>CM060932.1:629788345-632675845 GCA_030765085.1 Allium cepa | reverse complement strand
GGGTTGAAATGATACATACCCGAACGGACTTTAGAATAGGGGAAAATCGTTATGGGACGAAATGATAGGCCTGAACGATTTTCAACTTATTTTATTTACTTGGGACTGCAGGTTTGAAATGCTAAAACCCAGATTTTCTTTACAAATTACGGGTTGAAATGGTATATTACCCGTATCACTTTACCTAGCGTAGAAAATTATATACAGGCCCGTAGTTAAAATATGTTTTTCTAAAAAATTTAAAATATTTTAGAAATTTAATTATTATCATATCTTGATTTAAAATTAAATAAAAATATAATTTTTGTAAAGTATTATTGATTTTCTGGAAATCTATAAGTTAAATAAATTATGGAAAAGTTACAAAATCTAAATGTAAGTTATTTTGGAAATTTTGATTTAATTTTTAATGGAATTTAAATTAACTTTGAAAATATGATAAATTTATGATATTTTGAATTTAAATTAATTTAAAATGATTTTATAACATATTAATGATTTTTAAATAAAGTTAAAATGCTGATGAGTGGATATTGAGTTGAATTTGGAAATATAACTTAAATTGGTTTTATGAATTTGGTTTAAAAGTGAAATTTTAAGTTAAGTTAAATAAAATGGAATTAAGTTATATTTGAAATTTTAAACTTAAGTATTAAGTTGGAATTTAATGTAATGAATTTAAATTTGAATGTTGAAATTTAATAAGTGAATTATTAATAAATATTGATTTTTGAAAGGAAACTTAACTTTATAAAATCATGAAATTTAAGGAAAATTAAATGATGCTTATGAATCTGAAAATGTATGATTCTATAAGTCAAAAATGATTTAAATAAAAAAATAAGTGTTTGTGAAATTCTATTGGATATTTGAAGTTAATTAACAGCATTTTTAAATGCCGTCTTTTGTTAAATTGAATTGTTTTGAATGTAACTTTCTGTAGCATTTTCCAAATGCTGCGAAACTTGAATTTTCATTGTTTTAATAAATTTAATTACATAAATGAACATTGAAAAGTTTAAAATTTTGGAATTTAATAATTTAATTATTAAATGTAATAACTTCATTTTTATGATTTAGAATGAATTAATTTGTTTTGAAATATAACTATTTGACATATTAAAATGATTGAAAAGTGGTTTCGAAAAGATATGATATTTTGATATATTAAAATGATTTGAAATGTGGTACTTAAAGATATGATATTTGGTATATTAAATGATTTGAAATGTGGTTTTGAAAAGATATGATATTTTGATATATTAAAATGATTTGAAACGAAGTTTTGAAAGATATGATATTTTGATATTAAATGATTTGAAAAGAAGATCTGAAAGATATGATATTTGGAAATGAAGCTTTGAAAGGTTATGATATTTTGATATATTAAAATTATTTGAAATTTTTTTTGAAAGGATATGATAATTTAATATATTGAAATGGTTAGAAATGACTTGATATTTATTTTGATAAATATTTGAATTGAAAGATATGGTATGTGATATATTGAAATGGTTTGGAAATGGTTTAATCTTTATTATGATAAAGATTTGGGTTGAAATGACATATTATTTTGAAGTATAAAATATTGTTTTAAAGTTATAACTACGGGTTATAATAACGATTGGTTGTTAAAGTGACCGGGATCGGATATTGTCTTATAGCCATCCAATACCGAAAACCACTTTAACAACTGTGTACGCGGTGGAGATTCGAGAATGAAGTAGGATGGTGGCGACGTTCTCGAGGTATATTACGTGGACCCAACTCTCGTGAGATGGCATATACGACTAAAACAGGAGCTATACCAGGCTACACAAAGGGTCGCACCCTTTCATCGAGCATGCTCCATCGGAAACCATTCTTTTAATTTTGTGATTCGATACGGTGGCGCCACTTTGATTCGGGGGTATTGTTCGAGGTAGGCGGAAGCTGCTGGCTTGCCGTCACCACCGGTCCGGGAGTGCAAACGGTGTATCCACCCTAGCATTGCCTCGCGTGCCGTGTCATATCCTTATGTCGAGCCCACTATGATTTTGGTTTTAAAGATCCGACCGCGTTAAGGTTCACCATCCCCTTAACGCTATTTTCTATATGATTATACTTTACTGATTAGGCACTACTGTATATAGCGTATATTACTACATAGAAAACAGTTTAACGGATCCTTAGAAGATGGGCGGTCCCAAGCATCTTCTAAGTTACTTGTATCTTTGCTGCAGTTAACTTGAGTTGGTTTACATTGTATAAGTATGTATGTCCTGACTCGAGTGTTTGTATTTTTAATTTACGCTCGGGTCAGCCTGAGTATTCACAGATTTGGATTTCCACTTTCTGGAGATTGGAATCGCTGGAGATTATCTGCTTGTCTAGTTTTACCTTTTCAGTCTGTTGGTCCTTTCAGCTCTTGTATTAGTAGACTTCTATGTAGTGAGTCTTCTTTTGTACTTTATTTCTCCTGTTATATTTTATGTAACTCTGATATATTTATATAGTAGCTTCATGAACTACTATCTCTTTTACTTCCGCTGCATTATTATTACTCTGTGTCTGTGATCTGTGATTTTTATTTACTGTATATTTTGAGGTTTTCCAAATTTTTATTTACAAGTATTTTGAGCAATTCAATTCCGGCATGAGTGTCTACCTATACACTTATAATGGATGCAAATGGTTGAAAATATCAGATCGTTACAGTTGTTATCAGAGCTTTGGTAGCTCTAGGCAAAACCCAGCATATGGAGTGAATGTATTTACAGAACCACTTTCATTCGAGTTTGAATCTCTTCCTTTTTGACTCGATTCCTTTGAATTTTGGAACATTCCCTACGGTTCCAAAATCCATTCGTATCCCTCACTATTCATCTTCTTTTGACTCTGGAGTATTCCATAACTCCGCTTCGAATGATCTTTTTAGTGAGTCGGCGGTCACGCCAATTTCAAATTGAATTGAAAAAAATGGGGAAACTCCCTTACAATTAGCATCGATCACCAGAGATTCTTATCTATCCTTGGTTTAGATGCTAATATCTTTTGTTATTTCAAACTCTATCTCTTGAGATCGGGTAAAAAGGTTTGAAAGGGATATACTATTTAAAGTATTTTCAAATAGAAATTTGTTTCCAAAAAATTTTAAAGTTTAAAATTAGTTCTCTTCTCATTGTCGTTGGGAAATAACTTCAGTGATGACTGCAGCATCATCGACGTTCATTTTCGAGTTTCAAAGTGAAGAGACTGTTCTGTAGTCTTGCTACAGCGTTGTTTTGGGAAATCAAATTTATTTGAATTTCTAAAATATGACTTGATTTATAATATATATAGGCATATGTTTTAAAAAAAATTTGATAAACTATGTACATACATTTAGTTATCTCTAAAATGTTTTGAAGAAATAGGAAATTTAATTCTTAAATTTTATTTTTAAAGAATAATTTCAATTATAAAAAGAAAATCAAAAATTTTGATAAATGATTTAAGCTTGAAATGATTGAATTGGAAAGTTTTATTTTTATAATACAATTGCATTCAGATATAACTTACCTTAATTTCAGAAGTTAACAATGTAATTGGATAATATACAATATAAAAAGATTTTATAAATAAAATTTGAGTGGTTATAATAAATGTTATAAACTTAAATTTTAATTATAAAATGATTAACAGAGGTAAATATAATAAAGGGTAATTGAAAAGTTTTGTCATCTTATCTTAATTCTATTTCACTCTATCTTTTTCCGTGCTTTTCCATACCTCATCCCTTTTCGAGGATGAAAAGTTTTGAGTGGAGGAGAGTGTAACAACCCTAGATTTTGCTTATATTTTAAATTGACTTTGTTTTTATTTTAAGTTATTTTAAATTTTTTTTATTTCAAACATCTCATTTTTTAATATAAATGATGATTATTAAGTGATTTATAGTTCAAACTAGTATAATTTGAATATTTTACTGTAAAGTGAATTTCTGGTTAAACCGTTCAAACTTTGACTTTTAAACTTCAAATTTAAATTATTTTAAATTCTTAAATTTTGTCTTTTATTATGAAAGTACATAAAATAACTTGAACACTGCTTTTCGTTTCGTTGGAAATGGACTTAAACTGTAAAAGTTGTGTACATTTCAATTTTGAGTGTAATTTGATTTATTTAACAATTTTGTCTATTTTAAATTATATAAATCTTATTTTCTTTGTCATATCTTATTTTAATATTTTATTATATGTATATTTTTGTATCATAATAACTTTAAAATGAAGTAAACAATTGTCCAAAGTCAATGGTGATTTATTGTAATTTCTGGACACTGTTTTGGATTTTTAAGCAATTTCTTTAAATATTTTTCTATTTTCTTTAAAATTAATTTTTTTTAATTGTCTTAATATGTTATTTTAATTATATTTTGTCTTTTAAATATTTTTAAAGTGATGTTATAATTTTTCAAAGTTTACTGTGTTGAATTTTTTTTTAAAGGTTGTTTTCTTATTTTCTGCTATTTTCTTCATTAAAATTTTATTTAAATTTAATTTTTTTATTTATTTTGTGAATGTACTTTTATTTTATATTATTATTTATGTTTAAAAATATATTACAAGCTCATATGAGTTTTCTAGAATTTATTTCATGTAATTTCAAATTTTCTAGACTAGTTTACTATTTTTAACTATTTTCCTTAATTTAACTTTATATAATTAATAAATATTATATATATTTTTATATTTTGATAAATTTTCGAAATTTTATCTGGGATTATAATTATTTCCAGAAATATCAAGTTGTATAAACAAATTTAAGAAAGTTGAAAGGTTTTTAAAGCTTTTGAAACGTAAGTCGTTTCTTTTACAGTTTCCTCATTTACTCTTTGACCTTTTTTTTTGTTTTTTCTCTTTTTAGCCGTGACTTCCTCCTTCATTTTTCACGTGGATCTCAGATCCATTTCTCATCTAAAAAAAAATACGGCCATGGCTTGAAGGAGTTGAGGTAAAAATTACCTTTTCTTCCTTTGTTTTTCTACTTTTCTATTTTGAATTTTGTGCATGTTCTCACCTTCATAGCTTGGCCCCTCCTCAACCAGATCTGACCTGACCTCTACCACCCCTTTCCTCTGACCATCACCCATCCTACTACCTCTCCATTTCAGGTCGAAACCATCCATGGAAAGGACCACCACAAAATCAACCAAAAACCGTCACAAACTATCACTTATGGCCTAGAATTGTCATCTCCTCCTTCTACCACCAGTTGCCGCCACCACCACCACCACCACCACCTCTGACCTGACCTCCATCCTCTGCCACATCACCCACCACACCTGCACCACTGGTAGGGCCCACCTAGCCTCTAGCCGAACCAAACAAGAGCAACAAATGATGTATGTTGCATAGTTTTAGCCTTGTACACCTAGTTTTATGCACCTAGACTAAACCCACCTTCAAACCCATGTGTAGGCCGACCCTTGCACACCCAAACCTAACCCAATTCTCTGAGTAGCTGAGCCTAATCACTGCCTAACTGAAGTACGTGAGGTTGAGAACAAGTGCAATTCATTCGATGTTGTTTTGGGCTATGAATTCTAATGTTATTTGATGTTTAAATCGTGTTGAAACTTACATATATTTGTATTGTTTTGTGTAAATGTTTGGACAAGTCAAATTGCTTTGGCTCTCCACTCTCAAGTCATATCCATGTCATCGTGCCTTCATTGTGTTGCATTGTGTGCTTTGGCAGCGATCTCCAGGTTTGAAATCTGAGTTATTCTCACCAGACAATATGTACATATATAACTAGTAAATTGACCCCTTTTGAAACTGTAAAATGCATTATCATGTTACACCTGCTATATTATGATTTTATGATGTTCACCCATGCTTAAACACCTGTTGTAACAACCCGCATATTTATCGATTTTATATTTAAATATTTTATTTAAATATTTTATCGTTGGTCGGATTTTAGTCCGAAAAGCTACTTTTTGCATACGGTCGAATAAGGACTCGAGACCACCCCCATTGAGTTCAAAATGTCGTTTGCGACCTTTTTGAGTATAAGCTTCGATATGTTTGGAGAAAGTTGATTTTTGCTACTTTTTGCTTTGGGCTTTGGTTTGGGCTGAGCCAATTAACCACTTACTAACTCAGTCCCAATCCCCCTCTCCTCTTCATTACTTCATTCCAACTCCTAACTCTCTAGCAAAACTGAAAATGGAGGTGGAGAGTGGAAATTAAAACTCCAAGCTCTAGCTTCCTTTGCAAATCCATTTCCTAGCTCCAAAGTTCATGAGAACCCATTGGTAAGCTTCCTCTTCTTCTTCTCCAACTCTTTCTCCATTCAATCTCAGAAAATCCTAAACCTAATTTAGGAAATGTTTCTCTTTTAAGCTTAGATTCAAGCTTGTTGAGTTGGAATTGAAGAGTGCTTGTTCTTGCCATTTCTTCGTAGCTTCTTCTTCTTGTTCTTGAGTTAAAAAGGTGAGATTTTTAATCTCACATCTATGCTTATAATTCTCTTCTATTGTTAGGTATGAATTCCTAACACTTATTCATGTGCATTTGATTTTGATTTGAATTGCTTTTGTGAATATTCCAATTTTTAGTGTTTTGAGTTCAATTCGTTAAAAATCCTAACTTTGATGTTTGAACATGTGTTTTGGTGATGCATCGAGGAACATATAGGGCCGGGTAGTCGATTGGCATAAACCCTTAGCGCTGTTGCTCGTGCGAATGCAATTTGGTCAAGATTGAACCTCATTTGTAATAGGCATGGATGAGGTTGGAAACAGGCTCGGCCGACCGACCCCCTGGTCCGGTCGATCGACCTGCTTCTAAGTGCATAAGCACTTTCTGTTTGAGGGTCCGGTCGACCGACTACAGGGGTTCGGCCGACCGACCTGCTTCCCGAGGATTTTTGTGTAATAGGGTCCGGTCGACTGAGCCCTGCAGCCGGTCGACCGACCTGATGATTTTTGCCAGATTAGCCTATTTTGCTAATCCGTTTGAATATCCAACTTTAATCGATTCGTGTTGTCTCTCTTTTGTTGTTGTCATTTATTATCGACTTTTATGACATTTTCTTTGGGAATTTTAGATATATCCACTTTGATGGATTTTATATCGATTTCTTTGGATTTCATTCACATTTTCGAATGTGAATCTTTGTGATTGATTGTTCCTACAATCTTCTTTGTGATTTGTCACTTTAAAAATATAAAGGTTTTCTATACTAGTAGTAAATATCAAAACTCTTTCTTCAAATGATTTCAACACTATTTTATTACAAAGCTCGTTTTCTTAAACCGATTTCCAATCTATTAGTATATATAAACCTTTACCTCACTCGTATGAGAAATCTAATTAAACGACTTAGTAAAACGAGTGGTATGAAACGCTTGCGTTTACTTTGTCGGTTAATTCTTGGACTTGTTCGATTGAATCTCTTGTGACAATTTTCTAGTGGAGATCTACAATTTGTTCGTAAATATTTAAGTTAAGCTAGTGGTTATGGGACATGAAGCTAAGCTCATATATTTACTAGCTTAATGTAATTGACACTTCTCTTTGATCATGACGATCATCTTTGTGGTTTAGACTAGCAATGTGCGATATCTCTTTGTCTATGTGGAGGACTATTCCTCATTTTATTGAGTTTCGTCTCATTTTATACATGGGTCGTACCTTTCTAGGTGCGTCAATGTTTTATTATGCATGGGGTGTACCTTTCTAGGTGCATCGATGTTTATTTACTTCGTGGAGAAATCGGCTCAATAAGTCGGGACATGGGGCGTATCTTTCTAGGTGCGTCGATGTTCGACTTAGCATGGGGTGTATCTTTCTAGGTGCATCGATGTTAGACATTATATGGGGTGTATCTTTCTAGGTGCATCTATGTTTATTTATTTGTGCATGGGGCGTATCTTTCTAGGTGCGTCGATGCTAGAGCATGGGGCGTATCTTTCTAGGTGCGTCGATGTTCGACATTACATGGGGTGCATCTTTCTAGGTGCATCGATGTTTATTTGTGCATGGGGCGTATCTTTCTAGGTGCGTCGATGTTCGACATTACATGGGGTGTATCTTTCTAGGTGCATCGATGTTTATTTGTGCATGGGGCGTATCTTTCTAGGTGCGTCGATGCTAGAGCATGGGGCGTATGTTTCTAGGTGCGTCGATGTTCAACTGTTCATGGGGCATGTCTTTTTAGGTGTGTCGATGTCCAGTTTTTTTGGGGATTGTCCATCCTTTTTATTGTGATTTGGTTCATCGGATGTCTCGTTGTACGACGTCGTTGTTCCTTTTTATTGTGATTTCTGGATTTCGTGTGTTGATTTCTGGAATTTATGTTTCACCAACTTTTACGATGGGCATTGATATATATGTCATTTATTGTGGCTTGGTGAATGAAATCAGGAGTATGACATTCCTTTTTATCTTGAGTAGATTGTTGTGATATTGATTAATCTCTTGTTGATTTTCAATTACTTATTTATCACAGCTTGGCATTGTGATTATTATATGTTTATGTCATATCTCTTATTATATATCACTTCATCTGATATTTTTAGCTAGACTGATCCGTTTATTATTTTCTTCTTAAATAATACTCGGGTCAGACTGAGATTTTACAGGTGCTTCCTCATGGCTTCCTATCTGGAACCATCTTCTGACTTTTGGCTAACTACTCTAGTTTAGTAGTTTTTGTTGTATACATTTGAGATTCAGACTCTATGGTGTATACTTATTCTTTTGTCTAGCACTGGTATCTATTCCGTTGTATTATTGTGGATCCTTTTGACCACTACTCTGATGTACACTTTCATGTGTAATATTCATATCTATTTCCGCCTTTGTGATATGAATTGTCTGTGACTGATTTGTGTTATGTTTATTTCTATATTTATTTCCGAGGTCCTTTATAGCCACTGTGTAGTAGCATTGTGTTTGTATCGGTATGTCGGATTTCCTCTTGAGATGAAAAGTTATATTTTTATCTGACATATCGGTGTTCGCGCAAAGCAATTACACGGATGGTCGCTCCTCAACAGCCTTATTCTCCGTGCTAGTTGACAGCATTACACCGTAGTGTTCTTGGCTAGCGTGGGTATAGAGGTGGGGCGTCACAGCTTGGTATCGGAGCCAAACTTCGGAACAATATGGAATTTTATAACAAAGATCATGTCCTACGTCTTTTTAGGTGTTGTGCTTTAGGATTTTATTCGGGTCTTCATACCGTTCTATCCTACTTTCTTTTTATGATTCCTTGTTTTATCTATAAAGATTGCTTGATATTTATTTTGAGAATAACTTTTCTCCTTCTTTCTTTCTTAAAGAAGAGAAATGGTTAGACCAGGCCGTCCCAGCGCCGGTCAATCTAGTGCTACTCCTCAGGATGGAGTATTCATGTCTGCTCAGCAACTTCTTGATTTAGTAAAGAACGCTCAAGCAGCCGGACCCATTCCAGAGCCTACTCATCCTAGATCCGGTTTTGCACGCTTGTGCAGAGACTACACCGATTTGGGTGGAAGGCCATTCAAGGGATCCGAGAGTGTCATAGAAATTCAAGCTTGGCTCAAATCATGCGATCGCATCTTTTCTCGCATGAACCTTATTGACCTTCATCGAGTCCAGGTTGCTTCTAGCATGCTCCAAGAAAGAGCGTTAGATTGGTATGAGCTTTTAATTTCTGAAATCGTTGAGGCGGATCTTACTTGGGAGCAATTCCGGGGAAGATTCGAATTGAAATTTATGCCGGAGGCTGAAAAAGTAACTTTGGTTCGGCGTTTTATTGACCTTGTTCAAGGTGAATCTTCTGTGACAGACTATGTCGCATCTTTCGAATCTCTGTCCAAATACGGGGTTGAATACATCAACACCCCATTGAAGAAGAATCAGAGATTTGTTTATGGCTTAAATAAAAATCTTAAGAAGCCACTACTCCTGAAACTTGAAGTTTCATTTGATCAGCTTATTGATATCGCTCTTCGTCTTGAAGAGGCCGATAGAGAAAGCGATAATGAAGTTGTGCGTGCCAAACCCAACTTCAACAACAAAAAGAGACCCAATGAATTCCAAGGCCCTTATCCCAACAAAAAGGGTAAGCAAGCAACGCCTGCTGCAAAGGCTCCTTCTCCTAGTAGTGCGAGATGCTTCAACTGTGGATCTGGGGATCATTTTGCTAATAAGTGCTCAAAGCCCAAATCGTGTCGCTATTGTAAGAGCCCAGATCATTTCATCCATCAATGCCTCAAACTTGAAGGCAAGAGGGAGGAAAAGTTGAATGTGGCTCAAGCCCTTGGCAACACATCTCGTGGTCAAGGTACTTTTCACTCAATCCTTGATGACATTGTTTTATTTCGTGATCTTCTTATTTGAGTTCTTTTTGATATGGGTTTCATCTCACTATTTTATATCTAAAGAACTTGTTGATTCTTTTCTTTGAAAATATTTTGTGCTTGATGACTTCTTTGAGGATTCCGGATGGTAGATCCGCAACACTCAATTTGTTTTCTATTGATGTCGAAACTATTTTATGTGGTTTTTCTTTCCGAGCCAATATTTTTACTTAGGCTTCGGAATTGATTTTTTGTAAGGATTGGCTTAATCGTTGTGAAGCCCATATCCTATTTTCTCGTGTGGACTTTTCCTCTTCGACATTTTCAATATGTTAAGGAGATTTCTATTTTTCCTTTATGATTTTGATTCCAACTTGATGGCATCATTTTATTCCTTAAACCCTCATGATGAGGAAAGTTTTATTTCTCTCATCTAAATAGTTTGAGAAATTTTCCGGTATTTTTTAGCCTGTCTTAGGATTATCACCTAAGTAATCTTTGTGTGGTGCTAAGGTCTTTTCAGTTTGACCTTGCCACCGATTTTCATTTGGCTACGAGTCGCGTGAGTTAGCATTCCACTTACGCACTTCGCACTCATTATGATTCTGATGAATGACTTATTTTGTCATTCAATTTGTCCAGCTTATTTCATCCACTTTATAAATCGAATATTCTATGAATATCTCGATGACTCCGTTCTTGTACTTATTGATTTTGGATGAAAATAGCAATTTAAAATTTTGAAAATCTTATTCATAAGATTTATTTATAAGTACAATTTGATTTTTGTTCTTAAAATGAACAAAGAATATTCTTAAAAGTTTTTAAGAAACATGTTTATTATCTAGAAGATGATTTTGTGTTTGTATTGCCCGTTGAGTGCTTTAAGAATTTTGGTCGATGCGCTTGATCACCGTTATCGATAAGAATCTCCTAAACGCTTTGATGAGACAATCAGACACGATATATTAACTTGTAAAAATGTAAATTTTTCTAGAAAGATTATTACATAAAAATAAAAATGTAATTTTGAAAGTTTTAACTTTTCAGGAAAGAGGATTATTTAAAAGAAATTCTTTCTTTTCGATACTCTTATTCTTGTGATTCCTGAAGGGGAACCAAGACTTTGCTATTTGTACCGATACTAGTCATATTGGTTTGTATGTCGTTTTCTTGCAAAGGAGAATGTGCTATCACTTGTTCTTCTAAATCATTATAGCCTATCGAGACTAGATATACCACTCATGATCTAGTGCTCGCGGTTATTGTTTCTACTTTTAGAGTTTTGCATCATCATTTTTGGGGGAGAAATTTGTTCTCCACCTCGATCATAAATCTTTGGAATATCTATGTTCTCTTAAGGAACTTCATGTTGACTCGAATTCCTGGCATCTTATGATCTTGATATGCCTTTTATTCCCGGAAGGGAAATCGTGTTGCCAATGCACTTTGTCGTAGGCAACAAGTGGTTGATTCTTTGATGATGTCTGAAGGGAATTATCTCTTTATCAAGTTCATCGAACATTTTGATGTACTTCGTCTTATTGAGTTTTATCCCATTCCTTTTATGGACTAGCGTCCGATGTCCTTTCATGGTGTTCGGTTCATCAGATGTACTGTTATTGTACTACATCGATGTTCCGTCTTATCTGGATCAATGGATGTACCATTATACTACATCGATGTTCCGGTTTATCGGTTCATTGGACGTACCGTTTTTTTTGTACTACGTCGGTGTTCCAAATTATTCGAGTTTTTAGTTTCTCGGGCGTACCGTTTTTGTACTACGTCGTTGCACCGGCTCAATTTTCTGCTATTCTTGACGTTTCCCACGTCTTTTATTTACGGAAATGCCTTAGGGATTTCGGTTTTCATTCTTGAGCCCGGTAATATTGTGGAAATTGAAGTTTCACCAGACTTCTTGCTAACTCTTTCGTGCACTTTATGGTGAACTTCCTATTTCAAATTTTCTTTTGTGTTGATATGCTTCCATGGTTGTTACTTCTTATTTTCCTCTTAAGTATTGCGAGGACGCAATTTCTTTAAGGAGGGGAGTCTGTAACAACCCGCATATTTATCGATTTTATATTTAAATATCTTATTTAAATATTTTATCGTTAGTCGGATTTTAGTCCGAAAAGCTACTTTTTGCATACGGTCGAATTAGGACACGAGACCACCCCCATTGAGTTCAAAATGCTGTTCGCGACCTTTTTGAGTATAAGCTTCGATATGTTTAGAGAAAGTTGATTTTTGCTACTTTTTGCTTTGGGCTTTGGTTTGGGCTGAGCCAATTAACCACTTACTAACTCAGTCCCAATCCCTCTCTCCTCTTCATTACTTCATTCCAACTCCTAACTCTCTAGCAAAACTGAAAATGGAGGTGGAGAGTGGAAATTGAAACTCCAAGCCCTAGCTTCCTTTGCAAATCCATCTCCTAGCTCCAAAGTTCATGAGAACCCATTGGTAAGCTTCCTCTTCTTCTTCTCCAACTCTTTCTCCATTCAATCTCAGAAAATTCCTAAACCTAATTTAGGAAATGTTTCTCTTTTAAGCTTAGATTCAAGCTTGTTGAGTTGGAATTGAAGAGTGCTTGTTCTTGCCATTTCTTCGTAGCTTCTTCTTCTTGTTCTTGAGTTAAAAAGGTGAGATTTTTAATCTCACATCTATGCTTATAATTCTCTTCTATTGTTAGGTATGAATTCCTAACACTTATTCATGTGCATTTGATTTTGATTTTGATTGCTTTTGTGAATATTCCAATTTTTAGTGTTTTGAGTTCAATTCGTTAAAAATCCTAACTTTGATGTTTGAACATGTTTTTGGTGATGCATCGAGGAGCATATAGGGCCGGGTAGTCGATTGGCATAAACCCTTAGCGCCGTTGCTCGTGCGAATGCAATTTGGTCAAGATTGAACCTCATTTGTAATAGGCATGGATGAGGTTGGAAACTGGCTCGACCGACCGACCCCCTGGTCCGGTCGACCGACCTGCTACTAAGTGCATAAGCACTTTCTGTTTTAGGGTCCGGTCGACCGACTACAGGGGTTCGGCCGACCGACCTGCTTCCCGATGATTTTTGTATAACAGGGTCCGGTCGACCGAGCCCTGCAGCCGGTCGACCGACCTGATGATTTTTGCCAGGTTAGCCTATTTTGCTAATCCGTTTGAATATCCAACTTTAATCGATTCGTGTTGTCTCCCTTTTGTTGTTGTCATTTATTATCGACTTTGATGACCTTTTCTTTGGGAATTTTAGATATATCCACTTTGATGGATTTTATATCGATTTCTTTGGATTTTATTCACATTTTCGAATGTGAATCTTTGTGATTGATTGTTCCTACAATCTTCTTTGTGATTTGTCACTTTAAAAATATAAAGGTTTTCTATACTAGTAGTAAATATCAAAAATCTTTCTTCAAATGATTTCAACACTATTTTATTACAAAGCTCGTTTTCTTAAACCGATTTCCTATCTATTAGTATATATAAACCTTTACCTCACTCGTATGAGAAATCTAATTAAACGACTTAGTAAAACGCGTGGTATGAAACGCTTGCGTTTACTTTGTCGGTTAATTTTGGGACTTGTTCGATTGAATCTCTTGTGACAATTTTCTAGTGGAGATCTACAATTTGTTCGTAAATATTTAAGTTAAGCTAGTGGTTATGGGACATGAAGCTAAGCTCATATATTTACTAGCTTAATGTAAATGACACTTCTCTTTGATCATGACGATCATCTTTGTGGTTTAGACTAGCAATGTGCGATGTCTCTTTGTCTATGTGGAGGACTGTTCCTCATTTTATTGAGTTTCGTCTCATTTTATACATGGGTCGTACCTTTCTAGGTGCGTCAATGTTTTATTATGCATGGGGTGTACCTTTCTAGGTGCTTCGATGTTTATTTACTTCGTGGAGAAATCGGCTCAATAAGTCGGGACATGGGGCGTATCTTTCTAGGTGCGTCGATGTTCGACTTAGCATGGGGTGTATCTTTCTAGGTGCATCGATGTTAGACATTACATGGGTTGTATCTTTCTAGGTGCATCGATGTTTATTTATTTGTGCATGGGGCGTATCTTTCTAGGTGCGTCGATGCTAGAGCATGGGGCGTATCTTTCTAGGTGCGTCGATGTTCGACATTACATGGGGTGTATCTTTCTAGGTGCATCGATGTTTATTTGTGCATGGGGCGTATCTTTTTAGGTGCGTCGATGCTAGAGCATGAGGCGTATCTTTCTAGGTGCGTCGATGTTCGACTGTTCATGGGGCATGTCTTTTTAGGTGTGTCGATGTCCAGTTTTTTTAGGGATTAGCCATCCTTTTTATTGTGATTTGGTTCATCGGATATCCCGTTGTACGACGTCGTTGTTCCTTTTTATTGTGATTTCTGGATTTCTTGTGTTGATTTCTAGAATTTATGTTTCACCAACTTTTACGATGGGCATTGATATATATGTCATTTATTGTGGCTTGGTGAATGAAATCAGGAGTATGACATTCCTTTTTATCTTGAGTAGATTGTTGTGATATTGGTTAATCTCTTGTTGATTTTCAATTACTTATTTATCACAGCTTGGCATTATGATTATTATATGTTTATGTCATATCTCTTATTATATATCACTTCATCTGATATTTTTAGCTAGACTGATCCGTTTATTATTTTCTTCTTAAATAATACTCGGGTCAGACTGAGATTTTACAGGTGCTTCCTCATGGCTTTCTATCTGGAACCATCTTCTGACTTTTGGCTAACTACTCTAGTTTAGTAGTTTTTGTTGTATACATTTGAGATTCAGACTCTATGGTGTATACTTATTCTTTTGTCTAGCACTGGTATCTATTCGGTTGTATTATTATGGATCCTTTTGACCACTACTCTGATGTACACTTTCATGTGTAATATTCATATCTATTTCCGCCTTTGTGATATGAATTGTCTGTGACTGATTTGTGTTATGTTTATTTCTATATTTATTTCCGAGGTCCTTTATAGCCACTGTGTAGTAGCATTGTGTTTGTATCGGTATGTCGGATTTCCTCTTGAGATGAAAAGTTATATTTTTATCTGACATATCGGTGCTCGCGCAAAGCAATTACACAGATGGTCGCTCCTCAACAGCCTTATTCTCCGTGCTAGTTGACAGCATTACCGTAGTGTTCTTGGCTAGCGTGGGTATAGAGGTGGGGCGTCACACCTATTATAACATTTGTTACTGTTATATTATGTTGTTCTACTATTTTATTAGTTTATCACACTGCAAGTTTCCTTTAGATTAAAATCATTATGGGTTGAAATGATACATACCCGAATGGACTTTAGAATAGTGGAAAATCGTTATGGGCTGAAATGATAGGCCTGAAAGATTTTCAACTTATTTTATTTACTTGGGACCGCGGGTTTGAAATGATAAAACCCGGATTTTCTTTGTAAATTACGGGTTGAAATGGTATATAAACCGTATCACTTTACCTAGCGTAGAAAATTATATACAGGCCCGTAGTTAAAATATGTTTTTCTAAAAAATTTAAAATATTTTAGAAATTTAATTATTATAATATCTTGATTTAAAATTAAATAAAAATATAATTTTTGTAAAGTATTATAGATTTTATGGAAATTTATAAGATAAATAAATTATGGAAAAGTTAGAAAATCTGAATGTAAGTTATTTTGGAAATTTTGATTTAATTTTTAATGGAATTTAAATTAACTTTGAAAATATGATAAATTTATGATATTTCGAATTTAAATTAATTTAAAATGATTTTATAACATATTAATGATTTTGAATAAATTTAAAATGTTAATGAGTGGATATTGAGTTGAATTTGGAAATATAACTTAAATTGGAATTTATGAATTTGGTTTAAAAGTGAAATTTTAAGTTAAGTTAAATAAAATGGAATTAAGTTATATTTCAAATTTTAAACTTAAGTGTTAAGTTGGAATTTAATGTAATGAATTTTAATTTGAATGTTGAAATTTAATAAGTGAATTATTAATAAATATTGATTTTTGAAAGGAAACTTAAGTTTATAAAATCATGTAATTTAAGGAAAGTTAGATGATGCTTATGAATGTGAAAATGTATGATTCTATAAGTTAAAAATGATTTAAATAAAAAAATAAGTGTTTGTGAAATTCTATTGGATATTAGAAGTTAATTAACAGCATTTTTAAATGCCGTCTTTTGTTAAATTGAATTGTTTTGAATATAACTTTCTGTAGCATTTTCCAAATGCTGCGAAACTTGAATTTTCATTGTTTTAATAAATTTAAGTGCATAAATGAACATTGAAAAGTTTAAAATTTTGGAATTTAATAATTTAATTATTAAATGCAATAACTTTATTTTTATGATTTAGAATGAAGTAATTTGTTTTTAAATATAACTATTTGACATATTAAAATGATTGAAATGTGGTTTCGAAAAGATATGATATTTTGATATATTAAAATGATTTGGAATGTGGCACCGAAAGATATGATATTTGGTATATTAAATGATTTGAAATGTGGTTTTGAAAAGATATGATATTTTGATATATTAAAATGATTTGAAACGAAGTTTTGAAAGATACGATATTTTGATATTAAATGATTTGAAAAGAAGATCTGAAAGATATGATATTTTGAAAATGAAGCTTTGAAAGGTTATGATATTTTGATATATTAAAATGACTTGAAAGGAAGTTTTGAAAGGATATGATAATTTAATATATTGAAATGGTTAGAAGTGACTTGATATTTATTTTGATAAATATTTGAATTGAAAGATATAGTATGATGATGTATTGAAATGGTTTGGAAATGGTTTAATCTTTATTTTGATAAAGATTTGGGTTGAAATGATATTTTATTTTGAAGTATAAAATATTGTTTTAAAGTTATAACTACGGTTATAATAACGATTGGTTGTTAAAGAGACCTGGATCGGATATTGTCTTATAGCCAGCCAATACCGAAAACCACTTTAACAACTGTGTACGCGGTGGAGATTCCAGAATGAAGTAGGATGTTGCCGACATTCTCGAGGTATATTACGTGGACCCAAATCTCGTGAGTTGGCATATATGACTAAAACAGGAGCTATACCGGGCTTCACAAAGGGTCGCACCCTTTCATCGAGCATGCTCCATCGGAAACCATTCTATTACTTTTGTGATTCGTTACGGTGGCGCCACTTTGATTCGGGGGTATTGTTCGAGGTGGGCGGAAGCTGCTGGCTTGCCGTCACCACCGGTCCGGGAGTGCAAACGGTGTATCCACCCTGGCATTGCCTCGCGTGCCGTGTCATATTCTTATATCGAGCCCACTATGATTTTGGTTTTAACGATCCGACCACGTTAAGGTTCACCATCCCCTTAACGCTATTTTCTATATGATTATACTTTACTGATTAGACACTACTATATATAGCGTATATTACTACATAGTAAATAGTTTAACGGATCCTTAGAGGATGGGCGGTCCCAAGCATCTTCTAAGTTACTTGTATCTTTGCTACAGTTCACTTGAGTTGGTTTACATTGTATAAGTACGTATGTCCTGACTCGAGTGTTTGTATTTTTTATTTACGCTCGGGTCAGCCTGAGTATTCACAGATTTGAATTTCCACTTTCTGGAGATTAGAATCGCTGGAGATTATCTGCTTGTCTAGTTTTACCTTTTCAGTCTGTTGGTCCTTTCAGCTCTTGTATTAGTAGACTTATATGTAGTGAGACTTCTTTTGTACTTTATTTCTCCTGTTATATTTTATGTAACTCTGATATATTTATATAGTAGCTTCATGAACTACTATCTCTTTTACTTCCGCTGCATTATTATTACTCTGTGTCTGTGATCTGTGATTTTTATTTACTGTATATTTTGAGGTTTGCCAAATTTTTATTTACAACGCGGTATTTTGAGAAATTCAATTCCGGCATGAGTGTCTACCTATACACTTATAATGGATGCAAATGGTTGAAAATAACGGGTCGTTACACATTACAACTTTGTTTAAACTATACGAATGTGTTAAGGTGCATCAATGTAAAGCCTTAATGCTATTTTGATATTTATTTTACTGATAGACATTCTCTATTATAGCGTATACTGTTATAAATATAAATAGTTAAAACGGATCCGTAGGAGATAGAAAATCCTATAACATCTCTTAAGTTATTACACTCATATTTGCGATATTGATTTGACTTACATAAGAGTATTTTAGTCCTTACTAAAGTGTTTTGTCTTTTCATTACGCCCAGTTTAGTCTTGAGTTTTTCAGCGTATTAAAGATTATTCTATGGAGGACGAAGATGAGAATTTTGGTATAATGCTATTATTATTATCCCCTACATCATGCTATTCTATTGTATTGATTATTTGTCCCTGATGTGTGTGTGTGTATGTGTGTATAACTCTGATAAATGTGTATATATCATAATCAAATGTGTAGTAAACAGCTTCATGAATTGTTTATTTGATTATTATATTTTATCGTTTCCACCGTGAGATTTCGTGTTTGTTTTGTACTTCTCTTCTTATTATTTTTATTAAACCCTATTAATTATCTACGTTCCGGATTGTTTAAGTCGGACATGTATGGATTATTTATTATTTGAAACTTTCAAAATATGGGTCGGCACAAAAGATTAACAGATAAGATTTACACATATAATCAATATGTATAAACATAAATAATTTCAAACTTAAACTTAATTTTAATGTTTAATTTCAGATCTGAAATGTAATTCTTGAATATATCTTTAATTATTATACACATATCCAATCTCTATTACGACAACATAAGTATGTACAAAAATCTCACCTAACTAACAAAACAGCAATCTAATTATATACATATGTTTATATGATTAACAAATTATGAAAGCACAATAATGTGATAAAAATAAAATTAAAATTACCCAAACTAGATGCCCTAAAGTCCACCTTTCAATTCCCTTCTTTTGAAATGTATTTGCTTCTTCAAATTGCTGATCTGGAATCTACGACCAATTACTATCAAATAGCTTTTAGTTTTGATTTGAATTTGATATGAGAATTTTAGAATTGATTTAGAGGAGGGTTTTAGCTATGAAAGAGGAAAGAGGGTGGCGGCTCAAAAATTAACAAAATGATTTCTTCCAAATTTGGGTTTTGAGACCGTTTATTTATATGATAAGATAAGAGAGCAAACAACTAGATCTTAACCACACATCTCCAAACCCTAACCATTTGTTCAAGCTACCTCCAACCCGAGCCATAACGAGCGCCTGCAACTCCATAATTTCTTGGGTTGTTGGCCCATTTAACCCAAGTTAAATATGTACAATCATATTTAACTCAATTTCTTATCGATATCTTATATCGACCAATATATTTACAACTATTATAAATATATGCAATAAATTTATTTCTCATATCATATTCAATTATATAATTAATATGTCATAAAAATTAATTAATTTAATCAATTTATAACAAATATAAATCAATTAAATTGTTTGGTCTATAGAGGATTAATTATTTCGGTTGTGTGACTCTTAGGTGTAAATTCGGCCAGCGATCATTATTAAACTATTCGAATGTCAACGTTCACACGTCACTTAGCAGGTGGTATGACATTATGGAAAAATTTATCACTTACTAAAATTTGGTAAAATCCAATTTCACTTTATTAAGGGTTAACCTTTTGTTACAATTATTTACGCCAATTTTCTTCATTAAAACTATGTCGCTTTGGACTTATCGAATTTGGTTATGGTCAAAATTCCAATATCATCCACATTCAACTCTATAATCCAAACATAAAGACCTTTGTTCAATAATAAAAACTATTATTAACCGAACTATTCTGACCAAAAATTTCGAATTTGTGTTGACTTAAGTTGACCGTGATACTAACCCATGTAACCGAGGAGACGAATCCTCTCCTCAATAGTGTTTCACTTCCAATATTTCCATTCGACTCAACTATAGTCACTTGATGGACGTCGTACAAAATTTGACTATAACTAAAGTGGAGCTTATACATTGAAGATCCACAGTATTCTCAAGTCAAAAAACTGTGTAAATCAATCACATCGATATTTTCTATTTGACCTTGGTTATATTAACCAACATAAAACTATCGAGTGATTCATTCCATAGTAATCCGATAACTATAAGTATGTTACTGCTTGGTGCCCTCATGTAGTCATGAGTAATACAATGCCTAACATTTGGAGAGCGTTACATAATCTTGTCTCAATGAGTATGTCGATATCCAGTCTCGATGCTTCTTGACTGGGAATATTTAAAATGATATATTTGTTTCATTGTGATAAATTACTCACGGTCACAACACTTTGCAACTACTATCACAAATCATACCATTTATGTATTTTCTATTAAATATAATTTTAATTAAATTTATTAATTAATATAACCACATTATATTAAGCATATAATAGAAAGAAAATACCTTTACTTCGAACAAGATTGGTCAGCGAGTTAGATGTATATAACAAATTACATGATTGCCCATAGGGCATATCTCTGAATCGATCAGTCTCCCACTTGCACTGGGGTCAATTATGGAATCTTATTCCTACTTCTTCAATCGGTTTTCTCAAAACCAATTAGGTCAGTCCCTTTGTAAATGGGTATGCTATTATGTTTTAATTATCTACTATGTCAACCAACTCTCTACGATGGTAATAAACTGTTTTATCACGTGGAACAATTCGTAGTATGTCTCTCGACTTTGAGTGAGCTCTAAGTTCTATTACGAACTATATTACAACATTGTTATCATATAACTCTATCATGAGATTCTCAACGTTTTGAATTAGCTCACTTATAAATTTATGCACTTATATTTTTTTTATATACATTGTTTTGATTATGGCGCTATTCAAGACGATGCACCTAGTTTTTTTCATTGAATTAGCCAGGTCTTTCATTTGGAACATTTCCAACTTAAAGATTTGTTATTGACATATTATACTCAATATTACTTGTGAAATTTTGAGTTTAAACATTCCTTCATAAGGAATTATGTTTCTGCAAACAATCCTCTAGTATTTCATAAATACACGAGAACACTTCAAATAACAAGTTAGTGATATCAATTTGGATTTGATACTTGTTTCATGTATCAAATACATAAACAAATCATGATATCATAGACAACACAACATGTGTGATAATTCCTTTTGCCAATGTGTTAGCACCAGAATTGGTCACTAACACCCTTAAGAAAGATTGTGTAGAGAGATTAATGAAGAAAGTAAATTTAAACAGAGAACAGCATGCTAAATTAAATGCAGAAAACAAGAACACCAGATTTATAGCGGTTCGGCGTAATTGCCTACGTCCACTTTGAAGTTAATCTTTATTACTTTACTTAACAATTATTATAGATATAATCCATACACCAACTATTTGAATAAAACTGCTAAACAAAAAGAATAAGTCTTGAATGAGTCTTGAATGCGGTAGAGTCTCCCCGGCGTTCTCGAAAAAAGGTCCATTTCACTGTACCCATGCCCCTCTATTTATAGATGAAGATGGGTTGGACTTCCCTGATGGGCCTAGTAGCAAGATACCTCGGCCCATAATGAGTGACTTCTGTGTGTCGAGCCACAAGTGCCGAACGGCAAATGCCGAGCCATGTCTCCAAGCCGAACGAGGTAGTATGCGGAGTGAAATGTGTAGGCCGAACGAGATCCGATTCCAATCGAGGGGAGATGCCAAATGGAATGCTTATGCCGAGCGAGACCATGTGCCGAACGAGGCTGGAATGCCGAACGAGGATGGAATGCTGAACAAGGTTGGAATGCCAAACGAGGCATGAATGCCGAGCGAGGCTGAAATGCTAGTCGAGGCATGAATGTCGAACGAGGATTCATGCCGGTCGAGACTGAATGCCGAACGAGGATTCATTCCGGTCGAGACTGAATGTCGAACGAGCTTCATGCCGGTCGGGACTGAATGCCGAACGAGGCTGGAATGCCGAACGATGCCATGTGTCGAATGACTCTGCAATGCCGAATGGGGCATTAGGCCAAACGATGCACTAATGCCGAGCGACCTCTAGTTACTTGATCAAATCTCTAGGTAACACTTTCCCTCCAAAGTGCATCATGTGGACGAACATGATGCGCTTTGAATCATGAGTTCTCCGTGTTTGCTTCGAGCCCTTATTTTGAATTCCGACCGAGGCATCGTTTGTCGAACGACATACTAATGCCGAACGACATATAAATGCCGAACGATATTAATGCTGAACGAGAGAGGTGTTTTTGCCGGTTCTACCGGTTGTCGTCCCTTCGACTTCTTTTCTCTCTATATAAGCCGATGTTCTTTCTTCTTCTCCCTTTTAATTTTACCTCTGCTTTCCAAGACTTACGAACTTTGCCTTTGAATAGACTTCAGAGAATTAACTACTCTTCCCTTCTCAAACACCATACATTGCCTCACTTCCTTCTCCAATCAGTCGAACCTAATTAGAACCGTGTTCCCTACTCCAGAATCTCCCCGAGTCTTCGTCTCACTTCTTAGGTAAAAACCTTTCCCTGAAACACTTCACCTTGATTAGGAAACCTGGCATGAGATTGGAACTCGTGAATCTCTGCAAAATCGAGGTCAGTAGTAATCGCGTGGAGCAGGAGGAGATAAGGGCGAAGAGTGGGTCTTTTGAAGGATTTTAAGGCTAGGAGGAGCAGAGGAGAGAGGAGGACGATAGAGGTGCTTAAAGGAGGAAGTTGGTGGACGACGTACTGAGGTGGCTCGGCATGACTTCTTTATGCTGAGCGATGGAAGGGAAGTACTATAGTGAAATTGGAGTTCAGGTTTAGTGTGCCGAGCGATACGGCTCGGCATGGCCACGGCTTGGCATGATTACCTCATGCCGAACGAGGTAGGAGGGAAAGTAGAGGAGAAGTGGGAACTGGGCAGAATTCCGAGCGATGCGGCTTGGCGTGAGTGTGGTTCGGCATGACTCCTTTATGCCGAACGATGAAGAGGACAGTTGGGAGAGTGGCGTGCCGAATGCTGTGGTTCGGCATGTATTGTCGCATGCCGAACGGTGATGATGAGTGGTAAGTGAGTGTTTGTGTTGAGGTTTGAATGCCGAGCGAGGCGGTTCGACGTGATTGTGGTTCGGCATGACCAGTTGAATGCCGAACAATGAAGCATAGGTAGGAGGGTTGTGTACAACAGCAATACCAGTCAAATCTAATGCATAATTGACTCAACACATATTTTATGCCTTAATATATGACAATGGACAAGGAAAAACTTAAATAACCAAGCATATCAGAAAATCCAGACTAATAACCCCGTGTTTAGACAACTGTGAACTTGAACTTATCTTTTTGAGAACAATTAACAACTTTTCACATGCAACGACGATGTCGAGTTCAAAATATAAATCATCTTATGACAAGCTTTCGTAGACGGTCAGCGATGACGGTCTTCGAAGATGATAATTCAAAGCTTAAAGTTATTTCACCAACTTAGTTGTTTTTCATTTCTTGGCGCATATATTTGAATGATTTCACTAGTTCACACACCAAAGGGGGGAATATTTATGTTGTTAAGTCCAATATCGATTGTTTTTCAAGTATAGTCCAAACTGGTGCTTTGTCAGATTCAATCTTCATTAGAGATGTCTAGGAAGCCAAGCTCTGCTACGATCTCGGACAGATCTGGGCCATCCTCTTAACAAGAAGTTGTAGGAACTTCAAACCCGTCAACTACCCCTGCTCAAGACTTACCGAGCCCTGCGGCTGCATCTGTCGACTTGGCTCCCGACGCTTTGAAGGCGACAATTTTCTTAGACGATCCAACTGATTCTCAGGCTTCAAGAATTAACGAAAGTACACTTAGTCGGAAATTCTCTGTCCATGCAATCCCCTTCGATGATGTGTTAGTTCCATTGGGGCATGATCGTCCTCACTTTCCCCAGTCGGATATATAGCCTGTAACAGATTCATGTGCTTGTTTGGCTGCGTGCCGCCATTCAACTCTTTTCTCGAAGACGTGTTGCAGTATATCGAGATTGCCCCATCACAACTGCATAAGAACAGCCATGCATTCAAATACAGCACTTGTATCCTCTTCATGAGTGTCCTCTTCAGGCTTCTGACTTCAGGAGATATCTGATACATCTATCGCATCAAGAGACGGTCGAAAAGCCCATCTTTCATGTTTCTCGAGCAGCACAGCAAATGCCAAATCTTAACTAGGGCATGGAGCAAGTTTGCCCAGTATAAACAGGAGTGGTTCTATGTGCGATGTCCCCCCGACTTTGCGAGGAGATGGGTGGAAGGATGTAAGTCATTTTCCAGGACCAATACTCATGTTTAGTCGAAGATGTACCTTTTCTAACTCTTCTTCCGTATTTTCAGGTATTAACCCATGTCTCGAGGGCCTCAGATATTCCGAAGACGTCGAAGCTATCCGAGCCATTCCCGCCGAAGACCGAGACATCAGAACTCTCATTTCGAATGGGTCGCTCATGAAATTTGGGTTGCTGGCGAAAGCTAGCCGGATAAGCCTCCCTAAGGTGTTACCATACCCAAGTCTGCTTCGGGAAAAGGAAAAAAGAAGGCCATGTCCTCAGCGCATAACGCCGCTGACACGCCAGAGGAGGGGGAGATTAAAGAAACTGAAACGCCCAAAGTACAGGGCAAAAATGTTAGTCCATCTTGGGACCCAATAGTCGAAGTTCATGACATTGAAACAACGCCTTCCACTTCAAAGGTGGAGAAGAAACTGACATATAAGCTGAGGAAGAAAATAGTCGACGGAACTTCTAAAGTTACTCTTGTTCCAGCGGAGAAAGAAGCTTCCACGTAGCACTTGGAAAGTTCTCTGAAAGGCCTGTCGAACCTCACCATACCTGAATATTTGCTCAACTATGGTTTCGACGATCCAGAGGCCCTTAAGCTTCATTCCCCCACGAGAGGCGATACAAGTGCTCAAGCCTAAAACCAGGAAGAAAAAACTCTTATTAGTAAAGAAATTGGTCCGCCGGGGGGAAACGCTAGGACACACACAAACACATGCAGTTGACCTCGCACTTAACTTTCTGTCATCACTCTACTATTTGCTAACTCGACGTTATTTAAATTCCATGTAGGTGACATAGGGCATACGCATGGACTTGATCGCCTTCACGGTTGATCGATTTTTCACCAATCCGGTCGGTATTTGGATTCCGAAAAGCGTCGAGATAGAGACGACTCCGGTGATCGACACTAACACCACCGAGAATCGTCCTACCAGAGAAAATCTTATAGTCAGTCCTCCTACCCTCGTGATCCTCCTTCTCAACCGGAGCATAGAAAAGAAAAACCTGCACATAAGGGGTCTTAGTGTGAGTCTCATCGGGATCAACACTCCGGTTCATCAAGTACCAGACAATCTCGAGATCCCCACAGAACACCTGCATTCTCCATGCAGACTCCTCTTGCTCCCGTATCTGATCCATCAATCGCTGAGCGAATTTCTGAGCTTAAAGCCTCATTTCTAAAGATATGCTTCGATGGCTTAAAATTCCTTCCGATGATTCACCAGATTCTAGGGCATGTCAAAGAAAGTGTTATCGCTTGCATTAACGACGTCTATGTTCAGCACGATGCGTTCGTGCTCTTAGCCGAAAAAGTTTCAGAAATTTCCATAGAGCGTCAACATGAGATCGATCGCTTGAAGCTTGAGGCCATCCATGATAAAGACATTATCAAAGCTCAGGAGGAAGAGCTTGCTTCTTACAAGTCTCAGCTTGAAGCTGCCCAGCAGAGCACTAAAGATACTACCGAGGCCGTCACTTGTCTGGAGTCAACTCATAAAAAGGAAAGTTACGAGGCGGTCCAATGATGTGGGGCCCTAGCTTTAGAGAAGGACTAGGTGTAGAAAGAAAGGGATGCATTTGGCCTCTTAGTCAAGAACTGGAGGAGAAACTCCGCAAAGAAAGAGAAGAGAAGACTGCTGCCCAAGAAGAGTCGCAACGGTATTGCGACGAGATTGTTACTACACGACTTCTAAAGGAGAAACTTGATGATGAAATTTCTAAAGTCGGGATGCTAAAGGATGAAGCCCGTGAAGAGGGCAAGAAAATAGCATCTGCGAAGATTGACTCTCGCCTGGAGGTGGCTAAAGAGGCTGGTAGGGAGGTGGTCAAATGCATGTTCGACCCGTTGATTGCGGAATTCAACGCCCATGTCCTCATACATCAAGACTTAACATTTCTAGGAGAGGGCTACCATGAATCCCTGGCTGAGGTATGGGAGAATTTAGTAAAAATTAGGAAGGTCGAACTTGGCACCGAGGAGGTTGATGAAGATGCTTTAATAAAAGAATTCCGTAAGGGGAACGAGCCTTCATACCTATCTGTGGCGAAAGCTATTTACTGCAAAGGCTCCCCCTCATCAAAAGGGGAAGACGTTATGACCGGTCTATCCAGGATCGAGTCTCCAGCTCATGCTCCTACTCAGTCGGCCGATCGGCCGATACTTGATCCATTTGAGCAACATATCGGTTATGACCCGAAGGACCCTGGCCTCGACGTTCACATTCTATCTCCCATTCCAGAGGGTGAGATCCCTTGGACAGTTGAAAGTCAGCCAGAAGCTGGTATGTGACACTTCATTTTGAAATTCCAAGGGTCGTCCTTTTTTGAGGAGAGGTTATTGTATTCTAATGTTTGTTTTCCATGATTTTGCACAGGACCTTCTTATCCCGAGCCCACTCCGAGGAGAGATGACGCCAAGGAGGTGAATGGAAAAGTAAGTGAGGCTACTCATGCAGGGGAGGCTCCCGGTCCAAATGCTCAGGTGATTGGGGCGCTTAATGAGGATAAGTCCGAGACTTCCTCTCCCATCGATGGGAGTTATGAAATTGACATTACAGGCGCCACTGAACATACATCTAAAATGAGCATGAAGGAGCAGCTCTAGGAGGAAAAGAAAAGGACGGTCGAAATCAAAGTCGAGCCTCTAGTTGTGGACCTGGACCATCCTCTGAATAAGCCATTGAAGATCATCCTCCTTGGTGGGTCCAGGCCAGTGGAAGTTCCCCATACTTCTTCAGTTGTTACCTCCCCGTCAAAGAAAATTACCATGGGCAAACGCGTGGGAGAGGAGTCATCTGGGAAGTAGTCGAAGAAGTAATCGTTACTCTCGTTCAACGAGAGTTAGTTTAGATTATGTAGTTATTATTTTTATTTCCATAGTCAACGTAGATAGACTTTCGACCTCAAGTTTTGGAGTAGTTGTAGTAGAACCCCATTTTGGATTAATAGATAAAGTTTAGTTTCTTTGTTTTTGAAATGACTTTTGTTGTTTAGCTTTCTATATAATTGTGGTTGAAACCTGAGTTATTGTGCGTTATATAAACCCCAATTCATTTTCGCATAACTCGGAAATTCTTTGGAGTTGTACATCCCCCTATTTCCACGCTTCAGGTACTTGGAATATTTTTTAGTCTGTATGTCGGGGACTTGATGTCTTCAAGTCATTTGCACCCTATTGCGCACTTTGGGAACTTAGAGATTTCTAGTCGTTTAGACTCTAATCCACACTTAGGGAACTCTAAGTACTCCAGTCCGTACTCAGGGGACTTAGAGAATTTGAATCATTTATACTCGGGTCCGCACTCAGGGGACTTAGAGTACTCCAGTCCGCACTCGAAGGCATGGAGATTTTGAGTCGTTTATTATCCGGTCCGCACTCAGAGTACTCCAGTCCACACTCAAGTGACTTGGGGATTTTGAGTCGTTTATACTCTAGTCCGCACTCAGGGGACTCAGAGTACTACAGTCCGCACTCAGCGGACCTGGAGATTTTGAATCGTTTATACTCTGGTCCGCACTAAGGGGACTCAGAGTACTCTAGTCCGCACTCAGAGGACTTGGAGATTTCGTGTCATTTATACTCTGGTCCGCCCTCAGAGTACTCCAGTCTGCACCCGGGGGACTTGGAGATTTTGAGTCGTTTATACTCCGGTCCGCACTCAGGGGACTCTGAGTACTCCAGTCCGCACTCAAGGGACATGGAGATTTTGAATCGTCTATACTCTATTCTGCACTCAGGGGACTCAGAGTACACCAGTCCGCACTCAAGGGACTTGGAGATTTTGAGTGCTCATGCGCGTTCGTATGTTAGACAGAATAATGTACCTCTTAGTTATTTGTCATAGAGTTATCATACACAGAAAAATCAACAATCCATGGAAAAAATGGCTTCAAGCCTTTATTAATACAAACAAGCTAAATTGTCTTATTACATACTGCAAACTAAGAATAAAAACATGCTGGAAATAATTGCAACTAAAATATGAAAGAAATGAACTAAGTATAATAATGCCGCAAATGCTCGCTATTCCAGGCTCGGGGGAGTGTCGCACCATCAACGGTCGCTAGCTTGAAAGTTCCTTCTCCAAGCTTCCGTTCAATGACGTATGGACCTTCCCATGCGGGGCTCATGTGTGATGGAACTGGAAAACTCGTTTCAAAATGAGGTCACCCACACCATAGATTCTCGATCGGACTTTTTCATTATAATATCGACCAACTCGATGTCTGTATGCGGCCGCTCTTAAATTAGCTTCTTCATGCTTTTCATTAATGAAGTCTAGTGATTCCAGCAAAAGATCCTGATTCGACTCAGAGTCAAAAATAAGTTACCCGATGTGATGGAACTTTAAGTTCTACGGGTATAAAATCTTTCATGCCATATGCCAATGCGAATGGAGTGTGGCCAGTCGCGGACTTGTGGGTGGTTCTATAAGCTCAAAGCGCTGTTGGAAGCTCATCCACCCACTTGCCTCTAGCCTTTTCCAGACGCTTTTTCAATATGGACTTGATTATTTTGTTAACGGCTTCCACTTGTCCATTGGCTTTTGGTTGAGCAACTACTGCACACTTTTTCTCAATACCATATTTTTGGCATAACTCTTTGAACTCTTTGCTTTCGAATCGAGTTCCGTTGTCTGTAACGATGATCCGTGGAAGGCCAAAACGACATATAATATTTCGTACAACGAAACTAATGACCTTTTTGGTGGTGATAGTGGCCAAAGGCTCTGCTTCTGCCCATTTGGTAAAGTAATGGACCGCAATTATCGTGTATTTCACACCACCTTTGGATATGGGTAAGGAACCGACTATGTCAATCCCTTATATTGCAAACGGCCAGGGACTAACCTTTTGTGTGAGTTCCGTCGGCAGAGCTCTCGGGATTTTTGTATATTTCTGACATTTGTCACATCTTCTCACATAGTCTGTGACATCCCGATTCACCGTTGGCCAGTAATATCCATAGCGGAGGATTTTCTTTGCTAACGTCTGCCTTCCAATATGGTCATCACATTCCCCTTCATGGACATCCTTCAGGACTCGTTTTATCTCATCATGGTCTATGCACCGGAGTTAGGGGGTCAAGAATCCCATCTGATACATTACCCCATCTTACATTACATATCACGAAGCCTTACGAACGACTTATCTTTCGCTCCTTCTTTCGGGTACAACCCGGTGTAACAAGTACAGCTTGAATGTGGCCATCCATGATTCGTTCTCGATTTCTGTTTCTAACATGAAATCTACCTCCATCATATTTATGCTCGGAGCATGCAAGGTTTCAACGGGAAATAATCCCATTTGCTGCGCATCGTCAGTGTTTGTAAATTTTGCCAATGAATCGGCTGCTCTGTTTTGTTCATATGGGACATGTGAAATATCATAATACTCCAGATTCGCTAGCATCTGTTGAACCTGTGCCAGATATGGGGCAAGTCTCCACCCCTTTGCTTGATAGTCCCCACGAACTTGGTACACAACCAGTTATGAGTCATAAAAGATCTCAACCAATCTTACCTCCAATTCTCTGATAAGTCTCAAGCCAGCAATCAATGCTTCATACTCGGCTTCGTTATTTGTTGCTGTGAATTCGAACTTCAAAGCGTAGCAAACTGATCGGTTTTCAGGAGTCACAAGAACTATGCCAGCTCCCAAACAATGGTTGTTAGATGCCCCATCGGTGTACATCTTCCATCGAATGGGAGGTATGACATTGTGGCCGTTTGATTCGTCTGACATGGTGAATTCAACAACGGAGTCTGCTAGCGCTTGCCCTTGTATGGCCCTTCGTGGCAGGTAGGTAATATCGAACTGACTCAACTCGATATTCCATTTTACCATCCTTCTAGAGGTTTCTGGTCATTGGAGTACCTGCCGTAAGGGTTGATTAGTGTAAACACTGAATAAGTGTGCCTGAAAGTATGGACGAAGCTTGCGTGATGCAATCACAAAGCAATAAGCTAGTTTCTCAATCTTGGGATAATTTCTTTCTACCTCTGTCAAACGTTTACTGACATAATACACTGGCATTTGAACTCGGTCCTCCTCACGAACCAAAGCCGTACTGATAGCATGCTGGGATACAGCCAGGTATACATACAGCATTTCATGGCCAATTGGTTTTGATAGCATCAGGGGACTTTCTAAATGTCTAACCAGAGCTCGAAATGTTTCCTCGCAGTCGGATGTCCACTCAAAATTTCTCTTTCCTTTCTTTATCACATCGTAGAAAGGAATGCATTTATCCGTAGCTCTGGATATGAATCGACTTAGCACGGCCACCTTTCCATTCAAGCTTTATACTTGCTTTATAGTTCTGGGCAATTGTCCCAAATAGCTTGAATCATCTCCGGGTTGGCTTCAATTCCCCGCGCATTCACAATGAAACCCAAGAACTTCCTGGCACAACGCCAAAAGAACACTTCAAAGGGTTGATTTTCATCTCATAATTCCTGAGTATATCAAAAATCTCTGCTAAGTCTCGAATGTGGTCGTTTGTCTGTCATGACTTCACAAGCATGTCATCCACATAGACTTCTATCATTCTACCAATCTGATCTTTAAACCTTTGGTTCACCAGACGCTGATAAGTTGCTCTCGCTTTTTTAATCCGAAGGGCATCACGACATAGCAATAGAACCTAACCTCCGTGACAAAACTGATGTGTTCTTGAACTCGAATGTGCATCAGGATTTGATTGTATCCCGAGTATGCATCCATAAATGACAGTAGCACGTGGCCGGCTGTTGAGTCAACCAGTTGGTCAATTCTAGGTAGATGGAAACTATCCTTCGGGCATGGTTTGTTTAAAATAGAATAATCAACACAAGTTCGCCACTTCGCATTCGCTTTCCTCACTAGCACAGGGTTAGATACCCATTCATGGCAGAGGGCGTCACGGACGAACCCATTGGTTTTGAGTTTGTCCACCTCCTCTCTGAGGGCGGCAGACCTCTCCGGGTCCATGCCTCTCCATTTTTGTTTTACTGGGACGTACTTTGGGTCTATATTCAACATATGACTCGCAATAGCAGGAGAAATCCTGCACATATCAAAATGTGTCCAAGCGAAAATGTCCAGGTTTGCTTAGATGAAATCAGTAAGATCCTCGGCCAATGACGGGTCGAGTTGCCATCCTCGCACCACGGAAACTGCGACACTATTTCCAATCTCATTCCATCAAAGTTTTAACCAATCAACCGCTAAGGCAGGTACTCCATCGCCCCGACACATTTGGATGACTACTTAAATGGTGCATTGAACTGAGTCAATATGATATCACCTACCATCCTCGCACCGCCATCAAGGGACAAGCCATGGACATTTTCATTGCCGAATTCACTACCAACGAAGGTAAGGAGCAATCTGAAATAACATGAGATATCAAGTGGAATCTCTTTGTAGATGGAGCATCAAACGAATAGGGCTCGGGGGCAGGTATTGTGATAATCACCCCCAGGGGAAGGAAGCTGCACTATGCCCTAAGGTTTGAATTCACCGTCACCAACAACGATGCAGAATACGAAGCAGTAATAGCAGGATTAGAACTTGCGTTAGAAATTGGAGTCAGTTCTTTATGTCTTCATAGTGATTCTCAACTTATCGTAAACCAAGTACTAGGAGAGTTTTAGACTCGAGGAGAACGACTCACGGCATATCTAAAGAAGACCAAGCTGCTGCTCGATCAATTGGATCACTATTTAATCAAACACATTCCTCGAGAAGAGAATCGAGAGGCCAAAGAACTGGCAAAGCAAGCTAGCATGAAGAACAACACCATTTCCGGAACAGTAGCCATCTCGAAACAACGAGCCCTAAGTTTCGAACAAGAAGATCTGATAGCTGCAATCGAAGAAGAAACATGGATGACTCCTATCCGGAAATACTTACAAGATGGCACACTACCCAACGAAGTCAGGAAAATCTTAAGGAGAGCTTCCCGCTACACAATACAAGAAGGCATCCTCTATCGGCGCGGCTTCTCTAACCCCTTATTAAGGTGTGTTGCTGGAAGGGAGGCTAAGAAAATCTTATCCAACATCCATCAAGGGAGCTACGGAGATCACACTGGTGGGCAAACTCTGGAAAAGAAGACACTCCGATATGGATACTAATGGCCCACTTTTAAAAAAGACGCCTTAGACTTCGTCAAAAGATGCGACAGATGTCAGAAATTTGCTAAGATTCCTCGACTACCAACAAATGAGATTACCCAAATGACCAGCCTTTGGCCCTTTGCAGTATGGGGAATTGACTTGATTGGCGAACTGCCGATGGACCGAGGCGGAGCCAAATATGCTATAGTGGCAGTCGACTATTTCACCAAATGGGTGGAAGCGGAACCTCTAAATCAAATATCTTCGGCAAAAGTTATTAACTTCTTGATCAAAAATGTTCTATGCAGGTACGGGGTTCCACTCAAAATCATATCGGACAATGGACTTCAGTGTGACAGCGAGGAGTTCGGCGACTAGTGCCAAGAGCACGGAATTCACAAAAGCTTCTCATCTGTGGCTTATCCCTAGGCAAATGGACAAGTCGAAGCTGTCAACAAAATTCTTAAAACTCTAATCAAGAAGAAGCTTGAAAAGTCAAAAGGCGCTTGAGTGAATGAACTTCCTACGGCACTTTAGGCCTACCGCACGTCTTTTAGAACATCAACAGGGCATACTCCTTTCTCTTTGGCATATGGATCGGAGGCTATGCTCCCAGTTGAAACTGTAGTGCCATCCCACTGTAGGATCCACTACAATCCAGAAGAGAACGAAGAACTCCTCCACATGTCTTTGGATCTAATCGAAGAAAGAAGAAATGATGCAGCACTCAAAGCAGCAGCTCACAAGCAAAAAGTGGCAGCACAATACAACTCCAAGGTCAAGCATCGCAGCTTACAAGAGGGAGATCTTGTCCTCAAGCGAATCTTCCCGCGCCCCGGAGCGCTAGATCCCATCTGGGACGGACCATATGTAATTCATAAAGATCTCCACAACGGAGCTTATATTTTGTCAACAGTGGACGGAGAGGTGTTCCAGAGGGCATGGAACATCCAACACCTTCATCGATACTTTTCTTAACTTGTACTACCCATATAAAGTGGATTAACAAAGAGAATCAGTGGACGTAGGCATTTTGTGCCGAACCACTTTAAAAATCTTGTCTCTTTTTAACTTGTTCATTTATATCTTGGCTGCTTGTTAAGCTTTATCCTTTTCTGTTGAACAAAATCCTATGTAATGGCATTTCCATCCTAGACACTTCACGGCGCAACCTCACCTGGACAAGACCTAACGGTACTATACGAATCTATGCCCTCTCCAATGAGACACTTTTGCTCCAGCATCCCTCTGCTGCGGGTTAACTCATTGCTCGCGACGGCCCTCAAAGCCAACTGTAATGAGCCGATTATAAGCCACCGAGGAGGCCGAAAATAGCCTAGGCAGCTCATTACGGCGTTCGGCTCGCCGGCAACTGTGGACCGGTTATAAGCCCCAACATAAGGTGTGTCCAGACAGGGGCAGTTCACAATTAACGGTCGGGACCCGCGCTGGCCGGCCACGGTAAATCGAATAATACCCACGATTACGGGCCACGATGGCCCGGGTAGTTACCGTGGGCGATCTCGACTTCGATGCGTCTTAAGTACGGCTGTGGTAAAAAATAAAACTCCCCGCGGAGGCGTAAGATGGGTGACAAATGTCTCCAAGACCCACAGCTAGGGAAAGTGACTACAAAGCCCGTTTGCCATGAACTTAAGCGCGTCGAACGCCTTCCGTGATTGGAAGTTTTACTATTTCTTATATTTCCATTTTATTTATAAAAACTTTCCTCCTATCCTCTATAACGATCACTAAAGTACAGGACACAAAATAGGAGACACTCGCTAATGGAAATAAGAACTCACAGCTGAATAGCAGGTCATTCGGCTGCATTCCATATTCGATTACATAAGGCATTCAAAGCTACCGTTTACAGCTAAAATTTGAAGGGCGTACTTTCTTCTCTTGTACATAAATATGTAACTATAATTTATTCGCACATCACACTAACATTGCAAGATATGAAATTATATTTTAAGCAAGAACTTAGCGTCAGACACAATTGAATCACTAACACATGCACAGTTATATTTTATGCAACACATCAAAATAACGACAGCATTCAAAAATGACAAAATCAGCTTATGTTATAATGTTACATGTCAAAAATCAAGTTGTTCGTTACATAATTATAGCCTGAAAATTACATTAATGTTTTAAGACTAACATAGACAGCAATGTCAAGTAAATTGAAAAATGTCCAGATCAAGCCAAGGAGCCGACTGCATCGGGGCTTCGCCTCTATCCTGCTGGCCCTCCGAGGTCTACTTAACCGCCGGATCAGAACTCCCAGCATGCTGACCAGAGGTAGTTGGCGCTTTAGAGGTCCCGCTTGTCCAATTCAGGAGAACAATTCATTGAATAAACAATAAGCAACCAAGCTATGAAAAGGCTAAAAGGGAAGATTTACCAGCCTCTGTTCCTTGATCATCATCCCCCAACTACACACCTACCTCCTCAGCAGCGAGCGGCCGCATGCCCTCCTTCACCGCCACATTCTCCTCCTTAGTGAATTGGGCCGTAACCACATCCATTCTAAAGGCCATGCCACCCTCCTTATCCGCATCAGCCTTGGCCTCCTCCAGAGCCCGAAGATAAATCCTGGCCATGATCCGGGGATAATCATCCATCCAGGATAAGTTTCCCTGCTTCCAAGTACGGAAGTACATATCCTGGAGCATCTCATCCATCACCCCCTCGTTCTCCTCAAACTCCCTCATTCGGACCTCAGAAGCCGACAGCTTTGCAACGGCAGCATCCCTCTCCGATCGGTATCGCGAGCGGTCAGCCTGAAGGGATTTCCTCATCGCCTCCATCTCCTCCTTCAGCTTGGCTTGAGCAAGCTCCGCGGCTTCAAGCTTCCCAGATAACTCCTCTGTCTGCTCGAGATCCGCTTTCCGAACCTCATCCACCGTCGCAATGGCCATATCGATCCGTTCCTTGCAGATGGCCTCCATTTTCCGTTGCTCAGCTCTGCTAGCCTCTTCCATAGTTTTCTTTAGCCGTCTGGAGGCATCCTCGTGCTGAGAGATCTGGATGGCCTGATCGGCGAGTTGCTTGGCCTGGTCGGCAACCACTAGCCGCAATCTTATGTTGGCACTCCCAATTTCCTCCCCGGCCTTGACCAGTCGGGCGTGATGCCCCATCAACTTCCTAGCCTCCTAAGCAACCCGGTCGATATTTGCCTTGGCTTCATCCCCCATAGTTACAATCCGAGTAGTAAGCAAATCAAGGTCCAAGGACTTGGCCTCATCAAGCATCCTTACCACAGGATTGCGAGGGAGAAGGTGCTCACCAGTAACCTCATCAAAGGAAATATCATGAGAACCCGGATCTAGATCTGGATGACCCGCAAATGGATTACGAGCCAAGCTGGGACGATCAATATGAGTAACGGTAGGATTCTCTGATGGATGCGGAGAGGGTATGAAGTTAGTATCCTCGCCCATGATATCATGAATAGGCTAGGTTGGGGGATGAGGTCTAGTTGAAGTTTCGAATAAGGAGAGCCTCCTCCTTTTCTTTTGAATATCCTCTTCAATAACTCCGAGAAGAGGACGGTAGCCGACTACGTCCCCGGACCGATTGGGCGGAGGCTTTGGTTTAGCGGAAGCTTTGAGGAGTTTGAATTGTTCGAGGCGGTGCCGAATGTCTGATGTCTTGGCCACCTTACCCGTTCCTGGAATAAAAACCAAGTGTTACAAGCATGCATGAGACTATAATCCAAGAAACGTGTGAAGTTAAAAGAGGGGTCAAAAATTCACCTTGAATCGCCGGAGTTGCCCTAGCTGAAATGCTCTTAGAAGATGGACCGGCACCAGTCCCGGCCTTATCAGTTTTCTTTGGCTTCTCCACCAAGGCCGATCCTTCCTCCAATACCTCGAAAGCCTGGCGGAAAGCATCATCTGTCCACTATTGGATCTCCCCTTCTTGCCTAGAAGACAAAGCCCCGGCGCCATCACCGCTCTGTCCTTCGCCACCAACACCACCATCACCTTCTCCATCACCTCCGCTCTCCTCCTCGCCTCTTTCCTCCACTACATTTTCCTCCTCCGGAACATCTGGACATGTGCTAGGGGAGGGTCCATCGGATTTCTTGAGCTTCTTCCCCCCGGCGACTGGAGGTATCGAGAAGGGTTTCCTCTTGCTGCTCTTTGTCGTGGCCCCTACTTTAGCTTTGGCAGCCCTCTCCTCAGCTGTGTCTCTCTGCTTGACCACAGACTGACGTGGTAGAATCAAGTTGTGTTGCAGAAGAGTAGCATTCCTGATCAGGTAAGAAGCTGACCTCTCCCTTCCTGAAATGGCTTCTATCTCCACAGCCATATGAACCAGGCGATCGTTCTCCACGACCGCAAAGCCACCTGTCGCTAGCAAGAAACAAAAACACATAATAAGAAACATTGCAATCGGAACGGAAGTTATAAATAAGCTTCAACTTACAGCCGGAGGTGAAGCGATGGATAGAAACAGAGTCATACTTGACAAAAAACCATTCTTTCTTGAACATGCTGAACTTCGAATATAAGTCCAGGACCGGCTTGAAGGACACGGCCGATTCCAATCTGATGTATGGAGACCCCTTCTTGTAGCCTCTCAAGTTGTACAAATATCGGATCTCCCGGTTGGAAGGGGGATGCCCGTATTTTCTCTGAAAAATGATGAATAGGCTCACCAGGATAGCGTAAGAGTTGGGCTGAAGCTGGAAAGGGGACATCTTTAGGTAGGTGATGAAGCTGGCTATCCAAGCATAGATCAGGGGAATGGCCCCACACATACAATGGTACCTGCTGTAAGTAAAATATCATTCAGGAGGGTCATACGGCATAACTCCATTCCCTGGCAGCACCATGTGTGCACTATCAATCCCGAAAGAACGAGATATAACATCAAGCTTCTCCTCTTTGAGGGAGCTAGGAAAGCAGTTAGGAGGAGAGTTCAAGAGCTCCTGAGGGCCATATCCGTCCACTAGTGATCTCGGGGTGGGTCCCTGTCGTCCCGGTCCTGGCCGGGCTGGGGGCACAACGGGGGACTCTCTTCTGTCCATAGATTTACTCTTATCTAATCGAGTTTCCACTTTATGAGACATTTATCTGCAACACAAGAAAGTACATCGTTAAAGCAGAAGATATAAACAAGCAAGTGTATGCATTTTGGAATTTCACTCGTAATTCAAAACATAAAAGAACATTCGGCAGTTCAAGGCCAAAAAGTCATTCGGCACCCAAACTCCCGAATTCATTCGGTAAAGCAAGGAAAAAGGCCATTCGGCCTTATACTCCCCAAGTTCATCCGGTAATTCAAATGTTTAAGTTTATTCGGTATTCGAACTCTCCTATCCCATTCGGTAGTCCAGCCATAAAAGTTCATTCGGAAGAAGAAAGCTCACCGGGTTCGGCAGTTAAGTGTGGTCAGTACTCGGTTGATTCGGCTGTTTCGAACAGTCAAGTTTGATTCGGCACTCAATTGATTCGTCTATCTCAAACGGTAAAGGAATAACAGTGGCATGATGCCCCTACTTATAGGCGAGCGCAGGATAACCGGACCAAACGGTTCGACACTTAGAACCGAATAAAGCTATCCCAACTACAAGAAAACAAAGCGCGACACATGCAGACAAGTGCCCCACTTTGGGGGGCAAATGTTGGGCGAATCCTCACCACCGATCCAAGCCCCACCAAACCAATTCGTCACTGGACCGAGAACACCGGATCAATACCAAATCCCAACTCACCTACCACCGAACCATCTCCTTTCCATGTCCCTACCGAACCAACCAACTGTCGAACCAATCCCTAGCCGAACCAACCAATTTCCCATGATTAGCCGATCCAACTCCATTTCCATGCCTAGCCGAACCACTCACCACCGAACCATCCACCACCGGACCAAGCTACGCCCTCACCGCCGGACCGACACACATGCCATTCACTACCGAACCAGAGGCATACTACCACTACCGAACCAATATGAGGAAGGTATTACCGAACCAACACTGCCAGACCAGATTACATCAGCCCAGGCCCACAAACAGCTATATACATCCAAGACCCCTACCCCCAGCCTCACTCTATAAATAGAGGGGTAGGGGTACAACAATGGCAGACAAGTTTGAGAGCCCAAGCACGGATAGAACTTTCAAACAACTTTCAGATACTTGTAATAAAAACTTTGTACTTGAAACCTGAAAAGTACAGGAGAATAACATATAAAGTGGAAGTAGGCACATTCTTGCCGAATCACTATAAATCTGTGTGTCTTTTACAGTTTAGTCCATCTATTTTATATATTTGCATAAATGACCCAAATCACTAAGAACAACATATAATCAACTAAATCATACGACTTAGAGGTGTTTGCCCATTTTTTGTGCAAACAGAGCTATCAGACGGAGAATAAGGAGCAAAGCTACCTCCAGCATTCTGATGCTGCTGCTGAGTCAGTTGAATCATGAGATTAGCATTGGCCTGATTCTTCTCAGCAAGTTGTCTTCTACTTTCCCTGAGTTCAATTCTCAGTGAAAAACACCAAAATGTTAGCACCAGAATTGGTCACTAACACCCTTGAGAAAGATTGTGTAGAGAGATTATTGAAGAAAGTAAATTTAAATAGAGAATAGTATGCTAAATTAAATGCAGAAAACAAGAACACTAGATTTATAGTGGTTCGGCGTAATTACCTACGTCCACTTTGAAGTTAATCTTTATTGCTTTACTTAAAAATTGATTACGGATACAATCCGTACACCAACTATTTGTATACAACTGCTAAGCAAAAAGGATAATTCTTGAATGAGTTTTGAATGCGGCAGAGTCTCCCTGGTATTCTCGAAAAAAGGTCGATTTCATTGTGTCCCTACCCCTCTATTTATAGACGAATATGGGTTGGACTTCCCTAATGGGCCTAGTAGCAAGATACCTCGGCCCATAGTGAGTGACTTCTGTGTGCCGAGCCACAAATACTGAACGGCAAATGCCGATCCATGTCTCCAAGCCAAACGAGGCAGTATGTTGAGTGAAATGTGTAGGCCGAACAAGATATGATGCCGATCGAGGAGAGATGCCGAACGGCATGCTTATGTCGAGCGAGGCCATGTGCCGAACGAGGATGGAATGCCGAAAGCGGCATGAATGCCGAGCGAGGCTAGAATACCAGTCTAGGCATGAATGCCGAACGAGGTTCATGCCGGTCGAGACTGAATGCCAAACGAAGTTCAGGCCGGTCGAGGCTGAATGCCGAACGAGCTTCATGTCCGTCGGGACTGAATGCCGAATGAGGCTGGAATGCCGAACAAGGCCATGTGCCGAACGACTCTACTATGCCGTACGGGGCTTTATGTCGAACGATGTACTAATGCCAATCGACATCTAGTTACTTGGTCAAATCTCCAGGTAACACAATGCAAAGGAATCAAACTTACATGTTCCATATTAAACATTTTAATAAGCTGTCTTTGCATATCATTTGGGTTGTTCCTGACATCTTTTATACTTACTATAAAAGGCATTGTTTGTTAATCCAATATTGAGTATTAAAACAACTAAGGCAGATTTTAAACAAGTACATCGTTAAAATCAACGTATTGTTTACTTATAGCTTAGAAATATTAGTGTACCATTTAACATTCTTTCTTTTGAACACATGCTTCTTCTGCATTTTGATTGAAAATCAAACTATTTGATATTTCTATCAAAATACTTATTCAATCTTGATGCTTATAAAATGATACTTTCGAATCATTTCTTGGATCATATCAAAAGACTCACAAACAGAATATCTCTCTCATTGACTTCGAGATATTTTGGTTATTATATGTAAACTGTTTACTCTAAATAAATATATAGAATTTTTTGTTACCATACATACGTACCAAACATAAAGTCATATCAAGTGGTAATTTTGTGAGTAAATCCAAATTAACTTAAGCAAGTTGAATACGAATCTATTACGCTAGTTTCGACAGTTTAAATTTGCGATATTATTCTCATCAACGTTGCTCATATAATTCCAACTGCATTAGTCTTGCTCATAAAGACACAATCACGGCCTATGGACCATATCCCGTAGTTTACGACTACCAAAATCATATTTTGATAGCGTACTGGGAATTCTTTAAGATTTGCACATCATACCATGTGATAGAGTCTATACCCGTAGTGGTTTAATTAAACAACTGAGGATTATATATTTTCAACAACGATAAGAAACTCATAGTTTCTCTTCAATAAGCGAGAATACTTATTAGACATTCTAATCAGTTCTATATTTAGATCGTATCCAAATCCTTTATACTACCAATAATTCCTCAAAGAAATTTCTTTACAATGAAGTTGGTATACCTTTAAATGTTTGTCAACGCAAATAAAATAGGTATTCATTAATGTTTTATGAATTTACTTATTCATAAAATTGATTTGATTTTAGTTTACAAATAATATGTTCGAAACGTAAATATGTCATCTAATGATAGTCTTTTCAAAATCCTTTTGGGAACATTCATATAAGATCTCTCAAAACAATTATTATGTGCAATCTTTCGACTCGCACAACCCGCCAACTCCTTGACTTAGGATATGTTGAAGTTTTTAATAAACCCTTATCTTATATAATTTTGTAAACTACTATTTAGATGAAATAATATTAACCTTGAGTACTACCCATAAGTACATTACCTTATAGAAAGAAGTTAACTCAACTACAATTAATCGTGCTTGTCCAACAAAATTCGATTTCACCATATCGATGCATCATTATGTATCACATGAAGGAGTAATTTTGAGATTGAATCTTTACTCGCTTTAGATACGTTCGGAACATTTTCCAATATACACACTCATTTGATCAAATCAAATCATTTCTATCACATGTTATTTCATTTACTTCTATTTTATATCCTATAAGTTTACCATAAACATGCCACATGCGTATCAAGTACACATGTCATGTTGATAATAACTCATCAGTGAATATGATGAAGTATATGGAACAATTTTGGTATTTATAGAATTACGATTCCATACATCTATATGAATCAATCTAAAGAGTTCATCTACTCTTATGATACTCCCACTAAATGGCCGAACAACCTTTAATTGTTTGAGATATAATTAACAAATATCGTATGATTCAAAATCATACAATAAAATTATTTCTCAAAACTACGGATTAATCTATAATTCCAAAACAACCGTAAAAAATATTAGATACTTTTGAATTATCCAATCTACGTGACCAAACCATGAATGTATTGAGTAGTTGTAAAATCAAGCACCTACATGGGTGTTGAAACATTAACATGAAGTAGGAATTTAATAGTGGGAATTATATTTCCATTTATTAACTTTCAATTCATTCATTTGTATATGTTAATTGGTAAACATTTTATCAATCATATTAAATAAACAAATTTTTTATTTTAGATAGTCATAATACTATTTAGCACATGTTATTAGAATATTACGAAGATTAAATGTTACCATTTTATTTTTCTAATAAGGCTCCTATTAGTCTTTTATATTTCTCCAAACCCTAAGATGAAACACAGAAGTCATTCGACTTCACTAGTGGGTGTTAGGACTCGTCTGTCCTGGTCTTCTGACCTTGAGTTTGCTCAACAAATCATAGCCTTACAAACGAAGGATAAATCCTTACATGTAACAACCCTATATTTTGTAATTATTTTAATTTTATATTTTAATTATTTTAACTAAAATTCCTGATTTAAAAACTTTACTGTATTTATTAAAGTGAATAAATTGTGTTATTGTAAATATAAATTTTGATTTTTATGTGAATTATAATTCCAAACATGAATAAATAGAATATTTTCCAAAAAAATGTGAATTTTGGTCAACATGTTCAAACTTTGACTTTTAAAATTTAAAAAAATTTGAAATTTTGAATTTTGAATTTTATCTTTTATTATGAAAATAAATTAAATTTCAAGTATGATGCTTTTCGTTTCGTTGAAATCTGATTAATATTATGAAAGTTATGTGTTTTAAACCATTGTATGTAAATTGTTTTATTTAACAAAATTGTTTATTTTAATTTATATAAATAATATTTTTGTTTGCCATATCTTGTTTTAATTTGTGTATATATGTGTATCATGACATTTTATATATATATATATATATTTTATTTTTAAAATAATTTAAAAGTGTAATAGTTATTTTTCCAATACTAGTTATATTTTGTTTACAATTTTAATCCTAGTTTTAATTTAATAATCTATTTCTTATTTTTTCTATTTTCCTAAAAAATAATTTATTATTTCATTCCTATTTTATTTTGTTTACATTTTTATTTTATTTATATGATTTTTCTTTTGGCTTATTTGAATAAAAGAAATAGAAAATTCCAAGAGACTAAAAACCTTTTAACCTATGTCTTTTCACTGCCTTGCCCTTTCATGCTCTTTAACCGTCCATTCTCATTGATTAGCCATGATTTTTATTTTGAATTCACGTGAAAAACTTCTCATTTCATCACTTGTTTCGGCCATTCACTTCTAAAGAAAAATAGGTAATGGCTTCTTCATTTTTTCTACTTTTTCTTTCACCTTTCTATTGAATTTTCATCTGTTTTTACTTCGATTTTCATGTACTTTGCTCGGTCAAAACACCTCACCGCCTCCACCGACCACCACATCACCTTCTACCCCTTACCATACAAGGCCTGACCATCCCCTCCTCTGACCATGACAGGCCGTGATCACCCCATGATCCAAACACCACAAAAATTGCATAAACCCCTTTGAATAATGCCATAGCCGTAGTTTTCACATCCCCGTCATTTTATAGCTTCGGCTACCCCCTTAGCCACCACCACCAGTTAGATCACCACCTTTGGCCATCACTCCAGCCACCACCATACCTGTACATGACTAAGGTCGAGCCAATTGATGCATGGCCGAACCAGTAGGTTGCACCAAAACACACCTTTCTGCCTTGCCCTTTGATCTTCCTTCCCTTGTAACCCCTGCCCCTTCATCTCCTTATAGCCGTGCCAATATGAACCATAACCTAGCACAAACAACATCATGGCCGAACCTATATAGCTATGTGGCCGAGCAAAAGTGATTTGTGGACAAGCAAAATCGATTGATAATTTGGTGATGTGTTTTGTAGATTTTATTTCCTTTTTGTTCCAATAATTTTAGTATTGTATTTATGTTTTTATTTTGCTTTGTTTTTATTATTGAATATAAGATCAATATCTTGGCTCTCCACTCCACTCAAATCAAAGTCGTGTTATCATGCTTTTTGGAATCTATTCTGTGTGTTTTGATTTGCTAACTCCAGCATAAAAAGGTGAGTATTCACTCATGACATTTATACTTATGTAATTAGTGAATTGACAACAAGTGAATGTGTAGAATTGCTATATCATGTTATACCTGCCTGTGATATGAATCATATGATGTTAACCCTGTTTATAAAACTGTCATATCATCTGTTACTGCCATATGTTGCTATACTGTTTATTTATTTCTATTTCTCACACTGCAAGTTCCTTGTAGAATAAAATCACTATGGGTTGAAATGATACATACCCAAATGGAATTTAGAATAGGAAAAAATCGTTATGGGCTGAAATGATAGGCCTGAGCGATTTTTATTTATTTTATTTTTCTTGGGATTGCGGGTTTGAAATGATAGAACCCAGATTTTTCTTTGTAAATTATGGATTGAAATGATATATTATCCGTATCACTTGACTTAGGTTAGAAAATATTATACAGACCCGTGGTTATTTATATATATTTTTTGGGATTTTCAAAGTATTTTTAAAATGTAAAAATATGATAATTTGATTTACTTTTTAATTTGAAATGATTTTTATAAAGTGTTATTGATTTTTCTATGAATTAAAAGGGTTAAATAAATGAATGTTTAAATGTGAAATTTGTAATATAACTTACCTTGGAAATGTGAAATTTGGTTTGAAAATAAAAGTTAAGTTAAGAAAATAAAATGGAAATTAAGTTTAATTTGTGAAATGGTAGATTAAAATTTAAGTGTAAAATAAATGCAAAATTTTAGGAAATTTGTACATTGATTTTTATAAGTGAATTATTAAAATTTGATATTTAATTGTGAAATTTACTTTACAAAAATCATAAGTTAAAGGGTAGTTAAATGACCATTTTTAAAGTGGAAAATATGAAATTTTATAAGTTAAAATGGTGTATATTGAAGTTTAATTGTTGCTGAAATTCTATTGTAAATCTGAAAATTCTTTTTATAGCACTTCAGAAATGCTATCCTTTCTGAAATTAACTAAAAATCTGGAATAAAATGAATCTACTGCACTTTGAAAGTGCTGTAGTTGCAGAAGTGAATCAAAGAGCTAAAAACTAATGAAAGAGCTATTGTAGCACTTGTTAAGTGCTGCAGTTGGCCAAAATAAGATTTTGAACTAAAACTGAACTATTGCAGCAGTTTTGTAAACGCTGTCTTTGCTAAATTGAACTAAATTTCATCTAAAACTGAACTATTACAGCAGTTTTTAAATGTTGTCTTTGTTGAATTGAATTGTTTTCAAATGTAACCTACCGTAGCATTTTCTAAGTGCTGCGAAAGGTGAAATTTCAATGTTTTAACGTATTGAAGTGAATAAATGAACTCTGAAAAGGTTAAAATTTTGGGAATTTAATATTTGATTTAAAGGCATAATGACGCCACCTATTTATGGTTTAAATGAATGATTTTAATTCAAAATTAAAACCTTTTTGGAATTTTAACTTTTGGAATTTTAACCACGGGTACACTTTTTTGTATGCCTTGTGATTTTTGGATGTACACCTTCAATTTGAGAGTGCGACTAGTGGTGAGTGATTGCTGCAGCTCTACGCTACCCTAGCCATATTAGCACTGTTATTTGCATAGTTTACTTTAATATAGGCATTTCTATGATAGCGTCTATTACTGTTTAATTGATGGTTTAAAGGATCCTTAGAGGATGGAAGATCCCAAGCATCCTTTAAGTTATCGTGCATTACTACTACAGTTCACTTGAGTTGGTTTACATTATATAAGTATGTATGTCCCGACTCGAGTGTTTTGTGTTTTGCTTTACGCTCGGGTCAGCCTGAGTATTCACAGCTTTGTATTTCTCTTTCTGAAGCTAGGACTCGCTGGAGATTCTACTTATCTAGTTATCTATCCATTCAGTTTCAGTTGTTCTATTTCAGCTCTTGTATTTGTTGACTTCTATGTATTTGGAATCTCTATTGTGTTTGCATTCAGAGTTATATTATGTATTTTGTTTTCAGACATTGTTGTAGTAGCTTCATGAACTACTATGGTATTTTATATCTGCTGCGAGTTATTCTGATATTTCTGTCTATTTGTTTCTGTGATTGGTTTTGTTTACTCCAAATTTTATTACAATCTGTTATTTTTAATTATTCAAGTTTGACATATGTGGATTATTGTCAATTTGAATGGTCCTAAATAGTGGGTCGTTACAGTTGGTATCAGAGCTTTGGTTTTAGGCAAACAATAGCTTGAAGAGCAAAAACTCATTACAGATAGGGTAGAAATACCTTAGAATGAGTGAAATCTATCTCAGAATCATTTCTTTATGAGAGAACGTATTTTCGAAGTATAAAATGATTTCCAAATGATTTTAAAGGATTTTCAAAGATTATATTGGTATAAATTTTTCTTATTTTTGAAGTCAAGGTTTTCTAAACTTCATCCCTTCGGTATACACCTTGTAAGTAATCGTTTGGTTAGAATTCTTATCGATTTGGATTCCTTTGAACTTTGGAACATTTCTATTCGTTCTGAACTCCAATCTTGTCTTCCCTATTTTTATCCTTTTGATTTTGGAGCATTCCATAACTCCACTTTGAATGACCTCTATAATGATCGGTGATTCCGCATATCTTTGAATGGTTTGTAAAGGGGTGAAACTCCTTTACAATTAGCATTGATTCATTGGAGATTTCCATATCCTCGTTTACAATGCTATCTATCTTCTGCTATATCTGGATTTTTCTCTGACATTCAAATGCCGATTTGCCTTAGATTTCTGCATTGGTTATATTCCTGAAGTCACGGTTAACCCGGTTAAGGTCGCCCGCGATTTATGTAGGCTTATCATTTACTCTTTGATAATTAAAGTATCTCATCTTCGTTCGAGCTTATCTTCGAACTGGAATTCTATTTGATTATAGTTCCTCAAAAGCTGAATCTCTTTTTGTTTGAAATCCATCCTTGAATCATCCCTTGGAAATTTGTGTTTAGTTGTATTTTGAAATTGTGCATACATCGAAATTATTATTTTGATAAAGATGACCATATTTTATATATAAGAGTGAAATGTTTTTGATAAGGATTATATACCTTTTAAAAACGAGAATTTGAAGTTTTGAAAGGATCTGAAATTTTGAAAAATGTATAAGAAATTTGATTGATATAAAAATGATTTATAACGGAAGGGTTTTGAATTTGAATTTCGAGGAATCGAACTCCGGTGTTTTGAAATCTGTTTTAAGATTTGGGAAAATATATAATAATAATAAGATTTAAAGAAATTTGCCAAATGAGAAATGCTTCAAATGTATACGAATGAATTCTAATGATTTCGAAGAGATTTCAAAGAAGTTTCAAGATAGAAGTCCAGAACTCCCTTGTGTCACTAGAAAATAATTTCAGCGATGAGTGCACGCATCATCGACATTGATTTTCGAGTTTCAAAGTGGGGGAGAGGCACCTCTAGTAGCTTTTCTATGCGAGTGATGTTGGGAAACAAATTTTGATTTCAGATTTCGAAGTATGGTTTGATATTCGAAAGATATATGTGTATATATATATTTGAAATGATTTAAAGTAAGCCGGTGTTCAGTCCTCGAGTTTCAGATTTGTTTTGGTACAACCTTATCTATTGGAATTGATTTACTGATTTGTTGTTGATTTCTGACTCTTGAATTGGAAAATTTGGTTTCTCCAACTATTTTGAATGTTCGAACACTTCCAGATCAAGGCATAATTTTTAAAGCTAAGTAATTTTCAAAAGGTAAATTGGATCTTCCATATATGGAAATAAATAGTTTAAAGGTTTTAAATGGATAGTTATAAACTTGGAAATCATCTTGGGTATAATCGATTTTGAGAAAATATTTGGTTTTGAAAATAGATTGGATAGCAAAACCCTGTATTTATATGATGGTTTTGGAAATGAATTTGTTTGACCTAAATTTTGTCGATTTGGAAACCAGGAATTTTTTTAAACCTATTGTATTGAGAAACTTTGAAACTGAATATATGTAATTTGGAAGAAATGATTTGACGAAATCATGTATGATTTTTAAACTGAATCGTTATTGAAAGGAATTGAAATTGAGAACCTTATTTTATTAAATACTTGATTTAGGAGTTACCGAAATTATATAAAATTGATTTGTATAAGTATGAAGTTGATTTAAAAACTATCGTCTTGGAAAGGTGCTCAATTTGGAAAGACAAATCTTATATAATCGAAGTCTATATAAGTGTGATTTGATATACTATTGATTTGGAAAGTATTCGATTTGGAAATGAAACCTTATATATGATGGACTTTGTATAAGTATGATACTGAAAGTGATTTGAAAGTTACTATATGATACATATTTTCGAAGTAAAGATATGGAAAGTGCTTTCTGCTCGATATCCGCTTTGTGACCACATTGTTGATTCATTCTATCAATATTGTTCTCTCTGATTTGAGTTTTTCGGATATGATACTTGAGCGTCCATTGAATTCCATGGCGATCTTCGTGGTCTTACGAGCGCGACTGCATAGCGTAATTTGCCTGGCTGAGATAGCTTACAGGCAGGGATGTTTCCTGGGGGATCTAGGCGTAACCATTGTGTATCTACGATTTATATAGGTCGTTTTTAGTAGCGAAATCTGCAAGCTGAGATAGCTTACACGTATGAATGTTTCCTGAGGGATCGAGGCGTAACCATTGTGTATCTGCGGTCTACTATTCATCATGGCGTAAATCGCAGGGCTGAGATAGCTTACGGATACGGATGTTTCCTGGGGGATCCAGGCGTAACCGTTGTGTATCTGCAATCCATAGTTAGATAATGGTTTGGTTTGGTTGTTTTGTTTTGATTGTACAATCCATATCTGTTTCTAAAAATTTTCCAGTATTTTCACTGGTTGTTGAAAAAAGTCTACTAAGTACCTGGAGAATTCTAGCTTTGCGCCTGATCAATGCATGGTCAGAGTCTGTAGGAACGAGAGTAAACTTGTTAAGGCATCGAGTTATAAAAGTATTTTGATAAAGTATTATATAAAGGATATTTCGATCATCTATTTTACCTTTCTAAATAATTTAAAATGTTTGAAATATTGTTTACTTCGATTTAACAAATTTGAATCAAATGACTATTCATCATATTTCAAAAAAATTAAAATGTTAAAAAAAATTAAATTGAAATTTATATAGTTTTAAAATAATGGTTTATCCTTGTTTTTCAACCTATTTTCCCTTCAAGCTATTCTTACCTTCTTCCTCTTCGAGGGTCCTTTCCACATTGTGGAAAGAGTTAGTTCTTCGGCTCATCATTTGGATTTGCTGCGAAGCTTTCTAGAGTGCATGATATATTGCACACTTACATCTTCGCTGGTATCTTTATGACCCATCTCTTTTTGTTCAGCCTTCTTCTCTTGATAGTTTGGATATTGAGCCTAATCTGACTGTCGAGAGGAAGCCACTTTGCATTGTCGACAGAGGTACAAAGCAGCTAAGAAGGAAATCTGTTAGTCTGGTCAAAGTACAGTGCAGTACTGATGATCGAGATTGTACCTGGGAGGCGGAGAAGATCATTCGTGCTTCGAATTCGGAATTGTTTTTTTTAAGTACTATTTGCTTTGTCTATCTTGCTTTTCCTTATTTTCCTTGTTCGTTCTTTTCGACGAAAATATTTGAGTGGAGGAAAGTGTAACAACCCTATATTTTGTGATTATTTTAAGTTTACATTTTAATTATTTTAACTAAAATTCTTTATTTAAAAACTTTATTGTAAATATTAAAATGAATAAATTTTGTTATTGTAAATATAAATTTTGATTTTTATGTGAATTATAATTCCAAACATGAATAAATAGAATATTTTCCAAAAAAGTGAATTTTGGTCAACATAGTCAAATTTTGACTTTTAAAATTTTAAAATTTTAAAAATTCAAATTTTAAATTTTATCTTTTATTATGAAAATAAATTAAATTTCAAGTATACTGCTTTTCGTTTCGTTGAAATCTGATTAATATTGTGAAAGTTATGTTTTTTAAACCATTGTATGTAAATTGTTTTATTTAACAAAATTGTTTATTTTAATTTATATAAATAATATTTTTGTTTTCATATCTTGTTCTAATTTATGTACATATGTGTAACATGGCATGTTATGTATATATTTTATTATTAAAACATTTTAAAGGTGTAGTAGTTATTTTTCCAATACTAGTTATATTTTGTTTACAATTTTAATCCTAGATTTAATTCAATAAACTATTTCTTATTTTTTCTATTTTCCTCAAAAAATTATTTATTACTTCATTTCTATTTTATTTTATTTTCTTTTTTATTTTATTTATATGATTTTTCTTTTGATTTATTTGAATAAAAGAAATAGGAAATTCCAACAGACTAAAATCTTTTTAATTTATGTCTTTTCAATGCCTTGTCCTTTCATGCTCTTTAGCCGTCCATTCTCGTTAATTAGCCATGATTTTTATTTTGAATTCACGTGAGAAAAACATCACATTTCATCACTAGTTTCGGCCGTTCACTTCTAAAGAAAAATAGGTAATGGCTTCTTTATTTATTTCTACCTTTTCTTTCACTTTTCTATTGAATTTTCGTTTGTTTTTACTTGGATCTTCGTGTACTTTGCTCGGCCTAAACACCTCACCACCTCCACCGACCACCACATTACCTTCTTCCCCTTACCATCGGCCTGACCATCCCCTTCTCTGACCATGACTGGCCATGATCACCCCATGATGCACACACCACAAAAATTGCACAAACCCCCTTGAACAATGCCATAGCCGAGCCTAGTTTCACACCCCCTTCATTTTATAGCTTCGGCCACCCCTTAGCCACCACCACCAGTTAGATCACTACCTCCGTCCATCACTCTAGCCACCACCGTACCTTTACATGACCAAGGCCGAGCCAATTGATGCATGGCCAAACCTATAGGTTGCACCAAAACACTCCTTTTTGCCATGCCCTTTGATCTTTCTTCACTAGTAACCCCTACCCCTTCATCTCCTTGCACCCGTCCCAATATGAACCATACCCTAGCCTTAAACATCATCATGGCCGAACCTATATAGCTACGTGGCCGAGCAAAAGCGATTTGTGGATAAGAAAAATCAATTGATAATTTGGTGATGTGTTTTGTAGACTTTATTTCCTTTTTGTTCCAATAATTTTTGTATTGTATTTATTTTTTTATTTTGCTTTGTTTTTGTTGTTGAATACAAGATTAATATCTTGTCTCTCCACTCCACTCAAATCAAAGTCATGCTATCGTGCTTTTTGGAATCTATTCTGTGTGTTCTGATTTGCTAACTCCAGCCTAAAAATGTGAGTATTCACTCAAGACATTTTACTTATATAATTAGTGAATTGACAACAGGTGAATGTGTAGAATTGTTATATCATGTTATACCTGCCTGTGATATGAATCATATGATGTTAGCCCTGTTTATAAGCCTGTCATATCATCTGTTACTACCATATGTTCTATACTGTTTATTTATTTCTGTTTCTTACACTACAAGTTCCCTGTAGAATAGAATTACTATGGGTTGAAATGATACATACTCGTATGGACTTTAGAATAGAGAAAAATCGTTATGGGCTGAAATGATAGGCCTGAGCGATTTTTATTTATTTTATTGTTCTTGGGATTGCGCGTTTGAAATGATAGAACCGGATTTTTCTTTATAAATTACGGATTGAAATGATATATTATCCATATCACTTGACTTAGGTTAGAAAATATTATACAGACCCGTGGTTATTTTATATATATTTTTATGGGATTTTTAAAGTATTTTTAAAATGTAAAAAGATGATAATTTGATTTGAATTTGAAATGATTTTTTTAAAGTGTTATTGATTTTGCTATGAATTAAAATGGTAAAATAAATGAATGTTTAAAAGTGAAATTTGAAATATAACTTAACTTGAAAATGTGAAATTTGGTTTGAAAATAAAAGTTAAGCTAAGAAATGGAAATTAAGTTTAGTTTATGAAATGGTAAATTAAAATTTAAGTGTAAAATAAATGCAAATTTTTGGGAAATTTGTTCATTGATTTTTATAAGCGAATAATTAGAATTTGATATTTAACTGTGAAGTTTACTTTATAAAAATCATAAGTTAAAGTGTAGTTAAATGACCATTTTTAAAGTGGAAAATATGAAATTTTAAAAGTTAAAATGGTTTAAATTGAAGTTTAATTGTTGCTGAAATTCTATTGTAAATCTGGAAATTCTTTTAGTAGCACTTCGGAAATGTTACCATTTCTGAAATGAACTAAAAATCTAAAATAAAATGAATCTGCAGCACTTTGTAAGTGCTGCAGTTGCAGAAGTGAATTAAAGGGCTAAAAACTAATGAAAGAGCTATTGTAGAACTTGTTAAGTGCTGTAGTTGGCTGAAATAAGATTTTGAACTAAAACTGAACTATTACAGCAGTATTGTAAACGATGTCTTTGCTGAATTGAATCAAACCTTTTAATTCGAAACCTGAACTACTACTGCAGTTTTGTAAATACTGTCTTTGCTGAATTAAACTAAATTTCAACTAAAAATGTACTATTACAGCAGTTTTTAAATTCTGTCTTTGCTAAATTGAATTGTTTTCAAATGTAACTTACCAAAGCATTTTGTAAGTGTTGCGAAAGCTGAAATTTCACTATTTTAATGTATTTAAGTGAATAAATGAACTCCGAAAAGGCTAAAACTTTAGGAATTTAATATTTGATTTAAAGGTATACACCTTTTTATGGTTTAAATGAATGATTTTAATTCGAAATTATAAACCTTTTTTGGAATTTTATGTTTTTGGAATTTTAACCACGGGTACACTTCTCTGTATGCCTTGTGATTTTTGGATGTACATCTTCAATTTGAGAGTGTCACTAGTGGTGAGTGATTGTTGCAGCTCTGCACTACCCTAGCCACATTAGCCCTGTTATTTGCATAGTTTTCTTTAATACAGGCATTTCTGTGATAGCGCCTATTACTTTTTATTTGATGGTTTAAAGGATCCTTAGAGGATGGGCGATCCCAAGCATCCTTTAAGTTACCGTGCATTACTACTACAGTTCACTTAAGTTGTTTTACATTGTATAAGTATGTATGTCCTGAATCGAGTGTTTTGTGTTTTACTTTATGCTTGGGTCAGCCTGAGTATTCACAGCATTGGATTTCTCTTTCTGGAGCTAGGAATCTCTAAAGATTCTGCTTATCTAGTTATCTATCCATTTCAGTTTCAGTTGTTCTATTTCAGCTCTTGTATTTGTGGACTTCTATGTATTTGGGATCTCTATTGTGTTTGTTTTCAGACTGAAATTATGTATTTTGTTTTGAGACATTGTTATAGTAGCTTCATGAACTACTATGGTATTTTATTTCTGCTGTGAGTTATTTTGATATTTCTGTGTCGATGATTCTGTGATTGGTTTTATTTGCTCTAAATTTTATTACAATCTGTTATTTTGAATTATTCAATTCTGACATGTGTGGATTATTGTCGATTTGAATGGTCCAAAATAGTGGGTCGTTACAGTTGGTATCAGAGCTTTGGTTTTCGGCAAACCATAGCCTGCGGAGCCAAAACTCATTAGAGATAAGGTAGAAATACCCTAGAATGAGTGAAATCAATCTCAAAATCATTTCTTTGTGAGAGAACGTATTCTCGAAGTATAAAGTGATTTCCAAATGATTTTAAAGGATTTTCAAAGATTATATTGGTATAAATTTTTCCTATTTTTGTAATCAAGATTTTCTAAACTTCATCCCTTCGGTATCCACCTTGTTAGGATTCTTATCGATTTGGAGTCCTTTGAACTTTGGAACGCTCCTATTTGTTCTGAAATCCAGTCTTGTCTTCCCTATTTTTATCCTTTTGATTTTGGAGCATTCCATAACTCCACTTTGAATGACCTCTATAAAGATCGGTGATTCCGCATATCTTTGAATGATTTGTAAAGGGGTGAAACTCCTTGACAATTGGCATTGATTTACCGAAGAATTCTGTATCCTCGATTTACGATGCTATCTATCTTCTGCTATACCTGGATTTTTCTCTGACGTTCGAATGCCGATTTGCCTTAGATTTCCGCATTGATTATATTCCTGAAGTCACTGTTGACCCATTTAAGGTCGCCTGCGATTTATATAGGCTTATCATCTCCTATTTGGTAATTAAATTATCTCATCTTCATTCAAGCTTATCTTCAAAGCAGAATTATATTTGATTAGAGTTCCTCTAAATCTGAATCTCTGTTTGTTTGAAATATGACCTTGAATCATCCCTTGGAAATTTGTGTTTGGTGGTATTTTGAAATTGTGCATACATCTAAATTATTATTTTGATAAGGATGACCACATTTTATATATAAGTGAAATGTTTTTGATAAGGATTATATACCTTTTAAAAACGAAAATTTGAAGTTTCGAAAGGATCTGAAATTTTGAGAAATTTATAAGAAATTTGATTTATATAAACATGTTTTATAACTAAATGGTTTTCAATTTGAATTTCGAGGAATCGAACTCTAGTGTTTTGAAATCGGTTTTAAGATTTTGGAAAATATATAATAATACGATTTAAAGATATTTTTCGAATGAGAAATGCTTCAAATGTATTTGAAGGAATTCCATTGATTTCGAAGAGATTTCAAAGAAGTTTCAAGAAAATAGTAGTCTAGAACTCACTAGTTTCGCTGGAAAATAATTTCGATGATGAGTGCATGCGTCATTGACATTGATTTCCAAGTTTCAGAGTGGGGGAGAGGCCATTCTAGTAGCTTTGCTATGCGAGTGATGTTGGGAAACAAATTTTGATTTCAGATTTCGAAGTATCGTTTGATATTCGAAAGATTATGTATATATATTTGAAATGATTTAAAGCAAGCCGTTGTTCAGTCCTCGAGTTTCAGATTTGTTTTGGTATAAGCTTATCTATTGGATTTGATTTACTGATTTTTTGCTGATTTTCAACTCTTGGATTGGAAATTTTGGTTTCTCCGACTATTTTGAATGTTCGAACACTTCCAGATCAAGGTTTAATTTTTAAAGCTATGTAATTTTCAAATGGTAACTTGATCTTCCATATATGGAAATAAATAGTTTAAAGGTTTTAAAGGGATAGTTATAAACTTGGAAATCATTTTTGGTATAATTGATTTTGAGAAAATATTTGGTTTTGAAAATAGATTGGATAGTAAAACCCAGTATTCATATGATGGTTTTGGAAATGAATTTGGTTGACCTAAATTTTATCGATTTGGAAACCAGGATTTTTTTCTAAACCTATTGTATTCAGAAATTTTGAAACTGAATATATGTAATTTGGAAGAAATGATTTGACGAAATCATAAATGATTTTGAAGCTGAAACTTTACTGAAAGGAATTGAAATTGAGAACCTTATTTTATTAAATACTTGATTTGGGAGTTACTGAACTTATATAAAATTGATTTGTATAAGTATGAAGTTGATTTGAAAACTATCTTTTTGTAAAGGTACTTAATTTGGAATGAGAAATCTTGTATAATCGAAGTCTGCATAAGTGTAATTTGATATACTATTGATTTGGAAAGTATTCGAATTGAAAATAAAACCTTATATATGATGGACTTTGTATAAGTATGATACTGAATGTGATTTGAAAGGTACTATATGATACATATTCGAAGTAAAAATATGGAAAATGCCTCTGCTTGATATCCACTTTGTGGCCACATTGTGGATTCATTCTATCGATATTGTTCTCTCTGATTTGGGTTTTTCGGATATGATACTCGAGTGTCCATCGATTTCCATGGCGATCTCCATTGTCTTACGAGCACGACTGCATAGCGTAGTTCACCTGGCTAAAATAGCTTACGGTTACGAATATTTCCTGGGGGATCTAGGCGTAACCATTGTGTTTCTGCGATCTATGTAGGTCGTTTTTAGTAGCGAATTTCGCATGCTGAGATAGCTTACAGGTATAGATGTTTCCTGGGGCATCCAGGCATAACCATTGTGTATCTGCGGTCTACTAGTCATCATGGCATAATTCGCAGGGCAAAGATAGCTTACGGATACGGATACGGTCTGCTCTTTATAATTTGTATATTGAGCCTAATCTGACCGTCGAGAGGAAGCCACTTTGTATTATCGACAGAGGTATGAAGCAGCTTAGAAGGAAATCTGTTAGTCTGGTTAAAGTTCAGTGGAGTACTGATGATTAAGATTGTACCTGGGAGACGGAGGATAGCATTCGTGCTTCGAATTCGGAATTTTTTTTCAGAAACTATTTGCTTTGTCTATTTTGCTTTTCCTTATTTTTCTTGTTCTTTCTTTTCGAGGACGAAATGATTTGAGTGAGGGAGAGTGTAACAACCTGTATTTTGTGATTATTTTAATTTTATATTTTAATTATTTTAACTGAAATTCCTGATTTAAAAACAATATTGTATTTATTAAAATGAATAAATTTTATTATTGTAAATATAAATTTTGATTTTTATGTGAATTATAATTCCAAATATGAATAAATAGAATATCTTCCAAAAAATGTGAATGTTGGTCAATATAGTCTTTGACTTTAAAAAATTTAAAAGTTTAAAATTTTGAATTTTATATTTTATTATGAAAATAAATTAAATTTCAAGTATACCGCTTTTCGTTTCGTTTAAATCTGATTAATATTGTGAAAGTAATGTTTTTTAAACCATTGTATGTAAATTGTTTTATTTAACAAAATTGTTTATTTTAGTTTGTATAAATAATATTTTTGTTTGCCATATTTTGTTCTAATTTGTATATATATTTGTAACATGACGTGTTATGTATCTATTTTATTTTTGAAACAATTTAAAAGGGTAGTAGTTATTTTTCCAATACTAGTTATATTTTTTTTACAATTTTAATCCTAGTTTTAATTTAATAAACTATTTCTTATTTTTTCTATTTTCCTAAAAAGGTTATTTATTATTTCATTTCTTTTTTTTTGTTTTCATTTTTATTTTATTTAATGATTTTTCTTTTGGTTTATCTGAATAAAAGAAATAGGAAATTCCAAGAGACTAAAAACCTTTTAACTTATGTCTTTTCAATGCCTTGTCCTTTCATGCTCTTTAGCCGTCCATTCTCTTTGATTATCCATAAGTTTTATTTAGAATTCACTTGAGAAAAACTTCTCATTTCACCACTAGTTTCGGCCATTCACTTCTGAAGAAAAATAGATAATGGCTTCTTTATTTTTTTTCTACCTTTTCTTTCACTTTTCTATTGAATTTTCATTTGTTTTTACTTGGATCTTCATGTACTTTGCTCGGCCTAAACACCTCACCACCTCCACCGACCACCACATTAGCTTCTTCCCCTTACCATCGGCCTGACCATCCCCTCCTCTGACCATGACTGGCCTTGATCACCCCATGATGCAGACAGCACAAAAATTGCACAAACCCCCTTGAACAATACCATAGCCGAGCCTAGTTTCACATCCCCTTCATTTTATAGCTTCGGCCACCCATTAGTCACCACCACCAGTTTGATCAACACCTCTTCCCATCACTCCAGCCACCACCATACCTGTACATGACTAAGGCCGAGCCAATTGATGCATGGCCGAACCTGTAGGTTGCGCCAAAACACTCCTTTCTGCCTTGCCCTTTGATCTTCCCTCACTAGTAACCCCTACCCCTTCATGTCCTTGTAGCCATGCCAATATGAACCATACCCTAGTCTGAAACATCATCATGGCCAAACCTATATAGCTATGTGGCCGAGCAAAAGTGATTTGTGGACAAGCAAAATCGATTGATAATTTGGTGATGTGTTTTGTAGATTTTATTTCCTTTTTGTTCCAATAATTTTAGTATTGTATTTGTGTTTTTATTTTGCTTTGTTTCTGTTGTTGAATACATGATTAATATCTTGGCTCTCTACTCCACTCAAATTAAAGTCGTGCTATCGTGCTTTTTGGAATCTATTCTGTTTGTTTTGATTTGCTAACTCCAGCGTAAAAAGGTGAGTATTCACTCATGACATTTATACTTATATAATTAGTGAATTGATAACAAGTGAATGTGTAGAATTGCTATATCATGTTATACCTGCCTGTGATATGAATTATATGATGTTAACCCTGTTTATAAATTTTTCATATCATCTGTTACTGCCATATATTGCTATATTGTTTATTTATTTCTGTTTCTCACACTGCAAGTTCCCTGTATAATAGAATCACTATGGGTTGAAATGATACATACCCGAACGGACTTTAGAATAGGGAAAAATCGTTATAGGCTGAAATGATAGGACTGAGCGATTTTTATTTATTTTATTTTTCTTGGGATTACGAGTTTGAAATGATAGAACACAGATTTTTCTTTGTAAATTACGGATTGAAATGATATATTATTTATATCACTTGACTTAGGTTAGAAAATATTACACAGACCCGTGGTTATTTTATATATATTTTTCTGGAATTTTTAAAGTATTTTTAAATTGTAAAAATATGATAATTTGATTTAAATTTGAATTTGAAATGATTTTTATAAAGTGTTATTGATTTTTCTATGAATTAAAATGGTTAAATAAATGAATGTTTAAAAGTGAAATTTGAAATATAACTTAACTTGGAAATGTGAAATTTGGTTTGAAAATAAAAGTTAAGTTAAGAAAATAAAATGGACATTAAGTTTAATTTATGAAATGGTAAATTAAAATTTAAGTGTAAAATAAATGCAAAATTTTGGGAAATTTGTACATTGATTTTTATAAGTGAATTATTAAAATTTGATATTTAATTGTGAAATTTACTTTATAGAAATCATAAGTTAGAGGGTGGTTAAATGGCCATTTTTAAAGTGGAAAATATGAAATTTTATAAGTTAAACTGGTTTAAATTGAAGTTTAATTGTTGTGAAATTCTATTGTAAATCTGGAAAATCTTTTAGCAGCACTTCAAAAATGCTATCATTTCTGAAATGGACTAAAAATCTGGAATAAAATGAATCTGGAGCACTTTGTAAGTGATGTAGTTGCAGAAGTGAATTAAAGGGCTAAAAACTTATGAAAGAGCTATTGTAGCACTTGTTAAGTGCTGCAGTTGGCTGAAATAAGATTTTGAACTAAAATTGAACTATTACAGCAGTTTTGTAAACGCTGTCTTTACTGAATTGAATTAAATCTTTTAATTTGAAACCTAAACTATTATAGCAGTTTTGTAAATGCTATCTTTGCTAAATTGAACTAAATTTCAACTAAAACTGAACTATTACAGCAGTTTTTAAATGTTGTCTTTGGTGAATTGAATTGTTTTCAAATGTAACTTACCGTAGCGTTTTCTAAGCGCTGCGAAAGCTGAAATTTCACTATTTTAATGTGTTTAAGTGAATAAATGAATTCTGAAAAGGGTAAAATTTGGAGAATTTAATATTTGACTTAAAGTCATAATGACTCCACCTTTTTATGGTTTAAATGAGTGATTTTAATTCGAAACTATAAACCTTTTTGGAATTTAAACCACAGGTACACTTCTCTATATGCCTTGTGATTTTTGGATGTACACCTTCAATTTGAGAGTGTGACTAGTGGTGAGTGATTGCTGCAGCTCTGCGCTGCCCTAGCCACATTAGAACTATTATTTGCATTGTTTTCTTTAATACAGGCATTTCTATGATCGTGTATGTTACTATTTAATTGATGGTTTAAAGGATCCTTAGAGGATGGGCTATCCCAAGCATCCTTTAAGTTATTGTGCATTACTACTACAGGTCACTTGAGTTGGTTTACATTATATAAGTATGTATGTCCTGACTCGAGTGTTTTGTGTTTTACTTTACGCTCGGGTCAACCTGGGTATTCACAGCTTTGGATTTCTCTTTCTGAAGCTAGGAATCGCTGGAGATTCTGCTTATCAAGTTACCTATCCATTTCAGTTTCAGTTGTTCTATTTCAGCTCTTGTATTTAAGGACTTCTATGTATTTGGGATCTCTATTGTTTTTGTTTTCAGACTGATATTATGTATTTTGTTTTGAGACATTGTTATAGTAACTTCATGAACTACTATGGTATTTTATTCCCGCTGCGAGTTATTCTGATATTTCTGTGTCTGTGATTGGTTTTATTTTCTTCAAATATTATTACAATCTGTTATTTTGAATTACTCATGTCTGACATGTGTGGATTATTGTCGATTTGAATGGTCCAAAATAGTAGGTCGTTACATTATCGGTTATATCACATACAACTCCTAACCCATTTTCTCTTGTCCTAATCTCATTTCGACCTTGAGTTTTCTCAACAAATCGAAAGAGATTATTCACTCGTACCCCCATATCATGATAGTGTAAGTATAGTATATGTACCTTGAGTTTGCTCAACAAATAAATATAGTTATCTTATCTCATCTGTTCAATATATTAATAATACTACACATAACATCCCCAGCTTAAGTTTACTCAACTACCAAGGAATATGCAAGTAATTAATAATATATATGGTAGAGGACAACATTATATTAAAGATTCATAATCTTCAATATATTATATTGAGTGATATCGACTTATGGAATAATGTATGTCTTATGAAATACCATCGGGGTTCATGTGTTAGACACATCAGAATTCACAGTATACGTACATTTACATATGTATTTATTCCTTAAGTCTATTTGGGTTTCTTTAATATTCCATCTTTAGTTTATACATCCATATCATATAAGATTTATTGTTATATAACTTTTACGTTTTATATTATAATAAGATAGTCTTATGTATGATATTTTATTAGTTAAATCTTATTTAATTAATTTTAATTAATTAATTTTATATTAGTATTCCCATACAACTTTTATATTGGACATATCTTCTATAACCTTTATAGTGTAACATATAATCTTATATTTGTGTATTTTTACTTAATTAATAATTTTAATTAAATTACATTAATTTCAAAATGTTATCTTATATGCATACATGTATGCTTATGTTATCTTAAACACTTTAAAATAACATAATATTTATCAATATTTATAATACATGCATATAAGTATGAACTAAATAACTCGTTTAATTAATTTATATTATTATCTTATTAATAATTTTAAAATTTGAAATTAATCTTCACATAGTTTCAAACATTTTGTACTTTTTCATTATATTTTCAAACATTTTGAAAATTTATGTTATATTATAACCTTTTATAATAAATATGTTTTTATTTTAAATTTAATTTTTAAATTTAAAATCATGCCTTAATTTTCAAAACTATTTTGAAAATTAGCCCAAGGCCCAATTAAAACTGGGACTTCTCTATTAGGGGCAAACCTTTGGTCTCACATCACCTTTCAGACAAGGCAGGCAACCAGGTAGGACAACCTACTTGATTACCAAATTCCAATCTTAGACATCACCTTTCAAGACACTGTACTAAATGCACAAACTTGATTAGTTATCCCTAACACCACTAATTTAGACCGCATAGGCTATTGGGCTTTGATGTCATTGTTGGAACTAGGTTAGCCCACAATGGAAGAAATGAGTGAATTTGAAAAAAAAATTACCATTTTGGATCTTTAATGGGCCTATGAAGTCTAAATTTATTTAGAACTTTTCTAAATTTGATTTAAATAAAATCATTGTCACGAATTGAAATCCAGCGTTCGAAAATCGACATCAAATACCTCACTTGTATTTGACTACCGGTGATTCAAACGTCGAACTGTAGTTCGGATGGAGCTTATAACAACATTATATGAATATAAACAGCGGAAACAAAATGAATATCGTTGATCAACACCAAAATGCAACATCATCATAATATCCACTACAACATTTATCACCAACATCGGAGAATTGTATATGCGTAACACAACTACAAAATAGAAACATTACAGCGGAACAACAAATTATCACACTTCAAGAAGGGCTTCACAGAAAAGAGAGTGATAGCGAGCATCCAAACTAAGCATGGGTATTATTAAAAGAGAATTAGTTTATTGGGTTGATTAATTTATTAATAAATTTATTTAATTTATTTTAATTACTAAGAAATTATTAAAATAAAATTAGTTTAAATTAAATCATTAGTCAATTGAATTATTAAATGGTACTTAATTGTTCGATTAGTTTAAATATTAATAAATGATATAATGTTATACAGGGCCTAAATTCATGGAGAAAGAAGTCGAGATGGATCAGATTGCAAATTAATAGTCAAAGGTGAGTTAATCTCACTCATATGGATTATCGGTTAAATTAAATAGTTTAAAATTTAAATTATTGGTTGAATGATTAAATTGGCTGGATGTGATATTATACATAATAGTGTGTGTGTATTGGAGTGATTGGTTCCTGCATTATATAGCGGATGAACCCCTATACCGCGATATCCCCCTCGAAGTGGGATTGGTATCTTATATTGTGCTAACATACGTGGATGTAGGGAAACGGGTTGGAGGGTTCTAACTGGATTCTTCAAAATGTTGAATTTATTTTATATTCAGTAATGTGATTTATATGACAATATGTGATGATTATATTGATTATATTGGGAATTGAAATTATTGAATGCTATGGCTTGGTTGAATATATATTGGTATTTTGAGAAATGGAAAATATATAAAGTTTGGATTTTTAAAGGAAACAGAAAGGGAAATTTTTAAGTAAAATAATTATAGTGAATTTGGGTAAATTAAAGATTGAAATTGGATAAGTACAAAAGTTTGATTTTTAAATTTTATTAAATAAGTTCTGATATGGAAATGAAGAAAGACATTTTAAATAAATGAAAATAAAAGAGTTTTGGAGACTTAAATGATATTGTCTAAAAATTTAAAGGATTTTATTTTCAAAATTTAAGATTTAAAATGTTTGGGAAGAAATAAAAGGGTAGAATTTTGAATGAAGTATGAAGTGGATATTTCAGTTTCAAATAAGATTTTAAATCATATATATAGAGGTAAATATGGAATAATAGATTTTAAAATAAATTTGGGTAAGTAAAGGAATTTGTTTTAAAATGGAATTAGTTTTGAAAATCGATTTGAAAATAATTAAGTGTTTGAAACTGGGATTAAAGGAGAATGAGACTATGGGATTTATAAACGGGGTTTATAAATTAAGTGAAATATTTATCCGAGGATAATTTGGAAGTATAAATTCAGGATGAGAATTTATAAGGAAGAGTGATTTGTTTCAAAATAAATGGTGTTTTAATTTTTATTTAAAAGAGTGGAAAATAAATTTACAGAATTAGGACGTAAATTAAATTAGGATAAATCGAGAAAGATTTATGAATGATTAGATGGGTTATGTAGGAAGGGAAGGTGTATTTCCTGAAAAGCTAAGTATATTTTTTAAAAGAAGATTGCTAAGTATAACTTAAAGGTTTTAAAAATTGTTTTAGAGAATGTTTTAGAGAAATTCTATTATTTTAAATTGTTTTAGAATTTTAAAGTAAATATTTATTTAGATTAATTATAGTAGTAATTATTTTAAAGGTTAAATTAGCATTATGATTTAAAAGATAATTATTTAATATTTGTACTTTATAGAATAACTTTTATTTTAAAATTAGTTTTGCCTTAAGTTTTACATGAGAAATTATTAAAAATTGCATAACTAGTATTTTAAATAAAGTGTTTTAAATAGTTTTATTTTAATTGTTTTAAAGTATATAATTTTGGATAAAGTGATTTAAATTATTTAAAAATCAAAAGGATTAAGACTTGTTGATTTTCAGTGGAAATAAAACAATTGGGTGGAAATTATTCCGCGAGAGAAAAAGTGATTTGAAAACTATTTTCGAAGGGTTGAAGTGGAGAAAAATATCTTGCGAAGATATTTTGAAATAAATAATTTGAAAAATTATTAAGGCCTGATGGTTGTTTGTGGATGTTATATGATAGTTAATAACCGACTATCAATATTGGTCAATGCGTTAATCGTTTCGAAGAGACTGGGATCGAGACTAATTTTCCGAAAACCACTTCGATCCGGTTTGAATGTTTTCATGAGGAAGACAAGAGATTGGAGTCGAAAATGGAGCAATGAAGTGCAAGGGCTAATCGCTACTAATCCTAAGGGTGATTCCAAAATGGATGTAGTAGGAGTAGTGTCTTCGGTTCCGCTCGGACCGGGAATGGACTTGTATGGATAAATGCTATCATAACATCGTCAGGAGGATGGTGAGTATTCTAAGTGAATGTATGCTAAAAGGTAATGCATAGCCTCAAGCCCCATCAACTGGAAATGGCTAAAACATGGAAGGTGCAATAAAGCTAAGTGGCTAGCAACGAATTAGGGTAAGGTCATTGCTGCTAGATGTCCCTTTTTATTCGGCTATGTGGGCGGTTGCTGATCCTAAACGGCGGGTTATCTTATTCGGACTATCCAGTAAGCGGTAGCTCCGGTCTTGTGTAGCAGCTGATAGAGGGGATCCTCGATACGTTGATCTAGATCACGTACTGTGACGGGCGGTACCCCAGTAGCCCTGCCATTAATGGAAACCCAATCTCCAATAAGTGCCTTCGGACTTGTTTGTATAGCTATTATGTTGGAATTTAATGAATGTAACAATTTTGGCTATTTGAATAAGTATTTGTATATAGACACTACTATAATATCAGAGGATTTCATAAGAAATGTTTTAGTTATCGTAAGGTAAAAACCCGACATGTTTATTTGTGGCATGGTCTTACGAGATACCATTGATTTTTAAAGGATTTTGAAAACTTAATAATCCAATTGAGTATGTTTTCTCATACTGGTTTTCCAGACTGAGTCGGGTATTATTTTACTGTAATGCTCGGGTCAGACCGAGTATTATAGAGTGCAGATTCTGGATGGACTACTGTGGAGCTCAGGAGACGAGCTGGATAACGAGGCATATTTCCGTAGATTTATGTTCAAATGTGCAGTGTAAGTTGTATATTCAGCTTTGGGAGGACAAGTTATTATAACTGTCCTAAATTGCATTGTTGATTTGTGTTGTACTCTGACGATGTAATGTATAAATAGTTACAGATTCTTTTGTATAAAAGTCTTTGTTATCTGTTATATATTATTCCGCTGCGATTGTGAGATTCTGATTTTTTTATTTTCTATTTTCTTCTTCTACCTCCTTTTTCTTTAACCCTAATGTTTCGTATTTCCGTTCACTTTGAGTTTCTTTGATGGAGAATAGTGTCGACTCAAGGGATACAAATTTGCAAGTCATTACAATATATGTAGATACATATATGATTTCAAAGTTAATTTGAAATAAATTGCTGGATGTTAAAAGAATACTGAAATTCCCCTTAGAATGAGATGTATAACCCAAAGAGAAATAAGTTTTTGAACTTATGAGTGGGATATGATATGGATAAGAAATTTAAATTTGGAATGAATAATTTAAATTGAGTTGGGTTAAATGGGCTGAACGGATCAAATGAATTGAAATTCAACTAAGGGCCAGTAAATTAGTTTTGATCTTATATGAAATTGGAAATTTCAAGGTAAAATTGAAATTTAACTTAGGGAAGTTAAATAGATTAAACTGAAAAGAGAAGTGTGGATTTGATAGGAGATTATGCATGGGTAACTTCAAACGGCTTTTGAAATAAAACGGGTTTCGAATTTTGGAAAATTAAAATGAACTAGATTATCGCATTAATGGATGGAATTATAAAAAAAATATTTTTGGAAATAAGAATAAAAGATGAAAATTCGACTAATCAGAGTCTAAATTATAGGTTAGGAAGTCTTACTGAAAATCCAATCCAAGAGTAAGTGATGGCTAAAGGGGAAGAATGGAAGGCAAGACGTAGGGAGCAGATAGCAGTTGGACGTAAGGAATGAGAAGAAGCTATGCTGGAGTATGAGAAACAAGTTAAGGAAAGGGCTGGACTAGGGAATTATGATAATGTCGCATGCTACAGATGTTACAATAAAGGTCATTACGTAGAAAAGTGCAGTAAAACAAGGAAGGAATTGAAAGATACAACCCAATGGTTTTGCTCTGAGATCATATGCTTTAAGCGTCATCAGAAACGACGTTTTCTAAACCATTGCCTTAAAGTGAGGAAAGGGAACCGTAAACCCATAATACCAGTCGACGAGTCGACTATTTACTATCATTATAAAATGTCAGGACACATCGCTAGGAATTGTCCCAAGAGGCAGAAGAAAAGAAAGGTCATGGAACGTCCTGCGGGAGGCGTGGAAGTTATCCAGATAGATGAAAGGGTAGAGATTTTTTGTGTAAAATGCTAGAAGTGGGACATCCTGTTGAAAATTGCATGTACGGTCTTTGCCCATTGGAAGGAAGTCTGTGGGGAGGTTTTTTTCATAAAGAATGCTAGGTTTTTGTTCTTTTCCAAACCCCTATGTGGTTGTGAAAGTGTCTAGATTTTTGACTTTTGTAAGGCCTTTATGATGGATAAATGGATGTAATGTTTGAACCTACCAGTGTTTAGTCTATCAATGTGTGGAATATTTTGTAGAAGTACGATCTAATATAAAATCACTTTTTAATTTTAACGAAAAATTTATAATTGCTTAATTATTAATGTAGGAATTGAATTGATTTAACTGGAATTGTAATCGAAGTTGATTAGTTAGTTGATTAGTTCAAATTCATAATGGAATTGATTTGAATTAGAATGGGAATCGAAGTTAACTTGAATTGAAATCTAGATTGAATCAATTTAGATGGAAGTAGAAACTGAAATTGATTGAATTGGAGATTGGAAATTGAACCAATTTGACTCTAAAACAATTTTCAAATAAACTATTTTAATATAAACTGTCTTAAAATCTATTTTCTTAAATATTTAAATTATTTTGATTTTCTAAGCTATTTACTATATAAACCCTTCTTTTTAGAACCCAGACTATCTTATATTAACTATTTAACCATTTTACAACTATTCAAACTATTTTTTAATTCAAACCGGTCAGGACGGAAATTATTTATATTTAAACCATTGATTTAAATACTAATACGGTTGAATTGAAGTTATAATCCAAGTGGAAAATTGAAGCAATTTTGAAGTAGAACCGAATCGGATATAGAGGAAAAAATGATTTTGGAAGTAAAAGAATATATTTTGAGTAAATATGATGATTCAAAATAAAGAGTGAATAGTTACTATAACTGGAACTTACTCTATAAGAAGTAAGGAAATGTGACCAATAATCTTATAAAAGAGGTCGAACTTGAAAATTTGAATTTGTATTAATGGGATTATGAATATTTTTTAAAAACATCCTTTGTTTAATTTATAACTAAAAAAAATCTTTAAAGGTTATTTGGAATATAAAGTGGAATTTATATAAGTGTTTAATGATCCAAAATTATTTAAGTTGAAAGAATAATCTTATATATATATATATAAGAAAGAATTTATGAGAATGGAACAAAAGGGTTTTGGAACTCATTGATTTTGAAAGGCTTTTAGTTTTGGAAAAAAGCAAATTTTGGGAATTTGGAAAGCCAAGTTTGAGAACTATCAATTTTGAGATATGTATTTTTAAGTTTATATGTGATATATATAGAGAGTATGATTTGAAAGGTAATATATGTGTATAGTATGAAATGTTTTGAGAATGCTGAAGGGAAAAAAGGCGCTCTCATTTAGAGTTGAAACTTATAGTAGTATATCCATGGGGTGGTTCTGCCTTTAGGGCTAAGGAGGATTCTAAATTTTGATCCCAGAGGACGTCCGGACAAAACTGTAGTTCTTGTGGATTGTGGTTGGTGTAGCGTAATCCGAGCGCATTGATGCCTATAGGTACATTGGGGTTATGCTGTGATGACAACGTAACTCTAGTGTAACTGCGACCTACTATGTTCCATAACATAAGTCGAGTGGCAGTGATTGCCTACAATCTACGTTTAATTTTGCTGAGATAGCGACGTAACATCGGTAGATTACGATCTATGTGGTTCCATAGAGAAATTCATGTGGCGCTAAGTGCCTACAGTTTTACACTAGGTTTCTGTGGAATAGTGACGCAACCTTTGCGTAATCTGCGATCTATGTGGTGAAGTTTCGTTTGGCAGCGTAATTCAAGGACGTTGATGCCTACAGTTACATGGTTTTTGCTGCGATAGCAACGGAACCTTAGGTGTATCTGCGATCTATGCAGTTGCTATAGCGAAAGCAAGGGGTGCGGATGCCTACAGTTTTCTATAGATTTCGCCGGGGATAGCGTTGCAATCATCGTGCTAACTGCGATCCATAGGAGGGGGTGATGATTTTCATAGCATTCTTGTACAAGTTTTTTAAGTATTTTCAATGGGTGTCGAACGGGTCAGCTAAGTACTTATAGATTTTTAGTCCTGCGCCTGATCAACGTATGACTGAATTTCTGTGAGAATAAGGATGGGCTTGTTTGAATATCGAGTATGAAAAGTATTTTTATATATAAAGCTAGTTTGGTAATATTATGTAAATTTCAAAGTGTTTTAATTGTATAATTAAAGAATAAGGAGTTAAGATGTTAAAAGAATAATTTAATAACAAAAATGAAAATAAAAATTCTCGCTTCATTCTTTTTCGAGGACGAAAAATTCTAAGGGGGAGGAATGTAACGACCTAGATATTTCTAACGTTTGAAATTGAATAATTAACCGATTTAAATTATTGGAGTATAAATATTGATTTCTATAAATCAAACAAACAAATTTTTGATAATTAAAATATCTGAGTATATGTATATATCTAAATTGATTTAAAAACTATAATAAATATTGAATTATAAAATCTCTAGATATGATAAATCTTAGAGAAAAAAAATAATATATATAAACTCCACCTTTTTAAATTAAGATAAAATATCCATATATATATGTGTGTGTGTGTGTGTGTAAATGTATACAAACTTATGGTGTTTGATAATATATATAAGTATATAAATGTATATATATGTAGAGATGCTATATGATGGAAAAATAAGGAAGTTGTATAAATGTGAATATGTATATAATGATAGAATATATAAAAGCAATGTGTATAGAAAATATGTATAAATGTAAATGTATGTATAAGATTAACAAATACATGCAATGTAAAGGTGTATGTACAAATACATGCAATGTAAAGGTGTATGTACATATTTTAAATATAGTAGTAGATAGGTAAATACATATATGTTAAAAGAGGGAATAAAATTTACATAAGTGGCTTATATTGTTGTATGTAATATAAGTGAAAACTTATACAACTAATAATGATAAGTATATATGTATATTTATAGGTGATAAGGCAAACAAGTCAAACCATACTTGTATACATATGTACGAAGTATGTATGTACATACAAATGAATATATGCTTGTAAACAAAAGGGGGAACACAACATTAAATGCACATTCCCTCAAGCACATATAACATCAAATCAACTTTTGTTTGAATTAGGTTAACATATGTTCAAATCAAAATAAACAAAAGAAAATGAAAATGAAAATGAAAATGAAAATATATGGCCTGTACAAGCTACAGCCGCTTTTTGGCCTTCATGTTTCCTTTCTTTCTTCTATATATTTAGAGTAGGCTAGTGATGATTTCATATATGTAAAAAAAGATAAACATACTGCCATTTCAAAACTTAAAAGAAATCAAACACCACTAAGTTAGAGAGGATCAAAGAAAATGAAAGCAGCATATTTTGTCAAAAACAGTACTCTGTTTCAAGGGAGAAAGGTGAGTAAACATTTTTGTTTGGGTTACTGGATATAACTTGCATAGATATACAATTGTGATTTATGGGTTAAAATCATGGATTTATGTCATGTATATATGGAAACTAAGGACGAATACATAGAATCAACCTGGACAATATCATTTTTTTAGCTCAAGTACCCAACATTTCCAAAATCTCTCTATTATGTTTTATTTTGTTTAAAAGATAAAACTCTAGTTTCAAAAATCAATTTCTCATTTTCCAGCCAATTTTAGATTATGGTTCCAAAAGCAAAAGTGTTTGATTTTTAGCATATTTTGTTTTAAAATTTTGTTACATTAGTTATATTGAAGCATAGGAGGGGGAAAATATAATTTATAGTGAGGCACTTATGAATGGCAACAAATCAAGCTTCATAAATAAGTATATTAATTACATGAGTTTGTTATTCATCGAAAATGATGGTTTTCGTTGGTGTTTTAGGGATTTTTAGGTGGTTATTGAACGAGGAAGGGGAAGACGAATGTGGTTGGGCTTTTTGGTGAATTCCGACGAGGTGGTTAGTTTTATGGCTAGCGGTTAGGTATGGAGGAAGCTTGGGTGGAGACGCACCCAAGAAAAATGGCATGGCGGGTTCTGGTGGGTTGCGGTGGCTAGCTGAGGTGGTCGAATTGGAGTACATTGGTCGTGGGTGGCCTGTAGGGTTGTGGAAATGCACTGGACATGGGTCACGATGGGTCCCCTTGGATGTGCATAAGCAAATGGAAGGGAAGAGATAGTATATAGTGTATTTGATTTTGTTTTTAACTATTAAGTTACAAATATAATGCAATATTTTCAAATCGTGATATTATAACGACCTGCCTTTTTGGACGTTCTAAGCAGACATACATGTCGACTCAAATGATTCAAAGGGGCAGATTGTTATGGGATAAATAAGAAAAAAGGAAAGAAATAAAACAAATACAGAATCTTGTAGCGGAATGACAAAATATAGTAATCAAATAAAAGTTCATGAAGCTGTTTTACAAAACATTTGATTATACTTATACAACACAGAATCAGAGTTATACATATCAGAGATAAATAAATAATAAATGCAGCGGAACAACATGATGTAGTGTAATATCACAAATAATAATAGTAGAAGTCTTCATCTTCGTCCTCCAGAAATAAAGACTTCAACCGTGAAATGCTCAGGCTGACCCGAGTGAATTAAAAAGACAAAACACTCGAGTCGGAACTAAGAGATCTTATGTAAGTTACATCAATGGTAAATATGAGTGTGACAGCGTCAGAGATGTTTATAGGGTTTGACATCTCCTATCCAGTGTCTAACGTGAGTGCAGTAACTTAAGATATGTTCAGGATCCATTATAACTAGTGTCTAACCATTGCTTTAATTCGATTCCAACCTTTATATTCAACCAATTATAAATCTAATAACATAGTTAACATTTGTTTTACATTTCATTACATTAATATACTCCAATTTCCATCTCTCATTTGTATTAACCATTATATTTCCCTTCTTATTGAATTTTGGTAAATTTTCACATATTAATTATAATAAAAAATCTCAATTAATTTATTTGTCTTGGTTTCATTCTCTTATTAAGTTAATTATTACCTTATGAATAAAATTAACATTTCTAATTCTTTAATCACATTCGCAATATACATTTATTGTCTTAAACCACATCAATCCTACATTTGATTCCATTAAGTTTAATTGATTTTTAATTCAGTTTAATAGGTTAAATAAATAGGTAACATGTAATAGTTTGTCACCATTTTTTTTAATCACACTTATGAGTTTATTATATACAAACAAATGTTATAATTACTTACATAACATTGACTTTATTCAATTACCTTTTACTATATTATTTCATTAGTTAATTTCAACATCTACACTTGTTTCCTTATATTCAATTTATAACCAAATGTAACATATACATTATTTCAATTGATTGGAATTTCATTCAAGTTGCTAATAATTAACTTAAATTAACATTATTACTTTTCATCTTGGTTATTACTTCATTAATAAATCACAAGTTTTTATTTCTTCCAATGTTAAACCATATAATCTAATTAAATTAACTATTTTTAATTGTCGAAAATTTACGGGTCGTTACACTCTCTACCGCTCAAAACTTTTTCGTCCCCGAAAAGGAAAAAAGGAATTAAGTAATCCATATATCTTATTTAAACGTTAATTTTATAAACAAATAAATTTGCAAATTTGAATAAAATATATCAATTTATAATCGTTTAAATCTTTTTGTACTCAAGTGAGAAAAAGTTTAGGAAAAAATTTCAGAAATCTTCTAAGTCCAAAATTCACGAAAAATTTCGAAAGAGTCTCTTTTATACGGAGAGGCTCGGTAGAAATAATATTATCAAAGATAACAATATGTATCATATATTTTCAAAATAATATGTCCCAATATTGGGAAAAACAATATATTATTGCTAGAAAATTGTAATCCAAGAACGTACCTATTTGTCGGGCAAATAACGCTTATTTTTTTATGAAACCAAAAGCAGTAGCAATTTCTTCCATAATGCGTATTTCACTTATATAATCCAAAAGAGTTAATAATTATAAAGAGGTGAAATAATTTAGTTGTTTCAATAAATAACAAAACAAATTAATGCAACATAACAATAATCACTTGCAAACAGGTATACAATCATTACATGAAATCAAAGAAATCAACCATTTATCCATATTAAGAAAAACAAATGGTTTTTTCTGGTTTAGACACCTTTAATCGCATAGAATGCCAATTAAACTACTAAGTATACCACCTACTAAACAGTCTTGGATAAAACTTAACAGATCATTCATATGTCCGAACAAATTAGGAGTATCCTTTCCCAAATTAGTCCATAAGTCAAACAAACAATAAATTACATTGTTATTTAAGTTATTCTTATAAAATTTTCTTTCACAACATTTGAAGATTATTATTTTTCCATATAATGATTATTTTCTTAAATTTACCTTTATTTCTTACAAATTCAATCTCCGTTCATTCATATAATATATAATTCTATTTATTACATTTCATTTATTCACATATGTTATTTACATTTTCTTGCCTATGTCACTCATATGCAGTTATTTAAACATATGTAAACAAATTCTTAAAGTACTACGTAGGTTACTTTATAATTGAATACACATTCATTCATTCACTGCTTATTTTCATTTACTTTTATTCGTTACTTACAAAATCTCATTTACATTTGTTCAAATAATGTCAATTTCGTTCCATTGCTTTATATCCATTTTTTACATGAGTTATTCCATTCAATCGTTTATAATAATCACTGAATTCATTATTCAAGTATTTCATACCTTTTATTACAGTTTAGTTCACATTAGTTTATGTACTTGATTTCAACTAGATATTAATATTCATTAGTACATAAGTTCATAATTATGTTTCTTACTATTTCTAATTTACATTCATTTCGTTATATAGAGTCATTGAATATTAAATCCATTTTCTAAGTCATTCCAACAATTTCTGAAGTTATAATCATTTACTAAACAATTTGTTATTTACTTTAATTATAAGAACATTAACTTAAGTTTATAATCACTTACTTAAAGCACTCACTTTTCTATTACATATTATTTAGTAACATATCAATTATAACATGTTTATAACCATTATAACATCAAAATTCTTATTTATCAAAGAAATTCCATTGAACACTTTCATTACTTAAATTTTATTTGTATAATATTCCATTACATATTCTTATTCAATATTTCAACTTTTAATATTTGGTAAGTTATATATATTTTCCTAAGAATGCAATTGAATATTACCTAAGTTGTCGTATTTATTTTAACTAACAAAATGTTCAATAGTTACATTTTCTTATTTCCATTTCTATTCCTATTTTATTTATAAATTACAATTTTCAATTTCTTATTTTTATTTTAGAAGTTTCCTATTATTAATATAGTTAGGATTCAATTCATTACAATAATTCGAATTCCTAATCTACAGAAACTTAAGAACTAAACAACTGGGTTTCATTTCAATCATTTTAAAATAATATATATAATCAATATCTTTTACATATCAAATTATATTTGGAATTTAAATCAAGATTAATTTATCAAAACAATTGTGCAGTAAGACTACCACAGCAGCCTTCCCACTTTGAAACTCGAAATGAATTTCGATGATGCGTGCACTCATCACCGAAATTATTTTCCACTAATAGAGAGGGGAGTACAGAACTTATTTCTTTCCAAAATTCTTTTAAACATTCGTTTCAAATCGTATTAAAATATTTGTATCTAAAAATACTTCAAATTAATACTAATATTACATTCCAAAATTCCTTGAAAGACATTTCAAAAATCCCGGAACTAAAGTTCTAAAATTTTCAATTTATATTTAGTTTATTTACAATCTCATTTCTCAACCAATATTTATAAGTTTCACCACCTAACAACAAATATATTACAACCAAATATATAATGTATAAAATTGTTATTTTATAAACAAAAATATACAATAGGCAAAATTATTTCATTTACCTATATTTCAAAACAAATATTGTGTCGGTCTGTCCTATTAAACATTTTGAAATCCCTATCGACGTTATAGCATCCTATATACCGACCTAAATTTTAAAATACAAAACGGAACAAATTAACACAATATAAAAACATTTTATAACACTAACAATTATGATCTCTCATATAAATACACTCAACGACTCATTCGAAGCTATTACTACCCTTTTTTATACGAGTCAAACCCCACAAAGCTAAAGTTATCGCTAAATCAAAGCTATGATACCAACTGTAGCGAACTGTCTTTTTGAACATTTTAAGCAGACACACATGTCGACTTAAAGGATTCAAAGAGGCAGATTATCATAGGGTAAATAAGAAAAAGAGAAAGAAATAAAACAGATATAGAATCTCACAGCGGAATAAGAAAATATAATAACCAGATAATAGTTCATGAAACTGTTTGACAAAACATTTGATTATACTTATACAACATAGAATCAGAGTTACATATATCAGAAATAAATAAATAATAAATGCAACGGAACAACATGATGCCATGGAATATCATATATAATAACAGTACAAGACTTCGCCTTTGTCCTCCAGAAATAAGATCTTCAACCTGAAATGCTCAGGCTGACACCAGCTAATTGAAAAGACAAAACACATGAGTCACAACTAAAAGATCTTATGTAAGTTACATCAGCTGTAAATATGAGTGTGACGGCATCAGAGATGTTTACGAGGTTTGACATCTCCTATCCAGTGTCTAAAATGAGTGCAGTAACTTAAGAGATGTTTGGGATTCACATCTCCTGAGGATCCATTAAACAATCTACTATGTAGTACTATCGCCCACCTAGGAACACACTCCTAAGTCAAAAATTAAGGGTGGCCACCAAATCAATCACAAAGTCAGAATATAGCATCGAAGGAATGTGTCCGCTTGGAGGAATGACCTCACTTGGCCAGATATAGCTTCTGTTTTAGTGACGTCTATGCTAACTCACGGGAGTCAGGGTCACGTCATACCTTATGCAGAAATCGTTCGCCAAACCATCCTACTTCATTTCTGGGATCTCCACCACGTACACAGTTGTTAGAGTGGTTTTCGGTATTGGCAAAGAGTACGACAATATCCGATCCCGGTCTCTTTAATAACCAAACACTTATTACACACTGGATGGTTCTTTTAAATCTCCAAAATCAATTCATAATTGATATCAAAATATCATATTCAATTCAAACCATTTCATTTGAAATTATATTCATTTTCAAAATCATATTTCAAAATAGTTTAAACCCTTATTTCAAAACTCCATATTCAAATCAAATATGTAATTTAGATCACAACTTAGGTTATAATATCATTTAACCATATTCACTTTAAAATTGCGGATTTAAAATATAAACATATCTACTTTATTTAGCTGAAATTTAAAAAGATAGTTTAGATAGTTATAAATAGTTAAAACAGATATAAATAGTTTAAGTAGTTATAAATAGTTAAAATACTCAAAAAAATTAAAAATAAATTAAAAATTAGTTTAACTTGATTTAACATAATTGAATAGATTTAAAATAGATTTAAATATAATTAAAATAGATTAAATAGCTTGAAAATAGATTAATTAGATTTAAATTATGTTAAATGGTTAAATTAGTTTAAAATAAACTAACTTGGTTCAAAAATAGTTTAAAATAATTTACAAAATTAATATACGCTAAAATAGTTTAATAATTTTGAAATCATAATAACAAGAATTTTATAATAATATATTTTTAAAACAGTTTATATTAAATATGAAATTTGGAATTTATATAAATTTAACTATTCATTTTATTTTAACATATCACGACAATTTCACATCTCCAAATCATAAAACCCAATTTCCTTATTTTCAATTTAAATTATGATAAACCATTGAATTTCATATCGTTCCGATCCATGTTCAAATATCAATTCGAATTACTCCAGTTTTAAAATATTTCAAAGATACACTTCGAATAAATTTAATAGCTCTAATCCGATAGAGTTACATTTATACTTAAAAATTTAACTTTAAACTTTGAACTAAATTTATTAAAGGAATTCCTTTAAACCAAATTCACATTTCAACATAAACTTGATTTTTCAATAATAATCCAATTTATATAAATCAAATTTTATTTCAAAATATCATTAATTAAATTCAAAATTTTAGAATTTAAAAATCCTTTAATTTAACCAATCCGGTGTCCGTGTATAATTCTCTACCCTAGGGTCAAGTGATACGGATATTTATCATTTCAATCCGCAATTTAAATTTTTTCGGTTATATACCATTTCAATCCGCAATATAAAATTCTACGGTTATGTATCATTTCAAAACGCAACCCCAAATTAATATAAAATCCATAAATCGCTCGAGTCTATCATTTCAACCCATAATGATTTTTTTTCTTCTAATCTATAGATCATTCGGGTATGTATCATTTCAAACCATAGGGAACTTAAAGTGTTATTACAGTATAAAATACAGCATCTAGTCTTCCAATATCAACAATCAAACATCCATCACAATCATCTTCCAAATCCATTTATAAACATCAAAAGTTAACTGATAATTACTAACAGTATTAAATCGACGAATTAAATTCAGTATTTAAGTGTAACGATGGTTAAAAGCAATAACAGTCAAATTTAGCAAAAGTGAAAATTTTAACATATCACACATCGATGAATAATTTCTAACCATGTCATAAATTTTTATACAACAAACATAAGAAATTTTAGAAGTTGTGAGTGTGTCAAATCACTCACCTTTGAATTCAAATTGATTTGAAATTCAAAATAGAGCCCAAATTCAAATATCTCAGAATTCATCCAAACCAGCGTCTAGATGTCCGAAATTTTGATATGATCCCAATGTAAGAAACCCCGTGTGAATTAGACCTCGTATGTGAAAGTTACGTATATTAGAAAATAAATGATTTTAAAATACAAAATAAATAAAATAAACAAATGAACCAAAATAACATTGCCACCTCATCTTCATCCCTCACACTCAAAAACCCTAATCGAGCTCAGCAACACTCACGCACGACCCGACTTGCTATAGCACGCCACCACGAGACAACGGCCGAACGCCACGCGATAGCCAGCCGTGGCCCACCAAGCCGAGTCGCTTCCTCCTCCTTCACTTTTCCCCGGCCACATCGCCAACGACGGTGAGAATTCCCAACCGTCATTGAGTATACACCAAACCCTAACCATAATTTAAGGCCAACCTAACCGTCACTTCGTTAAACAAACCACCCCGATGCACTACGTGCGACGACCTTTACACCTAGTGTCTTCAATTTGTCAATCAAGCAAAGTCGATCATGACACGATAGACGGCCGAGAATTCTTTGATGTTTACTAATCAAACGGTGAATCAAAACAAAAAACGAATTTCAAATTTGAGTTATGCTCGTCGAGAGATTCAAATCGATGTATAATTTGATATACTTTAAGGAGTTCAAATTTTGGATTTGGTTTTGAATTGCAATTGAATTTAGAATTTATGAATTAGTTTGTCTGTCATTGGAAAGAGGAGATGAGAAGGAAATGTATATACAAACAAATGAAATAAGAAGTGGCTAAGGTTTATAACATGTTATTTATAGATAGGGCTGAAAATAGAAAGAGTGGACAAGATTGGTTTACACTTTGAAGGATACACGACCCGAAAATCCCGTTTTGTCCCCAGAACGAAAGTGGATCATCCCATATATCAAAATAGATGTCTTGATAATTTTAAAATCAACGAAATAGGTTTCAACTCCTAATTCCATTGTATGAAGAAGTTATGTTAAAATCAGCTTATTCCAAATTGATTGCAGTTGATTTTAATTAAATTGATTTCTAGGTGTTTCGAGTTCGTATGATCAAACGACATGTCCGATCGCTGCGAAACCTAAAATCCTACATTAATTCACCGTTACGGATCTGATGAAACTAGTTTCATCGAAACCTGATTCAGTAGCCAAAATGGCTATTGTCACATTAATTGAATAAATAAATAAATAATTAAATTATCAAATCACCCTTTTATTTCAAAGTTAATAACTAACAAATTTCCTCACTTTTAGTTGTTGGGACATTTAAAATAAATTAAAGTAAATTTATATATTAATTTAAATGTTAATTATTTCAATAATTACAGTGTTCAATTTCAACTGTAATTAATCTAATTATATAAAATTCTAATTTCAATAAATTGCTTTAATTTGATTCCAACCTTTATATTCAAACAACAATAATTCTAATAACATAGTTAACATTTGTTTTACATTTCAATACATTAACATACTCCAATTTCCATCTCTCGTTTTTATTAACTATTATACTTCCCTTTTTATTGAGTTTTGGTAAATTTTCACACATTAATTACAATAAAAAAATCTCAATTAATTTATTTGTCTTAGTTCATTCTCTTATTAAGTCAATTATTACCTTATGAGTAAAATTAACATTTATGTTCCTTTGATTACATTCGCAGTTTACATTTATTGTCTTAAACCACATCAATGTTGCATTTGATTCCATTTAATTTTAAATGATTTCCAATTCAGTTTAACAGGTTATATAAATAGGTAACATGTAATAGTTTGTCATCATTTCTTTTAATCACACTTATGAGTTTATTATTTGCAAACAAATGTTACAATTACTTACATAACATTGACTTTATTCAATTACCAATTACTATATTATATTATAAGTTAATTTCAACATCTACATTTTTTCCTTATATTCAATTTATAACCAAGTATAACATTTACATTATTTCAATTGATTGGAATTTCATTCAAATTGCTAATAATTAACTTAAATTAACATTATTTCCTTTCATCTTGGTTATTACTTTATTAATAAATCCTAATTTTTATTTCTTCTAATGTTAAATCATAGAATCTAATTCGATTAACTATTTTTAATTAACGAAAATTTATGAGTCGTTATAGATATCTTTTATATACAAGCTCTAACTCACACGCGGTTTGTTCCGTTCGACTCGTGACAAAATTCCAGACAATTTAGCTCGTGTTTTCCTAAGTTTAGGGATGTGTGTATAAGCATTTTGTCATGGTTTAGTTGTCTTCATTAATTGAATGTTAAAATATTAAATGCACATACATCGATGAAAATTTACACAAATTGATACGTGTTATGCTATAAAGATAAATGTTTAGTTTTATGATATTTTGGATGCGTCGTACCTTGATTTGAATGTTTGCAGTTGATTTTTGTACTATTGGATGTTTAATAATATAAATAATAATGAATTTTTATGTAATAGAATAATTGGTAAAAATAAAATTGATAAAATTGTGTAACAATAGGAAAACTAGATATAAGGTTATTTATAGATTTTTGAATGAATAACAATGATTTATGAATTAGATTGAAACTAATGTGGGAAATTTAATAAAGTTAATGTTTATAAATTTCTAAGGAAATTCGTAAATAATAATAAAAACATATTTTAATCAATATGAAGAATTTATTGTTATTCATAAAATAAAGTAAAATTTCATAGATAATAATATAGTTTTTGTTGGAGTTATATTGTTTTGAGCGAATGACAATTTAATTTATTCTATGGTATTTATATAAGTAATTGTTATTATTGTTATTGGTTGGTAATAAAATAAAATATATTTTTAAAATAATAATATGTTCTCCAAGTATTTTTAGTTAGATCATTATTATTTTAAGACAAATGAGGATAAAGGATCTTTAAAGTATAATATAGAATATTGTTGCTTTTGAGATAAATAGTAATGAATTGGTTTTGGAAAATATTAACTTGGTTTTAATATATATTGTTAATTTGATGGAAAATAATATTATTATTGTTTTGGAAAGTAATTTGGTGTACTGTTTTTGATTAAAATATGATGTTTTGAAGTAAATGAAGTAATAAATGGTTTTAAAAGTATATTAACATTTTTGAAGAATTATTATTGTTTTGAGATGAAATAAATAAAGATGTATTTATTATAAACGGTAATAAAATGATTTTATACTTATGAAAATAATGGTCAAAGATATAATATTTTGGATGATTGAAAAATATGTTATTAATTGTTGATTGTAATTATCACATATGTTTGGTGTTTGATGGCATAATCACGTTCTGATGAGTGTGCAATATTCTACCATTATTACTATCGGATGTAGGTAGTTGATTATGGTTTAGATTGTTTGGATGATATTGGTATTTCTGTTATTGATGTTGATTGGTTGGTACATATTCGTTGATTTGATGTTTGTGTTACTAATGTCGATTAATTAGTATGCATTTAATGATTTGATATTTGTGTTTGATATTTGTGTTACTAATGTTAATTGGTTAGTACACATTTTTTTTGATTTATACTTACATTGATGATGTACTACTATAGTTGATGATGAACACGTATGTAGGTATATTTGCGTTGTTGGCTTATTCGATGCTTGGGATTAACATTGAGCATTATTGATGTCTGATGGTTGACAGTTATTATTATTGTTACCCCATAGATGATTGATTGCAATGACTTAGTAGAGGTTGTGTTTTCAACTTGCATTGGTTGCTTGAATACTATGGTTATTATATGTTAACAATTAATCAGATGTAGGAGAAAGCATGAAATAAAACTACATAGGCTTGACACCCAGGAGGGTACATAAGCAGTCTTTTCCTATTCAATTGCTCTATAGCCTATGGCCGGAGTGTATTAAGTTACGCGCAGTCCAAATATAGTTGAATTTTTTTCCATTCCATGCATTTGTAAAATTTTAAGGTGGAAGCAAAAGAGGTACGAATACAGATGACATCCAGAGGTAATCTACATAAAATATTTTCCCGTATTACCGTTGTATTCCATTTTATAGAATTAATAATGATTGATGTATTGGTAGATAAAGGTGTTTTATTTATTTGTTGTAATATACCTTATGTATTTGAAGTGTATGTATTAATCGATGAGATACATATTTATTTAAATTCCACGGTGAGGCTTTTTTCCATATTGATTTTAGATTTGAAGTTATAAAACCCATGGTCCATTTTTTGTCTGAAATTAATTGCAAGTGTATTTTGATGACATTCGCAATTAATTTTAAATATTAAAAATATTGGGTCATTACATGTTGGCTCACCTACGTATAAAAATTTCATCCTTAAAATTCTGATATGGTACAATCAAAAATAGAAAAGTATATGCACAAATAACACAAGCACACATAAAACCAAATATTACTAGCATAACTACTAGTTTAAGTCTATACAACCATATAGATCATATATCAAACTATTCAGAATATGGTGTAACGACCCGTAATTTTCGATAAATAAATTTTGTTAATTTATTAAGTTTTGGTAATTTAATTCGGAAAGAGAAATAAAAATATGGAAATTAAAAATGAAATCACTAAAATAAAGGTAATAATGTAAATACAAGTTAATAAATACTAACTTAGTGCAAACCAAATTACTTGAACCAATTGTAAGATTTTAACTGGTTGTAATTAATAAATTGGGAAATAAGTTCAAAGTATATTAACTGATGAAATAATACGTAATAAACTGTAATTCGATAAAATCAATGTTAGTGTAAATTAAGGAAATAATTGGAAATAATGTTAATTCTATTTAAAATATGACAACTAGTTGATTTAAGAAATGGAAATCAAGATTTATTAATGTATTTGAAATTTAAAATCCTATAATTGGATTAATTGCAAATAAATAAAATTAAATATTTAATTATTACGTTAATAGAGATTAAGTTGAAATTTGAGAATATTGATGTAATAAACCATAACCAACATTAATTTTATCTATTTGATGATAATGGATTGAATGACAAGATTTAAAATCAAGTAAATGGATTTATTGGGAATTTAAGTTTATAATTACTAGATTAATTGAAATTGGAAACTTAATACTGTAAATGGTAAAATATACAACGATAAATTGATATAGAAATTTATTTAAAGGAGTATAAATTACCAAGTAATCCAAATCTATAAAATTTGTAAATAATTAAATTTGAATGGGAAATGAGATTTGATTTAATTAATATTAAATTATTTAATTAACTTGGAAAATAGCCATTTTGGCCACTGACTCAGATTTCGACGAAATTGGTTTCATCGGATCTGCAACGGTGAATTATAATAGGATTTCAAGTTTAGTAGCGATCAGACTTGTCGTTTGATCGTACGGGCTTGTAACGCCTAGAAATCGATTAAATTGAAATCATTTGAAATCAATTTGAAATAACTTGATTTTAGCATAACTTCTTCATACGATGGAATTTGGACTTGAAACCTATTCCATTGTGTTTAAAATATCTAAAAACATCTATTTTGATATATGGGTTGACCCAATTTCGATCCAGAGTCGAAACGGGCTTTTTGGGTCGTTATCGTACATTTTTCCAAACCAATCAAGCCCATCTATTCTATTTTGTTCAGCCTATATATATCCGGTCATTAACCCTAGCAGCCTTTCTATTTCTCATTTTTGTACTTAAAGAAATTTCTGTTCTCCTCTTTTCAATGGCTGAAAACCCTAAAACCCCTCAGTTCATTTTCAATTCAAAATACAACTTCAGAAATCAAACTCCACAAACTAATAGAATTATATATGGATTTGAAGCTCTCGACGAACACAAGTCAAATATAAGAATCGTTTTTCAATCTGGGTTCCGATGTCGCCAGAAATTTTTGATTTGTTTTCGGCCGTTCACCGCGTCATAATGAACTGTGACCGATCGCCAAATCTCTGAGGGTTTTTGTAGAGTGGACTGAGGGGACTTCATCAGTTTAGTTTGTTTGGCAAATAAGTGGTCGGATCATCGTGAAAAATGGCCTAGGGTTTCGGTTTTTCGGTGGTGGCTGGGTCATTTTGTGATCGCGTGGGTGTATGCGCGTGGCTCTGGGAAGTGGCAGCGAACTGTAGGTGACGGCGACGAGGTTCAGGGTAACGCAAGCGTTCGTGCGTGCGTGGTGGCAATATTTCCTGTATGCATTTTTGGGTTCGAGTGTTTCTACGCGATCGTGTAGATGGAGATAGCAGGTGACATGTATGTGTGTTTTTTTTATTTTAAATATAAATCATCTAACTTTAAAACTTAATAACTTCTGCATACGAGGTCAAATTCACAAGCGGTTTTCTTCGCTATAATCGTATCAAAATTCCAGACATTTTGGCATTGGTTTGTTTGGATTCTGCTACTGTTCAAATTTTGTGTTTAAATTGGATTTAAATTCAATTTAAATTCAAAAGGTGAGTATTTTAACCCATTCACAACTTCTAAAATTTTCTATGTTTGTTAAACTGATTTATGATATGATTAGAAATTTATTTATGGCTGTTAGCGTATTCTTAATCATCGTTTCAGTTAAGTTAAATTTTTTTGAATTAAATTGTTATTTAATTTATTATTGTATATAACTACCAATTAAATTGTTATTTGATTTATTATTGAATATAAACTACCAGTAAATACCTGTAATTTATTATCTGTTCTATATTGATGTTATTGATTGAATTGGATGATGATTGTGATAAATGTTTGATGATTGATATTGGATGAATGGATGTTGTATTTTATATTATTATAAACTGCAAGTTGTTATGGATTTTTATTTCATTCGGGATTGCGGTTTGAAATGATATATAACCGTATTTATGTTTTAAATTACGGATTGAAATGATAAATATTCGTATCACTTGACCATAGGATAAGAAATTATATACAGACACCGCAGTCTATATATAAAAGTATTTTGAATTGATTTCTATGGTTTTGTAAATAAATATATGGGTTATATAATTATTGATTTTAGATGTTATATAAATGTTATTTTATTATTGATTTTTAGCTATGTATAAAATTGTTTGGAAATATAAAATAAATTAAACAATAAAGTTTGATTGTTTTATATAATATGGTTAAGCATCTGTTTAAATTATATTGTATATAGAGTTTACAATAACTTAAATAAATTTGAGGTTCGAAGATAAATATGAAATTGATTTGAATTTAATTATTTAAGAATTATACTCGAATAAACTTGATTTGAAATTTAAATAAAATTGAGATTTTAAAGGATATGATTTTGTAACTTGATTTAGATTTAGAGTGATTTAAATGAATATCAAGTTGATATAAATGAGTATATCAAGTTAAATAAATTGGAAGAATATCTAGTTATTTGAAGTTAAAAGTTTTATTTAAATGGTATTGGATTTTTTAAGTAAACATTTCAAATCTAAATAATAGTAACTGAATTTGATATATATGGAATTATCAAAGAATTAGTTTTGAAATGGTGGAGAAATATATGGAATTTGAAATGGTTTATTTGGTGGTTCAAATCTGTAACTGGAATTGATTTGTGAAACTGAAAAAGCTATTTTATTATATAAAGTAATTTAGTGTTTAAGCCATTTAAGTGGTGTAGTTATGTTTCGAAGTTTTGAGTTTTGAAATATTATAATTTGGAAGTGTTATATTTCAAGTGGTTTGACTTCGAAGTGTTATAACATTGAATGTTCTATGATTTTGAGAAAAAGATATATTTCAAATAAAAAGGATATCATATTGATTTGGGTTTTAAAACAGAAATCATATTGTATTTATATGGTTTTGAAATGGATATTATATTCTAGTTTTGAAGTATAATTATTTTGAAATGTCCGCGGTGTTATAATAACGTTTGGTTGTTGAGGAAACCAGGATAGGAAGTTGTCATACTCCCAGCCAACTCCGAAAACCACTTTAACAACCGTGTGCGCGGTAGAGATTCTAGAACGAAGTAGGATGGCGGCGGCATTTCCTTTGAGGTATATACGTGGACCCGACTCCCATGAGTTAGCATAAGGTGGATAAAACAAGAGTGATTGACGGGCTAAGAAGGTAGCACCTTTTATCGGACACACTCCTTCGATACCATTCTATTACTTTGTGATTGGTTTGGGTCCTTTGATTTGGGTGTGTGGCTCGAGGTGGGCAGTAGTAGCTGCTACGCATTACCACCGTTCCGAAAGCGTAATCGGTATATCTACCCTGCCATTGCCTAGTTGTGCCGTGTCACCTACCCTAGCGCACCTTGTACGAGTTCGGTTTTCTCCCGTAGCCCGTGTGGTATCCTCTGGTGGCTTCCCGATCAGGAGGGACTATAATACTGATGGACTACTGGGACTATTACGTGTTAAGGGGAATATTGGGTCACTCCTTAACGCTATTTGAAAGTAAGTTTATTTTATTGTAGGCATTATTATAATAGCGAAATATTACTACATAGTAAATAGTTTAACGGATCCTTAAGAGATGCAAATCCCAAACATCTTTTAAGTTACTGCACTCACGTTAGACACTAGATAGGAGATGTCAAATCCCGTAAACATCTCTGACACCGTTCCACTAATATTTTTGTTGATTTAACTCACATAAGATGTAACGACCCAGAATTTTTGATAACTTGAATTTGAATATTTAATTTATTTTTAATATTAATAAGTGGAATTTTTAAGTCGAATAATTTATTTTTCGAATATTGGATTTAATAGGGTAATTTAAATCGATTATTTAATAGTGAAATTCCACAAATAATTTAATATTGGGTTAAATATGATTGAAAATGGTTTGGAAAATTTTGTTTTATCATATTTAAGTTATAGAAATATTTTAGAACTTTTAAAATTGAATTTGGAATTAATTTGTGAAAATTGATTATTTTAATATTTAATTATCGACTGAAAAATAGCCAATTTTTGAACAGTCTCAGAATTGAACGAAACAAGTTCCATTGGATCCGTAATAGTTAATTATTATCGGATTTCAAATTTCGTAGCAAACGGAGTTGTCGTTTGACCGTGGCAGCTCGAAACGCATCGATATCGTTTTAATTTTAATTCGGCGAGTTAAAATAGCCATTTTTCAAACGGTCTCGGATTCCGACGAAACCAGTTTCATCGGATCCGTAATGTGATATTATTGTAAGATTTCAAATTTCAAGTCGATCGGATTTATCGTTTGTCCGGTACAAGCCAAAACGCCTAGAAATCGTTTAAATCGGTTTAAATTTAAATCGAGCGTTTATTGCCGTATCTCACACATATGATGGAATTAGCTTCCGAAACTTGTTCCATTGTGTCCGGAATGTGGAAAAACCTTAGAATCGCCTGTCGGAACGCGTCGTTTGGAGTTCGTTTGCAAAAGTGTTAAATTGGAGATTTTATTATTAAAATAATAATAATAGTTGTTTATAAATGCAATTATCTCTAAACCCTAGCCCATTTTTGCTCCAGCCGCCACTTCCATGTCTATGGCCAGAAACGAGCGAAATTCATCCCTCATAATCTCAAAATCCATGCATCGAATCGAGAAACTTTCAACACGAAACTTGTAGAGGACGTCAGGATCTATCCATCCAACGGTGGATCTGGCGAATCGTCGCCGTTTGGAGGGTATAATTGCCCGCGTTCCCTGATGTTGCGCGCGCAGCCCTAGGCACCAGGTGGGGCCGAGCTTGGCCTAGCTCTGGGCGTTGGTGGCTCTTGTCGAGGCCGTTCGGTTGGCGCTCCCCGATCGTGTTTTCATGCAGCGAGGAGGTGGTGAGATCAAACCCTAGTTCTAGCTTGTATGGGTTCGGCTGCGTGATGATAACCTGGAGATGAAACGTGCGCGTGAAAGGAGAAGGGGGATTGCAAGTTGCGGCCTGGATTGCTGGAGTTTGAAATCAAGGGCTGTGATGTAAAAGGTTAAAATTATAAAAGGAGATGTAGATTTTATTATATTATAAATCGTTCAAACTTTAAACTGCGATATCTTTTTGCTGCGAGGTCCGATTTGGGCGAATCAAAGTGCGTTGGAATCGTATGGTCGCGCTCTTCGCAATGCAACTAGTTTGGAGTCGATTGGAGCTCGTTTGAATTTCGGGTAAAATTAAACGTTCGTTTAATTTTATTCGAAACGAACGACGAAACCGGAAAATAAAAATCAAGGTGAGAACTCCTCACTCAATCGAAAGGTCTTGTTTAAAATTTTGAATAGTTAATATTGATTGTTGATTGCTGATTGATTGTGTTAGTAGATATAGTAGGATATATATTATATATAGCAATATATATATATTGGCATATGTATATATCGGATTTGATTTCCCGCCTCGTATAGCGGATGAGACCCTATTGCGCCGTTATTAAGCGGATATTTTATAAAATCCCATATACCGCGATATTCCACCTTGAAGTGGAATTGGTATTGTGCTAACGTCTGTGGATGCAGGGTAACAGGTTGGAGGGATCCAACTGGATTCCTCACATATTATTTGTTTATAAATATTATGTTGATTGTTGATAATCATATTGATATATGACACTTATTCCCGTGATTGACCATTCGATGTCGTTGCATCATCGGATTCAAATTTTTAAAAATTAAAATAACGGTTTTGAATTTAAAAGGGGTTTAAAAGTGATTTCTCAAAGAATATGGTTTGTTAAAAAAATTTTGAATTGATTAAATTTTAAAATAAATAGATGGATAAATTTTTATGTTTTAAAAATTTATATTTTTATAAAATATAACTTAAAAGAAATTTTTAACAATAATAGGTTTTTATAAAATAGTTAAATTTGGTTTTTTGGGGAGTTATTATTATTAATGGTTTATATAAAGGATTTTATAAATGGATGTTTTTTAAATAAAAATTATTGAAGTTATAGAATAAATTTATAAAGTGTTAAGTTGATGTATAACATGAATTTCACTAGGATTTATAGATTAATAAATGTGAAATTTATAAAACGAATGGTTATTGGAAAATTTTAAGTTTATAAGTTATTAACTTATAGAAATGGATTTGGGCATTAAAAAGGGGAATTTTATAGAAATTGTTAATAAATGAAGATTTCATTAGTCGAAATTATTATAAACCATAAAGAAATCTTGTAAGTGATAAGATTTTAAATTGGTGAAGTTCAAAGGAACGATTTGGTAAATAAATAATATTATAAGTATTTAACTTACAATATGGCTTTTGGGTATGAAATTGGGTTATGTAAATTGCATCGGATTAATAAAGGAATTTATAAAATTGGGGTTTATAATAGAAATGGAATTTATAAACTATGTTTATAAATTTGAAATCCATCGAATTTGATAAATTGAAATATGGGAATTTGTTAAGTGGGCTATATTCACTATTTTGAATATTGAATAGATTATTAAATAAAATGGGTTTGTTTTTGGGAAAGGAATGTTTTAAATGGAATTTAAAACGAATTAAAGGTGTTTTAAAATGTATTGAGTATTGAAAACATAGATTTCAACATTGATTGTTGAAATAGACGTTTTCGAGAAACAGAAGGGAATAATTTGTATAGTATTGGATTTATATATCTATTTTTAATTTCAAATCCATAAACTAGTGTTTTGGGTTATCGTAACGATGTTTTACGCAACATTCGTTTTTAACCCAAATAAATTTGAATAAAAGAATAGTTTCCTTATAGGAATGAAATAAATACTTAACGGTGGTTTAAGTGTATTGGGTATTTTCGAAATTGTTGAAAAGAAATTAAATTGTGAATTATTTATTATTAAATAAGTTTAGAAGTGTTTTTCCAATATGAAATGGAACGTTTGAGAATTCACCTTTTAAGGATAAATTGAAAGTGAATATTTTGAAATTGATTTGAGGATCGGGTATGTGTAGATCTTTGGGAATTGGGAAATTCACTATGGAATTTGAAAAGGGGAAGGGAAATTTGTTTAAAAATAAATGTTGATTTATTTTTAAGTATGGGATATAATTTACGAATTTGAGACGTAAGTTAAATTTAAATCGGTAAAGATTTATTTGGTGGTTTGGAATTTGTTTTCAAAAGGTATATATGGTTAAAGTGATTTGAAATTAGTTTTCAAATGGTTAAGGTGATTTGAAATTGATTTGCAAATGGTTAATGTGATTTGAAAATTGGTTTTCAAATGGTAAAGGTAAATTGTAAATTGGTTTTTCAATTGATTAAGTGTGGAAATTTTATCGTGAAGTGGCTTTGGTAAAACAAATAACTGGGGCAATTATTTGGAAATGGTGTATATATGTATATATCTCTCGTAAGATATTTTTGGGGTTAAATAATTTTGGAAAATTATTTGGAATCTGATGATGTGGCGCATCTTTATTGATAGTTAAATAACCGACTATCAATATTTACCCTTGGATGGTATTGATTGTGTTTGTTTGGAATTGAATGCACACTTATTTTTTTAAAATAAGCGCTCGCTATTCGGTTTAGCCGGGAGAGGACCTTTGTGTCATATATCCCATTCCGAATATGCGATACGTCGTTTGGATTGCATTTGAAGACCGGTGTTGAAGACCGGGTATTTGTGAAAACGATAGGATGACCTATCGATTGTCTCCGCATTGTTAGCTACGATATGGAGATTTCCTTTGTGATGGGAAATTTTATCGGGATTGTGAATACCCGGGTTGCAAGGGCTTCCTTGGAAGTGCCTTCGGTTCTGTTCGAACCCGGAACAGACTTGTATGGTTACGTGTCTGACATTACATTTTGAGAGATAGAGCAGATTTCTTTCAAATACATTTCTGTTGGTGGCGGAGAATTTATTCTCTTAGCTTAACACCCTTCTCTGAGACGTACGAGCTCAGAGGTTATGTAGTTGAAGGTTATCAGCGATATTTCCCAATCTGGTAATGTGGCATGCTGAGTGCTGCTGTGTGATGATCTTTGGTTGGTCATTTGTGATATGATCATTTATTTGATCATTTATCTTTGTGATTATTGCTTTGGTCATCTGTGGACCCAAAGCATGGCTTTGTTACACAAAGCGTAGCTTTGTGGACGAGACTTCGTCAGGACCTCACTCCCCGGAAATGGTCGAAACAGGAATATGCGGCAAGGTTATGAGGGTCGCGCCCTTTAGGGTATGTCATTCCCTTCTGGAAAAGGGTGGTATCATGGTATGGAGCCCAGATATTTACTCATGTGGAAACACTATATCTATTTCTGTGTGGTATTGTTGGTATCGAGCGCTCGGATAAAGGTCCCAAAGGACCGGGGGATGACATATTCGTGTAGTAGTTACCTAGTTACAGAGGTAACCCGGCCTTGTGTTGGCAGAGATCTAACCGTAACGTTAGTTTCTCGGGACGTCCCGCCAGAGGCGATCCCATGTGGCAGTAGGAAGTTCCTTAGCCTGACCATTTGTTGGAAATCCAATCAAAACAATACGTGCCTTGTACGGTTTTAGTTGTATTACCTGCCATTCACTTATGGTGGTCACCACTGTTTGGATGGTAGCTATAGTAGGCATAGTTCGGAATGTCTATGTTGGCTAGGATTTATATTCTACTTTCGAAATTGTTTTCTACACTATGCACTAGTAATAATATCAAGAATGATTTGATTTTCGCGTAGTAAGCATCTTTGACTATCATAAGGAGAAATCTCCTCCAATTCTGCGTTTGCATTGTGTGTGTGGCGGGAGGCCTTATGGTAGTTTCATTTTCCAAAAAGCATTGCGGATTTAAAATTTAAATTTTCTTGTTGCTTGTTTAAAGATAAACTGTTTTGAGTTCTCACACCAGTCACATGACTGACCTGGAGTTTATTGTTCCTTTCCTAAACTCTGGGTGCCCACTATTTTCCACACGGGCAGTCTAGAGTTAGGTTATCAGGTTATTCTGGATTCGGGAGTCGCTGTGCAGATCTGGAGGCGAGCCAGATAGCGTGGTCTATTATCTATTGTATATAGTATTTCTTTTCCGCTGTTGTTGTCGTACACTCTGATTGATGTAATGTAATGTGATGTAATGTATAAAATGTATAGTTCTTTTGTTTTAATGATATTCATTTATCTATTATATGTTGTTCCGCTGCGATTGTGAGATTCTGATATTGTTTCTCGTTCTGTTACTTGTTTTCTGTTTTCTCCTCTCTTTCTTTTCTTTCTTCTTCTACCTCTTTCTTCTTCTAAAACCCTAACGGTTCGATTTTTCGGCAACGAAAAATCTCGATCGTTACATTTGGTATCAGAGCATATGGTTAAGCGACAACCTGCTCTGTTGGGTATTACTCATTAGAGATAGAGTCAGCAGTACTCTAGAATGAGTATGAGTGTAATAATAGATATGAGTGCGTATTTGTTAGTGAATATAAAATTGTTTTATATTGTGATGATTGGTTTATTGAGTGGTATATGAACCTTCGTCGGCGCAGCCTCGAAAACTGAATCGAAGGGGTTCCTAAACACTTGAATAGAACAATTCGACACAATATTGGTTTAAATTGGGTAAATGAAATAATTTTACCTCGATTATATTTTATATATAAAGAGAAAATAATTTTTCAAGAATTATTGAAGTGTGTATATAATTGATTGCTTGGTTGTTGTAAATGATATATATATATATATAAAATAATTAAAAGTTGTTTGAATAAGCTAATAAAAGCAACTATTGTAAAAGAATAATGGTATAAACCAATGAATCATAAGATGAAATTATAATTAATAATGAGTTACAATTGTAAGATAATCATGTATGTATATAAGAAGTAAAATTATATAAGTAAAAGGTTTATAAAAGTGATTTATGAATAGAAAGAAAACTTTTTGAAAGAATAATTAGCATTGATTTCACTATTGTCACTGGGAAATAATAAGGGTGATGACTGCAGCATCATCAGTATCATTTTCGAGTTTCTATGTGGTGGATTTGCTACAATAATGAATTTAAAAAACTGAAGTTTTGTTGTAATAAACAAATTTGAAAATTAAAATTCAACTTGAAGTTGATAAGTATAAGCGAAATAAGTTTTGAACTTATAATATAAGTTAGAAGTTGAATAATAAGTTTTATAACTTATAGAATGGGAAAATGTAAGTGAAACCAGTTATTGAAGTGGTTAAACAATTAAGTTAAGTAAAATGGAATATGAATTTGAATATTGATATGAATTTGGCTTAAGTAAAAGTTAAATAGGATTTACTTTGGAATTTAAAATCCGAATTGAATTGATAAGTAAAACTTAAGTTTGATTAACAAATGATGTTTAAATGGAATAACTTAAGTGAAGTTGAATAAAAAATCGATCTTTGCATCAAAGTTAAATAATCAAGTGAATTAAATGATGTAAATAAAGTTGAAATGGAATATAACTTAAGGAATATTGAAAGAATTGATGTTAATATCAAAGTAAGTGAATAAAGTGAGTAAATGAAATTGTTAAAGATGTGAACTTAAGTTATATAAATGAAATTCAATTTTATTTGTAAAAAAAAGAACTAGCAATTGAGTTAAAGAATGGATTGAATGTTAATCAATAGAATATGAATAAGTTGATATGAAATGATGCATGCAAGTGTAAATTCATTTGAAAATAGTTTAATAATAGAATGAAAATCAATTGAATGTTAAACCAATTGAAATTAAAACAGTTGAACCAAATTGAATGTAAGTAAAATGGATAAAATTTGGTTGTATTGGATGTGCATTGGTTGTTATTTGCTTGTTGGTTGATTGTATGAAAATTCCTTAAGTGTTAACGAAATTGAATCTGCTAAATTGAAAGCTATGTAATTGAATTCAAACGAAAATTGGAATGCAAAGTTGAATGAAAATGAATATGCAACCTTAATAGTAAACTAAAAGTGGTATAAGAAGCACGTATTGGAAATTTTATAATTGAATTGGCAAATTGGTTTGAATATTATAATTGGATATTATGCTAGCAGGATATACAGGTTATAAAGGAATTGGGATTTTGATTTCAAAGTTAAAAAAATTTGTAACGCTCGACAAAAAGGTACGTATTTCAGTTTTTATATGAGATTTGATGATTTCCTTCTCTAGCCACTTGGCTTTCTCTTTTCTTTTTGATTCTGAGGGGCCGTAGAGCCGTTTTGTAGTCGTACCGATCTAGCCGCGCAAAGGAGACTCTGGCGAAATTTTTCGAAAATTTAGGGAGTTAGAAAAATTTTGAGAAATTTTGAAAGTTGAAAATTTGAATTGAAATTTAAATTTGAATTGTTAAGTAAACAATGTTGTTTGAAACTTATAATTGAAGTTGGAAAGCTAATTGAAATGATAGTATATCTTTAATAAAAAGATTTGTTTGAAAGGTTAATAAAACTGATTAGCTTTGGAAAAATAATAAACGGATTATGAATTATTCTCCTTAACTTGCAATTTCGAGGACGAAATTCTTTTAAGGGGGGAAGATTGTAACGACCCAGAATTTTTGATAACTTGAATTTGAATATTTAATTTATTTTTAATATTAATAAGTGGAATTTTTAAGTCGAATAATTTATTTTTCGAATATTGGATTTAATAGGGTAATTTAAATCGATTATTTAATAGTGAAATTCCACAAATAATTTAATATTGGGTTAAATATGATTGAAAATGGTTTGGAAAATTTTGTTTTATCATATTTAAGTTATAGAAATATTTTAGAACTTTTAAAATTGAATTTGGAATTAATTTGTGAAAATTGATTATTTTAATATTTAATTATCGACTGAAAAATAGCCAATTTTTGAACAGTCTCAGAATTGAACGAAACAAGTTCCATTGGATCCGTAATAGTTAATTATTATCGGATTTCAAATTTCGTAGCAAACGGAGTTGTCGTTTGACCGTGGCAGCTCGAAACGCATCGATATCGTTTTAATTTTAATTCGGCGAGTTAAAATAGCCATTTTTCAAACGGTCTCGGATTCCGACGAAACCAGTTTCATCGGATCCGTAATGTGATATTATTGTAAGATTTCAAATTTCAAGTCGATCGGATTTATCGTTTGTCCGGTACAAGCCAAAACGCCTAGAAATCGTTTAAATCGGTTTAAATTTAAATCGAGCGTTTATTGCCGTATCTCACACATATGATGGAATTAGCTTCCGAAACTTGTTCCATTGTGTCCGGAATGTGGAAAAACCTTAGAATCGCCTGTCGGAACGCGTCGTTTGGAGTTCGTTTGCAAAAGTGTTAAATTGGAGATTTTATTATTAAAATAATAATAATAGTTGTTTATAAATGCAATTATCTCTAAACCCTAGCCCATTTTTGCTCCAGCCGCCACTTCCATGTCTATGGCCAGAAACGAGCGAAATTCATCCCTCATAATCTCAAAATCCATGCATCGAATCGAGAAACTTTCAACACGAAACTTGTAGAGGACGTCAGGATCTATCCATCCAACGGTGGATCTGGCGAATCGTCGCCGTTTGGAGGGTATAATTGCCCGCGTTCCCTGATGTTGCGCGCGCAGCCCTAGGCACCAGGTGGGGCCGAGCTTGGCCTAGCTCTGGGCGTTGGTGGCTCTTGTCGAGGCCGTTCGGTTGGCGCTCCCCGATCGTGTTTTCATGCAGCGAGGAGGTGGTGAGATCAAACCCTAGTTCTAGCTTGTATGGGTTCGGCTGCGTGATGATAACCTGGAGATGAAACGTGCGCGTGAAAGGAGAAGGGGGATTGCAAGTTGCGGCCTGGATTGCTGGAGTTTGAAATCAAGGGCTGTGATGTAAAAGGTTAAAATTATAAAAGGAGATGTAGATTTTATTATATTATAAATCGTTCAAACTTTAAACTGCGATATCTTTTTGCTGCGAGGTCCGATTTGGGCGAATCAAAGTGCGTTGGAATCGTATGGTCGCGCTCTTCGCAATGCAACTAGTTTGGAGTCGATTGGAGCTCGTTTGAATTTCGGGTAAAATTAAACGTTCGTTTAATTTTATTCGAAACGAACGACGAAACCGGAAAATAAAAATCAAGGTGAGAACTCCTCACTCAATCGAAAGGTCTTGTTTAAAATTTTGAATAGTTAATATTGATTGTTGATTGCTGATTGATTGTGTTAGTAGATATAGTAGGATATATATTATATATAGCAATATATATATATTGGCATATGTATATATCGGATTTGATTTCCCGCCTCGTATAGCGGATGAGACCCTATTGCGCCGTTATTAAGCGGATATTTTATAAAATCCCATATACCGCGATATTCCACCTTGAAGTGGAATTGGTATTGTGCTAACGTCTGTGGATGCAGGGTAACAGGTTGGAGGGATCCAACTGGATTCCTCACATATTATTTGTTTATAAATATTATGTTGATTGTTGATAATCATATTGATATATGACACTTATTCCCGTGATTGACCATTCGATGTCGTTGCATCATCGGATTCAAATTTTTAAAAATTAAAATAACGGTTTTGAATTTAAAAGGGGTTTAAAAGTGATTTCTCAAAGAATATGGTTTGTTAAAAAAATTTTGAATTGATTAAATTTTAAAATAAATAGATGGATAAATTTTTATGTTTTAAAAATTTATATTTTTATAAAATATAACTTAAAAGAAATTTTTAACAATAATAGGTTTTTATAAAATAGTTAAATTTGGTTTTTTGGGGAGTTATTATTATTAATGGTTTATATAAAGGATTTTATAAATGGATGTTTTTTAAATAAAAATTATTGAAGTTATAGAATAAATTTATAAAGTGTTAAGTTGATGTATAACATGAATTTCACTAGGATTTATAGATTAATAAATGTGAAATTTATAAAACGAATGGTTATTGGAAAATTTTAAGTTTATAAGTTATTAACTTATAGAAATGGATTTGGGCATTAAAAAGGGGAATTTTATAGAAATTGTTAATAAATGAAGATTTCATTAGTCGAAATTATTATAAACCATAAAGAAATCTTGTAAGTGATAAGATTTTAAATTGGTGAAGTTCAAAGGAACGATTTGGTAAATAAATAATATTATAAGTATTTAACTTACAATATGGCTTTTGGGTATGAAATTGGGTTATGTAAATTGCATCGGATTAATAAAGGAATTTATAAAATTGGGGTTTATAATAGAAATGGAATTTATAAACTATGTTTATAAATTTGAAATCCATCGAATTTGATAAATTGAAATATGGGAATTTGTTAAGTGGGCTATATTCACTATTTTGAATATTGAATAGATTATTAAATAAAATGGGTTTGTTTTTGGGAAAGGAATGTTTTAAATGGAATTTAAAACGAATTAAAGGTGTTTTAAAATGTATTGAGTATTGAAAACATAGATTTCAACATTGATTGTTGAAATAGACGTTTTCGAGAAACAGAAGGGAATAATTTGTATAGTATTGGATTTATATATCTATTTTTAATTTCAAATCCATAAACTAGTGTTTTGGGTTATCGTAACGATGTTTTACGCAACATTCGTTTTTAACCCAAATAAATTTGAATAAAAGAATAGTTTCCTTATAGGAATGAAATAAATACTTAACGGTGGTTTAAGTGTATTGGGTATTTTCGAAATTGTTGAAAAGAAATTAAATTGTGAATTATTTATTATTAAATAAGTTTAGAAGTGTTTTTCCAATATGAAATGGAACGTTTGAGAATTCACCTTTTAAGGATAAATTGAAAGTGAATATTTTGAAATTGATTTGAGGATCGGGTATGTGTAGATCTTTGGGAATTGGGAAATTCACTATGGAATTTGAAAAGGGGAAGGGAAATTTGTTTAAAAATAAATGTTGATTTATTTTTAAGTATGGGATATAATTTACGAATTTGAGACGTAAGTTAAATTTAAATCGGTAAAGATTTATTTGGTGGTTTGGAATTTGTTTTCAAAAGGTATATATGGTTAAAGTGATTTGAAATTAGTTTTCAAATGGTTAAGGTGATTTGAAATTGATTTGCAAATGGTTAATGTGATTTGAAAATTGGTTTTCAAATGGTAAAGGTAAATTGTAAATTGGTTTTTCAATTGATTAAGTGTGGAAATTTTATCGTGAAGTGGCTTTGGTAAAACAAATAACTGGGGCAATTATTTGGAAATGGTGTATATATGTATATATCTCTCGTAAGATATTTTTGGGGTTAAATAATTTTGGAAAATTATTTGGAATCTGATGATGTGGCGCATCTTTATTGATAGTTAAATAACCGACTATCAATATTTACCCTTGGATGGTATTGATTGTGTTTGTTTGGAATTGAATGCACACTTATTTTTTTAAAATAAGCGCTCGCTATTCGGTTTAGCCGGGAGAGGACCTTTGTGTCATATATCCCATTCCGAATATGCGATACGTCGTTTGGATTGCATTTGAAGACCGGTGTTGAAGACCGGGTATTTGTGAAAACGATAGGATGACCTATCGATTGTCTCCGCATTGTTAGCTACGATATGGAGATTTCCTTTGTGATGGGAAATTTTATCGGGATTGTGAATACCCGGGTTGCAAGGGCTTCCTTGGAAGTGCCTTCGGTTCTGTTCGAACCCGGAACAGACTTGTATGGTTACGTGTCTGACATTACATTTTGAGAGATAGAGCAGATTTCTTTCAAATACATTTCTGTTGGTGGCGGAGAATTTATTCTCTTAGCTTAACACCCTTCTCTGAGACGTACGAGCTCAGAGGTTATGTAGTTGAAGGTTATCAGCGATATTTCCCAATCTGGTAATGTGGCATGCTGAGTGCTGCTGTGTGATGATCTTTGGTTGGTCATTTGTGATATGATCATTTATTTGATCATTTATCTTTGTGATTATTGCTTTGGTCATCTGTGGACCCAAAGCATGGCTTTGTTACACAAAGCGTAGCTTTGTGGACGAGACTTCGTCAGGACCTCACTCCCCGGAAATGGTCGAAACAGGAATATGCGGCAAGGTTATGAGGGTCGCGCCCTTTAGGGTATGTCATTCCCTTCTGGAAAAGGGTGGTATCATGGTATGGAGCCCAGATATTTACTCATGTGGAAACACTATATCTATTTCTGTGTGGTATTGTTGGTATCGAGCGCTCGGATAAAGGTCCCAAAGGACCGGGGGATGACATATTCGTGTAGTAGTTACCTAGTTACAGAGGTAACCCGGCCTTGTGTTGGCAGAGATCTAACCGTAACGTTAGTTTCTCGGGACGTCCCGCCAGAGGCGATCCCATGTGGCAGTAGGAAGTTCCTTAGCCTGACCATTTGTTGGAAATCCAATCAAAACAATACGTGCCTTGTACGGTTTTAGTTGTATTACCTGCCATTCACTTATGGTGGTCACCACTGTTTGGATGGTAGCTATAGTAGGCATAGTTCGGAATGTCTATGTTGGCTAGGATTTATATTCTACTTTCGAAATTGTTTTCTACACTATGCACTAGTAATAATATCAAGAATGATTTGATTTTCGCGTAGTAAGCATCTTTGACTATCATAAGGAGAAATCTCCTCCAATTCTGCGTTTGCATTGTGTGTGTGGCGGGAGGCCTTATGGTAGTTTCATTTTCCAAAAAGCATTGCGGATTTAAAATTTAAATTTTCTTGTTGCTTGTTTAAAGATAAACTGTTTTGAGTTCTCACACCAGTCACATGACTGACCTGGAGTTTATTGTTCCTTTCCTAAACTCTGGGTGCCCACTATTTTCCACACGGGCAGTCTAGAGTTAGGTTATCAGGTTATTCTGGATTCGGGAGTCGCTGTGCAGATCTGGAGGCGAGCCAGATAGCGTGGTCTATTATCTATTGTATATAGTATTTCTTTTCCGCTGTTGTTGTCGTACACTCTGATTGATGTAATGTAATGTGATGTAATGTATAAAATGTATAGTTCTTTTGTTTTAATGATATTCATTTATCTATTATATGTTGTTCCGCTGCGATTGTGAGATTCTGATATTGTTTCTCGTTCTGTTACTTGTTTTCTGTTTTCTCCTCTCTTTCTTTTCTTTCTTCTTCTACCTCTTTCTTCTTCTAAAACCCTAACGGTTCGATTTTTCGGCAACGAAAAATCTCGATCGTTACATAAGATCTTTTAGTTCTGACTCGAGTGTTTTGTCTTTTCAATTCGCTCGGGTCAGCCTGAGCATTTCAGGATTCGAAGACTTTATTTCTGGAGGACGAAGACGAAGATTGCATTACTATTATTTATTATATTATTCCATCGCATTCATATTGTTCTGCTGCATTATTTATTATTCTCTGGTATGTGTAACTCTGATATGTGTTGTATAAGTATAATCAAATGTTTTTTAAAACAGCTTCATGAACTGTTATTTGATTATTATATTTTTTCATTCCGCTGCGAGATTCTGTTTTGTTTTCTTTCTCTTCTTTTTCTTATTTATCCGGATAACAATCCGCCCTTCTGTATGGTTTGAGTCTAACTTGTTTGGTTTATCGTCGATTCAAAACATACAAAAAGGCGGGATGTTATATATGGTTTTCTAGTTCTATCCGCCATCTCCCGTACAATATTCCTTTTATCATCATTCCACTGGACTTTCACTAGTTTAACGCCTTATTCCTTAGTTTTTTTGTATCCCAGTCAATGACACAAACTAGTTGTTTATTGTTTGAACCAAAAATGGCACAAATACCCAGAAGTTTATGTAGAGAAAATATAAACAAATATAAATGAAAATAAGAAATAAACAACACACAAATCATATATAGTGATTCGGCAAAGCAAGGTCTACGTCCACTTTAAGATTTTATTGCTTATATCTGACTTGGAGATAGAAGTTCTTAGGGCTTGGTACAACTCCTACACTTAAATTTTTCAAAAGTACAAGAATATAGAGTAGAGAAGAAATAGAGCCAAAACCCTTAAAAAATATCCCTACCCTCCTATTAATAGAGGTAGGGAGCTTAATATCTCGCACAAAATATCTCCAAGCTGTTATCCATAATTTAGATCAATTCTCCTAAGAAAGTAGGTGCGAACTCATCGGTTTGCATGGGTTGATACAACTCTATGGTTAGGGGTCATTATCGACCTATCAGATGGCCAATATGGTTGTCTTTAATTCTTCATCTTAGCTCGTCTCGTGGTTAAATTCGTGATTCCATAGTTGTTTGCATAAATATTGGCTTGCTTCTTAGTCCAAATGATGGAGTTGTGGAAGAACAGAGTTGCAGCTTCAAGTGTTCATGGAGATTAATGGAGAACCGCACTGGATCAGCATAATGACATTAGAAACGGGCTATTAGAATCAAGTAGGACTAGTAAGTGGAAAATGAGAACCATAGGAGGGAAAAAAGGGAATGCTACCGACCCTTAGGCATGGGTTGCTACCAACCACTAACTTGGAGGCTTCCCAGATCTTGTTGCATTGGGTTGGCTTGGCATTGGTTTTGAGAATCTATTTCCATTTTGTTTCTGTACTCCTAGGCTATCACTCTGGGATTCCTACCGTGATAACTCCAAGTTCGATTCGTCCGGTCAGTCCGGATATTGCCTGGTCAAAAAGCTAGATAACACTTGCCCTCCAAATTACATCTCATTTCAAACATGATGTGCATTGAATCAACACAAGTTTGAGTTGTTGTGAAGGACTCCAACTCTGCTTTCCGAATGGTCATTATCCTTCTTGTGAATTATTGGTGTGAAAAGTTATGTTCACTATCATCCATCGCTATTCTCTACCAGCATCTAGGAATATTAATGTAGAACATATTCTCATGGTCCGTCATTCTAAGTTTGACGATTTTAAACCAATTCCATCCATGGATCTCTCTGGTTTGAATTTGATTTCCATTTAAGTCTAATCGTCTGATAGTGGATATATATATATATACACACACACACACACACACACACACACACACACACACACACACTTCATGCTCTTGAGTGGAGGAGTATAAGTGCATGGTCTATCACTTAATATGCTTTGGCTTAAATCACACATATATGTTTATGAATATAAATACATAATTTTTTTAATTTTAGGATATAGTACTGACCTATAGATAGGGGTGCTATCGACTCGAGGCTAGGTGTATTTCCCATGTTTTAGTGCTAAAACTTCGGGTCTAGGGTACCTAACCCATCTTTCCCCACTTTGTTTCCTCACTTGCTTATTTCACTCTTGCCGATCCAAGTTCAAGCTCCCATTAAAAATTTCAACTCCAAAATTGAATCTATCTTCTAACCCAAGCCTTAAATCGCTACTTCCTTTCCCTTGCTAATGTTCATCACTTCCGACCCCTACGCCTCCAGCACCAGCACTCCATCAAACCGAGCTCTGGATCTAGAGCCCTTGACCGAATCTCTTACATTGATTAGGTGATTATTGGACTTGCAAATAGATGGGATTAGACATGGAACCATGGGTGAATAGGCATGGACGGTCGTGGTTAGGGATTGGTAAAGATGGAAGAAGGAATGATGAAATTTCCTTTAGGTCTTGGAGTTGTTCAACACCAACACTTAGGAAAATTTTGGAAATTTTCATTCACATGAGAATCTGCCTTGCAAACCAATATCCTCTTTCTCGATCTTGAACCTTTTCCAAAGCGTAGCCAAGGATGTGTAACTTGTCGTGACGGTTAGCGATGACGGTCATGTTGAGTGATATCAAGAATTTAAAAATGAACTGTTAAATAATATTGAAAAATTGAACTGCATATCACTGCACTAGAATCCACTTTTAGCACGAGGGGTACAATTTGGAATTAATCTTCTATTGTTGATTATCTATTGAGTTTCTTATAGAAATGGATCAAAGACGTTCCAAATGTCTTGTTGCTAACTACAAGTACATTATCTTAGAGATTTGTCGAATTTGACACCGAGTCAAGTTCAATTATGACTCCACGCGTCCAAGAAACTTCGGTAGAGATGCACAGCAAACTTTAATTCAAAAAGAACAACAAAAGACTCAGCGGGTTGAGTAACAAAATCTAGAAAATCCTCAAGTTGAACAACAAGCTCTAGAGGATCCTGTAGAGTCGGTTGGTGGGCTAGAAATAGTTCCAGCACTCGAAACCCTTGAGGACGCCATAATATTAGAAGATCATGTTGATTTTGTTGCTTCCAAAATTGACGAGGGATTACTGCGTAGAATTTGTGATAAGAATGGGATTTCCTTTGAAGACGTTCTAGCTCCTTACCTTCATCAACGACTGCACAACCCTCCAAAAGAGTACACTACTTGCAATAGACATATGTGTTTCACAGGTTATGTCCTACCATTCAACCAGTTTATCTACCGACCTTTTTGAGTTTCATGCACTTGGATTTGACGTAGCTGCACTCGAATAGCTATGCTTTCCTCCTTGGTATGTACATGCTCTTCTCCGAGCATTTGAACTGAGTACCCGATGATGAGGAGATCTGATACATTTATATCTTCAAGAGCCAAAAAAAGAGTCCATTTCCGATTTACTTGGAACCGATCAGAGGTTGCAGAGTATTTATTAGGGCATCGAACAAGTTGAGCTACTTTAATAGCGAGTGGCTATACATTCGTTGTCCACCCTAGTTTTCTCGGAGATGGATATCTGGATGTAAATTTCTCCCACTTATACTGTATGAATTTTCCTTATAGTATGCAGGCTTAACTCATTTCCTTGCTCTACTATCCAGATGTCCAGGCAAGACCCAGTAGCTAATGCTTTCAGATTTTGTTAACACTCTTATGGTAGTTCCGATAGGAGGCAGAGGTATCAGAACTCTACTATTGGATGAAAATATTCTTGCATATGGCTTGTTAGAAGAGGGTCGCAGTACTAGCATCATCCAAATAGCTTCTAGTGATGACGATGACAATGATAACAACCTGCCCAGAGGAAGTGAGGTTGATTCAGATTTTCCCCCAGTCCCAATTCCTTAGGCTGGAGTTAAAGAAAAATATTGAACAAGTACTTGAGGACTTCGAGAAAGGCGAAATTATTGGTAAAAGTGGTAAAGTTAGCCCAAGTAACATCGACGCGGTGATGAATCTTAGCCTAAACAATCTAGGGATGAATAACCGCATGCTCCAAAGAAGAGATTAATTCATGAAAATCTCCAAGGTAAAGACTTTTACCCAGCCCCCACCAGTAACAAATGTAGAGAAAACTCTTCTCTTCCTTCGACGGGAACATTTTCTAGCTTAGGGCCAATCCTTAACGAGTTTGACTCTTTTGATGTTGGTTATATTAGTATTAAGGGGATCAACTTCCCTATTCACATTTATAAGGTCTACATCCCTACCGGCATGGCAGATGTTACTCCCATGAGTAAAGCTCCAACTCATGGTCTGTAAGGTGGACACGAGGACACTCACGTGCACGTAAACTTCATGGCATTACATTGCACTTCTTGTATGTCCATGTTCATTGAATCTAACTCGTTCTCATCTTACTTGTAGGATCTATGGAGAAAAGGAAATACATATATCGATCTCTAGAGGAGAAAGCATCCCAAGCACAAAGGCCTTGGTCGAGTTCGATCCATCAGGGAAGTGGTCGCGATTATGAGTCAGGTTATCGTTCTAGCCGAGATAGAGACAATATGCATAGAAGAAGCTACGACATAGATTGCCCATCACACGATTTTGCTTCCAATCATCATCCTAGGTATAGATCACCTCCTCCTAGATGCCTAGACATGCAACCTTTTTCGTTGCGATGACATCCCACCTAGTGATGCTTCTCGTGTTCCACCTCCAGCTTCCATCCCTGTGCAACCCTCGGTGCCATCTTACTCCAGTTGCTCGGGAGCGGATTGTTGAAGAAGTGAAAGCTTTCCTTGAAAGTGGCAAGGTGGATTTGGAGTAGTTGGAGAAAGAAGTCTTGGTAGGGGATGAGACTAATATTTTGAAGGGTGGTTGTCATATTCTCCATCCGGAGTTGGCCGCAACAACACAAAAAGACTTAGACGAAGGCTCCAAATCGACGCTTCAAGATACCTTTACTTCTAGCCAAATACTTGGGACCCAGATTGCTCTTTATTCCTCCTTCGATACCGGGTATGATCCAAAAAATCCTAAGATGCGTATGACCACCATTCTTTCTCACAGTCCTAAGGGGAACTTTGACGGCACTCTGGCCCACACAAAACCCCAAACCGAAGAAGGTATCTCGTTGACTTCTACTATAGTTTAAAGAGTAGAAGTTTCGCCGATCGACATCACTAGTCGATCTTTTTATATTTTTCGAGTTTCAGGAGGGCCTCAGATCGCTCCTCTTCCTGATAAGGACTCTCAGCCGGGACAACATGCGCCTACAAGGGAATTAGTTATCATTAAAATTTTAACAACTATTTCGACCATACCGGTTGAAGAAACTCCTGGTCTTGACAAGAAAATGATTAATACTTTGTTGAATGAAGGAGTTGGTGGGACTTAGGAAACTCAAATTGATGAAGATGTTGTTATTACTATGGTCTCCAAGCCGTAGGGTCCCACCATATATGAGCTTGAGTAGGAACTTGGGAAAGACATCCTTCTTGCCACGGAGATCATGTAGGAAAAGCCTGAAGTTATTCCCCATCCTCTATCCATTATTTTGCCTTGGCAAACCATCTTCGCTCTAGTCTGCATTCCTCTGCCTCATAGCGCTCAAAGCATACTTGTGGGATCTTCATAAAGCACTCTATCCTCCGTTCCTCCACCAGAGAACACTCCGAGCGTGCCTGCTAGTCACAGAGCACTTTACCCAAAGACAAAGGAAGTGGGGAAAAGTAGGAAAGAGAGAAGATTAGGGATCCAAATATGCATCTCTAAGTGCTAACAAGAAGAAAAGGAGAACAAAGCCAAAAAAATATGTGGTGGTTTGTTTTGTGTACATGGGCTCTTTTTTGTTTTGGCCATCTTTGTGCAGGTTCGACCCCTCTTTTACTTTTTGTTGTTAGTATCAATAACACTTTTACTTAGCTTTCCTGATTTCATGCGAATAACAAAGGTTTTTGCTTCATCAACTCTTTTTTTTTGATTTGCCTAAGTTGTTTTGGAGATGCACTTTCCATTCAATATACTTGTGATCCATTTCTTTTTGTGATTATTATTGGACTAAAACCATTAGCCTGTTCTGTAATTTACCGGCCTTTATCATTACTGTGAATGTAAATTAATTGTTCAAGTGCCAAATTCTGGCCATTATTTGGAGTTAACCACTTAGAATGGTGGTTTGGGTATCCCTTTTTGGGATAATAATTTACAATCGTGCCAAACTCTGGGCACTAGTTTAAGTCAACCGTCTACGATTGTAGTTCGTACATCCCCATCCGGGTTGTTTACGTTAAATCACGCCTAGCTTTAGGCATCAATCGAAGGCTTGTCGGTTAGGTCCTACCTTATGTCGGGTACGGATCCTAATTTTTCCTACTCTGGGCAAGGTGTTAAGGAATGGACGATCTTGTCATGTCTACTTTTGTTTATATTCCTGCCCCTATATAAGGACAAGATTTGAGCAAGTAAATGGTTGTATCACATTCGTTTTGATGTATACTCCTACCCTCAATTTCAGGATAAAAGTTGATGTATAGATAGTGTAACATCCCTCTACTTGGAGGCCCAAAACTGATGGCTACAGATGTTGCAGTCATCCATAATTATTAATCCTCGATGACCAAATATGGCGATGTTAGATTCATTGATACATAAAAACACATGAATATGGAAAAAATTTACAACTTCAAAACAAGAACATATTCCATTAAAAATCATGTCCAATTCATTACATAATCCCATAATCATAAACCACGTTTAGAGAAAATATATTTATTACAACATACGCCAAGAGCGACATATAAAGATGTTCCCTTGGATGATCAGAGTATATACAGGCAATATAATAACATTGCTATTACAATCAACACATTAGAATCAAATAAAAGAGAACTCTAAATACCTATTATGCCTTCTACACGTCTCTGGAAGCTTTATATGTTTAATGAGGTACCTAAAAACCTCAACTCTCAAACTACTCAAAATCGATTGAGCACCTGAGAGTTTAAGGGGAAACAAAAACTTTGAGTCGTACATAAAGCCTAGTATGAATAATAATCCAACATCTCAAATCATTTGAATATCTAATGAGACCATCCCGCTTAACGAAACGGGTTTCTCCGTTACTAGTATCCTAAAACCTTTTATAAAACTATATACTGTGCTACTGCATCCACAATGGTTAAAACATAACATTTCAAAATATTATGATGATGTGAATATATATTAAAACATTCTGGAATTCCCATCCTCGGTTTAACTGACTTTCTGTCATATTTATAGTTTCTTGGGTTACTATTAACCTATTATTTTTCATTGGCTTACGAATAACCTTTAGATAATATATAGACTCCCTATCCTATTTCATAGTTTTCATAGGATTACTATTAAAAAAAATTTATCTTTTGGACTCTATGTCCTATTTCATAGTTTTCATTGGTGCACTATGAACCTATTGGCCCCTACAAATTTAATTAATTAATTCATGGGTTCCATTGAACCCATTGGTGACTCCAATAACTTCACTCTTATCCTAGTTTTAATGGGTTGACTAAAAACCTAATGATAACAATAAATAACTTAGTCCGAATATAGTTTTCATAGGTGCACTACAAACCAATTGGACCCTGCCAACCACTCGATATAACATAGTGTTCATGGGATCACTATAAACCATTAGCAACTCCAACAACTTCTTAATCATAGTTTTCATGAGTGTGCTATGAACCGGTCTCCCTGACAACTTCTATGTTTGGCCATCCTATATTTTGGTCTCCCTGACCTCCTAGATGCATTTCTACTCATATAGGAGTTTAATCAACTTATATTCACTACTGGGTTAACCTAGCTAGTTCCTCTACCCTTTGTCCCAAAAATGCAGTTATGGGTCCGTTATAATGTGAATATATTTATATTTGAAGAAGTAAACAACATAACATAACAATACCACTCCTATGGGTTTAATATAAAACATGGTTAATCCCTATAACATGTTATTTTATCAAGGAATGCTTCTTCTTAAAACCATTACAAAAACTCCTTTAATTTAACCATGGGTTTTTCCTTTCAAAATGAGGTTTGGGTTATTAGTTTTGAAACAAAAAACCTTTCGACTCCTTCAAATCCTAGCTTTCGACCTTAGTGGATACCCTCCTTTTGGAAGCATAAAAATCCATTTTCAAAACATTCGGCCTCTGCCTTTTGAACACTTTAAAACCTTTCTTCGAAACCTTTCGAATGTATTAAAGTATTAGCATTTCACTTTAGAAGCGTAACTTCGGAACCATTTGAAAATACCCCTTTCGAAAACTTTGGATGTATCCCTTCCGAAATCATTGAAAGACCCTCTTTCAAAACCATTGGAAGTATCCCTTCCGAAACCATTGGGTGTACATTTAAAATATCATTTTGGGTTAAGTGAATAAAAGCGAGCGCATCTCTTTCGTAACCATTCTTTATCTCGTAAAAGTATTGGGGAAAACTTGGTGGTGTCCGCACCATCCTTTCAAAAGAATAGAATATATGGGTAGAATATTTGCCTTTCGAAACCATTGCCTTTGAAACCTCTTTTGAAACCATTGCCTTCAAAACCTCTAACCCATTTCGAAAGCTATAGGAAGTGACTTATAATTATAAAGCAAAAAGTACCTTCCAAAAGCATCGATATATCCAATACCATTGAAAGGCATCAAGTTACAGAAGAGTTTTGACTTGGTCGAAACTACCCCTTCCGAATGCAATAATTTAGATACTTAGTAACTCTTTCGAAAGCTACTACTTTATAAAGGCGGCAGCTCTCCTTCGAAATCTTGTTTTAAAATACGCTTTCATAGGCATTGGTTTCGACTCCTCCAAAATGTCTTTTTAAACAGGCAAGCACTTTTCCTAAGAAAACAAAACAAAGGTACCGACCCCTTCGGAAACAATGTTTCAACACCCTACCCTTCGCCTTTCTCTAATCAACTGCATACCAACTAAGTGATACCATGTGTATTGGTTTCGGCTTCATTGGTTCTGGCTTGCTGGGTTTCGACCTGATTGGTAGCGGAAGGTCCGAGTCGAAAGTGTCTTTCGAAAGTGGTGGAACCTACTTTTCTGGGTAAAAAGGACTGTTTCTACCAAATCAAGTAATCTTTTTGTAACTAACTTGCCAAATTGTAAACACTTGATTAGTTACCTTAAACTTTCAAATTATTTTTACAAATGATTGCCGCATTTTCTCAAATCTAAAACTTGTGTAACATTAACAATTTAGCCCTTCCCACTTAACATCAATTAAATCATTTAGGTCCTCCTTTCAAAATAATTTAATTTCGGTAATAAATCTCTGAGTAAAAATACCCAAATATCGCAAAAATTCACTTTTAATATGTTATCTAACGTATGTAAATTTCAGACCCAAATTGATTATATAATTACCAAAATTAATTTGTAAACCCAAAATTACATATTTTCCTTTGAAAATTCATAATAAATTCTCCACGGATTTGAAAATTATAAAAATTGAAACCCAAATCCAAAATCATGTTTACCCTAACATAAAATTTTCCCGTGGCATTATAAAATCAAAACATATGGATTTACCCTTAAAACCATGTTTATCAAATGCAAACAACCTTCTTTGACTCTATCATTCATTTGAAATCAAGCGTATCATCAAAAATCATCATATTAGATTTAATCTTAAATCTGAAAATCAATGATCGTATAAAAACCTAAAATAGAGATGTAGTGATAATTATACACCTTAGATTGGTTAAGGAAATTGGAGATTGATTGAGATTGATTCCCCCATCTGGTTTCTAAGCTTTAAACTTGAATTTCTCCAATTTTATTCTTCTTAATGGCCGGCTTAGTTTTAGCTTTCTTTCATTTGTTTTTGTTGCTTATAATAAAATAAATGTGAATGGTATAAGGATAATCATATAAGGGTAGGAAATGTGGGCAGTAATGACCCTAATCCTTTATGTTAATTTAATTATCATTTAACCTTTTATAACCCATTCATTTTAATAATCACGGCCACTAAATTCATTTTCCAATCTCAATCCCTTTATCATTTTACATTATTCTATTTAGTTTATCTAATTAAATCTTCTGAATAATGTTATTAAAAATTAGGGGTGTTACATGCTCTACTCCTTAAAAAAATTCGTCCTCGGAATTCAGTAAGGACTAAATATCAAACATAGCAATCATCTGTAACAACTCCTTACATTCATACTAGCCTACATAACTAGCAACTAATCTATATAAATCTAATATAGAAATACCATCAAAGAAGATCGGGATAAGTATCTTGAATCCTATCTGTCTCCCAAGTATAGTCCTCATTGTCACTCCACTGAACTTTCACCAACTTGACTATCTTGTTGCTCAATCTTTTACCTCACTTGCTACAACACAATCTGGTTTTCTAAAAAAGTCAAATCAGGCTCTACTACCAAATGTTCCAACCCTATCGGAGAACCAGTAGACTCTGGACTAGGAACATAGTTGCGAAGATGAGACACATGGAATACATTACGGACACCTGCCATACTGCTTGGCAACTCCACTCTGTAGGCGAGCTTTGCATTCCTTTCTATCCCAACATATCATGGGACCAGCTTCCTTGACTTTCCAAATCGTATCACACCCTTCATCTGTGGCACATTAATGAAAACCTTGTCTCCCATTGAGAACACTAGGTCTTGATGCCTTTTATTTGCATAACTCTTCTATCTGGATTGAGCTTCCTTCATTCGTTCTCGAATCAACTAAATTTTTTATGAAGCCTCCCTAACCAAATCCAGACCTAAAACTAATCAGTTTCTAACCAACATGTTGGTGATTTTCATAGCCTTTCGTACAAAGCTTCAAAAGGCACCATTCATATACTAGTATGGTAAATATTATTATAGGAAAACTCAACTAGATGTAGGTGATCCTCCCAGGATCCACCAAAATCCAATACACAAGCTCTTAACAAATCTTCAAGTATCTTATTGACTCTCTCATTCTGCCCATCTATCCATGGGTGAAATGTTGTACTCATCTTGAGCTTGGTACCAAATACCTCTTATAGTCTCTTCCAAAATTCACCAGTGAATAATGCATCTCTGTCGCTAACTATGTTACTAGGAATTCCATGAAATCTAACTATGTTCTTCATGAACAACTTCACCAATACAAGTGTCGTTCTTGTTGACTTGACTGCAATGAAATGGGCACTCTTGGTCAACCTGTCTGCTCTAACCCATATATTTTCATTTTCCCTATTTGACCTTGGCAACCCGTCTATAAAATCCATGGATATCGAATCCCATTTCCATACTGGGATCTCTAAAGGCTGAAGCAACTCACTCGGCTTTTGATGTTCGGCCTTTACTTATTGACAGTTCACACACGGCCTAACCCATAAGCCAACATCCCTCTTCTTGCCTTCCCAATATAAGTTCCTCTTCATATCCTGATACATCTTGGTCCTTCCAGAATAAATCGTAAACTTGGATCGATGACACTCTTCCAAAACTTCTATCCTTAAGTTCTCTATATTAGGAACATATAATCGTCCCTTTTTTCTCAACCATCCTCTTTGGTCAAGACTAAAATCCTTTATATCATCAATCATTGATCCTACATCAATACTAATCTTCTCGGCTAAAACTAGATCCTCCTTCTATTTAGAAACTATTCTTTTGATTAGCACTGGCCGAACTTCTAAACAGGGCAACATGGCTGCACCCTGACAAGAACTAGCAGTAGATCTTAACTGCACACTACAACTGGCCAAAGCTTTTAGACCCTTCTATTTTGCCAACATAGCTAACACCACATTTTGATTTTTTCTACTAAGAGCATCTGCTACCTTATTTACCTTTCCAGGAGTATACTCTATACCAAAATCATAAGCAGCCCAACACTCAAGCCACCTCTACTGCCACATATTCAATTCCTTCTGAGAGAATAAATATTTTAAAGACTTATGATCAGTATACCACTCAAATCTCTCTCCTGAGAGGTAATGCCTCTAAATCTTCAAGGCAAAAATTACTGTAGCCAACTCCAAGTAATGAGTAGGATATCTTACTTCATGTGGTCTAAGTTGTCTAGATGTGACCTCATCATATATGTTATTGATATTCTCCTTTGATTGTTTTACCTTGATTGCAGCATGAAAATAGGTCGTATTATTATCTCCCTCAGTAGCCCATATTTGTCTCAATTGTTGCCTCTTCATATTGCCTTCAGACTTCAAGGCATCAAAGAGTTGTTCAAATAGAGTCCTCTCAGCAGCAGCAGCTTCAAGATTGTCAGGATTATTCATCATTTCTTCCTATGCAAGAATGAGGTTGCTTCTTAACAAAGCAGATTTTAAGTTGCCATCACCAAATTTTCCTTTGGCCCATTCTTTTAGTGCTAGTTTGGTTGCTCTTAATTTACCTTATTCTTGCCCTTCTTTGGAGCATTTTGTGAGGCAGTTGAGGTAGGTGGCACTGTAATCCATCCAGGCAGATGGCCAGAAAAGGAGTAACCACCTGAAGAAGAGGGGGTAAATTTAGCATGTTCAGCAATGATAAGGTCCATTATTTCTTTTTCAAGTTCCTCCATAAACTGTGCTTCAGCTTGTTGTGAATTTGTTTTTATTCTTCCTGTTTTTGCTTCACTAACTTGCATGTCACTGACTTGCTTTGTTAATCCTTCACTTGAACTGGCCATAGCTTTGTCAGTGGAATTTGTGGATTTGTGACTCAGATTAGCCACCATCCCTGGTCTGAAGTTAACCTGATCTCTTTGGACATTTTGCATAGTTAAAAGGGATGTAACATGCACACCACAAAATTGATCTTGCTTGCTTGCAAAAATTTCCCCTTCCTCAATTTTCTTTTCACCTAAGTATGTCAAAAAAATTAATTTTTTTGACATACTTGAGTATATTCATCTAATTTTTATGATGATATTTGGGAGCATTATAAATGCTTTTCTACTAGAAATCAATATCTTATTTAAACTATATTTTTGGACTTTGTTTAGTGATTATATTTTTCTTGGGATTTGATTCGTAGTGATTATGGGTGTTTATCAATTAGTTGATCTATACTTGGAGTATGAAAATCAAATATTTTGATGAAAAAACTGGCGATTATTTTGTGCATCAACTAAGTATTGGTTGGTTGCATGATCTAAAATTCAATTGGTTAGTTAAAATCTACTATATAAATATCAATGTATGTTTTAATATGTTTAGACTTGGGTAGGCGTGAGTTTGCATTTTATTATTTCTTATGTAAAGTAGAAGTACATTTTTAGGGCCCTTTTTAGTGAATCACTATGTATTTCTTGTCTTAGTTAGTAGCAGTACATTCTTTTCCTCACCCTATTTATGCTACTAGCTAAGACAAGAAATACACAGCAGGAGGTTGCTGAAAGGAAGCAGGGGCTGGCTCAGAATTGTTGTTATGAGGCCATGCAATTCCATGTTGGTGGATAATGACAGCAAAAGATTGCTGAAATGAACATGGTGCAATAAAAAGAGGAGCATTGTATAATTGTAGGCGCAAACTCCTTTTTCATATGAAATTATAACTACAAGATGGTGAGTGCTTACAGGTACAAACTAAAATCTATGTTGAGAGCTTGAGGGGCGCATGCAGCTACATGCGAAAAGCTTTAGGATATCTGACTGGTGTGGAGAAGAGATCTGTTTACATCGTTCACTTGTAGGTGATGGCTGATGTGAAAAGGCAATTTCCAAATGACGAACATTTGTATATACAGTTCTGTCCAAGTAAACTTCAGGTGAGCATCTTCCAACTTTTTAAATCAACATCTTCTATTTGTGTGTGTGTGTGTGTGTATTTCATTATCACTATCTTTTGGCTAACCAATTTGTTACTAGACACTTGTATATACAAAACTTGATTAGGTTTGAACTAATGGTTGATATTAGATTTGAAGTCCTATGAATTAACATAATTGTTTGACTATATGTTCTGCTTTAACTTGTGCAGGCATTGAATTTCCTAAGTGAGCAATGTTAGACTTTTATGGTGCTAGCTTTCATTTATGCATGCAACAAAGAATTATGGGTTATCAAGCATTTTGTTAGCACCAGTTTGGTATAACATTTTTTTAGTACTAGGTGTGTAAATTTGTATACGAATGGTTATTATATGTGAGTTTGGTTATTTTATCAAAAAACTATTGTACTAGAATTGTCATGGATATCTTATTTGATTATATGATTAATATTTTTTTAAATTATTTGAATATGATGATTATGTGACTGATTGTTGATTGATATAGTAGAAATAAAATAGATGATCAACAGGAATTAATAGCATGAGAAAATGGTGCAAAATAATCAACAACTTTTAGTAGCATTTTAAAAACGCTACAGAAATACATATAGTGGCGTTGAGTAAACGCAACCGTAAAGTAGGGGTAAAGTTGGAAACTCTTTTGGTAGTGCCAAAAACCTTTTGGTGGCATTTTTAAAACGCTACAAAAAAAATTATGGTGGCGTTTAAGAAACGCTACAATAAAAAGATTTATAGAAGCGTTGAAATAAATGCAACTAAAAATCATGGATTTTTAGTCGCATGTTTTCTAGCGGTGTTTATCAAAACGCCACCAAAACTTTTTGTAGCGTTTTTTGAGCGCCACTAAAAATCAAATTTCTTGTAGTGACTGAGTTCAGATATACCAATCATGCACTGTCTTCCAAGCTTACGTGAGAAGGGTATAGAGCATGGCGAGTGTACACACAAATGTGTACACCTATCAACTATAGATGTTAATAAAATATATACATATATACAATAAGATTTTTCCTTTTTTTCCCTTTTTTCCAATTTTTTTAGGAGAGAGTTTTACAATATCATCTTGTCATTGCTTAACTTAAAAGATTTAAAATGATATCGCTTTTACTTTAAATCAACCACTTATCGAACAAAGATTTCGATTTGCATATGCTTCATAATTATCACCCATGAACCTTTTAAACCTTCGTTACATGCAATCAAACTTTATTTTTATTTTGTTAAGACAAATAGGTTTTTAAAGATTTCAATTTAATAACCAAAACTTGTACTTATCCTATAGCATTTCTTTAAAAATAAATCAAAATGCTAAAAAGAAAATATTTTTGAGATCTAGAAATTTTGTGATTTTTTTATAGAAATTTGAATTTTGGAAAGAAAATGAAAATTCCAAAAAAAGGCCATGAAAATTAAAAGACGAAGATGAGACTTCCTCCTACACTTAATTTTGACTATGTCCCCACAGCCATTGCATGATATAATGAGTGTAACGGGGAAAAATATGTACATATTTACAAAAGAGGGTTAACATTTCTTACTAGACGTAGCATGACATTTGTTACTAGACATAGCATGGCTCATGAAGAACCATGAGCACCTCCTCTTGATCACACGGTAACTCTTTCAAACAATGGTCATTAGCCTTAAAAATTGATCCATCCCTGGGGTTTTGTACTATGGCATCATGTGGAAAAACAATCGCGCCATAAATGGTCTAGTCCATCTTTATTTTAGTTTCCCAAGGAATAATGAAGTCTTGAGTCATATAAAAGAATTTCCTGGTTTGGTGAAAACATTTTTTTCCTTAGGATTGACTTGTCATGAAAAACTTTTTTTTCTTTCTTTGTAAATTTTCTCGTTTTCATATGCGTCATTCCTAATCTCCTCTAGTTCGTTGATTTGCAATTTCCCTTTTTCACTGGGTTTTCAAGATCGAAGTTTAAGTTCTTTATTACCTACAACACTTTGTGTTCAATTTCAACTGGTAAATGGAAAGCTTTCTCGTAAACTAAATGCAATAGGGATATTCCAAGATTAGTTTTAAAAGCGGTATGGTAAACCCAAAGTGCTTCGGTCAATTTTTAAGACCAATCTTTTTTATTTTTATTAATAGTTTTCTCCAAGATTTGTTTTATTTGACGATTTGAAACTTCAACTTAGCCACAAGTTTGAGGATGATACGAAGTGGATAACTTCTAGGTTATCGAGTATTTCTTCATTATAGTTTCAAAAGAATGATTATAAAAATGGGTGCGGTTATCACTAATTATTGTGCGAGGTGTGCCGAACCTCGAAAAGATGTTTTCTTTGAGGAATTTCACAACAATTCTATGGTCGTTGGTTTTACACGGAATGGCTTTGACCCATTTTAAGATGTAATCAATAGCGAAAAGAATATACAAATTTCCAAAAGAATTGAGAAAAGGTCCCATAAAGTCGATACCCTAAACATCATAGATTTTGATCGTAAGAATGTGGTATAGAGGCATCATATTTCGTCAAGAAATTTTTCCAAGCATTTGGCATCGATCGCAAGTTTTGCAAAATTCGAACGAGTTGCTCCATAGAAACCACAATGAAGCACCTTTTCTGCTGTTTTCTTATGCCCAAAATGACCACCACAAACTAGGTCATGACAAAATGAATGAACACTCTTAATTTCACTATCCGGGATGCATCGTCGAATGAATTGGTCGGAACAATACTTAAACAAGTAAGGATCGTCCCAATAGAAGTATTTCACTTAGGAAAGAAATTGGTATTTGTTTGTACCAAATTTGGGCACAACACTCTTTGGACGTATTTCAAGAGATGAATACAAAGAATTTAAATGTAAAAAAAGGATAATACAATAAACACACCAATTCAAGAAAACAAAAATAGAAAATGGTAGAGATTTATAGTGGTTGGGCATTGTAGCCTATGTCCACTTTGAATGATTTACTATTTTATTGATGATTACTAACTGGTTACAATAGAGAATAACTCAAACACTCAAGTTATAATAGATCTCCGGCAGAGCAACAACGTAATGGAGTCAAAAAGTCCATTTTCTATTGACATTGGAGTGTTATTTATAGGTGCAGTCTGGAAATATCTGAATTAGATCTCGGAATACCACTTCTCATATGTAAGTGGGCCCACTAGACGATCCAAGGTCATTTGGGATCGATCCCTGAACGATCCATGTACATTTCGTATCGATTAAGATTTGCCCATTTTGGGTTGAGATCGATCAAAGATATTTTTGAGGTGGTATGTAAGTTCCTGTGAAAATTTTGTAGCATTTGGACTTGTGGATCTTAAGTTATGACCGATCCAAGATTCACATTGTAGGTAGGCCGAAGCATTCATATCGATACCTTCGTATCGATCAACTTTGGGTCGACCACTATTCGTATCAATCAGCTGTGTGCTATTGACGTGGAGCGGTAATAACATGAAGATCCAAGTTTCATTCCATTAGAATGCTTCCTCTACTTGACTATGAATTCTCCGTATTAATCATGCGTGGCTCTGTTCGTATCGATGCTCGCATTCTACTTCTTATCGATGGTTGGAGGCCGCCTTCGTATCGATGCTTCGTATTGCTTTCTTCGTATCGATCGATGGTTGCTGCTCTTCATATTGATGGAGGGAGATCGATATGAAACGGATGGAGATCGTTATGAAATGGACATTTGTTGATGGATGATGGATACGAAGGAAAGGCATTTGATGGATACGAAGAGGAGTGGCATATGATGGACACGAACTGACACCTCCTTCATTGATTTTGATCGATCCATATATCAAGTATATGAAGTCCGATTGACCTAAAATTTGGTATGTTGGCTTTCATAGCTTTACTTGTTGTATCATGTTAATTGAACCTCAAATCGGATTTAGACAAAATTTTCCAGTATCTATAGTGAACCTGTGTATAACCGATCTCCGAGTCGAATTGTCTTTGGTCTCTAGCCAAATCCTTGGTATCACGGCCTTGCCAAAAGCAGGTTAACATTTAACCCCAAGTACGTCTTGTGTGAGCATGATGTGCTTTAAAAAGCTATTGTGATCGTCACTAGGTGAGTATTCAATTCTTGTCAATTTTGAAAATTGAATGTTAGTTCGTCATACATGCACGTATGTTAACTTGACTCTTGTTCACATTTGTACGTTCACGGGTTGTTTTGAAGTTCTTTAGATTTTTGTTTGGATCGATTTTCGTATCAATCCTCTCCTGGATCAATGTGAGATTCGATTTGTAACAACATTTAATGGTCTTTTTAAGGCATCCCTTGGTATCAGTCCTCTCCTGGATCGATCTAAGAAGTTGGAATGCATCCTTCGTATCGAGGGCTATCGATACAAAATAGTTGGCTATATGAAAAGCTTTGTATCGATGGATATGAGTTCTTAGGGCCTTGAAATGGATGGATACGAAATTTTCACTTTGTATGGAGGGATAATGAATGATCTAAACATGACTTGGCGGTGGCATTCGTATTGATGATGTATGAGGCCGATTGTTGATGGATACGAACAGTTACACCCCATATCGATCTGGATTGATGGATACAAAGAAGGCTCTTTGTATCGATGACACCGTGACTGTTCCAAACGGTTTTGATCATTGGGAGACAAAATGTCTCTTCTTGGCTTCGAATCCATATAAATACGATTGGGACTTAACCAAACTTCCCACTTGCTATCATTTCATTTCCAGTCTTCGTATCGATACGAGCACCGTCTTCATCCTCAACTTGAATAACCCATTAATCTCTCGAACCAATCCTTTAATCTAGGTAATTAACCAATAAAAATCACTCTAGAACGTTGAGACCTGGTTCAATGCCAGTTTGTCCAAAGTTGTGGCCAATTCAGATTATGTCGATGCTGGGGTTAGGTCGGAGCATGGTTGAGGAAGGAGGAGATGGTGTTTGAAGTTGTATGGGGAAGAAGGGAGAATGGTGGAAACGAAGGAAATATTCATATCGATTGTGGATGGAGGAAGAGGTTCGTGTTGATCAAATGAGAATGGAAGGTCGTATTGATGGAGAGAGTAGCTTTGCATCGATTGGGGAGGATGGGAGTTTTATCGATATGGAACGATTGATATGAAGACTTGGACTTGGCGATCAATACGAAGACGCAACTGACGATCGATACGAAAAAGGAGGGTTTGGGATTGATACGAACTAACCTTGGAGCAATTGATACAAAATGTTATTTTCTTAGATCGATACGAATTGGGCTTCTGGAGATCGATTCGAATTCGAGCTTTGAAGGATAGGAAATCTTTTCACAATCGAACATTAGACTCTGATGAGCTTCAGCCTTGCACATCGGACTTAACTGTGTAACTACATATCTGATTACCCTTTGAAACTCGCCGATGGAACTGTAACTTGACAAACTTGACGAACTCTAACACAGATCATTCTCCGAAGCCAGGATGGCACGGTTGTGATGGCAGCATTGACTGTCACTCTAGTTGAATCTCGAAGCCTTATTATTTTAACATCTTTTGGACTTGAAGAAATTCAAAGTATTATGTAGCACTACACTACATGACACAATCACACTTCACAATCATGGGGAACATGGGTTTATTGCCATCTAATGATGATTTTTACTGAGTTAAAGCTCTGAGTCGAAGGATATCCAAAGTCCTCCACTTCCAGCTATACAAATGCCAAAGATTGCAGCTGAAGTAATAAGTCCGGCTTCGAACAAGATGCCGGGTGCAACTTTTATCAAGAATCCATAGGATTTTGTCCGCTCTTAAATATCTGAAGACATGCTGGGCAAGATTTGCCTTAGGAACGAACTATTTCAAACTGATGTTTTAGTATCGGGCATGGAAGATGGAGCCCACAGTCCTCTAGAAGGGTATACAGCTTGCAATACGTTCATATGTGTAGCTGGAACAATTCCTCCCTTCAATCAGTTTACCCGAGAAGTGCTGCTTTTCTTGAGGAATGCTCCATCCCAGTTGCATCCGAGCGGGTATCCTTTGCTTAATAGCTTGTTCGTTATCTTCATGTAGCATCTCTTTCAACCTTCGACTGTTAAGGAGATCAAGTTTCTTTTCAACATCAAAAGTCATGGGGACAATCCTTCTTTCACCTTCTTGGAAGCAGTTAGAAATTGCCAAGTAGTGGCATGAGCTTGGACCAAGCTAAGTTACTTCAAAATTGAATGGTTCTTCGTTCGGTGTCTACTGGGATTTGCCTGTCTACTGGGATTTGCCAGACAGTGGCTAGTTAGACGTAAGTGCTCTAACTCCTTCGTTGATTAACTGAGTAATTCAAGTTGATGTTGAGCCTAATACTTTGCTTCTTTTATAGCCTCAATCCCACAGCCTGAAGGAGAGCGATTCAAAGAGATTGTACAAACTCTCCAATCTGTATCTGTGGAGCGTAGAGATATTGATGAAGTCCTTACTGATGAAAACTTGATCACGGTAGGGCTAATAGAAATGGCTGAAGAATTGGATCAGTCAGAGTTCTAAGAATGGCTCCTGCGAGGCATGGAGGGAGAAGAGTCCTGGAGTTGTGATTACAGAATAGGGCGATGATGAGAATTTTCCCGTTGGATACAAGCCTGCTGCTGTGCTTCCATAGAGGCCTCGATCTTTAGAGTTGAAGAGAAAAGGTAAGGCTATTACCCACAAATCCAAGAGACAAATAACTATCATGCCCGTAGCAACTGTTATAACTCCTGAGACTTCTCCTCCATGAATACAGAGTTCTCTAAAAGGATTAGTAGACATCCCCATCCCAGATGACTTAAGTTCATGCCAAGATTTTGGACTAGAGTGTCTTCAAAGTGCCTTAGATATAGTGGAGCCAACTCCTACGAGCATGGTTGCTGCAACCGAATAGTTGGTGGTTTTGCACAAACATGCACACACTTCACTCCACCACAAAATTTCTGATCACATGTTTCTTGATTTTGGAAGATAACTGACTCTGTTTCTCTTTTCATTTTACAGATACAATGGTGCAAAAAGGACCTATGATTGGCATTTTGCATTCCAAACTCCAGTCTTCTAGTTCTTATTCTGAGCCTCTCAGACACAAGAATGAAAGAGATTATGATCATGGCCGCTCCAACCAAAAGCCTGACTGTTACGAAAGGGAGAGGGAGAGGCAATACCAAAGTAGGCGCCGCTCCTGGTCACGATTACCACCACCCAAAGGTTACTCCAAATTCTCCGGCTCTGGAAAGCAGTCCTTGGAGACTTTACGTCAAAGAGCGCCTCCTCAAAATTCAAGATCTGATGAGAAATGTCGAAGGACTAAGGCTGGAACTCCCATTATCACCAAACCGGACGCTTTAGAACCCATTGGGATGGACCGATCAGAATTGCTAAGTTGAAAAAAGATTTTCCAAATGTTTACTTTGACGGTTTTGTATTCCATCTGAACTTGAAGTGAATCCCCAACGATGCGGAAAGAGTGGTGCATGATTACCTACACAATGTCTATAATCAGTATCGAGAATGGGTGAAAACTGTGGAGAAAGCTTCAACAGTGGACTTCGAACGGGAAAAAACAATCCAGGAACTGGAGATTGATCTCGCTCAAAAGACCTATATAATCAAAGTACTTAACAACGAGGCCATGTCTTTGAGGAAGTCGAAAATGGAGGCCCAAAAGAAAGCCGATGAGGCAAATCAGTCTATGGAAAAAATGCGATGGTCTAATATGGACTTGGGCAAGGAGATGAGCCATCAGAATACCCTAGTCACGGAGGAGAGAGATGCTGCACTAAAGGAGCTTGAGGAGTTAAAGGCGAAGTTCGCCGAGGTCATCAAAGAGAAAGATGATGCCAACAAAGCTGCCTAGGAGGCATGCGAGTAGATGACGGCTTTTAAAGACGAAAGGGATGCGGCAAACTTGAAGGTTCTGGAAGCCGAAGCAAGAATTGAGAGTGAAGTTAAAGCAATGGAGGCAAGGATGGAGGATGAATTCAAAGATCTTATCATCCTATATAACACTAATGTTTTAAGGAATCGCAATCTCAACTGGCCCGAAGATTACATCTTCATACAAGGCTAGGAGTCGCTTGGTCGAAGATGAGAAAATGGCCCACAACACTTCAACTATTGATGAATTCGAACTGGAAAATAAGATACTAGTTGGAGATGAGGCTAAGCCTTTTCATGGTACCATTGTTGCCCTTGGAAAGGAAAATCTCGCTGCTAAGTATCCAAATGTTGGAGAAGGATCTAGAGTCGAGCATCATGAAGTAAGTTCTGAAGTGCTTGCAGCAACCCGACATGAGTTTACTTCTACAATTGATCCTCTAGCTGTTCCGTCGTATGTCCCCGACCAACCACACTTATCTCCAGTACATGAACATGCTCATGAAGGCGCATCAGTTCAACATATGAATCAAACTGAGGAAGGTACTATGAACACTTCTTTTGTTTGCCTAAATGCAGGAGCATTGTCGGAAGATGTCGCTAATATCTTCTACTATCTTTATTCAGTTATAGATTCTGCACCAGCCAATCCTCCTACAATCTAAGAATTGCATCATGACTAGGAGGATGTTATGAGGGAAGTGACAACTATAACGGTAGCTTCATCGACTGGGGAGTTACACGAAGGCAGCTGCGTGTTCGATGAACAAATGTTGGAAATGCTCCTTAGTCATGAAAGTCACTCGAACATTGAAATTCCTTTCCTTGTTGATGAAGATGTTATAATTATGGGCTCATCTGGCCCAACCAGCAATATTTCGATGAGCATCCGAGCGGAGTGGGTCGAGGAAATAATAGAAGAGATTAAGGACGAGATGGCGCAGGTGGAGCTGGATCGTGGAGTTGGTGGCATGGCTGGTCCTGGCCCAATTTCAATATTTGTCATTTCTCCTGGTGGCACTGTTATTGAATCTAGTGCACCTCTTTCCACCACCGTAGAAAGTGCCAGCATCCCTCTAGCCCTGCATATGGAAGATGCTTCGGTCCATGTGAGCTCCTAGGAGGAGATAATTATAATCCCTCTGGCCGAGTCAAATCAGCTAAAGCAGGCCATGGAAGTAAAGGCTCAAAGAGACATTCGAGCGATAGTGCAAACAGTCTATGCCTTTATATCGATGCTTCTGTTGCTTTCTTCAGATAGATCGATGGTTGCTGCTCTTCATAATGATGGTGGGAGATCGATACTAAATGGATGGAGATCGATACGAAATGGACATCTGTTGATGGATACAAACGGAAGGTTTTGATGGACATGAAAAGGAGTGGCATATTGTAGATATGACCTAACACCTCCTTCATTGATTTTGATCGATCCATATCTCGAGTATATGAACTCCAATTGACCTAAAATTTGAAAAGTTGGCTTTCATAGCTTTACTTGTCATAGCATGTTAATTGTAGCTCGATCCAAATTCGAACAAAATTTCCCTGTATCCATAATGAACCTGTGTATAACCGATCTCTGAGTCGAATTGTCTTCTATTTTCAGCCAAATCCTTGTTATCACGACCTTGCCAAAAGGCGGGATAACAGTATTTATCTTGTTTGGACCAAAAAGAAGGGGTTTCCTTAGTGACTAAGTAGTTCACTATATCGGCAAACCAAGGGTCGATAAAAAATGAAAGGAGTTGTTCATCAGAAAAGTTCTCGTTGATGGGTAAAGAAGATGGTGTGTTTGGAAGACAAGACAAGTGATCGACTACGACATTATTAGATCTTTTTTTGTCTTTGATTGTAAGGTCAAATTTTTGAAGTAAAAGGATCCAACGAATCAAACGAGATTTAGCATCATTTTTGGCAAAAAGGTATCGAAGAGCAGTGTGGTCAGTGTAGACCGGGATGTGTGAACCTATCATGTAAGGTCGAAACTATTCGAGTGCAAAAGGCTAGAAGCTCTTTTCCAATTGTTGTATAGTTGAGTTGAGTGTCGTTCAAAGTCATATTCACGTAGTAAATGACATGAAGGATTTTGTTAATGCGTTGTCCTAAGACATCATCAACTACAAAGTTAGAAGCGACGCACATTATTTCAAAAGGAAGATCCCAATTGGGTGCCCAAATGATTAGAGCGTAAATGAGTTCGTTTTTAGGAATTCAAAAGAAGAGATACAATTAGAATTGAAATCGAAAGAAACGTCTCTTCCTAGAAGAGTAGTCAAAGGACGAGCGATTTTGCTGAAGTCTTTCACGAAGTGTCAATAAAAGCCAAAGTGCCCTAGAAATGATCGAATGTTCTTAACAGATTTGGGAATGCGTAGGTTTTTATTTATGTCACCTTCTGCTTTATCTACCTCAATGCCTTTATTTGAGATGATATGTCCAAGGACTATGCCTTATTTGACCATAAATTGGCCTTTTTCCTAATTCGAAGTCAAATGTTTTACTTTACATCGACTTAGAACCAACTCGAGATGATGTAACAATCTGAAAAAGAATCACCAGAGAGAAATTGTCCATAAAAACTTCTAGAAAGCGTTCGATCATGTTAGAAAAGATGCCAACCATGCATTGTTGGAAAGTAGCAGGAGCGTTACAAAGTCCGAATAACATACATCGATAAACAAAGGTACAAGAAAGGACACGTGAAAGTCATTTTTTCTTGATCTTTTGGAGCGATTGGAATTTGGTTATAGTCGGAATAACCATCCAGGAAGCAATAGAATTCGTGGTTGTCTAAACGTCCGAGCATTTGGTCAATTGAAAGGAAGAGGGAAGTTGCAACGACCCATAATTTCGCTACTTCGAAAATTAAAGATTTTGTTTATTTTAAATTTAAAACGAGTTTAAAACTTAAATAAACAAGTTACATATGATAAATAATAATAGATAAATTATTTATTCTTATAATTAACAATAAAAAAGTATAAACTTGAATTTTAAAACAAATCAGCAAAAGTTAATTTTTGTTAAAAATAAATAAATGCTTAAATAAATAGGTTTAAATATTTATTTAAAATTTAAATCTTATTAAAATACCTAATAAAGATAATAAAAGTACATTAAAAGATTTAAAAGTATATTAATAATCATTGTACAAAAATATCCAAATTTTACCGCATTTTGTCAGTTTTACATGCACTTTAAAAATAGAGGTTTTGATATTATTTAAATATGATTTTAAAATATGAATAGACATGTTTTAATTTATTTAAAGAAGCAAAAAGTTTATTTTTAAGTTTGGTTTACTTGAATATATAGTTTAACAAAAACGCCAAATTTTGATTGTAAAATTTGTCAACAAAAGCACCGTTTTCAACCAAAACAAGTCGTTGCAATGTTTAATGATCATATGCACTTTGAAACTTATACAATACCACTTTACGAACTATACAACACTTTCATTTACATCTTAAAAATCAAAATTTCACTTTTTATAAGTAAATAAAAGAAAATTGATAAAGGAAAGTGTAAAAGCATGATTTGAAAAAAGTGTTTATGAATAAACAAATAAAAAAACATCTTACATATCTTCCTTTTATCTTATGCAAGATGGGACTTATACACATAGAATTCAAGCAAAATATCGGATGAAAAGAAATCTAACTAAAGGGATTAGTGAAACATATGCTTACCATTAATGCACACTTACAAATCAATTTAATGCAAATCATATCAAAGGCAAAAGTCTTTCTTTTAAGTTCAAAATTTAAGAAAGAAAAAGTAAGTAATCATTCTAATCTTAAACTTCACCATTAATGCATATCAAATCTCTCCTTTCATGCATAAGAGAAATGTATATTTAAATGTAAATATGAAGTGGGTAGTAAGGTCGTTTGCCACTGAAACTCCATCTATAAATACAAGCTTAAACCCCTTCCTTCTTCACTACATTCATTCCATAAAATTCTAAACTTCATTCTCTTCCTCTTCCATTACTTCCTCCACTTTAGCCGTGCCCTGCATCCCTCCACCCAAGTTCCACCTCATCCCAACACCCCTTCCCTAAGTCATACCCACCTCCTACACTACCTACCGCCTCCTCCAAGCCTACAACACCTCACACCCACCACTTAAAGCCATGGCCGTGCACACCAAAACCTCACACAAACCCACCTACCCACTATTAAAGCACACACAGCCTCCACCCTAAGCCACACCCCATAGTTGACCCTACACCCTCCCCTATAGCCTACGTCCAAAATAAAAAAACAAAGAAAAAAAAGAGAAAAGAAAAAAAAGAAAAAGAAAAAGGAAAAAAAGAAGGGCAGGAAACGAAAATTCGAGACATTTGGAAAATAGCTTGTTAATTCGAGAGGCGCGTATCTTACATAAATGATTGAAGGAGTGGAAATGAAGGTGAGAAAATTCTCATCGCTTTTAAAACATCATATTTTGATATTATTATAATAATCATCTTATTATATATGCAAGTATACACCCCTTTAAAATGTTTTTACGGATGTTCGGATATGTTTTTGTTATGCTTGAATAGTTGCAAGTGTTATGGTTGTGGTTATTTATCATATTAGCTTGTGTATGGACCATAATTTTGTTAATGATAAATGTTAAGCTTGGTTGTGCTCATTGTGATTAAGTATCCCCTTTATAAGACCCTAATTTGGTGATATGATATACTTTGAAAAATTATGTCTATTTTTAAATGGAATTGAAATTCAAGTGGAAATAAAAGAGAATTTGAAATTCGAAGTGGAATTGGATTTGAAATGGAATATTAAATTGAAATTAAGATGAATAGTGAAACTGAAATTGATTTTGAAAATTGAAAGTGAGATTAATGTTGAAATTCAAATTAGAATTCAAATTGGTTAGTCCATCGACTATAAACCATATACTTTCATTTCCCTTGTTTGAATTTGGCACCCCATCCATAATATCTATCGATATAGAATCTTATTTCCAAAGTGGTACCTTTAATGGTTGACGTATCAACTTAGCTTTGAGGCTCGGCCTTTACCTTTTGGCAATTAAGGAACTACTTAACCCACATGCCTACATCTTTCTTCATTCCTTCCCAAAAAAATATCCTCTTTATATCTTGGTACATCTTAGTACCTCTAAGATGAATAGTAAACTTCACAATATGACACTCTCTCAATACTTCCTTCCTTAGATTGTCCACGTTTGGAACACATAAATGTCTCTTCTTTCTTAACCATCTTCTTTAGTCAAAGTTTAAAGTCTTTCAAATCATCATTATCCATACCCCATTCTAGTCTTTTAATCCGGTTGGTTAGTAAAAGATCGTATCTTTTCCTTGTAGCAATTCTTTCAATCAATACTGGTCTGATCTCCGAATAAGAGATCATTGAAGTATACTAGCTAGAACTAGATATTTATCTTATATGAACACCACAGGAAGCCAACATTTCCAAATTCTTCCACTCCATTAACGTTGCCAGTATTGCATTCTGTTGCTTCCTACTAAGTGCATCAACCTTATTCCCTTTTTCCTGATGTATACCTAATTCCAAAGTTATAAGCTACTAAGAATTCAAGTCATCTTTTCTGTTTCAAAATAAGGACCTTCTGAGTGGATAAATACTTCAACGAATTATGATCCATAAATAACTTGAATCGTTCTCCCATATATAACAGGCCCAAACCTTAAGTGCCAAGAACATGCAGCCAACTCTAAAACATCAGCAGGAAAGCAAACTTCATGTGGTCAAAATAATCGAGAAGCAAAGGCAATAACTCTACTTTTCTGCTTCTATATAACTTCTAAACTAGTTCCAAATGGATCAGTATGCACAACAAAATCTTGATTTCTGTGATATCCCGGAATTTTAGACAATATCAATTTAATAATCTTTATATAAAATTAAATTGATATTGACAATATTGATTAATAAAATATGATTTGGTTTAATAATTAGAATAAATAAATATTTAATTAGTGATTTACCTTTTAAAAGCTAAAATAAATGTTTTAAATTATAATGTATATATATATGTATATATATATTAGATAATCTTTGTTTTTGAATTTAATAGATAAATGAAGTTTTGTGTTTAAATTGTAATAAAATATTTAATAATTAGGAAATTATGTTCTAAATTAATATTAAGCTTTTAAAAATCTATTTAAATTAGTGATTATATGGTTTGTAATATTTATAATAAATATTTAATTGTTTAAAATTTGTCTTAGCTTAATTTTTGTTTTAAATTTAAATAAAAGTTGATTTTATTTCTTTTTAAATATTATATGATTATATATGATTTAGAAATATTTTATATAAGTCTAAATATAAAATAACCTATGATTTAAATTCATTTAAATACAAAAGTGATTTATAATTTCTTTATAAATCATATAAAATTCATTAAATTGTTATGTTAAGCCATATTAATAAATATTCTATTGTTCATAAATATAAAAGGAACTAAAATAAGGAAATAGTATTATCATTTTAAATTAAATAAATTGATTTTAATTTTGATTTCAAAAGTTTAATTTGATTTGAAATTGTATTTTAAATTCAAATTGATTGATTCTTTAAAAATTTTGTATAAGTTTTAATTTATAAATTGTTTTATTTACATTTTCTAAAAATAAGAAAATTCATATATATTCATTCAAACATAAAATAAACTAAAGAAAACTCTTTTTAAACATTTAAAAGTATAACTTAGTTAAATAAAGACAAGTGTTAACATGTTAACAAATCAAACTACATGTGTTAAGTAGTGAATTAAACAAAATGACAAGTGTCATTTGTATTTTAATCTTTTCATTATTTTAATTGAAATTTATTTCAGCCCTTTTAAAACATTTTTCATTTCCCTCATTCTCTTTTTAGAATAAAAGAAAACATTACACTTAAAATCTGAAAACTCAAAATCCCCCAAACATAAAATCTGTAATTCACTCCCCAAACAAAAATTACAAATCTGGAAACAAAAAAAACATATCTGCAAGTTTTCTTCAATCTATAAATCAAAAGCATTATCAAGTCTGCATTTTCACCTCTGGAATATCATTAGCATGAATATGGTTTTGGTCAGAGTTCAAATGCAAGCAACCTGGAGGCCTGCATGCATATATTTTATAAGTTTTCAAAAGGGGAAGAAGCATTTCAGTTTCTAGATTGGGAATTTGTGCTCTGTTCTTCTGAATAACAGTGAGTAACATTTTTGATTTAATAATTTAAGTAACATGGTTGCATAATTTATTTCTGTGAGCAATCATGAATGGTGATCAGTAAGTTTCTGTATATATATATATATATATATATATATATATATCTACGAATAATCTGTAGATATTGAGGTAAAATGTGTGATATTGTTGAATTTGTACTGCCTGTATAACATCCCTGCTCTAAAATTTCAATCCAGTTTCCTATTTAAATTCATCTTGCTTTATTTATTAAATATTAAGATTTAGGATTTAAACAATATTTGTTTGTTTGGTTATAAACTAGATTTTAAAATTTTATTTAACTTAATTAGAAATTGAATTGCTCTGGAAGACCAGTTTAAAAATGAAACTTAAGACTCTGTTTAAAATTCAAACTTGTAGATTGTGCAATTCAGTTATACAAATCAAAACCTTAAACAAATTCATGATTTTTAAATATAAAATCATAAATTCTAAATGGGGTTCGACGGTGCATTGCTGTTTTAACCCAAAATTGGGTTTTGGAGTGTCTCTGATGTTTCCGGTGAATTTGGGGTTCATGTTTTTCTATGATGGTAGAGGGGTGATCAGGGAATCGGGGAAAAATAGTTGTACAGTGATCAAATTGATATAGAGACAACGGTGGTCTAATTTGTTCTGTAACCCTAAAGTTTGAGTCAGTTAGCTAATAGGATCGTTCCCACTAAATATTGGATCGAGTGTTTAGCAACTCTAGGGATTGGTTGCTGGATCATAGAGCAGGAAGTGGCCGGAATTGTAGCTTGAACGATGGTCTGAGGGAGGTGAATTCACCGTTGACGGGTTTTGGGTTTGGTTTTGCATTGTGTTTCCAGGTTTGTGAAGAGGGGCTGGATTTGAGTTGCAGGTGTTTGGGATTTGTTTGATGATTGTGTTGAGGAGTGAGGTTGTATTCTGGTATGTTGATGCTGTCGGAGTTGATTGGAGGAGAGCAGAGCCACCGTGCATGTGCAAGGTGCTCTTATTTTTCTCTAATGATCTGAATTTAGGTGTTTTTGTTAGTTTGGGAAAAATGCAAAATTTACTCGAGTAAGTACTCGAGTCAATTGAGGTTTTGCCCGAAGATAGATGGTTCATGACTCGAAGTAAAATGAGTCGAGCTTGGGTTATTTTGTTTCAGGTTTGTTTTCTGTAACCTGAACTGTTCCAGGTTTTTAAATTTTTTAAAAAATTAAATCTAAAAAAAAGGGCAAAGCAAGTTTAAATCTAAACTTAAAGCAAGATTAAATTATGAATTCAAATAGGTTTGAATTTCAAATTTTGAAATAAACAAGATTTGCAGGAATGAAATTTAAAAAAAAACTAAAATCGCACAGTTTTATATAGAGTAATTTTTAAATCTGAAAATAAGATTTTAAACCAAATTTAAATTTCTTAGTTAAATCTGAACCTGAATTCAAATTAGAAGTTGAATCTGAAAGTTTCAAATAAAGATAAGTTATAAATTCAAATGTTATGATCAAGTTAAATATTTTAGAATTTTATAATATATGAAATGAAAATTTAAAACAGGGTTTTAAATTTTAATCTTTAAATCTAAATCTGAAAGCATGATTTGAATTTTGGTTGTAATATAATTAAGATTTGAATTTATATGTTTCAATATCATTTGAAATATTTAAGGTATTTTAGATTTATTTAAATTGAATATAGGCTGAAGTTAAACTATTCTTCTAAAATTGTTTTAAGAGGTAAGTGATTCTTTAATATGAAAACTAAAGAGTTTTTAAATACTTAAAATATTGTTTAGGTTTAATTTCATTTTTTTATTTTAAATTTAAAACGGAATTTAGAAAAATTTAAAAGAATTTGTTTTTAAATTACTTTGATAATGATAATTAAATCATTAATGAGGTTTTTGATTTTCATTAAATTGTTTTGAACTTAATAATTATCTGATCAAGGTAATTAAGATTTTAATTAATTAATTTAATAAATTAATAATTAGGCTAGATTATTTAAATAATTAAGGGATTTATTTAATTAATGAAAAGATTAAGTAAGTTAATTAAACTTGATTAAAGTGTGATTTAGAAATTAATTAAATAAGATTTGATTAATTTAATTAATGAATTGAATTTATTAATCAAGTAATTAATAACCAATTAAGTTTTTAATTATCACTTGATTAATTTAATAATTAGAAATAAATTAATGATTGTCTTTAAATAAATTAAGAATTAATTTTGATTAATTCAGTTAATTACTTTAAGTAATTAAAGATTTGTTATTGGTTAATGAAGGTCATTAACTTAGTATTATTTTATAATTAATTAATGTAATTAATTTTAATGATTAACTGTATTAATTAATTTAAAGATAATCATTTGAGAATTATTTAAGTATAATTACTTAATGAAAGTAATTAAGGAAATTAATTATTGAATTGTAATTAATTAAGTTGTTGATTAATTAAGTTAATTAATTAAGTTTAATTAATTTAATTTAATCACTGGATGATTTGAGGAGTAATTACCAATGTAATTAAAAATGAATAATTACTTAGTAAAGTAATTAAGAAGATAAATTACTTGATGTAATTTAATTGAAGGATACTTGAATGATGGAGGAGTTTTTGGAATTAATTACATTGTGTAATTATTATTAGTGTGTTTAATTACTTAAGATAAGTAATTCATAATAAATTATTTAGTGTAATTAATTTTGGGTTTGATAATTAAGTTATTTAAAGATAATTAAAATAAAATTGATTAAGTTAATTACTTAATGTGATTAATCAAGAATGATTGATCAATAGGGATAATTGATAACTAATTTAATAGGGGAATTAAATAAAATAATTTGTGATCATTAATTTAAATAATTAATGATGTAATTAAGGATTGATTAATTAAGAAAAACTAATCAATGAAGGTATTAATTAATGTAATTAATTAAGAATTAATTAATGAAGTAATTACAGGTTAATTACAGGGTTTGGTTTGGAATATTTTGTGAAATTAATTAGAGGTTAATTACTTGAATATAATTAAAGGGTAGTTAATCAAGATGAGTAATTAGGGTAACTTGTTAAGAATAATTAATTAATTGATCTATAATTAATTGATGTGTAAGCAAGATTTATATGGATAAGTAATTAATTTAATTTAATTTTAAATTAATTAAGGAAGATATAATTAATTTAATTCATTTTAAATTAATTATAGGATGGTGATTTAATAAGTCTTTGCTTATGAATGATGATTGATATTTATTACCCTGAATGGTTGAGATCTCAGATATGATATAAATGATGTTGTGTGATTTGGATGCTATGGTTGCATTGAGTTGATGATATAGATTATATGTTGTGATGATAATATTGATTATCTATTGTGATGATTATCTATCTGTATATATATATAGATAATATTGAATTGAATTGTTTAAAACTTTAAAACAACTTGGACCTAAAAGACACGCTTTGGATTTCGATGAGACCGGGATCGGGTTTCCATATTTGGATATCCGAAAACCACATCGATCCAAATTAACGATAGGTCGTGAATCTTATGTGAAGAGTGAAGACTCAAGGTGTAAGGACTATACGTCAGTAGAATTCTGGGGTGATTCCGTGATGAGTTTGATGGAACTAGTTCTTATAGGTTCGAGATGAAAATTCAGAGTGCAAGGGTTATCGTCGTTAACTCCGAGGGTGATTCCAAAATGAGTGTAACGAGATAATGCCTTCGGTTTTGTTCGAACCCGGAACGAACTTGTATGGATTGAATGCTTTCAGAACATTGTCAGGTGGACGATGAGCATTCTAAGAGATGTGTTCTCTAAAGGTAATTGTAGCCTCAAGCCTCATCAACTGGGAATGGCTAAAACAGGGGAGGTGCAGCAAGGCTTCGTGGGTAGCTCCCACTGGAGAGCGAGATTGATCCCTGTCTAGAAGTCCCTTTATATTCGGCCGTGTGGGCAGTTGGTTGCAAACAACTGCGGGGTTGTCTTGTTTGGAACTGTTCAGTAAAGAATGGTTCCGGCTTTGTGTTGCAGGGGAGTTAGTGTGGCTCCTCGGTACGGTGATCTAGGCCACGTACTGTGACGGACGGTACCCCAGTAGCCCTGCCATTGTATGGAATCCACAATCTAATAAGTGCCAACGGTTTTGATTGTATTATCCACTTTTGTGGCTAGTAGCTAGAATTTAATCATGTAACAATTTCGGCTATTTCATATTTACTTGAAAACCCTAGACACTATTATAATATCATCGGATTTCCTATCAAATGTTTTGGTTAGCGTAAGGTAAAAACTTTTCCATGTTTATGTGTGGGAAGTCTTACGTGATACCTGTCTTTTCAAAGGTTTTTAAAGTTGAGCAACCTTAACCTATTACTCACACCAGACCCATGTCTGACCCGGAGTTTATCTTTGTTTTCTTAAATTCTTGGGTACTCAAATTTTTACGAGTAGCCAAGGGATTTAGGTTTGCTTTGACGAATATTGGAGGAGCAATGGAGAAGGAGGCTTCTGCGTTATAGATATATAGTTCCGCTATGTGTTCTCTGTGTTGTGATTGTATTGAGTTGTAAATACTAGATAGTGTTTATAACTGTCTAGTATATGTGATGTGTATGATGTGTATCTCTGATTATTATTGTATATTATGTAAATACTTATGTTATTAATATAGTTTATTCGTTCCGCTGTTGAGATTCTAGTGTTGTTTCTTCTTTCTCTTCTTTCTTTTCTTCTTCTATCCCTTTCTTTCTTAATTGATGATGCGATTTTCCGGGAATAGAAAGTCGGGTCGTCACAGCTGGTATCAGAGCATTAGGTTGAGTGAATACCTAGGCTCTAGAGTGATGTCTATCTTGAGAGAGCATATTTGTAAATTTTTAATATATTTATATATATATATATATATATATATTTTATTTCTACCTATCTATTGGGTTACCTGTTTGGGTTTTCCAATATGGGTTATAAGGTAGATTGGGGTAGTGGTGTGTATAACGCGACTACCATTGGTTGAAGTTTGGATGTTAGGTGGAAGTGTATCTGTCGAGGCTGTAGACCTAATACTGTCTTGAGTAAACTTTGAAGTGGTATGGGACTTCATTGATCTCTGAAGATAACCTGTTAAGGTTCGGAGAACATTTTTAAAGTTGGATGAGTAAAGTTTGGATCTGTTGGCTGAGTAGAAGCAAGTGATGATATCTTGATATCTCAGGAATAGTAGCTGCGTGACGAGATGCAGTGACTATAGATGTTTCCGAAGATGATTTCATTGGAACAAATTTAAGGAAGTAGGTCTGCTTTGGTGTTGTGACTGAGTTCAGCAAGGTGTTTCTGTTTGGTTTGAAGTCCGAGTTTCTCGAAGAGCTTTGAATTGGAAATTCTTTGGCATTGGTGTTAGCAGTGCAGCTTAGAGTGTTCAGTGTGTCGGCAGAGTTTCTGGCTTAGAAGTTTCCTGGAGAAGGAGTTTAGAAGCGGTGGAGTAAAATCCATTTCTTCGATGGGTTGGCAAGACCAGCATAAGCTGTTCTAATTGGTAAAGAGAGAAGTTTTTCTTTGGAATTTGATTGAGTTGATCGCAAAATCGACTTGCGATAATTGAGTATTCTCTTGGATTGTTGGAAATTTTTATGGATGTTTCCTGGAAGTCAGAGTTTGTCTTCATCTAGAGATTCAGTGATACCGGTGGTTCAACTAGTTGAAGGTTGGTTTCTTGAGATGGAGTTTGTTGAAGCAACTCAGGATTGGAGGAAATTCTGAATTTTCTCTGGGTTATCAGAGATCTTCTTGGTTATGTTGTCCAGTTGTGCTTGTGTTCTTCATCAGCATTCTTTTCTACTCCAGATCAGTGTTGTGCAGCGAAAGCAGTTTGGTAGTGCATCTGCTTTTCTTTTCCGAATAGGAGAAGTTTGTTTTCTTCTGATGGTTGTGAGTGGAGTTCGTTCTTGATCTTGATTGATCGTGGAGGATCATTTTGGTGGATTGGGTTTGATCTAGTTTGTATCTTGCGACATCAGCAAGGATTGAGCTGATTAGCTAGGAGATAGACAGCCAAAGATCGTCCGAAGAGTTTTGTGGATCTGAAGTCTGGTTTTGGATAAGTTTCTCAGTTTTAGGAGCTATAAATTTTGGTAAGGTTGGGTAAGCTAGCTCCGAGATGTTTTGGATTTCTTTTGTGTTCTGTTTTGGATAAGTGTTTGATTGAATTGCCAGTTTGAACAACTGGAATTCGATGTGTATGACGTATCTCCGAGGAAGTACGAGTATGATCTATTTCTGGTTTTGGAATCAGCTGTTTTGGGAGATTTGGTGGTTGAGTCAGACTTGTTTGTAGTCTGATGTCTTGTTCAGGTATAGATCTGGATAAGTAGGAGTTCTATAACTTAGTAAAGTTGATTGTTTGGGTTCCATAGAGCGAGTAAGCCGGTGTTTACTTAGGAAACTCGAGGAAACTCTATCCAGAATTTTGCCTGGATAGTTAATTTTGTTTGGTTGGATGAATTGATTGCTATGGTTGTTATCATATGTTCGATATATGCTCGGTTTTAAAATTAAATTTTTGAGTAGGTTATTAAATTACCTTTGTTTTAAATTTCGGGGACGAAATTCTTTTAAGGGGGAAGGAATGTGATATCCCGGAATTTTAGACAATATCAATTTAATAATCTTTATATAAAATTAAATTGATATTAACAATATTGATTAATAAAATATGATTTGGTTTAATAATCAGAATAAATAAATATTTAATTAGTGATTTACCTTTTAAAAACTAAAATAAATGTTTTAAATTATAATGTGTGTGTGTGTGTGTGTGTGTGTGTATATATATATATATATATATATATTAGATAACCTTTGTTTTGGAATTTAATAGATTTATGAAGTTTTGTGTTTAAATTCTAATAAAATATTGAGTAATTAGGAAATTATATTTTAAATTAATATTAAGCTTTTAAAAATCTATTTAAATTAGTGATTATATGGTTTGTAATATTTATAATAAATATTTAATTGTTTAAAATTTGTCTTAGCTTAATTTTTGTTTTAAATTTAAATAAAAGTTGATTTATTTCTTTTTAAATATTATTTGATTATATATGATTTAGAAATATTTTATATAAGTCTAAATATAAAATAGCGTATGATTTAAAATCATTTAAATATAAAAGTGATTTATAATTTCTTTATAAATCATATAAAATTCGTTAAATTGTTATGTTAAGCCATATTAATAAATATTCTATTTTTCATAAATATAAAAGTAATTAAAATAAAGAAATAGTATTATCATTTTAAATTAAATAAATTGATTTTAATTTTGATTTCAAAAGTTATTTTGATTTGAAATTCAAATTGATTGATTCTTTAAAAAATTTGTATAAGTTTTAATTTATAAATTGTTTTATTTACATTTTCTAAAAATAAGAAAATTCATATATATTCATTCAAACATAAAATAAATTAAAGAAAACTCTTTTTAAACATTTAAAAGTATAACTTAGTTAAATAAAGACAAGTGTTAACATGTTAACAAATCAAACTACATGTGTTAAGTAGTGAATTAAATAAAATGACAAGTGTCATTTGTATTTTAATCTTTTCATTATTTTAATTGAAATTTATTTCAGCCCTTTTAAAACATTTTTGATTTCCCTCATTCTCTTTTTAGAATAAAAGAAAACATTACACTTAAAATCTAAAAACTCAAAATCCGTCAAACATAAAATCTGTAATTCACTCCCCAAACAAAAATTACAAATCTGGAAACAAAAAAACATATATGCAAGTTTTCTTCAATCTATAAATCAAAAGCATTATCAAGTCTGCATTTTCATCTCTGGAATATCATTAGCATGCATATGGTTTTGGTCAGAGTTCAAATGCAAGCAACCTGGAGGCCTGCATGCATATATTTTACAAGTTTTCAAAAGGGGAAGAAGCATTTCAGTTTCTAGATTGGGAATTTGTGCTCTGTTCTTCTGAATATCAGTGAGTAACATTTTAGGTTTAATAATTTAAGTTAACATTGTTGCATAATTTATTTCTGTGAATAATCATGAATGGTGATCAGTAAGTTTCTGTATATATATATCTACGAATAATCTGTAGATATTGAGGTAAAATGTGTGATATTGTTGAATTTGTACTGCCTATATAACATCCCTGCTCTAAAATTTCAATCCAGTTTCCTATTTAAATTCATCTTGCTTTATTTATTAAATCTTAAGATTTAGGATTTAAACAATATTTGTTTGTTTGGTTATAAACTAGATTTTAAAAATTTATTTAACTTAATTAGAAATTGAATTGCTCAGGAAGACCAGTTTAAAAATGAAACTTAAGACTCTGTTTAAAATTCAAACTTGTTGATTGTGCAATTCAGTTATACAAATCAAAACCTTAGACAAATCCATGATTTTTAAATGTAAAATCATAAATTCTAAATGGGGTTTGACGGTGTATTGCTGTTTTAACCCAAAATTGGGTTTTGGAGTGTCTCTGATGTTTCCGGTGAATTTGGGGTTCATGTTTTTGTATGATGGTAGAGGGGTGATCAGGGAATCAGGGAAAAATAGTTGTACGGTGATCAAATTGATATAGAGACAACGGTGGTCTAATTTGCTCTGTAACCATAAAGTTTGAGTCAGTTAGCTAATAGGATCGTTCCCTCTAAATATTGGATCGAGTGTTTAGCAACTCTAGGGATTAGTTGCTGGGTCATAGAGGAGGAAGTGGCCAGAATTGTAGCTTGAACGATGGTCGGAGGGAGGTGAATTCGCCATTGACAGGTTTTGGGTTTGGGTTTGCATTGTGTTTCCAGGTTTGTGCAGAGGGGATGGATTTGAGTTGCAGGTGTTTGGGGTTTGTTTGATGATTTTGTTGAGGAGTGAGGTTGTATTCTGGTATGTTGATGCTGCCGGAGTTGATTGGAGGAGGGCAGAGCCACCGTGCGTGTACACGGTGCTCTTCTTTTCTCTGATGATCTGAATTTAGGTGTTTTGTTAGTTTGGGAAAAATGCAGAATTTACTCGAGTAAGTACTCGAGTCAATTATGGTTTTGCCCGAAGATAGATGGTTCATGACTCGAAGTAAAATGAGTCGAGCTCGGGTTATTTTGTTTCAGGTTTGTTTTCTGTAACCTGAACTGTTTCAGGTTTTTAAATTTTTTTAAAAACTAAATCTAAAAAAAAGGGTAAAGCAAGTTTAAATCTAAACTTAAAGCAAGATTAAATTATGAATTCAAATAGGTTTGAATTTTAGATTTTGAAATAAACAAGATTTGCAGGAATGAAATTTTAAAAAAAAACCGAAACCTGCACAGTTTTATATAGAGTAATTTTTAAATCTGAAAATAAGATTTTAAACCAAGATTTAAATTTCTAAGTTAAATCTGAACCTGAATTCAAATTAGAAGTTGAATATGAAAGTTTCAAATAAAGATAAGTTATAAATTCAAATGTTATGATCAAGTTGAATATTTTAGAATTTTATAATATATGAAATGAAAATTTAAAACATGGTTTTAAATTTTAATCTTTGAATCTAAATCTGAAAGCATGATTTGAATTTTGGTTGTAATATAATTAAGACTTGAATTTATATGTTTCAATATCATTTGAAATATTTAAGGTATTTTAGATTTATTTAAATTGAATATAGGCTAAAGTTAAACTATTCTTCCAAAATTGTTTTAAGAGGTAAGTGATTCTTTAATATGAAAACTAAAGAGTTTTTAAATACTTAAAATCTTGTTTAAGTTTAATTTCATTTTTTTATTTTAAATTTAAAATGGAATTTAGAAAAATTTAAAAGAATTTGTTTTTAGATTACTTTGATAATGATAATTAAATCATTAATGAGGTTTATGATTTTCATTAAATTGTTTTGAACTTAATAATTATCTGATCAAGGTAATTAAGATATTAATTAATTTAATTAATTAATAATCAGGCTATTATTTAAATAATTAAGGGATTTATTTAATTAATGAAAAGATTAAGTATGTTAATTAATCTTGATTAAAGTGTGATTTAGAAAATAATTAAATAAGATTTGATTAATTTAATTAAAGAATTGAATTTATTAATCAAGTAATTAATAACCAATTAATTTTTTAATTATCACCTGGTTAATTTAATAATTAGAAATAAATTAATGAGTTTCTTTAAATAAATTAAGAACTAATATTGATTAATTCAGTTAATTACTTTAAGTAATTAAAGATTTATTATTGGTTAATGAAGGTCATTAACTTAGTATTATTTTATAATTAATTAATGTAATTAATTTTAATGATTAACTGTATTAATTAATTTAAAGATAATCATTTGAGAATTATTTAAGTATAATTACTTAATGAAAGTAATTAAGGAAATTAATTACTGAATTGTAATTAATTAAGTTGTTGATTAATTAAGTTAATTAATTAAGTTTAATTAATTTAATTTAATCACTGGATGATTTGAGGAGTAATTACCAATGTAATTAAAAATGAATAATTACTTAGTGAAGTAATTAAAAAGATAAATTACTTGATTTAATTTAATTGAAGGATACTTGAATGATGGAGGAGTTTTTGGAATTAATTACTTTGTGTAATTATTATTAGTGTGTTTAATTACTTAAGATAAGTAATTCATAATAAATTATTTAGTGTAATTAATTTTGGGTTTGATAATTAAGTTATTTAAAGATAATTAAAATAAAATTGATTAAGTTAATTACTTAATGTGATTAATCAAGAATGATTGATCAATAGGGATAATTGATAATTAATTTAATAGGGGAATTAAATAAAATAATTTGTGATCATTAATTTAAATAATTAATGATGTAATTAAGGATTGATTAATTAAGAACAATTAATCAAAGAAGGTATTAATTAATGTAATTAATGTAATTAATTAATGAAGTAATTACGGGTTAATTACAGGGTTTGGTTTGGAATAATTTGTGAAATTAATTAGAGGATAATTACTAGAATATAATTAAAGGGTAGTTAATCAAGATGATTAATTAGGGTAACTTGTTAAGAGTAATTAATTAATTGATTTATAATTAATTGATGTGTAAGCAAGATTTATATGGATAAGTAATTAAATTAATTTAATTTTAAATTAATTAAGGAAGATGTAATTAATTTAATTCATTTTAAATTAATTATAGGATGGTGATTTAATAAGTCTTTGCTTGTGAATGATGATTGATATTTACTACCCTGAATGGTTGAGATCTCAGATATGAGATAAATGATGTTATGTGATTTGGATGCTATGGTTGCATTGAGTTAATGATATAGATTATCTGTTGTGATGATAATATTGATTATCTATTGTGATGATTACCTATCTGTGTATATATAGATAATACTGAACTGAATTGTTTAAAACTTTAAAACAACTTGGACCTAAAAGACACGCTTTGGATTTTGCTGAGACCGGGATCGGGTTTCCATATTTGGATATCCGAAAACCACATCGATCCAAATTAATGATAGGTCGTGAATCTTATGTGAAGAGTGAAGACTCGAGGTGTAAGGACTATACGTTAGTAGAACTCTGGAGGTGATTCCATGATGAGTTTGAAAGAACTAGTTCTTATAGGTTCGAGATGAAAATTCAGAGTGCAAGGGTTATCGTCGTTAACTCTGAGGGTGATTCCAAAATGAGTGTAACGAGATAATGCCTTCGGTTTTGTTCGAACACGGAACGAACCTGTATGGATTGAATGCTTTTAGAACATCGTGAGGTGGACGATGAGCATTATAAGAGATGTGTTCTCTAAAGGTAATAGTAGCCTCAAGCCTCATCAACCGGGAATGGCTAAAACAGGGGAGGTGCAGCAAGGCTTCGTGGGTAGCTCCCACTGGAGAGCGAGATTGATCCCTGTCTAGAAGTCCCTTTGTATTCGGCTGTGTGGGCAGTTGGTTGCAAACAACTGCGGGGTTGTCTTGTTTGGAACTGTTCGGTAAGGAATGGTTCCGACTTTGTGTTGCAGGGGAGTTAGGGTGGCTCCTAGGTACGGTGATCTAGGCCACGTACTATGACGGGCGGTACCCCAGTAGCCCTTCCATTGTATGGAATCCACAATCCAATAAGCGCCAACGATTTTGATTGTATTGCCCACTTTTGTGGCTAGTAGCTGGAATTTAATCATGTAACAATTTCGGCTATTTCATATTTACTTGAAAACCCTAGACACTATTATAATATCATCGGATTTCTTATCAAATGTGTTGGTTAGCGTAAGGTAAAAACTTTTCCATGTTTATGTGTGGGAAGTCTTACATGATACCTTTCTTTTCAAAGGTTTTTAAAGTTAAGCAACCTTAACCTGTTACTCACACCAGACCCATGTCTGACCCGGAGTTTATCTTTGTTTTCTTAAACTCTTGGGTACCCAAATTTTTACGAGTAGCGAAAGGATTCAGGTTTGCTTTGACGAATATTGGAGGAGCAATGGAGCAGGAGGCTTCTGCATTATAGATATATAGTTCCGCTGTGTGTTCTCTGTGTTGTGATTGTATTGAGTTGTAAATACTGGACAGGTGTTTATAACTGTCTAGTATATGTGATGTGTATGATGTGTATCTCTGATTATTATTGTAAATTATGTAAATACTTATGTTATTAATATAGTTTATTCGTTCCGCTGTTGAGATTCTAGTGTTTTTTCTTCTTTCTCTTCTTTCTTTTCTTCTTCTATCCCTTTCTTTCTTTATTGATGATGTGTATGATGATGCGATTTTCTTCTTCTAGTGTTCCAAAACCCGCAAAATCATACACATGCAAATCGTAGGTAAACTTATGACCTAGAAAATTAAACTCTAGTTGGTCACATCTCTAACGACTCGACTTTTCGGCCCTCGAATGTCGAAACTGAATACGTCCACGGTATTCATGCACCAAGCACCCAACTCCTGGAAAGACAAAAAATTAGGGTAAAATAAAAGAAAACGAATAGAAGAAGAAGAGAAGAAGACAATATCAGAATCTCACAATGGAATGGTAATATATAATATCAAAGGAACAGTTCAAAGGGTTACGCTAAACACAGAAATATCTGAGTTACTAAACCTTAAGCACTATCATCAGCCCAGACAATTTCAATTGCATGTCCTTACAATGTTGATATATACAATAGAAAATTGTAGTGGAAATAAGAATACTATGGAAGATAATCATCCAGCTCTCCTCCATAAGCTCCAAGAGTCCAAAGATAAATCAAGAAACATACACGAGGTTGAGCCTAGCATTATAAGGAAATAACACCCGAATCATTTGGATAAACCAGCGTGAGAAACTCAAGAAACAAAAGTGGCATATAATAACACCTTTTTGAGACTGTATGAATTACTGTAATAGTTTTCCCCTCAAATGAAACCAACTATTCGTTAAGTTTAACATATAGTGATGTGATAGATAATGTCTAGTGTATGGCACATAAATCATATCAAAAAGCTGATGTGTGAATGCCACAATAATGAAAGGTATACAATCAATACCACTAAGGCATGTTTGCATATGGACTTTTCCATGGAGATCTCTTTGGTCTGGCACATCCAAACTCCATAACAAGGATCAGAAATTACCTTTCGAGCATCATATATCTCTAGATATGATATACTCTCAGGTAAACAGAACTGGACAACCCTTGATGTGTGGTTTGAGTCATATCAACTCCCGCTAGCAACAATCATTAAGCATCTCTAGTTATAGAGTTGATATACCCTTGAGGTTAGCAAAAACTCAAGCCATGCCCCTTATCTGTTTTCTATCATTTTCCCAACGCCGAGGCTACGTTCGACATCTCTCATATTAGTATTCATCACTCGAATAGAACATGAATCCCCAAATGGATTCTATCAACTCAAATAGATCACGATCACTATATAGATTGGAGCATCTCTAATAGATCTTAAACCTCCACATAGGTTCCCCGCAAAAGTCCTCCTGCAAATTCTAATGTTATCCTCTCTCTTAGAATACTCCTCAAGATAGGGACTCCCATACGATTGCAACGTTTGGAATGATAACGCCGACCTTTCTCTTAGAATTAACCTTAGGATAGACAGTTTAACTTTATAACATTCCACTTTAGAACCGCTTCTGTAACATAGATCGCATATATGGTTTTGAAGTGATTACGGGTTTTGAGTCATCTCATGTAAGTACACTCTTCCCTCTTATCAGACTTTCCAAAACCAATAGATGAATTTCCAGTTAACATAATTCTGGTTCTCCCAAAAGTAAGCGAAAGCTAGTGATGTTTCATACCAATACTCCTCCTTGGGGGTTCTCAATATATGAAATCATGAAGACTTTCAATTGCTTCTTAAGTTAATATTAGGTCAACTTTAATAATCGAATAATCGATTATCTAGTCAAAATTTTCTTATAAAAATCAATATCCATACACTTAACTCATTTTCAACATTTTAACTTAACTGTTCCTTGTCCAAGAGTGAAGCTAGGTAAGTTAGAGCATTGATTGCATCAAAGCCATGCTTAAACACTTCATTCTAGAATCTCACAAATAGATAAGTCTACCACGTCAACTTTTATCGTTAAATATAGTGTAATGATTTCCATAAACAAGTAAGAAATCGGTAATATTTACACTTTTATGACATTCCCAACTTAACTATTCCTCGACCAAGAGGGAAACCAATAGGTAAGAGCTCTAGTGCGTCGTCCCTACTCGATATCAATCTTAACTCTCACAAATAGATAAACCTACTTCATCGGCATTTAGCATTAAGAAAAGTTAATTACTTTTCAATAAGTAATCGCATAATAAAACCATTTCAACAAGCAAGGTATACTGATTTACTACCTTAAAAAATATCCATCTTGTTTGGAGTGAGAGAAACAACAGATGCTTCGATAATAAAGCTCGCAATCATGTCATGTTATGGAACATATTGAAGAAGGAAATTGTCAGTGGTTTAAAGATACGTAACTCCAACCTATTATCTCTGCTTTGTGCATGACTATAAGTGGCAGCTTTCTCTGCTACTTTTGGCTCTACTTGGAGTTTCCTTATGTTGTTCTTCAGGTTTCTGTTGCTTCAGACTAAGTCCCTCTTTGCCTGGATTTTGTTTTGAACCCTGCTTGGAGTCTGCATAGGTACTACTTCGAGTTTTGCCTATTGTTTTAGTTTGTTCTCTCTTCTTCATTTCCATGTCTGTTTTGTAGCTCGGAGTCTGTTTCGAACTATTGTATTTTATTGTTTTTGTAATGAAATCTGGTAGGGGCCCAGTCAACCCCGCTAGCCTTGCTAAAAAAAGAACATTTAGCCACCGAGGAATTGTTAACCCCTTTTCAAAAACATTTGTATATACTTTTAAAATACTTGAAAATACTTATAATAGGTTTTAAAACATTTGTCCAAAATATTGCTTAAAAATAACAACTTTGTAAAATCTATAAAACTTCAAAAAGAACATGTTTTATTATAAAATCCCCTTCTTTAAAAATTCACAATTAATTCCTAAAAATTCATAAAGACCTCGAAATACTTTTAAAATACTCTAATAATAGCCTGTTAATATTTGTAAAAAGAATGAAACAAAATATTTAAACATAAATATCTTTTCAAACTTTTAAATCCAAAAATCAAGTTATACAGGGCAATTTTGCAAAGTGGAGTTTTGACCACTTTTCGAGATGTTACCTAAATTTTTACTATCCAATCTTTTAATAGCAACAAACATACATATAAAACATTATAAATATAGCTCCCTAAGGATCTTTCTACAAAGTTCTATAGAAATTTCCGAAAATAAGGCAATTCCAAACTGCATTTATAGAGACTATCGTTATAAGTGCACTTCCAAACCTAAATCCGGTCTAAACCAAAGTCCATCTACAACCTATGTGCTTTGTTCCAAGGTCTTATCATAATTCATGCAAATTCATTTAAATCAATTCCAAGTCATTAAATAAGGATCACATAAGCTTTTTATTTGAAAACATGAATCAAACTAATGATTTCAACAATGTCACTAATAATTCAAACAACTTAAATACAATCAAAAACAACACATATCTTTTGGTTTTTCTATTCAAAGTGAGGTGTTAACTCACCTTTTAACCTAATAAACAACCAAGCCCAAGCTAATCAAGTTTGATTTCTCATTTGCAACACTTGTCCTTCCTCGCTTCCTCACTTTTACCTTGCCTTTTGCTTTCTTCCCACTCTTATTGCTCGCTGCCTTCGCTTGAACGGTGAATGCAGCTTTGCTTTTTCAACTTCTAACAAGGTAGAAGGTGTTGAAATATGGTAGTAAGAGTGCACTCCAATTTTAGTTGATTTGGATTTGATTTGCAAATATTTTGTTTTAGGAAATTATGAAGAAGAAAATGAAGTCATGGATTTGCTTATTTTAAGATTTGTGAATTTGTGAACAATATTCAAGGGTGTGTATCTCCTTATATAGGCAATGAATTGCGCTCTTTAAGCTTGCACTCGCCCCCTCCATTCCATGGAAGATTGACCTCCCATCACTTCTCTTTTACATCACTTCTTCTTTATGCTAATTACCATATACCCCTCTCATGATAATATCTATTATCCATTAGAACATTCTAGATCTTTCAAGCTTTATGAAGAGGAGAGTGTGTTCATTAACTGCTAATGTGTTCATTTGATCATTAGACAAGAGCTAAAGAGTTCGAACAACTTATATCGATCGAAAAGCTGTTTACCGTTAAATCGACTTTTGGTCATATTATTGATTTTCTTCAAAGAATACATTTTTTAAACAATTTTAAAAAACAAGTTTATTATATTTATTTATTAATTAAATGATGTCTAGCAAGGTTATAAAATCATATTTATAAAAATTAACTATATTTCAAAACGTTTCGATATTCAAAGACGAAGTGTTCGGATTTCAGGTTCGCTACATTCTCTCTTATAACATTCGTCCTCGAAATTCAAATAAGAACAGTAATCAAAGGAGATAGAAGAAACAATATATATAGCATACTACTGAAACTATATATAAACTAAGCTGCAAACCGAAGGCATACTAATTGACTCCACCTCAAGCGGTGAGTACATGATAAAGATGCACAATATAAAGATGAGAAGGAAACCCTAGTCTATAAGCAACCCTAGATAGAATTCCTTCAAAACAACCCTCCGTCTTTTTGGTACCACTCCGAGCATCCTTGCTTCACGAAACTTCTAACCTTAACAAAGGAATTAGCACACAAATACTGAAATAGTATTCACAATTGCTAGCAACCAATACTCTTGATTCGCTCAGGTTCAAATTCTCCTATTATCCAAGGATAATAAACAATTTAATAAGCATACCTTACGTTCAACAGCCTTAATTCGTCACTTAGATGATTATTCATGCCACCTCATAATAAATCGAAGTGTCATTTGCCAAACTCTACAGAAGCCAATAAACATAATATACAAATATGCTAAAGCCTGTACAATGCACATGAACCGTCTGTACGTAGTATCCAATATGATCACTTGTTTGATCACATATGTTTCACTTCCAACCTTGTATAGATCACTTGACCTCTCTAGTGCGAACTCTAATTTGGTTCCTTGATTAGAAACATATATTCTCCTCGTAAAGCCATATACCATGATAGAAAACATCAGGATAATATCACGAATGTGTATCAAGCGTTCACCATCAAGAATCGAGTGAAAATCCTTATTTGGAACCAGTGTAAACCACCTCGAAAACATGTACTTGATTACTAGAAGAACAGTCATGCAAATAAATTAATCAACATACAACTTACGTATTTATCCCACTGGTTTCTAAACTGCATCAATTCCTTTTTAATCACATTAGTTAACCTAAATATTGTCCTTTAATACTAAAATCATTTATGAATAATTTCATAAAACAAAAATTAAAGTTTATCCACATTTTATCACTTAAGTTGGTACTCATATAATACTCCATTACATTCTAAGAATATATACAAACTTCAAATTTGTTTACTTATCAAGGGTTATCTAAATTTAGACTTATTTTAACTTACTACCTTCTCAATTTAAGTGTTATATAAACTCAACTTTATATGTTCAAGAACACTTAATTACAAGTTCTATAATGATTCAAAAGTTTCTGATTGTCCAAAATCATCGAAAATTCTAGAATATTTTAACAAACGAAAACTATTAAACAACATACCATATTATGATGCAGATAATATACTTTTCAAATGCATAGGCCACATGTGTCCATGAATTAACTTAACATGATAACTTGAGAACTAAATGTCGATTTTCATTTCAAATAATTTTGAAATAATATATACATATAACATTTATATATCAAATCTTACTATGGGATTAAAGAAAAATCCATTTTACTAAAACAACTTTGTAGCATCCCACACTTAGAAACTCAAAAACGAATGGTGATGATGTCGCAGTCATCACTGAAATTATATTCAAGTGAAAGAAGTGAGTTCAATACATCTAAATCATACCTTTCCTATTTAACCAAAATCATTTGAAAATAGTATCAAATACTTCGTATAATATACTAAGTATTATTATAACAACTCTGGTCGAAATAACTTGGATCTGAATCTAAAATATGATTTAATTAGCCATAACTAATTTCTTTTAGATTAAATTGGAGAATTTATATTTATAATTATTCTTTTTCCAAAATTTAAAATGTATTTCAGTTGAAATTTATAAACGGATTTCCAAGTAATGATGGATAAATTGAGAATTTATAGAAACAACAATTATAAGTCTTGTTCTTAAAAATAGTAACATAAGGGTGTTAAGAAAATGAGAGACTAAAATATATGGAAATAATTCTACAATTTAAAATGTGAATTTTCCAAGAATTATTCACTTATTTATCTTAAATAGAACATGTAACAATACATAAATTTTTAAACGGTTTTTAATAACATACTTAATTGGATTTTTGAGAAATTTTAAATAATAATATTTTGAAATAAAAATTTAATGTTTGGATTACGTATAATTAAATATAAGTAGTGAATAAATAATAAAACATATAAATTTAGATTACGTTACTTGTTAATTAATTTGGGCGTATGTTCGTTTTAATTATTGCATCTATTATACGCACTCTTTGATTTCATATCTTAGCTGTTAAAAATCAAATCAGCACATGCATTTAAAAAAAAAGAATTAAAACCATGCCTCCAATTCATATGTAGAACTTTCCACTTTCATTTGCGTCTCCGTATTTAATAGGAATAAAAATCTTTGATTTCCCGACTGTTTCAAAATCTCTTTCCATCTTCATTTTTTGCAACGCGGTTTAGATCTGGAAAAAAAGGGTAATGGGTAACGATCCGAAATTTTAGACCAGTTTAAAATTCTAATTTTTTTTAAAAATATTGAATAAAACTTGGTAGAAACAAAAATGATGGGAATCATATTACTTTATATGAGATTTACAATTTGAATTAAAAACAACAAATGTTAAGAATTTAATAATAATTGTTAATTGTAAATATGATCTATTGAATAAAATTAAAGAGGAAACAATAGTTTAATTGTATTGTTGTAATTCAAATAAGTTAACCTCTAACAAATGAACTAAAATTGGTAACTAATGGATATGTTGAGTTATGTGAAATTATTAAATAATGTTTGATTTATTGTTAATAAAAAGAAGTAGTTGAATTAGATTTTTATTTGATTTTTAAACGAAATTAATATTTGTATATGTTGAAATCTTTCCATTAAGGAAAGAGAATGCACAAAAATGAACATTTAATTTGGTAGTTAACATAATAATATTTTATTTATAAGTTTTAGAAGAGAAAATTATTTCAAAATGTTTTCCAAATATAATAATTATTATAAGGAAGATATTTTGAAATAAAAGTAACAGGTTGTATTTTGTGAATTTACAATTTTTTTATTTACTATAAAGCAGTAGATAGTTGTTATATTTTATATGTTAATTTAATGATTTAAAAATTAATATGGTTTCAATTGGGAATAATATTTATTTTGACGTCAAATAATAAATTTATCTGTAGCCTTGCATTCCAAGTGGGAAAGAAATCATTTCCCTAGACGTTCAATTTCTTTTAAATCTATTTTTGATAAGTTACATGTAACGCTTCCCTTTTTCCTCATTTTTATAATAAGAATAAAAATTCGCGTAGCAGTTTCAAGCAAATTTATTTCTCTTTAGAAGTTCAAAATCCGCTTCAAGATTGTTTGAAATTCACGTGTATAAGTGTCTCTTCTTTTCCATTTACTCCTTTGCAATTAATAGGAACAAAATCTTTGATTTTCCTTACCATTCAAACGAAATTATTTTATTTCCTCAATGTTCCTATACCATTAATTAGTACGTTTCTTTATTTAATCTATCCAACGCAGTTATCTCCTAAATCAAATATCACGCGCAAATTCCTCCTGACATGAATTATTTCCCGTCGTTTCTCCAAGCAATCAGTGCTAGTTTCATTTAAGTACTCAACTTTGTATCCAAATAATTTTCGCCACCTTCCCATTTTATAAATATTTCTTGTGTTTTAATCAACGCATTTACTTCCTAATAAATTTTAAACGTGTACAAAATATTTGCCAAAGATTTCTTGCAGTTTCCTTTTGCTAAATTCATGCAATCAATACTACTGTAAATATTCGCTCAAATCTTTCTTGCCTATATTCTCTCACCTCAATCAATGCACTTGTGTATAATTGATTTAAATTTATTTCTTCCCTATATTCTCTCACCTCAATCAATGCAATCGTGTATAAATATAAGCCTCGTACACACAAATAGTTTTCAATTGCATCTCAACATTTTCTTCATTTCTTCTTGCGTGCGTGAGCTCTGAAGGTATGGCCTCCATTTTCTTCTTTTTATTTTATATTTTTTTCCATGCTTTGCTTTTCCCCTTCCTGTCCTCTGCTTCCAATAAATTTGACAAATCTATCTTTATATTTCAACTCGCGTTCACAAATTTTCACATTATAACAGCCTCCATTTAATTGATATTTTAGCATAAAACTATATCTACATATTTTTTATGTTTAATGCTTATGTGAATTTTAAGCCAAGCTTTTCAGAGACGTATATATACGTTAGTCTTATATCTTATTTGTTATTATAAAATATTAGTAATATACATATTTTGAAGATATAATTAGATTTTTATTCCTGTTCTAATATAACATATATTAGTGTGGCAGCTGAGTGTTGTAAAAGCATTAGTGATTTATGTTGTAAAACTAAAAATTTAAATGTATAATTTTCATCTCGGTTCTAGTGTATATATATAAAGTACGTTGTTTTTTTCTCTTTTCTGTAGTACTTTCATAATGTATGGTATATATATATATATATATATACTGATTTTCTCAGTATATGCTTTGAATTTTGAGTTAACTATATATAAATATGTTATTTCAAAATGCGTGTTTTAAATAAGTGATGATTTTTATATATATTATGCCTATATTTTATTTTATGTGTGTTTAAATGTAAATTGTTTTAAGAGGAAAAACGTTTATGTGTTTAAATTTAAGTATTGATTTTTCAATAATATGATGATGTTTTGTTTTAATATGTATTTTAAATTTAATATCAGTTTCAAACAATATGAATATTTTATTTGAATATCCGTCTTAAATTAAATTTATTGAGATTTTAGGAAATTTAAAAAACACATATAATATATACTCTGTATATATCAAACTGATTGATTTTTTTTATTTTTTTTCATTGATTTCTATCTATCATCTTTGTCATCAAATTCGTGCCAATTTTTCTTTGCTTCAATGTTCGTATTGGGATCCATAACTGACCTCATTATCGTTCTTCTCTAGCCTATAAAGGTGAGCAATCACTCACGATTAACGTTCTGGTATTTTATTAAATTTGTTTTCAATTGAAACGACAATTGAAATATGATGTTGTAGTCATTTAAATTGTTATATATATGCTATTTTCTGTAACTGTTCAGTTGAGGGATATGACACCATATCCTGCTGTTTATATTATATTTTTATTGATGATATATGCCTGTTATTTTATTGTATTATCTGTTACACTCTGCAAGTTCCCTGTAGTTTAGAATTCACTATGGATTGAAATGATACATATCCGAACGGACTTTTGGATAGGAGAATTTCGTTATGGGTTGAAATGATAAACCCAACCGATTTTCAATTAAATTGAATTTGGAATGATAAATATCCGTATCCCTTGGCCATAGCGTAGGAAATTATATGCAGACATCGTTGGTCCATATATATATAGATGTTTTGAAAATAATTTCTATGGTTTGGGAAAGAAAAATATTGTTTTAATAAAGACCGATTCTTAGAATATTATATGTATAAAAATGAAAATTTTAGATATAGACCTAATAATAAGATTTAATCTAATTGAGATTGATTTAATACATATAATATGTTTAAGGATTCGTTTAAATTTATATTTCAAATTAGATTTGTTAAAATTTTGAATAAGCTAGAATTGAGAAGATAAAGTTGAATTAATTGGAAATGGTATTTAATTAAGAAATATATTCAATTAAATCGATTTGAAACTATTGAATTCGGGATTTAAGATATGATTTTATAACTTGGTTTTGGTAAAAGGGATTAAATGGATAGTTTAAGTTTAATAAATTTAAGGAAATATTCTGTAAAATGAAATCTAAGGCTATTTAAATGATATTGAACTTGTTAAGTGGATATTTCCTGACTAAATAATAATGATGAAGCTAAATCAAGATCGATATGAAACTGTTAGATTTAACTTTAAAATATTGAATATTAAAGCTTTGAATATAATGAAAGTTTAAATGGTTACTGGGAGCTGAATTGAATTAATGAATTGAGCTTTGAATAAATAGGAATTTGGAACTTGAGTTGAATAGAATCAATTTGTGTAGTTGAGGAAGTTTCAAATACTTTACTTTATAAATTATTTAATATATAAATATATATTTACTATCTTGGAAAATAGATATATTTGAAAGGGAAATGATGTTTTGATTTTGAAGTCTAAGTAAAATTGAATGACCACGGTGTTATAGTGTATATTTCTACCTTGTAGATAGTTCCATGGACCCTTAGAGGATGGTTATCCCAAACATCCTTAAGTTATTTATATTTCAGTTGATATTTCACTTGAGTTGGATTTATTGATATAAGAATGTTAATCCTGACTCGAGTGTTTTGTGTTTTTGCTTTATGCTTGTGTCAGACTAAGCGATACACCATTTGAGACTCGCCTTTGGAGTTTGGATCTTTGTTTGAGGATCCAACTATTTATTCAGCTTTCAGCTCTTTCAGTTGATTTGTTCGTAGAGGTCGTCTGTTCGTACTGGAGACCTCACTGTATTTGAGATATTCTGTTGTATTTTTATTTCTAACTCTGGTATTTATATAGTAACTTCATGAACTACTATCTATCTATTCCGCTGCATTATTTTATATTACTCCGTGTCTGTGATTCTGTGGTTGATTTATTTACTGTATATGCTGAGTTTTGCCAAATTTTAATTAACAATTCAGTACTTCGAATTATTCAAGTCGGACATGTATGGTTTATTGTCGATTTGAATGGTCCAAAATAGCGGGTTGTTACAGTTGGTATCAGAGCTTTGGCTCTAGGCAAAACTTAGCATATATGGTAAATTTCTTTACAAAATCACTTTCGTTCGAGTTGAATCTTTTCCTTTTGACTCGATTTCCTTTGAACTTTGGAATGTTCCCTGTGGTTCAACAATTCATTCTTGTCTCTCTCTATTTATATTCTTTTGATTCTGGAGTATCCAATGACTCCACTGAATGATTTGTAAAGGGGTGAAACTCCTTTACAATTGGCATTGATTCACCGGAGATTTATGTATCCCTCAGTTTAGATGCTACTATCGTTTGTTATTCCAAATTATATCTCTGGCGATCGAATGTCGAATTGCCTCAGAATTCTGCACCGACCTAATTTTGGAATCACGGTTGACCGCTGAAGGTCGCCCACGATTTATAGAAGTATATCCATCTTCTATTTTGTAATTTAATTATCTTATCTTCGATCGAGTCAATCTTCGAATCAGGATTCTATTGATTGGAGTTCCTCTAAATTAAATCTCTATCTTTGTTTTAAAATCCATTCTTGAATCATCCTTTGAAAATCGGGTTTTGTTTGTATTTTAAAATTGTTTTATATGCCGAAATTTTTATTTGGGTAACTATGATTTTATTCTATATGTAAAAGAGAAAATATTTTCGATAAGGATTATATACCTTTAAAAAAACGAGAATTTGAAGTTTCGAAAAGATTTGAAATTTTGAAAATATTATAAGAAAATTTATTTATATAAAAATGATTTATAACCGAAAGGTTTTGAATTTGAAATTCGAGAGATTGGACTCCGGTATTTTTGAAAATTGGTTTAAGATTTTGAAATATATAATAATAAGATTTGAAAGTTGTTTTTGAATCCTAAATGTTTCAAATGACTTCAAATGAGTTCCAAGGATTTCGAAAAAAAATTCAAAGAAGTTTTCAAGAGAATAGAAGTCCAGAACTCACTTATGTCGCTGGAAAATAATTTCGGTGATGAGTGCACGCATCATCGATATTGATTTTCGAGTTTCAGAGTGGGGAGAGGCCACTTTAATAGCTTTGCTATGGGAGTGACTTTGTGAAACCAATTTTGATTTCAAATTCTGAAGTGTGGTTTGATATTCGAAAGATATAGGTATATAAATTTGAAATAATTTAAAGTAAGCATGTGTTCAATCCTCGAGTTTTCGATTTGATTTGGTATAACTCTATTTATAAAAATAATTGATCTACTGATTTGTTGCTGATTTCCAACTCTTGGATTTGAAATTTGATTTCACCGACTATTTTGAAGGTTTGAGCACTTCCAAATCAAGGTTTAAAATTTTAAAACTAAGAAATTTCGAAGAGTATAAAATATTTGATAAAGAATATAAGTTTAGTTTTGTATGTTTAAAGTATGGAGAGTATGACTTAAGTAAATTTGAAACTTTTGTTAAATAAATAATTTGAAAAAGGAAAATTGGATTTTTCATATAGAAATAAATAGTTTAAAGGTTTTAAAGGGATAATTACAAATTTAGAAACCATTTTGAGTATAATTGATTTTGAGAAGAACATATGGTTTTGAAATTAGATTGGAACTAAAACCAGTACTTTGGTGATTTTGGAAATGAATTTGTTTGACCTAAATTTTGTTGATTTGGAACTTTGGATTATTTTCTAAACCAATTGTTTAAGAAACTTTGAAACCGAATATATTTAATTTGGAAGAAAATTTGGTGAAATCATATATGATCTTGAAACTGAAATGTTATTGAAATGAAATTTTTTTTTGAGAACCTTGATTTACCAAATACTTGATTTGGGAGTTATCGAACTTATATAAAACTGATTTGTATAGTACGAAATTGATTTGAAACATATTGATTTGAAAGGTACTCAATTTGGAAAGAGAAATTTATATAATCGAAGTCTATATAAGTGTGATTTGATATACTATTGATTGGGAAAGTATTCGATTGAAAATGGAATCCTACATATAATGGACTTTATATAAGTATGATATTTGAAAGTGATTTGAAATGGTACTATATGATACATATTTTCGAACTAAAGATATGAAAAGTGCCTTCTGCTTGATATCCGCTTTGTGGCCACATTGTGGATTCATTATATCGATATTATTCTCTCTGATTTTTGGTTTTCCGGATGTGATACTCAAGTGTCCCACCATGGCGTAACCCATGGTTTTTTTTCTCGCGACTGCATAGAAACTGCCTGGCTGAGACGGCCTAAGGGTACGAATTGTTTCCTGGGGGATCCAGGCATAACCATTGTGTATCCTGCAATCTATGTAGGTCGCATCACTAGCGAAACTGCTTGGCTGAGACAGCCTAGGGGTACGGATTGTTTCCTGGGGGATCCAGGCGTAACCATTGTGTATCTTGCACCCTACTAGTCATCATGGCGTAACTTGCAGGGCTGAGAAAGCTTACGGATACGGATTGTTTCTTAGGGGATCCAGGCGTAACCATTGTGTATCTGTGAACCATGGTTAGACAAAGGTTTGGTTTGGTTATTTTGTTTGGATTGTACTTTCCATATCTGTTTTTAAAGGTTTTTGAAGTATTTTCACTGGTTGTTGAAACATGTCTACTAAGTACTTGAAGAATTCTAGCTTTTCGCCTGATCAACGCATGGCCAGAGTCTGCAAGAACGAGGATAAATTTGTTGAAACATCGAGTTATAGAAGTATTTTCGAAAGGAAAATTGGTTTCGACATAAAAGTATTTTTTTGAAAAGGTATTTTATTATAAAAGTATTTCCAACAAGAAATTTTGTATTAATCTTTGAAATTGAAATTCTTTTGGTTTGAAATTAACTATTCATGTCTGATACTATTCTTTTGAATCTACCTTATCTACTCAGCTTTAGTTATTCACCTTGATTCTGTTTTCTGAATCTACTTTCTTTCCTTGTTGGATATATCCTTTTTAATTATTTTTTCATTTGTATATACATGGTATAATAGAATTTTTTTAGTGTTTCAAAAGCTATTAATTAATTATAACATATTTAAAGAGAATGATTATTAATTTATCTATAATGTTGGAAGTATCTTGAGATAAATAAAAAAAATTATAAATTTTGGATTTAATATTTTCAATAGCTTCTTTGTAAATATAAGTAATAATGTAAATAATTGTTTTCAAAGGAGTTTTGAAAAGTATTAAAGTATTAAAGAAAATTAAATTTGAAATGAAATTTTTAAATGAATATTTCAAGTAAAATTTGTATAGTTTTAAATTAATTGTTTATCTTGTACTTCAATCTATTTTTTCTTTCTGTTTGTTGCTATTCCCCTACCTCCTTCCTTTTCGATGACGAAAAGTTTTGAGTGGGGGAGTGTGTAACAACCCATAAATTTTTAAACGGTTTTTAATAACGTATTTAATTGAATTTTTGAGAAATTTTAAATAATAATATTTTGAAATAAAAATTTAATGTTTGGATTACGTATAATTAAATATAAGTAGTGAATAAATAAGTAAACATACAAATTTAGATTAAGTTACTTGTTAATTAATTTGAGCGTATGTTCGTTTTAATTATTGCATCTATTGTACGCACTCTTTGATTTCATATCTTAGCTGTTAAAAATCAAATCAGCACGTGCATTTAAAAAAAAGAATTAAAACCCTGCCTCTAATTCACGTGTAAAACTTTCCACTTTCATTTGCATCTCCGTATTTAATAGGATTAAAAAACTTTGATTTCCTGACCGTTTCAAAATCTCTTCCCATCTTCATTTTTTGCAACGCAGTTCAGATCTGGAAAAAAAGGGTAATGGGTAACGATTCGAAATTTTAGACCAATTTAGAATTCCAATTTTTTTTAAAATATTGAATAAAATTTGGTAGAAACAAAAATGATGGGAATAATAATAGTTTATATGAGATTTACAATTTAAATTAAATACAACAAATGTTAAGAATTTAATAATAATTGTTAATTGTAAATATTGATATATTGAATAAAATTAAAGAGGAAACAATAGTATAATTGTATTGTTGTAATTTAAATAAGTTAACCTCTAACAAATGAACTAAAATTGGTAACTAATGGATATGTTGAGTTATGTGAAATTATTAAATAATGTTTGATTTATTGTTAATAAAAAGAAGTAGTTGAATTAGATTTTTATTTGATTTTAATACGAAATTAATATTTGTATTTGTTGAAATCTTTCCATTAAGGAAAGAGAATGTATTAGAATGAACATTTAATTTGGTAGTTAACATAATAATATTTTATTTATAAGTTTTAGAAGATAAAATTATTTCAAAATGTTTTCCAAATATAATAATTATTGTAAGAAAAATATTTTGAAATAAAAGTAACAGGTTGTATTCTGTGAATTTAATTTTTTTTATTTACTATAAAGCAGTAGATAGTTTTTATTATTTTATATGTTAATTTAATGATTTAAAAGTTAATATGGTTTCAATTGGAAATAATATTTATTTTGACGTTAAATAATAAATTTATCTGTAGCCTTGCATTCCAAGTGGGAAAGAAATCATTTCCCTAGACGTTCAATTTCTTTTAAATCTAGTTTTGATAAGTTACGTGTAAATTTCTACGCTTCCCTTTTTCCTCATTTTTATAATAGGAATAAAAATTCGCGTAGCAGTTTCAAGCAATTTATTTCTCTTTAGAAGTTCAAAATCCGTTTCAAGATTGTTTGAAATTCACGTGTATAAGTGTCTCTTCTTTTCCATTTACTCCTTTGCAATTAATAAGAACAAAATCTTTGATTTTCCTTACCATTCAAACGAAATTATTTTATTTCCTCAATGTTCCTATACCATTAATTAGTACGTTTCTTTATTTAATCTATCCAACGCAGTTATCTCCTAAATCAAATATCACGCGCAAATTCCTCCTGACATGAATTATTTCCCGTCGTTTCTCCAAGCAATCAGTGCTAGTTTCATTTAAGTACTCAACTTTGTACGCAAATAATTTTCGCCACCTTCCCATTTTATAAATATTTCTTGTGTTTTAATCAACGCATTTACTTCCTAATAAATTTTAAACGTGTACAAAATATTTGCCAAAGATTTCTTGTAGTTTCCTTTTGCTAAATTCACGGAATCAATACCACTGTAAATATTCGCTCAAATCTTTCTTGCCTATATTCTCTCACCTCAATCAATGCAATCGTGTATAATTTATTTAAATTTATTTCTTGCCTATATTCTCTCACCTCAACCAATGCAATCGTGTATAATTTATTTAAATTTATTTCTTGCCTATATTCTCTCACCTCAATCAATGCAATCGTGTATAAATATAAGCGTCGTACACAAATAGTTTTCAATTGCATCTCAACATTTTCTTCATTTCTTCTTACGTGCGTGAGCACTGAAGGTATAGCCTCCATTTTCTTCTTTTTATTTTATATTTTTTTCCATGCTTTGCTTCTCCCCTCCCTGTCCTCTGCTTCCATTATATTTGACAAATCCATCTTTATATTTCAACTCGTGTTCATAAATTTTCACATTATAACAGTCTCCATTTAATTGATATTTTAGCATAAAACTATATCTATATATTTTTTATGCTTAATGCTTATGTGAATTTTAAGCCAAGCTTTTAAGAGACGTATATATACGTTAGTCTTATATCTTATTTGTTATTATAAAATATTAGTAATATACATATTTTGAAAATATAATTAGATTTTTATTCCTGTTCGAATATAACATATATTAGTATAGCAGTGGAGTGTTGTAAAAGCATTAGTGATTTATGTTGTAAAACTAAAAATTTAAATGTATGATTTTCATCTCGATTCTAGTGTATATATATAAAGTATGTTTTCTTTTTTTCTCTTTTCTGTAGTGCTTTCATAATGTATGGTCTATATATATAGATTGATTTTCTCAGTATATGCTTTGAATTTTGAGTAAACTATATATAAATATGTTATTTTAAAATGCGTGTTTTAAATAAGTGATGATTTTTGTATATATTATGCCTATATTTTATTCTCTCTGCGTGTGTGTTTAAACGTAATATTGATTTAAGAGAAAAAATGTTTATGTGTTTAAATTTATGTATTGATTTTTCAATAATATGATGATGTTTTGTTTTAATATGTATTTTAAATTTAATATCAGTTTCAAACAATGTGAATATTTTATTTGAATATTCGTCTTAAATTAAATTTATTGAGATTTTAAGGAAATTTAAATAACGCATATAATATATACTCTGTTTATATCAAACCGATTGATTTTTTTTCCATCGATTTCTATTCTATCAGCTTTGTCATCAAATTCGTGCCAATTTTGCTTTGCTTCAAAGTTCGTATTGGGTTCCATAACTGACCTCATTATCGTTCTTCTCTAGCCTCGAAAGGTGAGCAATCACTGACGATTAACGTTCTTGTATTTTATTAAATTTAATTTCAATTGAAACGACAATTGAAATATGATGTTGTAGTCAATTGAATTATTATATATATATATGCTATTTTCTGTAACAGTTCACCTGTGGGATATGACACCATATCCTGTTGTTTATATTATATTTCTATTGATGATATATACCTGTTATTTTATTGTATTATCTGTTATCACTTTGCAAGTTCCCTGTAGTTTAAAATTCACTATGGGTTGAAATAATACATACCCAAACGGACTTTTGGATAAGAGAATTTCGTTATGGGTTGAAATGATAAACCCAAGCGATTTTATATTAAATTGAATTTGGGATTGCGGGTCGAAGTGATATCTACCCGTATATTTAAATTTCGGATTGAAATGATAATTATCCGTATCCCTTGACCATATCGTAGAAAATTATATACAGATATCGTTGGTCCATATATATATAAATGTTTTGAAAATAATTTCTATGGTTTGGGAAAGAAAAATATAGTTTTAATAAAGACTGATTCTTAGAATATTATATGTATAAAAATTAAAATTTTATGTATAGACCTAACAATAATGTTTAATCTAATTGAGATTGATTTAATACATATAATATGTTTAAGGATTTGTTTAAATTTATATTTCAAATTAGATTTGGTAAAATTTTGAATAAGCTAGAATTGAGAAGATAAAGTTGAATTAATTAGAAATGGTATTTAATTAAGAATTATATTCAATTAAATCGATTTGAAACTATTGAATTCGGGATTTAAGATATGATTTTATAACTTGGTTTTGGTAAAAGGGATTAAATGGATATTTTAAGTTTAAATAAATTTAAGGAAATATTCTGTAAAATGAAATCTAAGGCTATTTAATGATATTGAACTTGTTAAGTGGATATTTCCTGACTAAATAATAATGATGAAGCTAAATCAATATCTATGTGAAACTGTTAGATTTAACTTTAAAATATTGAATATTAAAGTTGAATATAATGAAAGTTTAAATGGTTATTAGGAGTTGAATTGAATTAACGAATTGAGCTTTGAATAAATGGGAATTTGGAACTTGAGTTGATTAGAATCAATTTGTGTAGTTGAGGAAATTTCAAATACTTTACTTTATAAATTATTTAATATATATACATTATCTTGGAAAATAGATATATTTGAAAGGGAAATGATGTTTTGATTTTGAAGTCTAAATAAAATTGAATGACCACGGTGTTATAGTGTATATTTCTACCTTGTAGATAGTTCCATGGACCCTTAGAGGATGGCTATCCCAAACATCCTTAAGCTATTTGTATTTCAGTTAATATTTCACTTGAGTTGGATTTATTGATATAAGAATGTTAATCCTGACTCGAGTGTTTTGTGTTTTTGCTTTACGCTCGGGTCAGACTAAGCGATACAACATTTGAGACTCACCTTTGGAGTTCGGAGGTTCGTTTGAGGATCCAACTATTGATTCAGCTTTCAGCTCTTTCAGTTGATTCGCTCGGAGAGGTCATCTGTTCGTACTGGAGACTTCACTGTATTTGAGATATTCTATTGTATTTTTATTTCTAACTCTGGTATTTATATAGTAACTTCATGAACTACTATTTATCTATTCCGTTGCATTAATTTATATTACTCTGTGTCTGTGATTCTGTGGTTGATTTATTTACTGTATATGCTGAGTTTTGCCAAATTTTAATTAACAGTTGGGTATTTTGAATTATTCAAGTCAGACATGTATGGTTTTATTGTCGATTTGAATGGTCCAAAATAGCGGGTTGTTATAGAACATTTATTATAAATATTTTCCATTTCAAATTATTACAACAAATGTTGTAAATTTAATTAAATGTTAATATTGAGATTTATTGTTAAAAACAAGATTTTTATAATTAATAATTTATTTTATTAAAAATAATGAGAATACTGTTTAATTTCAAAAGTTATGTCTAGTTTTACATAATATCTCAATATTAAAAGAAAAATGGGAACTTTTGGCATTTGATGCTTTGTGAAATTGTCGAAATCAAAAGCTAAAACATTGTTTATGCTTAGTATAAATTGGTGTTTTGTAAGTGATAAAACAAAATACGATTAACAACACTTCACCTAAAATTTGCAACACCTCGCTATTGGGTTTATACCCAGACCCTCTTGGCCCATGGAGGAAATAAGAAACTAGTACGTACACTTGTTTCTCGTTTCTCGTTATCAGGTCCTAAAACCTAAAACAATTTCCACCTTATTTCCAAGCCCTAGAAAATAAAATTAATCCTCAAAACAAGATCAAATCAAAGAGTAATTGACTAATTATTGAGATAAACAACTCTGATAATCTCTTCTATCCTATATCACATCTATTAAAGCTTAATCTCAGTTTTGGACCTTAGCGTAATTTTTCTTTTACAAAATTCTGAAAATCAAATCTAGGTTGTAGATGAAACAATTGGCCTAGGAGAATCCAAGATTTTAGCATCAATTCAAGTTCAAATTGGTGAGTCAATCTCATATCTTCTAGTCTACATTGAATGCATGTGGGTGCTTATTGAACTGTTTGATTCTATGACGAATTTCAGTCCTATTTGGTGTGATATTGCTTTCCATATGAAATTTCATTTTCAGCTTGTTATGAACCCTTATCAAATGATTTTGTAAATCATCAATTTATAGTGGTTTGGTTGCTTGCATGTTAACTAATTCAGTATATTAGCGGCAAGGTAGAAATCAGTGAAAAAACCACCGCCAATGAACAATTGAAGCACCACTGGGGGCGCTTGGAGCTCACACCATGCATACCAACCAATGCACTGGTCATGATGATCGGTACACCAGTCAGGACCAGGGCTGATACCCAGGTCACTCCATTTCAGGCTTCGTTTGTTCCCATCGATCCTCTGTTCTCCTGTTTGACCGCTTGAACCCAATTGCTAGATTTTGTCACTAATTTCTATGTCAATTTCAATGCTATTTATAGATTTTTATTTATGAATTTGAGAATTTCTTTTGAAGTTATTATACCATAGAAATGCTCCATGGATTCATGGATTTATACAGAACTTTTTGATGCACATTTTCAACTTGAATTTACAAAAGGCTAATTTCTAAATCAAACCGTTTTATGGAAATCTTTTTTGGATAAATAAAATTCTACAAAAAGAATTTTAGAGATATATGTACACACACACACTATTTATTTATTATCATTAATAATGGTTATAATGATTATTTAGAGCAATGGTTTAAAAAAGCGTACTTATATATAAATATATATATTTCTGCTATAAATCAATATTGTATAAAAATGATTTTAAAGTGAAATATTATACAAAAATTACATGACATCGACCAAATGAGGACTTGCTTTAAATGGTTAATGTAATGACCAACTATTTTCCACTATTCAAATCGACAATAATCCAAACATGCCTGACTTGAATAGTAAAAAATAACAGATTGTAAAAAAATTTGGAGCAAAAAAAAATCAAATCACAAACACAGAACATCAGAATATCTCGCAGCGGAAATTAAATACCATAGTAGTTCATGAAGCTACTATCACGAAGTCTTAAAACCAAATACAAAATACATAATATCTGACTGAAAGTAAATACGACATCAAATCCAAAATACAAAGAAGTCCACTAATACAAAGCTGACAACAGAACAACATAACTGAAATATAGATAACTAGATAAGCTGATAAATCTCCAGCGATTCCAGACCTCCAGAGAGTGGGAATCCAAATTTGTGAATAAACTCAGGCTGACCCGAGCGTAAACAAAAAGCAAACACTCGAGTCAGGACATACATACTTATCCAGTGTAAACCAACTCAAGTGAACTGTAGTAAAGGTACAAATAACTTAGAAGATGCCTGGGACCGCCCATCCTCTAAGGATCCGTTAAAATATTTACTATATAATATATTGCGCTATTATAATAATGTCTAACAGTAAAATAAACATACTTTTAAATAGCGTTAAGGCTTTACATTTTCCACCTTAACACAATTAATGCCAATAGTCTATACAGTACCTGCATATCTCCTGATCGGGAGACTATGAGAAGATACTGCATAGGTACGACACAAATAGATACTCGTAGTAAAGGCTCGGTATGGTAGGTGACACGGCACACAAGGTAATTCCAGGGTAGATATACCAATTACGCACACGGGCTGGTGGTAACGCAACAGCCACATACGCCCACCTCGGAACACATTCCCAAAATCGGAGGGTGGCCACCAAACAATCACAAGTAATAGAATGGTATCAAAGAAATGCGTCCGATAAGAGGTGTTACCTCAGCTGGCCCGAGATCGCTCCTGTTTTAGCCACCTTATGCCAACTCACGGGAGTTGGGTCCACGTAACATACCACAAGAACTTCGTCACCATCCTACTTCATTCTGGAATCTCCACCGCGTACACGGTTAGTCAAAGTGGTTTTCGGTATCGACAGAGAGTATGTCCATATCCGATCCCGGTCTCTTTGCCAACCAATCGTTATTATAACCCGTGGTTATAACTTTAAAATAATACTTTACTTCAAATGAAAACATCATTTCAAAACTCAATTCTTTATCCAATAAAGATTTAATCATTCCCAAAAATCATGTCAACATTTCAAAACAACATAACTTTTTAAATTTCCCTTTTTAAATCATTATTGAATTCAAATGCAAATTATCAAACCCTATTAAAGTTCAAAGATAACATTCACTTATTTCAATTTGAACTTCTCTTTAAAATGATTCATTTCCAATTTAATTTATTCATTAAGATCATTTTAAAAGTGGACTTATTGTTCTTTCATTTCAAGTATTCAATTTTCAAAGTTTCAAACCATTCAGAGTTTGTTTACTAAGTCAAAAACCATAATTATAGAAATTTCAGCCTTTTACAGCATTTAGAAAAAAGCTGTTATAAGTTATATATGAAAACATTTTTATTCAGCAAAGACAGCACTTAAATCTGCTGTTAGAAACTCAGTTTTTAGTTGAATTATAGTTCAAAACAGAAGAGACAACATTTTAGAAGTGCTGCGGTAGTTCAGATTTCAAAACAAAGGTTTAAATTGATTTCAGCAAACACAGCAGACCACTATAGCATTTCCAGAGAATGCTATAATAGACCTAAGCCCAGTATCAGCCTATAAATTCAACTACAGCAACTACAACATTTCAAAAATGTTGTAATAGCTCTATTTACACTATTTTAGTTCAATTCAGCAACTATAGCATTTCTGAATGCTATTAAAAGTGGTTTCCAGAATTTAGTGTATTTCCAGCAAATAATAATCTTCATTTAAAATCCTTTAAATATTTGAAAATCATATTTTTAACAATAAAAATGTTCATTAACATATTATTTATACACAATAAATTACTTATTATTTAAATCCAATTTTCAATAGATTCTTTTAATAAATTCAAGTGTAAAATTCCAATTCTTCACATTTTTAAATAAACAACTTAACACTTAAATTTTCTCCATTTTTTTTCAAATAAATTTAATTTCCAATTTTTATTTATATAACTTAATTTATTTAAATAGAATTTCAATTTTCCACTTAAGTTATATTTCAAAAATTCAATGCAACTATTCTTTTTTCCCAACATTTTAACTCATAGAAAATTCCAAATTTCTGTAGTAAATAAATAAAAATCCAATTTAAATCAAATTTTCATATATTTACAATTTAAAAATATTTAAAATTCCAGAAAAACATTTATAAAATAACCACGGATCTGTATATAGTTTTCTAACCTAGGTCAAGTGGTACGGATATGTATCATTTAAATCCGCAGTTTAAAATAAAAATCAGGGTTCTATCATTTCAAACCTGCAATCCCAAGTCAAAATAAATAATTTAAAAACCGTACAGGCCTATCATTTCAGCCCATAACGATTTTTCCTTATTCTAAAGTCCGTTCGGGTATGTATCATTTCAACCCATAGTGATTTCTAGTCTACAGGGAACTTGCAGTGTGATAAGCATATATATAAGAACAGTTTAACAATATACAATAGTAACAGGTGATGTGACAGGTACAGGTGATATGACATATAATTTAACATGTTAACATCATATATATATATATATATATAATCACGTGGCAGTTATAACATCATAACTATTTTCTACAAATTCAGTTGTGGTTGTTTTACAACTGCATAAGTATATAATTGTCGTGTGAGATTTACTCACCTCTAATTGCTGAATATTTCCAAACCAAAGGACAAATAGACAATAAGGCACGATGACACAACTACGGACTTGGGTGGAGGTTGAATCCAAGCTACAACTCTTATGTACAACCCAAAATAAACAAACAAAACAACACAATTCAATATGACTATAACATGCAATAACTTTGAAATAAAAGAGAAACGAATCGCCAAACTTTTGACTTGCTTCCTCAAGCCTTTGTCACGTCCTAGGTATGTTTTGTTTCAGATTTGGTAAAGTTTTGGTTCAGGTTTATGGCTAGCATGGGTCGGGTTCATGGCCAAACAAGATGGAGTTTTATACATGAGGCGGTGAATGGTTTTTAGGCAAAAAATGGTGTTTTTGTTAGGCTAGGTGGCTCAGCCATGGAAAGTATGCTCGGCCTAAGGGTGCATCATGACTGGACAGAGGTGGAAGGGGTGTGTGGTGGTCAGGCCAGTGGTGGTGGTGGCGGCTATGGTGGTGATTTGAGTGGTGGATGAAGGGAATGAGGCAACAATGGTCAAAAACATTGTTTTTAGGCATGTAGGTTGCAATTTGAAGGTTTTGGTCACCATAGATGGCTCGGCCATGGTCATGGCTGGTTGAGTAGATGGTGTTGGAGGCATGGAAGAGATGTAGGAGTTTGTGGCTGCGGCTATGGAGAAGAGGCCGATCCAAACTAGAAGAGAAACAAGGCAAAAATTTAGAGAAAACAAGGAGAAAAGTAAGAAAAAGAAAGGGAAGCCATTACCAGATCTTATTGAACCGTGAGAAACAAAGATGATGGATTTTTTTTCATGTGAAAACCTAATGAGATGACGGCTACACTAGGGTTTTACATGGCTAAGGCAATTAATTGAGGAGTTTAGGGAAATGAAGGGTTTGGGCAAATAAAAGGGCTTACGTTTCAAAGTGATTTACAATCTTCCATATTCCTTTCCTTCTAAATCTTTATATAAACAAAATTTCAGGAGAAAATACTTTACAAACCGAAATCAATTAGAAATATGAGGTAACAAATAGTATACTTGAAAAAAATATAAAATAATGAAGAAAATGCCTTAAAAATACCAAACAGTGTTCTAAAATTGTGAATAAATCACTGTTAGTCTTGAAAAATTATACATTTCATTATAAAATTATTATGAAGTGGAAACTTGAATTAAATTAATTTATTTATCATTTTTAAAATAAAATAGAAAATTAAATTGGAGAAAAATAGAAAAAGGAATAAAGAAATTGTTTTTAAAAAAATAGCAAGCAGGACATAAAAATTACAAGAAAATTACCAATGGCTTTGGAAGGTTATTTACATCATTTTAAAAATATTATAAGACAAAATTTGAAACAAAAATATTTTTAAAACATTTTCAAAGTGAAATAAATAATTAAATTCATGGAAAATATCAAAAGAATTAAAGAAATTGCTAAAAAATAGGAAACAGAACCCGAAAAATTCAAATAAATTACCATTAATTCTAGAAAAATTTCTACTTCACTATAAAAATAATTTAAAACAAATAAAATAAATTTCAAAAATATTGGGTTGTTACACTCTCCCCCACTCAAACCTTTTCGTCCTCGAAAAGAACGGAAACTAGGAAACAAAAATGAAATCAAGATAGAAAAATAAAATGGTACCTGGAAAAAACAATTCCGGATTTGAAGCACGAATGCTCTCCTCCGTCTCCCAAGTACAGTCACGATCATCCGTACTCCATTGTACTTTGACCAGACTAACTGATTTCCTTCTTAGCTGCTTCGTACCTCTATCGACAATATGAAGTGGCTTCCTCTCGACAGTCAGATTAGGCTCAATATCCAAGCTGTCAAGAGCAGAAGGCTAAACAACCAAAGATGGGTCATGGAGATACCGGCGAAGACGTGAGACGTGGAATACATCATGCACTCCAGAAAGCTTCTCGGGTAACTCCAGACGATAAGCTAAGGAACCAACTCTTTCCAAAATGCGGAAAGGACCAATGAATCTGGGAGAAAGCTTCCATCTACGACCAAAACGAATGACATTTCTCAAAGGAGAGACCTTAAGGAAAACCATATCGCCAACATCAAACTCAAGCTTCCGCGTACGCCTATTAGCATACTTCTTCTGCCTATCCTAAGCAACACTCAACCTTCTCTTAATCTCCTCAACTCACTTAGAAGCATCCAAAATCGTATCAGGACCAAGAATCAGACGATTACCGAATTCAATCCAGCACGATGGGGATCGAAAAGGTCGTCCATATAAAGCAGCAAATGGAGACATTTTGATACTGGCCTGAATTCAAAGATAGAAAGGGAATAGATAAAATATTAAGATGAACTTAAAACAGAAGATAAGATTATACCTGATAACTATTATTGTAAGTGAATTCGACAAGATGCAGATAATCTTCCCAAGATCCACCATAATCAAGCACACAAGCACGAAGAAGAACTTCGAGTATCTGATTCACCCTTTCCGTTTGACCATCAGTCTGCGGATGGTAAGCAGTGCTCAAATTCAGATGAGTATCCAAAGACTCCTGAAAAGCTTTCCAGAACTGGCTGGTAAAGATAGGATCATGATCACAAACAATACTGAGAGGAACACCATGGAGACGAACAATCTCCCTCACGTAGATCTCAGACAAGCTAGAAGCAGAACGGGTAGACTTAACCGGAATAAAATGAGCAGATTTGGTCAGCCTATCCACAATAACCCAGATACTCTCATTGCCCTTCCTAGAACTCGGCAATCCATCAATGAAATCCATGGAAACCTGTTCCCACTTCTAGTTAGGAATCTCAAGAGGCGGCAACAAACCAGGAGTCTTTTGATGATCGGCCTTGACTTGCTGACAAATCGCACACCGACTAACAAAGATAGAGACATCCCTCTTCATACCTTTCCACCAATAAAGCTTCTTCATATCCTCATACATGTTTGTCACGCCGGGATGGGTAGAAAGTCTGGATCGATGATTCTCCCGAAGTAACTCCTGCCTCAAACCATCCACATTCGGGACACAAATCCTACCATTAATCCTCAAAACCCCTCTGTCATCGATCTGAGCTCCACTACTACCACTACTATTGCCACCAACTCTGTTACGAACACTCTCCTTAATAAGCCTAAGTATCCTATCCTCATCCTGCTTAGCCTTGATACGATCCAAAAGAGGAGAAGAAGAAACAACAAGCCGACACAACAATGCCTTCTTCCGACTCAGAGCATCGGCCACAACATTAGCTTTACCGGGAGTATAGCTAATATCAAGTTCGTAAGAAGCCAAAAACTCAAGCCAACGAACTTGCCTCTGATTCAAATCCTTCTGGGTGAAGATATATTTCAAAGACTGATGATCGGTGAAAAGCTCAAACTTGGTTCCAAGCAAATGATGCCTCCAAAGCTTCAAAGCAAAGACAACAGCAAGCAACTCTAAATTGCGGCATAATTAGCTTCATGGGTTTTCAGCTGACGGCTGGCATAGGAAATGACCTTACCATCCTGCATGAGAACAGCACCCAATCCTTCACGACAAGCATCAGTATATACCGTCAATCCTTCACTTCCGTTCGGTACTGTAAGAACTGGTGCGGAAGTTAGCTTGCTCTTTAACTCAGCGAATGCAGCTTCACACTTCTTATCCCAGATAAACTTTGCATTCTTACGAGTTAAAGCAGTGAGCGGTGCAGAAATCCGAGCAAAATTCTCGATGAATCTCCGGTAATAACCGGCAAGGCTCAGAAAACTACGAATATCTGATGGAGTCTTAAGAGTTTCCCAATCCTGTAACAGAAATAGGGAAAATGAAAACCACAGAAAGGATGGAATAATTAAATGATAAAGGAAAGAAAAAAAGGAAAGACTTACATTGATCACAGCAATCTTGGTTGGATCAATAGAAACTCCATTACCAGAAATAATATGTCCAAGAAACCGGACTTCATCCTTCCAGAAATGGCATTTAGAAAATTTAGCCTTCAATTGATGGCTTCTAAGAATCTCTAGAACAGATTTCAAGTGTGACTCATGCTCTGCCTTGGTCTTAGAAAAGACAAGGATATCATCAACAAAGACAAGAACAAATTTATTAAGAACATCTCGAACATCAAATCAACAAAGAAAGCAGGAGCATTAGTCAAACCAAAGGCATGACTAACCATTCGAAAAAACCATTCTCTGTACGGAAAGCAGTTTTAGGAATACTTTTCTCAGCGACTCTGAGCTGGTGAAAACCTGTGGCAAGATCAAGCTGAGAGAAACAAGTAGCACCAAAAAGCTGATCAAACATGTCATTGATGCGAGGCATTGGATATCGGTTTTTCATAGTGGGCTTGTTTAACTCCCTATAGTCAACACACATCCTAAGAGAACCATCTGACTTGGTGACAAAAACCACCGCTGCTCCCCATTTGGAATGACTGGGTCTGATTAGACCCTTGGAGAATAAGTCCTCAATTTGTTTTGCTAACTCAACCTTCTCACGAGGTGCCATTCTTCTAGGAGGAAGAACAACTGGTCGAGCTCCAGAAATAAGGTCAATGCGGAAATCTATCTCCCGCTTAGGAGGCAAAGCAGTGACTTCACCAAAAACATCTGGAAAGAGTTTTACCACACGTGTCGAATGAAGGTCACCAGAAGCAGAATCCAGAGAATAAATAAAACTGCCAGCAAAATCCTGAGGCATGCGGCAATGAATAACAAAGGAATTACGCGGATCATCGTCAAGATAAACAGACCGGGCTTTACAAGAGATGTGAGCATTATGCCTACCAAGCCAATCACTACCAAGCAACAAATCAAAAGCATCGAAGCCCAAAACATAGAAATCACCACTGAAATAATGATCTGAATAAAGAAGCTTCACTTGTTTACAAATCCTATTAAGGTTTGCAGGACCCCCAATTGGATTTGAAACACATAAGGGTTCAGAAACATACTCAGGAGAAAGGAGATGCTCAAACTTATCACACAAATCAACAGATAAAAAATTGTGGGGTGCACCAGTATCAAACAGAACACGAACAGGATGCTGAAATAAAGAAAAGAATCCTGGAGCGTACCTTGGTCATCACTAGGAGCTGAAGGAGCAGGTGCTGGAGAAGAGGCAGAGATGACAGCAAATATACAGAAGGCTTACCCCTCTGTTGGGTAGGGCAATCCTTCCTAAAATGGCCAGGCTGGAGACAGATGTGGCAAAACTCACGCCTAGCTGGCTGAGCAGGTGGAGGAATGGTAGCACCAACACTAGTAGGATACTATTCGCATAGTGCCCTTTCTGGTCACACTTGAAGCAGGTGATGGAGGAAAGGTCAACTGGCTGCCTCTGAGATGGAGCATATGCTGAAGATCCCAAACCCGGATTCTTGAGCCAGTTCTTCTTCTGTTGCTGGAAACTAAGCTTCCTCTTCTTAGAATTTGCATAAGAAATCTGAGATGATGGAGCACCAACTGAAGCAGGACCCTTAGAAGTAGGGTTCTCATAACAAAGAGCCATATCCATAAGCTGGGTAAAGGTGCCATGAACATGAGAAATGAGACGACTGTAGTACTCGGGACGAGCACCAGCAATAAACTTCTCGTTCTTCTTCAGAGGAGTGTCTATGAGACCAGGTCCGAACTTAGAAAGTTCGTTAAACTTCCTCTCGTACTCTGAAAAAGACATGCTTCCCTGCTTGAGGTCCATGAACTCTCTATAAAGCTAGGATTTCCCCGCCTCTGGCATCCACTTAGCAATGGAAGCTTCCCTGAGAAAAATGATAGATAAGCTTAGACAAGGCACGAAAAGATACAAAACAGAATTCAAAGAGACACAAGAAGATACCCGAACTATTCCCAAGTAAGATCAGCCTCAATGGTGTTAGCCGTAACCGACTCCCACCAATCTTGGGCAGCCTCTTGTAACTGCCATGCGGCTAACTGACGCTTCTGGGCACCAATAATATCAAGACCAGTAAATATCCTCTTGATACTCCTCATCCATTGCTGAGCCTCAATGATAGATTCGGAACTAGTGTACTTGGTTCCTCCAAGCTGAGTAAATTCTTTGCAAAGAACAGTGTAATGGACAGGAGCTGGGGCTGGAACTGGGACAGCACCACAACCCTGACCTCTAGCATTCCTACGATTCATCCTGAAAATTCAAGAATGAATATTAGGACACAGGTAGAGATAAGATAAAGATAAGATAAGACAAAATAAATTCACTTGGATGAACATTCTAATTACATAAATTTCTAACAAGGTAGATACGAAAGGAAAGGAGTTCGAAAATTTTCTTTTAAAACAAGAAAAAGTTTATATCAAATAATCTTTGAAAAACCTTTTAAAAATCATTTAAAAATCATTTTATACTTTGAAAATACGTTCTCTCACAAAGAAATGATTCTAAAGTTGATTTCACTCATTCTATGATATTTCTACCCTATCTCTAATGAGTTTTTGCTCCGCAGGCTAAGGTTTGCCTAAAACCAAAGCTCTGATACCAACTGTAACGACCCACTATTTTCCACTATTCAAATCGACAATAATCCACACATGCCAAACTTGAATAGTACAAAATAACAGATTGTAAAAAAAATTGGAGCAAAAAAAAAATTCAAATCACAGAATCACAGACACAGAACATCAGAATATCTCGCAACGGAAATTAAATACCATAGTAGTTCATGAAGCTACTATCACAAAGTCTCAAAACCAAATACAAAATACATAATATCTGACTGAAAGTAAATACGACATCAAATCCCAAATACAAAGAAGTCCACTAATACAAAGCTGACAACAGAACAACAGAACTGAAATATAGATAACTAGATAAGCTGATAAATCTCCAGCGATTCCAGACCTCCAGAGAGTGGGAGTCCAAATCTGTGAATAAACTCAGGCTGACCCGAGCGTAAATAAAAAGCAAACACTCGAGTCAGGACATACATACTTATCTAGTGTAAACCAACTCAAGTGAACTGTAGTAAAGGTACAAATAACTTAGAAGATGCCTAGGACCGCCCATCCTCTAAGGATCCGTTAAAATATTTACTATATAGTATATTGCGCTATTATAATAATGTCTAACGGTAAAATAAACATACTTTTAAATAGCGTTAAGGCTTTACATTTTCCACTTTAACATAATTAATGCCAATAGTCTATACAGTACCTGCATATCTCCTGATCGGGAGACTATGAGAAGATACTGCATAGGTACGACACAAATAGAAACTCGTAGTAAAGGCTCGGTATGGTAGGTGACATGGCACACAAGGCAATGCCAGGGTAGATATACCAATTACGCACACGGGCTGGTGGTAACGCAGCAGCCACATACGCCCACCATGGAACACATTCCCAAAATCGGAGGGTGGCCACCAAACAATCACAAGTAATAGAATGGTATGGAAGAAATGCGTCCGATAAGAGGTGCTACCTCAGCTGGCCCGAGATCGCTCTTGTTTTAGCCACCTTATGCCAACTCACGGGAGTTGGGTTCATGTAACATACCACAAGAACGTCGTCACCATCCTACTTCATTCTGGAATCTCCACCGCGTACACGGTTAGTCAAAGTGGTTTTCGGTATCGACAGAGAGTATGTCCATATCCGATCCCGGTCTCTTTGCCAACCAATCGTTATTATAACCCGTGGTTATAACTTTAAAATAATACTTTACTTCAAATGAAAACATCATTTCAAAACTCAATTCTTTATCCGATAAAGATTTAATCATTCCCAAAAATCATGTCAATATTTCAAAACAACATCTCCTTTTAAATTTCCCTTTTTAAATCATTATTAAATTCAAATGCAAATTATCAAACCCTATTAAAGTTCAAAGATAACATTCATTTATTTCAATTTGAACTTCTCTTTAAGATGATTCATTTCCAATTTAATTTATTCAATAAGATCATTTTAAAAGTGGACTTATTGTTCTTTCATTTCAAGTATTCAATTTCCAATGTTTCAAACCATTCAGAGTTCGTTTACTAAGTCGAAAACCATAATTATAGAAATTTCAACCTTTTACAGCATTTAGAAAAAAGCTGTTATAAGTTATATATGAAAACATTTTTATTCAGCAAAGACAACACTTAAATCTGCTGTTAAAAACTCAGTTTTTAGTTGAATTATAGTTCAAAACAGAAAAGACAGTATTTCAGAAGTGCTGCGGTAGTTCAGATTTCAAAACAAAGGTTTAAATTGATTTCAGCAAACAAAGCAGACCACTACATCATTTCCAGAGAATGCTATAATAGACCTGAGTCCAATATTAGCCTATAAATTCAACTACAGCAACTACAGCATTTCAGAAATGCTGTAATAGCTCTATTTACACTATTTTAGTTCAATTCAACAACTATAGCATTTCTGAATGCTATTAAAAGTGATTTCCAGAATTTAGTGTATTTCCAGCAAATAATAATCTTCATTTAAAATCCTTTAAATATTTCAAAATCATATTTTTAACAATAAAAATGTTCATTAACATATTATTTATACGCAATAAATTTCTTATTATTTAAATCCAATTTTCAACAGATTTTTTAATAAATTCAAGTGTAAAATTCCAATTCTTCACATTTTTAAATGAACAACTTAATACTTAAATTTTCTCCATTTTTTTTTCAAATAAATTTAATTTCCAATTTTTATTTATATAACTTAATTTATTTAAATAGAATTCCAATTTTCCACTTAAGTTATATTTCAAAAATTCAATGCAACAATTCATTTTTCCCAACATTTTAACTTATAGAAAATTCCAAATTTCTATAATTAATAAATAAAAATCAAATTTAAATCAAATTTTCATATATTTACAATTTATAAATATTTAAAATTCTAGAAAAACATTTATAAAATAATCACGTATCTGTATATAGTTTTCTAACCTAGGTCAAGTGGTACGGATATGTATCATTTAAATCCGTAGTTTAAAATAAAAATCCGGGTTCTATCATTTCAAACCCGCAATCCCAAGTCAAAATAAATAATTTAAAAACTGTTCAGGCCTATCATTTCAGCCCATAATGATTTTTCCTTATTCTAAAGTCCGTTCGGGTATGTATCATTTCAACCCATAGTGATTTCTAATCTACAGGGAACTTGCAGTGTGATAAGCATATATATAAGTACAGTTTAACAATATACAATAGTAACAGGTGATGTGACAGGTAACAGGTGATATGACATATAATTTAACATGTTAACATCATATATATATATATATATAAAATCACATGGCAGTTATAAAATCATAACTATTTTCTACACATTAAGTTGTGGTTGTTTTACAATTGCATAAATATATAATTGTGGTGTGAGATTTACTCACCTCTGATTGCTGAATATTTCCAAACCAAAGGCACAAATAGACAATAAGGCACGATGACACAACTACGGACTTGAGTGGAGGTTGAATCCAAGCTACAACTTTTGTGTACAACCCAAAATAAACAAACAAAACAACACAATTCAATATGACTATAACATGCAATAACTTTGAAATAAAAGAGAAACGAATTGCCAAACTTTTGCCTTGCTTCCTCAAGCCTTTGTCACGGCCTATGGTATGTTTTGTTTCATATTTGTTAAAGTTTTGGTTCAAGTTTATGACTAGCATGGGTCGGGTTCATGGCCAAACAAGATGGAGTTTTATACATGAGGCGGTGAATGGTTTTTAGGCAAAAAGTGGAGTTTTTGTTAGGCTAGGTGGCTCGGCCATGGGAAGTATGCTCGGCCTAAGGGTGCATCATGACTGAACAGAGGTGGAAGGGGTGTGTGGTGGTCAGGTCAGTGGTGGTGGCGGCGGCTATGGTGGTGATTTGAGTGGTGGATGACGGGAATGAGGCAACAATGGTCAAAAACATTGTTTTTAGGCATGTTGGTTGCAATTTGAAGGTTTTGGTCACCATAGATGGCTCGACCATGGTCATGGCTGGTGGACTAGATGGTGTTGGAGGCATGGAAGAGATGTAGGAGTTTGTGGCTGCGGCTATGGGGAAGAGGCCGATCCAAACTAGAAGAGAAACAAGGCTAAAATTTAGAGAAAACAAGGAGAAAAGTAAGAAAAAGAAAGGGAAGCCATTACTAGATCTTATTGAAGCCGTGAGAAACAAATGAAGATGGATTTTTTTCACGTGAAAACCTAATGAGATGACGGCTACACTAGGGTTTTACACGGCTAAGGCAATTAATTGAGGAGTTTAAGGAAATGAAGGGTTTGGGCAAATAAAAGGGCTTACGTTTCAAATTGATTTACAATCTTCCATATTCCTTTCCTTCTAAATCTTTGTATAAACAAAATTTCAGGAGATAATACTTTACAAACCGAAATCAATTAGAAATATGAGGTGACAAATAGTATAATTTGAAAAAAATATAAAATAATGAAGAAAATGCCTTAAAAATACCAAAAGTGTTCTAAAATTGTGAATAAATCACTGTTAGTCTTGGAAAATTATACATTTCATTATAAAATTAAGTGGAAACTTGAATTAAATTAATTTATTTATCATTTTCAAAATAAAATAGAAAATTAAATTGGAGAAAAATAGAAAAAGGAATAAAGAAATTGTTTAAAAAAAATAGCAAGCAGGACATAAAAATTACGAGAAAATTACCAATGGCTTTGGAAAGTTATTTACATCATTTTAGAAATATTATAAAACAAAATTTGAAATAAAATGATTTTTAAAACATTTTCAAAGTGAAATAAATAATTAAATTCATGGAAAATATCAAAAGAATTAAAGAAATTGCTAAAAAAATAGGAAACAGAACCTGAAAAATTCAAATAAATTACCATTAATTCTAGAAAAATTTCTACTTCACTATAAAAATAATTTAAAACAAATAAAATAAATTTCAAAAATATTGGGTTGTTACAGTTAAATAAAACGAGTGGTATGGAATGCTCCTATTTGTTTTACCGGTTAATTCCCATACTTGTTCGACCAAACTATTGCTACACATAAGTGAAGTTTACTATCGTATAGTAAACATTTGAGTAAACCCGTATGGTTAGGACATATGGTCGTTAATTATTCGGTTGCCACTTGGGAGTAAATGGCACTTATATCAACGAGTTTATGACTCACCCTTAGAGTTCTATAGGTCTTACACCTATCTTGGACTTTCTATTGGTTTTGTACCCATCTTGGAGTTTTTATAGGACTTGTTCCTACCATGGATTTTATAGGTCTCACGTCTATCTTGAAGTTTCATATGCTCTTGCCTATCTTGGAGTTATTATGGGAATTGTACCCATCTTGAAGTTTATAGACATATACATCCATCTTGGAGTTACATATGTGTTGAAGTTATTCACCAATCTCGGAGTTTGGCACCTTTTCCCCCTTTATGAGATTTCTGGATTTCTACTTGTAATTTTTGGATTCGATTTTATTTGTGTTATCACCAAATAGTTTCAGGAATTTTCTTGTAGAAGCTATCTTTGGTTTTGATATTTGGTGATTTCATTCCTGAAGTTTAGACGTATGCTTGATATTTGTCGATAGATATCTTGATGACTATATTTGAGTATTAGTTCACTTTATCTATCATTTATCGTGCTAACTAATTCATTATAGTCTAGACTAACCCATAAGTTTGATAGTTCTAAAGAGGATATACTCCAGTTATTTAGTTATCATTCGTCTTATCTTCATCTCGTATATGTGTACATATTTATGTAGTATTGTGTCTTATATTGAGCCTAGATTCTTTTGTGTACATATTCATTTAAGGAGATGTTGTATAGATGTACTTTATGGATCATTTTGACCTCAGTCTTGTATTTGATATTATGTACATATCTGATTTGATCAGCTTGTATCCATTTGTATTCTATTGTGTATATCATGTGATCTTTGATTATGTGATTTGTACTTATTATATATCGTTCTATATTATTATAGCCATGGTAGTTTTTTAAGCCTGGAGTGGATACGTTATTTCACTTGAGTAAAGAAATATACAACACCTAAATCGACGTATCAATGTTCACTTAAAGAAAAATTCATGGATGATCGCTCCTAACTAGCCCTATTCTCTGCACTAACAGACAGTATTACTCAATAATTCCCTTTGTTAGTGTGGCTCTCAAGGTAGGACATCATAGCTTGGTATCAGAGCATAGTTCAAAACAAACTATTATGTTATGGACATAAATCTTTGCCTCGGTGAGTCTTAGAGAACTTCCATTGGGTGTTCTTGGGATAAATAATAGGCGTCATTCCCTTTAGAATAAGAAGTGTCTTTTGGAATTCTACAAACGTTTTCATCTTTTTCACTCTTCAATGTCCCTATTATTTAATCATATGATTCCTAATCAATCTTCGATCCAACCTCATCCATTCTGGTGTGGCTGGCTAGAGGTTGAGTCACTGGTTCTAGTATTAGGCAATCTAGCGAGCCAAGTTAAGAAATATTACTATGTCCTCTTAGAAAATCATGAAGTTTTTGTTTATTTTATTATGATCAGAGTAACGTAGCAGAAGTAGAAGGATGGTTCTGTTAGGCATATTATCTAGTAAATTTGTGACTGTATGATTGTGTGATTAGATGTTTGTTTGCTTAGGATTCTTAATGATAATTCAAATTTAATTAAGAAATATTACTTGATAAGTAGAATTCTATTTAAATATTAAAAATTGAATCTTGCGGTATCTTCATGTTGGAAATCACCATAAGAGATATGGAATTTCTAAAATATAAATATTCGAGGACCAAAGCTTGTAGTTATAAAGATTAATCAATTGGGAATGGAGATAAGTTTTGGTATTTGATAACCAATTAATAAAAAATAAATTACTTATTATTTTCTCTAAACCAGTAATTTGATTAAGAATTGTTTTAATGCAACATCGCCTAATTAGGAAATACCATCATGTGAATTTTTGATAAGATGTTTAGTGGTAATGATTAAAGCTTGTTATTATATACATATTCTAGGGTATTTAAAGATATAAGTATTCTTCATTTTAAAAGAGAATTTTTAGAGTGTGTGTGTATATATATATGGGTGTTAAATTTCCCGTAGGATGCTTTAAGAATTCTGGTAAGGACATTTGGCCAACGTACTCGAAAGGAATTCCTAAACATTCAACGGGACAATTGGACATACAATTTTATTAAAATAAGTGTTTTGGATAATTATATTTTTAGAAATATGTTAATTCAAGATGGAATAAAGACTTTTTAAACTAATGTGGTTTAAAATAAAATGATATTTGGATATGCATACAAAGGTATATAATTGTAATTCCATGGAAATATAAGGAATATTTTATAATATAGAAAGAATAGAAATATCAATAAAGATAAATAATATTTGGAAATCATTTTATATATGAAAGTGCATATTATTGGATTTCTAAATTATAATCTTCTAGGGAAAATGTATTGAGAGCCTTAGTTCTGTAATATGGGGAAGTACTATTAATTGACCTAGTGTTATCAATTGGTTTAATTGCTCTCAAGTAATGCTTCATCGAATATAGTATAACTCATTGAAAATAATTTTTGAGTGGAACTTGCTAGCCCATTAGTGAATATTTAAATTTCACTAAGTAGTATGGGATGCCTTGGTTAAATCTTATAATTGCTATTAGGATTTATTTAACACTTTATAATTATATTCTCTTTCGGTGTTCGGGGAGGACGATAGATCCGTAAGGAATATAGTTCAGGTTTTCCGTTGGTATCCGTAATAAATGAGATTTACTAACTTCTACTAAATACTTGAATTTCACCAAGCGATAAGAGATGTTTGGTTAAGTTCTAGTAATTACTGAAAGTGATAGTATTTGGCACTTTACAGTATACTTCTTTTTGGTGCTCGGTCGGGGGCCCATAGATCCTTAAGAAATATGATTTTGATATGCTTTGAAAGACCATTATAATCTAAGTAAATACATATAAGTGTAAATCCTTAAATAGCCAAATCAACAAGAGCTAAATAGAAGCATGGTTTTTTTTAATTAAATAAATTAAAAGCAATTTCTCAATGTTAAAAAGAGGCAAACTTTTACGCTTATGTTAAATAATATATGAGTTAGAGATATAATAAAGAGTTTAAAAGTATCTTAAAATTTTAAGGAAGACTTTATGAATTAATTTTCTCTTAGATGTTAATTAAAATGTTAAGAGAAAATTTAATACTCTCCTAAGAAAAGGACAGTAAATGGAATTTGTGATATACATACATACATACATACATACATACATATATTGTATATATGTATATGTATATATTGATTCAATATTAAATTACGTTGTGTCTAAGGTTTCAAACTTGCACTAAGAAAAGGATTTATTTGCCAAATGAAAATAATTAGGAATTTGAAAATAATTTTTTTTTTTTGAAATTTCAAAAGATGAGTAATCATAAATAGAAAATACAAGGATGAGAGATGAGACTAGATTTATATTATTTTTTTTGGGTTTTTACCAATATAAGCTTTGTTGAATATCGAGATAAGTAAATAATTAAGAGAGTTGAAAATTTTATTTCTAAATTAAAATGGATTTTAGGAAATAAATAATTTGTAAAGTAAAATAATTGGAATTTCTTTGGTAAAGTGTAATCTTTATTTTGAAATGAAATTTATAGTATAGTACTAAGGAAATCTAGTTAAGTAACGTGAATACTTTAGAATGAGTTATATAATTTGAGCCTTTCAAATTAAAAACTAATTAAGAATTTTATTTGATGTAGAAATAAGTAAGAGGTAAGTTTGAAATGAAAATAAATTGCAATTAGGGGTTTGAGTGACTTTTGAAAACTAAAAAACTCCTTTGGGAACGAATTTCATGATGAGATAAATTTATATTAAGAATCTTGAAATTTAAATGAGGAGAAATCTTAGAATTAATCTACAACTCTTGAATATGACTAATTTAGCAAGTCTCTTAGAACACTAAGAATGTTAAGTATTTTGAATAGAGAAAATACTTTTAATAAATCGAGATATGAAAATTTAGATTAAAAACTTGCTTCGCAATTTACAACCTAGGACCTCTTTTTGGTTATAACCTTTAGTGATAGTTGAGGTTGGAATTTGTAAAATTTTAGATCCTTTAAAATAAGTTATATAAGTAATCTATAGTGGGATCTAGGAATAAGAAAATTTATAAATTTATAAAAGTAAAATATTATAGAAATTTTGAGAACTTTGAGTTCATTTCAAACAAAGTAATAAATGGAACTGCATTCCATGGGAAAGATTAAATAGATAACTTCTAAGAGGTTTATATGTAGGAAAAATCCTGGAAATCTCCCGCATGCTTGTATTGTTGACTTTAGTACTACTAGGAGGATCATGTCTGCCTTAATTAAATTTTGCTGTTCTTGATAGCTTCTAATCCAATATCGGTATGGTTCCTCTAGATACTTTATTCGGGAGTCCTTATCGATTATTCTCTTGTTGGTTTGAGTAGGGGAAAAGAAGTTAACGTTATGTCCTGACTATATTTGTGAATCATTTAGAAAGATTTTGGAATTTTCTATTGGAAATAAAATCTTTTTTCTTTTTTCTTCCTTATTGGATAAATTGTATTTTAATCAATTTGGGATAATAACTCTTTGATATTATCAAGCCTACCCAACCTTTGAGTGCAGTGCCCATGTTGCTTACTAAGTTTCTTTTGTAGTCCAGTTCTCTAGCATCCGGATGTCCTTCTTGTATTTCAATCTTGGAAAAACTTTTAGAAATTCTGATTCTATTCTAGGGCATAAAATCCTCGTTGCACTTAAAACCTCACAAAAATCTAACTTATGATCAAATCTCAATTCTTTTTGTTACATTGAAGGTGGAAAGTCTTCAAGATATAGTCCTTTCGCTTATCTAAGTCCAATGGCTTAATGAGCCTAAGGACTATTCTTGTGGAGCTAGAGAGTTCATCAAGCGAACGCTCCTATGTAATTTCTTAAGTGAATTTCTGATGGGTCTCTTATTTTGAGTAATCTCTCATTCATAACTTAATTTCCTTTATGGAAATATTTACTTTGTAATTTTTTATAGACTTTTCCCTTAAGGAAATTGCGGGGATGCAATTTTTGTAAAGGGGAGTCTACAACAACCCTGGTCGAGGTTATTTGGAATTAAATTTAAAATATTATTTAATTAATCATAAATAATTTATTTTAAATTTAATTTTGTAAATTTATATTTTTAATCACTTTTATTTCCAAATTTAAAATGGATTTGGGTTGAAACAAATAAGGAAAATTATAAAAGGATTTCCAAGTAACGATGGACAAATTGAGAATCTATAGAAACAACAAATTATGTATTGTCATTCTTAAAATAACACTATAAGGGTAATTTTGAGAAAATGAGAGTATAATATATATTAAAATAATTTTGTAATTTAAAATGTTAATCTTCCAAGATTTATTCACTTATTTATCTTAACTAGAACATTTATTATAAATATTTTCCATTTCAAATTATTACAACAAATGTTGTAAATTTAATTAAATGTTAATATTGAGATTTATTATCTAATAAGGATATTTTTATAAATAATAGTTTATTTATTAAAAATAACGAGAATAGCTTTTAATTTCAAAAGTTATGTGTAATTATACAAAAATATCTCAGTATTAATAGAAAGTGGGAATTTTGACAAATTGGTGCTTTGTAAAACTAGAGAAATCAAAAGATAAAACATTGTTTATGCTTAGTATAAATTGGTGTTTTATAAGTGACAAAACAAAATATGATTAGCAACACTTCTCCTAAAATTTGCAACACCTTGATGTTGGGTTCATACCCAAACCCTCTTGGCCCATGGAGGAAATAAGAAACAAGTATGTACATTTGTTTCTCATTTCTCATTATAAGCTCCTAAAATCTAAAAAAATTTACACCTTATTTCCAAACCCTAGAAAATAAAATTAATCCCCAAATCAAGACCAAATATAAGTTTAATTTGCTAATTACTGAAGGTAAACAACTCAGGTAATCTCTTCTATCCTATATCGCATCCATTAGAGCTTTAATCTTAGTTCTGGATTTTGATGTTATTTTTATTTTGCAAAATTTTGAAAATGAAACCTAGGTTGTAGTGAAACTCTGTGCTTAGGAGAATCCACGATTTTAGCATCGATTCAAGTTCAAATTGGTGCGTTAATCTCATATCTTCTATTCTACATTAAATGCATGTGGCTACTAGTTGAATTGTTTGATTCTATGACGAATTTGAATCTTATTTTGTGTGATATTGCTTGCAATATGAAATTTCATTTTCAGCTTGCTAGAAACCCTTGTCAAATGGTTTTGTAAATCATTAATTGTAGTGGTTTGTTTACTTGCATGTTAGCTAGTTCAGTATATTAGAGGTCAAGGTGGAAATCAGCAAATAAACCACCACCAACGAACAATCGAAGCACCACCGGAGATGCCTGGGGCTCAGCCCAGGTGTGTCAACCGGTGCATCGGTCATGATGACCGATAGACCGGTCTTTACCTAGACTAAGACCTAGGTTACTCCGTTTCGGGCTCCGTTCGCCCGTTTAATCGCTTGAACACAATTACTTGATTTTGTTGCTAATTTCTATTCTGATTTCAATGCTATTTATTAATTTTGATTTATGAATTTGTGAATTCATTTTGATTTATACACAACATTTTGATGCACGTTGTCAACTTGAATTTACAAAAGGTCGAATTCTAAATCAAACCGTTTTATAGAAATCTTTTTAAGTATAAATCTAGTTTCTATATGTATAATTTTAGAAATATATATTATTTATTTTTTCTCATTAACGATGGTTTTAAAGATGATTTGGAGCAATGGTTTTAAAAAGGGAACTAATATATAAATATATGTATTCCTACTATAAACCAATATTGTATAAAAATGATTTCAAAGTGAAATATTTTATAAAAATTGCATGATATCGATCAAATAAGGAATTGATTTAAACGGTTAAATAAAACGAGTGGCATGACATGTTCATGTTTGTTTTACCAGTTAATTCCCTAACTTGTTCAACAAAACCATTGCTATACACAAGTGGAGTTTACTATCGTATAGTAAACATTTGAGTAAACTCATGTGGTATGGGACATATAGTTGTTACTTATTCAATTGCTATTTTGGAGTATTATGACACTTATATCGATGAGTTTATGACGCGCCCTTGGAGTTCTATAGGTCTTGCACCTATCTTGGAGTTTCTATTGGTTTTGTACCTATATTGGAGTTTTTATAGGACTTGTTTCTATCTTGGAGTTTATAGGTCTCGCACCTATTTTAGAGTTTTATAAGCATTCACCTATCTTGAAGTTATTATAGGAATTATACCCATCTTGGAGTTTATAGACATATACGTCTATCATGGAGTTACATGCATGTAGGTGAAGTTATTCATCAATCTTAGAGTTTGGCGTCTTTTTCCCCTTTTATGAGATTTCTGGATTTCTTCTTATGATTTCTGGATTCGATGTTATTACAAATAGTTTTGGGGTTTTTGCTTGTAGAAACTATCTTGGGTTTTGATATTTGGTTATTTCATTCTTGAAGTTTTGAAGTATGCTAGATATTTGTTGAGACATATTTTGACGACTATATTTGAGTTCTAATTCACTTTATCTATCATTTATCTTGCTAACTCATCCATTATAGTCTAGTCCGACCCATTTATTTTTTATAATACTCAGGTAAGACCGAGATATATCAGGTGCTCCAGTTTGATAGTTCTAAAGAGGATTGAATCTTGTTGTCTAGTTATCATTCATCTTATCTTCATCTCGTATATATGTACATATTAATGTAGTGTTATGTCTTGTATTGAGCCTAGATTCTTTTGTGTATATATTCATTTCAGGAGATGTTGTGTAGATGTATTATATGGATCGTTTTGACCTTAGTCTTTTATTTGATATTATGTATCTATCTGATTTGATCATCTTGTATCTATTTATATTCCACGGTATATATTCTGTGATCTGCGATTCTATGATTTTTATTTGTTTTATATCATTCTAGATTATTGTTATAGCCACCATAGTTTTTTTAAGCCTGGATTGCATACATGGATTCCACTTGAGTAAAGAAAGATAAAACACCCTAATCGGCATATTAATGTTCGCTTAAAGTAAAATAATGGATGGTCGCTCATAACCAGCCCCATTCTCTACACTAACAGACAATATTACTCAGTGATACCCTTTATTAGTATGGGTCTTCAAGTGGGGCATCACAATAATGATCTTAATTTTCTAAACCAGCTTCCCTAAATATTTACTTCCAAATAATACTATTATAATTTTCGCTAAAATCCTAAAAAAACATTTTCAAGGACACAGGGATTTAAGTTCTCAAATTCTTTGTTTATATCCTTTTCATTTATAAACACATTTTATAAACTTTCATGTATAAAATCACCTACTTATATGAATCATTTCACAAATATTAATTTCCAAAATACTATATCTTTCCTTTTGATTATAGTAAACATGTTTTACTAAATTTTAACTTCCAACCCAACATTATCACTGAACGCCTTATATTGAAATCTGAAACTTAATTCACAAGGTGTTTATTTTAATGTACCCAAAATTATTGTCTGCCCCAACCCATGATGTAGAAAGGTAAAACTGCTTATAAACTCTTTGAACACATTAATAACAAACAACAGCCAATGTTTCCAACATGCTGAGCATGACTAAACAAGGTTATGGGATATGAATCTATGAGATGCACTAATATCAAACCAAACACAAATAGGTAAACTATATATAAATAGAATATGTAACATTCCCCACTTTGAGGCCTGAAACTAAGTGCTACAGATGCTGCAGTCATCTATAGTATTAATTTCTTAAGATAAAATGTGGTAATGTTAATTGTATATACCATCAAAGCACAAGAGTATGAAATTTTCTTAAACACAATTTCAAACAAACTTTCTCATTTCATTTCAAAGATAATATTTCATATTCAATGCATAATCTCAAACATTCCCTAAGTTCGAATAGCATATAATTACTACAAATACTCTAAGAGTGACAAATAAAGATGTCTCCTTGGTTGATCATAGTTTACTACTAAGCAGTCATAACATCTTCCATTACATAAATTTCAACACAGAAGATAATATATATATATATATACAGCCTTCTACATGACTATGGAAGCATTATCCGTCCAGTCTAAATAACTTGTAAACCCTTGCTCCTGACCTAGTCAAGTCAAATCATGAGCACCCTAAAGTTTAAGTGGAAAACATAAAATCTGAGTTAGACAAACTGGTGTGAATAATAGTATGCCATCTCAAGTTATAGATATTAAGGGAGACCAAGCCGCTGAACGGAACGAGTTTTCCCCTCACCGACGTCTTTAAAAACAATCTTTTACAAATCAACTCCTACAACTATAATGATTAAAATAAACAATAGTAACAATAACATACATGCATGCAACGTGAGAAAACATAATCAATCTGTCTAAATCACTGGACTATCTATCCCAACATCATAGTTTTCTTAGGGTAATTACAAACCTATGACTGACTCAGGCCTACTAGATATATCAAATTCTCTAACATTCTATTAGAAGACAATTGGACAATCTATCCAAAACTTACAATTCCTAAGGTCACTCTGATCGTAATGGTATTGCGGGCTCATCAATAACCTATCTCATTTTTGTATATTCCTTTATGTGCGTAAACCTACCTTTAGTCTTACCCGCGATGAAGCCCTCTACACTAGAAATTTGGACTTATATCAGTTAGTAGCTAACAGCTAAAGTATAGGGCGCTACTCTACACCAGTCCCATCTAATTTTCTAACATTTGAGTCAATTCATCCTATCATAATTTATCTAAAGGTGATAAAAACAATAGTCACTTTAGTAAAATTCTAGGCTAAATACCCATTTTATTTCCTTGAAAACATAATTTTTTATAAATGATTTAATGCTTGAATCATACATTAAAACAAGAAAATATAGTTCTTTACTTTATCCAAAATATATATGCCATGATATATGCTTTTATAGAATTATATTGATGAAGTTCGAAATCACTTAGAGATCACCCCTCCTCAAAACTATAAACTACTAAGCCAAAACAATAAAACTTTTATTGATAAAGTGTGGCATGGTCATTGCCGACATGGGTCATCACACCCCTCCATTATCGAAATTTATGTTAAAGGATATGAATTGACAAAGTATAAACTATAAGGCTGATAGCACATACATCCCACTTCATAGAGTTTCGAAGTTGTAGAGTATAAAACCTAGTTTGCATAGTATAAAGCCTTAAAAGATAAGTGGCGACACTGATGACTGTCGACGTCAATGTCCGAAGGAGAGACGTAGTGAAAATAGAGGCATCACTACCTTAAAGAGAAATGCGGCGTCATTATCTCGACTATAGATCACTTCGAAAGTAATAAAGTCAGTGACTTTATAGAAATAAGTGGCATCATGCCATTTTATATAAAATGCGATGTCAAAGATCAACTCCTATATTTAAAAACTTGCAGCATCGCCCTCGTCAAAGTTCATGATGTCGATTTTGATGTTGTGCTTCCCTCTTTAACCAAGTCGATCCATTACATATCAACCATTGTTGATATCCTATGCATTGCACCTGATTGACATTAAATACAATTGAGGTGCATGATAAAGTGCGACAACGTCAACCTCGGTGTGGAAAAGCTGTCATTACTATTCAAATTGTTTTCTTACTAATAAAAGTAATTTATTTTCATCAACTCCTACTATTAGTCAAAATCTTACTAGATAATTATTTTCTTTATCAGAACCCTTTTCAGAAAACTGCTACAGAGTAGATTTTTCATTTCAAAAATAATTTGCAAACCATACACTTTGTATTAATATTTTAATATAGCTTTTCTAGCTCAAATAATTCATAACATACCATAAACACTTGGGAAAATCCCCAAAAATCAAAATAAATCAAATTTAATATATTCTTTAACATATAAAAAAATTTGAGAACATTTTTTTTAATTATTTTTAATAATTAAAACCCGAAATAAACCATTTTCTCCACTTAGAAAATTCATAATGAATTCATACTTGATTGGAAAATTAGGAAACTAAAAACCCACTTCTAAAATAACGTTTCTAACATCATATAAAAATTTCAAGTCGAATGTGTATCAAATACTAGGTTTTCACACTTAAAACCCATTAAATAATTCCATAATAAATCCAATAATTCATTATTTAAGCATATAATCATCCATACTATTATAACAAAGTATACTAAAAGAAAATGATTAGGATTATACTTGAAAATTCTTGGTAACTTTATCCTATAAGAGAGTTTCCCAATCCTTTCTATAATCGAAAAAGGTCCAACAAATCTTGGTGCTAATTTTTTCGATTTTCAAATCATACTACACCCTTCATTGGTAATACTTTGACGAAAACCTAATCATCAACTGAGAATTCTACGTCTTTTTCGTCACTTATCTACATAACTCTTCTATCTAGACTAAGCTTCCTTCATTCTAGCTCGAATCAACTTAATCTTTTCTACGGCTTCTCTTACCATTTCCAAACCAAGAACTTGTCTATCGCCGGTCTTTAACAAACATACACGTTATTTGCATGGCCTTCCATACAAAGCTTCAAAAGGTGCCATCTTTATACTAGTCTAATAACTATAGTTATACGAGAATTCGACTAAAAGTAAATGGTCTTCCCGTGATCCTCCAAAGTGTAGCACATATGCTCTTAACAAATCTTCCAAGACTTTCTTAACTCTTTTCGTTTACCCATTGGTCTGTGGATGGTAAGCGGTACTCACCTTGAGCTTAGTACCTAAAACCTATTATAGACTCTCCCAGAGTTCGCTAGTAAATAGAGAATCTCTGTCAAATGACTATACTTCTAGGTACTCCATGTAATCTGACTATATTCTTCACAAATAACGTAAGATAAAATAGGTGACGTCCTTATCGAATTAATGGGTGTAAAGTGTGAACTCTTAGTCAGCCTATCCACTACAACCTAAATACTTTTATTTCTTATATTCGATCTTGGCAACTCGTTTATGAAATCCATAGATATAAAGTTACATTTCCATAGTTGTATATCAAAAGGCTAAAGCATTAAACTTGACTTCTGATGTTCGGCTTTTCAATTGCTGAGAATTCAAGCATTGTTTTACCCACAAGCCTACATCCATTTTCAAACCGTCCCAGGAGTAACTCCTTTTCATATCCTAAAACATCTTAATTCCTTTAGGATGAATAGTAAAATTTGATCAATGACACTCTCTAAGGACTTCTTTCCCTGGGTCTCCCGCATCTGAAACATATAATTGCCCCTTCATTCTCAACCATCCATTTTGACCAAGATAAAAATCTTTAAAATCATCAATCTCAGTTCCACTTTCCAATCTTCTAATTTGTTTAGCTAGCAATGGATCATCTCTTTGCTCAGAAGTAATCCTTTTAATCAATACTGATCGAACTTCTAAGAAGATAACACTGTAGTACTCTGACTAGAAAAAGCCATTGATCTTAACTGCACATTACGTATGGTCAATGCCTCTAAATCTTTCCATTCAGCTATCATTGCTAATACTACATTCTGATGCTTTCTACTAAACGTATCTACTACCTTACGCAATTTTCCTGGCATATACTTAATTCTAAAATCATAAGAAGTTATAAACTCTAATCATCTCTATTGTCTCATATTTAACACTTTTTTAGAGAATAAATATCTTAAAGACTTGTGATCCGTATACACTCAAATCGTTCTCCCATAAGTTAGTGCCTCCACACTTTTAAAGAAAAAATTATAGCAGCCAATTCTAAGCCACGAGTTGGATATCTGACTTCATGCAGTCTATGCTGTCGAGAAGCACAGGCAGTCACTTTACCCCTCTGCATTAACACAACTCCTAATCCTATCCCGCATGCATCGGTATACACAACCAAATCTTGATTTCCACCAGGGACAACTAACACGGGCGCATTGGTAAAAATAAATATTTTAGCTTCTAGAATACCTCCTTACATTTATCAGTCCACTCATACTTCATGTCCTTCCTTGTTAGCTTAGTCATCGATGCTGCTATACGAGAGAAATCCTTGATGAATCTCCGGTAGTATCCACCTAAGCCCAAAAAAATCTTTATCTCGGTCACTATTTCGGGTCTCTTCCAATCATTAACTGTTTTTTTCTTAGCCGGATCTACTGACAACCCATCTTCTTAGACTACGTGACCAAGGAACTTCACTTCTTTCTCCTAAAAATGATGCTTCAAAAACTTTACTTTTAACTAATGTTGTCTCAATGTCTCAAGCACTATTCTCAGATGAATCTCATGATCTCTTTCATCCTCAGAATATATCAAAATGTCATTTGTAGACACTAACAAAATCTATCCAAGTGCACTTGGAGGATTCGGTTCATTAAATCTACGAAGAAAGAAGGTGCATTAGTTAACCCAAATGGCAGTACTCAGCACTAGTACAAGCCATACCTTTAGCTAAATGCCATCAAAGAAATCCTCTGCCACTCTCAACTGATGGAAACCTGCCGTCAAATCCAATTGAGAAAACACTTTCGCTCTGCTAAACGGATCAACTAAGTCATTGATTCTTGGCAAAGGACATCGGTTCTTTATTGTCTTCTCATTTAAATTACAATAGTTGAAACATAATCTTAACAACCATCCGGTTTGTTCACGAATACAGCGACTGCTCTCGAAGGCGAACTACTTAGTTTAATAAACCTTTATTCTCATAAATCCGCTAGTTTTGCTTTTAATTCCATCTCTATAGGTATCATCCTGCTAGGTGGTCTACTTTCGGGTTTAGGTCCAGGTATAAGATCTATTTGAAACTCAATAGCTTGTCTTGATCGTAGTCCTTTCGTTGGCTCCAAAACTTCAGCAAACTCCCTAACGATAAAACTCAGTCCAAACTCGCCTTCCTCCTATACTCCACCCAATAAAGCACAAACATCAAAATTTGAGTCCTTTATGAGTATACAATTCGATTGCTACTATTAGGGCATCTTAGTGATATTTTCCTATCTTGATAAATATCCTAGCATCATATTTACTTAACCAGTCGATGCCTAAAATAATCCAAAGCCTATAAAATCAAACATATGTAAACTGCAAGCTAATATATGATCTAATAACAAAAACTCAAAATGGTCACATCTCACTCCAAGAGTTGCATACCCTCCTATTGGATTCGCAACTCTTAAGGAAGTAACTTGTATTAGGGTTCTAGATTAAGCTTAACTACAAAACAGCAAGATATAAAAGAATGAGATGCACCGGTATCGTATAGTACTCTAACATGTATACCATGAATCAAAAGCATACCTCCCATTGTAGCCTTTCTTTTCTCCTCTACTGCGGATCTCGAGGTAAATGGATCCAAAGAAAATACTTTTCCTTTCTTACCTTGGCTGGTTCCTTGCACTGATTATTATAATGTGTAACATCCCGGAATTTCCAGGAGTTTAAAATGTTGATAATCTCTTATTTAATTATTTGAAATTGATAAATTGTTATTTTCAAAGATATTTAACCAAGAAATAAAAATATAATATTTTAATTATGGTTATAAATTGGTTTTCTATTAAGATTAATTATTTTATTTGTGTAAATAAATTCTAAATTGATATATTATTTTCAAAATTTATAAGTGTGTTTAAATTGCATTTATATCTGTGTATTTAAATCTGTGTATTTTAAATTGATTTTAAAAATAGGATATATTATTTGTAAATAATAATGAGCTTATTTTAAAATAGTTGTTTATATTGAGTTAAATTTATTTTAGATTTGACTTTTTAATTTGACTTTGAAATGAATATAAATTTGAATTCAAGAGTATACATACATATTAAAATAAAATAATATATATAATTTTGTTTTAAAATATATAGATAATATTTTAATTAGAAATAAGATTTTGTTTTATTTTTCTTTTATAGAAGTTTATCTAAACAAATTTGATTAGTGTTTATTTAATAAAGAATAAATACAAAGGCTTTTTAAAAATAGTATTTAAAATAAGTTTGAAATGTAGTATATAATTTTATTTAGTTGCATTACTTTTTAAAGATTGTATTTTATAAATTAGGCATACATTTGTAATTGTGTAAGTGTATTTGTTTATTTGATATTTAATAAGAAAAGCATTTTTAAATTTAGAAAACATGTTTGTTAATTAGGAAAATAATTTTAAAAGTCTTTTGAATTTTCTTTTAAAACAAATACATAAGAAGTAACAAATGTTTAATTTTAAAACACCTTGTTTACAAGTGCTACAACATTAATGCAAAGTTGAGACAAGTGTCCATTTTTGTTTTTAATTTTCTTTTTAATTTATAAAATCTTAAATTATCATATATAATCACTCTTGCTCATTTCCTTTAATTCTTGGTATTCATGTCTAAAAGAAAATTAAAACCATCATGCCACCTTCATTTCAAAACACCCAAAACCAGAAATTTTTCTCAAAACAAAATCTGCATTTAAATTCCTCAAACTCAATTATCTGCGTCAAATATTCTTATGCATGCAAGTGTTACCTGAAAACAAATATCAATCCCTGTGATCAATCCAGTTTTCCAAATTCAAAAAGCCTGTAAACCTTTTCTTAAGAAAATCAAACTGCAAGCCTACAGTTATTCTCATTAACCCTATCACAGTAAATCTTCAATTCATGTCTGCATCAAATTTTCAATTGCATGCAAGTCTCAAAGGGGTATTACCTCAAGCTGTAAGCAAGAAACTAGAAGCATTGTTATTCAAGCTTTTCAGTTTTGAAGTATCAAGTTTCAAGTTCCAATTGTTTTCAAATTTCCAGTTCATCTTAAAAATCTCTGCGCTGCACTTCTAAATGAGGTGAGTAAAGAATTTTTTTTTTCAAAGCTAAAATGGGTTTAAATTGCTTTCATATGATTTCTGAATAAATTATCTTTGCATGTTTATATATAAGTATGTACTCTGCTTGTCTGTGAGAATTGAACTATGCATGTGTTATAGCTCTGTTGCCAGATTTCAATGTCAACCTTTAAAAAAAATCCCATATCTTTTAATTTATTCTCTGTTAGGATTTGGATTAAAAACAAAATAGTTTTGTTTTAGTATAATCTGGATAATAAAAAATATAAATATGTATGTAAGTGATGATATATGCTTGCATTTGAAAATAACAGTAAAAACCTTTAAAAATTTTGTGAAATCAAATATCATATTTTTCTGATTCTAGTTTATTTCTTGAATCATCTATGGAAATCATGATTTTTAAAACAAAATTTACAATTTTTAGAATTGTAATGACAATGCAATTCTTAGAAGACCAAAATTTGGTTTTTGGTTAATCTCTGGTGACTGAAATGTTTTTGGTGGACGAAGTCTTTGCTGGAGCTAGGTGTGTGATCAGTGAAGTAAGGAAAAATGGTTAATGAATTTTTAAATCACTGTGAAGTTTTGAATTTTCTCAAATTGATTTTAAACCTAGTTTTTGGGTTCTTTCTGAAAATTGATTTCTGCATCCCCAATTTTGCATCGAGCTGTATAATTTTTGGGAAGGAGCAAGCATGGTAGATGAGCGAGCTATGGCCGGAGTTCTGGCAATTATAGTTGATCGGAGGCGATTCGAATTGGGATTTTCTGGTGATGGTTTTAGGTGTTCAGTCCAACCAAAATGCTCGATTTTGAATTGGGATAAATTTTGGAGTTTGGTTGGTTGTGGAGGCTCGAAGGGTGGTGGTATGACTCGACGGTGGGTTCGCCGATGACCAGAGAGGGTCCGGCAACGGTGCAGGTTGCACGGTGGAGGTAGGTGTGTCAGTTGTATTGGGTTTTGTTTGATTTGTATTACTGGGTTTGAGCTCGGGTAATAGGGGATGAGACTCGGGGGAAACACGAGTAATTTTGATTGTAGCTCGTGTGGGCTATGGATTACATACAGAAGATTACTGTTATGATTTTAACAGTTAGTTTTAAAACTTAACTGTTTTAATTTTTTTTTAAATTTGAAACAGTTTTAAAATTTTAAATCAATTTTTTAGATTCATGTGTATAGGTTGAGTCAAAATGGAAATGCTTAATAAGATTTGAAATTTAAAATAAATAAGTTTTAAACTTTAAAAAGTTTAAGTTAAATTAAAATTTATTGTTTTTGAAATTGAATTATTTTTATGGATAAACTTGTATAATGTTTTAAATAACTTAAGTAACAATCTTAACATTATTTCAAATCTTATTTTGAAATATAAAAGAGAATTTTAAGTAAATGTTTATTTAAATTAATTTGTGGAAATGATTTATTAATTAACAAATGAAGATTAAGATAATTTATTAATTTGGAATTAGAATTGTTAATTAATAATTAAAGAAAGTAATTAATGATTTCTTTATTATTTAATTTAATTAATGAATTAAGTTAAATAAATATTTCAAGATTTATTTAAGATAATGTTTTATCTTAAAATAATTAATTATGTATTAATAACTTGTAATTAGTTAGTTAATTAAGGAATTTTAAGTTAATTTAATTATTATTTTAAAAGGGGTTAATTAAGTAATTAATTAAGTATAATTATTTATTTAATTAACTATTAATTAAGATGATGATTTAGTTAATGACAAATGATAAATTAAATTTTAATTACTTAATTAACTAAGTAATTAAGGGCTAATTTAAATAGTAATACTTAATGAAGGTTTTATTTAGTAATAATTGGGTTTGCTTAATTAATAATTAAAAGGGTTATTAATTTATAACGAAAGACAATTAAGAATTAATTAACTATTTTTATTTAGGTTAACTAATTGTAATTAAGAATTAATTAATTTTATCTATGGATTAATTTGAAATTAAGATTATTAATTAATAATTAAGTTTATTAATTAATGAATAAGAGTTGATTAATTAGTTAATTAAGTTTAATTAATTATGAAGATAATTAGTAATTAATTACTTTGTATTAAAGGATTGTTTAATAATTAAGGATTATTAATTAATAGCTGGAGATAATTAATCTAATAATTGAAGATTAATTTGAGTTAATGAGTAATTAGGGATGAATTACTCAATTTTGTTTTATGAGATGATTGAAATTAAGTAATTAATTAATTTGTTAATTAATAAAATATGGTCACTTGATAAATGGTTAAGTATGTTTACTTAATAAAGTTTAGATAAGATTAATTACTTAACATAAGTAATTGATAAATTACAGAGGTAATTGAGTTAGGAAAATTCTGATTGGAAAGTAATTTTTAATGGGTAAATTACTTGTTAAAGTAATTAAAGGTTTATTACTTGGTGTAATAAATCAATGAATTTATAAAGTAATTAAGAAGTAATTAAGAATAATTAATTACTATATTTAAGTTGATTAAAAGCAATTAATCTAAGCATGAGTAATTAATTAAGATTCATTAATTGATATGATTAATGAAAATAATTAAGGATTAATTATTTTATTTAGAGTTAATTAATCAAGGTTGATTGATTAGGATAATGATTAACTAATTTATTTAATCAAAGAATAGGTAAGAAAGATTTATTTTGATGAAGTAATTAATTTAATTTATTTTAAATTAATTAAGAGATGAAGTAATTAATTTAATTCACTTTAAATTAATTAGAGATAGTTAATTTAATTCAATTTAAATTAATTATATTGTGGTATGAGTGAATCATTGCTTATGTATGAATGGATAACATTGTTTATCTTGAATGCTTTGTGATCTCAATAATGAGATAAGTATGGTTGTGTGATATGAATGCTTGGTTGCATTGTGATGATTACATAGATTATCAATTGGGATATTGATATATAGATTATCTACTATGATATTGATAATGTGGATTACCTGTTATTTGATAATGCTGATTATCAATTATTGATATGTGAGTTATCTATCTGTGTGTATATAGATACTGTATTGAATTGTTTTAAAACCTTTAAAACAACTTGGACCTAAAAGACAAACTTTGGATTTCGATGAGACCGGGATCGGGTTTCCATATTTGGATATCCGAAAACCACATCGATTCCAAATAACATTAGGTCGTGAGTCAAAGTGGAGCTTTGTGAAGACTCGAGGTGTAAGGGCTATACGTCGGTATAACTCTGTGGGTGATTCCCTTAATGAGTTTGACGGAACTAGTTCTTATAGGTTCGAGATGGTGATTTAGAGTGCAAGGGTTATTGTCGTTAACTCTAAGGGTGATTCCAAAATGAGTGTAACGAGATAATGCCTTCGGTTTCGTTCGATCCCGGAACGAACTTGTATGGATTGAATGCTTTCATAACATCATCAGGTGGACGATGAGCATTCTAAGAGATGTGTTCTATAAAGTTAATCGCAGCCTCAAGCCTCATCAACCGGGAATGGCTAAAACAGGGGAGGTGCAGCAAGGCTTCGTGGGTAGCTCCCACTAGAGAGCGAGATACATCCCTGTCTAGATGTCCCTTTTTATTTCGGCTGTGTGGGGCGATTGCTAGCTAGAATCGCCGGGGTGGTCTTGTTCGGGACTGTTCAGTAAGGAATGGTCCCGGCCTTGTGTTGCAGGAGAGTGGGCGTACTCCTCGGTACGGTAATCTAGGCCATGTACTGTGACGGGCGGTACCCAGTAGCCCTGCCATTGTATGGAATCCAAAATCCAATAAGTGCCAACGATTTTGATTGTATTACCCACTTTTGTGGCTAGTAGCTGGAATTTAATAAATGTAACAATTTCGGCTATTTCTTATTTACTTGAAAACCCTAGACACTATTGTAATATCACTGAATTTCCTATCAAATGTTTTGGTTAGCGTAAGGTAAAAACTTTTCCATGTTTATGTGTGGGAAGTCTTACGTGATACCTTTTCTTTTCAAAGATTTTTAAAGTTAAGCAACTTTAACCGTTTACTCACACCGGACCCATGTCTGACCCGGAGTTTATTCTGTCTTTCTTAAACTCTTGGGTACTCAAATTTTTACGAGTAGCCAAGGGATTCAGGTTAGGATTTTAAGTTGGCTTGACGAATTCTGATGGAGCAATGGAGCAGGAGGCTTCTGCGTATAGCTATAGAGTATTCCGCTATGTGTTCTCTGAGTTGTTTGTCTTTGAGTTGTATAACTAAATAGGTGTCTATAACTGTCTAGTATGAGTTGATTATGCTGTGTATCTCTGATAATGAGTGTAAACTATGTAAAGTATTATGTGATTAATATAATTTTTTCGTTCCGCTGTTTAGATTCTGATGTTGTTTCTTTCTTCTTCTCTATCTTTTCTCTTTTCTATCCCTTTATTTCTTAAAGATGATGCGATTTTCTGGTGGTAGAAAGTCGGGTCGTCGCTTTTGGTATCAGAGCATTAGGTTGAGTGAATACCTAGGCTCTGTAGTGGTGTCTTTCTTGAGAGAGCGTACTTGTAATTTTTATATATAACTATATATTTCTACCTATCTGTTGGGTTACCTGTTCGGGTTTTCCGACATAAGTTATAAAGGTAGATGGGGTAGTAGTGTGTGTAACACAACTACCATTGGTTGGAGTTTGAATGTTTGAAGTTGGAAGTGTATTTGTCGAGACTGTAGACCTAATACTGTCTCGAGTAATCTTTGTAGTTTGGTGTAAGGATTTCATTAATCTTTGAAGGAAACCTGTTAAGGTTCGGAGTTCATCTTTGAAGTGTAAGTTTGTTTGCGCTCGTGTGAGCGGATTTTTGAGAGTTTGGATCTATTAGTTGGGCAGAAGCGAGTGATGGTATTTTGATACCTCAGGAAGTAGTAGCTGCGTGATAAGATGCAGTAACTATGGATGCCTCCGAAGATGTTTTCTTTCGGAGAAAGTTTAAGGAAGTGTGTCTGCTTCGGAGTTGTAGCCGAGTTCAGCAGGATGTATGTGTTTAGTTGGAGGTCCGAGTTTCTCAAAGAACTCTAGATAAGAAGTCTTTGGCATCTGTTTTAGCGGTGCAGCTCGAGAGTGCTCTGTGCTTCAGCAGGAAGATCTTTTTGGCTTAGAATTTCCTGGAGGTGGAATTCAGAAGCAGCAGTGAGGGCCTGTTTCTTAGATGGAATAGTTGGTCGATGATAAACTGTTCAGTAGAGAGAGAACAGTATCTTGGATATTGGATTGGTTGATTGCAAAAGTGACTTGCGTTGGTTTGATAATTATCTCAGATAGTCTTTGCTTGGATTTGTGGCATCTCTAGAGGATGTGAGAGTTATGGAATTGCTGAAGATTTTTCTGGATATATCTTCAGGAGAGTTAGAGATTTCCCGCATTGGAGATTGAGTTCTGAATCGACTTGATGTCAGGAGTGATAATGGTGATTCAGCTGGATAGAAGGTTGTTTCCTAGGATGATTGTTTGGTGTAGCAGCTCTGTATCTTTTGGAATTTCTATTGAACCTTATTTTTGAGATGTGATGTTTAGTCTGTGCCTGTGTTCATTCGACGGCATTTTCATTTGCTCCAGATCAGAGTTGTGCAGCGGAAGCATGGTGGCTGTTGTTCTTGTGTAGAAGCAACTGGATTTTGCAGTATTTTGTGTTAGAGAGTTTCTACTGAATTTCTTTTTCAGAATCTGAGGCAAGTTGGCGAGTGATTCTGTTCTGTCTTTTTCGGATAGGAGAAGTTGTTTTTTTCCGTTGATAGAAAAGTTTGGTTTGATTTTGGATTGATCTTGTGAGGATCAGTTTATGAGTTGATCCAGTTTGTTTGTAGAAGCATCAGCGAAGGTTGAGTTGATCGGGAAGGATCTGTTGGCAGCCTGGATCATCGGGCAAAGTTTTGAGGCTAAGTAATTGAAGAATTTGGAATTCGAAATTGGAGACTTCGATGCTGTGGAGGTTTCTTTGGTAAAGGGAGCAATAAGTTTTGTAAGCTTCGAGGCATATTGAATTCTTCTGAGTTTTTGTAGAGATTAGAGCTTTGGTTTGAAGAGTTGAATTGCCAGTTTGGAAGACTGGAATTCAAAATATTTCACGTGTCTCTGAGGGAGTATTCATTTTGGTATCACTGGTTTTGAAACCAGTAATTTTGTGAAGGATTTAGTTGTTGATCAGACTTGTCTCTGGTCTGGTATCTTAGGTAGATTATAGGTCTAGCTGAGTGGGAACTCAGTAGCTTATAAGTATAGCTAGTTAGGGTTTAGTAGAGCGAGTATCCCTGTGTCTGTACTGGGAAGACTCGAGATAATTTAGGAAGTTTATCCGGATCTATGTCCGGATAGCTAGTGTTGTTTGATTGAATTGGTTGTTTGGATGAAATTGTTTGTTTGATTGATAGTGCATGGCTGTTATGAATGTTTGAATTGGTTGAAATAAAATAAAATAAATTTGTGGATTATCTTTGTTTTAAATTTCGAGGACGAAATTTTGTTAAAGGGGGGAGGATTGTAACATCCTGGAATTTCCAGGAGTTTAAAATGTTGATAATCTCATATTTAATTATTTGAAATTGATAAATTGTTATTTTCAAAGATATTTAACCAAGAAATAAAATTATAATATTTTAATTATGGTTATAAATTGGTTTTATATAAAGATTAATTATTTTATTTGTGTAAATAAATTCTAAATTGATATATTATTTTCAAAATTTATAAGTGTGTTTAAATTGCATTTATATCTGTGTAGTTAAATCTGTGTATTTTAAATTGATTTTAAAAATAGGATATATTATTTGTAAATAATAATGATCTTATTTTAAAATAGTTGTTTATATTGATTTAAATTTATTTTAGATTTGACTTTTTAATTTGACTTTGAAATGAATATAAATTTGAATTCAAGAGTATACATACATATTAAAATAAAATAATATATATAATTTGGTTTTAAAATATATAGATAATATTTTAATTAGAAATAAGAATTTGTTTTATTTTTCTTTTATAGAAGTTTATCTAAACAAATTTGATTTGTGTTTATTTAATAAAGAATAAATACAAAGGCTTTTTAAAAAAAGTATTTAAAATAAGTTTGAAATGTAGTATATAATTTTATTTAAATTTTATTTAGTTGCATTTCTTTTTAAAGATTGTATTTTATAAATTAGGCATACATTTGTAATTGTGTAAGTGTATTTGCTTATTTGATATTTAATAAGAAAAGCATTTTTAAAATTTAGAAAACATGTTTGTTAAATAGGAAAATAATTTTAAAAGTCTTTTGAATTTTCTTTTAAAACAAATACATAAGAAGTAACAAATGTTTAATTTTAAAACACCTTGTTTACAAGTGTTACAACATTAATGCAAAGTTGAGACAAGTGTCCGTTTTTGTTTTTAACTTTCTTTTTAATTTATAAAATCTTAAATTATCATATATAATCACTCTTGCTCATTTCCTTTAATTCTTGGTATTCATGTCTAAAAGAAAATTAAAACCATCATGCCACCTTCATTTCAAAACACCCAAAACCAGAAATTTTTCTCAAAACAAAATTTGCATTTAAATTCCTCAAACTCAATTATCTACATCAAATATTCTTATGCATGCAAGTGTTACCTGGAAAAAAATATCAATCCCTGTGATCAATCCAGTTTTCCAAATTCAAAAAGCCTGTAAACCTTTTCTTGAGCAAATCAAACTACAAGCCTGCGGTTATTCTCATTAACACTATCACAGCAAATCTTCAATTCATGTCTGCATCAAATTTTCAATTGCATGCAAGTCTCAAAGGGGTATTACCTCAAGCTATAAGCAAGAAACTAGAAGCATTGTTATTCAAGCTTTTCAGTTTTGAAGTATCAAGTTTCAAGTTCCAACTGTTTGCAAATTTCCAGTTCATCTTAAAAATCTCTGCACTGCACTTCTAAATGAGATGAGTAAACAAAAAAAAATTTCAAAGCTAAAATGGGTTTAAATTGCTTTCATATTATTTCTGAATAAATTATCTTTGCATGTTTATATATAAGTATGTACTCTACTTGTCTGTGAGAATTGAACTATGCATGTGTTATAGCTCTGTTGCCAGATTTCAATGTCAACCTTTAAAAAAAAATCCCATATCTTTTAATTTATTCTCTGTTAGGATTTGGATTAAAAACAAAATAGTTTTGTTTTAGTATAATCTGGATAATAAAAAATATAAATATGTATGTAAGTGATGATATATGCTCGCATTTGAAAATAACAGTAAAAACCTTTTAAAAAATTTGTGAAATCAAATATTATATTTTTCTGATTCGAGTTTATTTCTTGAATCATCTATGGAAATCATGATTTTTAAAACAAAATTTACAATTTTTAGAATTGTAATGACAATGCAATTCTTAGAAGACCAAAATTTGGTTTTTGGTTAATCTCTGGTGACTGAAATGTTTTTGGTGGACGAAGTCTTTGCTGGAGCTAGGTGTTTGATTAGTGAAGTAAGGAAAAATGGTTAATGAATTTTTAAATCACTGTGAAGTTTTGAATTTGCTCAAATTGATTTTAAACCTAGTTTTTGGGTTCTTTCTGAAAATTGATTTTTGCATCCCCAATTTTGCATCGAGCTGTATAATTTTTGGAAAGGAGCAAGCATGGTAGATGAGCGAGCTATGGCCGGAGTTCTGGCAACTATAGTTGATCGGAGGCGATTCGAATTGGGATTTTTTGGTGATGGTTTTAGGGGTTCAGTCCAACCAAAATGCTCGATTTTGAATTGAGATAAATTTTGGAGTTTGGTTAGTCGTGGAGGCTCGAAGGGTGGTGGTATGACTCGGCGGTGGGTTCGCCGATGACCAGAGAGGGTCCGGCAACGGTGCAGGTTGCACGGTGGAGGTAGTTGTGTCAGTTGTATTAGGTTTTGTTTTATTTGTATTACTGGGTTTGAGCTCGGGTAATAGGGGAGGAGACTCGGGGGAAACACGAGCAATTTTGGTTGTAGCTCGTGTGGGCTATGGATTATATACAGAAGATTACTGTTATGTTTTTAACAGTTAGGTTTAAAACTTAACTGTTTTAATTTTTTTAAAATTCGAAACAGTTTTAAAATTTTAAATCAAATTTTAGATTCATGTGTATAGGTTGAGTCAAAATGGAAATGCTTAATAAGATTTGAAATTTAAAATAAATAAGTTTTAAACTTTAAAAAGTTTAAGTTAAATTAAAATTTATTGTTTTTGAAATTAAATTATTTTTATGGATAAACTTGTATAATGTTTTAAATAACTTAAGTAACAATCTTAACATTATTTCAAATCTTATTTTGAAATATAAAAGAGAATTTTAAGTAAATGTTTATTTAAATTAATTTGTGGAAATGATTTATTAATTAACAAATAAAGATTAAGATAATTTATTAATTTGGAATTAGAATTGTTAATTAATAATTAAAGAAAGTAATTAATGATTTCTTTATTATTTAATTTAATTAATGAATTAAGTTAAATAAAGATTTCAAGATATATTTAAGATAATGTTTTATCTTAAAATAATTAATTATGTATTAATAACTTGTAATTGGTTAGTTAATTAAGGAATTTTAAGTTAATTTAATTATTATTTTAAAAGGGGTTAATTAAGTTATTAATTAAGTATAATTATTTATTTAATTAACTATTAATTAAGATGATGATTTAGTTAATGACAAATGATAAATTAAATTTTAATTACTTAATTAACTAAGTAATTAAGGGTTAATTTAAATAGTAATACTTAATGAGTGTTTTATTTAGTAATAATTGGGTTTGCTTAATTAATAATTAAAAGGGTTATTAATTTATAATGAAAGACAATTAAGAATTAATTAACTATTTTTATTTAGGTTAATTAATTGTAATTAAGAATTAATTAATTTTATCTATGGATTAATTTGAAATTAAGATTATTAATTAATAATTAAGTTTATTAATTAATGAATAAGAGTTGATTAATTAGTTAATTAAGTTTAATTAATTAATTATGAAGGTAATTAGTAATTAATTACTTTGTATTAAAGGATTGATTAATAATTAAGGATTATTAATTAATAGCTGGAGATAATTAATCTCATAATTGAAGATTAATTTGAGTTAATGAGTAATTAGGGATGAATTACTCAATTTTGTTTTATGAGATGATTGAAATTAAGTAATTAATTAATTTGTTAATTAATAAAATATGGTCACTTGATAAATGGTTAAGTATGTTTACTTAATAAAGTTTAGATAAGATTAATTACTTAAGATAAGTAATTGATAAATTACAGAGGTAATTGAGTTAGGAAAATTTTGATTGGAAAGTAATTTTTAATGGGTAAATTACTTGTTAAAGTAATTAAAGGTTTATTACTTGGTGTAATAAATCAATGAATTTATAAAGTAGTTAAAAGTAATTAAGAAGTAATTAAGAATAATTAATTACTGTATTTAAGTTGATTAAAAGCAATTAATCTAAGCATGAGTAATTAATTAAGGTTCATTAATTGATATGATTAATGAAAATAATTAGGGATTAATTATTTGATTTAGGGTTAATTAATCAAGGTTGATTGATTAGGATAATGATTAATTTATTTATTTAATCAAAGAATAGGTAAGCAAGATTTATTTTCATGAAGTAATTAATTTAATTTATTTTAAATTAATTAAGAGATGAAGTAATTAATTTAATTCACTTTAAATTAATTAGAGATAGTTAATTTAATTCAATTTAAATTAATTATATTGTTTTTTTTGCAAAGCAAGCGGGGTTGAATGGCCCCCTACCATTTTATTACTAACCAAAATTGTACCGCATAAGATTACAAAATACTGACCACCACAAGATAGAGGAAAGCAAAGCGGGAACTATAAATTACTAGTAATAGAAAGGACCAATACATGTTTAGAGGAAGCTTGCCCTTTAAACACTCTATTGTTCCTCTCCAACCAAATAAAATACAAGACCTTCTTCATAATTCTAAGCAGCCCTCTACTTCTATCATTCTTCCACCTCGTTGCCTTAAATATGTTGAACCATTCCATACAGGAACTTCTCATAGGCATATGATATCCATAGTGCTGAGCAATGGTACACCAGATATGATAAGTGTAATGACATTCAAAATATAAATGGCCAACAGTTTCCTCAACAGCACCACAAAAGATACATTTATCACATTGAATAACCCCATGACCTTTCAACCTGCCTAGAGTTAGGATACCATTCTTCAGCACCTTCCACATGAAAATGTTTTCCTTAGGAGTAGACTTATGATCCCAGATACGAGAATACCAAGGAAAAGAAGGAAAATGCATGGATGAGTCAAGGGCCTTATAAACAGTTTTAATAGAGTGCTCTCTGTCATTCCAAGTCATATGAATAGGGCTTAGCTTATAAGTGGTGTTGTGTATATCAGTCCACACTCCAGTAATCACTGCAGAGCTACTATTCGGGAGAGAAACAGAATCATCTGCCCAATATCTTGCAAGAGTAGCATTATTTCCAATGCCAGTGGATCTTCTCATGTCATAATCAATTATATTCGCTAAAATCACCCCTTTTGCAGACCATGGATCAAACCAAAAAGACACTTTGTTAATCTCTTTCATTCTCTGTTGCACCATAGGAAGGAATAACGGTCTTCCTCTCAAGATATTCCTCCATGTCCAACTGCAGTCCGAAGAAGCTGACATACACCAAAAGTTGCTATGACGTATAAGGTAATGCCTACACCAAGAAGACCACAAATTTCCATCCTTCCTTGACAGCTTGTCAATTCTTGAAGAGAGCATAGCAAAATTCCAATTCTTAATATTTATTATTCCAAGCCCACCTTTTTCCTGAGGGCAACATATTTTACCAAAGGCAATGGGTATCATTTTCAAAGAGAAGGGATTACCATGCCATAAAAAATGATTAAGAGCCGAGTTGATCATGGAAATGAGTTTGGCTGGAAGAATGAAGACCCTGGCATAATAAACACACATGGATATTGCTATGGACTTAACAATAATAAGTCTACCAGCCATCGAAAATTGAGAAACTTTCCAGCTAGCAAGTTTAGCAGTAATTTTTTCAAAAAGTTGTAAGCATTGGATAGTCCTGATTCTCGAATTACATATAGGCATCCCAAGATAATATTCATTGTCATTGAAAGGAGAGAGGCCAGACATAGTGTAAATCATCTCTTTATCTTCCTCTGGAAGGCCAGCAATGAGCAATTTAGATTTACTGCTGTTTATGACCAGACCAGTTAAGGTTGTGAATGAATCAAGCACATTTAAAACCCCACTAATCGATTTAGAATTAGGCTTAGTGAATAAAAGTAAGTCATCAGCAAAAAGGAGCGAAGAGATACTGATCTTTCTACATAATGGATGATAGTCCAGAAGCTTATTACGCATAGCAGCAGATAGCATAGTATTGAGCAGCTCCATAACACAGATAAAGAGATAAGGAGAGACCGGGTCTCCTTGTCTGATACCCTGAGTGGCACCAAAGTAGCCAAAGATATTACCATTAATGCTAAAAGAATAGTTGACAGTGGAAATGCATGTATATAACCAACACAAGAAAGGGATGGGGAAATTCATCTTGTACAAAATATATATGATAGTTTTCCACTGAATGGAGTCATACGCTTTCAGAATATCAAGCTTAAGGACACACCTAGGAGAAATGATTTTCCTATTATACCCCTTCATAAGTTCTGAAGCAAGAAGAATATTATCAGTTATGTCCCTGCCAGGTAGAAAAGCACTCTGATTTGCAGATATCAATCCATCCAATGGCGTTTTCATCCTAGCTGCCAAAATCCTAGCAATGCACTTATATATAACATTGCAACATGCAATGGGCCTGAACTGATCAACAGAAGTTGGGTGGCTAATTTTAGGGATCAGAGCAATTTTAGTAGCATTAATACCAGAGATAAGCTTGCTGTGACTAAAAAAGTTCTTAATGGCCTTGACAAAGTCCCTACCAATTATATCCCAAGTGATTTTGAAAAAATGAGCATTATATCCATCAGGACCAGGAGAACTGTTGGAGTTTAATCCAAAAATAGCATGCTTGATTTCATCATCCGAAATTTCCTTAACTAAGTCAGTGTACATGTCATCAGGAATTTTAGGGAGTTGGTATTGAGCGAACTGATGCAGGAAGATGGAAGGAATCTGAGGCTTCCCCAGGTTATGTTGAAAATACTCCATGAATGCATCTTGAATTGAAACTTGGGAATCACATGGCTGACCATGTATGTCAAGAATAGAAAAAATGTTTGTTGAAGATTGTTCAATTTTTAATCTTTTATGGAAGGTTGCAGAATTTTTATCACCATTCAACTGCCATTCATGTTTAGATTTTTGCTTTGCCATCTTATTTTCTTCAGTGAGAGCTTTGGAGAGGTCCTTATGAAGAGAAGCTTCAGTATGTATCATCTGTTGATGGTCAGGACATCTTTGTATTTCCAGTTGAACTTGAAAAAGCTTTTCACGAATTGAAGAAGACAAGCTGCTCCCATTACCATAAGTTTGCTGAGCCCAGTCCTTCAGAATAATCTTCAAGTGCTTGAGCTTAGCCTGCAAAACAAACATATGGTTTCCAAATGTATGAAAATTCCAGCCATTTTTAACAATTTCAAGGAAATCAGGGTGTTTAGACCAGTTATTAAAAAAAGAAAATGAGGAGCGTCTTCTCACAGTGTCCTTTCCCCAGGAAAGAATAAGAGGGGAGTGATCGGATAATGATGGCGGAGGGATAAAGGTAGATAGGTTAGGCCATTTGAGAATAGAGGAGTAATTAGTATAAACTCTATCAAGTTTACAGTACGTTCTCCTTCTCAATTTACTTGAGTTATTCCAAGTAAAGAAAGCCCCAGTACTGTTGGAAGGAATAAGATTAGCATCATAAATTGCTTTGTTTAAAGGGCGTGTTTGACTGTAAGATAATGGAGAACCCCCACTCTTATCAGATGATAGTTGCATGCAATTCCAATCACCAAGACAAATCCAAGGCAGATTGGACTGCTGAAGAGAAGGTAGAATGTCAAGAAAGATTTGCCTCTGAGTAGCATTATTGACAGCATAAACAGTGGTAAGGATAAAAGAAGTTGAAGAGGGAATGTGAAGAATTTCAGAGTGAATGAACTGTCTATGGACAGTGATAGGGGATAGGGAATAGATAAGAGGATTCCATAGAATTAACAATCTACCAAAAGGAGCTTGGGATAAATTATGGATACTGCTCCAATTATGTCTGATGATGGAGTGAGCATGTTGAGTAGTATTATGATTAAGTTTAGTTTCAGAAATGGCCATAAGTTGGATGTTGTGAGTAGAAATAAGGTTAGAGATTTCAAGTTGCTTGTCAATGGAGTTAGCACCCCTTACATTCCAAAATCCTATTTTATCATTCATCATGATAACGTTGAGGATGAAGCTCTGGTTTGAACACCAGAGGACAAGTTTGCCTTAGAATTATGAGACAAAACTTCAAGACCAATTTGTTCAATTGAGAAATTGATTCCATTGTCCAAGTCATTTCTCTGTATATTAATCGATTTCTTTGGCCTTCCTTTCTTCTTTATTCCAGAGGATTCTGGATTGGTAGGTTGAGAGGGTAGGGGAGGAATTGATGAAGCAGAAATGTCTTTGAAGATATGGTTTGGAAGAGAGAGGGAAGAATAAGGAGATACTTCATTGTTGGGAGGAGAGTTAATGGCAGTGGTAATTGCATGTGGAGAAAGATTGTGCATGTCAGTGCACAATACAGTATTGTGCAAATCTGGAATTTGAGGAGAGACATGTTGATTAACTTCTTCATTTTCACTAATCTCCTGAAGGACTGAGAAAGGATTATGTGTTGACACAACACAGCAATCATGATTTGTATTATCAAGAATTACAACATTATTATCAGGCTTTTCTGTTACATTCTGTATTCCACCATCTATTTGACCATTACTGCATTTATCATATTCAGGTATATTCTCAGTTTGCTTCCTGACTTCCTCAATGGTACTCAACTGTTGATTAAAATCATTAACCAAATTAGCACTACTGATATTTTCCAATGCAGTAACAATTATTGGTTCATTTTGTTTCGACGCCTGTAAATCAACATCTTCTCTTTGACTCACTTCAGTAGGTACTCTTACCAGACTTCCTTCCATTTCACTATTGTTATTTTTGTCCCTATTAACTTTTCTCCAAATCTTTTGACCGGCTTTAAATCTCTTTTTACTTCGTATCAAAAAACCCCTTTTATCTATATCATCATGAATTTTTTCACCATCCCTGACTATGTCATCAACTGCAACATTACTTGTACACAAGATATCATTCTTAACTCCATTTTGCTGACTTTTATTCCTCTCACATTGTTCAGTAGCATGGCCAAAAGCTTTACAGTAAACACAAATGAGGGGTTTCCATGAGTATTCAATCTGAATATTAGGACAGGAATCATCCCCAACAACAATGTAATCAGGCAATTCTTTTTCTGGAGAAACTTCAATTAAGCATTTAGCATATTCAAATCTATTCATCCTTTCAGTGTTCTCATCAAAGCAAACAAGCTTCCCAAGGTGACACGCTATCCAATTGATACCCATCAATGACCATAGCATTATTGGAATTCTGTATAAATGAATCCAGATTGGTACTAATCTCACTGCCGCATGAGCAGAAGACAGGGTGGGATTCCATTTAGTAATGATAAACATCTGACCTTTTATGAACATAGGATCACGACGCAGAATATTAATCTTGTCTTCCTCAGAGGCAAATTTGAAATAATAATTTTGGTTATCAAAAAAGATGTCATAAGATCCTTTTAACTTCCATACTTTTTGAAGATGAGATTTAACTGCCATGTAATTAACATTTCCAGCCAAAAAGGAACCAACAAGGCAATCAGACCAGGCCTTAATACCCTCATTCAATACTTCCGGAGGAGGTTCAATCGGGGATCCAGTGTACTCAACTTCAAATTGCTTTGGAATGTAAGAACCAGCATTCCGAGGTTTTGAGTTAAAAAGGGAGGACCAAGAAGCAGAATGAGATGAGGAAGATGCAGCACCAAGGGTAGGGAAATGATCAGAAGAAAGAGGAGAGATGTAGGAGGAGGAATAATATCAGGAGGAGGAGGAATTGGTGGAGGAGGTGGTGGAAGGAGGCTAATGGGGATGGTAGCGGGTATGGGCAGGATAGGAATAGAACTGTATAAAGATGGCAGAGCAGAATTGGCGACAATGGGTGACTGAAGAGGAGGAGGGAGAGGGGACAAATCAGAGTCGGGGGAAGGACGATGGGGAGAAGATGTGACATGAACGGGGCGCATGGGAATTGAAGATGAAGGTACAGAAAGGGATGGGGGAAGGACACCATGATTCAACATTTTTTGAAATTAATTATATTGTGGTATGAGTGAATCATTGCTTATGTATCAAGGGATAACATTGTTTGTCTTGAATGCTTTGTGATCTCAATAATGAGATAAGTATGGTTGTGTGATATGAATGCTTGGTTGCATTGTGATGATTACATAGATTATCAATTGGGATATTGATATATAGATTATCTACTATGATATTGATTATGTGGATTACCTGTTATTTGATAATGTTGATTATCAATTATTGATATGTGAGTTATCTATCTGTGTGTATATAGATACTGTATTGAATTGTTTTAAAACCTTTAAAACAACTTGGAATTAAAAGACACGCTTTGGATTTCGATGAGACCGGGATCGGGTTTCAATATTTGGATATCCGAAAACCACATCGATTCCAAATAACGTTGGTCGTGAGTCAAAGTGGAGCTTTGTGAAGACTCGAGGTGTAAGGGCTATACGTCGGTATAACTCTGTGGGTGATTCCCTTAATGAGTTTGACGGAACTAGTTCTCATAGGTTCGAGATGGTGATTTAGAGTGCAAGGGCTATTGTCGTTAACTCTGAGGGTGATTCCAAAATGAGTGTAACGAGATAATGCCTTCGGTTTCGTTCAAACCCGGAACGAACTTGTATGGATTGAATGCTTTCAGAACATCGTCAGGTTGACGATGAGAATTCTAAGAGATGTGTTCTATAAAGGTAATCGCAGCCTCAAGCCTAATCAACCGGGAATGGATAAAACAGGGGAGGTGCAGCAAGGCTTCATGGGTAGCTCCCACTGGAGAGCGAGATACATCCCTGTCTAGATGTCCCTTTTTATTTCGGCTGTGTAGGGCGATTGCTAGCTAGAATCGTCGGGGTGGTCTTGTTCGGGACTGTTCAGTAAGGAATGGTCCCGGCCTTGTGTTGTAGGGGAGCGGGCGTACTCCTCGCGGTGATCTAGGCCACGTACTGTGACGGGCGGTACCCAGTAGCCCTGCCATTGTATGGAATCCAAAATCCAATAAGTGCCAACGGTTTTGATTGTATTACCCACTTTAGTGGCTAGTAGCTGGAATTTAATAAATGTAACAATTTCGGCTATTTCTTATTTACTTGAAAACCCTAGACACTATTATAATATCACTGAATTTCCTATCAAATGTTTTGGTCAGCGTAAGGTAAAAACTTTTCCATGTTTATGTGTGGGAAGTCTTACGTGATACCTTTTCTTTTCAAAGGTTTTTAAAGTTAAGCAACTTTAACCGTTTACTCACACCAGACCCATGTCTGACCCGGAGTTTATTCTGTCTTTCTTAAACTCTTGGGTACTCAAACTTTTACGAGTAGCCAAGGGATTCAGGTTAGGATTTTAAGTTGGCTTGACGAATTCTGAAGGAGCAATGGAGCAGGAGGCTTCTGCGTATAGCTATAGAGTATTCCGCTATGTGTTCTCTGAGTTGTTTGTCTTTGAGTTGTATAACTAGACAGGTGTCTATAACTGTCTAGTATGAGTTGATTATGATGTGTATCTCTGATAATGAGTGTAAACTATGTAAAGTATTATGTGATTAATATAATTTGTTCGTTCCGCTGTTTAGATTCTGATGCTGTTTCTTTCTTCTTCTCTATCTTTTCTCTTTTCTATCCCTTTCTTTCTTAAAGATGATGCGATTTTCTGGTGGTAGAAAGTCGGGTCGTCGCATAATGTCTAATATGGTCATAGTTATATCACTTGATCTTCTTTCTCCCAATCACCTTCTTTCCATCATTAGAATGACATTTGTTTGCAAAATGCCCTTTCTTGTCACACTTATAACACATAACTTTGGCCTTTCCTTTATTAGCAACTCTACCCTTCCGATCTTCCTTTTTCTTAAAGAACTTTCTTTTCTGACTCTGCTCACTCTTGTCTCCACTACTTTGTTTCTGCTAAATAAAGCAAGCATCTATTCATTCGTCAAAGTCATCTCCACTACCACGTCACATGGATCCTTATGATGTGGTAAGGTTGCCTTAGCAAGCTCTAGTCTTAATCCATAGATGAACTCCTTGTTTCACTTAATCATAGTATCCACCGTAGCATACCCGTCTTGGATAGCTACTCAAATCTTGTAGCATGCTCCGACACAGTCATGTCCCCTTGCACTAACTCAGCGAACTTTCATAACAAGGTTAACTTGGCAATTTCAAACATAAACCTCTCCTCGAACCTCCACTTGAACTCTGCCTAAGTTAAATTCTCCTCTGGAATCCCAATTGTAACATTGTTCCACCAGTACAACGCAGCTCCTTACAGTTGCTTGGATGCGAACCTCCTCTTTTGCTCATTGTCTAGACCTAAGTCAGAAAAAATACTTTCACAATGGAGAAACCTATTCTCCACTTCAATTGCATCCTGCATTTCAATAAGCGGCTTTACTCCAACTTTTTCATAATCCCTGCTCAGCACAGCATGGTTGTTGACCAGTAGGACATCATAAGTCACTACTCCAGCATTTCCTCCAACTAATTCAATAGCAGCTCATGCTTGCATCATGTTGACAAAGAACTGATACATAGCTTTCGTATCCACCGGTGGTGTTCCAAAACCCACATTAGCAGTTGTTTGTCGACCCGAATTCCTTCTTGTGTTGGGCCTGAAATTTCCAGTAGTAGTGATGCTTCCTCCACGAAGATTCACTCTTCCATTTCCTGCCTCCATATTTAGTTCCTTAAGTCTGCATTCGAACCTTAATAAGATACAGGAGAACGGTCTAAGAGAGAGAGAGAGGGAATAGAGATAAAGTGTATACTGTATAGAAAATACAAGTACGTTACTATAGCATTATCCCATGTCCCAATCTTATTCCTTAATTCGTTTGGATTATGTTTTCATAACTCTTTTAAGTTCAAAAATTCTTTTAGTTTTAATAAACCTATGCTCTGATACCAAGTTGTAACTTCCCTCATTTTAAGATCTGAAACTAAGCGCTACAGATGCTATAGTCATCTACGGTGTTAATTTCTAGTTATAAAATGCAATAATGTTAATTGTATACAACATCAAAGCACAAGAATATGAAACTTTTTTAAACACAATTTCAAATGAACTTTCTCATTTCATTTCAGAGATAATATTTCAAATTCATTACATAATCTCAAATGTTGTCCAAGTTTAGAAAACATATAATTATTACAAAACCTCTAAGAGCGACATATAAAGATGCCCCTTGGTTGGTCAGAGTTTACTACTAAGCAGTCATAACTTCTGCCGTTACATACATTACAAAAAAATGAAATTTCAACATAGCGGATATTATATATATATGTGTGTGTGTGTGTGTGTGTTGGCTCATACATAGCTAGATCAGCCTCATGCATGTCTCTGGAAGCTTTATTCGTCCAGTCTAAATAACCTGTAAACCCTTACTTTCGGCCTACTCAAATCAACTGAGCACCCGAGACGTTAAGTGGAAAACATAAACCTTGAGTTGGACAAAAATTCTGGTGTGAATAATATTATACCTTCTCGATTTATGGATATCTAGTGAGATCATGCCACCGAGGGAAACGAGTTTACCTTCACAAATATCTTTAAAAATATATTCTTTTGCAAATCAACTCCTACAATCATAATGGTTAAAATAAGCAATAATCACAATAACAAGCATGATGTATTGTGTAAATAAGACCAATCTGTCTAAATCACTAGACTATCTATTCCAACATCATAGTTTTCTTAGGATAATCACAAACCTATGGCTGACTCGGGCCTAACAAATATATCAAATTCTCTGAAATGCTTTAGAAGACAACTAAACGGTCTGTCCGAAACTTACTATTACTAGGGTCACTCTGATCATAATGGTTTTGTAGGTTAATCAATAACCTATCTCATCTCTGTGTATTCCTTTTTATGCGTAAATCTACTTTTAGTCTTACCAATGACGAAGCCCTACGCACTGGAAATTTGGACTTATATCAGCTAGGGCTTATAGCTGAAGTAGGGTGTTACCCTACACTAGTCCCATTTAGTTTTCTAATATCTAATTTAATTCATCCTATCACAGTTTATATAAAGGTGATAAGAACAATAATCTCTTTAGTAAGATTCTAGGCTAAAAACCATTTTATTTCCTTAACAACATAGTTCTTTATAAATGATTTAACCCTTGAAATTATACTTTAAAACAAGGAAAATAAGCCCTTTACTTTATCCAAAATATTTATGCCATGATATATGCTTTTATAAAATTATATTGATGAAGTTCGATATAACTTAGAGGCCATCGCTCCTTAAAACTATAAGCTACTAAGCCAAAACAATAAAACGCTTTCATAGATAAAGGCGGCATGGTCATTTCTGACATGGGCCATCGCACCCTTTCGTTATCAAAATTCATATAAAGGGTCTGAATTAACAAAATATAAGGCAACAAGGTCGATTGTATGTACATCGCACTTCATAGAGTGCCGAATAAAACATAGACTTGGAATTAGTACAGATGCATGCTTCACTTTGATAACTTCGACAAGTCTCAACAAGGCCTCTCTTTGAGTTTTCACTGCTTACAATTTTGGGGTTAGCGAATTTATTCGTTAACATTTTGATACTAGAAGGAGGGCTCGAACCTCCGACTTCGTTAAAACCATAAGTGGAACTGCTCGAGCATGCATATTTAGGGCATAAAGAACTTACCCTACCAAGCATAATCCCAACCAATCTACTTTTGATTACATCAATTAAGTCATGCCAATTAACCATGTTAAATTGTCTGAACAAAGGTCTTTCATGCCTCGAACAACTAGGCCCACTTTCCCAATTACTAATGATACCCGGCTTCACAAAGAACAAGTGTTAAGAATTAGTGCATTGCAAATGATGGAAAATAAAAGAGGACAAGCAGCGTCTTATAACCTAGATAAATGGAGCTTGAATCCATTCCATCTAGTGCCATCACGGACTTTTGCTTTAGGAAAACAGTGCAAGAGAGATAATGTCCTCTCAAGAATAAGAAAAGAGATTCAACTTAAAGCAAAGGGGACCATTTTCGAAAGAGAAGTAACAAAGGATTTCGAACGATCCACTAGAAAGTGTGAAGGTATTCTTAGCCACTCTCAAGGACAAAATGAAACTCGAGATTCTTTAAAAAGGAAGCTTGTTGTGGAATCTATGGAACTTAGTGTAAGCAACAAAAGAGCTAAGCATCAGCTAAAAGGGCTAGTTTCTAAATCACGACTTTCAAAATATTGCACCTTCACTACTTTTATTGAAAAAATCTATTTCTTGACTAAAGATGAGCTCGACTATTGGCCTTTGCAAAAGAGGAGATCCAAGTTTGAAAGGAATCGTGGAAGCTCATATTGTCATTATCATCTTGCAAATGGCCATGACACCATCCAGTGCAGAAGCTTAGAAGGAGTAATCTTTAATTTTCTAGGGTAAGGAAAAATTAATGAATTTGTGAAGAGATTTTAAATAATTCAACAATAATAAAAGGTTCTTCAAATAAGAGATTCTCCATGGTTAAGGAGTAGGATTCTCCTAAGGTTAAATGTAGCCATCAAAGGCTCATGATCGCAAGAGGTCCCTGGCCATCAAAGTCCCTAGACATTAAAGGCTAATGACCGCAAGAGGTCCCTAGCCGTTAAAGGCCCTAGACTTCAAACGCTCTTGACCACAAGAGGTCCATGGTCACCAAAGGCTCCAAGGCTTCCGTGCCGTCATCAAATTGCCTCATGGAAGAGCCTCCTAGAGGGAGGTTGAAGTAAGCCTTTAGTGCTATCATCAAAGGATTCACTAAAGCACCAGAAAAGCCTTCAACCACTACCCATGTGGCGTAGTTGGAGCATGCCTTTGGTGTCGTCATCAAAGGCCTCACTAAAGCACTGAACCAAACCTTCGGTGTCGTCATCAAGGCCTCACTAAAAAGCCTCCTAGAGGGAGGTGTGGGTAAATCTTTGATTTTTCTTAAGATAACTAACCAAACGCATCAGATGGCAGACCCAAGTCATGATCTATGATGGTGATATTGGTTCTGATCCAAGTAGAGATCATCACCTAAGATGGTGCGAAAATGTGGATCAAATTCAGAGCCAAGTAGTGCTCCTAATCAATCAATCTTCTAGAGGAAGTTTTATCAAATTCTGAGCCAAATTATGCTCTAAATCAAACGAATATTCTAGATGACGGTCCATCAAATATGAGTTATTTATGTTTCTCAACAAACGCAACGTTTTATCAAATTTGGATTACTGAATTACTTAAATATCTAGATCTTGGGTTTAATTTTATTAATGATTTAATAAGCTTCTTAACCTTCTTTTAAATCATAAGTAATAATGGTAAACTTATTTTAGAAAAATGTTTAAAAAATAAATACCTTAAAAAAAAAATTGATAATGTGACCGAAAATCGTTTTATCGATAAATAGCTTTTTTCTCAACAAAAGTTTTTCGAACTTTTTGTGCATATCTAAGTAATCACCAAGGAGGTAATTAGAAAATGAAATATTTTCAAGTTTATGGCTTACAAAATGTGATGATGTCATAAGACCTTTTAAAAATTGGCAAAAAAGGAAAATGAGCAAATAAGAAAACATTTAGCTCTTAAGCTAATGATCAAATGAACACATTAGCAACTAATTAACACACACATCTCTTCATTGAGATTGAAAGGTTCTAGAATTTTCTAATGGATAAGAGATATTATCATGATGAGGGTATAAATGTAATTTTCCTAAAGGAGAAGTGACATAAAGGAGAAGTGTGCATAAATGGAAGTGCATAAGTGTTAAGCAAATGATAAAATAGATGTGATGGGAGGTAAGCCTTCTAAGGAGGGTGAGGTAAAGCTTATGCTTCACATTTGAAGCCTATGATTATAGGGGAGGGATTCACTTAATAATCACAAATAAATTCCTAAGCTTGAGATGAAGTAGGAGGGTTGAAAATGGTGGAAGTGCTTAAGCACTAACAACTCTTTAACTTTTTCAAAAGTTAGCCAAATCTTTCCTATTATCTTTTAAACTTTGATTTGGTCCAAAAACATCATGGGAAGCATGAATGGAAAGTAAGAAGTGGGAGAAGTTGAGAGAAAGAAGGGGAGCTTCGATGGGCCATGATCATGAAGGAGGAGAAGGAAGGTGATGGCTTTGGTTTGAAAATGCTAAAGGTTGGAACTTTAGGCTTGGGTTAATGGGAGGAGGTGGTCCTTTGGTTCTTGTCGCTTTGTGCTGGGTTAGGCACGAATCGAATTGAGTTATCTTACTTTCTCTTAAGTATATATTGTGTTTATATATGTCGTGTACAAAGTATAAAGTTAAATTGACATTAACTAAGTAAAGTTATGAACTTTGTACTCCACTTGCTTTTGAAAGCAAATGATAATTTTATATTGTATAACATCACTACTATTACCCTCTTAAACATGTAGCATGACCTTGAATTTATCTTTAAATGATTGTTTAACTTGTGTGCTAAATTGAAGAAAGTATGAAAGTATTTGAATCGAGAATAGTCATTATAAGTGCACTTCGGAATCTTTTGTGTTCGAGAATATTTATATATATGGAACATTATTGTTAGAGATTTCTTTCCGTGATTTTTAAGAATCCTAATGATATTACTTACTATAAAAATATAAAGTCCCCAATCATTTTTTTAAGTGTTAAAACAATCGCAAATATTGTGTTTTTCAATGTTGTTTTAATTAGGTCTTTTAATGACACTTATAGATATTGTACTAAGTCACTTATGGTTTTAAGTGTTCAAAATGTGATGTTTTGGCTAGTTTTTTGTAATTTAAATGATTCAAAAATTATTTTCTTTATAAAATCTTTTTATGGACTCCTTGTAAAATTTAATTGTATGAAAAAAAGTAGAAGTTTAAATATAGTTTTAATAATTATTTACGAATTTTGAAAGTAAAATGCTTTAAAATGTGAAATATGTTTTTAATCAAACTTCTAAATTAGTTATTTTCAAGTAATATTTTACATAGATATTTAAAACCTGTTTAAAAGTATTTCTAAGGTATTATTTTATATACATAAGTTTTGACTAAGGTGATTGACTAGGCTTAAAACTAAAAGCCGATGAGCAAACTTATCTGTTTGTGAGATTCAAGAATGAAGTGTCTGGGCAAGGCTTGGAGCAATTAGTGCCCAAATTTACCTGGCTTCACTCTTGATCAAGGAACGGTGTAGATTGAAATGTTGAAAACATGTTAATCTTGTTGTTTACTTACTTGTTTAAAAATGGTAATTAACTTTACTTAACTCTAAAGGCCAACGAAGTAGGTTTATCTATTTCTGAGAGTTAAAGATTGATATCGAGTAGGGACAGAGCAATAGAGCTCTAACCTACCGGGCTTCCCTCTTAAACGAGGAATGGTTAAGTTGGGAATGTCGTAAATGAGTTAAGTATAAAAATCTTGATTTTTATAAACAATGGTTTTTAACTAGATAATCGATTAGCCTATTATTGATCTTAAGCGAATACAAACTTAGGTCTTTAAAACAAAGGTTTGTAAGATAGTATCAAGTAGGAAAATGGTTCGGGTTTGTTGTAATAATGTGTTAATAACATTCGTTTTTAAACTTTTTGATTACACTTAGGGATGTAAATAGATCTTTAAACTAATGTTTTAAACAAAATCATAGATGAAATGGTTTTGGGTTTGTTGTGACAATGTGTTAATAACATTTATCCTTAAACTTTTTGATTACACTTGTGAATGTAAATAGATCTTTAATAATGTTTTAAAGATAAGCATAAGTGAAATGCTTTTTGATTAGTAGTGATAATGTATGAATAACATTAGTCTTAAACCTTTTGAATGTATTCGTGAAAGTACTTAGATCTTTAAAATGGATATACTGAAGGAGATTATAAGTAAGGAATATTTTCTGAAAAAGATAGAAAAATCAATGTTTTAAAGTAAGACATCTTATTAATGATTTGTGAATATACTTATACCGTTTGGGATAAGTACATAAATAATTTTAAGGTATAGGAAAAGCAAAGGTTTAAAGTAAGAAATCTTGTTAATAATTTATGAATATACTTATACCATTTGAGATAAGTATATGAATATTGAGATAAGTATATGAATACTTTTGGGAAGTGTAGAAATGTGTCCAAATGAATATCGATGTTTTAGTTAAATGGTGAAGTTTAATAAATGGAGTTTCATTTATAAAGGAGTTTACTAACTAAAAATGAGTTTTACTAATTAAATAGGTTTTTGATTAATAAACGAAGATTAATTAAAAAGAGGATTAGAAGTCCTTTATATGACTTAATCGTACTAGTTTGTTTCGATCGTGCTTTGTGTGTTGCTTGCTTATGGACAGTATACAGGGACTTAGTGTCCTATATGTGATTATTCTCATTGTATTGGACTCTTTTTTATTTGATAGTTAATTAACAGGCTATCAAATCAAGGCCAAATATTCTTTGGAAATATCTAGAAGATACATGGGAATTATATTGTATATTTATTCTACGTAATGCTATATTATACGTATAAACTTGTTTCACTCTTTAAGGATGAATGATAAGGAAATCCTCTACTTAAACGGTTAGGCGATGATCTCTAATCTTATGTATTTTCTGTTTATTTCCTATAGAAGCGGGGTTTAGATTCTTGAGAAATCGATTGATTAGATTTGGAGAACCCAGTAAGCGAGGCAGTGTACTTATATGAGATGACTTGAAAACGTAACCACTATAAAACCATGTACGTGCTCTATGCTTTGGAAAAGGTTCGTGATTGCTTCGTGATGCTAGAATCAATGTGGAGATTCGAGATCGGTTTGAGATGCTCGAATATATGTAGTTGTTCATGATATATTCAATATATGGGAATCCATGTGTGATTTCGAGACCAATTAAGGTATGGGAATCCATGTGTGATTCCAGGATCTATTGAGGAATCCATGTGTGGTTCTAAGATCTGTTGAGATAGGGGAATCCATACATGGTTCTGTGATCTGTTTGAGCTGGAGCTTATGTGGAAGATCCATTCGAGTGGTGACTCGTGGGCTGGAATGCCGTATGTAGCCTCATCAGCGGGTATGACAAAAACCTGAGATATGAGACATAGGCAGTAAGGCTGGCAAACCCATAAGGTGTATGCAACTCCATTTTTAGGGATACTTACTAAGATATGCATGCTGGAGCGATACATTAATTCTTAGGAAGACCAGCTTTGGTTTTCCTATTGTACATTCACTAAAGATGTATGATGTTTCGGAAGGATATCTATGATCCTTGTGCAGTAGTTCGGATTCGGCTTACCCAAAGAGATCTATGAGGAAATCCTACACAAGTAATGAACGTGCCTTAGTAGTTGTGATTGTATACCTATTATTTTTGTGATATACATTCACATGCATTGTAGCTATGTGATTATTCATATTTCATACCTTAGACATTATTATATTATAACTAGATTTTATAATAGGAATGGTTTGGTTATCGTAAGGTAAAAATCTATCCGTGTTTATTAGCAGCATGATCTTATAAGATACTCTTATTTTGATGGGTTTTAAGATATAACAAATCTATAAGATTTGAGTTTCTCAGTCTGATTTACCAGACTGATCCGGGTGTTATTTTCTTAATGCTCGGGTCAGCTCGAATATGTTTCCAGATTTAGCTATGGTTCATTGGAGTCCTTGGAGAGGAGTTGGATGATTTCATGCCGTACTTGCATTCCGCTGCATTACTTGATTGTATCTATCAGCATTTGTGAGGATAAGTTGTTATAACTGTCCAGGCCGATGATAGGTGTGTTTTCTCTAGTTGTTGTATGTACATAAATTTTTTCTTTCTGGTAAAGACATTTTGAGATATTATATATTACCGTTCCGCATGTAAGATTCTGATATTATGTTCTCTTCTTTCTTATTATATTTTCTTTTTTTCCCTAACAATTCATCTTTCCAGCACTTGGTTGCTCGGCATGTGAATACCTTGGATATAATAATGTAGACATTCGAGATTGAAAAAGTTGATCTTTATAGCTGGAATCGGAACTAAAGGTTAAGCGAGAGCTTGGCTTTGTGCATATGATTCATTAAGAGAAAGGGTAATAGAATGCCTTATTATGAGTTAAGTGTATATATACTAGAGTGTGGACTTGTATTGTTATAAAAACGTTATGTATTGTGTGTATTGGTTTGTAGAGTGGCTTATGGATTCTGATCAATACGAGTTGCTATCGTTATTGATAGGGATCTCTAAACATTTGGACTAAGCACACCGCCACAGTGTTGTTTTTGAAATTGGTAAATGGAATAATTTTACCTAGGATTACATTTTATATATAAAAGGATAATTTTCAAAAATTGATGTAGTTATTTATGATGTGCTTGTTTGTTAGGAAATGATAATATTCTATTATTATCATTTGTTGCTTTATTTGTTGTGCTTAACCAATTTATGAGTGGTTTTATCTTTTCACTAGATGGGTTGGGTAGGTAATAACTTATGGGAATATTGAAATGAATATCTTGTGAATTGAGTTTCACATTTTGACGATAATGCATTCGATGATAATATTGGGTTACAATTTAATTTTAACAAGAGTTGGTTATTTTAGTCTAAACAAAGTAAACACTTATACAATAGTTTTATATAATAATATAACTTATATAAGTATGGTTTATAAATATAGTTTATAAATAGAAAAAGATTTAAACTGAAAATTTGAGAACATAAATCCCGGCATATTAGAAATTGATTTTCTAAGATTTTGGAAAACAGTACCAATAGTATTTGAAAGTAAACATTTGGGAATTGGTATTTGGAATTGACATCATGGTACTTAGTTATATTTATGAAGTGTTTGATACCTTTTTGAAAATGATTTTGGTTAAGTCCGAAAGGCATGGTTTAGATGCCTAAACTCACTTCTGTCATTGAAAATGATTTTGGTGATGACCGCAGCATTGTTAGCATTTATTTTCGAGTTTCAAAGTAAGGGATGCTATAGTAGCAATTTGCTACAAAGTCATTTGATAAAATAGATTTTGATTTAAATCCTGGAAGTATGTTTGGTATACCAAATTTTTATGTATACATATTTCAAAATGATTTGAAATAAGATCTGGTGTTTAGTTCTTGATATTTCGGTTAAGAAATCTTATGGATGCATGTATCCTATGCATTAGGTTAATTTGGTTATGCATCTTGTATGATCTGTTGATCGGTAATTTTAATTGGTTGATATGAAATGGTACTTTCGACAACTTTGGACAGTCGAAACTAAATCGTCGAAATTGTAGGATTTGTATAATAACAAAATCTGAAGCTAAGTGTTTTGTGAAGATATAAAGATGAGTTTATACAACACTTGAACTTAGAAATGGTAGAATTTAATTAAGTTTTAAAATGATTGAATATCCATGTTAAGTAAAATGAACTGGATATTTTTGTATATACTCTGAGGATGTGGTGGAGTATTATATGAGTATGAACTTAAGTTACATAATGCTTAGTAACTTGAAGAAATTTTATCAAATGGTACATAAGTGGTTTTAGTATTAAGTAAGAAATACTAAGTGATAATGAATGTTGATGAATTAAATGTGAATTAAAATGGAAAATAATGGGTAATTAAAGAAACCAATTGATTAGAGTACATAAGTTGTACGTAGATCATCTTATTCGCTTAGCCTTTTTGATCTAGTATTCGAGCATATGAATTTCAGGGTGATTCACACTGGTCCGAGTTTGGATTTTTCATATATGGCAATGTAAGAAGAATACGGGTTTCTAATCAAGGAACCAGATCAAAGTTCACACTAGAGAGGTCAAGTGATCTTACTAGTTTGAAAGTGAAATTTATATGACCGAGAAAGTAATCAGATTTGATATTGCATACGGATGGTATATGTATATCATATGGGATTTAAAAATATTTATGTGCTATGTATGTTGGCTTATGGAGCGTTTGAGGAATGACTCTTCGAACTGCTTGGGGTAGCATGAGTGATCGACTAAGTAATATCCGAGACTGTTGAGTGTAAGGTATACTTAGTAGTTTGATTGTCATCCTTATGCAATTAGGGGTTTCTGAATCTGGGTAAACCATGAGTTTGGTTGCTAGTAATTAGGATACTATAAGTATCAGTGTGTGATTGTTTCTTTTATCGCTCGTGTCGGAATTTAAAGGATGAAATATTCTAAGTAGGGAGAATGTAATGACCCTGCATTTTGGACACTTCGTATTTAAATATCTGAATTATTTAAATATTTGAATCTTTGATTAAATGTTATTAAAATGATTTAACAAACTTATTAAATTCCTTTTCAATCATAAGTAATGATGGTAAACTTATTTTGAAAAAATATTTACATAAATAAATACCTTGAAAAATGTTGATAATGTGATGAAAAATCGTTTTATCGATAAACAGTTTTTTTCCAACACAAGCTGTTCAATCTTTTTGAGCATATCTAATTATTCACTAAGGAAGAAATTAGCAACTAAAAATATTTTCATGTTTATGGCTCACTAAATGTGATGGTGTCATAAGATATTTTAAAAATAAGCAAAAAAGGAAAATGTGAAAATAAGGAAACATTTAACTCTTAAGCTAATGATCAAATGAACATATTGGCAACTAACTAACACACACCCCTCTTCATTGATCTTGGAAGGTTCTAGAATGTTATAATGGATAATAGACATTATCATGGTGAGGTTATAATGGTAATTAGATTAAAGAATAAGTGACATAAAGGAGAAGTGTGCATAAATGGAAATGCTTAAGTGTTAAGCATATGATAAAGTAGAAGTGATGGGAGGCAAGCCTTCCAAGGGTGGTGAGAGTAAGCTTATGCATCACTTTTTGAAGCCTATAAATAAAGGGAAGGGGTTCGGTTAATAATCACAAAAAATTCCTAATATTGAGATGAAGTAGGAGAGTTGAAAATGGTGGAAGTGCTTAAACACTAATCCACTAATTACTATTTAACTTTTTCAAAAGTTAACCAAATCTTCTCTAATCTCATTTAAACTTTGTCTTTAGGCCTAAGATATCATGGGAAGCATAACTAGCAAGTAAGAAGTAGGAGGAGGTGAGAGGAAGAAGGGGAGTTTAGATGGGCCGTGAGCATGGAGGAGGAGGAGGAAGGTGTTGGCTTTAGTTTGAAGTGCTAAAGGTTGGACCTTTAGGCTTGTGCTAATGGAAGGAGGTGGTCGTTTAGTTCTTGTGGCTTTGTCCAGGGTTAGGTATGGATCTAAGTGGGTTATCTCGCTATCTCTTAAGTATGTGTTATGTATATATATGTTGTGTGCAAAGTATAAAGGTAAAGTGACATTAACTAAGTAAAGTTAAAAACTTTGTACCCTTCTTGCTTTTGAAAACAAATGATAACTTTATATTGCATAACATCACTTCTATTACCCTCGTAAACATGTGGCGTAGCTTGACTTGATGTTTAAATAATTGTTTAACTTGTGTGTTAAATTGAAGAAAGTATGAAAGTGTTTGAAACGAGAATAATCGTTATACGTGCACTTCGTAATTCCGTGTTTTTGAGAATTTTTATGAATAAATGGAAATATATTCTTAAGGATTTCTTTCCATAGGTTTTAAGCACTCTAATGGATGCACTTACGGTAAAATAAGAAATCTCAAATCATTTGTTTAAGTGGTTTAAACTAGTCGTAAAGATTGTGCTTTTCAATGTTCTTTAACAAAGACTTTTAACAACACTTATAAATGCTCTAGTAAGTCGCTTTTGGTTTTAAGTGTTTAACATGCGATTTTTTCGCTAGTTTTTCTTGATTTAAATGATTTCTAAATTCTTTTCATTATAAAATCTTTTATGAAGTTTTTATAAAATGTATTGGGGTATGAAAAAGAGTAGAAGTATAAATGTAGTTTTAAATGATTATTTATGAATTTTGAAATTGAAGTGTTGCAAAATGTGAAACATGTTTATAATCAAACTTGTATATTAATTACTTTCAGTTAATATTTTACATAGATATTTAAAACCTATTTAAAAGTATTTCTAAAGTATAATTATATATATATATATATATATAAGTTTTGACAAAGTTGATTGATTAGGTTTAACACTAAAAGCCGATGAGTAAACTTGTACGTTTATGAGATTCAAGAATGAGAGCTTTAAGCAAGGCTTAGAACAACCAGTGCCTAAACTTACATGGCTTCACTCTTGAACGAGAAAAAATGTAAGTTGAAATGTTTAAAACATGTTAATCTTTTTGTTTACTTACTTCTTTAAAAAAAGGTAATTAACTTTACTTAACACTAAAAGCCAACGAAATAGGTTTATCTATTTCTAAGAGTTAAAGATTGATGGAAAGTAAGGATGGAGCAATAGAGCTCTAACCTATCGAGCTTCCCACTTGAATGAGGAATAGTTAAGTTGATAATGTCGAAAATGAGTTAAGTATACGAATCTTGATTTGTATAAACAATGGCTTTTGACTATATAATCGATTAGTCGATTATCGATCTTAACCGAATACGAACTTAGATCTTTGAAACAAAGGTTTGTGAGATAGTAACAAGTAGGAAAATGGTTTGAGTTTGTTGTGACAATGTGTTAATTGCATTCATCTTTGACCATTTTGATTACACTTAGGGATGTAAATAGATCTAAAGAATGTTCTAAAGATAAGCATAGGTGAAATGGTTTTGGGTTTTTGTGACGGTGTGTTAATAACATTCGTCTTTAACCTTTTTTGTTGTACTTATGAATGTAAATAGATCTTTAATTATGTTTTAAAGATAAGCGTAAGTGAAATGGTTTTGTGTTTTTAGTGGCACTGTTTGAACAACATTAGTCTTAAACCTTTTGAATGGATTTATGAAAGTACTTAAATCCTTAAAATGGGTATTTAAAGGAAATTATAAGTAAGGAATCTTTTTCGAAAAAGATAGGAAAAACAAAATTTCAAAGTAAGAAATCTTATTAATGATTTGTGAATATACTTATACCATTAAGATAAGTACATAAATATTTTTGAGGTATAGGAAAAGCAAAGGTTTAAAGTAAGAAATCTTGTTAATGATGGGAAGTGTTGAAATATGTTGAAAAAGAATAATGATGTTTTAATTGAACTGCGAAGATTAATTAATAAATGGAGTTTCATTTATGAAGGATTTTACTGAGTAAAAATGAGTTTTACTAATAGAAGAGGGTTTTAATTAATAAATGAAGTTTAATTAAAAAAGGGATTAGAAGTCGTTTATATGACTTGATCATGCTAGTTTGTTTCAATCGTGCTTTGTATGGTTTGAAACAACCTCAAGAGCTTGGTATGACAGATTTAAATCTTATCTATTACAATCAAATTTTGAAAAAGGAAAAGTAGATAATACACATTTTATTAAAAGCGATAAAAATGATATCCAGTTAATACAAATAAATATAGATGATATCATTTTTGGATATGGCAATGATATACTAAATAAGGAATTCTCAGAAATAATGACTAAGGAATTTGAAATGAGTCATGTAGGAGAACTAATTTTTTTTCTAGGATTACAAATAAAACAACTAAGTAATGGATTTTTATTAATTAAGAAAAATATGCAAAAGATTTAGTTAAGAAATATGGTATGTCAAATACCAATAGTAAACTAACTCCCATAGCAACTAATGAAAAATTAAATAAAGAAGAAAATTCAAAAGATGTTGATCAAAAATTATATAGAGGAATGATTTGATCACTACTCTATATAACCGCTAGTAGACCTGATATAATGCATAGTTTTGTCTCTTTGCAAGATATTAATCTCAATCCAAAGAAACTCATTTAAAATCCATAAAATGAATTTTGAGATATGTAAAAAACACATTAGACTATGGACCCTTTTACCCAAAAGAAGACTCCTTTGAATAATTTCATATAGTGATGCTGATTATGCTAGTTGCAAATTAAACCGTAAAAGTACAAGTGGAACTTGTCACTTTTTGGAACACTCTCTGCTTTCTGGTATTAGTAAGAAGCAAAATCTGTATCTCTATCCATGATAGAAGCATAATATATTTCAACACCATTAGCATGTTCATAGGTTATCTATATGGAACAAACTTTAAAAGATTTTGGTTTAAGTTTTACTAAATTACCAATATACTGTGATAGTACAAATGTGATTAATCTATCTAAAAATCCAACACGTTATGCTAGAACTAAACATGTTGATATAAGACACCATTTTCTAGGAGATAATGTAAACAAAGAAATAATTTCACTTAAATCTATAAACACTAAAAATCGAACAGCTGATATACTAGCAAAACTATTGAATCATACATCTTTTACTAAGTTAAGAAGAGAGTTAGGAATTTGTTCTCTATTGAAAATATAAAAATAATGAAGTAAAAAATTACAAAATATAAAGAAAAACAAAATAATTAAAATTATAACATATATGTCGACATATCCTATCCACTATGTTGATATATAATGGTATTTTTGGTTTTTCAAATTTCCCTACAAAATTCAAATTGGTGGTTATATGATAACCAAATTTTGACTTTTTTATTCATTTCTATGTATGCTCTCTATTTTAAACTTCTAAAACAAATAAACTACGGCCTCCTCTAATTCCAAACGTTATAGAGAAGAAAATTTATCGTTTTTCTTCCCTTCTCCTACCCAAGGCCCCTTCTAGAACACTACTATAACCAAAGTTATTGAATTGGAAGGATAAATCGAAATATTCTAGAGATGTTAACTGAAGTACAAGTTGTGCAACTTTGTATTTCCAAAGAATGAGAGACAAGTAGAATTTTTCGTAATTTGCAAAAATATCTGTTGGAAAATCCAACGAATCTAATAGTTATTGAAGATGATTATGCAAATTTGACCATTCATGACCCATTCAAGGCAGCAGTGACGAGGAAGAAGTGGAAGATTAAGAGGAAGAACTCATGGAGAAAGATGACGTAGTCCGATGCGTCAAAGATGTATGTTTCGATCGAGATGGAAATCTCATCGAACAAAAAGGGAACTTTTGCCTTCATTATCCTTACTGTCCTATTCATGAATCCCACATCATTAGGAAATCATGTTAGGATGGTACTTATTTTCGTTAATTTAATTGTGTGGTGTGTGTATTTAATTTAATTTAACATTTTTTTACCTATTTAACGTACATTTTAAGATGTGATTGGGTGTAGTATCGAACTAATATATAGATTGGTTTGGTTACTGTTAATGATTTGTGTTATCACATATCATTTCTTATATATCATTCTTACCATTATTTCCGTTTCATGATTATCTCATTTTAAATATCAGTTATTATTCTTATACAAATCATTCTTATCGTCACTATATGTCATTAGTCTATAATATTTTATTGAGGAGGAGTTAGAATTGGAGTAAGAGTTAGTGTTAGGGTCAGGTGGTTACTTTGTTGATGACAAAAGGGGAGAAATATATAAAATATAGGCATATATTAAGGAGGAGTTTTGTAACCCAGGGAGAGTTATATTATATTTTATATAAATAGTTGTCATCATCAAAAAGAGGAGATTGTTAGTACCTTAAATTTTGGTTTTGATGATAACAACTATAGGACATTACACAAATATAGATACTAATTATTTATCAAGTTATATATAGTATATAGTGCAGGATATTAGACAAGTGTTGATTAAGAAGACTGTATAGTATCAAGAATAGATTCAAGATGCTGATATAAAGTTTTAAGAGATGAAAAATGAAGGCTCATGAGTATTGAAGAGTTCAAGATTTCACTTTCTTGATCTCTCTCTATTTCAAATAAGTTATAGAGTCATAGAATTTTTGTTTAAACCCCGATAGCACTTTCTTATCTCTCTCTCTATTTCAAACAAGTTTTAAATATTTTCAAATATCCTGGTTTTCAAAATAATCTTTTCAAACATCTAGTCAAAATATTTCTCAAAATAATTTCTTAACCTTTTATATTTACAGAGATATTATATTAAGTTTTTAAGTATTTTTTAATATATTATATATTTTTTGAATTTTAGTTTATATTTTCCTTATATTTATTTTTGATATTTACTTATAATTTATAACTATATTGATTTTGTCTATATTATTTACATTATATTGAATGCGCTTAACAAATCTCTCACAATTGTTTTATAAAATTTTATTAAGTTATATTTTGATTAAATGCATATAAACTATATTAAAATGATTCTACAAAGTATCAAATTATTTTACGAAGCAATGGATTTTCAAAATAATATTTTTTGAAGTGTATTTCAATTTTGTGAAGAGTATGTCGACATAATGGCCATAATTTTCAAAATTCAAATTTGAATGAAAGTGTTCTTTCATTGTATCTCTTCGCGAATGGATGTAACCATTGTTTCCCTATATATACCAGGCTTCCAAACGAATTTTTAACATATACTTTCTTATTCTTCTCTCGTCTTTCCACTTTCTCGTTTTCTAAATCAAAATATACTCAAACTCTATTGAAATTCAACCAGAATCAAATTCAATCATCGGTAGTTTGATTCTCCATCGTTTACTCTCTGATTTTTCTCATCTCTCTCACTCGAACCAAGATTAAAGTGTTATTCAAGAGTTATAGGATCAACTATAATCAAGATCAAAGATCAGAGTCTATAAATTCTATCAAATCATATTGTTGTACTTGTGGGTGTTATTTTAGCTAGTAAAATCAATTGGGTGTGCTTAATTGCCCGTAAATGTAGTGGATATGCTTGTAGCCTGAAAATCAAGCGACTCTACCCAGAGGTCGGGATTCTGGAGAGTGTGTCTTATAGCCTTGAAATCGAGATTGTGAATATGTGCAAGGAATTGTGCGGGACATGATGTAGAGTAACTCCAAACCAGTACAAAATCCTGGTGTGTTCTTTCATTTTTACTTTTACTACATTTACTTTTATCTGCATTTTGATTCTGTGATTGTTTTTGTGATTGTTAGTTACATCATTCCAAGTAAAACCTTAAAAAATTGAAAAAAATTCATATAATCAATTAAATAATATTCACCCCTGGTGTTAATTTAGGCTTAAGATCCCTATTCCGCTGACTCATAAGAGCTACAAAAAAATTATAATGATGATCATAGAATTATTGTAAATGTTGTGAGTTAGCTAATGTTTAAGATAGTGAGGATATCGATGCTAATAAATGAGTGTCAGTATCAGTTGATGATGTGTTAATCAAATTAAACAATTTGCATCATGTTGAAATGACAATGTCTTGAGTTGCAGCATTGCGTAAAGCTCCATTTTTTGATGCTAGAGTTGGTGACAAGTAAAAGAGCTATTGGCATGTATAAGTCCACGTCAATAATGTTATGAAACTTTTGCTATAAAGTACTAACAAATCCTACAACCATGATTAATTTCGAAGCAATGAGGATATCGACATTGACAAATAGTGGTGACGAGAATTCGAAATTGGTAGTTGGTTAAAAAATTTATAAAATGATAAAGCGATAGTGTCGAGAGTGTCGATGTTATACAAAGCATGGATTGCGATGTTAAAATAATTGTGAAAAAGCGAAGAAAAAGGGTAAGGCTCTGGCCATAAAACCATGTTTCTAAGCATACATCGATGATGAGCGACATCGTCCTAAACAACGCCGAGTGTATTAACGTCGCATCTCATTAAGACATATATTGTCAACGACCTTTATGTTCTCCATTAAGCATCTCTGCACTTCGACTTGATTAATAAGATGTGATATGGCTTTGGCTCTATTAGCCTTGGTTAGTCAATCAATTACATTATTAGTTTCGATAGTCGTGACAACAAGAAGTCATCGTGTCCCAACGAAATAATGGGTTAGCATTGTTGAGATAGTAAGAACTTTACTAGTGCCGAATACCATGATAACATCATTGTTTAAAATTGTTATCAAGGCCACTAATACCGCATCCAAAAGCATCTATGACTTTGAATGAGTCACCGCATTTTACTTTCATCATTTACTATACGAAAGTCTTAGTGCTAAAAACATTAATTAACAAACTAACAAGATGACAAGGGTTTTATTAACTTCAACCGTTACAGTGACGTTGAGAATAGTGACGTTGAGAACCATCGGTACCGATCATAATAATAATGGCATGAGTGTCATCGAAGTTATTCAATAATAGATTTCATGTCTAATAAATCATCATCTTCCCCGATTTACCTAAAGTATACCAAGTATAGTGCCTACTTCATTTAATGTTAAAATACATATAAGTGGGATAAATACATGCTGATTAATCTAATCAAAATTCACCATCTTTGAGTTCAATAAGTACAAAACCCCCAAATCGAAACCTAACAGCAATTTTAAAAACCGATTGATTAAATCGATGTCTCAACTGAATCAAATTGAAATGAAAATTGTACCTGAATTAGAACTAGATGATTAAGAACCAGGAAAAACTAAATTTTTCTTAAAAGAAATGATGATTTCTTGCTTGAGTTGTTAGTTATAGGTAAAGAATAAAAGGGGAAGAACCTCCCTATTTATAGAAAGAAGCAGGCGCGTGAGAACCTTTAGATTGATTTTGAATGAGCGGTTGGATCAACGAAAGAAGACCAAAAGGAGGGAAAAGGACGATGCCGAGATTATTGACTTGAAAAGTCAATGATTCTTCTATACCGGGGGGAAAATGCTACTACTATAATCGTCATCGAAGGAGTTCAGTGTGCCGCTAAATCACAGCAACAAGCAAATGTCAAAGCAATAGTGTCGATGCTAATGAGAATGCTATCACCATGAATAACCTCAAAGATAAGTAGCCCAAGGAGCCAAAGACGTCGTACATCATCAATTCCACTTGTTATCAACGTTGGAATTCGTCAATATAGCTACTGATTAAAACCATCACTGCATCAAAGGCACAATGGTGTCGAACCCTATCAAAGTCGTTGTCCTTTTATAAATATAAAGTTGATATTCTACAATGACATCACTCAAGCATCACCGCGTATCAATAGGCTAACGATGATGACATTTCTAACCAACACCGCCTCTTATCGACTTCAAAGATAGCCTCTTATCAAACTCGAAGATAGCGTCACATTGACCTCGAAGATTAGCAGGGTGCCACACTTCATCAATAAAATGTATACCATTGGCGTCGTAAGCCATCAATGAGTGTTGTGCCTTGTCTCGCATTTCATTGTTGCTGGACTCAAGTAACACCGTTATTCACCCATTGTCTTCACAACAAGCTCATCACCAATCATTATGAATATTATAATCATTACATTGAAGCAGCATCGCACTACACAAGCACTTCAAAAGTATTGTTCTCTGATCACATCAAAGGAATACAAAGTTATGGCACTCTTCATTAATACTCAACGCCACACTTCATCAGCGTGTTTTCTCAGCATTTAGAGGATGGCATGTGTCTATGTGAAGCGATGTTGATGGTGGACGCTATCAATATCCATGAAGTCATCAATGCTGCCTTTTGATTATCGGTGCTTCATACTCATATTGACACAAGCCGATATCATCATCCACCTTTGAAGGACGTTGACCATTATGATAGAGGTCGACGATACCGTAGTCTGAAGTTGTCGCATACCTCCACTAAAAGAGTAAAGCGGAGACCTAGCACATACTAATATCAAATTCGCGAAATCCATTACCGGTACCATCGCTAAAGCGGTGCCGAAGCTTACCTACGTCGAAGTCCATGCCACTTTTCCCTATAAATATGGACTTTGGGGTGCCATTTTGGGTGACGAATTTTCTCCTCCCACTTCTTACATTTTCAACTTTGTATACACTAAATCAATTGGTGATTTTGTCTATTGTAATACTTGAACCTTGTAAAAATAAGGAATTAGAAATTAAACAATTGCATAGCATATGGATTATGATTTGCGACTAACTTATTTGTCTTTGATTATAATTTGAACTTTGACTGGACTTCGAACTTAAACTAGCATAGCATACTTGACTTTGAAAAAAGATCAACATAGCATACTCGACTTTGAATTTGGATGTTAATAGTATATTTGACTTCGAATTTGAACATGCATAGCATATTGAATTGACTTCAACAGTGAACTTGCATAGCATACTAGATCGATTCGACTTTGGACTTGCATATCAATCTAACTTGAGATTGTAATTTTCATATTGACTTACACATAGACTTATGCTTCTATTCTTATATTAACTTAAACATTTACTTCGATCACGTATCATATAACTTTGACTTTGATGCCTAGACTTGGAATTAGTATGGATGCATACTTTACTTATGGCTTCGACAAGCCTCAACAAGGCCTCTCTTTGAGTTACACTTGTTACTCAAACTTTCGGTGTTAGTGAATCTATTCGTTATAATAGGGTCGATGACTTTATAGAAATAAGTGGCATCATTTCATTTTATATAAAACATGGCGTCAAAGATCATTATCTATATTTGAAAATGTACGGCATCGCCCTCATCGAAGTTCATGATGTTAACTTTGATGTTGTGCTTCCTACTTCAACCAAGCTGATCCATTCCATATCAACCATAGTTGTTATCTTATGCATCACACTTGATTATTGTCGAAGACCATAGAGGTGGCATTATAAAGTGCAGCATCGTCAACCTCGGCGTGACAAAGCAGCAATTACTAGTTAAAACCATTTTCTTACTAATAAAAGTAATTTAATTTCACCAACTCCTATTGTTTATCAAAATCTTATAGATGATAATTTTCTTTATCAAAAACCCTTTTTAGAAAACTACTATAGAATAGATTTTTCATTTCCAAAATAATTTGCTAATCATACACTTTATGCTAATATTTAATATAATAACTAAGCTTTTTTAGCTCAAATAATTCATAATAATTCATAAACACTTGGGAAAAATCTCTAAACATTATAATAAATAAAATTAAGCATATTCTTTAACATATAAAAATTTTAGGACCAAAAACTATATTTAATTATTTTTAATAATTAAAACCCAAAGTAAACCATTTTCCCCACTTAGAAAAATCATAATAAATTCATACTTGCTTGAAAAATTATGAAATTAAAAACCCACTTCTACAATAGTATTTCTAAAATCATATCAAATTTTCAAGTTGATTGAGTATCAAAAAATCGGTTTTCACATTTAAAACTTATTAAATAATTCCATAATAAATCCTACAATTAATCATTTAAGCATAATAATCGTCCATGCTATTATAATATGGCATAATACAAGAAAACGATTCGGTTTATACTTGAAACCAAAAAAAAAAGATAAAACTTTAGATGCGTAACTATTATTTACCTTAATTTGATAAAAAGGAATAAGATTTAAGTGTTGGTTGATTCCCCTAAGCTTTACTCTCTATTTCTTAAGCTTTTCTTCTTTATTTCTCTACTGTAATGGCCGGTTTAATATAGTTTAAGATATTTGGTGGATGTTAATGAAATGAAGGAGAAGGAAAATAAGGGTATATGGTTAGGAAATGTAACTTTTCCTATTTTTCCCTTAGCCTATATTCCTCCTTTTTATTTAGAGTTTAATCATTTTTATAAGTTCATTCACTAGGAATGACCCATATTATTTATCAAGTCTCAATCTCCTTACCACTTTACGTTATTTTATTTTATTTATCTAATTAAATACCAAAAATATTGTTAATCAAAATTAGTGTTACAGAATACCCTCAAGAACTAGCTTCCCTTTCTCTACTGCAGAAATAGCAAAGAACCTAGGTTGTTCATTTTTCTTAAGCATGGGACAATCATTAACAAAATGGCCAGGCCGATGGCAACTGTAATAGCTCTTCGATGCAAACTCCGGTACCTCCCATGTTGATGTCTTTACCATCTGCCCTCCTCCTTCCCTTTAATAGTTTTAGCAAAGTGACCCTTTTGCCAACAACGATGGCAAAGAAGGTTGGACATATACTTCAACTATTGAAAGTTCTACTTATTGCTCCCAACTGGTATAGAAGCAAGTGGCTTTGGCACAAAAACAACAGGCTTTGGTGCAAACTCTTGAACCTTAAACCCGTATTCACTAAATTCACAAAAGACCCCAAAAGGAGATTAGTCATATCCCGTTGGAATTAAGAGTGCATACCCATGATGAACATCTCAATCTTCTTCAGTAGCATGCCAACTAATCCTAACCTGAATCGAGACGATGTAGTGAAACTATTCTCATACTCCACCACGGTCATGGCCCCTTGCTTTAGATATCAGAAGCTCCTAAATAATAAAGTCTTCCCGGCTTTCGGAACAAACTTCATCTCAAACTCATCATTGAATTGGGTCAAAAAAGATGTTCTCTTGGACATAAGCTGAGAACTCCACCTATCATTGGTTGCATCTGTTAGATGTCACGACGCCAATCTACGCTTCATTGGGTCATCGGGCTCCATATCTCCAAATATACAATCACATAGTCTGAGCTGAGACTTAACTTCTATAATTATTTCCCTACCACCAAACCTCACACCTCCCAGCCTCTCAAAATCATGGTAAAGCAAAGAAAAACTTATGTGAGGTTGGATCTGCACGACCTTCCCTATTACATTCTCCCTTAGTTCCTCAACCGGAGCAACATTCCTTGGTGCTCGATCCCCGCCATTCATGACAGTACCATCCCAACCACCGCTAGCAATGGCAGCTCTAGTATTCATTGTTCTTACTACCTAATCAAAGCAAAATAACTTTAGGAAATTAAAGGATAGAGTTATTTCAAAGAAGGAGATGCTAGAAGGAGATATCCCTAAGGAATAATTTTAGAAGTCTAGTTTTCAAATAATAGTATGCCCTCATATATATAATACACTCGAATCATTCTAGGGTGTCACTTACCCTATCTCTAATGAGACATCACCAACTCAAGCCAAGGTGTTTGCTCAACCTTGAGCTCTAATACCAAATGCAGCGCCCCTACTTTTCGACTCTCGAATGTCGACTCTAAATGCATCCATGATATTCATGTGTCGAGCATCTAAGTGTCGGATTAGGGTAAAATAAAAGAAAACGAACTAACAAGAAAAAAAAACACGATTTCAGAATCTCATAACGAAACGATAATATATAATATCAAAGGAACAGTACAGAGGGTTACTCTGAATATAAAAATATAAGAGTTACAAAAAACAGCCGGGATAGTTATAATTGCCTATCTTCACAATATTGAAATATACAATACAGAAATGCAGCATAAATAAGAATACTATGAAAGATAATCGTCCAGCTCTTCTCCATAAGCTTCAAGCATCCAAAGTTAAATCTGGAAACGTACACGACGCTGATCCAAGCATTATAAGAAAATAACACCTAGATCAGTCTGTTAAACCAGTGTGAGAAACTCAAGAAACAAGAGTTACATATAATAGCACCTTTTTGAGACTTTACGGGTTACCGTAACAGTTTTTCCCTCAAAGAAAACCAACCATTCATTAAATTTAACATATGTAGTGATATGATAGATAATGTCTATTGTGTAGCACATAAATCATATCAAATAGTTGGTGTGTAGGGGTGGGCATTTAACTGATTTAACCAACTTAACCGATTTAACCGACATCGACCGAACCGACTTAACTGATAAATACGGTAAACCAACGTCATTGGTTGTCCGACCGACCATAACCGACAATTTTCGGTTCGATTAACGGTTAAATTTTTTTGATCCGCCGGTTAACCGTTAACCGACTAGAAAATTATGGTTTTCTTAATAACATAGACCAGCCCAATTATTTTCCCATTTGAATACAATCCATACCCAAAACGATCCGGTGCCCTCAAAATCTGCTTTGTGCTTTCGGTGCTCATCTTCATTTTCTAATCCCAAACATACATCTTCCAAGTGCTCATTTTATCTGCTAATCGAAAACCGTAGACCCCCGATTAGTCGCAACGCATCATGGTCATGCCAGCCTCCAGCTATAGTAGAAAATCATGGTGTCAGAGAAAGCATATGAGTGTTAGATCCAGTAGTTCAACAATTTCAAGGTAATACTGATAGTTTATTAGCAAGGTAATATGAATGTTCAAGGTAATAAACTGTATATATAAGATCTAGTATAAAGTTTATGAAATTGTTAATTAGGAATGTGCACTATTTGATGTATTAGCGTGTACAACATGTATTAGAAAATAATTTAGAATTATGTGAAACTTAGCATGAACTTTTATTGTTTGGACCTAGATGTAGTCTCTTACCATTGTTCAGGTTGTCATTTGTTCGAATAGCAAGATGATGTACTAAAGCTTTTTAACAAAATCTTGTAGGACGAAGCAAGGATTGACATCAATATTAGTTACTATTAGTTAACATTGAGAAATGTACTTACTAGATATTGAGGTAAGACCCTTAGAAATGGAATGACTCTTTCGGATATAGGTGTTATTGCGGAAGATGAATGAATGAGCTGGTCGAGGCTTTTCTTTCCTGTTTTGAGCTTAAAATTTTGTTACTTTAAGGCAAGAAGTTGATTACTGTGAGTTAATTAGCAAAGATTAGGTAGTTCAAATGCAAACACAGGTCTTTCCATGTTGTTAAGAAAAAAACATTCAGTTGACATTAAGGGACCTTTTTTTTGCTATACAGGTGAAATTGTATTGTTAAAGTTTATTCATAATGATTGCATGTTGTATTCACCAACAAGATTTCATAAGGTGTGCATCACTTCATTTCAAGTGCATGCTGGAATAAAATTAAAAACTATTTGAGATGAAATCCGCATTTTCTCTTGAGCTTCAGCATGAGAAAATAGTACAATGGTGTGACAATTTGTGGTATAGGAGTTAGTACAGATGGTGCAACGATCCGTTTTAGGCTTCCATTTTCTTTCTTGTTTGAGAAATTAAAGTTTGTTACTAAATTTACTTAGTTGATATCAAAGGACTGCTTTTTTGCTTTTTAATCTGTATGGTTATGATACTTTACACATCATGTTTGCTTTTTCAAATAAATGGATATTACATTTTTTTAATCATTTCATTCAGCTTACATTTCAGGATTAAATTGGACGTACCTGAGATGCATGTTCAGTCTCCACTTGAGCATTAGCATGAGCGCATAACAAACGTAGTTTAGTATGAAGTTTGGCTTTGAAGTAAACATGTAAGTGCTTAGTTTTTATCTTGTTGAGTTGCTTGCTGGTTAATATGTGCAATGTAATTTTGCTGAATTTTTCTCCAAACTAGGCTGCTTAATATGAACTTATAAACTATATATGTACGTAATATGCTATGGCTTGCTGCTTGTTTGCCAGTATGTAATGTATGTAGGCTTGCTGAGTAGATCGAATATTTTCTTGGGTGGTTAAATCATATGTACTACGTATTGGTTGTCCTTCACCGTTGATGCATTATGTGCCCACTTTTATTAGTTTCGGTTAATTTTTAAATGTTAACTTCGGTTAACCGATCGATACAAGCGGTTACCTGCGGTTAAATTCGGACGGTTTGGTCGGTACGACTAGTCCAAAATTATTTTTGGTTCTGTTAACCGAACCGTATACTTTGGTTGGTTAAATCGGTTAAATAACCGATCGATACGGTTAACCGACCGTGTCCACTCCTAGCGGTGTGTGAATGCTACAATAACAATAGTTATACAATCAATACAGCTAAAGCGTGTTCGCATATGGATTTTCCACAAAGATTTTCTTGGTCTGGCCGCATCCGAATTCCATGAAAAGGATCGAAAACTACCTTTTGAGCATCATATATCTCTGGATAGGATATACTCTAAGGTAAACATAACTGGACCACTTTTGTGCGTGATTCGAGTCATATCAACTCCCGTTAGCAACAAACGAGAATCATCTTTAGATTTGGAGTTGATATACCCTTGAGGTCAGCTAAACCCCCGGCCATGCCCTTTATCTATTTTTTGTCATTTTTCCGATGTCGAGGCTATGTTCGGCATCTCTCACATAAGTCTTCATCGCTCGAACAGAACACGGATCTCTAAATGGATTCCGTCATCTCGAATAGGTCACAAATCACTACATGGATTCGAGCATCTCGAACCTCCACATAGGTTCCCCATATAAGTCCTTTAACAAATGCTAACACTGTCTTCTCTCTTGGAATACTCCTCAAGACAGACTGTCCAATACTATAGCATCGTTTAAAATGCTAACACTGGCTTTTCCCTTGAACTTAACCTTAGGATAAATAGTTCAATGCTATAACATTGCACTTCACAACCGCATCTAGAACATAGATCACTTATGTGGTTTTGAAGTGATTATGGGTTTTGATTCGTCTCATATAAGTATACTCTTCTCATTTATTGGACTCTCCAAAACCAATCGATAAATTTTCGGTTAACTCAATTCTCGTACTGTAAGATAAGCGAAAGGTAGAGACGTTTCGTACAAATACTCCTCCCCGGGGGTTCTCACTAGTATGACATCGTACAGCCTTTCGATTACCTCTTAAGTTAATATTAGGTCAAGTTAATCGACTAATCGATTGTCTAGTCAAAACAATTGCTTATACAAATCAATATTCGTATACTTAACTCGTTTCCGACATTTCAACTTAACTATTCATTCAAGAGTGAAGCCAAGTAAGTTAGTGCATTGGTTGCATCAAATCCTTCCCTGGACACTTCATTCTTAAATCTCACAAATAGATAAGTCTACCTCGTCAGCTTCTAGTGTAAAATATAGTATAAATGATTTGCATAAACAAACAAAAAATCAAGAAGATAACACGTTTTCGACATTCCCAACATAACGATTACCCGACCAAGAAAGAAACCAATAGGTTAGAGCTCTATTGCTCTGTCCTTACTTGACATCAATCTTAAGTCTCATAAATAGATAAGCCTACTTCGTCGGCTTTTAGTAGTAAGCACAATTACAACAAGTAATAGCATAATAAACTATTTAACCACTAAGAAATTCTTAACCCCTTTATAAAAACATTTTATGCACTTTTAAAATACATGAAAATACTTATAACATGCTTTAAAACAATTATTCAAAATACCACTTAAAAATAACAAGTTTATAAAATCTATAAAACTTGAAAAAGAACATGTTTAATAATAAAAAAAAAACCTTCTTTAAAAATTCACAATTAATTCTTAAAAATTCATAAAGACCTAAAACCACATTAAAAATACTCTAATAATAGTTAGTAAAAAATTATAAAAGGAATGAAACAAAATATTTAAACATCTTTTCAAACCTTTAGATTCCAAAAATCAAGTTAAAATAGGGCAGTTTTGCACAGATGAAGTTTTGGTCACTTCTCAAGATGTTACTAACTTTTTACTGTCCAAACTTTTAATAACAACAAAAATACATATAAAAAAATATAAATATGGTGAGAAACCCTTAAGGATTTCTCCATAAATTTCCATAGAAATTGCAAAAAACAAGAAAATTCCAAACTGCATCTGTAGCGACTATCGCTATGAGTACAATTTCAAATCCAAGTCCAATCTAGACCAAAGTCCCTCTATAACCTATGTGATTTATTCCAAGATCTTGTCACAGGTCATACAAGTTCATTTAAGTCCATTCCAAATCCATAGACATGGATCACATATGCTTCTTGTTTGCAAAACAAGAATTGAACCTATGTTTTTAACAATGTCACTAACAATCAAACAACTTAAACATAATTAAACACAACATATATATGTTATATATTCCATTAAAAGTGAGGTGTTAGCTTGCCTTTAACCCTATAAACCACCAAGCCCAAGCTGACTAAGTCTAACCCCTCCTTTGCAACACCTTTCCTTCCTTACTTCCTTGCTTTTTGTCTTGCCTTTTGCCTCCTTCCCACTCTTATTTCTCACAGCCTTCACTTGAGAAGTGAATGTGGCTTTGCCTTTTTAACTTCTAACTAGGTAGAAAGTGTTATGATGTGGTAGTGAGCCTTCACTAAAAATTTGAGTTGATTTGAATTTTTTGCAAATATTTTGCTTTAGGAAATTATGAAGAAGAAGCGTAGATTTGCTTATTTTAAGCTTTGTGAATAATATACAAGGGTGTGTCTCTCCTTATATAGGCAATGAATGGTGCTCTTTAAGCTTGTATTCATCGCCCCCTCCATGCCATGAAAGACTCTCCCCCCTCACTTCTCATTTACATCACTTCTCTTTTATGCTAGTTACCATTATACCCTTCTCATGATAATATCTTTTATCCATTAGAACATTCTAGAACCTTCCAAACTCCATAAAGAGGAAAGTGTGTTAATTAGTTTCTAATGTGTTCGTTTGATCATTAGACAAGTGCCAATGAGTTCGAATAACTTATATCGATCAAAAAGCTGTTTACCGATAAACCATTTTTGATCACATTATCGATTTTTCTTCAAAGAATATATTTTTATGAATAGTTTTGAAAAAAAATGTTTTTTATCATTATTCATTAATTAAATGATGTCTAATAAGGTTATAAAATCATATTTCTTACACTTAGTTATATTTAAAAAAGTTTCGATATTCAAACACAAAGTGTTCGAATTTCAGGGTCGCTACAACATCTCATACCAAGAGTTGCATAACCTCTATTTGGGTTCGCCACCCTCATATAGATTATAACGTATGTCTGTAAAAGGTTCTTTATATCTACCAAGTATCCAGGTATAAAAGACTATGATGCTTCATTATCAAATAACACTTTAATATGTATATTATGTATCAAAGGCATACCTCTCAACAGAGGTTTTCCTTTTTTCTTCAACATTCGGTCCTAAAGTTGTAGGTTCCAAAACATAAGCCTTCACTTCTTCTGCTTTGAAAGGCTTAAAACATTCTCTCTTGAATTCTCTAGCTTGTTGTAGTTATGGCACCTTATACCTTTCTTGTCGAAAAACTTATTTTTTGAATAGTACGAGTGTTACTTTGGTCAAGCAATACACACATTTTAATTTCAAGGGCTCGAACCCATGACTTTAGCGCCTATGTCTAAAACATCATTTCATTAATCAGTTGAGCTAGTGGTCCATGACTTCTTGTCGACAACCTTCTTATTGACAGTTGCATGACATTCATTAGCTAAATGCCCCTTCTTATTACATTTGTAACATGTTACATCACACTTTCCTTTCATGGAAACTCCATCCTTCCGATTTCCTTTCTTCCCCTTTTGGTTAAAGAACTTCCTCTTTTTTTTCCTAAAAACTAGTGGGCTTATCTTCCTCTACAACTAATTTATTCATCATGATCGATGTAGGATAGTCCTCCTCCTTTGAGCCTCGTCCAGTACAACATCAAACAGATCTCGAAGGTGTGGCATAGTTTCCCTAGAAATCTCGAGCTTTAATCCCTAGATAAACTTCTCATTCTTCTGAACTAAAGTATTAGTGATTGCTTTCCCATGCATTGATAGCTCATTAAACTTGGTCACATACTCCAGCATTATTGTGTATCTTTGTTCTAAATCTCCAAACTTCTTGAACATAGTATCTTTCAATGCTTTAACAGCAGCTATTCCTCAAACCCTCCCATAAAACAAGCCTAATTAATTTAATTCTTGTGTACATACATAGTTATGGTATTCTACCAATACAAAGAAACTTCTTGGAACTGCCTAGAAGCCAACCTCCTTTTATGTTCATTAGTCAAGCTCATATTAGCAAATATCCTTTCGCTATGGATAGGCCAATCCTTCACTTTAATAGCATTCTCCATCGCGATAATCAATTTTCCACCTAAGCCGATGTAGTCCCTATTCAACGTGACTAAGTGATTACAAGGAGCCACTTCAGGCATGGCAGCTCCCACATTTTCGCCTACAGTAACTCCAACATTTCTCTAGTCATCCCAACCGTTTCTCCGGCTTACATCATATTTAAAAATAATTGATACGTCATCCCCATGTCAAATGGCACAACTCCAATGGCAAAGTTTTCATTTTCACTGGTAGTTTGGTTAGCATTTCCTCTTGCATTAGGCTAAATAATTATGTTAGTCATGATGCACCCTCCTCCCAAATTTATTCTTCCACCTTGTGTGTCCATAGCTTCTTTTCTTGTAATTTGTGTATAAGTATTAATGAGATTTAAAAGAAATGAGTAGAGATAGAGGGAAGAGTATAGATATATATACTTATACACACATGCTCACACAGATATATTAATATAGCATTATCCTATTCCGTAATCTTAATTTCTCTATTTCATTTTGGTTATGTTTTTAAAAAATTTATTAAGTTTTATTTAAATCTTTGCACTGATACCAAGTTGTAACTTCCACCATTTTGAGACTTGAAAATAGGCACTAAAGATGTTGCAAATGTCATCATTATTATTTTTCTATGATGAAATGAGATCTGTTGTTGTACTACTAACATCAATAGCATTGGAATTTATAAAAAAATTAACAAAACAATGTCATTCATTCATTCATTCATTCATTCATTCTATGTTCCAATACATAACCCTAAATTATAAAATTTTAATAAAATATAATATCTACAAAAAATAATTTCAGGAGCGACATATGGTGATGCCTCTTGAGTATACAAAGACATAATTAAGGAAGTTACGAAAATTATCAATACACCCAATTATGCAGCTATGCTGAACACTAAAGTAAAATTAAACAAATATTAGCTTGCCTCTTGCACATCTATAGAAAGCTTCCTTCTCCTAAACCTAAAAATCCATAATCTCCACCCACTCAAATAAGTACGTAAGAGTTTAAAGGGAAATAAAAACTTTAGTTAGAAAAAAGTTTAACATGAATAATATTAGTCATCCCATATCCAAACATATACATAATGAGATTGCATCGCTTGTTGGAATGGGTTTTCCCCTCACCGGTATTTTTTTTAATCAAAGTGCCAACATAACATTCATCGGATGAGATGATACAAGCCAAATATATTGTGTTATCCTCATCCACTAGCAACCACTATGGTTAGAGTATAGCATAAACATCATACAAAATGGATTAAACGTGAATAGGTCAGTATTCAATACGGTTTAAGGGTTACGCATTCCTTACATCTACCCATCCCATTAAGTGTCAACACATCAACATTGTGTTCACATAATCACTACAAACTATTAGTTTCCATATACCAACTTAAACTTATGAGGTTGACATTGACCAAAAAAAATGAAACCATCGCTTTTCTTCCTATAGAGATACCAAGAAATTCCCAAGACAAAATAAAAATACTAGTGAGTGTTCCCATTCGATCTTTGGATGCATGTATAAAATAATTAGACTCAGTGTTGGCAATGTCCTATGCATCAGGATCCTTGACCATATAACCGAGGGGCTTAATCGATTATAGGGTTTTGTATATCCTAAAACCTTTATATCTGCTCGATCTCTTAGATGCAATTCTACTCAGAGGAGTTTATCCTGATCATACCCACTAATAGAACAACCCACCAATTCTCAGTACCCAATGTCATCAAGATACGATGGTTTGTATAAGTGAGCACACCTACAATTTATTTGGATGATACATAAGTGAAAAAAGGATAATTGAGCATAAAAAGTAATCAAAGTAACTTTGATAATAAAATATGTTCTTAGCATAATCATTTGTACATATGTCTCATAAGAGTAAGCTTCCTATTAATTACTCGTAAACTCTAATAATTACGACTAAAATTATCTTTACCATTTTCCAACTTATATAGTTTAATTTTACAAATTTCCTTATCTTTAAATACTTCTTAATAAATTGTAATGGTTATCAATCCAAATTATGGTGCTAGGATTGCTCGGCTAATCATATACCCTATTGAATATATAAGCTATTGAGTTTGTAACTATCGTCATCATAGTTTCTAAGAAAATGAGCTATTGAGTTTGTATAATTGTTATCGAGTATGTAACTGTTAAATCAGTAAGACTATGTTATCGAGTCTATTGATTACCATGAAAACGAATATATAGAATTTTTCTATGGATTCTTACCATACTATCGAGTTTATATCTCACCACTTTATTGAGTCTATAGATTACCATACTATCGAGTCCGTGGCTTACCATGCTATTGAGTCTATAGATTACCATACTATTGAATTTGCAGGTTATCATGCTACAAAGTTTATAACTTACTTACTATTGAGTTTATAGCTTACCATGCCATCGAGTGTATAGGATTTTTCTATCAAATTTATAGTGGCAAAGTCTAAATTTACTTAAAACTATTTTACTTCATTTTAAAGTAATTACTTTTTGACCAAATCATACCATATATTACATTCTCATTCATCAATCACCTTATTTTTAGATTTCTTTTCGGAAAATTTCAAACAAGATTTTTCCTTTACGTAAAACATTAATTAATTCCTTGATTAATTAATTAGTTGCCATTTTTACCACATTTTACCCCAAATATATTGATCCATAAAAATTCATAAGTTCATAGGAAAAATCCAGTAAAATTCTTAAAAACCAAGTTTTGAGTTTCAACCTCATTTTAAAACTCGGGGTTCAAATTATTTCTCGATTTTTGTACCATTATAACCTAAAGTCACACATGTTTCCAACTTAAAAATTTTCATATTAAATCATAAAATTCCCAAATTTAAAACCCTTTTCCAAACTAGAATTTGTCAATAACATATCAATATTTCGGATCAATTAGAGATCATTAGCTTTGGTTTTAAATTTGAAAACCCTTCTTCTAGCTTTATAACTTCACATATAATATGCATAAAATCATTTAAATGAACATATTAACCAACTACATGTTTTATCATTAAAAAAATCATGTATTTAATCAAACCCAAATATTAAAACATTTAAACAAAAGGAATGATAATATTATTCACCTTTTTATCTTATGTATGAAGAGAGTTAGTCGCAAACATTCTTCCTTATGCTTTTAAATTCTTCTTCTTAGATAGAGAGTAATAACGAGATTTTCTCACTTTTCTATCTAATCCTTTAGGTAATGAAAAATGAATTTTGTGTAAGAGAAGGAGTAGTGTAAGGGAATTATTGAGTGGGTTAGGCCTTAATTTTTCCTTTCCTAATCCTCTTTTACATTAGTTTAAAACTTTAATTCTCACTTTATATAAAATGTCATTACTCCCTTATAGTTAAATTTGAGTTTAATTATTTTGACCTGCCTAGATACTTATTCTATTTTCTGCCTATTATTGTTGAATTACCAATATATTAATTCCAGCAATAACGTGTATTAAAACAGAAATGTTACAAAATATGTCATTTTAAAAATGATTGAAAACAACAAATGCTTAAAAAAATTGGCACCAAGCCTCATGCATGTACAAGTTAATCCAATGAATATCGATGGTTTCAAAAGCCACTATAACGGCCATGTTGAGCTCGTATGTATTATTTACGCTCTATTAGTACTTATATCCATTCACCCATTGATTAAGGTTGTCAAATAATCTTTTGGAATTCTCCATCAAAGGAACATTCAATATTACTCGTTGGATCAAGTGATCTAGCTAGGTATCAAATTTATTATCAACAAATGACAAATAACTAGTCTTATTGACATACCTGACCTACAGTACCATGACACATGTTTAAAGTTGGACCTACCAACCTACCAAGTCATTAGTCAACATCATCTCCAAGATACTATAAAAATAGGGCACATGCCCCCATGGAGGGATCATGATGAGATAAAAAGATATTAAATCTCACCATATCGGTTCTTCTTTATGACGTATTTTTCCTGCATAGACCACCACCAATTTTTTTTTAATGGATGTTTAGTTCTTTTTTCTTCTTTCGACATACAAAACTAGGAGTTAAAAATGTACTAAGAGTGGAGCTAGGACATCCTTTAAGCCATTGTAAACTTATTGTTTTTTTTATTGTAGACATTAATTTTAGCTCTCGAGCTCCATTATTATTTCTTTAGAAACACTTAGCACTACACTTAGAAATTATTTACTTCCTTCCGTACATGCTTTTGGTGGAGTGTTAGTATAGCAAAAATTTATGTTATCATTTTTGCTTCCCTTGGTATATTTAAATATGGGTCCACCATGGAAATCTGAAAGATAATCTTTTAATTTGAAAAATTCATTCTAAATCTTTACTAGCTTAAGATAATCTTCTTTATAGAGGCATCCTCAACCAATTGCTGTGTTGATTCTACAATAATGCTAATGAAAAGGCGCATCATCTATTCCTTAACTTCCATTATTACACCAAATATGGAGATATGCTATAACCATATGCAACTATCACAATCCTTCTTGTAATAACATCCTTAAATGGCATATTCTTTTCCAAAACAATAGATGGTTTAGCTTGAAGTTCCTTATTATGCTAAAAATGATTAAAGTGATTGTTATTATAGTTTGGAGGAGATAAAGAGGGGATTTCAATGCAAAGTGACAAGAGTCATCCAAATGATATGAAAAATTAGCCATAAATCTCATAGCATGTTAAGGATTGCTTAAAACCATTTCTCTAAATGCATATGATAGGATTATTTTATCAAAGTGGGGAATATTGTAAGATTCCATAAAAGTCACTCATTTCCTATTATTTCCTTCATGTCTAATTCCTATAAGTTACTCCCTTGTGTTGCTAAACAACTGAACTATGAAAGTCCATTTCTAAATTTTAATTACAATCATATAACCTATCGTATATTCCATAGTGTATAGAAAAATATAATGAAGCATAGGTATAAAATAGCAGGTTATTAGTATGATAAAAATAAGGTTCTCAAAGATAAGCTACATAATATCACATTATAGAACCTCCTAAATGAACATACACAAAAAATGAGTTAATCTCTAAAATGCATAAATAAAAAAGCAAAACAGACTAATATAATAAAATAGTAAAGCTCCAATATAATAACTAATATGTAAGCCTCTTGCTTGTCTCCGCCAATCAGTTTCAATGCCCAGTCACACCTATTTATCTCTTAACCTACTCATGAGAGTACCTAAGAGTTGTAATAAAAGGACCACACAAATAACTTTGGTTAGACAATAGTCCAATGAGATTGGTTTATTAACCTAAATTTATAGACATATATATATATATATATATATAAGTCGTATGAATATAAGAACCAATACATGACCCTATAGGATTGATCATGATATAGGCCTACTACATTATGCTTATACCACACTTTAGCACACACTAACATCATTGCATAAACTCGAACTGAGAGCTACCGAACTGAGCGCTCTCTCTCGTATCTTTTGGAGGAGAACACTTATAGTAAATGGAATGGTTGTTGCGGAGTAGATGGTAAGCATGGAGTGTGATATCCGTAAGGAGGCATGACACCCTATGTTCAAACCTGTGGATAATTATGAGATCATCGACCATGTGTTGCAAGGCGTCATTTCCGACTCTCAAGAGAATGCCTACAATGGAAAACGACATGATAACAACTGAAAGGGAAAAAGGTTAGCATGGGCATGCACTAAACTCGAAACTTACATCCAGCAAAACCATTAGGGATCTGTTTGATTCCATATGAAGTGGCTTTTCTTGAGGTTGTTGCATTTATTATCAAGCATGATTCAATACGTGTGGTGTGCTTCAAGAAACAATTATGATATGTTTAGTGCTCTTTGCTTAATATGGTAGAGAAATCAAATTTCAACCATCTTAGGAGCTTGGCCAAAATGGACGACGAAGAGCTGTAGAGGCATAAAAGTACCAAATAAGAATTCAAGTGAAACCATGAAGGAGTGATCCTGAAAGTATGGAGGATCTAGAGGAGGGATGGGCATTCTCTAGAACCGCACATCCAAGCACTTGTATCTAGTACATGCAGTGTAGTCTATTGGTCGCTTATGAACCCACTACTATGGTTGCGGCAATTTGAATTCATTTTCGAGAACGTTATTCATGTGGCATATGCAAAAAAGATCAACAATAGTAAGTCGAGATGGTGGAGAGGCTGGTGGATTGTCTAACATGAAGACACCTAAAGGTATCACCTTTTGAGGAGGATCAACATTTATTAGAAAGGGAGCAACTACTATAGGTACGTTAAAGTAGTCGATGGCCTTGTAGTGGCAACCGAAGAAGAATTTGTTTGGAACTTGATGCAGCTATGGGAGATGTCAACGTGGAAGCAGCGACCACGAAGCGAATCTGGTGAGGTGTCGCAAATTCATATACAAATCTAAAGCTAGACACAAACTTAGAGGATGGATGTCATATAAGATAAAATATATTTTTATAATTCTTATATGTTTGCAAATTATTATTGTTATATTGTATATCCTAATGCGATAGATGTACAATGCCTAACATTCATATATGTGTGTCAACCCATCGGACTTTGTACATTGACTAGAGGCATATAGTGTCCGTGATGTGCATGTATACCAGATATCTTATCTTGTGTGAAGTAATGTGCTATATGGTATGAATGATGGATCTTTCTTGAAAATGAGTTCAAAATGCATAATGGAATCATGTATAGGATTGTCACTACTAACATAGAGACAACATTAATATTCTTGGATTAAGCTACATAGGTAGGAAACTAGTTCTTCAGCGGCCTTTACCCAAAGAGGGATTGGGTGTTTTACAAATCTAAATTTTTGGAATTGTTGGAAGTAGATTATGATGGAACACATATACCTAGATTATCCAAATATCAATATTAATGAAATCCCCAAAAATCGGCATGTGTAAACAATGTCGATCGGCATTGATCGATATTAGTTTTTGGGTATTGATTCAAAGATGTTGAGTTGATAAGGAATTAATTCTATATGATTGTACATGACTCTGTAGTGTCAAATCGACAAGTGTTGGTCCTTAAACTAGTTGTCTAAAGAAGCAATGGTTGATCGACCTAGGACGGAGAACAATAAATTTGTGATAAGTAGATGTGTATTTGTTGTTATTAAGCATTGAATCATGTTTAGAATTAACTACCTCAAGGATTTGAATCAAATTGAAGCAAATTTTATCGCATTTAGGTTGAGTTTGGAAGCCCTAAGTTGGAAGCATGGTCAATAGCAAGAGGTAGAAGGAACAAGTGCCTTAAAATAGTTAAGTTCTAGAATACATAAATACATATATGTGTGTATATATATATACATACATATATATATATATATATATATATATATATATCTTCTATACCTTGGATATATGGAGTTCTTATTGAAAAAGATGGATTCTTTAGAAAAGAATTTTGTTTCACAGTGTTTACTAAACAAAGCACACTTTGCACTCATAGAACCGTACTTTAGGAGAGGGAAATTACTGTAAGTGTATTTCAAATATAATGGTTTGGTGTATAGGACTTCAAAATGATGAATTGACGCAAATACCCTGGATAATGAGGTGCAAGATGGTCTAAGGTTTTTTTACAGAAAAAAGCTAAGTACCACTGATCGTTACTAATAGATAACATGGATTGGTACATCGACATAGTCTTCACTTCTCAATTAAACGTTGATGAATTCTAGCTTTGGAGCATGGAACAAAGATAAGGCATGAACCAACGATGGATCGATGAACAAATACATCAAAAAGAAAGGCAAGGCAAGTAAATTTGTTAAGTCCATTGATCGGTACCAATCAATACCGCTAAATTTACAATATCCTTAATATTTCCCCATCTTTTATGTAGGCAATTTTCAGATGAGGGAAACCAATTTGAGAACTCAAACTTATCCATCTATGCTTATAAATATGTAGGGAAATCAACAAAGAAAGAAATAAATTACTATTTCACTAATGGGAGGCTATTAATTTCAAGATTTTGACTGTAATACCCCTTGAAAACCATAGAAAAACAAGAATAAATTCGAATTAAAGTGGATGTAGTAAATTTTAAAGTGTTATAAATTCTTATGTTAATTTTGCTGCTTTCATTTGTATGTTTTCTCTATTTTTATTAAATCGCGATATTTAATGATTTAAATTCATACACAACGTAAATTAGAGGTTAAATTCACTTATAAGCAACAATAAATGATTATTTTGAATAGTCAGTTCTAAACAGTCACTTTGGGGTTGTTAGACTAATTTAACATTTTTTTGGGTGCTTTCCATAGAGAATGGTAATCTCAGGCCAGGTCCTTAAAGATATTTTATTTAGTTTATGTCTGCTCAAAGATCATATCAGATGGGTCCTAAAAATAATGTTGGGGGGCAGGCAACGAAGAAAGAATTGCTGGAGGATATGACGCAAGTGTTGGATTGCATACATAACCATTGTCATATCTTGTTACAAGGGAAGAATTGGAGAAAATTGTTGTTGAAGTAAACCAACAATTGGAAGCAACTCATAGCAACCTACACTTTTCGATCCTTTGATTTAACATAACTTACAATGTATAAACCCCAAAAACCGAAAATGACATATCATTAGATTAAGATAAAAAGAGATTAAATATTTTCTCTCTTTCTGAACTCAATCATAAAGTAACAAACATATATAATATAGTCAAAGTATCATTTCATTCAAACTAATGGATTCCACTATATACATAAGTCGTATACATATCTAATCCAGGTACACATATATACAATACCAATTGTTAGATAATTATACATATACAAGGTATATACATCATTAACGTAGTCATTATCTATGTCTCCAAACATTACTCGATATAACATACCAGATTCCATCAACATAGTGATGAAACAAGAAAGGAAAAAAGCATAGAGAAAGTCAGAATATAGTCTACGTCTACTTTACCACATACTAAATCATTACTAATGGATACTAAGATAACTATGGTAAATGCCATACCTCTGTTCTATTTCAAATGCCCTGCCTTAGTTCTATTTCACCTACAACCAACAAGTTAGCCATACAATATAACAAATATGTCTGACTCGTGAAACAAGGCCTTCATAAATAATAATTACAATGGTCAATGACATGGTATAATCCACACAAAAAGCCAAGCAAGTGTACAATGGTCAATGGTATGATCTAACCACGTACAAGTCAAGCATAGTTACTATGGTTAATTACATGGTCTAACCCACGTACAAAGCCAAGCCTATCCTACTGCATTGACACATGGTTGAATCATTGAATGGATGCAATTCCATATTCGGCTTACAAACCCCTTTTTTTCAACATCATGCACTTTAGAAAATCCTCGAACCACCGAGCTACCATGTTACCATGATAACTAACATAGGACACAACAATCAATAATCAAGCAATCACTAGCAATAGCAACCAACTAATCATACGCACACACACAAACACACACACACACACACACATACACACACACACACACACATATATATATAACACTACAAATACATCTAATCATTCCATTAAATCAAGTTGGGAAATTACATCAAAACATTTCCTAAACATCAACCGAAGAGCCTTGAAAAAATAACATGTCTATCCCTTTTTTTATATTAACCCAGCCCTATTAGGTCAAGCTAACCGAATCCAACAGTTAACCACCGGCTTATTGTGGTTGCACAACTGATGGACCAACGGTGGCCATGATTTAAGGAACCGGGCTAACCTATAAGATGTGAAATGGGTAGATTATAAAAAATTCCCTATTTAGGTCATAGTGGGTCGATGACATCAAATGATTTAATCTAGATCCAATCTAGTATTTAAATAAAATTATATCTTATTTAAACTTATATTACATAGATCAATTAACTATATTAATTAATTCAACTAAATGTTTGTTCGGTGTATCATATATTCATTCAATGCCATAACATCATAATATAATGAAATATAAACATGTGTATGACTTTATATACACATATAGATAGAGTATTTATATCCATTGTACATATGTATACATTGTATTTGATAGAATTAGGGATATGCTCTAGGGGAAATTACGTAATTTGTTACCTATGTCTAACGTGATAACCAATCTTGTTTATAATAAAGGTATTTTTTCTTTATATTATATATACTTGTCATATTGTGGTACGTAAATTAATAATTTAATTTAAGTGTATTAATAGAAAATCCTTAAAGTGATATATTATGTGTTAGTAATTACAATGTGTTGTAATCAAGAGAAATTTATCATATTAAAAATAACATATTATTTTAAATATTCTTAACCAAGATGTTTGGAGACAGGATATCAATACATCTGTTAAGATTAGAGTATGCAAAGATCCTCAAATGTTGGGTAGTGTATTACTTATGGCTACTGAGGGAACCATAAGGTTACGAACTGATAATTATTAGAAAACTATGAAATAACTCACTTAAGAGTTTTTCTTGGTTAATATGACCAAGTTCGAACAGAAAATCTCCAAGTGACGATGCTACATAGTTCCCTGACTTGAGAATACCGTGGAACTTCAATGTGGACACTCTACTTTGTTTATAGTTAAATCTTGGTGTGGTAATCCATCAAGAGACTATTGTTGGGTTTGACTTGAAGTTTTGGAAGTGAAACACTATTCAATAGAGAATTCGTCTCCTCAGTTATATGAGGTTAGTACCATGGCCAACTATAGTCTACTCAAAGTCAAAGTCTCTGGCCAGAATAGTACGGTTATTAATAGTTATTATTACTGAACCAAGGCTTTTACATTGGTACTAATCAATTTGAATATAGATGATATTAAAATTTGACCAAAGCCATATTCCATAAGTCTTAAAGTGATGTTTTTTGACATATAATAGAAAATTTGGATATTAATGAAATGATATGTAAGCAATAAATTCAACTAATATTAAAACATTAATGTCGTGTTATTTAATATTAATCGTTGACTGAATTTACACCTTTGAGTGGTACAACAGTAACGATTAATAATCCCAAAAACCACATGGCTTGATTTATTTATAATCATTGTAAACTAATTTAATTGATTAATATTTAAATATTAATTATTAAATTTTATTTGATTTGTTTTTAATGTAATCAGTATTTAATAAAGATCTCATATAAAAATTGTATGTATACATATGGATACATGATCAATAAACATTCAAATTTGATTTAAATCAATTAATTACTAAGTGGTTTTGGAAATTTTTGAAAGACTATGTAGGCTCCATCTATGGTTGGCCATGCATCACAAAACAAGGGGATATGATTAAAACTTAATGAGGAATTAAAGAGGAAAGGAATCGGAAAGGTTTCAATGATCCCTTTGAAACGAAATTTCTTTCATTCATTCATTTCTCCTAACATTTCATTTTCTTCCCTTCTTCCTCTATTCTCTTGGCCCAAAATTCCATAGTGCCATAACCTAAAAATTCTCAAAACAAATTCAAATAAAAAAAGCGTTCAAGGTGATGTTTGCCTCTAGATCTATGCAAAATCCAAAGGCCGATTTTGTTTAATCTAGGAGCTTTATGTGATGTGCACGTAAATGTGCATGTTTTTACCACCATATTTAATCTAATTAAATTAAGTAAATGATCATATTGGCTATTTTAACATGTTCAAACCAAAATTCAAATTATTTTCAAATCATCATATATTCATCTTCATATAGGGGCAAAATGGTCATTTTTGTGCATATATTAATTTGAGAAAATTTAATTGGAAATTTCTATATTATTTTGTAGGAGTTTGGCTTCACATTTAAGTGGTTTCATGAAGATATATGCATGCACAAGAGTGAATACAAAGGAATGAAGATGGAAATAATTAATTTCATAGATTATGGAGGGGCCCACCTTCCCATCTACCTTAATGTACAAATTAGAGGCTAATGCATATGCTAATAGAGTTTAAAGCTTCATGCACACTTAAGTGATGATTATTTGATGATAATGATTACTTGACCTCCACACTTCCTAAGAAGGTATTTTGGATAGTTCTCAAAAAAGTGAATTAGAGTTTCATACATGTATAAACACCCCTTATGCTTCATGTAATTAACTCTCTTCTCTTAGCCTCTCCTCTCTTAGGCTCTCTCCTCTTAGTTAGTTTTAGTTTAGGAACAAAAATAAACAAAGCTACTCTATTTTCTTTTTCATGGATACTTAGCCTTTTTTTATTTCATGTACTTTTTTTTATGCAACGTTAGTTAATATTCTTTTACATATTTACGTGCTCTCTTCCTTATTTTGTTAGTAGCTTAGTTTACTTTTCATGTAAGTAGATTAGTTTTTCTTTCAGTTAGCTCTCTTTTCCTCGTTGTTTTGTTCTATTTTATAAGCTATATTGTTGATATGATAACAAATATGAGAATATAAACCCCTTTAATTTCGGGGTAACGAAGCTCTCTAGTTATATAGCTTCAACATTTCGATAATTATTACTCTCTTTTTGTACTTAATGAAAATATATGAAGTGACTTAACTTGTTGTTTTAGCTTTGAATATGATAGGCTATATTGTTGGCACCAAATAGGCTCTGCCTAAACAAATAACAAACACAAATTGCCTCTTCATCTAAATATGATTATGGCAAAGAAGTGAATATTTAAATCAAAATTTGATGTTCTATATTCTAATCAATAGTTTATAGGCCATGCGTAAAATAGATTTTGCTTTCAGCTTTGTTGTCATATTTCATGAGAGTAAAAAGTAGTTTAAATGGTGTGTTATAGTTTGATGGTTTATGTTAAGCTAATTAATAGCACAAATAGGCCATACTTATGATAAGCACATTAATTAAACTTACTAACGATCAAAAAAGAGAAATCATAATTTCATATTGTGTTGAACTATGTGATCTAGAGAGTGGATTTATCTCTAAATTTTCTTTCTAATATCATATTTTTATCACTTTATTTTTGTCATTTTTCCCATTTTCTAGCTTAAAAACTCTCAACTTTGGTTAATTTGATTGAATAGGAAATTTAAATCAACAATTCCCTATGGATCGACCTTTACTCGCTACGTGCTACGATAGCACGTCGTGTGCTTGCGGTTAATTTTATTTCAAAATTCGTTCGGCTATTTTCTAACCCGATGGACATTTAGCCGTTAAACAAGTTTTTGGTAACATTGTCCAGGAATAGTTTTGATTTTCTATTCTTCAAATTATTTTATTTGATTTTTGTGTGTTTTAATTTTGTATGTTGAGTGCATTTAAAAAAAGTGTTGTGTTGTTGTGATTGTTGTTTGATTTTTGTTTACATTTGTTGTGTGTTGTGTGATTATTATTGTTGTTTTCGAGTGTGTTGTTTATCTTGCATTTCTACTAAAAAACAACTTTTATTTCATAAATTTCTATTTACATTCAGTGTACAAGTTTGTATTCACTATTTACTTTTGTATACACATAGTTGTTTACATTTGTATTTACACTGCCTCAACCATCTTCAATCACCATCACCCACCTATACTCCTCTTCAATCATTTCCACTTGAACTCCAATCACCATTCCAAAACTACAACCAACTTCAAACCTTCACCACCAACATCACTTGCTTCTGAACAACTGCCATTTCGACCTGACTGCAACTTCATTACGCCGCCTTCATTCATCATACCACAAAATTCTCAACATACAAACAAAAATAGTCCATTCCCTCAACCTCCTTGCTATCAAATACAGTAGTACAACCAACCTTCACATACTCCATCAACTTCACCACATACGAACCCTGCCATACTTCAAGCAACAGCTTCAAACGTCCCATAGCAATCCTGACCATCCTTAACCATTCACCCGAACATATATATACCTCTGAACATCCACTGCTTTTGCAACAGCACCCTGCTCTCTGCAATTCACCACCACTAGAACGGCTGCAACCATATAGCCTACATATCACACACATACAGCCTGCAAGCAAGCAGCAACATACGATCCCCTATCATCACTTCTTTGCATCACAAACTCCCTCTGTCATCACTTCTTTGCACCACAAACCAAACTCCTCAATTACAAGACAACACAACATCACCTTTCTTTTTTGCCCTCTATTTCCTTCCACCTCCTACACTACTTCATAGCCTACTGACCACATTTCTGCCTAACCACACCAGCCATGTCATATGAAAACTATGGTACTCCATTTAACTGACTATCCACATATATATCAATATTGATTGACCAATTTATGTTATGAACATAAGTTTTGTAAACTCAAAAACAAATCAATTTTGTATAGGCAATTCATAAAAATATTCATGAATATATATTCTGTTGCGCTAAGAAACAACTATTGTTTCAAAAATCTCCAACTTCGTTACGAAGGAATTTATTTAAGAGATTATTAGTAGTAAAATGGATTTGATATGATCCAGGGATAAAATTGGTTTTGTAAAATGAAATTAAAAAACCAAAATAGACGTGACACATTGGAATGTCTAATAAGAATTCCCTCATAGAGAAATTATGAGTTTCTTATTGATGTCGAGAAAAGAATTTCCTTAGTTGTTAATAAATTATTAAGAGTATTGACTCTACCGTATGGCATAATGCACAAACCAAGACTGGATTCCAAGTACATTATGAAAATATGATTTTGATTGTTGTACTTAAAGAGATATGATCCATCAGTCGCAAAAGTGCCTATGGGAAAAAGACAAATGTAGTTGAAATATGGTAAGTTACGTTGATACGATAACATCGTAGCTTTCAATTGTTGAAACTAAGGAAACAAATTCATTATTCAAAGTACTTAAGTAAATTTGGATTTTACTCGCAAGATTATCGCATGGAGTGACTTTGAGTTTTGGTGCATGTATGTTGAAACAAAAATTTTAAATAATGATTGGGAATAAACTGTTTGCACTTGAAAATCAAAATGTCTCAGAGTCAATAGGAGTAGTAACTTAGTTTATGAGTATTGGATATGATCCAAGAACTGATACGAAAGCATCATTCGGTAAGCATCAGAGTCAAACAAGCATTTTGACAGAGAAATAAAATTGTTTGAATTTCATTCAAGATGTAGAGGAAGCATGTGTCCATAATAAAGGACATTAATTATTATTTTTGGAAACGAATGTGTGTGTAACAGCCCGCGAATCCGTACCCCTTGAGTCAATACTATTCTACTTCGATTAACTCAAGTGAAACAGAAATACGAACCACTAGGGTTAAAGAAGAAGAGATAGAAGAAAGAACAAACTAAACAATATCAGAATCTCACAGTCCCAGCGGAAATAAATATAATAGTAAATATAGATCTTTACACAAAATGATATCTATAACTGTTTTATACATCATATCATCAGAGTATCTCATACCACAATATTACCAATCAGACATTACCATACAATCATAGCAGCGGATATATATATAAATACGGGTAATACGTCTCGGACTCCAGCTCCTCTCCAGCTCCACAGCATCCTGTCCTGAACATATAATACTCGTCTGACCCGAGCATTATAACGAAATAACACCCGAGTCAGTCTGGAATACCGGCTGATAATAATGCATCCAAATTGATTATTAAAGTTTCAAAAATCCTTTGAAAACAAAAGCATCTCGTAAGACCACGCCACAAATAAACATGTCGGGTTTTTACTTTACGATAGCTAAAACCCTTTTTATAGAAATCCTCTGATATTATAATAGGGTCTACTTACAAATACTTATAAAATAGCCGAAATTGTTACATGATTAAATTCCAGCTACTAGCCACAAAAGTGGGTAATACAAACAAAACTCGTAAAAGGCTCGTAGGGAGAATGAGTTTCCAATAATGACTAGGCACTGGGGTACCACCTGTCACAGTACGGGGCCTAGATCACCATACCGAGGACCACGCCCGATCCCCTGCAACACAAGGCCGGAATCATCTCTTACTGGACAGTTCCGAATAAGATCACCCCGCGGTTGGGATCAGCAACCGCCCACTAAGCCGAAATAAAAAGGGACATCTAGACAGGGATGACCTTACTCTCAAGTGGGGCTACCCATGCAGCCTTGCTGCATATCCCCTGATTTTCAGTCATTCCCATTTGATGAGGCTTGAGGCTAAGCGTTACCTTTTAGAACGTTTCACTTAGAATGCCCATCGCCCTCCTGACGATGTTCCGAAAGCATTCGTCCATACAAGCCCGTCTCGGTTTCGAACGGAACCGAAGGCACTACTCCTACTACATCCATTTTGCAAATATTCTCAGAATTAGTAGCGACTACCCCTTGCACTTCACCGCTTCATCTTCGACTCCAAACACGCTTTTCCACGAAACGTACAAACCGGATCGAAGTGGTTTTCGAGAAATAAATCTCGATCCCGGACTCTTCGAAACGATCAACGCATTTGTCCAATATTGATAGTCGGTGATTTAACCATCAATTTATATTCACAACATCCATCACACAATAAATAATTTTCCACATTATTTATTTGCCTCAACTTTCTTTCAAGATATATTTCCAATTTTCAAAACTCGTTTGAAAACAATTTCCCCAAAGTTCTTCCTTTACAAAGTAAATTCTTTACCATTTATTCCCATTGGAAATAACCAAGTTCAAAACAATTTAGAATTAAAACAATTAAAGCATTTCATACTGAAATATAAAATATGTAAATTTACTTCTAGTTATTTACTCAAAATATAAATTTAAATATGTGAAGTAAAACTATTTATTAAGACATAAACTTGATTTGACATAAAGGTTTAGTTAGACTAAATTTAAAAGTAGATTTTAAAAGAATTAATAATAATTTCTAATGTCTTTATTCAAAACTAGCCTTTAAATAAATCCATTTGTAAAAATAATTTCTAATGTATTCGTAAATAATTACTATTGCAAATTTTCTAATTAGTTACTTAAAAATAATAATTTCAAAAATACTCTTTTAATCAAGTCTAAACTTTAACTTATTCTTAAATAAAATTTGTTAAAACACGAACTTGGTTTCTCGGGGAAAACACACTTCCATTCAAACATCCCAAAGAACTTTCTTATAAATCCTGCTCTCTCCATTTCAACCCAGATTTTATGTTTAAACAATGTAAATTTCCTTTCCATGCTTAAAACTAAACTCCTTTTTAAGTTTAAACACCTTTTTCCATTTTCGGAAAATTCATTTTCAAAGCATAGGATGAAAACATTTTTAAATAAACATTTGGGAATTTATTAAAGGAGAATAATACTTATGACTTACTTAAATAAAATCCCAATGGTGAAAAATGTATTTCAAAATATTTTATTGACATTTAAAACTGTTTAATTTATATTTAGAAGCTTCGTTGGAACATATTTAATTTTCTGGCAAACTCTATTCATTATCAAAAATAACCCATCATTATTTTAACACTTTATATCCTCTTATAGAATTTCTCACCCAAATCCATACTTCGCATTTATCAACTAATAAGTTTCCCGCTTTATTTAAATTTCCATTTACAAATTTCATTCTACATCCGAACCAAATCCAAATTTTATTCCTTTAAATTCTTTGTATAACAATTTCTTTATTTCTTGTAAAACTCAATTTATTTTATTTATGCTTAACAATTTCAGGTTTAAATTTATCAATTCATATCACAACAAACTGGATTCCAAAATTAGCTATCACAGTGTATAAATAAAATACATCATCAGTTAAAACAATAATTCATATAGTGTGAGGAATCCAGTTGGATCCCTCCAACCCTTTTCCCTGCATCCACAAATATTAGCACATCAAACATATATATGTATATATATATATATATCAATCCAGACTGATAACGACATTTATATTCAACCAATCACACAGACATTTAAATATTAACTATTTAAATTAGCTAGCATCCAGATGTGAGTGAGATTAACTCACCTCGAGTTCGGCGAGCGTTCGAAATTTAAAACCGAACCGCGTTCGATTTAACCTAAATTTGTCACTTGCTCCGATCGTCTCCAAACTTGCGCTACAGCGTAGAGTACGTCGCTGCGATTTCGGCGCTACCAAAATCGTCGAAATCTGATAATGTATGAAAGAGTTATTCAATTTTAAAGATTCGAATACAAATTTAAAACAAATTCTCTTTTATTTTTTTATTTTTTTACCAAACCAACACGACCAACACTTCTTCCCCCATCAACTTCACGCACGCGAATACCCGGTAAGGCCGAACCCAACATCACCAATTAGGGTTAGGAATCGCCTCCTCCACGCTCGCCGATAAGTTGATCCAAGGCCACAAAATCGAAGCCCATCTGCAGTGCTACCCTCGGCCCAAGCTAGGAGAAGCTCGGTCCTCATCTTCCATGGGAAAGCGTGCTCGAACTTCCAACGAATGGGGCCGATTTCCACCTCCAATCGACGACGATTCGCCAGATCTACCGTTGGATGCGAAGCCTACGCTGACATCTACGATTTTCATTTAGGAAGTTTTCGCAAATAGGGCCTGGATCGAGAGAAAAAGAGAGGGAGAGCATGACTATTTTTGGCCATAAATGAAAGAGGACGGCGGCTTGGAACGAAATAGGGTTAGGGTTCCTTAAACGTGAATATATACATATAACGTATTATTTTAATATTAAATCCATTTAAAGCAACTTTTCCAAACGATCTCCAAATCGTACGTGCTAACAGGCGTTCCTAAGGTTTTACCCACGTTCCGGATATAATGGAACGTGTTTCAGAAGCTAATTTGGTCGTATGCGCGAGTTACGGAATTAAACGATCAATTTAAAATTAAATCGATTAAATCGATTTCTATGCTTTTCGAGCTGCCGTGGTCAAACGGCAACTCCGATTGCTTCGAAAATTGAAATCCGATAATAACTAACTATTATAGATCCAATGGAACTGGTTTCGTTGAATTCCGAGACTATGCCCCGGAAGGCTATTTTAAATCGTCTATTAAATCGAGCGATTTTCGAATTTGTCGAAAACGCTTAAAATTTCACCTTTAAAATTTTATTATCTTAATAATAAATCATATAAAATTTACAAAATTTCATTAGAAATTATTTTGACTCATTCCGGATTAAAATCTCACTAATTGCAATATTTTATTATTAAATTCCTTTATTAAATTAATATAAAATCCCAAATTTAATCTATTGACTTTTAATTTCGTCCAATGGTCCAATATTAAAATTCAAACCCAATTAGACCTAACATAAACTTTAGAATCAAATTTTATATCTATTTACACTCAGAAGTACCAATTATCCAAATTCTAATATTAAACTAGTATTATTCAAATTTTCAATTTCATTCCCGTATATGAAATTTGACTAATTTTATTAACTTAACCAAAGTTTTTTTATTTCAAAATTCAATTATAACTCATATTCAACATTTAAAATGAATTAAATGTTCAAATTTAGCGACCCAAAATTCCGGGTCGTTACATTCCTCCCCCCTTATAAAATTTCGTCCCCGAAATTTGCTAAAGCAGAAGAATGCTCCTACACTCATTAACATAACCCAAACTTTCTTAGTTAAAACTTATATACACTTCCCAAAACCCTTTAGCTCAAATCCAAACTCATTTTCTTTATTTACACTCAAAAGCTTTTGTTTCAACATTATCTTAAAAACAACTTTCCAAGTTAATTACAAATTTTCAAAAATTTCCTAATTCCCAAAATTTCCGGAAAATTTTGGCAGTCTCCCCTGCACGGAGGAGCTTTCGCGATATCGCGATACAGATAAATATATATACATCGACCCACACGGTCGGAAACCAAAATATATCACAATATATATATATATATATATATATATATATCATTTCCTAATTATATTTGCGTAGGCGTACCTTTTTAGCAAATTTTTAAAGCAAGCGGCTAATATATAATGCATAAACGCGCTCCAACTCTCTCGAATGCCTTCTGTACCTGTACTTACTCAACAAACTCATCAGTTTCCAAAGTTATGAACATTTTAACCACATTTCCAATATAAATGCAAGCCAAACATATCCATTTCATAGCCTAACCAAGCATACTTCATAATTTAACAATGTTAACCATACTTTATTAACAATTCAAAGATTTCAATCACTTTTCAAATTTCTTATTCAAGTCCAACTTCATTTTATTTCACTTGAATGACTTAAATTCAAGTTCACTACATACAATCCATAATTATCTCTACCAATTCATTTCTATTTAAATATGATTAATAGGTGCTTCACTAACATCAATCTATTTCATTTCAATTCCAAGTTGATTCACAAACCAAATTCTTATTTCCAATTTGAAGCATTTGCATTTCTTTTATGATCCATTTCCATTCATATCCAAAATCACCTAATTAGAGTGCATTTATCTAATTAATTTAAAACCATCTTTATTTGCTTCTTCAAATCAATTCACTTGCATCCATATACAAACTCTTTGAATTTTATTCCAATCCATATCAATTTATTCGAAAATCAATTTCAATTGCTTGTTAACAACTCAATTCCGAATACATGCAATTTTCATGCCATTCGAGCAAAATAACCATCACTTAAGCTTATAACCATTAAAATTAATTCTACTTAGATTTATATTAATTTTATTCAATTTTGCCTAGTTCACAAGCCAAGTATTCTTATTCCAATGCAATTGTTAAATTAAATTTTCCTTACATTTTTATTTCATTTACCAATTCAGGTTTATATTAATTTCATTCCATCTTGGATTATTTACAACCCATACATCCTTAATTTATCACAATAATTAATTAATACCATTTCACTTGCAATTCAATTTTATTATCTAACAAATTTCATTCAAGAGTACTTAATAAAGCTTATTCACAATCATTTTATTTTTTTTCTTTTAAGTTGCTTAAGTTCATTCACAACATTTTCATTATCTTCTTATATCAATTTTATTTTATTTCCATTCGATTCTCATTTAATCAAATTCCAATCCATTTACAAATTCGAATGCTCTTTGTTTACTTATTCAATCCATTTTAGATTTATTTTATTAACAAAGGGACCATTTAAATTATTTCACTCATTTGAATTTATTTATAAATCAAATCATCATTATTATAATCTAATCCCATTATCCATTCACACTTCCAATATTTATTGCCAAAATTAAATTCCATTCCAAACTGGCCTTTATTTACTTTCTAAATTTTGACCAAACTATCAAAATTTTATTCATCCAATACAAATTCCATTTAATTTAGCTTACACAAAATTCATTTCCAAACAATCGTTTTGAATTTAGTTGAGTGAGCATTTACTTCATTCAACATCATTTCAACTAAATTTAATTTCCATTCAATTCGATTCTTATCCAAATTTATTTCAAGTTTACTTGAAATTTTTCTTAGCCAAATTAAATTCATTCCACTTCTTTACCACTTAAATAAGGATTGAATTTCATTCAATATGCTTATAATGCAACTGAATTTTGGATTTCATTTCACTTCAATTTTATTCCTCTATAAATAAATTCAAAACTTATTTTCTATTGTAAGTTCATTCATCCTTTTCTATCTCACTATCCTTATCTTACTTTACATTCCATTTAAGATTAAGTTTGAATTCACCATACCATTCAACTATTGCCCATTTGTGATTATAATTCCACTTTACTTGGGTTAAAATCAAAGTGTCCATTCTCAAGTTCATCAACTTATTTATTTATAAGTTTATATTGCTCAATTTAATCCTTTTATGTCTCATAACCACAATTTCAAATTTATTCCAAATTTCTATATATATATATATATATATATATATATATATATATCTGAATTCTTAAAGATACAAATTTTCTTTCATTTAACTTCTTGCACAAATTTAAATCCACATTTCCATATTATAAGTATAATATTTAATAGCTCATGGTTATAATTTATTACATAATGACCCACAATCACAAAGTCATTTTACTTTCAACTTAACCCAAATCAATTTAATTCCAGTTCCCAATTTTGTTTAACTTATCCCAAGTTAAATTCAAATTTTCTATCCACTTCAATATACTTTCACTTTTAATAACTTAAGTTTAAATTTTAATTCCAAGATTAAAAATTTCATTTCCTTTTTATTAATATCAACTTCATTTAATAAGTTCAATGGTTGATTCAATTTAACCTTACACATTACTCAAATAGAATTTTCCAGAATTCAATTACCCGGTTTTATTCCAAAACCATTTTGAAATAGTAAATAACTCATACTCTCCTGGTATATCAAATCTAATCTCCCGATTTCCAAAACAACTTGGTTATACTAAAACCATTTTCCCCATTTTGAATTTTCCAAAACACTTGTTATACCCAACAAGTCCCAAACAATATCATAACCAATCATTTTGGTAGCAATCCATCACTTTAGAAACTCGAAAATGAATTCTAATGATGTGGCCAGCATCATCAGGATTATTTTCCAACGACTGAAGTGAGTTCAATGCTTCTTACTTTCCCAAATTCATTTCAAAACAGTTTCCATTCAAAAATACTTCCCAAAATAATATTCCAATATACCCTTCAAACACTTTAGCAAACATTTCAAACTTTCCCAGGATTTTAAGTTTCCAAACTTTGTTTTCAATACATTTAAAATCCTTTTTAAAACTTCCGGGGTTTAAATTCTGGTATAGTTGAAATTTAGTTATTCTTCCTTTATATAATTTATACTTATAGAATTTTATTTGATTATAACCATTTGGAATTTTAGATTAAATTTTAGATTCTTATTTGATTATAGTATTAACAACCAATCATCCAAGCATATAATATTTTCAGAAAATTATTTCTTTAATATCAAAATATACTTTTGGGTAAAATTATTTCATTTACCAACTTTAAAAACAATACTGTCGGTTTATCTTGTTTAAGAGTTTAGAAACCCCTATCGATACGGTTGTACTTCCAGCACCGACCAAAATTCATAAACACTCAACCGATAAGTCAACACAGTATAAAAAGAATTTTATATCCACTAACAAGTACGCTCTCATAGCTATTAATACACTCAACCCATTATAGATTACTATTGACTCTGTTTAATGAGTAATTTTCCCACCAAAGCCTAGGTTGTCGCCAACCTAAGCTCTGATACCACTGTAACAGCCCGCGAATCTGTACCCCTTGAGTCAACACTATTCTACTTCGATTAACTCAAGTGAAATAGAAATACGAACCATTAGGATTAAATAAGAAGAGATAGAAGAATGGACAAACTAAACAATATCAAAATCTCATAGTTGCAGCGAAAATAAATATAATAGTAAATATAGATCTTTACACAAAATGAAATCTATAACTGTTTTATACATCATATCATTAGAGTGTCTCATACCACAATATTACCAATCAGACATTACCATACAATCATAGCAGCAGATATATATATATATATATATATATATATATATATATATAAATACGGGTAATACGTCTCGGACTCCAGCTCCTCTCCAGCTCCATAGCATCATGTCCTGAACATATAATACTCGGTCTGACCCAAGCATTATAACGAAATAACACCCGAGTCAGTCTGGAATACCAGCTGATAAAAATGCATCCAAATTGATTATTAAAGTTTCAAAAATCCTTTGAAAACAAAAGCGTCTCGTAGGACCATGCCACAAATAAACATGTCGGGTTTTCACCTTATGATAGCTAAAACACTTTTTATAGAAATTCTCTGATATTATAATAGGATCTATTTACAAATACTTATAAAATAGCCGAAATTGTTACATGATTAAATTCCAGCTACTAGCCACAAAAGTGGGTAATACAAACAAAACTTGTAAAAGGCTCGTAGGGAGAATGGATTTCCAACAATGACTAGGCACTGGGGTACCACCTGTCACAGTACAGAGCCTAGATCACCGTACCGAGGACCACGTCCGATCCCCTACAACACAAGGCTGGACCCATCCCTTACTGGATAGTTCTGAATAAGATCACCCCGCGGTTGGGATCAGCAGCCGCCGAATAAGCCGAAATAAAAAGGGACATCTAGACAGGGATGACCTTACTCTCAAGTGGGGTCTACCCACGAAGCCTTGCCGCATATCCCCTAATTTTCAGTCATTCCCATTTGATGAGGCTTGAGGCTAAGCGTTACCTTTTAGAACGTTTCACTTAGAATGCCCATCGCCCTCCTGACGATGTTTCGAAAGCATTCGTCCATACAAGTCCGTACCGGTTTCGAACGGAACCGAAGGCACTACTCCTACTACATCCATTTTGGAAATATCCCCAGGATTAGTAGCGACTAGTCCTTGCACTTCATTGCTCCTTCTTCGACTCCAAAAACGCTTTTCCATGAAACGTACAAACCGGATCGAAGTGGTTTTCGAGAAATAAATCTTGATCCCGGACTCTTCGAAATGATCAACGCATTTGTCCAATATTTATAGTCGGTGATTTAACCATCAATTTATATTCACAAACATCCATTACACAATAAATAATTTTCCACATTATTTATTTGCCTCAACTTTCTTTCAAGATATATTTCCAATTTTCAAAACTCGTTTGAAAACAATTTCCCCAAAGTTCTTCCTTTAAAAGGTAAATTCTTTACCATTTATTCCCATTGGAAATAACCAAGTTCAAAACAATTTAGAATTAAAACAATTAAAGCATTTCATACTGAAATATAAAATATGTAAATTTACTTCTAGTTATTTACTCAAAATATAAATTTAAATATGTGAAGTAAAACTATTTATTAAGACATAAACTTGATTTGACATAAAGGTTTAGTTAGACTAAATTTAAAAGTAGATTTTAAAAGAATTAATAATAATTTCTAATGTCTTTATTCAAAACTAGCCTTTAAATAAATCCATTTGTAAAAATAATTTCTAATGTATTCGTAAATAATTACTATTGCAAATTTTCTAATTAGTTACTTAAAAATAATAATTTCAAAAATACTCTTTTAATCAAGTCTAAACTTTAACTTATTCTTAAATAAAATCTGTTAAAACACAAATTTGGTTTCCCAGGGAAAACACACTTCCATTCAAACATCCCAAAGAACTTTCTTATAAATCATGCTCCCTCCACTTCAACCCATATTTTATGTTTAAACAACGTAAATTTCCTTTCCATGCTTAAAAATAAACTCCTTTTGAAGTTTAAACACCATTTTCCATTTCCGAAAAATTCATTTTCAAAGCATAGGATGAAAACATTTTTAAATAAAATTTTGGGAATTTATTAAAGGAGAATAATACTTATGACTTACCTAAATAAAATCCCAATGGTGAAAAATGTATTTCAAAATATTTTATTAACATTTAAAACTGTTTAATTTATATTTAGAAGCTTCGTTGGAACATATTTAATTTTCCGGCAAACTCTATTCATTATCAAAAATAACCCATCATTATTTTAACACTTTATATCCTCTTATAGAATTTCTCACCCAAATCCATACTTTGCATTTATCAACTAATAAGTTTCCCGCTTTATTTAAAATTTCCATTTACAAATTTCATTCTACATCCGAACCAAATCCAAATTTTATTCCTTTAAATTCTTTATATAAAAATTTCTTTATTTCTTGTAAAACTCAATTTATTTTATTTATGCTTAGCAATTTCAGGTTTAAATTTATCAATTCATATCACAACAAACTGGATTCCAAAATTAGCTATCACAGTGTACAAATAAAATACATCATCAGTTAAAATAATAATTCATATACTGTGAGGAATCCAGTTGGATCCCTCCAACCTGTTTCCCTGCATCCACAAATATTAGCACATCAAACATATATATGTGTGTATATATATATATATCAATCCAGACTGATAACGACATTTATATTCAACCAATCACACAGACATTTAAATATTAACTATTTAAATTAGCTTGTATCTATATGCGAGTGAGATTAACTCACCTCGAGTTCGGCGAGCGTTCGAAATTTAAATTAAACTGAACCGCGTTCGATTTAACCTAAATTTCTCACTTGCTCCGATCATCTCCAAACTTGCGCTGCAGCGTAGAGTACGTCACTGCGATTCCGGCGCTACCAAAATCCTCGAAATCTGATAATGTATGAAAGAGTTATTTAATTTTAAAGATTCGAATATAAATTTAAAACAAATTCTCTTTTATTTTTTAATTTTATTACCATACCAACACGGCCGACACTTCTTCTTCCCCCATCAACTTCACGCACGCGAATACCCAGTAAGGCCGAACCCAACATCACCAATTAGGGTTAGGAATCGCCTCCTCCACGCTCGCCGATAAGTTGATCCAAGGCCACGAAATCGAAGCCCATCTGCAGTACTACCCTCGGCCCAAGCTAGGAGAAGCTCGGTCCTCATCTTCCATGGGAAAGTGTGCTCGAACTTCCAACGAATGGGGCCGATTTCCACCTCCAATCGATGACGATTCGCCAGATCTACCGTTGGATGCGAAGCCTACGCTGACATCTATGATTTTTAGGAAGTTTTCGCAAATAGGGCTTGGATCGAGAGAAAAAGAGAGGGAGAGCATGAGTATTTTCGGCCATAAATGAAAGAGGACGGCGACTGGGAACGAAATAGGGTTAGGGTTCCTTAAACGTGAATATATACGTATAACGTATTATTTTAATATTAAATCCATTTAAAGCAATTTTTCCAAACGATCTCCAAATCGTACATGCCAACAGGCGTTCCTAAGGTTTTACCCACATTCCGGACACAATGGAACGTGTTTCGGAAGCTAATTTGGTCGTACACGCGAGTTACGGAATTAAATGTTCAATTTAAAATTAAATCGATTAAATCGATTTCTATGTGTTTCGAGCTGCCGGGGTCAAACGGCAACACAGATTGCTTCGAAAATTGAAATCCGATAATAACTAACTATTACGGATCCAATGGAACTAGTTTGTCGAATTCCGAGACTGTGCCCCGGAAGGCTATTTTAAATCGTCTATTAAATCGAGCGATTTTCGAATTTGTCGAAAACGCTTAAAATTTCACCTTTACAATTTCATTATCTTAATAATAAATCATATAAAATTTATAAATTACATTAAAAATTATTTTGACTCATTTCGGATTAAAATCTCACTAATTGCAATATTTTATTATTAAATTCCTTTATTAAATTAATATAAAATCCCAAATTTAATCTATTGACTTTTAATTTCGTCCAATGGTCCAGTATTAAAACTCAAACCCAATTAGACCTAACATAAACTTTAGAATCAAATTTTATATCTATTTACACTCAGAAGTACCAATTATCCAAATTCTAATATTAAACTAGTATTATTCAAATTTTCAATTTCATTCCCGTATATGAAATTTGACTAATTTTATTAACTTAACCAAAGTTTTTTTATTTCAAAATTCAATTATAACTCATATTCAACATTTAAAATGAATTAAATGTTCAAATTTAGCGACCCAAAATTCCGGGTCGTTACAGTGTGCAAGACTACACAACCAAGAGTTAATTAGAAATTAAAAAGTCGTCCGATCAACGATCTGATTGGCGGCAACAAAAAGAAAAGGAACTAAAGTTTTATGGGAAAAATCCTTTTAGCACAACAAAAACCATAATACATACATATAACAACAAAAGGAGGCAATACAAAATAACATAACATAGAGTAGAGCAACGACAATAGAAACCCTATACCCAGCAGCGGATCAAACAAATCCATATCGGACGGGTTAAAATCATAAGGAATAAGAGGGAGGATCATATCACAGCTATTGGTAGATTCGTTGTCAAGCTTAGTGTTGCCAAATCTAAGCTGAAAGAAAGAACATTAATATGTACTAAAATATTTCTAAAACTATAAGTAAACAACAAACATATGATTGTTAATAATGTACTCATGTTAAAATCATTCTAGTTTGGTTGTTTAATTCTCGGTATAGGACTTGAATTAACACCATTTACAATCAGTATAAAAGGATGTTGGGATTATCCTAAAATGATATACATAAACACCATATTAGAACGTTAATATGTAGCATGTAAGAGTAATTTAGTATGCATTGGAAATAGGAATTATCGTACATGTTGTATTGTTTATTGTATCGCATTTTGCTTATATTAAATCTGAATTAAGTTCACTACATGACATTTTAAAGTGTTATCGAGTATTTATAAAATACTAGAGAATTACTTATGGAAACACTGAACTCCTTATGAAGGAGTGTGCGGACTTGAACATCATAAGTGATATCGAGTATAACATATTAATCATAAATTCATGTTTGATCTTAAGTTGAGATCTTTAGGTTGGAAATGTTACAAAAAATAAGTAGTGATTGATTTAACCAAAGACTAGTAAATTATCTTAAATAGCACTGAAATAAAAGAAGTATAAATAAATGCACAAATTTATAATGAGCAAAGGGTAATTCCAAATATCGAGAATCTCATGATATTGTTATATAATGACGATGCTGCAATACAGTTTGTAAATGAACTTAAATTCCACTAGTTGTCAAAACACATGCTCCAACTAGTTCCATATAATAAAGCAGTTTATCATCATTGGAGAGATTTAGTTGACATGGTAGGTAATTAAAGCAAAATAGCATACCCAATTACTATAGGACTGGCCTGATTAGTTCTTGAGAATACCGATCGAAGAAATTAGAATAAGATTCCATAATTAACCCTATATGCAAGTGGGATACTGATAGAGTAAGGGGTATGCCTCAGGAGAAATTATGTAATTTGTTACATATATCTTACTAGATAACCGACCTTATTCATAATAAAATGTGTTTTTCTTTCAATTATATACTTTTCATATTATGATTTGTTAACTAGTTATTAATTTAAGTATATTAAATAGAAAATCCTTAAATGATATGTTATGTGACAGTAATAGCAATGTGTTGTAATCATGAGAAGTTTATCATATTAAAAATAATTATTATTTTAAATATTCATAGAAAAGATGTTTCGAGATAGGATATCGATACGTCCGTTGAGATTAGAGTATGTAAAGCTCTCAAAATGTTTGGTATTGAATTACATAAGGCTATTGGGGGCTTCAATAGGTTACATATCGATAGTTATTAGACGACCATGGAATGAATTGTATGAAAGTTTCGTTTTCGTTAATAACAATTGGTCAAACATGAACTCTCAAGAGTGACGATGCGGCATAGTTCTCTCGACTGGAGAATACAGTTGAATTTCAATGTGAATACTCTACTTTGATTATAGTTAAATCATGACATGGCGATCCATCGAGCTTCTATAGATGGGTATTAGTTAAAGTATTGGAAGTCAAACATTATTCGATAGAGAATTCATCTCCTTAGTTGTATATGGTTAGTATCATGGTCAACCATAGTTAACTCAATGTCAAAATTTCTGGCCATAGTAGTACGGTTAAAAATAAATGGTATTATCGAACCAAGGACTTTGTTTATGGATTAATCAACTTGCATGTGGATGATATTGGAGTTATCGACCAAAACCAAATTCCATAAATCCTGAAGTGATATAGTGTTGGTGAAGTGAACGTATGAAAATTATTATCACCACTGGCACCGCTTAGGATAAAACAAAATATGAGATTTACCGAAAAGTCTATAAACGATGAATTTGGTCAAACTTTCAAACCACTAGATAAGGTGATGTATGAACATTAATATACGGATGTGGAACTTTTTGGAGTTTGGTTTTCTCAACTTCCAGTGAGCTTCAGTTTCTTTCACGATCCTTATCGCAATAATGTTTTCACAAAATAAAGTTATGGGATTTTCAATATTTGGATTCACCTCTAGCTCAGTTATAAATTTCTACATAATATGTACATAGAACTTTTAATATGACATTATAAATTTGTACATTATGTTCACATTATGCCCAAAAATAATTAGTATATAACATATGTTAGGCCTCTTTGTTTTTAAAACCAAAAGTAATGTTATGATATTGGAATTTACTTCGAAAAAGGTAAAGAAACGAGAAAGTGTAGTTTCGAAATAGAGTTGGATTTTGAAGTAAAAAGGTTGGAAAAGGAATATTATAATTATATACAATGTTACAATAGGTGAAGAGAAGTAAAATAGATTTTTTTTATAATAAGTAAAATGGTAAAATATTGTTTTAAATTAGTTAATAGTAGTTTATTATGTTACTAAAATGATTAAAAAGTATTTTGGATAAGTTTTTAATATTTGACTAAAAGGTGAAAAATAAGCCATCGTGTTTCGGTAGTTCATGGTTTCGCGACTTGAAAAGTTAAACGGATGTGTAAGAGAAAATATAAGACGGAATTCTTTGAAATAAGAACTTTTCAAGACCTTGATGGGTATGGTTTTCAAATTAAAAATAAAAATCAATATTTCGTTTAGCAAAGTTTAAGACACGTCCAAACCAATTTTTCAAAATCGTCGCGTTTTGGCAGTTCGTAAAATCTAGTTTTCAACGCTTTAAAAATGGATATTTTAAATTACTAAAAATATGAAATAAATTACATAAATATGTTAAAATGTTTTAAAAAGGATTTGAGTTATAAAAATTGACATATATATAATGGAATAAGTATTTTAGTCTACAAAGCCTTAAAACCACTATTCATTAGAAATTTAACAATAAAAATTGGCAATTTTTGAATTCAATGATTTAAACTTGGATTTGTCTTCTCGAATCTTTTGGAATTTTTTTTTAAATAATTATACAAGTATTTTAAAGGATTAGAGTCGACCAAATAACTTGACCACCTTATGGGTGACAAATAGGTAGTCTCTAGGATGGAGTTTGGAAGACCAATTGCGTGCTCCCCTAGCTATCTGGACTGCCCCGATTGAGGGGATAGTAAATTTGATTTACTCGGGCCACATTATTCCCAGATAAATTGAAGATTTATAAAATCATTATAACGACTCGTAATTTTTGATAATTAAATTTTGATAATTTAATAAGTTTTGGTAATTTAATTCGGAAAGAAAATAAAAATCAGTAATTATTAATGAAGTCACTAAAATAATGGTAATATATCATAATAGGACAATTTGTTAAATTGAAAGAATAGAAATAAAGATTTATCTTTATTGGAATTTGAACTATAATAATTGGATTAATTGCAATTAAATGAAATTTAATATCTAAATATTATGTTAATTCAAATAAAGATGAAATTTGAGAATATCGATGTAATAGATCATGAATCCAATGTTAATTTCATCCATTTGACAACAATGGATTGAATAATAGAATGAAAAGTCAATTAAATGGAATTATTGGAAATTAAATTTATAATTTCTGAATTTAATGAAATTGGGATTTACGCTGGAATTGATAAATTAATCAACTCTAAATTATCATCTAAAATTGATTAAGCTATTGTAAATGATTAAGAAATCAAAAATGATTGGAATGGTAAATAATCAAATTTAAACTGAAAAGGTGATTATTTTATTAATTATTAATTTAATAACTGAAAAATAGCCATTTTGGCCACTGACTCGGATTTCGACGAAACTAGTTTCAATCGGATCTGTAACGGTGAACTATTGTAGGATTTCAAATTTCATAGGGATCGGGATTGTCGTTTGATCGTACGGGGTCGAAACGCCTAGAAATCAATTAATTGAAATCAATTGAAATCAATTTGAAATAAACTGAATTTTTCATAATTTCTTCATACGATGAAATTTGGACTTGAAAACTATTCCATTGATTTTAATATATTTAAAAACATCTATTTTGATATATGGGTTGACCCAATTCCATTCCGAAATCGAAATGGGCTTTTCGGGTCAAATATCGTTCAGACCCAAACCAATTGGGCCCATTCCTTTCTATTTAGTTCTGCCTATTTATATATCATTATAAACTCTAGCAACCATACTATTTTTCATTTATGTACGCATAGAAATTTCTGTTGCTTCTCTTTCTCAACGGCTGTAAACCCTAAATTTTCCAATTCAATTCCAATTCAAAATCCAACAAAAAAAATTCAAACTCCTCAAATAATATCAAATTTTATATTGATCTAAAGCTCTCGACGAGCGCATCACAGATCTGAAATTCTTTTTCCAAATTGAGTCGCCGTTTGACCAGAAATCTAGGATCTATTTTTGGCCGTTCTTTTTCGTCGCGATCGACCGCAACTGATCGTCGAATTATTGATACAGTATTAGAGAGAGGACTGAGGGGATTGCATCGGCATGGTTTCTTTAATGTTTCGATGGTTGGATGGTCACCTAAAATTCAACTAGGGTTTGTAATTTAGGCGGCAGCTGTGTCAATGCTGGCCCGAATCGTGGTCGTGGTTGGTTCGCGTGGCCATGCAGAGGAGATCGGCGGAGGTGTTGGGGTAGGGTCCGGTCAGAAGTCGATGGCGTGGCTGCGTTGATCTAAGGCGACGCAGGTTTGACGTGTTCAGGAAGAAGAAGGGTGAGCTGTTGTTCGTGATTTTGCTTCGATGCTGATGTGTACTGTGGTAACGTGTTTTGATTAGTATTATTTTATTTAATATTTATTTCCAAACTTCTAATCGGCATAACTTTTACGTACGAGATCGGATTCACGCGCGGTTTTCTCCACTAGGATTGTATTAAAATTCCGATCATTGTATGGCTAGTTTGGGTGAATTTGGAGACTGTTCAATTTTTTGGTTTGAATTGGATTTAAATTCAATTTAAATTCAAAAGGTGAGTGTTTTAACCCACTCACAACTTCTAAAATTTCTTATGTTTGTTAAAATGATTTATGATGTGATTAGAAATTTATTTATGACTGTTTGATATATTTTAAATCATCACCTCGGCTTATTAGAATTTATTGGATAAAATAGTTGTTTAATTTATTATTGAATATAAACTGCCAGTTAATACCTCTTATTTTTTTTCTATTCTACATTGATGTTATTGATTGAATTGGATGATGATTGTGATAAATGTTTGACGATTGATAGTGGATGAATGGATGGTATATTTTATATTGTTATAAACTGTAAGTTGTTATGGATTTTTATTTCATTCAGGATAGCGGTTTGAAATGATATATACCCGTATTTATATTTTAAACTATAGATTGAAATGATAAATATCCGTATCACTTGACCATAGGATAGAAAATTATATACAAACACCATGGTCTATATATAAAAATATTTTGAAATGATTTCTATGGTTTTGTAAAGAAATATATGGTTTTAGATAAATATTGATTTTAGATATTATATAAATGATATTTTATCCTAGATTTTGAGCTATGCATATTTGTTTAAAATATAGAATAAGCTTAATAACAAGTTTGATTTAGATTGAAGATAATATGGTTAAGTATTTAAATTCTATTTTAATATAGAGTTTAAAATGATTTAAACAAATTAAGGTAGGAAGATAAATTTGAAATTTATTTGAAATTGAATTAATTTAAGAATTTAACTCAAATAAGCTTGATGTGAAATTTATTAAATTTGAAATTTTAGAGGGTATGATTTTTATAACTTGAATTTCATTTAAGGTGAATTAAATGAATATTCCAAGTATAAATAAATTGAAGGAAATATTTATTTATTTGTAATTTGAGTTTTATTTAAATGATAATGGATTTATTTAGTAAATATTCCGAAACTAAATAATACAAAATTGAATTGTTGAATCGTAACTATCAAACTTAGTTTTGAAATTGTTGAATACTTAAAGTTTGAAATATGCTGAATTTGAAATGGCTTATTTTGTGGATCAAATCTGTTTTGAAATCGGTAAAATTTGGAATAGTTTATTTGGAAACTGAATCGAATTGAAATTTATGAATTGGGATTTGGTTAAATTTAAAATTCAGAAATTCGTGTGTTTTGGAATTGATTGTGGAATGGAGGAAGCTAGTTTATTGTATAAAATATTTTAATATTTAAACCATTTAAGTGATAGAAATTATGTTTCAAAGTTATGAGTTTCAAGGTATTAAAATTTGAAAGTGTTATGATATTAGAAAGGATATATTTGAAATGAAAATGATATCGTATTGATTTGTTTTGAAAAGGGGCAATGATATTTGGTTTTAAAGTAAAAATTATTTTGAAATGACCGCGGTGTTATAATAACGTTTGGTTGTTAAAGAGACCGGGATCAGAAGTTGTCATACTCTCTGCCAAGTTCGAAAACCACTTTAACAACCGTGTACGCGGTGGAGATTCCAGAATGAAGTAGGATGGTGGTGATGTTTCCTTTGAGGTATACATGTGGACTTGACTCCCGTGAGTTGGCATAAGGTGGCTAAAACAGGAGCGAGCGACGGGCTAAGAAGGTAGCACCTTTTATCGAACACACTCCTTCGATACCATTCTATTAATTTGTGATTGATTTAGGCCCTTCTGATTTGGGGGGTGTTGCTCGAGGTGGGCGTTAGTTGTTGCAACGCGCTACCACCGGTTCGGAAGCATAATTGGTATATCTACACTGGCATTGCCTAGTTGTGCCGTGTTGCCTACCCTAGCGTGCCTTGTACGAGTTTGATTTTCTTCCGTAGCCCGTAGAGTATTTAGGGTAGTCTCTCGATCTGGAGATGCGCTAATACTGGATGGACTACATGGACTATTATTGTGTTAAGGGGGAGATTGGATAACTCCTTGATGCTATTTAAAAGTAAGTTTATTTTACTATTAGACATTATTATAATAGCGTATATTACTGCACAGTAAATAGTTTAACGGACCTTAGGAGATGTGAATCCCGAACATCTCTTAAGTTATTGCACTCACGTTGACACTGGATATATAGGAGATGTCAAATTCCATAAACATCTCTGACGTCATTCCACTCATATTATTTACCGTTGATGTGACGACCCGAAAATTTTAGCAAGTTAAATTGGAATAATTAATCGATTTTAAATTATTTAAAAGTTAATTATAACTTGAATACAGGATATCAATATTTACTTGATAATTAAATCATTGAATTGTATAGTTTAAATATTGAATTTAATAATTGATATTAACATAAGTATAGAAATAAATAACTTTAAGAAATTCAATGTTGATAGTTTAACCTTAACAAAGAAATACAATAAGTATGGATGCGAAAATAAATATCTTAAAGGTTATAGTCATGTAAAATATAAAATTTACACATAAGTAAATTCTAGAACACATATATGTTGGAATACAAGTGATATGAGATGAACCAGTCAAACCTGCATATGAATGTACTTATAAAATAAATATAAGTATAAGCTTATAAAAGAAGACAATGTTAATAAATGCTAGCCAAAAGATATCATCACTTCAGCCTCCATACATATATACATAAAAATCTTGCCTGGACAAAAACTGAAGAGAGAAAAAAATATCTCTGTCCAAGTTTGTACCAGTAAACAAGCCCTGTACACTTTGTTTCTATATATATCATCTTCTTTGCCCATTCGTTCATGAGCTTTGTAAACCAGAAAATAATCTCACAACTGAAGTTAGAGACGCAACACATCTTTCTTTCAACATGTGAATTTACCCTTAAAACAAATCCATAAAACTTTCAAAAAAAATTGTAAGACAAATTCAAAGAATTCAAGCAAAGCAAACTCCCTGTAATCAGTCTCTGCGATTTCTTCTTCAAGATTCAGATTTTCAAGGATTAGCCACCTCAAAATAGAAACAAAGAGATTTAAAGCTCAAGTTCAATTTTTCCAGTTTCAAACACTGATTGCAAAAGCATTGTTCTCCTCAAACCTGTGAGTAAACACCTTACTTAAACTTAAGTATGATTAGATTAGTGCTCATGATTCATGGATGATATGCTGTTTTACATGTGTATTTTTGATAAGTAGCTCTGAGTGAGCTATATTTGTTGGGTCTGTGTGTATTGAGCATGAATTTCTCTTCTCTGTTTAGTTACAGGGTCGATGAAAAAAATATATATACATGTTTATCTAGTAACTGATGGACTTAGAGTTTAAAACAAAATAAATTTGTATAATCATCATTTAAGTTTACAATTATGTTTTAAATATTTTTAGATTGTAAAATACTGTAAACCAAATAAATACAGTAAGATTTCGAAAGGAAGTGATAAATCAACTTCTTTGTTTTGTGGATTCAGGCTTGTAGTTCGAATAAACACTAGAAAACTCGATTTTTAAAAACTAAAATCATGAGTTTTAGATTAGTTTTGGGTTTGAAATTCAGGTTTGTTTAGTTTTTGGGTTTCGAGTAAATCCCGGTGTCTGGTGGAACTTTGGAGGTCAGGATTCTGGTTGGAGCTAGATTGGCGAACGGCGAAGCAAAGAAAAATGGTGGAGGTGGTTCATGATCGCTGTGGCAACGAAGTTTGTTCGATTTGGGTTTAAAACCCTAGTTTTTAATTGGGTTGAGTTTTGTCTCAGTTCGACTTCCTCAATGGATCGAGTGAAGCGAGACTTTGGATGAGGGAAGCTGGTGGGTTGTCGAAGATATGGCCGAAGTCGTAGAGAGTTTGGTGATCGGAGTTGGTGGCGTCAGTGTAGTTTTCTCTGATCGGAAAGTTGGTTCAGGGGCTTAACTGGTTCGATTTAGAGTGGTTGCATTTTTCTAGGTTTCGAGTTGACAGGGGGAATGTCGGTGGAGTTGCCGATGGGATGAAGGTCGTGACGTCGGCCGAAGATGGCCAGAGCGTTCGTACATGTGCACGTATGCGTGCACAGATCTGCTCGTTCGAATAGGCTTGGAAGGAGTAATACTGGAAGAAGAAGGGAAGGGAATTAAAGAGAGTGGGCCGGAGATAAAGATAGTGGGAGATAGCGGGCCGGGCTTATTTGGAAGTAAGGGATATTATAGAAGAGAAGTAGGGTCTGAAGTCTTTTGGGCCTGTTTGTTTTAAGTTAAAGATAATGAATTAAGCAAGTTCAAAGTAAAAGTATTTTTCAAGAGTTCAAACAAGTTTTCAAATAAAGGTATGGTTCAAGTTTATAAACAAGTTTAAAATTTTAAATTATAAAGCCTAATGTTTTTTTTGAAAAGAAATGTTTTGGGTTTGAATAATTATTAGATTTAACTTGAATCTCTAAGTGATTTCAAGTGTAATTCAATGATGTAATTAATTCGAATTGGCGAAGGCAAATAAAGTTGTATTATTAGTTAAGGACTAATTACTTAACGAAATTAAAGAGGATGATAAAGATGATGATTTACCTTAAAAGTAATTAAGATTTGATAATCAAATGAAGTAACTAAAATATGATTGACTAAGTGATTAATTAATTAATAATTAAGGATTAAGAGGTTAACTAGTTTGTAATTGAGAATTATTAATTAGATAATTTGAGAGAATTAATTAATAATTAGTGGTTAATTAATTTAGTAATTAATTAATAAATTAGTGATTAATTAATTAAGTAATTAGGTTGTAATTAGTGACTAATTCATTACTTAATGGAAGTAATCAAGGTTTAATTACTTAAGTTTAATTAATTAAGGAAATTAATCATGGATTAGTTAAATAATGAATACGATTAATTCAGAGCTGATCGATCAATGGAGTGATTATAAGACAATTAAATTGAGTAATTAATTAAGGATCAATATAATTAATATGGTAGGGTAAAGGGATGTTAATTACGTGTTGTAATTAAAGGATGATTAATTGAGATGGATAATTAAAGGATAATTAATTAATTGATTTGTAATTAATTAATGATCAAGTAGAGGTAATCCAAGTGATTAAAAATTAGTAATTAGTTTAATCAGAGATAAATTAAATTAATTTTGGAAGTGATCAATCTTGCTTATGAATAATTGATTGATGTTAAATGCCTTGAATTGATTGATATTTCTGATATGAAATGTTTGGTGATATGATATGTTTCGATGGACATTGATAATGTGGTCATTTTGTGATGATGAATTGCTGTGTAAAGGTGACATCCGGTATTTAAAGATAAGTTGTATTCACTTGAAAACTTGAGATAAGATGACATTTGGTTTGAAGAGACCAGAGTCGGATATTAGTTAATATCCGAAACCACTTCGATTCTTTATAAACTGATACGTGAATCAATAGGGTGTAATAGAATGATTTAAATGAATCGGACCATATAATCTAAGTCCTAGCACTAAATTGCTTTGTGAAATAAGTGATGTCTATAGTACCTTATGAAGTTATAAATTGTTATACGTACCCGGGTTTTTTTTATGAGTGTATACTTTTGTATTCTATGTTAGATGGGTTTACTCACGCTGGTTTCCAGCCTGACCCGGGTGTTACTTTGATGTAATGCTCGGGTCAGACCGAGTATTACAGATTTTCAGGTAGGTACGTTCTGGAGCTCAGGAAGCGAGCTGGATGGCGATAGCGTATAGAGTATTGCCGCTGTATTTCTGAGACATGATAGTTGTATATATTCAGTGACTATATATATGTGAAACTCTGATGTATGTTAAATGTGATTGACAGATATAATAATCTTTGTAAACCGTTATTGTTATTATTTATTATTATATTTTATCCACTGCGAATGTGAGTTGTTGATATTTCTATTCTTCTTCTTCTATCTCTTTCTTCTTTTTCATAACTATCTGGAATTTTCGGCTTCGAAAATTTCGGGTCGTTACATTTGGTATCAGAGCTGAAGGTTAAGCGAGAACCTTGGCTCTGGTGGGGATTACTCATTAAATAGAGTTCGTGGAACTCTATAATGAGTTGAGTATATATATGAGCGCGTACTTGTTATTTTCTTATATAAAGATTTTAAATGATTTTATATAAAAGTATATTTTGATATATAAAGAAATCTTCTCTTCTAATAAATATTAAGGAGATTGGGTGTTGAATTATTGGAATTAAGTTAAGACGGACTATAATACAACCAAATTAAAATTAAATTAATTAAAAATGAAATTCTAGAATTAGAACTCAGAAATTAGAATTGTTTGAAACTTCAAATGAACAAAGTTAAATTTGGTTTAAAAAGGTTAAACCAATCTTTGAGAATTTAGCTCAAATTATATAATTCGAGATGGTTTAAATTTGAAGTTGGAATTGAACTCATTCAAATTGAATCCGATTTGAATTAATTGGATTTGGAATGGAAGATGTATAGGTTCAAAAATTTAATGGAAGATTTGGATAGAATTGTAATGATTGAAATTGAAGTGGAATTGGTTTAAAAAAAAAGAATTTGAAATATAGATTGTAAATGTAATTTATAAATTGAAATAAACTTCATAAATAAATGAGATTATAATTTGGAATAGAATTCCAGAGAATATTTGAAAATAAACTAGGATGAAAATTCCAGAGTAATGTTTAATTATGAATTGGATGGATTGGGAATTTGGAATTTTTGGGAGAATCTAAAATTCCTTTGGGTTGAAAGTGGTTTCCAAAGGTTTTGGAGAAATAATAGCATTATTTCAAAAATATTGGAAGTGTTTTTAGAGAGATAAAAGCATTAAACTCTTTCGGTCACTGGAAAATAAAGTCGGTGATGACTGCAGCATCATCGATGTTCGTTTTCGAGTTCTAGAAGAGAAATTGCTACCAAATTATTTTAAATTAGAATTGTTTGTGAACTGGATTTGGTTTTGAAATTCAAAAGGATGAATGAATTTGCCAAAGAATTTTGGAAATTTGTTTAAACTCTGGGGTCTTGATTAAATGTTTATGGAATAATAAAAATATATTGACTAAATGAAATGTATAATTCCGAGTTAAAAGCAAAATGTGAATGTAATTGATATTAAATAGTAATTGTAAAATTGAAATTATACTTAAAGTTGTACAAGTTTAAAGATCAAATGGAATTTGATTTGAAGTTGGAAGGAAATTGAGAATCAATTTAATTTAAATTGGGGATGAATCAAGTCCAATGGAAATTGGAGTTAATTAAATTGGGATTGGGTCAATTTAAATGGAGTGGAAATTTAAATTGAATTGTTGGGGAAGTGAACAGTTTTGACTCTAGGCCATTTTCAATGTAAATTGTTTTAATATAAGTAGTTTTAAATCTATTTTCTTATCTACTTACCATACAACATTCTTTTTAAACCCAAACTATTTTTATACTGGTTTTTGCCACTACTTTTGGAACTATTTAAATATTTTACAACTGTATTATAAACTAATTACTAATTTTCAACTAAGTTACGTGTTAATATCTATTTTACAACTATTTAGCAATTATCTAAAGTTTCTGAAACTATTTAACTATTTTTCTATTAGTTAACCATTTTATGGCTATTTTGCAAACTAATAATTATTTTTCAACTACTTACCTATTTTTGAACATTTCAAGCTATTTTTCTAAACTGGTCGGAGTTCAAACTGTTATTGATTAAAATACCCAACTGAGATAAGGATTGAAGTAATAATCCAAATGGGGATTAATGTAAAGGTGAATAGGGAATGTGAAATGATTCTTTTGAACTGAAAGAATATTTTGAGAAATATGAAATGAATAAAGATGGAAATTGGATATTTCTATGGTTTCTGAGAGTGTTTGGAGTATGAAAGGTGTTTTATACAAGTAGGTAAGGATCCAAAGTTTTAAATTTTTATATATATATATATCTGAATATATATAAAGGATCTTATGAGGATTTTGAGAAAGGCATTTGATTTTTGAAAAAAAAAAATCAATATTGAGTTTTGGAAAGCCTATTTGGAGAATTATCGATTTTGGGATAATCGATTTTGTGTAAAGGAACTTTGTATAATATCATGCTAGGTGTATGATTTGAAGATACTATATATGTATAGTATAAAATGTTTTGATGATGACTCTGGGGAAAAAGGCGCTCCCTTGAAATGGACTTCTCAGGAGTGCCACCGGGTGGTGCTGCCTTGGGCCCCAAGGGGGTTCTAAAGTTGATCCTGTGAGGAGTCCGGACAAAACTAGTTCCTGAGGATTTTGAGTTGAGTTTACCATAGCGTAAGTCGTGTGTGCCGCGGAGAGCCAACAGTTACATGGACTTTTGTTGTGACTGCAACGTAACCCAGGATGTAACTGCGACCTATGGTAACATTGCGAAAGTCGTGTGTGCCGCTGAGAGCCAACAGTCTGCGGTTGAGTTTATCTCGGTAGACTGCGACCTATGTAGGAGTGGAGAAGTTTCATTTCGACAGCGAAATCAGAGGCTGCGGAGAGCCTGCAGTTACATGGACTTTTGCTGCGACGGCAACGTAACCCTGGATGTAACTGTGATCTGTTGTGTGGGATCCATGGCGTAATCGAGAGGCCGCGGAGAGCCTGCAGTTACATGGACTTTTGTTGAGACTGCAACGTAACCCTGGTATGTAACTGTGACCATGGATGGGTGTGATGATTTCCAGAGCATTCTCACCAAAGATATTTCCTCGATTTTCAAAAATTGTTTTCTGTATTTTCAATAAAATTATTTTCCAAATATTTTCACTGGGTGTTGAAAACGGGTTTACCAAGTACTTATAGATTTTCGGTCCTACGCCTGATCAACGTATGACTGAATTTCTGTGAGAACAAGGATGGACTGGTTGAGACATCGAGTTATAAGAAATATTTTATAAAAGCTATTTTAATATTATTATGAGATTTTATAGGCATTTCTAAAATTTTAAAATAAAGGAGATGAAATTTTGGAAAATCAAGGGAAATCCAAACTGGAATTGTAAAATAAAATTTGAAACTCGAGAAATTTTAATGAAGTGATTCTTTGTAATTAAAAATCCAATGTTGAATTAAAAATTGGAAGTAAGCTAATTTACTAAATGATTATGTGATAGAGTATGCGAATAAAATTTAACCCTGTTAAATAAATGGATTTGTAAGTTAATAGTGGAGTTAGGAGTTGAACTCGAATTTATAAATTGAATTCGACTTGGATCTGCTAATGAATTAAATAAGAGGAGATATTGTAAAATAAAAATGAAATAGAGTTGGATTGATAAATGCGATGGTTAGAGTTGTAAATCATAACCCAAGTGAATAGAAATAAATTGAGAATAGCCTTGTATTAATAAAATAAATTCAATAACGAATTAAGTAATTGAAAACAAAAAAATTTAAAATGGGTTAATTGAGTTAAATAATAAATGGATGAAGTATTGGTTGAATAAAAACTGAACCAAAATTGTGATTGGATATTGTTATTAAATAGAATATGCAGGTATTATAAAGGGAAAAGGGAATTGAATTTGATTCCAAATGATAAATTTGAATTTGCTCGACTATAAGGTAAGTATTTTGATTATGTATGATATTGGATTGGGTTTTTGATGTAGCCACTTGGCTTTTGTTTTCTTTTTGGAATTTGGGAGCCCCTTGAGGCCTTTTGTAGTAGTACCGAGCTAGCCGCGCAAAGGAGACGCTGGCAAAATTTTCTGGAAATTTAGAGAGTTAGAAAAATTTTGAGAAAATTTGATAATTCAAAATTTGGTTTAAAATTGAAGTTTAGATAATTGAGCAAAAGAGATATGATTTGAAACTATGAAAAGTTTTGAGAAGTTGATTGAGGTGATAATAGGATCTTAATAAAAGATAATTGGTAGGATGTTGAATAGTGGGTTTGGAAAAAGTAAACGGGTATTGGACCATTCTTCCTGACTAGTAATTTCGGGGACGAAATTCTTTTAAGGGGGGAGGAATGTGACGACCCGAAAATTTTAGCAAGTTAAATTGGAATAATTAATCGATTTTAAATTATTTAAAAGTTAATTATAACTTGAATACAGGATATCAATATTTACTTGATAATTAAATCATTGAATTGTATAGTTTAAATATTGAATTTAATAATTGATATTAACATAAGTATAGAAATAAATAACTTTAAGAAATTCAATGTTGATAGTTTAACCTTAACAAAGAAATACAATAAGTATGGATGCGAAAATAAATATCTTAAAGGTTATAGTCATGTAAAATATAAAATTTACACATAAGTAAATTCTAGAACACATATATGTTGGAATACAAGTGATATGAGATGAACCAGTCAAACCTGCATATGAATGTACTTATAAAATAAAGATAAGTATAAGCTTATAAAAGAAGACAATGTTAATAAATGCTAGCCAAAAGATATCATCACTTCAGCCTCCATACATATATACATAAAAATCTTGCCTGGACAAAAACTGAAGAGAGAAAAAAATATCTCTGTCCAAGTTTGTACCAGTAAACAAGCCCTGTACACTTTGTTTCTATATATATCATCTTCTTTGCCCATTCGTTCATGAGCTTTGTAAACCAGAAAATAATCTCACAACTGAAGTTAGAGACGCAACACATCTTTCTTTCAACCTGTGAATTTACCCTTAAAACAAATCCATAAAACTTTCAAAAAAAATTGTAAGACAAATTCAAAGAATTCAAGCAAAGCAAACTCCCTGTAATCAGTCTCTGCGATTTCTTCTTCAAGATTCAGATTTTCAAGGATTAGCCACCTCAAAATAGAAACAAAGAGATTTAAAGCTCAAGTTCAATTTTTCCAGTTTCAAACACTGATTGCAAAAGCATTGTTCTCCTCAAACCTGTGAGTAAACACCTTACTTAAACTTAAGTATGATTAGATTAGTGCTCATGATTCATGGATGATATGCTGTTTTACATGTGTATTTTTGATAAGTAGCTCTGAGTGAGCTATATTTGTTGGGTCTGTGTGTATTGAGCATGAATTTCTCTTCTCTGTTTAGTTACAGGGTCGATGAAAAAAATATATATACACGTTTATCTAGTAACTGATGGACTTAGAGTTTAAAACAAAATAAATTTGTATAATCATCATTTAAGTTTACAATTATGTTTTAAATATTTTTAGATTGTAAAATACTGTAAACCAAATAAATACAGTAAGATTTCGAAAGGAAGTGATAAATCAACTTCTTTGTTTTGCGGATTCAGGCTTGTAGTTCGAATAAACACTAGAAAACTCGATTTTTAAAAACTAAAATCATGAGTTTTAGATTAGTTTTGGGTTTGAAATTCGGGTTTGTTTAGTTTTTGGGTTTCGAGTAAATCCCGGTGTCTGGTGGAACTTTGGAGGTCAGGATTCTGGTTGGAGCTAGATTGGCGAACGGCGAAGCAAAGAAAAATGGTGGAGGTGGTTCATGATCGCTGTGGCAACGAAGTTTGTTCGATTTGGGTTTAAAACCCTAGTTTTTAATTGGGTTGAGTTTTGTCTCAGTTCGACTTCCTCAATGGATCGAGTGAAGCTGGTGGGTTGTCGAAGATATGGCCGAAGTCGTAGAGAGTTTGGTGATCGGAGTTGGTGGCGTCAGTGTAGTTTTCTCTGATCGGAAAGTTGGTTCAGGGGCTTAACTGGTTCGATTTAGAGTGGTTGCATTTTTCTAGGTTTCGAGTTGACAGGGGGAATGTCGGTGGAGTTGCCGATGGGATGAAGGTCGTGACGTCGGCCGAAGATGGCCAGAGCGTTCGTACATGTGCACGTATGCGTGCACAGATCTGCTCATTCGAATAGGCTTGGAAGGAGTAATACTGGAAGAAGAAGGGAAGGGAATTAAAGAGAGTGGGCCGGAGATAAAGATAGTGGGAGATAGCGGGCCGGGCTTATTTGGAAGTAAGGGATATTATAGAAGAGAAGTAGGGTCTGAAGTCTTTTGGGCCTGTTTGTTTTAAGTTAAAGATAATGAATTAAGCAAGTTCAAAGTAAAAGTATTTTTCAAGAGTTCAAACAAGTTTTCAAATAAAGGTATGGTTCAAGTTTATAAACAAGTTTAAAATTTTAAATTATAAAGCCTAATGTTTTTTTTGAAAAGAAATGTTTTGGGTTTGAATAATTATTAGATTTAACTTGAATCTCTAAGTGATTTCAAGTGTAATTCAATGATGTAATTGATTCGAATTGGCGAAGGCAAATAAAGTTGTATTATTAGTTAAGGACTAATTACTTAACGAAATTAAAGAGGATGATAAAGATGATGATTTACCTTAAAAGTAATTAAGATTTGATAATCAAATGAAGTAACTAAAATATGATTGACTAAGTGATTAATTAATTAATAATTAAGGATTAAGAGGTTAATTAGTTTGTAATTGAGAATTATTAATTAGATAATTTGAGAGAATTAATTAATAATTAGTGGTTAATTAATTTAGTAATTAATTAATAAATTAGTGATTAATTAATTAAGTAATTAGGTTGTAATTAGTGACTAATTCATTACTTAATGGAAGTAATCAAGGTTTAATTACTTAAGTTTAATTAATTAAGGAAATTAATCGTGGATTAGTTAAATAATGAATACGATTAATTCAGAGCTGATCGATCAATGAAGTGATTATAAGACAATTAAATTGAGTAATTAATTAAGGATCAATATAATTAATATGGTAGGGTAAAGGGATGTTAATTACGTGTTGTAATTAAAGGATGATTAATTGAGATGGATAATTAAAGGATAATTAATTAATTGATTTGTAATTAATTAATGATCAAGTAGAGGTAATCCAAGTGATTAAAAATTAGTAATTAGTTTAATCAGAGATAAATTAAATTAATTTTGGAAGTGATCAATCTTGCTTATGAATAATTGATTGATGTTAAATGCCTTGAATTGATTGATATTTCTGATATGAAATGTTTCGTGATATGATATGTTTCGATGGACATTGATAATGTGGTCATTTTGTGATGATGAATTGCTGTGTAAAGGTGACATCTGGTATTTAAAGATAAGTCGTATTCACTTGAAAACTTGAGATAAGATGACATTTGGTTCGAAGAGACCAGAGTCGGATATTAGTTAATACCCGAAACCACTTCGATTCTTTATAAACTGATACGTGAATCAATAGGGTGTAATAGAATGATTTAAATGAATCGGACCATATAATCTAAGTCCTAGCACTAAATTGCTTTGTGAAATAAGTGATGTCTATAGTACCTTATGAAGTTATAAATTGTTATACGTACCCGGGTTTTTTTTTATGAGTGTATACTTTTGTATTCTATGTTAGATGGGTTTACTCACGCTGGTTTCCAGCCTGACCCGGGTGTTACTTTGATGTAATGCTCGGGTCAGACCGAGTATTACAGATTTTCAGGTAGGTACGTTCTGGAGCTCAGGAAGCGAGCTGGATGGCGATAGCGTATAGAGTATTGCCGCTGTATTTCTGAGACATGATAGTTGTATATATTCAGTGACTATATATATGTGAAACTCTGATGTATGTTAAATGTAATTGACAGATATAATAATCTTTGTAAACCGTTATTGTTATTATTTATTATTATATTTTATCCACTGCGAATGTGAGTTGTTGATATTTCTGTTCTTCTTCTTCTATCTCTTTCTTCTTTTTCATAACTATCTGGAATTTTCGGCTTCGAAAATTTCGGGTCGTTACAGTTGATTTAACTTACATAAGATTTTTTAGTTCTGACTCAAGTGTTTTGTCTTTTCAATTCGCTCGGGTTAACCTGAGCATTTTAGGATTTGAAGACTTTATTTCTGGAGGACGAAGACAAAGATTGTATTATTACTATTATTTACTATACTGTTCCGATGCATCACATTTTTCCACTGCAGTATTATTCATTATTCTTTGGCATGTGTAACTCTAATTCTGTATTGTATTAGTATAATCAAATGTTTTGTAAAACAGCTTCGTGAACTATTATTTGATTATTATATTTTGTCATTCCGCTGTGAGATTCTGTTTTGTTTCCTTTCTTTCTTCTTTTTTCTTATTCACCCCAATAACAATTCGCCCTTTTTTATGGTTTGAGTCTAACGCGTGTGGTTTATCGTTGATTTAAAACGTACAAAAGGCGGGAGGTTACAAAGTGGTATCAGAGCTTTGGTTTAGCGATAAACCTTAGCTTTGTGGGATCTGACTCTTTATTAATATGGTAGCAATACCCTATGATGAGTCGCTGAGCGCGCGTGTGTGTGTGTGTGTGTGTGTAAAAGAGTGTATTTATTAGTGTTATAAAAGGTTTTGATATTGTGTTAATTTGTTCCGTTTTGTATTTATAAATTCTGGTGGTGCATAGGACGCCATGACATTGATAGGGGTTTCTAAACACTTAATAGAACAGATCGACACAATATTTGTTTTGAATATAGGTGAATGAAATAATTTTGCCTATTATATTTTCTGTGTATAAAGTAATATACTTTATAAACGTTATATTTGGTTGTAATATATTGGTTGTTAGGTAGTGAAATTTATGAATATTGGTTGGAAAATGATTCTACAATAAAATAAATGAAAATTGGACTTTTGAACTCAAGTTTCGGGAGATTTGAAAATTTCCTTCAAACGATTTTGGAATAATAGTGATATTATTTAGAAGTATCTTCTGATATAAATATTTCACTACGATTTGAAAGAATTGCTTTAAAGAAACTTTGGAAGAAATAAGTTCTGTAATCCCCTCTCTGTCGCTGGAAAATAATTTCGGTGATGAGTGCACGCATCATCGACATTCATTTTCGAGTTTCTAAGTGGGAAGGCCACTATAGTAGTTTTACTGCAGATTTATTTTGATAAACAAATATAAATTTTTGTTGTTTTAAATGTAATTGCATATATAAATTGTAAGTGTATACTGTTAGAAATGCAGATAACAGATCTTAAGGCTAGGATTAACACTAGAGGGGGTGAATAGTATTTATAAAGAATTACTAAATCTTTTTGAGTTTATGTTAATTTAGACACAGATGTATGCAATCTACAGATACATGGATAATCACAGAAACAACATAGATGCAGAAATAAAATAAAAGCGGTAAAGGAAAGAACACACCAGATTTTATACTAGTTTGGAGTTACCCTACATCTAGTCCCGCAACACAAGTACGGAATTCCTTTCAAAAGCAATTGTACAATTACACCCCCGATTTCAAGGCTACGAGGTACGCCCTCCAGAATTTCAATCCTTTCGGTAGAGATACTTGATTTCCGAGCCACAAGTTTACCTAATTGATTTACCAAGGTTACAATCACACCTTTTCTCGCTTGATTGATTTTCAAGGCCACAATCACACCTTTTCTCGCTTAACAGATTACAATGAAGTCTATAACTCTGAATAGCACTGAGAACCTTGTTGAGATAGTGATAGAGAATCAAACTAGAAGTAATCGAGTATGATCCAATGTTGATTTCAACAGAGTAATGATAAGAATATGTATTAAGAAATGTGGAAGAAGAAGAGGAGTGAAAAACCAGAAAATCGCATCATAAATTCGTTGAAACTGACCCCTATTTATAGAAGAACAACAGTCATGTCCATTGGTGAAGAGTTATGGCGAATAGACACTTCTTTTGAAATTTAAATTTTAAACTCAACTGACACCATGTCGACATGGGGTACTTGGGCATTTCGACATCCCAAAGGATTTTTTGGTGATTTAATTTTCTTTTGAAAATAACTTTTATTTTATATTAAAACTTATTTTAAACTTTATAAATATACTTGACTATATTTAAAATTTATAAGTAAATACAGAGAATAATATATGTAGAATTTAACTATAATTTTATATTTAAATCTAAGTATAAATAAAAGTTAAATATATTATATTAAAAGATAGTTTAAAATCATGAGTAATTTGACTTTGAAATTAAAGATAATTTTGAGGCTAAAATTATTTAAAATTAGGATAGAGGGTGTTGAATCTTTTAAAAGGAAAGTTTTGAAAACATTTTGAAAATAGGATATAATTTTGAAAAATCATTTTGAATAAAAAGTTAGCGGATACAAAAAAATGTTCCACTAGATTTTTCGTAGGTTCCATCCTACTTAGGGTTCCATCCCTTTAACAGGCTCGAAGTGGATTCCATTCCATGAATAAATTGGATTTTAAGATGCCGGTGCTTTTCTATGAGTTTTAACAAAAATTCCTAAAAATACTTAACCTTGGAATCTTGAACTCTTGATAATCTTGATACTCATGAGTCTTCTATGTCGATATCTTGAATCTCTATGCTGTACAGTCTTCATTCTTGGTACCTGCATGATTAAATCCTGCATATACATGTGTATATATATATATATCTAAACTTATACTGTTAGTATTTTATATTTTATAATTTATTCTAAGGCTGTTGTCATCAAAACCATCATCTCACGGACTAACAATCTCCCCCGTTTTAATGATGACAACCTTTGTTTATAAAATATTACTTCTATCCTAATAACTCCCACTAAAACTAATAACTCCCCCTTAATTTATGCCTAACTACCCTATTTTATATCTCTCCCCCTTTGTCATCAACAAACAAAACTAAATCTAAACTATATAACTTCAAACTATATAACTCCCCTAACTTACTCTATGACATGTGATTATAATGATAGTGTTATCATAAATACTCATCAGTTAGATCTAATATTAAAACATAGTCCTAAACAATTAACTATCCTCACTAAGAATCCATGGTAGTACTTATAATTAAAACACATATAAGAACACAATTCATTTATTAATCATATAGTTTTGTGTACATTTTTCGTTGTAAACGTAAGAAGGGATAAACAACAATGGTAAAGAAAGAGAAGAAACTAATGTGTGTTTTTAAACATAGAAGATCTATGAATCGAACAGTTTGGATAGTGGAAACAAAAATTTCCACATTGTTCGAGAAGATTCTCATTCTTGTCAAAACACACTTCTCCAACACACACTATTTGGTCATCATCCTCCTCGTGCGCTTCTTCCATGGGTTCTTCTTCTTCTTCTTCGCTGGCCTTTTGATTGAGTGAAGAATCTTCATCAATCAAGATAGGGTTGGCTTGATTATCCATTATAAATTTTTGTAAATTCATAAGAATCTTGCCTTGCTTCTCTTGTTCCTTTGCCATACGGAGTTGAATCACTTGAATTTCAGTCATCATCTGAAGTGCATCCTTCAGAGAGTCCTCTATTTTAGTCACACAAGCGAGAGTAGTGCGTTGAAATAGACCAGACGTAGGAGAGGGGAACGAAAAGGTTGATTTTATGTTTGATTTGGAAGAGGAGGCCAATAATTATTTGATTTCAGAGAGAAGAATAGAGAGAAACAGAGAGGATGAATAAAATTTCGAAAATGTGAAGAATATATAACCAATTATTTTGAATTTTGGTGGGAAAAGAATTTAAAAAAGAAAAACGTTACATGTCGACATGGGTATATGGGGGATGTAGACATGGTCCTTTTATTTTCTACTATTTGATTTATTTTAATGTTAATTATTAATTATTATTATTATTATTTATATTTTATATTTCAGTTATAGAGCAAATACCTAATTCTCTTTTAAGTTTAGTAAATATTGATTCATTTAAGGGTTTTGTTAAGATATCAGCAATTTGATTCTCAGAATTGATATAATCGAGAGTAAATACTTCCTTACTTATATTATCTCTAAGAAAATGATGTCTGATATCATTATGTTTAATTCGAGCATGTTGAGTAGTATTTTTGGATAAATTTATTGCACTGATATTATCACAATAAATTGGTGATTTCGAGATATTTAAACCATAATCTTTTAAAGATTGTTGCATATATATTACTTGAGAACAAGTCAAACCAGCAGAAATATACTCTGCTTCAGTTGTTGACAAAGAAACTATGTTTTGCTTTTTACTAAACCAGGAAACCAGAGAATGCCCCAAAAAGTGACAAGTTCCACTTGTACTTTTTCAGTCTGATTTACATCCAGCATAATCAGCATCACAGTAAGATATCAAGTCAAAAGAATCATTTTTAGGGTAAAATAAGCCATAATCAGATGTGTGTTTAACATATCTTATGATACGTTTTACAGCTTTTAAGTGGGTCTTTTTAGGTTGGGATTGATATATATCTGGCACAGAGACAGACATTATGCATGATATCAGGTCTACTAGCAGTAATATAGAGTAGTGAGCCAATCATTCTTCTATATAATTTTTGATCTACATCTTTCGAGAGATCTTCTTTACTAAGGTACTCATTGGTTGCTATGGGAGTGGGTTTTCCACTTGCAGTAGTCAAACCAAATTTACTAATAAGGTCTGACTTATAAAGATACCATTATCTAATGTTTTATTTGTCATCCTAAAAAGAAATTTAATTCACCCATATGACTCATCTCAAACTCTTTTGTCATTATATCAGAGAATTCTTTATTCATTTCAAAGTTAGTTGATCCAAAAATGATATCATCTACGTAAACTCGTACTAGTTGAATATCATTTTTATTTCTTTTAATAAAAGGAGTAGTATCTACTTTACCAATTTCAAAATTTGATTGTAATAGATAAGATCTTAGTCTATCATACCAGGCTCTAGGAGCTTGTTTTAGACCATATAAAGCTTTCTTAAGTTTGTAAACATGATTTGGTAATTTATCATTTTCAAAGAGTGGTGGTTGTTCAACATATCCTTCTTCTTTTACAAATCCATTTAAAAGGCACTTTTAACATCCATTTGAAATAATTTAAAATTATTACGATTTGCGAAAACAAGTAGAATCCTAATGGCTTCTAATCTTGCTAAGGGAGCAAAAGTTTCATCAAAATCTATTCCCTCTTCTTGACAATAACCTTGAGCGACTAATCGAGCTTTATTTATAACTACCTCTCCTTGTTCATTCATTTTATTTTTATAAATCCATTTAGTTCCAATTATAGCTTTATTTTCAAGTATAGGAACAAGTTCCCAAACGTCATTTCTAGTAAATTGATTTAATTCTTCTTGCATAGCCAAAATCCATGAATCATCAGTTAATGCTTCTTTTGGATTTTCGGGTTCAATAGTTGATATAAAAGCTACATTACTCATTTGACTTAGTTGATTTCTAGTTTTAACAAATGATTGCATATCTCCCAGTATATTTTCTATAGGATGATCTTTTAAAAGTTTGTCCTTTTATTAGGATGATTATAGTTTCAATTAATTCTTGATTTTGAGTGATTAAATCCTCTTCATCACTTGTATCTTCAAAATTTTTAAAATTTTCATCTAATGAATCATGAATTCCTTCTTCAATGGAGTTAGTTTTTAAATTAAGCACTATGTACGCTTTACTTTTATTTGAGTGTCCAATAAAGATACCTTTGTCGGATTTAGGATCAGATTTATCTAAATTATCTTTTGCATCTAAAATAAAGAATTTACTTCCAAAAATTCTAAAATAAGAAACCTTAAGTTTCTTTGAATAAAGAAGTTCATAAGATGCCTTATCAGTTAAAGGTCTAATTAAAATTCTATTTAAAATATAACAGGCGGTAGCAACTGCTTCTGCCCAAAAATTCTTTGGTAAATTACTATCTGTAAGCATAGTTCTTGCACACTTTTGAATCGTCCTATTTTTACGTTCTACTACTCCGTTTTGTTGTGGAGTTCTCGGAAATGAAAATTGTGAGTTATTCCCTTTTTATTGCAGAAATCCTCAAACTTTTCATTTTCAAATTCACCACCGTGATCACTTCGAATAGTTATAATTTTTAGAGAAAATTGATTTTGAATTCTTTTTGAAAAGGTCTTAAAACATTCAAAAGTATCACTTTTATGTTTCAAAAATATTGTCCATGTAAATCTGGAATAATCATCTACAATTACAAAAACATATTTACTATGTTTTATTGACAGAATTGGAGATAGACCAAATAAATCAAGATGAAGTAATTCAAGAGGTTTTGAAGTTGAAATCATATCTTTCAATTTAAAGGAACTGTTTCTAAGTTTTTCTAATTGACATGCATCACATAAACTATCTACTTTAAAATTCAATTTAGGGAGACCTCTTATTAGATCATGTTTTGATAGTCTAGATAGGAGTTTGAAATTCAAATGCCCAAATCTCTTATGCCAAACCCAAGGGCCACTTGTATTTGCCAACAGACACAGGTTATCATTTGAAACTTTCATACTAAGAATATATATATTCTTTTTCCTGACCCCCTCAAATATTATGGTTGCATTATTATCTTCGATGTGATATTTATATTTTTCAAATTTAATTTTATATCCTTTGTCGCAGAGTTGACTTATACTTACCAGATTATGTTTTAGATTCTTAACTAGCAAAACATAAGTAATAATAAGAGTTTCAGAGTTACCGACTTTGCCGATGCCAATCACATATCCTTTTGAATTATCTCCAGGTTAACCAGTCCTCCGTCTTTGTATATAATATCATTCAGTATATCTGGATTGCCAGTCATGTGTCTAGAACCCCCACTGTCAAGTATCCATTTGTTCTTTACTATTTTTCCGTTGTGGATTGATTCCTCAACAGCCATAAAGCATGATTCCTGCACATCAAACAATGATGATTTGAACATTTCTAAACTAGTATTAACAAATATAGCCATTTTCAAAACTTTTTCAAAAATCAGATTATGAAACTTTGAAAACCTTGCTCTGATACCAATTGTTAGAAATGCGGATAACGGATCTTAAGGAAAGGATTAACACTAGAGGGGGGTGAATTGTATTTATAAAGAATTAATAAATCATTTTGAGTTTGTGTTAATTTAGACACAGATGTATGCAATCTACAGATACAGGGATAATCACAGAAACAAGCACAGATGCAGAAATAAAATAAAAGCAGTAAAGGAAAGAACACACTGGATTTTATACTGGTTCGGAGTTACCCTACATCCAGTCCCACAACAAAAATACAGATTTCCTTTCAAAAGCAATTGTACAATTACACCCTCGATTTCAAGGCTACGAGATACACCCTCCAGAATTTCAATCCTCTAGGTAGAGATACTTGATTTTCGGGCCATAAATTTACCCAATTGATTTACCAAGGCTACAATCACACCTTTTCTCGCTTGATTGATTTTCAAGGCCATAATCACACCTTTCTCACTTAATAGATTATAATGAAGTCTATAACTCTGAATAGCACTGAGAACCTTGTTGAGATAGTGATAGAGAATCAAACTAGAAGTAATCGAGTATGATCCAATGTTGATTTCGGCAGAGTAATGATAAGAATATGTATTAATAAATGTGGAAGAAGAAGAGGAGTGAAAAACTAAAAAATCTCATCATAAATTCGTTGAAACTGACCCCTATTTATAGAAGAACAACAGTCATGTCCATTGGTGAAGAGTTATGGCAAATAGACACTTCTTTTGAAATTTAAATTTTAAACTCAACTGACACCATGTCGACATGGGGTACTTGGGAATGTCGACATCCTAAAGGATTTTTTGGTTATTTTATATTAAAACTTATTTTAAACTTTATAAATATACTTGACTGTATTTAAAATTCATAAGTAAATATAGAGAAGAATATATATAGAATTTAACTATAATTTTATATTTAAATCTAAGTATAAATAAAAGTTAAATATATTATATTAAAAGATAGTTTAAAATCAGGAGTAATTTGACTTTGAAATTAAAGATAATTTTGAGGCTAAAATTATTTAAAATTCGGATAGAGGGTTTTGAATCTTCTAAAAGGTAAGTTTTGAAAACATTTTGAAAACAGGATATAATTTTGAAAATTCATTTTGAATAAAAAGTTAGTGGATACAAAATAATGTTCCACTAGATTTTTCATAGGTTCCATCCTACTTAGGGTTCCATCCCTTTTGCAGGCTCGAAGTGGATTCCATTCCACGAATTGGATTTTAAGATGCCAGTGCTTTTCTATGAGTTTTAACCAAAATTCCTAAAAATACTTAACCTTGAAATCTTGAACTCTTGATAATCTTGATACTCATGAGTCTTCTATCTCGATATCTTGAATCTCTATACTATACAGTCTTCATTCTTGGTACCTGCATGATTAAATCCTGCATATACATATATATCTAAACTTATATTGTTAGTATTTTATATTTTATAATTTATTCTAAGGTTGTTGTCATCAAAACCATCATCTCACGGACTAACATATACATCTATCAATTATTTTAAAATGTTTTGAAATTTAACCCGGTATTTAATTCTTAAGTTTCCGTTAATTAATAGTTTTATTTATTGTAGTGAAATGGAATGTAACTAATTAGTAATTGGAACCTCTAATCAAAATAAGAGATTAAATGCTAGATTATAAATGAAATTTCCAGAAATTTGAAATATGTAACATATAAAAACAAAAGATATGATTATTGAACGTTAATTTATTAAGAGGAATAAGATAAACTTGCATAATTTTCCGATTTGCGTTCTTTAGTATGTATGTATGTATGTATGTATGTATGTACGTACGTACGTATGTATGTACGTACGTACGTACGTATGTATGTATAACTTACCAAAATATTAAAAGTTGTCATGTTTAATAAGAAAATGTAATAGGACAATATGCAAGTAAAACTTGAAATAATGAAAGTATTCAATGAAACTCTTTAATAAATAAGTATAGATGTTATAGAGTTATAAACTTAAGTTACAATTGAAATGCTATTATAATAAAATATGATAGAAGGTAAATGTTGTAAGTAGATGATTTTAAACTTAGGTAAATGAAATTGATATGCCAAGTAACCGAATTAAACATGAATACTATGGATAAGTGAATGAATATAAATGAAATTGAGAAATGAATAAATGTAATGCAATTTTTTTTATGATATGAATAAATAAAAATGAATCTATGTAAGCATAAGCAAATAAGTGAAATAAACACTGAACCAATAAATGGAAATGAAAATTTGCAAGAAATAAATATAAATTAAAAAGATAAATCATTATATGAATGAAAGGGGAATCAAACAACAAATGTTATGAAATGAAATTATTATGGATGAACTTGATCTATTGTTAGAATTGTTGTTTGTTTGGTTTATGGTTGTTTGGGCGATGATACTTTAAATTTGTTGGATAAATGAATAATCTATTTAGTTTCATCTAAGACTGTTGAGTAAATGGTGCGCTTAGTAGTTTATTTTCCATTCTGTACAATTTAAAGTTTTTGAACCCGAACAACTATTTGTTTAGCTTGATATGAATAGATAATTGATTTGTGTTGATTTTATGTGATGGTTGTATGCTTTATTGCAATTGATTCTTGTTATATTGATTTGTTTGTTAGTGGATGAAACAAAATTAATATTTCATTCTATATAATTATGAACTGTTTTTAGATTATATGAGTGAAATGCAGGTTATGGAAGCAATTGCTACTGCTTTTGGTTTCATAATTAATCGTTTGTTTGCCCGAAAAATAGGTACGTTCTCGGATTACGATTTTCTAACGTTATAATATATATATATATATATATATATTTCCCGTTGTTGCAATATATTATTTTGAAATATTATGATATATTGTTATATTTGATATTATATTTTCTCCCGAGCCTCTCCGTACAAAGGAGACTCTGCCGAATTTTTCGTAAATTTGGACTTAGAAAATTTTTGAAAATATTTTCCAAACTTTATTAATTTGAGTATAAAAGGATTTAATGGTTATAAATTGGTAGGTTTTATTTAAATTGGTTAACTTTGTAAATTTATTTGTTTATAAAGTTAATATTTTTGAATAAGATGTATTATTTACTCAATTCCTTCTTTTCCCTTCTTTTTTCTTTTTGGGGACGAAAAGTTTTGAGTGAGGTAGAGTGTAACGACCCGTAATTTTCAATAATTAAATTTTGTTAATTTAATAAGTTTGGGTAATATAATTCGGAAAGAAAATAAAAATATGTAACTTTTTAATGAAATCACTAAAATAATGGTAATTTATCATAATAGGACAATTTGTTGAATTGAAAGAATGAAAATAAAGATTTATCTTTATTGGAATTTGAACTATAATTATTGGATTAATTACAACTAAATGAAATTTAATATCTAAATATTACGTTAATTGAAATAAAGATGAAATTTGAGAATATTAATGTAATAGATCATGAATCCAATGTTAATTTCATCCATTTGACAACAATGGATTGAATAATAGAATGAAAAGTCAAATAAATGGAATTATTGGAAATTAAATTTATAATTTCTGAATTTAATGAAATTGGGATTTACGCTGGAATTGATAAATTAATAAACTCTAAATTGACATCTAAAATTGTTTAAGCTATTGTAATGATTAAGAAATCAAAAATGATAGGAATGGTAAATAATCAAATTTAAACTGAAAAGGTGATTTAATTTATTAATTATTAATTTAATTTAATAACTGGAAAATAGCCATTTTGGCCACCGATTTGGATTTTGACGAAACCAATTTCATCGTATCTGTAATGGTGAACTATTTTAGGATTTCAAGTTTCGTAGCAATCGAGAATTTCGTTTGATCGTACGGGCTCGAAATGCCTAGAAATCAATTAATTGAAATCAATTTGAAGTAAACTGAATTTTGCATAACTTCTTCATATGATGGAATTTGGACTTGAAACCTGTTCCATCGATTTTAAAATATTTAAAAACATCTATTTTGATATATGGGTTCACCCAATTCCATTCTGGAATCAAAACGGGTTTTTCGGGTCAATTATCGTTTAGACCCAAACCAATCGGACCCATTCCTTTCTATTTTGTTCTGCCTATTTATATATTGTTATAAACCCCAATATTCATTCTATTTCTTATTTCTATACGTATAGAAATTTTTGTTGCTTCTTTTTCTCAACGGCTGTAAACCCTAAATTTTCCAATTCAAATCTAATTCAAAATCCAACAACAAAAAAATTCAAACTCCTCAAATAATATCAAATTTTATAGATCTGAAGCTATCGATGAGCGCATCTCAGATCTTAAATTCATTTTCCAAATTGAGTCACCATTTGACTAGAAATCTAGGATCTATTTTTGGCCGTTCATTTTCGTCATAATCGACTGTAACTAATCGTCGAATTAGTGATACAGTATTGGAGGGAGGACTGAGGGGATTGTATCGGCATGGTTTGTTTATTGTTTCGATAGTCGGATGGTCACCTAAAATTTAACTAGGGTTTGAAATTTAGGCGGTGGCTGCTTCATCGCTGGCCCGAATCGTAGTCGTGGTTGGTTCATGTGGCCATGCAAAGGAGATCGGCGGAGGTGTTGGGGTAGGGTCCGGTCAGAAGTCGACGGCGCGGCTGCGTCGATTTGAGGCGATGTGGGTTTGATGTGTACAGGAAGAAGAAGGATGAGCTGTCGTTCGGTATTTTTCTTCGATGCTGATGTGTACAGGAAGAAGAAGGATGAGCTGTCGTTCGGTATTTTTCTTCGATGCTGATGTGTACAGTGGTAACATGTTTTGATTAGTATTATTTTATTCAATATTTATTTCCAAACATCTAATCGCCATAACTTTTACGTACAAGATCGGATTCACTCGCGGTTTTCTCCGTTAGGATCATATTAGAATTCTGGGCATTTTGATGCTGGTTTGGGAAAATTTGGAGACTTTAATTTTTGGGTTTGAATTGGATTTAAATTCAATTTAAATTCAAAAGGTGAGTGTTTTAACCCACTCACAACTTCTAAAATTTATTATGTTTGTTAAATTGATTTATGATGTGATTAGAAATTTATTTATGACTGTTTGGCATATTTTAAATCACCATCTCAGCTTATTTGAATTTATTGGATAAAATAGTTGTTTAATTTATTATTGAATATAAACTGCCAGTAAATACCTGTTATTTATTTTCTATTCTATATTGATGTTATTGGTTGAATTGGATGATGATTGTGATAAATGTTTGATGATTGATATTGGATGAATGGATGGTGTATTTTATGTTGTTATAAACTGCAAGTTGTTATGGATTTTTATTTCATTCGGGATTGCGGTTTCAAATAATATATAACTGTATTTATATTTTAAATTACGGATTGAAATGATAAATATCCGTATCACTTGACCATATGATGGAAAATTATATACAGACACCGTGATTTATATATAAAAATATTTTGAAATGATTTTTATGGTTTTGTAAAGAAATATATGGTTTTAGATAAATATTGATTTTAGATATTATATAAATGATATTTTATCCTAGATTTTGAGCTATGTATATTTGTTTTAAATATAGAATAAGCTTAATAATAAGTTTGATTTAGATTGAAGATAATATGGTTAAGTATTTAAATTCTATTTTAATATGTAGTTTAAAATAATTTAAATAAATTAAGGTTGGAAGATAAATTTGAAATTTATTTGAAATTGAATTTATTTAAGAATTTAACTCAAATAAGCTTGATGTAAAATTTATTAAATTTGAAATTTTAGAGGGTATGATTTTCATAACTTTATTTTGGTTTAAGGTGAATTAAATGAATATTCCAAGTATAAATAAATTGAAGGAAATATTTATTTATTTGTAATTTGAGTTTTATTTAAATGATAATGGATTTATTTAGTAAATATTTCGAAACTAAATAATAGAAAATTGAATTGTTGAATCGTAGTTACCAAAATTAGTTTAGAAATTGTTGAATACTTAAAGTTTGAAATATGTTGAATTTGAAATGGCTTATTTTGTGGATAAATCTGTTTTGAAATCGGTAAAATTTGGAATAGTTTATTTGGAAACTGAATCGAACTGAAATCTATGAATTGGGATTTAAAATTCAGAAATTCGAGTGTTTTGGAATTGATTGTGGAATTGAGGAAGTTAGTTTATTGTATAAAATATTTTAATATTTTAACCATTTAAGTGATATAAGCTGTGTTTCAAAGTAATGAGTTTCAAGGTATTAAAATTTGGAAGTGTTATGATCTTAGAAAGTATATATTTGAAATGAAAATGATATCATATCGATTTGGTTTAAAATGAGGCAATGATATTTGGTTTTAAAGTACAAATTATTTTGAAATGACCGCGGTGTTTTTAATAACGTTTAGTTGTTAAAGAGACCGAGATCGGAAGTTGTCATACTCTCTGCCAACTCCGAAAACCACTTTAACAACCGTGTACACGGTGGATATTCCAGAATGAAGTAGGATGATGGCAGCGTTTCCACTGAGGTATATACATGGGCCCGACTCTCGTGAGTTGGCAAAAGGTGGCTAAAACAGGAGCGATCGACGGGCTAAGAAGGTAGCACCTTTTATCAGACACACTCCTTCGATACCATTCTATTACTTTGTGATTGATTGGGGTCCTTTTGATTTGGTGGTGTGGCTCGAGGTAGGCGGTAGTAGTTGCTATGCGCTACCACCGGTCTGGAAGCGTAATTGGTATATCTACCATGGCATTGCCTAGTTGTGTCATGTCACCTAACCTAGCGCGCCTTGTACGAGTTTGGTTTTCTCCCGTAGCCCGTGGAGTATTTAGGGTAGTCTCTCGATCTGGAGATGTGCTAATACTGGATGGACTACTGGGACTATTTTTGTATTAAGGGGGAGATTGTGTAACTCCTTAATGCTATTTAAAAGTAAGTTTGTTTTACTATTAGACATTATTATAATAGCGTATATCACTACATAGTAAATAGTTTAACGGATCCTTAGGAGATGTGAATCCCGAACATCTCTTAAGTTACCGCACTCACTTTGACACTGGATAGAAGATGTCAAATCCCATAAACATATCTAACGTCGTTCCACTCATATTATTTACCGTTGACTTAAATTACATAAAATCTTTTAGTTCTGACTTAGGTGTTTTGTCTTTTCAATTCGCTCGGGTCAGCCTGAGTATTTCAGAATTTGAAGACTTCATTTTTGGAGGATGAAGATGAACATTGTATTATTACTATTATTTACTATATTGTTCCGATGCATCACATTTTTCCACTGCAGTGTTATTCATTATTCTTTGGTATGTGTAACTCTGATTCTGTGTTGTATTAGTATAATCAAATGTTTTGTAAAACAGCTTCATGAACTGTTATTTGATTATTATATTTTTTCATTCCTCTATTAGATTCTATTTTGTTCCCTTTCTTTCTTCCTTTTCTTATTCACCCCAATAACAATTTGCCCTTTTGTATGGTTTGAGTCTGACGTGTGTGGTTTATCATCGATTTAAAATGTACAAAAGGGCGGGCTGTTACAATCATATTTTCTAAATAAAGTGATAGATTTATAAATGTGTTTTTTAAATAAAGAGATATATTTATTAATGGAATTTTTATAAATAAAGTAATAAGTGTCATAAAAGATGTTTTATAAAAGAACAGATTTTTAGTGAAATTTCATAAATGGGAATAATTTCCAAAGTAAGATAAAAGGAAAGAGATTTATAGTTTTCCAAAAGGTAAACAAGATTTCAAAATACAATTTTGGTGGTATAGGAACATTCTAGTTAAACCATATATTAAATTCCGAGGAGAAAACTTGTGCTATCTGTATGAATTTAAAAGGTTATTTCATCGTTATTCGACGAGTAGCACATGTTGAATACAAAAAATTGGTATTGAGTATAATTAGTCTAATCTTTACGGATCCTTTTCACTCGATACTAACTGATTTGGTTTACTATTAACGATGTCTTAAATAAAATTGATTTTAACCCACTAAAGATATGTTTTGGAAACCTGAAATCTCCATTAAGATTGGAATTACACTAATAACAGAATATGAAAATATTTTCCTATGTAATTTGAAGAAAAGTGATTTGAAGATTTCTAAAAGTTAAAAGAGGTTTTAATCAACTAAAAGGAATTAACAAAAGAGGCTTAACATTTCTTTATACACCTCTTTTTATCCATAATTGGTTCGAAGAGACTAGGATCGGATTTGGATGATTCCTATTTGAAAAACCCCTTCGAACCAATATATGCGTTCGAAAGTGAAGATACGTTGAAGAAATGATTTTGAAGATTAGAGATCTTGATAATGTCGGGCTGCTTGTGTGACGGCCCGGAATTTTGGTACCTTTATTTTAATTCAATTAAGTAAAATGTAAACTTATCATTTTGGAATAAATAAGTCTTTTGGAAATATTTGCCATTTATTTATAGACATTAGTATTTTGAAAGGGAAATTTTATCTGGAAATTTAAAAATAAATTTCTTAAAAATATGTACAATAAAGTCTATCTTACATGAGTAAATTAAAATGCTTTATCCTATTAACATTATATATATATAACTTAATTAATAATGCTTAAAATAAAATCAACCCTATCAATATTAAACATAAGTATAAAATATAAGTATAAAACATATGAATATGAAGTAAATGTTGATAGTTAAAATAGAAATAAATAAAAATAAGAATTTATGTTAGAAATAAATATATAAGGCAAAATTTTATGGTTCTATGAAAACATCAAATAAATACATATGATAATTATAGTAATATACTATGGAAATTTATATGTGTAAGCAAAAATAAAATATCTACATACATATAAAAAACATAAATATAATAAATAATAAAGATGTAAACTTATAAGGGGACAAACATTTAAGGTTATCATCTCAAGCATATAAAAACATCACATCTTAGCTTACAATAACATAACATCAAAACTTTTAAAATCAGGTCAAGGTTATTAAGCAAAACATAAGAAAACAAATCTAGCCTGGCCTAATAAAATCTCTGACCCAAAGAAAGCTTGTTGTGGAAGGTAGGTAACAATACACTTTTATATGTATCCGCTACCCTGTTCTTTTTTCTTTCCTCATTTGACCAGCTTAAAAAAAACAGAGAGAGAAGGAAAAACAGCCATTACAAAATAAAGAAAATCATAACACACCAGTTGAAATAAAAGTCTATTTTTTTATATAAAACCTGGGATGAAAACTAAAGCAAAGGGATTCAGAACAACATCATCTCAGGAAATCAGCATGCAAGATTAAATCTTCAACCAGAAAGGATTTAAATCAATTGATCGAGTAGATGCAATTCAAAGATCAACTCTAATGATTTAAATTAAAATAAGCATGTGAGTAACTTAACCCAGCCTCCTCTGTTTTATTTTAGTGAAATGCCTGTCAGTAAACTTTTAAATTTAAAAGCTTAAGTAACAAAATATATGATGCATGTGAATCAATGTGTTGATGATTGCTTTGCATATTTGTATGTATGTAAGCTTTTTGTATTTCTGTTGTTGATTTTAAAACATTTGAGTTCTTAGTTTAGGCCTCTGTTTTAAAACTGTAAACATGAAATACCTTCAAATTTGATACATTTAACATATGGTTAACTAGTGATGCATGTTAAAAATGTGTTTATATGATTGTCTTAAGTTCCGAGACAAGTGTATATGAATGAAGATACTGTGAATTGGTTGTGCATGTCTAAAAAATCAAACAAGTGAAGATTTTACAGGTTTACAGGCCTTTGATTGGTTTAAAAATCGTTTCAATTTCTCTGATTCATTTTTTGACAATAATTTCTTAACAAAGGATGTTAATATAAACAAGATTCAAACCTTAAAAATAGTTTAAAGTTAAACATAGCAAAACTTCACGAGAAAATTTGGAATTACAGATAAAATTTCAAATGTGATAAATTTCCAACATCATAATTTATTTTTCCATGATTATAATTCGAATCCACTTTGAAAGTAATGTATTTTAAAACTAAAATTAAGATTATTAATATTTCATTGAGTTAGTAATTTGGGAATGTTTGGAAACTTGTTTTTGGGAAATCCTATTTGATCTAGATGACCGGGAGATCTTAATTCCCACTGGAGACAATGGAGTGATCGGGAAGGCTGGAAAAATTATGGTGTGGAGCACCAGATCACCGTGGCGGAGGCGGTAAGGTATGGATGTTTTAAACCCTAGTTTTGGTCAATCTTGTATTTTTGGTTGCTGCAGCATATCTAAAGCATCGAGTCGCTAGGGATTTTGAAGGCAGCAGCGTGGATGAATCGTGGAGATATGGCCAGAGTAGGGGAGGCTCTGGTGGTCGGTGACATGGATGCGGGGTTGTTTCTGGTAATGGATTTTGGTTCGAGGTTCGCCTGTGAAGCTAGATTTTGTTTTGGGTCAGGTGGTGGCGTATGGATGATCAGTATCGGTTGAGAGGTGGATCGCTGATGTGTGGGAGGTCTTGGTGATGATCGCGGCGGTGTTGATCGCTAGTGCATATGCACAGGCAAGAGTGTCAGTGGTTTTGTGTTAGTATGGGAAGATGATGTATCTCGGGTAGTGTAACGACCCGATATTTTCAACCATTCGCATCCGCACATGTCGGACTTGAATTGTTCAAAATACCGCGTTGTAAAAAAAATTTGGCAAAACTCAGAATATACAGTAAATAAATCACAGAATCACAGACACAGATATCAGAGAAACTCGCAGCGGAATTTAAAATACTTAGTGGTTCATGAAGCCACTATAAAAAAAACTCAACCAAATAAAAATTACATAGTTTTAAACTCCAATACGGTTTAAAACTTCAATAGAAATCCAAATATTCCAAAGTCTTGATTTCAAAATAAGATATAGACTGGAAGATTGGCCGGCAGCTCGAAAGATCTACAGAATGTCCTAGCTCCGGGGAGAAAGCTGAAACTGCAACTTAGGCTGACCCGAGCGTAAAATAAAACATAAACACTCGAGTCAGGACATACATACTTATATAGTGTAAGCTAATTCAAGTGTACTGTAATATAGAGCAAGTAACTTAAAAGGATGCTTGGGACCGCCCATCCTCTAAGGATCCGTTAAACTATTTACTATGTAGTATATTGCGCTATTAAAATAGTGTCTATTTATAAAATAAACTTACTTTTAAATAGCGTTAAGGCTTTACATTTTCCACCTTAACACATTTATATATTCCCATAGTCTATACAGTACCGTAATCTCCCCCGTACTGGGCGTCGTCAGAGGGCACTCCATAGGTATGGTACAAACCAAAATCATATAAGGCTCGGTATGGTAGGTGACACGGCACAACTAGGCAATGCCAGGGTAGATATACCAATTGCTACTCGGACCGATGGAAACGCGTAGCAGCAGTTACCGCCCACCTCGAACAACACTCCCAAATCAAAGGTGCGCAACAAAACAATCACAAGAGTAATAGAATGGCATACGAAGAAGTGCGTTCGATCAGAGGTGCTACCTCATTAATCCGAGAATCGCTCCTGTTTTAGCCACCTTATGCCAACTCACGGGAGTCGGGTCCACGTATTTACCTTAAAGGAACCGTCACCACCATCCTACTTCATTCTGGAATCTCCACCGCGTACACGGTTGGTAAAGTGGTTTTCGGTATCGATAGAGAGTATGCCAGATATCCGATCCCGGTCTCTTTAACAACCAAACGTTATTATAACCCATGGTTACAACTTTAAAAATGGTATTTACTTTATAAATCAAAATATATTTCCAATACTACAATATCAAAATATGGTTTTTAAACATTGGTCATTTTAATATACCATTTAAATCTATTCAATTTATTTAGGAATTAAATTTTCTTTTCTCACCTTTTAAAATTAAATTCTTCCATAAAACCCATTCAAAAAAAAAATCAATTCCTTATTTTATTAATTACATATTAAATTCCAAATTTTAATCCCCTTTTCCCAAAGATTATTTCCACAAATTGATTAAAAATATCAAATTTCAGTTTCTATAGCACTTATGAAATGCTACCTAAAGTTTACAGGTTAAAACGGTCCAATTTTAAAAGACAGCATTTAAATGCTGCAATAGATTAATAACTTAACAATTTAGTTTTAAATTCCAAATATAACTTATTATCAATTATTTTCTTAACTGAATTCTTACTTTTACCGAAACCCAGAATTTCCAAAATAAGTTATATTCCAAAATTTTATTCAAACATTTATTTATTTATTTAACATTTTTAACTCATTCAAAATCATTATAAATAAAATCCTTTACATACATTTAAATCGGAATATTATAAACTTCCAAAATAAATTTAAAATATTTCTGAAAAATACTATAGAAACCACGGGTCTGTATATAGTTTTCTAGCCTAGGTCAAGTGATACGGATTTATATCATTTCAATCCGCAATTTACAAAAACCCCGGGTTCTATCATTTCAAACCCGCAATCCCAAGTTAAATATTTAAAATTAAACAATTAAATAAATAAATGAATAAATAATTATCGTACAGGCCTATCATTTCAGCCTATAATGATCTCAATTTACAGGGAACTTGCAGTGATGATTTAACAGTAAATAAGCATTAAATAATACAACTGCAACTATATTACAACAGATAAACAACTGATGAGGTGTCAATTTAAAATGGGGTTTAACATCATACGTTATATTACAGACGGATGACATTTAATAAAAAATTTACAAATACACTTGCGATAATTCACATAAATATAGGTATGTTTGTCTGGTGAGAAATACTCACCTTAAACTGCAGATAATCAGATTCAAACGATTTTACCACTTGATAAAGGATCGTACAAATGGCACGATTAGGTTTCCGCGGATGCCACGCCTTGATTCAAATCTAAAATAAGATCCAAATACCAAATACGCGACTTTTAAAATTACGGTCAAAGCAAAATTTTCGAAACAACTGGAACGAATAGAATAAAAGAAATTTTGGTTCAACTTTTGCTCGACTGCCTCACCCCACATCCCGAACCCAACTTCATAGGCTTGGCAATACTATTTATTATTATTATACATTTTATTATTATTATTATTATTATTATTATTATTATTATTATTATTATTATTATTATTATTATTTCCACCGGCATACCCTAACTTATCTAGTTTTGAAAAATATGTATTTACACAAACTTGCGTCTCTGCCTAAACTATTCTTCAATGCAAACTCTCTCTGTTTCTTAATTACAGCACGTCTCTGCCACTTCAATTTCAAAACATTGTCAAATTCAGAAACATTAAGATTTAAATTTTTAGCCATTCTTAACTATAAAAATCATATTCCTACTTCAGAAAAATGTTCATTTGGATACCATTTATCTTATGATTAAATAAAATAAATTTTATAAATAAAATATCCAAATTTACTATGAATCATTTGTAAGTCAGAATTTCCCAATTTTACTTAACTTGTATATATATTTTTCCAAATAACTTTACACTTAATTTAAAAATGCCCACTTCCTAAATAAAACTAAATTCTCATTTATTTACTTAACTTAACAATTTTATTTAAAACCCAATTTCAAATTTTCAAGTTAAGTCATAAATTGAAATTTCACCTTTCCATTTGAAAACAACATTTTCAATTATTTACTTACAAAACACATCCGTTCCATAATTTTTTTTCCTTTTATAGTTAATATACACTAAATTTTCTTCACAACTTTATTCATTTAGACATCAATTCAACTATGATTCAAGTTAAATAAAAGTTATTCCAAAATGTTCCATTTCAATCGTCTTTCATTTTATCAATTTAAAGTACATTATTTACTATACCAAACATATCCATTTTTGGAAATAACTTTTATTAAAATTTCTAGGTTAGATTTCAACTCCATATTAAATCAAATTTAATTATTATGTCATTTATCGTAAATAAAATCTTTAAATTCACTTTAAAACCAATTATTAACTTACAAAAATTTAACTTAAAAACAAAACACCTTTAAAATTTTAAAGCCTTAAGTCAAATTTTTAGTTGAATTACATAAATTTTATTTCAAAAATACTTAAAAAATTTTAGAAAAATATTATAATATATTAACCATGGCTTGTTCGGGATATAAGCTTGGTTATGAAAACTTAGAGGGACGTGACGTGGTGGAGAAGTAGCCGAGCAAGGCAAAAAGGGAAATAGAGAACAACAAGAAAAAGAAAGGGAAAAAACAGAAAGAAGAAAAGAAAAAGTAAAACCATTACCTGATAGAGGCTTCAGCACAAAAGAAGAAGAAGGCAAATTTTAGATGTAATATAAAGTTTTTGTGTGAGTATTTATATATATATAAGAAAACAAGTTGAGAGTTATTGTAACAACCCGCATATTTAACGATTTTATATTTAAATGTTTGATTTAAATATAGCATCGTTATTCGGATTTTGGGGTCCGAAATGTTACTTTCTGCAAATGGCCGAATTGGAACTCGAAACCACCTCCATTGGTTCCAAAATGGCATTTGCGATCTTTTTGAGTATAATCTTTGATATGTTTGGAGTTTGTGAAATTTTGGCTACTTTTCCTATTGGTACAGGGTCAGTCGACTGAAAAACTCTGTTCAGTCGACTGAACCTGCTGTTTCAGCCCACTTTGCCTTTTGGGATTGAATTTTCAATTTGAATTGATTCATGATGATCCTATGTATGATTATCAATTGTTTTGACTTTGATGGTTCCTTTTAGTTTTAATCCACGGGTTTTTATGAAATAATCTCTCGAATCGCATTTAAAAGTTCGTTTCTCTAATTTATAAATTCTATTTAAAACACACACACTTTCGCACTTCGAACGAAGTGGGAGGGTGATTAAATGGTTGGGCAAAACACGGACCATGAATCTGTGCGTTTATCCTTCCGATTAATCCTTGACCTATTCGATTGATTGTTTTGACCTTCGGGTTTGGTTTGTCGATGATATGAGGTAAACTTTGTACTGCTTTGAGTGTGAAAGGGACTGACGGATAGTAAACCGTTTAGTGTGAACGAGTGGTTATGGGACATACGTTAACACTTTTCGGATTCCTTTTCGAGAGTTGTGACACATTCCGCCAGTTAGTGGTGTCCAGTACTGGGTCTTCGACCTTCACCACTACGGTTTGTTGCCTCTGGGATAGTGTCTTCGGACTGTCTCCCTAGGTTTGTTGCCTTCGGGTATGTTGCCTTCGGGTGTGTGCCTTCGGGTTTGTTGCCCTATATAGTTTCGCTCTGATGTTGGCCTTATGTGCCGCATGGGTGATACTTGGGTTTGGAGTCTTCGGGCTCATGGATCCTTGTTTGTACAGTACTGAGCTCGAGCAAAATTTCATGATGTTTCATTGATAATTCCCTTGGTATCGCCCTTCGGTGTTGGTCTTTGTGAGCCGCATGGAGTATAGCGATTACCTTGTGGAACTTGTATACCTTATGGGTATTTGTTATTTGCCTTCTGGCTTGTTTTGGGATATTTGTATCCTTTGTTTCTATATGTTGCCGATGATATGAGGCTTGCTCTATATGATTCATTTCTTGTTGATGATTGTGTTATCTCCTTTAGAGATATTTGTTATACTGTATGACCTTGCAGGTTTATTATTGTTCAGTTAATCTAACTGATTTGTTATCTAGACTGATCCGGGTATTTTATACTCGGGTCAGACCGAGATGTTTCAGGTTAGGTGCTTTTGGAGACTTAGCCTATTTTGCTTCCGCATGGACTATTCGCTAGCTTCATTTTGTTATAGCGTCTTTTGTAGTCCTTATCTGCTGTAACTTTGATTTATACTCTTTTGTCTCGTCTGTATATTGTGGTCTCCTGTACCACCTGACATGTATTATTTTGTATACTCTGTTGTGTATCGGTGTATGTGTATATTAAGATTGACTGTTCTGTGATGTATATTACATTTGAGTTGTTATATTTTCTTCTGATAGATCCTATAGCCATTGTAGTTTTGCTTTAAATATTTATTGAATAGGTCGAATTCTAATGTGTTTCTACTTTTCGACTTATTTAGTGAATAGTTAAGGTAAGATTGCACATGGTCGCTTCCATTATGCTCTATTGTCCGCGTTAGCCGATAGTATTATCTATGTAATACTCTTTGTTAACGAGGCTCTCGGAGTGGGGCGTCACAGCGTGGTATCAGAGCTGAGTTCAGAACAAAATATGATAAACACAGAATAGATGCACATATTATGGTACATCAAAGTGTACAAGTGATACCGATCCTTGAATCATCGTGTCTCTTTATTCCATCAAGGTTAGATAGATATTGGAAATACGTCTAGGAATGCATTTTATTCCGTAGTATCCCATATTGTAATATCTACCGTGTGAATAATCTTGTTCTTATTTTACTTTCAGCTTATGTCTGGAAGAGGCAGGGGTCGACGTTCGGATGCTGGGCAATCTAGTGGCTCGCATCCGGATGGCGTATATATGTCTGCCGATCAATTTTTGGAATTGTTTAGGAGCACTCAGCCTCTCGTTCCTCCTCGAGTGTCTCCACCTCGCAAGTCTGCTTTTGCACGTCAGTGCAGTGATTTTGCTCATCTTGGAGGAAAGCCGCTTAAGGGCTCCGAGTCTGTTCTTGAAGTCCAAGCTTGACTTCGCACGTGCGAGCGTATTTTCTCTCGCATGGATCTTTCTGACCATGATAGAGTTCTTGTAACTTCTAGCTTATTACAAGAGCGTGCTCTTGACTGGTATGAGCTTCTTGTAGCTGAAATTGATGAGGCTACTCTTTCTTGGACTCAGTTTCGGGGACGATTTGAACTCAAGTTCGTTCCTGAATCTGAAAAAGTTTTATTGACCCGTCGCTTCCTTGAGTTGAAGCAAGGGAAATCTTCTGTTTCTGAGTATGTCGCATCGTTCGAGGCTTTATCTCAGTATGGTCTTGAATTCATCAGCACTTCTTATAAGAAGAATTTGAAGTTTGTTTCTGGCCTTAAGAAATATCTTAAGAAGTCCTTGTTGCTCCAGCTTAAACTTTCTTTTGAGGAATTGGTTGATTCGGCGCTTCATCTCGAGACCGTCGAGAAGGAGTGTGATAGTGATGTTGATGTTGAGGTTTCCAGAAACCCTAACAAGAAGCAGTTTCCAATTCAGAAGAAGCCTTTTCCTTATAAGAAGAAGAAGACCGGTGGTCCTAGCTCTCAGCCTCAATCTTCCGGAACACCTTTCGTTCGAAAGTGTTTTAATTGTGGTTCTCCGGATCATATTATTCGAGCTTGTCCAAAGCCTCTCTTCTGCCATAATTGCAAGAAGGAAGGTCATCATGTTTCCGCTTGTCCTACTGCTCCTGCTAATGCAAAATCTGGCAAGCTCAATGTGGCTAATGCTTCTGGAGGTCCTTCTCAATCCAAAGGTATGACTCCATCTATTTTGGAGGGTTCAATTCTATTTCATGATCATAGTATACGAGTTCTTTTCGATACGGGTGCTTCACATTCTTTCGTATCGAAGAAGCTTGTAGATGATTTATCTTTGGATGTTTGTTGTATGGTTACTTCTTTAAGGATTGCGAATCCTATTGGGGGATCCGCGACCCTTAGTTTGCTTTGTGATGATATTGAGATTGTTTTATGTGGCTTTTCCTTCCGTGCGAATCTGCACGTTGTTTCTCATTTGGGTTTTGATATGATTTTTGGTATGGACTGGCTAGTGAGGTACGATGCCAGGATTATTTGTTCCGAGAGAATTTTATATCTTTGTCATCCTGATTCACCTTCTCAGTTATCTCTTGTTCTTCGGGATGTGGATAATTCCGAGATGGCTTTGTATTCTCTTGATTCGCGAGATGGTGATGATGTATCTCGTATTCCTATTGCTTGTGACTTTTCTGATGTTTTTGAACCTGTTTCGGGTTTGCCACCCAAACGGGCAATTGAGTTCCGCATTGATCTCATTTCAGGCGCGCAGCCAGTTAGTCGTCCTCCCACGAGGATGTCTACAAAGGAAAATGAGGAACTCAAGAAGCAGCTTTTAGAGCTCGAGTCCAAGCAGTTGATTCAGTCCAGTTTTTCTCCGTGGGGATCCGCGGTCGTTTTTGTGAAGAAGTCTGATGGAACTCTTAGGCTTTGCATTGACTATCGCAAGCTTAACGAGTTGACCATTACAAATAGGTATCCATTGCCTAGGATCGATGATATGTTCGATCTATTGAGTGGTGCCAAGGTCTTTTCTCAGCTTGACCTTGCCACAGGTTTTCATCAGTTACGAGTCGCGGAAGATAGCATACCTCTTACCGCTTTCCGCACTCGTTATGGTTCCTTTGAGTGGCTCGTTATGCCGTTCGGTTTGACGAACGCTCCTGCTTTCTTTGTAGACCTCATGAATCGGGTATTCCGGGAATATCTCGATAAGTTTGTTCTCGTCTTCATTGATGATATCCTTATTTATTCTAAGTCTGAAGCTGAGCATGCTAATCACTTGAGAATTGTCTTGAGTACTCTTCGTCGTCATCTGCTTAAAGCCAAATTCTCCAAGTGCTGCTTTTGGGAGAATAAGGTTAAGTTCTTAGGCCATGTTGTATCTTCCGATGGCATTTCTGTCGATCCCTCAAAGATCGAAGCCATCCAGAATTGGAAGAGGCCTGAGAATGTGCATGAGATTCGTAGTTTCCTTGGATTGGCGGGTTATTACCAACGGTTCATTAAGAACTTTTCCCGTGTTGTGCTTCCTCTCACTTGCCTTACTCGGAAAGGCATTCGTTTTATTTGGTCCGACAAGTGTGAAGCTTCCTTTCAGACATTGAAAGAACTTCTCACTAATGCTCCTATTTTTGTGGTTCCCGAAGGGAATCATGATCTTGTTGTCTACACCGATGCGTGTGGTAGTGGTCTCGGTGCTGTGCTTATGCAGAGAGATCGGGTAGTTGCTTATGCTTCTAGGCAACTGCGTCCGAATGAAGTTCACTATGCCACTCATGATCTTGAGTTAGCCGCCATTGTCTTTGCCTTGAAGATTTGGCGACATTATTTATTGGGCGAGCGCTTCATTCTCTATACCGATCATAAATCTTTGAAGTATTTGTTTACTCAGAAGGAACTCAATATGAGACAACAGCGTTGGCTCGAGTTTCTTGCTTCCTATGACTTTGGTATCCGGTTTACCCCTGGTAAGGGTAATCGTGTTGCAGATGCGCTTAGTCGCAAACATTCGGCTGTTATTTCTATGATGCTTGCCGAATGGAATATTCTTGAGACTCTATCTTTTTGTGAAATTCGTGATCGAGGTTCATCTTCTGGTTCTCCTATTCTATTATTTAGTTTGGGAGCTCGACCTATTTTATTGGATCGTATTGCCGATGCTCAGCGGCGTGATCCTGATTTGTTGCATTTTATTCAGCTTTGTGAGTCTGAATCTTGGGATGAGGCGTTGCAAGATTTTAGCATTGATTCTCATGGGTGTCTTCGTAAGAAGAACCGTCTTTTTGTGCCTTCTGATTTTGCACTTAGGCATGACATTCTTGATGATTGCCATCGTTCTAAGTATACCATTCATCCCGGTAGTAGTAAGATGTATGCCGATGCGTCGTCTTTATTATTGGGAAGGCATGAAGCGCGATGTGGCGAGTTATGTGAGCAACTGCATGACATGTCAACGCGTGAAGGCCGAACATCAGCGTCCTTCTGGACTTCTTCAACCTCTTGAGATTCCATTGTGGAAATGGGATCAAGTTTCTATGGATTTTATTGACGGCCTACCTCGTTCGAGATCAGGTCATTCTAGTATTTGGGTTATTGTTGATCGCCTCACCAAGTCTGCTCATTTTGTCCCTATTAAGTCTAATAGGACAGCTTCGCATTTGGCTAAGTTGTATGTCAAGGAAATCGTGAGACTTCACGGTGTTCCTAGTTATATTGTGAGTGATCGTGATCCTTTATTCACGAGTCATTTTTGGAAGAGTCTTCAACAAGCTTTGGGAACAAAGCTTAATTTTTCTATAGCTTATCATCCGCAGTCTGACGGACAGACTGAACGGGTGAATCGTATTTTGGAAGATCTTCTCCGTATTTGTATCTTTGATTTCGATGGTAGTTGGGAGGATCACCTACCTCTTGTAGAGTTCTCCTACAACAATAGTTTCCAGTCTAGTATCGGTATGGCTCCTTTCGAAGCCTTATACGGAAGGCCATGTCGATCACCTTCATGTTGGTTGGAATCTGGGGAAAAGCTTATTCTTGGCCCGGACTTTGTTCGTCATTCTTCTGAGAAGATTGATCTTATTCGATTGAGGATGAAAGAGACACAGAGTCGCCAGAAATCCTATGCGGACAAACGTAGGAAGCCTCTCGAGTTCTCGATCGGCGATCTTGTTTTTATTCGTGTTTCTCCTTTGAAAGGGGTTATGCGTTTCAGTGCGACTGGAAAATTGGCTCCTCGTTATATAGGACCGTTTTCTATTACTGAACGTATTGGCCCTGTGGCTTATAGAGTTTCACTTCCAGCTCATTTATCTGGCATTCATGACGTGTTTCACGTCTCGCAACTTTGGAAGTGTCTTCGAGAATCGGATTATGTAATTAATTCTCCTGATTTGCAAGAGCTTGAGATCTCACCGGACTTATCTTTTGTACAGCAACCTATTCGCGTGCTTGACACGGAGGTGCGACACCTTCGGAACAAGGACGTGCCGCTCGTTAAAGTTCAATGGTCCGCTAATCCCAATGACTGTACTTGGGAAACCAGAGAGTATATTGAGCGATCTTATCCACGTTTTCTATCCTTGCTTCGTAATGGTAAGTCTATTTCTGTGTCTAAAGTTTATTCTTTCTTTTGTATGTAGTTGTTACAAATATCGTCTCTAGGAATTGCGGGGACGCAATTTTGTAAGGAGGGGAGATCTATAGCAACCCGCATATTTAACGATTTTATATTTAAATGTTTGATTTAAATATAGCATCGTTATTCGGATTTTGGGGTCTGAAATGTTACTTTCTGCAAATGGCCGAATTGGAACTCGAAACCACCTCCATTGGTTCCAAAATGGCGTTTGCGATCTTTTTGAGTATAATCTTTGATATGTTTGGAGTTTGTGAAATTTTGGCTACTTTTCCTATTGGGTTTGGGATTGGGTTCAGCCCACTAGCCCACTTAACCCCCTAGCTCAACCCTTCTCTTCATTTCATCTTCATTTCATTTCTTCTTAAGCTAAAAACTGAAATGGGGGAAAGGGAAGAGAATTAGAAATTAGCAAGCCCTAGTTTCTCTTTTGTATCTTGATTTCTTGCTCCAAATTCATAGAGAATCCATTGGTAAGTTCATCTCCATCTTCTCCATCTCTTCTCCTCTTCAATTTCTTTAATTTTCCTAACCCTAACCTAGGAAATACTTTCTTTGATTCTAGATTGAAGCTTGTAGTGTTGAAGTGGAGTGTAGTTGGTTGATTCCTTGCAATTGTGCTTCTTCATCTTCTTTGTTTTGTGTAAAAAGGTGAGTTTTGAACTCACATCTACTTCTCTTGATTTCATTGATGTTAGGTATGAATTCCTAACACCTTGTTCATATGCACTTGCATTTGGTTTGGGTTGAATTGAGGAATAATCCGATTTTTAGTGTTTTGGGTTAAAATCTTTGAAATCCTAACTTTGATGTTTTAATCATGTTTTGGTGATGCATCGAGGAACATATAGGGCCGGGTTGTCTATTGGCATAAGCCCTTAGAGCCAATGTTCGTCCGATTGCATTTTGGGAGAGTTTGCTCTTCATTTGAATAAGGCTGGAAAACAGCCCAGGCAAGATTCAGTCGACTGAAAACTCTGCACAGTCGACTGAACCTGAAACCCGAGAGTTTCCAGGCATGATTCAGTCGACTGAAAAACTCTGCACAGTCGACTGAACCTGGAAACAGAAAGTTTCCTGAACCCAGAAAATTTCCAGGTACAGGGTCAGTCGACTGAAAAACTCTGTTCAGTCGACTGAACCTGCTCTTTCAGCCCACTTTGCCTTTTGGGATTGAATTTTCAATTTGAATTGATTCATGATGATCCTATGTATGATTATCAATTGTTTTGACTTTGATGGTTCCTTTTAATTTTAATCCACGGGTTTTTATGAAATAATCTCTCGAATCGCATTTAAAAGTTCGTTTCTCTAATTTATAAATTCTATTTAAAACACACACACTTTCGCACTTCGAACGAAGTGGGAGGGTGATTAAATGGTTGGGCAAAACACGGACCATGAATCTGTGCGTTTATCCTTCCGATTAATCCTTGACCTATTCGATTGATTGTTTTGACCTTCGGGTTTGGTTTGTCGATGATATGAGGTAAACTTTGTACTGCTTTGAGTGTGAAAGGGACTGACGGATAGTAAACCGTTTAGTGCGAACGAGTGGTTATGGGACATACGTTAACACTTTTCGGATTCCTTTTCGAGAGTTGTGACACATTCCGCCAGTTAGTGGTGTCCAGTACTGGGTCTTCGACCTTCACCACTATGGTTTGTTGCCTCTGGGATAGTGTCTTCGGACTGTCTCCCTAGGTTTGCTGCCTTCGGGTATGTTGCCTTCGGGTGTGTGCCTTCGGGTTTGTTGCCCTATATAGTTTCGCTTTGATGTTGGCCTTATGTGCCGCATGGGTGATACTTGGGTTTGGAGTCTTCGGGCTCATGGATCCTTGTTTGTACAGTACTGAGCTCGAGCAAAATTTCATGATGTTTCATTGATAATTCCCTTGGTATCGCCCTTCGGTGTTGGTCTTTGTGAGCCGCATGGAGTATAGCGATTACCTTGTGGAACTTGTATACCTTATGGGTATTTGTTATTTGCCTTCTGGCTTGTTTTGGGATATTTGTATTCTTTGTTTCTATATGTTGCCGATGATATGAGGCTTGCTCTATATGATTCATTTCTTGTTGATGATTGTGTTATCTCCTCTAGAGATATTTGTTATACTGTATGACCTTGCAGGTTTATTATTGTTCAGTTAATCTAACTGATTTGTTATCTAGACTGATCCGGGTATTTTATACTCGGGTCAGACCGAGATGTTTCAGGTTAGGTGCTTTTGGAGACTTAGCCTATTTTGCTTCCGCATGGACTATTCGCTAGCTTCGTTTTGTTATAGCGTCTTTTGTAGTCCTTATCTGCTGTAACTTTGATTTATACTCTTTTGTCTCGTCTGTATATTGTGGTCTCCTGTACCACCTGACATGTATTATTTTGTATACTCTGTTGTGTATCGGTGTATGTGTATATTAAGATTGACTGTTCTGTGATGTATATTACATTTGAGTTGTTATATTTTCTTCTGATAGATCCTATAGCCATTGTAGTTTTGCTTTAAATATTTATTGAATAGGTCGAATTCTAATGTGTTTCTACTTTTCGACTTATTTAGTGAATAGTTAAGGTAAGATTGCACATGGTCGCTTCCATTATACTCTATTGTCCGCGTTAGCCGACAGTATTATCTATGTAATACTCTTTGTTAACGAGGCTCTCGGAGTGGGGCGTCACAGTTATGAAGGCACGTGAGATCTTCTGTGATGCGAGTTGCACAATAATGTATATGGGAGGCTTGCGTAATTATAGGAAAACAGTAATCAAATATAATTTGCTTTGAACTGAATAGACTATACAAAATTTTGATTTAATGAATTCCTAGAATGATGCGCGAATTTAGGCAAGAGATTGATTCTTAATTTATAAAATTCTTTCTTATGTATTCATGGATAAGGCTTGCGAAATATAGGGGACCAAACAAGCGGGCAAGAATGGCAAGTGATAATAAACATTTAGGCAGACCAGAAAGTTGCATGATTTATTATTGCCAGTTATACGAAAATCTTGATTAAATGCATGCGTTGATTACTTTCCAGTTTCTTTAGTTTGCACGTTATTTTATATGCGTGATTTATGCTGCCAATTTATGAAAATTTGATTTCAACATTTTATACCATTTAATAGTTGCGTGATCAGCTATATGAAATTTTGATCTTTATTAAATGAAAGGCAAGAATTGGCAAAGATTTTGGAATTTAAAGTCATATACAAAAATTAAAAACCAATTGAAAGCTATGAAAAAGAGTTAACGTTTGCTATAGAAACTACTGACTGATATTTTAATCCATATAGGTATAAATATGATTTTTACAATACGCCAAACTGACGCAATACAAAACACCCATAATTTATCCAAAAGTACCGTTTTTAATTTATACGTTTTTACGTTACTTATATCATTACAATGCATGCCCTTTTTAAATGCGAAATTTAAGTCTGTAAAACACTGAATTTTACAAAATTATTACTTAAATTAAATTCGCTTAAAATTTTTGTATTTTAAATATACAAAATTCATTTTTTATTAACATTGCGAATTTGAGTTGTCTTTTAACAAAATTTAAAAACATCAAAACTTTCAGTTTATGTTTAGACTTTTAGGAAATGATTTAATCAAATTAATATGTATATAAATTGGGAAGTAAATTTTACTGGAAAGAGAAAAATAACGGATTAAAATTCTATACGTTTTCTTATATATAATCTTATATATATATATATATATATATATATATACGGTATTTATTCCGTAAATTTACGCGCCCTTTTTAACGCGTAATTTCCCAGTTCATTTATACACTAAAAAAAATTTCAAAATTCTGACCATGTTGAGACTCGAACTTGTGACCTGTCGTGAATAGCCCAGATCTCTTAACCACCTAAGCTATTAATGTTTTCTTAATTAAAACTTGATTTTGCTAGACATTAAGTTATTTACCATCTTCGACAAAAACCCAAATTTCCAAATTAAAGTTAATTCTTAACCATGTCAAAATTTCAGAGATCTTATTATTTAATTAAAAATTTGGTCAATTGTTTTTATTTTTATTTTTAATAACTTTAAAATTTTAGATTTTTATATAATAAACCCCAAGGTTTTTAAAATACAAGTGAAAAATACTTGTTAAAAATTTAGGCTGTTACACTCTACCCCACTCAGAACTTTTCATCCTCGAAAAGGAAGAAGGTAGGGGAATAGAAACAACCTGAAAGAAAACTAAATTGAAACTTAAATTAGAATCATTAATCTAAACAATAAAAATTCAATTTTAAATTACTCATTGATTTCATCTATTTATACTTAAAATTTTAACATTTATTTATTTACATATTTACTTGTATAATATCCCTACACTTAAAAAAAACATTCATTTTTTTTTCTTTTTATCCAAATTTTACACAAGGTATTATAACATTCTAATTTAAAATGTTTAATTTTAGTCCAAATTTGAAATGGTAATTTAACTTAATTTTTAAAGTAAATTTACCATTTCCAAAAATAAACTAAATTCCCCATTTAGTTTCTTCTTTATTCCAAACTATAATTAAATTTATTTTTCTCAATATTTTTCTCATCTATGTCAAATATTTTTCTCAATATCTAAACCATATAAATTCAATTTAAATTAATTAATATTCAATAATTGATTTAATTCACTTGATTTTTTTAGAGAAGTTAAATCAATCTTAACTATTTCCAAATTAATTATCTTATTATCCAATTATTTTCTAAAATCAGAAATTTGTATAGTCATTTATAATAATCATCTTTTATTCAACAAATTTAATTCTTCTTTATTCCAGATTATTATTAAATATATTCTACTTAATATATCTTATCGCACATATTAAGTAGATTATATTTAATATAACTATTCCAATATATTTCTAAATTTCCTTTAACACCATTTGATATTGTATATTATTCAATTATTATTTTATTTCTATTTACCTCTATTTGTCTTGTTGTAACTGAAACTTTAAGTGTATAACATTTATTATAACCACTCAAATTTTTATTTATAAAATCCTTTTATATTATACATTATCCAGTTACATAGTTAATTTCTGAATGATTTAGGTAAGTTATATTGGCATGCAATTATACAAGTAAAATTTTCCAACTATATTATTCAAGTTTAAATATTCATTCCAAATTTGACTTTATTTTATCATTATAATCACCTTTTAACATAAATTTATGAATTAAATTTCCAATTAACTTCAAACCCTCTAGAGATAAATAAATACATACATATAGCATATGTCAAATCAAATTTAAATCATATATCTATATATATTATAAATTAAGTCATATTTAGAAATTCAAATCAATTAAATTTTTGAAGCAAAACTACAACGTGGTCTCTTTACTTCGATACTCGAAAATGAATGTCGATGATGTTGTAGTCATCACCGAAATTATTTTCCAGCGACAAAGAGAAGAGCACTAATTTTTAAAACTTTTAAAATTCTTTGGAAACAAATTTATATTCGAAAATAATTTAAATAATAATATATCCTTTTATGACTTTAAACACAAGGTTTGAAACTATCAGAAATTAAATTCTTAAATTTTTGTTTTAAATCCATTTCTGTTTCCAAATAAATTTATAACCATGTTTTATAGTTCAATTATTTATATAAGACAAAACCAATGGTTTACAGAACCATAAATAAAATCAAACATTATTATCTCTAAACAACTAGTTAAATTCTAAAAATTTACTTATATATATAATATTAGATTTTTCCCAAATATAAGAATCAATTTTTCAAAATAAGTATAGAGATTCAAATTTGAAGGACTCAAACCAAAAAGAATTTTGATTTAAAGATAAGTTGGAATCAGAAGATCCGATGATTAAATAACAGAATAAGGAACCAGATAAGTTTATATAAATCGCGGGCAACCTTAACCGGGTCAACCGCGACTTAAAGAATAAGATCGATGTGGATTTTGTAGGGTAAATCTACATTCGATCTGAAGAGATAGAGTTTGGAATAACCAAAGATACTAGCATCTAAACCGAGGTTAAATATAAATCTTTTGGTGAATCAATGCTAATTGTAAAGGAGTTTCACCCCTTTATTAGAATATTGGCGTGACCGCCAATTCACTATAAAGATCATCCGAAATGGAGTTATGGGATACTCCAGAATCGAAAGAAAATGAATAGTGAGGGACACGAATGAACTTCGGAACCGCAGGGAACGTTCCAAAATTCGAAAAGGAAGAGATTCAAGCTCAAATGAAAGTGATTCTGTAAATCAATTTTACCATACATTCTAAGTTTTTCCTAGAGCCAAAGCTCTGATACCAGCTGTAACGACCCGATATTTTCAACCATTCGCATCCGCACATGTCGGACTTGAATTGTTCAAAATACCGCGTTGTAAAAATAAATTTGCCAAATTTATTTTTACAACGCGCTATTTTGAACAATTCAAGTCCGACATGTGCGGATGCGAATGGTTGAAAATATCGGGGCGTTACAGGTAGTAACACGAGACCGTGGAATGATCGCTCGAGTTTAAACTCGAGTAAATGCCTAGTGTCTTTAAAACCTGATAACAGTTTGGTTACAGGTTATAATTTAAAACTTAAACTAAATTTGAAATGGAAGAGAACTCGGGTTAGACCCGAATGGACTTCGGGTTAGACCCGAATGGACTTCGGGTTCGACCCGTAGCACGTGTAAGAAAATGTTTAGTAAAAGTTTGTTTTAGAAAAAAAAACTTAATTTTTAATCAAATTTTAAAAAAAATCATTTTAAATTCTATTATATAAATTACTTATAAAATGGTTGTTTCTTTAGCATTGTTTAAGAAGTTTGAAATTTTGTTTTATTTAAAAATTTGTTAAAGTTATTAAGAAAAAAACTTAGGAAGAAGTTTACGTATAATCAATTAATTTAATTAGTAAATGATAAGGGATAATTAATCTATAATAAATCAAAGGGATGATTAATTGATCATTATGGGTTAATTTATTTGTAGTTAGGGTTGTTAAATAATAATTGAGTTTTAGTTAGTGGATAATTAATCAATAAATTAAGGGTTAATTAATTGATTACTTTGTGTTGAAGGAAACAAATTGATAATTAAGATTTATCAATTAATAATTAAAGATAATTAATTGGTTTACAGGGTAATGAAAGAATAAATTACCCAGCTGTAATTAATAAGGAAAAATGTGAATAGTTAACTTGTTAATTTAGTAAAGATAATCCCTTGGTAATTGATTAGGTATAATCTCTTAATGAGATTGATAAGTGTAATTACTTGGTGGAGTAATTGAAGGATAAATTACATAATGTACTTAATTAAAGGATTAATATAATTACTTAAGGAATTAATTAATTAGGGTAAGTAATTATAGGATGGTTAATTACTGATCGATAAGGCTGATTAACGGAAGTAATAATTAAGGATCATTAATTTATGTAATCAATGAAGAAATTAAAAGTTAATTTCTAAAATTGTTTGAGGATAATTAATGAAGGATGATTAATTAAGATAGATAATTAAGGATGATTAGTAAATTGATTTGTATTCAATTAATTGTTAAGCAAAGGTAATCTAAGTGATTGAAGATTTATAATTAATTTAATTCGAGATAAATCAAGTAAAATTTGGAAACGATCCATCTTGCTTATGGATGATTTAATGATGATTAAATATCTTGAATTGATTGATATCTCCGATATGAAATGTTTGTGTTATGATATGTTTGGGTGGGCAATGATAATGTGGTTATTTTATGATAATGAATTGCTGGGTAAAGGCGACATCCGGTATATAAAAGTAAGTTGTATTCACTTGAATAGCTTGGGTTAAGATGGTATTGAATTCGAAGAGATCGGAGTCGGATATTAGTAAATACCCGAAACCACTTTGATTCTTACAGATTGATATGTGAAATCAATAGGCTAGATTGAAGTGATTTAAGAGAATTAGATCCTTTAATCTAAGTTTTGGTACTTAGAAATTAATGTGTGAAATTAGTGATGGCGTTAACAAATTGTGAATTTGTAAATTGATATGAGTTACCCGGGTTTAAAATTAGTTGTATGCTTGGTGTTTCATGGGTTTACTCACGCTGGTTTCCAGCCTGACCCAGGTGTTACTTTGATGTAATGCTCGGGTCAGACCAAGTATTACAGATTTTTAGGTAAGGACGTTCTGGAGTTCAGGAGGTGAGCTAGATGGCAAGAATGTATAGAGTTCTGCTGTATTATATTGCTGTATATCTCCGCCATGATGATTGTGTATATCCAGTGACTATATATATGTGAAACTCTGATGTATTAGAAACGTAATCGACAGATATAGCATTCTTTTGTAAACCATTATTATTCAATATTATATTTTATCCGCTGCGAATGTGAGATGTTTGGTGTTTCTGTTCTTCTTCTTCTTCTATCTCTTTCTTCTTCTTTTTTGTAACTATCTGGAATTTTTAGGTTCGAAAATTCTGGGTCGTTACAGTTTTGTGACGACCCAACTTTTTCTCCATTGAAAAGTTGTATCATCATGAAGAAAGAAAGGGATAGAGAAGAGAAAGGAAAGAGAAGAAAGAGGAAACAACATTAGAATCTCAACAGCGGAACGAATAAATTATATTAATAGCATAAATATTACATAGTATACAACACTAATCAGAGTTACACAGAAATTACATCACATACTAGACAATTATAAATAACTGCCTAGTTATACAACTGAATACAACTCAACAAAACAATACTAATACAGAGAACACACAGCGGAACTATTATCTACAACGCAGAAGCCTCCTGCTCCATTGCTCCTCCAATATTCGTCAAAAGCTAACCTGAATCCCTTGGCTACTCATAAAAATTTAAGTACCCAAGAGTTTAAGAAAACAAAGGAAAAACTCCGGGTCAGACATGGGTTTGGTGTGAGTAACAGGTTAAAGTTGCTTAATTTGGAAAATCCTTTTAAAAAAAAAGGTATTACGTAAGACTTCCTACACATAAACATGGAAAAGTTTTTACCTTACGCTAACCAAAACATTTGATAGGAAATCCAGTGATATTATAATAGGTCTAGGGTTTCCAAGTAAATATGAAATAGCCGAAATTGTTACATGATTAAATTCCAGCTAGTAGCCACAAAAGTGGGTAATACAATCAAATCCATTGGCACTTATTGGATTTTGGATTCCATCAATGGCAGGGCTATTGGGGTACTGCCCGTCACAGTACGTGGCCTAGATAAACGTACCGAGGAGTACGCCCGCTCCCCTGCAACACAAGACCGAAACCATCCCTTACTGGACAGTCTCGAACAAGACAACCCCGCAGTTGGCGTACGTCCAACTTCCCACACAGCCGAAATAAAAAAGGACCTCTAGACATGTATAAATCTTGCTCTCCAGTGGGAGCTACCCACGAAGCCTTGCTGCACCTTCCCTGTTTTAGCCATTCCCGGTTGATGAGGCTTGAGGCTACGATTACCTTTATAGAACACATCTCTTAGAATGCTCATCGTCCACCAGACGATGTTCTGAAAGCATTCAATCCATACAAGTTCGTTTCGGGTTCGAACGAAACCGAAGGCATTATCTCGTTACACTCACTTTGGAATCACCCTTAGAGTTAACGACGATATCCCTTGCACTCTAAATTACCATCTCGAACCTATAAGAACTATCTCCGTCAAACTCATCAAGGAATCACCCCCAGAGTTATACTGACATATAGTCCTTACACCTCGAGTCTTCACTCTTCACAAGAGATTCAAGACCTATCGTTAATTTGGATCGATGTGGTTTTTAGATATCCAAATATGGAAACCCGATCCCGGTCTCATCGAAATACAAAGCGTGTCTTTTAAGGCTAAGTTGTTTAAAGGTTTAAAATAATTCAATTTCATTATCTATATACACAAAGATAGATAATCACATATTCACAATAGATAATCATTACAACAGATAATCCGTATTATCATTATCAAAGATAATCCAAATCATTATCACAATGCAACCAATGCATCCATATCACCCAACATTACTTATCTCGTATCCGAGATCAAACCATTCAAGGCAAACAACATTATCCAACCATATAAGCAATGATTTAATATCACACCAAATATAATTAATTTAAAATGAATTAAATTAATTACATTATTCAAATTAATTTAAAGTAAATTAAATTAATTACTTTATCAATATCAACTTGCTTATATTACTTATTAATTAATTATCAATTAATTAATTAATTAACCATTAATCAATTATTTATTCTAATTAATCATCCCTGATTAATTAACCTTTAAGTAATTATCCACTAATTAATTTCTCAAATTAATTATACTTAACCAAATACAGTAATTAATCTTTAATTACTTTCTTAATTAATTAACTATAATTAATTACATTAATTAATTTCTTCGTTACTAATTATTTCTAATTAAATCCATTCTTAATAACATCATTAATTATAATAATTAGCAATCTCTAATTACATTAATTACCTTAAGTAATTTATCTTTATTTAATCCATAATTGTTAATCATCCTTGATTAACTCCATTCAGAAATTAACTACCTTTAATTTCTTCCCAAATAAATTAATTACTTCATAATTAATTATCTTTAGTTAATCTCTTGATTAAATTACAATGTAATTATACTCAAATTACTTTCATCAATAAATCACCATCAATTAATTACATCCAGTAAGTATGCATTAATTACTTCTCTAAGTAATTTCTCTTTATTTAATTACATTAAGTAATTATACTTCACAATCCTCAAATGATTAATTTAAATTAATTAAACTGAATTAATTAACTTAATGTAATCAAATAAATCTCAATTAAGAAGTAATTAATTCCTTAATTACTTCCATAAGTAACTATACTTAATATCTTACACAAATGATTATCTGTAAATTAATTAATCTAATTAATTATTAAAATTAATCACATTAATCAATTATTAAAAGTCCTTAGTTAATGACCTTCATTAACTATTAAATATCGTTAATTATTTTTCTAAATAATTAACTTATTTTAATCAATTTAAATTACAAATTAATTGATCATTAATTAACCCATTAATTAATCCCAAATTAATTAAATAATTAAGTGTTAACTAACACTTAATTAATCCATTATTACTTGATTAATTATTAATCATTAATTAAAAATCTAATTATTATTTAATTAATGAATCTTAAATTTTCCATTAATAATTAATCTTAAACCTCTAAGATTAAATCCTTAATCTCTTTTAGTAATTATTTATTTCATTAATTTATAAAATAAATTAATCATCCATTTAATTACTCTAATAATTAAATGAAAAACAAATCATTAAATTATAATTTAACTTTAACAAGTTTTAAAATCAATTTAAAACCCTTTAAAATTTAAATAATACTTTTCTTATAAAAGAAATTTACAAGGGTTAAAAACAATTTCTTTTTAATTTCAAAATATTTAAATTTTACTTTATCATTCAATACTGTTGAACACTTAAATTTATAGAAACTTAAATCTATTTTGAAACATAGATTCAAATCCAGATTTGAATTAAATTTATTGTTTAAAACATTACTTTATATTTAAATTTCCAAATTTAAATTCAAATTTCTTTAAAAACATTTTAAACAATAAACTCCTTTAAAGTTATTTTAAATTTGAAAGTTAACTTATTTATTTCCATCTATGATTCAATTCAACTTGAATCCATAATTTAAAATAGATTCAACTTAATTTAAATCTTTGATTTACCTTAAAATTTTAGTTTAAAATTCGAAAACATGACAAATCTCTAAACTGCAAACTAACCTGAACCCAAAAGATTCACTTGAGTAAAACATTAATAAACTCGAGTAAAATTCGAGTAACTTTCATTTGTATTTACAGAACTTACAATATGACAGGTTTGAACCAAAACCTGTAACACTTAAAATACCCGAGCGCTCACCCAAAGTACTTCGAGTTCCAAACCCCCCGCTTCGAGCAAAACACACTTCAACCCGACAACAAACTCGAGAACCATCTTCCCCAAAACACAGCCGATGCACCAAGTCACCGTGCACGTGCACCAACACCGCCATCACCTCCGACCCCTCGTGACCACACGCGCAAGTCAACGGCCATCATCCATCTCGATTCCGACCCTCAAATCCAATGCAGACCCCAAAAATTGAAAACGAGCATTCGAGCTCAAACCGGAAAAAAAATGGTCGAACCTGTAAATCACCAACATCGTTCACCACCGATCACCAGAATGGCTTCGCCTCCGGCCACGAACTCTCCCATACCCCAACTACCTCCCACTTGAACCACGAAGAACTCGATTGCCTCTAGGAACTTCGGCGATCAAAATTTACTGACGAACATTAAACTAGGTTTAAAAATTTTGATCCTAAATTTTTACTGTCCCACTGCATTAATCCCTTATTAAATATTTTTCCCCACAACTTTTTTCACAAATCCATCACCAGAATCAAAATTTGCCACTCCGATCACCCAGATTGTCAGTTTCAACCCAAAACACAATTTCCAGAAAACCCAGAAATGCCCCTTCAAACTAAATTTTCTGAATTTAGTTTTAGAATTCAAGTTTGGGTTTATGTAATTGATTTAATATATTAAATCAATGAATCCTAGATAATTAAATTCTTACTTGTATATAAAAATTTTGTTCTGTAGTATCTTGTTATTTCCAGAGACATTACAGGTTTTGTTTTTTCTAAATTAAAAACTTAAACTTTAAATTTATATTACATAACCATATTTGATTTAACCATAAATCCTTCACATAGATTAGATCAATCTGAAATGGAGTTTTAAGCACATTCTTAAAACCTGAAACTTAAGCACTGTAAATGAATACACAGTAAACATACACATCTACAAACATGCCTAATATACTAGAAATAAACTTGAAATATACTTATCTTCAGAAATAAAACAAGCAAACGAATTTACCTAAATTAGTTTAAATAAAAAAAAATGTTACTCACCTGAAAAATTATGAGAAGAGCACTTTTCTTTGAAAAAACTTGAACTGGAGTTGCTTCTTTTATTTTTGCTTATGAATTGAACTTCAATTTGCTTTTTAAAATTGCAGATGCTTTTAAAACATTCATCTTGCATTTGAAATGCTTCCCTATTTTTTTTAAAAAAACTTTAATTCCATATTCACTCAAATGCTTTGTTGTAATGCTTGCATCCTGAATCACATGCATGCTTCCAGAATAAAGATGCAGACTTGGTTGTTATTTCTAAAACAGAAAAGGAGGGGGACTGCAGGCATGGTTGATTTAAAATGGAGACTGCAGGCTTCCAGAAAAGAAAAATGCATGTAGGTCCTTTGAGTAGCAAATTGGTTTCAGGTATATGAATTGCACTTCAGTTTTAAAAGATGATTCAGATAGCTATAGTTTGATTTGGTTAGAGGAGATTATAGGTTTTCAAATTTGTTTGAGAGGGGAAATTTATAGATTTGGCTTGAACAGTTTTTTGTTTTGAAGAAAAAGTTTGCAGATTTTGATCTTAGTTTAAATTTTGTTTACACATCTTTGGTTTTGATTTTGAAGAAGAAGATTTCAAATTTTCATGGCTGAAGATCTTAAGTTTTGAAAAAGAAATATAGAAAGAAAAATGAATTTTAGAGGAGATGGGTTGATATAAGTATATTTTGATTTTATTAAAACTACAAGAACAAGAAAAATAAGACACTTATTCAATTTTTAAACATTTGTCACTTTAATTATTTTAGGCCTTAACACATGTCTTTCTAAGTCTTAATAAACTTACACATGTATTTTAAGTATTTTAGTTTTAATTTAAATTGTTTATAAATACCTTTAAACTTAATTCTTATGTGTATATAAATGAATTTCTTCCTTTTAAATTTATTAAAGAAATGAAACAAAACAAATATAAATACAAGCTTATTCAAATATTTTTAAATACTTATCCTTTTAAATTTCAAAACATTGAATTCGAATTTTAAATTAATTTATCAAATCCAATTTTTAAAATCAAGTTATATATAGATGCATATATAACTCTTGTTAAAATTAAAATAAAAAATCCTATTACTAAAAATCTATTTATGTTTTATAATAAACTAAGTATTATAATTATTATTTAAAAATAACAAGCTAAACAATATTTAAAATGATTTATAAAAGAGATTATAAATTTTCTTTATTACTCAATATATCAAAATCATATGTAAATTGTATTTTAAATTCTTATATAAAATTTCAAGCAATATTTTTAAAAAGTAAAAAAATAAAAAAAGCTTTAATGTTAATCTAATTCAAAGTCATATTTAAGCTAATTAAAATATAAGTTTGAACAAATAAGATTTTCCGTTAATATAAACTATATAATTATTTATTAAATTATTTTGAAAAGTTAAATGTTAAATTTAAATCAAATTTCCAATTTACCAAACATAAATTAAAATAAAATAAAAAAATGATTCATTTACTAAGTTCCAAATCTAAGTTTATCAATTTAAAATATGTACAATTATATATATTATAAACAAAAAATAATTTATTAGCTTTACAAAGATTCAATCTACAAATTTCAATAATTATTAAAAGATGATTATTAAATCAATTCAAAATTTATTATCAAAATTTATCAAATCAAATAAATTTTTAAACACAGATTATTAAATTTATATTGCCAAATTTCCTGGATATCACAAGTTTGGTATCAGAGCTGAAGGTTAAGCGAGAACCTTGGCTCTGATGGGTGTACTCATTAAGGATAGGGTCGATCGTACCCTAAAATGAGTTGAGTGTGTGTGTGTGTGTGTGTGTGTGTGTGTGTGTGTATGAGAGAGCGTACTTGTTATTTTCTTAAAAAAAGATTTTAAATGATTTTATATAAGATTATATTTTGATATATAAAGCAATATTTCACTCTAATAAATATTAAGGAAATTGCCTGTTGAATTATTAGAATTAAATTAAGAAGTAATATAATACAACCAAACTGAAATTAAATAAAGATAAGTTTGAAATGGATTCAAACTAAAATTGAAATCTTGAATTGGAGAAGTATTTTAGAATAAGATGATAATGGATGGTTTTAGATATGATAATCTTGGTTATTATCATAAATGATTGTTGTTGTGTTTAACAATAGATGTGTATTAATGAGTAAGCAAAGTGAAATGTTTTAAAGAAGTAAAATATTTAGGTAAAGTATGACTTATAAATTGAAATTGGAAATACCTAAATTGTGAAATTTTACATCTAGGTCCAGAAATTTGAAAATTGTTCCAAAGTAATAATAAATAAATATTATTTGAATAAAAGAGATTTGTTGCAAATAATGGGTTGTTTGAAAGTTTGATTTGAATTTAAAACCAAAGGTGGTTTAAAATTTAAAAGTAGCCTGGTATGTTAGGAAATAAATATGAAATAAACACTAAGGTTGAGTTTTAAATTTGGAATGAGAGGGGATACCCATAAGTGATAAGTTTTGAACTTATAAGTGGGAAAGAATTTTGAAAATGTGAAGATTAGAATCTGGAATGGGAATTCAAATTTGGTAAGGTTGACTGGATTAGTGAACTGAATTTAACTTTGCGAAAGTTAAATAAGTTAACAAGAAACCTGAATTGGAAAATTTCAAGATGAAATTGGAATTTAACTTGGAAAGTTAAATGGTTAATATGAATTGGGAATTTGTGTGATCTCAAAATGGGTTTGAGATCTGGAAATTGAAAATGAATGGATGTTTATAATAAATTGGATGATATCATCCTATTGTTATTAATAATCTTTAAATTGTAAATTGGGTTTGTTTTAAATGAATGAGAAATGAAGTGTGGTAATATATTCATTATTAAGATAAAAGAAAAATCTAACTTTAATTTGAAATTAAGGATAAGGGATTACTTTGAACTGAAAATTTGAATAATGGCATTTGTAAATTAAACTTGTTAAAGAAGTGGTTTCAAAACTGGAAGATAAAATTTGGGGAATAAATTAAATTTTTGAAAATAAAAAATTGTTTTGAATTCTTATTTGAACTTTGAAATAAGTAAGTAAATATAATTTACAATGGAATTTTGAAAATTGGACTCGGAATTAATTGTATAAAGATTCGGATGGTTGATTTAAAATAAAGATAAAAATAAATAAAGATTAATTTGATTTAAGCAGTTAAATCAACATTTAGAGAATTTAGCTCGAATTTATATAATTCAAGATGGTTTAAAACTGAGATTGAAATTGAATTAGTTCAAATTGAATCTGATTTGAATTAATTGGATTTGAGATTGAAGGTGTATAAGTTTAAAAATTTAAATGGAAAATTTGGAATTGGATTAAATTGAAATGATTTGAAATTGAAGTAGGTTCAATTGATATTATTCCAAATTGATTGGAATAATTTGAAATTATAATTAAAGTTGAACAGGATTAAGATCAATTGGAATTTGGTTGGATTGGGAAAGAAATCAAGATTGATTTAACTTGAATTGGGGTTAATAAATTTTGATGGGAATTGAAGTTCTTCAAATTGGAACTGAGTCAATTTAAATGGAAGTGGAAATTCAAAATTGAATTGATGAGAATGGAGATTGGGGATTGAACAGTTTGACTCTTGACTATTTTTTAAAATAAATTGTTTTAGTACAAATATATTTTTCCAAGTTATTTATTATATATACAACCTTTCTTATTAAACCCAAAACTATCTTATACTTATTTTATAACTACTTTGGAGTTATTTAACTATTTTGTGACTGTTTTATAAACTAATTACTGATTTTCAACTGTTTTATAACTAATTACTATTTTAAACTATTTTGTGAATATCTAACTATTTTATAACTATTTGACTATTTTCCAACTATTTTACAACTAGTCAACTATTTTACATCTATTTTGCAAACTAATAATTATTTTTCAACTACTTATCTATTCTTAAATTTTCAAGCTATTTTCTAAATATAAACTGGTCGGAGTTCAAACTGTTATTGGTTAAATACCCAACTGAGATAAGAAGTGAAGATATAATCCAAATGTGAATAGAAAGAGAAATTGATTTGGCTAATAATCAATGAAGTTAAATACGTAGGATGTACGTATATTATTCTATTCGCATAGTGATTTGATCGAGATTCGAACACAGAATTTCGAGATAGTTATATCGATCCGAGTTGGGATTTTTCACTCGATTTTCTATGGCGAGCCTGGATATGGATTGTTGATTGGTTCTGCATATTCTCTATCATAGTTATGGATATGCAAGGAGAATGACGATTTCTGATCAAGAAACCAAATCTAAGTCCGCACTAGGAAGTCGGGTGGACGATACTAGTTCGGAAGTGAAATTGTGTGATCGAGTGAGCGATCAGATTGGTATAGCGTACGTATGATAAGTGTACGTTGTACGGATTTGAATGAAATTTGATATTGGAAAGAGTAATCAAATTTGAATATTTATTTTGAATAAACAAAGTTACATATCTTTGTTATATAAGATAAATCTTCCCTTGTTGAATCTATAGTCAGAGGAAAATGGATTTTGAAAGTGTTTGAAGTATAAAAAGGATTTTATACAAGATTGAAATGATCCAAAGTTTTATAAAAATTATATATATATATATATATATATATTTATATATATAAAGGATCTTATGAGGATTTTGGAAAAAGGTTTTGGGAACCTTTGAATTTGGAAAGGCTTTTGATTTTTGGGTAAAATCAATATTTGAAATTTGGAAAGCCTAGTTTGAAAATTATCGATTTTAGGATGATCGATTTTGTGTAAAGGAGCCTTGTATGATATCATACTAGGTGTATGATTTGAAAGATACTATATGTGTATAGTATAAAGTGTTTTGATGATGGCTCTGGGGAAAAAGGCGCTCCCTTTAAATGAACTTCTCAGGAGTGCCACCAGGTGGTGCTGCCTTGAGCCCCAAGGGGGGGGTTCTAAAGTTGATCCTATGAGGAGTCTGGACAAAACTAGTTCCTAAGGATTATGAGTAGTGTGTACCATAGCGAAAGTCGTGTGTGCCGCTGAGAACCAACAGTCTACATTTGATTTTACATCGACCTATGGTAACATAGAGAAAGTCGTGTGCGTCGCTGAGAGCCAACAGTCTACGTTTGATTTTACATCGGTAGACTGCGACCTATGGTAACATAGAGAAAGTCGTGTGTGCCGCTGAGAGCCAACAGTCTACGTTTGATTTTACATCGGTAGACTGCGACCTATGGTAACATAGCGAAAGTCGTGTGTGCCGCTGAGAGCCAACAGTCTACGTTTGATTTTACATCGGTAGACTGCGACCTATGTAGGAGTGGAGAAGTTTCATTTTGACAGCGAAAATCGTGTGTGCCGTTGAGAGCCAACAGTTACATGGACTTTTGTTGTGATGACAACGTAACCCTAGAATGTAACTACGATCCGTTGTGGGTTCCATGGCGTAATCGAGGGGCGTGGAGTGCCTACAGTTACATGGACTTTTGCTGCGATGGCAACGTAACCCAGGATGTAACTGCGACCATGGATGGGGGTGATGATTTACAGAGCATTCTCACCAAAGATATATCCTCTAAATTCAAAAACTGTTTTCTATATTTTCAATAAAATTATTTTCCCAAGTATTTTCACTGGATGTTGTAACGGGTCTGCCAAGCGCATATATATTTTCTGTCATACGGCTGATCAACGTATGACCGAATTTCTGTGAGAACAAGTATGGACTTGTCGAAACATCGAGTTATAAAATTATTTTTATAAGAACAATTTTATAAATATTATATAAAATTTTAAAGTAGTTAAAAATGATCAAAGAAAATTTATCTGATTTTAAGCGTTTTAATAGATCTGACTTCGTTCCTTTTCGAGGACGAAAAGATTCAAAGGGGGGAGGAATGTGACGGCCCGGTATATTGGCATCCTTATTTTACTTCAATTAAGTAAAATGTAAACTTATCATTTTGGAATAAATAAGTCTTTTCGAAATATTTGCCATTTATTCATAGACATTAATATTTTGAAAGGGAACTTTGATCTGGAAATTTAAAAATAAATTTCTTAAAAATATGTACAATAAAGTCTATCTTACATAAGTAAATTAAAATGCTTTATCCTATTAACATTTTATATATATATATATATAACTTAATTAATAATGCTTAAAATAAAATCAACCCTATCAATATTAAACATAAGTATAAAATATAAGTGTAAAACATATGAATATGAAGCAAATGTTGATAGTTAAAATAGAAATAAATAAAAACAAGAATTTATGTTAGAAATAAATATATAAGGTAAAATTTTATGGTTCTATGAAAACATCAAATAAATACATATGATAATTATATAATATACTATGGAAATTTATATGTGTAAGCAAAAATAAAATATCTATATACATATAAAAAACACATATATAATAAATAATAAAGATGTAAACTTATAAGGGGACAAACATTTAAGGTTATCATCTCAAGCATATAAAAACATCACATCTTAGCCTACAATAACATAACCTCAAAACTTTTAAAATTAGGTCAAGGTTATTAAGCAAAACATAAGAAAACAAATCTAGCCTGGCCTAATAAAATCTCTGACCCAAAGAAAGCTTGCTGTGGAAGGTAGGTAATGGTACACTTGTATATGTATCCCCTACCCTGTTCTTTTTTCTTTCCTCATTCGACCAGCTTAAAAAAACAGAGAGAGAAGGAAAAACAGCCATTACAAAATAAAGAAAATCATAACACATCAGTTGAAATAATAGTCTGTCTTTTTTTATATAAAACCTGGGATGAAACATTAAAGCAAAGGGATTCAGAACAACATCATCTCAGGAAATCAGCATGCAAGATTAAATCTTCTACCAGAAAGGATTTAAATCAACTTGATCGAGTAGATGCAATTCAAATATCAACTCTAATGATTTAAATTAAAACAAGCAGGTGAGTAACATAGCCCAGCCTCCTCTATTTTATTTTAGTGAAATGCCTGTCAGTAAACTTTTAAATTTAAAAGCTTAAGTAACAAAATATACGATGGATGTGAATCAATGTGTTGATGATTGCTTTGCATATTTGTATGTATCTAAGCTTTGTGTATTTCTGTTGTTGATTTTAAAACATCTGAGTTCTAAGTTTAGGCCTCTGTTTTAAAACTGTAAACATGAAATACCTTCACATTTGATACATTTAACATATGGTTAACTAGTGATGCATGTTAGAAAATGTGTTTGTATGATTGTCTTAAGTTCTGAGACAAGTGTATATGAATGAAGGTACTGTGAATTGGTTGTGCATGTCTAAAAAATCAAACAAGTGAAGATTTTCCAGGTTTATAGGCCTTTGATTGGTTTAAAAATCATTTCCATTTCTTTGATTCATTTTTTGACAATAATTTCTTAACAAAGGATGTTAATTTAAACAAGATTCAAACCTTAAAAATAGTTTAAAGTTAAATATCGCAAAACTTCACGAGAAAATTTGGAATTACAGATAAAATTTCAAATGTGATAAATTTCCAACATCATAATTTATTTTTCCATGATTATAATTCGAATCCACTTTGAAAGTAATGAATTTTAAAACTAAAATTAAGATTTTTAATATTGCATTGAGTTAGCAATTTGGGAATGTTTGGAAACTTGTTTTTGGGAAATCCTATTTGATCTAGATGATCGGGGAGGTCTTAATTCACACTGGAGACAGTGAAGTGATCGGGAAGGCTGGAAAATTATGTGGTGGAGCACCAGATCACCGTGGCGACGACGGTAAGGTATGGAAGTTTTAAACCCTAGTTTTGATCCATCTTGTATTTTTGGATGTTGCGGCATATCTAAAGCATCGAGTCGCTTGGGATTTGGAAGGCGGCAGCGTGGATGAATCATGGAGATATGGCCAGAGTAGGGGAGGCTCTGGTGGTGGGCGACATGGATGCGGGGTTGATTCTGGTAATGGATTTTGGTTCGAGGTTCACCTGTGAAGCTCGATTTTGTTTTGGGTCAGGTGGTGGCGTATGGATGATCAGTATCGGTTGAGAGGTGGATCGCTGATGTGTGGGAGGTCTTGGTGATCATCGCGGCAGTGTTGATCGCCAGTGCATTTGCACAGGCAAGAGTGTCAGTGGTTTTGTGTTAGTGTGGGTAGATGATGTATCTCGGGTAGTAACAGGAGACCGTGGAATGATCGCTCGAGTTTAAATTTGAGTAAATGCCTAGTGTCTTTAAAACCTGATAACATTTTGGTTATAGTTTATTATTTAAAACTTAAACTAAATTTGAAATGGAAGAGAACTCGGGTTAGACCCGAGTGGACTTCGTGTTCGACCCGTAGCACGTGTTAGAAAATGTTTAGTAAAAGTTTGTTTTAGAAAAAAAAACTTAATTTTTAATGAAATTTTAAAATAAAATCAGTTTAAACTCTATTATATAAATTACTTATAAAATGGTTGTTTCTTTAGCATTGTTTAAGAAGTTTGAAATTTTGTTTTATTTAAAAATTGGTTAAAGTTATTAAGAAAAAAACTTAGGAAGATGTTTACGTATAATCACTCAATTTAATTAATAAATGATAAGGGATAATTAATCTATAATAAATCAAAGGGATGATTAATTGATCATTATGGGTTAGTTTATTTGTAATTAGGGTTGTTAAATAATAATTGAGTTTTAATTAATAGATAATTAATCAGTAAATTAAGGGTTAATTAATTGATTCATAATTGATTATAAAGTAATTATGAATTAATTACTTTGTGTTGAAGGAAATAAATTGATAATTAATATTTATCAATTAATAATTGAAGATAATTAATTGGTTTACAGGGTAATGAAAGAATAAATTATCCAACTGTAATTAATATGGAAAAATGTGGCTAATTAACTTATTAATTTAGTAAAGATAATCCCTTGGTAATTGATTCGGTATAATTACTTAATGAGATTGATAAGTGTAATTACGTGGTGGAGTAATTGAGGGATAAATTTCTTAATGTACTTAATTAAAGGATTAATATAATTACTTAAGGAATTAATTAATTAGGGTAAGTAATTATAGGATGGTTAATTACTGATCGATAAGGCTGATTAAAGGAAGTAATAATTAAGGATCATTAATTTATGTAATCAATGAAGAGATTAAAAGTTAATTTATAAATTTTTTTGAGGATAATTAATGAAGGATGATTAATTAAGATAGGTAATTAAGGATGATTAGTAAATTGATTTGCAATCAATTAATTGTTAAGTAAAGGTAATCTAAGTGATTGAAGATTTATAATTATTTTAATTTGAGATAAATCAAGTAAAATTTGAAAACGATCCATCTTGCTTATGGATGATTTAATGATGGTTAAATATCTTGAATTGATTGATATCTCCGACATGAAATGTTTGTGTTATGATATGTTTGGGTGGACAATGATAATGTGGTTATTTTATGATAATGAATTGCTGGGTAAAGGCGACATCCGGTATATAAAAGTAAGTTGTATTCACTTGAATAGCTTAGGTTAAGGTGGTATTGAATTCGAAGAGATCAGAGTCAGATATTAGTAAATACCCCTAACCGCTTTGATTCTTACATATTAATATGTGAAATCAATAGGCTAGATTGAAGTGATTTAAGTGAATTGGATCCTTTAATCTAAGTTTTGGTACTTAGAAATTAATGTTTGAAATTAGTGATGGCGTTAACAAATTGTGAATTTGTAAATTGATACGAGTTACCCGGGTTTAAAATTAATTGTATGCTTGGTGTTTCATGGGTTTACTCACGCTGGTTTCCAGCCTGACTCGGGTGTTACTTTGATGTAATGCTTGGGTCAGACCCAGTATTAAAGATTTTCAGGTAAGGACGTTCTGAGAGTTCAGAAGGCGAGCTGGATGGCAAGACTGTATAGTGTTCCGCTCTATTATATTGTTGTATATCTGTGCCATGGTGATTGTGTATATCCAGTGACTATATATATGTGAAACTCTGATGTATTAGAAATGTAATCGACAGATATAGTATTCTTTTGTAAACTGTTATTATTCAATATTACATTTTATCCGCTGCGAATGTGAGATGTTTGGTGTTTCTGTTCTTCTTCTTCTTCTATCTCTTTCTTCTTCTTTTTCGTAACTATATGAAATTTTCGGGTTCGAAAATTCCAGGTCGTTACAGCTTGCCCCTAACCTTCATTTTAAAATATTTGATGCAAGGACTGCTCGCTCCTAATTTGAAGGGTGATTTCCAAAAAGGATGTAGTAGGAGTGCCTTTGGTTGTCCTTTTGCTAGAAAACTTGTATGAACGAGTGTTTGACATTGCATTTCTAAGACCGTGTACATTGATTATTACAAACGTACATCTGTTTGGTAGTGCAGGAGGTAACTCCTCTTATACTTAAACCCTTCCCCGAGGCATATGAACTCGAGGGTCGTACTTTTGTGGAAATCAATTAGTTTTTTTAGAAATGGCGATGTGAAACTTTTGTTGTTTCGAGAAAGGTAAAACTTTATCTCAAGTCTCACACATCGGTAATGGAAGACATATAGTAGATGTGGTAGGGCTATATGGGTCGCACCTATTAGGATATGGTCATCATCTTTCTATATTACCCTCTATGTATCGGGTTTTTTGTGTATGCTATGCAACGTCTCGGATAGGTCGGGAGTGACTAGGGTAATGTCATATTTGGTACTATCTATAGTAGAGGTAGGCAGGTCCTGTGTTGGTAGAGGATAGTGGGGCTGTGCCACCATACATTTGTAACATCCCACCTTCTGAGGCCTAAAACTAGCTGCTACTGATGCAACAGTCATCCATAGTTGTTATCTCTTGGCGACCGAATGCAGCATTGTTAATATTGATACACAAGAACACAAGAACATGAAAGAATTTAAACTTCCACGATACAGAATTTCCAATTTCTTACGAATAATGTTCAGATTTAATTACATAATCTCAAACATTAACCACGTTCAAATCAAATACACATGTACAAAATATGATAAGAATGACATATGAAGATGTCCCCTTATGATGATTAGAGAACTTATAATATGAACTTTACAGTTCTTATTATATCATAATGGAAAACACCAAATAGCTCCTACATAGTTAACACTGCCTCATGCACGTCTTCCAAAGCTTATTCGTCCAAAAACTTGAAAGTCTCCCACTCTCAGACTACTCAGATTAATTTTAGGTGCCTAAGATTTTGGGGAGAAATACAAACTTTGAGTCAGACAATAAGTCTGGTATGAATAATTCCCTATGATCTCATTTCATAAATTGAATCTAGTGAGACCACGTCGCTTAGCGGAATGGATTTTCCCCTTACTAGTATCCAAAACAAAACATGCAAATCATTTATTATGCCCCTGCACCCAAAATGATTAGTCTTAACATAATATGAAATAAAGCCATAAACCATAGGTATTGGACATCCCATCACCCATTTATTAGATATCATATCTAAAAGCATTTATTAGATTTCCCATCTAAAATCAATTTATTAGAGTTCCCCTCTAAAATATTTAAAATGACTATCTATCATAATTTAATAGGACAATCCGTCCCAAATCTATTTAAAAAAGCATATTATCCATCGTACATTGTTTTATAAAAGATGGTGTGGGCTATCCACCGCACACTACATAGTTTTTCTAGAATGACTACGAACCCTTGGGTGTCAAATCCCGAGGCTGACCACCTCTGGCTAAATATTCTTTTCTTTAGAAATTTGATGTAGGGCATCGACCGCACATTCCATGGTTTTCCTAGGTTAACCAAGAACCCATCATTTGGCCAATTAAAACATCATGATCCCCATGATTATTTATAAAAATACATGATCCCTATGATTACTTATTTTCCCCAAGTATACCATATGTTTAACCTATTCCCATTGATAACCCCGATTAGGTTAAATTAAATTAAAAACCTTGATAGCCCCAATATATACTTTCGAATGCATATTTTTGTTTGTAACCCCAAACTATGTATCGAAAACATAAAACCCACCTCGGTGTCCTCAGGATTAAATAACATAAATTTGTATAAGGATCCCCTTTACATATTTAAACAGAATAAGTTTTTATGCTATAACCCTTTGAAGTAACCCCTTTAAGTTAGAAAATTTTACTTAAGGAAAAATGCTAAAAACAGCCCTTTAAACCCCCTTGAATGAAGTTATGTTCGAAAGCAAATAAACATCTGAAGTTAGCCCCTTCAAAAGCTTTCTTTTTGAAAGCACCATACAACCATACCTTTTGACTTTGTCGAAAGGACTCACCTTTCGACCATGTCGGAAGGTTTCTTTTCGACCTAGTCGAAAGGATCTAGCTTTTGATCTTGTCGAAAGCTTGGGTGTCCCCTTTTATATAACCATTTATAGATCTTTCGAAAGCAATAAAACCCAAAAACTTTCAAAATCAAACCTTTCGAAATCAAACCTTTCGAAACCAAACCTTTAGAAATCAAAACCTTTCGAAATCAAACCTTTCGAAATCAAAAACTTTCAAAATCAAACCTTTCAAAACCATTCAAAAACAGTAAAGTGTTGGTGTTGGAACCAACCCTATGAAAGTAAACTTCCGGCCTTTTCGGAAGGTTTACCCTTCGACTTTGTCGAAGGCATTAAAACTTTTACTTATAAACAAGGGAGGTTCAGAAGCAACCCCTTCTTCTTCTTCCCCTTCTTTCCCTTCCGCTTTGTCAAAGGCATCCCTTCGACTTAGTCGAAAGGATTAAAACACCTTTTTATAAAACATTTAAAAACGATTCTCTTGAAGGTTTAAACTTTCGAAGATTCCCTTCGAAATCCCCTCTTGAATATATAAAAATTAGTCTTTTATAAAATGATAGAGTCGAAGGATCCCCCATTAACTTATTCAAAAGCATTCGAAAGCAAAGGAAGCGGTCTGCCCATACCTTCGTCCCTCTTCCCTTCGACACTATGACTACCATAAAACTTAGGCGAAGTGTAATTGCTTACCTTCAATCTTAGACGAAAGGGTAAAAGCAGGCTTATCGGAGTCGAAGGTAGAACTGGGCCTACTGAAGTAATGTTTTATCTTGCTTGTCTAATTTTGATTGGCTGAGGAGCCTTCTCCTGTACTTCTAAATAGTAAAAAGTATACAAAAGTTAACCTTTTTCTAAAAATAGTAATCTTCTTCCCAATTATAATTTTGAATTGTAGCCTTCTCTCCGAATTGACTAATTCGAAGGCAATTTTGCAGTTTAGCCTTAGGCTTAAATAATTTAATTACCTTGGTAAATCATTAAGGAAAATCCCTAAAATCACCAAAAATTTGATAAATCATATACTTCAACATATTAAAATTTTAAAGCATATGAAGATCAAAAAACTCGGAATTTAACCAAAACTGAATAAAAACATGTTAATTAGCACATTAACATTTAAAACACCTATGTTATATCCAAACAAAGGTTTAAATGGTTATATCCTAACCAAAATCACAAATATGAATCAAGTATAACCCATAGCTGATCCAAACATAGCAAATAAGATGATAAACATGATTATTCACTTTGATTAGTTTATTGGAGAATGAGATATTTTCCTAGCCTTAATTCCTTAGCCTTTTATTGAATATTTTCTCTTTCTTGGAGCTTTTAATGGCCGACCAAAAGTTGGTGAGGAGTTATGAATGACAGAGTGAAAATTTATTAAAGCGGAGGACGATATTTATACTAAGAAATGTAGCCCCATTTCATAGTTTAACCCTTAGGAAATTCCTTCTTCTTAATTTAGTTAAGACTTATTTTAGTTCATTCATTAAGAGACGACCATTGGATTTATTAATCTCATCTCCCTAATTATTCACATTATTCCATTTAATTTATCCAACTAAATATCCCGAATAATGTTAATTAAAATTCAATGGCATTACAACATTCCTCTAAAGATGCACTATACGGAAGGTAGTCCCTTATCTTGTCATTGTTAGAATCCAATCTCCAATACGTGCCTTTAATGGACTTGATTGTATACCTAAATATGATGTCGAATTTAACAAATGTAACAATTTTAGCTATTTTAATATGATATTTGAAAGGATTTTCAAAGCAGTGTCATTAGAAATAATATCAAATGATTTGATAAAAATGTGTTAGTTCTCATAAGGTAAAAACTCGTCAATGTTTATGTGTCGCGTAGTCTTATGAGATACTCCTCTTTTCAAAGGTTTTATTTGGCATCAAAATCAATCTATGACACTGCCATATATATTTATTATTTGTGGTTCACGCTGGTTTTCTAGGTTGGTTAATTTTAATGCTTAGGTCAGATCTGAGTAAGTTTCAGGTTTAGCTTAAGTGCTTGAAGTTCCAGTGTAACATCCCTATATTTTCAAACTTTCGCATCCGCACATGTCGGGCTTGAATTGCTCAAAATATCATATTGTTAATTTATATTTGGCAAAACTTAGCATATACAGTAAATAAATAAATAAATCATAGAATCACAGGCGCAGAGTAATATTACAATAAGTAGCGAAAACAAATAAAAATATAGTTCATGAAGCTACTATATATATAACAGAGTTAAATAAGATACAATAGAAAATACAATAGTTCAATACAAGATCAGAATGCATCACTGGAATCAACTGAATTACTACAATCTGAAGAGGTAGATGGATCTCCAAGCGAAGCTCCAACTCCAAAGGTGAGTTTCAAAAGCTATATAACTCAGTCTGACCCGAGTGTAAAGAAAAACACAAAACCCTCGAGTCAGGATTAATATTCTTATATCAATAAATCCAACTCAAGTGAAGTAACAACTGAAATACAAGTAACTTAAAGGATGTTTGGGATAGACATCCTCTAAGGATCCATTAAACTATCTACTATGTAGTAATATATATACTATTATAATAATGTGTAAAGTAAAGTAAACTATTAAAATAGAGTTAAGGCGTTATCCATTTCTCCCTTAACACATTTTATAGTGCCAATAGTCCATACAGTACCGTAATACCTCTTGATCGGGAGGCTACCAGAGGATACTCCTAGGTACGACACAAAATAAACTCGTAATGGTCTCGATAGAGCAGGTGGCACGACACAACTAGGAAATGCCAGGGTAGATATACCAATTACACCTCTGGACTAGTGGTAACGCATAGCCGCAGCTACCGCCTACCTCGATCCACACTCCCAAAATCAGAGGTGCACCCAAATCAATCATAATGCAATAGAATGGTATCGATGAAGTGTGTCCGATGGAGGAGCTACCTCACTTGGCCCATCAATTGCTCCTGTTTTAGTTACCTTATGCCAACTCACGGGAGTCGGTCCCATGTATATACCTCATATAGGATCATCACCACCATCCAACTTCATTCTAGAATCTCCACCGCATACATAGTTGTTAAAGTGGTTTTTGATATTGGAAGAGAGTATGGCAATATCCGATCTTGGTCTCTTTAACAACCAATCATTATTATAACACCGCAGTCATTTCAAAATAGTTTATACTTTAAAACCAAAATATCATTGTCATTTCAAAACCATATCAAAACGATATCATTTTCATTTCAAAACCAAATATGATATCATTTCCATTTCAAATATATCCATTTCCATAAATCAGAGCACTTCAAAGTTATAACACTTTCGAAATTATAAAGCTTCTAAAACCATAACACTTTAGAAATCATAATACTTTGGAAATCATAACACTTTGGAAATCATAACACTTTGGAAAACCACAACACTTCCCACTTATCCAGTTTAGATATTAAGATAGTGTATAAAATAAAATTGTTTATAAAACAAAATAGTTTATATAAAGTAGTTATAGGTTAAAATAGTTTATAATAAAATAGCTAGTATGTCAAAATAGTTCATATTAAATTATTTATATTAAAATAGTTTATATGAAAATAATTTATGAAGAAAAATATATATGTAGTTTTAAATATAATTTAAAAATTCTTTATATAATAAAATAGCTTCCTCAAATTTCATAAACCGGATCCAAATCAACTCGAATTCCAAAATTCAAATTTAATTCAATCTCAAATCATCAATTTCAATTCAATTCAGTTTCTCAATAAACCATTTCAAATTATATTGATTTCAAACACAGACTTGAAACACAAAATAAACCATTTCAATTTCAATATATTTCAAAGCTCTAAATATTATACATTTTCCAATCTAAAGTTTATAATTTCGTTTATATCTCAAATTCACTTTATTATTTAGTTTTGAAATATTTACTTAATCGTTTCAAATAACATTTAAATAAAATTTCAAATTTCAAATTTAAATAAACTAAACATACCATTTCAATTTATGTAAATTTTGAAATATTCATTTAAATCACTTTTAATCAAAATCAAGTCATAAAATCATATCTTTAAAATCCAAAATCTAATAAATTTAAAATCAAACTTATTTGAGTATAATTCTTTAATAAATTCAGTTTCAAACCAAATTTACTTCTCTTTCAACCTGAATTTTATTAAAATCATTATAAACTCTATATTTGAAAATATAAATTTTAAATAAATACTTAAATATATTATATATTAATTAAATCAACTTTATTAAATCAACTTTAATAAATCAAATCTTATTATTAAACTTATTTTATATATGTTTTAAAATAGTAAAATTGTAAGAAAAATCTTAAAATTTATAATTCCAAAACTAACTTATAATTTTAAAATTCCAAAACATATAATTTTAAAATCAAAATTTAAAACCTTTATAAAAATTATATATATATATATATATATATATATATATATTAAAATCAATATTTATAAAAACCAAAATATTCATTTCAAAACCTTGGAAACCATTTTAATATATATATATATATATATATATTAACCAACGGTGTGCGTATATAATTTTCTATCCTATGGTCTAGTGATACGGATATTTATCATTTCAATCCACAATTTCAATGTATACGAGTATATATTATTTCAACTCGCAATCCCAAATTCAATTCAATGAAAATCGCTTGGGATTATCATTTCAACTCATAACGATTTTCTCCTATTCTATAGATCATTCGGGTATGTATCATTTCAACCATAGTGAATTCTACACTAACAGGGAACTTGTAGAGTAATAATAGATATAATAATAATATAACATGCATATATCATTAATACAAATAACAAATAATGGTGTCAGATGTCACAAGTGAACAGATACAGATAATCATAAATACATTGCAATGTAAATAACTAACAACAACATATTTCATTTGTCGTTTCAATTGAAATCAAATTTAATAAATATAAGAACGTTAATCGTGAGTGATTTTCTCCCTTTCGAGGCTAGATAGATTTGACAAGGAAATGAGCTACGAATTCCAAAGCAACGCTAGATGGACATGATTTGGTGAAGAAAGCAGGCACGATTGACATGGCCGATAATGGAAAATCGATGAGAACTAATCAGAATCTATTTTGATAGAAACCGCAATGATATGTATATATATTATTATTTCTATGAAGTCAATATTTACTTTAAAGTAACATATATAAAATTAAAATCATTGTTTTAAATAATATATTTTGAGAAACATACTTATATAGATAGACAAACATATCACAAAATCTATTTTAACATAATAACATATATTTTAAATGAAACTTTAGACACAAAATATATATAACATATACGATAAATGCTTAGAAAACACGCATTATATTACTTAAAAACCAGTATTTCTATAATATATATAAACTTTTAAAATTTTCATACTTTATAATATACAACAACTTGATACATGCAACAGTATACACTTATATACTTTATAACTTTATAGACTGTAGCATATATATTCATAACTAGTTCATAAAAATAGTATATCCGCAGTATATATATACACGAACAGCATTGTATACTATAAAATAATATACATATATAAACCTTTGTTAAAAGACGCAAAACATACATATGCAGTTTATATTTGAAATCCATATACATTAAAATAAACATATAAAATATAAACTTACTATGTAAATTCACTGTATATATATAAAACAAAGTCATGACTCATATCTTTTTTAAAATAATATATATATTATATATATAATACTTACATCTATAGCTTACAGTTTCAAAACCGGTACTCGCATCAACATTCCCAAACACACATGTATAATAAAATGTAAATATAATACATGAAATATAAAGCAAATGAAGTTATGGAAATATCTTCAGATATAATATAGTTTCCATAAAGCAACTACAGTGGCATAGTATATTTTACTATATAAATTATTTATATAAATCATGACTTAGTCTAGCTGTACATATTAGCAGATAGCGATATGTACATATATACCTATATACATAAGCATCGGCCAAAGATTGAACAGTAGGAAGGCTCGACAGGGAGGCAAGAGGTCAGGGAAGATAGAGGAACGAGGACACAGCATGCGATTTGGGCTGTGGGTCGGTTGGAGGAGCTGCAGTAGAGGGAGGAAGATGAAAAAAGTGGGTGTTGATCGGCACTAGTAGGTGAGTGGGTGCGTGGAGGTCGGGTTAGAGAACGAGGTGGTCGGATTGCGGAGCTTGGCTATGAAGTGGTGATGACCGGTTGCTTATAAGTGGAAGCGAATGAAGTCGGCGTTGACGGAATGTGATCGACGGGTTCAGGACGAGATGAAAATAACTTCAGGCCAATTTGTGTTATCATATTTTATCATTTGGTTTCTGCTGACATGATAGAGCAAAAGAAATGATAAGAGAGGAAGATAAAAAATGAGCCAGAATATAAAAACGAAACAACAAATACGTTGAACGGGTAAGAATTTTAAAGGTCAGAGGTTACCTTTGGGAATAGAAAAAGGAAAACGGCTAAAAGGTCACGGGAAAACAATAGTACAAAACTGTTACCGACACGATTAACATTTTTGCAGCTTCCGCTGCATGTTGGACTTCAAAACAAAGAATTTAATCACTACAAGAAATTTGATTTTTAGTGGTGCTAAAAAACGCTACAAAAAGTTTTGGTGGCGTTTTGATAAACGCCGCTAGAAAACATGCGACTAAAAATCCATGACTTTTTGTTGCATTTATTTTAACGCCACTATAAATGAATTTTTGGCAGCGTTTTTTAAACGTTACTAAAGATCTTTTTTACAGTGTTTAACAAACGCCACCGAAAAGGTGCCGTTTACTATCTTATTTTTTTGTTGCACTTATTATTAGTTTTTGCAGCGTTTTTTGAACGCCACGGAGATTATCCGAGTTACTATAATTGCTGATTCTGTAGCGCTTTTTAAACGCTACAAAAAAATATTTTTGTTGGTGTTTTTTCTCCGCCACCGTATGTTTCAATTTTATTGCCTGCTATTCCACGACTACATCTGATTTCACCTCCAATTCAAGTACTTCAAAACTTATACGATAACGTAATATATAAACACATACACATTCAAAAATAACACATTCAATGAACCACAATAACACAAACAAAAGCAATTACATAATCACCACTATATCATAACATTGGTGTCAAGACAAAAGGTTAACCATATGTTTACACAACCAAACTACCATAAGCAGTTTCATAATAGTACATGCAGCTAAAGTAGTGCTGCTACCATACATACTAGTTTCATAATATTTTCGTAACAGTTTTAATCAACCTAACTACATACATGTGCTGCTACCATACCAAAACCAGTGCTGCTGCTTGAATTCTTCACAAACGTTTATATACCTGTAAACAATAATAATCATGTTACTAAATATTTGTGAGGTGAAGGTATGGGTGCAAATATGGCCAGTAGAATAAGAAGTGAAAGGTTACAGTCAATGATATTATAGAAAAACGCAGAATGGTGTAATATTAACCTGAGCACTTTGGGGCACGTAAGAGAAGATATAGAAAACAAGAACTTATAATATGGCAATGACAACAATTATTGGATTTGGATATGCTCTAAAAACAAAACTTACAGATTTAAAAAAAAAGGGAAGAAATGAGAGTTACATATGAAAACAAATTCCTTGGTCGAAACTAGTTTGGGATAAAATACATATCCCCAAAATAGAATTATGTTAATTTTTATGAACTTAGTTAATTCGTCATCGTCATCATTTATAAAACTATGTTAAATTAGTTATATAATTGTTATTTATAAATTTTAGTGACTCCTCTCATTTCTGAACATTCAATTTTAATGACTTCATAATATTTTAAAGCAATATTAATACATAAACTGATAGAAATCAAAATATTTCAATTACATACAGTATTGCATACCTTTCATTGTGTTTTCTTAATCACTTTTCCAATTGGCCAGGCTATGGGAATGCCAAAGGCATCCTCCATGTATGTCAACTTTGATATGGGTCTCCATAGTCCCATGTCCTCCTAGTACAGCTCTGCTTTAAATACAATAAAGTAGGAACCATAAGTGCATGTAACTTTATTTTACATACCCAAACAAACTTTATATTATTCAAATTCAAGTAGAAATAGTTAGTAACAAAAAACATAAGAAAATTGAATCTGAAGTTTCACAAGAGCTGATAAGCACTAACCCTTCAACACAAGGTTCAGGACATTTTTTTGTTACATCAAACCTGCCTCACTGCTCCTTCACCATCTCCAATCACTACTACACTCCTGAAAAACAACCACAACTCATCCACTTCATTGCAACCATACTTCACCTGCCCTCTGCAACCCTCGCTGACCATCTCTTCACATACCCCATACGTAAACATTATATTGCATTTACATTCACAATACAATACTTCAACGTCGCTTCAACCCATAACCATCTTCATCAATCACCTCCAACCCACCTTCTCTACATCACTTTCTCCCTAAGCTCAAATCCATAGCTCACTACAAGTTCTGCATCGGCGACCACCTTAAACCATAACAAATGCTGACTGTAAATTAACGATTCCAGTTTTCATGGTTTATAAATCTTACAGGAGTATCACGAGTTATAAACTAGTAAGTTTATGATCATATACATTATCATGAAAGTTTAGTATACTCTGTACATATTTATACAACAGTAGTATGGTTTACACAACATGAACAATATGGTGAAAATATAAAACTTGCAAGATATTAAGATTCAGAGAGAACAATATCCAAAGCTACATCAACGACAGCCAGAGCAACCCCTCTCTCTGCCAATCCAACTACAACACTCCACATAATCCGTGGAATATTAATTGTTCTCCCAAATTCCTGTCGATGGCAGTATAAAAACCATAAACAACAGTAAATAACAGTTCCAGTCCCTCCTTTTGAAACATGCAAAAATAAACTGCTTTCCACGTAAATAAATTATAGGCATCCATATATTTGACAACTATAGGTCCGGTTCACAGATTTTAACTAGATAGTTTAATTTACTTACGCTTCGAAAGCTTTGAACCAGACGAAACTCCCTTTAATCCGTTGATGGAACACGAGTAAATTGGTATATTTTTCCATTTAACTTCCCCTTCCACAGCACAAAAACAAATCCTTTTTTGACCGAACTTTTCTTGTTCGTGTCATGTTTGAAATTACTATTTTGAGTGTTTTTCTCACTTTGCAAATAACGCAGCCTATGTGTCTAAAGAGTTATAATAGCAGGCATTTCATAATGTTACTTGCAACCTTCAGATCATTTGATATCAGAGAGATAGTATCTAGCGATGCAAAAGGTTTTATTTTATTTATTTTATTTTGAGTTACATCACAAATTCATACTTAAAAGAGTTTTTTAGTACAGTTTTCTCAACAAAAAGGTACTATTGCTGCTATTTTGACTATAGAGTTATCATAGCACAATGAAACACCCTTAAATAATCTTAATAATGGGCATTTCATAACGTTTTATTGTAACTGTCTAATTATTTCTATTATCAAAGGAGCAAAATCTATTTACCTTCAGATCACTTGATATCAGATACAGACAGTATCTAACAATATAAAAGGTTTTGTTTTATTTATGTATTTATTTATTTTATTTTGAGTTGCATTGCACATGCTGAATATAGCTATCAATACCATAGGTTTTGAAGCATTATGAAGGCAACTCCATTGATGAAAAACACTATAAATATTGAATAGTTTAGAAAGATAATAGTTGTATTTCACTGAACAGAGACAAAATTAATTATGAGCACAAGGGGATGTATGTACCTCGTAAGTTACTTCATCTGCTTGTTCAGGTATGCGATCAATTCAAACAGTCTTGCCAAAAAGCTAAGAGAAAGTGGGATCTCCATGGCGAGATTCTAAAGCAACAGTAATGCTACATCCATCCTCGCCTAAATTATTAACGAACCCTTGCATGGAAGTAGTAGCACCAGCACCCCTCTTATTGCATGTTCTTACACAAACCGTGTCACCAGGTGAAAGGGTGGTTGGTGGAAGCCTATGATTTCCTTCAACCTAAGAAGCACTAAGTGCATTCCTCCTAAACCTGTGAATGTGCTACTGAGGTTTAGCTCTCAACGAGATGCAAGGTTCACAATATCAAGTACAAACAAGGTTCACAACAAAGATGTAATAATAGTTTAAATAAAAACTTATTGTGACTACTTAAGCACAATGTATTGTAACCAGGAAAAAATGACAGGGTTCAGTTACCCCCTTACCACTATGAGATTTCCACCCCTTAACACAACTAGTTGTTTCCTTCCATTGTTACGGATAAGCATACATATGTAAAGACAAAATTATTCAACATGTGTTAAGACATGTGATCATACATAACAATAAGTATCCTGATCATGGATGGTTTTGGTAATGTTAAAAAACTTCCTCATCAGAAGTTATGGGCTTTATCAGTAGAGATGTGCTGATCTGTAGCATTAAAACCAATGAAATATTTAACAATATGCAAAAAATGGTTATAAGTTGGAACAGTGTCAGAATGAACCATAATATACTTGTCACTAGGGATACAAGATGTTTCTACATGTAAATATTTCATTTATAAAATAAAAGTAATGCAGCCGCTTCAGTTTCACTCTTGAATACATGGAGTTGGCGATATAGGAGTAAAACGATTACTTGAACAACCATCAACAACTAACATTAACTTCTATTTAAAATTCAAACATGAAAACTTCAGCTTTCCAATACCAAGACATTTTTATCAGTTTCAGTTTGTGACTGCAGACTATGTTTTATGACGTTTCCAGGGACCACTACATAAATTTCTCAGTTACCGTATGAATGCTAATTTGGGTATGGGATATACATGTTCCTTTTTCTATAACTCCGATTCTTATACGTCTACCCAGATTAACATGACAAAACTAGAGCTTTCATTTTTCCTTATTGTTACGGATCTAAGTATATATCACACGAAATATTCTTTAACCAGTAAGATAATGTATGTTCCCTTTACTGCAATTTTTTGAATTCGACAAACCAGTGGAGGAGCTAACTGTATTTAAATTGCAAATAGTGTCACACTGCTCCTGCTATGCCTGGCCATGGCTGACCAAATACTCAATTGTTTTTGAAGCATCGGATTCTTCATCGGGAGAATAAACAGCATTCAGTTCCTCTTGTGTATATTCAAGCTCTACATCCCTTTCTATGCAGAGAAGGTCAGCCATATGCTTCTCTAACTCATCTATCTTGTCCTGTATCATCTTTGCTTTATCTAGATCCATGCCCAAACCACCATGAATTTGTTTAGACTGACTCGTTTTCCTGACAGCTGCTTGATGTTGTGCTGCATTGCATATATTACATATATATCAGCAGGCAAGCAATGAAGCAAAATCAAATAACTAACTAAAAACTAAATGTCAAATTAGTATAAAAATTATCTGGAACCAGAGCATCAATATTTCTTTGTCACTTGAATCATGTTGGCTTGGACATTGTAACAGAGAAATAACTATATACCGCAAGATGATTGGATTTGAGGATCATGATTGCAAGGATGAAGCGTATTATATTAATAAGAAGCCAACTTGGTAAGTCTGAGGTGTTTAGACTGATTTATTGTAAAAACCAATATGTATTTCCCTACCTGGCATGCCTTGTTTCCAATTTATACCAAAAGCATGCATAATGTTATGTTCAACGATTCTTTTTCAACCAAACAACATAAAACAATTTTCTTTACAAACATACACCTATTTGTAACACATAACAACCAAATTCAAGGACATAATCTACAAGCAAAGAAATCGTGCTAATCAGTGTCTACATCATCATTCATTTCAAACAGAAGTACAATTATTGGTTGAAGATGTATGTTAACATATGCAGTTATATTACGATGTCAAATAAAACTTGATCTTAGAACTGTAAGCACTAACACGCCACCATTCACCTAAATATCTATGACTTATGAACTAAGAATACATCCAATAAACAATTAGTACAGTCAATAATGAACATGAATACTTATATTTTCAACAAAGTTCACCAATGTTAGCAGCTAACATGGGCAGAATCACAAAATTAATATGGATCTAAATTTGTTACCTTTTATAAACATTTGAATAGCTATAGTGGTGGCTGTCCAAAATCAGGCACAATATCTTATCTTGTGCACAATAACATAAGTTAAAAATGGAAAAAAAGATCAAACTGTAAATTTCATACCTTACACCATCATCACCAAAACTTCATCAATTGATGTATCACCATCATCCACCAATTACTATCCTGCTTCACTTCAACCATAACACACTCCATCCTCTTCAACAAATAAACAAACCACAAAACTTCCATCAAATACCACTACACTGTTCTGATCATCAACCGATTATAGTTCATCAACCTCTCCCACTGTCACATGCAAATATCAACTGTTCTTTTGCCATTGCAGCTCCACAAACTAAACTACTGCACTCCTCACATCATCTTCAAACTTCCCTACTTTCCACTTCCCACTGTTCTACATCAATCAGCAATAAAACAGTACATACACACTGCACATTCACTTCACCATCATACAGTTGCAAACCTATAACCAAACCATCACCACACTTCGTCAAAACAATCGCCTACCCACATAAACCTGCCAGAGCAACCACATCATCAAACAACTGTACAAAAACTCCTTGCCAACTCCAACCCTACTGTTTCCCTCCACCGACCATCCTTCCTCGCCACCTTACTTGAACTTCACCGCTTCAACACCATACCCAAAACAGCAGCTACAAACACATCTCCCCTGACTCGCTTCAACCAAAACACCAAAACTTCCTACCCTCTTCACATCTCATAACAACCTCCTCTGCCGTACGCTGTCTCTCATACAACTTACATCACGCTCCCACCAATATACCAAAAATTTCCTCTACCACTCACATCAAACATCATACATCCTACTTCCCACCAGCAAACTTCTATACATCCACCCACCTTCACTTGACTACCATTTCAAACTGCCACCTACTAAAAAAAATACACTGCTTCTACAATTTCAATATCAAACATCTTCCTGTGATCATTCTGAACTACAATTGTGTCACTGCACATCTTACTATGCCTACTACTTCTGACCACCAGTCTTCTCAACCATCATCACTTTTGAACTGCCTCATACTCGACATCTTCCTCAACAGCAATCCAAGTCAAGCAAAGTACATCCGCATTTGAAATCGACTTCAAACAGACCACTTCCAAGCAATTTCGAGCTCACTCTAGCAATCGACCAAAGCAACTCAAACCGCAACTATCTCGATTTCCTCAAAGTATGAACTGACAACCGTGTTTCAGTTGAACAACCTCACGAATCACATCGCTTCACACTTCCCAATCAAGCAAAATTGAACTGACCGAACAACTTCTGCACCTCAGATCGCCAAACCCACATCCCCAATGTCGTCAATCGTCTTTGACCAACTTCTGTGCCTCACCCAATCGCCCCTCCTCTACAGTACATACACACCCAGAACGTCTCAACTCGGCTCGCGACCTTCAAAGAGATTCATTGAAATCCCCTGAATCACCGATGTAATTCATCTTGTTTGTAGTTTAATCGGTAAATCGAGTTTAATGGAAGGATGGGGAAACGAAATGAGAACCAACAATTTCTTTGTGATGAATGGAGAGAGAAAGAAAATTTTCTATCATTCTATGTACCAAGGAACTGGGAACTAGGGTTCTCGGAGCAAAGAGGAAAAAAATTTTAAGTACTAAGGAGTTATGAGGCGGTAACTTTTGGGTTACGATTATTGGTTTAGGCGGAAATTATTTAGGTGAAGGCGGGAACGAAAAATATTTTTTTGTTGCGTTTATAGTGTAGTACGAAATAGTATTAGCTGCATTTAGATTGAAATGCCACGAATTATTGCTACTATAAATGGTTTTTCTTGTAGTAAATGTACCGCGTAGATCAGCACAACAAGACGATCAAAATGGTATACAGCTATCAGTGGTATGACCATCCTATCAAAAGTCGATAGTCGATACCAAAAGTACTGCTAATTTTCCAGAAATAAGATAAATGGAGTAACAGTTATCTAAATTTAGAGAAACAAGATATGACGTCTCACTCAGAAAATGATTACAAATTTATTGTACAAAATATTCAGGTTTGGAAATTTTTTACTGTCATCAATTTTTAACTGATATGAATTGAAATAGAATCGCACAAGAAAATAAACTTCCATATTATCTTATGAAAATTTACCATTTTCTATGTTAAAGTAGACGTATTATAAATATCAAATTTTTATTGCAAATTTTATTATTTAAAATTCACCAAATTTCAATTTAATATATTATTAAAAACTATTAAAATTTACGAGTCGTTACATCTAAAGGAGAGCTGGAGATCTTCATTAACCTATGATTGCAAATTATATTTCTGTTGTATTTGTTTATTGTTTTGTATTCAACGTTCTTAAGGATAGAGGTTTATAACTGTCCAAGATGAATAGGCTCTGATGTATGTATTTAATATTTTACGCTGTAAAGATTATTGAAATAATACATGTTATTACATTCACATGAGATTCTGTTCTATGTCTTTATTTTTCTTTTTACCCTTAACGGTCCACCTTTTCGTTCAATTTGAATTGGACATGTGTGATTTATTGTCAACTTAAAATGTACCGAAAATCAGATCGTTACAACATTACCTATAGTTTGAGAAATATTATAGTATCTTTAATCTTTTTTTATTATAGACACACACTTTCTCTACATTTTGAATGAAAACCAAACTATTCATTTTCTCTATCAAAATACTTGTTCAACTTTATGCTTATCGCGTGCCATCATTGTATCGCTTTTTTGATCATATCCAAAAGATACAAATCATATTATTGCTCCCACTAACTTTGAGATATTTTGATTTTTATGTGCAAAAGGTCTCTTTAACATCATTATTTAGAAGTTTTGTTTCAACATCAAAGTGTCAAAACACAAATCAGATTATGCAGTAATCACGAGTACAATCAGAATGGTTTTAATCGTGTGACTAGCAAAATTACATTACAAATCTCGACATTTGAAATTGATGCAGTACCTTCTAGTTAACATTGCTTTATATAATTTCTATTGCATTTATCTTCGTAGACATAAACTTACAGCCAATGGATCACAAACATTTAAGCATACTATCAAAATCATATTTGACAATGTACATGTAAACCACTTTGGATTAAAACCAGTCTATATTTTTTATGGCCTATTAAAAACTGAGGAAATTATTGCTACTAACAATTATTTTTCATGACAATGAATGTAAACTTCATAATTTCACTTTAATGTACAAGACTTATTATTATTCATTCTAATGTGTTATGTGTCTATTTTAGGCTTAGTAAATTTTATTTCATCTTATGTAATCAGTTTCTTTGTTTGAGTCTATGGATCATATTCAAGTCCATGTACTACCACTAATTTCTAAAATAAATTTCTTCAATCATGAAGGTGGTGTTTCTTGAAATAGTAATTGTTTTCAATACGATGGAATGGGTATTTAGAAATATTTTACAAATTACCTTTTCATTTTTTTGTAAATTGATTTAATTTTATGTTTAACCAACTTATGTTCATAACGTAAATTAGACAACCACACATTATAAACTACTAAAGATTGGGGATTCTTTTCAGTTCAAATCCTATATGAATATGATCTAGTATATTGTACTTTAGATGAAATCAACTAACCTATGTACTTATTCTTAAGCACTTGCTCTCAATGGAATTGGACAAGCCCACAACGGAAGTAATGGGTGAATTTCAAATTTCTTTACCATTTTGGAGCTTTATCGGGCCTATGATGTGTACTATATTTATAAAATTTATAAATTTCTTTTAAATATAAACATTATTTATTTAAATTTATAATATAGTTATATATTATGTTATTATATTATACATATAGGTGTATCATATACACACATATATGGGCGTGCATGTGTAACAAAGCAAACTGTGCAAGTTATAACATGCCCGTATATAATTGTTGGGATTTACAATGCAACAAACATGTTAGCTCATCTAGTATACAAATATATTATCCAAATATATATTTATATGCTTTAACACGTTTATATAAAATATTTCATATACATATAAACTATATATTATTTTAAATAATTACCTATATTATATGTGAGTGTATGTGTGAATATATACATGAAATTATAACATTGCATAAATATATAATTATTAAACGTACATTTAAACATTTACTAAATTAAATTAAAAATGTTTTTTACTGTAAAATCGAAAGTTCAACATAGATAATTTTTTTAATATATATATGTTAAATACATATATTCGCAATTATATATATAATATAATAATAAATATATGTATCAAATACTTATAAAATCTTAAAGATATATATACCTGATAATGCGTACAATACAAAATTGAATTTTTATTGTATTTAAATATATATATATCAATATTTATACAGATAATAATTAAAATTAAATAAAATATATTTCGAAACTTATTTTGAATTTTAAATTTAAAAAATCTAAGTAATATTTTCTATTTTAATATTTGATATATAATTTAAAAACAATTTTAAAACCTATTTTTGTATTTCAGTCGAATTTAAAATACCAAATTGTATATAAAAAAAGTTTTTCAATTTTCTACCAAAAACATATTATATGATAATTTAACTTTATAAATTATAAAATATATTTTATAATGCATAAATGTATGGATATAATTAATTTTGATAATTAATTAGTTTAACTACTATTTGGTAATAATATATAAATATAAAAAATATTTTATTTCTACCAAAAGTATTTTATATATGGAACTATACCTATAAAATTATAAAACCATATTTTTTTATAGAACAGAATATAGAATTAACTTGTATAGTTTATAAAAATGATACATAAAATTAATTAAATAAAAAAAAATGTTTTTTATTTTCTCAGCCGTGCATGTTATAGGTAGGTATATGGTAAAAAACTAATTTTTTTATATTAATGTATGTAAGTGTATAATCATACAACCAACTTAATTGTGATAATATATCGATAATAGAATCATCACCTAACTAATATTTTAGAATATGATATATATAAATAAATACTAGCTCAATATAATAAAATGTGAATCAGATCATTACCTTATGCTAAAGCCAAAAGCTCACCTTGAAGCATTGTAATGAACACCAGAATTAAATTCCAATTCTGAAGGTGCTATCTCCCGAACTACAAAAACACCGGATATCGAATAGTCTATTATTTGAATTGATTTGAGCTTGTATTTATGGAGGAGATGGGATGAAGGGCTTGACCAAAAATGATGGCGTTTGGAGGCTTCAAAGAAAATTCTCAAAAAGGTATGGGTTGAGATGCTTATATAGAGGAGGAATGGAGACAAGTTAGGATCTAGATCTCTTATCAATTCTTCTTCCCTTATCCATAAAAATTAAAGCCTCTTGTTCTCATTATATGGTTGCATCTATCACCCTATCATAGCCGAGTATATCAGCACTCTATATGAGCTTCAAACACATTTAAAGCCCAAACAAAATAGTTTGTACTTTAATCCAATTTAAAGACGCATCGATATCGTATATCGATTAATATGTTTATAGCTATTATAAATACATTTAATAATAATTATTCATCAAATCAAAATAAATTTTTATAACTAATATTTCATAAGTATTTATTGATTTAATTAATTTATAATAATTATAAATTAATTAAATCATGTGGTTAAGGCCCATTCAACCCATTGGTAGTGCGACTAATTAAGTGAAAATTTGGACGGCGATTAATATCAAACTATTCAAATATTAACGTTCACATGTCACTTAGCAAGTATTGTAAAAAATTTGGCAAATTTACTGCAAATTTGATTTTGGTAAAATTCAGTTTTACTTCGTTAAGCGTTACCGATTGTGACCATTATTTATACCAATTCTCTTCATCAAAACTATATTACTTTGGACCTATGGAATTTGATAATGGTCAAACTTCCAATATTATCCATATTTAACTCTATATTCCTAACATAGTCCTTAGTTCAATAATAGTAATAATAGCAATTATTATTAACCAAAATGCTCTGGCCAGAGACTTTGACTTTGAGTTGACTTTAGTTGACCATGATGTTAACCTCGTATAACTAAAGAGTTGAATCCTCTCTTGAATAGTGTTTCACTTCCAATAATTCCACTTAATCCAACTATAGTCATTCGATGGATGTCGTTCCATTATTTAATTATAATCAAAGCAGAGCTTCCATATTGAAGATCAACGGTATTCTCAAGTCAAGAGGACTATGTTATTTTGTCACATCATTCTTTTTTGTTTGACCTTAGTTATATTAACAAAAAATTATAGAGCGGTTCATTTCATATTTATCCCATAACTATCGGTACATTACCCTTGTTACCCCACAGCAACAATGAGTAATCGCTGCCCAACAATTGGAGAGCGTTTCGTAATCTAGTCCCAACTGATGTATCAGTATCCAGTCTTCTTACATCTTGGCTAGGAATATTTAAAATGGTAAATTTATTCCATTGTAATAAAGTACATATGGCTACAAAACCTTGTAACTACTATCACAAAAGATACCATTTAAGGATTTTCTATTAAACATACTTTTAATTAAATTAACAAATTAATGTGACACATTAAATCAAGTATATAACAAAAAAACGTATTTTATTTTGAACAAGATTGGTTATTGATTTATATATATATATATATATATATATATATATATATATATAATGAATTACATTATTTCCCATAGGGCATACCTCTAACTCTGTTTATCCTTATAGAAAGATGATAACTCAACTTCACTAATCATCAATCATACTTTGTCCAATAAAGTCATATCACTCCTTATTGATAGATCATTATGTATTATAGGAAGGACTGATTTTTGAGATTGATCCTTATTTGTTTTTAGGTAAATTAGGACTCTTTTCTAATATACTCGCCTATTCAGTTAAATCGAATTCTTTTATTTCTGTTGCAATAATGTTATCCAATTCTGTTTTATTTTCTATGAATTTAGCATAGATAAACTACTTGTGTATCAAATATACATGTTCATTTCTATGATAATTAAATGGAGAATTTTACAAAGCAAGTGGATTCATTTTGTTATTATTAGAACTTTGACTACATACATTTATATATACCAATCTAAAGAGTTCATCAACTCTTTTGTTGTTCCTGTTGAATGGTGCCTTTCTCTTGATCGGTTGAGATACATTTCACAAGTACCATATGATTCATAATCATATGATTAAAGAATTATTTATCAAAGATATGACTTCGTCAATAATTCCAAAACAATTATTAATTTTTTTATATACTACTATAATTACCATAGCTAATGCATCATGATTGTTATGAAAGCAAATACCTTCATTATAATGGATTTATCGTATAAAGAATATTCATAGTATTCATATTAAAATAAAACTATTTTTATTTTCAATCAATACCGAAAACAATATTTATTTCACGAATGATATTCGGTATATATATGAAAGCAATATTTAGTAACATATTGCATTTATTAATAATTGTCATATGGTATGCTTCCTCTATTACTACCATTACTATAATGGTGCATGAAATACAAAGCTCCACTAAACCACTTATTATGGCTATTTATTCCATCCATTGTTATTAGTTTACAGTCAAGAGTTTTAGATCAAATATCATGAACTCAAGGAAATAACTCTGATAGAATACAATTTTTTAAATAAAACTACATTTAGAATAGAAATCACATTTCTTATTCTATATTATGTGTCTACTAGTCCTTTATACAATTCTCATTTCTGATGTCTCTTCGTGAAGCAAAGATGACCATTTACTCTCTTCATCTCAATTATGCCTAAGTTACACCAATTATCTTTATTCTCTTTTCTTTCCAAATGATCGAATCATTCAAAGGAAATCCTTACTGCAAGATTGTGCCGAACTCTTTACAAAAGTGCATTTGGTCATCGTTAATATTTAAGGATATCAAATAAGTTGCGCTTTACATAAACTGATCAAATTGGTATTTTAGGGATTAAATTCTTAGGTTTATCTAGTAGTTATTGGTCCACTTTGCTTCTAACACAACAAGATACTCATTTTATTAAATCGTATTGAACATATCATCTTGCATTATAACTTACTGGCTTATTTAAAATGATCTAATTTTCATCGAGGTTTCCTACGTTACGAATTGCGACTGTTCACCATATAACATTTATACATGATCGAATATGGATCTATTATCCATATTCTTACATTGTTTTTGAGTTTAAACTCATAGAACACAGTATACAGTTCTAGGCAAATAAAGAAATAAGTATCCAAGGTATGAATGTATTTAGTAGTTGTATAATTTTACTCTTGCATGGGTCTTGACGTGATAACATGCCAAAACATTTGTTAGTGAGCATACTTTGTATTTTTATGTCAATCTTAATGTAGTTCATTTGTATATTTTAATTAATAAACATTTTATCACATTGTATTAGTTGCAAAAATTTATCGATGTAGATTATTTTGACTTTATATAGCATACGTTCCAACAATATTAGAATGGTTAAATGTCACTGTTTCATTTTTTAGTAAGGCTCCCACTAGAATTTTTGTTTCTTAAAACCCTTAGAAAAAAATAGAAATCTTTTTATTACTCTTTGGGATGTTAGGACTTGCTTGCCTTGGGATTATGACCTTGAGTTTACTCAATAAATCATACACCCACAAGAGATGGATAATACTTTATCAGTTGTATCATATACAACTCCTAATATGCGGTCTTTGTCCTAATCTCAATCTCGACCTTGAGTTTGCTCAAAAATTGAAACGGATTATTCCCTCATACTCATAATTCCTCTATGGCCTAAGTATAATGCATGTACTGTGAGTTCGCTTAACTAATGCATGCATGTATCTTACCTTGTCTAATAATATAATATTAGTACTAGATGTAACGTCTTTAGCTTGAGTTTGCTCAATAACAAAAGAGTATGCAAGTTATATATTAATATATGAATGGTTGAGGACAACATATATATTAAGGATTCATAATTTTTAATATATATATATATATATATATATATATATATATATTGAAAGATATCGATTGAAGCAATGATGTATTTCTTATGAAAATACCCTTGTGATTCAAGTGTCAGACATATCTGAAATCATGGTATATGTACCATACGTTTGTATTTATTCCAAGAAACTATTTTGGGTTTATTTTAGTTCCACTTACGTTTACTTAGATATGGTTATATAATCTTTAATTTATTTATAACCAATTATAATGTAATTAACTTATATAAAATTTATGTGTATATTATTAATTAAATCATATTGCGTTAACTTTATCCTTATTAGTTAAATCATATTTAATTAATTTTAGTTCTTCAATTTCATTAACTAATTTAATTACATTTATATAAAATTTCAAAAAATTTAGTTTATTCATCTTAAACTGTTTAAGAAGTATATTCAAGTATAGCCATTATAGCTATATGTGTGTGTGCTGTGTGTTAAATAAATAACTATTTAATTTATCATTTGTTTAACTAAATATTTTAATTAAGCATTTAATAAATTTGAAAATTTTATTTAGTATAATTTCTCAAAATCATTTTGAGAAATTCAAAACATTTTAAGTTATTGAACTATGAACTTTATCATTTTATTTATGCATATATCATCATATATAATTTGACTGATTCAAATTTAATTAATAATTAAGTAAATAATTATTTAATGATTAAAATTTTCAATAGAATAATTTAATAAATTTAAAAAAAAATAATTTAACTTAAACAATTTAAGATAAATTTTCAACTATAACCTTTATGGTTCCACATACATATATCTTAATTAATTACTTATTTAATTAGTGAAGTTAATTAAATAGTTACTAAATTTTTAAAATTTTCAAAAGACAATTTTGAAATTTTTTAAATTTAATTTATAACATTTATAAAATATTCTTTAAACTTTAAACTTAACTTTTAAGTTTAAAATATCTTTTAAATATTCAAATCTTTATTTAGAAAATTAGCCCAAGGCCCAAATCAATTTGGACCTTTACAACTTAGCCAATGTTTTTGACTTATTCCACCAACTGAGCTAGACCAATGTGTAAAGAGGAGAGCATAACATTCCATAAAATTAACAATAGTTAATAAATAATTGATAAGGCTCTAAAATGGAATTAGAGAAAACGATAAAATCTGGCCATTAAACTTGCACCGTTGTATTTATAGAGATTTTCAAAGCAACTTTCGTATTTGTATTTTCACGACCGGAGTCCAAATAAAGAAGTTATTAGAGTTTGAAGTTTCCAAAGCGAAAATAATTAAATAATAATAATAATAATAATAATAAATGCGGGACCCCACATTCGGTTGACCTCCTCACTTAGGCCGATCGACTGTTAGTAGTCGACCGTTCAAAAGGTGGCGGCTAGGGTTTGAACATTGGCCAAGCGTTTGAGGTTTAATTATTTTTATCAAACGCTTATAGTTGATTCGAGCACCTATAAATGCAGGCTAAGCCCCTCTCTTCTCATATTTTTAATCCAAGCAGCAAAGCTCGTCCATTTTCCCTTCTCCTCTTTTTCTATTAATTAAAAAGTATTGTATATATATGTGTGTGTATATATAAATATATATATATATGTATGTATGTATGTATGTATGTAAGTATGTATGTATGTATGTATAGCGGAGAAAGACAGAAAATAAAGTAGAAGAAGAAAATCAACTTTGTGAAATAAAAGGTAATTACAATTATTATAAATCTATATTCCCCTTAATCACAAATCCCTTCTCATGTCTATAATCCTAATAGTAGTATATACCCTGTTATGCATATTCTTTTAGATTAGAATGGAAAAGGAGTCAATTAAAGGAATGGATTCAGATTTGGGAGATTTTGAAAGCTAGAAGGTGAGTGGGAAATTATATAATTTATTTGTAACATCGAATTTTATATCATTGAAATTTTACTTAATTATTAGGCATGTATAAGATCTAATGAGTTATAGGTTTTAAAAAAAATATAAGATTATCACCTGCATGTTCTATAAAATAGGTAACTGGAATAGGAATAGTATATACAACCTAATCTAAAAATTTGAAATCGGTCCCAATTAATTTTATCGAAGAATGTTTTTAAAGTGGTAGATTTATTCTAGATCTATAATTAGGTTGTAAATTAGGTTGCCTTAGTTGACTTGGAATGTGAATTTTTATATTTTAATTCATTTGGAGTGGGGTATCATTTAATTATATCTATTTTCGTGTAATTTCCATAAGTTATCAAATGCTACAAATGTATAAAAAGTGCGTCATTTAAATTAATAAGGAATAAACCAAAAATGAAAGAGATGTGTAAAGTATGGATATTATTCTCTATAGTTTACACTATCTATTTCAATAAAAAAAAGAAATAATTCCTTGTAATTTCAAACGAAGCAAGACCTCACTTTTATTTAATTTATAGAAAGCTACAATGGTATTCTTTTTGAAATGGTAGCTCAGATAAATAAAAATGTGGAAATGAATGTTCTAGTTTAGGATTTATAGTTAAAAGTAGGAATATATATACACATGCACGCACATATAACTGCACTTAACGGTTAAAAATAAAAATACATATGTGTAGCGTAATTTAAGATGATATTCATTTTATTTATTAATAACATAATAATTATAAGACTAAGTGGTTGAAAAAGGAAGGAATAGTAACTCCAAAATTTATGGATAACTACAAATTTAATGGACAATAAATTTGCTGTTAATAGAGAGTTAAAGGGATTAAATGATGGCTGATTTAAAATATAATATTGTATTTATGGAGAAACGGAATAGGCATACTAAGTGTATTTTGAAACGAGTAAATTAATATCATTCGAGATTATCCAATTTGGACAATAATGACCAATTATTACGGACAATGGACATTTATTAGACATAAGAAGGAAATGAGGAAACATATAAAGTAGGAATAATTACATAATAAACGAGTAAGTGTTAATATAGTAAATTACACATAGAAGGCGATATAATTTTCGTTATAATAAATTAATAGCTTCCATTATCTGTTTAGAACAAGCATGAATTAGTGGACCTGGCCCAAAACTTATGCTTTGGGTGATAAGTTTTGTTTAGTGGGTTAGGATGCTAGGTTAGTAGAGTTACACAAAAGAATTATGCCCTTCACTTAGAGGCTACCATCAGTTGTGTATATCTACTTCTGATGTGAGACATCTCCAACTGTAGGACCTGTGGGGAAAAGGTATGCGTTGCGGATAGGCAACAAAAAATATACTGAGGGTTTACCCAGCATTTTTGAGAAATGTGCTCTACTTCATTTCCAATAAGAGGCATTAAGTAACCGAAAAGAGCATTTTTTTCCTTACTTACACAGGTTAGTCTAAATGGGATGATAGATGTGGAAGACCAACGGGCTATGTCGGTATTTTTCACTGGTATTTAGTAGTAGGTTTGACATATAGGCTATTGTCACCAGCGGTTCCGAGCAAGTGATAGCAAAGATTTAGGTTATGCCCTAACGGATTTCGCTTCTTACTAGTGTAGAATCTGTATGGGAGATGCATGAACCTCAAAGTAGATGGTTAGACAATTTTTTTTTTAATTAGAGGTGGGAAGGTAACCCTTTGATGAGCCTTTGAGATGCATTAGTAGTGCGATAGTTAAAATATATTTGTTAGAGCTGTATAAAGGTGTCATCGATCTCTGCTGTTAGGACCAATTGACTTGCATTTACGTAGTGGAGGTCTCGCTTCAAGGACTGAGGTATTATATGGCCATTGGGTCTTCCTCCTCCATATTTAAGAAGTATTAAGTGGCGGGGGCAATTGGGTAATTAAAAGGATAAACATATATATGGATAGGAATGTGTGTGTGTATATATATATATATATAGTTAAATGTTGGAGAAGGTTAGGCATATCGTACATGCACACATAGGACTTAACAGATTAGCTGTAAGTAGTAGACATAATGTAAGTCATTATGCTCCGATTCCAAATGAAAGTGACTGCTATGCTATAGGATCGAAATGGCCAGTAGTTGTAAACAACGTAAATGTAGTGGCAATGCAATATAAACTAAGTTATCTGCTTATGTCGAATATGAGTATAAAAATAACTAGTGTGGAAAATAATAATAGCAGTAAAGTAAAATGACGCTAGGAATTTTTATACTGGTTTGAACTCTCGTTCTACGTCCAGTCCCAGACAACTTCTGGAATTAAAACTGGAAACACCCACTTAACTCAGAGAAATAGGTTTACACTGCCTAAGCAACCAAACAGGACTTCTACCGCCTAAGCAACTGAATAGGACTTGATCGCTTGAGCAACAGAACAGGACTTTGACCGCCTGAGCAACTAAACATGACTTTCTTACAAACTGCATTTTAACTTGACTTTGTGTGTTTTGAATAAAATGGATTTGTTACTTGTAGTACACCCTTCCTATAATTTTATCCTCGAGTATGATGTGTGTAGTTGTATGTATATAAAGATTAGGAAGTTTCAAATTGCTTTTAGAAATATAAAATTGTGATTGTGAGCAATGAATGTATGAATTCTAGAAAGTAATTAATTTAAAAAATATGATTCAAGTATAAGCAATTAAGTGAAGTAATTTGATCTTGAAATTCATGCATATATATAGTAGTTAAGAAGTTGCAACGGTTGGTGAAGATATCTCTACGAATAGCAATGGCTACAACCCTTCACGTAGGAGAAGGCTGTTCGGGAAAGGAAGCGTTTATTCAAAAAATATCGGTTGGAAAAATTCAGCCGGTTGAATTTATTAATTCAGCCTTCTAAATTGAATTAAATCGAAGACAACAAGGAAATAGGCTAATTTTAGCCTGATTCAACCTGTAACAAAAATTATCATAGCTCATTTGATTAGAGCACTTGCCTTCTGAACTAGTGACCTGGGTTTGAGCCCCGCTCCATGAATTTTTTGAAAACTTAATTTTTATTAAAATATGCATGCAAATTTATTTGAATGTGAATGATGATTTTTGAGGAAAGATTTTAATAAATCACTAAACTAGACTCTATGTACATATTTAATGACTCTTGATAAAATATATAATTATACGAACCGTACTTTGAGTCATTCAGTCCGGATGTTGTCGAAGACGTAGATTCGTAAATTGTTGTTTCATGTCAGCAATCAAAACCTATGATCCAACATTCTCTCCCTTTTTGATGATGACAACTCCATTTTCTACGGACGAATCTTCAACAAGATTTGTTGACTTATCTCTCCTCCTAAATATATTCCTGTAATTGGGCTATAGATTTCTCCCCCAGAATCTATGCTATATATTCATGTAAATAATTAATCTTTTCTCACCCTTAATCTGTATATGCATTGTTTATTCGTGCAAATAGTGTTAGAGCAATATCTTTCTCCCCATTTATCATCAACAAAAAGGAGAGTTTATATGATCACATAAGTGTGGCAATAGAACAACATATAACAAAATAACTACTACTTATAATGTAAGGTATCAGAAAAAAAATTTAACATTTAAAGCATGCGATACCCAAGGTTCTTATAATTTCCTAATTTTAGGAAACCATACCCATTTAGGTGTGGTTGAACCTTTATAGATGTAGTTTTCATTACAAATTACATTCTTATAATAGTTGCTAATATAAAGTTATTTATCATGATCAATCATATTAGCTGGAATCCATATCTTAATACTATTAGTCATTAGCTTAGTACTTGAAAAATAATTTCTACCATTTCTGAACAAAGTATTACTGTGACTAAAAGTGGTTTTAGAACTATATTTGTTACTAGTACTATCATTAAATTTTTTTTTTACAAGAATGCATATCTACTACTATTTTTAGCTTGTTTATAGCCTAAACCGCTTTTATCACCGTGAGCTTTAGAATTTGTAACTAAGGAAGATAAGATATCTTTACATTTGTTAAAATTTGTGATTTTTGTATTTGATCTTTCAAAATTTTCTTTAGAATCACAAACTTCTTTTTGAAAAATACTATTAGTAACTTTTAAAACCTCACATTCTTTAGATAATTCTAGATTCTGTTTAATTAAAGCTTCATTCTCTTTTTCAATAGACAAAATTAAAGAACTAGAATTACTTAAAGAATTTTCCAAAAATGTATTTTTTTTGTAAAACATTGATTTCCTCCAAAAGATTATTGTTTTTATCTTCTAACCGCTCATTTTCTTTTTGTAGGAAATCTTTTTGTAAAACAAGTTCTTCTACGGTGTAACAACCCGCATATTTATCGAGTTTGTATTTAAATATTTTATTTAAATATTAACTCGTTAATCGGATTTTGGTCCGAAAAGCTACTTTTTGCAAACGGTCAAATTAGGACTCGAGACCACTTCCATTGAGTTCGAAATGTCGTTTACAACTTTTTTAAGTATAAACATCGATAGGTTTGGAGTTAGTGAAATTTCACTAACTTTTCCCGCTTTGGACTTTGGGTTAGTTTAGCCTATTAAGCCCAAGTTCCAACCCTCTTCTCCTCACTCTTCATAAATTTCCTAACTAATCAAGCTTTGGCATTAATGGTGGAGGGAATGGGAAATTAAAACTCCAAGCACAAATTCAATTGCAAATCCAACATTCAACTCCAAATTCAAGTAGAAGATATTGGATTCAAGCTTTGGTTTGCTTCTCCTTGCTTTCAAGCTTCATCTTCATAAACTTTAGTGCAAAGGTGAGATTTTTATCTCACAAATCTAGTCTATATCAATATTGGACTGTTGGGAATGAATCCTTATCGTGTTTGCATGTATATTTGCATTTGGTTTGGATTGGGTTGGCGAAAAACTCCGATTTTTAGCGTTTTGGTGGATTTTCTGCTCCTAGGTCGTTCTGGCCTTATTAGCTCGTATCGGAGTTAGGTCGTAGGTCGCATGGGCCTTAGGTCGTAGGTCACATGTGAGTTAACCCCTAGGTTGTTCTGGCCACTTTTCGTGTGTTTGGGTTTAGGTCGTTGGACCTTTAGGTCGTTGGACCTTTAGGTCACTCACCCCCTCTTCCTTAAGTCGTGAGTCATCGTTAGGTCGCGAACACCTTTAGGTCGCTCGACCCTATCCTTTTAGGTCGTTGACCCCCTTGAGTCGTTAACTAGTTAAGTCGCTCGCTACTTGACTCCATTAGGTCGCTCGTCACTGGATGCAGTTAGGTCGCTCGACTCCCTTACCCACTAGGTCGCGAACTTAGTTAGGTCGCGTGAGCCCATAACTGTTAGGTCGTTAGACCGTTAACCCTATAGGTCGCTTGGCCTATTTGTTTAGGTCGTAGGTCGTTGGACCTTACCTCGATAGGTCGTTCCCACTTTTGGACGTGTGCACTCTAGGTCGCTAGGCCGCCTCTCTTTAGGTCGCGTGACCCAATACAGTTAGGTCGTTTGACCTTATGTTCTTTTAGGTCGCATCTCCTTTAGGTCGCGCCTCTTTTAGGTCGCGTCTCCTTTAGGCCACGCCTCTTTTAGGTCGTTCGAATGCTAGGTCGCTCGGCCCTTATTCCCTTAGGTCGCTCGGTCTCGTTTATGGCCATAGGTCGCTCACCCCCTCTTCCTTAAGTCGCGAGTCATCGTTAGGTCGCGAACACCTTTAGGTCGCTCGACCCTATCCCTTTAGGTCGTTAGACCTCATTTTGTCTTCACTAGGTCGAACCCCGTAAGCGGTGGCGTTGCCCCCGCACCCCCACCTTGGGGGGGTTGCAACCCCTGGACCCCCCTCCGTAGGGGATGTTATCTGAAAAACATTGAGCTGATTTCCTTGGATTTTATTCGCATCTCCGTATGCGATCTTTGTGACTAATTGTTTCTACACTTGCTTATGTGTTTTGTCACTTTATAATATAAAGGTTTCAATACTAGTAGTAAATATCAAAACTCTTTTAACAAACAATTTCAACTCTATTTTTAATAACAAAGCTCTTTTCTTAAACCGTTTTCCAATCTATTAGTATATACAAGCCTTTACCTCACTCGGATGAGAAATCTAATTAAACGACTTAGTAAAACAAGTGGTATGAAACGCTTGCGTTCACTTCGTTGGTTAATTCTTGGACTTGTTCGATTGAACCTCTTGTGACAATTTTATTAGTGAAGATTTACAGTTTGTTCGTAAATATTTAAGTTAAGCAAGTGGTTATGGGACATGAAGCTAAACTTCTATATTTACTAGCTTAGTGTAATTGACACTTCTCGTTGATCTTGATGATCGCTTTATGAATTAGACTAGCAATTGCGCGATGTCTCTTTCATTGCAAGGTTAGACTAGACACCACTTGTGTGATTCCATTCACACATACCTTTCTGCTTTTTGGTTAGTCTTGACCTCAATCTGTGTGATTCCATTCACACATGCGGGGTAGCTCCCCTTGGTCTTCGGACCGTCATGTGATAGGCCTCTTTCCCTTTTTATGATTTCTGGATTTCTCGTGTTGATTTCTGGAATTTATGTCATTGACTTGTTATGAGTACAAGTTTAGGGTATGATGCCCTCTTCGAATCTTTGAGAAGATTCTTGTGATATTGATTATCTCTTATTGATTGATCTTCTGTTGATCATTATTTACATACTTATAGTGGTATGTCGTTATGGATGTTTATGTTTATGCCATATCTTTTATGTTATATCATGTCATCTGATATTTATAGCTAGACTGATCCGTTTATTATTTTCTTAAATAATACTTGGGTCAGACCGAGATGTTACAGGTGCTTCTGCTTGACTTCTTCCCAGGGATTCATCACTCTGACTTTTGGCTAACTGTTTAGATTAGCAGTTTTTGTTGTATACACTTGAGAGATAGACTCATAGTTGTATTCTTTTGTATAGCACGTGTTGCTATTCTTTTGTATTATCGTGGATCTTACTGACCACTACTCTGATGTACACTTTCATATGTTAGTTATATATTCATATCTTCTTCCGCCTTTGTGATATGGATATCTGTGACTGATTTGTGATATGATTATTTCTATGTTTGTTTCCGAAGATTATTTATAGCCATCGTGTGATAAGCAATTACATGGATGGTCGCTCCTCAACAGCCTTATTCTCCGTGCTAGTTGACAGCACTACTCCGGAGTGTTCTTGGCTAGCGTGGGTATAGAGGTGGGGCGTCACATACGGTATTTTCAAAACATTTATTTTGTTTTACCAAAAAATTATTTTCCTCTTTTAAATTGGAAATTTCTTTCTCACAACCTTTTAACTTAGCTAAAGCAATTCTATTAACTTTATTCAATGTTTTACAATCTTTTAATAATTCATGATATGCTAATAGAAGATCTTTATATAAAGAATCTAAGCATACCAAATGTGATCTGAGTTTAGCCATGAGATTTGTTTGTTTGCTCCTTTGATTTTTCTTTAATGCTCTTCCTCTTCTTATTGCCTCGATTAGATCTCTTTGTAGCCATTTATTCTAGGATGTTGTTAGATCTCTAGAATCGCAGGCTCTGATACTAATTGTAAGACATTATGCTTCGATACCAAATGAAAGTGCTTACTATTCTATATGATCGAAATGGTCAACAATTGTAAACGATGTAAATGTAGTGGAAATGCGATATAAACTAAGTTATCTACTTATGCCGAATATGAGTATAAAAATAACTAGTATGGAATATAATAATAGCAGAAAAGTAAAATGACATCAGGAATTTTTATACTGGTTCGAACTCTCGTTCTACCTCCATCCCAGACTCCTTTTGGAATTAAAACTAGCAACCTTCACTTAACCCAACGAGATAGGTTTACACCTTCTGAGCAAACAAACAGGACTTTTGCCGCCTAAGCAACCGAATAGGACCTGATCGCTTGAGCAACAGAATAGGACTTTGACTGCCTGAGCAACTGAACAAAACTTTCTTACAAATTGCATTTTAACTTGACTTTGTGTGTTCTGAATAACACGGATTTGTCACTTGTAGTAGACCCTTCCTGTAATTTTATCCTCAAGTATGATGTGTGTAGTTATGTGTATATGAAGATTAGGAAGTTTTAAATTGCTTTTAGAAATATAGAATTATGACTGTAAGTAATGAATGTATGAATTACAGAACGTAGTTAATTTAGAAAATATGATTCAAGTATTAGCAAGTAAGTGAAGTAATTTGATCTTGAAATTCATGCGTATTTATAGTAGTTAAGAAGTTGCAACTGCTGGTGAAGTGATCTCTACGAACAGCAATGGCTGCAACCCTTAACGTAGAAGAAGGCTATTCAGGAAAGGAAGTGTCTATTCAGAAAATATCAGTTGGAAAATTCAGCCGGCTGAATTTATTAATTCAGCCTTCTGAATTGAATTAAATCGAAGATAGCAAGGAAATAGGCTAATTTTAGCTTGATTCAGCCTGTAACAAAAATTATCATAGCTCATTTGATTAGAGCACTTGCCTTCTGAACTAGTGACCCGGGTTTGAGCCCCGCTCCATGCATTTTCTGAAAATTTAATTTTGATTAAAATATGCATGCAATTTTATTTGAATGTGAATGATGATTCTTGAGGAAGATTTTAACAAAGCACTAAACTAGACTCTATATACATATATTTGATGACTCTTGATAAAATATATAATTATACGAACCATGGTTTGAGTCATTGAGTCTAGATGTTGTCGTAGTCGAAGATTCTTGAATTGTTGTGTCATGTCAGCAATCAAAACCTATGATCCAACACATAATACTTACATGGAAATCAATCTGCATAAATTAATGGTATGGGTAGAGTATTTATTTTTCAATCACCAAAATATTGTACTGATGCCCCTACCCGCTTCATTGCAACCCGCATGATAGATTTTGATAGAAAGGACACTGGAGAGAGACAAAAACAGTAGGTGGAAAAGCCTTCTCATTAATACTCAACACTGATAAGGAAATTAGACAAATAAGGAATAATATTGATTCCAAGGTAGTAGCCTTAGTCAGTACGTATGTTCTATTATATTTTTCAATTCTGCTGTGAGTTTATATTGATCGTTCTCTAATATGCTTATGTTTATTGCAGGTTACCAGAACCAACGATCCGTACATTGTTGGACTTGGGTTTCGATTTAGTCGAAATTTAGACCCATTAAGGTACATGTTTTTAATTTGGTGTCAGAGGTTAGGTTAGTCGATCATTGGAATTAGGATATGCTGAGAGAACATGCTTGTATTTTTACCTATAATTATGTATATATTATATACCAAATTCCATAAATTCCGACAAGAAAAGTAGTTGCAACAATATTCCAAAAGTATGGATGAGGCAACTATGATTTGGCCCAATAAATTGAGTTAAATTATGCCTACCCGGTTACCCCCATGGTGAAAGATCCCATACCCCTTAATATAACCAAAAGAACACATTAAAATGCATGGCGCATTGTAGATATAACTAAAACTAACAGAGACTAAGATTCACAAGAAAAAAAAAGATAAAAACAGTGGAAACTTTAAACAATAAATTAATTAAGACAAAACTTTATAATTGCCTTATAAATAAGTCAAACAACTAAATACCACATACATGTCTAAAAATTCAATATATCTCATGAAACAAAAACTTATAGTCTCAAAAATCAGAGTGCATAATATCCCTCATAATAAGCCAATACATAGAAAGAACAAAATCTGAAAGAAAAGAAATACATGGTAGCAACTCCTCCAAGAAATATCCAAGCAACTGCAATCAACTATACTCTCCCTTGATTACCTAAGGGGGGGAATGGGGAAATAGAGGAATGGGTTAGAATAAAAGTATGGTGAGTGGTAGTAATTACTAGGGACTTTAAGCAAGTAAAAGTAATAGACTCTACAACAGTTCTAGTATAAAAGGAGGAAATAAAGGGAATGGGAAAAAGATAAACTGAAAATAAATACGATTAACTATAAGATATATTAACTTTGATTGTTTGCACTTGTCCTTGATTTCTTCTTTGATCAGACCAAATTTCTAATTCTGTAATTAGGATGTAACCCTAATTCTATCTTTTTGATCGGCCTGGTACTCAATAGGCCTTTCTACAGACCAGGCGCTATATAACTCCCTACACAGCAGCCAATGGTATCTATGAAAGATGCATAAAGCAACATCTATTAACCCGGATGATATATATATAGCTCCCTATACAGAAGGAAACGATGTCTATGAAAGACATGCATACTAAGCGCTTGGAACTCATAGCTATTACTGAACACCCGAATGGAAGTCGCATGCGTAACTTCCACCATGCCCATGCTAGATTTTGCTCCACCTATTGGTTCTTCTCATTACCTCAAACTCCAGCATAAGCATACCCTCATCCCACTTCAGGCTAACGTGAGATCACCCTATGTCTATAGAAAATATGGGAAATGCTGTTGGTACTAACCCATCATCCAAACAATATCTAGTTGCGCCCCTTATCCAAATCCCCATGATTCGGACTTCTAATTGACCAATTATTATTGTTTTTAGCATAAACTTGCCCTCATCTCGCTTCTAGCTAATGTAATACCACTGTTTTGTCTAATAGGGAATGCTATTTGGTACAGATCCTACTTTCATCTTTTCTTATTAGCTTACGTAAATTATTTAAATAAGCCTTTACACTTTTCTCTACTATCTGTGCTTATTAATTTATCCTAAGTCTTAAAATAAGCCATACTATGTTCTTTTTCATATTATAACCTACATATTATAATCATGCTTATTACTTAACCCAAGGTCTAAATGCCTATTACTTAAACCAAGGTCTAAGCGTGAAAATAAGCCTCTTTCATCTTTTACTCTTCTTTTTTTAGTTATAATTCTAAGTTATAACTAGACCAATAATTAGTCCAATTCTAATCATAATTATGCATAATTTCAGTCCAATTCTATTTACATTACAGTCTTTATAATTTACATCTCATAATCATAAATAGGCCAATCTCTTTAATTCAGTCCACTTTATATCATAACTAGGCATAAATTCAGTATTAATTCCATTTTATTACAGTCTTAATAATTTACATCATATCTTTCATTATTTCAGAATTCTTATAATTTAGTCCAATTTTGCGTTAAGTCTATTTTAATCCATACACAAAGAACTCCAGTCCTAAGCTCTTCCTTTGGTCTTTCCGGATCCACTTAGAGTTGTAAAATAATCTAATTTATACTGATTTTCTCCTTTAGAAAAATTATTCCGTGTAGGTTCCTTCCTAGAAAGTGAACCCAATTGGAGGAAACCTAGAATGAGAAAAAGTGTTAGGTCTAGGAGTCCATTTATAGGGGTAGAAGTGGATCTCAGACTGTTGGATTTAGGGATTGAATAGGATGCAACCATGTCATAGGCTGAATAGGAGCCATCAGATGCAAAACTAGATTGACCGGATTGGTCAGAAGAATGCAAAAAAATCACCCATAGGCTCTGGAACATTCAATCGTTCGTAAATAACAGAGGCTAGTCGACAGGACGGTCGACCGCCTTGGTGCCCAGGTCAATCGGCCGGTCAACTTGCCTATATATTTTTCCGCTTATTTTGTTTATTTTATAACTTTGTCATATTAGCTTGGTTTCTGACATTCTATATATGGAAATTGACTAGAAAATTACCACGGACACAATGGTGTAATTCCCATGGCTCAATTCTGGTAATTTCACAAAATTATTTTATTATATGTTTAATTAACGAATTAATTATTACAGGTTAAAACTCGGGTTGTTGCATTCTTCCCTCCTTAAGGGATTTCATCCTCGAAATCTATAAGGACAAAAGAATGTACTAAATGTTTTCATCCAATTCTGCAATCATCTCTACTCAATCATCAACCATTCATCCATTGTCCTTAAGGTTTTTCTAATGCAATTTATGATACTTATGCAATTAATGTACTGTAAATGACCCTAACTAATGCAAAAGATTAGGTGGTCCACTGATTCAGCTTACCTCCTTTTATGCAATCCTGTCCGTCCCATGTATCCATATGAGGCAAAAATTACTAATGATAGCCGATAGTTCTATATGCATGCTACAACCATCATCTAAATGCAACAATCATGTGATAAACATCCATTAATGGAAACCATGGAAATAAAGTAAAAATGTGCATACATCCATATGCATATGATCTAGTTGCCTAATTAGGCTGAACCCTAAAGAATAATAGTGCCTAGTGTACCTATGTGCGTCCATTAGCATCCACTAGCAAATACTTGCAATCGCTAGCACACATCTTTCATAACATGTTCTATTAACATGTTTACATCATATCCTACCATCCATAGGTTAAATCATAAGTTCTACCCTCCGAAAGGATAATAAGGGAAAGAACTTATTCAAAACTAAAGATGGAAGAAGGAAATTCTAAAACCTATTAGCAAATAGACATGGATATGAGATACGAATTTTCTTCTAATCAAATTAGTCTTCTCCGAAATCTCTTTAACCATGTTGGAACTAAGAAGCAACCTTTCTGTAGTCTCCAACCAACATGATGACATCTTACACGGCCTTCTCAAAAAGAGCTTCAAAAGATGTCATTCCAATACTAGCTTGGAAACTACTACCATATGAATTCTACTAAAGAAAGATGTTTTTCCTAAGTTCTTCCAAAATCAAGAATACTCATTCTCAACCATGCTTGTCTTACTATCCTACTAATTTCATTTTACTTTTTTCATGAATCAACATTCCTAGGTTCTTACTAGTGTCCTATACACACCTTTTTTAAGAACTAAGGTTTCTAAAAAAATTAAAACATCAAATCTAAAAGTCTTTGTCTTTAAAAGTGTTATCTTTTCAGTTTCTATTAATTTCAAAAATACTTGGTTACTTAATATTATTTCCCAAACCTATAGGGAAAAACTTTCAAAAATTTAAGTCTAAAACTCATATTTCTCGTTCTTTTAAAAACTTTTACAGTTTTCTATTTGCATTTTCAAAATTTTCTTTTATTAAGTTTTTCTCACCAAACCCTTTATCGTTTAAAATTTCTTTAAAATATCCTTTATGTATTTTTCAAAACAGCTTCTTACTACACCTAATAGTCTCATATGTTAATGTATTAGAACGACTTTCTCTTATGAGAAGTTATTAACGCTAAAACCTTCTACAAACATTTTAAAAGAGAATTCATGTTTATGTGAAATTACAAGGAACTTATTTTATATTTTTGAAAATAGACTATACAAAATATGGTGCTTTTCATACCTTGTATATCTCTTTTAAGCATTCCTTATGACTTGCACAAAATATTTTTATCGGTTTCATAGAAAATCACTCCATTATTCTTTTCATTCCAATAGATTAAAATATGTTTAAATTATATTCTTCCATAACTACAACAACACTTCCTTATACTTATTAATGACAAGTGTACTTTACATACCATTTTGTTTCTATACTTAAAAATTACCTTTTAAAATACATTTTTTTGGGTTAAAATGGACGTTGCGTAAAACACCATTACTACAACCTAAAAAAATACTAGTGTATGGATTTAATTAAAGAAATACCAATAAATCTCATATACCTATGTAAAAGTATTTCTTTGGGAGTCACTTACTATAACATTAGTGTTATAGCATATGCTCCTCTTATTTTTCACGAAAACATTTATTATAATAATAAAAGTTGTAAACTACGTTTACGACACTTGATACACTCTAGGTGTTTATATTTAAAATCTTTGTTTACTTTCAAAGAAACTAGTGAGTTATATACATACTACACACATATACACACACTCCATAATTCTTCAAAAAGAATTCCAATTTTTCATTATCTAAAAACCAACTTAAATTTCATACCATTCTTCAAAAACCCTATGTTTATTTTCCGAAAGAAAATATTAATAATGAAAATTTTCAATTCCAACAATTGCAAAAAAATATCAACTTTTTAATTTTAAAAAAAATCATTTTATTGGGCTTAGCATGAAGTGGGTCTTCCTACTTACTACCCTCGGAGTACTTATCCTAAACTAAAGGCTTTTACTCATATTCCTCTTGTATGCTCATATTTATTCTAAGACATCACCGTTAAATCCACTAGTCTGAGACAATTATAATTTCTGCAATTACCTACACATGGACTTTCTTCTCTACTTATCTACTAAATTTTATTTTACATCTCCAACATTTTCTTACCTCTCTTTGGATTTCCATAATCCCAACCTTAAATGTACAAAACCATTTCTTAAATCCCTATCATGTGTAGACATTCGGTATGCCCTAATAAATGCACTTCAAAAGTGATACTTTAAGAACTCTGCTCTCAACTGACGAACACGAAGCGTAAACCTCCTTTAGATGAATAACATGCTCTTCCATACTTCTTGGAAAACACCAAAATGTTGACCATGAGTACCACCATGAACTTTGTTTTAGGACATCACTAAAACATGGTTCATCAAATCTATAGAATAATCTGGGGCATTGGTTAGCCCAAAAGTCATGACTAACCACTCAAAAAATCTATCTAGTGTCCTAAATGCGGTTTTATCAATGTAATCATCAGCGACCCTAAGCTGATGAAATCCAGTGGCTAAATCAAGCTGGGAAAATGTAACATCCCCATTTTTAAAACAAATTTAAATTGGTAATTAATTTAATTTTTGAAATTAATTTGGTATTTTCCAAATTAAATAGATATCTGTTTGTTTATTAATATAAATATATATAAATATGATTTTAAATAGAATTTCTAATTAAAAACTCAGAAATAAATATTTTGAATAATATATTGATTATAAATTTAATTGTCGATTAATTTGAAATTTTGGGGTAAATATATATAAGACTGTAAATAAAGAAATTGTTTTGAAAATTCAATAAAATACGAATAGAATTTTGATTTGGTATTTAAAGATAAATATCTTAAAAAAAGAACTAGGATTTAAAATTATATATTTTAAGTTTAATAGAAATTAGTTTTCTAATTTTAATATACATATGCATATATAAGTGTATTTATATTTGGAAGACATGATTTGAGGTTAATGTAGAAATTTTTCAAAAGCCTATTCTAAATTTAATTCTTATATATATATATATATAATTGAATGTGATTTTTATTTAGTGTATAATTAAGATTGTAATATGAAAAACAATTGAGATAAATGTAATATGTACAAACTAAATATATAAGAAGATAAAAACATAAACATTTAAAAACATGTTTCATAAATTATAATATGACAAGGGCTTAACATAAATTTTAAAATAAAAATTAACGATGGGACTTAAACACAAAATTATCACAAATGACATTTGTTAACATTAGCATCTTGCAAATAACAAATTTAATTAAAGTAGACAAGTGGCAAATTACTTTCTCTTAAAAATTTAATTGTAATAACATGTTTAAGAAAAGTGAGAAACCTGTATATTTTTTCTCTGTTCAAAATTTCTTCCTTCATAAATCTCTAAAGATCGAAACCAGATCAAACAAAGAAGATAAGATCTGAGAATAAAGAAAGTAATCAAATCTAAGTTTAAACCCAAAACTGAATCAAGTATGTACAAAATTCAACAGTTCAAATTGGAAATTAAAGCCTGGAAAACATGCAAGTTCAGGAAAGCAAATTCAAACATCATAAAATCTTAAAATCTGAAGCGTGCAAATGTATCAAGTTCAAAATTTTGAAGCAAGCAGATCAATGTGAGTTAAAAGCTTCAAACAGATGCAAAATCAACAACATCAAAGCACAGATCAAAGCAAATTCAAAGTTTCAACTCAGATAAATTTCAAAATATCAATGTCCAGACCAAAAAAAATTAAAACCTAGGCCTCTCTGTTGTCAAACTCCAAGGTGAGCAAACTACCCTCTTTGATCTAAAACCTGTTATATTTTGATTGTGTATTTGATGCTTGTGATTGAAATCATGATTATAAGTATTTGCTTGGATATGTAAACATGATTGCCTAGTTTTAATATGCATCTGCATGTCTATTGTGCAAACAGACATCTCTGTTCCAGGTTTAAAAATTAATTAAACCTGTTTTCAAAAAAAAAAATTCCCATCATCTGATTCATAGCTGGCTTTAAGATCTAAACTAGTTATGTTTGTATAATCAAAAAATCAAAGTTCAAATGTTTTTTAGATGAAAAATAAAGATAATTTGTCTGGGAATAAAATACCCAGTGAAATACAAAATCATGTCGAAATTCAAGTGTTACATCCTCTTGATTCACTTACATCATCGGGATCGACATCAAAAGCTATGTTTTTAAAAATAAAATTCAAGATTTTTTGATTAGTATCGAATGAGAAATGTGGAGATTATTGGAATCACGAGTTTCACAAACTCTGGTGATTGGTTTTGGTTTGGAGTTATTTTTCCGCTGTTATATTCTAGCTCTGATTTGTATTGATATTCAGTTGTAACAAATATTGTGTATCAATGATATATTCATTTTCTTCCGTTGTATTGTTATACTTAATGAGTTATAAGCTCCGACGAATTGGATTCTTACGGTTGAATCTGTGGCATTCGAATACGAGTGAAGTATGGATGTCGATTTTTGAACGCGAAAATGTGGATAATCACAGAAAATACTATAGAGCCAACTAACTGGTTGAAAAAATCGTCTATCCTAGAGAGTGAACAATGGTTCTTTTTGTGAGCTTATTCGATTCTCTATAGTCAAAGCAAAGTCGAAGAGAACCACTTGTTTTGGTAGCGGAGACGACCGGCGCTCCCTATTACGATATATTTCTTCTTATGAATCCTTTTTCCAAAACTCACGTATCTGCTTGCTTAATCCCTTCTTTTCCCTAAGCGCCATATACCTTATGGGTAATGCTCCTAGCTAGCCATATAAATACTAAAGTCAATCTCTCTCTTGGGGGGTTAGTGCCCTACCTCCTCAATGATGTCTGGAAAAATCTCTAACGACAGGAACCGAATATAACTTTGATGATGATGAATCGAGGGAATAAAGGAAGCTCAACATAACTGACCCTTGTAGGTCGCAAAGAAATCTCGAGAGTCCTACTGATGCATGTCTCTATTCTAGTGACTCTACTCTCGCAATCTAATGTAGCTCCATATATGGATAGCCAATCTATTCCCATAATCATCCCATACCCCGAAAATCCAAAAATATAAGTGTCGTAGTCAAATCCTATGCCTAGGATATAAATTTTCAAACCTCTACAAACCATTGATAAGTGTGTCGATCCTCTTAAGTGGTTTGAAACAACAATGAGGTATACTACTAAAGAGGTGTCTAAGTGCAAACAATCTACCAAACTAGAGATGAAAGAGTCTGATGCTCTAGGATCGAAAAGAGTCTAGATGGGAAAACCAAAAATAGAAACCAAATTTTCCTACCTCGATTCGGTCCGCTGCTGGACAATGTTGCATCCAAAGTTTAAATTTGTGCTGCAGGTGCACTCGCTACCTACCCCATCTTACAATGACAAAATTTACTAAAGTGACCAAGTTGTCCACAATTGAAACACCTTCTCCACTCCTGCCTTCTTTCAGTCTTTTGCGTAATGACCATTCATTCTACTGTGCTTACATTTCCCATTTTTCTTGATTCACTTCTAAGGTCCCATTTCTTTCCTCTTATCCTTCTTGTCCTTCCACCACTATTCCTTAGTGCATGTAGGAACCTCCATAAGTTCTCCCTTTAGATTCCAATAAGTAGGTTCAATTCACTATCGGTCCTCTAAGCCTAACGGCCTAAACTTTCGCTCCATATCATCCAACCTAGCTTGTGTCTCCATGAAATCCTTCATGCCAAAAAACATTTCGCCTCCTATGCTAGTGAAGTCCTTGCATAGCTTAGAAAAATCATCTGGTATAGGTGGATTAATGTGATTTCCACCTACCGATGTTGTATTGGATGCTTGCCCTTGCACCTCTGGTATTATGGCTCTACAAAACCATCGGCCATGCTATGTATAGAAAAGGAAACTTACGCTCGAAAGAATCGAAAGAAGGTAGAACTGGACTTTAAGGGTATTTTTATAAAAACACTTTTAAACTTAAAAACTATTTTTAAGAGTTGTTTTCTAAAAAATACTTTTAAAACGAGTTATTTTGGAAAATACTTTACTTTTAAAATAAATTTTTATAAATCATGTAACCTTAGGCTCTGATACCAAGTGAAACGCCCAACACCCCTTAGTATACCCAAAAGGACATATTAAAAGGCAAGGTGCGTTGTAGGTATAACTAAAGCTAATAGAGACTAAGATTCCCAAGAAAAAAATAAATAAGAACAATAGAAACTTCAAATAATAACTTAATTAAAACAAAACTTTATAGTTACTTCATAAATATGTCAAATACCACATACATGTCTAAAAATCCAATATATCTCATGAAACAAATACTCATAGTCTCAAAAATCAGAGTACATAATATCCCTCATAATAAGCCAGTACATAGAAAGAACAAAATCTGAAAGAAAAGAAATACATGGTAGCAAAATCCTCAAAGAAATATCCAAGCAACCGCAATCAACTGTCCTCTATCTTGATTGCCTAGGAATAAAAGGGGAAAATAGAGGAGTGGGTCAGACTAAAAGTCTGGTGAATGATAGTAATTACTATAGTCTTTAAGCAAAGTAATGGTAATAGACTCTACAATAGTTCTTGTATAAAAGAGGAAACAAAGGAAATGGGAAAGAGATAAACTGGAAATAAATATGATTAACTATAGGATATGTGAACTTTGATTATGTGCACTTGCCCTTGATTTCTGCATTGATTAGGTTGAATTCATAATCCTGTAATTAGGATGTAACCATAATTCTACCCTTCTTGATCGGCCTGCTACTTCGTAGACTTTTCTATGGACCAAACAATATATATAACTCCCTACACAGTAGCCAATGGTATCTACGAAAGATGCATAAAGGAACCATTATGGATCCAGACGACATATATAGCTCACTGCATAGAAGGCAACAGTGTCTGCGAAAGACACTCATACTAAGTGCTTGGAACTCATAGCTATTATCGAGCACCCGAATGGAAGTCGTATGTGTAACTGTCACCATGCTCATGCTACCTTTTGCTCCACCTATTGGGTCTTCTTATTACCTCAAACTCCAACATAAGTGTGCCCCTCATGCCATTCAGGCTAACGTGAGATCACCGTGTGTGCATAGAAAATAGGGGAAATGCTGTTGGTACTAGCCATTCATCTAAACAATGTCTAGTTGCATCCCTTATCGAAATCCCCCATGATTTTGGACTTCTAATTGAACAATTACTACTATTTTTAGCATAAGCGTGCCCTCTTCTCGTTTCAGGCTAATGTGATGCCACCTTTTTGTCTAATAGTGAATATTATTTGGTATAGGTCCTACTTTCATCTTTGCTTATTGACTAGGGTAAATTATTTATATAAGCCTTTACACTTTTCTGTACTATCCGTGTTTATTAATTTATCCTAAGTCTTAAAATAAGCCTTATTCTGTTTTTTCTTATTATAACCAACGTTATAATCATGCTTATTACTTAACACAAGGTCTAAGTGTGAAAATATGCCTCTTTCATCTTTCTCTTCTTTTTTTAGTTATAATTCTATGTTATAACTAGGCCAATTAATTAGTCCAATTCTAATCATAATTAGACATAATTTTAGTCCAATTCTATTTGTATTATAGTCTTCATAATTAACATCTCATAATCATAAATAGGCCAATCTCTTTAATTCAGTCCAATTAATATCATAATTAGGCATAAATTCATCTTAATTCCATTTTATTACAGTCTTTGTAATTTACATCTTATCTTTTGGTGTTTCAGAATTCTTATACCTCAATCCAATTTCGCATTAATTCTATTGTAATCCATACGCGGAGAAGGAGAAATAAAAGAAAACTGAAAATAGAAGAAAATCCAAGGCGTAGGAAGAAGATGTAAATAATGCATAAGTAACAGTAAATAGATCAAAATACTATAAATAAACTATAAATAAATGGAAAATCTATAATTAACACAAATAATTAAAATTAACTGAAAAGAATAGCTAAAAACAAATAGACTGAAAATAATTCTAAAAACCGTAAATAAAACTGTTAAAAAGGTTATTCAAAAATCATAGTAAAACTACAAGTATTAGAAACCCATTTATTTTAAACTACATAAAGAAATCTTAATATAATTATAATCACCGACCTTTGGTCCTAAGCTCTACCTTTGGTCTTCCCGAATCCACTTGGAGTTGTAAAATAATTGAACTTATAACTATTTTCTCCTTTGGAAAAATTATTTCATTTAGGGTCCTTCCTAGAAAGGTGAACCTAATTGGAGAAAACGTAGAATGAGAAAGTGTATTAGGTCTAGGGGTCTATTTATAGGGGTAGAAGTGGATATCAGACCATTGTATTTAGGGATTGAATAGGATGCAACCATGTCATAAGCTGAATAGGAACCATCGGATGTAAAAATGGATGGACCGGATTGGTCAGAAGAATGCAAAACATGTCACCATAGGCTCTGGAACATTCAAATGAACAAACGTTCAATATTTCGTAAATAACGAAGGTGGGTCGACCAGACGGTCGACCGCCTGGGTGCCCAGGTCGACCAGTCGGTCGACCTGCTTATATTTTTTTCACTTGTTTTGTTTATTTTATAACTTGATCATATTAGCTCGGTTTTTGACGTTCTTATATGGAAATTGACCAAAAAATTACCTTGGACACAATGGTGCAATTCTCCTGGCTTAATTCTGATAATTTCACAAAGTTATTTTATTATTTAGTTAATGAACGAAATAACTATTATAGGTTGCAATTCGTGTTGTTGCACATGGAGTGCTGGCCGTATCAAAGGCATTGACCAAGAAGAGCATGAGCATGACATATTAAAGAGTCCTAGAGGATGAATGATACTTGACTCCTTTGTTGAGCGTAGGTTTCCTTATGACTGTAAGTTTCGATGGATTACTGATTGAAGATGCACATTTCATTTAGAGAAATGGGAAGTAAGAAACTATATGTTGCAAATATCCAAAGGTAAGGAATAATAAGAGTGGAGAAATTTATAGCAAGAAGGTGTACATTAATCACCATAAGAAGATAACCGAATTTTTGTGAAGGTGAGTAGAAAGACGGAAGGTTCGAAAGTAAGGACGATTAAAGACTGTTTCTATGTTTAACCCCATGCAAAATGATTTTTGGAAGTTCTTTGAAATGTTTCGAATGAGTTTTTCAAAGGATTTATTGAGAAGTTATAGTTTTGAAAATGTAAGTAAAATTTGAAATTCTTAATTTTAAATTGGTCGAGTTAAAGATTTTTGAATTAATTTTTTTGAAAAACTGGTTTTTCATTTTTGAAATGAACGGAAAATAGAGTGTAGGTTTGGCTTGATGATTTTTCCTATTTCATGTAAATTTGAAATTGCTTTTAATAATTCTTTTTAAAGGGTGGATAAATGGAAATAGTACTAGATACATATGGCGTATAGAGAAAAGGGTATGAATGCCCGGTGACTAAGATAGGAGAAATATAAATAGTGGTAATATTGGGAAATTTAGATAGAAATAGCATTAGGAATTTGTATTATAGGATTAGTAATCTAGTTAAAAATAAATCGGAGAAATGTAACACTAATAGGGCAGGAAAAATGGATAAATCCCGTAGATATGTAGTAATTGCTCATATATTTTAGATAGATGCTTAGACCGATGTTGCAATTGCTTACATCTTTTAGAAGTCCCCCTTTTATGCTATTAAATTCTCTTCCAAAGGTGGAAGCAGAAATATCATGAGTCGTCGGAAGAAAAAGGATAGAAGCTATCGTTATTTACTCCATTTTTCAGTATTTTAAGTTATGGATTGATATTTTTGAAAAAAAAAGGTTTGGTATGATAATTGAGTTTTTAATGTTTTGAGTTAAATATCCTACTTTTAAAAGATGTAAATCTCTATTATAGAAAGTCCTTAAAAAGGTAAAGTTGATTAGAAAAAGGAAATTTTACATGGTTCTCTTTTCGAAACCAAACAATGTTTGAATATGATAAAAATGTTTCTAAGTTATATTTTTAAAGGATAAAAGTTCGGATAAAGTACTTCATGATTGTGAAGTTTTAGTTTTATAAAGAACGGTTAGAACCAAAACAAAATTTTAATATGGAGTAGATATGGATCACTGCTTAGGTAAGATAGGGTAAAGGTTTAAGCTATGGATATTAGTAGGGAAGCAACAAGGAATCCATGTTAGATATAAGGAATGTTGATATGGACCTAAGAATATTTTATTAGATATATTTGGAAACCATGAGATGAAACCTCAGAGGAATAAGAAATGGTATCAAAATACAACTTTGTGGGTCCTAGAGTACATGAAGCATCAAGGATATAGGGAAAGTAAACACCAAAGTTTGAGGATATTGTCAAGAGATTATGATTGAGAGAAGATAGTATGGTTGGAGAAGAGAGTAATAAGATGCGAAACCCACATAAAGGATGTTAGTTGACACAAGGTTAGACAAGGCAAGATAGGTGGTAGGAAAATTATTCGACCAAGCTAATTTTCCTAGGAGTTATTCTAAATGTGCATGGTTTATATTTTTTTACCTACTATAGTGTAGGAATGTACAATTTATCACGTAATCGGGTAGAATGACTGAAGCAATGTATAGACATTATTTATTAGAAGTCAAGGAGGTAAGTTAAGTCATATTTGAATAATATATTGGAAATGTCTGTCTTCATTTAGTAAGGAGTGTTAGGGCCACAACATCATTAACATCAGTTAATGATGATGGCAGCTTCCAGTAAAATTTTCTTTTAGGGTTTTTGGGTTGTAATTACTAGTTGTCTCCTTAGGTTGGAAAAGCATACAATATGATATGAGATATGTTCTTATTTTATCACCATGTTGATTTTATGGGTGGGATTAGATCTTTATATATATTGGGAAACGATGTAAATAAGAAGATCTCATAAGGACACTTAACTAGCGATAAAATGTAGGTAAGACTTGAAGTCTATAAGATTAATTAGGAAATTAAATTAGAAAGTAGAAATTAGAAGTGCTTAGATTCCAAAACTTAAGAATTTTGGGAAAAATAAATTTTGGCAACAAATGATAGGAAAAGGTTGTTGTGAAATCATAGGTCAATGCCCCTATGTTTGAAAGCAAAAATTTATAAATACGCTTGTAGGTAGTCATTATTTAGAATAGACGAAATGGTTTTCCAAATCTAAGATTAACTGCACAATACTAGGGTTTATTATATACATTAACTCATAGATCGAGTCTCGATTATGTTAAGACGTGGCCTGATTTGTTTTAAAAATGGAGCAGCAAATGTTTTGAAAAATTATGTTCGAATGCTTTTGACATTTTTTGTTTAAATACTGTTGAGAGGTTAGGTTAAATGCATTTGGATAATTTTGTTTAAACGCTTTTGGGAATTGGATTTTTCAAACTATTTTTCACATTTGGTTGAAAAAAGGAAAAAGAGTTTTAACTGAAAATGAAAATTTTAAAATTTTCTAGTGCCACATGCTTAACGTAGGGTGGATTGACATGTTGTTGAATATGATTTATCTGCCCGACAAGGGTGACAGTATACTTAAGATAGTAATAACAAGGGAAAAGGTCGTTTAGCTTTATAATTTCTATTTCCATACCTTATTAATAGTGAAATGAAACTTGCGCTTAGGATAGTTACATTTAACATTCACAAATAAACCTCCTTCTGCAAATTGTACTAGGAAAAGTTGAAAATTTTTAGGACAAAATAAAAGGTTTCAAGGTACAACGGAATAGGTACCCAAAAGAAGGTTGCAGTTGTAAAATCTTCCATCTAAATTTTATTTTTGGCATAGGAGTATGGATTAAGAAAAACTAGATTTTCAAAAAACTTGGATATTATTTATGTGCTAGGTTTTGGATTGTAGGGATTGATGCAAAATTAGTAAAACCATACTTCTACTAGCGCGAGCGAGGAAAATTTTGTGGCAAAAATGATTTTTTATATTTAAAAACTTACATACATATAGAACTGCCAGTATATATAAGTTGTTTACATCATATTTTCAAAATATTTTTAAAAGAATGCATTCATATAAGAGACATCAATTTAGATTAATTATGCATGCATGTTTTATATGTTGTGATGCATTATGCACCTGTACCAGTTTAGCTACAAAATTGGGTGTACACCAAGTGGTTGGATAGCTTAGATTGGTTGTGCGCTATGTTATATGAGTCGACCCTCAAAGAATTTTGATTATGAAATTCTTTAGAGAGGGAGAATATAACGCGCAGTAAATTATCAATAATTAGTAAATAATTTATAATGCTCCAAAACGTAATTTTTTGAAAATGACGGAATTTGACCATGAAATTTGCACCATTGTGTTCGAGGTGTTTTTCTAAGCTCTTATGATGTTTTGCAATCGAAGCTCAAACAAAGAAGTTATTAGCGTTTCAAGTTTCCGAAGAGATAATAATTAAAAACAAAAGAGGAAACAAATAATAATAAATGTGGGACCCCATGGTTGACCCCCTTACTTGGGACGGCGAACACTTATAATAGGCGGTCGACTGGTCAAGGGGTGGCGGCTAGGGTTTAAAAGTAACAATCCGTCATTTTGAACGTTTCTAGTTGGTTTAATTACCGACTAGAGGCGGTCAAGGCGGCGGGTCGTTACATTAAACCTTGGCCAAACGACCCGGATTTAATTATTTCAATCTAACAGTTACGATTAATTCGAGTGCCTACAAACACAGGCATAACCCCACACCTCACTTCTATTATTTTCTAATCTAAGCAGCAAAGCTCTGCCATATTCCATTCTCCATTATTCCTATTAATTATAAAATATTATATCTGTATATGTATGTGTGTGTGTGTATAGGGCAGAAAATAAAAGAGGAGAGAAGCAAATCAGAGTCGCGAAAGAAAAGGTAACTTCAATTATTATAAATCCATATTTCCCTTTACCTCAAATCTCTTCTCGAATCTATAATTCTAATAGTATGTATAAACCCTATTATATATATTCTCTTGGATTAGAATGGAAAATGAGACAAGTAAAGGAATGGATTCAGACTTGGAAGATTTGGAAAGCTAGAAGATGAGTGGAAAATTATGTAATTTATTTATAACATCAAAATTTATATCGTTGAAATTATATTTAATTATCGTGCATGTATAATATATGATTATTTATAGGCTTAAAACAAATATATAGGATTATCGCCTACATATTCCATAAACAACGTAATAGGAATAGGAATTGTAACGACCCATGATTTAGTCACTTGGAATGTGAATATTTGATATATTTTTAAATAATTAAATAATGGATTTTATAACTCAATTGGACCTCTTTTATATAATAACTAATCATAGTAAACTTGTTCCGAAATTTGGCTTATAAAACAAATAATACAAAGAAAAATTGAAAATGTGACCGGAAATAGTTTTTTTAACTTTCGAATTTTCATCATCCAAAAGTTGTCGGAATGTGCTATGCACAATTATGTACATATGTGCACACTTATTCAAATAACAAATACTTTTACTAATGGAATTATTTAAATAAAAACTAGTTTGAAAAGATACTTAATTAAATAGAGTAAGTGTGGACTTTTCTTTTATTATAAAATGTTTTAAATTACAAATTATAATAACAAATGGACATTAAAAAAGAGATGCGATGGCTTAGTGCGACAAAAAGGACGGATGCACATAACAAGAGGGAGGATTGTGTGTTGCCAAATTTTTAAAGGAGGGTAGTTGCTTTTATTAAGGAGGGTTAGTTTAGTAATAAACTAATTTTTAATTTCTATAAAAAGAACACCTCCTTTTCGGTTTTCTTCTTTACTTCATGAAACACACCACACCCCTTACTATACCCAAAAGGATGCACTAAAATGTGTGGTGCATTGTAGGTATAACTAAGGCTAAAAGAGACTAAGATTCGCAACACAAAAGTAGATAAAAACAGTGGAAACAAAAATAATAAGTTGCTAAAAGTAAAACTTCATAATATATATAACGATAAAACCAAATACATCATATGTCTAAAAATACCCATACATGTCCTACGAAATCAAAAACCATAGCCTCGATAAAATCAGAGTATGAATCATCCCTCATGTAGTGCCAGTACAATGAAAGAACTAAAAGCTGAAAATAAAGAGAAATAAATGATAAATCTCCACCCATCAAGTCTCAAAATGCCTATATCTACTATCCTCTCCCTTACAAGCCTATGGGGGAAAGAGGGAAAATAAAGGAGTAGGTCGGACAAAAAGTCTGGTAAATGATAATAATTACTAGTATTTTTAAGCAAAGTAAAGATTGTATAATTTACAGTAGTTCGAGTTATAAAAGGAAATGAAGGAAATAGGAAGAAAGAATAAGATGGAAATAAATACGAGTTAACAATTGCTAAATTAGTATGATAAGTTAACTTTGATTGTTTGCATTTGTCCTTGATAGCTGCTATGATTAGGCTGAATTCCTAATTCTACCCTTTTGATCGGCCTTCTACTTCATAGTGCCTACTATGGACTAGACGCGATAGCTCCCTACACAGTAGACATTAGTGTCCATGAAAGACGCACAGACTAAGCGCTTCGAACCCAATAGTGACTTATCTCCCTTTATCGATGTTGCACTCTTGGTCACCACCGGTTCGCACTATCTATTGCTCCCTCTTTTGACTTTTTATTTACCCTAGACAGCATAAGCTTGCCCTTATCTCACTTCAGGCTATTTTAAGATACTATGTCCATAGAAAAGAGAGAATGCGGTTGGTATCGGTCCCTGTAACGACCCGATTTTTCGACAATCGACATCGATAACGTCCATTGTATCAAATGCCGAACAATTGAATGCCAGAAAACCGAACCATTAGGGTTAAAGAAGAAGGAGGTAGAAGAAGAGGTAGAAAACAACATCTGAATCTCACAAACGCATCGGAATAAAATATAGTAGATAATAATTGATCTTTACAAAAAAAGAAACTTTATATGTTTTATACATTGCATCATCAGAGTACATCACAATCAAACAATTACTGGATAGTTATATTAACTTGTCCTCACAACACTGACTATACAGCTAATCACACACAATGGAATATTTATCAAATATGTGTGATACGTCTCGTCATCCAGCTCGTCTCCTAAGAACCACAGCATCCTTTCCTAGATCTATAATACTCGGTCTGACCCAAGCATTACAGTTAAATAACACCCGAGTCAGTCTGGAAAACCGGCACGAGAAAACACACTCAATTGGAGTATTAAATTTTTCAAAACATTTTGAAATTAAAGGTATCTCGTAAAACCACGCCACAAATAAACATGTCGGGTTTTTACCTTATGATAACCAAAACATTTCTTATAAAATCCTTTGATATTATAGTAGTGTCTATATACAAATACTTATTCAAATAGATTAAATTGTTACATTATTAAATTCCAGCTAATAGGTATACAAACAAAACCGTAATGGCACGTAGGGAGAATGGATTTCCATCAATGGAAGGGCTACTAGGTACCGCCCGTCATAGTACATGGTCTAGATCACCGTACCGAGGATCCACCATGATCTCTGCATCACAAGACCGGAGCTACCCCATACTGGATAGTCCGAATAAGTTCACCACGTGGTTAGGATCAGCAACCGCCCACACAGCTGAAATAAAGGACCATCTAGACAGGGGCGACCTTACCCTAATCAGTTGCTAGCCACTTAGCCTTGTATGCACCTCCACTGTTTTAGCATTCCTGATTGATGAGGCTCGAGGCTATGCATTACCTTTTATCACACTTTAACTTTGAATGCTCATCATCCTCCAGATGATGTTCTGAAAGCATTCGTCCATACAAGTCCATTTCGGTTCGAACGGAATCGAATGCACTACTCCTATTACATCCATTTTGGAATCACCCTTAGGATTAGTAGCGATTATCCGTTGCACTTCATGCTCTATCTACGACTCCAAGCTCTTGTCTTCCTCACGAAAATGTTCAAACCAGATCGAAGTGGTTTTCGGAAAATTAATCCTGATCCCGGTCTCTTCGAAACGATCAACGCATTGGCCAATATTGATAGTCGATTATTTAACTATCAAATAACATTCACAAACAACCATCAGAATTAAATAATTTGCCAAATTATTTATTATTCAAAATATCTCCGTAAGAAATCTTCTTCACTTCAATCTTTTGAAATCAGTTTCAAATCTCTTTCCACTCGCGGAATAAATTCCCAAAATTGTTTATTTCCTAGTGAAAATTACAAGTCTAAATTCTTTAGATTTTAAAATAATTTAAATCACTTTATTCTAAAATATACTTTAAAAATTTAAATTAAAACTACCTAAACAGTTTATTCAAATATATATATATATTTTAAATATTTTAAAAATAAAACTACTTTATAAAATATAAAACTAATTTTTAAAATAAAATTTAAGCCAAACTAAATTTTAAAATACGAGTTACGAAATTCTATACAAGTTTCAAATAAAAATTTAACCAAACTATCTTTAAAATAAAACTATTTTATAAAATATATGTTAGCGCCAAAATTGGTCACTAACATCCAAATCCAGATGAAAGCACCAAGTACCAGTCACAGCTCACAGATGGATTGTACGTAGAGAGTATAAATGTGAAGAATGGTAAAAATTAAAACGAAAGCAGTAAAGAACAACAGATTTTAAAGTTGTTCGGCTAGCTCCGACCTACGTCCACTCTAGAAATTTCCTTTTTATTGCTGTAATAATCGATTACAGTTACAGTTCAAAGTTTGACAATGACTAAATGCCCTAGCCTTAGAGAAGAGAAAGTCCGAGAGTCGAAAGAAGATCCCTTTTCTGAACCTCCACATGCTGTATTTGTAGGCAAATCCTGAGTTATTGGGCTTTTTGAACGGTACAGGCCCATTAAGACCTTCCACTGAACCACATACCTCCAAGGCCGAGCGACCCTCCACCGAGCCACATTCATCTCATGCCGAATGACCTTCCACCTAGCCACATTTGTCCTATGTTGAACGACCTTCCACCGAGCTATATTCGTCCCACGCCGAACGACCCTGACCTCACCAATGCCGAGCGGCATAGCCTCACCACAATGCCAAGCGGCATAACCCTACCTCGATGCCGAGTGGGATAACCTCACCTCGATGCCTAGCGGCATAACCTCACCTCGATGCCAAACGGCGTAACCTCACCACTATGTCGAGCGGCATAACCTCACCTTGATCCCGAGCGGCATATCCAGGTGAATTCCATCCTTCTAAACCGAATCCATCATATTTCTAACTCGATAATCGTGAAGTCGACTTCGTTAAATCCGACTGTCCATGGCCTTGCCGAAAATTAGTTAACATTTGCCCCCTAAAACATGCCTTGCTGTTGTAAGGTGTGTTTTGAATAGCCTCAAGTCCGATATCCTAAGTATGTATATTAGTCACATCCATACTTTTCGATTCATAATCCAATCCATTTTATCCAAATGCCATCGTCGTATCCTTATCTGAGTTTACGACTACTCTGGATCGACATCCGATTCCGAATCTAGTAGCCAAATCCATACCCGTCTGAACTCGACAATCGATTTCTAATCCATCCACATCCAACAACCAATAACCATGTCTGTGACCTCTCCGGGTTGATGTCCAAATCCTGGACCATTCCGGGTCCATGCTTGAATCCTTAGCTGTTCATAGCCAGTATCCAAATTCATAACCTCTTCGGGTTCTTGTCAAGCGCAATCCACACTTGACGACCTATTTTAAGTAATTCCATGGTGTTCCTGGTTTAGCATCCATGAAAGCCAAATAAATGACATAGCTTAAGTCCTAAGCTGAATTCTGGTCGCTCCGGACCCTTGCCGAGTATAGTCCATACTCGATGATCTGTAATAATAACCAATAACATAGGGCCTAAATCCTAGGTCGAGTCCTGGTCTCTCTAGACCCTTACCGAGCACAGTCCATCCTCGACATCCTGAAATAATAACCGATAATATATGGCCTAAGTCCTAGGCCGAATCCTGGTCTCTCCAGACCCTTGCCGAGCATAGTCCATGCTCGACGACCCTTTAGCCAAAATCCAAAGGAAAATCTGATCAAAATCCAATCCAAAATCCACATCCAACCAGAAAACCAAAAATCCGTATCAAAAAATCCAAACCAAAAAACGAGCAAAACAAGGAATTCAAATCAAACTCCAAAACCAAATCAGAAAAAGCAAATGTCCAAGTCAAAGGGAAAAAACAGATTTCACAAACCGAGGCGTCTCAGTAAACCATCATCTCAGAGAATGCTTGAGGGATATCTACGATCCCATACAAGAGTAAGTGATTTAGCCGATTGCCCGAAGTTTGTTACTTATTCAAAACCATTAAGATTAGTTGATGATCAACCGACCACCATTCCTGGGCCTCATGCCCTCGTCGTTCAAGGTAGACGGTGGTTGCTCTTGTTCCACCGTTGCATTCCGAGTTCCGACATTTTGTCACAACTGACCATTTCTAACATGCTCCTTGATTATGTCCTTCAAATGCCAGCAGCTGTTAGTATCATGCCCGTCCATGTCATGAAAAAGATAGTGCCTTCCCGACGCCCTTTCGTGTTCTGAGGGCTCCCTCCTCACCGGCCTTCGATACGGAAGGCGATCTCGAGTATCCAAGAATAACCATTCCAATGTTGCATTCAGTTTGGTGTAAGTGGAGAACTTTGGTTCTCCGCAGCATTTCCTTTTCCCTTTATCCTTGTCCTTACCCGAGCTTTCACCAGGTAGTCCTCCAACCTTAACCAGGTTTACCTCCTTTGACCTCATGTCCAAGCATGCATCTTCTTGAAGGAGGAATCTCCCAGCTTCATGGAAGAATTTCCCAAGATCCAACGGTTGGTCCCCTATCAATGATACTTTGAAATCCGAATTATCTCTGGGTCCTGATACCACAGCCATCAGAACCATTGATGGATCCGGCCGATCCATCGAAACAACTGCTGCGTTAAACTGAGTTAAGAATGTCCTTAGCGATTCATCCTCCCCATGTTTAACCAACGTCAATGTCATCATGTTCTTTGGGCTTTTTATGTGAACTCGAAACTAACTTAAGAACCTGTCCACTAGTTCCGTCCATGTTCCAATGGATCCATCCTCCAGCTGCTTGAACCACATGGCAGGTATATCAACCAAGTAAAGGGGGAAACATCAGGCCATAACCTCCTCTGTTGCCCCCAGCCCTTTCGTATGCCTAGTGTACCTCATCACGTGTTATGTTGGATCCATCTTCCTGTTGTACACTTCCAGAGTGGGATGTTTGAAATCGGGCGTATTTCTAGCCATCCTGATGTTTCGGGTAAACGGATTTTTGTTGACTTCCTCCGAATCCCTGTTTTCAGACCTCCACGAATAGTCTGCTTGATAATGTCGGCCAATCCGGCATTTCCAACCAAGGGTTTCCCCTCATCCATGTTTTCGAACTGCCCTCCAAGTCCCCGGGGAAATTCTGGCACATATTCCTCATCACGTATTCTTGTATTCCTGTTGGTGTCGGGCCGCATAGCATCATCCAGTATCCCTCCATGAACTGGTCCAGCATTACCTGGTGGTGTGTCTCCGAGTCTTAGTGCATCCAGATTGTTAGTTGTTTGTTGATTGGGAGCTGCCTCCTGTTGAATCCCTCCATCCAACTGCTGGTTGAGTTCCTCTAGTCCAGTTCCTAGAACTTGAGCACCTGCAGTTCCTCGTTGTCCAAATTGCCTTAGAAGAGCCCGCGTCATCTCCTCTTGTCATTTCATCATCTTCTCCAACATGGAATTCATTGTAACCCATATCTCATCCCGAGTTATGTAGACGGATGCATGATCCTCTCCAGCTCCGGAGGATGCCGCTTGACATCCTTCCTAATTACTTCTTTCCGCTGCTTGCTTCCTTATAGGTGTTCTAGCCATTGCTTTCCAAAATCCTAGTTTCTAACCTTTTCAATCCAAAATCCAAGCTCCAAAATTCCTGAGTACTAGCTTTCTCGGTGAAAGCACCAAAATGTTAGCGCCAAAATGGTAACTAACGTCCAAATCCAGACGAAAGATCAAGAACCAGTCACAGCTCATAGATAGATTATATGTAGAGAGTATAAATGTGAAGAACAGTAAAAATTAAACGAAAGCAGTAAAGAACAATAGATTTTATAGTGGTTCGGCTAACTTCGACCTACGTCTACTCCAGAAATTTCCTTCTTATTGCTGTAATAATCGATTACACTTACAATCCAAAGTTTAACAATGACTAAGTGCCTTAGCTTTAGAGAAGAGAAAGTTCGAGAGCCGTAAGAAGATCCCTTTTTGAACCTCCACATCCTGTAAATCCTGAGTTGTAGGGCTTTATGAATGGTACAGGCCCATTAACACCTTCCACTGAACCACATATCTCCAAGGTCGAACGACACTCCATCGAGCCACAATCGTCCCATGCCGAATGACCTTCCACCGAGCCACATTCATCCCATGCCGAACGACCTTCCACCGATCCATATTCGCGCCATGCCAAATGACCCTGATCTCACCAATGCCGAGCAGCATAGCCTCACCTCGATGCCGAGCGGCATAGCCTCACCTCGATGCCGAGCGACATAGCCTAACCACTCTGCCGAGCGGCATAACCTCACCTCGATGCCCAACGGCATAACCTCACCTCGATGCCGAGCGGCATATCCATGTGAATTCCATCCCTCTAAAACGAATCCATCATATTTCAAACTCGATAATTATGAAGTCGACTTAGTTAAATCCGCCTGTCCGTGGCCTTGTCGAAAAGCGGGTTAACATTTTCCCCCCAAAACATGCCTTGTTGTTAGAAGGTATGTTTTGAATAGCCTCAAGTCCGATATCGGAAGTATGTATGTTAGTCACATCCATACTTTCCGGTTCATAATCCAATCCATTTTATCCAAATGCCATCGCCGTATCTTTATCCGACTTTATGGCTACTTGGGGTCGACATCTGATTTTGAATCCAGTAACCAAATCCTTAGCCAAATCCATGTCCGTCTAAACTCGACAACCGAGCTCTAATCCATCCACATCCATAAACCAATAACTGTGTCTGTGACCTCTCCGGACTGATGTCCAAATCCTAGACCTTTCCGAGTCCATGCCCGAATCCTTAGCTGTTCTTAACCAGTATCCAAATCCGTAACCTCTCCGGGTTCTTGTTAAGCGTAATCCACAGTTGACAACCTATTTAACTAATTCCGTGGTGTTCTTGGTTCAATGTCCCTGAACGCCAAACAATGCCGTGGCTTAAGTCCTAAGCCGAATCCTAGTCGCTCCGAACTCTTACCGAGCATAGTCTATACTCGATGACCTGTAATACTAACCGATAACATAGGGCCTAAATCCTAGGTCGAAACCTAGTCTCTCCGACCCCTTGCTGAGCACCGTCCATGCTCGACATCTTGAAATAATAACCGATAATATATAGCCTAAGTCCTAGGCTTAATCCTGGTCTCTCCGGACCCTTGCCGAGGATAGTCCATGCTTGACGACCCTTTAGCCAAAATCCAAAGCAAAATCCAATCGAAATCCAATCCGAAATCCAAATCCAACCAGAAATCCATATCAAAAAATCCAAACAAAAAAACGAGCAAAACATGGAGTTCAAACCAAACTTTAAAACCAAACCAGAAAAAGCAATTGTCCAAATCAAAGAGAAAAAACAGATTTCACAAACCGAAGCGTCTCGGTAAACCATCATCTCATAGCACGCTTGAGGGTTTTCTCCGACCCCGTACATGAGTAAGTGATTTAGCTGATTGCCCGGAGTTTCTTACTTATTCCGAACCATCAAGAATAGTTGATGACCAACCGGCTACCATTCCTGGCCTCACGCCCTCGTCTTTCAAGGTAGATGGTGGTTGCTACTGTTCCACTGTCGCATTTCGAGTTCCGACATATTGTCGCAACTGACCATTCTTAACATGCTCCTCAATTATGTCCTTCAAATGTCGGCAGCTATTAGTATCATGCCCGTCCAGGTCATGAAAAAGACAGTGTCTCCCTGACGCCCTTTCGTGTTCTGAAGGCTTCCTCCTCGCCGGCCTTCGATACGGATAGCCATCAGAACCATTGATACTTTGAAATCCGAATTATCTATGACTCTTGATACCATAGCCATCAGAACCATTGATGGATCTGGCCAATCCACCGAAATAACTGATGCATTAAATCGAGTTAAGAATATCCTTAGCGATTCATCCACCCCTTGTTAAACCGACGTCAACGTCATCACGTTCTTTGACCTTTTTATGTGAACTCGAAACAGACTTAAGAACCTGTCCACCAGTTCCATCCATGTTCCAATGGATCCATCCTACAGCTGCTGTAACATCCCGCCTTTTTCGCACGCTTCAAATCGACACACATGCCGATTCAAACCATATGGAAGGCGGATTGTTATGGGGTAAATAAGAAAAACAGAGAAGAAATAAACAAAATAGAATCTCACAGCGGAAGGATAAAATATAATAATAAAATATATAGTTTATAAAACTATTTACAAACATTTATATAATACATATCAGAGTTACACATACCAATAACAATGCAGCGGAAAAATATGAGTGTAGTGGAATAATAGTAGATAATAGTAATACAAATCTTCGTCTTCGTCCTCCAGAGCTAAAACTTCAAATCCTGAAACGCTCGGACTGACCCGAGCGAATTTGAAAAGACAAAAACACTCGAGTCAGAACTAAAAGATCTTATGTGAGTAAAATTAAAAGAAATAAATATGAGTACAGTAACTCAAGAGATGCTCGGGATTTACATCTCCTAAGGGTCCGTTAAACTATTTACTACGTAGTATATTGCGCTATTATAATAATGTCTATTTATAAAATAAACTTACTTTTTAATAGCGTTAAGGGGTTACCCATATAGCCCTTAACACGGAATATATTCCCATAGTCTATACATTACCGTAATCTCCCCCGTAATGGGCGTCGTCACAGGGCACTCCATAGGTATGGTACAAAACAAAACTCGTAGTAAAGGCTCGGTATGGTAGGTGACACGACACAACTAGGCAATGCCAGGGTAGATATACCAATTGCTATCCGGGCTGGTGGAAACGCGCAGCTGCCGCCCACCTCGAACAAACTCCCCCAAAATCAAAAATAAAAGTGGCCACTGAATCAATCCAAAGTCAAAGTATAATATCGAAGAGGAGTGTCCGATCAGAGGAATGACCTCATTGGCCCGAGAATCGCTCCTGTTTTAGCCACCTTATGCCAACTCACGGGAGTCGGGTCCACGTATTTACCTTACAGGAAACGCCGCCACCAACCTACTTCATTTTGAAATCTCCACCGCGTACACGGTTAGTCAAAGTTGTTTTCGGTATCGACGGAGAGTATGTCCATATTCGATCCCGGCCTCTTTGCCAACCAATCGTTATTATAACACCGCGGTCATTTAAAATAGTTTATACTTTAAAACCAGAATAAAAATTCCATTTCAAAACTATGAATACGATATCATCTTAAAACCCAAAACAATATGATATCATTTTATCCAAATATATTTCTTTTCCGAAATCATACTGCTTTAAAATTTAAAATATCTGGAAACCAAATATTTGACTTATACTTTCAAAGCATAATATTTCGAAATTCATATATTTTAAAACCATAACTTCTAAAACTTGAATGGTTTGGATATTCAACGGTATATAAAATAAATGGTTTGACTTTAAGGTTACTTTGTAAAGAAAATAATTTCCATGGCTTTACAAATATATTTCTTTATTTAAAGTCTAAACCAAAATTTAAATATCACTTTCAAGTTGCAACACCACTTCAATTTCTATATATATATATATATATATATATATATCCATTTGGAGTATTAATATTTCAAAACTAAAGTTAGAATTTATTCCTTCAACCAAATTAAACATTCTATTATTTAGTCTTGAATATTTACATAAAAATCCATAAATAAAACTCCAATTTCTAGCAATTAAATAATTTCTTCAATTAAATTATACTAGAATATTCATTTTAAATTTATCTTGGAAAAATCCAGTTATAAATATCATACCTTAAAATTTTCCAAACTTAAACAAATAATATGAATTATCAAATTCCATTTCTCAGTTTTCCCATTTTTATTTAATAGATTTATACACAGCTTAAATTCAAAATTTTTAACTTCATATGTATATATATAGAAGAATAACATTTATAAAATATAAAAATTTAAAATTTTTATAAACCGTATCCCATCCAAACCATAGAAATCACTTTAAAATAATTTATATATAGACCACGGTGCCTGTATAAAATTTTCTATCCTATGGTCAAGTGATACGGATATTTATCATTTCAATCCGCAATTTAAAAATAAAATTTGCAGTTGTATATCATTTCAAACCACAATCCCGAATGAAATGAAAAATGCATGATAACTTGTAGTTTAATGATATACAATAAAACATCCATTCACCCATCATCAATCAAAATTATTTCAAACATCATCAGTTTAACAACCATCAATATATATACAATATAACAAGAAATAATTGACAGTTATTAACTAACATTTTATATTCAATTAAATTTATAACTGTTTAACTAGTAGTTTATATGCAAATAAATAAATTCTAACTGTCAATTAATATGCAATAAATGAATTAAATTGACAGTTAAATTAAATAAATGCGAATTAACCGATATGCTGAATAAAACATGCCAAACAATCATAAATAAATTTCTACTCATATCTAAAATAAATTTAACAAACATAAAAACTTTTAGAAGTTGTGAGTGGGTTAAAACACTCACCTTTTGAATTTAAATCGAATTTAAATTCAATTTAAACTCAAAAATCCAACGGTCTCCAAATCTGTCCAAACCAGCGTCATCAGATCCGGAATTTAATTACGATCCTAACAAAAGAAATTTCGCGCGAAACGGGTAACATATGAAAAAGTTGTTCAATTTTAATGAGTTGAAACAAAAATTAAATAAAACAAAATTAAACAACAACCTAATTAAAGCTTGCCACGTCATAAAGCTTCTTCTCAACTCACGTATGCTCGTCCAGGGAATGAACCCATTTCAACGCACGCCCTCCCCATCTTTGACCGTGCCTTTAGACCGCCCCAGGCCACCAGATGGTGACGCGCCTCCACCATTACGACTTCCCTAGCCGAGCTCTCCAATACCCAGAAACCAATTTGCAAATAGTCGCTCCAAATCAAAACGCCCAAATTGACTTAGGTTTCGAATTTCCTGATTTTGACCGCGATTTGCCGCTGACTCGAGTATCGATTTCGAAAACAGAGACTGCGCGTAGATTCGTATGGATGAAATCTACAACATATATTTTTTTTGGAATTTTTCTGAGATGTTTGAATGTTCATTTGAAATTTGAATAGAAATAGATCTAGGCTTGCATCCATTTGAGGAGGAGAAGGAGTTGAAGCAAAGGACGTACAGACAAATGATATAAGATGGAGGCTAGGGTTTTTTTATCGTCTATTTATAGATAGATCGCAAAAGAATAGGTGTGCACGAATTTTAACGTGCAAACGGAAGTGGTCCCAAAAGATAAATAATATTAATTACACACGTTACGGATTTAGGAAATAAATAAATTCCTTATCATTTACATTTTATTTTAACGTATATACAAATGTAAATCTAGACGTTTCGTTTACGTTTCAAAATATATCCACAATTTTATTAATTTCCAAATTGATCTAAACAAATTTAGATGTAAATTAAAAGCTGATAAGTCTATCCATTGTAGTGTTAATTTCTCCACTTCTTTATATTTAGAAATTATAAATTAAGTTTTCAAAAACCTATTTTTGATTTTCAAACTTTTATATACTCATCTTTTACCAGTAATAAGGATGCATTAACATTTATTCATGGTTTCACCTTATTATCCTCAACTTCCATTTTAATTTTCAATAATTACAATTGTTGAATGTTGATACTTTAATTAAATTTATACATCTTGCTTTCTATAATCTATATCAACAAATGGTCCAATTATAAATAGAATTAGCACTAACTTCATCTTATAGGATTAACTACTCCAATTACAAAACAAATCTACGCTAACTGCATGATTTAAGTCAATTTTGTAATTGAGTCTACATTAAATGTTATAAATTATAAATTGAAACCTCAATAAATTCGCTTATTGATTTAAAATCTTTCTATTCAGTAAATAGACATTTTATGGGTATAAATAACATTTGAATTATAACACATGTCATTAGTGCATGCTTCATTTCTTATAAACTCCCCTTTATTAACTAGAACACATTAACCAAAACAAAATAATTAATTTAGATTTATTTCAATCGATTGCCATTCTTAACTTAACATACTCAAAATGGTTAACCTAAATAATTGTTACCCTTTTACAGTCAAATTCACTTACAACCATCATTACAACAATGTTGCCATAGATTTAGATTTAATTAAATAAATTAGATAAATGGGTAAAGTTTTGTAATTATCACTAATGCCAAATATATATGCATTAATTACTACTTATTATCATGAATTCATTTATTAATTTACTAGTTGCCTTTGTCTTCTTAGATCCTATTTACTACCAAACTTTCTATTCTTAAATCTATACTCCCATTGATTTATTAAATTTGCACTTATTATGCATAATTTAGCAACTCATATATACTTTGCATCTATTCCCCAAATTTCACATTCTATTGTTACATAAATTTGCATTGATTACTATTTATTATTACTTTACTGATAAATTAGATATTTGCATTGGTTTTGCTTATGCTAAATTAATTTCCCATAATAAATAAGGTTTCAAAACAATTAATAACATTTCCTTAGCCCAAACCCCGTTTATCAATTATTTTCCTTCAATAATTCATGTTGCTATAAATACGTACATTTACACTTTATAGTTATTCTAGTATACCTATTCCAACACTCTTAACCCTTATCTTTACGTTCACCCACTTGTAATATTAATTATATTTATTACAATTCAATGTTGGCATTTATTACTATTAATTTATACAATGTTTATTGCCCTTATTTCAATTTCTTCCTTTTCATTTGCTACTCTACTATTCACAGTTTCTTCTGTATAATCCTTTCCTATATAATCCAACATACACAAATTCCAATTAAATCCAATTATTACCTTTAAATAAAACATAACATTCGAATACCTCTTATAAAATTGGAATGTTTCATTTAAGTTTATAATTGATCCACTTGTATTAACATAAATTTTTATTTTCAAATTTATTCCCATTTACGGTTAATCAATGTTATTTTACATTAACTAATTTTAATATTCACCTTAAATTTCACATCTTCAAAGTATATCTAGGAAAAATCTTTCCACCGCTTAATTTACTGAACCTTATGCAGTCTTACTATAAATAAGTTTTAAATTACCATTATTATACATTCAATTACTATCCAAAGTATTTATTCATAAATCAATTCGATATATACGTTTGTTTCCTTCTATTTGATTTATACCTAGTATACATTTTCCTAAATCCTGTTTCATTACCTTCATTAAATGGTTATCGCATTGAGATCAAATTTATTAGCTTATATCGCATTATTACCATTAACTAAAATTGGCTTACAATTTTTTTATTCAATACTCTAAATAAATAACATATTATTCCATAATTACTCTTGTTTTCACATATTCCATTCAAAAATCAAACCACAATAATTACATTATTTTATTGAATTGGAAATCTCATTTTAAATTGTTAACTTTTAATAAGAACAAATGGCAACATCAAATTCCTAACATTCATTTTATTAAAAATTATGGAAAATATGACAAATTTAGTTAACGAAATTTTCGGGTCGTTACACTCTCCCTCACTCAAAACTTTTCGTCCCCGAAAAGGAAAAGAAGGGAGAAGAAAGAATTAAATAACAATACATCTTATTCAAAATATTTAACTTATAACCAGTAATTTACTAAATTTATTACCTTAAATAAAATATACCGTTTTATAATCATTATATCCTTTTATACTTAAATAATTAAAGTTTGAAAAACATTTTCAACATAGTTCTAAGTCCAAAATTTACGGAAATTTTTGGCAGAGTCTCTTTTGTACGGAGAGGCTCGGGAAAATATAATACCAAAATATAACAAAGTATCATATAGAATATTCAAAATAGTATATCCCAACACGGGAAATATATAAAAATATCGCTACAAAACGTAATCCGGAAACGTACCTATTTGTCGGGCAAATTACGTTTAATTTATGGAACCAAAATCAGTAGCAATTTCTTCCATATCTGCATTTCCCTTATATAATCTAAAAGGTTAACTATTTATATTAAAGTGAAATATTTTCATAGTTTCAACTACTAATAATAATCAATACACAATCATCGATTTCAACAAACAGCATACACACAAACAAAACAACCATTCAGTCAAACAAGCAAATAGTTGTTCGGGTTCAAAACTTGAAATGGTACGGAATGAAAAATAACCATCCAGTGCATCATTTACTCAACAGTCTTAGATGAGACAGAATTAGATTATTTATTCATCCAACAACTTCAAATTTCCTTACCCAGCCAACCATAAAGCAAACAATATCGATTTAAACCAACGAATCAATTTAACTTATTATAAATTTATATTTCATACATTAACAGTTTGATCTTTTCATTCATATAACAGTTTATCTTTTATTTTCATTTATTTCTTTAAATTATCCTTTTATAATTTACATTTATTTCCAACAACCTTTAATTTTATTCACTCCTCCAATTATCCGTTTCCATTTATTTAGGTCATGTAAGTTTCTTCTATTTTATTACATTTAATGCACTTCTCACTTTCAATCATTTATTTAATGCTTCCATTTCTATTACATTTAGTTATAGTAACCCTTTTTAATTTCACTTAAATTCTTAATCTTATAACATCCATTCTTATAAATAAAGGATTTTATTAACTCATTAACAAGGGTTTGCAGTCATCTATTTATATTACCTACTTTTATTATATTAAACTAGTAGCATTTATCATACTTAGGTTTATAACCCTACACATCAATCCTTATTATTAAAGAATTTCATTTTATTTACTTAAGTTTAAAATCACCTATTTATAATACTTACCTTTAATTTTGGTAAAATTTCAATTTATAACTTAAGTTTATAACATTAAATTCTCATTTATAACAGAAATTCATTTAATACTTTATTATTTCCAAAATTTCTGCTTGTATAATATTCTATTCCAATCTCTTATTTAACATTTCAACTTTTCATATTTGGTAAGTTATTTATGTTAAAGAAAATGCAAATGAATTTATACAAGTTTTATCTCTTCTTTTAATTAATTTAATGTTCAATAAATCTTAAATTTTCCCTTATAAGTTAAAAAAATTAACTTCCTTTATAGCTTAGTATTTTAGTCTCTTATTTTATTTAGGGTTTCAATTATTAATTTTTTTTTTCTGTTTCACTACCATAATTGAAACAATTAATTAATGGAAATTAAGAATTAAATACCGGGTTAAATTTCAATAGATAAGTATATTCTTATAACTTATATACCTCTAATTATATTTAAATAATTAAAATTTAGATATTTCAAAATAAATCTGCAGTAGAATTTACTACAGTGGCCTTTCCCTTCGAACTCGAAAATGAAACTCGATGATGCGGCCGCCATCACCGAAATTATTTTCCAGCGACAGAGAGGAAAGTACGAAACTTATTTTCTCCAAAATCTTCTTTAAAACAATTCTTCCAAATTATACTAAATATTTATATAAGAAAATACTTATAAACAAAATTATTATAATTCATAAATCCTTTGAAAGCAAATTTCCAAAATCCCGGACTTAAGTTCTAAAATTTCCAAATTTCATTGATTTTAATTTCAATCTCATTTTACCTATTATTTAAAATTTTATTCCTAACAACCAATCTATTGCAACCAACAATATATATATATATATATATATATATATATATAATACCTTAATAAAATATTTTATATATAGAAAATATAATAGGCGAAGTTATTTCATTCACCTATATTAAAAACAAATATTATGTCGGTCTGTCCTATTAAGTGTTTAGAAATCCCTATTGATGTCATAGCGTCCCATGCACCAACCAGAATTTATAAATACAAAACAAGACAGATTAACACAATATCAAAATCTTTTTATAACACTAACAAATACTTTCTCTCGTATATACACTAAGTGACTCCCATAGGGCATTACCAACCTATTAATAAAGAGTCAAACCCCACAAAGCCAAGGTTTATCGCTAAACCAAAGCTCTGATGCCAACTGTAACATCCCGCCTTTTTCGCATGCTTCAAATCGACACACATGCCGATTCAAACCATACGGAAGGCGGATTGTTATGGGGTAAATAAGAAAAACAGAGAAGAAATAAACAAAATAGAATCTCACAGCGGAAGGATAAAATATAATAATAAAATATACAGTTTATAAAACTGTTTACAAACATTTATATAATACATATCAGAGTTACACATACCAATAACAATGCAGCGGAAAAATATGAGTGTAGTGGAATAATAGTAGATAATAGTAATACAAATCTTCGTCTTCGTCCTCCAGAGCTAAAACTTCAAATCCTGAAACGCTCGGACTTACCCGAGCGAATTGGAAAAGACAAAAACACTTGAGTCAGAACTAAAAGATCTTATGTGAGTAAAATTAACAGAAATAAATATGAGTACAGTAACTCAAGAGATGCTCGGGATTTACATCTCCTAAGGGTCCGTTAAACTATTTACTATGTAGTATATTGCGCTATTATAATAATGTCTATTTATAAAATAAACTTACTTTTTAATAGCGTTAAGGGGTTACCCATATAGCCCTTAACACGGAATATATTCTCATAGTCTATACAGTACCGTAATCTCCCCCGTAATGGGCGTCGTCAGAGGGCACTCCATAGGTATGGTACAAAACAAAACTCTGTTGAATATGCGCTTATATGTTTTTGTTTGATGATAATAAACATATATATTCATTTAAATGTATTTGGTAATGTACTATTTTGTTTTTCATAGATTAAATAAATATTTGTTGAATAAAATAAATTACACAGAATTTGAATTTGAATTCAAAAAGAACAAGTTACACAGATTTTGAATTCAAACAGAAATTTTATTCAAACAAATATTTATTACAATCTTGAATAGTACAAATTCATGCTCTCACTATACATATACATTTCTGATTACATCACGATTACATCATAAATATTTTTACATTGATAACCTCACTACATATCACTCACACTCGTATTTTGTCTTCAACTGCATTCCAGTTTGAATCCAGCATCTGAGAAATCTGCAAAATATTCACTAACGCAGTAAAATTGAAAAAGAAATATTTTTGCAATATAAAATGAAATACGATTTTTGAAAATATGATTTGCCTCAGTTATTTGGGTTGTTCGTCATCATTCACACTTGATTTCATCACAAAGTAGTGCACATAGATATTACAGGGACAGGTAGCCATAAGTGGCTGCAATACACACGTGTGCATTCATACACGTGTGCACTGCCTCGCCAACTCGTGTGCGCAGCCAACAAGAGCAAGTGTACAACAGTGTCAAGTTGCAAACAGTTCAAAGCTTCGACAAATCACAACAGACCAATTCCAAATGACTCAGTGAAGTCAAAGTATGCAACTACGTGACATAAATGCAACTACAACGATGCAAGCGAAGAACCAAAGTCAGTGGCAAGCTACAAACTGCAACGTCAAGTTCAGACCAAACAGTCGAAGACATGAATGCAACAAAGTTCACAAGTGCAGACACAAGGGTAGTAATACAAAGTAAAGTGGTAACAAACATGAAAGGAATCGAGTCAGTAAGGCAATGCACAAAGGAAGTAACAGTAAGAACAGAGACCATAGCAACTGCATAGCAACAGCAACAAGATCAAGTGACAACATAGAGCAGTCATAATGAAACTGCAGTGCAACTACAATGAACACCACTGACCAGTGAATACAAGAACAAGTTGAGATGCACAATGCTACCAAGTAAACAAACTCAAGATTACAGGGCAGTGGACAGTACAAGCCTGCAGAATGTAAATGGACTCGACCAAGTATACAAGTGCTACAAGCAGCAATGTGCAATTGCAGTGAAGCTACTGAAGGCAACATGAAGAAATGTACATGCACTAGTGATGAAAGCTACAAGATACACAAGTTTAGTTCATATACCAGTGATACAAATGAAACACAGTGGGAACAACAATGAATACTGCAACATGACCAAATGTCAAAACTGCATCAATCACAAATGCAATGCAAGTGGAGTAATGGGTGAACAGAACACCATGATATTCAGCTCAATGAATACTGTAACAACAAACTCAACCAAGACAAGACTGCATGTACATGAATGCATCAATAAACCAAACTGCAAGACCTCAAGTGACATGGTGAAGTAGCACAAAGTACAGTGCAACTTAAACCAATATAGCAGCAACTCCAAAACCAAAGTGAAATAGAATGCAGTGGACACAAACGATGAAGCAAAGCAATATGAACTGTCCAGTTACAACCACAAAGGCACAATGCATCAACATAACAGCAAAGACTACTTGCCACAATATCAAATACATGAAGCAGTTCAAATCCAAGAATATATACAATGCAAATGTATGCAACAGTGTGATAGATCAAGTGACACAGGGAATCGAAAAAATGCAGACTAACAGCTACATCAAAAGCAAACAACAACTCACATGTTTGAAACCACTCGAGTGAAACAGTGGAGCCATAAGAAATAAAGAAATGCAGATCAATGATATCAAGTCCAGTGATGTAAACAGTGAACAACGGTGCAATGTTCAAAAGGAGACTAGTAAAGATGGCCAGAGATGAAGACAGGGACAAACACAAGATGGTCGAAGCAGTGCCGAAGTCAGAATTTTCGAAAATAGGATGCTAAAGTCAAGTCAGAGAATTCAACAAAAATATTCGCCTTTGAAAATGTCAGCAATGAAAAAGGGGAAGTTTTAATGCCGTGTGAATCAAGAAAATCGAACGCAACACAATCAAAGCCGTGCGTATCAAGGTGTAATTAAAATCAGGAAAGCATAATTTAGGAAAGTATCGAATCGGTACAAGCAAAATCAAGTGTCCAGAATTCATATAAATACAATCCCAAAATCATCATCGGCTGTGGAGGAAAATCGAATCAAATCCAAACACAAACCCAAGTTCATCATCGGCAATCGAGTTTGAGTTCTAAAATCACAAAAACACAAACAAGCAAAGAATTTACATACCGCAGCAGTAAAATCAATCATAAGAAGCAGCTGCTAACAATTTGCAACCTCGAAGTCGACACAAATCAATCGTCAGAGAACGAGCAAGCCGAGCAACGCAATCTCAAAGTCAACCAAATCATCAGAGAACGAGCGCGAGCAACATCAGAGGAATCGAATATTGAAAAGCCCCAATTTGGATCGCAAGCCCTAATTTCAGAACGAACAAAACAACAGAGGCCGCCATTTTTCTTCTCAAACAAAAGACAGTGGATCGGGTTAAAGATAAAGGGGCCGGCTTTGTTAATTACAAAGGGTTTTTTAGTTATTTAGGGTTTTAATTAAAGGGATTTTCTTATTTTTTAATTGAGAAAAAATTACGGGTCCAAAGTTGTATTTTAATTTTTGCTCCTGGTTTTATTTTTGAAACTGTTTTTTCTTTTCGAGTCGAAGAATTTGTAAATCACCACCTAGGGATTAGGTAGTGTCAGATTGTCTATTTAGAATTAGTTCAGTGAGCAGGGAGTGCGAGTTTGCAAAGCTCTATAGGCGGGAGCAGTGTTTGCGAGTGAGCGAAACTCTATAGGCAGGAGCAGGGTGTGCGAGTCTAGTAGAGTGTTTGTGAGTGGGAGCAAAAGGGTCTGCGAGTCTAGTAGAGTGTTTGTAAGCGTGATACTGTTTAATTCTAATAGAAATCTGGGAATGCAGCAGTAGGCAGGGGTTGCCGAAGCTGGGTAAATTTTGTGTGTGATATACTTTTCAGCATATTTGTTTCTGCAATTATATTTCTGTGTTTAATTTGAGAAAATTTGCTATAACCCTATTCACCCCCCCTCTAGGGTTAATCTAGATTCTACAAGTGGTATCGGAGCCCGGTATATTTTTTATTTAACTCTAGAGTCATGAGTCTACAAAATAATGCTTTTTCTGAGGGGCAATCTATCGTTAGGCCACCCATGTTTAACGGGAACGATTATGCTTATTGGAAAGTTAGGATGAGTATTTATCTTAGTTCCGTTGATTATGATGTTTGGGATATTATTGAAACTGGCTATAAACCTCCCACTATAATCGTTGGTGAGACTGAGATTCCTAAACCTAAGGATAGGTGGGATGCTAACGATAAGAGATTGAAAACGACAAATGCTAAAGCCATGAATGCTTTGATATGTGCCCTTGATAAAAATGAATTTAATAGAATTTCTCATTGTACAACAGCACAGGAAATATGGCATACTTTGGAGGTGACACATGAAGGAACTTCTCAAGTCAAGGAGTCTCGACTAGCCCTATTCAGCAACGAATATGAAAACTTTGTGATGGACAAAGGCGAGAGCATAAAGGATATGTTTGGACGTTTTTCAACCTTGGTATACAATGCTAGAGCGCTTGGGAAGGTATTCACTGAGGTAGAGCTTGTGCGGAAGATACTACGAGTCTTACCGATGAACTTTGAGGCAAAAGTCACGGCAATCCAAGAATCGAAAGATTTGAGTAAATTAAGCATGGAGGAGTTGATTGGCAACTTGATGACATACGAGCTTGAGCTAAAAGCAAAGGAAGAACGCAACAACTCCGAACCAAAGAAAAAGACGATTGCCTTAAAGAGCAAAAAAGAAAGCGATGAAGAAGGAGAAGATCCAATTGAAGAGCTTGCAATGGCTGTCAATAATCTTAGAAAATGGTCGAGATTCAAGCCACGCAAGAAGAAAACAAATCGTAATAGGCCAAAAGATTTTGACAATTCCGATAATGAACCGACATGCTTTAACTGCAAGAAGCCCGGACACTTCATACAAAAATGCCCACTTCTCAAAAACAACAAAGGAAAGAAAAAGGCGAAGAAGGTATTTGCAGCGACTTGGGATGATGAAGAAGGAGAAGAAGCTTCGGATAGCAGCTCAGAGGAGGATAACTTGTGTCTTATGGAGAAATTAAATTCAGATTCAAGCTCAGAGGAATCTAGTGAGGAAGGTGAGTATTCCTATAGAGATCTTGTTTTTATGTGTTCTGATCTTACTAAAGTAGTTGATGCTCTTGAATCTAAAATTGAAAAACTGAAAACTGATAGGACAGAACTTGCTCGTAAAAATTTTAGGTTAGAAACTGAACTTGAAAATATTCAAAACCTAGAATGTAAAAGATGTAAAGTTTTAGATTCAGAATTGACAAGACTTAAGAATAACTCTGAGAATCTTGAAAAAGAAAACTTGAATCTTAATGAAACCATCGACACTAGGAAAAAGGATTTTATAAATCGATGCACCTCACTTGTCACTGAAAATACAACACTAAAAACCAAAGTCCAAAATTTTGAGAAATCTTTGAATAACTTTTCAAGAGGCGAAAAATCTTTCAACATGCTATTGGGAAATTAAATTTTTGCTAACAACAGAAAAGGACTTGGTTTTGGGAAAATACAAGCTGAGGATAATGCAAAAGGGAAAAGTATCTTTGATAAATGTGAAATAATTGGACATCATGTTGAAAATTGTAGTCATAGGAACAAGAACACAAAATTTGTACAAGTTTGGGTTCCTAAGAATTCTACAAACAAATTTCATGTCTATTGGAACAAGAATAAAAGGACTAAACAAGTTTGGGTTCCAAAGGGTTTGTTTATTCATAATGTTTCTGCCACTAACAATCATGGACCTAGAAATAGGTCACAAAAATCTTTCATCGTGTAGGTGTGGTGGCAGGCTAAGGAACAACAACGGTGTTCTCTGGATTTTGGCTGTTCCAGAAACACAACGGGCAACATAGCAAAGTTCCTTAGCCTAGTATAAAGGTGACAGAATCACAATGGGCAATCACGAGAAATTATCGTAAAGGTAAAACAGGTGAAGGTATAATCTGCACCATATTCTGAATTAAATCAGCCAAAATTGCGATAATAATGTGATGTCTTTAATTCTGACTTATTGATATGATTTTTCTTTTGACTTGTTCTTACCTTGATTTGTTCTCAAAAGTAGACCAACCATCCTTTCATCATTGAACTTAATCCGTTTGGTCAAATTATGATGTTGATTGATTACTGTCTACTCATGTTACACGTAGATATATTTTGACATTTTGATCACTGCTTGTAAATTTGCACGATTTCAAATTCATGTGAAAAAGGATTTTAAGAAATTGTTGAAACTTCAAGAAATTGTTTTTGAAATAATTATGATGTTGACCGACTGTTGATTACTCATGAATATAATTATTTATCCTATGCTTTCTGAAATTAACACCATGATATTTGGTTGAGTGTGAACATGGCTTCAATTCAAAATCCAAAGAATGTCATTTAAATTGTTGCTAAAATTGAGTTTGAAATTTTTGATGCACACTTCATGTCTGGTTTACCAAATCCAGTTAGTGATATTTTGGATTGAAAAAGAAATTCAGATGCAATTCATACTAGTAATCTAGTTGATAGAAAACTTACGAGTTGAACGTGATTTATTGTGAAACATTCATTTGCTACATCATTTTTTCAAAGAAAATATCTGCATATTTTTCACTTGAAATAATTTTTCATTTAGCAGAATTTTTTTTCTCATATAACCCCTTCGAGAAAATAATTGTTTGACCATATTTTCAGATTAGTTAATTTTATTTGATTTTAAATGACAAATTTTGACTAATCCAACTCCCTACTAATTATAAAAAAGATAAATAGTGATTGAAAAAGTGATAAGTGTTAATATTTAACATACATTACTCAAGAGAGTATATTTTAAAAATTTTCTTTAGGAATTAAAACAAGAATTATAAAACTTTTTGTTGGGTAAAGATTCCATGACCATTTCTATATCTATCATTATTTCTATCGACCATGTTTTATCAAATATTCAATATAGTTTGTCGATATGTGGTACTATAATCAGGAATCATTTGTTTTTCATGTCATATTTTTAAAAAATAAATAAATAAATATCCAAAGTATTCACTCTCATTTAAAAGTCCTCACGGTTATGCATGGGTGAATTACTTGGATTTTTGATCATGTGCTTCCATGCTCATTTAAAAGTCCTTACGGTTATGCATGTATGGAACGCATATCAAAATTAAATTGCTTAAATAGACAAGTTGATTCTAATCCCATTTAAAAGTCCTCACGGTCATGCGTGGTTAGAAGATACTTGATTTCATTTTTTTAAATTAAATTCGAATACTACTAATCTCATTTAAAAGTCCTAACGGTTATGCATGATTAGTAGATATTCAAATTCCTGATAGAAATGTACCACAAGAAGATTCAACTGTATGATTTTATATGAACATCATATCCATCATTTCTAAAAGTGGAATATGCGCCTAACAAGGATAATTATGGTTTTTGTTTGATTCTTATTGAAGTTTAATATTTATATTCAATTTGAGTTTAATGTTGGATTAATATCAATCACTTTATCTCTATTTTTCTCTAACACTATTATTCTTTTGCTGATAACAAAAGGGGGAGAGAAAAGTTAAGATTTTGTCAAATAGAATCAAGCAAAGGTCAAATAATTTTTCCAATGCATCTAGGCTATATTTCTATTTGTATGCATATATGTAGGGGGAGCATCATGTAGAGAGGAAGCATTTAAATAGGGGGAGCAATTAAAGTATATCATTGATCAAATACATTTAACACATGTACAAAATCTTAAATATATGTTTGTTATCATCAAAAGGGGGAGATTGTTGAATATGCGCTTATATGTTTTTGTTTGATGATAATAAACATATATATTCATTTAAATGTATTTGGTAATGTACTATTTTGTTTTTCATAGATTAAATAAATATTTGTTGAATAAAATAAATTACACAGAATTTGAATTTGAATTCAAACAGAACAAGTTACACAGATTTTGAATTCAAACAGAAATTTTATTCAAACAAATATTTATTACAATCTTGAATAGTACAAATTCATGCTCTCACTATACATATACATTTCTAATTACATCACGATTACATCACAAATATTTTTACATTGATAACCTCACTACATATCACTCACACTCGTATTTTGTCTTCAACTGCATTCCAGTTTGAATCCAGCATCTGAGAAATCTGCAAAATATTCAATAACGCAGTAAAATTGAAAAAGAAATATTTTTGCAATATAAAATGAAATACGATTTTTGAAAATATGATTTGCCTCAGTTATTTGGGTTGTTCGTCATCATTCACACTTGATTTCATCACAAAGTAGTGCACATAGATATTACAGGGACAGGTAGCCATAAGTGGCTGCAATACACACGTGTACATTCATACACGTGTGCACTGCCTCGCCAACTCGTGTGCGCAGCCAACAAGAGCAAGTGTACAACAGTGTCAAGTTGCAAACAGTTCAAAGCTTCGACAAATCACAACAGACCAATTCCAAATGACTCAGTGAAGTCAAAGTATGCAACTACGTGACATAAATGCAACTACAACGATGCAAGCGAAGAACCAAAGTCAGTGGCAAGCTACAAACTACAACGTCAAGTTCAGACCAAACAGTCGAAGACATGAATGCAACAAAGTTCACAAGTACAGACACAAGGGCAGTAATACAAAGTAAAGTGGTAACAAACATGAAAGGAATCGAGTCAGTCTGGCAATTCACAAAGGAAGTAACAGTAAGAACAGAGACCATAGCAACTGCATAGCAACAGCAACAAGATCAAGTGACAACATAGAGCAGTCATAATGAAACTGCAGTGCAACTACAATGAACACCACTGACCAGTGAATACAAGAACAAGTTGAGATGCACAATGCTACCAAGTAAACAAACTCAAGATTACAGGGCAGTGGACAGTACAAGCCTGCAGAATGCAAATGGACTCGACCAAGTATACAAGCAGCAATGTGCAACTGCAGTGAAGCTACTGAAGGCAACATGAAGAAATGTACATGCACCAGTGATGAAAGCTACAAGATACGCAAGTTTAGTTCATATACCAGTGATACAAATGCAACAAAGTGGGAACAACAATGAATACTGCAACATGACCAAATGTCAAAACTGCATCAATCACAAATGCAATGCAAGTGGAGTAATGGGTGAACAGAACACCATGATATTCAGCTCAATGAATACTGTAACAACAAACTCAACCAAGACAAGACTGCATGTACATGAATGCATCAATAAACCAAACTGCAAGACCTCAAGTGACATGGTGAAGTAGCACAAAGTACAGTGCAACTTAAACCAATATAGCAGCAACTCCAAAACCAAAGTGAAATAGAATGCAGTGGACACAAACGATGAAGCAAAGCAATATGAACTGTCCAGTTACAACCACAAAGGCACAATGCATCAACATAACAGCAAAGACTACTTGCCACAATATCAAGTACATGAAGCAGTTCAAATCCAAGAATATATACAATGCAAATGTAAGCAACAGTGTGATAGATCAAGTGACACAGGGAATCGAAAAAATGCAGACTAACAGCTACATCAAAAGCAAACAACAACTCACATATTTGAAACCACTCGAGTGAAACAGTGGAGCCATAAGAAATAAAGAAATGCAGATCAATGATATCAAGTCCAGTGATGTAAACAGTGAACAACGGTGCAATGTTCAAAAGGAGACTAGTGAAGATGGCCAGAGATGAAGACAGGGACAAACACAAGATGGTCGAAGCAGTGCCGAAGTCAGAATTTCCGAAAATAGGATGCTAAAGTCAAGTCAGAGAATTCAACAAAAATATTCGTCTTTGAAAAAGTCAGCAATGAAAAAGGGTAAGTTTTAATGCCGTGTGAATCAAGAAAATCGAACGCAACACAATCAAAGCCGTGCGTATCAAGGTGTAATTAAAATCAGGAAAGCATAATTTAGGAAAGTATCGAATCGGTACAAGCAAAATCAAGTGTCCAGAATTCATATAAATACAATCCCAAAATCATCATCGGCTGTGGAGGAAAATCGAATCAAATCCAAACACAAACCCAAGTTCATCATCGGCAATCGAGTTTGAGTTCTAAAATCACAAAAGCACAAACAAGCAAAGAATTTACATACCGCAGCAGTAAAATCAATCATAAGAAGCAGCTGCTAACAATTTGCAACCTCGAAGTCGACACAAATCAATCGTCAGAGAACGAGCAAGCCGAGCAACGCAATCTCAAAGTCAACCAAATCATCAGAGAATGAGCGCGAGCAACATCAGAGGAATCGAATATTGAAAAGCCCCAATTTGGATCGCAAGCCCTAATTTCAGAACGAACAAAACAACAGAGGCCGCCATTTTTCTTCTCAAACAAAAGACAGTGGATCGGGTTAAAGATAAAGGGGCCGGCTTTGTTAATTACAAAGGGTTTTTTAGTTATTTAGGGTTTTAATTAAAGGGATTTTCTTATTTTTTAATTGAGCAAAAATTACGGGTCCAAAGTTGTATTTTAATTTTTGCTCCTGGTTTTATTTTTGAAACTGTTTTTTCTTTTCGAGTCGAAGAATTTGTAAATCACCACCTAGGGATTAGGTAGTGTCAGATTGTCTATTTAGAATTAGTTTAGTGAGCAAGGAGTGCGAGTTTGCAAAGCTCTATAGGCGGGGGCAGTGTTTGCGAGTGAGCGAAACTCTATAGGCGGGAGCAGGGTGTGCGAGTCTAGTAGAGTGTTTGTGAGCGGGAGCAAAAGGGTCTGCGAGTCTAGTAGAGTGTTTGTAAGCGTGATACTGTTTAATTCTAATAGAAATCTGGGAATGCAGCAGTAGGCAGGGGTTGCCGAAGCTGGGTAAATTTTGTGTGTGATTTACTTTTCAGCATATTTATTTCTGCAATTATATTTCTGTGTTTAATTTGAGAAAATTTGCTATAACCCTATTCACCCCCGCCCTCTAGGGTTAATCTAGATCCTACAAACTCGTAGTAAAGGCTCGGTATGATAGGTGACACAGCACAACTAGGCAATGCCAGGGTAGATATACCAATTGCTATCCGGGCTGGTGGAAACGCGCAGCATGCAGCTGCCGCCCACCTCGGACAAACTCCCCCAAAATCAAAAATAAAAGTGGCCACTGAATCAATCCAAAGTCAAAGTATAATATCGAAGAGGAGTGTCCGATCAGAGGAATGACCTCATTGGCCCTAGAATCGCTCCTGTTTTAGCCACCTTATGCCAACTCACGGGAGTCGGGTCCACGTATGTACCTTACAGGAAACGCCGCCACCAACCTACTTCATTCTGGAATCTCCACCGCGTACACGGTTAGTCAAAGTGGTTTTCGGTATCGACAGAGAGTATGTCCATATCCGATCCCGGTCTCTTTGCCAACCAATCGTTATTATAACACCGCGGTCATTTAAAATAGTTTATACTTTAAAACCAGAATGAAAATTCCATTTCAAAACTATAAATACGATATCATCTTAAAACCCAAAACAATATGATATCATTTTATCCAAATATATTTCTTTTCCGAAATCATACTGCTTTAAAATTTAAAATATCTGGAAAACAAATATTTGACTTATACTTTCAAAGCATAATATTTCAAAATTCATATATTTTAAAACCATAACTTCTAAAACTTGAATGGTTTGGATATTCAACGGTATATAAAATAAACGGTTTGACTTTAAGGTTACTATGTGAAGAAAATAATTTCCATGGCTTTACAAATATATTTCTTTATTTAAAGTCTAAACCAAAATTTAAATATCACTTTCAAGTTCCAACACCACTTCAATTTCTATATATATATATATATATATATATATATATATATATATATCCATTTGGAGTATTAATATTTCAAAACTAAAGTTGGAATTTATCCCTTCAACCAAATTAAATGTTCTATTATTTAGTCTTGAATATTTACATAAAAATCCATAAATAAAACTCCAATTTCTAGCAATTAAATATTTTCTTCAATTAAATTATACTAGAATATTCATTTTAAATTTATCTTGGAAAAATCCACTTATAAATATCATACCTTAAAATTTTCCAAACTTAAACATATAATATGAATTATCAAATTCCATTTCTCAATTTTCCCATTTTTATTTAATAGATTTATACACAGCTTAAATTCAAAAATTTTAACTTCATATGTATATATATAGAAGAATAACATTTATAAAATATCAAAATTTAAAATTTTTATAAACCGTATCCCATCCAAACCATAGAAATCACTTTAAAATAATTTATATATAGACCACGGTGCCTGTATAAAATTTTCTATCCTATGGTCAAGTGATACGGATATTTATCATTTCAATCCGCAATTTAAAAATAAAATTTGCGGTTGTATATCATTTCAAACCACAATCCCGAATGAAATGAAAAATGCATGATAACTTGTAGTTTAATGATATACAATAAAACATCCATTCACCCATCATCAATCAAAATTATTTCAAACATCATCAGTTTAAAACCATCAATATATATACAATATAACAAGAAATAATTGACAGTTATTAACTAACATTTTATATTCAATTAAATTTATAACTGTTTAACTAGTAGTTTATATGCAAATAAATAACTGTCAATTAATATGAAATAAATGAATTAAATTGACAGTTAAATTAAATAAATGCGAATTAACCGATATGCTGAATAAAACATGCCAAACAATCATAAATAAATTTCTACTCATATCTAAAATAAATTTAACAAACATAAAAACTTTTAGAAGTTGTGAGTGGGTTAAAACACTCACCTTTTGAATTTAAATCCAATTTAAACTCAAAAATCCAACGGTCTCCAAATCTGTCCAAACTAGCGTCATCAGATCCGGAATTTAATTACGATCCTAACAAAAGAAATTTCACGCGAAACGGGTAACGTATGAAAAAGTTGTTCAATTTTAATGAGTTGAAACAAAAATTAAATAAAACAAAATTAAACAACAATCTAATTAAAGCTTGCCACGTCATAAAGCTTCTTCTCAACTCACGTATGCTCGTCCAGGGAATGAACCCATTTCAACGCACGCCCTCCCCATCTTTGACCGTGCCTTTAGACCGCCCCAGGCCACCAGATGGTGACGCGCCTCCACCATTACGACTTCCCTAGCCGAGCTCTCCAATACCCAGAAACCAATTTGCAAATAGTCGCTCCAAATCAAAACACCCAAATTGACTTAGGTTTCGAATTTTCTGATTTTAACCGCGATTTGCCGCTGACTCGAGTATCGATTTCGAAAACAAAGACTGCGCGTAGATTCGTATGGATGAAATCTACAACATATATTTTTTTTGGAATTTTTCTGAGATGTTTGAATTTTAATTTGAAATTTGAATAGAAATAGATCTAGGCTTGCATCCATTTGAGGAGGAGATGGAGTTGAAGCAAAGAACGTACAGACAAATGATAGAAGATGGAGGCTAGGGTTTTTTTTTATCGTCTATTTATAGATAGATCGCAAAAGAATAGGTGTGCACGAATTTTAACGTGCAAACGGAAGTGGTCCCAAAAGATAAATAATATTAATTACACACGTTACGGATTTAGGAAATAAATAAATTCCTTATCATTTACATTTTATTTTAACGTATATACAAATGTAAATCTAGACGTTTCGTTTACGTTTCAAAATATATCCACAATTTTATTAATTTCCAAATTGATCTAAACAAATTTAGATGTAAATTAAAAGCTGATAAGTCTATCCATTGCAGTGTTAATTTCTCCACTTCCTTATATTTAGAAATTATAAATTAAGTTTTCAAAAACCTTTTTTGATTTTCAAACTTTTATATACTCATCTTTTACCAGTAATAAGGATGCATTAACATTTGTTCATGGTTTCACCTTATTATCCTCAACTTCCATTTTAATTTTCAATAATTACAATTGTTGAATGTTGATACTTTAATTAAATTTATACATCTTGCTTTCTATAATCTATATCAACAAATGGTCCAATTATAAATAGAATTAGCATTAACTTCATCTTATAGGATTAACTACTCCAATTACAAAACAAATCTACGCTAACTGCACGATTTAAGTCAATTTTGTAATTGAGTCTACATTAAATGTTATAAATTATAAATTGGAACCTCAATAAATTCGCTTATTGATTTAAAATCTTTCTATTCAGTAAATAGACATTTTATGGGTATAAATAACATTTGAATTATAACACATGTCATTAGTGCATGCTTCATTTCTTATAAACTCCCCTTTATTAACTAGAACACATTAACCAAAACAAAATAATTAATTTAGATTTATTTCAATCGATTGCCATTCTTAACTTAACATACTCAAAATGGTTAACCTAAATAATTGTTACCCTTTTACATTCAAATTCACTTACAACCATCATTACAACAATGTTGCCATAGATTTAGATTTAATTAAATAAATTAGATAAATGGGTAAAGTTTTGTAATTATCACTAATGCCAAATATATATGCATCAATTACTACTTATTATCATGAATTCATTTATTAATTTACTAGTTGCCTTTGTCTTCTTATATCCTATTTACTACCAAACTTTCTATTCTTAAATCTATACTCCCATTGATTTATTAAATTTGCACTTATTATGCATACTTTTAGCAACTCATATGTACTTTGCATCTATTCTCCATATTTCACATTCTATTGTTACATAAATTTGCATTGATTACTATTTATTATTACTTTACTGATAAATTAGATATTTGCATTGGTTTTGCTTATGCTAAATTAATTTCCCATAATAAATAAGGTTTCAAAACAATTAATAACATTTCCTTAGCCCAAACCCCGTTTACCAATTATTTTCCTTCAATAATTCATGTTGCTAAAAATACGTACATTTACACTTTATAGTTATTCTAGTATACCTATTCCAACACTCTTAACCCTTATCTTTACGTTCATCCACTTGTAATATTAATTATATTTATTACAATTCAATGTTGGCATTTATTACTATTAATTTATACAATGTTTATTGCCCTTATTTCAATTTCTTCCTTTTCAGTTGCTACTCTATTATTCACAGTTTCTTTTGTATACTACTTTCCTATATAATCCAACATACACAAATTCCAATTAAATCCAATTATTACCTTTAAATAAAACATAACATTCGAATACCTCTTATTAAATTGGAATGTTTCATTTAAGTTTATAATTGATCCACTTCTATTAACATAAATTTTTATTTTCAAATTTATTCCCATTTACTGTTAATCAATGTTATTTTACATTAACCAATTTTAATATTCACCTTAAATTTCACATCTTCAAAGTATGTCTAGGAAAAATCTTTCCACCGCTTAATTTACTGAACCTTATGCAGTCTTACTATAAATAAGTTTTAAATTACCATTACTGTACATTCAATTACTATCCAAAGTATTTATTCATAAATCAATTCGATATATACGTTTGTTTCCTTTTATTTGATTTATACCTAGTATACATTTTCCTAAATCCTGTTTCATTACCTTCATTAAATGGTTATCGCATTGAGATCAAATTTATTAGCTTATATCGCATTATTACCATTAATTAAAATTGGCTTACAAATTTTTTTTTATATTCAATACTCTAAATAAATAACATATTATTCCATAATTACTCTTGTTTTCACATATTCCATTCACAAATTAAACCACAATAATTACATTATTCTATTGAATTGGAAATCTCATTTTAAATTGTTAACTTTTAATAAGAACAAATGGAAACACCAAATTACTAACATTCATTTTATTAAAAATTATGGAAAATATGACAAATTTAGTTAACGAAATTTTCGGGTCGTTACAGCTGCCTGAACCACATGGCAGCTATATCAACCAAGTGCAGGGGAAAACATCGGGCCATAACCTCCTCTGTTGCCTCCAGCACTTCCATATGCCTAGTGTACCTCATCAAGTGGTCAGTTGGATCCATCATCCCGTTGTACACTTCCAGAGTAGGCAGTTTGAAATCGGGAGTATTTCTAGTCGTCCTGATGATTCAGGTAAACGGATTTTTGTTGACTTCCTTCGAATCTCTGTTTGTCAGACCTCCGCGAATAGTCCGCCTGATAATTATAGCCAATCCAGCGTTTCCAACCAAGGGTTGCCCACCATCCATGTTTTCGAACTGCCCTCCAAGTCCCCGGGGAAATTCTGGCACAAATTCCTCATCACGTACTCCTGTATTCTTGTTGGCGTCGGGCCGCATAGCATCATCCAATATCCCTCCATGAATTGGTCCGGCATTACCAGATGGTATGCCCTCGAATCTTGATCCATCCAGATTGTTAGTTGTTTATTGATTGGGAGCTCCCCTGTGTTGAATCACTTCATCCAACTTCTGGTTGAGTTCCTCTGGTCCAGTTCCTAGAACTTGAGCACCTGCAATTCCTCGTTGACCAAATAGCCTTAGAAGAGCATGCATCATCTCCTCTTGTCGTTTCATCATATACTCCTACATGGAATTCATCATAACCTACATCTCATCCCGAGTTATGAGACGGATGCATGATCCTCTCCAGCTCCAGAAGAGGCCGCCTGACTTCCTTCCTGATTGCTCGTTTCCGCTGCTTACTTCATTGGTGGTCTAGCCATTGTTTCCAAAATCCGAGTTCCTATGCTTTTCAATCCAAAATCCAAGCTCCAAAATTCCTGAGTATTTGCTTTCTCAATGAAAGTACCAAAATGTTAGTGCCAAAATTAGTCACTAACACCCAAATCCAGACGAAAGCACCAAGTACCAGTCACAACTCGCAGCTAGAATGTATGTAGAGAGTATAAATGTGAAGAACAGTAAAAATTAAAACCAAAGCAGTAAAGAACAACAGATTTTATAGTAGTTCGGCTAACTCCGGCCTACGTCTACTCCAGAAATTTCCTTTTTATTGCTTTAATAATTGATTACAGTTACAATCCAAAGTTTGACAATGACTAAGTGCCCTAGCTTTAGAGAAGAGAAAGTCCGAGAGCCGAAAGAAGATCCCTTTTTTGGACCTCCACATGTTGTATTTATAGGCAAATCCTGAGGTGTTGGGATTTTTGAATGGTACAGGCCCATTAAGACCTTCCACCGAACCACATACCTCGAAGGCTGAACGACCCTCCACCGAGCCACATTCGTCCCATGTCGAACGACCTTCCACCGAGCCACATTCATCCCATACCGAATGAACCTGGCGCCACCAATGCCGAGCGGCATAGCCTCACCATAATGTCGAGCGGCATAACCTCACCTCGATGCCGAGCGGAATAACCAGGTGAATTCCATCCCTCTAAACCGAATCCATCATATTTCAACCTTGATAATTGTGAAGTCGACTTAGTTAAATCCGCCTGTCCATGGCCTTGCTGAAAGGCGGGTTAATAATATAAATATTAATAATTATCTTTTTAAAACATTATACCAATTAACCCTTTAAAATAATTACCACTATAACTAATTTAAATAAATATTTACCTTTAAAATTTAAACAACTTAAATAATAATTTCTTAAAATCATTCCTTTAAACAACTTTAAAACTTTAACCTATTCTTAAAAATCTGATTGAAAACGTACTTGGCTTTTCAGGGAAATACAATTTTCTTCACACCCTTTTAAAAACAAATCACTATATTTTTTTTAAACGAATTACCCATTCCTTTTTAAATTCCCACCGTGAATTTATACTCCCAAAATCCAATGATATCTTATTTCACTTTATAAACCTAGTTTATAAATTCCATAGTCTCATCTTCTTTTAAAACACAATTTCAAACTTTAAATCAATTTTCAAATCGATTTTCAAATTTACTCCGTTTTAAAATAAATTTCTTTACTTACTCAATTTTATTTCAAAACCCATTAATTTCATATTTAACTTCTTTAATATGATTTAAAATCTTATTTAAACTGAAAATACTAATTCCATACCTTGTTTCAGAATTCTTCCCTTATTTCTTTCCAAACCATTTAAATTGTAAATTTAAAAATAAATCTTTTATTCCTTTAATTATTATCACTTAAGTTAAGAATTCATTTATTCCTATTTATTCAAAAATCTCTTTTCCCATACTTTGGAATTTATTTATTAGAACTTGAAAAGCAACTTTTATCTTTTCCTAAATCATTCTTTAATTTATCCAAATTCCCCATAATCATTTTACTTAAAAATTCTCTCTTTTATTTTCTTTCAAAAATCCAATCTATATATTTTGATAACTCAGTATACCCAAATATATTCAATCAAACATAGCATTCAATCTTTTCAATCACCAATATTATCTATCTCAGATTATCAAATAAATCATATTATAAAATATTAAAACAAATCTAAATGTTTTGAGGAATCCAGTTGAATCCCTCCAACCTGTTTCCCTGCATCCACAAATGTTTGCACAATATAATAATACCAATTCCACTTTGAGGTGGAATATCACAGTATATGGGGCTATATCATCTCATCCGCTATTATGCGGCGCATAGGGTCTCATCCGCTATATAATGTGCGAAATCAATCACTCCAATATGTACTATATATACTACTATATATATATACTATCACATCTAGACTAATGACAATTATCAATGCAATCAAACAACCAATAATTTAAGTTTAACTGTATTAAATTTAGATAGTTCTCCATATGAGTGAGATTAACTCACCTTTGATTTTTGAATTGAAATCCAATCCAACCCATCTTGCTTCCTTCTAGATTTTGACCCTGTAAACATTTATACGGTTTTATTAATATTGAATTAATCAAATGGTAGATTCCCATTTAATAAATTTAATTGTCCCATAATTTTATTTAAGCTAATTTATCCTATAATAAATCTTTAAGTTACAAAAATAATCTTAATAAGTAAATTCCCGCCTTACATCATTTTAAAATAAACTAGTAAGTGAAGATATGTATATTTATTTCCTCTTGAAACTACATACACCCTAATAAAAAAAATTATAAATTCCACAATTTTAACTTTTATAAATCCTTCCTTGTATATTTATTAAAATAGGCATGTATATGAATATATATATATATTATTATTTTCTTTTTTAAATTAAAACATGCATGGGATATTCATATTTACTAAATTAAAACAATTTTTTTTCATATCTACTAAGGTAAAAATTCTTCTAATATATATATATAAATTAAACTGAAATAGATTTACCTTTTTGCACTCTTTTTTTCATTTACTGTAAAATAAATCTCCTTTACCTACAAAAATATTTATCAAAACAAAATTAACTGGCAGGAGTATATCTGAACCTCACTGCAACACACTCAGCAACAACCTCGCCAGCACGAACCTTGACACAAACCCTACCCCAGCTTCGTCAAGTCGTAGAACCCCTCCTGCTCTCGGTATGGTTCGCGACCACGCCCTGACCTCTGCTCCATGCACGCGTGCTCTGCATGCCACACTGTAAAAATTGGCCTCTCTAGATCTTCCGTTGAGACCCCGTCATCGAAGCTTGCGACTTTGCCAAGAAATTCTGTAACGACCCGCCTTTTTGGACAGTTTAAACCGACGATCAAATACACATGCCGGTTCCAAACCATTAAAAAAAGGCAGATGGTTATTGGGGTAATTAAGAAAAGAAAAGAAATAAAGGAAATGAAACAACACAGAATCTCGCAGCGGAACAATAAAATATAATAGTCAAATAAACAGTTCATGAAGCTGTTTACTATACTTAGACAATTATTTATACAACATTTATCAGAGTTATACATATACAGCAGAACAAATAAATAATGCAGCAGACAACATGATGCACGGATAATAATAGTAATAGTATACCAAATCTTCGTCTTCGTCCTCCAGAATAGATCTTCAAAAATCTGAAAACTCAGGACTGACCCGAGCGTAATGAAAAGACAAAACACTCGAGTCAGGACTAAAATATCCATATGAAAGTTAAATCAATCGTAAATAAATATGAGTGTGACGGCGTCAGAGATGTTTACGGGGTTTGACATCTCATATCCAGTGTCAACGTGCGTGCAATAACTTAAGAGATGTTACGGGATTTTCCACCTTTCAAGGATCTGTTAAACTATCTACTAGGTAGTAATGTACGCTAAGTAGATAATGTCTATCAGTAATATAAAGTATCAAAATAGCGTTAAGGCGTTACCATAATCCCCCTTAACACATTTTATATTCCCAAAAGCATATACAAGACCGTAGTTTCCCCAAAACCGGAAGTCACTAGAGGGAAATCCATATACTCAAGGTACAAACCAAAACGTAGTGGTCGCGAATAGGATAATCAGTATGACAAGGTACATGAGGCGATACCAACTAGAATACTAGTAGTTGCGTGATCCGGACTGATGTTGAGCATAATAGCTACTACCTCAACACCGCGAAACAACACTCCCAAATCAAGGGGTGCACCCAAATCAAATCACAAATGTAATAGATATGGTATCGAAGAAGTGTGTCCGCTAGAGGTGGCGAACCTCAATGGCCCGGCACGGCTCCTGTTTTAGTCATGTCAGGGGTCATCCAATATCGTTCTTTTTCTTCAGTCAACGTATTCACCAAACCATCCACTTCATTCTGGATCAACACTCCGCGTATAATAGTTATTAAAGTGGTTTTCGGTATCGATAGAGAGTATGTCCATATCCGATCCCGGTCTCTTTAATAACTACGTATTATTACACTGATGGCTCTTTTATATTTCAAATTGATTCATGATTGATAACAAAATATCATATTCGCTTTAAAATCAAATCCATTTCAAAATCATCATATATTCAAAATTATCAATTTTGTCCGAAAAATCAATTTCACTTCAAAATTTGATTCGAATTCAATTTAGGTTATAATCACTACTTTAACCTAGTTCGTATTTAAACCAAAGGTTTAAATATAAACATTTCCGTCTCTTTAACTAGTTTGAATTTAAGAAAATAGTTTAAATAGTTTAAAATAGTTAAATAATTCAAAATAGTTTAATAGAAAATATTTAAATAGTTTAATCGAAAATAATTTGAATATAGAATGGTTTATATATAAAATAGTTTGGAAAAAATCGAAAATTATTTGATAAATAATTCCAAAGTCAAACCGGTCAACTTCCAAAATTTCCTATCCAAATCAAATCCAAATTCCATTTCGATTTAATCGATTTATTCCAATTTCAACTTGAATAAATTTCTATTCCACGTAAATTTCGATTTCAATTCACAAATTTCTTTAAATTTCAATTCAATTCCAAATTAATTTAAATCTAAATTTCAAATAAATTTTCAATTCCAAACTCAAACTTGAAATATCATTTCATATCAATTTTCTTAGAAATATTCAGAGTTCGATTAAAAGTCCAATCTTTTAAAACAAATCAACTTTCAAAAATTTACACCGTATTTCAATTTTCAATTTAAATCTAAACATCGATTTTATTTAATAATTTCGTTTACCAAGTTTAAATTCTAACATTTCGAGCTCCAATTCAAAATAATTCAATTTCCATAAATTGGATTTTATTCTTAAAATCAATTCATTTAAATAATTTCAAAACAACTTTTAAAATCATTTAATTTATCCAACTCGGTGTCCGTATATAATTTTCTAACCTATGGCCAAGTGATTAGTTATTACAATTAAATGTCAGGGATGAGTATATCATTTAAATCAATCACAGTGTCATATGTATGCATAGCAGGATATATATAAACAAATAAACATCCAAACATTTAAATATCAACCAATAACATCCATCGAAATACATCATCCAATAGGCAATACAATTCACGGCAATTTCATATTTATCAATGTCAGGTAATTTAATCGCAATTCAATTTTAATTTAAATTTAACTGTCAATTTAATTTTTTTAACGGTGAATTCAAATGACAATCAATATGATAATTAAATTTTATCAAACAACAACAAATAAAAATGATAACTATGCATAATGTCAAATTTAACTAGCATAAAGATATTCAGTACGTTGTGAGCGTTATAAAACACTCACCTTTATTTTACGATTTTAAATCAAATCGAACGACGTTCGATTTAACATAAAATTTTAATGAGCTCCAAACACTTTCGGATCTGCACTGCAGCGCAGCTCTCATCTCCGCGATTCCGACGCTTCTTCCCCAACGTGAAATTCACGTATGCAAACCCATTAGCCGTCGATCTTCAAGCAATTTTCACGACCACCTCGTCGACTTCCAGAACGATCAGCTAGCGCCACCACGAAGCCCTTCACCAGAGCCACCTATGCGCCAAGTTTCATCCCGTCATTCACAGTCATTTGCACGCAATCCAAGGAAATACGTACACACTTCCAAATCAGATCTGGACGAATCCATGAAAAATTAGCATACATCAACCATATGGATTTGAAGAGATCGTCGAGATCTACACTTTTGCTTTTGGAATTTTTCGATTTCGTCGAATGGATTGAGAGATATTAAGGAAAGAAGATCGGCAATTTCTGGCCATGGAATAGGTGGCGGCCATGATTTAGAATTAGGGTTTCTGGATTAAAATAATAATAAAACTGTCTCGGTTTGCGTGCGTATTTATATAGGTAGGTCCAAAATCATCCGAACTCCAATCGAGACGTGCCGCCAGGCGTTTATAAGGTTTTACCCCCATTCTGGACGCAATGGAACTAGTTTCAAGGCCTAATTCGATCATATCTGGAAGATAGCTTTTCGAAGTCGATTATTTTAATTAAATTCGAAATTAAATTTCTACGCGTTTCAAGCTCGCACGGCCAAACGACAAGTCCAATTGCTACGAAAATTGAAATCCTACCATAATTTACTATTACGGATCCGATGAAACAAGTTTCATCGAAATCCGAGACTGTTTGAAAAATGGCTATTTTAACTCGTCAATTAAATATTAAAATATTCAATTTTCACAAATTTACTTTTAATTCGATTTTAAAAGTTTGACAACATCATTCTAACTTTAATATGATAAAATAGAATTTTACAAATCATTTTTAATCATATTAAACCCGTTATCCAATTATTCAAATAATTTCAAATATTAAATTATTCAACAAATTACATTAATAATTATTTTCCTTCAATAATCACCTTAAATTTTCTAATTAAAATAGCTAAAAATACGGGTCGTTACACTCTTCCCCACTCAAAACTTTTCGTCCCCGAAAAGGAAAAGAAGGGAAAAGGAACTAAGTATAGAATTCAACATTAGATATATTTTATTCAAAGTTACCAACTTATAAAACAATGAAATTCCATTTATAAAGTCATAACTACGCTTCCACAATGTTACTCCGAACGGCTTTCTAAATTTAAAAGTTAGTTATCAAAACAAGTTATAAAATTTAAAAACTTGAAAAATTTTCTAACACCCGGATTCACGGAAAATTTCGGCAGGGTCTCCTTTGCGCGGCTTGATCGAAAAATTTTACAATTCAATATATAACACAAATATAACCAATATATATCAAATATACATCTCATCTCAATGATGAGGCATCCCATATCTGGGGAAACAACGTATATATATCACCAATACCATATAAAACCATAAGCGTACCTTTTATTTAGCATTTATTAGCAGTTTACCTACATTTTGTATTTAGCACAGAAGCGAGCTCTACAACGAAGCGCAACCCCTTTGCTACCTACTAAAATGCTCAATAAATAAGTTAGAACCATACATATAAAGATAGATCGATATATTTAGCCTACACAACATATACATAACCTATTTAGCTTCAAAACTGAGATTCCAATTTCAGGACAGCAAACAAATCTCAGTTTTAGGTCGCCTAAACTATAAAATTTGGCAACAGAATCTAAACAAAAGTTGTTTTATTCATTTCAAGCTTTCCGGAATGTCCAAAATCATCGAATTCGGACCATACATTCAAAAGTTACGGCCATTTTACTTAGAGGATACGCCTCAGCCTGGGCAATGAATTGCGCAGGTCAGCGACGTTCACCCACGTTTTCGACCTTCTAAACGATATCAAAACACAAAACACTTAAAACAAAAGTTTTAGCTTAAGTTCTTAGATTTTCAGAAAGTTCAAGATCATCAAAATCCGATAAACCACTCAAAAGATATGGCGAAAATACTAAGGGTGTATACTACTGATTTTACTTATTTTTACACAGGACAGCGAGTAACATTCAAGTTTTTAACCAAGCAAACGAAGGAATTTTCTCAAGTTATCTAAACAAAAGTTGTGCTATAGTTTCTAAGCTTTCCGAAAAGTCCAAAATTGTCGAATTCCGTTCAGCGATTTAAAAGTTATTGTTGTTTTCGTTTCAGCATATATTGGACAATGTTGGATTTTTTTTTTCTTCAAAAATTTGCTTTTATTATTTCAAAGTACAAAACATCAAAACTTCAAATTTTATAAAGAACAATCATAAACACAAAGTCATCTATTTTCTTATTCATCCATGCAATAGGTTTACATTCAATTTGTTTCCGATTTATTCAAGTTTGTTTCATTCACATTTTTAATTCAAGTCAATTTGCTCCCAATTTGAATTTAATTATTTAAAAATTTTATTCCGTTTATTCAATTCCATTAACACTAATGAATTCTACTTAATCAATTATCATCCATCTAACAACCAATGCATATCAAACATTAACATCCATCTAAAATCTACACTAAATCAATTATACATTTCCAAGTCAATTTTAATTTCGTACACTTCCAAGTTTATTGACATTTAGTTATATTCAAATTTAATTAGTTTCCATTTACCAATTTTATATTTCATTAAGTTTAAATTTTATTCATTCACTTATACATGTATCATTCATTTTACAGCTTAAATTTCTTTTATATTTACAACTATCAATAGATCTTTACATTTTATTTTTCACTCTCACACTGGTATATTATTTCTCTACTTATCCTTATTAGCATTTTAAACTCTTTAAGTATTTGGTAAGTTATAGTTATGCAAATAGAATGTAGTTAAACAACATACAACTTCTTTTCATTTAAAGTTGAATTTTCAATTTATCAATTCTTAAGTCATTACTTAAATTTCACAATAATTTAATTTCACATTTACATTCACATATAGTATTTTCATTTTATATTAACATAATTGTGAATCACCTTTAAATGTTAATTTAAATTCCAATTATTTACTAACAATTTTATTTATATTTGCAAACCATTAATTAAATGCATATTTCATTATTCAAACCTATACTTGTATATTATCCAATTAACAATTCATACAACATTTTTGAACTTCTTAAGTATTTTGGTAAGTTATATCTAAGCTATAGAATGAAATTTAATACTATGCGAGTTTTACAGTTTCAATTTTATTTTAAGTTCATAATTTCCTAAGGATTTCTACTTCAATTGATATTTTCACTTAGCTCTTAGGTTCATTTCTCATTTCACAATTCAGAAGTTCCTTAATGATTCAAGTCTAAATTCATTTCAATCATAAAATAAAAATCATTAATTATTAAAGAACTTAAGAATTCCAATCCCGGTTTCATTTCAAATCAAGGTTTGAAATAATATATACTTATATAATTTATATATCAAATCATACTATAGAGAATGCAAAACAAAATAAAATTTGAGTCAAAACAAGGTTTAGACAAGCTATTAAGTGGTCTCCCCCACTCGGACTCTCGAAAATAAACGCCAATGATGCGTGCACACATCATCGAATCATTTTCTAGCGTCAAGAGAAGGGAATATAACACTTATCATAAAAAAATCCTTCGAAAACAATTTCAACTCAATTATACTATCATATAATGCTCATATTATATTTTCAAATTCTTGTAAGTCAATCTCAAACACCGGAATTTAAATTCCCAAATCCAAGTTAAAATTCATTTATATTCATTATCAATTGTGTTTACAAGATTTCATTTTCCTAAATCCATTGTTATTTAATCAATTGTTGTAAATATTGACTGATCAAACAATAACGATAATAATCTACTATTATCATCTCCTAACAATCAATTAAATCAAAATGAATAAATATTCAAATAATTCTTTTATATAAAATATATTCCAAAATGATATTGTGTTGGTTTGTCCTATTCGAGTGTTTAGAAATTCCTATCGACGCCTTGGCGTCCCAAGTATCGACCAGAATTCATAAATACTCAACGGAACAAATTAACACAATATAAAACCATTTTATATCAAATAACAAGTACGCTCTCTCATATACACTCAACTCATTCATATAGTTTACCTCTATTTCAATGAGTTATTCCCCACTAGAGCCAAGGTTTATCGCTAAACCAAAGCTCTGATACCAACTGTAACGACCCGCCTTTTTGGACAGTTTAAACCGACGATCAAATACACATGCCGGTTCCAAACCATTAAAAAAAGGCAGATGGTTATTGGGGTAATTAAGAAAAGAAAAGAAATAAAGGAAATGAAACAACACAGAATCTTGCAGCAGAACGAGAAAATATAATAGTCAAATAAACAGTTCATGAAGCTGTTTACTATACTTAGACAATTATTTATACAACATTTATCAGAGTTATACATATACAACAGAACAAATAAATAATGCAGCAGACAACATGATGCACAGATAATAATAGTAATAGTATACCAAATCTTCGTCTTCGTCCTCCAGAATAGATCTTCAAAAATCTGAAAACTCAGGACTGACTCGAGCGTAATGAAAAGACAAAACACTCGAGTCAGGACTAAAATATCCATATGAAAGTTAAATCAATCGTAAATAAATATGAGTGTGACGGCGTCAGAGATGTTTACGGGGTTTGACATCTCATATCCAGTGTCAACGTGCGTGCAATAACTTAAGAGATGTTACGGGATTTTCCACCTTTCAAGGATCCGTTAAGCTATCTACTAGGTAGTAATGTACGCTAAGTAGATAATGTCTATCAGTAATATAAAGTATCAAAATAGCGTTAAGGCGTTATCATAATCCCCCTTAACACATTTTATATTCCCAAAAAGCATATACAAGACCGTAGTTTCCCCAAAACCGGAAGTCACCAGAGGGCAATCCATATACTCAAGGTACAAACCAAAACGTAGTGGTCGCGAATAGGATAATCAGTATGACAAGGTACATGAGGCGATACCAACTAGGATACTAGTAGTTGCGTGATCCGGACTGATGTTGAGCATAGCAGCTACTACCTCAACACCGCGAAACAACACTCCCAAATCAAGGGGTGCACCAAATCAAATCACAAATGTAATAGATATGGTATCGAAGAAGTGTGTCCGCTAGAGGTGGCGAACCTCAATGGCCCGGCGCGGCTCTTGTTTTAGTCATGTCAGGGGTCATCCAATATCGTTCTCTTTCTTCAGTCAACGCGTTCACCAAACCATCCACTTCATTCTGGATCAACACTCCGCGTATAATAGTTATTAAAGTGGTTTTCGATATCGATAGAGAGTATGTCCATATCCGATCCCGGTCTCTTTAATAACTACGTATTATTACACTGATGGCTCTTTTATATTTCAAATTGATTCATGATTGATAACAAAATATCATATTCGCTTTAAAATCAAATCCATTTCAAAATCATCATATATTCAAAATTATCAATTTTGTCCGATAAATCAATTTCACTTCAAAATTTAATTCGAATTCAATTTAGGTTATAATCTCTACTTTAACCTAGTTCGTATTTAAACCAAACGTTTAAATATAAACATTTCCGTCTCTTTAACCAGTTTGAATTTAAGAAAATAGTTTAAATAGTTTAAAATAGTTAAATAATTCAAAATAGTTTAATAGAAAATATTTAAATAGTTTAATCGAAAATAATTTGAATATAGAATGGTTTATATATAAAATAGTTTGGAAAAAAATCAAAAATTATTTGATAAATAATTCCAAAGTCAAACCGGTCAACTTCCCAAATTTCCTATCCAAATCAAATCCAAATTCCATTTCGATTTAATCGATTTATTCCAATTTCAACTTGAATAAATTTCTATTCCACGTAAATTTCGATTTCAATTCACAAATTTCTTTAAATTTCAATTCAATTCCAAATTAATTTAAATCTAAATTTCAAATAAATTTTCAATTCCAAACTCAAACTTGAAATATCATTTCATATCAATTTTCTTAGAAATATTCAGAGTTCGATTAAAAGTCCAATCTTTTAAAACAAATCAACTTTCAAAAATTTACACCGTATTTCAATTTTCAATTTAAATCTAAACATCGATTTTATTTAATAATTTCGTTTACCAAGTTTAAATTCTAACATTTCGAGCTCCAATTCGAAATAATTCAATTTCCATAAATTGGATTTTATTCTTAAAATCAATTCATTTAAATAATTTCAAAACAACTTTTAAAATCATTTAATTTATCCAACTCGGTGTCCGTATATAATTTTCTAACCTATGGCCAAGTGATTAGTTATTACAATTAAATGTCAGGGATGAGTATATCATTTAAATCAATCACAGTGTCATATGTATGCATAGCAGGATATATATAAACAAATAAACATCCAAACATTTAAATATCAACCAATAACATCCATCGAAATACATCATCCAATAGGCAATACAATTCACGGCAATTTCATATTTATCAATGTCAGGTAATTTAATCGCAATTCAATTTTAATTTAAATTTAACTGTCAATTTAATTTTTTTAACGGTGAATTCAAATGACAATCAATATGATAATTAAATTTTATCAAACAACAACAAATAAAAATGATAACTATGCATAATGTCAAATTTAACTAGCATAAAGATATTCAGTACGTTGTGAGCGTTATAAAACACTCACCTTTATTTTACGATTTTAAATCAAATCGAACGACGTTCGATTTAACATAAAATTTTAATGAGCTCCAAACACTTTCGGATCTGCACTGCAGCGCAGCTCTCATCTCCGCGATTCCGACGCTTCTTCCCCAACGTGAAATTCACGTATGCAAACCCATTAGCCGTTGATCTTCAAGCAATTTTCACGACCACCTCGTCGACTTCCAGAACGATCAGCTAGCGCCACCACGAAGCCCTTCACCAGAGCCACCTATGCGTCAAGTTTCATCCCGTCATTCGCCGTCGTTTGCACGCAATCCAAGGAAATACGTACACACTTCCAAATCAGATCTGGACGAATCCATGAAAAATTAGCATACATCAACCATATGGATTTGAAGAGATCGTCGAGGTCTACACTTTTGCTTTTGGAATTTTTCGATTTCGTCGAACGGATTGAGAGATATTAAGGAAAGAAGATCGGCAATTTCTGGCCGTGGAATAGGTGGCGGCCATGATTTAGAATTAGGGTTTCTGGATTAAAATAATAATAAAACTGTCTCGGTTTGCGTGCGTATTTATATAGGTAGGTCCAAAATCATCCGAACTCCAATCGAGACGTGCCGCCAGGCGTTTATAAGGTTTTACCCCCATTCCGGACGCAATGGAACTAGTTTCAAGGCCTAATTCAATCATATCTGGAAGATAGCTTTTCGAAGTCGATTATTTTAATTAAATTTGAAATTAAATTTCTACGCGTTTCAAGCTCGCACGGCCAAACGACAAGTCCAATTGCTACGAAAATTGAAATCCTACCATAATTTACTATTACGGATCCGATGAAACAAGTTTCATCGAAATCCGAGACTGTTTGAAAAATGGCTATTTTAACTCGTCAATTATATATTAAAATATTCAATTTTCACAAATTTACTTTTAATTCGATTTTAAAAGTTCTACAACATCATTCTAACTTTAATATGATAAAGTAGAATTTTACGAATCATTTTTAATCATATTAAACCCGGTATCCAATTATTCAAATAATTTCAAATATTAAATTATTCAACAAATTACATTAATAATCATTTTCCTTCAATAATCACCTTAAATTTTCTAATTAAAATAGCTAAAAATACGGGTCGTTACAAATTCGACTGCGACCCAGATTAAATCAGGACCACCCACCTCGAAACCCTGCTCAGATTTGCCAACCACTACGGCATGCGGCGGCCACCAGACCCCAATCTCCTTGCGCCTATCGTCGGAGCATGCAATGTTGTCATGCTAACCCTATGTATTTTTACGAGCCGCTCGAATTAATTTAAGAATTTGGGAGGGATGAAGATGTGGTCGGCACTAATTTATTGTTTTTTATTTTCAAATTGTAAAAGAAGGGGAAAGAGATTTGGATTTAACTCAAAAGCTTCATTCGTTTTTTTTTAAAACGGTTCGATTTTGGTTACGCGTGTAAACCAGGAAAGACATGTGCAATAAATTTCCACGTGTGTCTACAAAGGCTTGCCACAATAATATGATGTAATAGTTTTACTCATTTTTAAATTCAAATTTTAATCGTCTTCAATATGAAGCTTAAAATTTATACTTCCCATCGAGGCGCGCCGCTAGACGTTTATAATGTTATACCCCAATTACGAATGCAATGGAAAAGGTTTCGAGTCCTAATTAGACCGTATGGAGAAGATAGCTTTTTGAACCCTGTTATTATATTGAATTTTCGATACAGTTTCAGCGCATTTATCTACCGTACGGCCAAACGATCATTCCAAACACTATGAAAATTGAAATCCAATAATAGTACACTATTACGGATCCAATGAATTGGTTTCGTTGAATTCCGAGATGGTTCCTTAGAAGGCTATTTTTAAATTCAATTTAAACTACATATTTTTAGAACTGAACAAAACATTCCCAAATTCAAATTTTAAAACTTCTATTATCTCCAGTATTATAAATATAAATTTCCCAAGCCTTTGAAATACAACTAGCTAAAAACCCAATATTCAGCATTTTAACCCATTTTCAATTATTAAATTAAATAATTTAATTGCCAAATAAATAGTGATATTTGAAATTCAAGTTAAATTACCATTCAAATATCCAAAATTTCCCAGGTCGTCACATTTCTCCCCCTTAAAAGAATTTCGTCCTCGAAATTGCTAGTCAAGAGAAATGGTCCTTAACCCGTTACTATTTTCCAAATCCAAATAGTTTTAACAATACCCAAAACAATCCTTTTATTTAAAACACACTAACCCTTACTAACTTACCAACTTCTTTCATAGGTTACTACCAATATCACTTACCCAACTATTCAAATTTAAATTTTAAACCAAAATTTAAATTATCAAAATTTTCTCAAAATTTTTCTAACTCCCTAAATTTTCGAAATTTTTTGCCAGTGTCTCCTTTGCGCGGCTATCCCTGAACAACTACAAAATGCCTCTACGGGCCCCCAGATTCCAACGAAAACAAAAGGCCAAGTGTCTAGACAAGAAAATCATCAAAGTTCATATAGAATTTGAAATACATACCTTTTGTCGGGTAATTCAATTTATCTTCAGAAATCAAAACACCAATTCCCTTTTTTCTTATAACACTTGTATATCCTACTAGCAATAATGTCTAATTACAACATTCAGAATAATATTTTACATTTCTTCACAAAAGTTTCAATATCTATTTCATTTAAGCCCGTACGATGCACATATAACATCCGTACGCAATAAAATCTGATCGCTCATCAGATCACACAATTTCACTTTCGAATTAGTATCGTTCACCCGACTCCCTAGTGCGGATTCAGATCTGGTTTCTTAATCAGAAACCATCATTCTCCTTGCATAGCTATTACATGATAGAGAATTTTCAAAATCAATCCAAAAATCCATATCTAGGGTTCGCCGTGGAAAATCGAGTGAAAAGCCCAACTCGGATCGATATAAATATCTTGAAGTTCTGTGCCCGAATCTGGATCAAATAGCTATGCAAATAAAATAATATACATACATCCTACATATTTATCTCAACTGATTATTATCTATATCAATTTTTCTCCTTATTCACATTCATTATGATTTCTATCCACTTATTTAAAATTTTCCATTTCACAACTTCCAGTTTGATTTTCATCCAATTATTAACTTAGTATATTTTAAATACCAAATTTACTTAAGGACTTTCACCCTTAACTTTTCTTAAGTTTAATATAAGCATTTTATATATTCTTATATTATTACTTTCACTTTATCAATTTGTTTTTATCTACACTTAATCAAATTGGATTCCAAATCCATATAGATTCAATTTGCTTCAATTTACTAATTAATTTCAAATCTCAATACTTTTCCCAATTTTTCATCCAGATTTTCGCTTTCAATTCTACTTGAATTCGATTCATCTTCAAACTCTGAATATTAAATTTTATCAACTATCTTCCATTCACAACTGGTCATATCATTATTTAAAATTAGTTCCACATACTAACTTATTCTAAATCTCAAACAATTTCTTATTTCCAAACTTTTATAATTTTAGTTCACTTTGAATTAATTCTATAACTTCACTTTACTTATACAATTTTAAATTAAATATCATCCCAATATTCACTTTTAATTCATTTACTTACCATTTAAATCAATTAGTTTACTTGCTATTTTAATTTCAGTACTTTGTTTTATTTAGTCCAACTTGATGAATTTTCCATTTCACTTACTTACAAATGTAAATTAATTTGTTCCTCTATACATTTGTTTATATTTTAATAAACTTACATTCAATAATTACTGTTGGAAACTGTGGTGGCTATAACACAATGTTGGATCTTAAGGCTATTCAGACACTAGAAGTAGTGAAATTTGTATTAACTACTTACTTATGAATATATAACTGTATTTACTTAAATTGCAAACAGAAAAAAGTAATTGGAGAATAAGTAAGTAATAAAGTATAATACAGTAATGTAAATAACATCCGGATTTTTATACTGGTTCGGATTAACCAATCCCACATCCAGTCCTGCACTTTATCGTGCAGAATTCACTACACCAAAACAGTGGTTTTGCAACATTTATATTTGTTAATTCCTAACACTTATAAATGTTACTGACTACTAACGGTAAAAAAGTGTTAGGATATTTGAAAGGTGTTGGTAAATATAAATAATGTTATTGTATAAACTTTGCTACACATCGGTTATAATAGGCAACACAAAAAGTGTTAATATAGTTGGTAAATTTGTAAATAATTCATGGAAAATTGCACCCATCCGTAATTTTGCATATTTTCGTTTTCTAACACTTTCCCTTTCCCTTTCCCATTTATCGGCCGCATAAGTTTTAGTTTCAATATTAGGGTTTCCATTCTCAGTTGGCTCTCGACATATCAACGACGCTCGACATCTCTAGGCGACTTTAAGGGCTTAACCGATCTTCCCTTAGCACATCCTCAAAGCTACATCGAGAAACTATCGACATAGACCTTCGTCTTCACACGCGAATATTGATTTTGTGCGTCATCTTTCCAGGCGACATCAACCAAACATCGACGGTTCTCACAACTTTAGGTTCTGCATATAATCTTTCCTGGCAACTTCAGGTTCGTTTTAGATTTTGTATATTGGATTTTCGGATAACTTCAGGTTCTGGGTATAACTTCTTCTTGACTTATCTCAGGTTATCTGTAAATCTATTTCTATTTAATTTTTATTAGCAGATTACAAATTATTTGTGCATTATGCGTACATATCTGAAAATGGTTTATATGAACTGATTTTTGTCATACAGTATATTTTTTCGTTGTTGTCTAATAATTGTCAATATTGTTGAGTTTTATTTGACAACTATTATGTTTATACCGATGTTTTTATTCATATATTCAGCTTTATTTGAAAATAATTTACAGTTTGTCGATTGGAAATGATTTATTTATTAATAAACGCTAAAAGTATGATACTCCGGTAGCATAAGGGTGATTGGCTATTGCATTTTGCTAGGTCTTTGATTTATCAGTGTTCAATTTGATTTCATATATTTTAAAAGCAATCGCTATCATATTTGTTAACTTTTTAAATGATAACATCATAATATATTAATTTTATGTGATGTTTTTTACATTATGTAAGAGCTTTATTTGTATGTTTATTTTTTTTGTTGGAACTTTATGATTCTTAGAAATTTTGATAACAATTATAGTTAGCTTGTTTTTGAGTCTGTTATGGCATTGTAGAATTGATGTAAGATATAAAAAAACTTGTCAATGTAAAGCCTACTAAGCACTCACACTGTAGCTAATCTTTCCCAACTTCTTGCATTTATCCAGCATTTCTGGTCTTCCAAATTTTCATTCAGACCAAAAATGTATTGACCTTTGATTAATCACATGGTACATTAGCAAGGTTGCAATTAATATGATGGTCATCTGTTGCTCTCTCCTACCATTCGTCTCTTTAAAAGTCCACCAATATCCCATCTTAAAAGAAGTTAAGTCTTTCATCCGCCTCTTTCATAATTTTCATATTCATACATTCCAAGGTTCTTTCCTTCTGAGGTATTGTTAAAAAAATGTGTATGATGCGGTAGAGATCACATTCCTTTCCCCCATGGATTGACTTTGATTACAAACAACAAATTTAATATTTCTCTTGGGAGAAATCAACCCAATGTTCTAATCTGCATGCTTTCATTAGATCAAAATACTATTTTTTAGAAAAATCATTTACCGAAATATTAAGAGAATAATCAACTTAAGGCTTGTTTCTCAAAACATTTACAATTGTTGCCTAAGAGATTTGCTTTGCTAGGCTTTGTTACTTATATTGTTCTATCCTTCCCTGGATGTTTGAAATTATCATGTCATTATTCTTTTGATACTATTTTGGGCTTGTATTAAATTTGAAATACACGCTAGAGATTATGATCCTTTCCTTGCAATGACTGACTTTCATTATAATCTGTAAGTTTTATTTTTACCTTGGGAGAAATCAAGCCAATGTTTTGTTCTCATGCATTCACCATACGGGGATGTATAGTTACCTTATTTAAAATTTCTTTTTTACTTCTCTTGTGCCCTTATTCCTTTTTCGTTAGTCTTTTCGATTTGAGAAAGAAAAAAAAAGCTTAGGATTTATGCTAAAACAGAGCCAAACAACGATTTATATCTTTAGAGCTCTGATTCAACTTTTGGATCCCAAATAGGATATTTCAATTCAATGGTTATATTCAAATTCTTTTCTTCTTTGGAAATTGGTTTATTTATCCAAGCTTATATTTTTTCCTTTCAGGAGTTGCCGTGGGAATGAAGAATTGGTTAAGATTTGCGTACTCCCACGAGTAGAAATTTAGGCTGAAGCCAATAGTAAGTTCTGCTAAGCATATGCGATATTCCATTTCTTTGTGCAGAAGCATATTATTTTAGCAACGCTAGCTTTAACTGTACTTAATTAATTATTTTATCTTTGCTGCAGTTGAGTCTGAAAATGAAGATGGCACTGCTGAAAAAGAAGCGATTGACTTCGAGGAACTTAAACGAGTTGATCACATCCTTTCATCTGTAGTATGTAAGGTAAAGTGCCTCACTTTTTTTATTACTATTATTTTGGACTTGATGTCGGCTAACATTTAGTTGTGTATGCTGATTTTCCCCTCCCTTTTTCTGAATTATCCATGGTTTTTTCCCTATCTGATTGGAATTCAACGATTTCCATTCAATATAAAGATGACCAATATGGGGCTGTTTAATCTGTATGTAAAAACGACCAATATGAGGCTGTTTAATCTATATCTAAAGGCGACCACCATGTGGAAGTTCCCCAAATTTAATCAATATATGGTTTACTAAACTAACAATTTTTTTTCTTAGAACCTGCTCGTTTATCTTCAAGTAACATATGTGTGCAGTTTTTTTGGAAAGGACATACAAGAAATAATATGCTTATGCATGTGCCAATTTGTTGTTGTACAATGCTATAATTACTTGATTAAATCATTCATTTAAAATTTATCCTCCTTTAACCATCACACAGTTTCTATTATGATAAACTTCCAAATACGTGGTGCTAATTAGGATCAATGACATCAATTCCATATTTCCTGTGACAATGTGTTATATGAATGTCAACACTGTCATGCATTATTATATTAACTGCAGGAATTACGAGTATGGGTGCAATTAATGTCGTTCTTGGAACAAGTTCATCTAACTAGGAGTTATTTCAAATATATGAGCAATCGGAAAGGTTTGTGAATTAGTTTTCTTTTCACTTCCTTTTCTTTTTTCTTTTTTTTATAAAATTCAAGACATCTGCACTTTCCACTTTACATGCACTATTTCATGCGCCCACCTTTGTGCTACCAATTCCTTTCCACCAAAATGCCTATTGTGCAGTCTCATGTATCTTGCATTTTGATAGGTCGTTGACGCAAACCAAAGCATGAGAGATTTTTTATTTTTACCAACTGGTAGCGAATGCTTTCAGAAGTATTTATTTCACACTTTACATTATGGCATCCCTATTGTTATAGATAACCCGTATTTTTTTAATAGAATCACTGAATATTTTCTTTAAAGAGGTAACATACGTGCAATTATTCTCTATAAAGAGGAGATGAGCTAATTATGAATTTACAAGATGAAACACATTTTATCATAAAGTTGGAATGAAGGTGTAGTATTACTATTAAAATATAGGAACATGTATAATGGTATTTTTCTAATTAAATGTCATACGCTCATTTTCATATAATTTAAAAATGGTTAGAAGTTTTCACCTCTTAATGTGTGTTCGCATAAAGCATTTTGATACGCACACGTTCTTGTGTATTTATCAGTTTTTAGTTGCAGTTCTTTTTTATACACATTTCGCTATTAAAATAAAATAATGTATTTATTAGTTTTTAGTTGTAGTTCTTTTTTCGCTATTACAGTTCTTTTTGAGCCTTAATGCTAAAAAAATTCCTTTTAATATTGGAATTGCATCGTAGGTTCATCAGAGTATTAAACAATAAGTTTGTTTATTTTTTCCGTATGCAATAAAAATGTAGTTAGAAAATAGCACTTCCCATTCACTATAGATTATCAAAAGTTTAGATACAAGATGACTGAAACTGTAAGAATTTCCATTTATAGGTGAAATTTTGATTATCAAAGGTCCACTATAGATAATTGGCTTTCAGAGAAAGGATGAAAACAGATTAACCTGTTTGAAAGCAGAGGCACTTGGAAGAGAAATACATTCCGCATCCCATGGAGTGATTTTGCCTGTGAATTTGTAAGTTTTTTATTTTTTAACTTCTCTTTTGTTGTGGGTTTTTGTACTTGTTCTTTAGTGATGATGTGCCATTTAATTGTTTTTAATGATATGATAATTAATTTTGAATCACAACCGTGATTATGCTGCAATTGTGCAACCGTTGCTTATTATATAAGAACGTGATTATGCCAGTTTCTTAACTTTATATACATTAAATTACTGTATAGCTACCTCCTTTAAATACATTAAATTCCTATATAACCGTAGCTACCTCCTTTATGTATAATAAATCTTTTAGTTAGCAATGTTAGTAAATGGAACATGCATTAGCTTGTTGTGTACTGAACTGCTATCAGATGCATGCAATGATGTGCATAGAAGGGAAAGGGACAAAGCTAGGTGTTGAACTGCTATCAGATGTTGATCTGATGGAGCATGCATTAACTTGCATATATACACAGGTATTTAAGAAAAACGTGATAGCAAGATGAGCTATATCAGTTTTAAAAATAATGTGTCTCACATGACCAACTTGTACGCTTAACATGAGAGCCACCCTAATATTCAGTGTACCTTGGCTAAAATTCAATTTTAACCAGTGAAGCCTTCATTACTCTTTGTAGAAATCAGAATGTAGACAGATTTCAAAGTTGCACATACAATTTTTTAATTATTTACGTTGCTATAGTTTAACTGTAACATATAAATTTATTAATCATAACTAAAAAAATGCTGATATTTTTAGTGTATCTAATTGTTCTTTGTTTTCATTATGAGTTTGTTTCCTCAAAGTAGCATGGTTTGATTTTGCTTCAAATAAACATCCAAAACAATAGTGCAAAACTAATTGACCAGCAAAGCATTATGCTCGTACCTCCTTCATATCGGATTCATAAATATAACTTAACTTATTATGCATCCAAATTACTAAGAGTAATAACAGGACAACAAGATTTTAAATCTTTATGCTAGAACGTGACGTTTTGAGTTGGGTTAGGTAATATATATTAAGATGTATGTTTCTGAATGCGCAGGCCTTAATAGAAGCTGTTCCTTTAATTACAGTGCTGCATACCCATGATGATCAAGTTGGCCAAAACTACTCAACATGAAGCGTGAGCTTAATGCAACTGTCGTTGAGCAGTTCCTAACTATTGCAACTACACTGTCCCGATTAGTTTCGATTCAGGCTTCACTTCGACCTACAGACTCTACGGATGCCACTGATGCTTCATGCTAGTGTCCGCTTATGTGTATTGCTTCTCATCCAGTTCATGAAATTGCTAGTTATGCTCACAGTCAGGTTCAATTTGTAAGAATGCTTCATTGCATGTACATGCTGCTCATAATGATATACATGACCCCTATGTGCAAGCTACTTCCGATGCTCAAGCGCACTCATACAATATGCCTCATGTTGCTGTTGAAGTTGCAGACTGAATATTAGAGTTTGGAGTGGATGATCAGGAATGGTTAGGTTAACCGTAAGTTAAACTTTAAGTGTATTTTGAAATATATATTTTGAAGCTTATGTTGTAATAATATCCGAATATATGACATTGTGATATTTTAGATATGTAAATAATTATTTATGATATATTATACTACATTTGCAGAGCGTTTAAACTTTGCATTGAATATGTATGATGAATTATTTGTGATATGGAAACCATTATTTGCAGTGTGTTTATATTTAAACTTTGCGTTTAAGTTTTGGTGTGTGTGTGTATATATATATATATATATATATATGTGTGCTACTTAATAATCATTTTCCAACACTTATAAGCGTCATCGTGTATTTCTATACCAACACTTATAAGTGTTACCGTATATTTCGTTACCAACACTTATAAGTGTTACTGTATATTTCGTTACCAACACTTATAAGTGTTACCGTATATTTTGTTACCAACACTTATAAGTGTTATCGTATATTTCTGTACCAACACTTATAAGTGTTACTGTATATTTCGTTACCAACACTTATATGCGTTAACGTATATTTCTGTACCAACATTTATGGTGTTACCTTATATTTCGTTACCAACACTTATAAGTGTTACTGTATATTTCTTTACCAACACTTATAAGTGTTACCGTATATTTAGGTACCAACACTTATAAGTGTTAGTAATATGTATGTCTGTAACACTTACAAGTGTTACAAATTTGGCCGCTCCATTCCTCACAGTCCATTAGTAACACTTAAAAAGTGTTACTGAAATTATTTGTAACACTTATAAATGTTAGAATTTGCCTGTTTTGGTGTAGTGATTCCACTATAATCGCTTGCTTTCCACAGGTGGCAAGAACACCTTTACAATCTTGGTTTCACGGTCTACAAGACACACCCTCTTGATTTTATAGGCTATAAGAACACCTTCTCCTTATCACCAACAACAAACTATGGCAAGTGGTTGTATCTTCAATACAGATTCGGTACAATTATCCTATAGATCTTTAATGACAATATATCTTTGAATTCTTTGAGGAATAGGATGAAATCAAAGAGAGAATGATGTGAATTAAAGTACAACTCTCGGATATTGTGTGGCATGCAAATCAGTGAAGAATTGGAGTGAAATAGTATCAATTTGTAAGGGGATTTAAAGAGTATGCAATGGATTTCTTTTGCAAATGTTTGGAGAAGAAGGAGTAAGAGAAAATGAGAATTGTTGATGTTAAAATTCGTTTTCAGAGGCCTCTATATACTGGTTGAGGAGACGTGTCTATTGGTGAAGAGGTGGAGGAAATTGTCTCTTCATTTAAAATTTAAAATTCTGAAAAACAGCTAGTATGTCGACATCCCCTACCCCCCATGTGGACATGGATGTGTTGCAAAATGAACAGCAACACTAGTAAGTGTTGCAAATTTTCAGCATTTTAAATTACCTTATATTTGCGGATTTTTTGAAATTGGTTGAGGTCAATGGTTGATGATCTTCAAGTATAATTTCCATGAGATCTTTAACCAGATATTCTAAGGTTCAACCAACTCCTCATCACTTCAAACACTTTTATCCTTCGGCATTCTTCTCTAATTGGGTTTTGTTCATCAATTGCTCTGATTAACCTTCTTCTATAATTCATTTGCTTCCACTATTTTCTTGTTTATCTCTGTAAATGTCTCCATAATATATCTGATATGACTACATGACTTGAAGATATGTTGTTAGTAATATTTATGTGGTTGTTGTCATCAAAATCAATACCTAGGGTATTAGCAATCTCCCCCTTTTTGATGATGACAACCATATAAATATTTTAGAGATAAAATATAATACTTTTATATTTGACTCCCCCAAACTCTATGCACTCCCCCTATCATTTTTTCTAGTATATTTATACCTTTTCTCCCCTTTTGTCATCAACAAAAAAGGGCAAAAAAGAGTCGCTTAAATCACTGCTAGACAATATGTAGAGTTTGTATATAGAGATAAATGCTTATAAATAAAACACTTGAGGGGAAACAAAATCAATTAAAAACATGAAACAAACTTACAAATAATAAGATGAGTTTTAGAGTTACCGACTATGCTGATGCCAATAACAAACCCTTTTCATATTTATCCAATGTTTAATAGATTTCTTGTCATATGCTTTGATTATCTGCTATCTGATATACATTGTTTGGTACCTGAAAAATTATAAAATATGCACACCAGTAACCTTTTTATTCCAGGGTCCATGGGGTTAAGTTTTGGGATGCCAAACCCATAAAGAGTTTGAAAGTCCTCTCAAAATATAATCATTAGATGAATGAACCTTATTAACAAAATTATCAATATATTTTTCATTTTCAATATCATCCAATCTTTTTGGAACCCATAAATTAATGAACCTATTTGGAGGTTTTAACTTTAGTTTTCTAGGTTTTGGTTTGAACTTGGTAGCCTTAACAAATTTAGTACTTTGAGTACTATTTATCTTTGACTTAGCCTTAGGGGTGTATTCAAGTCCAAGTTTATGCCTAGTGTGTTTAGATGTAGATAATAATTTTTCTAGATTATCCTTCCCTTTGTTAAATTTATCAACATCAGTTTTCATTTTGTCAAAATCATTATTATGGTTAAGAATAACATTGTCTAGAGATGTTATTTTGTCATTCAGATTAGTGATCTGTGACTTCATAGAAAGATTTTCTGATTTTAAGGATTCATTTTCACTTTTTAGTTTTTCAAAACATCCAAGTGTCAAATCATTTTCATCATTATACCCATTAAGTCTTTCAAATTCATCTGTTGGACATTATTTTTCTTCAGTTAACCTTTCATTAAATATTTTTAATCTATCTATCTCTGCCAAACTATTGTTGTACTCTTTCCTAAGTATTTTATATCCTTGATTCATATCATCAAAACATTAGTAATTTCTTTATTAAAATTTCATACCTGGTCATCCTTTTCCATAAAGCACATGTTGGCATTATTTATTTCTGAATCACTATCACTTGATGATGTACCTGAATCATCCCATTTTGCATTGAATGCCTGTTTCCTCTCCTTATTGAAAATGTTTGACTTTGATTTCTTCAGTTTGGGACAGTCTCTTTTCAAATGACCGGGTTTATCACGTGCGAAACACTTAACAACATTTCCATTTCTGGAATTATTGTTGTTAGTTTTTCGAAGTTTGTTTGTTATCCAATATTCAAGAATTTCTTGAACTTCTTGGTCATAAACTCGATATCATCATCAATATCATCATCATCTGGATCATCTTTGTCGATCATAGCATTGAGTGCTAGTGATTTCTTCTCATTTGCCTGATTCTCTTTTCTAATCTGCAACTTTACTTCATAAGACATTAGGTTACCAATTAAATCTTCTAATTTCATAATACTTATATCATTGGCTTCTTCAATTGCCAGAGTCGTCTGATCCCATTCACTAGGAAGTGAATTCAAGATCTTTCTGACTTGGTCTTCTTTAGTAATTTTCTTTCCTAATGATATGAAAGCATATGCTATATCTTGAAATCTAGAATACATATCAGAAATAGACTCATTTGGTTTCATTTGAAAGAGTTGAAACTGGTTAGTTAGCATATCTTTTTTTGTTTTACTTTATTGGTGCTTTCATGTGTGACTTGTAGAGTTCACCAAATTTCATATGCAGAATTACAAATAGAAACTCGATTAAATTCATTTCTATTTAAGGAGAAAAATAAAATATTCATGGCCTTAGAGTTATTAAGTGCTTGTGTCTTTTGGTCTAGTGTCCATTTTGAATATTCAGTTTAGGCTCTATGTGTTGTATTTGGGTAGTGTTCCAAATATCCAAACCATTAGACTACAAATAACATTTCGTCCTACAAGCCCTATATGCATAACTACTGCCATCAAATAGAGGGAGTCTAGTGGTAGATTGCCCTTCTACAAAAGTGTTAAAAAATGTGTTACTAGTGTCATTAGCCATTTATACTTTTCAAAAACCAAGTTATGAATTTTTGAAAACCAATGCTCTGATACCAAATGTTGGAAACTGTGGTGGCTACAACACAATGTTGGATCTTAAGGGTATTCAGACACTAGAAGTAGTGAAATGTATATTAACCACTTACTTATGCATATATAACCGTATTTACTCAAATTGAAAACAGAAAAAAGTAATCAGAGATTAAGTAAGTAATAAAGTAAAATGCAGTAATGTAAATAACACCCGGATTTTTATACTAGCTCGGATTAACCAAACCTACATCCAGTCCTGCACTCTATTGTACAGAATTCCACTATAATCGCTTGCTTTCCACGGGTGGAAAGAACACCTTTACAATCTTGGTTTCATGGGATACAAGACACATCCTCTTGATTTTACAGGCTACAAGAAAACCTTCTCCTTATCACCAACAACAAACAATGGCAAGTGGTTGTATCTTCAATAAAGATTCTTGCAGATTCGGTACAATGATCCTATAGACCTTCAATGGCAATATATCTTTGAATTCTTTGAGGAATAGGATGAAATCAGAGAGAGAATGATGTCAATTAAAGTACAACTCTCTGATATTGTGTGGCTTGCAAATCAGTGAAGAATTAGAGTGAAATAGTATCGATTTGCAAGGGGATTTAAAGAGTATGCAATGGATTTCTTTTACAAATGTTTGGAGAAGAAGGAGTAAGAGAAAATGAGAATTCTTGATGTTAAAATTCGTTTTCACAGGCCTTTATATAGTGGTTGAAGAGAGGTGTATATTGGTGAAGAGGTGGAGGGAAATGCCTCTTCATTTAAATTTGAAATTCTAAAAAATAGCTAGTATGTCGACATCCCCCTACCCCCCATGTTGTAACGACCCGTAAATTTAGCCGGTTTTAATAACGTTATTAATTGAAAATTTATGAAAATTTAAACTATAAAATTTTGAAATATAACCTTGATATTTGGAATGCGTTCAGTTAAACATAGCAACCGGTAAATTTTCGTCCGAAAATATGAAAGTTTATTTCGCGTGTAAACTCACTTCAATTTAATCAGTTAAAAAGCGATGAAAATAAAACATTTTCAAAACCAAAATATTTTTCTATAGAAAAATTCTAAAACATCTTTTGAGCAAGTTGTCAGTTTATCGTTTTTCCAAATTCGGACATCTTTGGCTCCGTCGATCTTATTTTTCTGCGATTTTTATGCATTTTCCGCTAGTAGAAAATTTCGAATTTTTATAATTCAATCGTACCGCTGACAGCTATATACCGTTTTGATCGTATCGTATTGCGGATCTCTACGATATATTCAATGATGTGTTTGGAAAGCCGGTTCACAGCGGAATCCATGAAAGCAGTAAAATTTATTTTGTATTTAACGTACATATTTTAGTGGCTAGACTAATTGGCTGGAATGGCAATGGTCTATTGAACTGTTGTTTGAAATTGAAAGGGCATTCTTTGATATTAATGCACACGTCCTTTGAAAGATAACAACATATCAAATTCTATTGTCACCTTACTCTTCTCTCGTTCTCATTCTTTCGTTTGTCTCTGCAAACAAAGAAAGAAAGAAAAAAGAGAACCAAATTTCTTTGCTGTGCATGGCGCCTTTCTTCTCCCTTCCCTCCTCTGATAATCCAAGGCCGAAGTTTAATATATATATATAAAAAAAAAACTTTCCTAGCTCACAGTAATGCTTCGAACTATAGCACACAATCTCCAAAACCTAGCCAAACAACCTAACCTCACCTTTATCTTCCAAGCCCGCAGCAAACTTCCTCTTGCGACCAAGTTTCCGCACCTCCGCGTCAACCCGCACTCACCGCCGAGCGCGCATCTCCAGCCACCTTCACCTATCACCCATCACCGATACAACACCCTGCCGAGCACCTTTTCCATGTCAATTCCCTCCCCTCACGGCCTCTACACCTCGCCTGCATCACCTCATCGGCCGTCGCCCACACTCGTTCCACCATCTTCATCTCCCTCTACTGTTTTATGTAAGTATTTATTTATATAAGTTTATGAACGATAATTGCATATTAAGTTATATAAGATCCTTCTACATTCTGTTTGAATGCATGTTAGCGATGTAAGTTGCTTAGTCATATGTTAACTTTTATATGTAAGTTGCTGTAAGATATTATATAGAGTTACTCTTCTCATTATATCTATATATTATATATAAATAAATGTAAATCATATACTGTGTCTCATATATATGTTTACTGATATAAGTAATGGATTTTTAAAGTAGATATATAAGCTACGTTTATATATAAGTTGTACAAGATGTGTATTATCAATTTGAGTTAATTTATATGTTATATAACTTTATGATGGGTTAGCTTATGCGGGTAAGCTACTGTTGTTTTATTATTATATATTGGTTACTGTATGAAGTGTTTACAGTTTATACATATTGTTAAAGTATGTAAAATACTATACAAGCTTTAAATAAAGGGTTACTTGATTATCTGTTAGGGTATATATGTTTAATTTAATAAAGTAATTTTTAGATATATAAAGATTTTATGTTATTTTGTGTATGTTTAAGAGTATTTTATGTACTAGGATCAGATTTTGAAACTTACAGTATTCTATTTCGTATATTGTAAATATGCATTTATGTATAATATAAGCTGTTTTGAGTTAGTATGTTCTGGTTTCTTGTTTACAAAGGAAGTTAGTATATATATATGTTTTAAAATTTTAGTGCATATCAGTTATAGATCTCATATTTCTTGTTTACTTTTTTTTTTTTTTTTTTGAACAGCAGTTAGACCTCATGTTCACGATATCATATCTCACTCATGTTTTATCGGAATGAGTTGATTCTATTTTTAAAAAAGAGTCGAAGTTACCTAGTTTATGCATGTCAAATTTCAGCAAAATCCGACATCGTTTGATTAGTGGTCGAGGATCTAGAAGTTTGACCCAGGCAGCTGTTCTTTTGTACTTGAAATTATGTTACACTGCTGCAAACACGACCTGAGTTCATGTTTGACGCATCGTATCTCTTCCGTCTTACTTCGGAATACAGTGATTCCCTTTTTGTTTAAAAGATAAAGTTTTCTTCTTTCTGTATATGAAATTTTAGCTTCATACGAGGTATTTCAGTCCTCTGTTTCTTACCTGAAAGTCAGACCCAGAGGGGTTTTCAGACCCGAACATTTGACAGTCGCAACATGGCCTGAGTCTATGTTCGTGACATCGTAACTGTTCTCGTCTCTTGTCCAAATCAAGTGATTCTTTTGCAGTTTGAAATACAAGTTTTGATCTTTATTCATACCAAATTTCAGACCATTTCGATCTCGGTAGCACATAGAATTATATTGTTAAACTTTGACGCATGACATGTTTTGTAATTATTGCTGTGTTGAATGTTTGATTTGATTTCTTTTAAACGTTGTATTTAAGAAAGATGATTTTGGATATTGTTGTTAATAAAATAATAATAATAATAATAAATAAATGATAATATGTTGAATTTAAAAATATATGTGATTTAATTGTAAGACGGCGTTAGAAATGCATATCTATGGAATTTTATCTGTGTTAAATTAAATATCGATTTGAAAATATATGTTTAAAATTGATTTTTTTATATTTTATGTGTTTAATTTTGGAATATAGTTATGTATATATGTTTGCTGATACCATTTACTGTCATCGCTCCTATTCTGATTTGATTTCGACGATTCATATTTAACAGCTTTGCTAGTCGATTCGTGCCAATCTAGTTATTCCGAAAGTCGTGCTTACGATCCGTGACTCAACTTTGTTGTCTATTCATCTCTCTAGCCTCGAAAGGTAAGCAATCACTCACGATTGATATTCTTTTATTTATTAAATTTGATTTCAATTGAAACAACAATTGAAATATACCTGTTGTTAGTTATGTACACTGTTATTACCTGTATCTGTTCACCCATGACATCTGACACCATTATCTGTTAATTATTATGCGATGATAATACAGTTTGGTTGAAATTGATTAGTTGTTTGTTGTTTATATTGGATGTTAAATTGAAATGTAAAAAGTGATGAATAGTATGCAATTGAATTTGACATAGGATAATTATAAATTTCGAATCAACATATGTATTGAATTTGATTAGTTAATTTGAATAATCTGACCCCTTTTAATTGTTAAGTTAATCGACATGTGGAATTTGATAAATCACACTTTGAACCTTGAACGTATATTGGATAAATTGTTGTAGAATTGAAATTGAACGACAAGTGAAAACCGTAATGTAGTAATCTTTAATCTACATGAAATGATAGTGTAGATTCTAGAAATAATTATATTAATTCGCACAAACAACAATGTGAATTAATACGATTATTTCGGGATTATTTGAATTGATTATTGGATTGTGTTTGATTGTTGTTATTGCTTGTTTATTTACTTTGACACCATCCCAGTTATCACACTGCAAGTTCCCTTTGTTAAGTTTTGATTTTTTTTGAATTGGAATTGGAATCGATTTGAAATGATAAATACCCAAAATGAACTTGACTTAGGATAGAGAATTAAATAAATCCGATTGGTCAATAATTTGATTTGAAATAAAATAAAGATTTTATTTGAATAATAAGGTTTTGAAATAAAAATTGGACGTAATTTTGATTAAAGGAAATTGTTAATATTGGAATTTGAAACAAAATATTAGTGTAATAAATGATGAAAGAGCGTTGTTTGAAATGAATTATTTGACGATAAAATTTGGAATTATTCATTGAATTAAGTTTGAAATGATTTAATAATTAAGTTGAATTTATAATTAAGTTTGAAATTTTAAGTTTTGAAATTATTAATAATTAAGATTGAAATTATTTAATAATTGAAAAAGATTGAATTATTTGATAGTTGAATAAAAATTGAATTCTTTGATAAGAGAAACTGAGCTTTTGAATAAGTGAATTCGAACTTCGTTAACAAATGAAATTGGATTTCTTATTTAATTAAGTTTGGAAAATTTAAGTAAGTGAATAAATCAAATTGAATTTCTTTAACAAGAAATAAGATGCGTTTTATTGTAATAACTGTAAGACTTGTAATTTAAAGAATTGATTTGACGAATCTAATTGAATTTAATGTGTTAGTTAATATAATGAGGTTGAACTTAAGTAATTGATTTAATGAATTGGAAATTTAATGGAATCTGTTTGAATGATAAACTAACTTAACGAATATGAATGAAATTGATTTTGAATGTTAAATTAAATTAATTTAAATGTTTTCGGAATGAACTAATTTACGAACTTGAATCAATATTTGAATTGTTTAAAAAAATAAATTGAAATTGAATTGTAAGACTTTGAAATGGTAATTTGGGAGTTTTGAAACGTAGATTTTGGAAATTGATTTAGAAAGACAATGAAATGTTGATTTATAAATTCTAATTGAAATTGAATTGATTTGGTTTTGAAATTTATTAAACAACCAATCGGTGTAATAATTACGAAGGTTATTAAAGAGTCCGGAGTCGGTTATGACATACTCTCTGTCTAAACCGAAAACCACTTTAATAACTATACGCGGAGTGATGATCCAGTATGAAGTGGTTGGAATGATGTACGTGATGACTGAAGAAAGAGAACGATAATGGATAGCCTTGACACTTGTGTCAAATTGGAAATGACTAAAATCAGGAGCCGTGCCGGGCCAAATGGGGTTAGCCACCTCGAGCGAACACACTTCTTCGTAACTACTACTCATTACTTGTGATTGATTGGTGCACCCTCGGAATTTCAGGAGTGTTGTTTCGCGGTGTTGCGATCGCTGCGGCGATGCGTTCTCACCGGTCCGGATCAGGCGAACGGTAGTTTCACTACCTTGGGTATTGCCTTATGTGCCTTGTCATACTTGTATCCCTATATACGCGACCACTACGGATTTGTTTTGTGTTATACCTATGGAGTACTCCCTGATATCCCACCAGTTTACGGTGGAGTTTACAGTGCTGTATAGACTATAATGCTTATAAAAATGTGTTAAGGGGGATAATGGTAACGCCTTAACACTATTTTGATACTTTATATTACTGATAGACATTATCTATTTAGCGTACACTACTACATAGTAGATAGTTTAACGGATCCTTAGAGGATAGTGATTCCAACATCCTTTGAGTTACTTGTATTTCGATTATTATTTCACTTGAGTTGGATTTATTGATATGAGAATATTAATCCTGACTCGAGTGTTTTGTGTTTTGCTTTACGCTCGGGTCAGACTGAGAGTACCAGCTTTCGAGACCCATCTTTGGAGTTGGAGCTTTGCTTGAAGATCCAGCCATCTGTTCCGCTTTCAATATTCGATGATTACAGTGATGTATTCTGATTTGTATTTGATGTATCGTATTTCTCTTTTGTTGTAAACTCTGATGTATCTAATATATTTATATAGTAGCTTCATGAACTACTATTTTTTTTACTTCCGCTGCATATTATTACTCTGTGTCTGTGATTCTGTGATTATTTATTTACCGTATATGTTCAGTTTTGCCAAATTAAAATTAGCAATTCGGTATTTTGAATTATTCAAGTCCGACATGTGCGGATGCGAATAGTCCAAAATAGCGGGTCGTTACACTTGGTATCAGAGCTTTTGGTAGCTCTAGGCAAAACTTAGCGTATAGGGTAAATGTATTTACAGAATCACTCTCATTCGAGTTTCAATCTCTTCCTTTTGACTCGATCCCCTTGAATTCTGGAACGTTCCCTCGGTTCCGGAATTCATCCTTGTCCCTTACTATTCATATTCTTCTGAATTCTGGAGTATTGCATAACTCCACTTCGAATGATCTTTAAATGATCGGCAGTCTCGCCAATCTTCGAATTATTTGTAAATTTGTGAAACTCCTTTACAAAAAGCACTGATTTACCGGAGATTTCTGTATCCTCGGTTTACGATGCTATCTATCTCCTGCTATGTCCGAATTCTATTTCTTGAGATCGAATGTTGATTTACCTCGGAATTCTGCATTGATCTTATTCTTGAAGTTACGGTCGACCCGATTTAGGTTGTCGTGAATTAAATAAGCTTATCCATCTTCCGATACTGTTAATTGAATCATCTTATCTTTCTTTCGAAACTGTATTCGAATCAGAATTCTCTTTAATTTGAGTCCATCAAATTTGAAACCCCATCCCTATTTTGAAATTCATTTCTGTATGGTCAAGAAAAGAAATGTATTTGTGAACTAATATTTAAAATGTTTTATATATATTGTGTTGTTTGAGTTGTTGATGTTGATTTGGGTTTTCGATCGATTCGTCTGATCAACGCTCTCGATAGAATTTCCAAAACACCTGAGCAGAGCAAACTGACACAATATTGTTTCAAGTTTAGTAAATAAAATAATTTTGTATGATTATATTATATACAAATATAAGTTTTCCTGAAATTAAATAGTTAATGAATTTGATGTTGAAAAGAAATATTTGATTTTCATTTATTTTGAAACCATTGACTAATTCAACATGCAGATTTGAAAATTATTTGAGAATTTAATCTTCGATAATTCCAACTTTGGTTTTAAAGTTCTAAAGTGGATAGTATTTAAAATATTTTCAAATGGAAATCATTTCAAAGAGTTTTAAACGTTTAAATCGGTGCTCTTCTTTTGTCGCTGGAAAATAATTTCGGTGATGACGGCCGCATCATCGACATTCATTTTCGAGTTTCGAAGTGTAGAGACCATCGGTAGCTTGCTGCACTCTTGTTTTGAAATTGATTTGATTTGAAAATTTTAAAGTACAACAAGATTTAAAATATATATAAGTATTTGATTTAGATTTGATTTGGATATAAGGTATATATATATATATAATTATTTCTAAATTGTTTGAAGTTAATCGGAAATTTAATTCTTAAAATTTGGGTAAAAAGATGATTTCAATTATAAATGAAACCAATATTTTGAATAAATAATTAAGCCTGAATAATCAAATTAGGAAATTTTACTTGTAGTATGCTCAATTGCATTTTATATATAACTTACCTAAATTTTTAAAAGTTAACTACGTAATTGAATATTATACAATATAAAATGATGTTTAAAGGAATTTTAAATTAAATATGAATAGTTATAATAAATGTAAATATACTTAATATAAATATGATAAGATATATTAAGTAGAATAAATTTAATAATAATTTTAAATAAAAAGAATTAAATTTGTCGAATAAAGTAAGATTATAATAGATGACTATTTAAATTTATGATCTTCAAAAATTTTAATTTAAGATAATTGGATTGTATATAATATAAATTGTCTTTATAAATAAAATGTGTGTGCGTATAATAAATGTCATACACTTAAATTTTAATGTTTATGGAGATAGATGGAATAATAAGTTAAATTAATAATAGGTGTGATTAATAGAAGAAAATTTATTTTGAAAGATAGTAAATTGAATTAAATCAGCTGAAGAGAGTATCTTGAATTAATGGAATTTAAATTGAATTTCATTTGAAAGGAACCTTGTACCTACCATTAATATATGGAAACCTTGAATTTAAAAAAAAAAAATTGTTGAATATAATTTATTTAAACTGAAATTTATATGGTTGAACTAATTGTTTATTTCGTTTTTAGTCTATTTTCTTCTTGTTGTTTCTATTCTCCTACCTCCTTCCTTTTCAGAGACGAAAAGTTTTGAGTGGGGGAGAATGTAACGACCCGTAAATTTAGCCGGTTTTAATAACGTTATTAATTGAAAATTTATGAAAATTTAAACTATAAAATTTTGAAATATAACCTTGATATTTGGAATGCGTTCAGTTAAACATAGCAACCAGTAAATTTTCGTCCGAAAATATGAAAGTTTATTTCGCGCGTAAACTCACTTCAATTTAATCAGTTAAAAAGCGATGAAAATAAAACATTTTCAAAACCAAAATATTTTTCTATAGAAAAATTCTAAAACATCTTTTGAGCAAGTTGTCAGTTTATCGTTTTTCCAAATTCGGACATCTTTGGCTCCGTCGATCTTATTTTTCTGTGATTTTTATGCATTTTCCGCTAGTAGAAAATTTCGAATTTTTATAATTCAATCGTACCGCTGACAGCTATATACCGTTTTGATCGTATCGTATTGCGGATCTCTACGATATATTCAATGATGTGTTTGGAAAGCCGGTTCAGAGCGGAATCCATGAAAGCAGTAAAATTTATTTTGTATTTAACGTACATATTTTAGTGGCTAGACTAATTGGCTGGAATGGCAATGGTCTATTGAACTGTTGTTTGAAATTGAAAGGGCATTCTTTGATATTAATGCACACGTCCTTTGAAAGATAACAACATATCAAATTCTATTGTCACCTTACTCTTCTCTCGTTCTCATTCTTTCGTTTGTCTCTGCAAACAAAGAAAGAAAGAAAAAAGAGAACCAAATTTCTTTGCTGTGCATGGCGCCTTTCTTCTCCCTTCCCTCCTCTGATAATCCAAGGCCGAAGTTTAATATATATATATATAAAAAAAACTTTCCTAGCTCACAGTAATGCTTTGAACTATAGCACACAATCTCCAAAACCTAGCCAAACAACCTAACCTCACCTTTATCTTCCAAGCCCGCAGCAAACTTCCTCTTGCGACCAAGTTTCCGCACCTCCGCGTCAACCCGCACTCACCGCCGAGCGCGCATCTCCAGCCACCTTCACCTATCACCCATCACCGATACAACACCCTGCCGAGCACCTTTTCCATGTCAATTCCCTCCCCTCACGGCCTCTACACCTCGCCTGCATCACCTCATCGGCCGTCGCCCACACTCGTTCCACCATCTTCATCTCCCTCTACTGTTTTATGTAAGTATTCATTTATATAAGTTTATGAACGATAATTGCATATTAAGTTATATAAGATCCTTCTACATTCTGTTTGAATGCATGTTAGCGATGTAAGTTGCTTAGTCATATGTTAACTTTTATATGTAAGTTGCTGTAAGATATTATATAGAGTTACTCTTCTCATTATATCTATATATTATATATAAATAAATGTAAATCATATACTGTGTCTCATATATATGTTTACTGATATAAGTAATGGATTTTTAAAGTAGATATATAAGCTACGTTTATATATAAGTTGTACAAGATGTGTATTATCAATTTGAGTTAATTTATATGTTATATAACTTTATGATGGGTTAGCTTATGCGGGTAAGCTACTGTTGTTTTATTATTATATATTGGTTACTGTATGAAGTGTTTACAGTTTATACATATTGTTAAAGTATGTAAAATACTATACAAGCTTTAAATAAAGGGTTACTTGATTATCTGTTAGGGTATATATGTTTAATTTAATAAAGTAATTTTTAGATATATAAAGATTTTATGTTATTTTGTGTATGTTTAAGAGTATTTTATGTACTAGGATCAGATTTTGAAACTTACAGTATTCTATTTCGTATATTGTAAATATGCATTTATGTATAATATAAGCTGTTTTGAGTTAGTATGTTCTGGTTTCTTGTTTACAAAGGAAGTTAGTATATATATATGTTTTAAAATTTTAGTGCATATCAGTTATAGATCTCATATTTCTTGTTTACTTTTTTTTTTTTTTTTTGAACAGCAGTTAGACCTCATGTTCACGATATCATATCTCACTCATGTTTTATCGGAATGAGTTGATTCTATTTTTAAAAAAGAGTCGAAGTTACCTAGTTTATGCATGTCAAATTTCAGCAAAATCCGACATCGTTTGATTAGTGGTCGAGGATCTAGAAGTTTGACCCAGGCAGCTGTTCTTTTGTACTTGAAATTATGTTACACTGCTGCAAACACGACCTGAGTTCATGTTTGACGCATCGTATCTCTTCCGTCTTACTTCGGAATACAGTGATTCCCTTTTTGTTTAAAAGATAAAGTTTTCTTCTTTCTGTATATGAAATTTTAGCTTCATACGAGGTGTTTCAGTCCTCTGTTTCTTACCTGAAAGTCAGACCCAGAGGGGTTTTCAGACCCGAACATTTGACAGTCGCAACATGGCCTGAGTCTATGTTCGTGACATCGTAACTGTTCTCGTCTCTTGTCCAAATCAAGTGATTCTTTTGCAGTTTGAAATACAAGTTTTGATCTTTATTCATACCAAATTTCAGACCATTTCGATCTCGGTAGCACATAGAATTATATTGTTAAACTTTGACGCATGACATGTTTTGTAATTATTGCTGTGTTGAATGTTTGATTTGATTTCTTTTAAACGTTGTATTTAAGAAAGATGATTTTGGATATTGTTGTTAATAAAATAATAATAATAATAATAAATAAATGATAATATGTTGAATTTAAAAATATATGTGATTTAATTGTAAGACGGCGTTAGAAATGCATATCTATGGAATTTTATCTGTGTTAAATTAAATATCGATTTGAAAATATATGTTTAAAATTGATTTTTTTATATTTTATGTGTTTAATTTTGGAATATAGTTATGTATATATGTTTGCTGATACCATTTACTGTCATCGCTCCTATTCTGATTTGATTTCGACGATTCATATTTAACAGCTTTGCTAGTCGATTCGTGCCAATCTAGTTATTCCGAAAGTCGTGCTTACGATCCGTGACTCAACTTTGTTGTCTATTCATCTCTCTAGCCTCGAAAGGTAAGCAATCACTCACGATTGATATTCTTTTATTTATTAAATTTGATTTCAATTGAAACAACAATTGAAATATACCTGTTGTTAGTTATGTACACTGTTATTACCTGTATCTGTTCACCCATGACATCTGACACCATTATCTGTTAATTATTATGCGATGATAATACAGTTTGGTTGAAATTGATTAGTTGTTTGTTGTTTATATTGGATGTTAAATTGAAATGTAAAAAGTGATGAATAGTATGCAATTGAATTTGACATAGGATAATTATAAATTTCGAATCAACATATGTATTGAATTTGATTAGTTAATTTGAATAATCTGACCCCTTTTAATTGTTAAGTTAATCGACATGTGGAATTTGATAAATCACACTTTGAACCTTGAACGTATATTGGATAAATTGTTGTAGAATTGAAATTGAACGACAAGTGAAAACCGTAATGTAGTAATCTTTAATCTACATGAAATGATAGTGTAGATTCTAGAAATAATTATATTAATTCGCACAAACAACAATGTGAATTAATACGATTATTTCGGGATTATTTGAATTGATTATTGGATTGTGTTTGATTGTTGTTATTGCTTGTTTATTTACTTTGACACCATCCCAGTTATCACACTGCAAGTTCCCTTTGTTAAGTTTTGATTTTTTTTGAATTGGAATTGGAATCGATTTGAAATGATAAATACCCAAAATGAACTTGACTTAGGATAGAGAATTAAATAAATCCGATTGGTCAATAATTTGATTTGAAATAAAATAAAGATTTTATTTGAATAATAAGGTTTTGAAATAAAAATTGGACGTAATTTTGATTAAAGGAAATTGTTAATATTGGAATTTGAAACAAAATATTAGTGTAATAAATGATGAAAGAGCGTTGTTTGAAATGAATTATTTGACGATAAAATTTGGAATTATTCATTGAATTAAGTTTGAAATGATTTAATAATTAAGTTGAATTTATAATTAAGTTTGAAATTTTAAGTTTTGAAATTATTAATAATTAAGATTGAAATTATTTAATAATTGAAAAAGATTGAATTATTTGATAGTTGAATAAAAATTGAATTCTTTGATAAGAGAAACTGAGCTTTTGAATAAGTGAATTCGAACTTCGTTAACAAATGAAATTGGATTTCTTATTTAATTAAGTTTGGAAAATTTAAGTAAGTGAATAAATCAAATTGAATTTCTTTAACAAGAAATAAGATGCGTTTTATTGTAATAACTGTAAGACTTGTAATTTAAAGAATTGATTTGACGAATCTAATTGAATTTAATGTGTTAGTTAATATAATGAGGTTGAACTTAAGTAATTGATTTAATGAATTGGAAATTTAATGGAATCTGTTTGAATGATAAACTAACTTAACGAATATGAATGAAATTGATTTTGAATGTTAAATTAAATTAATTTAAATGTTTTCGGAATGAACTAATTTACGAACTTGAATCAATATTTGAATTGTTTAAAAAAATAAATTGAAATTGAATTGTAAGACTTTGAAATGGTAATTTGGGAGTTTTGAAACGTAGATTTTGGAAATTGATTTAGAAAGACAATGAAATGTTGATTTATAAATTCTAATTGAAATTGAATTGATTTGGTTTTGAAATTTATTAAACAACCAATCGGTGTAATAATTACGAAGGTTATTAAAGAGTCCGGAGTCGGTTATGACATACTCTCTGTCTAAACCGAAAACCACTTTAATAACTATACGCGGAGTGATGATCCAGTATGAAGTGGTTGGAATGATGTACGTGATGACTGAAGAAAGAGAACGATAATGGATAGCCTTGACACTTGTGTCAAATTGGAAATGACTAAAATCAGGAGCCGTGCCGGGCCAAATGGGGTTAGCCACCTCGAGCGAACACACTTCTTCGTAACTACTACTCATTACTTGTGATTGATTGGTGCACCCTCGGAATTTCAGGAGTGTTGTTTCGCGGTGTTGCGATCGCTGCGGCGATGCGTTCTCACCGGTCCGGATCAGGCGAACGGTAGTTTCACTACCTTGGGTATTGCCTTATGTGCCTTGTCATACTTGTATCCCTATATACGCGACCACTACGGATTTGTTTTGTGTTATACCTATGGAGTACTCCCTGATATCCCACCAGTTTACGGTGGAGTTTACAGTGCTGTATAGACTATAATGCTTATAAAAATGTGTTAAGGGGGATAATGGTAACGCCTTAACACTATTTTGATACTTTATATTACTGATAGACATTATCTATTTAGCGTACACTACTACATAGTAGATAGTTTAACGGATCCTTAGAGGATAGTGATTCCAACATCCTTTGAGTTACTTGTATTTCGATTATTATTTCACTTGAGTTGGATTTATTGATATGAGAATATTAATCCTGACTCGAGTGTTTTGTGTTTTGCTTTACGCTCGGGTCAGACTGAGAGTACCAGCTTTCGAGACCCATCTTTGGAGTTGGAGCTTTGCTTGAAGATCCAGCCATCTGTTCCGCTTTCAATATTCGATGATTACAGTGATGTATTCTGATTTGTATTTGATGTATCGTATTTCTCTTTTGTTGTAAACTCTGATGTATCTAATATATTTATATAGTAGCTTCATGAACTACTATTTTTTTTACTTCCGCTGCATATTATTACTCTGTGTCTGTGATTCTGTGATTATTTATTTACCGTATATGTTCAGTTTTGCCAAATTAAAATTAGCAATTCGGTATTTTGAATTATTCAAGTCCGACATGTGCGGATGCGAATAGTCCAAAATAGCGGGTCGTTACACTTGGTATCAGAGCTTTTGGTAGCTCTAGGCAAAACTTAGCGTATAGGGTAAATGTATTTACAGAATCACTCTCATTCGAGTTTCAATCTCTTCCTTTTGACTCGATCCCCTTGAATTCTGGAACGTTCCCTCGGTTCCGGAATTCATCCTTGTCCCTTACTATTCATATTCTTCTGAATTCTGGAGTATTGCATAACTCCACTTCGAATGATCTTTAAATGATCGGCAGTCTCGCCAATCTTCGAATTATTTGTAAATTTGTGAAACTCCTTTACAAAAAGCACTGATTTACCGGAGATTTCTGTATCCTCGGTTTACGATGCTATCTATCTCCTGCTATGTCCGAATTCTATTTCTTGAGATCGAATGTTGATTTACCTCGGAATTCTGCATTGATCTTATTCTTGAAGTTACGGTCGACCCGATTTAGGTTGTCGTGAATTAAATAAGCTTATCCATCTTCCGATACTGTTAATTGAATCATCTTATCTTTCTTTCGAAACTGTATTCGAATCAGAATTCTCTTTAATTTGAGTCCATCAAATTTGAAACCCCATCCCTATTTTGAAATTCATTTCTGTATGGTCAAGAAAAGAAATGTATTTGTGAACTAATATTTAAAATGTTTTATATATATTGTGTTGTTTGAGTTGTTGATGTTGATTTGGGTTTTCGATCGATTCGTCTGATCAACGCTCTCGATAGAATTTCCAAAACACCTGAGCAGAGCAAACTGACACAATATTGTTTCAAGTTTAGTAAATAAAATAATTTTGTATGATTATATTATATACAAATATAAGTTTTCCTGAAATTAAATAGTTAATGAATTTGATGTTGAAAAGAAATATTTGATTTTCATTTATTTTGAAACCATTGACTAATTCAACATGCAGATTTGAAAATTATTTGAGAATTTAATCTTCGATAATTCCAACTTTGGTTTTAAAGTTCTAAAGTGGATAGTATTTAAAATATTTTCAAATGGAAATCATTTCAAAGAGTTTTAAACGTTTAAATCGGTGCTCTTCTTTTGTCGCTGGAAAATAATTTCGGTGATGACGGCCGCATCATCGACATTCATTTTCGAGTTTCGAAGTGTAGAGACCATCGGTAGCTTGCTGCACTCTTGTTTTGAAATTGATTTGATTTGAAAATTTTAAAGTACAACAAGATTTAAAATATATATAAGTATTTGATTTAGATTTGATTTGGATATAAGGTATATATATATATATATAATTATTTCTAAATTGTTTGAAGTTAATCGGAAATTTAATTCTTAAAATTTGGGTAAAAAGATGATTTCAATTATAAATGAAACCAATATTTTGAATAAATAATTAAGCCTGAATAATCAAATTAGGAAATTTTACTTGTAGTATGCTCAATTGCATTTTATATATAACTTACCTAAATTTTTAAAAGTTAACTACGTAATTGAATATTATACAATATAAAATGATGTTTAAAGGAATTTTAAATTAAATATGAATAGTTATAATAAATGTAAATATACTTAATATAAATATGATAAGATATATTAAGTAGAATAAATTTAATAATAATTTTAAATAAAAAGAATTAAATTTGTCGAATAAAGTAAGATTATAATAGATGACTATTTAAATTTATGATCTTCAAAAATTTTAATTTAAGATAATTGGATTGTATATAATATAAATTGTCTTTATAAATAAAATGTGTGTGCGTATAATAAATGTCATACACTTAAATTTTAATGTTTATGGAGATAGATGGAATAATAAGTTAAATTAATAATAGGTGTGATTAATAGAAGAAAATTTATTTTGAAAGATAGTAAATTGAATTAAATCAGCTGAAGAGAGTATCTTGAATTAATGGAATTTAAATTGAATTTCATTTGAAAGGAACCTTGTACCTACCATTAATATATGGAAACCTTGAATTTAAAAAAAAAAAATTGTTGAATATAATTTATTTAAACTGAAATTTATATGGTTGAACTAATTGTTTATTTCGTTTTTAGTCTATTTTCTTCTTGTTGTTTCTATTCTCCTACCTCCTTCCTTTTCAGAGACGAAAAGTTTTGAGTGGGGGAGAATGTAACGACCCGTAAATTTAGCCGGTTTTAATAACGTTATTAATTGAAAATTTATGAAAATTTAAACTATAAAATTTTGAAATATAACCTTGATATTTGGAATGCGTTCAGTTAAACATAGCAACCAGTAAATTTTCGTCCGAAAATATGAAAGTTTATTTCGCGCGTAAACTCACTTCAATTTAATCAGTTAAAAAGCGATGAAAATAAAACATTTTCAAAACCAAAATATTTTTCTATAGAAAAATTCTAAAACATCTTTTGAGCAAGTTGTCAGTTTATCGTTTTTCCAAATTCGGACATCTTTGGCTCCGTCGATCTTATTTTTCTGTGATTTTTATGCATTTTCCGCTAGTAGAAAATTTCGAATTTTTATAATTCAATCGTACCGCTGACAGCTATATACCGTTTTGATCGTATCGTATTGCGGATCTCTACGATATATTCAATGATGTGTTTGGAAAGCCGGTTCAGAGCGGAATCCATGAAAGCAGTAAAATTTATTTTGTATTTAACGTACATATTTTAGTGGCTAGACTAATTGGCTGGAATGGCAATGGTCTATTGAACTGTTGTTTGAAATTGAAAGGGCATTCTTTGATATTAATGCACACGTCCTTTGAAAGATAACAACATATCAAATTCTATTGTCACCTTACTCTTCTCTCGTTCTCATTCTTTCGTTTGTCTCTGCAAACAAAGAAAGAAAGAAAAAAGAGAACCAAATTTCTTTGCTGTGCATGGCGCCTTTCTTCTCCCTTCCCTCCTCTGATAATCCAAGGCCGAAGTTTAATATATATATATATAAAAAAAACTTTCCTAGCTCACAGTAATGCTTTGAACTATAGCACACAATCTCCAAAACCTAGCCAAACAACCTAACCTCACCTTTATCTTCCAAGCCCGCAGCAAACTTCCTCTTGCGACCAAGTTTCCGCACCTCCGCGTCAACCCGCACTCACCGCCGAGCGCGCATCTCCAGCCACCTTCACCTATCACCCATCACCGATACAACACCCTGCCGAGCACCTTTTCCATGTCAATTCCCTCCCCTCACGGCCTCTACACCTCGCCTGCATCACCTCATCGGCCGTCGCCCACACTCGTTCCACCATCTTCATCTCCCTCTACTGTTTTATGTAAGTATTCATTTATATAAGTTTATGAACGATAATTGCATATTAAGTTATATAAGATCCTTCTACATTCTGTTTGAATGCATGTTAGCGATGTAAGTTGCTTAGTCATATGTTAACTTTTATATGTAAGTTGCTGTAAGATATTATATAGAGTTACTCTTCTCATTATATCTATATATTATATATAAATAAATGTAAATCATATACTGTGTCTCATATATATGTTTACTGATATAAGTAATGGATTTTTAAAGTAGATATATAAGCTACGTTTATATATAAGTTGTACAAGATGTGTATTATCAATTTGAGTTAATTTATATGTTATATAACTTTATGATGGGTTAGCTTATGCGGGTAAGCTACTGTTGTTTTATTATTATATATTGGTTACTGTATGAAGAGTTTACAGTTTATACATATTGTTAAAGTATGTAAAATACTATACAAGCTTTAAATAAAGGGTTACTTGATTATCTGTTAGGGTATATATGTTTAATTTAATAAAGTAATTTTTAGATATATAAAGATTTTATGTTATTTTGTGTATGTTTAAGAGTATTTTATGTACTAGGATCAGATTTTGAAACTTACAGTATTCTATTTCGTATATTGTAAATATGCATTTATGTATAATATAAGCTGTTTTGAGTTAGTATGTTCTGGTTTCTTGTTTACAAAGGAAGTTAGTATATATATATATATGTTTTAAAATTTTAGTGCATATCAGTTATAGATCTCGTATTTCTTGTTTACTTTTTTTTTTTTTTTTTTTGAACAGCAGTTAGACCTCATGTTCACGATATCATATCTCACTCATGTTTTATCGGAATGAGTTGATTCTATTTTTAAAAAAGAGTCGAAGTTACCTAGTTTATGCATGTCAAATTTCAGCAAAATCCGACATCGTTTGATTAGTGGTCGAGGATCTAGAAGTTTGACCCAGGCAGCTGTTCTTTTGTACTTGAAATTATGTTACACTGCTGCAAACACGACCTGAGTTCATGTTTGACGCATCGTATCTCTTCCGTCTTACTTCGGAATACAGTGATTCCCTTTTTGTTTAAAAGATAAAGTTTTCTTCTTTCTGTATATGAAATTTTAGCTTCATACGAGGTGTTTCAGTCCTCTGTTTCTTACCTGAAAGTCAGACCCAGAGGGGTTTTCAGACCCGAACATTTGACAGTCGCAACATGGCCTGAGTCTATGTTCGTGACATCGTAACTGTTCTCGTCTCTTGTCCAAATCAAGTGATTCTTTTGCAGTTTGAAATACAAGTTTTGATCTTTATTCATACCAAATTTCAGACCATTTCGATCTCGGTAGCACATAGAATTATATTGTTAAACTTTGACGCATGACATGTTTTGTAATTATTGCTGTGTTGAATGTTTGATTTGATTTCTTTTAAACGTTGTATTTAAGAAAGATGATTTTGGATATTGTTGTTAATAAAATAATAATAATAATAATAAATAAATGATAATATGTTGAATTTAAAAATATATGTGATTTAATTGTAAGACGGCGTTAGAAATGCATATCTATGGAATTTTATCTGTGTTAAATTAAATATCGATTTGAAAATATATGTTTAAAATTGATTTTTTTATATTTTATGTGTTTAATTTTGGAATATAGTTATGTATATATGTTTGCTGATACCATTTACTGTCATCGCTCCTATTCTGATTTGATTTCGACGATTCATATTTAACAGCTTTGCTAGTCGATTCGTGCCAATCTAGTTATTCCGAAAGTCGTGCTTACGATCCGTGACTCAACTTTGTTGTCTATTCATCTCTCTAGCCTCGAAAGGTAAGCAATCACTCACGATTGATATTCTTTTATTTATTAAATTTGATTTCAATTGAAACAACAATTGAAATATACCTGTTGTTAGTTATGTACACTGTTATTACCTGTATCTGTTCACCCATGACATCTGACACCATTATCTGTTAATTATTATGCGATGATAATACAGTTTGGTTGAAATTGATTAGTTGTTTGTTGTTTATATTGGATGTTAAATTGAAATGTAAAAAGTGATGAATAGTATGCAATTGAATTTGACATAGGATAATTATAAATTTCGAATCAACATATGTATTGAATTTGATTAGTTAATTTGAATAATCTGACCCCTTTTAATTGTTAAGTTAATCGACATGTGGAATTTGATAAATCACACTTTGAACCTTGAACGTATATTGGATAAATTGTTGTAGAATTGAAATTGAACGACAAGTGAAAACCGTAATGTAGTAATCTTTAATCTACATGAAATGATAGTGTAGATTCTAGAAATAATTATATTAATTCGCACAAACAACAATGTGAATTAATACGATTATTTCGGGATTATTTGAATTGATTATTGGATTGTGTTTGATTGTTGTTATTGCTTGTTTATTTACTTTGACACCATCCCAGTTATCACACTGCAAGTTCCCTTTGTTAAGTTTTGATTTTTTTTGAATTGGAATTGGAATCGGGTTGAAATGATAAATACCCAAAATGAACTTGACTTAGGATAGAGAATTAAATAAACCCGATTGGTCAATAATTTGATTTGAAATAAAATAAAGATTTTATTTGAATAATAAGGTTTTGAAATAAAAATTGGACGTAATTTTGATTAAAGGAAATTGTTAATATTGGAATTTGAAACAAAATATTAGTGTAATAAATGATGAAAGAGCGTTGTTTGAAATGAATTATTTGACGATAAAATTTGGAATTATTCATTGAATTAAGTTTGAAATGATTTAATAATTAAGTTGAATTTATAATTAAGTTTGAAATTTTAAGTTTTGAAATTATTAATAATTAAGATTGAAATTATTTAATAATTGAAAAAGATTGAATTATTTGATAGTTGAATAAAAATTGAATTCTTTGATAAGAGAAACTGAGCTTTTGAATAAGTGAATTCGAACTTCGTTAACAAATGAAATTGGATTTCTTATTTAATTAAGTTTGGAAAATTTAAGTAAGTGAATAAATCAAATTGAATTTCTTTAACAAGAAATAAGATGCGTTTTATTGTAATAACTGTAAGACTTGTAATTTAAAGAATTGATTTGACGAATCTAATTGAATTTAATGTGTTAGTTGATATAATGAGGTTGAACTTAAGTAATTGATTTAATGAATTGGAAATTTAATGGAATCTGTTTGAATGATAAACTAACTTAACGAATATGAATGAAATTGATTTTGAATGTTAAATTAAATTAATTTAAATGTTTTCGGAATGAACTAATTTACGAACTTGAATCAATATTTGAATTGTTTAAAAAAATAAATTGAAATTGAATTGTAAGACTTTGAAATGGTAATTTGGGAGTTTTGAAACTTAGATTTTGGAAATTGATTTAGAAAGACAATGAAATGTTGATTTATAAATTCTAATTGAAATTGAATTGATTTGGTTTTGAAATTTATTAAACAACCAATCGGTGTAATAATTACGAAGGTTATTAAAGAGTCCGGAGTCGGTTATGACATACTCTCTGTCTAAACCGAAAACCACTTTAATAACTATACGCGGAGTGATGATCCAGTATGAAGTGGTTGGAATGATGTACGTGATGACTGAAGAAAGAGAACGATAATGGATAGCCTTGACACTTGTGTCAAATTGGAAATGACTAAAATCAGGAGCCGTGCCGGGCCAAATGGGGTTAGCCACCTCGAGCGAACACACTTCTTCGTAACTACTACTCATTACTTGTGATTGATTGGTGCACCCTCGGAATTTCAGGAGTGTTGTTTCGCGGTGTTGCGATCGCTGCGGCGATGCGTTCTCACCGGTCCGGATCAGGCGAACGGTAGTTTCACTACCTTGGGTATTGCCTTATGTGCCTTGTCATACTTGTATCCCTATATACGCGACCACTACGGATTTGTTTTGTGTTATACCTATGGAGTACTCTCTGATATCCCACCAGTTTACGGTGGAGTTTACAGTGCTGTATAGACTATAATGCTTATAAAAATGTGTTAAGGGGGATAATGGTAACGCCTTAACACTATTTTGATACTTTATATTACTGATAGACATTATCTATTTAGCGTACACTACTACATAGTAGATAGTTTAACGGATCCTTAGAGGATAGTGATTCCAACATCCTTTGAGTTACTTGTATTTCGATTATTATTTCACTTGAGTTGGATTTATTGATATGAGAATAATAATCCTGACTCGAGTGTTTTGTGTTTTGCGTTACGCTCGGGTCAGACTGAGAGTACCAGCTTTCGAGACCCATCTTTGGAGTTGGAGCTTTGCTTGAAGATCCAGCCATCTGTTCCGCTTTCAATATTCGATGATTACAGTGATGTATTCTGATTTGTATTTGATGTATCGTATTTCTCTTTTGTTGTAAACTCTGATGTATCTAATATATTTATATAGTAGCTTCATGAACTACTATTTTTTTTACTTCCGCTGCATATTATTACTCTGTGTCTGTGATTCTGTGATTATTTATTTACCGTATATGTTCAGTTTTGCCAAATTAAAATTAGCAATTCGGTATTTTGAATTATTCAAGTCCGACATGTGCGGATGCGAATAGTCCAAAATAGCGGGTCGTTACACATGTCGACATGGGTGTGTTGCAAAATGAAAAGCAACACTAATAAGTGTTGCAAATTTTTAGCATTTCAAATTACCTTATATTTGTGGATTTTTGTGAATCGGTTGAGGTCAATGGTTGATGATCTTCAAGTATAATTGCCATGAGATCTTTAAAAAGATATTCTAAGGTTCAACCAACTTCTCATCACTTTAAACACCTTTATCCTTCAGCATTCTTCTCTAATTGGGTTTTGTTCTTCAATTGCTCTGATTGACCTTCTTCTATAATTCATCTGCTTCCACTGTTTTCTTGTTTATCTCTGTAAATGTCCCCATAATATATCTGATATGACTGCATAACTCGAAGATACGTTAGTAGTAATATTTATGTGGCTGTTGTCATCAAAATCAATACCTAAGGTATTAACAATTACTTCCTCAAAGCTCATTCTTATTTAACTTAATTTCACTTACATTCCAAATTTTTATTTTAAACTTCAATAAGTCTCCAACCTATTCTTATTTCATCCATTATCCTTTTAAATTTTACTTCCCTTAATTGGCTTACCTTTCTACCTATTTCGTTATCACACTAGTTTTTAATTCAATTCTTTTCATTAGTTTACTTGACTAACTTATTTGGTTTCATACTTATTTCAGTTTAACTCTTCTTAAATTTTAGTTTAAACAATTTCAAATTTTTTTATAAGTTTCCAACTTATTTATTATTCCATAAATATTTTAATAAGATTCTAGAGTATTTTAAATAATTATTCAACATTTCAAAATCATCTTTGAAATTAATTATATCCAAAATCCTTCGGTAAACTCAATTATCTCTTTGAATTTCAAAACCAAACCCATTTTTTGCAAACACTCCAATTCAAAATCTTCAGGCAGTAATTCCTCCGTTGGAAACTCGAAAATGAACATCGATGATGTTGCAGTCATCACCGAAGTTATTTTTCAACGACCGAAGTGAGTTCAGCGCCTTTATTCTTTCCAAAAACCATTTCCAAATATTTTTAAATTCCAAATCTCACAAGATTTCAAATCCAATTCAAAAGTATTTTCGAAAATATCACTATTATCTCTCCAAATCCTTTGAAAACCATTTTCAAATATTTCTCTGGAATTCTAAATTGTAAATCACATTTACAATTTACCTTTTTCAAATCCCATTTATATATGAATTTAATTCTTAGCTTTTATTTATGCTTTCTATTCCTTATTCAAATTTTTACGCAATGATGATAATAATTTAATACAAGCAACCATATATATCTATAATAATTTACGGAAAATTATTTCTTTTATATACAAAAATAATTTGGGTAAAATTACTTCATTAATCCTATTTTAAAACAATACTATGTTGGTTTGTCTTACTTAAGAGTTTAAAAACCCCTATCGATGAAATGGCATCCCACATATCGACCAGAATCCATAAACACTCAACCGATAAGTCAACACAATATAAAACACAATTTAATATTCATTAACAAATAAACGCTCATATTTATTAATACTCTCAAACTCATTCTAGAGTACTACGGACTCTATTCTAATGAGTCATACCCACCATAGCCAAGGTTCTCGCTTAACCTGGCTCTGATACCAACTGTAACGACTCAATTTTTTGACTCTCAAAAATCGACATCGATACCGTCCACTATATCAAATGTCGAACAATCGAATGCTAGAAAACCGAACCATTAAGGTTAAAGAAGAAGGAGGTAGAAGAAAGATAGAAAACAACATCAGAATCTCATTAACGCAGCGGAAAAAAATATAATAGATAATAATTGATCTTTACACAAAAATAAACTATATCTGTTTTATACATTACATCATTAGAGTACATCAGAATCAAACAATTACTAGATAGTTATATTAACTTATTCTCACAATACTGACTATACAGCTAATCAAACACAGTGGAATATTTATCAAACACATGTGATACGTCTCGTTATCCAGCTCGTCTCATGAGCTCCTCTACATCCTTTCTTGTTTCAATAATACTCGGTTTGACCCAAGAATTATAATTAAAGAACACCCGAGTCAGTTTGGAAAACCAACGTGAGAAAACACACTCAATTGGATTATTAAAGTTTTCAAAACCCGTTGAAATCAAAGGTATCTCGTAAGACAACGCCACAAATAAACATGTCGGGTTTTCACCTTACGATAACCAAAACGTTTCTTATAAATTCCTCTAATATTATAATAGTCCCTATATATAAATACTTATTCAAATAGCCGAAATTGTTACATTATTAAATTCCAGTTAATAGGTATACAAACAAAACCATAAAGGCACGTAGGGAGAATGGATTTCCATCAATGGCAAGGCTAATGGGGTACCGCCCGTCACAGCACATGGTCTAGATCTCCGTACCAAGGATCCACCCTGATCTGCTACATCACAAGAACGGAGCTACCCCTTACCGCATAGTCCGAATAACTTCACCCCCACTGTTGGGATCAACAACCGCTCACACAGCTGAAAGAATGGGACATCTGGATAGGGGTGACCTTACCCTAATTGGTTGCTAGCGACTTAGACTTGTGTGCATCTTCCCTGTATTAGCCATTCTTGGTTGATGAGGCTCGAGGCTATGCGTTACCTTTTTAGTACACATTCACTTAGAATGCTCATCGTCCTACTAATGATGTTCTGAAAGCATTCGTCCATACAAGTCCTTTCCAGGTTCAAACGGAACCGAAAGCACTACTCCTACTACATCGATTTTGGAATCACCCTCAGGATTAATAGCGATTATCCCTTGCACTTCACTGCTCTATCTTCGACTCCAAGCTCTTGTCTTCCTTATGAAAACGTTCAAACCAGATCGAAATGGTTATCGGGAAATTTATCCCGAACCCGGTCTCTTCGAAATAATCAATACATTAGCCAATATTGATAGTCGGTTATTTAACTATCAAATAACATTCACAAACAACCATCGGGTTTAAATAATTTTCTATATTATTTTTTATTCAAAATATCTTGGCAGGATATCTTCTTCACTTTAATCTTTTGAAATCAGTTTCAAATCTCTTTCCACTCGCGGAATAAATTCCCAAAATTGTTTATTTCCCACTGAAAATTACCAAGTCTAAATACTTGAGATTTTAAGATAATTTAAATCACCTTATTCTAAAATATACTTTAAAACATTTAAATTAAAACTATTTAAACACTTTATTCAAAAAAATATAATTTAAAATATTTAGAAAATAAAACTACTTTATATAATATAAAACTAATTTTTAAAATAAAAGTTAAACCAAATTAAATTTTAAAATAAGAGTTATGAAATTCTATACAAGTTTCAAATAAAACTTTATCCAAATTATCTTTAATATAAAACTATTTTATAAAATATAAATATTAATGATTATCTTTTTAAAACATCATACCAATTAACCCTTTAAAATAAGTACCACTATAACTAATTTAAAAAATATTTACCTTTAAAATTTAAACAACTTAAATAATAATTTCTTAAAAACATTCCTTTAAAAACCTTTAAAACTTTAATTACTTAAATAACTGCTTGAAAACGTACTTGGCTTTTCAAGGAAATACACATTTCTTCACACCCTTCTAAAAATAAATCAATAATTTTTTTTAAAACGAATTACACATTCCTTTTTAGTTTCCCACCGTGAATTTATACTCCCAAAATCCACTGATATCTTATTTTACTTTATAAACCCAGTTTATAAATTCCATAGTCTCTTCCTTTAAAACACAATTTCAAACTCTAAATCAATTTCCAAATTGATTTTTAGATTTACCCCATTTTAAAATAAATTCCTTTACTTACTCAATTTTATTTCAAAACTCTTTAATTTCAGATTTAACTTCTTTATTATGATTTAAAATCTTATTTAAACTGAAAATACTAATTTCATACTTTATTTTAGAATTCTTCCCTTATTCCTTTGTAAATCATTTAAATTCTGAATTCAAAAGCAAATCTTTTATTCCTTTAATTCTTATCACTTAAGTTAAGAATTCGTTTATTCCTATTTATTCAAAAATCTCCTTTCCCATACTTTGGATTTGTTTATTAGAATTTAAAAATCAACTTTTATCTTTTCCTAAATCATTCTTTAATTTATCCAAATTCTCTATAATTATTTTAACTAAAAGTTCTCACTTTTATTTTCTTTTCAAAAATCCAATCTATATATTTTGATAACTTAGTATACCCAAATATCTTCAATCAAACATAGCATTCAATCTTTTCAATCACCAATATTATCTATCTCAGATTATCAAATAAATCATATCATAGAATATTAAAACAAATCTAAATGTTTTGAGGAATCCAGTTGAATCCCTCCATCCTATTTCCCTGCATCCACAAATGTTTGCACAATATAATAATACCAATTCCACTTCAAGGTGGAATATCGTGGTATATGGGGTTATATAATCTCATCCGCTATTATGCGGCGCATAGGGTCTCATCCGCCATATAATGTGGGAAATCAATCACTCCAATATATACTATACATACTACTATATACATACTATCACATCCAGACTGATAACAATTATCAATGCAATCAAACAACCAATAGTTTAAATTTAACCGTATTAAATTTAGATAGTTCTCCAAATGAGTGAGATTAACTCACCATTGATTTTTGAATTGAGATCCGATCCAACCCGTCTTGCTTTATTCCAGATTTTGACCTTGTAAACATTTATATGGTTTTATTAATATTGAATTAATCAAATGGTAGATTCCTATTTAATAAATTTAATTATCCCATAATTTTATTTAAGCTAATTTATCTTATAATAAATATTTAAGTTACAAAAATAATCTAAATAAGTAAATTCCCATATTACATCATTTTAAATTAAAATGGTAAGTGAAGATATGTATATTTATTTCCTCTTGAGACTACATATACCCTTATAAAAAAAATAATTTATAGATTTTAAAAATTTTAACTTTTATAAATCCTTCCCTATATATATATTAAAATAGGTATGTATATGAATATATATATATATATATTATTTTCTATTTTAAATTAAACATGCATGTGGATATTCATATTTATTAAATTAAAACGAAAATTATTTTATATCTACTGAAATAAGAATTCTTCTAATATATATATACATACATATATATATATATATATATATATAATTAAACTGAAAATTTACTTTTCTGCACTCTTTTTTTTATTTACTGTAAAAATAAATCTCCTTTACCTATAAAATTTTTTATCAAAACAAAATTAACCGGAAGGAGTAAATCCGAACCTCACTGCAACACATTCGGCAACGACCTCGCCAGCACGAACCTTGACACAAACCCTACCCCAGCTTTGACTAGTCACTGAACCCCTCCTACTCTCGGCATGGTTCGCAACCACGCACTGACCTCTGCTCCACGCATGTGTTCTCTACATGCCACACTACGAAAGTTAGCCTCCCTACATCTTCCATCGAGACCCCGTCATTGAAGCTTGTGACTTTGCCAAGAAATTCGACCGTGACCCAGACTAAATCACAACCACCCACCACGAAACCCTACTCAAATTTGCCGACCATTACGGCCTGCGACGGCCACCAGACCCCTTCCTTATCTCCTCGCGCCTATCACTGGAGCATGAGATGTTGTTGCGCTAACCTTATATATTTTTACGAGCCGCTCGAATTGATTTAAGAATTTGGGAGGGAAGAAGATGTGGTCGGCATTAATACATTGTTTCTGATTTTCAAATTGTAAAAGAAGGGGAACGAGATTTGGATTTAACTCAAAGCTTCATTCGTTTTTTTTAAAAACCGATTCAAATTTTCTTATGCACGTAAACCAGGAAAGACATGTGCAATAAATTTCCACATGTGTCTACAAAGGCTTTCCACACTAATTTAATGTAATAATATTATTCAGTTTTTTAAATTCCAAAATTAAATCGTCTTTAATACGAAGCTTAAAATTTATACATCCCATCAAGGCATGCCGCTGCGTGTTTATAATGTTATACCTCTATTACAAATGTAATGGAAAAGGTAATTTTGAGTCCTAATTCGATCGTATGGAAAAGATAGCTTTTTGAACCCAATTATTGTACTAAATTTCGATACAGTTCCAGCGCGTTTATCAACCGTACGGCCAAACGATCACTCCAAACACTATGAAAATTGAAACCCGATAATAATATACTATTATAATCCAATGGAACTGGTTTCGTCGAATTCCGAGATTGTGCCTCGGAAGGCTATTTTTAAATGCAATTTAAACCATATATTTTTGAAACTAAACAAAACATTCCCAGATTCAAATTTTAAAATTTCTATTATCTCCAGTATTATAAATATAAATTTCCCAATCCTTTGAAATATTTTCAACTAGTTAAAAACCCAAGATTCAACATTTTAACCCATTTTCAATTATTAAATTAAATAATTTAATTGCCAAATAAATAGTGATATTTGAAATTCAAGTTAAATTACATTTCAAATATTTAAAATAAATTAAATATTTCAATTTCAAATATCCAAAAATTCTTGGGTCGTCACAGTCCCTGTCAAAAAAAATCTAGTTGCGCCCCTTATCCAAATTCACATGATCTGGTCTTTTAACTATTGACCTCTTATTTACCTTAAACAGCATAAGCGTGTCCCAAGGGAAATGCTGCCGGTACGGATCTTTCCTTTTAACTATTGACCACATATCTACCCTAAATACCATAAGAGAAATGCTGCCGGTATGGATCTTTTCTTTTAACTATTGACCACTTGTCTATCCTAAATAGCATAAGGGAAATGCTGTTGGTACGATTCTTATCTCTATCCTTACTTATTAACTTTGTATAAGTCTTTTTAAATAAGCCTCTACTATTTACCCTTTACTATATTTTCTTATTAACTTATTCTAAGTCTTAAAATAAGCCTCATTCCATTTTATTTCTTATTATAACCTATGGTATAATCATGCTTATTACTTAACCTAAGGTCTAAGTGTAAAAATAAGCTTCTTTCACCTTTTACTCTCTTTAGTTATAATTCTAGGTTATAACTAGTCCAATATCTTTAATTTAGTCCAATTCTAACATTAATATCACAATTAGGCTCAGTTTCAGTCCAATTCCATTTTTATTACACTACTTACAATTTACGTCTTATCTTCTGTTATTTTAGTATTCTTATAATTAGTCCATATTCGCATTTAATCTATTCTAATCCATTCGCGAAGAAAAAGGAGATATAGAAGAAAACTGAAGAAAAAAATCCAAAGCATAGGAAAAGATGTAAATAAAGCATGAATAATAGTAAATAAATTTAAATATTGTAATTAAACTATAAATAAATGATAAGGCTATAATTAACAGAAATAGACTACAAATAACTGAAAAGAACAGCTAAAAAGAAATAGACTAAAAATAATTCTAAAATTGTAAATAAACTACTAAAATGGTTATTCCAAAAATCATTATAAAACTACGACTATTGGAAACCCTATTATTTTAAATTACCTAAAAATCTAAAATAGTTGCAATCACTCACATGTGGTCCTTAGCTCTTCCCTTGGCCTTTCTGTATCCACTTGGAGTTGTTAAATATTTTAATTTAAAACGATTTCCTCCTTCGAAAATTATTTCTTTTAGGGTCCTGCCTGAGAAGGTAAACCCAATTGGTGGAAATCCTAGAATGAGAAAAGGTGTTAGGCCTTAGGTCTTATTTATAGGGGTGGAAGTGGATCTCAAACTGTTGGATTTGGGGATTGAAGAGGATACAACCAAGTCATAGGCTGAATAAGAGCCAACAGATGGAAGCACGAAGGGACCAGATGAGCTAAAGGAATGTAAATGATATGTTAAAATACATGTACTTGAAGAATTTAATTCTTTGCTCAATAATATAGGTGGGTCGACCTAGGTGATGATTAGGTCGACCTGATGGTCGACCTAGCCATTCTTTTTTTTTTTGCTTCTTATTCTCGTTTAATTCATATCTTATTCATATTAGCTCGGATTCTGATGTTCTATATATGAAAATCGACTAGAAAATTACCACGGACATAATGGTGCAACTTCCGTGACTTAATTCTGATAATTTCACAAAGTTATTTTATCATTTGATTAATTCATTAATTAATTATTATGAATTAAATTCTGTGTTGTTGCACTTCACTTTGTTCCATTTTTCATTTTCTTACTCTCTTCCATTCCAATTTCTTCATTACCTTTTTCATCTTTGTTGTCTAAATAAAATCACTTCAAATTCACTTCTTTTCTCTTTTAAATTCAAAAACAAGTTCCTAAAACCATTACCATCGCTCTCTACATCACTTATCTACAAAAAAAACTCAAAACCCCCCTTAAATGACCTAGGCCAATCCTTTCTTAGCCATGGCCATGCCCATATAACCTCCTTGGGTTTTGAAAAGCAAGTTTTGTAAAAGGAAGCTAGGTCCATGTGTTGTTTGCAAGGTTGCGGTAGCATTGGATGAAATTTGTGTTTGTTTAAGTGAGTAAAGCTCACCTAAAAGCAAGTTCGAAATTTAGTTATTTGGTTGTAATAATTTAGGTGGTTTGATGATCTGTATAATTGTATGTAATTACTAACGCCTGGTTTGTTTCTCGCTTGAAAACGGATGACGCATAAGATTTAGACAGAGGACTATAAATTAAGTCGAAGTGTTCGTAGCGAATAGGTCTCAACAATACACTTCAAAGTGCATATGGCGAGGTTTATAAGGGAATCTTGTGTAAAGGGGCACTAAGGAGTACCTTTCATTTTGATTTTCATCTATACTTGTTTATATAGATGCTTAGAATGTTTGTGTGAATATGGTAAATTGATTTGTAATGGATTTCTATGCGGCATTAATAATCATATGTTTTCTTTAAAAAAGTTTACTGCTTTGTCTTCTAAGAATGTTATAAATGATTTTCCAAACTCGATTCGTGTTTTTCAAAACTCTTTACAAAAAGATTAGAAAGTGGTTTGGAATTATTAAAAGGGTGTTTGCATTTATAAAGGAAAATGTAATTTTGTTTTAAAAATTGGGCTTTAGTTTTAAACAAAGGATTTTTGGAAAAGGTTTTAATTACTAGTTTGAAACCAAATGAACTAGAATTAAGTTTCAAAGATGATTTTTAAAGGTCATTGTTTTTAAAACAAGGGATCTCTATGTTTGTGCCATTTAGTAACATAAAACAAATATGATAAACGGTTGTAAAATATTGATACATTTATGGAAAGTAAGTCATCTTATATTTAGCACTAAAAACTTTTGAGTAAACTTTCCTCTATCAGTGAGATCTAGAGTAGGAGTGTTTTTAACTAAGGCAAAGCATGGTGCAACCAGTGCCCTAACTTACCTATCTTCAATTTTGGGCAAGGGATAGAAAAGTCAAAATGTCAAAAATGTGATAAATGGAAAAGAGTTAATTTATATGAATAGGTCATGATTAATTAATTATATGGAAGGTATTTCATATTATATTCGATACTAAATTTCGAGATATGGAAGCTCGTTTTCTATCTTTGAGAGTTTAAGAATGTACGTCGAGGAAAGGGTAGTTCTCTAACTTGTCCAACTTCATTGTAATCAAGGGATAGTACGGGGTTGAAATCAAAAAGTGGTGATAAGTGTATGATGTCTGATTTTTCATATGTAGGGGTTGTTCACTATTGAAAACTAGACTTATTCTGACTTGAGAAGTATATAAAAGCTTCATAATTTCACACGGATTAGGATCCCCCCAAGGAGGACACATTTCAATGAAATGTAGTTTACTTTTAAGAATTTATATTCAAGATCCCAATGCGGCCTCTTATATTTGTTCACATACTTCTAAAAAAAGGGGAATTAAATCAACCGGGAGTTCAATGCTTTAGTTTGGAGATATTGATTTCGGATAAGTATTGTTTATCCATTCAAACTAAAAAAAGCTTCGTGTTCTAAACCAATGTGAAGTATGCTATGGAGTTATTCTACCTATCATGAGGATGATCCTAAAACAGAAGGTGGTAAGTTTGTGTATTTGATCCTGGAACAACTTGTATGGATGAATGCTGCATTGCATTATTGCCTAGAGGGTAATGTTAGCATTCCAAGATGGGTTTGCTAAAAATGGTAATCATTATCTTGAACCTAACACTCCGGAATGACTAAAACAAGGGATATTCCACAAAGCTATATGGTTCCCTACCATTAGATTATGACCATCCCTGATCTAGAACAATATTTCTTTAAATGTATGCTTCGGGCCCAGTTTTGTTGTTGATCACAACCAAGGGATAAATATATTCAGTACTATCCAGGAAAGGTTATGCTGATCTTACCACGTAGAGGATTCATATGAGGCCCTCGATACATTTTCTCTAGAGATGTACTATGATAGGCGGTACCATAGTAGCCTTGTCATTGTTGGAATCCTTTTTCGAATACTTGTCTTATGGACTTAATTATGCCTAACACTAGAAAGTGAGATGTAAGCATTTCAGTTATGTTATATATTATTTTCAACCTTAGACATTAATAATTTCTCTGATTTTATGGATAAAGGTTTTGGCTATCTAAGATAAAAACCCATCTATGTTTATGTGTGACGCGGTCTTACAAGATACCACTATTTTACCTAAAGCATATGTTTTGAGTTTACTTGCACCAGGCCCATATCTAACCTAGAAGTTTTCTCTCTTTCCCTTAAATTCTTGGGCACTCTAATTTTTTAGTAGTCAAGTAGTCTAGGTTTTTACGGATGCATTTGGAGGAGCATGGAGCATGGGACTTCACCATTATCTAGTTATCTATTTATTTTTCGTTGTTTGTACGTAGTTGCGTATCAGCATTGTGTGTGCAGGCAGTTATAACTGTCCCTGGCTGAAAATTAGTGCTTATTGTAACTCTGATGTTCTATTATAGAATTGAACTTATATGCTATCTTATATTATATTATATATGATTTCCATCCACTATGAGATTCTCTATTTTTCTTATCCCTTCTTTTTTATTTCAAAGTTTATATTTTGGACGCATAGATGATTGGTACACGAATATCATGGATGTATTAAGTCTCATCTTTAGGAGTAATAATGGCGAATCGTTACATGTGGTATTAGAGCTTAGGCTGAGCAAACACCTAGTCCTTGGTTGGGGTTAACTACTTAGAGATAGGGTTAGTAATACCCTAGAACGAGTTTAGTCTATGAGAGCGTGCATTTGTAATTTTATCCAAATATATATTCGAGTTATTTTAATCATTAATACGTTTAATTTGATACCATTTTCCTTAGGATAATCATGTCTCTGTATTCTAAAGTTATCAAACTATATTCATGTGGTAGGAAATGAGTAATAGAGGAAGGCAAGAAGGGGAATTGGCAGTACTACGACAACCAATGGTTGGACTCCAAATATTGGAATGGTAAAGGTAGTAGAAAAGGTGGCACCTATGCAATCTCGTGTTAATTTTACATCCTTGTGCAAAGACTATACCAATATTGGAAGGTAAGCCATTCAAGGGCACCGAGTCTATTATCGAAGTCTGTTATCTAGCCTTTTGGCCTGGCTACACAAAGGTGATTATGAGGACCAGACTTGACTATTGAATAGAAAGATGGCCATGAAACGACAATAATATGACCAGAGCATGATATCCAAAAAGTTATATTCATCCCAGGGTAAATAAGATCAACGGACAGGTGATATAGGATGTCAGAATAATGATGAAGGTTAGCTTGGTGGAATAGGTGTCGGCATAGACGTTTGATAAGTTAAAGAGTGTATAAATGAGATCAGCATATTGTGTTGAGCAGGGCTTTTCTAATGGTGGGCCCAAGTGGCAAAAGGGGTCTAGACTTGAAGATGTCGGTTAGGCCGAAGGCTACCTTCATCTATAAATACAGGGGTAGGGGCCATTTTTGGGAACTCTGGCTCTCTTTTTTTAGAGGAACTTCATCATCTTCTACTTCCGACTCCAAATACTCTGCCATGGCTATTTTTCTTATAAACTTGCAGCGATGGATTCTAGCCAATCGAACAACTCATGTAATTTTAATCAAATGAAGCATGAATGAAATTTGAAGTGGACGTAGGCCAAGATTTCCGAACCACTATAAAACCTTTGTGTCAATTTACTTTTATGATTTGTTCTTTAGATTGCATTAATTCTCTGTTGTCCATGAAATTCTATGGGTGTTAGTGACCAATTTTGATGCTAACATTTTGGTGCTTTAACTGAGAACATTATCAAGCTGTTATGATCTACTTTGTCGCTACTAGATTGAAGAAATCCCCCGAAGGAGATCCAGGTTCATTCTCAGGTGTTCATAGATTCTATTAAGAGTTCAGATGGATGACTCTAAAATGGGAAGACCACGTACTAGATTAGCCTCCCACAATGCAGCTGTCAACAAGACTGCCAACGTCTAACAAGTGGGACCCAGAAATCAACCAGAAAATCTGGGTGCAGGGGCTGCCACCGTCGTAAACCAACCGAAAGTTGTCACTAGAGCAGAATTCAATGAGCTGATGAGAGAACTCGTGGAAAGTTTGAGACAGCTTAACGAGCAAATTCAAGCTAACGCCAATCGCATGACCCAGATTACTCAACAACAACATCAGAATGCAGGAGTAAGCCCTACTTCATACTCATCATCCGACAGCTCCACTTCATCTGATGAGAATCACAGGTGTAGACGCCGTAGAATTGAAGCAGCATAAATAAGCACAGCAGATCAATCCAACATGAATAGTCCAGGCTATTTACCCGAAACCATGGCCCCACGCCGGCACCTAGGAAATCGCATTCAAGTTGGAATGGAGAACTTAGGATCTAGAACACGAGTGGAAACCGATCGACCGTCTCAACAGGGATGCAATGAAGAAGGTCTCCAGGACACTCATTTGGGAGATCACCAATCAAGGAGGCACCAGTCGGAACGGTCAAGATGGACAGAGTCCAACTTGCCACCTCCCATCTAGACCCGAACTTGTCAGCAATGGTCAGACAACTGATGAGGAAAAATCAGGGCTTCTCCAACGATGATTGAGGCACTATCAGGAGTCATACTCCGTTCACTGATGCAATCCTACAAGCTGAGTACCCTCGAAAGTTCAACATGCCGACTATTCTGGCCTATGAAGCGAAAATTGATCCCCGACATGTAATGAGATACGAATGGATGATGGACTCAGCCGGGAAAAATGATGTACCAAATGTAGAAGTTTCCTAATAACCTTATCCGAAATCGCTACCATGTGGTTCACTAGACTTCCTCCATGATCGGTCTTCAGATTTGATGAGTTAGCAACGAAATTTGTGGAGCAATTTGGGATCCATACCACTCGCCCAAATGATGTGATGTCTTTATCCAGTGTAATCCAGGGGGAGTCGTTAAAGGAATATTTGCAAAGATTTCTAGTTGCTATAATCGAAGTTAGCAACCCAAATGACCATGCTGTTCTTATGGCCGTCATGCGAGGAGTATAACCATGTTTGGAGTTTGGTGATTGGCTGGCAGGAAAACCTTCTACAACCCTGGAACATTTTTATTCAAAGGCGCACCATTTCATGAGAAGGGAGGAAGCCAGGTGGACGAGGAGCAATAGTGCGCTAGGGACTGGCAAGGAGACAGTGCAAAGCAACATTGCAGTAAAACAGGTTGGCGATAACTCTGGAAAAATCTAGGTCAATGTTCAAAACAAGCCCGAGAAGTCTAAATGATCTGGACGAGGAAATTACGGAAGGAAGAGGGAAACAAGAAAATGGAAACCACGGATCCCAATCTATACCGAATACACTCCTCTGAACACATCTCTAGAAAATATTTATTTATTAACTTGTAATACATTCCAATATCGAAAGTCACGCCCAAAGGAATCCATTAAGGAACAAAAACAGACTAGGAAGTACTGCTGGTTTCATGAGACCTACGAGAACAACACTGAGGAATGTAGACACCTCCATGATGCTGTAGAAAAACTGATTCAGCAAAAGAAGTTATAGTAGTTTGTTAAGAATCTACAAGAAGGCGGATGGGGGATGTTCGAGCCCAGTCGTGGGCAGGCTCCACGTCAACCTGAGGAACCTGCTCGAACGTAGGTAGATTGATCATAAACACGATAGTCGGTGGGCCTCATTTAGTAGACAAGAGTTGGCAAGGAATGGAACGCTAGCTAACTCCATAAAGCATGTGGGTTTCGAATGCCACTCGAAATCGGAAGACGGGAGTCCAACGAAACAACAACGAATGATGACGAATGATATAATGTTCAGGAGCAGGGATACCGACTGGGTGGTGGCACCAACAGTCGACCCAATGGTCATTTTGGCCACGATTGGACCAACATTTATTAGAAGGATACTGATTGATTATGGAAGTTCTATGAATATTATTTTCAAAAAGGCGTATGACTAAATGAAGATAAAGGCGAAGGATCTAAAACCATCTAAAGCACGTATCCATGGTTTTAATGGTGCAGCCATTGATGCGATCAGTTTTGTACAATTGCCAATTGAGTTAGGAGAAGGTGAATGTAGGAGGGTATGGATCCTACCGTTCATTGTTTGGGATGTTGATTCAACGTACAATGTGTTTTTGGGCCGACCGACCTTGGCGGAGTTTAAAGCAGCTTTGGCCCCATGGTGTTTAACCTTGAAATTATCGACGAGTAGAGGAGTTGGTGTTGTGCATGGCGATCAAGCGACTGGTTGTGCATGTTATGTGGCTGAGCGAAGAGAGGCCCAGGGAAGCAAGAAGGGTAGGTTGTGGATAACTCTGTCTGCATCCATGTCGCTGAAAATTAATAAGTAATGCCTGAGCCTTGGCTCGGGCAGCTGGGTCGGATCTACAGAGACATAGTCCGAGAGACGATAATGAAGAGACCAAGGAGTCTAAAGTAGCACCGTTTGAACTGACGATTGATGTTCCAGTCAGCCATGATGACCCGTCACGGGTGCTTAAGATTGAATCACAACTCACCCCCTCGATAACTGAGTATCTTATTGATTTCCTCCGAGCGAACCTAGATGTTTTTTCTTGGACCCACTCTGATATGTGCAGGATTTCTCTCGCCATCGCAAGTCATATATAGAACATTGACCCAAAGTATGAGCCGGTGAAACAAAAAAGAAGAGGTATGGACCCAGAGAGGTTTTCTGCTCTCAGAGAGGAGGTAGCCAAACTCAAAGCCAATGGGTTCATTCATGAAGCCCTCTACTTTGAATGGGCATCTAACACTGTACTAGTGAGGAAAGCAAATGGAAAAGGGAGGACCTATGTTGATTACACGGACCTAAACAAGGCATGCCCTAAGGATAGTTTCCCTTTACCCGGAATTGCTAAGTTGGTCGACTCGACAGACGGACATGAATTATTGCCATTCATGGATGCATATTTAGTGTATAATCAAATCCCGATGCACATCCCAGATTAGGAACACACTTGTTTTGTCATGGATGTTAGATTGTACTGTTATGTAGTGATGCCCTATGGGTTGAAGAATGCAGGAGTGACTTATCAATGTTGGTAAATCAGATGTTTAACGGCCAAATTGTAGAATAATGGAAGTCTATGCGGATGACATACTCGTGAAGACATGGAAGTCAAACGACCACATTCGAGACATAGCGAAGATGTTTAATATAGTCAGATATATGGAATGAAAATTAATCCACTGAAGTATTTCTTTGGTGTTGTGTCGGGAAAGTTTTTGGGTTTTATTGTCAATGCACGAGGAATTGAAGCTAACCTAGAAAAGATTCAGGCTATCCGAGACATACAAGTTCCCAGAACTATAATGCAAGTACAAAGCCTAAATGGAAAAGATGCCGCATTGAGTCGATTCATATCTAAAGCAACTGAAAATGCATTCCTTTCTTCGATGTGATAAGGAAGGGGAAAAATTCTGAATGGACGCCAGACTGTGAGGATGCGTTTCGAGCTCTAGTGAGACAATTGGAGAGTCTCTCGATTCTATCAAAGCCTATAAACCATGAAGAGTTATATGTTTACTTGGTCGTGTCCCAGCATGCCATCAGCATGGCCTTAGTTCTTGAAGAGGATCGAATTCAAAAGCTAGTGTACTACGTTAGTAAATGTTTAACGGGGGCAGAAAGAAATTATCCTAAGATTGAAAAGCTAGCCTACTGCTTGGTGATTGCATCATGCAAGCTCCATCCATACTTTTAGGAACACCTGACCAGTGTTTATACCGATCATCCTCTGTGATAGGTGCTCCAACGGTAAGAAACCTCAAGACGGTTGCTTAAATGAAACATTAAGTTGAGTTAATTCGATATCGCTTACTTTCCACAAAGTGCTATCCAAGGGAAAGTGCTAACAGGCTTCATTATAGAATTTACTATATCATACGAGCTAAGTAGTGGTGATGTCATTCCACCATTCGGTGGAAACAATACAATGATGGGGCATCCAATGACCATTATTATGGGGCTGGTGTTATTTTTGTAGCTCTTAAAAACCGATCTATATGTTATGCTTTGAATCTCGATTTCCCAGCTACAAATAATGAATCCGAATATGAAGCATTGATTGTTGGCTTAAAACTTACCAGAGAATTCGGCGTAAAATCGGTTGAAAACTTTTGTGACTCAAAATCGATGGTGTATCAAGTATGGGGAGACTATCAAGCAAAGGGGTAGAGACTTCCCCCGTATCTTGATTGGGTCAAGGAACTATTGACGAACTTCGAATACTACGATATTTCACATATCCCGTGTGAATGAAATAGAGAAGCCGATTCATTGGCAAAATTCGCAAGTTCTGTTGATGCACAAAAGATTGGCTTAATTCCCATCGAGATCTTACATACCTTGAGTATAAATGGAATGGAAGTGGATGTTGTGTGCGCGACAGAAATTGAAAGGAAGTCGTGGATGACAACGTTCAAAGAATATCTGTTATGTGGAACTTTGCTCGAGAGAGAGAACGAAAGATGACAAGTCATTCACAAAGCCTCACGGTATATAATATAGGATGGAGTAATGTATCGAAAAGGATTCTCGGTTCCATTACTTTGGTGCATCGCCAATGGTGAGATAGAGTGGTTATTGAAAGAGGTTCATGAGGGAGAATGTAGCGACCATACCGAAAGGCAGACATTAGCCAAAAAGATCCTCTACTATGGATACTATTGGCCAACCATGAATCAAGACGCCACGGAATATGTAAGAAGATGCGATAAATGTCAAAAGTATGCGAAAATCCAAAGAGATCCACCAAAGGAACTCACACAAATGGTTAATCCTTGTCCATTTGCAATATGGGGGATCGATATAATCGGCTCCTTGCCGATCTCCAAAAATGTGCAGAGTATGTAATTGTTGCGGTTGATTATTTCACCAAGTGGACGGAAGTAGAGCCCTTAGCTATGATCACCACGAAGAAGGTCATCAATTTCGTCGTATGAAACATTATAGCCGTTTTGGCCTCTCATGAACCATCATCATGGACAATGGAACTCGGTTTGAGAGTAGGGAGTTCAAAGAATTCTGCCAAAAATATTACACTGAAAAAAGGTTTGCGGCAGTCGTTCACCTAAAATCCAATGGACAAGTTGAAGCCACAAATAAAATAACCAAGTCCATATTAAAAAAATGTTCGGAGACGGATAGAGCTAAGTGGGTGGATGAGCTTCTGACAACACTCTAAGCTTACAGAACCACCAACAAGTCCGCGACTGGCACACTCCATTCACCCTGGCATACAGCACTGAAGCTATACCAATGGAACTTGAAGTTCCCTCTCACCAGATGACTCATTACGATCCTAAGACAAACCAGGATCTCTTACTAGAATCACTGGACTTTGTCGATGAAAAACGTGAAGAAGATGATTTAAGGGCGGTTGCATATAAACACCGAGTTGCACTGTATTATAATGAAAAAGTTTGACCGAGAATCTTTGATGTGGGTGATCTTGTTAGAAGCGAGTTGTTTCGGTCCTATCACATATGAATCCCACATGGGAAGGTCCGTACGTCATTGAATGGAAGCTTGGAGAAGGAACCTTCAAGCTAGCAATTGTTGATGGCGTGACACTCCCCAGAGCATGAAATAGCGAGCATTTACAACGTTATGACACCTAGTCTATTTCTTTTGCATTCTAGAAGCAATTGTTTTCATGTATGTTTCCTTTTGTTTTTCTTTGTTTCCAACATGTAATAAGTTAATTCAGCTCGTCCCTAGTTTCTATAATCAATAAAAGCTTGAAGCCATTTTTCTGTGAATTATTGATGTTTTATATGTTATAATTCTATGATTAAAAATTAAATTGCATAATTTTGTACAGTGTATGAACGCATATAAAAAATCTCCAAGTTCCCAGAGTGCGGACTAGAGTACTCTGAGTCCCCGAAGTGCGGACTAGAGTATAAATGATTCAAAAAATTCTAAGTCCCTAGAGTGCGGACTAGAGTACTCTGAGTCCCTGGAGTGCGGACTAGAGTATAAACGATTCAAAAAACTCTAAGTCCGCAGAGTGCGGACTAGAGTACTTTGAGTCCTTGGAAGGTGGACTAGAGTATAAACGATTAAAAATCTCTAAGTCCTCGAAGCGCAGACTAGAGTACTCTGAGTCCCCGTAGTGCGGACTAGATTATAAACGATTTAAAAATCTCTTAGTCCCTGGAGTATGGACTAGAGTACTTTGAGTCCCCGGAGTGTGGACTAGAGTATAAATGATTCAAAAATCTCTAAGTCCCGGAGCACGAACTAGAGTACTCTGAGTCCTCAGAGTGTGGATTGGAGTACATATGATTCAAAAAATCTTTAAGTCCATGAAGCGTGGACTAGAGTTCTTTGAGTCCCCTTAGTGTGGACTAGAGTATAAACGATTCAAAAATCTCTAAGTCGTCGGAACATGGACTAGAGTACTCTAGGTCCCTGTAGTGCGGACTAGAGTCTAAATGATTCAAAAAATCTCTAAGTCCCTGGAGTACGGATTAGAGTACTCTGAGTCAGCGAAGTGCAGACTAGAGTATAAATGATTCAAAAATCTCTAAGTCCTTGGAGCGTGGACTAGAGTACTATGAGTCCCCAGAGTGCGGACTAGAGTATAAATGGTTCAAAAATATCTAAGTCCCTGGAGCATGGACTACAGTACTCTGAGTCCCCGATGTGCGGACTAGAGTATAAATGATTCAAAAATCTCTAAATCCCCAAAGCGCGGAATAGATTACTCTGAGTCCCCAAAGTGCAGACTAGAGTATAAACGATTCAAAAATCTCTAAGTCCCCGGAACGCAGACTAAAGTATTTTGAGTCCCCAAAGTGTGAACTAGATTATAAACGATTTGAAAAATCTCTAAGTCCTCGAAGTGTAGACTAGAGTACTTTGAGTCCTCGGAGTGCAGACTAGAGTATAAACGATTCAAAAATCTCTAAGTCCCCGAAGCACGGACTAGAGTACTCTAAGTCCCTGAAGTGCAGAGTAGAGTGTAAACGATTCAGAAATCTCTAGATCTCTGGAGCACGGACTAGATTACTCTTAGTCCCCAGAGTGTGGACTAGAGTATAAACGATTCAAAAATCTAAGTTCCCGTAGGGCGTACTAGAGTACTCTGAGTCCTCAGAGTGGTGACTAAAGTATAAATGATTCAAAAATCTCTAAGCCTTCGGAGTGCGGACTAGAGTACTCTGAGTCCCCGGAGTGCGGCCTAGATGGTGCGTGTGCCGACTGCGGAGACTACAAGCCGACTCATAAATGATTTAGAAAATCTCTAATCCTCGAAGCGCAGACTGGAGTACTCTGAGTCCTCGGAGTACGGACTAGAGTATAACGATTCAAAAAATTTCCAAGTCAAGTGGAAATGGATCGGAGCTTATGTAACCCGTAAGATTTCAAATTTAAACTACAAGTTAGACAATGAGTTAAACAATTAAAGTCGTGTAAGACAAAGAAATAGAATTTTATTTACTAATCCAAAATAAATTTCCATTACAACTTTTCTGAATGTGGAGCAAAACACTATTCACAATGACTATAAAAATACATAGAAACAACTATATGATTCAGGTTATTCAAGCTGAACGAGGCATGGCCGGATAGTACCTTTTTGATTTTTTCTCCTTTTTTGGTTTCTCCGAAGGCACTCACCCGAGCATTTTCACTTAGACACCTTGCTTCCTAATGAGATGGTATCCGGGGAAGGAAGGGGTACCCTTAGAGGTGTAGTTCTACCCGGGAGAACTTCCTTCACGGGCCTATTTAGAGGATCATCAAGTTCCACCACCGGAGGTTCAACCTTAATTTCGGCTTTTTTTCTCCTCCTCCATGATTCGTTCCCTATGCTAAGTTTTGAAGTAGGATCGGAAGAGCCCATGGTTTTAACCTTGTCATGTTCGTCCTTATGCGAGGGATTCTCATGTTCGTCCTCATCGCGTGATCCGATTACTTGGGCATTGGAACCAGGAGTATCCCAGTGTGGAGTTCTTCCGCTATTTTTTTCTTCCTTCTCCATTGCGACATTGCTCCTTGGAGTTGGTTCGGGATCAAAATGACCTACATGGTGTCATTAAGAATAAGTGTTAGAATACATCTATTATTTGTCAAAAGCGATGGTTCTTTAGACCTTAGAAGGAAAGATTACATACCGGCTTTCAGCTGACTCTCGGCTATTTTGGAGTCTCGCACTCTAGAATGTGGGATAGAACATGAACATCAAGCTCGGGATTCTCTGGATCATAGCCAACATGCTGCTCGAAATGATCGAGTGATGAGCAGCCAACCGGCTAAGCGAAAGAAGGAACTGGACACTTATTTGCGAACGGGGCAGTAATGTCATCCTTTCCATTTGATGAGGAGGAGTCTTTCTCAAAAAGAGCTTTCGCCATAGACAAGTTAGAAGGCTCGTTTCATCAAAGCACTTCCTTCACCAGAGCATCTTCATCAACCTCTTCGTTGCCCAGCTCAACGCTTTTAATTTTTATTGAAGTATCCCATGCTTCGGCCAATGATTCGGGGTAACCCTCATCTAGAAAAGATAGATCTCGATGCATGAGAACTCGAGCATTGTATTCAACAGTAAGCGTATCATATAAGCATTTAATTTCTTCTCTGCCAGATTCAGCAGCTGCCTCGAGGCGAGAATCAACTTCTATCAGTGGCATTCTTTTACCTTCCTCATGGATTGCATTCCTTAACGCTTCAACTTTAGAAAGTTCCTCGTCAAGCTTCGTCTTTAAGAGTCGTGTGGCAATGATTTCATTGCAATATCGCTGCGACTCTTCCTGTGCAGCACTTTTCTCTTCTTTCTCTTTAAGCAGAAGCTCCTCTAGTTCTTTAACTTTTCGGCAAGGATATCCTTTTCTTTTTGGATAGAGTCTTTTTCTAAGGCTAGGGCACCACTATGTTGAATTGCCACATCAATTTCCTTTTTTCTGAGTGGCTTCCAGATGACTGACTGCCTCGGTTGTATCTTCAACGTTTTGCTGGGCAGCCTCAAGTTGAGATTTGTACAAGGAAGGCTCTTCATCCTGGGCTTTGATAATATCTTTGTTAAGAATGGTTTCAAGTTTCATGCGGTCAATTTCATGTTGACATTCCATAGAAACTTTTGAAATTTTTTCTGCCAAGTGAACAAACGCATCATGTTGGACATAGACATTGTTGTTGCAAGCGATGACACTTTGTTTGACATGCCCTAGAATATTATGAATCGCAGGAAGAAATTTCAATCCATTGAAGAATATCATTCGAAATGTAGCTTTAAGCTCGGCTATTTTTTTTTGCAGTTAGTGGATGATGGGCGGAGGCTGAGGAAGTCTGCCTAGCCGGAATCACGAACTTCTTGTGAGGCTCCCGAGATTGTTTGGTGCTGGACGAGCCAGAGTATTAGTCATGGGGAGCCTCGAATTTAGATCCCTTATGGGTAGATTTCTCCCTACATGCTCTGATTGAGGAGAAGGATCATTGGGATATGAGGAATGGCTATAAGTTTTTCTACGAGAAGACGACGAATCTCTGGGATAGTAGTCCTTATCTCCGATATCATCTCTGTCTCGGCATCTACCTGATCCCGAATCCCGACTGGAGTGGTGGAAGATAGAGGATCCGCGAAGGCGGTCGAATCTATGAGTGCACCCCATATCACCTGCACAGACAACAAGTGAAGACAAGTTAGTGAGAATAGTGTGATGGCTACAATTTAAGTGTAGGGTGAAGTGTGAGTGTTCATGTGTGTCGTAGTGTTTCCCTCCCGACAGACCAGTTTGTTTTGCTTTACTTATTGGAGATTTCTCTCCTTGATGACAAGCCTGATCGCCTCCATCACCTCTCGTGAATGAATTAGGTGCCATATCCCCTGGGTCGTTGAAACCATAATTCAGTAAGTAATCAGGAATGGTCAGGTCTGAAAGACCTTTTAATGAACCCTCCAGATGTTAGGGAGACGACTCTTTCTCAATTGGAGTAATTGTAACTTTGGAAGTTCCACCTACCTTTTCTTTTTCAAGTTATAGGCTAGGATCTTTTGCCTCTTCGAAGGGGGGAAGTGATTTGTCAATACCAGATGCATCATTTACTGGTGCAACATCGGAACCTAAGTTCTCATCGGTCACTTCTGGCGCCTTGGCCTCTTTTATTTCACCTTCCTAAGATATATCGGGGGCTCCTCCTATAGGGGCACCGAAGGCCCTGCTTGCCCTTTTCCTTTTTCCATAGCAGATCCGATTGTAGGCGCACCAATGGGGAGGCTAGCTCGAGAACCCTCCACCAACAATCCAAAATTTGAAAGGAACTCATTGTAAATAACGGATTTGATCTCTTGGTCTCTCACGGGAATAGCTCGAATGGCCTTGACGGCCTCAGAATATCCAGTACCTTTCAGTCGTGGGCGAATACCTATAAAAGTCGAAGGAAATTTAGAAAGAATGCATCTCGAGCCCCAAACAAATATTAGTCAAGGAATGAAATTTACTCCCTACCAGCCATCTCCTTGCAAACCCGAGGGAGGCAGTGTACGTAGAACCACTCTTGCTTATACTAGGAGAATTTACCCCACGCCCCTATCAGAATTAGGCATTTGGAATGTGGTTTGATAAATATGAAGGATGTGCTGTCATGCCATCTTTTGAAGCGGTAGATATAGCAGATATCCTCGGGAGTAGGAATTCCGAATAAGTGCTCATGAAGAGAATACAAGTGCCATAGATAAATGCGTGACTATTGGGATGTAGCTATGCTGGAGTAATCTCGATATACCGTAACACTTCACATGAATTTTTTGCATGCTACCGACCCAAAATATGAATTTATTGCACATTTTATATCCGGTTAGGGCTAGATGAGGTCGATCTTTCCCTGATGGAACTAAAACATCATCGAAAGGGATTCCATGAATTGAACACAATCGACGAAGAGCGGTTTCATCGATTTTTGAAGCCTGTGAATCAATAGGATTATCCAGAATAACTACTTCATTGATAACATCAGGAGCTGGGCCACTAACTGCAACAGATGGATCCAGAATAACCTGTGTGGAAGTTGTCAGTGGATTTGAAGTTCCTACTACCTCCTTCTGATAACCGTGCTCAGGCTTTTTAGAGACTATAGCAGGACTCGATCTTTTGGACATCTTCAATGAGCGTATAATATGAGTAGATACATGTTTGAACTATACTTGAAAGACAATCGATATCAGATATAACAACAAAATATTCCCCCAATGTGGTGTGTGAACTAGTGCGACGGCTCAAACATGAGTGCTAAAAAATTAATGTTTTAAGCATAAATGTGACATGATAGAACTTTAAATTACTGTCCTTAAAGACAGTCATCGCTGACCGTCTCCAATGGCCTATCATATAAACGGTAGTAGAAGTCTTAGAATCAAATATCGACATCATAGAGTGTGAGGGCTATTATCCGTATTTGATGGGTTAAATTTACATTTAAGATTATTCAAGCTACATGACAGTTAGTTCTATTTATGTCCTTGGGCTAATATGCTTCACTGCTTGTCATTGTCCATTATAATGTGCTTGGTTGTGAAGGGGAGTTGTCCAAATGTATGTTATGTTTGAGTTAGGATAGTCTTGGTTGACAATGCCTACGCACTGCCCTATAGGATGACCGAACCATGAACTCTCCTCTCTCTCTAACCACCAAACCAACTTTCTCAAAACAACAACAAACCACTATCCCAAACTCCTGAAACCATCTATACCTACCGATGCTTTAAACATGGACAACCGACCCACCAACTCACAGAAAACCGACCAACTCACTTTTGAGTCATCGAACGGCCTTAGCACAGCATATGCTAAGCTACTCCTACTCAAGAGTATCGAACTGCCCTGTTACTACACTCTTTATAACTCAACACTGCTACATCAAGCTATCAACATTTTTCCCTCGAACGTATGATTAGCAAGATCCTACAACCTATACACCAATTCCTATTAATCACCGAGCTTACTTCTTTTCCATATCCTCAGATTTGAAGTTAAGGCTTTAATTGTTTCTCCTGATAGCTTGCCCTTGTTCCATTAAGGCTAAACCAAATTCCTAGCCTAAAGCACACTCCTGTCTCTAATTCGTCCCTCCCTTCGCCATTTCCTACTAACTCCTATCTAAAAAATCATGAGGCTCCGAATTTAGGGGGTAAATCGAGTGAGATATTCATACCTATATGCAAAATTTGGAGCCTATGCAAACTGTTGGGTTCAGATCAAGATTTATTTGGGTTCGACGGAAGCTCGAGTTGCAAAGTGGGCAGCCTGGATTTGAGAGGAAGAAGGATGGAGTGACGATCAAGGCTTTGGGGGAAATAAAGTTAAGGGACTCATAAAGGAAAAGTAGAAGTGAGAAGAAAAGGTTTGGTGTAGGGCTTTTATATATGAAGAAAGGAAGGTGAATAGGCCTTCCCCTGGTGGAACCGATCAAAACACTTCGGGGGTTCGGTGAATCAATACACCGATCGACACCTGGTAGACCGAACGAGTGGTTTGGCACTCATGCGCCGACCGACCCACAAAAACAATAAGGTACCAAAAAAGAGGAAAAAAGAAGAAGGGTAAAATATATATGTGTGTGTGTAACCACACATAATGTTAGGAGGGTCCACCATGATTCATCCTTCGCGAGATTGTGTGCATTCAGCTTTTGAAAATTTAAGAACGGGATCCGAATAACAGACGATTATCTTTCTGGATGAGCTAATTTTCTAGAACTAAAACTCTTTTTTGATTCAAAGCACAACATTTTGATTCACATGGCATACTTTGGAGGGAAAGTGTTACCCGGTACTTTGGTAGCGATAGTCGCAGAGCCTATGGTTGAACCTAGAGAGACTCAAGCTAAGAGAGGATTGGAAGTATAAGAGACTGATGTAACTCACGCTTGGATCGGCCTATATGCATGGATTGGTGTATTTGACATTGGCTTGGCCAAGGCAACTCGGCGCTGGAGTGAAGCCAGGGCAAATCGACCAAGAATGGCAAGAGCAAGTGGTTCGGTCGAGATGATTTCGGACCTAGTGGATCAGTGTGGCTTTGGTTCGGCCTTGGTTGCCCGGTTGATTGTGGTCCAGCCTTAAAGGAACTAAGCCACACATTGTTAGGTCGGCGAAGGCCATGAATAGTTCAGTCTGAATGGGTCGGCATGCGTCGTTCGATCCAAATATTTCAGCAGGTGCCGCATGGTCAATGAAGAAAAGCCAAGCATGGGTCGGCTAGGTTATTTTGTTCAGTCCAGGATCGACGCTCATGGTTCGGTGCATAACAAGGGAGTTGATAGCTATCAGTTCTACCCCAAAGCAAGGCGATCAGCATGTCATTGCCTCGAGTCACGCTACTATTCCCTTCGAGACCCTTGAGAAGTTGCTTCAGGTTATTTGTCAAGACGCCCTAGTTTGGCATTTGTTGATCAGTTGAAAGTCGTTCGATATGCCTGGTTCGGCTGTCTCAAGATTACCATATATGGGCCGAGTAACCTTGGTCTTGGGACTACACAGGGAGTCCAACCTATCTTCATCTATAAATTGAGAGGCAAGGGCACAGCTGAGTGGATCTTATTTCGGGAACTCCGAAGAGACTCTGCCATTTTTTGCACTAACTTTCTTTTGGCTCAACGTGTATTAAAGATGTTTGTTTACGGATTGTATCTGTATTCAAGTATCTGAAAAAGGCAATAAAGATTACATTAACAGTGGACATAGGCAGTTATGCCGAACCACTATAATTTTGGTGTTCTTGCTTTTGCTATTAGTTTTGCATATATTCCTCTGTTTTATTACTATCTTCATTAATCTCTCTACACAAATCTATTCTGGGGTGTTAGTTACCAATTCTGGTGCTAAGAAAGTCCAAGCTTAGCTATGTTCTTATGAGAAGGTCTTCAAGGTGTTGGTGTTTTTGATGAGCAGAAGCATTTCTCGGCGTCTTGGAAATTGCAAGAAAGAGCTTCAGCATAGCGGGATTCAGTTATAGCAAATGTCCTAGAGGATGACTTTTCTTGGACAAGGTTTAAGGAGATATTTGAAGACCAATATATGCTTTCAGCAGGGAAGACCCATCTTTATAGAAGTTTTCCAGATCTAAAGCAGGGGAAATGACTATAGTTGAGTATGAAACTAAGTTCAATGAGTTGTCGTGATTTGGCATGGGACTTATTGATACCCCTCTTAAAAAGAATGAGATGCTTGCAGTGGGGATGAGGGAGAAATTTCATCATAAGATGACCGCCCACCAAAAAGGATCTTTTGTAGACCCTTTAGATATGGCATTGCATTATGATTTTCTTGAGAAAAAGAAGTTGGCAACCTCTCCAAGTAACAATAGTAGCAACAGCCTGAATAAGGGAAAGTTTAATAAGCAAGGAAAGAAGTAGTGGAGATGAAAACCAAGAGTAGACCAGAGAAATAAGTACAAGGATGTTGAGTGTTATGATTTTAAGAAGAAGGGACATATTGCAAGGTTATGTAAGAATCCCAAAGGTTAGAAGCAGTAGGCATGACCTATTTCTCTAATGGAACAAAAGACACTCTACTTTAATTGCCACCAACCAGATCATATGATAAAGGATTGCCCACTATAACAAAAGGGTCAACAAGTCAAACTCTTTTCTACTAAAGAGGAATTATCAAGTTCAAAGGATGTGTAAGAGAAAGGAGTTCTTGAAGGTACTTTATTTGTTAGTGACATTTTAGTTCGAGTATTGTTTGATACCATGGCTTTCCATGGTTTTTCTTCTAAAAGATTAGTTGATAGATTAAAACTTTCCCTAAAGACTGTAGAAACCCCTATTTGTATGTCTAACCTCGTAGGTGGTGCATCTAATCTATGCATGATTTGTGAAGATCTATGAATTACTTACCTTGCACCACCAATTTTCGTGTGACATGTTTGTTTTAAATTTTAATGGGTTTGATATTTTACTCGGTATAGATTGGCTAGCAGGGTATAAAGATGTTCTTGACTGTGTTAAAAGAACGGTATAATTGCAAAACAAGAGATAGGAGCATTTTGAGGTGTCTTGTGAAGAACTAGCAAGTTAATAAGTAGTTTCCTTATGCACTTTGATTCATCCTAAAAGGAGTTAGGGTCGATATTAATTATCAAGGATTTCTTAGATGTTTTTAAAGATGTTAATAATCTACCTCCACATAAGGAGATTGAGTGTCGTATTGACTTAATTTCTAGCTGTAAATCTATTATTCACCATATCCATAAGATGGTTCCAAGAGAGAAGGAGGAGTAAAGGAATCAAATAGATGATTTGCTTAGGGAGGGACTGATTAGGCCAAGTTGCTCAAGTTGGGGAGCAGCTGTAGTCTCTATTGCAAAGTCATATTATTTGCTAAGGCTTTTTGTTAACTACCATGAGCTAAACAATCAAATGATTCGAAACAAGTATCCCTTATCCCAAACAAACGACATGTTCGATCAACTATATAGTGCTCGAGTATTTTCACAGATGGATCTTGCCACAAAATTTCGCCAGCTAAGGATAAGAGGATAGTATACCCTTAACAACATTCAGAGGACCGGATTGTTTTTACAAATGGTTGATTATGCCTTTTGGGCTAACCTATGCACCTGCCTATTTTGTAGATCTTATGAATCGAGTCTTTAAAAAAAGTGCTTAATAAATTTATGTTAGTCTTTATAGATGATATTCTTATTTATTCCATGAGCGAAGAGGAACACAAACACCATTAAGAAGAGGTGTTGAAACGTAAGGAAACACTTTTAAGAGCTAAATATTCTAAGTACCATTTTTTTCAATCGAATGTGAGGTTCTTCGGACATGTTGTATCAGGGGATAGTAATTTAGTTGATCTAGAGAAAGTGGCAGCTGTATAGATTGAAAGACATCATAAACACCAAAGGATATTATAGGAGATTCATACATGGTTTCTCCAAGATTGCCTCACACCTAACAAAGTTGATGAATAAGAATGTTAAGTTATTTGGACTTTGAAGTATGAAGAAGCATTCATTGAGTTACAGAAGAGGTTAACTAATGCCCCAATCTAAGCTATTCTGGATGGAGGTGAAGAATTGACAGTATATACGAATGCTTTGTAGGGTTAGGTGCGATATTAATGCAGCACCGAAGAGTGATCGCTTATGCTAGTAGGCAGCTAAAGCCTCATGCACGTAATTATGTAACTCATGACTTGGAGTCATTAGCTATTGTGTTAACATTAAAGATGTGGAGGCATTACTTATTAGGTGAAAAGTTCGAGCTCTTCACGCATCCTAAGTTCTTGAAGTATCTTTTCACATAGAAGGATTAGACATGAAGCAGTAGGGTTGGTTAGAACTTCTTGTGGCATATGACCTTGATATTTTATATACACCTGGAAAAGACAATGTGGTAGTTAATGCTCTAAGTAGAAGTGCAGTTTTGGGTCTTTTGGAAGTTACACGGACTCTCCTCAAAAGGATTGCAAGCAAGCAAAGAGAAGATAGTCATATGGTAGACTTTATCCAAGAAGTTGAAGAAGGACGATGTTCGAGTTTTGTAATAGACAGCCGTAGGATATTGTGGATGAATGGAAGGATATGTATTCCAAATGTTGATGGGACATTTCAATTTATGTTAATAGATGTGTAAATTTCCAATAAATTAAGGGTGATCATCAAAGAACCGCTGGATTACTTCAACCTCTCACGATTCCAAATAGGAAATAAGAGTAAGTATCGATGGATTTTATAGATGGTTTGCGTAGGTCAAGGAAAAATAATAAAGGCATTTGGGTTGTTATTGATCGATTAACCAAAAGCGCACATTTTATTCCTGTGAAGCCAACTAGGACCACAACAAGTTTGGCAGATATTTTCATGAAGGAGATTGTTCAATTGCATGGGGTTCCAAGTAGCATTGTAAGTGATAGGGATCTATTTTTCACCAGTTACTTTTGGGAAGCATTACAAGCAGCTTTGGGAACGAAGCTACGTTTAAGCACCGCATATAATCCTCAAACTGATGGTCGAAACAAAGAGGGTGAATCGAGTTTTGGAAGATATTTTAAGAGCTTTTATCTTTGATTTTGAAGGATCATGGTGGATCATCTTCATTTAGTCGAGTTCTCTAATAATAACAGTTACCATAAAAGTATTGGCATGCACCTTATGAAGCTATTTATGGACAGCCTTGCAAATCACCATCATGTTGGGTCAAAATTGGAGATCGATTGGTGCTTGGTCCTGATATGATTCCATGCCATGGAGAAGGCAACTGTGATGAGAAGGAAGAAGAATGAAGCTCGGAATAGATAGAAGAGCTATTCAGATTGGAGGTGTAGAGATTTGGAATTCTTAGTTGGGGATTTCATGTTTGTAAAGGTTTCTTCGATGAGAGGAGTGGTGAGGTTTGGAAAAGCAGGGAAGTTAGCATCTCGTTATGTTGGAACTTTTCATATTACTTAGAAGATTAGGCTGCTTGTGTATCATGTTGAGTTACTTGAGAGATTGTCAAGCATACACAGTGTTTTCCTTGTATCTATCTTAAGAAAATATATACACGATCTAGCGCTAATTATTGAACTAGTTGTTTAGGAGGACTTGGAAGTGGAGCCAAACTTGACCATAATAAGGCATCCAATTTACATAGTTGGTCGTAATGTAAAAATTATGTAATAAGGTCGTAAAGTTGGTTAAAGTTCAATGGAGCAAAGATCCTAGAGGCTACACTTGGGAAACTGAGGATAGCATGAGAGGAACTTATCCTGATTTTCTTTAAGTTGAGTAGTTTTCTTAGTGTGTTGATAGTGTACTCGCCATCTTGGGAGTAGTTACTTATTCATATATCTCTTTTTTATGTGTTTTATCGTATATGAGTTATGTTCCTTTTGAGTATCTTCTTTGTGTGTAAAATGCAGGACGAAATTCTTTTAAGAGGGAGAATGTAACGACCTATAATATAGTCACTTGGAATGTAAATACTTAATATATTTTTAAATAATTAAATAATGGATTTTATAACTCAAGTGGACCTCTTTTATAAAATAACTAATGATAGCAAACTTTTTCTAAATTTGGTTCACAAAAATTAGCAGTTTAAAATATGGTCGAAAACCATTTTTCATATTTTCAACTTTTCGTCGTCCAAAAAGTTGTCGGAATGTGTTGCGCATATTTATGTACATACGTACACACTTATTAAAATAAAAAATACTTTACTAATGGAATAGTTTAGATAAAAACAAGTTTAAAAGGATACCTAAGTAAATAAAGTAAGTGTGAACTTTTCTTTTTATTTTAAAAAAGTTAGAAGTATAAAATATAATATCAAAAGGACAAAAAAATAGATGTGATGGCCTTAGTGTGACAAGGAGGGGGATGCACATAATAAGTAGGAGGAGTATGTGTTGTCAAATTTTTAAAGGAGAGGAGTTGCTTTTATTAAGGGGGTTAGTTTAGTAATTAACTAATTTTCAATTTCTATAAATATAACACCACCTTTTCCTCTTTATTCCTTAATTCATTTTGTTTCATTTCCATTTTATTACTCTCTTCCTTTCCATTTTCTTCACTACCTTTTTCATCTTTGTTGTCTAAAGAAAATCACTTCAAATTCATTAATTTCTCTTTTAAATTCAAAAACAAGTTCCTAAAACCAATACCATCGCTCTCTACATTATGTATCTGCAAAAATCAAACCCAAACCCCCTCCCTTGAAAGACCTAAGCCAAGTCTTCCCTAGCCATGGCGAGCTCATAACATCTCCCGGGTCTGGAAAAGTAAGTTTTGTAGAAGGAAGCTAGGTCCGTGTGTGGTTTGCAAGATCGTAATAGCATTAGGTGATGTTCGTGTTTGTTTAAGTGAGTAAGGCTCACCTAACAGCAAGTTTGAAATTTCATTATTTGGTTGTAATAATTTAGATGGTTTGATGATGTGTATAATTTATGTAATTACTAATGTTTGGTTTGATTCCTACTTGAAAGTGGATAAAAGAAAGGATTTAGACAGAGGACTAGAAATGAACACGATTCTTGTTTTCAAAACTCTTTACAAAGAGGTTAGAAAGTAGTTTGGAATCCATTAAAAAGGTGTTTACATTTATAAAGGAAAACGTTATTTTGTTTAAAAACTAAGCATTAGTTTTAAACGAAGGATTTTTGGAAAAGGTCTAAAGTACTAGTTTGAAACCTAAAACTAAAATTAAGTTTTGAAGATGATTTTCAATGATTTTTAAAAGCCTTTGTTTTTAAAATAAGGGATTTATTTGTCTGTGCCATTTTAATAATATAAACAAAATGATAAATAGTGTTAAAATGTTGACACGTTTATGAAAAGTAAGCCATCTTCTATTTAGCACTAAAATCCGATGGGTAAACTTTCCTATATCTGTGAGATCTTGAACCAGAGTGTTTTTAACTAAGACAAGACGGAGTGCAACCAGTGCCCTAACTTACCAAGCTTCGATTCTAGGCTAGGGATGGAGAAGTCGTAATGTCACAAACGTGATAAGTGTAAGAGAGTTAATTTCTATGAACAGGTCGTGATTAATTAAGTATATGGAAGGTAAGTCATCTTATACATGACACCAAATTTAGTACGGAAGCCTGCTTTTCTATCCATAAGAGTTTAAGAATGTACATCGAGGTAAGGGTAGTTATCTAACTTATCCGACTTCATTGTTAATCAAGGCATGGTATGGGGTCGAAATCAAAAAGTGGTGATAAGTATACGATGTTCGATTTTCCATATGTAGACTACTGTTTACTAGGTTTTTACCCGAGCAGAAATCAATAGAAGTTAGAACGTTACAAATATAGAATAATCTGAAACTTGGCCAAGATACTCAAATATGGAAGAGGAAAGGCTCTAGAAAGTATTGGATCAAAATAGGCTAAGTTATTCACTCGGTCCGAGTCAAACCTCTTAGCTCAGTACCAAGTCTAAATGCCATATCATAGCGTCTTCATACTTTTGCCAAGTGATCCCCTGGTCTTCCTAAGGATGTTCAAGAAGTTTCATAGAGTTCTATTGAGCCAATCATAAGAGATAAAGACGTGACGGTCCAAGTTGTAGGATGATCCAAGTCATGTAAGAATGATAATCAAAACTCATCAACAACCTAGCAAATTATAGGGTGGACATATAAACTAACAAAAGAGTACAAAACAAGTGGTTTCACCCCAAGATTGGCCAAGTCTTAAACTCAAAACCGAGTTAAGGCCTTAACTTGGTACCGAGTTTAGCTGTTAAGTCGGGTCGTCTTGGTATTTTTTATGTTATCTTGGACTAGTCTCTAGAGTTTTCCAGTAGCGAGCTTCTGACCTAATATGGCTGCTACCCCTATAAATACAAAACTTAGGGAAACCATGAAAGTATCTGGATTCTGCTATCATTACATGAGATCTCCATCTCTTCTTCAACTCTTTCCTCTACACCATAGTCACCAAGACAACTATTTTGGGCAATTCTAGGACTTAGAATCAGTCTAACACCTATACCCGTGACTAATTCTTACTCAATCACCTTGTAATCTCATTAAAATAAGATCAAACCAATAATCAACGCTATAAACTGGATTTAGGCTTAGTAAATAGCCAAAACACTATAAAATTCTCTGTATCTCATTTATTTTACTACTATTTTCTATCATATTTTCTCTATTCTAGTAGGGATGGTGCATTCACATTATACTCCAGGGTGCTAATCTATTTTTTGGGTTAACATTTTGGTGCCTTCACTGAGAACAAAGAACTCAATCTCGAATCTAGCTCTCTACTTTGGATTGGATAGATCCATAGGTTGGATCAGGAATTCTTACTTGAAGGAGGTTTAGAGATTTGCTATTCTAATGGCTCCTAGAAGGAAGACAACATATGGAAGATCAATTGGGACAAAAATTGGTGTTGACGAAACCAATCTCCAACAAACGGAAGTGAACAATGTTAACAATCATCAATGCCAGAAACCTAGAACCAGGTGCTTCTGCTCAATAGGAAGTTTTAACTAGAGGAGAGCTTAACCAGATGGTTAATCAACTTAACCAAAAATGGCTAATAGTCAGAAGGCTTTATAGGTAAGATTGATGCTTTGTTATGATACAACCAACAACTGGCTTAAGGACTAGGCCGGGAACTGCAGAGGCTATGGAACAGGAGAATTCCTCCGTCTTAGGCTTGAATAGGAAGGATGGCAAGAAAAAGCAAAAGGAGATAGTTGGTGGATTGACTGGAATTGTTATTCAAGGTAATGGAAGTACCTATTCTGCTAGAGGACAACCTACCGCAAATCCCAAACTCATGGTAAAGGCTCAACAGTGGAATATTGTAATGCCTTTCTCTGATTCTGAAGATAACATGCAACTCGATGCTAAAGGCCTGGAATTGAATACTGACATAGGAAGGAAAAATGCTAGAAAGGAAGTCCAAACTGCTTCTATAAAGCCAACTATGCCCCCAACGGAATTCTGCAGGACAGTTTCTCATGGAGAATGGAGAACCTAGACTTTAGTTAGCAAATCAAGGTCATTTGTAAAGTCAATCGCTTGGTATATCCCATGACAATCGACCAATGGACCACTGAACTAGTGAGGCATTCATTGCGGATATGGTTAAGCACTAGATGGAAGAAAGTAAAAGTAGGAAGGATGCCGATTGGGGTTCTACACCAAGTCGAACCCCGTTTGCTGAAAATATTTTCAGGGAAGAGTACCCCCAAAGTTTACAATGCCCACTGTGTCATCTTACAACGAGACGACGAACCCTAAACAGCACTTGTACAAGTACTATTGGCATATGAACGGAGCTAGGGCAATGGATGTTGTCTGCATTAGATGTTTCCCTATTTTCTTAGAATGTGTTACTTCTATGTGGTTTACCAAACTCCTACGGAGATCCATCTCTACCATTAATGGGTTGGCTAGGAATTTCTTAGAATAGTTTAGACTTTAAATTACACCGAAAAAAGATGTGATGTCTCTATTTGGCCTTTTCTAGGTACCAAATGAGACACTAAAACCCTTTATGAATGGGTTTAATACCGTGGTTACTGAAGTGAGAAACCCTAACGAAGATATGGTGTTCATGGCTTTAGTCTAAGCTATCCATCCGGACACGGACTTTGGAACATGGAATAAGATGAAACAACAACCACCATGAAGGATTTTAACCGAAAGGCGAGTTACCAACCGACATAAGAAGAGGAAAACGTGTTGGAGGGCGAGACCGCTAGTAGGAACCAAAGGAGATAGTTTAGAGCAATGTAGCGATCAACCAGGATGGAAACAATTCTGGATCTATGATAGGAAATGCAGGGAAAGATAGATATAATAAAAGGAAAACCAAAACACTACTAGACATGATGGGAATAGAGGCGGATCAAAAACCCGAGACTCAAGGAGTATACGCCGTTGAATGACAGCTTGGAGAACATGTACCTTGCAACTTAGGGAACTGAGCGATACAACAAGCCTCCCAGGAAGGAAGAATCCGAACGTCAAAAGCAATCAAGGAAGTTCTACCACTTCCATGAGACTCACGACCATAACATAAATAAACGCATGTATCTGAAGGCTTAATCGAGGAACTAATATGGAAAAATAGGCTCCAATAGTACATTAAGAAACAACAGAACTATTACTAACCAGCTGGACCCCTAGTTCTGAGCAATCAGGGAAATCTAGCCTGATCCAGTGGAGAAGGAACTCGTCGGACTGACCAGAGCCTCATCATAAGTACTATTTTTGGAGGACCTCACCTATCACAGAAGAGCTGGAGGTAGATGCAGCGATATGCGAATTCTAAAGCATGCTCTGAAAGAAGCTTTTTTGCAACTGAGGATGACGCTATGGCCAAGCAGCAACGGACACTCAATAATGACATAGTGTTTAGGAACTGAGACACTAAAGGAGTAGAAACACCAACTCTCGGCCCGATTGTGGTAGCCATCGAAATCAGATCGACAATTGTACGCCTGGTCCTGGTGGATAGTGGAAGTTAACATCTTGTTTCGACATACTTTCGATCAAATGATGATCAGCATGAAGGATGTGTCTGCTTTCCAAACGAAAATCCAAGGATTGACGAGGGATCAAGGTAGCTAGTCGAGACGATTGACTTGCCTTTCGAGCTCGGAGAAGGAGAATGAAGGGTAGTCCTTATCTAAACCTTCGTGATCGTGGATGAACTGACAGCTTACAATGCTTTCTTGGGTCAATCGGCTCTGCCTGATTTTAGGACCGCTTTGGCTTCGTGGCGCTTTAACATGAATTTCCCCAACGCGGAATGGGGTTTGTGTTGTAAAGGTAGATCAAAAAATTGCTAGAGAATGTTATATCGCTGAGTTACATGAATCGAAACGAAAGGAAAAGGGAAAGAGTGTGGGGAAGTCTCTCCACATTCATGAACCATCAGCATAGCAATTATAGAACCACCCATGGCTCAGGGACCATAGCCAATTTGACAAGGCTTTGGACCTTAGGAAGAAAATTCAGGGAAAGAACATGTAGCACCGGCACAGATTATGGCGCCAGTCCGTATGGATATGGATGACCCAACTCAAGTCTTAAAAATAGGGTTACAACTTGGGATCAAAATGCAATAAGAATTGATCAAATTTCTTCACGCTAACCTGGACATGTTCGTTTGGATGCATTCTGATATGTGTGGGATATTGCCAAAGATAGTGTGTCACACACTCAATATTGATCCCAAGATCACTCTACTGAGGTAGAAGAGACGCAATCTGTGTCCGGAGCGATCCATTGCACTGAAGGAGGAAGTGGATAAGCTGATAGCCAATGGTTTTATCCATGGTGCAAGGTATTGAACCCTGTATTAGTCTAGAAATTGAAAGGGAAGTGGTGAACTTGTATCGACTACTCGGATTTGAACAAAGCTTGCTCATAAGATAGCTTTCCCTACCTAGAATTGACCAGCTCATGGACGGAAATGCACAGCATGAACTACTCAGTTTCATAAATGCTTATCAAGATATAACCAGATTATGATACACGAACTTGATCAGGGGAACACCAGCTTCATCGCCAACCTTGGACTATACTGATACCGAGTAGTGCCATTCGGCCTTTATCTAACCCCAAGGAAATTACTGCCTTGTAGAATATCACAGCCCTTACTACACAAAATAAGTTGCATAGTCTGAATGGAAAGGTCGCAACGTTGAGACGATTCATTTCCAAAGCGATAGACAAGTGTATACTGTTCTTCCATGCATTGAAGAAAGGTAAGAAAATTTCCAAATGGAATCTGGCCTACTAAACTGCTTTTGAGGAATTTTTATGGCGTACTAAGACCCTACTAGTTTTGTCTAAACCGGTGGGCAGGGAAGGCTATTCATCTACTTGGCAGTAACCATCATACTCTGAACGCAACACTTGTCAGAGAGGAAGCCAAAAGTCAATGGCCCGTCTACTACAACAGCAAATACTTCACTGCAGCAGAACAAAACAATGCAAAGTTGGCAAATTTAGCATATTGCTTACTGATAGCGTCGACGAAGTTGTGACAGTACTTCCAAGTTCATCCAATTAAAATGTTGACAAATCAACCTTTGAAATAAATATTATATCAACTTGAGACTAGGGCAACTTCTAAAGTGGAATATTGAATCAAGCTAGTATGACATGCCTTATCGCCCCTGAAGGGCAATTAACAGACAAGCCTTGGTTGATTTTATCCTACAATTCACCATTCAAGATGGAGAATATCAGGAGATAGAGGAAGTGTTATCACAATGGAAGTTGTTCGTCGACGGCGCATCAAATGCATTTTCCTCGGGAGTAGGAGTTGTGTTTAAGACTCTCGAAGGACGATCAATCTACTGTGCCTTAAGACTAGAGTTCCCTGCTACTAACAATGAGGCGGAATATGAGGCATTGATGGCGGGGTTAAAAATTGTGAAGGACTGGGAATAAAAGCTGTGCATATCTTTAGCGACTCTCAACTAGTCGTTTGTCGGGTAAAGAGGGAATATCAAGTTAAAGGAGAAATCTCACTCCTTACTTGTTAAAAGCATAGGAACTGCTAAACAACATTGAATACTACATGATAACCCATATTCCCAGGGAACAAACGTGAAAGTTGATTACTTAGCCCAACTGGCTAGTTCCAAAGAGGCACAATCAATGGGATGGCTCTTGTTGAAGTGTTAACAGCTCCAAGCATAGATTAGATGGATGTCAACTCATAATTTTTTATGATTAAAATAGTTAATTTAATAAGATTTGTGATTTAATATTAGAAGAAATAAAATTTTTGAGATGTATGAATGAAAGTAAGAACTAAAATGAAAGGTAATAATGTTAAATGAAGTTAATCATTAACAATCTTGATGAAATTCCAATTTATGGAAATAATGTAAATGTTATAACTTGGTTATAAATTTAATATTAGGGAACAAATGTAAATATTGAATTAATGTGTGAAATAGGATAATAAATGTAATTGAATAAAATCAGTATTATGTAAGTAATGGTAACACTTGTTTGTAAATAATAAACTTATAATGTGATTAAAAGTTAATGGTTACAATTGTTATACGTTACCTATTTAATTAGTCTACATTATTTAATTGGAAATCAATTGAAACTAAATGTAAATAAATGTTGCATTAATGTGAGTTAAGGCAATAACTGTAAATTGTGAATGTAATAAAATGAATAGAAATGTTAATTATATTTATAATGTAATAATTAATTTAATAGAATAGTGAAATCAAGATAAATAAATCACTTGGGATTTTAAATTTTAGTTAATGTGTGTAATGGACCAAAATTCAATAAAATGGAAATATAATAGTTTGTAAAAATAAAAGATGGAAATTAGAGCATATTAATGTAATGAAATGTAAACTAATGTTAACTATGTTATTAGATTTATAATTGGTTAAATATAAAGGTTGAAATCAAGTTAAAGCAATTTATTAAAATTAAATTATAATTAAATCGGATTTAATTACAAATTGAAACTGAACAATACAATCAGTGAAATTTTAAACACTGAATTGATATGTAAACTTTTTTAAATTATTGTAATTATTGTAGGATTATTATAGGATTTCAAGTTTCAAGTTTCATGTCGATCGGACCGGTCAATTGATCGCACGGGCTCGAAACGCCTAGAAATCAATTTAATTGAAATCAATTTGAAATAAGCTGATTTTAGCATAACTTCTTCATATGATGGAATTAGTACTTGAAACCTATTCCATTGTTTAAAAATATTGAAAACATTTATTTTGATATATGGGATGACCCATTTCATTCCGGATTCAGAAAGGGCTTTTCGTGTCGTTTATCGTTCAACTTTCAATCCAAATCGATCTTTTCTGTTCTTTCTATTTTCAGCCCTACCTATAAATAGCCCGTTATAAATCCTTGCTACATCTTATTTTCATTTGTCTATAAGTACATTTCCTTCTTAACTCTTCATTCCAATGACAGACAAATCAAAAACCAAATTCCCAATTCAATTTCAAATCAAAAATTAAAACTCCTCAAACCCTATCGAATTTTATATCGATTCAAAGCTCTCGATAAGCGTAATTTAATAGTGTAATTCGTTTTTGCAATCGAAGCACCATTTGCCTAGAAATCGAGAATGAACCTCAATCGTCCATTGGTTAGGGTTTTTATCCAACAGCGGATCTACGACTATAGGACGATCGGAAGGTGGCATTGGGAAGGTGGTGTCGAGTAGGTTACGGTGATGGTATTCGTTCATCCCAGATGTCATCAAGGTTGGATATAAAATTGAAATAAGCGGCGGCGGCGCGGTGCTATCCTGGAGGTCGTGATCGACCGCGATGTGGCAGTAGGGGCGACTCGTCGAGGCAAACCGATGGGCATACCTGATCGTGTCAGAGGTGAGCTTAAAGTCGTGCGTTCGTGGATGTTGATCTGCGGCTACGAGTTCTAGGTTCGAACGGAGCAATGCAATCGGAGGCTTGGTTTTATACAATGGAAATGCAGATCTTTTTATTACTTATATCATTTTACATACAATATCAAACAGTAGGGTATGTACCCGCACAATATCGGCGTGTTTTGGACATCAAAAAGCAAAAGTACAAACATAACGCTATAGTAAAAGAAAAAATGACGCTAAGCATGGACTCTGTACAGTACGTACTTTGACACCACAAATACACACAAAAATCCAATGAGTACCCTGTTCCACCGGTGCTCGAATTCATCCCGACTTCTTTCCACCTTTCTCTCTGCCTTTATTGCCCTTGCCTGGAGATATTGGGAGCTTCTTCCTGCTATCCTTGTCAGTCTCTCCTCATACAGGGGAGCCAAACCCCTCCGACCCTTCATTCGCTGAACTCCCCTCCTTAGACACCTTCAACGTGATGGTAGTGGGAGTCTTGAGATTTCATTCTTCCTTTCCTTCTTCAATTACATCCCATTCTTTTCCTTCTCCAGTCTATCTGCCATGGTCATCCTATCTATCGGCCCTAACTTGTCGGTAACTACCACCTCTTTATGCACACACTAAGACATCCTCCAAGTTTTACAGCACCTCTATATGTTTTGAATTGAGCCCATGCCCAGAGCTAGAAATAGAAACTATGCCAAAAGCCGTTGTAGTGATGGTGGTGAAAGCAGTGAAAATAGCAGTAGGGCCTGAACCCTGAATAACAGGAAGAGGAGGTGGTTTAGCTAAACTATAAGTTGGGAAAGAGAAGTGCACAATTTGTAAAATGATTCTGGAGTAAATCGAAGTGTCTAGAGCATCGGAGAGATGAGAGAAATACCTGAGCCAGAGTTTTGGACATGAACTTCAATCTCGAAGGATTCACCCCAGTCCCCATCTCTAAAGTTCGTACTATAGCTGGAAAAGGTCGTGGCTCACCAAGGCTACAGAAGTTGCATAGACATGAATGGCTTTAGAAATAATAGTTGTAGGTATGGGGATGGTCGTCGTGTGCTCTTAAGAAGTATGGACAAGTGTTTGGTGCTGATCCAAGAGCTTTGGTCAGCAAGAGCTTTGGCTGTAGCATCGACAGCTTCCTTTTCCCTCTCTTCCCTAAGGATCTCTTTACCGACGGCCAGGAAATATCCGTCCTCGAGACTCAGATAAGTAGCTTTAGTTTCTCCTTAGAGCCTGTGCCTTTAGCCTCCTCATACCTGACCAAGAACTCCTCCTAATCCATGGCAAGAGTTCGAGGATAGTTATTGCCAAGTCATTTCAAGCTGCCCTTATTCATCACCTGGCTGGTATCAAGATAGAGCACACTGGCACCCATTATCTTATCACATCATCATATTCTGATCGTAATTCTATTTTCTCTGACTTAGTGTTTAGATGCTCTAACTCCTCCGCCGGAGTGTAGGATGCAGCGTCTTCCTTCTCTTTCACCAGTCGCACATTTTCCTCGTGATGATGAGTAAGCTCAATAGCCCTCAGCAATCACAGCAGCATGACCATCGATAGTTTGGTTTCAAGATTTAATGGTGTTTTCTACTTTGATAAGCCGTTCTTTCAGTTTCCCGAATTCGATATGAGCATCTTTTAGTAGCAATGATAATGGCTAAATCATGGCCCCTGTTTGCCTCAGTCAACAACTTGTGGCTGACAGCCTTTCCCTTTAGGGTTGCATCTCTCTCTATCTTCAACTGAAATATCTCGTCGTCACGATCTTTGATTACCCCAGAATGCTCTTCCCTTTCGACAACAAACAAGAGGATCTCTTGATAGTAAATGCAGTTTACATCCAAAAGGGCCTTCACTAAATGTTGCATATCACCCCGGCTTCTAAGTCCTCACGGGCTGTCTCTAAATTGCCGAGAGAAGTGGCCCTATTAAGGGGCTTTATATTCTTATCAAATTTGACTCCCTTTAAGAACAGACTGGGAAAGGTAGCTTGAAGCATGGGTGGATCTGTCAGATGCACAAACTTCTTGGTTCGTCCAAAAGAAGAAGGGGCCACTATGATAGTTATTACTTAAGAAGGTGGAATTGTTTGCATTTCAGTGGTCTGAACATCTATGCAAGGAGGAGTAATCGATATCAAAAGCTCACGATAGTCATGAAAGTCTCTCTAGCGCTTGTGTACTTCACCGGGTGCACTACTTTCGTCATCTCTTTTCCTTTTCTCCCCTTTTTCATGCTCTCGACCCAAGTAATGAGACACATCCTCTTTTCTTTTCCTTCTCTCCTCATCCTGCTTGCGAGGAGGGTAATAAGTTGGATCAAAAGTTTTACTTTTTGGTAACTGGTGTCTTGACATAACTGATGGTATAACCCATGTCCCATGGTAAAGAAACGTAAACAAGAACAAACTTAATAGTCGGGCTTAGGAACTTAATGTGATGTAGAGATGTGTGTATGTGATCCTAAAGTGAAGTTGACTCCCTATATAATCTATCAACCATATCGACGGGTTTTAAGGGTCGGAGTCTTTTCACTACTGCTTACAAATGCACTTAAGGAAATATCGATCTCCGAGCCTATCTCAGCTATCATTTTGCTAATGGAGATATTACCATGTTCATCTACACAAATGGTGACGTCTCTCATGATATTGAAAGTAGACGTATCTCCAGCGGAGGACCTGATAGCTTGACCTCCCGTAGACCGTGGTGTCTCAAAGCAGGTTGTTCTTTAGGAGGATAAATTCGGGGTTCGGGGCTCAATGCCTCAGTGGTTAACAAGTCCAAAGAAGGCAGTTTAGGAAGATCGGTACTCATTTCCGACGACTCACCGAAAGATTCATCTCTTTCTACGGGGATGTGAAAGTTGCTATCATCACCGTTCGAGCCCTCTTCCTCTCCTTCCTTAACCATAAACTGCTTCTCGTATCTCCTTTGAAAATTTTCACCTTTTTCTTGGTGGATCGGGGACATCCTGTGGGTCTTATCCCTATTCCCATTAATGTCCTCTCCGGAGGATAAGTCTATATCAGCTCCAGGAGTCTCTTCGGGGTATGCTTCCTCTAATGGACCAGCCACTTCTTATTGAGCCTCCTCGATAGAGTCATGAACAGGGGCCGAGGAACGAGTATGCCTCCTGGGTTCACTTTATGTTGATGGCTTGTTATCTGTAGCAAATCTATTATGATGAAGTACGTCGAACCGCTGGAGGTTCTCATTTATCAAAAGAAGCCCACTGTGCGCTTGGAAGCTCTCATAGCCTTAAGAGTTTCAAGTAGTGCATTGGGCTCATCGTTACTTTACTACCTCGGTATGACTGTAATAAGACATATGATAGGTTATGAAACTAGAAAATCACTTGGAATGGTAAGAACCAAGGAATAAGGACTTACTTCTAGATAACTAGAAGCGATTGAAGTCCTGTGAACACTGAACAAAGAAAAACTCATTTTTGAAAACCGAGCATTTGTTGTGGAGTTCTTTTATCAACTTACATCACTTCCAGGCTACGACAATAATGAAAGATGGACAATCCTGCCTTGTCTTGAAGTGTAGGGGATATGCGAGTTTATTTAACCTTGGGGGTTTCCCAAGCCTAGTCATGAATAAGATGTATAGGGAACTTAAGAGTGCATAACCATTGGGATGAATTTGAAATGGCGCCAATTCTAAATCTTAAAACACCATCAACAAGAACCGATTGAATGATGACACAACACTACTGAGGCACATGTATCGATTATAAGTAATAAAGCCTTAGGGAGTATTATGTGCAAACTCGGCTCGAGTAGGTAGACGAACATCACCCTTGGGTATACCGTGCTACACACATACATTTCCAAGAATTTTAGTTGTCAAGATTAAAGGGGCTTGTTCCAATGGGTAGTTAAGAATTCTCAACCCAGGAGGCAATTGGCCAAGTACAAGTCCTACCAAAACTAGCAGCTCGTAGGAATTAGAAGTTGCAGGTTGACTTGGTCCCATGGGAATGGCTGGAGAGACTGGGGCAGTTGTTGACTTAGCCTCTGAAGGCGTGGATGCTCCATCAATGGACTTTTGGTGTTCTAACTAGCGCGTCATTCTGGACAAAAACTCGTTGATCACCGTCAGGTATATTTTATTTCTAATAAGAATTCCCATGTGATTAACACTTAAATCTAAAGGAAGTCAGTGTGTGCTAACCAATTGGATTCCAAGTGTTCACCGGGTTAGATGTAGTGTATTGTCTATAAGGGATTCGTCCAATGTCTCGAACATCAGAATGAACTGTCCTATTGAGACAACTCACTCGTATTGAAAAAACGATATATATCGTCATTTGAAATTCTTCTTTTGTACTTACCCAATATCGATCAACGATCGATAATGGATCCGTTGTCTGGAGTGGCATATAAAGTTCTTTCTAAGTAGGAACACTGGTTATACAGAAATGCAAAACAATGGAGTCATCTGATAAGTCCAAATCTAAAATGAACTGCCGTATCAGGATCAATTCGATGATTTAGCTTTAGTCGATTCCTCGAAAAGAGATGGTTGTAACAAAGAAGTATAGTTTGTCTCCCAAGTCATATGCATCCAACATAAGGTCAGACCCTAGCTTGATCACTAACATATTAAGTTTATATTCAACCATCTCAAGCATAAAAACTGCAATTAACTAGAGCCAATCATCATCCACATCACCGCTCGAGCACGAATTCACCGTAGCCAACTATAAATCCAAACTAGAAACAAAAATCAACATAGGGTCTCGCCAACCTAGATCCAAGACGACATGCAATGGCCTTCGGTAATGGAGGCTGGCTTAGGTGACGGCAAGAGTAGCTTTGAGGCAACGAAGCTCGGAGGTGAGGTTGGAGGATGAACAGCGGCAGAGTTAAAGCTTGAACCGGCTAGAGGAGAAGCAAACTCGGGCTGGAAATGATGTAAGCAAGAAGAGTGATTAAGTGGAGTAGTATACGTAAAGGAAATTTCTAGAAAACTGTTTGTCCTTAACTTGGGATGAGTTAAGGCTTGACTCGACACTGAGTTTACTGACCTAACTCAAGCTAGCTCCAACTCACCAGAATAGACCTACATGCCGACTTAAATCTTTACATAAATTTTGGAATGAAGGTTGCATCATCATTACAGAGAATTGGAATTCGAATCGAAATCAAAGAAAATAGGTGGTTTGAAGTTAACCAATGGAAGAAAATGTCTCGAGGTAGAATCCAGCAATCAATTGAAATTATAAAATAATTATTCCAGACTTTTCTTGTATAAGAGCACACTTTATTTCCAATGAAAGTGCGCTCTGGAGGCAAATGTTAACTGGGTTTTATCCAAGCATAAATCGATAAGAGTTAGAATGTCAGTACGAAGATGGAAGGACCTGAAACTTGTCCAAGATACTCAAAAGGAAGAGAAAAGGCTCTTGAAAGCATGGACTCAAAATATGCTAAGTGACTAACTCAGCCCGAGTCGAACCTCTTGACTCGGTATCGAGTCTAAATGCCATATCATAGCATCTTCGTACTTTTGTCAAGTGATCCCCTAGTCTTCCTAAGCATGTTTAAGAAGTTTTATAGAATTCTAGTAAGCTAATCGTAAGAGATCAAGATGTGATGGTCCAAGCTGCAGGGTAATCCATGTCATGGAAGAACGACAATTAAAACTCATCAAAAACCTACAAAATTACACAAAGGACATCTAAACTAACAAAGAAGTGCAAGACAAGTGGTTTTAACCTAAGATTGGCTAAGTTAAACTTGGCACCGAGTTAAGGCCTTAACTCGGTACCGAGTTTATCTGTTAACTCGAGTCATCTTGGTATTTTTTTTGTTATCTTAGACTAGTCTATGGACTTATCTGGTAGCAGACTTTTGACCCAATATGATTGCTACCCCTATAAATACAAACCTTAAAGCAACAAAAAAGGATCTAGATTTGCTATCACTACGCGGGATTTCCATCTCATTTTCAAATCGTTCCTCTACACCATATCACCAAGGCGCTATTTTAGGAAATTCCTATAGGATCGATTTCACACTAGAGGGGGTGAATATGGTGATACTATTAATTATAAAAATTTAATACTCAAGTTTATAAAATAATTGCAACGCAGATTTATCAAAATTATAGTAGCACAGATAATAGTAGAATAATAAATGCAGAAATAGAACAACACAGAATTTACCCAACTTTGGCAAAACCCTACCTACATGATTCCCCTAAGGTTTCTACTAGAAATTAAGCAGTCAGACGTTTACACACGTTAACTCACGATACCCGCTATCGACTAGCCTTAATTCTACGCTCAAAACCCTGCCACAACTCAGCCATTGAGTTGTGAATTCTCGAACTACACCACCGTAGCTCGTCCCCTAGTCATACGACTAGTAATTACAAAGTTTAAAAGCGCAAATACAAATTTAAAACAAATTAAATCAAAACCCTAATTTTATACCAAAGCCCAATTAATATAAGTCGGCCCAAAATATATTATCATTAAAAAAATGCGGCTTTTATTTTATTGCTCTATTTTGCTCTGTAAAAATGTCGGCCTTGTTACTTCGCTCGTTCCTCTTTTTCTTTGCTCGAAATTAGGGCTTTGGGAAATCTTTGAAGCCACCGACTTATGTTGATTGATCGAATAGATGATTGTACGTTGCTAGCTCTATCGAACGATCGTCTCCTTATAGCTTGCTTCGGCTGCTTCGATGATCAAGATTAATCTTGACTACGGTATGTAATTATGCCTTTTGCTTTTTCTGATTTGCTTGCTTGAGCTCGATCTTGATTCGAGTTGAAAGATTATTGTACTCTGTTTAGCTCGAACTCGAATGAATCTTCACGGTCGATGATGAATGGATTTATATAGGGTTCGAACCCTATATTTTTGTTCCTATACATTTGTTTGAATTTGGATGATAATTTTGTTTTGAATTCATCTTGGCCACTTGATTTTAGTTGAATGTTTGAGATTGACCTGACTTGTTCAATTCGTTCTTTTGTTTACTTGATTAACACAGTGTTGATTTCTTTCGTGGCCACCACGGCTTCGATTTATGACTTTTTCCAACTTTGGCACTAACTTGTTTATACGATGATATTGTTTGAATTATTTCTCTGCAAAAATATTTGCTTTTGACTTCGGCCTTGTCACTGCTTCGACTTCGGTTTTTGACATCACTAACTCTTCACGATTTTTGTTTTAACCTGTGTATCTTTGGCACTGTCACTGCTAGATTGAAATTGTTACATGACTTCGACCACTTTCAAATTTTTGTGCCAATTTAACTTTGTTTGAAACTTCACTTGCTTTTGTACATTTGTGTTTTATTGTGTTTGCTCTGGACTGTCTACTTCCTCTTGGTTCCATTCATATATGTTCACACATGTGTACATTCTTCAAGTTGCTTTGATATGCTTTTGAGGCTTTGTTGTACTGTATAACTACATATGTATACAGTTGTCTACATGATATTAATTTACTGGTGCTTGAGTTTGTCTCAGCCTTGAACACTACATCCCTGTACTTGTCTAATTGCACGTATATATGTCTGTATCAACTTGTCTTGGTTTTTCGAAATCACCGTGGCATTTGCATATGTATTCATCCACTTGTGTACATACATTTATGTATTTATATATGTGATTTAATATTGCACCTGTGTCATTTACTGTTTCACTTGAACTCTAGACTTGTAGTTGACTTGATTTCATGGTTCACCACTACTTTATGTACTTCGGGGTTTTGGTTCCTGGCCATAGGTACTATGTGAGAACTTTTTTGATACAAGTTTGTGATTTAGTCAAGTTCATTGTATATGCATTCTATCGGATTTTGGTTTCACTTAAACCTGGTTTGTATTACGTGTCAAACAAGTATAAATGCAACAGATGACAACAGCGTTGCAGTTATACTTGTTTGACACATAATACAAACCAGGTTTAAGTGAAACCAAAATCCGATAGAATGCATATACAATGAACTTGACCAAATGACAGACTTGTATCAAAACAGTTCACACATAGCACCTATGGTCAAGAAACAAAACCCCGAAGTACATAAAACAACGGTGAACCATGAAATCAAGTCAACTACAAGTCTAGATTTCAAGTGAACCAGTAAATGACATAGGTACAAGATGAAATCACATACATACATAAATGTATGTACACAAGTGGATGAATACATATGCGAATGCCACTGTAATTTCGACAAACCAAGATAAGTCGATATGCACATATATATACGCAATCAGACAAGTACACGGATATAGTGTTCAAGGCTGAGACAAACTCAAGCACCAGTAAATTAATATCACACAGACAACTATATACATATGCTGTTATACAGTACAACAAAGCCTCAAAAGCATATCAAAGCAACTCGAAGAATGTACACATGCGTGAACATATATGAATGGAACCAAGAGGAAGTAGACAGTCCAGAGCAAACACAATAAAACACAAATGTACAAAAGCAAGTAAAGTTTCAAACAAAGTTAAATTGGCACAAAAATTTCAAAATGGTCGAAGTCATGTAACAACTTCAATCTAGCAATGACGGTGCCAAAGACACACAGGTTAAAATCAAAACCATAAAGAGTCAGTGATGTCAAAAACCGAAGTCAAAGCAGTGATAAGGCTGAAGTCAAAAAGCAAATATTTTTTCAGAGAAATAATTTAGACAATATCATCGCATAAAAAAATCAGTGCCGAAATTGAACAAGTCAGAAATCGAAGCCGTGGGGGCCACGAAAGAAATCAACACCATGTTAATCAAGTAAACAAAAGAACGAATTGAACAAGTCAAGTCAATCTCAAACATTCAACTAAAACCAAGTTGGTGAGATGAATTCAAAACAAAATTATCAGCCAAATTCAAACAAATGCATACGAACGAAAATATAGAGTTTGAATCCTATACAAACCCATTCATCATCGGCCGTGAATTTCGAGTTCGAGCTAAACATAGTACAATAATCATTCAACTCTAATCAAGATCGTGTTCAAGCAAGAAAATTAGAAAAAGCAAAAAGCATAATTACATACCGTAGTCAAGATTAAACTCGATCATCGAAGCAACCGAAGCAAGCTACAAGGAGACGGTTGTTCGACAGAGCTAACAACATACAATCATTTATTCGATCGATCAACATAAGTTGGCGGCTTCAAAAATTTACCAAAGCCCTAATTTCGAGCAAAGAAAAAAAGGAAGGAGAAAAGGAACAAGTCCGACATTTTTACCTAGCAAAATGGAGCAACGAAATAAAAGAGATAAAGGGGCTGCATTTTCTTAGTGATAACTTATTTTGGGCCGACTTATATTAATTGGGCTTTAGTATAAAATTAGGGTTTTGATTTTAGTTTGTTTTAAATTTGTATTTTCTCTTTTGAACTTTGTAATTACTAGTTGTGTGACTAGGGGACGAGCTACGGTGGTGTAGTTCGAGAATTCGCAACTCAATGGCTTAGTTGTGGTAGGGTTTTGAGCGTAGAATTAAGGCTACTCGATAGCGGGTGTCGCAAGTTTACGTGTGTAAGCGTCTGACTATTTAATTTTTAGTAGAAATCTTGGAGGCAGCACGTAGGCAGGGTTTTGCCGATGCTGGGTAAATTCTGTGTTGTTCTATTTCTGCATTTATTATTCTTCTATTATCTGTGCTGCTATAATTCTGATAAATCTGTGTTGCAATTATTTTATAAGCTTTCGCATTAAATTTTTATAACTAATACTCTCACCCTATTGACCTCCCCTCCCTCTAGGGTGAAATCGATCCTACAAGTGGTATTAGAGCTAGGTATAAAAGCCATTTTTTGTTTTAAAAAGTTTGGTTTTTCAAAGATCAATTATTTTACAAATTGGAATTTATTAAAATGGCTACTTTTACTGAGAGTCGGTCTAGTATTATCCCACCTGTTTTTGATGGAATGGATTTTTTGAATTGGAAATTAAAAATGGAATTTTATTTAAAATTTATTAATTTTAAATGTTGGGATATTATTGAAAATGGGTAGTATAACAGATGAGAAATTTATCTCGAATAATGCTCTTGTTATGCATGTATTATATTCTCATGTTAATCAAGATAATTTATTGGGTCTAAATATGATTTAGGATAAACAAATATTACAAATTTGATTTAGGACAAACAAATATTATTACTTGAACTACAGAAATCAAGAAAAATACCAAGTCAAGGAGATCCATACCTGGTGTTTTCGTTGTTTGAATAGAATTGAGAAAGCCTTGGCTTCTATGCGGCAGAGCGGAATAGTACTGAAGATGTGCGGTGGATGCGGAAGCACTTAAAGGTTTTTTTTGTTGGAGGAACAATTTTTTAATTTAGAGGAAGTATAGAAGATGAATAGAAGGTGTTTAAGCTGCCAATGATTGTACAGAGCGTATAGATTTTATTAAACTAAGTTTCGATGATTACAACTGAGTTACATAATTGCCTTATATAGGCAATTAGCTGGTAGATCCGGTTACTTGATTACTTACACATACCAAATTTTACAGGACACCTAATTTATATAAAAGTACAAAGCTGGCAGAAAAATATAAAGCTGTCCAGATAGGTGTGAAAGCTATTTTAGTGCTGGCATTTTCTTTTGGTGGTATGCATGTATTGGACTTTATGTGGAGACTTCTAATGCTTTATGTGGCTCTGTGAGTAGAAGGTACTGACAAGTCATCATATTCATCATCCATGATGTCGCTCATATCTTCCATAGCTTCTAGATCACTATCTTCCGCTAACTTAATTACATGCCTGCGTGGATCAAAGCTGTCTATAGGATAGAATGGTAGTAAGTATTTGAACCCTATAGAGCCCCATATCTGCTTTGTAGTGGTTTCTGCATAGAAATAAAGTTCACGCCAATGGAGTGGTGGTGATAATAATTCTTCTCTTTGGTGAAACTTCCTTGGTCTATGGCTTTGAAACCAAATTGACTATCGTTCATATATCTGTGCTCCTTGTGCAACTGCATAAGGCTGTGAATTTTTGTTAACAAAAATAGAAATCCTGTGTTTAGCTGGTCGTTCAGTATTTTTGCTGTCGAATAAAAATTTTGGGCAAGTGGAATTAATACATAATGTGACTGGTGTAACAACCCGCATATTTTACGATTGAATATTTAAATATTTTATTTTAATATTCTATCGTTAGTCGGATTTTAGTCCGAAAAGTTACTTTTTTCATACGTCGAATTAGGACTCGGGACCACTTCCATTGAGTTCAAAACACCGTTTGCGATCTTTTTGAGTGTAAACTTTGATATGTTTGGAGTTAGTGGAATTTTGCTACTTTTTCACTTTGGGCTTCGGGTTTGGTTTAGCCCATTAGCCTAAACTATTAACTCTAGCTCAACCCCCTTCCCTTCATAACTTCACTTTCATTTCCTAACACTAAAGCTTCATCAAAAATGGAGGGAGGAATGGGAAATTAAAACTCCAAGCCCTAGTTCATTTGCAAATCCAACATCTAACTCCAAATTCAAAAAGAAGCCATTGATTCTTCCTTTGCTTTCAAGCTTCTTCTTCATTGATTTTGTGTAAAGGTGAGATTTTTATCTCACATCTTTGTCTATAACTATCTTTGATTGTTGGGTATGAATTCCTAACACCTTTTTATATGCATTTGCTCTTGGTTTGGATTGAACTAGTGAAAATCCCAATTTTTAGTGTTTTGGGTTCAAATCTTTAAATATCCTAACTTTGATGTTTGAACACGTTTTTGGCGATGCATCGAGGAGCCAATAGGACTGGGTAGCCGATGGGCATAATCCCCTAGCGTCCGTGCTCGATCGGTAGTAAATTGAGAGAGTTTTTGGCATTTTGTTGCTTAGGTCGTTCGGCCTGCACATATGATTCTCGGCCTGCAATTTAGGTCGTTCTGTTCCTTAGGTCGCAAACCATAGGTCGCTCGCCTTTGTGTTAGGCCGTTCCATGACTTAGGTCGCGGCAGGTTAGGTCGTTCCATCTTAAGTCGCTCGGCTTGTCCCTGTGCCTTAGGTTGCGCTATACCTTAGGTCGTTCGGCCTGTTAGGTCGTTCCATTCCTTAAGTCGCTCGGCCTATTCTTACCTCTTAGGTCGTGCCATGCCATACGTCGCAACCTCTTAGGTCGCTGGCCTCATAGGTCACTCGGTTTGCTCTTCTACCAGTTAGGTCGCTCGGCTTGCGACAACATAGGTCGGCTATGTTAGGTCGCTTGGCTTTCTTCTCAACTTAGGTCGCGACATATTAGGTCGTTTCATCTCTTAGGTCGCACACCAATAGGTCGTACCCCTTAGGTCGTGCCATACTTAGGCCGTTCCTGTACCATAGGTCGCTCAGCTTGTTATGCCACTAGCTCCTTGGGTTGATTGCACTTAGGTCGCAACCATATAGGTCGCTCGACCTGCTGCTATATCTCGCTCCAATTTAGTTCTCTCCATGCTATAGGTCGCGCCATGTTATAGGTCGTGCCGTGATAAGTTGCTCTGTCAGGCCGCATGCTACTTCTTTAGTCGCTGATCTCTTAGGTCGTATGTCGTGGAGTCGCATACGTTGAGCCGTTGATTTCTTGTGTTGACTTATGTTAAGTCGTAAGTCGTGGCTGTTAAGTCACAAGGGTATTTCCATTTTGATGGATTTTGAATCGAATTCTTTGGATTTTATTCACGTCTTCGAATGTGAATTTTTTTGATTTACTGTTTCTACAATCATTTTTGTGATTTGTCACTTTATCTCACTTGTACGAAAAATCTAATTAAACGGTTTAGTAAAAACAAATGGTATGAAATGCTTGCATTTACTTCACCGGTTAATTCTTGGACTTGTTCGATTGAACCTCTTGTGACAATTTTCTAGTGGAGATCTACAATTTGTTCGTAAATGTTTAAGTTAAGCTAATGGTTATGGGACATGAAGCTAAGCTTATATATTTACTAGCTTACTACAATTGACACTTCTTGATGATCGTTGATGATCGTTGATGATCATTTTTGTGATTTAGACTAGCAAATGTGCGATGTCTCCTTGTCTACGAGGGAGACTAAACCCCGTTTCTGTGGTGCATCAGCTCAATTTGGTGGGTTAGCGACCCATGGTCTATGCGCCATTTTGTGGAGCTTCGGCTCAAAATTAATGGTTAGCAACCATGGAATAGCGCTCCATTTTGTGATACATGTGTTGGTGAGTTTTCATGCTCCCGTTTTGTGATAGGCCTCCCCCTTTTTGTGATTTTTGGATTTCCATTGATAATTTCTGGAATTTGTGTTTTCACCAATTTTCGTGATTTACATTGATAAGTTTTATCAATATTTGTGCATTGGTGAATTTGTGTGTCATTAACTTTGTGATTGGCATTGATATTATTGTCCATGTTTATGGTTTGGTGAATACAAATAAAGAGTATGACATTCCTTTTGATCTTTGAGAAGATTCTTATGATACTGATTAATCCCTAGTTGATTTTCAATTGCATACTTATCACAGTATGGCTTTATGGTTATAATATGTTTATGTCATATCTCTTATTCTATATCATTTCATCTGATATTTATAGCTAGACCGATCCGTTTATTATTTTCTTATTAAATAATACTCGGGTCAGACCGAGATGTTACAGGTGCTTCTGCTTGACTTCACATCTGGGATTATCACCCTGACTTTTGGCTAACTACTTAGATTAGTAGTTTTTGTTGTATACATTTGAGATATAGACTCATTGATGCATCCATTTCTTTTATCTAGCACTTGTAGCTATTCTTTTGTGATATTGTGGATCTTGTTTGACCACTACTCTAATGTACACTTTCATGTGTTATATATTCATATATATATTTCCGCCTTTTTGATATGGATGTCTGTGACTGATTTGTGTTATGTTTATCTCTATACTTGTTTTCGAAGAATATACATAGCCACCGGGTAGTATCTTTGAGTTTGTATCGGTATGTCAGATTTCCTCCTGAAACCAGATGCATGTTGTACTATCTGACATATCGGTGCTCGCACAAAGCAATTACGCGGATGGTCGCTCCTCAACAGCCTTATTCTCCGCGCTAGTTGACGGCATTACCCCGTAGTGTCCTTGGCTAGAGTGGGTATAGTGGTGGGGTGTCACAGCTTGGTATCAGAGCCAAACTTCGGAACAATGTAGAATAATTTAACGAGGATCATCGTCCTAAGTCCATCTTAGGAGTCGTGCTTTAGGATTTAATTCGAGTCTTCGTACCGATTCATTCTACTTTCTTTATGATTCCTTGTTTTATCTATCAAGATTGCTTGATATTCATTTGATGAATAACCTTATCCTTCTTCTTTCTTTCTTTCAAAAGGAAGAGAAATGGTTAGACCTGGCCGCCCCAGCGTCGGTCAATCTCATGCTACTCCCCAAGATGGAGTATTTATGTCTGCCCAGTAGCTTCTTGATCTTGTAAGGAATGCTCAAGCAGCCAGATCTAACCCGGAGTCTACTCACCCTAAGTTTGGGTTTGCACGTTTGTGCAGCGATTATACCAATTTGGGTGGAAAGCCATTCAAAGGTTCCGAAACCATTATTGATGTCCAGGCTTGGCTGAGAACGTGCGATCGAATCTTTTCTCGCATGAATCTTATTGATCTTCACCGTGTTCAGGTGGCCTCTAGTATGCTCCAAGAAAGAGCATTAGATTGGTATGAGCTTTCGATTTATGAAATAAATGAAGCGGATCTTACTTGGGAGAAATTCCGGGAATGCTTCGAGTTAAAGTTTGTGCCAGAAGCTGAGAAGGTGACTTTGGCTCGCTGTTTTATTGACCTTGTTCAAGGTGAATCCTCTGTGGCAGACTATGTCGCATCCTTCGAGTCACTTTCTAAATATGGGGTCAAGTACATAAACACCCCATTGAAGAAAAACCAAATATTTGTCTATGGCTTGATAAAAATCTCAAAAAGCCATTACTTCTAAAGTTAGAAGTTTCTTTTGATCAGCTCATTGATATCGCTCTTCGACTTGAAGAGGCTGATAGAGTGAGTGATGTTGAGGTTGGGAGCGCTAAACCAAACTTCAACAACAAGAAAAGGCCTAATAATTTCAAAGGTCCTTATCCCAACAATGAGAAAGGGAAGCAACCCCTCCAACAACCAAGACTTCTACCTCAAGTGGTGGGCAATGCTACAACTGTGGTTTTAAGGACCATTATGCGAACAAGTATTCAAAGCCTCGCGCTTGTCGCTATTGCAAAAGCCCGGATCATTATTTATCTTCTTGTCCCAAACTTCAAAATAGGAAGGAGGGAAAGCTTAATGTTGCTCAAGCCCCTGGCAACACATCTCGTTGTAAAGGTATTTCTCATTCTTTCCTTGATGGCATTATTTTATTTCGTGATCATCCTATTCGAGTTCTTTTTGATACGGGTGTGTCCCACTCTTTTATTTCAAAAGAACTTGTTGATACCTTTTCTTTGGATGTTTTGTGTTTAATGACTTCGTTGAGAATTGCGAATCCGGTTGGTGGATTCGCAACAATCGGTTTATTGTGTAAAGATGTCGAGATTATTTTGTGTTTCTTTCCGAGCCGATTTACATGTTATGCGCTACTTAGGCTTTGGAATGATTTTGGGAATGGATTGGCTTAACCGCTATGAAGCCCAAATCCTATGTCTTGAGCGGACTATGCATCTTCGACATCCTCAATCTGTTAAGCAGATTTCTATTGATCTTAAAGATTCGGATTCCAGCTTGGTTGCATCTTTATATTCTTTAAATCCTCATGATGACGATAATAATGATGAAAAGGATATTATTTCTCTTATTCACGTTGTTCGTGAATTTTCCGACATCTTTGAGCCCATTTTAGGATTACCACCTAAGCGAGCAATTGAGTTCAAAATTAATCTCATCCCTGGAGCTCAACCTACTACTCGTCCTCCTTATCGTATGTCCAATAAAGAAAATGAGGAGATGCGCAAACAATTATCCGAATTGGAGATGAAGCAATTTATTCGCTCTAGTTCTCTCCTTGGGAAGCTTCGACTATTTTTTTAAAGAAATCCGATGGTACACTTGGGCTTTGCGTTGACTACTGCAAGCTTAATGATCTTACTATTAAGAATAAATATTCTTTACCTCGGATTGATGATCTATTCGTTCAACTTAGTGGTGCTAGAGTCTTTTCACAATTAGATTTAGCTACCGGTTTTCATCAGCTTCGTATTGCAGAGGATAGCATTCCTTTGTCATCTTTCCGTACTCGTTATGGATCTTATGAATGGCTTGTTATGCCATTTGGTTAAACGAATGCTCCAGCTTATTTCGTTGACCTTATGAATAGAGTTTTCAAAGACTTCCTCGATCGGTTTATTCTCATCTTTATTGATGACATTCTTGTGTATTCTAAAACCGAGGAGGATCATAAAAAGCATCTTTAGATTGTGTTGGAAACTCTTAGGAGTAATCAATTAAAAGCAAAATTTTCTAAATGCCACTTTTGGCAATCTCGTGTGAAGTTTCTCGATCATATTATTTTCGAATCCGGAATTTCCGTGGATCCTTCAAAGATTGAAGCGATTCAACATTGGAAGAGACCGGAGAGTGTGATAGATATTCGTAGTTTTCTCGGATTGGCGGGCTATTACCGTCGTTTTATAAAAGACTTTTCAAAAATTTCCGTGCCTCTTACTAGCTTAACAAAAAACGGTGTTAAATATGTTTGGTCGGACAAATGTGAAGTTCTTTTCAGAAATTAAAAGAACTCATTTGCGATGCTCCTATTCTTGTGATTCCCGAGGGAAACGAAGATTTTATTGTTTATACCGATGCTAGTCGCGTTGGTTTGGCTGTCGTTCTTATGCAAAGAGAACGTGTTATTGCTTATGCTTCTAGGCAATTGAAGCCAGCCGAGACTAGATATGCCACTCATGATTTAGAGCTCGCGGCTATTGTTTTCACCTTTCGAATTTGGCGTCATTATCTTTTGGGAGAAAAATTTATTATTTACACCGATCATAAATCTTTAAAGTATCTATTTTCTCAAAAGGAACTTAATTTGCGTCAACAACGTTGGCTTGAATTTCTTGCAGCTTATGATCTTGATATTCTTTATACTCCCGAAAAAGGAAATCGTGTTGCGGACGCACTTAGTCGTAAGCAACAAGCGGTTGTTTCTATGATGATATCCGAATGGAATGATCTCGGGATTCTATCCACTTGTGAGATTCGAGATCGCGTTTTCGATTTATGTTCATCTCTTGTTTTATGTAGCCTTGAGGCTCATCCTTCTCTTTTAGACCGCATTCTTGAAGCTCAAAAGCTAGATCCCGAATTGGCTCTTCTTGGCCAAAATTTTAGTGATAGAATTGATATTGAAGGTTTGAAAGACTTCGATATTGATTCTCGTGGAGGTATTCGAAAATTTGGTAGAATTATCGTGCCAAATATTAGTAATCTTCGTAAAGACATTTTAGAAGATTCTCATCCTTCCAAATTTACTATTCATCGCGGTAGTAGTAAAATGTACGCGGACATGAAGCGACTTTATTATTGGGAGGGAATGAAATCTGATATTGCTAACTTTGTTAAGTGTTGCATGACTTGCCAACTCATTAAGGCCGAACATCAAAGGCCCAGTGGTTTATTGCAACCTTTAGAAATTCCAATTTGAAAGTGGGACCAAATTTCCATGGATTTTATAGACGGCCTTCCCCGTTCTCGTTCGGGTCATGATAGCTTATGGGTGATAGTCGATAGACTTACTAAATCCGCCCATTTTATTCCCGTTTGGTCCAATCGAACCGTGCCACTTTTGGCCAAACTCTTTATCAAAGAAATCTTTAAATTGAATGGAGTTCCTTCTTCTATTGTCCGTGATCGTGATCCATTGTTTACTAGTGGATTTTGGAAGAGTCTTCAAAAAGCTTTGGGAACGAAGCTTAATTTTAGCACCGCATATCATCCCCAGTCCGATGGACAGATTGAGCGTGTGAATCAAACTCTTGAAGATCTTCTTCATGCATATGTTCTTGATTTTGGTGGAAGTTGGGAAGATCATATTTCTCTTATTGAGTTTTCCTATAATAACAGCTTCCAATCTAGTATTGGTATGGCACCTTTTGAGGCACTCTATGGAAGGCCATGCCGGTCTCCTTCTTGTTGGCTTGAGGCCGGTGAGAAGCGGGTTTTAGGTCCAAATTTTATTCGTGATTCTACAGAGAAGATTGACCTTATTCGTCATAGGATGAAAGAAGCCCAGAGTAGACAAAAATCCTATGCCGATAACCGGAGAAGGAAATTAGAATTTTCTGTGGGAGATCTTGTGTTTATTCGTGTTTCACCTATGAAGGGTGTTGTACGTTTCAGTCGATCGAAAAAGTTAGCAACGCGATATATTGGTCCATTTCCCATCACCGAACGTATTGGTTCCGTGGCTTATCGCCTTTTATTACCGGCTCAGTTTTCTTCTATTCATGATGTGTTTCATGATTCTCAATTATGGAAATGCCTTCGAGATTTCGATTCTATTCTTGAGCCCAGTGTTGTGGAAGAAATTGAAGTTTCGCCTAATTTAACTTATGAGCAACATCTTATTCATATTATTGCTTCGGAGGTCAAACGCCTTCGAAATAAAAATGTTCTGCTTGTTAAAGTTCAATGGTACTCAAATCCTAAGGATTGCTCTTGGGAATCTAGAGAGTTCATCGAGCGAGCACATCCGGAATTACTTTCCCGTGCTCTTTGAGGTGAATTTCTTATTTTAAATTTCTTTTGTGTTGATATGCTTTCATGGTTGTTACTTTATATTTTCTTCTTAAATATTGCGAGGACGCAATTTCTTTAAGGAGGGGAGTCTGTAACAACCCGCATATATTACGATTGAATATTTAAATATTTTATTTTAATATTCTATCGTTACTCGGATTTTAGTCCAAAAAAGTTACATTTTGCATACGATCGAATTAGGACTCAGGACCACTTCCATTGAGTTCAAAACGCCATTTGTGATCTTTTTGAGTATAAACTTTGATATGTTTGGAGTTAGTGGAATTTTGCTATTTTTTCACTTTGGGCTTTGGGCTTTGGGTTTGGTTTAGCCCATTAGCCTAAACTATTAACTCTAGCTCAACCCCCTTCCCTTTATAACTTCACTTTCATTTCCTAACACTAAAGCTTCATCCAAAATGGAGGGAGGAATGGGAAATTAAAACTCCTAGCCCTAGTTCATTTGCAAATTCAACATCTAACTCCAAATTCTATAAGAAGCCATTGATTCTTCCTTTGCTTTCAAGCTTCTTCTTCATTGACTTTGTGTAAAGGTGAGATTTTTATCTCATATCTTTGTTTATAACTATCTTTGATTGTTGGGTATGAATTCCTAACACCTTTTCATATGCATTTGCTCTTGGTTTGGATTGAATTGGTGAAAATCCCAATTTTTAGTGTTTTGGGTTCAAATCTTTAAATATCCTAACTTTGATGTTTGAACACGTTTTTGGCGATGCATCGAGGAGCCAATAGGACCGGGTAGCCGATGGGCATAATCCCCTAGCGTCCGTGCTCGATCGGTAGTAAATTGAGAGAGTTTTTGGCATTTTGTTGCTCAGGTCGTTCGGCCTGCACATATGATTCTCGGCCTGCAATTTAGGTCGTTATGTGCCTTAGGTCGCAACCCATAGGTCGCTCGCCTTTGTGTTAGGCCGTTCCGTGACTTAGTTCGCGGCAGGTTAGGTCGTTCCATCTTAAGTCGCTCGGCTTGTCCCTGTGCCTTAGGTTGCGCTATACCTTAGGTCGTTCGGCCTGTTAGGTCGTTCCATTCCTTAAGTCGCTCGGCCTATTCTTACCTCTTAGGTCGCGCCATGCCATACGTCGCAACCTCTTAGGTCGCTAGCCTCATAGGTCGCTCGATTTGCTCTTCTACCAGTTAGGTCGCTCGGCTTGCGACAACATAGGTCGGCTATGTTAGGTCGCTTGGCTTTCTTCTCAACTTAGGTCACGACATATTAGGTCGTTTCATCTCTTAGGCTGCACCCCTATAGGTCGTACCCTTAGGTCGTGCCATACTTAGGCCGTTCCTGTACCATAGGTCGCTCGGCTTGTTATGCCGCTAGCTCCTTGGGTCGATTGCACTTACGTCGCAACCATATAGGTCGCTCGGCCTACTGCTATATCTCGCTCCAATTTAGTTCGCTCCATGCTATAGGTCGCGCCATGCTATAGGTCGTGCCGTGTTAAGTTGCTCTGTCAGGCCGCATGCTACTTCTTTAGTCGCTGATCTCTTAGGTCGTATGTCGTGGAGTCGCATGCGTTGAGCCGTTGATTTCTTGTGTTGACTTATGTTAAGTCGTAAGTCGTGGCTGTTAAGTCGCATGGGTATTTCCATTTTGATGGATTTTGAATCGAATTCTTTGGATTTTATTCACGTCTTCGAATGTGAATTTTTGTGATTTACTGTTTCTACAATTATTTTTGTGATTTGTCACTTTATCTCACTTGTACGAAAAATCTAATTAAACGGTTTAGTAAAAACAAATGGTATGAAACGCTTGCATTTACTTCGCCGGTTAATTCTTGGACTTGTTCGATTGAATCTCTTGTGACAATTTTCTAGTGGAGATCTACAATTTGTTCGTAAATGTTTAAGTTAAGCTAGTGGTTATGGGACATGAAACTAAGCTTATATATTTACTAGCTTAGTGTAATTGACACTTCTTGATGATCGTTGATGATCATTTTTGTGATTTAGACTAGCAAATGTGCGATGTCTCTTTGTCTACGAGGGAGACCAAACCCCGTTTCTGTGGATCTTCGGCTCAATTTGGTGGGGTAGTGACCCATTGTATTCGAGCCATTTTGTGGAGCTTCGGCTCAAAATTAATAGTTAGCAACCATGGAATAGCGTTCCATTTTGTGATACACGTGTTGGTGAGTTTTCATGCTCCCGTTTTGTGATAGGCCTCCCCCTTTTTGTGATTTCTGGATTTCCCTTGATGATTTCTGGAATTTGTTTTTTCACCAATTTTCGTGATTTACATTGATAAGTTTTATCAATATTTGTGCATTGGTGAATTTGTGTGTCATTAACTTTTGTGATTAGCATTCATATTATTGTCCATGTTTATGGTTTGGTGAATATAAATAAAGAGTATGTCATTCCTTTTGATCTTTGAGAAGATTCTTGTGATATTGATTAATCCCTAGTTGATTTTCAATTGCATACTTATCACAGCATAGCTTTATGGTTATCAAATGTTTATGTCATATCTCTTATTCTATATCATTTCATATGATATTTATAGCTAGACTAATCCGTTTACTATTATCTTATTAAATAGTACTCGGGTCAGACCGAGATGTTACAGGTGCTTCTTTTTGACTTTACATCTGGGATTGTCACCCTGAAATTTGGCTAACTACTTAGATTAGTAGTTTTTGTTGTATACATTTGAGATATAGACTCATTGATGTATACATATTCTTTTGTCTAGCACTTGTTGTTATTCTTTTGTGATATTATGGATCTTGTTTGACCACTACTCTGATGTACACTTTCATGTGTTATATATTCATATCTATTTCCGCCTTTGTGATATGGATGTCTGTGACTGATTTGTGTTATGTTTATCTCCATACTTGTTTCCGAAGAATATATATAGCCACCGGGTAGTAGCTTTGAGTTTGTATCGGTATGTCGGATTTCCTTCTGAAACCAGATGCATGTTGTACTATCTGACATATCGATGCTCGCATAAAGCAATTACGCGGATGGTCGCTCCTCAACAGCCTTATTCTCCACGCTAGTTGATGGCATTACCCCGTAGTGTCCTTGGCTAGAGTGGGTATAGAGGTAGGGTGTCACAACTGGATTCCCGAATGAGAGCATACTATGGAGAATTAAGCTTAGCTTCCATCCAAACTTGTCTAAGTACTCTGTTTTATAATCTATGTTTAGTTTGAGTCGTGAGAGCATACCATGGTCAAATGACGTGATCACAATGTCAAAGTCTACTGGAGTTAAGTCGAAGTCTATTCGTGCTCTAAGCATATTGGATCTACAATCTTGTACAATTTTGCATCCTCTTGGTGAATTTTCTGACCAATCTTTCTCCTGCAAATTCTGCATTTGATTTTCCTATCCTTGTGCTACTAATTCATTAATCTTGATTTCGAAATCAGGACATTTGTTGTATAGTGGTTTTAGTGCCTTTTTGGGTTTAAGTTTAAGCATAGCTTGGAGCTGTTGATATGATTGAGTTGTACTAGGAAAGATGATTTCCTTTTTTAATTGCTTTTGTAGCTAAGACAAAGATCCTGGTTTCATAATGTTGATTCGTTTCTTGTATGTAGGCCAATTCTCTTTTACAGTTCTCTAACTCTGTTATCTTGTCTTGGAGTAGGAACCACTGCTATTTACTCTGATTTAACTGGGTTTGCAAGGCATAAATCTGCGCTACCTATTCATTTATCATATGTTCTAGAGATTGTGGCATTAAGGTTATAATTTGGGAATATGATTGCTGACATTGTGAATCGATGTAGAAGTCGAGACCCGGTTGTTGTCTAGCTGCTTCTATGGCTTCGCTCAAAGAATAAAATCCACTAAATATTAGGTTAGGATAATTTTGAACTGAATTCTGAACCTAACTAAAGTGTTTAAAAATTCCAACATATAGTCCTTTAAAGACTACATAGCAGGAAAAGTTTTTTGATAGTGGTTTCTGTTGTAGTTTTCAAAAATAGTTTATAAAACAATTTGCCAAAATCATTTTGTGTTTACGGTCTGTATCCACTATTTTTAGATTCCATAAATGATCTAACAGGCACTGTTGCGATTTGTCTGTGATTCTGACCATAGGCCTAAATTTTCTTGGGTCATTATCCTGAAAAATAGCTATGTTATACTGACCAAAGGTCATTGTTGGAATTTTGAAAGTATTTGCTGGTGTTGTATTTGTCTGTGAACTACTTGCCACTGTAGGGGTTTTAACCTCCTTTTCTGTCTTTTGAATAGCTGGAGAGGTGTTAACCTCCTTAATTTCTGTTTTTACTTCTGCATTCATCATAGCTACCTGGAAATAATGCAAAAAACATTTGGCAAATTGCCTGGAAAGTAAATCTGCTAAATGGTTGTCCTTGCCCTTTATATGTTCAAAAACGATTTTATAACCACATCCCTGGATTATATTTTGCAAATTTAACCATCTATTTTTATTTATCTTTTTGGAGTTTTCATTATTGATAAATTTGACAATGGCTTCGCAATCTGTTCTGACAGTAAATTCTTTAGTTAGGTATATCTTAAATTTGTCTAATGCGTTAATAAGGGCTTGTATTTCAAAGTCTATACTAGTCTAGTTTTGCCCAAGTTTGCCAAACGTACCACTAGCATATGATGCTATTTTTTCTTGTGATTTATCTGCAAATTTATTTGGTTTACAAATAAGGAAGGCTCCCCATCCTTCCTTGCGTCCATCGCATTCGATTATAATATAGTCTGTGGTTAATGGGAGTTCTAATGGCTTAATTCGTTTGACTTCTTCTTTGATTGTTTTCATTAACTTAATATCTTCATTATTAAATCGTTTTCTCCATTTTTAGATATTCTACCATATAATGGTCCTACTAGTTTGGCAAGATTTGGGACAAATTTTCTGGCATAATTTACGAGTCCTAGAAATGCTTGAATCTTTTTTACACTATCTAGTTTGTTTGGAAACTCTAAATTTTTTTGGGAAATATGTGGTTGTAGTTCTATTTTACCATTTCCAATTTCTAGTCCTAAAAAAGAAGTTTTTCTTTTGAATAATACCATTTTCTTTTTTGAAATAACTATTCTATTTTTTAATATTTCATCAAGGATTAACTTTAAATGAGATTCATGTTCTTGGATTGTATTATTGGCTATTACGATGCCGTCAATACAGACTAGACAAAAGTCATATTTCTTAAATATACTATCCATAAATCTTTGGAAAACTACTGGGGCTATTTTTAATCCGAAGCTCAGCACATTCCATTCGAAATGTCCTTCTCAACATGTAAATGCAGTCTATGGTTTAAAGATTTCTTCTAACTACAGCTGGTTGTATCCTGATTTTAAATCAAATTTGCTAAAGATCTTCTTATTTTGAATTAGATTTATTAAAGTGTCTTTATTTGGGATACCATCATCTTCTATATTATCTAAGTATTTTATAATTATATACTATTCGGGGTTTTCATCTACTAACTTCAGCATGATTTCTAATAATAAAAGCAGCTGATCTGTGGGGACTTTCCGTTTTTATGATTAAGTTCTGTTTTAACATTTCTTGTATATGAAGTTTGAATTCTGCAACGCCTGCAAGTGAATATTCTATATTTGTCGTTCTTATTGTTATGTCTTGGGTTTTTATCTTTATTTTCTCTATGTACTGTATTTTTCTTTTGGTAATGTCATGGCCTATAAGGCCTATTTTTTCTAATTTTTAAATCAAGGGGTAATTAATTGAGTCAATAACGTCTGGCCCCTTTTCTAATGTTTTTGCTTTATCTTGTACTAAAAGACTAAATGCTTCTAGTTTTTCGTCTGGTAACAAAATTTTTTGGTGTTTAGGTTGTTTGAAAAAATCTAACTCAAGGGTACCACCGTGCTTCTGCAGCAACTCTGATTTGGTTTGGTAAAAGTTGATAGGTAAGGTGTATGTATTTTTATTAAAAGTAATGCTGTTTTTACTAATGGAAATATTGCCATTAAGATTTAATATGAAATTTAGACCCAATAAAAACTCGAAACTATTAATTTCATGTGGTGTAATATTTGTTTGTCCTAAATCATATTTACTACTGTAATTACCAGAAAAGTCTTTGAATTGGATTTGTGTATGATCAGGTAATTTATATTTTAATTGCATAATGCATTGTTCGACTGTTTTAGAGAATAGCTTGTATGTTAAAGGTATTTGGAATTCTTTAGGAATTATTTTATGAGCTATTAGGCTCTTTGTACTACCAGTATCAATTATAGCTGTTGTGGTTATAAAATTTTGGTGATCAAACCATAGATTACATTCTAGGGTTAGCAAAGTTGTAGAGAATTCTTTTACTTGAGTTATTTCTATTGTTTGTTGGAAGTTTTCTTCATTTACCTCAGTAATTACTTCTTTTCCTTTATTTTGCCTTTCTTGTTTTAAGGTTGCTAATTCTTGTTCTATTTCATGTAATTCATACTGGAGTAATCTTATTTGAACTTCATGTTTGTCTACTCTTTCTTGTAAGAAGCTGTTTTTCGGTGTTTCTATTTCCTTTTTGGTTAATTCTACGTTAAAGATTTGTTTGGCGCATAAAAAACATATTTCCTTATAACATTCATTACATTGAAATCGCTTATTAATTGCTGGGTATCTATTGCAGTTGTAGCAGGGTATGTGATCACTTCCTTTATTTATATCCATTCATGGGAACAGTTTTCTTGATTCATTAGGGTATAAGTTATAGGATTAAGATGATCATTATCTTCTTCAGAAACTATACTATAAATAGATTCGTTATCGGAATTATCATTTACACTTTGTAGATCATATTCTCCTAATTCGTCAACTAGATAGGCTCTATGCTGATTATTGGCATGATTAGGGCATTTATTAGCTAAATGATTCGGGTCGCCACATATATAGCAGGTACATTTTTTTATTATATGGTCATTGTTTTTTAACATATCCACTTTGTTTACGCTTGTCATATTTTACCGATTTTCTTAAAAACTTTTTTCTCTTTTTGTATCCATAGGCTTGAGGTGTATATATTGCTGTTTTACAAAATGCCCATGCTTGCCTTCTAATACGTTCTTGCATGGTGGCTTCTTTACATAATTCCTCTAATTTTTGGAAAATAAAAGTAATTCTAATTCCTATACCTAACCCTTGTTCTGTTCCATGACTATCTTTCCATTCTTTATGTATATTTCACCCTAAATCTCCTGGTAATTTTGTAAAATATCTATCACATAATTCGTCATCAAAAGATTTACCTGTTTGCGCTATCATTGTTGCAAAATCTTGTCTAAATTCTTTAATGTATTTAAAATCACTAATACTTAATTGTTCTAGATTTAGATTTCTTATAGCTGTATCTTGTAATGTTGTATTTCCTTTAGCTGGATCCATGCCAATTATTATCGTTCGGATCATTGATGTAAAATTATATGGATTGTCTCGTAACGATTTTTGTCTAACTATTTCGTCTGGATTTACTGCTTTATAACTCTGATATATTCCTAATGCCATTGGGCCTCAAGTAGTTTCTAGTACTGCAAACACATCAATATCTCCTCGTTTATTAACTTCCCAATAGCATATGACATTTTGTTCCCAGATTAATATTTCATATGGCCATAATTGAGGGCTGTGATTTTCTAATAGTAACATATTAGAACTATAAATTTTGTATATGATTTCCTACTTCCTTTTCCTATTTTGGTATTTCCTTCTGTATAACTAATACTAGGAGGATTCCATGGTTCTCATTCAAATGTTTTTTCATCATATCCTACTCTTGGTCTTGTAAATTCACTTCTTGGCCGTTTACTTGATGAGGCTTCTGTAACCATTGAATCTTGATAATTTGTTTCATTTTTTGGGTATATATGTCACTTAAAGGAATTTTTCCTGTACTTATATCATCTACTAATGCTAAGTTATAATATTCACTTAATGTGTTGAATGTTGTTTGATAATTCATTTGGAGATTCATCATACATTGTATGATCATATTATCAATTTCTTCTCTTACATTTTCGACTGTTAATTTTTTATTCAATATTTACACTAAGGACATTTTTGTTTCAGTTTTAAATCCTGTTTCTAGATTTTCAATTTCTTTAATAAAGTCATCTTCGATTTGGATTTCATCTATTTGTTGTATTATCTCTACGTCTATTGGTAAGTATCCGATTACGTCTTCTAGTTCATCATATTCTAGTTCTACGTCACTATCATATTCATCGCAAATTGGTCCTTCCTCCCAATTTAAGTTATTATATTCTGTCTCTTCATCACTATGTTATTCTATTTCAGATTATTTTGTTTTATAATTATTAAATCTAATACTTGGTTCGTTATATTAATTTGTATACATGACATGCGATTCTGAAACTAATAGTGTTTTATCATTTGTGACAAAATCTTTTAAGGACCATTCGAGTCCTGCTAAATCTTCTAGATTAATTCTTCTAGGTCCTATCATCTGAATGCCTTTATGTAATATCCTGGAAATTTGGCAATATAAATTTAATAATCTGTGTTAAAAATTAAATTGATTTGATAATTTTTGATAATAAATTTTAAATTGATTTAATAATCTTCTTTTATTTAAATTGGTAGATTTTATTTTTTTAAAGCTAATAAATTGTTTTCTGTTTATAATATATATAATTGTGTATATGGTAAATAGATAAGCTTTGATTTGGAATTTAGTAAATGAATCAATTTTCTAATTTTAATTTATATTTGGTAAATTGAAAATTTTGATTTAAATTTAACATTTAACTTTTCAAAACAATTCAATAAATAATTATATGATTTATACTTAAGGTAAATCTGATTAGTTTAAATTTTTATTTAATTAGCTTAATATGAATTTAGATTAAATTAACATAAAAGCTTTGTTTAATTTTCTTTTTAAATATTGCTTGAAATTATATGTAAGAATTTAAATTACAATTTACATATGATCTTCATTTATTGAGTAAAAGAAGTAGTTTATAATCTCTTTTATAAATCATTTAAAATTGTTTAATTTGTTATTTTCAAATAATAAGGATAATACTTAGTTCTTATGAACATAAATAAATTTTATAAGAAATAGGATTTGTTGTTTTTAAAATCTAATGGTAGCTATATATGCATATATATAACTTGGTTTTTAAATTGATTTAAATTTGGATTTAATGTTGTGAAATTCAAAAGAATAAATACATAAAAATATTTGAATAAGCTTATATTTATATTTGTTTTGTTTCATTTCTCTTTAAATTAAAAAGGAAAAAAATTTATATATATATATATATATATACACACACACACACACACACATCAAAAAATAATAAATTAAGATTTAAAGCTTTTATAACCAATTTAAATTAAATTAAAATACTTAAATTTACATGTGAAAATCTCTTAACATCTTAATGACATGTGTTAAGCATAGAATAAACATTTTGACAAATGTTAAAACTAAGAAACTAGCGTCCTATTTGATTTATTTATTTTTCTTTCTCTTTTATTTTAATCAAATCAAAGTCTACTTATATAAAACTATTAATCCTCATTTTATCTTCTTTTTTATTCTTCTTTTTCAAAACTTAAGATCTTCAGCTAAAAAACAAAAATCTGCAAACTTCTTCAAAACAGAAATTTTTGATCAAAACAAAATCTGTTCAAACAAATCTATGAATTCCCTCAAAAATAAATCTTCTTCAAAATGTTTGAATTCTCTTCAAAACTGAAGTGCAAATCAAAGATCAACCTGAAACTCTTTTCTTAAAATCTAGAAATTAGAACCTGATCATCAATTTTGTAATTCATTAACCTGAAAAATCAAATTTGCAACTTTAAAAGCCTGCAGTCCTTTTCTGTTTTGAAAACAACATTCCATGACCTACATGCAACAGCAATTTCAATCCATGCCTGCATTTTTTTCACCTGGAAGCATGCAACTGAGCTTTAAGACCATAAGAAGCAACTCAAAGTTTTTGAAATCAAAGCAATTCAGGTTCAAGCTTTTCAAAACAAAGGCTCTGCTCATAAAATTACTGGTGAGTAACTTTTTTATTTAAACTAATTTAAGTAAATATAGTTGTTGATTGTTTCCTAAGATAATGATGATCTGTGTGTGGATGAATATGATGAAATTCTTTGTATATATGCATGGGTTTTCTGAATATTTGCTTGCTGTTGAAAATATGTTCTTGTCTGTTCTAGCATTCCAAGTTTAAACTCTGGCCAAAATCATGATCTTATATTCAAATCTTTGTTAAGGTTAAGATTCAAACAAAGTATGGTATGTAACATAAGTTAAAGTTTTAATTTTATTTAATATGAAAAAATAAAATAAAAACTGTAATGTCTCTGGAAAACACACAGTACAACAGAACAAACTTTTGAAAATAAGGATTTGATCATTCAAATTCTTTGATTCAAGAGTATAAACAGGTTACATAAACATAGACTTGAATTTTAAAAATAAAATTATAATTTTTAGTTTGAATATGATTAAGTATTTCTGGTTTGACCAGAAAAGGTATTTTGGTATGGTTCTGTCAATCTGAGTGGTCGGAGTGGCCAGCATCGTTTCTGGTGATGGAGTGACGATCGAAGATGCAGGGAAAATTATTGGAAAATGGATTAATGCATTGAGGTAGTGGTGATTTAGGATTAAATAATTTAACCCTAGTTTCTTTAGTTGATCAGAAATTGATCGACGCAACCCCAATGAATGATCGAGTTCTTCCAGATTCGAGTAGGTGGTTGACGGAGTATGGAAGGAGTAGTGGCCGGAGGTGAAGTTTTTCTGATGATCGGATTTTGGTGTTTGAAGCGAATTACTGTTTCGACATTTTTTTTCCAGTTTGAGCTCATAAGCTTGATTGTGATTTTGGGCTTCTGCAGATTGCTTGATGGTCAGAAATGTGTTGGAGGTTGGTCGCCAACTTTCGAGTGTCGTCGCAAGAGGTCGGAATTGGTTGCAGTGGTGGTGCAGGTGCACGAAGTTCATGGCATGTCAGCTGTTTTTGGGGACGATGATTACTCATGTTTGTATCGGGTTTATTCATGAGTTGCTCGAAGCTTTAGGTTGTTGGACTCAAAGACTTTGTGATTTGGCCTCGGGTATTTTGTTGATGTAGGTTTTTGTTTAAACCTGACAATACTTTAAAAGTTTTAAATGATTTCAAGATGAATGTGTTACTCGAGTTGTTTTGGGTTTTGCTCAGGTTAGTATTATTCAGATTAGAAACTTGCCCTGTTTCAAAATTTAAACTAAAAATTTAAAGTATAAAGCAGGAATTTAAAATAAGTTTTAAATCTAATTTTAAATTATGAATTCAAGTTTTAATTTGAATCATAGTTGGAAATGAATAAGTTATTAAATTCAAATTTGTTTAAAATACTGTAAAGGGGTTAAGTGTTTAAAAATGTTTTAAAAGAAATTTGAATTTAAATTGGAAATTTAAATGTAAAGAAATGTTTTAAACAAAGTTTAAACTGATTCAAATTTGAATTTGAATCTTTGGTTTAAAATAAATTTAAGTTTTATAAATTTAAGTATTTTAACAAATTTGAATGATAAAGTAAAATTTAAATGTTTGAATTTAAAAGGGAATTTGTTTTAAACTCTTGTAAAATTTCTTTTATAAGAAAAGTACTATTTATCATGTAAATTTAAAGTTTTTAAATTTATTTTTAAACTTGTTGAAGAGAAATTGAGTTTCATTTCAAAACTTGAATTAAAATGAAATTTGAATTTAAATTTGGAAATGAGTGTTTTCAAATATATTTCTGATAATTTAACCATTGATAAGAAATTTTTTTATTTTAAAGTTAAATTAGAATTTAATGATTTGTATTTCATTTAATTGTTAGGGTAATTAAATGGATAATTAATTTATTTAATAAATTAAACAAATGGATAATTATTTAAAGTAATTAAGGGTTTAAACTTAAAAGTTTAGGATTAATTATTCTTAGAATAATTAACTTGTAATTTAAGAATCATTAATTAAATAAGATTTGATTTTTAATTAATGATTAGTAATTAATTAATCAAGTAATAAAGGATTAATTAAGTTAATGTTAACACTTAATTAAATAATTAAGGGTTAATGAATGGATTATTAATGGTTAATTAATTTGTAATAAATAATGATTAAAATAAGTTAATTACTTTAGAAAAATAATTAATGAATTATTAAATACTTAATGAGGTAATTAACTAAAGATTATTTAATAATTAATTAATGTGATTAATTTTAAGTAATTAATTAGATTAATTAATTTAAAGATAATTATTTGTGTAAATTGTTAAGTATAATTACTTATGGAAGTAATTAAGGAATTAATTACTTATTGTAATTAATTGAGTTTAATTTGATTAGATTAAGTTAATTAATTCAGTTTAGTTAATTTAGAATAATCATTTGATGATTTGTGAAGTATAATTACTTAATGTAATTAAATGAAGAGAAATTACTTAAGAAAGTAATTTATGGGTAATTACTGTATGTAATTAATTGAAGGAAATTTGTTGGTGGAAATAATTTGAGTATAATTACTTTGTAAAATTAAATCAAGTGATTAATTGGAAATAATTAATTAATGAGTAATTAATTTATTTTGTGAAGTAATTAAGGGTAGTTAATTACTGAATGGAGTTAATCAAGAATGATTAACAATTATGGATTAAATAAAGATTAATTACTTAGTGTAATTAATTTAAATAGAAAATATAATTAGAAGATCATTAATTATTATAATTAATGATGTATTTAAGAATAGATTTATTTTGGAAATAATTAATAAATGAAGGAATTAATTGATGTAGTTAATTAAGGATCAATGTAATTAATTATAGTTAATTAATTAAGGAAGTAATTAAAGATTAATTACTGTATTTGGTTAAGTATAAATAATTTGTGAAATTAATTAGTGGATAATTACTTAAATGTAATTAAAGGTTAATTAATCAAGGATGATTAATTAAAATGAATAATTGGTTGATAATTAATTAATTAATAGTAATGTAAGCAAGATTTATATTGATGATGTAATTAATTTAATTCATTTTAAATTAATTATATTTGGTATGATTATTAATCATTGCTTATATGGATGGATGATGTTGTTTGCCTTGAATAGGTTGAATCTTAGATATGAGATAAGTAATATTGAGTGATATGGATGCATTGGTTGCATTGTGATGATGATTTGGATTATCTTTTGATAATGATATTATGGATTATCTGTTGTGTTGATTACCTATTGTGAATCTGTGAATTATCTATCTGGTGTATATAGATAATTGAACCGTTTTAAACTTTAAAACAACTTGGCCTTAAAAGACACGCTTTGGATTTCGATGAGACCGGGATCGGGTTTGCTATAGTACAACGTGATGGGGGTTCTCACTTTGCGTTAAGTGGCGAACGGGGGACTCTTACCCCTACATGCCCCTAGGGATAGTATAAGGCCTTGCGGAGTTGGTTGCGAGTCGAGAGGCTGGTCGTAAAAGCAAACCCGTGGTATCACTGTGAGCCACGGCGGGGCTGGGATGGTTGAAAAGCCTACCAGTCGAGTGAGCCGCTGTTGATAGTTGCAAAGCCTAGACTATCACAGTTGGGAGCGCTAGGTTGAGCGAATACCTAGGCATCGAAGTGATTTCTTTCTTGAGAGAGCGTATTTATAATTTTGAATATATATATATATATATATATATATATATATATATATATATATATTTATGTATGTGTATATATATATATATATATATATATATATTTCTACCTATCTGTTGGGTTACCTATTCGGGTCTTCCAATATAGGTTATAAAGGTAGATAAGGTAGTGGGGTGTGTAACACGACTACTACCATTGGTTGGAGTTCGAGTGTTGAGGTTGGAAGTGTATCTGTCGAGACTGTAGACCTAATACCGTCTTAAGTGAGCTTTGCAGCTTGATGTAAAGGATTTCATCGATTTCTAAGGGATATCTTTTAAAGGTTTGGAGTCCATCTTGGTAGTGCAAGTTGGATGAGTAGAGTTTGGATCTGTCGGTTAGGCAGAAGTGAATAATGATATCTTGATACCTCAGGAATTATTAGTTGTGTGATGAGACGCAGTGACTATGGATGTCTTCGAAGATTTTTCTTTGGAACAAGTTTAGGAAGTCTTTGGCGTCGGTGTCAGCAGTGCATCTCGGAGCATTCTATGTGCCAGAAAGAAGGTCTTATGGTTAGCCGTTTTTCTGGATATGGAATTCAGAAGCAGAAGAGTAGATCCATTTCTTCGATGGATTGGCTAGATAAGCGTAAGCTCTTCTGATTGGTAAAGAGAAAACAATTTTCTTTGGATATTAGACTGGTTAACCGCAAAAGTGACTTGCGATAGTTTGAGTGTTCTCTTGAGATCCAAAGGTTTGGTGAACCAGCTTAGGATCAGGTGGGACATCTGAGTTTTCTTTTATGGATCTGTTGGACAATATTTCTGAGATGTGTTGTCTAGTTTGTGCTCGTGTTCTTCATCAGCATTTTCTTCTTTTCTAGATCAGAGATATGCAGCGGAAGCAGTTTGGGAGTGCTTTTGTTTCGTCTTTTCCGGATAGGAGAAGTAAGTTAGTCTTCTAATGTTTGTGGAGCAGAGTTGGTGTTCTTGGTTTTGGATTGATCTTGTGGAGACCATTGGGTTAGCTTGTTTTTGGTTCTGTTTGTTTCAAGACATCAACAAAGGTTGAGCTGATCGGAAGAGATGAAGGCAGCTCAGGATCATCAGAAAGTATTTTGTGGATAAGAGACGAAGGAATTTGGATTTCGGAGTCGGAGATTTGATTTTGGGTAAATTTTCTCCGATCCAAGGAGCTTTAAGATTTGGTAAGACTGGGTAAGTCAGCTCCAAGGTGTTTTGGATCTTTTCTGTGTTCTTGTGAGGATTGGTGTTTGATTTTCAAGGTTGAATTGCCAGTTTGGATAACTGGGATTCGATATGTTTCACATATCGTTGAGGGAGTACGTGTATGATCTATCTCTGGTTATGGAACCAGCAATTCAGGAGGATGTGATTGTTGAGTCAGACTTGCCTGTAGTCTGATATCCTGTTTAATTTGTGGATCCAGTTGGATAGGAGCTCTGTAGCTTAATAGTATTGATTGTTTGGATTTTGTAGAGTGAGTATCCCGACATTTATATTGGGGAAACTCTAGAAAATCCTATCCAGAATTTTGTCTGCATAGTTAGATTTGTTTGTTTGAATGAATTGATTGCTATAGTTGTTAGCATATGGTTAATATATGCTTGTGTTTTAAAATAAAATCTTAAGATAGATTATTAAATTACCTTTGCTTTTAAATTTCGGGGATGAAATTCTTTTAAGGGGGGAGGAATGTGATATCTCGATAATTTGGCAATATAAATTTAATAATCTGTGTTAAAAATTAAATTGATTTGATAACTTTTGATAATAAATTTTAAATTGATTTAATAATCTTCTTTTAAAGAAATATTTAAATTGGTAGATTTTTTTTTAAAGCTAATAAATTTTTTTCTGTTTATAATATATATAATTGTATATATTGTAAATAGATAAGCTTTGATTTGGAATTTAGTAAATGAATCGATTTTCTAATTTTAATTTATATTTGGTAAATTGGAAATTTTGATTTAAATTTCACATTTAACTTTTCAAAACAATTCAATAAATAATTATTTGATTTATACTTAAGGTAAATCTGATTTGTTTAAAATTTTATTGAATTAGCTTAACATGAATTTAAATTATATTAACATAAAAGCTTTGTTTTATTTTCTTTTTAAATATTGCATGAAATCATATGTAATAATTTAAATTACAATTTACATATGATCTTAATTTATTGAGTAATAGAAGTAGTTTATAATCTCTTTTATAAATCATTAAAATTGTTTAATTTGTTATTTTCAAATAATAATGATAATACTTAGTTCTTATGAACATAAATAAATTTTGTAAGAAATAGGATTGTTATTTTTAAAATTTAATGGTAGCTATATATGCATATATATAACTTGGTTTTTAAATTGATTTAAATTTGGATTTAATGTTGTGAAATTAAAAAGAATAAATACATAACAATATTTGAATAAGCTTATATTTATATTTGTTTTGTTTGATTTCTCTTTAAACTAAAAAGGAAAGAAATTTTATATATATATATATATATATATATATATATATATATATATATACACATAAAAAAATTAAGATTTAAAGCTTTTATAACCAATTTAAATTAAATTAAAATACTTAAATATACATGTGAAAATCTCTTAACATCTTAATGACATGTGTTAAGCATAAAATAAACATTTTGAAAAATGTTAAAACTAAGAAACAAGTGTTCTATTTGATTTAATTTTTTTCTTTTTCTTTTATTTAATCAAATCAAAGTATACTTATATAAAACTATTACTCCTCATTATATCTTCTTTTCTATTCTTCTTTTTCAAAACTTAAGATCTTTAGCTAAAAAAATAAAATTCTAGAAACTTCTTCAAAACAAAAAATTTTGATCAAAACAAAATCTGTTCAAACAAATCTATGAATTCCCTCAAAAATAAATCTTCTTCAAAACTGTTTGAATTCTCTTCAAAACTGAAGTGAAAATCAAAGATCAACCTGAAATTCTTTTCTTAAAATCTGGAAATTAGAACCTGAAAAATCAAATTTGCAACTTTAAAAGCCTGCAGTCCTTTTCTGTTTTGAAAACAACATTCAATGACCTGCATGTAACAGCAATTTCAATCCATGCCTGCATTTTTTTCACCTAGAAGCATGCAACTGAGCTTTAAGACCATAAGAAGCAACTCAAAGTTTTTTGAAATCAAAGCAATTCAGGTTCAAGCTTTTCAAAACAAAGGCTCTGCTCAGAAAATTACTGGTGAGTAACTTTCTTGCTTAAACTAATTTAAGTAAATATAGTTTTTGATTGTTTCCTAAGATAATGATGATCTGTGTGTGGATGAATATGATGAAATTCTTTGTATAAATGTATGGGTTTTTTGAATATTTTCTTGCTGTTGAAAATATGTTCTTATCTGTTCTAGCATTCCAGGTTTAAACTCTGGTCAAATCATGATCTTATATTCAAATCTTTGTTAAGGTTAAGATTGAAACGAAGTATGGTATGTAACATAAGTTAAAGTTTTAATTTTATTTAATATGAAAAAATAAAATAAGAACTGTAATGTCTTTGGAAAACATAAAGTACAACAGAACAAACTTTTGAAAATAAGAATTTGATCATTCGGATTCTTTGATTCAAGAGTAAAACAGGTTACATAAACAAAGACTTGAATTTTGAAACTAAAACTAGAATTTTTAGTTTAAATATGATTAAGTATTTATGGTTTGACCAGAAAAGGTATTTTGGTATGGTTCTGTCAGTCTGAGTGGTCGGAGTGGTCAGCATCGTTTCTGGTGATGGAATGATGATCAAAGATGCAGGGAAAATTATTGGAAAATGGATTAATGCATTGAGGCAGTGGTGATTTAGGATTAAAGAATTTAACCCTAGTTTCTTTAGTTGATCAGAAATTGATCGACGCAACCCCTATGAATGATCGAGTTCTTCCAGATTCGAGTAGGTGGTTGATGGAGTATGGAAGGAGTAGTGGCCGGAGGTGAAGTTTTTCTGATGATCGGATTTTGGTGTTTGAAGCAAATTACTGTTTCGACATTTTTTTTACAGTTTGAGCTCAAAAGCTCGATCGTGATTTTGGGCTTCTGCAGTTTGCTTGATGGTCGAAAATGTGTTGGAGGATGGTCGCCGACTTGCGAATGTCGTCGTGAGAGGTCAAAATTGGTTGCAGTGGTGGTACAGGTGCACGAAGTTCGTGGCGTGTCAGCTGTTTTTGGGGAAGATGATTACTCGTGTTTGTATCGGGTTTATTCGTGAGTTGCTCGAAGCTTTAGGTTGTTGGACTCGAAGACTTTGTGATTTGGGCTCGGGTATTTTGTTGATGCAGGTTTTTGTTTAAACCTGACAGTACTTTAAAAGTTTTAAATGATTTTAAGATGAATGTGTTACTCGAGTTACTCGAGTTGTTTTGAGTTTTGCTCAAGTTAGTTTTATTCAGATTAGAAACTTGCCCTGTTTCAAAATTTAAACTAAAAATTTAAAGTATAAAGCAGGAATTTAAAATAAGTTTTAAATCTAATTTTAAATTATGAATTCAAGTTTTAATTTGAATCATAGTTGGAAATGAATAAGTTATTAAATTTAAATTTGTTAAAAATACTTTAAAGGGGTTAAGTGTTTAAAAATGTTTTTAAAGAGATTTGAATTTAAATTGGAAATTTAAATGCAAAGAAATATTTTAAACAAAGTTTAAACTGATTCAAATCTGAATTTGAAGTTTTGGTTTAAAATAAATTTAAGTATTTTAACAAATTTGAATGATAAAGTAAAATTTAAATGTTTGAATTTAAAAGGAATTTGTTTTAAACTCTTGTAAAATTTCTTTTATAAGAAAAGTAGTATTTATCATGTAAATTTAAAGTTTTTAAATTTAGTTTTAAACTGTTGAAGAGAAATTGTGTTTCATTTTAATACTTGAACTTAAAATGAAATTTGAATTTAAATTTGGAAATGAGTGTTTTCAATTATATTTGTGATAATTTAACCATTGATAAGAATTTTTTTATTTTAAAGTTAAATTAGAATTTAATGATTTGTATTTCATTTAATTTTTAGGATAATTAAATGGATAATTATATTATTTAATAAATTAATGAAATGGATAATTGCTTAAAGTTATTAAGGGTTTAAACTTAAAAGTTTAAGATTAATTATTCTTAGAATAATTAAATTGTAATTTAAGAATCATTAATTAAATAAGATTTGATTTTTAATTAATGATTAGTAATTAATTAATCAAGTAATAAAGGATTAATTAAGTTACAGTTAACACTTAATTAAATAATTAGGAGTTAATGAATGGATTATTAATGGTTAATTAATTTGTAATAAATAATGATTAAAATAAGTTAATTACTTTAGAAAAATAATTAATGAATTGTTAAATAGTTAATGAGGTTATTAACTGAGGATTATTTAATAATTAATTAATGTGATTAATTTTTAATAATTAATTAGAATAATTTATTTAAAGATAATTATTTGTGTAAATTGTTAAGTATAATTACTTATGGAAGGAATTAAGGAATTAATTACTTATTGTAATTAATTGAGTTTAATTTGATTAGATTAAGTTAATTAATTCAGTTTAATTAATTTAGAATAATCATTTGATGATTTGTGAAGTATAATTACGTAATGTAATTAAATGAAGAGAAATTACTTAAGAAAGTTATTTATGGGTAATTACTGTATGTAATTAATTGAAGGAGATTTGGTGGTGGAAGTAATTTGAGTATAATTACTTTGTAAAATTAAATCAAGGGATTAATTGGAAATAATTTATTAATGAGTAATTAATGATGTAATTAAGAATAGATTTATTTTGGAAATAATTAATAAATGAAGTAATTAATTGATGTAATTAATTAAGGATCAATGTAATTAATTATAGTTAATTAATTAAGGAAGTAATTAAAGAATAATTACTGTATTTGGTTAAGCATAATTAATTTATGAAATTAATTAGTGGATAATTACTTAAATGTAATTAAAGGTTAATTAATCAGGGATGATTAATTAAAATGAATAATTGGTTGATAATTAATTAATTAATTAATAGTAATGTAAGAAAGATTTATATTGATGATGCAATTAATTTAATTTATTTTAAATTAATTATATTTAGTGTGATTATTAATCATTGCTTATATGGATGGATGATGTAGTTTGCCTTGAATAGGTTGAATCTCATATAAAAGATAAGTAATGTTGAGTGATATGGATGCATTGATTGCATTGGTTGCATTGTGATGATGATTTGGATTATCTTTTGATAATGATAATATGGATTATCTATTGGGTTGATTACCTATTGTGAATCTGTGAATTATCTATCTGTGTGTATATAGATAATTGAATTGTTTTAAACTTTAAAACAACTTGGCCTTAAAAGACACGCTTTGGATTTCGATGAGACCGGGATCGGGTTTCCCAATTTGGATATCCGAAAACCACATCGGTCTAAATTAACGATAGGTCGTGAATCTCATGTAAAGAGTGTAGACTCGAGGTGTAAGAACTATTCGTCAGTATAACTCTGAGGGTGATTCCGAGATGAATTTGACGGGGTAGTACTTTCAGATTCGAGATAAAGATTTAGAGTGCAAGGGTTATCGTCGTTAACTCCGAGGGTGATTCCAAAATGAGTGTAACGAGATAATGCCTTTGGTTTCGTTCGAACCCGGAACGAACTTGTATGGATTGAATGCTTTCAGAACATCGTCGGGTGGACAATGAGCATTCTAAGAGATGTGTTCTTTAAAGGTAATCGTAGCCTCAAGCCTCATCAACCGGGAATGGCTAAAACAGGGGAGGTGCAGCAAGGCTAAGTGGGTCATGCCCAAGTAGGACGAGATTTTCCCCTTTCTAAGAGTCCCTTTTTATTTCGGCTGTGTGGGCGGTTGGAACGTAAGCCAACTGTGGGGTTGTCTTGTTCGGGAGTGTCCAGTAATAGATGGTTCCGGTCTTGTGTTGTAGGGGATTGGTAGTGATCCTCGGTACGTTGATCTAGACCATGTACTGTGATGGGCGGTACCCCGGTAGCCCTGCCATCGATGGAATCCAAAATCCAATAAGTGCCAACAGTTTTGATTGTATTACCCACTTTTGTGGCTATTAGCTGGAATTTAATGAATGTAACAATTTCGGCTATTTCATATTTACTTGAAAACCCTAGACCTATTATAATATCACTAGATTTCCTATCAAATGTTTTGGTTAGCGTAAGGTAAAAACTTTTCCATGTTTATGTGTGGGAAGTCTTACGTGATACCTTTCCTTTCAAAAGGTTTTTCAAAGTTAAGAAACTTTAACCTGTTACTCACACCAGACCCATGTCTGACCCAGAGTTTATCTTCTGTTTTCTTAAACTCTTGGGTACTTAAATTTTTACGAGTGGCCAAGGGATTCAGGTCAGCTTTTGACGAATTGTGAAGGAGAAAATGGAGCAGGAGGCTTCTGCATTGTAGATATATTGTTCCGCTATGTGTTCTCTGTGTTGGTATCTCTTGTCTGATTTGTATTGAGTTGTAATAACTAGACAGGTGTTTATAACTGTCTAGTATGTGATGTGTAATCTATGTAACTCTGATTAATGTTGTATATTATGTAATATTTATGTTATTAATATAATTTATTCGTTCTGCCGTTGAGATTCTGATATTGTTTCTTCTTTCTTCTCTTTCTTTTCTCTTTTCTATCCCTTTCTTTCTCAAGATGATGTGATTTTATGTGGGGAGAAAGTCGGGTCGTCACACTTTACTGGCTATGTTTTGTACTACTCCTGTTAAATTTAGCTTAGATGTCATACCTGATCTATTTGACGCTTTTCCTAGTAATCCTATACTGATAATAATTTTTTTTTCCAATATATCCTTCAAATCCTTTTGCTTGAAATCCCATTTTTAGATTTCCTAAATTATCAATACTTTTAATAATGTCTGGTACACAATATATAAGAGCGAAATTATTGCTTAAATCTACTTCCATTCCGATATTAAAGCTTTTTCAATATCGGAGGTCCACGATTTATCTAGGATTAACGTTAACAGCTTTGTCCCTAAGCCTTTTCTAGTTAACGCTTTTATTCCTATTACAATTAGCCCTAAATGAAAAAAAAATCTTTTTCCTGTATTCTTTAACTTTTCTATTGTTTCTTAGGAAATTATATTGATCATTTCATTATTATCTGCTATTCTAAGTTCTTCTTCACGAGTGCTTCGTATTAAAGTAATGTTTAAGTTCATCACTCCTGTTTGATATAATTTTTTTGGATTTAGTACATTTAGTTGATGGTTATTATATATTTCTAGATTTTTATCCACATCTATTTCTTCATCAAGTTGTATTATTTGTTTGTCTATCCTTTTATTAAATAACGACATGATATTTGATAATTCATCTCTAGTCATATAAGTAGAATTACGTCTTGTTAAGGCTCTACTGGATCCTGATTCCGGTTGTAAATTCATTGTCTTGGTTTCCAAAGTTTCTAAAGTTGTTCTGGCTTTTTTGTTATTATTTGTAAATGTTGACAATCCTTTCCCACTGATAGACTATTTACCTTTTCTGTTAGTTGATTAACTTTTTCAATTAACTGAAGATTTAAGCTTATTAAAGTATTGAATAAATGTTGATATTCTTGATCTGATTGACTATGTCCGGAATACTTAGAAAAGCCTTGATCTGGAACTGGTCGTAAGTTATTTTCTGTTGTAAATTCATCTGCTTTCTTTTTTGCTTCTATCAGTTCTTTATTCATTAACTTGTTGCTACCTTTTTTATTTCTTCGATTACTTGTTCTACTTTCTTAATTTTATGATCAAACCTGACTGTTTGTTTTTGTAAGTCTTCTAGTATTCGTTTTGATTCTGTTTTTAGATATTTAGGTTTATTAGTTTCTAGCAGGAATTTAAGTTGGATTAATTCTTCTTTAGTAGGTATATTCCTTTTAATATGAATAAACTGGTTTTGAATAGTATTGTTTTGATCCTTAAGAAAGTCTAGATTGGGACTAATCTTCTTTAAAATTTTGTTTTTCTCTTTAGTAGCTTATGTTAAGTTATTTATTGCACTAGTTATTGTGTTATTATGGGTTTCTAGATTACTTGTTTGACTGATTAAAAAGTCTACAATATTATTTATTTGAGTATTATTACCATGCAACTGATGACTAAATTGTTGTTTAAAGTAACAAGGAAACTTATATTTGCCTAGACTGACAATATTTCGTTCTTTGAAGGAGTATTCTAAATTTAAATATTGCAAGCGTTTAAATGAGTGTTGAAAATCCATTTTGAAAACATCACCTTCTTTACTTCATAAAATTAATTATTCGTTCCTCAATATTTAAAATAAATTAAAACGTTTAAAACTTACTAGCATTTTTAAAATAAGTAGCTAGCTATGTTTTGATTATGGGCTTGATTTTTTCCTTTTGATAAGCAAAAGTCTTATATTAGCTTTTATCTTAGCTAATTAGGCTTTACGCTCTTCTTGGCTACTTGAGACAGACTTATCAGTAATATAAAACTTGTTTTACTACTCAAAGATAAACCATGCTCTGATACCAAATCGTGTAGAAGGCCGATATTTTTAGTTTGGTATCAAAGCATGGTTTATCCTTGATTAGTAAAACAAGTTTTATATTAATGATAAGTCTGACTCAGGTAACCAAGAAAAGCGTAAAACCTAACTAGGTTAGATAAAAGCTAATATAAGACATTGGCTTACTCAAAAGGAAAAAATCAAGCCCATGATCAAAACATAGCTAGCTGTTTATTTTAAAAATGTTGGTAACTTTTCAACGTTTTAATTTGTTTTAAATATTGAGGAACGAGTAATTAATTTATGAAGTAAAGAAGGTGATGTTTTCAAAATAGATTCTCAACACTCAGCTAAACGCTTGCAATATTTAAATTTAGAATACTCCTTCATAGAACGAAATATTGTCAGTCTAGACAAATATAATCCTTGTTACTTGGAACAACAATTTAGTCATCAGTTGCACGGTAATAATACTCAAATAAATAGTATTGTAGACTTTTTAATCAGTCAAGCAAGTAATCTGGAAACCCATAATAACACAATAACTACGGCAATAAATAACTTAACAGAAGCTACTAAAGGGAAAAACAAAATTTTAAAGCAGATTAGTCCCAATCTAAACTTTCTTAAGGATCAAAATAATACTATTCAAACCCAGTTTATTCATATTAAAAGGAATATACCTACTAAATAAGAATTATTCCAACTTAAATTCCTCCTAGAAACTAATAAATCTAAATATCTAGAAACAGAATCAAAACAAATACTAGAAGGCTGACAAAAACAAACAGTCAGGTTTGATCATAAAATTAAGAAAGTAGAACAAGTGATCGAAGAAATAAAAAGGTAGCAGCAAGTAAATGAATAAAGAACCGACAGAAGAAAAAAGAAAGCAGACGAATTTACAACAGAAAATAACTTATGACCAGTTCCAGATCAAGGCTTTTCTAGGTATTCCGAACATAGTCAATCAGATCAAGAATATCAACATTTACTCAATATTTTAATAAGCTTAAATCTTCAGTTAATTGAAAAAGTAAATCAACTAACAGAAAAGGTAAATAGTTTATCAGTTGGAAAGGATTGTCAGCTTTTACAAATAATAACAAAAAAGCCAGAACAACTTCTGTTCGTCGACGGAAATTCTATCGGTTTAGAAAACCGTCGAACGAATTTAAATTAAAAATAACCGCAAGCGCACGGTGTACGAATGTAGCACGTGGCGAATACGGGTCGATCCGCAGGGAATTGATTGATTTAAATTTCCTACTCAATCAAATTAAACCAAAATCGAGAGTGTATTTAAGCTAGAAACTGAGAAAATGAACTAACTAACAAAAAGAAAAGAATTGCAAATATGAGATTTAAATGACAATTTAGAGAATAAATCCACTCTCTAGATCATGTAGTTCGACATATGAAATCATGATCTCTATTTTACGGTCATTAGTGTTTTACTTGATGTGTTTATCATAAGTATGCCATATTTGAGCTATTGATTAGCCAACATAAGCCATCAAACTATAACACACCCCTTAAAACACTTACTAACTTTCATGAAACTTGACAAAGAAAATGAGAATGAAATCTATTTTAAGTATGGCCTATTAACTATTAATTAGAAACATAGACCATCAAATTTTAATTTCAAATCACTTTCTTATGTCATAATCATATATTGATGAAGAGGCATTTGTGTTAGTGATTGTTTAAGCATAGCATATTTGGTGTCAACAATATATGCTATCAAATTCAAAGCAAAAACAACAAATAAAACAACTTCTATCATCATCATTAAGTACAAAAAGAGAGCATGAATTAACAAAATGTTGAAGCTATATTAATTAGAGAGCTTCATTGCCCCTAAATTGAAGGGGTTTAGCTTCTCATATTTGTCGTTTTATTAACAAATGTAGCTAACAACATGAAAGCAAAATGAAGAAGAAAAAGAAAGCAAAATGAAAAGATAAGCTAATTAACTTGCATAAAAGAAAAGAGATCTACACTACAACATAAAAAAGAGGCATGTAAAAGGAAAGAGCATGTATTAATAACATAAAAAAAAGGAAAATTGCATGAAAATAAAAATGGCTAAGTAGCCATGAAAAGAGAAAGAGAGCTTTCTTTTATTTGATCTAAACTAAACTAAAGAGAAGGAGGCCTAAGAGAGACTAAGAGAAGAGATATAGATTACTTGAAACATATGGGTATTTATACATGTATGAAACCCTAGTTCATATTTTTGGGGAATGCCTAAAATGCCCCTTAGGAAGTGTGGAGACCACGTAATCATTGACATGTCTTAATCCCCCATTAAGTGTACATGAAGCCATTAACTACAAAAGCATGTGCATTAGCCTTTAATTTTACATTAAGGTAGGTGGGTAGGTGGGGTCCTCCATGTTCTTCACTTTGAATTATTTCCATCTTCATTCCTTTGTATTAATTTTGTGCATGCATATCTTCATGAAACCACTTGTAATTGAGTTTAATTTCCTACAAAATAATATAAAAATTTCGAATTAAATTTTCTCAAATTAATATATGCACAAAAATGACCATTTTGGCCCCTCGATGAAGATGAATATGTGACAATTTCAAATAATATGAATTTTGGTTTAAACAAGTTAAAATACCCAATATAATCATTTATTTAATTTAAATAGATTAAATATGGTGGTAAAAGTATGCATATTTACGTGCACGTCAAGTACCCCTACACTTATCTTTTTATTCGTCCTTGAATAAACTAAAACGAAGATAAATCCATTTTCGTAGGAAGCACGATTGCATTGAGCGTATGCAACAAGCCGTTAAACCTCTGGGTGTCCCCAACCGGATGAGTGTTGTCTCGTGAGGGTTTTTAGCGGATACTACCCACAAAATCCAAACGCAGGATGAAAATATTTACAAAATACAAGATTTATTTACAAGGAGATGAATGCGAGTTTTTGAAAATATTTACAAATGAAGGATCTAATTTTAAATTGACACTAATAAGTTAAATATAGGTTTCGGTCATTATCTTGAAAATTTATGCCATTTACTCGTCAAAATTTCCAATAAAAATCAAGTTATCATAACAAATAGACAATAGTTTAACTCGTTGTTTTGGTTAATAACACATTGTAACTATGAAATGGATCCTTAGTTGATTATCAAATTTTATCAAAGTGGTATTTTCATTTCTTTTCAATAACAAATCGAATTAAGTAAGTAAAAGTAATGCTAGGATTTCAATTGCTTGCTCTCTCATTATTTGCAAGAAAAATTACACACCTAGCTCAGGTAAACTGAGACCAGATATACCACCCATGCACTGCCTTTCGGGCTTATGTGAGGGGAGTACAGAGCATAGCGAGTGCATACACTTTCGTGCATACACCTATCGACCGTAGGTGGTTTTTATTATGTTTGTTTGTTTTACACGTGTTCCATACATGCATAACCGTGAGGACTTTTAAATGAGTATGAAAGCACAAAATCAAAGATTTCAAGTAATTCACCCATGCATAACCGTGAGGACTTTTAAATGAGAGTGAATACTTGGATATTTTTGTTTTGTTTTTTTTTTAAAGAGAGAGAGAGTTTTGAAAAATCATCTTAGCATAATTTAACTTAGAAGACAAAAAAAATGTTATATCCTTTACTTTAAATCAACCACTTTTTAAAACAAAGATTTTCAATTAGGATATACTTCATAATTAACACTTATGATCTTCCTATATACTAGTTAAACCATTATTATTTGTAATCAAATTTCATTTTATTTTTGTTAAGACAAATAAATTTCCAAAAATTTCAATTTAATAAACCAAAACCATATAATTATCTTATAGTGTTTCTTAAAAATAAATCAAAAGAAAATTTGTTTTTGGATTTATTTTTAATTTTTTTTTTTGAGATTTTAAAACAAAAATAAACTATAAAAAATTAATGAAGATGAGTCTCCCCTCCCCCACACTTGATTTTTGACTGTGTCCCCACAGTCTACCCAAGTGGAAGGAGAAAGAAGAAAAATAAAAATCCTATATTTACATGAAAGGATGATTATTTATAAGAGATGAGAAAGTATGTCGTTAGAAAGTAAATGAAACGGTCTTTCAAAAACCGATTCATTTGTCTCGCAAAGTATACGAGACATAGTTTAAGCATGGAAAACCAAATCGTAAAAGATTTCGAAGTTGATTGTCGATTTGGAAAAATGAATTTTGTTTTATTAAAAATTGAACGAGTTGTTTTGTTTCCAATGATTTTTGGGGTTGATAAAACATTTGATTGAAATTCACATTTATTTTCACCATCATTGAAAACTTCTTTCAAATTATCGATTTCAAATTCAAAATGGTGATCGAAATCTTCCCCATCAGAATTTAATGACTCATTTTCGAAAAGTCCGTAAAACTCATGTTCGTTAAATTCATCTTCCTTTGTTGTATTATCAACAACTTCATCGCATAAATCGAGTTTAAAATTCAAAGTTGTCGTATTCAAAATTTCAGAAAAAGGAAGATCGAAGTTTAAATCGAGTTTCACACCCTCAAAAGAATTGAAATCCAACTTAATTACCGTATTTTCAACAACTTGATTAAGATCTTCATTATCAATTTCAAAAGTTGTTATTTGAAAATCATCGATTTGGGTAAAAGATGGATTATCGTTTGACTCGTCACACATAGAAATTTGATTTTGTTTCTCACAAAATTTTTCCAATGTTTTAATCAGCAAATTCGTCTGATCGTCGTAAATTTCATTCATTTGCTCAACAAAGTCAAATTTGTAATTGTTAACTTGAAAATTTTCGATTTGGACTTGTTGAGAACAAGAATTGTCAGTTTCGATAAGCGGTAGATTATTATTTGATTCTTTGCAAGTTGAGATTTGATTATGATTTTCACGAAAAGTTTTGTATTTTTCAAGTAATAAATCCTCGTTATCTTCTTCCATTTGGTCAACAAAGTCAAATTCATGATTATTAATTAGAAAATTTTCACTTTGAATTTGTTGATAACCAAAGTTTTCAATTGTATCTTTATTGAAACTATTTCCACTGCCAAAATTATTTGAAAATTGGTTCTCATTTTCATCTTGATTTTGAAATTCATTTTGAAGCTCGAAATTGAATTGGCATGGTTATACTCGAAATCATTTGAATTTTGAAGCGAATTCAAATTTTGATTATTTTGAAAATTTTGATTCGAGTTATCGCAAAAATATGAATTACACAACTCATTTATCATTTGATTTTGTTGTGTAGAGATTTCAAGTAAAGATGAAATGCTATTTTCAGGATTTGAATGTTGGTCATCATTTTGAAAATTTTGTGCTTCGAAATTCAAATTGTTTATAGAATAGCTGTCATTAAAATATCCATACGAATTTGGAGTGAAATCATATGGATTATATTGATTTTCACAACTATTGTAAAATTCACATAGGTGGGGAAAGTCAGACTTTTTCAAGAATATTTTTGGTTTCTTTTTTTTGGTAAAGGAAAAATATTTACAAATAGAATTTATTTTTCAAAATGGAAAATTGATTTTTGTTTTGTTTTTGGATTTTTAATTTTTTTCGGCTTTTAAAAAGATTTTATATTTTTTTTGTTTGGATTTTTGTTTTTCTAATTTTTTTTTCGATTTTTGAAATTTCAAAGGAAAAGGATTTAAAAATTTCAATGGAAATGGAATATTTACAATTTTTTTAAGTTTTGGAATTTTTGAAATTTTTTTTTGTTTTTTTAAAAAAATATATGCATGAACTAATGCAACTAAATGAATGCAAGGTTTTAATTACAAATGATTTATCCTAAGTTAACCCAAAATTGTATAATCCCAAATTATGTTAGATAAACAAGATAGTTCTCAGCCAGGTAACGGACAGGAGTTATCGATGCACCACGAATCACCGTAGCAATGCAGCCGAAGGTTTAAGTACCTTTAGAGGAACAACCACTATAATATTTACGAATTACCGTAATGTTTATAAATGGTTATTATTCTGCCGTAGCCTAGACACCAAGAAATTAAATTGTTTAAAGAGGACAAATTGTCGATATACAATTAAGTGATGTCGATGTCTAACCGTTTTTCTTAATCAAAATCTAGGATGAAATGCAAAGCAGAAGTTAAACGTGTATTTACAATGCAACTAAGAATGAATTTTTGTTTTTGTTTTTTTTATAAAATGCAAGCAAACAACAATGTAAGGAAAATAAAAATAATAGATGAGCAAGCAAGCAGTTTATATATATATGTGTGTGTGTGTGTGTGTCTGTGTGTATGGCATGCAAAGCAAATCAATTATTTTTGACAGCAATTCCTCTCCTTTGAATTCTGCTACTGCAACTTGAAATTAAAAACAAGATATATACAAAAAAATTATCTAGAAGAAATAAAATCAAAACAAAATAAACAAGTGAAAATATAAGAAACTGAAAAGGAAAAATAAAACCAAATCAAACCAAAAACAAATTCAAACTTGTGATTTTTTAGAAAAAAAAACAACAAAGGAAAATGAAAACAAAGACAAATTCCTAACTAAATAAATCCAATGAACCCAGACAAAAAAAGGCAGCAATCTCTTTTTTCTTTAACTTAAACTAAATAAACCAATCTGTAAAACTTAAACTAAATGAAGGCAGACACAAACTTTTCAGCCCAGCCCAATTAAGCTACGAGTTCAATACCAGTTCATAGTTTCTCCCAAATTCACGAATAAATCCAACTCATAAATCCCGTTCACAAACTATTGAAAACCACAAATAAATGCTCAATTTTGCAACCCAACTTTCAGCAATCTAAATTGAAATCGAAATCAAATAGAAATGGAAGAGTGTCGAGGGTATAGATTTATCGGGATTGTGGAAGAGGTGAATGTATTTGGGTTGTGCGTTTTATTCTAGGGGATTGCAGAGGAGCTGTCGTGATTTCAGGTAATAGTTCGCACTTTCAATTAGGTTCAGGTGGAGGAGGCAAGTGTTACAAGGTTTTTGGTTGCTATTTGGGGCTTGGCAGTAGGCGATGTCGAGGGTGGCATGGTGCAGGGTATACGACAGGAAGTGGATGTTGATTCGATGGTAAGTGGAAAGCAAGTTGCTTTGATGGTGGTTGGTCGAAGTAGTGATTGGTAGTGGGAGACGATTGTAGTTCGTTGTGAAGATGAAGGGATTGAGGATGAAGTTCGCGATTTGGTATTGGTTTTTTTTTTTTGCGATTTTGTTTTGTTGATGTCTGTACGTGGAAGAAGGATGCAGCAGTTGAGATAGTCAGTATGTCGGTACGTTGGAAGATGTTGGAGGAGCCACGGTTTGGAGGTAGTGGATGGTTGTTTTGCTATACTGGCTCGGACGCGAAATGGAGGTAGGGCGAAGCAGTGGTCATGATTCAGGGCGATTGAGGGTTCCGCGATGTTGCTCGAGGCGATTGAGGGAGAAATGAATGCGCGGTTGAAGTTGCTGCGGATGTTTGGTGAGGTGGTTTTGAGTTAAGGTAGGGAAATGTTTGTGAGTGAATTGGTTGGAGGATGTCAGGAAATTGCAGTGGCACTGTAATGAAGTGGTATAGGTTAGTATGGCAGTTCTAAAAATGAAGAGGGGTGAGCAGTTTTCTGGTGATAACTGCGGCAGCTCAGGGAGGCTTTGCAGTGGTGGTGGCGATTTCAGTTGAGGTTTGGAAAAAAAAATTTTGATGGTGGTCTGCTGTAAGGCTGTTGGCGATGTCTGGACAGTGGTGATAGGGCAGAGGCTAGTGATTTGTAGGATAATATAACTGCAGTTTTGAAGTTGTCTTCAAGTGGAAAGGGGTGTTTGTGATGCAGGTTTTGGTTGAAGATGTTTGTGGGAGATATCAGTGTTTTGTGGAGGTGAAGGTGTTAAATTGGTGAAGGGTCTGTTGACAGTTTGTAACTGTTGACAGTTTGTAAATGTAAATGAAGTGGTAAAGTGACTTTGAGCAAGGTAGTGGGATTGAAGTGGTTGAGTATGGAAGCTTGTTGAGTTGCAGTGGAATTGTGATGGGTTGAATGGCCGAGGAGGAGCAGTTGTAATGTTGAGGGAAGATATGGAGATGGTTGAGGAAAATGGAAGCTGGGTGGTGTTTGTACTATGGTATGAAGCAGTTTTGGAGATGTGTTATGGCAGCAAGCAGATGAAAAGTGGAGAGGTAGATGAAAAGTGGAGAGGTAGATGAAAAGTGGAGATGATCAATGGTAGTTGTATGCAGTTTATCAAGCAATAGTGTATGGTCAGGAGGAGATGTAAATGGAGTTATGTGAGATGTGTGTGAACAGAGATGAATGGTGGGAAGACAGGGGTTTGGGTGGGTGTTTGATGTGTTTGGAATGATGGCTGTAGTGACTGGTTCGTAGGAAGTTGTGGTGATGTTTTGTTGAAGACAGTGGCACTGGTGGTTTTGGGATTGAATGCTGGTGTGGTCGCAGGTTGTGGAAGCTCAGTATGTCAGGGATGAAGGCAACAAGAGGGATGTTGAAATGATGGTAAGGTAAGTGATTATGACAGTGATATTGGTTGTGGAACCAGGAGTTGCAATGAAGGGTTGAGTTGCGAGGTGGTTAGCGTTCAGGTGAAATGGTTGGTCAGGGGGCTTTGTGGTGGCTTGAAGAATGATCTGTTGGTGGTTGCAGAACTGAGATGGCAAATCTGTCAGATGGTGAAGGAGTAACACTAATGTAATACAAATTACAAATGTATTGTAGCACAGATGTATGCAAACACAGTGTAAAGCAAAAGATGTAATACTGAAATTCAGTAATGTAAAATGGAATGAAATTTGTTTTTTTTTTACTGATGACACGCTTGCACACAACTGAAACAAAAGAACACAGAAGTTACTGAAAACAGATGTGACAAATGCAAACAAGAATGCACACTATTGAATTGCAGTGTGATGATTTTTTATTTTTTCAATCAAAAGTGCAAATAGAAATGAAACTAGAACACCAAGCACACCAACAAATGCACACTATTTTTTTATTTTTTTAAACACAAACACACAAAATAAACACACACAAAAATCAAATGAAAATAATTCGAATAATAGAAAATCAAAATCGAAGCAACTCCCCGGTAACGGCGCCAAAAACTTGTTCGTCGACGGAAATTCTATCGGTTTAGAAAACCGTCGAACGAATTTAAATTAAAAATAACCGCAAGCGCACGGTGTACGAATGTAGCACGTGGCGAATACGGGTCGTTCCGCAGGGAATTGATTGATTTAAATTTCCTACTCAATCAAATTATACCACAGTCGAGAGTGTATTTAAGCTAGAAAATGAGAAAATGAACGAACTAACAAAAAGAAAAGAATTGCAAATATGAGAGTTAAATGACAATTTAGAGAATAAATCCACTCTCTAGATCATGTAGTTCGACATATGAAATCATGATCTCTCTTTTATGGTCATTAGTGTTTTAATTGATGTGTTTATCATAAGTATGGCATATTTGAGCTATTGATTAGCCAACATAAGCCATCAAACTATAACACACCCCTTAAAACACTTACTAACTTTCATGAAACTTGACAAAGAAAATGAGAATGAAATCTATTTTAAGTATGGCCTATTAACTATTAATTAGAAACATAGACCATCAAATTTTAATTTCAAATCTGTGATAACCCGAATTTTGGGCGTCTGTTAATTAAAAATTAACAGATGAAGATTTATAATATAAAATAAAGATCTAAATAAATATTTATATCAATAATTTTCCTAACTAAAATATTAAAGTTTGATAATATTAGTTTAATAATTTTCTTTTAGTTATTTAGTTGGACAAATTTAATTTTCGAAAATTAATAAAAGTGATTTTTCTAATCATAATATAATATATAGGTATGTATATACATTGAATTGGAAATTATATTTTTATTGATTTTCAAGATTTATTTAAAGTTGAATTCTATATTCAACACTAAAATAGTTTCTATAAGGTATAAAGTAAGATTTGATAAAGGTGTATATATAATAAAATTTCTTTAAAGGTTATACTAAAATGAGGATAGTCTGTAAAAATATAAGGTTAAAAAAAAACCATGTATGCTTAAAAATATTATATTGATTTAAGAAATTAATAAATGCATAAGACTTGGGTAAAATAAGATTTAATTAAGAATATTATATAAAAATACATAAATATATTAGACACACTTTAGTCACAAATATAAATGAATTCACTATGCAATTTAAGAAATGTAAAGACTTATAAGCATTTAATTCTTGCATTCATACATTTGTAAGAAGATAAGCATTTACATTGACAATTGTAAGATTTGTATCTACAAGTGGCATTTGTTCAATTTCTTTTCTTTAAGAAATATAATTAGCATATTAGAAGGAAGGCTAAAATAAATAAAAAATGATGAGAGAAAACTCCACTTTGTTAAACCATCCTTCCAAAGCCAGAATGAAATCTGAAACCATTCTTAAATCAAAGTTTCAATAAGCATGAAAAACCCTCAAACTGTAATTTCCTCAAGCATGCAACCTGGAAGAACAACATCAAGCAACAGATCATGATCTTCAACCTAGCAGCAGTTTCAAACTAGAAATTTCAAAATTTAAAATAGTAAACAAACAAAAACAAATTGAAAGAAAATTCAGACTCAATTAAGCAAGATTTCAGCAACTAAGTCACAAATCAAAGGTGATTTTTCCAGTCTTCAAGTTTAAAGGGGTTTCAGGCATTTGCAAGTTTCTGTTCAGGGCAATTCTATGTTCAACTATATCTAAGGTGAGTAAACAACACCCTTCAATGTTTGATCTGATGCCTTGTTTTTTTTTTTTTGAGTAAAGTTTGAATATAGGTTGCATATATAAACTCATATGTTAATGAGTATTAAGTAAAAGATCTGGTTATATATAAACACATATGTCGCTGTCATATTGTATTTTTCAAGCTTTGTTCAAAAATATTATAACAGAAGGTAAACAAAACCACATCTGGTTTTAATTTAGTATATATGATTACTTTGTGGAGTAAGGATGTGGTAGTAGTTTAAACCTGCATGTTATAAATACAAAGTAAAAAGTGTGTGCATGTTTGAATATAACTAAGCACCCCTGTTCCCAGGTTTCAGATTTTAGAAATCTAGTGATATTCAATACTCCTTAACAAATATATTATAAGAATTGATATTTAGTTGAGTTGTGATGTTTTAAAAATCTAAACTAAGTTTTTAAAATATTTTTAAACAAAATTTTGCTGGAATTTTATCTGGAAATTATGCAAGAAAGTGGAAATCAGGAAATATGTTAAAATTAAATATCATGATTTTGTTGATTCAGGCAAATCATTTGAATCGTATTTGGAAACGAGGATTTATAAAAGAAAGATCACAACTTATAGTATGGTTTTGGGCAAGGAAATTGGGATTAACTGGATTTTGGGTTTTGGGTCTTTTCGGGCGATCGGGGGACTCGGAATGGTTGAATCGCCGCCGGTGGTAGCTAGTAGATCGGCGAATGTGGGAAAAATGGAAGTTGAATTTATTAACCACCGTGGCGGTGGTTCTTGATTGGAGTAGGGTTTTGAGCACTATTTTGGATGAGGCTAAAATGGGTCTGCTATGTTATGTTAACTCTGGGGCTTGGAACATGATCGGTTGTGGCGTAGGAGAAGCACAGTGGGTAGGCGAAGCTTATGGCGAAGGGTTGTGATTTCTGGTGGCCGGATTGGGGGTGTCGAGGCGGTTATAGGTCGGTTGTTTTGCTTGATGGGCTCGAATATATCGATTTTCGATTTAGTGATTGTTATGAGAATTTGATGGTTGGGGTTGATTAAGGAGTGCAACAGTGACTTGCCGGAGGTGAGATGTGTGGTCGGAGCTCCGCCGTGGACGGGTGCATGTGCACAAGATTGACTGTGTATTTGAGTTGGGTTGTGATATTGGGATTTTTTTTATCTCTATATGACTCGAGAAGAAGAAGGATTTCATACGAGTAGCTTTACAGTTGGCTCGCGTTGCCTATCGGGTGGGTCTTGGGAAACTGTTGTGGTTGATTGTTGTTAATCAATCAGGTTTCAAGTTTATTAAAATGTGAAGTTTCAAGGGAAATTTTAAAACCAAAATCTGAAAGAGGCTGCAACAGTTTATAGCAAGTTTTCAAAATTTCAAAATGTTTTGGAATTATTTGTTTAAGTGATTATATAGTAAGTTAATTACTACATGTTTTCTTTAGATAATTTAAATGATGAAACTGAATATGTATAAATTATTTAGTAAGGATGGTAAATTCATTTATGTAATCAGTTAAGAGAAAAGTTAATAAATATAATTATTAAGATAATTAGTAAATTAGTTTGTGTAATCAATTCAAGGAATTGATTTGTTAATTATGGCAAATAAATTAAAAGATGATAAATTTATTAAGGATCAATTACTTAACGATAATGATTAGTTGTCATTAGTTAATGTGGGTAATTGATGGGCAATTACTAAATGAGATTTGATAAATAATTACTTAATGTAAGCAATAAAAAAAAATTATTAAATTAATTTGTTAAAGATTAAATAATTAAATTTGTAATTAAAGGTTGAATTAGTAACTAATTAAAGGGGAATTAATCGAGGATAATTAATCAATAAAACAAGCACTTAATAAAATTGATTAATGAGTGTGAAGTAATTTAAGGATAATTGTTTAATGTCATTTATTAAGGGAGGAAATAAATGGAGATTTCTAAATGTGATTATTTAATGATAACTACTTAATATAAGTAATCGAGAAGTAATTATTTAGTGTAATTAGAAAGTATGACTTGATTAAGTAAATTAATTAAAGGGCTAGTTAATTATCTTATGTGATTAATTAAGGGGTAATTAATCAATGTAAGTAAGTATAGGATAATTAATCAGAGTAGTTAATTAAGAATCAGGGAAATAAATTTTTGTTAATTGATTTAAGAGATTAATTCAAAGATAATTAATGAAAATGGTTAGGCTAATTAATCTGTGTGATAATTAAAGATTAATTACTTAATGTAATTAAAGGTTAATTGGTCAAGGATGATTAATTGAGATTTATGAATTACGGAATGGTTAATTAATTGGGATTGTGATTAATTAATGTTAAATAGGCAGGATTAAGGGTAATTAGTGTAATTAATTTAATTTGTTTAAATTAATTAGAATGGTATGACTAATGCATCTTGCTTATGAATGATTGAATAATATTGAATGCCGGGAATTTGTGGATATATCTGATATGTGATTTGTGATGCTATGGGATACGAGATGATAGGTTTGAAAGTAGATAATGTGGTTATCTATCGATGATGAATTGCAGTATAAGGGGTGACATCCTATTTGAAGTTAAATAGTATCCACTTGAATGACATGGTTAAAAGGGAACTGAATTCGAACAGACCGGAGTCGGGTATTAGTTAATACCCGAAACCACTTCGATTCTTTATAGATTGATATGTGAAATAAGTGATGTATATAACAACTTGTGAAGTTGTAAATTTATATAAGTTACCCCGGGTTTATATAGGTTGTATGCTTTGGTATTCCTTGATTAGATGAGTTTACTCACGCTGGTTTCCAGCCTGACCCGGGTGTTACTTTGATGTAATGCTCGGGTCAGACCGAGTATTACAGATTTGCAGGTAAGGACGTTCTGGAGCTCAAGAGGAGAGCTGAAGGACAGGAACGTATAGAGTGTTATCCGCTGTGATAAATTGTTATTGATCTAGGACATGTTGTTTAAAACAGTCCAGTGTTGTCAAACTGTTGTAACTCTGATATAAAAATGTAAATGTATAGATACAGTTCTTCTTTATAAACTGTTATTCTATTTGCTATTATATTTTATCCGCTGCGAATATGAGATTGAGTTTTGAGTTTTCTGTTTCTTCTTCTTTCTCTTTCTTCTTTTCACTAACTATCTGGAAATTTCGGGTTCGAAATTTTCGAGTCGTTACATTTGGTATCAGAGCGAGGTTAAGCGAGAACCTTGGCTCTGGTGGGACACTCATTAAGGATAGGGTCAATAGTACCCTATAATGAGTTGAGAGTATAAATATGAGAGAGCGTACTTGTTATTTTCTTATATAAGGTTTTTAGATGATTTCAAAAGTAAATGAATCTTATATAAGAAATAGATTATCTATTATATTAAGGAAATTGGTTGTAGTATTAATTAAACTAAAAGTAATAGTAAGAATTAAGTGGTAATAGAATTACAACCAAATTGAAATTAAATTAAAGACAAGTTTGAAATGGATTCAAACTAGAATTAAATCTTGAAATTGGGAAATGGTTCAGGATGATAAATTAATTTATTAATTAAACTTTATTTAATGAGATTAATTAATGGATAATAATTGGAAATGATAAGAAAGAGGGAGTTACTTAATGAAGTAACTAGAGACAAGTAATTCAAAGGACAATAACTAAATGAAGATAATTAAGAAATAAGTTAATTACCGAATGTGATTAATTAGAATTAATTAATGACGTAATTAATTTAAAGAAATAATAAATAATATTATTTAATGCATTTGAATGAAATGGTCTTATTTCAAACAAGAGTTGTTTGAAAATTTAAAAGAAATTTGTTTGGAATTAAAAACCAAAGGTGGTTTAAAATTTTTAAAGTATAACTTGCTATGTAGAAGAAATTACTATGTATATATGTGGATATACATGATATCAAGGATAATTTGAAATAAACTCTAAATACTGAGTTTTCAATTTGGAATGAGATATGATACCCAAAGTGATAAGTTTTTAAGTGGGAAGATTATTATTGTGAAGATTAAGGATTGAATGAGGTTGATTGGATTAAGTAAATCGAATTTAACTTGGGAGAAGTTAAAAAGGTTTAAATGAACAACTTGAATTGGAAATTTTAAGGTGGAATTGGAATTTAACTTGGAAAGTTAAATGGTTAATTTGAATTGGAATTCGTGTGATCTCAAAATGGGTTTGAGATCTGGAAATTGGAAATTGATGAATGTTTTAAGATGAATTGGATGATATCATCCTATTATTATTAATAATCTTTAAATTGTGAATTGGATTTGTTTGAATGAGTGAGAAGTGAAGTGTGGTAATATATCCATTATAGAGATAATTTAAATGGAATTTTGAGAATTAGACTCGAAATTAAATTGTTTAAAAGCTTTTAATAAAGGTTAACTTGGTTTAAAGAGTTAAACCAACCTTAGTAAATTTAACTTGAATTTATATAATTCGAGATGATTTAAATCTGGAATTTGAATTAAAATTAGTTCAAATTGAATTTGATTTGAAGTAATTGAAATTGTGATTGAAGATGTATGAGAATAAGATTCAAATGGAAAATTTGAATTGGATTGATTTGAATAATTTGGAATTGTAATTAAAGTTGAATAATTTCAAATGCAAATAGAATTTGAAAAAAATAATTATTAATTAAGAATAGTTCAATTTGATTTGGAAATGGAGTTTGAAATTGGGATTAATTCAAATTGGAGTTAAGTCAATTTAAATGAAAGTGGAAAATTTAAATTGAATTGATGAGAATGGAGATTGGGAAGTGAGCAGTTTTTGACTCTGGATTATTTTTAATATAAAATTGTTTTAATATAAACCTATTTTTCTAAGCTATTTATTATATACAACTTTTCTTTTAAAAACCAAACTATCTTATATGTGTTTTACAATTATTTTTGAAACTGTTTAACAATTTTCCAACTGTTTTATAAAATTATTATTATCTTACTATTATTTTGCAATTATCTAAAATTTCTATAATTATTTTAACTATTATCTAACTATTTTACACTTATTTTACACACTAGTAATTATTTTCCAACTACTTATCTATTTTTATTTTTTTTATCTATTTTCTAAATAAACTGGTCGGAGTTCAAAACTGTTATTGGTTAAATACCCAATCGAGATAAGAATAAAGGTGATAATCCAAATGGATTGACATAAATGTGAGTAAGTGATTGAAAATCAAAGTGAATGTGAATAGAAATAGAATTGATTTGGCTAATAACCAATAAAGATAAATACGTAGGGTGTACGTATGTTATTCTATTCGCATAGCGATTTGATCCAGATTCGAGCACAGAATTTAAAGATAGTTATATCGATCCGAGTGAGATTTTTCACTCGATTTTCGACGGCGAACCTGGATATGGATTGTTGATTGGTTCTGGATGTTCTCTATCATAGTTATGACTATGTAAGGAGAATGACGGTTTCTGATAAAAAAAACAAGATCTGTGTCCGCACTCGGAAGTCGGGTGGACGATACTAGTTCGTAAGTGAAATTGTGTGATCGAGTGAGCGATCAGATTGGTATAGAGTACAGATGATATGTGTACATCGTACGGATTTGAATGAAAATGATATTGAAAGAAGTAATCAAATTTTAATGTTTGATTTTTGAGTAAACAAAGTTAAATATCTTTGTTTTATAAAATGAAACTCCCCTTGTTGAATCTTTTGCCAGATGAAAAGGGTTTTTGAAAATGTTTGAAGTATAAAAGAAATTTTATACAAGTATGAAATGATCCAAAGTTTTAAAAATTATATATATCTGTATATATATATAAAGGATCTTATGAGGATTTTAGAAAAGGTTTTGGGAACCTTTGGATTTGGAAAGACTTTTGATTGTTGGGTGAAACCAATGTTGAATTTGGAAAGCCTAGTTTAAGAATTATCTATTTTGGGATAATCGATTTTGTGTAAAGGAGCTTTGAATGAGATCATACTAGGTGTATGATTTAAAGATACTATATATATAGTATAAAATGTTTTGATGATGGCTCTGGGGGAAAAGGCGCTCCCTTGAAATGAACTTCTCAGGAGTACCACCGGGTGGTGCTGCATTGAGCCCCAGGGGGGGTTCTAAAGTTGATCCTATGAGGAGTCCGGACAAAACTCGTTCCTGGGGATTTGAGTTGAGTATACCATAGCGAAAGTCGTGTGTGCCGCTGAGAGCCAACAGTCTGCGTTTGATTTTATATCGGCAGACTGCGACCTATGTAGGAGTGGAGAGGTTTCATTTCGACAGCGAAAATTAGAGGCCGCTGAGAGCCTGCAGTTACATGGACTTTTGCTGTGACTGCAACGTAACCCTGGATGTAACTGTGATCTGTTGTGTGGGTTCCATGGCGTAATCGAGAGGCCGCGGAGAGCCTGCAGTTACATGGACTTTTGCTGCGACGGCAACGTAACCCTAGAATGTAACTGTGACCATGGATGGGGGTGATGATTTCCAGAGCATTCTTAGAAAAGATATATCCTCTATTTTCAAAAACTGTTTTCTATATTTTCAATTAAAAAAATTTCAAAATATTTTCACTGGATATTGAAAACGGGTCTGCTAAGTACTTGTAGATTTTCAGTCTTACGCCTGATCAACGTATGACCGAATTTCTGTGAGAACAATGATGGACTGGTTGAGATATCAAGTTATAAAAAGTATTTTTATAAAACCATTTTATAATATTATGTAGATTTTAAAAGTGTTTAAAAAAAAATTCTAGAAATAAGTATTTTATTTCTGGCTTCGTTTCTTTTCGAGGACAAAAACATTCTAAGGGGGGAGGAATGTGATAACCCGAATTTTGGGCGTCTATTAATCAAAAATTAACAGATGAAGATTTAAAATATAAAATAAAGATCTAAATAAATATTTATATCAATAATTTTCTTAACTAAAGTATTAAAGTTTGATAATATTAGTTTAATAATTTTCTTTTAATTATTTAGTTGGACAAATTTAATTTTCGAAAATTAATAAAAGTGATTTTTCTAATCATAATATAATATATAGGTATGTATATACATTGAATTGGAAATTATATTTTTATTGATTTTCAAGATTTATTTAAAGTTGAATTCTATATTCAACACTAAAATAGTTTGTATAAGGTATAAAGTAAGATTTGATAAAGGTGTATATATAATAAAATTTCTTTAAAGGTTATACTAAAATGAGGATAGTCTGTAAAAATATAAGGTTAAAAAAAACCATGTATGCTTAAAAATATTATATTGATTTAAGAAATTAATAAATGCATAAGACTTGGGTGAAATAAGATTTAATTAAGAATATTATATAAAAATACATAAATATATTAGGTACACTTTAATCATAAATATAAATGAATTCACTATGCATTTTAACAAATGTAAAGACTTATAAGCATTTAATTCTTGCATTCATACATTTGTAAGAAGATAAGCATTTACATTGACAATTGTAAGATTTGTATCTACAAGTGGCATTTGTTCAATTTCTTTTCTTTAAGAAATATAATTAGCATATTAGAAGGAAGGCTAAAATAAAAAAAAATGATGAGAGAAAACTCCACTTTGTTAAACCATCCTTCCAAAGCCAGAATGAAATCTGAAACCATTCTTAAATCAAAGTTTCAATAAGCATGAAAAACCCTCAAACTGTAATTTCCTCAAGCATGCAACCTGGAAGAACAACATCAAGCAACAGATCATGATCTTCAACCTAGCAGCAGTTTCAAACTTGAAATTTCAAAACTTAAAACAGTAAACAAACAAAAACAAATCGAAGGAAAATTCAGACTCAATTAAGCAAGATTGCAGCAACTAAGTCACAAATCAAAGGTGATTTTTCCAGTCTTCAAGTTTAAAGGGGTTTAAGGCATTTGCAAGTTTCTGTTCAGGGCAATTCTATGTTCAACTATATCTAAGGTGAGTAAACAACACCCTTCAATGTTTGATCTGATGCCTTGTTTTTTTTTTGAGTAAAATATGAATATAGGTTGCATGTATAAACTCATATGTTAATGAGTATTAAGTAAAAGATCTGGTTATATATAAACACATATGTCTCTGTCATATTGTATTTTTCAAGCTTTGTTCAAAAATATTATAACAGAAGGCAAACAAAACCACATCTGTTTTTAATTTAGTATATATGATTACTTTGTGGAGTAAGGATGTGGTAGTAGTTTAAACCTGCATGTTATAAATACAAAGTAAAAAGTGTGTGCATGTTTGAATATAACTAAGCACCCCTGTTCCCAGGTTTCAGATTTTAGAAATCTAGTGATATTCAATATTCCTTAACAAATCTATTATAAGAATTGATATTTAGTTGAGTTGTGATGTTTTAAAAATATGAACTAAGTTTTTAAAATACATTTAAACAAAATTTTGCTGGAATTTTATCTGGAAATTATGCAAGAAAGTGGAATCGGGAAATATGTTAAAATTAAATATCATGATTTTGTTGATTCAGGCAAATCATTTGAATCGTATTTGGAAACGAGGATTTATAAAAGAAAGATCACAACTTATAGTATGGTTTTGATCAAGGAAATTGGGATTAACTGGATTTTGGGTTTTGGGTCTTTTCGGGCGATCGGGGGACTCGGAATGGTTGGATTCGCCGTCGGTGGTAGCTAGTAGATCGGCGAATGTGGGAAAAATGGAAGTTGAATTTATTAACCACCGTAGCGGTGGTTCTTGATTGGAGTAGGGTTTTGAGCACTATTTTAGATGAGGCTAAAATGGGTCTGCTATGTTATGTTAACTCTGGGGCTTGGAACATGATCGGTTGTGGCGTAGGAGAAGCACAGTGGGTAGGCGAAGCTTATGGCGAAGGGTTGTGATTTCTGGTGGCCGGATTGGGGGTGTCGAGGCGGTTATAGGTCGGTTGTTTTGCTTGATGGGCTCGAATATATCGATTTTCGATTTAGTGATTTTTATGAGAATTTGATGGTCGGGGTTGATTAAGGAGTGCAACAGTGACTTGCCGGAGGTGAGATGTGTGGTCGGAGCTCCGCCGTGACGGGTGCATGTGCACCAGATTGACTGTGTATTTGAGTTGGGTTGTGATATTGGGATTTTTTTTATCTTGATATGACTCGGGAAGAAGAAGGATTTGATACGAGTAGCTTTACAGCTGGCTCGCGTTGCCTATCGGGTGGGTCTTGGGAAACTGTTGTGGTTGATTGTTGTAAATCAATCAGGTTTCAAGTTTATTAAAATGTGAAGTTTCAAGGGAAATTTTAAAACCAAAATCTGAAAGAGGCTGCAACAGTTTAAAGCAAGTTTTCAAAATTTCAAAATGTTTTGGAATCATTTGTTTAAGTGATTATATAGTAAGTTAAGTACTACATGTTTTCTTCAGATAATTTAAATGATGAAACTGAATATGTATAAATTATTTAATAAGGATGGTAAATTCATTTATGTAATCAGTTAAGAGAAAAGTTAATAAATATAATTATTAAGATAATTAGTAAATTAGTTTGTGTAATCAATTCAAGGGATTGATTTGTTAATTATGGCAAACAAATGATGATAAATTTATTAAGGATCAATTACTTAACGATAATGATTAGATGTCATTAGTTAATGTGGGTAATTGATGGGCAATTACTAAATGAGATTTGATAAATAATTACTTAATGTAAGTAATAAAAAAAATTATTAAATTAATTTGTTGAAGATTAAATAATTAAATTTGTAATTAAAGGTTGAATTAATAACTAATTAAAGGGAAATTAATCGAGGATAATTAATCAATAAAACAAGCACTTAATAAAATTGATAAATGAGTGTGGAAGTAATTTAAGGATAATTGTTTAATGTCATTTATTAAGGGAGGAAATAAATGGAGATATCTAAATGTGATTATTTAATGATAACTACTTAATATAAGTAATCGAGAAGTAATTATTTAGTGTAGTTAGAAAGTATGACTTGATTAAGTAAATTAATTAAAGGGCTAGTTAATTATCTTATGTGATTAATTAAGGGGTAATTAATCAATGTAAGTAAGTATAGGATAATTAATCAGAGTAGTTAATTAAGAATCAGGGAAATAAATTTTTGTTAACTGATTTAAGAGATTAATTCAAAGATAATTAATGAAAATGGTTAGGCTAATTAATCTGTGTGATAATTAAAGATTAATTACTTAATGTAATTAAAGGTTAATTGGTCAAGGATGATTAATTGAGATTTATGAATTAAGGAATGGTTAATTAATTGGGATTGTGATTAATTAATGTTGAATAGGCAGGATTAAGGGTAATTGGTGTAATTAATTTAATTTGTTTAAATTAATTAGAATGGTATGACTAATGCATCTTGCTTATGAATGATTGAATAATATTGAATGCCGGGAATTTGTGGATATATCTGATATGTGATTTGTGATGCTATGGGATACGAGATGATAGGTTTGAAAGTAGATAATGTGGTTATCTATCGATGATGAATTGCAGTATAAGGGGTGACATCCTATTTGAAGTTAAATAGTATCCACTTGAATGACATGGTTAAAAGGGAACTGAATTCGAACAGACCGGAGTCGGGTATTAGTTAATACCCGAAACCACTTCGATTCTTTATAGATTGATATGTGAAATAAGTGATGTATATAACAACTTGTGAAGTTGTAAATTTATATAAGTTACCCCGGGTTTATATAGGTTGTATGCTTTGGTATTCCTTGATTAGATGAGTTTACTCACGCTGGTTTCCAGCCTGACCCGGGTGTTACTTTGATGTAATGCTCGGGTCAGACCGAGTATTACAGATTTGCAGGTAAGGACGTTCTGGAGCTCAAGAGGAGAGCTGAAGGACAGGAACGTATAGAGTGTTATCCGCTGTGATAAATTGTTATTGATCTAGGACATGTTGTTTAAAACAGTCCAGTGTTGTCAAACTGTTGTAACTCTGATATAAAAATGTAAATGTATAGATACAGTTCTTCTTTATAAACTGTTATTCTATTTGCTATTATATTTTATCCGCTGCGAATATGAGATTGAGTTTTGAGTTTTCTGTTTCTTCTTCTTTCTCTTTCTTCTTTTCACTAACTATCTGGAAATTTCGGGTTCGAAATTTTCGGGTCGTTACAAAATCACTTTCTTATGCCATAATCATATATTGTTGAAGAGGCATTTGTGTTAGTGATTGTTTAAGCATAGCATATTTGGTGTCAACAATATAGACTATCAAATTCAAAGAAAAAACAATAAATAAAACCACTTCTATCATCACCGTTAAGTACAAGAAGAGAGCATGAATTAACAAAATGTTGAAGCTACGTTAATTAGAGAGCTTCATTACCCCTAAATTGAAGGGGTTTAGCTTCTCATATTTGTCATTTTATTAAAAAATGTAGCTAACAACATGAAAGCAAAATGAAGAAGAAAACGAGAGCAAAATGAAAAGATAAGCTAATTAACTTACATAAAAAAAAAGAGATCTACACTACAACATGAAAAAGAGGCATTTAAAAGGAAAGAGCATGTATTAATAACATAAAAAAAAGGAAAATTACATGAAAATAAAAATGGCTAAGTAGCCATGAAAAGAGAAAGAGAGCTTTCTTTTATTTGATCTAAACTAAACTAAAGAGAAGGAGGCCTAAGAGAGACTAAGAGAAGAGAGATAGATTACATGAAACATATGGGTATTTATACATGTATGAAACCCTAATTTATTTTTTTGGAGAATGCCTAAAATGCCCCTTAGGAAGTGTGGAGACCAAGTAATCATTAATATGTCTCAATCCCCCATTAAGTGTACATGAAGCCATTAACTCCAAAGGCATGTGCATTAGCCTTTAATTTTACATTAAGGTAGGTGGGTAGGTGGGGTCCTCCATGTTCTTCACTTTGAATTATTTCCATCTTCATTCCTTTGTATTAATTTTGTGCATGCACATCTTCATGAAACCACTTGTAATTGAGTTTTATTTCCTACAAAATAATATAAAAATTTCGAATTAAATTTTCTCAAATTAATATATGCACAAAAATGACCATTTTGCCCCTAGATGAAGATGAATATGTGACAATTTCAAATAATATGAATTTTGGTTTAAACAAGTTAAAATATCCAATATAATCATTTATTTAATTTAAATAGATTAAAGATGGTGGTAAAAGTATGCATATTTACGTGCACATCAACTTTACAAATTTTGGAAATCAAGATAATGAATTTACAATCGGAATCAGGATCAAGTAAAGCCTTAACAAGACGTAATTCTACTACTATGACTAGAGATGAAATATCAAATATCATGTCGTTATTTAATAAAAGGAAAGACAAACAAATAATACAACTTGATGAAGAAATAGATGTGAATAAAAATCCGAATATATATAATAACCATCAACTAGATGTACTAAATCCAAAAGTTTTATATCAAATAGGAGTGATGAACTTAAACACTACTTTAATACAAGCACTCGTGAAGAAGAAATTAGAATAGTAGATAACAGTGAAATGATCAATATAATTTCCTAAGAAACAATAGAAAAGTTAAAGAATACAGGAAAAATATTTTTCCATTTAGGTCTAATTATAATAGGAATAAAAGCATTAACTAGAAAAGGCTTAGGAACAAAGATGTTAATATTAATCCTAGATAAATCATGGACATTCGATATTGAAAAAGCGTTAATATCAGGAATTGAAGTAGATTTAAGCAATAATTCCGCTCTTATATATTGTGTACCAGATATTATTAAAAGTATAGATAATTTAGGAAATCTAAAAATGGGATTTCAAGCAAAAGGATTTGAAGGATATATTGGAGAAAAAATATTACCAGTATAGGATTATTAGGAAAAGCGTCAAATAGATCAGGTATGAAATTTAAGCTAAATTTAACAGGAATAGTACAAAACATAGCAAGTAAAGGCATTCGGATGATAGAACCTAGAAGAATTAATCCAGAAGATTTAGCAGGACTCGAATGGTCCTTAAAAGATTTTGTCACCAATGATAAAACACTATTAGTTCCAGAATCGCATATCATATATACAAATCAATATAACGAACCAAGATTTAGATTTAATAATTATAAAACAAAACAATCTGAAATAGAACAGCATAGTGATGAAGAGACAGAATATAGTAACTTAAATTGGGAGGAAGGACCAATTTACGACGAATATGATAGTGGCATAGAACTAGAATATGATGAACTAGAAGACGTAATCGGATACTTACCAATAGACGAAGAGATAATACAACAAGTAGATGAAATCCAAATCGAAGACGACTTTATTAAAGAAATTGAAAATCTAGAAACATGATTTAAAACTGAAACAAAAATATCCTTAGTAGAAATAATGAATAAAAAATTAACAGTTGAAAATGTAAGAGAAGAAATTGATAATATGATCATAAAATGTATGATGAATCTCCTAATGAATTATCAAACAGCATTCAACACATTAAGTGAATATTATAACTTAGCATTAGTAGATGATATAAGTACAGGAAAAATTCCTTTAAGTGACATATACACCCCAAAAAAATGAAACAAATTATCAAGATTCAATGATTACAGAAGCCTCACCAAATAAACGGCCAAGAAGTGAATTTACAAGACCAGGAGTAGGATATGATGAAAAAACATTTGAAAGAGAACCATGGAATCCTCCTAGTATTAGTTAAACAGAAGGAAATAACGAAATAGGAAAAGGAAGTAGGAAATCATATACAAAAATTTATAGTTCTAATATGTTACTTTTAGAAAATCAAAGCCCTCAATTATGGCCGGATGAAATATTAATCTGGGAACAAGATGTCATACGCTACTAGAAAGTTAATAAACGAGGAGATATGGATGTGTTTGCAGTACTAGAAACAATTTTAGGCCCAATGGCGTTAGGAATATATCAGAGTTTTAAAGCAGTAAATCCAGACGAAATAGTTAGACAAAAATCGTTAGGAGACGATCCATATAATTTTACATCAATGATCCGAACGATAATAATTGGTACGGATCCAGCTAAAGGAAATACAACATTATAAGATACAACTACAAGAAATCTAAAACAATTAAGTATTAGTGATTTTAAATACATTAAAGAATTTAGCCAAGATTTTGCAACAATGATTGCGCAAACAGGTAAAGCTTTTGATGATGAATTATGCGACACATATTTTACAAAATTACCAGGAGATTTAGGACGAAATATACATAAAAATGGAAAGATAGTCATGGAAAAGAACAAGGGTTAGGTATAGGAATTAGAATTACTTTTGTTTTCCGAAAATTAGAGGAATTATGTAAAGAAGCCATTATGCAAGAACAGATTAAAAGGCAAGCATGGGCATTTTGTAAAACAGCAACATATGCACCTCAAGCCTATGGATACAAAAAGAGAAAAAAGTTTTTAAGAAAATCGGTAAAATATGACAAGCGTAAACAAAGTAGATATGTTGAAAAACAAAGACCATATAATAAAAAATGTACCTGCTATATATGTGGCGACCAGAATCATTTAGCTAATAAATGTCCTAATCGTGCCAATAATCAGTATAGAGCCAATCTAGTCGACGAATTAGGAGAATACGATCTACAAAGTGTAAATGATAATTTTTGATATTTATAGTATAGTTTCTGAAGAAGATAATGATCATCCTAATCCTATAACTTATACCCAAATGAATCAAGAAAATTGTTCACATGAATGGATACAAAATAATGGAAGTGATCACATACCCTGCTACAACTGCAATAGATACCCAGCAATTAATAAGCGATTTCAATATAATGAATGTTATAAAGAAATATTTTTATATACACCAAACAAATCTTTAACATAGAATTAACCAAAAAGGAAACAGAAACACCGAATGAAAGCTTCTTACAAGAAAGAGTAGACAAGCATGAAGTTCAAATAAGATTACTCCGGTATGAATTACATGAAATAAAACAAGAATTAGAAACCTTAAAAAAAGAAAGGAAAAATACAGGTAAAGAAGTAATAACTAAGGTAAATGAAGAAAACTTCCAACAAACAACAGAAATAATTCAAGTAAAAGAATTCTCTACAACTTTGCTAAACCTACAATGTAAACTATGGTTTGATCACCAAAATTTTATAACCAAAACAGCTATAATTGATACTGGTAGTACAAAGAGCCTAATAGCTCATAAACTAACTCCTAAAGAATTCCAAGTACCCCTGAGTTAGATTTTTTCAAACAACCTAAACACCAAAAAATTTTGAACCGGACAAAAAATTAGAAGCATTTAGTCTTTTAGCACAAGATAAAGCAAAAACATTAGAAAAGGAGCCAGACATTTTTGATTCAATTAATTGCCCCTTGATTTAAAAATTAGAAAAAATAGGCCTTATAAGCGACGACATTACCAAAAGAAAAATACAGGACATAGCGAAAATGAAGATAAAAATCCCAGACATAACAATAAAAACTGCAAGTATAGAATATTCACTACAGACGTTGCAGAATTCAAACTCCAAATACAAGAAATGTTGAAACAGAACTTAATCAGAAAATCGGAAAGTCCCCATGGATCAGCTGCTTTTATTGTTAGAAATCATGCTAAAGTTAGTAGTAGAGGAAAACCCCGAATAGTATATAATTATTAAAAACTTAATGATAATACAGAAGATGATGGCTACAATATCCCAAATAAAGACATCTTAATAAATCTAATTCAAAATAAGAAGATCTTTAGCAAATTTGATTTAAAATCAGGATACAACCAGTTGCAGTTAGAAGAAACCTTTAAACCATGGACTGCATTTACATGTTCAGAAGGACATTTCGAATGGAATGTTCTGAGCTTCGCATTAAAAACAGCCCCAGCAGTTTTCCAAAGATGTATGGATTATATATATAAAAAATATGACTTTTGTCTAGCCTATATTGAGGACATCCTAATAGACAGTAATACAATCCAAGAACATGAATCTCATTTAAAGTTAATCCTTGATGAAATAACTAAAAATAGAATAGTTATTTCAAAAAATAAAATGGAATTATTTAAAAGAAAATTTTCTTTTTTAGGAATAGAAATTGAAAATGGTAAAATAGAACTACAATCACATATTTCCCAAAAAAATTAGAGTTTCTAAACAAACTAGATAGCGTAAAAAAGATTCAAGCATTTCTAGGACTCGTAAATTATGCCAGAAAATTTATCCCAAATCTTGCCAAACTAGTAGGACCATTATACGGTAAAATATATAAAAATGGAGAAAGAGGATTTAATAATGAAGAAATTAAGTTACAAAAAACAATCGAAGAAGAAGTCAAACAAATTAAGCCATTAGAACTTCCATTAACCACAGACTACATTATAATCGAATGCGATGGATGCAAGAAAGGATGGGGAGCCATCCTTGTTTGTAGACCAAATAAATTTGTAGATAAATCACAAGAAAAAATAGCGTCATATGCTAGTAGTATGTTTAGCAAACTTGGGCAAAACTGGACTAGTATAGACTTTGAAATACAAGTCTTTATTAACGCATTAGACAAATTTAAGATACACCTAACAAAAGAATTTACTGTCAGAACAGATTGTGAAGCCATTGTCAAATTTATCAATAATGAAAACTCCAAAAAGATAGATAAAACTAGATGGTTAAATTTGCAAAATTTAATCTAGGGATGTAGTTATAAAATCGTTTTTGAACATATAAAGGGCAAGGACAAGCATTTAGCAGATTTACTTTCCATGCAATTGTCAAATGTTTTATGCATTATTTCAAGGTAGCTATGATGAATGCAGAAGTAAAAACAGAAATTAAGGAGGCTAACACTTCTCCAGCTATTCAAAAGACAGAAAAGGAGATTAAAACCCCTATAGTGCCAAGTAGCTCACTGACAAATACAGCGCCAACAAATACTTTAAAAATTCCAATAATGACCTTCGGTCAGTATAACATAGCTATTTTTCAGGATAATGACCCAAGAAACTTTAGGCCTATGGTCAGAATCACAGACAAATCGCAATAGTGCCTGTTAGATCATTTATGGAATCTAAAAACAGTAGATACAGACCGTAAACACAAAATGATTTTGGCAAATTGTTTTGCAAACTATTTTTCAAAAATACAACAGAAACTAATATCAAAAAACTTTTCCTGCTATGTAGTCTTTAAAGGACTATATGTTGGAATTTTTAAACACTTTAGTCAGGTCCAGAATTCAGTTCAAAATTATCCTAATCTAAGATTTAGGGGATTTTATTCCTTGAGCGAAGCCATAGAAGTAGCTAGACAACAACTGGATCTTAACTTCTACATCGATCCACAATGTCAGCAATCATATTCCCAAATTACAACTTTAATGCCATAATCTCAAGAGCATATAATGACTAACCAGGCAGCATAGATTTATGCCTTGCAAACCCAGTTAAATCAGAGTCAATAACAGTCGTTCCTACTCCAAGACAAGATTACAGAGTTAGAGAACTGTAAAAGAGAATTGGCATACATACAACAAACGAATGAACATTATAAAACCAGGATCTTTGCCTTAGCTAAAGAAGTAAAGCAATTAAAGCTGGAAACCATCATTCCTACTACAACTCTATCATATCAACAGCTCCAAGCTATGCTTAAACTTGAATCCAGAAAGGCACTAAAACCAATATACGACAAATGTCCTGATTTAGAAATCAAGAATAATGAATTAATAGCATAAGGATGGGAAAATCAAATGCAGAATTTGTATGAGAAACTAAAAGAATGGGCATAAAATTCAACAGGAGGATGCAAAATTGTACAAAATTGTAGATCCAATATTCTTAGAGCACGAATAGACTTCGACTTAACTCCAGTAGACTTTGACACCCTGGTCACGTTATTTGACCATGGTAAGCTCTCACGACTCAAACTAAACATAGATTGTAAAACAGAGTACTTAGACAAGTTTGGATGGAAGCTAAGCTTAATTCTCCATAGTATGCTCTCATTCGGGAATCCAGTCACATTATGTACTAATTCCACTTGCCCAAAATTCTTGTTCGACAGCAAAAATACTAAACGACCAACTAAACACAGGATTTCTATTTTTGTTAACAAAAATTCACAGACCTATGCAGTTGCTCAAGGAGCACAGATATAGGAACGAAAGCCAATTTGGTTTCAAAGCCATAGACCATGGGAGTTTCACTAAAGAGAGGAATTATTATCACCACCACCCTATTGGCATGAACTTTATTTCTATGCAGAAACCAATACAAAGGAGATATGGGGCTCTACAGGGTTCAAATACTTACTACCATTCTATCCTATTGACAGCTTTGATCCACACAGGCATGTAATTAGGTCTGCGGAAGATAGTGATCTAGAAGCTATGGAAGATATGAGCGACATCATGGATGACGAATCTGATGACTTGTCAGTACCTTCTACTCATAGAGCCGCATAAAGCATTAGAAGTCTCTGCATAAAGTCCAGCACATGCACACCACCATAAGAAAATGCCAGCACTAAAATAGCTTTAACACCTGTCGGGCCAGCTTTATATTTTTCTTCCAGCTTTGTACTTTTATATAGATTAGGTGTCCTGTAAAGTTTGGTATGTGTAAGTAATCAAGTAACAGGATCTATCGGCTAATAGCCTCTATAAGGCAATTATGTAACTCAGTTGTAATCATCGAAACTTAGTTTAATAAAATCTGTAAGCTCTCTACAATCAATGGCAACTTAAACACCTTCTGTTCATCCTCTATACTTCCTCTAAATTAAAAACTTGTTCCTCTAACAAAAAAACCTTTAAGTGCTTCCGCATCTACCGCACGTCTTCAGTACTACTCCGCTCCGCCGCATAGAAGCCAACTCAATTCTATTCAAACAAGAAAAACACCAGGTATGGATCTCTTTGACTTGGTATTTTTCTTGATTTCTATAGTTCAAGTAATATTATTTTATCTAGCTGGGTATGTTATTGGTCTATTGGTAAACATGTTTGAAGAACTATTAATGATGTACGACCAAATCTGGAATACTTTCGATGCATTATACAGTGCAAAAGTCAATAGCAATGGGAAATCCTCCATAATCGACACAGAAACATGCTTAACAGGATTGACAAAAAGCAGCAGTGATGATGATGAAAATGGAGCAGCTGGGCTGGCATTACTAATGAAGAAATTCAAAAAGAGGAATCACAAATACGAAAATGCAGCTCTAAATCAGAAATTGAAAAGCAGAATAGCCAAAGCACTGGACAACCCAGAAGAACGGGAGATCACCTATCACAAGTGCAACAAACCCAGACACATCAAGCCCAATTGTCCTCAAAATTGACATGACCTAGAAAAGAAATAAAAAAGGAGAAATTTTACAGCCACATGGAATACAATTGATGACGATAATAAAAGCACTAGCAGTGAGAGTGAGAAAGCTGATATGTGCCTTCGAGGTAATATAACCAATAGAGATGATGACGAGCCAAGCGAGGTATCAATACTTATGCACTCAGAATTACTTATATATTTCCACGAAGTAAATGACTATTTTGAACGACTTAGGGAGAAGTATGCTAAACTTGAATCACAAAAGGATATTTTGATAGAATCAAATAAACAACTTGACCAATTAGTTAATAACTATCAAAATAGGATCCCTAAGTGTGATACGTGTCTAACATTTGAAGAAGAAATTAAAAAAAAATCAGAAATTAAAATTAAAACACATGAAAATGAAATTCTGATTTTGAAAGAAAGAGAAAATATTCGAAGAGAAAATTCGACTAAAAGGTGCACACAATTATTAAATGAAAATGAATCACTAAAAACAAAAGTCCAACAGCTTTCAACGACTTTAAGAAGATTTTCCAAAAGTGAAAGATCTTTGAATACGCTATTAGGAAAACAAACTGTTAATACAATTAAACAAGGATTTGGATATTATCAATTTGAAAATGTTAGAAACAAAATTAAACAAGTCAATTCTATGTGCACGGTCTGTAGAAAAATTGGACACAACCAAAATATTTGTTGGTATAGACCGAAACATGTGAAAACTATTCCAATTTGGGTTCCAAAAGGCACGAATATAAAATACCTCAAAGTAAAACAAATCTAGGTGCCAAAAGTAACAAATATAAATAGTTTGGGTCTCTAAAAACATATTTATCAAAATCATTTGCCACTAACAAGCATGGACCTATAAAATCAAATAGGTCACAAAAATCTTTTATCATGTAGGTATGGTGGCGGGCTAAGGAACGACAATAGTGTTACTTGGATTCTGGCTGTTCCAGGAATACATCGGGCGACAAAGCAAAGAGATTCCTTAGCCTAGTATAAAGGTGGTAGAATCACAATGGGTAACAATAAAAAATTATCGTAAAGGTAAAACAGGTAATGGTATATTCATCTTATTAAATGTGATAATCTACATCATAATCTGAATTTAATTCAGCCAGTTATTTGATAAAGAAATGAATGTTGATTTTGATTCTGACTTTTTCGAAATTCTTAGCCAATTATACTTTTCATACCGAGAACGCTACATGCACCTTTAGAGTCTTTGAACTACTTCATATAAATTCGTTTAGACTAATGATGGTATCTTATTGATTGATTATTACTCTCGGTGCACGTAAATATATTTGTTTATTCTACGCTTCTAGATTTGACACTATATTCACTGATTTGTTGATTGGCACATCTTCAAATTCAAATTTAAGAGAATTTCATTTAAAAGCGGTTAAAATTGATTTTAAGATATTTTGATGCACACTTCACGGCCTGGTCTATCAAATTTAACTAATGATAATTTCGAGTGAAAGGAAAATTAAGATGCAGATTACACTGGTAATCTAGTCGGTAGAAAAATTGCTAGTGAAACGTGATTTTTGTCGACATTCAGTAGCTGCATCGTTTTTCAAAGAAAATATCTGCATATTTTTCATTTCAAATAATTTCCAAAAAGCAGACATTTTTCTTATAAAACCCCTTGTAGAAAATAATTTTTGACCTTGTTTTAGATTATTCATCTTAGAAAATTTGATTTTATAATTATTTTTAGGTTTGATTTTAAATGATTACATTGACTAATCTGACTCCCTACTAACTATCGAAAAGATAAATAGTGATTGAAAAAGTGATGAGTGTTCATATTAATCATATATTATAACTTGAGGTGGTATATTTAGTAAATTTCTTTAGAAATTCGAATGTGACGACCGCCCATGACTCCCGCACCAAATCAAGGAAATAATGCGCTAAAAGGTGTGCCAGGCAGCCATGGACGATAGTCAGGGTAAAACAAAACAGAAGAATCTCTATCGCATAACTCACAGCGCATGGATAAAATATAATAGAGAAATATAATATAGTGAAGCTCCATAGAACAGAACATCATCATATAAGCATCACAGTAGTTTTATACAATCATCTACACAAATCCATACATGAAAGCCTCACTACAAATCACTCAACCAAATACAGCAACGGATACCCAGTACATATAGTAAGAAAACTAATATGCAAAGCCTCCTGCTCGTCTTCGTCATCTTTAGCATAGAACTCCTAGCACAGCACCTGTCACCTGCTACCTAGTCTGCCCATCCCGACATGGATGAACAGCCCAAGGTAATAAGAGGAGACATAAAACCTTGAGTCAGACAAAGTCTTAGTGAGCAGTAAATCAACTATCAAGCATACCAAAAGAGCATAAAGGATAAAAGGAATAGGAACCAAACCATCCCACTCCACCTCTTTCTACAGTGATAGCCCCAGACATACACTAAGGAGAAGCAAGCATAACAACATAGACAATTAAGGTAAAGCGAATACCACTCGAGTCAAGGACGATGTTTTCCAAATACAAACCCCCAAGGCCTAAACCAAGATCAGATAAGCACCCAGAAAACACCGCTCTTGAAGCCGAATGATAATACAACCAAACATCCATGACTCTGGCTATCACTGTTATCCTTGCCTCGATTTCACCGTTAGTTGAATGACCATCTGTCAAGGGCTAATGGTAACCCCGGTTCTAACCATAACTCCGCACACTGCCTTGTGCCTAGGACTTATCTACTTTGCCCAGAGTACTCAACTACCTACCTGTAGTCTTTTGGGTGTCCCGACTACCTACCTGTAGTCGTTATGGGCGCCCCATGTACTCTTGCTTTTGAGCATGCTAGAACCTTCAACAACGACGAGATCCAAGCCTCCTGGCCATCCTTCTTGACGACTATCCTCATACAAGCTCAAGCTACCTCTTGAACAATTCATTATCAACCAACTTGAACTACCCTTCAAGTTATCAACATGCTTGGAATGATCCCTGCTTGGATTAAGCCAAAACTCACATCATACTTCGCTTCATCGCATCAAAGTAAAGTCTCAACTCAACAACATGGTTTGCCTCATCAAATCATGGCAAAGTCCCATCTCAACATCATCCAATCTATACATATGAGCTTCAACATCCGCTACATATGCCTTAAGCAGCTTTCACCATTCAAGAGCCTTCTTCCATAGCTTTTGAATCCTCTTCCATCCTCTTGTTCCAAATCAACTACTAGCTAACTTGGAAACAATCAAATCAATCATACATTCAAATATCAATCATTCAAACAAGATCTAACAAGCAATATAAGCAATATCAACTATAATGGCAATTTCGTAAATAAGTGAGCAAAAGTCCAACATATGTGAAACCATAGTTTTTAGCATAGATCTATCAAATATAAAACATGGGTTTTGTCTCTAATACTTGTTAAACTAACTTGCATAAGTAAACATCTTCAAAAACCATGGATCTAGACTTCGATCTAAGAAAAATGCATGAAATCTCTAACTTTAACACCCAAACATGCCACCAATCCAATATACTCCTTTGGATCCGCGTGAGAGATAACTACCACTCACCAAATCACCAAAACAACCTAAAATCAATCAACTTCAGATCTGGACAGCAAGGACTTGAGCTTGATCCGGAGAAATTTCACTTGAAACGGTGAAATCTAGCTTCTTCGGATGAAAATCTTCAACTTTGGCTCTTGATCTTTGATCTTGATCTTCAATCTTCAATGGATGTAAGCACTTGATAGAAGAAGAGAAAGAAGTGAAGAAAATACTGTAGTCGAGTTTCCAAAATGGCAGCACTTCGTCGCTTCGAAATCCGGTGCCAAAAAGTGAGCCGAACCCCTCTATTTATAGGCTGGAACCTCCCTGAGTCGTCGCCCCATGAGTCGGTCCCGACTCATCATGAGTCGTCCACGACTCATCTCCTGCCGACTCATCCTTGCCGACTCACGACCTAGCACAGCCGACCCTGCGACTTAACTATAAAACATATACTGCCGACTTAACACTAACCCAGATGCCGACTTAAATTCTACCGACTCAAAGACCTAACGACTCAACACAGCAAGAAGGTCACACGACTTAAGACACATACGACTTATCCCGGCCGACCTAAGCCTAATCCTTATCCCACGAGACACGACTCAAAAGCCTAAGTCCCCAACGACTTATCCACTAAGTCGGCCCACCGACCTAAGCCTTAGATCTTATAGACCGTTAACCCCTATAAGCCGCTACAACCTTAAGTCGTCTAAGCCCCTTGAGTCGGTCCCTATGAGTCGGTCACGACTCATCACCTAACTTGCTAACTCGCACAAGCCTATAGGTCGTTACCCCTCTTAACTCGTTAGCTCCTTAGGTCGTATAACTTCTTGGGTTGGCCAAAGCCTTAAGTCGTTACTTCCACTAACTCGTACACGACCTAACCACTATCCCACTAAGTCGTGTACGACTTAGACCCTAGGCCCACTGAGTCGTTATCTCGTATATTTCCTTAACCCGTTAGCTACCTTGCACACAGTTGACTCGTGCCCAAGCTAACTCGCTAACGACTCATAGTTTCTTAACTCGGCAACCCTATGAGTCGGTCACGACTCAAGCTAGAGGCAACACAATCAACACTATCGACCTGCAAATTCTACGATTTATCGACACGTAAAATACGGGTCGTTACATTCTCTCCCCCTTAGGAATTTCGCCCCCGAAATTCCAAGCAAACAATAGCATTCACAATTATTCCGCATGCCTACCATCCATAGCAATCAACAAACCATGCATCCAATTCTAGCCTAGCATGCAGAATTCTAAGACTTAGAACAAGCTACAAATTCATGAGATGTCACGACACTTTAGGGCAATACCTCGAAGAGTCCGGGATGAGCTGCCTTCATCCTCTCTTCCTCCTCCCACGTACAGTCGTTAACATCATCACTCCATTGTACCTTGAGCAACGTAATCGTCTTCCTCCTAAGCTGTTTCGTATCAGTTTCAACAATACGAAGCGGCTTACGAGGTCTCGTAACCACTGGATCAACCTCCAAATCTTCACAGCTATCAGCAGAAATCACAGTAGTTGGGTCATGCACACATTTCCGTAGATAAGATACATGAAAAACATTGTGCACACCCACCATCTTTTCCGGTAACTCCAATCTATAAGCGAGCTTTCCAATACGCTCGATAATCGGGAATGGTCCAACAAATCTCGGAGTCAACTTTCCTTTCTTCCCAAACCTTATAGCATTCTTCAATGGAGAAATCTTCACAAAAACCATATCACCCACGTCGAATTCCAAATCCTTTCGACGATTATCTGCATAACTCTTCTGACGATCCTGGGCTGCCCTCATTCGTTGCCGAATGATCTCTATACAATCCGTAGTTTGACGAATCATCTCTGGCCCAAGCATCAGCTTTTCTCCAGTTTCCAACCAACATGTCGGAGAGTTACACGGTCTTCCATATAATGCTTCATATGGTGCCATACCAATACTCGACTGATAACTGTTATTATAAGCAAACTCCACCAAATGAAGGTGATCTTCCCATGATCCTCCGAAGTCCAAAACACATGCCCTAAGAAGATCTTCCAAAACTCGGTTGACTCTCTCAGTCTGACCATCTGTTTGAGGGTGATAAGCTGTACTCAAACACAACTCAGTTCCCAAAACTTCCTGGAAGCTCTTCCAAAATCTACTAGTGAACAATGGGTCTCGATCGCTCACTATACTCTTCGGAACACCATGGAAACGAACTATCCACTTCACATACAGTTCAGCCAACTTCGATGCAGTCCTAGTCGATCGAACAGGAATGAACCTTGCACTCTTGGTCAAACGATCTACAATGACCCAAATCCCTTCATTCCCTGCTCTTGTCCTAGGTAGACCATCAATAAAATCCATCGACACTTGCTCCCACTTCCATGTAGGAACCTCCAATGGCTGAAGCAATCCACTGGGCTTCTTCTGCTCAGCTTTCACCAACTGGCAATTCATACACTTGGAAATAAAATTTCCAACATCCTTCTTCATACTTTCCCAGTAGTAGGATCTTTTCATATCCCGATACATCTTATTCCCACCTGGATGAATTGTCAACTTCGAGTGATGACTTTCCCTCAGAACTTCATCTCTCAATCCATCAATATCGGGAACAACCAATCGTCCTTGCTTCCGAAGCCAACCCTCTCGATCGACCTCGAATCCCTTATCCTTCTCTGGGTCCAACCCAGATTCCAAATCACGAAAAATCTTGACAAGCTTATCATCTCTCTTTTGGCTCTCGCCAATCCTTTCCACAAGAGTAGGTCTTATTGATAAGTTTGCCAACATCTCAGGTTCCAACTCGCACCTAGGCCTGAAATCAAATCCAGCCAAATACTCAAGACTCTTCCATTCTGAAAACATGGCTCCCAATCCTGCATGTCTTCGACTTAACGCATCAGCCACTGCGTTACCTTTCCCCGGAGTATAGGCTATACCAAAATCATACGATGCTAAGAACTCTAGCCACCTTTGCTGTCGAAGATTCAAATCCTTTTGGGAGAACAGATACTTCAACGACTTATGATCTGTAAACAACTCGAATCTAACTCCCAATAGATAGTGTCTCCACATCTTCAAAGCAAACACAATCGCCGCTAACTCCAAATCATGAGTCGGATAATTCCTTTCATGCGGCTTCAGTTGTCGACTTGCATACGCAACAACTTTCTCTCTCTGCATTAGCACCGCTCCTAGTCCAGTGCCACATGCATCGGTGTAAACCACCATCTCATCATTCCCACTTGGAATAGTCAAAACAGGAGCACTTGTCAGTCGCTCTTTCAGGATTACGAAAGCTTGCTCACACTTATCATCCCATATGAACACTTGGTTCTTCTTCGTCAATCCTGTCAACGGTGCAGCTATCTTGGAAAAGTCTTTGATAAACCGACGATAGTATCCTGCTAATCCAAGAAAACTTCTCACATCAGATGCATTCTTAGGTCTAACCCAATCCTGGATCGCTGCCACCTTAGCGGGGTCAACCGCTATTCCATTTCCAGAAATAACATGGCCTAAGAACCTCACTTCATTCTTCCAGAAGTGACACTTCGAAAACTTAGCCTTCAGCTGATGTTTCCGTAAAATTTCCAAAACAATCCTCAAGTGCGTCTTGTGCTCTTCCTCAGTTCTGGAATAAACCAAAATATCATCCACAAACACAAGCACGAACTTATTCAACTGATCTCTGAATACTCTATTCATAAGATCCACAAAATATGCTGGCGCGTTAGTCAATCCAAACGGCATTACCAGCCACTCATAAAACCCGGATGGTGTCCTGAAAGCAGTCTTCGGCACACTATCCTTTGCCACTCTCAACTGGTGAAATCCCGTTGCCAAATCCATCTGAGAAAACACCTTAGCCTCGTGGAGCTGATCAAACAAGTCATCTATTCTCGGCAATGGATACTTGTTCTTCTTAGTCACCTTATTCAGCTCACGATAATCAACACACAACCTCAACGATCCATCCGCTTTGGTTGCGAACACAACGGGCGCACCCCATTCGGACACACTTCTCCGAATGAATCCTTTCCGCAAAAGGTCATCAACTTGCACCTTCAGCTCTTGCTGCTCCCTCGGTGCCATTCGCCTAAGAGGCCTCACAACAGGTCTGGCTCCCTCAACTAGATCGATACGAAACTCGATCTTCCTATGCGGCGGTAACCCTTTGACTTCGTCAAAGACATCATCAAATCCATTCACAATAGGCACCGATGACAGTCCATCCCGTGGAACAACCAGCGAATACATGAAGCTCATGAAGACGCCTTCCTCATGCTTGCATCGTATCACAACCTTTCGCCCTTCCACATTCCCGACTGTCACCTCAAGCCTCTCACAATCAATCCTAGCCGCATACTTCCTAAGCCAGTTCATACCCAAAATAATTCCGAACCCCGCAAAGTTCAGAACAAAGCAATCACAAACAAACGAGCAATCATGACTCGACACAACTAGACCACGACATAACATACACAAACATGACGAACCCCCTACCGGATTAGTCACAACCAATGGCCTATCAACAATATCCGGTTTCATACCTAACCGGCTTACCAAATCATCACAAACAAAAGAATGCGACGCTCCAGTATCAAACAACACTCTAACTGGAACACCACAAATAGAAAGAGTACCTTGAACAACCACACTCTTCCCCTTCTCTTCAGCAGTAGGAGCTTTCGAAGACGATGGAACAGCCCCCAAAGCATAGGCTTGCACAACCTGCCTATCTTTCCTCGGTTCTGGACAATCCTTCTTGATATGTCCCAGCTTATCACAGTTGTAACACTTTCCCGGCACTTTGGGATTCTTACAATCTTTGTAAAGATGGCCCTTCTGCTGGCAGTTATAGCAAGTCACTTCACTCTTCGGCTTCTTCTGGCCATCCCTACCCCTCTGTTGCTGTTGTTTCCTCTTCTTATTGCCACTCTGCTGTGGTTTAGATCCTTCCCTGGTTACAGAAACGACAGAACTTTCCCTAGGAAACAAACTCTCATGCCTAAGAGCTTTTTCCACAAGCTTCTCAAATGGATCGTCCAGATGATCCACTAACTGCCTCCCAAGATAAGCATCCAGACCAGTCACAAACTTTTCATTCTTCTGGTAGGGAGAATCAATATACGATCTGGCATACTTAGACAAAGCTTCAAACTCAGAAATGTACTCAAGAACAGGCCTTCCCCCTTGCTTGAGCTCCACAAACCTCTTAAACAAGACAGATTTCTGGGAAGTAGAGATGAACTTAGCTTCAAATCTAACTTGGAATTGCTCCCAAGTAATCTCTTCTTCTGGAGTATCGATGGTGATAGAATTCCACCAATCAGCAGCTCTTCCCTGAAGCTGTCTCGATGCAAGCTTCCTCTTAGTTGCATCCTCAATCCCTAAGTCACCAAAGATTCTTTTGCAAGCATCAATCCATCTCTGCACCTCAATAGTCAACTCCGTCCCCAAGAAAACTTTCCCTCCAAGAGCAGTATAATCCTTGCAAAGCTTGGCAGAATCCACCGGTCTCGGAGCTTGGACTTGAGCTCCCACATCCACAGATGATCCTGAAGCTGGTATTCTCCTCATGATTGAAGTCATCATGGCCTCAAACATAGGAGCATAATCAACAGCTTCCCTAGCATCACGGCTACCCCTCGCAGCTTGTCTCTCACTTCGACTCATCCTTAATATCTGTAAATAAGAATGATTAGAACACCTTAAGAAACAACTGCATAAGGAGTTCAAACCCTTCTAAACTACTATATTATATATAGTAATCATCCATCAAATTACAATTACGTCTCTCTTACGTAGTTACATCAGCGAGCGTTGGCTAAAATCGATTAACCAAAGCTCTGATACCAAATGTGACGACCGCCCATGACTCCCGCACCAAATCAAGGAAATAATGCGCTAAAAGGTGTGCCAGGCAGCCATGGACGATAGTCAGGGTAAAACAAAACAGAAGAATCTCTATCGCATAACTCACAGCGCATGGATAAAATATAATAGAGAAATATAATATAGTGAAGCTCCATAGAACAGAACATCATCATATAAGCATCACAGTAGTTTTATACAATCATCTACACAAATCCATACATGAAAGCCTCACTACAAATCACTCAACCAAATACAGCAACGGATACCCAGTACATATAGTAAGAAAACTAATATGCAAAGCCTCCTGCTCGTCTTCGTCATCTTTAGCGTAGAACTCCTAGCACAGCACCTGTCACCTGCTACCTAGTCTGCCCATCCCGACATGGATGAACAGCCCAAGGTAATAAGAGGAGACATAAAACCTTGAGTCAGACAAAGTCTTAGTGAGCAGTAAATCAACTATCAAGCATACCAAAAGAGCATAAAGGATAAAAGGAATAGGAACCAAACCATCCCACTCCACCTCTTTCTACAGTGATAGCCCCAGACATACACTAAGGAGAAGCAAGCATAACAACATAGACAATTAAGGTAAAGCGAATACCACTCGAGTCAAGGACGATGTTTTCCAAATACAAACCCCCAAGGCCTAAACCAAGATCAGATAAGCACCCAGAAAACACCGCTCTTGAAGCCGAATGATAATACAACCAAACATCCATGACTCTGGCTATCACTGTTATCCTTGCCTCGATTTCACCGTTAGTTGAATGACCATCTGTCAAGGGCTAATGGTAACCCCGGTTCTAACCATAACTCCGCACACTGCCTTGTGCCTAGGACTTATCTACTTTGCCCAGAGTACTCAACTACCTACCTGTAGTCTTTTGGGTGTCCCGACTACCTACCTGTAGTCGTTATGGGCGCCCCATGTACTCTTGCTTTTGAGCATGCTAGAACCTTCAACAACGACGAGATCCAAGCCTCCTGGCCATCCTTCTTGACGACTATCCTCATACAAGCTCAAGCTACCTCTTGAACAATTCATTATCAACCAACTTGAACTACCCTTCAAGTTATCAACATGCTTGGAATGATCCCTGCTTGGATTAAGCCAAAACTCACATCATACTTCGCTTCATCGCATCAAAGTAAAGTCTCAACTCAACAACATGGTTTGCCTCATCAAATCATGGCAAAGTCCCATCTCAACATCATCCAATCTATACATATGAGCTTCAACATCCGCTACATATGCCTTAAGCAGCTTTCACCATTCAAGAGCCTTCTTCCATAGCTTTTGAATCCTCTTCCATCCTCTTGTTCCAAATCAACTACTAGCTAACTTGGAAACAATCAAATCAATCATACATTCAAATATCAATCATTCAAACAAGATCTAACAAGCAATATAAGCAATATCAACTATAATGGCAATTTCGTAAATAAGTGAGCAAAAGTCCAACATATGTGAAACCATAGTTTTTAGCATAGATCTATCAAATATAAAACATGGGTTTTGTCTCTAATACTTGTTAAACTAACTTGCATAAGTAAACATCTTCAAAAACCATGGATCTAGACTTCGATCTAAGAAAAATGCATGAAATCTCTAACTTTAACACCCAAACATGCCACCAATCCAATATACTCCTTTGGATCCGCGTGAGAGATAACTACCACTCACCAAATCACCAAAACAACCTAAAATCAATCAACTTCAGATCTGGACAGCAAGGACTTGAGCTTGATCCGGAGAAATTTCACTTGAAACGGTGAAATCTAGCTTCTTCGGATGAAAATCTTCAACTTTGGCTCTTGATCTTTGATCTTGATCTTCAATCTTCAATGGATGTAAGCACTTGATAGAAGAAGAGAAAGAAGTGAAGAAAATACTGTAGTCGAGTTTCCAAAATGGCATCACTTCGTCGCTTCGAAATCCGGTGCCAAAAAGTGAGCCGAACCCCTCTATTTATAGGCTGGAACCTCCCTGAGTCGTCGCCCCATGAGTCGGTCCCGACTCATCATGAGTCGTCCACGACTCATCTCCTGCCGACTCATCCTTGCCGACTCACGACCTAGCACAGCCGACCCTGCGACTTAACTATAAAACATATACTGCCGACTTAACACTAACCCAGATGCCGACTTAAATTCTACCGACTCAAAGACCTAACGACTCAACACAGCAAGAAGGTCACACGACTTAAGACACATACGACTTATCCCGGCCGACCTAAGCCTAATCCTTATCCCACGAGACACGACTCAAAAGCCTAAGTCCCCAACGACTTATCCACTAAGTCGGCCCACCGACCTAAGCCTTAGATCTTATAGACCGTTAACCCCTATAAGCCGCTACAACCTTAAGTCGTCTAAGCCCCTTGAGTCGGTCCCTATGAGTCGGTCACGACTCATCACCTAACTTGCTAACTCGCACAAGCCTATAGGTCGTTACCCCTCTTAACTCGTTAGCTCCTTAGGTCGTATAACTTCCTGGGTTGGCCAAAGCCTTAAGTCGTTACTTCCACTAACTCGTACACGACCTAACCACTATCCCACTAAGTCGTGTACGACTTAGACCCTAGGCCCACTGAGTCGTTATCTCGTATATTTCCTTAACCCGTTAGCTACCTTGCACACAGTTGACTCGTGCCCAAGCTAACTCGCTAACGACTCATAGTTTCTTAACTCGGCAACCCTATGAGTCGGTCACGACTCAAGCTAGAGGCAACACAATCAACACTATCGACCTGCAAATTCTACGATTTATCGACACGTAAAATACGGGTCGTTACATTCAAGAGTTATAAAAACTTTTTGTTGGTAAAAATTCCATGACCATCTATATTTCTATCATATTTCTAACGACCATCACTCATCAAAATATAGTTTGTCAATATATGGTATTTTAAACAGGAAACCATTCATTTTTCATTTTTTATTTTTTTTTAAGAAGATCCAAAGTATTCACTCTCATTTAAAAGTCCTCACAGTTATGAATGGGTGAATTACTTGGAATTTTTGATTATGTGCTTCCATGCTCATTTAAATATCCTCATGGTTATGCATGTATGGAACTCGTATCAAAATTGATTTATTAAATAAACAAATTGATTCTAATCCTATTTAAAAGTCCTCACGGTTATTGTGATTAGAAGAAACTTGAATTCAATTTTTATAAAAAAAATTAGAATACTACTAATCTCATTTAAAAGTCCTAACGGTTATGCATGGTTAGTAGATATTCAAATTCTTGATATAAATATACCACAAAAGACATAACTATATAGTTTTATATGATGACATCATCCATATCACTCTAAAGTGGAATATGCGTCAAATAGAGTATTTATGATTTTTGTTTGATTATTTATTGAAATTTAATATTTATATTCGATTGAATTTTAATGTTGTATTAATGTCTATCACTTTATCTCTATTTTTTTTTAACACTATTACTCTTTTGTTGATAACAAAAGGGAAAGAGAAATGTTAAGATTTTGACAAATAAAGGTCAAATATTTTCTATTTGCATCTAGGCACATTTTCATGTTTTTATTCATGCATATATGAAGGGGGAGCTTTGTGTAGAGAGGGATCATTCAAATAGAAGGAGCAAATTGAATGATCAAATACATTTAACAATTCCATGACTTAGAATCGGTCTAACCCATATACTTGTGACTAATTCTTACTCAATCACCTTGTAATCTCATTCAAACAAGATCAAACCAATAATCAATGCTATAAAGTGGACGCAGGCTTAGTTAACAGCCGAACCACTATAAAAATCTCTTATCTCATTTACCTTTTTGCCATTTTCTATCATATTTGCTCTTTTCTGGCAGGGTTGGTGCTTTCATATCATATTCCAGGGTGTTGGTTGTGTTAACAACTATATACTTGTACTAGATAATACATTGTCCACTATCAAAACTTGACCTATTTTGACTTGAAAAGTATGTAAAAGCTTCATGATTTCATATGGTTCGAGATCCCCGAAAGGACTCATTTCCATGAAATGTAGTTTGCTTTTAAGGATGTATATTTGAGATCCCGGTGGGGATACTTATATTTGGTCGCATACTTCTAAAAGAACTAGAATTAAGTCAGCCAGGAGTTCATCATTGTAGTTTGAAGACACCAGTTTCGGATAAGTATAATTTATCCAAACCACTTCAAACTAACAAACACTTCATATTCTTAATCACTATGAAGCATGCTATGAAATTCTTCTATCTATCTCGGTGGTGATTACAAAATGGAAGGTATTAAGTTTGTGTGTTTATACGATTTTGGAACAACTTATATGGATGAATATTAACATTGCATTGTTGTTCGGAAGGCATGTGTTAGTATTTTGAGATGGGTTTGATAAAAATGGTAATCATTGCCTCAAACCTCACATCGAAAATGGCTAAAACATGGAATATGTCACAAGGCTATGTAATTCACTACCATTAGGGTGTGATCATCCCAGATCTAGATTAATATTTCTTTGAATGTATGTTTTGGACCCAGTACGGTTGTTGATTGCAACTGAGGGATGATTATATTCGATACTTTCTAAGAAGGGGTATACAGGTATTGCCATGTAAGGGGTTCATGTGAGGCCCTTTCATTTTCTCTAGAGATGTATTATGATAGGCAGTACCCCAGTAGCCTTGTCATAGTTGAAATCCATTTTTCAATACGTGCGTTATGGACTCAATTATGTCAAATACTTGAATGTTAGATGCAAGCATTTCAGCTATATTATATATTTTTTAAAACTTAGGCATTAATAATAATATCTCTGATTTTAAGTATAAAGGTTTTGGTTATTGTAAGGTAAAAACTCATTCGTATTTATGTGCGGCGCAATCTTACGAGGTACCTTAATTTTTCATAAAGCATATGTTTTAGGTTTACTTATACCAGACCCATGTCTAACCCAAAGTTTTTCTTTCATTCTCTTATACTCTTATGTACTCTAATTTTTTAGTAGCCAAGTAGTACAGGTTCTTACTGATGCATTTTGGAGGAGCATAGATCAGAAGGTTTAACCATTATCTAGTTATCTATTTATTCTCACTATTTGTATGTAGTCATGTATTAGCATTTTAGAGGCATGCAATTATAACCGTCCCTGACTTAAGTTAGTTCTTACTGTAACTTTGATGTTTCATTTCGGAAGTGACTGTAAGTACTATCCTTTGTTATATTATATATGATTTCCAGTTGTTATGAGATTCTATGTTTCTTTCTTCTTGTTTGTTCTTTTTTTACCCTACGTTTGTCTTTTAGACGTTTAGATGATCTTCACATGAATACCATTGATATATTAAGTGTCGTCTTTAGTAAGAAAGGTGAATCATTATAGGAATAGTATGCAACTTAATCTGGGAATTTGAAATCAGTCCCAACTAATTACTATCAAAGAACGTTTGTAAACGGGTAGAGTTTATTCCAGATCTATAATTGGATTGTAAATTAGGTGGCCCTAATTGACTTGGAATATGTTTTTCTATATTTTAATTTATTTGGAGTGATATATAGTTCAATTATATTTATTTTCATGTAATTTCTGTAAATTATTAATTCCACATACGTATAAAAAGTGCGTCATTTGAATTAATAAGGACTATACCAATAAGAAAAGAGCTGTTTAAAGTATAGATATTATTCTCTGTAGTTTACACTATCTATTTCAATAAAAGAAGAGAAATAATTCCTTTTAATTTGAAATGAAGCAAGACCTCACTTTTTTTAATTTATGGAAAGCAACAATGGTAATCCTTTTTGAAAAGGTAGCTCTAATAAATTAAAATGTGGAAAGGAATGTTCTCGTTTAGGAATTAATAGTCTAAAATAGGAAAATATATATACATATAAATGCACTTGGCGATTAAAAATAAAAATTCATATACGTTGTGTAATTTATGATGATATTTGTATTAGTTATCAATAATGTAATGATTGTTGCAATAGGAGGTTGAAAAAGAAAGGAATAGTAAATCCAAAATTTATGGAAAATAAAAACATATTTAATGGGCAATAAATTCTACTTCCCCGGCAACTATGCCAAAAACTTGTTTAACGATGACAATTGGATTGATGGGGAATGTATCGGTCGAGGTTGGTGATTGCAAGGGTTTTCGAATTGGGAATTGGCGAAGATGGTTGTTTTGGATTTCGGTCAGTGACTGGGCTTTGGAGGTGAGGCACAGGCAGTGTGTCAGGCGGTTGCTCACTAGTGGTTATTGGTTATAGGCAGTGAGTTTGAACTGTATGATGTAGGGGCGAACTATCAAGATTAGGCACATAAAAGGTCACAAACTCTTCAAATTTCCTTAATTCTTTTTGCAACTTTTAAATACATGAAAAATACATATAAACACAGATAAAAACACAAAAATATGATAAATGCACAAAAATAAATAAATAAATTTTTATTAAATATAATTAAATTAAGAAAATAGAAAAAATTGAAAACTAGGCATTAAAAATAGAAAATAAATGCAATAAACTTTGGAAAAAAATCAAGCATCACTTTAAAATATTTAAAATATAAAATATATACTTAACATAATATATTTCACACGTATATATATAAATTAGAATAAGATATGACAAATAAAACTATTATTTATATAAATTAAAATAAACAATATTGTTGAATAAATCAATTAATACATAATATTGTAAAAAGCATAACTTTCTCAATATAAATCAGATTTCAACGAAATGAAAAGCAGTATTCTTGAAATTAAATGTATTTTCATAATGAAAGATAAAATTCAAAATTTTAAATTTTAAATTTAAAAGTCAAAGTTTGACCGATTTGATCAAAAATACACTTTTCTAGAAATATCCTATTTATTCAGGTTTGAAATTATAATTCACACAAAAATCAAAATATATATTTAAAATAACAAAATTTATTCATTTTAAGAAATATAATAAAGTTTTAAATCAGGAGTTTCAATTTAAATAATTAAAATAAACAGTTAAAATAATTACAAAATACTGGGCTGTTACATTTAGCCTCTCATATTTGTTATCAAATCAATAAATGTATCTTGCAACATTAAATGAAAACAAGATGAAAAAGAGAGCAAAATGGGAAAAAAAAAGCTAAGTAAAGAAATAAACACTAATCTACTTGCATGTATAAATGAAACTACACTATTAGCATGAAAGGAAATAAAAAAGAAAAGAGAAGAACATGTATTGAAATTGCATTAAAAAAAGAATTGCATAAAAGAAGAAATGGCTAAGTAGGCATAAAAAGAAAGAGAGCTCTCATTTTGTTTTCCTAAGAGAAGAGAGCCTAAAAGAGAGACTAAAGAAGAGGAGGTTACATGAAGCATAAAGGATATTATACAAGTTAGAAACCCTAATTCATTTTTTAGGGAATGCCAAAAATACCCTTGAGGTAGTGTGGCCACCAATTGATCATTAGAATTCCTTAATCCCCCACTTAAATGTGCATGAAACTATAGTAGCCTTTTAGCATGTGCATTAGCTCCTAATTGAAAATCAAGGTAAGTGAGTGGGGTCCTCCATGATCATCACTTTGAATTATTTCCATCTTCATTTGTTCTCTTCACTCTTGTGCATGCATATATCATCATGAAACCACTTGTAAAATTCACCAAATTTCCTACAAACCAACATAGAAAATTCCACGTAAATTTTCATAATTTAATAAATGCATAAAAATGGCCATTTTGCCTCTATATGAAGATGAATATGTGACAATTTGAAAATATTTGGATTTTGGTTTAAACAAGTTAAAATACCCAATATGATCATTTATTTAGTTTAAATAGACTAAATATGGTGGTAAAAATATGCACATTTACGTGCACATCACAATAGGAGGTTGAAAAAGAAAGGAATAGTAAATTCAAAATTTGTGGACAATAACTACATATTTAATAATAAATTCTAGTGAATAGAGAGTTAAAGTAATTAATTGAGGACTAATTAAGAATTTAATGTGGCATTTATGGGGAAATTGAATAGGCGTAGTAAATGAATTTTGAAACGAGAACAGAATATCATTAGAGATCATCCAATTGACCATTAATGACTATTATTATGGACAATGGACAGTTATTAGACATAAGAAGGAAACGAGGAAACCAAAGCATAAGCGTATAAAGTAAGAATAGTTACGTTGTGAATAAGTAAGTATTAATACTATAAAATACATGTAGAAGGCAATATAATTTTCATAGTAGGAAATTATATAGCTTCAACTATACGTTTAAAATGAGCATGAATTAGTAGGCATAGCCCAACACTTAGGATTTGGACGATAGGTTTGGTTTAGTGGGTTAGGATGCAAGGTCAGTAGAGTTACACAAAAGAAGTCAGCACTTCATCTAAAGGCTGCCAGCAGTTGTATATACTTACAATTGTTGTGAGATATCTTCAACTATAGGACCCATGGAGAAGGGAATGCATTGTGGATAGATGAGGGAAAAATATGCCGAGGGTTTGCCTTAGATTTGAAGTATTAAACGACCCAGTACTTTTAAGGAATGGGGTCTTCTTCATTTCCGATGAAAGGTATTAAGTAACCAAAAGGGGCATTTTTTCTTGACATACTTAGGTTAGTCTAAACGGGATGTTAGCTATGGAAGGTCGGCGAGTTGTGTCGGCATTTTGTGTAGGTATTTAGTAGTAGGCGTAGCATATAAGCTATGACCTCCAACAGTCTTGAGCGAGTGATAGCAAAGACTTAGGTTATGCCCTGACGTATTTTGCTTTCTACTAGTGTAGAATCTATATGGGAGACGCACAGACTTTAAAGTAGATGATTAGATGAATTTTTTTATCGAAGGTGGGTTAGTTAACTCGTAGATGTGTCTTTAAGATGCATCAATAGTTCGATAGTTAAATTATATATATATATATATATATATTATAGAGCAGTATATAGGTGTCATTGGTCTTTAAATTTTATATATATATATATATATATATATATATTATAGAGCAGTATATAGGCGTCATTGGTCTTTATAGTTAGGACCGATTTACTAGTATTTACGTTACGGAGGGTCAGCTCCGTGGACTGAGGTATTAAATGGTCGTTGGGTCTGCCTCCTCTTTATTTAAGAAGCATTAAGTGGTCGGGGTATTTAGGTAGTGAAAAGGTTAGACATATATGCAGAAAGGCATGTGCGTGTGTGTTTATACATCGGAGGAGTTAGACATATCGTACGTGCACACATAGGATTTAATGGATTAGCCACAAGTAATAAATATAACACTTAAATGGAAATAAGTAAGCATAAATTAATGGTATAGGTAGAGTATGTAATTTTTCAATCACTAGAATGTTGTTCTTGTAACGACCCAGAATTTTCGATCCCGAAAATTCCAGGTAGTTAGAAAAAGAAGAAAAGAGAAAGAAGAAAAGAAGAACAGAAACATCAACATCTCACATTCGTAGTGGACAAAATATAATATCAAATAAAATAACAGTTTTACAAAGAAAAACTGTATCAGTACATTTATATTTTTATACATCAGCCTTACAACATTTACACAACACTGGACAATTTAAAACAACATGTCCCAGATATACAACTATATATCACAGTGGAAACTCTCTATACGTTCCTGCCATCCAGCTCGCCTCCTGAGCTCCAGAACGTCCTTACCTGAAAATCTGTAATACTCGGTCTAACCCGAGCATTACGTCAAAGTAACACCCTGGTCAGGCTGGAAACCAGCGTGAGTAAACCCATCTAACATAGAATACAAAAGCATACAACCTATATAAACTCGAGTAACTTGTATCAATTAACAACTTCACAAGTCGTTATAGACATCTCTTACAACACACATCAATTGCTAAGTACCAAAACTTAGATTAAATGGTCTAATTCGCTTAAATATTCTATTTCAGCCTATTGATTCAATATATCAATTTAAAAAGAATCAAAGTGGTTTCGGGTATTTACTAATACCCGACTCAGGTCTCTTCGAATTCAATACCATCTTAATCCAAGTTATTCAAGTGAAATGCAATTCAACTTTAAATACAAGATGTCACTCTTACATAGAATTTCATCATAGATAACCATATTATCATTGTTCAACCCAACATATCATATTACAAAAACATTTCATGTCACATAGCATCACAATCACGTACCAGGGATGACAAATAATCCAAGGTATTCAAATATCATTCAATCATCCATAAGCAAGATAAATTAGTCTTACCATTTATAATTAATTTAATTAACTACCAATGAATTAAATTAATTACTTTATAAATCTTGCTTATTTAGCATTAATTAATTATACTCAATTAATTGGTCATCCATTAATTATTCATCTTGATTAATCATCCTTGATTAATTATTCTTTAATTACCTTAAGTAACTTCTCTTTAATTAATTACACAATTAATTATTCTCAAACCCATCATATTAATTAACCTTTAATTACCCTCTTGATTAATTACCCAAATTAATTATCCGACAATCACTTACATTGATTAATTATCCTTTAATTAATCACACTTATTAATTTATTGACCCTTAATAAATTTCCTTAATTAATCAATCCTTTATTTACTTACACTAAGCAATTAATAATTAATTACTCTATTAAGTAATTGCCATTTTATTAATTACTTTCTTCGGGTAATTATCCCATGGGTTAATTAAACTTTGTTTATTAATTAAATTAACCCTTAATTATCATCGAATTAATTATCTTTTCACAATTTAATCTTTTAATTACTTACATTAATTATCCTCAAATCACTTAAATTAATTAAAAATCTTTAATTTCTTACATTAAGTAATTAGCTTTTTATTACTTAAGATCTTATTCAATTGCAGATAATCCATTTATCTCAATTTATTACTTGATTATATTTATATCTTATTAGATGATATGCATGAAATTAATTTATACGAAATCACTTGAGTCCCTTTTGATTAGTTTAGTTCAATACCTTTATCTTAAGCACTTACTTAATTCATTTGAAAGCATTTAGGGATTTATTTAAATAATTAACTTGATAATAATAAATTATTACCAAACAATTTAAAATTCAAAGAGAATTAACTTTAATAATTAAATTTTTGAAAACCTGCTTATAAACATGATCAATACCTTATATTGAACTTGTTAAATTTCTCTTTCAAAGATGCTTGCTTTTGAAAACTTGATAACAACCAGAAAAAGAACACGAGCCAACAAAGAAAATTCTCGAGCCAATTCTCAAAATTTCCGAGCTTAGATCCAAGTTACCACTTCTTCTTCCTTTTTTTTTAAACTTAGCTTAAATTTTAAACTGCTAAAGGTTGTTAACATTGACCGTATTCCCGAAGTAAATCTCGAGCAAAACCCACCATTCTGCTTAGTTCCTACTCGAGCACCATCGTCTTCTTCTCAACAACAACTGACACACCTAAAAATTCTCATGCACGTGCACATCACCATGCCGACGATCTGATCATCTCTATTGCCATAAACACCTCGACGATGATCTACCTAAGCCTCACAAACACCCAGGTTCCTCGATTCCATCGAAGATTGAAAATGAGTCTGTTGATCGAACTGGAACCCATACCCTGACCAGAAAACTCATTGCCGTAGACAATCCCAAACATCAACCACCATGCCATCACACCCAAAGCTGCACCATATCACAACGCATCGATTCCCAAAGTCCGACACTCTCCGATCATCTGTGGAGGTCGCAAAACTCACGAAACGTCGACGAACCCAAACTACTGCTTAAACCCTACTGGCACTTCGCTGCACCACCACGGCGAGTCAGACCATCGCCTACTATTTTCTATTAACCCCCGACCTTCAACCATACTCCAACCAAGACCCCGACACCTATTATCCCGCCGATCGATGGAAATTGAAATTAAACACAAATCCGATCATCTCGAAATTCCACCTCCATCCCAAAATTTAAAATCGTAATAACATGATCGAAATTCTTCATTTTCAATTTCAAATCAGATTATACAATTAAGACTTATAATTTCGAAACTTGATTTTCTAACACAAAATGATTTTCACTATACAAATTTCCAGTTGATTTGCTAATTAATTTTACTTGTTTTTATTTTTACAATTTGTACGATGTCAACACAAACAACCTCCTTTTAATCATCATGTGTTCAAAGAGATCATGGAAAAAGATATTAAATTTTGATTGAAATCTACACTGTAAATTTTTAACAGGGCATGTGTAAACCTAGACACGGACATGCAAATCAATTTCTACATATATATATTACATACATACATATATATATATATATATATATATTTAGGCAGTCATACAAACAAATTTCACACATAATTTCAAATATTCATCTCATACAAACAAATTATAATAGATTTAAGACCTTGTAAAGAAATTTTACTCAACATATTCTGTTTCAACAGAGCAGATTTTTTTCTGTAATTTTTTTTTTGTTGAAGAATCATCTTTAAATTTTTTCCTGGAATTAATTTTAGATTAAATACTTTGTCATTACAACCAAGTTTTTACACTTTTAGGTCTAAACAGAATTAAAGAAGAAGACGTTGAATTTTATCAAGGTTTTAAAAAAACTATACAAATATAACAAAGCTAGTAATTAAATTTCAAACCTGCACATCCAATATGTTCAGATAAATATACCTATAATCTATATTAAACCATCATGAAAACCATTTATCACATTATAATCAAACATTAATTGCATAAATCCATATTTCAAATCAGATTTAAACCTTTCAAAAGAAGTTTTTTTAACTCACCTGTTTTGAAAATGAAGAACAGAGCACTCCATTTGAAACATGAATGCCTTAGCTTCTTTGATTTGAAAACTCTAATGCCTTTGCTTAAAAACTGGAGTTGCTTGTCTCAGATTTTGCATGCAGCAAACAAATTCTAGGTTTGAAAAAAAATGCTCAAGCTTTTGAAAATCTCTGATTTAAATGAGATGCTTGCAGATTTTTTTCTTCTCCTCAGATTCAGGAAAAAAAGAAACAGGCTTTGATCTTTGAACTTGCCTTTGAAGATAGTTAACAAGTTTCTGGTTTTTATCTTTTAAATGGATTACAGGGTATTGAATTCATTTTCTGGTTTGAGGAGGATGTTTGCAGATTTTGTTTTAAGAATTGGATTTGAGTTCTCTTAGTTTTTTAGGAGAAAATAAGAAAAGGAATGAAGTTTTAAGAAACATACGTTTATATAAGTTAATTTTTGTGATTTATTAAAAATAAAAGGAAATTTTTTTTTTAAGGTGAAACTTCTTCTCATCTCAACATTTGTCATCTTGAATTAGTATTTACTTAACACATGTTATTAGGTTACTTAATATATTAACACATGCCATATGTATTATTTTATTTTATTTAAATGTTAAATAAAAAGTTTTACTTAATTTATTTATTCTCATGTAAAGGTATAAATGAATTTCTTTTCTTTAAAGAAAATGTAATAAAACTAATTATATATAAATAAAAGCTTATCCAAATATTTTTAAAATGTCTATCTTTTGAATTTCAAAACATGAATATTCAAATTCAAATTAAACTTAAAATCCAATAAAAAACAATTTGATATATGCATATATTAAACAAACACAATTTTAGTTTGTATATAATAATTATATAAATTAATCCAATTATTTATCTATTACAGATACTTCCGAAATTCGGATTATCACAGTTTTGATCCTCCATTGCAACCCACATGATAGCTTCAAAGAGATTGAATATAGGATCAAGACGGGAATAGTGGATGGAGAAGTCTTCTGATTCATGCTCAGTGCAGACAAGGCAATTAGACATCCAAGGAGTAATATCGATTCCAAGATAGTAGCCTTAGTCAGTATGCGTATTCTATTATATTAGTCAATTCCGCTATGAATTTATATTGATTGCTCTCTGATATGCTTGTGTTTATTATAGGTTACCAAAACCAACGATTTGTACCATAATGGACTTGGGTTTCGATTTAGCCAAAATTCAGGACTATTATGGCATGGGTTGTTACAGAAAGAATACTTGATTACTAAACCCAATCCTAGACTGTTTTTCTAGACACCCATCGGATAGGTACATATAGATATTGAGATTGAAATCTATTTTAAAAGTTAAGCCAATTTTATAAGTGACCCGTCCACTTTTTATTTAAATTTAAAAACAGGTATTCCGAAGCAGCTAAACTCACATAAAATATAATTTGACCATAAACTCAAATTGCCAAACAGTATGATATGTATCAAAGGACACCAAATGCTTGATATGCTATGATGAAAAAAATCAGCTAAACTGTACTCTAATCCATTATCAAGATCATTAGGATCATGCGAAGACAAACTAGAGGCCTTGTTTATGATTTTCAATAGAAGTATGAAGGGGAAATTTGGTTGATGTAGAGTTGGCGGTGGAGAATGTAGTGGGAAGAATAGCATCAAGCTTGGCAAGAACAGATGGGCAAGGAGAGGGAGTGGAAGGATGTGACACCCCACCCGAGACGCACGTTAGTAAAGGAAATTAACAAGTAATTCTGTCTACTGACGCAGAGAATAAGGCTGGATAGGAGTGACCAACATAGCATACAATAGCTATGAACTAAACATGTCAAGTATGTGTCAAATTTTTTTTTCATTACCTCATGTGTGGTTGACACGTCTAGTGCATAACTATTGCACACTACGGTGGCTATATAACATTTCAGAAATAATGTAATATAATATGTGTAATTATCAAAGTCACAGAAAAGCAAACCCGGATCAGTCATATACATACATAACGATCACCATACATATCCATAGAATACATCATACAAGAGTAACTACTAGGTAGCTAAGTGTCAAAATATACATCCCAAAAATATTCAAGTGATCATAAAGGAGTAGTCCCAAAAGACGAAGACTAGCTAGCCAAAATATACATATATGTGTCCCACAAAAAGTATCAAGCTGAACTGGAGGCAAAGGAAATCCAAGCTAACCTGCAACTCGGTCTGACCCGAATGCAAAAGAAACACACGGGTCAGGCAACTAAACTCATCAGTAGATAAGGAACTCTAGGATAACAAGTAAAGGAAAGCATTCATTCTGTTGTACCCAACAGAATAAATGAAAGGTTCAATGATAATCAAGGGAGAGGTCAAGCTAATATTCTAATATCATGCATAAGTGCAAATGTGATTAAGTTAAGTAAATTATAATAAACATCCATGAAATCATGAAATCTCATAAATCTCTAACAAGTCATGATATGATCTAAATAATCATGGACCACAAAATAATATCGCCTTATTCATATATAAGGCTATAGAAATCATCAAATTCCGATAAAGCATAAAGCATCAAAAGATAATTTTGCACGTGCTTTTGAATCTCCACTAGTACTATACTTTGGTACCAACAATCGTGATGATCGGGATCATGTCATCTAGATAAATCTTGACAATCTTGACGACTACGTAGCCTATAATTTAATCAATCCCAATCGGTGACGTCAAAGACCCGAGTAATAATAAATTCTTGATTTAGGGTATAATTCAAATCTTGATTCCCCAATAAACTCGTGGTCTCATAGTACTAGTCAAATCTTGAATGTGTATCAACATCGAGACTAGGAACCCATAAGGGTATAATCCACGTCCCATACCATGAGTTATCACCTAATGGTTTACTAATCACTCGTTGGTTCCACAATAGATAAAATCATAAATCAATACAATCACAATGCCTCATTTCATCGGCGAATGTAAATAATCAACTCATAGCAATTCCGCTACGATAAACCAAAAATAGATTCAAACTTGTCTCATTTCATCGACAAGTGAAAACCCAATCAAAACTATAAAATCATAATCAACCATAATTGGTTTTGCCTCATTTCATCGGCGGAAGCACTATAATCTTGATAGTCCATAATCAATATACTCGAATCGGGAGTTCTCGGTCTACTTCCACATATTAGCTAATCTTGCTAATACGGGACAAATGCTCTAAATAAACCTCAAGGTACCACATAGTGGTTAATAATCTTGGAGGATCTCAAAAAAATTCCTCGAATTCATTTCGATCGTACAAGTTTGTATTTAATCGATAAAGCAACTACGCACGAGTCCCATACCTCGCGGTTTTTACTAAATCGTTTAATATACTTTCTCATACGTTCGAACATTCATGAAAAATGATTAAAATTACTAAAATTATGCATAAAAGATTTTAGAAGAGAAAATGGGATTAAAATTTATAAAATATAGGTTAAATATAAAATAATTGTAGTATAATACTTTTAAAATGTTTAAAATAAAATGTTTAACATCATATTACCCAGATACAAATTGCATATACATGTTCATAGATGCAAACCATTTTCAATAGTTCAAAATCAACACTAGTCCATGCCACAAAACACAGGACAGCGAGGGACATTTGCAATTTTAGCATAGTAAAAATCAAAATCACAGAAAACACAACAAATGAAAGTTGTAGCCACTGAAGTAAGCTTTCCGAAACATCCAATATTATCAAATTCCGCTTAGAAACGAAAAATTTATGGAAGATTTCGTTTCTGCCTCAACAAAAGAGCAGATTTGATTTTGCTCTCAAGTTAGCAGTAGAAAAGTTCAATTTTGATATAGCTAACCTCAAAATTGCTGAAAACTCAACAAACAAAAGTTGTAGCCAATGAAATGAGCTTTCTGAAAAATCAAAATCATCTAATTCCGATTTGAAACACAAAAGTTATGTCAAAAATACTATTCAGCGAAATATATTTACGGTGCAAAACCCTCCCGTGTTTGCAACTTTCACAGCAAATTCAGAGGTCCAAATGGACTCGAAACTCGATGAAATTTGACATGAACAAACTAAATCAAGTGAAATACAATCTGAAAAAAGAATGGCATCAATCCGACATCGGATGAGCCAGATATGATTAAAAGAACAATGGACAGTTTCAGCAAAATATAGCTTTTCAATCAAAGTTTTTGTGCCTAAAACATCAACTAAGCATCAAAATGTTTTCAAGCAGCGCAATTCCTTTACTTACATTTGCTGAAAGTATTTTACTTACATTTACAATGAAGGAGGAGGTCGATTGAAGCCTCAAGATGGAGTATTTCAGCTGATGATGGCCTCTAAACTACCTGTAGAAGCTGAAATAAGAACATGCAGAATAGAATAAAACAAGTTGCCGCAAATTCACACCTAAATCAAAACTTTTGATGAAATTTATTGAGTATTGGATTTGATTACCTTTCTCTATTCTTATTTTGGTGAATTGCTTCTTGAATTAGCAGCAAATCGAATAAAGATTGGTTTTAATTGAAGGAGGCCATTGATTTTTTTTTCTTCTTCTTGTTTTCAATTTACTGTATGTTTCTTTTTTGAGAAAGAAGAGGATGAAGAGTACGTACAACTCTTTCTCTCCAACCAGAAGTCTCTAGATTAGGTAAATGGATCTCATTTCTTACCCAAATGTCCAAATGAAAATACTTAGTGAAAAATGCAAGGCTATGTATACATTATCTCTTATTTTAACACCATATACATACAATACTACATTTTTAATGCCAAATAAAATACATACATCAATTTGTTTTGGAATAAAATAGTTATTCCAATAAAATAAAACTTATTTTAACAATAAAAAGATAATTTTTACAATACAACCTCATTTTAACAATATTTTACAATTTACACAAATTTTAGTGTAAAAACACCATTTTTAACATAACAAACTAAATGAAAATTTCTTTCTTTACAAATAAATTTGCAATAAACAATTATAACACTTTTTAGTCATCAACTCTTATTTTTAAACCATATTTCATCTTTTATTTCAATAAAATACTTAATTTCTCTCTTTTTAAATTCATTAAAAGCTTTAATATAAGCAATAACTTACAACATTATTGCATAACTCAAATAAAAATCAACATTTGATCATTTTCTTTTCAAACTTAACAAAATAAAGCTTTAAAACTTTATTTCCATCTGTAAATATTTATTCCAACCATTAAATGTTGAAATAAATACTCAATTGATTTATTAACTTAAAGTTAACAAAAACCCAATGTTTATTCTTAAGTCACATTGTTTATTTGAAATAAAAAAATTAAAGCAAATTTATTTTTTCCATTTTATTTTCAATATTAAATCATAACTAACGTTATAATTTAATATCATAGGTAATCACCAATACCAGGGTTGTTACAAACTTCCCTCCTTATAAAAATTGCATTCTCGCAATTTCTAGAGGAAATCTGTATTGAACACAATTCATTTCATCAAACAAAAGAAATTTGATAACTTGAAGTGGAAAATTCTTACCTTCGGAGTGGGAAGATAAGAAATCAGGATACGATCGCTCAATAAATTCTCTGGTTTCCCAAGTGCAGTCATTGGGATTATCGGACCATTGAATCTTCACGAGCGGAACACTCTTGTTTCGAAGACGTCTAGTCTCTGAAGCAAGAAATCTCACAGGATGCTGCACATAAGATAGATCTGGAGAAACCTCCAACTTTTCTAAAGCGCGAGAATAAAGCACAGAATCTGGATCTCGTAGACACTTCCTCAACTGAGAGACGTGAAATACGTCGTGAACTCCAGAAAACTGATCGGGAAGTGCTACACGATAAGCAACAGGACCGATACGCTCTAAAATTGGAAATGGCCCAATATAGCGTGGTGCCAATTTCCCAGTCTGGCTAAAGCGTACCACTCCTTTCAAAGGAGAAGCTCGAATATAAACAAGATCGCCCACTGAGAACTCAAGAGGCCTCCTACGGTTGTCCGCGTAAGATTTCTGTCGACTCTGAGCCTCTTTCATTCTCTCTCGGATAAGATGGATCTTCTCAGATGATTCTCGAATAGATTCGGGGCCTAAAATAAGTTTTTCCCCCGACTCAAGCCAACAAGATGGAGAACGACACGGCCTTCCATATAAGGCTTCAAAGGGAGCCATGCCGATAGAAGATTGGTAGCTATTATTATAAGCAAACTCAACTAGAGGAAGATGATCCTCCCAACTACCACCAAAATCCAAGATACAAGCACGAAGTAGATCTTCTAAAATACGGTTCACCCGTTCAGTCTATCCATCAGACTATGGGTGATATGCCGTGCTAAGATTAAGCTTTGTGCCTAAAGCTTGCTGGAGACTCTACCAGAAGTGACTCGTGGAAAGAGGATCACGATCACACACAATAGATGAAGGAACACCGTGTAATCGCACGATCTCCTTAATATATAGCTTCGATAAAAAAGATGTCGTCTTATTCGACTAAATAGGAATAAAATGTGTAGACTTAGTGAGACGGTCCACAACAACCCAAATACTGCTATGGCCTGACCTCGAACGAGGTAAGCCATCAATGAAATCCATAGAAACTTGGTCCCACTTCCACAATGGAACCTCTAAAGGCTGAAGAAGACCGCTGGGTCGTTGATGCTCGGCCTTAATAAGCTGACAAGTCATGTAATTACTCACATAACTTGCCACATCTCGCTTCATGCCTTCCCAGTAATACAAGCGGCGCATATCAGCATACATCTTGCTGCTGCCTGGATGGATAGTATACTTAGAACGGTGACATTCAGCTAGAATGTCCTGCCTAAGTTCTGGAATAGGAGGCACGACTAGACGATCCTTCTTTCGAAGACACCCATGAATATCGATGCTGAAATCCCTTATCTCAATATTATCATGGGATTCAGACTTACACTTCTGAATAAGAGCATATATATTGGAGTCTTGCCGTTGAGCTTCGGCAATCCGATCTAAAAGAGTAGGGTGAGCTTCCATGCTATATAATAGAATATGAGAGTTGGATGTGGAAGCACGATCGTGAATATCACACATGGAAAGTGTCTCTAGAACTTTCCATTCTGAAATCATCATGGAAACAATAGCTGAATGCTTGCGACTCAAGGCATCAGCCACTCGATTCCCCTTGCCAGGGGTATACTGAATTTCAAAATCATATGAAGCTAGAAACTCGAGCCAACGCTGCTGGCGCATGTTGAGCTCCTTCTGGGTAAACAAGTATTTGAGAGACTTATGATCGGTGAAAAGAGTAAAGTGCTCTCCCAACAAATAATGACGCCACATCTTTAAAGCAAAGACAATGGCGGCAAGTTCTAAATCATGGGTAGCGTATCGAACCTCGTTCGGACGTAATTGCCTTGAAGCAAAGGCAACTACCCTATCCTTCTGCATAAGAACAGCGCCGAGGCCATTATGACTGGCATTGGTATAGACAATAAGATCCTGATTCCCTTTAGGGACCACAAGAACAGGAGCATTAGTGAGAAGCTCCTTCAATCTTTGAAAGGAAGCCTCACACTTATCAGACCAAGTATAGCGAACGCCTTTCTTCGTAAGGCTAGTCAATGGAAGCACAATACGGGAAAAGTCTTTGATAAAGCGGCGATAATAACCTGCCAAGCCTAGAAAGCTACGAATCTCATGAACATTCTCAGGCCTCTTCCAATTTTGGATGGCTTCGATCTTGGAAGGATCTACTGAAATGCCTTCGGAAGAAACAACGTGGCCCAAGAACTTAACTTTCTTTTCCCAAAAGTGACACTTAGAAAGTTTTGCTTTGAGTTGATGTTGTCGAAGAGTACTCAAAACAATTCTAAGATGTCGAGCATGGTCCGCTTCGGATTTTGAATATACTAGAATATCATCAATGAAAACAAGCACGAACTTATCGAGATATTCCTGGAATACTCGATTCATAAGGTCGACAAAGTAGGCAGGTGCGTTCGTCAATCCGAACAGCATGACGAGCCACTCATAAGAACCATAGCGAGTGCGGAATGCGGTGAGAGGAATACTATCTTCCGCGACTCGGAGCTGATGAAAACCAGTGGCAAGGTCTAACTGTGAAAAGACCTTAGCACCACATAATTGATCGAGCATGTCGTCGATCCTCGGTAAAGGGTAATGATTCTTGATGGTTAACTCATTAAGCTTGCGATAGTCGACGCAAATCCTAAGAGTTCCATCGGACTTCTTCACGAACACTACCGCGGCTCCCCACGGTGAAGAACTAGAACGAATAAAATGCTTGTCTTCAAGCTCGAAAAGTTGCTTTTTGAGTTCCTCATTCTCTCGTGCAGACATCCTCGTGGGAGGACGACTAACTGGCTGTGCGCCGGGAATAAGATCGATACAGAACTCTATAGCTCTCTTAGGAGGTAAACCAGAAACGGGCTCGAATAAATCTGAAAAGTCGCAAACGATAGGAATACGGGATACATTGTCGTCGTCATCTCGAGAATCAAGAGCGAATAAAGAAGCCATGGAATCACAATCGGAATCACGAAGCAAAAGAGATAACTGATCGGAAGAATCAGGATATCGAATATATAAGACTCGCTCCAAACATAAAATCCTGGCCTCGTATCGAACTAGCCAATCCATTCCCAGTATCATATCAAATCCAAGAAAAGGAATAACGTGCAGATTCGCATGGAAAGAAAAGCCACAAATCAAAATCTCAACATCGTCACAAAGCAAACTAAGAGTTGCATATCCTCCGATAGGATTCGCAATCCGTAAAGAAGTAAGCATGCAAGAAACATCTAACTGCAAAGCATCAACGAGTTCCTTCGATATGAATGAGTGGGACGCACTCGTATCGAAGAGCACTCTAATATAATGATCATGAAATAAAATAGAACCTTCCAAAACAGAGGAAGATGTACCTTTATGCTAAGAAGAATCACCAGAAGCAGATGTAACATTAAGCCGTCCCTGACGAGGTCCTTTCCCCTCCTTGGGGCAAGAAGCAACTAAATGTACCTCTTTCTTGCAATAGAGGCACCTTTTGGGTTTGGGACATTTTCTGATGATCAGGGGAGCCACCATTGAAACAAGCAAATGATTTAGCTGAAAGAGCTGGCTGAGACTGAGAAGAGGAACCACTATACTTCTTCTTCTTCTTAGAAGGAAAAGACTTAGGCTTGCCAAAGAACTTCTTCTTGTTCGGGTTGGCCCGAACACTAGTATCATCATCACTATCTTTTTCCCTCTCGACCACTTCAAGACGAAGGGCCGTATCAACAAGCTTCTCGAAAGAAAGCTCAAGACGAAGCATAAAGGGCCTTCTTCAAATACTTCTTGAGCCCGGAAACGAACATAATATTCTTCTTGTAAGGAGTGGAAATGTGCTCAAGACCATACTTTGAAAGACGTTCGGAAGAAGCAACATACTCAGAAATAGATAGCTTTCCTTGCTTAAGCTCAAGGAAACATCGAGCTAGAGTAGCTCTCTCAGAATCAGAGATAAACTTGAGCTCAAACCGCTCATGGAACCGATCCCACTCAAGTGAGGACTCATCAACCTCAGAAATCAGAAGATCATACCAATGAAGGGCTCGTTCTTGCAGCATACTAGATGCTACAAGAACCCGATGCCAGCTAGAAATCTCCATACGGGTAAAGATATGCTCATAAGAACTGAGCCAAGCCTCGACCTCAATAACAGACTCGGTGCCTTTGAAGGGCTTGCCACCTAGATGAGTAAAATCACTGCACATACGTGCGAAGGCAGACTTCTGCGGGGTAGAAGAAGAACCAGAAGCGGGAGACTGAATGCTCCACACAAGCTCTAGAATCTGGTCGGTAGACATGTATACGCCTTCAAGACGAGAACCACTGGACGGTCCCGCTGCTGGAGAACGTCCTCTACCACGTCCAGACATAGCTTTAAGAAAAGATAAGCTAGGATTATTCACAGGGTAAATATATATATATATTCATAAGAAATTCGAATGCGAAAAGTAAGGATTACTACGGAATAAAATATACATTCTTAGATGTATTCTTTTCTATTTACCCCAAAGGAATCGAAAAGGGACACACTTGAATTATGGGTAAAGACAAAGATAAGACAAGGTGAAACTGGTTGTGATTAATGGATGACACATGTAGATGTATAATATTAAATGTATGGTATCTCGTGTGTTGTTCTGTGTATATTACATTATTTTCTGAAATGACGCTCTGATACCAAGCTGTGATGCCCCACCCGAGACCCATGTTAGTAAAGGAAATTAACAAGTAATTCTGTCTACTAACGCAGAGAATAAGGCTAGATAGGAGCGACCAACATAGCATACAATAGCTATGAACTAAACATGTCAAGTATGTGTCAATTTTTTTTTCATTACCTCATGTGTAGTTGACACGTCTAGTGCATAACTATTGCACACTACGGTGGCTATATAACATTTAATGTAATATAATATGCGGAATAATCAAAGTCACAGAAAAGCAAACCCAGATCAGTCATATACATACATAACCATCACCATACATATCCATAGAATACATCATACAAGAGTAACTACTAGGTAGCTAAGTGTCAAAATATATCCCAAAAATATTCAAGTGATCATGAAGGAGTAGTCCCAAAAGACGAAGACTAGCTAGCCAAAATATACATATATGTGTCCCACAAAAAGTATCAAGCTGAACTGGAGGCAAAGGAAATCCAAGCTAACCTGCAACTCGGTCTGACCCGAGTGCAAAAGAAACACACGGGTCAGGCAACTAAACTCATCAGTAGATAAGGAACTCTAGGATAACAAGTAAAGGAAAGCATTCATTCTGTTGTACCCAACAGAATAAATGAAAGGTTCAATGATAATCAAGGGAGAGGTCAAGCTAATATTCTAATATCATGCATAAGTGCAAATGTGATTAAGTTAAGCAAATTATAATAAACATCCATGAAATCATGAAATCTCATAAATCTCTAACAAGTCATGATATGATCTAAATAATCATGGACCACAAAATAATATCGCCTTATTCATATATAAGGCTATAGAAATCATCAAATTCCGATAAAGCATAAAGCATCAAAAGATAATTTTGCACGTGCTTTTGAATCTCCACTAGTACTATACTTTGGTACCAACAATCGTGATGATCGGGATCATGTCATCTAGATAAATCTTGACAATCTTGACGACTACGTAGCCTATAATTTAATCAATCCCAAACGGTGACGTCAAAGACCCGAGTAATAGTAAATTCTTGATTTAGGGTATAATTCAAATCTTGATTCCTCAATAAACTCGTGGTCTCATAGTACTAGTCCAATCTTGAATGTGTATCAACATCGAGACTAGGAACCCATAAAAGTATAACTCACGTCCCATACCATGAGTTATCACCTAATGGTTTACTAATCACTCGTTGGTTCCACCATAGGAAAAATCATAAATCAATACAATCACAATGCCTCATTTCATCGGCGAATGTAAATAATCAAGTCGTAGCAATTCCGCTACGATAAACCAAAAATAAATTCAAACTTGTCTCATTTCATCGACAAGTGAAAACCCAATCAAAACTATAAAATCATAATCAACCATAATTGGTTTTGCCTCATTTCATCGGCGGGAGCACTACAATCTTGATAGTCCATAATCAATATACTCCAATCGCGAGTTCTCGGACTACTTCCACATATTAGCTAATCTTGCTAATACGGGACAAATGCTCTAAATAAACCTCAAGGTACCACATAGTGGTTAATAATCTTGGAGGATCTCAAAAAAATTCCTCGAATTCATTTCGATCGTACAAGTTTGTATTTAATCGATAAAGCAACTACGCACGAGTCCCATACCTCGTGGTTTTTACTAAATCGTTTAATATACTTTCTCATACGTTCGAACATTCATGAAAAATGATTAAAATAACTAAAATTATGCATAAAAGATTTTAGAAGAGAAAACGGGATTAAAATTTATAAAATATAGGTTAAATATAAAATAATTGTAGTATAATACTTTTAAAATGTTTAAAATAAAATTTCTAACATCATATTACCCAGATACAAATTGCATATATATGTTCATAGATGCAAACCAATTTCAATAGTTCAAAATCAACACTAGTCCATGCAACAAAACACAGGACAGCGAGGGACATTTGCAATTTTAGCATTTTAAAAATCAAAGTCACAGAAAACACAACAAATAAAAGTTGTAGGCACTGAAGTAAGCTTTCCGAAACATCCAAATTTATCAAATTCCGCTTAGAAACGAAAAAGTTATGGAAGATTTCATTTCTGCCTCAACAACAGAGCAGATTTGATTTTGCTCTCGGGTTAGCAGTAGAAAAGTTCAATTTTGATATAGCTAACCTCAAAATTGCTGAAAACTTAACAAACAAAATTGTAGCCAACGAAATAAGCTTTCCGAAAGATCATAAATCATCGAATTTCGATTTGAAACACAAAAGTTATGCCAAAAATACTATTCAGCGAAATATATTTACCGTGCATAACCCTCTCGGGTTTGCAACTTTCACAGCAAATTCAGAGGTACAAATGGACTCGAAACTCGATGAAATTTGACATGAACAAACTAGATCAAGTGAAATACAATCTGAAAAAAGAATGGCATCAATCCGACACTGGATGAGCTAGATATGATCAAAAGAACAATGGACAGTTTCAGCAAAATATAGCTTTTCAATCAAAGTTTTTGTGCCTAAAACATCAACTAAGCATCAAAATGTTTTCAAGCAGCGCAATTCCTTTGCTTACAGTTGCTGTAAGTATTTTACTTACATTTACAGCAAAGGAGGAGGTCGATTGGAGCTTCAAGATGGAGTATTTCAGCTGATAGTGGCCTCTAAACTACCTGTAGAAGCTGAAACAAGAACATGCAGAATAGAATAAAACAAGTTACAGCAAATTCACACCTAAATCAAAACTTTTGATGAAATTTATTGAGTATTGGTTTGATTACCATTCTCTATTCTTATTTTGGTGAATTAGCTTCTTGAATTAGCAGCAAATTGAATAAAGATTGGTTTTAATTGAAGGAGGCCATTGATTTTTTTTCTTCTTCTTGTTTTCAATTTACTATATGTTTCTTTTTTGAGAAAGAAGAGGATGAAGAGTACGTACAACTCTTTCTCTCCAACCAGAAGTCTCTAGATTAGGTAAATGGATCTCATTTCTTACCAAAAAATCCTAAATTAAAATACTTAGTGAAAAAATGCAAGGCTATGTATACATTATCTCTTATTTTAACACTATATACATACAATACTACATTTTTAATGCCAAATAAAATACATACATCAATTTGTTTTGGAATAAAATAGTTATTCCAATAAAATAAAACTTATTTTAACAATAAAATGATAATTTTTACAATACAACCTCATTTTAGCAATATTTTACAATTTACACAAATTTTAGTGTAAAAACACCATTTTTAACATAACAAACTAAATGAAAATTTCTTTCTTTACAAATAAATTTGCAATAAACAATTATAACACTTTTTTGGCATCAACTCTTATTTTTAAACCATATTTCATCTTTTATTTCAATAAAATACTTAATTTCTCCCTTTTTAAATTCAATAAAAGCTTTAATATAAGCAATAACTTACAACATTATTGCATAACTCAAATAAAAATCAACATTTGATCATTTTCTTTTCAAACTTAACAAAATAAAGCTTTAAAACTTTATTTCCATCTATAAATATTTATTCCAACCATTAAATGTTGAAATAAATACTCAATTGATTTATTAACTTAAAGTTAACAAAAACCCAATGTTTATTCTTAAGTCACATTGTTTATTTGAAATAAATAAATAAAAAGTAAGGAAAAATTATTTTTTCCATTTTATTTTCAATATTAAATCATAACTAACGTTATAATTTAATATCATAGGTAATCACCAATACCAGGGTTGTTACAAAGGAGGATCTTGAGTAGGTGTCATATGATTAGATTAATTAGTAGCTGGCATAACAGAGCTTTGACCATCCATTGACGAGGAGGGAGCTTTTACAATAGAACTTTCCTAGGCATTTAGGGCGGTGGAACCGTATGGTCCAAGCCACCTGAATCAGGGACATGGGAGTAGGAAGATGCAGTATAATCAAAAGAGTGACAGTGAGTGCATATCGGGGCTGCCATAAGTAAGACAGTGATATGTAAATAGTTCTATCCCTAGAAATGGCAACAGATAATCTAGAAGGTATAGGCCTTTTTGGGGTAATTTCAATTACAGTTTTGAAAAACTCAAGCCAATCTCTAGGCTCGGTATTCTCATTAAAGCAAATCAAGTCACCAATATTACTTGCAAAGCAATAGAGGCCCTCAGGTAATTAGAGGGATGAAGGGATACATGTATACTTAGCCCAAACCGGAATGGACACGAAGTGCTCCCCAACGGCATCAGCCAGGGACTCCAACCGGTGATGATAAAGAACTTTTTATCTATAACACAAGGGTCCGCCTCGAGTACTGAATGACATTCCTTGTTACTTCCAAAGTCAAGAAAATGCATATCTTCAGAGAATCTCACTTTCAATAGAACTTTTAACTTCTAATGATTTGTAAGGTGTTTCTTAATAATAGAGTAGGGGAGGCCATCATCCAAAAAGAATTTAACAAGCATTTCTTTCCAAAATTCCAACCTCGCATCAACTTTTCCTTCAAAGGAACGAGAATTTCATCAATGTTGCCATTGACTTTGAAGTGTTTTGAAGTGTACCTTCCAGCATTCTTTGGCTTGCTAGAGAAGAGGGAAGTCCAACATCGTTTTTGGTAAGAAGCTGGAACCACAGATAGCGTATTTCAACTTGCAGCCTCAATGACTTATTGTTACAACACGGTCCAAGGCATTGGAATTCTAGATTCCAGAATAGGAGGTAATGAAGCAGCATGCTCCTAAACAGGTGGTAGAGGAATACAGTCTGGCAGGTGGTCCGGTAGCGTGATATGGCCACTGTGTAGTTAAAGCCTCGCTAAAACCCTGCAAAATCCCTACCATAACACATAACGCTCTTCGATCGCTATGCTATTTCAACTTAGCTCTACTAAATAGTTTGTCCGCTTTATGCCCCGTTATTTTCTACTGAATCTGTTAAATCAAGGCTTTTGAGTACCTGCTTTAGCAACATTGGTATAAAAAATTGTTTCCAAATCAACAAAGTGAGGGTAACGCCTAGTTTTAAGGCAAAAGTTTTTAATGTAAGTTAGAGATCTATTCTAATCACCAAATCTAGTCTGCATAAATCATGGAAATCTTCAGTTTTGTTATGTAAGATTAAACGATATTTCTTTTTTCTACACAGATGATGTGAGAACGATAATAAATTAACTTTAAGTGTGTGTGTGTGTGTGTGTGTATATATATATATATATATATATATATATCTAATGAAGCTTTTTGCACCTCTCCTGTTTTCCCTATATCCCGACTTTATCTATGTTGTAATTTTTTGCACCTCTACCTCTATAGAATCGCTAAGTGCTTTAACTGCAAAGTGTGGCCATGTGGGATGAACCGAACTAGGCGACAACTTAGCTTTTCGTGAATTGAAGGGTTTGTTAAGCGGTGGGAAATTCACATCAGAGAGGGATGGAGGTTTGAAGATTCGATCGGATCTGATGGTTAGTTGTTATGAAATTGCCAACATCTCATCAACGATGGAGCTTCAGCAAGAGAGAAAAACCCCTTTTTCATTAGGGCATCTCAAGGCAATATAAGGCAATTTCCTATGACATTTTGATATATGACAATTATACTTACATATATAACAATTTCATATGAATATCGGGAATATAAATGTCTAAAAATATATAAATATATGTTTGAATATACTATAATATGTGTAAAATGTTTATACAGATATTTATAGTATCTCACACACATATAAACTAATCTATATAATAGATTTAGATATTTTCTAAATAGGAGAATACTTGATGAAAATGTAAAGATGGGGAATAAAAATCTCATTAGATCTAAATCAAATTAAATCAGGATTAAAAGAAAACTAAATTGATGGTATTAAGATTCCTCTTTTACAAACGTTTTCAGTAACAGGTACGATATCTATATGAAAAGAGTTCTATGCTTAATTACAACAAAATATCTTGATTTTAAAAATTGTAGATCTAAAAACACACATTCAACATGAAAACAAATATTATTATGAACTATTGTCGCAATTAATAATTTGCTTCATCAACGAGATTAATTTTTTTAGAACATTGTATATACATATACATACATATGAAAATAGTAATTTGTCAAAAACAATTTTTACAAAAAGCAATGTCATTTTCCAACAAACTAATAGACACTATTCTTTAGATATAATTTGGAAGCGACTGTACTAATTAGTCAACATCCGTGTTATAATAGAACACACATTTGACAAGAACAACTTATTTTAACCAAGCATATTCCTCTGGGCGAAGCGAGAGATTTTGATAGTCGAATTCCAAAGGAGAGCTTCGGGGCTAGACGTAGGACGGGAGGTCCGAACCGGCATAAAATCCTGGTGTGCTTATTCTATATTTACTTAGATTAATTTTATTTTAATCGCATCATATATTTTATCACATATACTTGCATATACACTACACGATCCACCCTGTAGACTTTCAATTAGTATCAGAACAAGGTTTGATCAAAGTACAGTAACACGTATTTGAATCACTTTAATATGGCAAGTACTTTTCAAGAAGGACGATCCATAACACTTCACCCACTTTTTAATGGTTCTAATTATGCATATTGGTCAATACATATGAGAATTTTTATGGTAGCTAATGGATTAGAAATTTGGTCAGCCACTCAAAATAAATATGAAGCACCTGACGCTGCTATGAACATATGGAATGACGCACAAAAACTGCAGCTTCTAATAATGCCAAAGCTATGAATGTTTTATTTTTTCATTAGATAAGAATGAATTTTCACGTGTCATGTTATGTAGCACTGCATATGATATTTGGCGTACCTTATAAGTTACACACGAAGGCACAAACAAAGTTAAACAAACTAAAATTTCAATTTTACAAAATCAATTTTCATCGTTTAAAATAAAACAAAATGAATCTATAGTGGACATGTACTCCAAACTATTCAACACGATTTAATGGCACTTAGAGTTAAATTCACAAATTTTGACTTAGTATCTAGAATACTCAATTCTTTAACTCCAGAATGGGAAAGAAAAGTATTAACTACCGAAGAAGCTGTTGACCTCTCAACAATCTTAGTTGAAGAATTGATAGGAAATTTAATGTCCTATGAAGCTAATCTACAGGCAAGAAAAGAACAAAATTTGGAAAAGAAAAACATAGCATTTTCAACAACAAATAAAGACTCCGACTTAGACGAAGAAGAGATCGTATTTATTGCTAAAAACTACAACAAATTCAAGAAGTTTAGGTAAATGACCAGATTTCAGAAAGGAGGAAAATCAAGCTCAATAAATCAAACGTCAATCAAATACTATGAATGCAATCAATTTGGATAAATGAAGAAAGATTGTCCCAAGCTCAACAATGATAAAAAGAAGAAAAAATTTGAAAAATTCAAAAAGAAGAAAGCTTTCAAAGTAACATGGGATGATTCAGATTCTTCATCATCATCAGACAGTGACAGCGAGAGTGATGGAGAACAAGCTAATGTATGTTCTATGGCACAAACTGATGAGGTATGTTCCGAACTTAGCTATGATGAATTATTAGAACTTAGTATAGAATTAGATGATAAATTTAGACAAATTAAAAAGTTGAATAAAGAACACATAGCCAAAATAAATAGATTAGAACTTAAAATAGGAATGTCAAAAGATGAAAAAATTATTTTAGAGTAGGAACTAGAATTATCTCAAGAAAAAAATAAAAGTAGCTTAGTTGAAAATGAGACTATATCTAATGATTTTGAGAAAGTTAAACTAGAAAAGGATAACCTGTTAAAAGAAAATATCAACATGAAAAGTAATACAGAAACATTAAAAATTGAAAATTTAGAATTAAAATAAAAATTAGATAAAATTAAAAATAATGTTTTATAATTTAATAAAGGAAAACAAGATTTGGAAAATCTTATCAAAACTTCAAACGGTCAGGTAATAGAAATGGAATAGGATTTAAAAATATTTCTAAACAAAAAGGGAATAATAGTATGAAATATAGTTTTATTTATCAAAAGACTAAAAAGCCTAAAATGAATACCAAAAATATTAAAATTTGGATTCCTAAGACAAATAATTATTTGATTAGACAAAAACATATTAATAATTCTCTAGATAACTTAGTCTATAATAAAAATTATGAACATAAAGGGACCACACCGTCTTGGGTAGGATTACCTACTTCTCCTAACATCTAGGACCCTAACAAAATAAATTTTTATTTTGCAGGTACCCAAAATAAAAAATAAGAAGAAATGGATACTTGACAGTGGATGCTCCAAGCATATGATCGGAAACTCGAAAATGTTATCAAATATAACATACATCGATGGTGGAACGATAACTTTTGGTGATAACTCAAAAGGACATCGTTGGCATGGAAAAGTCATCAACTCTGGTATTTCTAGCTCTTCTATTATTACTAATGTTTTGTTAGTAGAAAATTTAAAACGCAATCTACTTAGAATTAGTCAATTATGCGATAAAGGTTTTCAAATTAACTCTGAAAATGATAGACGCTATAATTTTGACAATAACAAACAACTTACCTTTGAGGCTTTTAGAAACAAAAATATTTATGTCTTAAATGTGAATATAAATCTAAATTCAAACTTATGCTTAACCGGCAAACACGACGATTCATGGTCGTGGCATAAACGATTCTGTCATATTAAATTTAAATATATTAATAAATTAGCAAAATATGAGCTAGTTAGAGGTTTACCTAAAATAAATTATAAAGTATAAAATTTATGTGACGATTGTCAAATCGAAAAACTAAAGAAAAGCTCTTTAAATCTAAAAATAATATTTCTACAAAACAACCATTAGAACTATTGCATTTAGATTTATTTGGTCCAACTTAGTTACGATCTATAAATCAAAACAAATATGTTTTCGTAATAGTTTATGATTTTTCAAGATATATATGACCTTATTTTTAAAACATAAAAGTGACACTTTTGATATATCTAAAATTTTTGCTAAAAGAATTAAAACTCAAATGGATTTGAAAATTAAGAATATTTGGAGTGATCACGGTGGAGTATTCAAAAATGATCTTTTACTAATTTTTTTAATAAAAAGGGCATAGGTCATAATTTCTCTTTTTCCGCACACCTCAATAAAATGTTGTAGTAGAAAGAAAAAATCGGACTTTACAAGAATGTGCACGAACACTATTAAATAGTAATGGTTTACCAAAACACTTTTGGGCTGAAGCTATTGCTACGGCTTGTTATGTTTTGAATCGAGTAACCATACGACCTATGACTAAACATACTTGTTTCAAAATATTTTTTGGAAGAAAACCTAAAGTATCATACTTTAAAACTTTCGGATCAAAATGTTTTATATTAAATAAAAAAGATAATTTAGGAAAATTCGACCCAAAGGCCGATGAAGGAATCTTTGTTGGATATCCGGATCGTAGCAAGGCGTATAGAATTTTCAATAAACGTACTAACACTATTGAAGAAAGTTAACATGTTTCATTTAATGAAAATTTTCTTAACAATCATACTAATGACGATGAAGAAATTATTCCAACAATAAATACAACAAACTCATCTAATAATGAGACAAATGCATAAAATAATACTTTAGTGTCACCCTCTAAAATTCTAAAAGATCATCCAAAAGATAGTATCATTGGGGATCTTAATTCTAGAGTAACTAGAAATCAACTTAACCAAATAAGTCATATTGCATTTGTATCAAATTTTGAACCAAAGTTATAAAGAAGCTTCAAACGATAATTTTCGGATAATAGCAATGCAAGAAGAATTAAATCGGTTTGAACGTAATAATATTTGGGAATTAGACCCAAGACCAGAAAATCAATCAGTTATTGGAACAAAATGGGTGTTTAAAAACAAAACAGATGAAAACGGGAATATAGTGAGGAATAAAGCACGTTTACTCGCTCAGGGTTATAATCAAGAAGAAGGTATCGACTATGACGAAACTTTTGCTCATGTGGCAAGACTCGAGGCCATACGTACATTACTTGCTTTTGCAAGTCATCACAATTTTAAATTATTTCAAAAGGATGTCAAAAGTGCTTTTTTAAATGGTTTTGTTAAAGAAAATGTATATGTTGAACAACCTCCATTATTTGTTCACGAAAAGTATCTCGATCATGTTTTTAAGTTTCACAAAGCCATATATGGTCAAAGCAAGCCCCCCATGCCTGGTACGAACGTCTTAGGAATCATTTAATTACATCAAGTTTTCAAATAGGTAAAATAGATATGACTTTATTTATTAAACGAGAAAACAACGACATGTTAGTTGTACAAATTTACGTATACGACATTATTTTTGGTTCAACTAATGAAAACGTTTGTACTCAATTTTCTAATATTATGAAAAAACGAATTTGAAATGTCTCGCATGTGTGAATTGAATTTCTTTTTAGATTTACAAATGAAACAACTTAAAATTGTATTTTTATTCATTAAGAAAAATATTGTAACGGTCTATTACGTCGTTTTGAAATGGATAAAAGTTCAAGCAAACCAATACCAATGAGTACTAGTGTTCACTTGGAAAAAGATGATAATGGAAAAGATTTTGATGAAAAATTATATCGTAGTATGTGGCTCCTTACTTTATTTGATGGCTAGTCGGCCCGACATTATGATGAGCGTATGTCTTTGAGCCCGATTTCAAGCAAAACAAAAAGAGTCTCACCAAAGAGTTGTTAAACATATCTTACGTTATTTATCTATTACTAGAAATTATGGTTTGTTTTATCCTAAGGGATCATTGTTTGGACTAGTTTCATATACTGACGCATATTTCGGAGGATGTAAAACAGATCGTAAGAGTACTAGCGAAACATGTCACTTTATCGAACAATCATTAATCTCGTAGTTTAGCAAAAAACAAAATTGTGTCTCCTTATCCACTTGTGAAGCCGAATATATATCAGCGGCTTTAGCATGTGCACAAGTGATATACATACAACAAACATTTAAGGATTTCGGCAAAGTTACCGATAAATCACCAATATATTGCGATAATAAAAGTGCAATAAATTTATCAAAAAACCCTGTAAATCACTCACGTACTAAGCATATAGATATACGACATCATTTTTACGCGACTATGTAGATAAAGGAATTATTAAATTAGAATACGTAAATATGAAGAATTTAATAGCAGATATTTTCACAAAACCACTAAATGAACAAATGTTTGCCAAACTGCGATGCGATTTAGGAATATGTTCTCTTAATGACCTTCTCAGCTATTACTACATTTCATTCATTCTATTTTTGGCTAAATTTTTTTATCCATAAATCAAAATTTTAAACACTAACCAAATTTATTTTAGAAATTTGTTTTCTTAAATTACCTATATATAACCTTTTAAATCATGTATAAATAGCCTTTCTTTTTACAAAAAAAAGTAAAAATATATATAGATTTCATATTCCTTTTTACAAAAGAAAACAAAAGCATGTCTTCTGATAACTCTCATCTCTCCTTCTCAACACCAACATTGGATAGTTCAGCAGATACCCCTTACTGACTTCCTACTCCTACACCAAGTCAAGAGCCAACCTATAAGTGGTCCTCCCACTACGAGGGATTCACTCCCGAGAAAAAAAGGTGAAATGATCTCTATTTGTCTCTCCAAACACCAAGAAGAAAATCGATGAAATACATCATTACCAAAGGCAACAAATACATTTACAACGAGAATTATACTTTGAACAAAAAGTCACTGCACGACGACTAAGTTTTCTAGAGCAAGTAGCGATCAAATTTTGCAATTCACGAAAGAAGGATATACATGAACCATTTCCAATCCTTGCAATCATCCGGATCCTTCTGCATCTTATCGTACAACTTAAGATCCTCCACCTAAGCAATTTTCTGGTTTCCCAGAAACCAATTAACATGTAAATATTTGGTCTCCACTCAAGCCATGGAAACATAGCACCTCTGAAGATTGCAATGTTCCATCTTCATCTAAATAAATTTATTTGTTCTCCTTTTTATTTTCATCTACATATATTTGTGTTGTTTTTCAAAATTATAATATTATGTTTCACTAAAAACAATCTCTCGAAAAATAAGCAACACCTTTAAAATATACCAATTTTTAGAGATACTGCACAGTTCAAACGTTTGAACAATGCCCTCAAACGTCTGACATTCTTGTGACACATCATTTTTTTACTACTATGTATATATTAGACATCTGATATAAACTTCCAGACGTCTGAGAATTATCTCTGCCTAATAAAAATTACAAAACAAACTATTTCAGACGTCTGAAATGATGACCAGAATTCTGAATAAAGTCTTTGCCTCCTTAAGATATAAACTCAGGACACTTTCAAAAGTCTGATATTATATCCAGACTTTTGAGAAAAGAAATTGTCTTCAAAAATTAAACGTCTGCCTATTCTAGATGTCTGTTTCTATATCCAGATGTCTAACAACACTTTATGTCTTCAAATTTTACAAACTATACCGATTCCAGACGTTTGCCAACAACTTTCAAATGTCTGAACGTACTTACTGTCCTCATATTAGGTTAAATCGGAAGTCTGATTCACCTTCCAGACGTCTGAAATTCAATCGACACTCTTAAATAACCTTATAACGACTATTTTTTTCAACCATTATCACTTTTATATCATTTCTTTTCTAGTTCAAAATCAATACCCTAATTCTCCAGTCACTTTCTCCTCCAATTCGCTTGATGGCCCCTAAAACCAAAAGACCTAAAATCTCTAAATGCAAACAAGACCAACCTACTTCATCCAACTCGCAAGTGTACTCTGATGATCAAATTGAGAGATAGATGAATCGAGCACCTTATTCAATCAAAGGATATGAAGACATTCAAAAGAAGAAGCTTCATACGGGTACTTTCTACAATTTTCTTAAATTTCCTATATACGATTTGGATGAAATGTGCGAAAATGCTAGGTTAGAAACATTAATTTCCTTCAATCCCAATAATGTCCAAATCGATCGGCTTGCCATATTACTTTTCTATGCTAACCTTGATAGCACTACCATATGGAACACCGACAATGAGGGCTATGATCAAGTGTTTATGGCAACACTATTCGTCTAACTCCAGGAATAATAGGTCAAATTCTAGGTTGCTCCGACTCCGAAGAAGGTTTACGTAACATCCTGGATATGCGCCTTAAACCTAGAGATAATATTACTCATCGAATTTAGGAAGATGAAATGCCGAGATTTGCTTCAAAACACTTAAGGCCTAAGGCAAGACTACTCACTAGAATGATTATCAACGCTATCATTACTCGCCTTGGTAGCCATGAGCAAATCATAGAGTTAGAGCACAAGGCTCTATATGCTATCTTCAATTCATATTCGATGAGCTTAAACACTAATGGACTCGATCACGTCCATCTATCATCTACCCTACCTACATCATGCGTCTTCTGAAAGCTCACAACATTTCATCATATTTGTCAACTTTTGAAGAGATTTCTCCAAAGTACGCTTGCACAAAGTTCTTTTCTCTTATGCACTTACCAAAAAATCCTTCGGATTTACGTCATTTAAAGAATGGAAGCAACGTCATCAACAAGCCGGATAAGCTAGGCCTTAAACTCATCAACAACCATCACAAGAAGAAGAACAACACGAACAAAGTACTCCTCCTCCAGAACCTTTTGACTATCCAGGCCAAGATGACATTTTGGAAACTTGCACTAAGACCAATCCAAATGAAAGTATTCAAGACTTAACTCTCCACAATCAACATATCTTATCAAGAAATCAAAAATTATTGGCTAAACGTATTTATAGCTTTGAAACAATGTCTGCTTCTCACCTAGCCACGGTTGAAACATCGCTTTCAACAACTTTATCCGTTCTAAAAGAGGTTCTTGAATGAGTACGTGGCACTACACCTCCTTCGAAAGATTGGCCAACTCCAGTACCTTCTCCTCCTCCTTCAAAACACTCTAAATTTTCTGAAGAGGAAAAAGAATCTCTCGAACATACTCCAACATCTCCTAAAAAACAAGCGAGTTCTTCAAAGAATGAAGATAAAGGAGATGATCAAGCTCAAGCCTCCCTAACAGATCCTTAGATTTTTTTTAGGATTACATCTTTTGCATTATAATCAACAATCTATGCATGTAATCAATCAATATGTTTAATAAAAAGTGCTTTTTGGTTTTTTATTTTTGTGTATATTCATATAACCTTCCGACGATTGGTAAATATTAAATGGTATGAACATGATGTCTAAGTTAAAAAATATTAATACTTTTTGATAATGCCAAAGGGGGAGAAATAATGGAAAGCACATATTCAAGGGGAGATTTATAAAATTATATCTAAGTACATTGTATAGTTGTCATCATTAAAAAGGGGGAATGTTAGGAAATCCAATATACGGTTTCGATGACAACAACTATACAATGGAAATCAAATATACATATATATTATATATACAGGTACTTGCTAGAACAACATCACTAGAAATACAAAAACAACACTTAAAGAACACTATAAGAGACTACAAGTCGATAAGTACAAAGAAGCAAAAGAAAAGATGCACAAAATAGACATGCACTAATATCAGACGTTTGGGTGCACAAGCCATACGTCTGGAGAAGTCCTCTGGAACAAAAAATAGGCTAAACCAAACGTCTGGTAATAGTACTCAGACGTCTAAAAATCTACTATGTACAAAATAAATATAGTATCAGACGTCTGAAACAAATACCAGACATCTGAATTCAAACTCGAACTTTAGAGAAGAACTGCAATACCACATGCGAATGGACATCTCCGCTTCTCTTTGCCACAACTCTTCGTCTTCAACAGAAGCGACTTTAGAGTGTTCATTAATGGTTGCAATTACTCATGATATCTATGTACAACTATATATAGCATCAACAATCAAGAGAACAAACTCACATTATTTACTTATGCTTTCTAATTCTATACTTTATCATATATTCTTGATCTCTGCACTCTAGCAATCTTCACCCGTATTTACTCTTCTATATACTCAGTTCTTTATAGACAATATTCTTTAGAATATATATTGGAAGCGATTGTACTAATTAGTCAACATCCATGTTTACTAGAACACACATTTGAAAAGAACAACTTATTGTAACCAAGCATATTCCTCTGAACGAAGCGAGGGTATTTAATAGTCGAATTCCAAAAGGGAGCTTTGGGACTGGACGTAAGATGGGAGGTCTGAACTAGTATAAAATCCTGAAGTGCTTATTCTATATTTACTTAGATTAATAATATTTTACTTGCATCATATATTTTGTCACATATACTTGCATATACACTACAAGATCCATCATGTAGACTTTCATCCATATCTGGATCCATATGCAACATTATTTATGGATATCAAATATCTGCACTCATGGATACAAATGGATATCAAATAACTATTATGTCCGCTAACAACCGATAAATCGAGAAACATAAATATATTTTTTAGTTTAACATTAACCTTTTCAATTTCAATTCCATCGATTATTAAAGTGTTTAAAATAAACAAATATAATAATAATAATAGTTGTGAGCTGTTAATATGCATTTATTGCGTATAATATGAACTTCTAACTTAATAAAACAATAAATAAATAACTTTCATCGTACTAAAACCCACATAATTTAAACAATAACCTTCAAAAAACTGGACATATAATTTTTGTATGTGGATATCTTTTTATCCATATCTCTTTTGTCGGATATCAGATATTAATCAACTTTTCGGATACAGATACAAATGCGGACGGATTTTAGAATTTTTGGGTATTCAAACAGCCACGCTTCCTACGCTGTATAAATAAATAAGTTTTAAAAAAATAAAAATCTTTGAATTCGAGTTGTAATGATTATATTTTGAAAATAAATTTTTAGCTGATCAAATTATATTCAATAAAAGATTTTATTGTAATAAATTGAATTAAATTAATAAAAAATTAGATAATAAAATGAAATTGTATAAAATGTTTTAACCAATATAAAATATTTTGAAGTACAAATAATTTTCATATGAGATGGGAATAATTGAAAAATGAATTTATTGTGTAATAGAATGATGCATTATTAAATAAAACTAAACGAGTGTCTAACTAGATAAAATTGTCAATTATCAATATGTAATTTGTAGAACGAGATATGAATCAATTGGAAATTTAAATTGAAATAAATTTTGAAATAAATTTAAAGTGTTAAAAGAAATAATGTGAATAATTAGAAAAGCAAATTAATTATAATCAGCCCAAAATAAACAATCCCAAGCCCATTTTTATCAACCGCTTCTCTCTTTTTTTGGAACTCTCTTGTCACAACTATTATAGCACAAGACCAATCCCCCTTTATCACATTTTAGCCTTAATTCCCTCAGGACCAAGATTTATGAATTTTTAAAAATGTCGCACGCAATATTAGGCGACAGAATAAAGACAACTCGACACCAGGAGGATCCACGACATCGGGTGGCAGGCGACCAAGGCGTCGTGACCAAGGGAAGTCGCATCAGGGAGGCTTCAACGACGTGAGAAGAGGGATGATGACTCATTGACGTAGGCACGCATGGCGGTTTGCATTCAATGTCGAGGATAGGTCGAGATAGTTGTAGTTAGGAAGGGACGAGATGGTGTGGTTTGCGATTTATGCTTGGGCAGGTAATGGCGATTGATGCACAACGCTGGGAGTGCTAGAGGATGTGTGTGGGTTCACAGAATGAAGGTGGGATGTTGTACCTGCTACTTCGTAGTGTTGGAGCTGCTATTCGTGTGCTTGACATGCTGCAGTGGACGAGTGAGTCGATGCAAAGCAACTAGCGATCAGGAATGTTACACTAATAGGCTGAAGTTGCTGTTTTTGAAACTCAAACATCGTTTAGGTGAGTAAATTCTTTTACTCACAACTATTGTCTAGTATTTTTTATATTTTTTTGCTTGGCTGATATTGTGATGCAAAATAACCGCATATATTGTTGGATTTGCTTTGTTGGATTGATGGTTGACTAATTGGACGAAATTAATGATTATTCAATGATAATGATTAAATGAGTATTGTTTGAGTTTATGGTTGCGATTTGTTATATGTATATTGGTTGATTTTAATGACAATATTAGTCGAACACAACATTTAAATTGATTGAAAAGGAGGCAAATGAAGTAAAAGGCATAAATTTAAAATAAATTATTTGATGATAAATAGCGAATTCTAGAAAGAGGAATGAGTTTTGGAAAAATATTTATACATGAAATAATTTTGAGGATTTTGTAAATGGAAATTATAATGAAAAATGATGAATTTTGGGAATTTGATAAAATAAGGGAATTTTGATGATTTATGTTTCTATTCATCGATGATTATAAAAATAATTAGAGGATGTTTATGAAATAAAGTTTAAAATCTATATTTATAAAACATGAATTATTTGATTTAAAAGATGGAAAGTAAAAAAAGATATTTTGAAGTAATTGCAAAGTGTATGCAATTTATTTTATTTATTGAATGAAAACTTTTCATTTATGGGGATTTGATATACATAATGTAAGGTGAATTTTTGGAAGTAATGTATATTATTTTTGATGGATTAATAGCTTTACAAGAATGTTTGAAATAAATGAAGATTTTAAATAACGATTTCAAAGTTACAGATTTGGATTTGCAAATATTTTGAATCAAGAATATTTTCGAATTTGAGAGTTTAAAACTATCTGAAAGATATAAATTTATTTGAAGTATTCCATATTATTAAGGTGGAAATTTGTAGTGAAAGTGTTTTTGGAGGTTTTAAAATATATTAATAAGTTTGAATAAAGGTTTCTTTGAAACCAAATTTATGATTTTAAAATATGAGAGAATTAATATTTATTATTTTAAAAGAGAAGAAAATAGTGAAAAGAGGTGTTTTGTTAAATTAATTGAAGCGTTTTTATAAACAAGAGACAAATGAAGTGAAATGCATTTAAACAGGCCGTTCATCTGGTTAAACACTAATTGAATAATATATGATATGTGCATGGATGATTATGATTTGTTTGCTACGAACGAGATGAAGTTATAATTACCAACTGTGTTGAATTATAAAGTAAAAAAAAATGAAGAATTACAAATTGAAGAATGATTTAAGTGAAAGTAAATTAATAAGCAAAGTGGAAATTTATTTAATATTCAATAATTGAGCATGTTGTGTATATAATTGTATTTCACTAAGTGCTATGGGACATTCGTGTGAGTTGTATTTATTTATTCAACACCAATATAATGTTGGTTAATTTATTGAAGACCAAGTATTTAATACTTGGATATCGGTGAATTACTTTATATTATACACAAGTATTAATCGATATTATTTGGATTTATGACTTGTCGTGTGAGGTAAATTATATTATTCCTTTTTTTCTTAAAGTAGGAATATGATTATCTCTGTTTTTAAGTGGATCGAGAAGTACGAAGTCCCTTACATGATGTGATAGCCAGAAATTTTTGCTAGCCCATCCTAGCTTGACCGAGCACGGGGTAGCTCTGCGATGGTTGCGACAACATGGACCCCTCATCGCATGGTCAAAGTCTGCTGCACTGGCCAACGGGAACAAATACAGAATGAGGCAAGGTGGTTGACGATGGGAGCGAGGAACGAAAAGACAATGAAGCTAGGAAGCGACATGCTTTTTTTTATGCAGCTAAAAACCGGTGAGGATGCTCAAAAAAAATTTACGAGTAGGGTTTCCCTTCACATATGAGAAGTATCATGGCTCCGGTATAGACTCGGGTTTTGGCAGAAGCCATAACAATAGCACATATATTAGCAGCAGCAGTAATGAAAATAGAAATGAAGAATAAAATTAATAAATTTAATACTACTAAAGAAATACGAATGAATTGATGTTTGATGTGTGTTGTGTGCGACATGAGTGATGTAAGCTTTGTGATACATGATGTGTATATGTATGCGATGTTCGTGATGTATGATGTGTGAGTTATGTGACGTGTGCGATGGATGTTTGATGTGTATTATGTGATGGATGTGATTACGTTTGATGTCTTATGGATGTTTGATGTGTTATGGATGTCGCTTGATGTTTTGTATATGTTTTATTATTCCTTTGGATGGATTTCCTTATTATGTTGTGTATTTGTTATTCCTTAATATATCATTTAAATTATCATTATTGAATCTAGACATATTCTGACTCATTTATTATTTATATAATACTCAGGTTAATCCAAGGCATTTTAGGTTCAGAGACGATGTGACCAGATTTGATAATTAGGCTTAGTTGAAGCCTGTATTACGAGATGTATTGTATATTATGTATTTTGACTCATGTATGTTTACGATGTTGCACTAGATGTATTGGATTTATCTTGTATATGATTGAGATTTAGTAGGAATTTGAGTTTTTTATATCCCATTCAGACTTATGTAATATTTATATTTTTCTCACTATGTTGATAACTCTGTGTTCTCTCTGATTTATTATATATTTGTATTGTTCTATACTCGAGAACCACACGAGTTTAGTGCTTTGTATCGAGGCTATTTACGTTAAGGTGAGTGATTTTTATACTATGAGACGTATTCAATGTTGGTTTGAGAGAATATTCACGTGTGCTTCACCCACATCACCTCATTCTCTGTGTTACACGACAGTACTACTAAGTAATACTCTTGGGTAATATGGGTATAGAGGTGTGATATTACATTTATTGTACCAGAGTAAGGTTTAGAACAATATAGAATATTAGAGACACAAGTCTTGGCCTAAAATAAGACTTAGAGTCGCTGTCCTAGTGGGTGTGTAATAAATTATTGTTTATACACTTAATTGATAGTAGGAGTATATGATGATTACAAGGGTAATCATCTGCGGACGTAATTCTATTTTTCTTAATATTATATATTTTACTACCTTTTACTAATTATAAGTCTCTATACGAGATGTAGAGGAACAAATGGAGGTTGAAGAGGTAGAAGTAGTTAGTATGTTTAGTAGTGTTAGTATAGAAGGTGAATGTTAGAACTTTATGTGGCTCAAAAGTGAGAAGGAAGATGTTTGCTTAGGGAAGTTGTAAAACACCCTAGTTCGAATTTGGTATTGAATTCTTTACAATTTAAAATTGCGATGAAGTCAGATGAGTAAAAAGATCCAATAATGATCAGAGTGGTGCATCAGAAGTATATAGATTGCTTTCCGCTAAGTATTTTTATTGGTTGGTTGTTCTGAGTAGATGATTGATGTTTGGATGTTATTGAGTGATTACGTTAATGATGATGCTTTGTTTATGGATTCGTCTTGAGTGTGGTATTCGTTAGAAACTATCACTCAAGTTAATATTCCATACGAGTTTGGATGATTTGAAGCCAGCAATGTCCTCTATTGCAAAGCTACTGCAAGAGGTAATGACAATTATTTTCATATAAAATAAAATAGTACAATTTTATATAAATTAAAATGGGATTAAAATAAACCTGAAGATGAAAGCTTGCTTGTTTATTTTTGTACAGATGGATGATTAGTGATGTTTGGATTTTTTGTAAGTCGGTATTTTTGATAGTATTCTTATAGATTATTTATATATGTTTTAATACAAGCAAGCGTATGTTTGATTAAAAACCATTTTGGGTTATGGTGTATGTATATGGTTTGGAGAGATGTTTTATTAGAAGTTATCGAATGTTTTTATAAAAGATCAAGTAGTTCTACAAGCAAATATTTAAAAGAATTTTTGAAGTTGACTTCGTGTTAATTTGTCCATTGAGTGTTTAAGAATTCTAGCCGATGCGTCTAGCCAATGTTATCGATAGAGATTACTAAATACTAGAACAAGACTAATGGACATGAGACTTTGAAGAGTGATGAATTATTTTGAAGTGAATAATATATTTTGAGTTATATTAAGAAAGCAATATTTTTAATAAGCATTTGAGTTGAGTTTGAAAAGAATATATGTAAGGATTTAAGAGGTGGAACATAAAATTATTTTGAAATATAAAAATAAAATATTTTGAAATATAAAAATATTTTGAGTAGAGTAATATTTTGTTATCAAGATTTAGTTAAAGATGAAATATAAAAATAAAATAGTATTTAAAAAAAATTGAATTGTTGCGACTTAAGTATGTGTGTGTGTATGTGTATGAGGGTAAGTACTATAGTAGTGAACCAATGAATTGTTTTGAAATATAATAAGACTTATTTTTCTATATTTAGATGTTTGATGTGATAATTACAGTCATCAAGCATAGCTGTAGTCGATTAATGAACCACGGTCAACACATTCAACATTGCAACCAATTGGCATAGTAAACCACTAGAAATTCATGGCGTCGTATTGTTGTTGGATTAACAAATATATTTGAATTTGGAATTCATATAGTTGTGATATTTTGAAATTGTATGTTTGTCATATAGTATGATGTTTGTGATTTGGATGAGTGTTGTGAAGACGTTTAGGTTGTGATGCATTGTGAAAGAAAAAGATGAATAGGGAAAAAATTGTTACATTTTGATGTTAATAAAATGTTTTGGAATTGATTTATAATAATGAAATAAGATAAATATTATTCTGGTAAAATTTTGGTGCACGTTTTAAAAGGTGGTTTTCAAATATTTGAAGATTTTGAAATGAAGATGATTATATATAATTAAAAGTGATATGATTATTGTGTAAGAGATTGTAAATTAAAGATGTTGATTACTACGAAAAAGAAAAGAAAGAAGAGATTAAATTTGTTATTATATAGTCATAACTTGTGACGGAGTGATCCGATTTTGTTAATTCTTCATTCTTTAGCTAGTCAATTCCATAAGAAACAACTTTATTACTTTTCAAAATTTTGAAGTTTATGAAGGTTTAAATATCAATTTCAATAGATATTCGTCGCTGTCCCGAAATGCAAATTTACCAAAATTGAGATGAACTCATTTAGTTATAACTTTTGAACAATCTATCCGATTTTGGTGACTTTTCCTACTTCGGAAAGCTTAAAACATAAGATGCAACTTTCATCTGAAGTGTTTTGCGAAATTATAATGTTTTCATGGTTAAAAACGTGAATCTATGAAGTGGGCATGCATTTTATATATGACTTCAAATATTACCCTTTTTGGAAAAAAAACATTATAAATCATGATATAAGCGACATTTTTGCAATCTAGAATTGCTTTAGAAAGTGAACACCTTATGAAACAACTCACTTTATTATATCATAATCTAATTTTGAGTTTTTGATAGTTAAAATTTTGTCGGAAATATGGCTAAAACTTAAATAATAAGTTGCCTTGGAGTTAAATGAATTTATATCCATCTTATCATATGTTATGAAGCTAATATACAAGGTTGAGACGAGTATAAGTACAAATGAAGCCTGCCTGAATTGTTTGGCGATGATGACATGCTTTTGCTTGCTTAATAATAATCAAATTTGCTTAAGATGCTAATAAAAAGGTACATTTATGTTATGACGAGGTATATAGTGATATTATATTATTTCCTCGTGTTTCAAGATGTCCAGTATTGGGATGCCTCTTTGAAGATGTATATCATATAATTATATTGTGTTTTGATTTTTCGGAACGCATTCCATACAAAGGAGGATCTGTGAAAATTTTATGGAAAATTAAACACTTAGAAATTTTCACAAAATTTATCATATGTGAAGAATAGAGAGTCGTTATTTCAATCTACTTGAAATCATAGCACATGATGAAATGCGTTGAAGTGTGAAGAACTACATAAAGAATCGAGTAGTTGAGTTTATTAAAAGAGTGTTGATTATGAGGAAAGTCAAGGTATGAGTTGCGTATATCAACTTTCCTATAGGAAATTATGAGTAAGCAAATTTTTGAAGGAGTAGTCTGTAATATCCCAGCTTCCTACGCTATATAAATAAATAAATTTTATTAAAATAAAAGTATTTTAATTCAAATTGTGATGATTATATTTTGAAATTAAATTTTTAGTTAATCAAAATATATTTAATAGAAGATTTTGTGATAATAAATTGAATTAAATAAATAAATTCTTTTTAGATAATAAATTAAAATTGAATAAAAAAATTAATCAATATAAAATATTTTGAAATATAAATAATTTTCCTATGAGATTGGAATAAATGAAAGTTGAATTTATTGTGTAATAGAGTGATGAATGATTAAATAAGAATAAGCGAGCGTCGAACTGAACAAAATTATGAATTATCAAGATGTAGTTTGTAGAATGAGATGTAAATCAATTGAAAATTTAAACCGAAGTAAATTCGTAAAAAAAATTGAAAGAGTTAAAATAAAAATAAGGTGAATAATTAACGAACAAATTAATAGTAATCAGCCCAAAATAAACAAGCCTAAGCCTGTTTAAATCAGTCACTTCTCACTTTTTCTGGAATTCTCTTGGCATGAATATTCTAGCACAAGCCTGATCCCCCATTATCTAATTTTAGACCCGATTCCCTTATAAGACAAAACCATGATAAACAAACTTTGAATTAAAAAAAAAACTCGCATGCAATATTAGGTGATCTGTAAAGGCGAACTCGACGCCAGAAGGGTTCGCGACATCGATGGCAGGGGACCAAGGAGTCACGACCTAAGGAAGTTGCATCATGGAGGCTTCAGCGATGTGAGGGGAGGGACGACAGCTTGTCAACCTCGGCATGGTGATTTGCATTCAATTTCAAGGGGAAGGTTGTGACGGTTGAAGATGGGAAGGGATGGGACAATGTGGTTTGCAATGTTAGGCTTGGGCAGGCGATGGCGATTGATGCACAAGCGTTGGAAGTGTTGGAGCAGACATATGGATTTGCAGAATGAAGGAGGGCTACTGTAGCTGCTACTTGGTGGTGTTGAAGCTGATGTTCATGCATGCTTAATAGGCTACGATAGATGAGTGGGTAGATGCGAGCAACTGGCGATCATGACTGTTACACTAGTTGTAACGACCCATCTTTTTGGACGGTTTAAATCGATGATAAACAACACAAGTCAGACTCAAACCATTCAAAAGGGCAGATAGTTATGGGGTAAATGAGGAAAATGTAGAGAAAGAAAGAATACAAATACAGAATCCTGCAGCGGAATGAGAAAATATAATAATCAAATAAACAATTCATAAAGCTGTTTAGTTACATACAACAAGAATAAATAATAAATGCAGCGGAACAACATGATGCGATGGTAATAATAAAATCTTCGTCTTCGTCGTCCAGGAAGCAATCTTCGATAAACTGAAGAGCTCAGACTAACCCGAGCGAATTGAAAAGACAAAACACTTGAGTCAGAACTAAAAGATCTTATATAAGTTAAATCAACAGTAAATAAGTATGAGCGTAACGGCGTCAGAGATGTTTACGGGGTTTTACATCTCTTATCCAGTGTCTAACGTGTGTGCAATAACTTAAGAGATGTTCAGGATTTCCATCTCCTAAGGATCCGTTAAACTATCTACTATGTAGTACAATTCGCTATTACAATAGTATCTACAGTAAAGCAAAGTATTAAAATAACGTTAAGGCATTACCAATATCCCTCTTAATACATTTTTATATATTCACATAGTCTATACAGTACCGTACGCTCCTCCGTAAGGTTTACCAGAGGGCAGTCCATAGTTATGGTACAAAACAAACTCGTAGAAGGCGCGATAGGGCATTGAACATGGCACTCGAGGCAATACCAGGGTAGATATACCAATTGTGGATCCGGACTGGTGGTAACGCATAGCAGCTACTATCACCCACCTTGGAACACACTCTTATAATCAAAATCAAGGGGTGGCGACGAAATCATCACAAAGTCATAATATGGTATCGAAGAAATGTGTCCGGCCGGAGATGCGCCTCACTTGGCCCGGCATGGCTCCTGTTTTAGTCACTTCTAAGCCGACTCATGGGAGTTAGGGTCATGTAAATACCTCACACAGAATCGTTCGCCAAACCATCCTACTTCATTCGTAACGACCCAAAATTTTGGTCGTTAGATTTTGAACATTTAATTCATTTTAAATGTTAAATGTGGATTTTTAATTGATTTTGAAACAAGGATTTGTTAAATTAATAGAATTTAGTTGTAATTTTCAATATGGAAATTCAATTAAAATTTGAATAATAATTAAATATTTGGAATCGGGATAATTTGTGAATCTGGATGTAAATAGTTATGAAAATGGTTTCTAAGGTTTATTCTAAGTTTAGTTTGATTTGAATTTTTCTATTGGATTTTTAGATGGAGTTAAAAGTCGATAAGTTGAAATTGGAATTTTATATTAATTTAATAATAGAATTTAATCATATAATAATGAAATAATCGGATTTTGATTCGAAATGAATCAGAATGATTTCTAGTGAGAATATAAATTCTATATGATTTATTATTAAGTCAGTAAAATTTTAAGTGATTTCGACGATTTTGAAAATCGCTCGAATTTATCAACGAGTTAAAATAGCCTTCCGGGGCACAGTCTCGGAATTCGATGAAACTAGTTCCTTTGGATCCGTAATAGTTAGTTATTATCGGATTTCAATTTTCGTAGCAATCGGAGTTGTCATTTGACCCTGGCAGCTTAAAACGCCTAGAAACTATTTTAATCGATTTAATTTAAAATGGATCGTTTATTTCCGCAACTCGCACATACGACCAAATTAGCTTCCGAAACATGTTCCATTGTGTTCGGAATGCGGGTAAAAACTTATAAACGCCTGGTGGCAGGTGAGATTTGGTGTTCGTTTGTAAATTCTCGTTAAAATTGGATTTAATATTAAAATAATTGGTAAAATATATATATATATATATACACACACGCGCGCGCAGGGCTGAAACCCTAGCTCTCTTTGTTCGACCGACACAAAACTATTCCATGGCCGAAATTCAATCTTCTTCTCCCTAATTTTGCTCAAAATATACGCATTATTTCTCTAAACTTTCTATACAAAAGTCGTAGAGCTCTTCGAGGCGAGTGCATCAAACGGTTGAGATGGTGTATGGTGAGGTGGATGGTTGCGAAATCGAGCCCGTTCATGCTCAGTTTGTTCATATTTTGTCGAGCCTGAGGGTCGTCGAGTTCATCAAGGTTTCAGCTGGAGGGAGAGGGTGTGATGAGCTTTGAAGTGGTGATTCATGATCGAATGTAAGTGTGTCGAAGTAGCCGCGATTTCTAACCCTAAAGGGGCGGCTATGGGTTTGGTGGATGCTGGAGACATGCGTGTTGAAGATGAAGACTAGCGGCCCTGATTCTCTGAACATGATGAACGACCATGATTTTGGTTTGTAAAAAAAAAGGAAATTTGTTTATATATATATATATATATATATATATATATATATATATATATATATATTCAAACTTTAAACAACCATATCTTTTGCATACATTATCAGAATTCGACAAAACTGGCGACGTCGGGATCGCAGCAACGAGTACTACGTATAGGAGCAATTCTGGGATCATTCTGAGCAAGTAAAGATTTAGGTTAAATTGAACGCCGTTCGATTTAATTTAAGATTTGAACGCTCACCGAAAATTCATGGTGAATTAATCTCACTCACATCTGGATACAAGTTAATTTAAATAGCTAATATTTAAATGTTTGTTTGGTTGTTTAGCTGAATATGATAATTAGTATCAGACTGAATCGATATTTATCGGTTGTGCTAATATCTGTGGATGCAGGGAAACAGGTTGGAGGGATCCAACTAGATTCCTCACAAATAGAAATTTTATTTATATTCTGTGATATATCTCAGTGATATCCTGTGATAAATTGATTTGGATCTTGTTATGTTGTGTTATGGTTGGATAAATATAATTTAGTATTTTAAAAATATCAATAAATAAATTGGGATTAAAGGAAAATGAAAGAAATTTAAAGTAATGAATTTAAAGGGATTAAATTCGAGAAATTGGGTTGAAATTTGTAAATGGTTTTGAAACTGAGATTGGAATAGAAATGGGAAGCGAAAATTTATGAATTGGGTTTATAAATAAATTGATATATTTATCAGTGAACAAATTTGGAAATATTGATTTCCGGTGGGAAGTTCCATAAGAAAGGTATAGTTGTTTTAAAATTAAAGATGAGATTATCTTTAAAGAACAGAAAGCGCGTTTTTCCCTAGAAATTAAATATGATTCCCAAGAAAGCTTTCAAAAATATAAATTAGCAGTTTAAAATGTGTTTTAGAATATATTTTTTAATCATTTTTAAGTATAAGTAGATATTTAATTAAGTAATTATGGTATTAAATTATTTGAAAGGTAAATTATTATTATGTTTTCTAAAGGAAATTTTAATATATTATTTGGTATAATAACTTTATATAAAAGGAAATTTTTAATTTAAGTTACTAAAGAAACTTTTATTGATTTTCAAAAGTATAATTTGAGTAAAGAATTTAGTAATCATACTTTAAATATTTTAGGTATACCTTGGAAGTGATTTCCAGGAAATAGCAACGTGTTTAAAAATAAAAGGAGTTTATTTTTAAAGTATGGAAAGGAATTTACGGGGTAAACGTAAATTTGAATTGGGGTTAAATCATGTAGGATTTATAAAAAGAATTCTTTAGTTTATTCTGAAATGCAGGTGTATTTCCCTGAAAAGCCAAGTACGTTTCAAAGCAGTTTTTTTTAGTGAATGTTAAAAGTTTTAAATTTGTTTTTAAAGGAAAGTTTTTAATAGATAGTTTAAGTTGTTAAGTATTAAAGGTAAATAGTATTAAAACAGTTATAGTAATAATTATTTTAAGGATTCAGGGGTATTATGTTTAAAGATAATTTTTAATATTTATATCTTATAGAGTAGTTTTATTTTAAGAATAAGGTTGGTTAAAATATTATTTGGAACTTGAATAGAATTTCATAACTCCTATTTCCAAAAATTTAGTTAGCTTGACCTTTACTTTAAAGAAAATAGTTTATATTTTATAAAACAGTTTTATTCGAAATTTTTTTAAAAGTATATATATTTTAAATTAAGTATGATATAAATGTTTTAATGTATTTTCTAGAATAAAGAATTTAAATTATTTTAAATCTTAAGTGTTGGTGCTTGGATGTTTTCAAGGGAAGTAAAGATTTGGGGGATTTATTCCATGAGAAGAGTTGGGTTTGAAAAGTGTTTTCAACGGGATTTGAAAATGGAAACATATCTTGTAAAGATATTTTTAAGGAAAATAAATAATGTGGGAAATTATTTATTGTTGATGGATGCTTATGAATGTTAATTGATAGTTAAATCACTGACTATCAATATTGGCCAATGCGTTGATCGTTTCGAAGAGACCGGGATTGGGATTAATTTCTCGAAGACCACTTCGATCTGGTTTGTACGTTTTCATGGAAAAATTAGTTGGAGTCGAAGATGAACAGTGAAGTACAAGGGCTAGTGGCTACTAATCCTGAGGATATTTCCAAAATGGATGTAATAGGAGTAGTGCCTTCGGTTTCGTTCGAACCCAGGACGGACTTATATGGATGAATGCTTTCGGAACATTGTCAGGTGGACGATGGGCATTCTAAGTGAAACGTTCTAAAAAGGTAACGCTTAGCCTCAAGCCTCGTCAACAGGAAATGACTGAAAATTATGGGTTATGCAGCAAGGCTAGTTGGGTAGCACCCATTAGGGTAAGGTCATCCCTGTCTAGATGTCCCTTTTTATTCGGCTTAGTGGTGTGGTCGCTGATCCCAACCGTTGGGTGATCTTACTCGAGATTATTCAGTAAGGGGTAGTCCCGGCCTTGTGTTGCAGGGGAATGGGAGTAATCTTCAGTACGGTGATCTAGGCCACTTACTGTGACAGGTGGTACCCTAGTGCCTAGTCATTAGTTGGAAATCCATTCTCCCTACGTGCCTTTTTCGTGTTTTGTTTGTATTACCCACGATTGTGGCTAGTAGCCGGAATTTAATGAATGTAACAATTTCGGCTATTTTAATAAGTATTTTTATATAGACCCTATTATAATATCAGAGCATTTTTATAAATAGTGTTTTCGCTATTGTAAGGTAAAAACCCGACATGTTTATTTGTGGTGTGGTATTATGAGATGCTTTTGTTTTCAGAAGGATTTTTGAAACTTTAATAATCAATTTGGGTGTACTTTTATCAGCTGGTATTTCAGACTGACCGGGTGTTATTTCATTATAATGCTCGGGTCAGACCGAGTATTATATGTTCAGGATAGGATGCTATGGAGTAGGAGAGGAGCTAGAGTCTGAGGCGTATTATCCGTACTTGTTTATATCCGCTGCTGCACTCGTTTGAAATTGTCAGGCTGGTAATTGTTGTTTGTATGTGATACTCTGATGATATATTGTATAAAATAGATATAGTTTTCATTTTGTGTAAAGATCTGATATTATGTATTATATTTTGTTCCGCTGCGATTGTGAGATTCTGATATTGTTTAGTTCCTTATTTCTTCTATCTCCTTTCTTTTCCCTTAACAATCTGTCTTTTCCGGCACTTGATCGTCGGCATATTATACTATGGAGTATTTTGTGTCGATTTTCGAGGGTCGAGAAGGGCGGGTCGTCACATCATTTCTGAAATCTCCACCACATGCACAGTTGTTAAAGTGGTTTTCGGTATTGGCAGAGAGTACAACAATATCAGATCCTGATGTCTTTAACAACAAAACGCTTATTTCACACCGGATGGTTCTTTTACATTTCAAAAGTCAATTCATAATTGATATCAAAATATCATATTCTCAAAACCATATCACTTTCGAAATCATATTCACTTTTGAAATCATATTTTCAAAATAAGTTAAACCCTCATTTCAAATCATCATATTTACTTGAAATATGTTATTAAATTCCAACTTAGGTTACATCATTTAGTCGTATTCTACTTAAAAATCAAGGATTAAATATAAACTTCCATTTTACAAACCTGAATTATCGAAAATAGTTTAGATAGTTTAAATTAGTTTTGAAAATAGTTTAAGATAGTTTAAAATAGATTAAAACGGAATAATATAGTTTAAAAAAGGTTAAAATGGATTAACGTTGTTTAAATAGTTTTTAAATACATTAAATAGAACAAAGTAGGTTAAAATACTTTAAATAGATTTAAAATAGATCAAAATACTTTAAATAGATTTAAAATAGATTAAAATGAATTAAAATACTTTAAATAGATTAAAAATAGACTAAAATAAATTAAAATACTTTAAATAGATTAAAATGGTTTAGAATAAGTAGAATATATAAATTTAGTTTAAAAGTTGAAAATCTTAATAGTTTAGAATTTTAAATAACATTTTCAGTTTATATTAAGAAAATAAATTTGAAACTAACATCAAATTTAACCATTTCTTCCATTTCAACCAATCTGGGCCATATCCAAATTTCAATCAAACCCAATTTTTCGTCTTGAAATATCAATTTTAACTATTCCAATTCCAATAGATTCCAAAGTAACAAAATTTCAATGCATCAATAAATCAATTTCGATAATTTCATTTATACTTCAAATCAACGTTAGAATTTCAATGTAAATCCTTTAAATTATTACTTAAAACAATTCAATTTATATAAATCAAATTCTATTTCAAATATCAGTTATCTGGGTTCATGGTTAAAGATATAAAATCATTTAATTTAACCATTTCGATGTCCGTATATAATTTTTAACCATATAGTCAAGTGATACGGATATTTATCATTTCAATCCACATATATTTAAATTTACGGGTATATATCATTTCAATCTGCAATCTCGAATTTAATTAAAATTCATAAAATCGCTCAAGTCTACCATTTCGACCCTTAATGATTTTTCCCTAATCTGTAGATCGTTTGCGTATGTATCATTTCAATCCACATGGATCATGCAGTGTTATAACAATATAAAATACAACATCTAGTCATCCAATATCAATGATCAAACATCCATCACAATCATCATCCAAATCAACCAATAAATATCAATAGATAACTGATTATCATTAACAGGTATTAAATTGACAATTAAATTCAACATTAAATTAAAAGATGATTAAATGCAATATAAGTCACATTTAACTAGAATGACAATTTAAACATACCAAACATCAATCAATCATTTTCTAATCACATCATGAATTTAATTTAACTAACATAAGATAATCTAGTAATTGAGTGTGGGTCAAAACACTCACTTCTGATTTCAAATCGATTTGAAATCCAAATAAAAGCCCAAAATACAATAGTTTCAAAATTCATCCAAACAAGCGTCAAAATGTCCAGAATTTCAATACGATCACAGCGGAATAAATCGCGCATGAATCCGAGCTCATATGCAAAAGTTATGATAGTTAGAACGATTAAAATTTAAAATTTGATTAGAACTAAAATAAGGGCATTATAGCAAATATTCACCTCTAAAACCCTAGCTCCCTCTTACGCGAACACGAACCTATCTTAGGTTGACCAAACTCATAGCCGCTGCTATCAAACCCCCTACCACCGCCTATCCACTAAGCTTCACCCTGATCCACAGCCATGGCCGTGATCCTCATCTCCATCTGCCCAATCTGTGCACACGTGAGGTGCTCCGCCTCACCCAAAACTTGTCGATGCCATTTCTTGCCAATTCTGGCCAACTCGAGGAGCATCTGATAAGAACGAAGCCTATGGATGCATCCTACTCAAAGCTCTCTGCATACCAGCACCTTCCGACCGTCCTATCGACGGAGATCCACCTTAAAAACGATAACCCTATATAAACGACTGAAACTAATTCATTAATTTCTGGACAAACAATGATCCGATTCGAGAAATGAATTGCAGATCTGGGTTACGCTCGTCGAGAGCTTTGAAATAGTATATAATTTATTAGGGTTTTGAGGAGTTTGATTTTGAAATTGGAATTTGATTTGAAATTGAATTAGGAATTTATGGTTTTCAGCCATTGAGAAAAGAGGAGCGACAGAAAGTTCTGTACGTACTAGAATAAGAGATAGAAACACTGTTAGGGTTAGAACAGAACAATTTATACTAACGAAGTCTAAGGACCCTAACTCAACCTTCGAAAATCGGCACCGAATACATTACTTATATTCAAATGCCACAGATTCAAACGTCGAATCTGGTTCGACGGAGCTTATAACACATTAAGTAGAACAACACAGCGGAAGAAAAAGAATATAACAATATACAACATTGGTACAATATCTGATACAACAGAATATCAAATACAAATGCTATCAATATATCCAAGATAGATACAAGACGTTAACAGAGACAATAGCAGCGGAAAGACAATGTCTTCAATGCCAGACTCCAAAAGCTCCATCTCCAATCCAAAGCTAGCTCGAACCCCCATTAAGTAGAACTTAAGCAAATGAGAACTCGAAATGCTATCGCCAAAATCCAAAGGGCTGAAAGCTATTGACTCTACTCATACTATTCGACTATCTGAAAAAACCAACTCTAGACTACCCGTGTGGAAAATTGTGGGCATCCAGAGTTTGGATAGGGAACAATAAACTCCAGGTCAGTTATGGGACTGGTATGAGCAAACAAAAACGGTTTATCTTTAAAAAAAACAACAAAAGATTTTAAAACATTGAAATCCGCAATGCTTTTTGGAAAATGGAACTACCATAAGGCCTCCCGCCACACACACCATGCAAATGCAGAAGTGGAGGAGATTTCTCCTTATGATAGTCAAAAATGCTTGATACGCGAAGACCATTTTGATATTATTATTAGTGCATATTGTAGAAAACATTTCAAAAGTATAATATTAATCTTAGCCAGCATAGACATTTCGAACTATGCCTACCATAGCTACCATCTAAACAGTGGTGACCACCGTAAGTAAATGGCAGGTTATACAACTAAAACCGTACAAGACGCATATTGGAGATTGGATTTTCAACAAATGGTCAGGCCAAGGTACTTTCCATTAACACATGGGTACGCCTCTGGAGGGACGCCCCGAGAACTTACCAGCTCTCTGCCAACCAAGGCCGGTTTCCTCCCTGTCCAGGAGTAATACCTAAAGATATGCCAACCCCGGTCATTTGTGACCTTTACCGAGGATCCTCAACCACAAAGCAACATCACACAGTAATAAATATAAACTGTCCACATGAGTGAAGTATCTGGGCCCCATACCATGATACCACCATTTTCTAGAAGGAATGGACATATCCTAGGGGGCGCGACCCCTGCAACCTTGCCGCATCTTTCCTGTTTCGACCATTTTCAGGGTGTGAGGTCCTGATGCAATCTCGTCCACAAAGCTATGCTTTTTCACAAAGCCATTCTTTGATCAACAAATGATCAGCAGCACTTCGTATGCCACATTACCAAATTGGGAATGTATCACTAGTAACCATCAACTACATAACCTCTAAGCTCGTACGTCTCTGAGAAGGGTGTTAAGCTAAGAGAATAAATCTCCGCCACCAAACAGAAATGCATTTGATAGAAACTGGTTTTACATCTCAAAGTGTAATGTTAGACATACATCCATACAAGTCTGTTTCGGGTTCGAACATAATCCAAGGCACTTCAAAAGAAGCCTTTGCGAATCCGGATAATCTCTACTCACGTCCGGACTTCCCATCACATATGGAGATCTCTATATCGGGGATCAGCCGGTGCAGAGACATTCGATGAGTTATCCTTTCATTTTCGAAAATATTCGGTCTTCACCACCGGTCTTCAAATGCTATCCATATCGTCTTATCATTATCCGGATTGGGTTATATGACACAAGATCCTCTACCGGCTAAACCAAATAATGAGCGCAATATTTTAAAAACATATGGATACGGGATTTCAGTTAAGTCACAACTTAAAACCCAAAACCTTTCTTCAAATGGTTTAAACCAATTACCATTTCAAATCTTTAAACAAAAAGATTCATTTCACAAAGTTCACGAAGATTCATTCACAGCTTTTCAAAACAATTCCATTTCAAATTGGGTTAGCTCATCAAATATTTAAATCAAAAATTCAATTCATAGCTTTCAAAATTATTTCCAAAGATCCATTCATAACTTTCAAAACAATTCCCATTTCAAATCTTTTATACATAAAAGATACACCATTTAAAATCCTCTTCAATTTCAAAAACAAAGTTCAACCATCTTTCACAAAGATTCATTCATAGTTTTCAAAATTATTTCAATTCTATTTCAAACTTGAAATCTTTCAACACAAGTTAGAAATCCTTTCCTTATATGAAAGCTTTATTATTTGAAAACAAACAGTTTTCGTTTCGGAAAAATCCAATTACATTTGCACAAGTTAAAGCTCTTCAAGTATAAAATTTGGATTAAATTAAAATTCCCAAAACAATACTTTTAAAATGGTTTAAAACCCATATAACACATTTATAATTTGTATAACCCTTTTTAAATCATGATTTCCAAACATAGAGTTCAATTTCAAATTTTGAATTCAAATTTAAATCAAATTAGTAAAATTTTATCAAGTTATTCAAAATAAGTTGTATCTTTGAAATTCCCTTTAAAAGCTTTTCCTTTTCCCAAACCATTTGAATTCAAAATTCAACTTTAAAACCATTTCAAAAATATGTGACTTAACCAATTTCCTAGTGCAATCCATATTTGTGTGTGTATAGTGTAGTCCAGGGGTTTTACACAATAGTGCAACATCATCAATCATCACAGATTCAATCACATTAATATCGATAAGCGGTATAATCTATAACGCTTATCTTCCATTCACAGATCCACAGATAAATAATGTAATTTTATTACAAATAAATAAATTACATTCATCATAGATAATTAAATCACAATTCAAATCTAAACAATTCATATCACAAAGCGGTATGCACCAGAGATATCAACAATTCAAATATTCAATAGCATCCAAACATCCATAAGTTAGATTAATTAATTATCTGATTAATTTAAATCAGATTAATTACTTATGAATAAACTACTAATCTTGGTTAATTAACATTAATTAATTACAAATCATATTAATTAATTAATCTTTAACCATTTATTAATTAACCTTTAATAATAAATTAATTAACCTCTAATAATAATATAAAATAATTAACCTTTAATTATTTAATTATTCTTTAATTAATTATCCTCAATTAATTAAATTAATTAAATTAATTAACTAACCCTTAATTAATTATCATTTAATTAATTATTCTTAATTAATTACAAAAATTAATTAACTCTTAATTAATTGCCATTTAATTACTTATCCTTAATTAATTACACAAGTGATCATCCCTAATCACTTTCCTAAATTAATTAATCTTTCAATTAATTACTCTCATATTAATCACCTTAACTAATTAATCACATTAGTTAATTATTCTTTACTTCTTTCATTTATTAAATAAACCTTTAATCAATTACATTAATTAATTAATAATTTAAAGACAAACCATTTATCTTTTACTTTAGTTATCTTTTAAAACTTTATCAATAATCTTATAATTAATTAACCAATCAACTTAGTCCTTTAAGTTAATTATCTTTTAAAAACATCTCTTTCTTAATAAATTTCTTAATTACATTATTAAGTTTATTTAAAATAAACTTTTAAAAATAAAGGTACATGTACATATATCAAAACACCTTTAAACCCAAAGTAATTTTTATTTTAAAACCTTTTATAAATCCCAAGCTTAAATAAACCTTTATTATTTTGAAAACAAGTAGTTCTTCTAAGAAAATTGTTAAGTAGAATTTATTTGTTTCTAAAGTTAAAACTATTTTTATACTAAATTTCCCACACCCGAGCCACCACATAAAATTTTCAAGCAGATTTCAAACTTCCCCGAGCAAACTCACGATCTCACATAACTTCGAGTCAACACTCCACTACAACGCAATCAGACCCGAGCCAACCCACCTTCTTCTTCTCCCTCCTCTTCGTACTGACACGGTGGACATCAAGTGCACGTGCACCATCATCAGAATGCTCTCCAATCGTTGCCATAGCCACCGTCATGTCGGCGATGACATCGTCAATCCATTCGACAACCCTGGAAACTCAAAATTCGATCAACACAAAATCGAATCATTCGAACGAACCCAGAAAGAAATCGATCATCAAAAACTCACTGGCGTCGCCTCCTCAGACCACCTGACTCACGCTACTCCACCAGGATCTCCGCCCGAATCTCTAGTTCCTATTCCCCCGGTCGCGATTCGTTCCGATGCAATGTGGCTGATGATTCGACTACAAATTCAACAGCCACTCAAACCAATCCTTAAGCCCTAGTTCAACGTTGACCAGTTGCTATGATGACCAATAAATCCTGCGACTATTTTTCCTGTAATCACCTTGCCTCCAGCAACCACCAGCTCTATGCACGACGCTTATCTCTTCGTCGATCACCGTAAATCGACATTTTAACCCAATTTGATCAACTTGAATTTTCTCATTAAATACAAACTTAAAAATAGTGATTTCCACATCTAAATTCATATTTTCGTAGTACCAATGGGATCGTATGGTTTAAACACACAACTATGAACATCAAATTTTGATCTATTTTGATTTTATACTGTAAACCCCAATTTCCAGACAATTTGCTTTGTAATACTGCTTGCTTTTATTTTTAAAAATCGTATTATAAAGTTATCATTAAAAAAATTTAGAGATCAAAGCTTAAATCTTTTTATATTTTGAGGTATGATTTTCTTTCTATGAATAATCCTTGCTTGAAGAACATAAAGGTGCATATACATAACCCTGACATACACACCTCAATTCACACCTAGAAGCACATATATAACTTGCAGATATATACACACATCCATCCAGTATTTCAAATCATCATGATCACCAGCATAAGAATCAAGAAAATCTGGTTTAAAAGGTAAAGTTTGCTCACCTTAAAAAGCAGAGAACAGAGTGGAAGCAAAAGCCTGGAACTGGAATTTTGTTTGAATCCTTGATCGCTTCAGGTTGAAGCTGCTTCCATGTTGAAGATCTTGAGTTGAATTTCAAGTTTTGGATTTTGGCTTGCACTTTCTTGCCTTTGAGTTGCTTTGGCTATGGCTTTTGATTTTAAATGAACTACTTTACTTTGCTTCCAGGTTTGAGTTGAACTTTTGCTTTCTGGTTTTACTTTTGATCTGAGACGATCAGATTTTCTTGTTTGATCTGTAGCTTGAATACTGATGTTGATTTTTCTTTTGTTTGGTTTTTTGTTTTCAGATTTGTTTTGCCTTAAACTAGATTTCTCATATTTGAGAACTTTTGAAAATGAAAACATCCTGGTTATTATTTTTTTTTCTTATGTATATTTTCTAAATTCAAATTTAAAGAAAATTTAAATTTTTGCCACTTGTTATCACATGAGATTCTTACTTAACACTTGTTAATTTTCTTTATAATCATGCTTACACTTGTTTAGAAAATAAATTTTATGTTTAAACCTTTTACTTTTATAGATTTGTAAATTAATGTTTAACCCTTTACTTTAATAATTTTATAGATTTAGTTTTTATGTATTTACATATACAATTTTAATTATACTTATGAATCATGATTTTTTAAACATTTGACTCATGTGTGTTTTTCATATTCAATCTTAACGTATATATATTTTTATACATACTTTTTTCCAATTACTTATACTTATACAATTTTAAAACAAATGATTTGAAATCAAATTATTCATTTCTCAAAAATAATTATATATATCCATTTATATTAGTTCCTTGGAATATAAAATTAATAAATCCAATATTTATTTATAAAATATTTATCCTTAAATTTCTCTAAATCAAATTCCAAATAAAAATTCATTTATATAATAATAAATAAACATACGTACTATTAATTTTGAAAGTTCAAACACAATTTATATTTTATTCCCTAATATTCAAATAAATTCTCAATTAATTCATAATTTAACCGAAAGTCTATATTAGTTTCCAAATAAATTAGGATTAAAAATGAGGAATGTTGCAGATTCCCCTCCTTAAGAAAATTTTGTCCCCAAAATTTGCCAATTGAGAAGATAACAAAGAACAAATGAACATATCAAAGATATCGTTCACCAGATTAAACTGAATATTTATTCTGCATTCGGCTTACCAAATCAGAACATCAACAATAGATACGAGAGCAAACTCATTCAATACTACACAAGACACTCGGGTCACTAGTCTGCGAAATATGCAGGGGGACTGGTTAGTTCGAAGGATAACTAACCGTTCGTAGAATATATCGAGACCTAAACAATAGATAAATGGTTTTAATCTTACCTAATTTTCAAACACTAGTTATAAATTCCAACTTAGGTCGGGAGTCCCCAAAGTTTACACCAGCTTGTCCCTCTTCGAACTTTGATCTTTCACAAGAAATTACAATAGAATTTCAAATTTGGTTGAAATCGTTTTATCGATACAAATATTCATATTTTATTAACCAATTTATTTCAAATAATATATCAAATTCATTGAAGTTAAAAAGGGAAGATCGATAAGAAATCGATGAAGATACGAAGTAAGGATTTTCCTGCAAAGATTCGTAGGGTCACCATCAGACCGAAGCTTCTCCCTCGAGCTGCCACGAAACAATCAAAGAACTGAATCGAATCAAAGGAGATTGATAGAAAAAAGTTATTTCCGTTGCCATTTTCAGGGTATTGACCATTTGTAGCCATATTCCCCTGTCCCCAATCTTGTCCTCTTCTTGCACTCATACTTACTATCGGTGGATAGTAAAAGAATTTTCTGAGGCGTTCAAACGGATATCTTAGGGCTATACTCATTCTAGGGTATATTTCACCCTATCTCTAATGAGTTACCTAATGTGTTATACTCCTGAGCTAAAGTTTCAAACTTCATCTCTGATACCAATTCTACGACCCTAACTCGACCTTCGAAAATCGACACCGAATACATTACCTATATTCAAATGTCGCAGATTCAAACGTCGAATCTGGTTCGTCGAAGCTTATAACACATTGAGTACAACAACACATTGGAAGAAAATGAATATATCAATATAAAACATTGATACAATATCTGATACAACTGAATATCAAATACAAATGACTATCAATATATCCAAGATAGATACAAGACAATAACAGAGACAACAGCAACGGAAAGACAATGTCTTCAATGCCAAACTCCAAAAACTCCATCTCCAATCCAACGCTAGCTCGAACCCCCATCAAGTAGAACTTAAGCAAATGCGAACCTGAAATGCTATCGCCAAAATCCAAAGGGCTGAAAGCTATCGACTCTACTCCTACTATTCGATTATCTGAAAAACCCAACTCTAGTTTGCCCGTGTGGAAAATTGTGGGCACCCAGAGTTTAGATAGGAAACAATAAACTCCAGGTCAGTCATGCGACTGGTATGAGCAAACAAAAAAAATTTATCTTTAAAAAAACAACAAAAGATTTTAAAACATTGAAATCTGCAATGCTTTTTAGAAAATGAAACTACCATAAGGCCTCCCGCCACACACACCATGGAAACGCGGAATTGGAGGAGATTTCTCCTTATGATAGTCAAAAATGCTTGATATGCGAAAACCATTTAGATATTATTATTAGTGCATAGTGCAGAAAATATTTCGAAAGTATAATATTAATCTTAGCTAGCATAGACATTTCGAACTATGCCTATTATAGCTACCATCTAAATAGTGATGACCACCGTAAGTAAATGGCAGGTTATACAACTAAAACCATATAAGGAACGTATTGGAGATTGGATTTTCAACAAATGGTCAGGCCAAGGAACTTTCCATTACCACATGGGTACGCCTCTGGAGGGACGCCCCGAGAACTTACCCAGCTCTCTGCTAACACAAGGCCGGTTTCCTCCCTGCCCGGGAGTAATACCTAAAGATATGCCACCCCAGGTCGTTTGCGACCTTTATCCGAGGATCCTCAACCACAATGAAACATCACATAGTAATAAATATAAAGTGTCCACATGAGTGAAGTATCTGAGCTTTATACCATGATACCACCCTTTTCTAGAAGGAATGGACATACCCTAGGGGTGCGACCCCTGCAGCCTTGCTACACCTTTCCAGTTTCGACCATTTTCGGGGTGTGAGGTCCTGATGGAGTCTTGTCCACAAAGCTACACTTTTTCACAAAGCCATGCTTTGATCAAAAAATGATCAGCAGCACTTCGTATGCCACATTACCAAATTTGGAATGTATCACTAGTAACCATCAACTACATAACCTCTGAGCTCGTACGTCTCAGAGAAAGGTGTTAAGCTAGGAGAATAAATCTCCGCCACCAAACAGAAATGAATTTGATAGAAACTGGTTTTACATCTCAAAGTGTAATGTCAGACATACATCTATACAAGTCTGTTCCGAGTTCGAACAAAACCGAAGGCACTTAAAAAGAATCCCTTGCAAATCCGGATAATCCCTAATCACGTCCGGACCATCACATATGGAGATCTCTATATTGAGGATCAGCCGGTGTAGAGACATTTGACAAGTTATCCTTTCGTTTTCAAAAATATCCGGTCTTTACCATCGGTCTTCAAATGCTATCCATATTGTCATATCATTATTCGGAATGGGTTATATGACACAAGGTCCTCTCTTGGCTAAACTGAATAATGAGCGTAATATTTTAAAAACATATGGATATGGGATTTCAGTTAAGTCACAACTTAAAACCCAAAACCTTTCTTCAAATGGTTTAAACCAATTACCATTTCAAATCTTTAAACAAAAAGATTCATTTCACAAAGTTCACAAAGATTCATTCACAGCTTTTCAAAACAATTCCATTTCAAATTGGATTAAATCATCCAATATTTAAATCAAAGATTCAATTCATAGCTTTCAAAACTATTTCCAAAGATCCATTCATAACTTTCAAAACAATTCCCATTTCAAATATTTTATACATAAAAGATACACCATTTAAAATCCTCTTCGATTTCAAAAACAAAGTGCAATAATCTTTTACAAAGATTCATTCATGGTTTTCAAAATTATTTCAATTCCATTTCAAACTTGAAATCTTTCAACACAAATTGGAAATCTTTTCCTTATACGAAAGCTTTTATTATTTGAAAACAAATAGTTTTCGTTTTGAAAAGATCCAATTACATTTGCACTAGTTATAGCTCTTCAAGTATAAAACTTGAATTAAATTCAAATTCCCAAAGTAATACTTTTAAAATGGTTTAAAACCCATATAAACACATTTATAATTTGTATAACCCTTTTTAAATCATGATTTCCAAACATAGAATTCAATTTCGAATTTCAAAATCAAATTTAAATCAAATTATCAAAATTTTATCAAGTTATTCAAATAACTTGTATCTTTGAAATTCCTTTTCAAAAGCTTTTCCTTTTCCAAAACCATTTGAATTCAAAATTCAACTTTAAAACCATTTCAAAAATATGTGACTTAACCAATTTCCTCGTGCAATCCATATTTGTGTGTGTATAGTGTAGTCCAGGGGTTTTACACAATATTGCAACATCATCAATCATCATAGATTCAATCATATTAATATCGATAAGCGGTATAATCTATAACGCTTATCTTCCATTCAAAGATCCATGGATAAATAATGTAAATTTATTATAGATAAATAAATTACATTCATCACAGATAATCAAATCACAATTCAAATCTAAACAATTCATATCACAAAGCAGTACACACCAAAGATATCAACAATTCAAATATTCAATAGCATCCAAACATCCATAAGTTAGATTAATTAATTATCTGATTTATTTAAATCAGATTAATTACTTATGAATAAACTACTAATCCTGGTTAATTAACATTAATTAATTATAAATCATAATAATTAGTTAATCTTTAATCATTTATTGATTAACCTTTAATAATAAAATAATTAACCTTTAATAATAAAATAATTAACCTTTCATTATTTAATTATTCTTTAATTAATTATCCTTAATTAATTAAATGAATTAATTAACCCTTAATTAATATTCATTTAATTAATTATTCTTAATTAATTACAAAAATTAATTAACTCTTAATTAATTGCCATTTAATTAATTATCCTTAATTAATTACATTAAGTGATCATCCCTAATCACTTTCCTAAATTAATTAATCTTTAAATTAATTACTCTCAAATTAATTACCTTAACTAATCACATTAGTTAATTATTCTTAACTCCTTTCATTTATTAAATAAACCTTTAATCAATTACATTAATTAATTAATAATTTAAAGACAAACCATTTATCTTAATTTACTACTTTAATTATCTTTTAAAACTTTATTAATAACCTTATAATTAATTAACCAATCAACTTAGTCCTTTAAGTTAATTATCTTTTATAAACATCTCTTTCTTAATAAATTTCTTAATTACATTATTAAGTTTATTTAAAATAAACTTTTAAAAATAAAGGTACATGAACATGTATCAAAACACCTTTAAACCAAAGTAATTTTTGTGTTAAAACCTTTTATAAATCCCGAGCTTAAATAAACCTTTATTATTTTGAAAAGAAGTAGTTCTTTTAAGAAAATTGTTAAGTAGAATTTATTTGTTTCTAAAGTTAAACCTATTTTTATACTAAATTTCCCACACCCGAGCCGCCGCACAAAATTTTCGAGCAGATTTCAAACTTTCCCGAGCAAACTCACGATCTCACATAACTTCGAGTGAACACTCCACTACAATGCAATCAGACCCGAGGCAACCCACCTTCTTCTTCTCCCTCCTCTTCGTGCTGATACGATGGACATTAAGTGCACGTGCACCATCATCAGAACGCTCTCCAATCATTGCCGTAGCCACCATCATGTCGGCGATGACATTGTCAATCCATTTGACAGCCTAGGAAACTCAAAATTCGATCAACACAAAATCGAACCATTCGAATGAACCCAGAAAGAAATCGATCGTCAAAAACTCACTGGCATCGCCTCATCATACCACCTGAGCTCATGCTACTCCACCAGGATCTCTGCCTTAGTCTCTAGTTCCTATTCCGCCGGTCGAGATTCGTTTTGATGTAATGTGGCTGTTGATTCGACTATGAATTCAACAGCCACCCAAACCAGTCCTTAAGCCCTAGTTCAACGTTGACCGGTTGCTACGATGACCAATAAATCCTGCAACAATTTTTCCTGTAATCACCTGATCTCCTGCAACCACCAGCTCTATGACCGACGCCTATCTCTTCATGGATCACCCAAAATCGACATTTTATGCCATTTTGATCAACTTGAATTTTCTTATTAAATAGAAACTTAAAAATAGTGATTTCCGCATCTAAATTCATATTTTCGCAGTACGAATCAGATCGTATGGTTTAAACACACAACTATGAACATCAAATTTTGATCTACTTTTGATTTTATACTGTAACTCCCAATTTCCAGACAATTAGCTTTGTAATACTGCTTGTTTTTATTTTTAAAAAATCGTATTACAGAGTTATCATTACTTTTTATATTTTGAGGTCTGATTTTCAATCTATGAATAATCCTTGCTGGAAGAACACAGAGGTGCATATACATAACCCTGACATACACACCTCAATTCACACCTAGAAGCACACATAAAACTTGCAGATATATACACACATCCATCTAGTATTTCAAATCATCATCATCGCCAGCATAAGAATCAAGAAAATATGGTTCAAAAGGTAAAGTTTGCTCACCTTAAAAAGCAGAGAACGGAGTGGAAGCAAAAGCTAGGAACTGGAATTTTGTTTGAATCCTTAATTTCTTCAGTTGAAGCTGCTTCCATGTTGAAGATCTTGAGTTGAATTTTAGGTTTTGAATTTTGGCTTGCACTTTCTTGCCTATGAGTTGCTTTGGCTCAGGCTTTTGATTTTAAATGAACCACTTTACTTTGTTTCCAGGTTTGAGTTGAACTTTTGCTTTCTGGTTTTACTTTTGATCTGAGATGATCAGATTTTCTTGTTTGTTCTGTAGCTTGAATACTGATGTTGATTTTTCTTTTGTTTGGTTTTTTGTTTTCAGTTTTGTTTTGCCTTAAACTAGATTTCTCATATTTGAGAAGTTTTGAAAATGAAAACATCCTGGTTATTATTTTTCTTTCTTATGTATATTTTCTAAATTCAAATTTAAAGAAAAGTTAAATTTTTTGCCACTTGGTATCACATGAGAGTTCTTACTTAACACTTGTTAATTTTCTTTATAATCATGCTTACGCTTGTTTAGAAAATAAATTTTATGTTTAAACCCTTTCCTTTAATAAATTTATAAATTAATGTTTAACCCTTTACTTTAATAAATTTATAGATTTAGTTTTTATGTATTTACATATACAATTTTAATTATACTTATGAATCATGATTTTATAAACATTTGACTCATTTATGTTTTTCATATTCAATCTTAACGTATATATATATATATATATATATTTATACGTACTTTTTTTTCAATTACTTATACCTATACAATTTTAAAACAAATGATTTGAAATCATATTATTCATTTCTCATAAATAATTATATATATCCATATATATATATATATATTAATTCCTTGGAATATAAAAGTAATAAATCCAATATTTATTTATAAAAGATTTATCCTTAAATTTTTCTAAATCAAGTTCCAAATAAAAATTCATTTATATAATAATAAATAAACATACATACAATTAATTTTGAAAGTTCAAACACAATTTATCTTTTATTCCCAAATCTTCAAATAAATTCTCAATTAATTCATAATTTAACCAAAATTCTATATTAATTTCCAAATAAATTAGGCTTAAAAATCGGGAATATTACATGAAGCTCGACAAAAAATGAAAAATACCCGAATTGATTTGAAAAACGACAAATACGACCCGAAAAGCTCGTTCTGCTTCCGGAATGAAAGTAGGTCATCCCATATATAAAAATAGATGTTTTTAATAATTCTAAATTCAATGGAATAAGTTTTAAGTTCTAATTCCATCATATAAAGAAGTTAGCTTAAAATCAGCTTATTTAAAATTGATTTCGATTAAATTTAAGTAAATTGATTTCCATGCATTGCCAGTCCGTACGATCAAATGGCAAGTCCGATCGCTACGAAACTTGAAATCCTATAATAATTCACCATTACTGATCCAATGAAACTGGTTTTGTCAGAGTCCAAGACAGTGGCCGAAATGGCTATTTTCACGTCAATTAAATAAACTATTATTAAATTGATTAAATCACTTTTTAATTCCACTTTTAATAATTAATGAATTTTATCATTTTCGATTACTTGGACATTTACAATAATTTAAACAAATTCCCATATCAGTCCAATGTTAGTTATTTCACTAAATTACAATGTTCAATTTCAACAGTAATTAAAACCAATTAATTATAATTTAATTCCAATAAATTGATTTAATTTGATTTCAGTCTTTTTATTCAATCAATTATTACTCTAAAGACATAGTTAACATTTATTCATATCTTATTACATTAATATTTTCCAAATATCATCTTTTACCATATTAGTTGCAATATTTCAATAATTTTTAATCTCTGTCGATTTTCACACAAACTATAATTGATTAAAGAAATTGGTAACAAATAATAATTGTTACCATTTCTTCCTTTAATAACATTTGTAATTTTATTTTCCGCACACAAATGTCCTAACTACTACTACAACACTACTTTTATCAATTACAATTAATTACCTTATTTCATTAATTAGTACAACATTAAAATTACCAATTACTCTTTTATATCCAATTACTAATTAATACACGTTATTAAAATAAATTTACAATCTACAACCAATTATAATTTTTTAATCATTTCAATTAGTTGGAATTACTTTCATAGCAATTGTAAATTACCTTAAACTAATACTATTACGTTTCGTTCCAATTACATTCTTATTAGTAAATCACAAAATTTTATTTCTTCCAACATTAAATTGTAAAACCTTATTAAATCAACTATTTTTTATTATTGAAAATTACGGTCTTTACACTAATAGGCTGCGATGGACGAGTGGGCCGATGCGAGGCAACTAGCGATTAGGAGTGTTACACTAATAGGCTGAAGCTGTTGTTTTGGAAACTCAAATATCGTTTAGGTGAGTAAATTATTTTATTCACAACTACTGTCTAGTATTTTATATTTATTTCTTGATCGATAGTATGATGCGTAATTACCCCATATGTTGTTTGATTTGCTTTATTGGATTCATTTATTGGATGAAATTGACGATCATTGGATGATAAAGATTAAATGAGTGTTGGGTGTGTTTTTGGTTGAGATTTGTTGTGCGTATATTAGTTTATTTTAATGACAATAGTAGTCGAAAACAACATTTAAATTGATTGAAAAGGAGGCAAATGAAATAAAAGATATAAATTTGAAAAAAATAAATTAATTGGTGATAGACATCGAATTCTAGAAAGAATTTTTATTTTTAATATTGAGATTATTGAATTAATAGAAAATTTAAAGAGTATTGATTTGGAAAAATATTTATAAGTGAAATAATTTTGAGGATTTTGTAAATGGAAATTATTATGGAAAATGCGGAATTTTGGGATTTTGATAAAATAAGAGAATTCTACATATTTTTATTCTTATTTATAGATGGTTAAAAACATAATTGGAGGATATTTATGAAATAAAGTTTTAAATTCATATTTATAGAATTATGAATAATTTGAATTAAAATATGGAAAAGATATTTTAAAGTAATCGCAAAGTGTATGCAATTTATTATATTTATTGAATGAAAACTTTCATTTATGGGGATTTGAATATATAATGTGAAGTGAATTTTTGGAACTAATGTATATTAGATGGATTAGTATACCCCAAAATAAATGTTTGAAAATAATTGAGGATTTTAAATAATGATTTCTAAGTTGTAGATTTAGATTCGCAAATATTTTGAATCGAGAATATTTTTGGATTTGAAATTTTAAAGGTATTTGGAAAATATAAACAGTGTTATTATATTTCCATTTTATTAAAGTGGAAATTTGAAGTGAAAGTGTTCTTGGAAGTTTAAAATTTTATTCCTATGTTTGAATAAAGTTTTCTTTAAAACCAAATTTATGATTTTAAAATATAAGGTTTTCGAATTAAATAAGAGAATTAATATTTATTATTTTAAAAGGGAAGAAAATAATTAAAAGAGGTGTTTTGTTAATATAATTGAAGTGTTCTTATAAGGATAAATGAACTGAAATACATTTAAATAAACCCTTCGTCTTGTTAAACACTAATTGAATAATATATTGATGTGTGCATGGATGCTTGTGATTTGTTTGCTACGAATGAGATGAAGTTATAATTATCCTTTATGTTCAATTATAAAATTATAAAAATGAAAAATAAAAAAATTGGAGAACGATTTAAGCGAGTGTGAATTAAAAAGCAAAATGGAAATTTATTTAATATTGATTAATTGAGGGTGTCATGTATATAAGTGTAACAACCCTAGATTATTATGTATATTTTAATTTTGACTTTATTTCATTTTGAATTTTTTTAAAACTTGTTTCATTTCAAACATTTCATTTTTAAATATAAACTTTGATTATTATGTGAATTACAATTCCAAATGGTATAATTGAATATTTTCCTGAAATGTTGACTTTGGTCAATTTGGGTCAAACTTTGATTTTTAAATTTCAAATTTAAATATTTAAATTCTTAAATTTTATCTTTTATTATGAAAATATATTAAAATTTAAGTATACTGCTTTTCGTTTCGTTGAAATCCGATTTATATTGTGAAAGTTATGCTTTTTACAATATAGTAAGTAAATTGATTTATTTAACAAAAAAATTGTCTATTTTAATTTATATAAAAAAATATTTTAGTTTTTATATATATGTGTGTAATATTTTATATTATATATTTTTGTCTTTTAAATATTTTTAAAGTGATGTTTGAATTTTTCCAAAAATTTATTGAATTTGTTTTCTATTTTTAAAGGCTAGTTTTCATTTTTCTGCTATTTTCCTCATTAAATTATATTTAAATAAAATTTATTTATTCATTTTTATGTATGCATTTTATTTTTATGTTCTTACCTTTATTTATAAATATTTTCAAGTACATAGAAATTTTCCGAAGTTTGTTCCATTTATTTTCATATTTCCAAGACTAGTTTGTATTTTTAAGCTATTTTCTTAATCTAATTATATTTAATTAATATTTATTTATTTATTTTTGTTTATTTACTAAATTTTCGTGTTTTTATCTGTATTTATAAATATATTTCAGTTATAAAAAAAATTCAAAAGAAATGGAGAAATTTGAAGAGTTTTTAACATTTCATTTACCTTAGACTTTTCACCTCCCTGCCTCTTCATTTTCCACCAACGCTTGCATTCATTTTGGGGCTGACCATGTCTCATTCTTTCAGCTGCATTCCTATTCATTTTTCACATATAGAAACACTTCTCACCTCAAAATTTTCGGCCTCCATATGAAAAAAGAAAATTTGGTAAACTTTCATCTTCTTTTTCCATTTTTCTACTTGTTGTTTGATTTTTGAACATGCCTTCTACCTTCCATGGTTCGGCCCCTTGCTCCTCCACCACCATAGCCGCCTCCACCATCACCACATCAGGTCACCATCTCCTCCAGCCCATTGACCAAGCCATGCCGTGGTCATCTATGACTAGATCCACCAAAGTTTATGCAAACACTCCACTTGTTCAACCTAGCCGTGCGCCAATCTTGTTCCACCACTCAAACCATCACCTTGGCCGCCACTTGCACCACCATCTCCAGAAAATTCCTGACCTGACACCACTGCCATGTGCTCCTACTAACCACACCAGACCTGGCCGTGACCACTTTCCTTTGGCCGTGGCTTGTTTTGCCTTGAAACCATTTTTTTTTGCCTTGTAGTGTAGTGTCATGCTCATACCTTTGCGCATATATCTCTACTCCTTTATATCCATGCAATGGATGACCTATGAACCCAAAACTAGATCCAAACACACCCCTTATCCATACATTTCAGATCTGGAGTTGAAGCATAGGTGGTAGAAAGCAAGTGCAAACACTCCGGTGATGTTTTGTGTATTCATTTCTAGCTTTGTTTAATTGAATTTGGGTTGAAAACTTATGTTATATTTATTTGTTTTGTCTCATGTATCCAAGGAAAATTAATCTTTGGCTCTTCCACTCATCTTTGTGTCGTGTTATCGTGCTTGTTTGGATCTCATTCGTGCATTTGTCGTTGTGTCTCCAGCTCAAAACAGTGAGTTATTCTCACCAGACAATATATACATATATAACTAGTAAATTGACCCCTTTTGAATCTGTAAAATGCATTATCATGTTACACCTGCTATATTATGATTATATGATATTCACCCATGATTATACACCTGTTATAACATCTGTTACTGTTATATTATGTTGTTCTGTTATTCTTATCAGTTTATCACACTGCAATTTCCCTGTAGATTAGAATCACTATGGGTTGAAATGATACATACCCGAACGGACTTTAGAATAGGAGAAAATCGTTATGGGCTGAAATGATAGGCCTGAATGATTTTCAATTATTTTCTTTTACTTGGGATTACGGGTTTGAAATGATCAAACCTGGGTTTTCTTTGTAAATTACGGGTTGAAATGATATATTACCCGTATCACTTTACCTAGGCTAGAAAATGAAATACAGACCCGTTGTTAAAATATATTTTTCTAAATTTTTTTTAATTTTTTTTTTAAAATGTAAATATTATAATATTTTGATTAGATTTGATAAAAATGATTTTTGTAAAGCATTATTGACTTTCTGAAAATTTATAAGTGAAATAAATAAAGGGCAAAGTTAGAAATCTGAAATGTAAGTTATTTCGGAAATTATAATTTGGTGATAAATGGAATTTAAATTAAATATGAAAATATGATAAATTTATGATATTTTGAATCAAATGAATTTGAAATGATTTTGTAATACATTAATGATTTTTGAATAAAGTTAAATATGAAATGAATGAATATTTATGTTGAAATTTTTAAATATAACTAAAATTGGAAATTTGTGAATTTGTCTTAAAAGTGAATTTTAAGTTAAGTAAATAAAAATGAAATTAAGTTATATTTGAAAATTTTAAACTTAAGTGTTAAGTTAAATTTAATTTAATGAATTTTAAATTTTATGTTGGAATTTAATAAGTGAATTATTATTAAATTTTGATTTTTGAATGGAGATTTAACTTTATAAAATCATGAATAAAGGGTATTTGAATGATTGTTTTAAAAGAGAAATTATATGATTTTATAAGCTAAAAATGATTTAAATAGAAGTATAATTGTTTGTGAAATTATATTGAATACTTGAAGTTAATTAACTGCATTTCTGAAATGCTATTAATTCTAATGTAAATGATAATACAGCATTTGTAAATGCTGTAGTTGATAATAATGAACCAAATGGCTAAGTTTAATTAAAGGCTATCATAGCATTTTTGTAAATGTTATAATTCTTGAATTTAACTAAGTTTTATTTGAAACTAACGTAACCCTATTACAGCATTTTTTTTATGTTGTCTTTTGTTAAATTGAACTGTTTTGAATGTAACTTTCTGTAGCAATTTCTAAATGCTGCGAAAGTTGAATTTTCATCTGTTTTAATAAATTAAGTGGATAAATGAAATTTGAAAGACTAAAATTTTGTAAATTTAATAATTTAATTATTAAATATAATAACTTCATTTTATGATTTAAAAAGGAAGTAATATGTTTCGAAATATAAACTATTTTGAAATGTGTTTTGTAATGGTATTTAAATTAAATAAGAATGAATGTGGTTTGGAAGATATTATATTTTTGATATTTTGAAATGGATTTTGAATGATATTGAATTTTGAAATGATATTTTATTTTGAGTATAAAATACCATTTTGAAATTTTAACCACGGGATGTATTTAATCTATAGTTTAACTGATTCTTAAAGGATGGACGATCCTAAGCATCCTTTAAGTTATTGTGCATTTCTACTACAGTTCACTTGAGTTGGTTTACATTATATAAGTATATATTTTCCTGACTCGAGTGTTTTGTGTTTTACTTCACGCTCGGGTCAGCCTGAGTATTCACAGCTTTGGATTCTCGTTCTGGAGCTGGTCTTTGCTGGAGTTTCTGCTTATCTACATTTATATCTACTCTCTGTTTCAGCTGTTCTAGTTTATCTCATGCATTAGTGAACTTCTATGTAATTGGGATTTCTATTATGTTGTTTTCAGACTGCATTATGTATTTGGTTTGAGACTTTGCCGTAGTAGCTTCATGAACTACTATGTATTTTATTTCCGCTGCGAGTTATTCTGATATTTCTGTGTCTGTGATTCTGTGATTGTATTTCATTTGTTCCAAATTTATTTACAACGCGGTATTTGATCAATTCAAGTCCGACATGTGCGGATGCGAATGGCTGAAAATATCGGGTTGTTACAGTTGGTATCAGAGCTTTGGTTTTAGGCAAACCTTAGTCTGTGGAGCAAAAACTCATTAGAGACAGGGTAGAAATACCCTAGAATGAGTGAAATCAATCTCATAATCCTTTCTTTGTGAGAGAACGTATTTTCGAAGTATAAAATGATTTCCAAATGATTTTTAAAGGATTTTCAAAGATTATTTTGGTATAAAAATTTTCTTATTTTGAAATCAAGATTTTCTAAACTTCATCCCTTCTGAATCCGCCTTGTTTAGTAATCTCTTGGTTAGGATTCTTATCAATTAAGATTCCTTGAACTTTGGAACACTCCCACTGGTTCTGAAATCCAGTCTTGTCCCTATTTTATTCCTTTGATTTTGGAGCATTCCATAACTCCACTTTAGAATGACCTCTATAAGATTGGTATTCCGTAAATCTTTGAATGATTTGTAAAGGGGTAAAGCTCCTTTACAATTAGCATTGATTCACCAAAGATTTCTGTATCCGCGGTTTACGATGCTATCTATCTCCTGCTCTACTCGGATTCTATCTTTAGCGATCGAATGTCGATTTGCCTTAGATTTTCGCATTGGTTATATTCCTGAAGTCACAGTTGACCGGTTAAGGTCGCCCGCGATTTATGTAGGCTTATTCATCTTCTATTTGGTAATTAAATTATCTCATCTTCATTTGAGTTTATCTTCTAACTAGAATTCTATTTGATTAGAGTTCCTCTAATTTTGAATCTTTGTTTGTTTGAAATCCTTCCTTAAATCATCCTTTGGAAATTTGTGTTTGGTTGTATTTTGAAATTGTGCATACATCGAAATTATTAAGGATGACCATATTTTGTATACAAAAATTGAAATGTTTTCGATAAGGATTATATACCTTTCAAAATGAAAATTTGAAGCTTTGAAAGGATTTGAAATTTTGAAATTTATAAGAAACTTGATTTATACAAAAATGATTTATAACTGAAGGGTTTTGAATTTGAATTTCGAGGAATCGAACTCCGGTGTTTTGAAATCGGTTTTAAGATTTTGGAAAATATATAATAATGATGTGATTTAAAGATATTTTTTCAAATAAGAAATGTTTCAAATGTATTCGAATGAATTTCAATGATTTCTAAGGAATTTAAAGAAGTTTTTCAAAGTTAATTGAAGTCCAGAACTCACTTATGTCGTTGGAAAATAATTTCGATGATGAATGCATGCATCATCGACATTGATTTTCGAGTTTCTGAGTGGGGGAGAGGCCACTCTAGTAGCTTTGCTATGCGAGTGATTTTGTGAAACCAATTTTGATTTCAGATTTTGAAACATGGTTTAATATTCGAAAGATATATGTATGTATATATATATATATTTGAAGTGATTTAAAGTAAGTCGGTGTTCAGTCCTCGAGATTCAGATTTGTTTTGTTATAACCTTATCTATTGGAATTGATTTACTGATTTGTTAGTGATTTCCCACTCTTGGGTTTGAAAATATGATTTCTTCGACTATTTTGAAGGTTCGAGCACTTCCAAATCAACTTTAACTTTTCAAAGCTAAGAAATTTTGAAAGGTATAAGGTATTTGATAAAGAATATAAGTTTAGTTTGTATGTTTCAAGTATGAAATAATATGATTTGTATAAGTTGAAACTGTTTTGTTAAGTAAATAAATAAGACTATTTTGAATTATACTAATACGAAATTTAGTTTTGAAATGTTTTGGATAAAAAAAATTTAGTCTTCAAATGTTTGAGAAAATTTTGGTTTTAAATGTTTTAACTTAGTAACATCTTTATAAAACTATTTATTTGACAAGTTGGAATAGATACATAAGTTGTACGCATGTTGTTTTATTCGCATAATTAATTTGATCCAAGTTTGAGTACACAAGTTCGAGGTGAATTACACCATTTCGTGTTAGGATTTTTCATTTGATTCTTGATGGCCAATATTTGATATGGATTGTGGGCTTGATTCTAGAATTCTCTATCATAGTATATGGTTATGCAAGGAGACTGATGGCTTCTAGTCGAGAAACCATATCGAAGTCCGCATTAGGGAAGTCGAATGGACAATACTAGTTCGAAAGCGAACTTGTGTGATCGAGCGAGCGATCAAATGTAATGTTGCGAAATGATGACATATGTACATCTTATATCCTTATATACTTGACGTTGAAATTGAAAGTTGTTGGGTTGGATATCTTTGTAATTTAATTGAAAATTTTCTTTTATGAAAAACACTATCAAATTTAAAACCATTTTTCAAAACTATTTTTCTTTTATTCTTCTTAAACTAACTATTTTATTCTATTTTTCATACAAACTATTTTATACACAAAACTATTCTTAATTAAAAATCTATTAGTAAGCAAAGATGTTCAATCCCATATGGGCTTTCCATGCAGCGAAATTTATTTTTGAAATTTTTGATTCTCATATAAGATAAACTTTATGTAAGTATAAGATGATTTTGAAAACCATTGATTTTGATAAATGAATAATTGAAGCTTATATTAATATGAAAGGATATTTGGTTTACCTGTAATTTGAGTTCATTCAAAAATAATGGATTTATGAAATAAATATTTCAACAGTAAGTAATAATGAAGTAAAATTTGGGATATATGAAATTATGAAATTTAGTTTTGAAATATGGTATATTTAAGCCTTGAAACATATTTAAGATTTAATAGTTTATTTGTAAATCAAATCTGTATTTGAAATTGATAATATTTGAAATGGTTTTGTTGGAAAACTAAATTGAAAATGATGGTTTGAATTGAATTAAAATTGGAAATTTTAGATTTTGGTTTAATTGAAAAAAATTGAAATGTAAAGAATTAAGGGCATGTTTTATGATTTCAAATATATGATTTCAAAATGTTATGATTTTCAAAGTGAAATGATTTCAAGTATTTGGTTTCGAAAGATTTATAACTTTGAAAGTATTATGATTTTTGAAGTGAATACATGTTTGAAGTGGAAATGAATTTATTTGACCTAAATTTTGTTGATTTGGAAATTTGGGTTATTTTCTAAACCTATTGTTTTAAGAAATTTTGAAACTGAATATGTATAACTTGAAAGAAATGATTTGGTGAAATCATATATGATTTTTAAACTGAAATACTATTGAAATGAATTAAATTTAGAACCTGTTTTATTTAATACTTGATTTGGGAGCTATCGAACTTATATAAAAATGATTTGTATAAGTAAACCATTGATTTGAGAACTGTTGATTTGAAAGGGTACTCAATTTTGAAAAATGAAATCTTATATAATCGAAATTTATATAAGTGTGATTTGATATACTATTATTTTGGAAAGTATTTGATTTGAAATGAAATCTTATATATATGGACTTTATATAAGTATGATATTTGAAAGTGATTTTGAAAGGTACTATATGATACATATTTTCGAAGTAAAGATATGGAAAGTGCCTTCTGCTTGATATCCGCTTTGTGGCCACACTGTGGATTCATTCTATCGATATTATTCTCTCTCTTTGATTTGGGTTTTCCGGATATGATACCCGAGTGTCCATCGAATTCCACGGCGATCCCCGTGGTCTTATGATCGCGACTACATAGCGCAATTGCCTGGCCGAGTCTTGCCTAGGGGTACGGATTGTTTCCTGGGGGATCCAGGCGTAACCATTGTGTATCCTGCAATCTGTGTAGGTCGCGAAGAGTAGTGCAAGTGCCTGGCTGAGTCTTGCCTAGAGGTACGGATTGTTTCCCGGGGGATCCAGGCGTAACCATTGTGTATCCTGCATTCTACTCGTCATCATGGCGTAACTCGCAGGGCTGAGAAAGCTTACGGATACGGATTGTTTCCTGGGGGATCCAGGCGTAACCATTGTGTATCTGCGATCCATGGTTAGACAACTGTTTCGGTTTAGTTGATTTGTTTGGATTGTACTTTCCATATCTGTTTTTAAAAGTGTTTTCATTATTTTCACTGGGTGTTGAAACAAGTCTACTAAGTACTTGGAGAATTCTAGCTTTGCGCCTGATCAACGCACTGCCAGAATCTAAAGGAACGAGGATAAACTTGTTAACACATCGAGTTATAAAAGTATTTTGATAAAAGTATCTTGATAAAGTACTATATAAAAAATATTTTGATCAGTTATTGTAACAACCCTCATATTTGTCGAGTTTGTATTTAAATATTTTATTTAAATATTAACTCGTTAATCGGATTTTGGTCCGAAAAGCTACTTTTTGCAAACGGTCAAATTAGGACTCGAGACCACTTCCATTAAGTTCGAAATGTCGTTTACAACTTTTTTAAGTATAAACATCGATAGGTTTGGAGTTAGTGAAATTTCACTAACTTTTCCCGCTTTGGACTTTGGGTTAGTTTAGCCTATTAAGCCCAAGTTCCAACCATCTTCTCCTCACTCTTCATAAATTTCCTAACTAATCAAGCTTTGGCATTAATGGTGGAGGGAATGGGAAATTAAAATTCCAAAACTCAAATTCAATTGCAATCCATCTTTCTACTCCAAATTCAAGAAGAAGACATTGGATTCAAGCTTCTTGTGCTTAGATAGAAGAAGGATTGATTCTTGCTTGCTTAAAACTTCATTTTCATTGATATTTGGTGCAAAGGTGAGATTTTTATCTCACAAATCTAGTCTATAACTATATTGGACTGTTGGGAATGATTCCCTATCACCTTTGCATGCACATTTGCATTTGGTTTGGATTGGATTGGCGAAAAACTCCAATTTTTAGCGTTTTGGTGAATTTTCTGCACTTAGGTCGTTCTGGCCATTTTCGTGTGTTCGGAGTTAGGTCGCTCGCGACCTAACCCTTAGGTCGTTCGCGTGTTATCGCGCTAGGTCGCACTGCCTTGAATCTTCACTTCGGAGTTAGGTCGTTTCACGTTAGGTCGTATGGGGTTTAGGTCGTAGGTCGTTTCTGGCCTTAAATTCCCCCTGCAGCGTTAGGTCGTTAGCCTCGGAATTAGGTCGTTGAGCCTTAGGTCGTAGGTCGTATGGACCTTAGGTCGTAGATCTCCTGGCCATTTCTAACGTCTTCGGAGTTAGGTCGTATGGACCTTAGGTCGTAGGTCGTATGGACCTTAGGTCGCTAGGTCGTATGGCTTTAGGTCGCTAGGTCGTATGACCTTAGCTCGTTAGGTCGTATGGCTTTAGGTCGCTAGGTCGTATGGCCTTAGGTCGTTAGGTCGTTTGGCTTTTAGGCCGCTTCCACGCTAAGTCGTTCGACTCTTAGGTCGTAACACTTAGGTCGCTCGCCTCTTAAGTCGCTAGGTCGCGTGCCTTTAGGTCGCGTTCCTTTATTAGGTCGCGTGTCTCTGTTAGGTCGCTGACCCTCTTAACTCGCATGACCTAACCCCTAGGTCGTTGGGCCTCATTTCTACTTAGGTCGTTGCTTCTTATAGGTCGCTCGGCTCCATAATTTCTTTAGGTCGTTTGAGTGTTAGGTCGCGAACCCATTTTAGGTCGCATGACCTTTACCCTTTAGGTCGCTGGATCACTAGGTCGTGCCCCTTAGACCCCTAGGTAGCAACCATTAGGTCGCTCGACCCTATCCCTCTTAGGTCGTTAGACCTCATTTTGTCTTCACTAAGTCGTACCGTTTTGGACGGGGCGCTGCCCCCTGGACCCCCGCGACCTGATCGGGCAGGTCGAACCCCGTAAGCGGTGGCGTTGCCCCCGCACCCCCACCTAGGGGGGTTGCCACCCCCCTGGACCCCCCCTCCGTAGGGGATCTTATCTGAAAAACATTGAGCTGATTTCCTTGGATTTTATTCACATCTCCGTATGCGATTTTTGTGACTGATTGTTTCTACAATTGCTTCTGTGTTTTGTCACTTTATAATATAAAGGTTTCAATACTAGTAGTAAATATCAAAACTCTTTTAACAAACAATTTCAACTCTATTTTTAATAACAAAGCTCTTTTCTTAAACCGTTTTCCAATCTATTAGTATATACAAACCTTTACCTCACTCGGATGAGAAATCTAATTAAACGACTTAGTAAAACATGTGGTATGAAACGCTTGCGTTCACTTCGTCGGTTAATTCTTGGACTTGTTCGATTGAACCTCTTGTGACAATTTTATTAGTGAAGATTTACAGTTTGTTCGTAAATATTTAAGTTAAGCAAGTGGTTATGGGACATGAAGCTAAACTTCTATATTTACTAGCTTAGTGTAATTGACACTTCTCGTTGATCATGATGATCATTCTGATGATTTAGGCTAGCATCTGTGCGATGTCTCTTGTTGCGAGGTTAGACTAGACACCACTTGTGTGATTCCACTCACACATACCTTTTTGCTTTTTGGTTAGTCTGGACCTAAATCTGTGTGATTCCATTCACACATGTGGGGTAGCTCCCCTTGGTCTTCGGACCGTCATGTGATAGGCCTCTTTCTCTTTTATATGATTTCTAGACTTCTTGCATTGATTTCTAGAATTTATGGCATTGACTTGTTATGAGTACAAGTTTGGGGTATGATGCCCTTTCCGAATCTTTGAGAAGATTCTTGTAATATTGATTATCTCTTATTGATTGATCTTCTGTTGATCATTATTTACATACTTATAGTGGTATGTCATTATGGATGTTTATGTTTATGCCATATCTTTTATGTTATATCATGTCATCTGATATTTATAGCTAGACTGACCCGTTTATTATTTTATTAAATAATACTCGGGTCAGACCGAGATGTTACAGGTGCTTTTGCTTGACTTCTTCCCAGGGATTCATCACTCTGACTTTTGGCTAACTGTTTAGATTAGCAGTTTTTGTTGTATACACTTGAGATATAGACTCATAGTTGTATTCTTTTGTATAGCACATGTTGCTATTCTTTTGTATTATCGTGGATCTTACTCACCACTACTCTGATGTACACTTTCATGTGTTAGTTATTTATTCATATCTTCTTCCGCCTTTGTGATATGGATATCTGTGACTGATTTGTGATATGATTATTTCTATGTTTGTTTCCAAAGATTATTTATAGCCACCGTGTGATAAGCAATTACATGGATGGTCGCTCCTCAATAGCCTTATTCTCCGTGCCAGTTGACAGCACTACTCCGAAGTGTTCTTGGCTAGCGTGGGTATAGAGGAGGGGCGTCACAGCTTGGTATCAGAGCCAAACTTCGGAACAATGTAGAATAACTTAACAAGGATCATCGTCCTAGGTCTATCTTAGGAGTCATACCATAGGATTAATTCGAGTCTTCGTACCGATTCATCCTATTTCCTTTATGATTCCTTGTTTTATCTATCAAGATTGCTTGATGTTCATTAGTAAATAACCTTCTTCCTTCTCTTCTTTCTTCCTTTAAGGAAGAGAATGTCTAGACCAGGCCGTCCTAGAACTGGATCATCTGGTGCTGCTCCTCCGGTTGGAGTTTTTATGACTGCTCAACAGCTTCTTGATTTAGTAACTAATGCTCAAGCAGCTGGAGCTAACCCGGAACCTACTCACCCAAAGTCGGGATTTGCACGCTTGTGCAGCGATTACACCAACTTGGGTGGGAAGCCCTTCAAAGGTTCGGAAAATATCATCGAGGTCCAGGCTTGGTTAAAATCATGCGATCGAATCTTTTCTCGCATGAACCTTATCGATCTCCACCGCGTTCAGGTGGCTTCCAACATGCTCCAGGAGAGAGCATTGGACTGGTACGAACTCCTTATTTCAGAAATTAATGAAGCGGATCTCACCTGGGAGCAATTTCAGGGACGCTTCGAGTTAAAGTTTGTACCAGAAGCTGGAAAAGTAACCTTGGCTCGACGTTTTATAGACCTTGTTCAAGGTCAATCCTCTGTGACTTATTACGTCGCAGCCTTCGAGTCGCTTTCCAAATATGGGGTTGAATACATCAACACCCCATTGAAGAAGAACCAGAGGTTCGTTTATGGCTTAAATAAGAATCTTAAGAAGCCACTGCTCCTGAAACTAGAAGTCGCATTTGATCAACTCGTCGATATCGCTCTTCGTCTTGAAGAGGCTGATAGAGAGAGTGATGTTGAAGTGGAAGGCGCTAAACCAAACTTCAACAACAAGAAGAGGCCAAACAAATTCAATGGTCCTTATCCCAACAAAAAGGGTAAGCAGGCAACCCTTGCGGCAAAGTCTCCTTCTCCTAGTGGTGCGAGTTGCTTCAACTGTGGGTCTGGGGATCATTATGCGAATAAGGGCTCTAAGCCCAAATCTTGTCGCTATTGTAAGAGCCCGGATCATTACATACATCAATGCCTCAAGCGTAAAGGCAAGAAGGAAGGAAAGTTGAATGTGGCTCAAGCCCCTGGCAACACATCTCCTGGCCAAGGTATTTCTCATTTCATTCTTGATGGTATTATTTTATTTCATGATCAACCTATTAGAGTTCTCTTTGATACGGGTGCATCCCATTCTTTTATATCAAAGGAACTGGTAGACACTTTTTCCTTAAGTGTTACTGCATTGATGACTTCTTTAAAAATTGTGAATCCTATTGGTGGATCCGCAACTCTTAGTTTGCTTTGTAAAGATGTGGAGATTGTTTTTTGCGATTTTTCTTTCCTAGCCGATTTGCATGTCATGCGTTACTTAGGCTTTGGAATAATTTTGGGAATGGATTGGCTTAACCGTTATCAAGCCCATATCCTATGTCCTGAGCGGACTATTCATCTCCGACATCCACTATCTGTTAATCAGATTTCTGTTAATCTTAAAGATTCAGAATCCTGTTTGGTGGCATCTTTATATTCTTTAAATCCTCGTGATAACGATGATGATGATGAAGATGATATTATTTCTCGTATTCATGTTGTTCGTGAATTTTCCGACATATTCGAGCCCATTTTAGGTTTACCACCTAAACGAGCGATTGATTTCAGAATTAATCTTGTTTCTGGAGCTCAACCTATTACTCGTCCTCCTTATCGCATGTCCAATAAGGAAAATGAGGAGATGCGTAAACAATTATCTGAGTTAGAGACGAGGCAATTTATTCGCTCTAGTTCCTCGCCTTGGGGAGCTTCGGCTATTTTCGTAAAGAAATCTGATGGTACTCTGAGGCTCGGCGTTGATTATCGCAAGCTTAACGATCTTACTATTAAAAATAAATATCCTTTACCTCGGATTGATGATCTATTCGATCAGCTTAGTGGTGCTAAGGTCTTTTCACAATTGGACTTGGCTACCGGTTTCCATCAGCTTCGTATCGCTGAGGATAGCATTCCTTTGACATCATTCCGTACTCGATATGGATCTTATGAATGGCTTGTTATGCCATTTGGGTTAACGAATGCTCCAGCTTATTTCGTTGACCTCATGAATTGAGTTTTCAAAGATTTCCTCGATCGGTTTGTTCTCATATTCATTGATGATATTCTTGTGTATTCAAAAACCGAGGAGGAACATGAGAAACATCTTCGGATTGTATTGGAAACACTTAGGAGTAATCAATTAAAGGCGAAATTTTCTAAATGCCACTTTTGGCAATCTCGTGTGAAGTTTCTCGGTCATATTATTTCCGAATCCGGGATATCCGTGGATCCTTCAAAGATTGAAGCGATTCAAGATTGGAAGAGACCGGAGAGTGTGACAGAGATTCGTAGTTTTCTCGGATTGGCGGGCTATTACCGTCGTTTTATTAAAGACTATTCTAAGATTGTCGTGCCTCTTACTGGCTTGACTAAGAAGGGAGTTAAATACATTTGGTCGGACAAATGTGAAGCCTCTTTTCAGAAATTGAAAGAAGTCCTTTCCGATGCTCCTATTCTTGTTATTCCCGAGGGGAATCAAGATTTTGTTGTTTATACCGATGCTAGTCACGTTGGTTTGGGTGCCGTTCTTATGCAAAAAGAACGTGTTGTTGCTTATGCTTCTAGGCAATTGAAGCCGGCCGAGACTAGATATGCCACACATGATCTAGAGCTCGCGGCTATTGTTTTCGCCCTTCGAATGTGGCGTCATTATCTATTGGGAGAGAAATTTATTCTTTACACGGATCATAAGTCTTTGAAATATTTATTTTCTCAAAAAGAACTTAATTTACGTCAACAGTGTTGGCTCGAGTTCCTTGCACCTTATGATCTTGATATTCTTTATACCCCCGGTAAGGGTAATCGTGTCGCCGATGCTCTTAGCCGTAAGCAACAAGCAGTTGTTTCTATGATGATATCCGAATGGAACGATCTCGAGATCTTATCCACTTGTGAGATTCGAAAGCGCGTATCCGATTTATGCTCATCGCTTGTTTTATGTAGCCTTGAGGCTCATCCTTCTCTTTTAGACCGCATTCTTGAAGCTCAAGGGCTAGATTCTGAATTGGCTCTTCTTGGCAAAAATGTTAAGGATAAAATTGATATTGAAGGTTTGAAAGACTTTGATATTGATTCTCGTGGCGGCATTCGAAAATTTGGTAGACTTATCGTACCAAATATTGGAGATCTTCGTAAAGATATTTTAGAAGATTCCCATCGTTCTAAATTCACCATTCATCCCGGTACTAGTAAAATGTACGCTGATATGAAGCGACTTTATTATTGGGAGGGAATGAAATCTGATATTGCTAACTTTGTTAAGTGTTGCATGACTTGCCAACTTGTCAAGGCCGAACATCAAAGGCCTGGTGGGTTATTGCAACCTTTAGAAATTCCAATTTGGAAGTGGGATCAAATTTCCATGGACTTTATAGATGGCCTTCCCCGTTCTCGTTCGGGTCATGATAGCTTATGGGTGATTGTTGATAGACTTACTAAATCCGCCCATTTTATTCCGGTTCGGTCTAACCGAACCGTTCCTCTTTTGGCCAAACTATTTGTCAAGGAAATTGTAAAATTGCATGGAGTTCCTACTTCTATTGTTAGCGATCGTGATCCATTGTTTACTAGTGGATTTTGAAAGAGTCTTCAAAAAGCTTTAGGAACGAAGCTTAATTTTAGCACCGCTTATCACCCCCAGTCCGATGGACAAACCGAGCGTGTGAATCAAACTCTTGAAGATCTTCTTCGTGCTTGTGTGCTTGATTTTGGTGGAAGTTGGGAAGATCATATTTCACTTGTTGAATTTTCCTATAATAATAGCTTCCAATCTAGTATTGGTATGGCACCTTTCGAGGCACTCTACGGAAGGCCATGCCGATCTCCTTCTTGTTGACTTGAGGCCGGTGAGAAGCTGGTTTTAGGTCCAGACTTTATTCATGATTCCACGGAAAAGATTGAACTTATTCGACATAGGATGAAAGAAGCCCAGAGTAGACAAAAATCCTATGCCGATAATCGAAGAAGGAAATTAGAATTTTCTGTTGGGGATACTGATTTTATTCGTCTTTCACCTATGAAGGGTGTTGTACGTTTCAGTCGATCGGGGAAGTTAGCGCCTCGATATATAGGGCCATTTCCTATCACTGAACGTATTGGTTCCATGGCTTATCGCCTTGCATTGCCAGCTCAGGTTTCGGCTATGCATGATGTATTTCACGTTTCTCAATTACGGAAATGCCTTCGGGATTCCGATTCTATTCTTGAGCCTGCGGTTGTGGAAGAAATTGAAGTTTCGCCGAATTTAACTTATGAGCAGCATCCTATTCGAATTATAGCTTCTGAGGTTAAACGACTTCGAAATAAAGATGTTCCGCTTGTGAAGGTTCAATGGTCCTCAAATCCTAAGGATTGTTCTTGGGAATCCAGAGAATTCATCGAGCGTACACATCCGGACTTGCTTACTCCTGCTCCTTGAGGTGAACTTCTTATTTCAAAATTCCTCTTGTGTTAATATGCTTTTATGGTTGTTACTTTTTATTTCCATCTTATATATATTGCGAGGACGCAATTTCTTTAAGGAGGGGAGTCTGTAACAACCCGCATATTTGTCGAGTTTGTATTTAAATATTTTATTTAAATATTAACTCGTTAATCGGATTTTGGTCCGAAAAGCTACTTTTTGCAAACGGTCAAATTAGGACTCGAGACCACTTCCATTGAGTTCGAAATGTCGTTTACAACTTTTTTAAGTATAAATATTGATAGGTTTGGAGTTAGTGAAATTTCACTAACTTTTCCCGCTTTGGACTTTGGGTTAGTTTAGCCTATTAAGCCCAAGTTCCAACCCTCTTCTCCTCACTCTTCATAAATTTCCTAACTAATCAAGCTTTGGCATTAATGGTGGAGGAAATGGGAAATTAAAATTCCAAAACTCAAATTCAATTGTAATCCATCTTTCTACTCCAAATTCAAGAAGAAGACATTGGATTCAAGCTTCTTGTGCTTAGATAGAAGAAGGATTGATTCTTGCTTGCTTAAAACTTCATTTTCATTGATATTTGGTGCAAAGGTGAGATTTTTATCTCATAAATCTAGTCTATAACTATATTGGACTGTTGGGAATGATTCCCTATCACCTTTGCATGCACATTTGCATTTGGTTTGGATTTGATTGGCGAAAAACTCCAATTTTTAGCGTTTTGGTGAATTTTATGCACTTAGGTCGTTCTGGCCATTTTCGTGTGTTCGGAGTTAGGTCGCTCGCGACCTAACCCTTAGATCGTTCGCGTGTTATCGCGCTAGGTCGCACTGCCTTGAATCTTCACTTCGGAGTTAGGTCGTTTCACGTTAGGTCGTATGGGGTTTAGGTCGTAGGTCATTTCTGGCCTTAAATTCCCCCTGCAGCGTTAGGTCGTTAGCCTCGGAATTAGGTCGTTGAGCCTTAGGTCGTAGGTCGTATGGACCTTAGGTCGTAGATCTCCTGGCCATTTCTAACGTCTTCGGAGTTAGGTCGTATGGACCTTAGGTCGTAGGTCGTATGGACCTTAGGTCACTAGGTCGTATGCCTTTAGGTCGCCAGGTCGTATGACCTTAGGTCGTTAGGTCGTATGGCTTTAGGTCGCTAGGTCGTATGACCTTAGGTCGTTAGGTCGTTTGGCTTTTAGGCCGCTTCCACGCTAAGTCGTTCGACTCTTAGGTCGTAACACTTAGGTCGCTCGCCTCTTAAGTCGCTAGGTCGCGTGCCTTTAGGTCGCGTTCCTTTATTAGGTCGCGTGTCTCTGTTAGGTCGCTGACCTTCTTAACTCGCATGACCTAACCCCTAGGTCGTTGGGCCTCATTTCTACTTAGGTCGTTGCTTCTTATAGGTCGCTCGGCTCCATAATTTCTTTAGGTCGTTTGAGTGTTAGGTCGCGAACCCATTTTAGGTCGCATGACCTTTACCCTTTAGGTCGCTGGACCACTAGGTCATGCCCCTTAGACCCCTAGGTCGCAACCATTAGGTCGCTCGACCCTATCCCTCTTAGGTCGTTAGACCTCATTTTGTCTTCACTAAGTCGTACCGTTTTGGACGGGGCGCTGCCCCGCAACCAGCCGGGGGGGTTGCCCCCTGGACCCCCGCGACCTGACCGGGCAGGTCGAACCCCGTAAGTGGTGGCGTTGCCCCCGCACCCCCACCTAGGGGGGTTGCCACCCCCCTGGACCCCCCCTCCGTAGGGGATCTTATCTGAAAAACATTGAGCTGATTTCCTTGGATTTTATTCACATCTCCGTATGCGATTTTTGTGACTGGTTGTTTCTACAATTGCTTCTGTGTTTTGTCACTTTATAATATAAAGGTTTCAATACTAGTAGTAAATATCAAAACTCTTTTAACAAACAATTTCAACTCTATTTTTAATAACAAAGATCTTTTCTTAAACCGTTTTCCAATCTATTAGTATATACAAACCTTTACCTCACTCGGATGAGAAATCTAATTAAACGACTTAGTAAAACATGTGGTATGAAACGCTTGCGTTCACTTCGTCGGTTAATTCTTGGACTTGTTCGATTGAACCTCTTGTGACAATTTTATTAGTGAAGATTTACAGTTTGTTCGTAAATATTTAAGTTAAGCAAGTGGTTATGGGACATGAAGCTAAACTTCTATATTTACTAGCTTAGTGTAATTGACACTTCTCGTTGATCATGATGATCATTCTGATGATTTAGACTAGCAACTGTGCGATATCTCTTGTTGCGAGGTTAGACTAGACACCACTTGCGTGATTCCACTCACACATACCTTTTTGCTTTTTGGTTAGTCTGGACCTTAATCTGTGTGATTCCATTCACACATGTGGGGTAGCTCCCCTTGGTCTTCGGACCGTCATGTGATAGGTCTCTTTCTCTTTTCTATGATTTCTGGACTTCTTGCATTGATTTCTAGAATTTATGGCATTGACTTGTTATGAGTACAAGTTTGGGGTATGATGCCCTTTCCGAATCTTTGAGAAGATTCTTGTGATATTGATTATCTCTTATTGATTGATCTTCTGTTGATCATTATTTACATACTTATAGTGGTATGTCATTATGGATGTTTATGTTTATGCCATATCTTTTATGTTATATCATGTCATCTGATATTTATAGCTAGACTGACCCGTTTATTATTTTCTTAAATAATACTCGGGTCAGACCGAGATGTTACAGGTGCTTCTACTTGACTTCTTCCCCGGGATTCATCACTCTGACTTTTGGCTAACTGTTTAGATTAGCAGTTTTTGTTGTATACACTTGAGATATAGACTCATAGTTGTATTCTTTTGTATAGCACATGTTGCTATTCTTTTGTATTATCGTGGATCTTACTGACCACTACTCTGATGTACACTTTCATGTGTTAGTTATTTATTCATATCTTCTTTCGCCTTTGTGATATGGATATCTGTGACTGATTTGTGATATAATTATTTCTATGTTTGTTTTCGAAGATTATTTATAGCCACCGTGTGATAAGCAATTACATGGATGGTCGCTCCTCAACAGCCTTATTCTCCGTGCTAGTTGACAGCACTACTCCGGAGTGTTCTTGGCTAGCGTGGGTATAGAGGTGGGGCGTCACAGTTATTTTCCGTTTTAAATTTAAAATGTTTTAAATATTGTTTACTTTGAACCATCAGATTGAATCAAATGACTATTCATCATACTAAAAAAAATTAAATTAAATTGAAATGTATAATGGTTCAAATAAGGTTACTCCTTGCCTTTCAGCCTACTTTACCTCCTAGCTATCTTTTTCCCTACCTCCTTTCGGGGATGTATTCCAACCTATTGTTCTTTCTTGTTGTTTCTCCACTTCCTTCCTTTTCGAGGACGAAAAGATTTGAGTGGGGGAGAGTGTAACAACCCTAGTTTTTTATGTATATTTTAATTTTGACTTTATTTCATTTTGAATTTTTTTTAAACTTGTTTCATTTCAAACATTTCATTTTTAAATATAAACTTTGATTATTATGTGAATTACAATTCCAAATGGTATAAATTGAATATTTTCCTGAAATGTTGACTTTGGTCAATTTGGGTCAAACTTTGATTTTTAAATTTCAAGTTTAAATATTTAAATTCTTAAATTTTATCTTTTATTATGAAAATATATTAAAATTTAAGAATACTGCTTTTCGTTTCGTTGAAATCCGATTTATATTGTGAAAGTTATGCTTTTTACAATATTGTAAGTAAATTGATTTATTTAATAAAAAAATTGTCTTTTTTAATTTATATAAAAAAATATTTTAATTTTTATATATATGTGTGCAATATGTTATATTATATATTTTTGTCTTTTAAATATTTTTAAAGTGATGTTTGAATTTTTTCCAAAAATTTATTGAATTTGTTTTCTATTTTTAAAGGCTAGTTTTCATTTTTCTGCTATTTTCTTCATTAAATTATATTTAATTAAAACTTATTTATTCATTTTTATGTATGCATTTTATTTTTATGTTCTTACCTTTATTTATAAATATTTTCAAGTACATAGACATTTTCCGAAGTTTGTTCCATTTATTTTCATATTTCCAAGACTAGTTTGTATTTTTAAGCTATTTTCTTAATCTAATTATATTTTATTAATATTTATTTATTTATTTTTGTTTATTTACTAAATTTTCGTGTTTTTATCTGTATTTATAAATATATTTCATTTATAAAAAAAATTCAAAAGAAATGGAGAAATTTGAAGAGTTTTTAACCTTTCATTTACCTTAGACTTTTCACCTCCCTGCCTCTTCATTTTCCACCAACGCTTGCATTCATTTTGGGGCTGACCATGTCTCATTCTTTCAGCTGCATTCCTATTCATTTTTCATGTATAGAAACACTTCTCACCTCAAAATTTTCGGCCTCCATCTGAACAAAGAAAATTGGTAAACTTTCATCTTCTTTTTCCATTTTTCTACTTGTTGTTTGATTTTTGAACATGCCTTCTACCTTCCATGGTTCGGCCCTTGCTCCTCCACCACCATAGCCGCCTCCACCATCACCACATCATGTCACCATCTCCTCCTGCCCACTGACCAAGCCATGCCGTGGTCATCTATGACTAGATCCACCAAAGTTTATGCAAACACTCCACTTGTTCAACCTAGCCGAGCGCCAATCTTGTTCCACCACTCAAACCATCACCTTGGCCGCCACTTGCACCACCATCTCCAGCAAATTCCTGACCTGACACCACTTCCATGTCCTCCTACTAACCACACCAGACCTGGCCGTGACCACTTTCCTTTGGCCGTGGCTTGTTTTGCCTTCAAACCATTTTTTTTTGCCTTGTAGTGTAGTGTCATGCTCATACCTTTGCGCATATATCTCTACTCCTTTATATCCATGCAATGGCTGACTGAACCCAAAACTAGATCCAAACACACCCCTTAGCCATACATTTTAGATCTGGAGTTGAAGCATAGGTGGTAGAAAGCAAGTGCAAACACTCCGGTGATGTTTTGTGTATTCATTTCTAGCTTTGTTTAATTGAATTTGGGTTGAAAACTTATGTTATATTTATTTGTTTTGTCTCATGTATCCAAGGAGAATTAATCTTTGGCTCTTCCACTCATCTTTGTGTCGTGTTATCATGCTTGTTTGGATCTCATTCGTGCATTCGTCGTTGTGTCTCCAGCTCAAAACAGTGAGTTATTCTCACCAGACAATATGTACATATATAACTAGTAAATTGACCCCTTTTGAATCGGTAAAATGCATTATTATGTTACACCTGCTATATTATGATTATATGATATTCACCCATGATTATACACCTGTTATAACATCTGTTACTGTTATATTATGTTGTTCTGTTATTTTTATCAGTTTATGACACTGCAAGTTCCCTGTAGATTAGAATCACTATGGGTTGAAATGATACATACCCGAACGGACTTTAGAATAGGAGAAAATCGTTATGGGCTGAAATGATAGGCCTGAATGATTTTCAATTATTTTCTTTTACTTGGGATTACGGGTTTGAAATGATCAAACCCGGGTTTTCTTTGTAAATTACGGGTTGAAATGATATATTACCCGTATCACTTTACCTAGGCTAGAAAATGAAATACAGACCCGTTGTTAAAATATGTTTTTCTAAATTTTTTTAAATTTTTTTTTTAAAATGTAAATATTATAATATTTTGATTAGATTTGATAAAAATGATTTTTGTAAAGCATTATTGATTTTCTGAAAATTTATAAGTGAAATAAATAAAGGGCAAAGTTAGAAATCTGAAATGTAAGTTATTTTGGAAATTATAATTTGGTGATAAATAGAATTTAAATTAAATATGAAAATATGATAAATTTATGATATTTTGAATCAAATGAATTTATAATGATTTTTGAATAAAGTTAAATGTGAAATGAATGAATATTTATGTTGAAATTTTTAAATATAACTAAAATTGGAAATTTGTGAATTTGTCTTAAAAGTGAATTTTAAGTTAAGTAAGTAAAAATGAAATTAAGTTATATTTGGAAATATTAAACTTAAGTGTTAAGTTAAATTTAATTTAATGAATTTTAAATTTTATGTTGGAATTTAATAAGTGAATTATTATTAAATTTTGATTTTTGAATGAAGATTTAACTTTATAAAATCATGAATAAAGGGTATTTGAATGATTGTTTTAAAAGAGAAATTATATGATTTTATAAGCTAAAAATGATTTAAATAGAAATATAATTGTTTGTGAAATTATATTGAATACTTGAAGTTAATTAACTGCATTTTTGAAATGCTATTAATTCTAATGTAAATGATAATACAGCATTTGTAAATGCTGTAGTTGATAATAATGAACCAAATGGCTAAGTTTAATTAAAGGCTATCATAGCATTTTTGTAAATGTTATAATTGTTGAATTTAACTAAGTTTTATTTGAAACTAATGTAACTCTATTACAGCATTTTTTTTATGCTGTCTTTTGTTAAATTGAACTGTTTTGAATGTAACTTTCTGTAGCAATTTCTAAATGCTGCGAAAGTTGAATTTTCATCTGTTTTAATAAATTAAGTGGATAAATGAAATTTGAAAGACTAAAATTTTGTAAATTTAATAATTTAATTATTAAATATAATAACTTCATTTTATGATTTAAAAAGGAAGTAATATGTTTCGAAATATAAACTATTTTGAAATGTGTTTTGTAATGGTATTTAAATTAAATAAGAATGAATGTGGTTTGGAAGATATTATATTTTTGATATTTTGAAATGGATTTTGAATGATATTGAATTTTGAAATGATATTTTATTTTGAAGTATAAAATACCATTTTGAAATTTTAACCACGGGATGTATTTAATCTATAGTTTAACTGATTCTTAAAGGATGGGCGATCCCAAGCATCCTTTAAGTTATTGTGCATTTCTACTACAGTTCACTTGAGTTAGTTTACATTATATAAGTATATATTTTCCTGACTCGAGTGTTTTGTGTTTTACTTTACGCTCGGGTCAGCTGAGTATTCACAGCTTTGGATTCTCTTTCTGGAGCTGGTCTTTGCTGGAGTTTCTGCTTATCTACATTTATATCTACTCTCTGTTTCAGCTGTTCTAGTTTATCTCATGTATTAGTGAACTTCTATGTAATTGGGATTTCTATTATGTTGTTTTCAGACTGTATTATGTATTTGGTTTGAGACTCTGCCATAGTAGCTTCATGAACTACTATGTATTTTATTTCCGCTGCGAGTTATTCTGATATTTCTGTGTCTGTGATTCTGCGGTTGTATTTCATTTGCTCCAAATTTATTTACAGCGCGGTATTTGAGCAATTCAAGTCCGACATGTGCAGATGCGAATGGCTGAAAATATCGGGTTGTTACAATAATGGTATTTCACCAGGCATTATGGGATATCCTTGTAAGCTGTATTTATTTACTTAACACCAGTATAATGTTGGATAATTCATTGATGACCGAGTATTTAACATCTGGATATTGGTGAATTATTCTATATTACACACAAGTATTAATCGATTACTTGGATTTCTGACATGACATGTATGGTAAATTATATTATTCCTTATTTTATTTTAAAGAGGGAATATGATTATCTTCGCTTTTGAGTGGATCGAGGTGTATGAAGTCCCTTACGTGATGTGATAGCCAGAAGTTTTTGCAAACCCAATCCCAGCTTGACCGATAGTGGGTAGCTCCTCGATGGTTGTGGCAACACGGTCTCCTCATTGCATGGTCATAGTCTATTACATCGGCCAGTAGGATGAATACAGAACGAGGCGAGGTGATTGCCGACGGGAACGAGAAGCAAGGAGGAGAGGAAGCAACATGCGTTTTTTATGTAGCAAAGACTGGTGAGGACGCTAACAAAATATTTACGAGTATGGTCTCCCATTGGACCTGAGTAGGATCCAAGCTCAAGTGTAAACTTGGCTTTTGACAGTAGTCATAAAAACAACACATATATTTGTTGTAGCAGTAATGAAAATAAAAATGAAGGATAAAATAAATAAATCTAATACTGTTAAATAAATATGAATGAATTAATGTGTGCTATGTGCGATGTGTGCGATGTATGTTGTGTGATACATGATGTTTAGATGTATGTGATGTGTGTAATGTATGAATTTTTTGATGTATGCGATGAATGTTTAATGTGTATTATGTGATGGATGTGATTGCGTTTGATGTTTTATGGATGCTTGATGTGTTAAGGATGTTGTTCGATATGTTGTGATGCTTTATTGGTTGGATTTTTTCATTATGTTGTGTACATTTTATTCTTTGAGATATCATTTATATTTTGACCATTAAATCTAGATATAATTTGGCCGTATATTATTTATATAATCCTCGGGTCAGTTTGAGAAATTTCAAGTTCAGGGACGATATGACCGGATATGCTAATTGGGCTTAGTTGGTGGCTGTATTACTAGATGTATTGCGAATTGTGTATTTGGACTAGTGTATGTATATGATGTTGGATTAGATGTATTGGACTTATCTTGTATATAATTGAGATTTTGTGGGAATTTGACTTTTTTATCCCACTCAGACTTATGTGATGTATTATATATTTTCATCGCTGCATTGACGACTCTGTGTTATCTATGATTTATTTTATATTGTGCATTGTTCTATCCTCAAGTGCCACGCATGTTTTGTGCTTTATGCCGAGACTGTTCACGTCGAGGTGAGTGGTTTTTATATTTTGAGACTTATTCAGTGTTGGTCCAAGGGAATATTCCCATGTGCCCACATCGCCTCATTTTCCTTGTTACTCGATGATATTATTTAGTAATACTCTTGGGAAATATGAGAATAGAGGCAGGGTGTTACACCCTACGCTCATTCAATGATGATGTGAAATATGCCCCAAGTCCTTGAGAATGAGAATGTTTCCTATTTGGATTGTAAGATTCCTACAAGTCGAGTTGTTCCTCTTTGTTTGTCTTTTCTTTTTTCATCCAAACCTTGCAATGCAAGTAACTGTTCTTCTCACTACTTTGAATTAAATTGTGCTAATGGTATCAACATACCACCTTTCGAGGTGATTGATGAGGGATCAAAATTTTGGAATGTTCCACTTGTTAGGGTTTTCTTGATGAGAACCCCCTTTTTCGGTAGTAAAATTCCATTTAATGAGATGATGGAAGCTTATAGGTAGGATCATAATGAAATGCGACAGTTTGATGTTCTCCTATGAATTCCTTTGTTCAGAGGATAGGACCAAAATCCTGGAAGTTGTACCAAAAATTATATAAGGGCAACCTTTCATTATCAAACGTTGGTTTTATTCTATGGATAGTGCTTGTGAACAAGTTCTTTCTATTTTTGTTTTGATTTTCTAAAGTATAACTATTGTACATTCTATAACTGGTAATAATTAGTTAGCAAAATTTGGTTGGAAAATTGGTATGTCTTTGTGTTGCGATGGTAAAGAGTTATAGACTAGGATATGCAAGGCCTTGGTTAAGATAAAGCAGGACAAGCTTATTACCGTCTATTCTCCTTATTGAACTTGCCCCTGGCCAATTGCTATTATGGATGTTAACTATAAGTGGAAACATCTAATTTGTACTACCTACCTACCTTCTGGTTTCTGAGCTTCTTTAGGCAAACACCTCTCGGTAACTTCTTCCATGGTTTCGGTTGTGAAGGAAGACATTGAGATCTCGATTGTTCAAAAAATATCATAACCAAAAGTGGCGAAAAGAATTTGGGTACGCAGTCATTGTCTGTCCCTTCTCCCTCGATAAAGGGTTGTCGAGATAAAACTGATTTTGTATTGCCTAGAACTAGTTCGAGTTTGACTCCGGACTTGATATCATGGTATTAAAATGAGCAAACTTGGGTGAAAGAAATCACACAAGTTGTATATTCTCCTGTGAGTGATTCTACCTTTTGGTATATTGCAGATGTGATAAGTTAGCAGAGGTACTTAGTATGTCACATTTTTGAGATTTCATCGACTCTCTTTGCAGAGGGAGTCGGAAAAATCTCAAAATGTGATATACTCTCTACAGAAGGAGTGGATGGGGAATTCACAGAGTTATAGTAAAAGATGATAGTTGGGATGGGATATTTATCTACTCCGAGGTGTCTATTAACTATGTCCTTGATCTTTGGCTTCTGTTTAGTGATTTTGTTAATGTTATAAGATCTGATTCGTTTGTGTAATCTGCATGCGAAAGTGATTCTACTTCAGATGAGGAAAATATCACTGTATTATTTTATATAATAGTTAGGGTTTTCTGTTCTACTCATGTACGAAATATTTTTCTTTTATATGTATGGAAACGGCCTATTTTAACCCGCTTGCCTTGCTAGAAAAAAGGATAACTGTAATTTAATATTTAAATGTATAGGTGACTAAATAAATAATAAGACATTGAATATATTAATTGAAAAGAAAAATTAGCTTAACTAAAAGATTCAACTTGATATTGATTTACAATTTTAGATAACATAAAAATATAGCATATGAATATATACATACATAATTAAATAATTTAGATTTCGAATTCATAACTATAAGCGAATTGAATTATGGAAACAAATTTAAATTTTATAGCAAAACAGATCTACATTAACTAATAATTTCATATCAAACCACCAATACCAACACACGAAATAAATCAAACACGATTTGATTTTATAATTAAATAACAATACATAAGAGACTTTAAATTAGATTTAGTAAATGGAAATCTATAAACACATATATGTAATTTGGTTAGGGTTAAACATAATGTATAAATAAAATTAGAAAAAACTGAACTTGAAAAGTCCTGCCCTTTGTAACACCTTGGCTTGAGATTTCTCTGTGGATTTCTAAATAAATCTCACCGAACTTTGCAAGAGAAGAATGAACCACCTAGTTTTTTATTATATTTTTCTGGTCTGATTTGATATGGAGTAGAAAACTTTTAGAAAATGCTCATGGAATTTTTGGCCATGAACGATGAGAAAGAGAGAGAAAAATAGAACGAAGAAAATGGAGAGTAAAATGAAATTAGGGAGGAAGGTTTCATTTTTTATAAAAAGAAAGAAACCCTTTGGCATTTTTATGATTTACAAACTTTCCCTTTAGTTCTCATTTATTGGATCTCATCCATATCTCTTTCTTTCTCTCTAGAATGGCTTGTCACATCATACCTTCACATGGTACGTCTATGTCCAAAAGCATATTAAGCAATTATCTCTATTTAAACATGTTTAAATATATACCAATATTGTATATCGATACATGCATACATAAATTTTATATATTGGTCAAAATAAGTACTATCACCCAAATCATCAAATAAATAAATAGTATTTCTTAAATATTAATTAATTTATTTAATTTATAACATTTTATAATTTAATATAATTAATTTATAAATTTTTATAAATTAATTGAGTCGAGTGGTTTTTTGGAGAATTCACAAATACGAATGTGTGACTCAGGGGTGTGAATTCAGTCAATAATTAATACTTGACAATTCAAATATTAACGTTCCACATCACTTTAGCTACAGGTATGAAAGTTTGGCCGAATTCATCACTTAAAGACCTTTTTGGTAAAAAATTATATTTTATTTTATCTTAAGTGGTACCAATGGTGACCATAATTTGAACGTGTTCTCCTTTCCAACACTATATCACTATAGGATTTATGGAATTTTGTTTTGAACAGAACTCCAATATCACCAATATTCAACTTGATTAATCCATAAAGAAAGTCAATGGTTTAATGGTAATATTTATTATTAATCGTACTACCATGGTCAGGGATTTTGACATTAGCACGACTATAGTTAACCATGATACTAATCTCATACAACCATAGAGATGAATTCTTTATTGAATAGTGTATTGATTCCAATGCTTCAAGACTATAGTCACTGATGGATCACCATGCCATGATTTAACCATAATCTAAGTGGAGAATTCATGTTGAAGTTCTACAGTATTCTCAAGCTAAGGGAACTATGCAACATTGTCACTCTTAAGGTTTCCTAATTGACCTAGTTGCTATTAACTAACAAGAATCTCTCCGATAAGTCATTCGATAAGTATCCAATAACTAATTGTATGTAACGCCTTCATGTCCCCAGTGGTCATAAGTAACACATTGCCTAACGTATGGAGAGCGTTACACACTCTGGTCTCAAGGATGTATCGATATCCTTTTTCGAAACATCTTGACTGGGAATATTTAAACCAATATGTTATTTTATATTACAGTAATTTTCTCATGATTACAATGCCTTATAATTATTATCACAACATATCATTTAAGGAATTTCTATTGTAATATACTTAAATTAATTACTCAATTAATATGTCACAATATAACAAGTATATAACAGATAATCAAATACCTTCATTATGAACAAGATTGGTTATAGAGTTAGATATATACAACAAATTACATAATTTCCCCTAGGTTATACTCCTATCTCTCTTAATGATATAGAGGCTTGAATCTCCTCTTTATTTCTGCATTTATATATTATATTTTCAATTTTTTTGTTTTTCCTTGCTCGTTTTTAATCTAATTCTCGATCCATTTTCTTTTAAATTTTGGTATGTTCCATTACTATCTTTCAAATTTAAGCGCACATAATTAGTTTTTAGAAAGTAAATATATTACTTTTTCACATATATACTTAAAAGTAACATTACGAATCATTATAATTTCAAAATACATTATAGTTCACATCTGAAATATCATAAGAGACTTCATAAACATTTTTATAAGATTTTATATACATTATGAAATATATTTTACATATAATATACTTTCTTGTTCAAAACCATTACTTTTCAAAATGTTATCAATATTGCATAATAAATAATTTAAATTTATTTTAATTCTTACTTATTCACCAAAATGAATAAACTTACTTCAGAAATCATCTTATAACATTTTTCTATAATTTATCGTAATACTTTTTATATAATATACTTGTATATCTCTTTAAATTATTACTTTACATTTCCTTTGCATACCAATATATATACACATAATAATAATAATAATAATAATAATGATGATGATGATGATGATATTTAAAATTCACCATGATACATTTTTGGGTCATTAAATTCATTTATTTTGACATGAATTTAATTCATAGTTTAATAATATCCATTTCAATATTCATCAATTTGTTCACTAGTTTGGCCAATATCACCCACTTATCAATTTCATGAATTATAACAATCGAATTGTCATTCTATTTAGATTATCATTTTTAGTTACTGTCCAAACTCGGTAATTATCCAATTTAACCCAAATCCCTAAAACATGGCTATCAATAAACTATGCGAGACTAACTAGTTCATAGTAAATTAGATGTAAACCACTCACGTAAACCAAATTTGCTCTTAATTGCTCTCTATCCAAAATTAGGATTTCCTCCAAATTTTTATATTCACGACTTTAATTGATATTACAGTGTAGCTTCAACTCGCTCTTCGATTTGGTACTTAAATTAGTAATTTAAGTGAACAACTAAGTGAGAAATTTGTTAATGAGATTTTTCGTCTCAAAAACACCTAAGTAGTGCATAACTAAGATGTTGAATGATTTCGTGATTAAGAATCAATAAAATTAAATAATATTACAATTGCCTTTAAAGAAAGTAATTATGTCATTGTAATGCTTACACAATTATAAGAAAAATATTCAAAATATTATGAAAGATCTCAATCCAATTTGTTAAAGTAATCCATTCCAAATTAGGCTTTAAAGATAAAAAATTCTAAAAGCAATAAATGACACACGGAATTTACGTGGTTTCGATGTTAACAAATCTTACGTCTATTGGGAGAACGTCCTTATCTTCTTCTTTGATTCTTTGTACAAACAAAAATGGCAGGGAGTATAATTTTTATTTAATTACTAAAAAAAGTAAAGTAATCTCTCTCCTTTATGCTACAGTGCCCTATCATTTTATAGTACATGGAAAATTACATGGATTTTCCACCGTCAATCTTCCATGCTTTTGATTCCAACCTTTGGATTATGCCACCCGTCAATCATCCATCGTGCTTATCTGCGAGGCATAGATTTTTGACGTGGTTTTTGGTGGGAAACTTTGATTTGGGTTGACGGATTTTGAACTTAGGTGGGAAGCTTGATTGAAGCAAAATACCCAGTTTTGAATAGGCCATGACTTGATATGAGTTTTTGACTACTTGGGGTTTCTAGGGTTGGGCAGTATTGGTCTTGATTACTCCTGACATTATGCTTTATCATTGTTTTGTATAGAACAATGTAGTACAGCTTTAGAAGTGTTAATGCAGTTTGGATGTTGTGTAGTATTGTCATCTTGAACAACTATCGAGGCATACTTCTCAATTGTTCTATCATAGTGATGTTCTGGAGTACTTATTATAACGCAGTTCTTTAAAGTTGGAAGCAGTTTCTTATCATTGCTTTACCTATGCATATGTGCAGTTCATTGACTTATTGTCTTGCGAAATCACGGTTTCTTGGTTTGCTTCTTATTATCCCACCTTTTAGCAAAACCGAGATATCCAAAGATTAACTGAAAATCAATAGTTATTCGTCATAAATATCGACTGTACATCGCAGGATCACTATAGATATCGATGAATTTTATCCGAGTCTGAATCGAGCTACAATCGACAAGACATGACAAGTAAGGCCATAAAAGCTAATGTTTCAAATTTCAGGTTAATTGGAGTTCATACAATCGAGATATGATTGATACAAGTTAGAAAAGACACGATGTTTATATCCATCAGAGGGTTGTGGTATTGGTTTATTCGAATCGATCAGATTCATATCCATCAGTGTAACTTCACCTCGATCTGTTCGAATCCATCAGGTTCGAATCGATCTATGAGTTCGAATGCATCGAGTTCGTATCGATCAGATTCGCACATGTTTGAATCCATCCAAAAAGTCATGTTTATGTCCATGAGTTTGAATCCATCTAGAGAGTCACCGTGCTGGTTCTGTTCGCATCGATCCTCACATGGATTACCCTGTTCGTGTCGATCTAATTCTCATCGATTCAAAAGCTCGCTATTCGTGTCGTTCCCCAGGAATCATAAGCCTTTAGTTCACATCGATCAGTTGATAGATACAAATAGGATCAAGATTGATCGATACAAATAATGCACCCCCTTAACGATTGACACAAAACAACATGTCCTCCAACCATCGATGTGAACAGAACTAGGAATTCGTCGATACAAAATGGAGCACGAACCAACGATACGAACAAGGTGCAAATAGGACTTGATCAACTCGGCATGAAAAGTGGATCTACCCGAAGAGTGTGCGCCACATCAACATGTTATCATGAGCTTGGATCGATACGAGTGGGTCAATACGAAGCATGGATTTGAAGGTGACAGCCTTCATGGAAAATGCAATCTTACATCGATCGTATCTCATAATCTACAATTCCAAATGCTATGAAATTTTCACAGGAGCTTATGTGCAAGCTGAGGAAGGTTCCTGCCAAGTTTTGACTCGATTGGACGCAGTCTTGATTGATACGAATAACGTTCGTATCGATCACGGATCGAGTCGAAACTTCATGGGATCGATCGCGTGGGCCCACTCACATGGAAAAAGGAGTCTCTTGAAGTTTGGGCCTGATATTTGTAGGGATGGCCTATAAATAGCACCCTAGAGCCTACAGAAAAGGGACTTTTTTGATAGAGCGACGTCCGGACTCTGCCAAAATCATGATTGCACTCAAAATCCATCATTGTATTCAAAAATTACTATCGTAATCCATTTTAACCAGCAAGAACATCAATAAAAGATTACCATGTGAAATGGACGTAGGCCGGAGATAGCTGAACCACTATAAATTTCGTGTTTCTGTTTGTTATTTCTGAATTGTTGTTCTCTGTTTCCTTGAATTTGAGATTTGTGTTTGGATATTGCTGATTTACATTCATATAACGGTGCTTTCATGATATTTAGGGTTTGTGACCAATTTTTGTGCAAACACTTTGGTGCTTTCACTTAGAACAACTAGCACCCGCTACACTAGATTTGGGGTTCAGATTTAAAAGCTTGAAGAATTCAGATTTGAAAGACAAAGACACGACAAACAAGTAGAAGACAAAGAACTAAGAGAAGCCAACAAGGACGAAGTCAAGTGGCATTCTCTGGAGCTGGAGAAGGACAAGCTTCTATCTACATCACCAGGGACGAGATGGAGGCTATGGCGGATTCGATACATGAAAGGATATTGAAGAGTCAACAGGAGATAATGCAAAGCTTTATTGAGAAGATGAGAGCAGCAAGTGCACAGAATCTTGGATCAACTACAACGGCTGCAAATGCATGAAAAGGAGTTAGGATTGCAGAAACCAACGAAGGTTGGATTCAAGACCATAATGCAATGCCTGAAGGCAATCAACACGAACTTGGGGGCAGACCCGTAGGATCTGATGCTGGAAGACCCATAGATGGAGCTCAACAAGCCAGAGCTAATGCTAACGTTAATGAACCACCTGAAAAATATTATCCAGAATACCCTTCAAGACCTGGGGGCAGGATAGAGGCATGCTATGGGGGCAACCCTTAAATGAAGATAAAAAGATGGCTGGATTGGTGTGACGAATCACGAGAGGAGGATTGTCAAATAGAGGCCAAGAGGAATTTAGTCAGAGTCCATTTACTCCAAACATCAGGAATGCGAGGAATCCTCCAAAGTTCAAGTTACCCATGCTGGACCCCTAGCACGAAAAGTCAGACCCGACCGTGCACATTACAAGATATATCAGGCATATGGAAGTGCTGGAAGCATCTGAGGAAGTGAAGGAACGGTGTTTTCGATTATTTTTATCAGATTTGATTGCGCTTTGGTTTAGGCAGCTAGAGACTGGATCGATCAGAACATGGAGCGAGCTAGTGGAGTGCTTCATGAGACAGTTCAGGGTCCACATGACGCGACCCAAGAGTGTGATGACTTTAGCTTCGATAAAGCAGAGGACCGGAGAGTCCATATAAGATTTTCTACTGCAATTCAATGCAACGATGGCTTCGGTAGATCGTCCGGATCCATCAATGATTTTGATGGCAGCGGTAGCAGGAGTAGCTCAAGGTACGGAGTTCAAGGATTCTTTGGTGAGAGATCCACCACAAGATCTTGGAGAATTTTATCATGAAGCTGAGAGTTCATTCGGCTGGAAGATTCATGCACCGAGAGGCGAGATACAAATGTTGTGCATGTCGAAGAAACCGCCAAAGAACAGTCTGGAACGGACAAAAGAAAGAGAAAGCAGGATGACATATACGATGGTCCTGAGAAACGGAAGAAATTCCGAGAATCCAGATTCAGACAGTACACCGACTTTACGGCGAGCCTGGAAAGGATTTACACGGAGACTAGGGGCAACTCTTCTAGCGAAACTACCCAGGAGTGATCCCACAGAGCAAGAGCGTAGAAGTGGAAAGTACTTCCTATTCCATGAGATGGATGGGCATACTACCGATGAATGCCGCCACCTGAAGGATGAGGTGGAAGAACATGCCAGGGTGGTAGATTGCCACAATATACCAGAAAATGGACAGCGACCGTAGGACATGAGCAACTACCGCCTCCACTTGACAGGACTAATCCTGAATCGGGATCGCGACTCGTCATCAATTCATTATGATGGCAAGGGCCAAGTTCAGGATTTGAACTTTGGTTGAATAAACTCATTAGATTTGAATTCAGAATAAAACGGCTATTCCACTTGCACATGTACAGGAACCGAAGAGATCCCTAGGCATGCTCTGAGATGGTAATAGACTGCTCCACCCAGAGAGGCAATATCTAGACTTTTCCTGTTGTTTGAGATTGAACAATTTAGGACTTGAATTTAATAAATGAACTTGAATTTTATAATATAAAACCTTTGAATGGAGAATTAAAGGATGAAAATTGAAAACCAGCTTGAAAATGATCGCTTTATGACCTTACCCGAAGAGGCGGGGTACGGAGCGCAAGAAGTGAGTTGCTTCGCCGGAGAGCGACAGGATCGACTCACTTAACGTTCTTTCCCCGTTCACCATAGAGTGATTGGATCAGGGTTCGATAAGAGCCCAGAGTGGCTATGATCTCCTAGGATTTACGCCATGACATCGCTTAATGTTCAAAAACACTGAACCAGAGTGCAGGGGGTGCCACTTTGCCGGAGAGCGACAGGATCGGCTCACTCGACGTTGTTTCCCCTTCACTGGAGAGTGACAGAATGGGATCCAACAAGAGCCCGTAGAGGCTACGATCGGCCTAGAATGACCGAGACTTCTCTATATGCCCTCACTAGGACAGAGTGCAAGGGATAGAAAGCAACGCCAGAGCACAACTGTAACGTCCTGCCTTTTCGCACGCTTTAAATCGACACATGTGCCAATTCAAATCATACGGAAGGGCGGATTGTTATGGGGTAAATCAGAAAAACAAGAAAGAAATAAAAACAAAACAGAATCTCCCAACGGAAGGACAAAATATAATAATCAAATATACAGTTTATAAAGCTGTTTATAAAACATTTGATTATATTTATATAATACATATCAGAGTTACACATACCAATAATAGTGCAGCGGAACAGTATGGGTGTGGTGCAATAATATAAATAATAATAATACAAATCTTCGTCTTCGTCCTCCAGAGCTAATCTTCAGATCCTGAAACACTCGGACTGACCCAAGCGAATTGAAAAGACAAAACACTCGAGTCAGAACTAAAAGATCTTATGTAAGTTAAATCAATAGGAATAAATATGAGTGCAGTAACTTAAAAGATGCTCGGGATTTACATCTCTTAAGGACCCGTTAAACTATTTACTATGTAGTATATTTCGCTATTATAATAGTGTCTATAGTAAAATAACTTACTTTTAAATAGCATTAAGGCTTTACATTTTCCACCTTAACACGTAATAGTCCCAGTAGTCCATCCAATATCATAGTCCCCCTGATCGGGAAGCCACCAGAGTATACCACACGGGCTACGGGAGAAATCCAAACTCGTACAAGGCGTGATAGGGTAGGTGACACGGCACAACTAGGCAATGTCAGGGTAGATATACCAATTACGCTTCTGAGTCGGTGGTAATGCGTAGCACACAGCTACCGCCACCTCGGACAAACCCCCCTAAATCAAAGAAATCAAAAGTGAAGGTGGCCACCGAATCAATCCAAAGTCAGAGTATAGTATCGAAGGGAAGTGTCCGATCAAAGGTGCTACCTTATTAACCCGTCGATCGCTCCTGTTTTAGCCATCTTATGCTGACTCACGGGAGTTGGGTCCACGTATTTACCTCTGAGGAAACGTCGCCACCATCCTACTTCATTCTGGAATCTCCACCACGTACACGGTTGTTAAAGTTGTTTTCGGGGTTGGCAGAGAGTATGCAACTTTTGATCCCGGTCTCTTTAACAACCAAACGTTATTACAACACCGCGGTCATTTAAAAATAATTTTACTTTCAAAACCAGAATATAATATCTATTTCAAAACCATATAAATATGATATCCTTTCCATTTCAAAACAAACTCATTTGATATTATTTTTATAAAACCCAAATTAATATAATATCATTTTATTTCAAATATATTTCTTCTCCAAAATTATATTGCTTTAAAATTTATAATAATTGGAAACCAAACATTTGAATCATAACTTTCAAACATAAAACTACGAAATTTGTAGCTTTAAAACCATAATTTCCAAAACTTAAATGGTTTGGATATTCAACAGTAAATAAAATAAAACAGTTGTAAAATTTCTTTATAAAGTAAATAATTTCCACGCCTTTACAATTTTATTCACTTTAAATTCAGTCTAAACCCATAACTTTTTAGATTCACTTTCAGTTTGAATAAAAACCCTTAGATTTCAATATTTTCAAACTTTGAGTATTTAATAAATTTCAAACTAAGGTTGGGAATTCCTATTCAACAATTCATTATCCTATCCATAACCATTTAAAATAAAACTCAATTTATTAACACTAAATATTTTCTTCCATTGATTTATACTAGAATTATTCATTTAAAAATTTAGATATAATATCATACTTTTAAAATTTCAAGTTTAATAAGTTTACATCAACTTATGGAGTTAAATTTTTAAATAAGCTCAATTCCAAATAAATTTCCAATTCACCTTCCAATCTTAATTGGCTTTAAATCATTAAAACTCTATATATATACCATATCTTAAACCTGTACTTGACCATATACTATAAATTATCAATTCCATTATTCAACTTATTTATTTTATTTAATAGATTTACACATAGCTTAAATTCAAAATTTTAACTATATATACATATATATAAAATAATATTTATATAATATCAACATTTAATATTTATTAAACCGTATCCTATCCAAACCATGGAAATCATTTCAAGAATAGTTATATGTATATATATATATATATACACCGTGGTGCCTGTATATAATTTTCTATCCTATGGTCAAGTGATACGGATATTATCATTTCAATCCGCAATTTAAAAATAAAAATGCGGTTGTATATCATTTCAAACCGCAATCCCGAATAAAATGAAAATACATAATAACTTGCAGTTTATACAATATAAATACAGCATCCATTCATCCATCATATCAATCATCAAACATTCATCAATTTATCATCCAATTCAAACAATCACATCAATAAATAATAATTAATTACTTATAATTAAATTTCCAATAATGAATTAAATAACTGTTTAACTGTAGTTTATATGCAATAATAAATAATTTTAACTAGCAGTTTATATGCAATAATAAATTTAACTAAATTTTTAACTGGCAGTTTATATGCAAAATGAAATAAATAACATGTAAATTAAATGAATGCAATTTAACTGAGAAAATGATGAAATATATGCCAAACAACTATAAATAAAATTTTAAACACATCATAAATCAATTTAACAAACATAAAAAACTTTAGAAATTGTGAGTGGGTTAAAACACTCACCTTTTGGATTTAAATTGAATTAAAATCCAATTTAAACTCAAAAATTCAACTGCCTCAGAATCTGCCGAAATAGGCATCAAAATTTCATAAATCCCAATACAATCCTAACAAAAAAAATCGCGTGTAAATCGGACATTGTATGCGAAAGTTATTCAAGTTATAAGATGACTATTGCCATAATAAAGTGTGTATAAATAGCGATATTAAAATAAACAAAATAAATAGTAAATTTCATGTTTTGGGATGAGGAGACTAGGGTACCTACTAACAAGGTGGTGGCAAGGCTTGGGTGAGGTGGAGAGGCTTTCACGCAACTCAAAGCTTCAAGAAGGATTAGGAAAAAGTGTTGCAAGCAGGTGAGGGAGAAAATGAAATAGGGTCATGTTTGCATAATGAAGTTCAATGAGATTGGAAAATTGAAATGAGGCTAATGGAGGATGGAACCAATGAAATGAATGCTTCAGATAGCAAAAATGAAAATTTATACATTTCAAACAAAGGGGTGGTAACGAATAAATATAAAGTAACAAATGGAGCAGTTGTACTAAAACTTTGACATCCAATTTCAAAACGTCTACTCCGCTAAATTAATTTCTATTAACGGTAAATATACACCTTATTAACACCCAATTAAATTTTATTAACACACATTAAATAAAATGTAACACTCCAATTAATGCCACTGGGGACCGCCGCTGCACACAATAAAAGATGAACCGAGACTGGAAGTTCAAATTTAAAAGCGGCGTTTTTCTCAGCATGCAATCAGGATTCAAAATATTTAATTTACTTTAAAATATAAGGGTAGCATTAAAATCACTTCTATACCGCCTCTGATTGTTATAAAATGAATGTAAAAAGTTGTTTCAAAATTCAAATTTCTTCCTTTTTATAAAATTTTACTTATCTTTAAAATGAAACGTTCATTTTATTTTTCTCAAACTGTTATTTTATTTTCATTAAAAATGCTCTTTCTATTTAACCCAAAAATGTACGTTTCTTATATTAAATGCCATAAATTTCAATTAACTTCTCTTTCCTTTTAATTTAAAGGTTCCTCATATGATTAGATGTTGCAAATTCCACACTTTTAAAGCTTTAACTTCTATTTCAATTGTTTATAGATTATACATTAAATCTTCCAAAATTTTCAATGAAATTAGCTTTCCATTTATTTTCAATACATTATTCTTATGGTATAATTATTTTGTTTCATATCTATTATTCAATTCACTATTCTTAAACGGATAAAAAATTTCATTGAATTTGCAAACTATCATAATATTCTTACATTCCATCTAACTCTCCATTAACGTAATAATTAAGTGTTAAATTTCATTTATTTGCCATAAATCCAATTATTGAATTTTTCTACACTTCAATTAAATTAAAATCTTACTTTCCATTCTTTTAAATTCAGTCAATCATTATCTTATGGGTACATTTTACATTACTGTAAATCCAATTCCCTAATATTTTCCAGCAATCAACTAAATTTATATCAACGTAGTGATTAATTACGTTTTTCAATGGATTTAGATCTAATTCAGTAAATTATATACATAGGTAAACAATTAATAGTTATCACAATAAGCCAAATCTACTCCCATTCATGCCCTATTATCAATTGACAAAAATAAATTTCTTACCTAACATTGATTATGTCAAATTACATTTTACTGCGTATTATTTCATCAATTGAATTTATTTCCCAATTTGCTGATTTCAATCAATTAAACTTTACCATCTGTTTCAACAAACTGGGTATGCACAAATTTAGCTATTCAATCTAATTTCAATTTACGGTACAATTATCATGGTTTATATCATATTGCATTAATATCCATATTTTATCTTAGATTTCCTCTACATTTCCTTTAACGTAAAATTTAATTGTTATATTTCATTTATTCACAATAAATTCAATTATTGAAAGTTTTTTTTCTTTTCAATTAAATAAATAAATCTAGCTTTAAATTCTTTAAATTAGCCGATTGTCATATTATAAACGAAATTAACATTATTTTCAAATATTACTTTATATTAACATTAACGTCATAATTTATTTATATTTATTGCAATTGGTTACTAGTTATACTTTAATACACCGAATAAATGGTTAACCAAAATAATTATTACCATTTAACATTTACTTCCACTTAAAAGCTATTATTAATACAAATGTTGTCATTGACTTAGCTCTAATTAAGCAAATTAGATGAATGGGTAAATTTTAACAATTATCACTAAATGCCAAATTTACTCACATTCATACTCGAATATCAACTACAATTTATTAAAATTACTTACCTAGCCTTGATTCAATCACATTGCAATTTATACGTACTATTTCTCAATTAACATAACCTTTGAATTTAATTCCCAATTTATTTAATGCAATCAATTATGACTTTTACAACTTGAATACATTTATTGGTTCGTAGTTATTTCATTAATGCATGCTTCATTCCATACTATTTAGTTATATTTGCCAAGTATATACACTAATTACTATTTATATTCTTAATCCATTTATTTTCTTGTGTACAATTTATAGCCAAACATACGTTTAGATTATTTTCTATAATTGCAATATTATGCAAGTTCATAAATCATTAACCTTAAATTTGCATTGTTTCTATTATATTTTCATTCACCTCCGTTACACTTTTAATAATCATTGAGGTAACGTATAATTTCAACATTGACCATTTAAAATTACTTTTCTAACATTTATTGTAGTTGGTTTTCATAATTTGGAATTCGCTAATTTAGTTAGCCTTAACGTTATTACATTAACTCTACATTCAGTTTCAATTAATATAGAATTTAATTCTAATTACTTACCATTTAATTCATAAATTATTGATTACCTTCAAAAATTAGATAAAATTTGATTTGATTGCCATCTTCACTATGTCCATTATTACTTAACTTCAAATTTACAATTTCACTCAAATATAACTTTACAAATTTTTCCTCATTAATAGGTGTTGCACAAATATCGTTACTTATCAACTTGCATAAACCTTTTCACATACATTTTCATTCAACTACTATTCAATATATTTTATTTCATCCTTCATTTTAATATTAATTTATAAAGTTTTTTTTCTTTTTTTCATCTAAATTTAATTACTAAATTTTAATTTAAAATAACCAACTTAATTATTAAAATTTACGGGTCGTTACACTCTCCCCCACTCAAAACTTTTCATCCCCGAAAAGGAAAGGAAGGGAAAAGAAGAATTAAGAAATCAATATATGTTACTTAAAATATTAAATTTATAAACAAATAAATTTACAAAATTAATTATTTTAAATAAAATATACAATATATAACCATTAAACCTTTTATACTCAAGTTAATAAAATTTGAAAAACATATTCAAAATAATTTCTAAGTCTGAAATTTTCGAAAAATTTCAGCAGAGTCTCCTTTGTACGGAAAGGCTCATAAGAAAATATAATATCAAATATAACAATATACACATATAATATCCAAAATATTGTATCCCAACACGGGAAAACATATAAAATAGCGCTATAAAACCGTAATCCGAGAACGTACCTATTTGTCGGGCAAATTACGCTTATTTTATGGAACCAAAAGCAGTAGCAATTGCTTCCATAACCTGCATTTCACTTATAAAATCTAAAAGGGTTAACAATTATATAAATGAAATATTAAAGTTGTTTCAACCACAACAACAATCAATTCCAACAAATAGCATACCCAAAAATACAAATCAACCATTCAAGCAAACAAACACATAGTTGTTCGGGTCAAACTTTAAATTGTATGGAATGAAAAATAAACTATCAAGTGCACCATTTACTCAAAAGTCTTAGATGAAATTAAATAGGTTATTCACTCATCTAACCAATTTAAAGTATCCTTACCCCAACAACCATAAACCAAACAACAATTCAAATCAAATTTACTTATTATCAATTTTATTTCATACATTAGTTGTTTGATTTCCTTTCTTTCATTCATTCAGTGATTCCTTCATTTATTACTAAACTCCATTTAGAATACTTACCCTTTAACTAGTAGTCTTTCAGTTATACTTAAGTTCCTAACATCTACAACACCAATTTCTTATTTATTAAGGAATTTCATCAATTACTTTCATTACCTCAAATTAGTTCCTTGTATAATATCTATTACATTTTCTTATTAACATTTTCAACCTTTAATATTTGGTAAGTTATATATATGCTTTTAAGAATGAAGTTTGAAAGTTATACAAGTTTAATTCTATTTCTTCTAATTAATTTAATGTTCCATAATTATATCCTTAATTTCATAGGTTACAAATTTCAAATTTCATTTAATACCATTTATAACCTAGCATTAAATTTCTTATTTTATTTAGGGTTTCAATTTATTAGTTAAATTCAGTTTTACAACATTAATTAAACTATTAATAAATGGAAACCTAAGAATTAAATACCGGGTTTAATTCAAAATCATTTTAAACAAATAAATAAATATATACTTACAATTTATATCCAATTATATTTGAAACAATTTAAAATTTATATCTGTTAATCAAAATCATTCTATAGTCGAACTGCTACAGTGGCCTTCCCACTCCGAAACTCGAAAATGAATGTCGATGATGCGTGCACTCATCACCGAAATTATTTTCCAATGACAAAGAGGGTGGTACGGAAATTTTTCTTTCCAACGTTCCTTTTAAAACAATTCTTTCAAATTATACTGAAATACTTATATCAGAAAACACTTCTTTTTAATAATATTATTGTTATATTTCAAAATCATTCAAAAGAAATTTCCAAAATCCCAGAACTTGAGTTCTAAATTTCCAATTTTCATTTATTTTATTTTCAACTTTATTTCAACTATTAATTATATTTTCACTACCTAATAACCAATATATATCTTATTTACAAAATTTTATTTCATATATAGAAAATATAATAGGCAAAATTATTTTATTCGCCTATATTAAAAAAAATATTATGTCTGTCTGTCCTATTAAGTGTTTAGAAATCCCTATTGATGTCTTAGCGTCCCATGCATCAACTAGAATTCATAAGTACAAAACTGGACAAATTAACACAATATTAAAACCTTTCTATAACACTAACTAATCCGCTCTCTCATATATATGTACACTCAGCGACTCCCATAGGGTATTACTACCCTATTAATAAAGAGTCAAACCCCACAAAGCTAAGGTTTATCGCTAAACCAAAGCTCTGATACTAACTGTAACGTCCCGCCTTTTCACATGATTTAAATCTACACACGTGCCAATTCAAATCATACGGAAGGGCGGATTGTTATTGGGTAAATCAGAAAAACAAGAAAGAAATAAAAACAAAACAGAATCTCCCAACGGAAGGACAAAATATAATAATCAAATATACGGTTTATAAAGCTGTTTATAAAACATTTGATTATATTTATATAATACATATCAGAGTTACACATACCAATAATAGTGCAGCGGAACAGTATGGGTGTAGTGCAATAATATAAATAATAATAATACAAATCTTCGTCTTCGTCCTCCAGAGCTAATCTTCAGATCCTGAAACGCTCGGATTGACCTGAGCGAATTGAAAAGACAAAACACTCGAGTCAGAACTAAAAGATCTTATATAAGTTAAATCAACAGGAATAAATATGAGTGCAGTGACTTAAAAGATGCTCGGGATTTACATCTCTTAAGGATCCGTTAAACTATTTACTATGTAGTATATTTCACTATTATAATAGTGTCCATAGTAAAATAAACTTACTTTTAAATAGCATTAAGGCTTTACATTTTTCACCTTAACACGTAATAATCCCAGTAGTCCATCCAATATCATAGTCCCTCCTGATCGGGAAGCCACTAGAGGATACCACACGGGCTACGGGGGAAATCCAAACTCGTACAAGGCGCGATAGGGTAGGGGACACGGCACAACTAGGAAATGCCATGGTAGATATACCAATTACGCTTCCGGGTCGGTGGTAACGCATAGCGCAGCTACCGCCCACCTCGGACAAACTCCCCCAAATCAAAGAAATCAAAAGTGAAGGTGGCCATCAATCCAAAGTCAGAGTATAGTATCGAAGGGAAGTGTCCGATCAAAGGTGCTACCTTATTAACATGTCGATCGCTCCTGTTTTAGCCACCTTATGCCAACTCACGGGAGTTGGGTCCACGTATTTACCTCAGAGGAAACGCCGCCTCCATCCTATTTCATTCTGGAATCTCCATCACGTACACGGTTGTTAAAGTGGTTTTCAGGGTTGGCAGAGAGTATGACAACTTCCGATCCTGGTCTCTTTAACAACAAAATGTTATTATAACACCGCGGTCATTTAAAAATAATTTTACTTTCAAAACCAGAATATAATATCAATTTCAAAACCATATAAATACGATATCCTATCCATTTCAAAACAAACTCATTTGATATTATTTTTATAAAACCCAAATTAATATAATATCATTTTATTTCAAATATATTTCTTTTCCAAAATCATATTGCTTTAAAATTTATAATAATTGGAAACCAAACATTTGAACCATAACTTTCAAACATAAAACTACGGAATTTGTAGCTTTAAAACTAGAACATCCAAAACTAAAATGGTTTGGATATTCAACAATATATAAAATAAAACAGTTGAATTTAAAATTTCTTTATAAAGTAAATAATTTCCACGCCTTTACAATTTTATTCACTTTAAATTCAGTCTAAACCCATAACTTTTTAGATTCACTTTCACTTTGAATAAAAACCCTTAGATTTCAATATTTTCAAACTTTGAGTATTTAAAAAAATTCAAACTAAGGTTGGGAATTTCAATTCAACAAGTCATTGTCCTATTATTTTGTTTTGAATAATAGATCCATAACCATTTAAAATAAAACTCAATTTATTAACACTAAATATTTTCTTCCATTTATTTATACTAGAATTATTCATTTAAAAATTCAGATATAATATCATACATTTAAAATTTCAAGTTTAATAAGTTTACATCAACTTATGGAGTTAAATTTTTAAATAAGCTCAATTCCAAATGAATTTCCAATTCACCTTCCAATCTTAATTGGCTTTAAATCATTAAAACTCTATATATATATACACCATATCTTAAACCTGTACTTGACCATATATTATAAGTTATCAACTCCATTATTCAACTTATTTATTTTATTTAATAGATTTACACATAGCTTAAATTCAAAAATTTAACTATATATACATATATATATAATAATATTTATATAATATCAACATTTAATATTTATTAAACCGTATCCTATCCAAACCATGGAAACATTTCAAGAATAGTTATATATATATACCGCGGTGCCTGTATATAATTTTCTATCCTATGATCAAGTGATACGGATATTTATCATTTCAATCCGCAATTTAAAAATAAAAATGCGGTTGTATATCATTTCAAACCGCAATCCCGAATGAAATGAAAATACATAATAACTTGCAGTTTATACAATATAAATACAACATCCATTCATCCATCATATCAATCATCAAACATTCATCAATTTATCATCCAATTCAAACAATCACATCAATAAATAATAATTAATTACTCATAGTTAAATTTCCCATAATGAATTGAAAAACTGTTCAACTGTAGTTTATATGCAATAAGAAATAATTTTAACTAGCAGCTTATATGCAATAATAAATTTAACTAAATTTTTAACTGGCAGTTTATATGCAAAATGAATGAAATAACGCGTAAATTAAATGAATGCAATTTATCTGAGAAAATGATGAAATATATGCCAAACAGCTATAAATAAAATTTTAAACACGTCATAAATCAATTTAACAAACATAAAAAAATTTAGAAATTTTGAGTGGGTTAAAACACTCACCTTTTGGATTTAAATTGAACTAAAATCCAATTTAAACCCAAAAATTCAGCAGCCTCAGAATTTGCCCAAACTAGCGTTAAAATGTCATAAATCTCAATACAATCCTAACAAAAAAAATCACGTGTAAATCGGACATTGTATGCGAAAGTTATTCAAGTTATAAGATGACTATTTCCATAATAAAGTGTGTATATATAGTGATATTAAAATAAACAAAATAAATACTAAATTTCACTTTTTGGGATGAGGAGACTAGGGTACCTGCTAACAAGGTGGTGGAAAGGCTTGGGTGAGGTGGAGAGGCTTTCACGCAACTCAAAGCTTCAAGAAGGAATAGGAAAAAGTGTTGCAAGCAGGTGAGGGAGAAAATGAAATAGGGTCATGTTTGCATAATGAAGTTCAGTGAGATTGGAAAATTGAAATGAGGATAATGGAGGATGGAACCAATGAAATGAATGCTTCGGGTAGCAAAAATGAAAATTATACATTTCAAACAAAGAGGTGGTAACGAATAAATATAAAGTAACAAATGGACCAGTTGTACTATAACTTTGAGATCCAATTTCAAAACGTCTACTCCGCTAAATTAATTTCTATTAACCCTAAATATACACCTTATTAACAGCCAATTAAATTTTATTAACACACTAAATGAAATGCAACATTCCAATTAATGCCACTGGGGACCGCCGCTGCACACAATAAAAGATGAACCGAGACTGGAAGTTCAAATTTAAAAACGGCACTTTTCTCAGCGCGCAATCACGATTCAAAATATTTAATTTACTTTAAAATACAAGGTTAGCATTAAAATCACTTCTATACTGCCTCTGATTGTTATAAAATGAATGTAAAATGTTGTTTCAAAATTCAAATTTTTTCCTTTTTTATAAAATTTTACTTATCTTTAAAATGAAACGTTCATTTTATTTTTCTCAAACTGTTCTTTTATTTTCATTAGAAATGCTCTTTCTATTTAACCCAAAAATGTATGTTTCTTATATTAAATGCCATAAATTTCAATTAACTTCTCTTTCCTTTTAATTTAAAGATTCCTCATATGGATTAGATGTTGCAAATTCCACACTTTCAAAGCTTTAACTTCTATTTCAATTGTTTATAGATTATACATTAAATCTTCCAAAATTTTCAATGAAATTAGCTTTCCATTTATTTTCAATACATTCTTCTTATGGTATAATTATTATTTTTCATATCTATTATTCAATTCACTATTCTTAAAAGGATAAAAAATTTCATTGAATTTGCAAACTATCATAATATTCTTACATTTCATCTAACTTTCTATTAACATAATAATTAAGTGTTAAATTTCATTTATTTGCCATAAATCCAATTATTGAATTTTTCTACACTTCAATTAAATTAAAATCTTACTTTCCATTCTTTTAAATTCAGTCAATCATTATCTTATGGGTACATTTTACATTACTGTAAATCCAATTCCCTAATATTTTCCAGCAATCAACTAAATTTATATCAACGTAGTGATTAATTACGTTTTTCAATGGATTTAGATCTAATTCACTAAATTATATACATAGGTAAACAATTAATAGTTATCACAATAAGCCAAATCTACTCCCATTCATGCCCTATTATCAATTGATAAAAATAAATTTCTTACCTAACATTAATTATGTCAAATTACATTTTACTGCGTATTATTTCATCAATTGAATTTATTTTCCAATTTGCTGATTTCAGTCAATTAAACTTTACCATCTGTTTCAACAAACTGGGTATGCACAAATTTAGCTATTCAATCTAATTTCAATTTGCAGTACAATTATCATGGTTTATATCATATTGCATTAATATCCATATTTTATCTTAGATTTCCTCTACATTTCCTTTAACGTAAAATTTAACCGTTATATTTCTTTTATTCACAATAAATTCAATTTTTGAAAGTTTTTTTTCTTTTCAATTAAATAAATAAATCTAGCTTTCAATTCTTTATGTTAGCCAATTGTCATATTACAAATGAAATTGACATTATTTTCAAATATTACTTTATATTAACATTAACGTCATAATTTATTTATATTTATTGCAATTGGTTACCAGTTATACTTTAATACACTAAATAAATGGTTAACCTAAATAATTATTACAATTTAACATTTACTTCCACTTACAAGCTATTATTAACACAAATGTTGTCATTGGCTTAGCTCTAATTAAGCAAATTAGATGAATGGGTAAATTTTAACAATTATCACTAAATGCCAAATTTACTCACATTCATACTTGAATATCAACTACAATTTATTAAAATTTCTTACCTAGCCTTGATTCAATCACATTGCAATTTATTACGTACTATTTCTCAATTAACATAACCTTTGAATTTAATTCCCAATTTATTTAATGCAATCAATTATGACTTTTACAACTTAAATACATTCATTGGTTCGTAGTGATTTCATTAATCCATGCTTCATTACATACTATTTAGTTATATTTGCCAAGTATGTACACTAATTACTATTTATATTCTTAATCCGTTTATTTTCTTGTGTACAATTTATAGCCAAAAATACATTTAGATTATTTTCTGTAATTGGAATTTTATGCAAGTTCATAAATCATTAACCTTAAATTTGCATTGTTTCTATTATATTTTCATTCACCTCTGTTACCCTTTTATAATCATTGAGGTAACGTATAATTTCAACAATAACCATTTAAAATTACTTTTCTAACATTTATTGTAATTGGTTTTCATAATTTGGAATTCGCTAATTTAGTTAGCCTTAACGTTATTACATTAAATCTACATTCAGTTTCAATTAATATAGAATTTAATTCTAATTACTTACCGTTTAATTCATAAATTATTGATTACCTTCAAAAATTAGATAAAATTTGATTTGATTGCCATCTTCACTATGTCCATTATTACTTAACTTCAAATTTACAATTTCACTCAAATATAACTTTACAAATTTTTCCCAATTAATAGGTATTGCACAAATATCGTTACTTATCAACTTGCATAAACCTTTTCACATACATTTTCATTCAACTACTATTCTATATATTTTATTTTAGCCTTCATTTTAATATTAACTTATAAAGTTTTTTTCTTTTTTTCATCTAAATTTAATTACTAAATTTTAATTTAAAATAACCAACTTAATTATTAAAAATTCACGGGTCGTTACAACCACAAGATCTTTCTCTTCGATCGCTAAGTCTGGAATGGACTTTGCAAGGGTCCAGAGTGACCATTAATAGTCTAGAGAGACTACAGAATTTCATTCTTGACTTCCTCAAGAGGAAATGGATACTAATTCGGCTTTGAACAACCATAAACTTGATTGACAATACTATAACCATGAATAAGACATGAACTCACAACATTTGATTTGTAGCTATTCAAGACACACCTTTTATAGAACGGCATGTTTTAAGGGGCAAAGTATTATCCCACCTTTGAGCAAAGCCGAGATATCCAAAGATTAACTGAAAATCAATAGTTATTAGTGATAAATATCGACTATACATTGCAGGTTCACTATAGATATCGATGAATTTTGTCCGAGTCCGGATCGAGCTACAATCGACAAGACATGACAAGCAAGGCCATAAAAGCCAATGTTTCAAATTTCAAGTTAATCGGAGTTCATACGATCGAGATATGATCGATACAATTTAGAAAAGACATGTTGTTCGTATCCATCAGAGGGCTGTGGTATTGGTCTATTCGAATCGATCAGATTCGTATCCATCAGTGTGACTTCACCTCGATCTGTTTGAATCCATCAAGTTCAAATCGATCTATGAGTTCGAATCCATCAAGTTCGTATCGATCAGATTCGCGCATGTTCAAATCCATCCAGAAAGTCCTGTTCGTGTCCATGAGTTCGAATCCATCCAGAGAGTCACCACGCTGGTTCTGTTCGCATCGATCATCACATAGATTACCCTATTCATGTCGATCTAATTCTCATTGATTCGAAAGCTCGCTATTCGTATCGATCCCTAGGAATCATGAGCCTTTAGTTCGTATGGATCAGTTGATAGATACGAATAGGATCAAGATCGATCGATACGAATAATGCACCCCTTTAATAATCGGCACGAAACAACACGTCCCCCAATCATCGATGCGAACAGAACTACGAATTTATCGATACGAAATGGAACGCGAACCATCAACATGAACAAGGTGCAAATAAGACTCGGTCAACTAGGCATGAAAAGTGGACCGACTCGAAGAATGCGCGCCACGTCAACATGCTATCATGTGCTCGGATCGATACGAGTTGGTCAATACGAAGCATGGATTCGAACGCGACAACCTTCTGGGAAAGCGCAATCTTGCATCGATCATATCTCACAATCTACAAGTCCAAATGCTATGAAATTTTCACAGGAGCTTACGTGCAAGCTAAGGAAGGTTACTTCCAAGTTTCGACTCGATTGGATGCAGTCTTGATCGATACGAATTACGTTCGTATCAATCACGGATCGAGTCGAATCTTCATGGGATCGATCGCGTGGGCCCACTCATGTGCCAGAAGGAGTCTTCCGAAGTTTGGGACAGATATTTGCAGGAAATGCCTATAAATAGCGCCCTAGAGCCTATTGAAAAGGGACTTTTTTGATAGAGCGACGTCCAGACTCTGCTAAAATCACAATTGCACTCAAACTCCATCATTGTATTCAGAAATTACTGTCATAATCCATTGTAACCAGTAAGAACATCAATAAAAGATTACCATTTGAATTGGACGTAGGTCGGAGATAGCCGAACCACTATAAATTTCATGTTTCTGTTCGTTATTTCTGAAATGTTATTCTCTGTTTCCTTGGATTTGAGATTTGTATTTGGATATTGTTGATTTATATTCATATATCGATGCTTTCATGATATTTGGGGTTTGTGACCAATTTTGGCAAACACTTCTATCACGAATTTTAGAGAATGTAGGTTAGCTTATGGATGCAAAGCAGCCTTACCTTATTGCCTCATCCTTTGAGTCCTTGCATTTGCTGGGTATTACATCTTTAGAGTTATGGCGCATCCCTATTACTTTAATGTCAACTTGAGATTGCAACGTGTCCAGTAACTTTGATGTTAGTTTAAGATTGCAACGCATCCCTATTACTTTTGATCGCTTTAAGGAATATGTTGTGGTTGTATATCACTAATATTGCTTTTGGGGCTGCAGCACAATATCCATGTTTTGTTATTACTCAAAAATTGTACCGCGGTCTCAACTTATTAATACTTGCTTTCGGAACCGCAGAAAAACCTTCATATTTGATACTTAAAGACCGTGTCGTATTTTTTCCCTCTTAAAGTAAATATTAGGGTTGTAGAGAACTTCCTATTATTTATGGCTTTCTCAGGACTTCGGTGCAGTAGTATCACCTTAATGTGATGCTCAAGTGAACAACGCAGTCCTTATGTTTTGCCACTGCCTTGAGATTTTTATGAAATACTGTATGTACTGTGCCTTTTTTCTTCGTTTCCTCATCGTAGTCCAAATTCTATCGTGGAGAAATTCTTGTGGTTCAGTACTTACATCAATTTCCCTTTTCTGATATTAGGAAATTATAGGTGACTTGTCCCCTAAGTTTACAGCAATTGAAGATCGATGGGGACTTGACTCTACTTCCATATTTTCCTATAGCCCATCACTTCTTGTTTTTCTCTCTCTTCTTTTCAAATGGAAAAACTCATTGCTTCCATTTCGCATTTAATCCCCGACTGCACATGTCAATTTCTTATTAGCCGATCTTCTAAAAACCTGTAACATTAGTCTTTTCGGCTCCTAAGGAAATTGGTATGGATCCTTCATTAATCACTTCTGCATTGATTGATTGACATTTTAGGGCTCCTCTATCATTCCAATTGTGTGGCTAAGATTCAATCGAGGTAAGTACATATTTTTCTCCTTCTTCTTCTTCTTCATTCCTTTACATGTTTTTGAAAACCTTAGTTGCAAATCTCATCTTCTCTAAGAATAGTTCCTCTTTTGAACAAAAGTAAGGATATTCTTTTCCTTGTAGTTTCTTTTTCTATATCTTAGTAACAACCGATAACCAAACCAGTATATTTGGTATGGGAACTACTTCTATAGAGAGGACTATCTCTCCTTTATCCTTACCATCAATAATAACGGAAGTAGAGGAAATAAAAGGTATTTTGGATCATTTTGGGTTTGAGGGTTACATAGCTAGGGTGCCTGAACCTCCCGATCGTACTCATATGCCTCCTAATGGCTTTATTTCTATTACTTCTAAGCACGTTTCATGCAAGCTTTATCTTCCTTCCAATCAAATTCTTCATGAATGGCATTTTTCCATTTGTATTGCTCCAATAGAACTTGCCTCAATTCCTTACTCCATTCTAATTGCAACTTTCATCCTTTATAAAGAGAATTCTTCCCCTCCTTCTTATGAGGAACTTCAATTCATGTTTGATATTCACAAAAGTCCTTATGGGGGTGATTATGGATTTTATATGCTCACATGGAAAAATTGGTTGTCACGTCTATTCCTTGAAAGACCTAGAAATTAAATGACTAATATTATTTCATTTCAAATGTAGAAAACTTCCCTTCTTCTTTCCAACCACAACCCAATCGTCTTATCTTCTTTGATAAAGCCACTAGGTCATTCATATCTCATAGAAAGGAGATCCTTAGTATGGGTGACAAAGATAGAAAAACAAAGTTAATCTTTATTGAATTGTTATGGCGCAAGTAAGATGGCTGGAGACCTCTCGGATGTGTTTTTTGATGATCTCCCCACCAAAGAAGATGGAGACGATAAACAAGTAGAAATGAGAAAGAGAAAAAATGTTGATGTTAACACCTCAGATCATCTTCTTAAGTAATTTCATGTGCCTCCTTCTCCTTCTCTTTCTTTCTCAGAAGTATTTCACATCACACCTCTCCAATCCTTCCGAGAGCCATGCATTCACTTCTTCCCCTTACCCAAGGGGCCTGTCATTGATCTTGCTGAGAGGATAGGGTGTACTGCTTTGGATGGTTTATCCTATATTGCTTCTGTTCCCCAGTCTTATCCCATTGCACTTCTTTTTCTTGTGATTCCCTTCCCCGAACTTGTAACCGAGTTTGACAGGACTTGGGCTTATGTAAGTGCTTCCTTTTTTTCTTTATTTAATGAAGATTTGCGTCATAAATTCTCATTTTATTTATGTCTACTTTATAATAGATGGAGGCTTTGACAGCTGAGGTTCGAAGGAGGGCTAAGGATGACCTGACCTCATTTAATGCTCGGATCACCAAGCTTGAGGTGGATCTTGTTGTGGCCACCTTTGAAAAAAATTAGATGCTAAGCTTTGAGCTCAACGGGAGAAGGTAGAGGAGGCGATGAGGGCAGCAAAGGAGGCTTTGAAGTTGAAGAGTCAAGAGTTAAAAAAGGAAGATAAGGCATTGGGGAAGAAGAAGAAAGAGTTAGAGGGGGCGGCTTAAGAGCTAGCTAGGTCTAGGGATAAACTTAACCAAATTACTTACCAAGTTCTCTTCAAGATGTATGTCATGGTCATATGCCAATTTTTTGTCGACCGCCTAGATGATACTACCATTGAGGTTGGGCTTGGTTTCTAGTGAGACTTTACTAAAATAGAAGAAGCCCTAGCCTATTGTAGGACCAAGTTGGTTAAGGAGAGACTAAGGACAAAGCTAGTGAAAGGGAATCCCCTTTTGTTTCCCAAAGACACCTTGCTAAAGCAGGATGATGAAAATGCCTATTCTAAGGGACTGAGGTTGCCTCTACCTCCTGAGTCCATGTAATTACTTGAATTTTCATAAAATTTTGTTATTTCTCTTTGGTATATAATGAAATGAACTCATTTCCAAATCTTCTCATGACCAGTTTCTTGGATCTTCTTACTGTTTTTCTACTGCATTGTGAAGGAATGTGTTATTTTCACTCTTTTGTTCTTTATAATCTTTTAATGAAGTAGTTTTTACTAAATTCCTAAAGGAAAGCATGAAAAAACTTCATACTCACACCGTAGGTCGCCGTGGTCTTACTGTGGCAACAATTTGCAGGCGAGAGAAAGAGCTAAATGAGGCATTTGCGCAACTTAAAGAAGAAACCCCAGGATTGCTTTTCAAAATTGACCAAGTAGTTAAACAAAAGGAAGCACTTAATGAATTCGTACTATGCCATTGGCGCTATGCCATAGAGGGCGGTTCTTTTTCTCATGACAACCCTCATTTGGAATGGTTTAGGATTAGGCATTAGGAATCTAAATAAGGAGTGAACCATGTACATTTTTAGTGACTTTTTTGTACTCTTCATATAAAACTTATCTTATGCAATACGTCTTTCCAAGGACATTGTATAATTTTAATCCCATTAAAATTAGTTCAAATGATTATCAACTAGGATGCCTCCCTTCATATGGGCATCCTTCTAAGGCTAATAAGGTCTCCAAATTCAATGCACCTGTAGTTTCCATAATCTATGGCTCGAATGACCCAGGCATACACGAATTTGAGGTTGCGGCTACAACTTCTACTGCAATCTTAGTGGAAGAGAAACTTCAGCTAACACTTACAAATGAATAACTTGAAAATGACCTGAAGAATGCTCTTTCTGATTTTGAAAATGCTAAGGATGTGCATGAGCTCTAATACTAGTATAATATGAAATTGTATACTGAGCTTGTTGTTGTAAATTCAAAGGTGGCTTAGCTATAGCAAATGTTGAAGGAAAGTGAAACACTTTACGGCATTATCTATGAAAAGGAGATTAAGGAATTAAGAGAAACCATAGAAAACTTCTCTTTCCAAGTTTCTCAATAGTATGAGGAGAAGGGGGATGCCGAAGAAAGGGAGGTGGTTAAGGAGCTTAGCGCGGGAGCGGCTCCTGCACCTTATATGAGCATGGACACCGTGTTGGTAGATGAATGAAAAAGGGAATTAGTACTGCACTATCAAGGTAAACTTAGAGAATTAGAAGCCTACTATAACCAATAGTCGGAGTAACCTGGACCGAAGGCGCTCCCATGCATACAACGAAAGGGGTGGAAAGCAGATGAACTAAAATATTTTGGTGGGATTTCTAAAGACTTAGAAAAGACAAAGCTTAAATTAATAAAGACTTTAGCATAGATGAGAGAGACCGCTATAATTAAGATTTATGAATTTGAAGATCAAATACAAGAAGCTCAGGCTGCCACCATTATTGCAGCAGCATCTATTGACATGCCAGGGTAGGATCATATTGTAGATTTTAAAGAAAAGCTTAGAGTGAGAATGTTAGATGTAAGATGGGTCAGATTTCTTTGTAATGAACTATAGATGTTTTTAATTATTTTTGGAATTTTCTCGATTGGAGTTCTCTCTATAATAAAAAAAAGGTTTTTTGGTCACTCGAGAAGATCTAGTGGATCCATGAATGGACTAACTATGACCATAGGAAAACTTTTCATGTTAGAATGGATTCCCCATTGGCTAGTATTCGTTAGATTTAATACTTCATAATCATAGCAGTATTTTGGAATTTGTAGTTTAGAACACTTTTGTTAAAGTATATTGTAGAAAACATCCTTTTTGGTTGTGCAAATATCTATAAGGAAACTATATAAGTTGAATTCACTTGTAAATTGGTGTGAGTAGGTTCTGAGCTTTACCTTATTTGCACTTTATTTTAATTTTATTCATCTAGATTTGCTTGATTTCAGCTCTGCATCCATTTTTTGTTTATGCGCTTGGCACAGTCTGCCCTGCTATTTGGGGGTAGATTAATTTTCAACTGTGAAGTCAGGATGTGTATTTATAATTTTTCTTAATTCATGCGCATGGTTTTTGTACTAGTTCGGGCTGTCTAATATCCTTATGTCTAATGCAATTGTTTGGTTGAAAAAATGAGTCATATAAAACACAACTCAATGTTATTAACTATGTTAGTAAAATTAACATAGAGAGATTTTTATACTGGCTCGGGCTGTATATTATCAATACATCTAGTTAATTCTATTATTACTTCTCATAATAATTACAATACTTGTTATTTTGTTATACAAATAACATTGCTTATACAAAGTAACGTTTGAGATGTTAGGAATTCCAAGTTCTTGGAACTAGATTTCCATCAGGTCTTGAGAGTCAGTAAGCTCCCTTAGCTAAGACTTCTGTTACAACCAACAGACCTTTCTAATTTGGGCCTGGAAATTCATTTGCCGAGTCCTTCATATTAGCCATTACTCTTCATAGTACTAGATCCCCTTTGCAGAAGTTTATCTCTTTGAGCCAAATATTGTAATTCTTTGCCATCCTTTGTCAATATGCGACGGATCAGACTGCTGCCTCGTCCTTCTTTCTTGAATACGATTGAGGGCAGTTTTTTCAATTCCTTGTTAAGTTCTACCACATATGATATTCAACTATGTGATGGAACCTTTGTCTCAACTGGTAAAGTTAAGCAGAAAGGTGTGTGGCTATTGAGGATTTAGATGAGGTTCTATTAGCTCATAAAACTAGGGATGACTTTTCTACCCACTTTCCTTTAACCTTTTGTAGTCTTTTCTTGAGCAGTTTCTTAATGGTTTTGTTGGCTGCTTCAACTTACCAATTCGCCTATGGGTGTGCGATAGAAGAAAAACTTTTTATTATCATATTCCTTCCAAAATGTTATACAAACTCCTTACTCTCAAATTGGATTCCAATATCAAAAACTATTTTATAAGAGATCCCAAAACTAGTAATAATATTCCTCACAACATAAGTGATTATCCTCTTTGTAATAATTATAGCTAAGGGTTCTGCTTCCACCCGCTTGGTGAAATTGTATACGGCACTACAGATTATTTTGCTCCTCCTTTAGACATAGGAAGTGGTGCTACCAAATCTATGCGCCATATGTCAAACGGTCATGGACTGGTTAACGGGATGAGCTCATGGGAAGGTAGTCTTAGGATGCTGGAAAATCTTTAGCATCTATCACATTTTCTTATGTATTCTTTTGCATCTTGAAGTGCGGTAGGCCAGTAATAGTCGTGGCTTAGCACTTTCTTTGCTAACTTGGCTCATCCAAAGTGTCTCGGCACTGACCTTCATGTACTTTGTCTAAGAATCATATTCCTTCCTCTTAGGAAACCCATCTAAGATAAGTGGTAGAGTATCCTCTCTTGTATAATATGTCATCAAAGAAGGAGAAATACAGTGCCTGATATCGAATTTTATGTGCTTCATTCTTGTTTGAAGGTAGGATTCCACTTACTAAGAACTGTTTAACAGGGGTCATCCATGAATCTTCCTCCATATGCGGAGGGATAGGCACAGGTGAAGTCTGCCCTTGATTTTTAATTGTTTCTTGGTCCTAAGCTTGTCAAAACACAGCTCGTTGTGCTCTAGTTAGGACCAGTATTTAGTTAGCCTCAGTAATGCTTGGCTCAGATTGATGTCCTATTAGGACAGTTCATGTGCCACTTTAGTGCTAGCAAGTTTAGCCAACGAGTCTGCAAAAGAATTATTCTCACGTGGGATTAGCTCTATATCAAGTTGGTCAAATTGCCCTACCATGTTTTTGATAATTCTATATATTTAGCTATGGTTGGCTTTTTCGTTTGTAATTTCCCCACACTTAAAATACAACTAATTGTGAATCACTATGAAGTTTAATATAGGTTACTTTCATTATTTGAGTCATCATTAAGCCTGAGGGGAGCCTCGTATTCTACAACACTATTGGTAGCTTTGAATCTAAGCTGCACTGCTTCATATAGTATGTGCTCATCTAGAGTGATCATTACATATCTAATACTTATCCCTTGCTCATTTGATGCCCCATCCATGAATAATTGCCAAAACTATGGAGTAGGCATCTCCTCCTTAGATTATGGCTTAGTAGGCAGTGTGCATTCTACAATGAAATATGTTGGTGCTTGTCCCTTGATTGCTTTTCTGGGGCAGTAGGAGATATTATAGTGACTAAGCTCCATTTCCCAGTTTAGTATGAAACCCGACATTTACGACTTCTGCAGTATTTGCTTCAACAGTTTGTATATGTGGACTTTGATGGGACGTGCTTAAAAGTATGGCCTCAGTTTTCTTGCTTTGAGGAGCACGTTGTAGGCTAACTTTCGATGACTGAGTAGTAGAGCTCTACGCCGGGCTAGCGCTTGTTTATGAAGAATGTAGGCCTTTGTATCCCTTTATCTTCCCAAACTATTGCAATTGTAGCGACCCACAATTCCGTACAATTCAACTTACAATAAACTGCACATGTCCAACCCAAATTGAACGAATAATTATGGGGAAGAAAGAAAAAAAGAAAAAAGAGAAGAGAGAAAGAAAACCAAACAACATAGAATCTCAAAACGCAGTGGAACAACATATGATATTTATCAATAATCTTTACAAAAGAGATACTGTAATGTACATACATCAAATCAGAGCACACAAATAATGAATCATCGACGTCGACAATTACAACAATTTTTCCTCACAAATGCTGATAATTAACAAATAATACAGCCGAAAAATAAAAAAACACATGAATACGACCTGAAGACCTCCAGCTAATCTGCTGAAGCTCCAAAGTACCAAATCTAAATATATAAATATGTTCGGTCTGACCCAAGCATTGAATGGAAAGAATACCCGGATTAGTATGGTAGATTAGTGTGAGAAAACACATCTCAGTTGAATTTTAAAGTTATCAAAAACTTTCTTTTCCAAAACAAAGGTATCTATAAGACCACACTACACATAAACATGGACAACTTTTACCTTAGATAACCAAAACATTTCATATCAAATTCTGTTATATTATACTAGTGCCTAGTATATTAATAATATTAATCATAGCCGAAATTGTTATATTGATTAAATTCCAGCATAACAACCATAAAGTAGGTTCTATAAACAAAATGGCAGGCATGTTTTGGAGTTTGGATTTCATACAATGGAAAGGTAAGGGACTACCTTCCATACTGTACAACTCTAGAGGAAAGTACTGAAAATTGACATCTTCGAAACCTCTGTGAATCAGAGTAGGCCTGCCGCAGACCCATTTGGTGGTAGATAAGACCGAATATGACATCACCCCGATCATAACCGACCTATCCATGGCCACAACATACATAATATACTCGACATATAAAGAGTAATCTAGAAGGGTGATGACCATACCCAAATGCGAGTGACCCACATAGCCCTAAAGCAACCTTGTTTTAGCCATTACCAGTGTGTGAGGTCTAAGGTAACGTATTACCTTTCATATAGCACATATCCCACCTGAATGCCATATTGCAATTTCACAATCACAGCCGATTTCTACAAATGTATAACTCCTGAGCTCATACGTCTCAAGGAAAGGTGTTAAGCTAAGAGAAGTTGCCTTCTCCCCCACAAAACAGATGATATGTTTATGAAGGTCAATCAATATGATCTAGAAATGCAACGTCAGACATTCGTCCATACAAGTTGGTCAGGAGCAGGACAAACCGCATGTACTTACCCGCCACATTTTATCGGGAATCATCCCTAGGATTAGTAGCGAGAAGTCCTTGCATCAAATATTTTCATAACGAAGCACTACTGCCACCATATATAGAATAGCATCGCAGGACTAGTGGCAAGTAGCCCGGCATCATGAAGATCTCTACCTTCAAAAATCATTATCATTTACCTGTAGTTTCGAATGCATATGTTGGTTCGAAGTGTTTTTCAGATAAATCTGATCCTTATCTCTCCGGACCAACAATCGATAAATGGCCCTCACCCTCATATGGAAACCAAGTCTTGTAGTCTTATCATGTTTCCAACTCTTAACTTACTATCCTTCGGCCAAGAAAAAAGCTTGGTAGATTGGAGTACCATAGGCACTCTGCACTACTCGATTCAAAAATCTTAGCAGCGATGATAATCAAGCCTACTCAGTTGGCCTCGTACTAAGTGCACGACTAATCTGTTCCCATATCAAGTCAAGGAGCCAAAAATGGCCAAATTTGATATTCAGTTATTTAACTATCACAACAACAAATAAAATCTAGCGTAAGCAGTCAACGGGCCTGTTTTATTAATCTTTTATTAATTACATCACTTTCAAAATATTTATCTCAAAATATATTTAAAAAGATATATTCTCAAAAGCAGTTTAATATTTCGATATTTGAAAAACATTTCCATGTACTTATTTTAGTGGTATAAGAATATTCACAAACATTGCATTTTTCAACACTTAGAAAATATCTCTATATACTTAAATCTATCGTAAGCATATTTACAAATCACTCAAGGAAAGCTTCATATTTTCCAAAACACGCTTTATTGGGTCAAAATGAATGTTATGTAAAACATCGTTACGACAACCGAAAACAATAGTATAGGGATTCATTATTTATATTTATATAAGTCCCATGTACTATATAAAATAGTTCCTTTCGAAATTCACTTACTATGACAACAGTGTTATAGTACGTGCCTTCCTTATTTCTCGAAAACATCTTTCACAACATTAAATGTTAAATCTATGTCTTTATACCTTGGTACATTTTAAACCACCTTTTAAAATCATTTAACTCCATCGAAAAATATTACTTTCAAAAATTCCTTTAAAAGATTATTTTAATTTTTTAAACTTGAATGTATCCCCTTTATAAAAATCCATATTCAAATCTCAACATAAATAATTTCCATTTTTATAAAACTATGTTTATAAATCTCCATTCTATTTTGTAAAACTTTTCTTTTTCATAAAATCTTTATATTTATAAATTTCCATGTATAAATCCGTTCCTTTGTAAAAAACCATTTTACTATCAAAATCCATTTACAAATATCGATTACAAATCCATTCCTAATATTTATAGAACACCATTTAAAATCTATTAAATTATTTTCAAAATATCCTTTTATAAATCTTTTATATAAACCATTCTAAAATCTTTATTTAACATACCTTATAAAAACAGTTAATTTAAAATACCAAAAATCATACTTTTATTTTATTTAAAATAAATTCCTTCCTTTTTATAATTTAAAAATTAGTAAAACAAATATACTTTCAAAATTACTTTGAAATCCCATTTAAATAAAAATCATTATTTTGTAGTATTTTAAAATACCAAAAATAAGGCCTAACGCTGCTAAAGCACTAAATAAGGGAAATAACATCAATGTCATCAAATATACCATCTAACACATCATATGGTATATGAAAAGTAAAATCAACAAGGTGAGGAATCCAGTTGGATCTCTCCAACCTATCCCCCTGCATCACAAATCACATATTATAACATATATATAAATATTTGTAAATAAAAATCAATAGTGGTGAGGAATGCTATTGGATCCCTCCAACCTTTCTTCCTACATCACACACACTATATAATCAAAAAATATAAATCAAGCGCTTCGAGGCGGGATCGTATACGAAAAGTCATCCCCTTATACACGAGAACGTAGTAGAGTCTCATCTGCTCTAGAGGCAGGGATATATCCAAACCAACTAATAAAATAGTAAATCGTCCAAATAATCAACAATAAAATTATCCACACCTATATAAAATTACAAGTAGGTCAGAGAGGTCAGTTAACTCACTTTGATTCCAGTTGATGCCAAAGTGTTTTGATTTGAATTAAAATCGAACAGAAGTTCGATTTTAATACAAATTCCTACTAGCTCCAAATCCATCCAATCCAAGTCCAAAATGTAGTATTCGTTAATACGAACCTAACATGATTGATCACGTTCAAATACGATCTCATATGGACAAGTTATGGACGTTAGAGCTTTTGAGATTATTTAAATTAAAATCAAATAAATAAATTAAATTTTAAATTCATTAATTACCCTACCTCGCAAACCAGGCCACGCTCTTTTTAACTTTGACATCACGACTTTCATTGTTTCTCGCTGTCGCCAAAGACGATCACAAATCGTCACGCTCACGCCGCCGACTCTCCATCCCAAGCCGCGCCGACCCCCATCAATCCAACCCCACCTCTAGCCTCCAATTGCCAAAAAACCACCCAAAACTATCGCGACAATGGAGAACCCTATCTGTCACCGTGCTTCGTCGATAATGATCATGACCATTGAATAGCTTAGTATAGTCGAGTTCTACATTTCATTAGCTGAGGCTAGAGTCTAAAAGTGGATGGAGTGGCACCTTTGATTGTGGATCCTTGGATGGAGCAAGAGATAATGGCGGGTAGGGTTTTAGTTTTAGGGTTTTGCAAAATGAAGGAAGTTAAGGTCCTTTTAGAAAATTTTCAAACACTATTCACACTTTAAATTTTTGAACTCCAAACGAGGCATGCTGTTTGGCGTTCTTTACTAAATACCCACATTCTGAACACAATGGAACTAGTATCGCGATCAAATTCCATCATATATAGAAGTTAACTTTCAAAATTGAATTATATTAATTTAAATTTCTTTAATTAATTTCTACGCATTTAGAGCTCGCATGACTAAATGATATATCCGATTGCTATGAAATTCGTTAACATACATTAACTCACTATTACAAATCTAATAACACTAGTTTCGTTGAAATTCGAGATAGTGATCTGAAAGGCCATTTTCATACGTTAATTAGCGCGATTATTATAAAAATCAGTTTAATCACTTTAAATTAAAAACTAAAAATTTACTGACTTCGTTTTTATTTAAATAGAATTTAAATTAGCTTTTGAAATTATTTTTCATTCACAGTAATATCAAGATTTAATTATTTAAACAATTCCAAATATTCAAATAACCATTATATTTGAAATTCAAGTTATTTAACTTATAAAATTAACTTTTCAATATTTAAGATCAGTTAAATATTTCAAATTCAAATGAATAAAATTCTAGATCATTATACTAATAGCTTGATTAGTTATAGCTAAATACACATGTAAGTCCTTACCTGTAACTAGTTTTGATAAAATAGGAGTACCGATTAGATGATCCTTCAAACTATGGATTGCGGTTTTTTACTCCTCCGTCCATTCGAACTTCTGCCACTTTTTCACTTGGTCGAAGAACGATATACAATTGCTTGTTGCTTTGGAGATGAGTCTACTTAAATCAACTCCTTTACTATCTAGGCTCGTGATATCCTTCGGATTTTCTAGGACTCCCATCTTCCTTCTAGCATCAATCTGCTCTGAGTTTGCTTCTATGCCGTAGGTGCTTACTATGTAGTCGAGAAATTTTTCCGATCGAATAGCAAAATTACACTTCAAGCGATATGACTTCATGTTAAATTGCCTTAGGATAACAAAGGTTTCCTTCAAATCCTACACACGACTCGACGCTGCTTTCAACTTAACAATCATGTCATATACATATACCTTAAAGTTTTTACCAATCTAATCTGAGAACATCATATTAACTAATTATTGATATGTTTCTCTAGTGATTTTGAGTCCGAACAGCATGACCTTGAAGTAGTATAATCCTTTGTCCATCATAAAACTATTATTCTCTTGATGGCTCAAACATAGCTATCTATTTATAACCTAAATATTCATCCGTGAAGGAGAGTAGTTCATGGTCGCAAGCTGCATCCACCAATTGATCAATCTTTGGTGGAGGGAAGTTGTCCCTTGGAAAGGCCTTATTGAGGTTGGTGTGGTCTATGCAAGTCCTCCATTTCCTATTAGACTTCTTTACAAGAACAGGGTTGGCAATCCACTTTAGATAATAAAATTCTCAACTTCTTAACTTCTTCATACAGAGCATTATATCTATCCTGATCTAAAGTTCTACGCTTCTTCCTGATTAGATGAGCATTGGGATCGATGTTGTGTGCATGGAAGATGATAGTCGGGTCTATTCCCACCATATCTCAGTGCGTCCAAGCAAAAAATCTACTGATCTTTAGAGGAAGTCTATTAATTCTGTTTTGATTCCTATGCTGATTTTTCTTATCTTGAGAACCTTTAAAAGATCTAGGATCTATCTGTATATCCTCGAGATCTTCCAATGGCTTTTATTCTCTTCTTATCTTCCCTGATCATAATCTATTTCACTTTCATCTTTTTTCCAAGTTGGGACATGGTATAACATGACGAAGAAACTTGTCTTGGAGCTTTTTCAAAAAATACTATGCATAAATCGAGTTATACTCATCAATGCCCATCATGTGCATATACTCCCTCCTTTTCTTTATTATTGATGTTATGTCTATTAAATATCATGTTTCAGCATCGGCCTTAGTACTTGTACTGGTGCAGTTTTTAAAATGGGCTTGCTTTCTTTTTCATTATCATCATCGCAACTATTAGAGGAGATAATAAAATAATTTTAAAAAAATTTATTGCTAGAACTGAGATTTACATTGTACAACTCTCTAGCTAATAATTATTCCACCTAATTGATCCTATTTTAGCAGGAGTATGGAACTTCATAAGCAAATCTTTTTGAGAAATTACTGCCTCATGTTAATTAGTGAAGGACTTCCTAAGAATGCATTGTATGAGGATAGTTGATCAATAATCAAGAAGCTTGCATAGAATGATTTATGGAGAGGGGTAGCCCCAACAGTGATGAGATGACATGTTGACCTGATAGGAACAGTTGCGATATTATGAAAGCTATAAATTGTTCGTGGCTTGGTTTCAATAATTCTGTTGGAAGCTTTGTTGTCAAATGTAGATTTGAAAATAACATTTATAGATCTTCCAAAATCCATAAAGATTTTCATCATGGTGCAGTTTGAGATCTGTATTATAATCACCTGTGAGTCTTAATGTGAAAAAACCACCCCAACACCATCAGTAGTAGTAAAGACAATGTAATGACCCTAATTTTGACTAACATTATGTAGGACACTTAATTAGAAAAATTAAATGAAATAATGTAGAAGGTTAAGGGATTTAGATATGCTAATTAAAAGGGGTCGTGCCTTAATGAATGTATAAGTAAAAGGGAATTAAAAATTAGTAGGTAGGAGGAATATGGTAAGGGCAAAATAGGAATAGTCTTTGTTCTTTTACCCTAAACCCTTATATCCTTCATTTCTCATTCATTTAACATTTACAAACAAAACTGAATCTCTAGTAAGCTCGATCGGTCACCATAAAGAAGAATCAAAAGAAGGTAAGCTAGGAATCAAGTAAAAGCTTGAAGAAAATAATTAAAGAGCAAATCTCAACCTTCTCAACACCAAGCCAAGGTGAATAATTGTCTTACTTCTCATTTTTCATAGGGATTTCGGTTTCAAGTTTTGAACCAAATTAAATTTGCGAATAATATGCCTTGTAATGTTTATTTGAATGGCTATATGTAGTTGTTGATGATTTATATTGTTTCATATAGATTTTATGGTAAGTTTAGATGGGAAAACCTCATGAATGACATCCAAATGATTTACATTTTTGATATATGGTCAAAAACATTATTTTAGAAGTGTGTTTCAAGTTTATAAGTTCTAAGTTGTTGTGGATTTATTATGAATACTCTATGAAAGAAAATAGTTTATATTAGGTTTAAATTATTTAAAGCAATTATATAACGATTTTAGGTCTAAAATTTAAATATGTTAGAAGACATATTAAAAGAGAATTGTGGTGATTTTAAAGGAATTTTCCTAAGTATTTTATTATGATTATAATATTATTTAAGTTAAGGGACTTAAATGTTCTATATATTTTATTAAGGAGAAGAGCTTATTTGTTAAAATGTTTCAATTGATAATCTAAAATTTGGCGGCCTTTTAGAAAAAGATTTTGATAAATAAATGGCAACCAATAACATTTTGACAAATAAGGCATGTTAGGTAAAAAGAAATTTTTTGAAAGGTAAAAAATCAGTTTTGCATGGAATTACCACTTTGCCACTTTCATCTATTAGCTTTCGACACCATACCTTCGCTTATGAACCAATGCACATTGTATCAAGCAATTAATACATGATGTATTGGAGAAAGACGGAGAGGGTCGTGTCAAAACCCTGCTTTCGAAGGGGTGGAGGATTTTCTTATAAGCTTTCGAATCCACTAACTATCCTTCCTTTTAAAAGTGCTTTCGAAGAGATGCTTTCAACTTGTCTTTGTTTTAAATGGATTGCCTTTGTTTAGAAAAGAGCTTTCAAATGAGTTGTCGCACTACAAGAAATTTTATTTTTGGTGGCGCATAAAAAACGCTACCAAAACTTATGGTAGCATTTTGATAAACGCTGTGATAAAGCCCGCAACTAAAAGTCCATGATTTTAGTTGCATTTATTTGAATGCCACTATAAATTCTTTTATTGTAGCATTTCTCAAACGCCACCATAAATCTTTTTTAAGCTTTTTAAAAAATGCCACCAAAGATTTTTTGGACCCTACCAATAGAGTTTCCAACTTTACCCCTATTTTACGGTTGCATTTACTCAACACCGCTATATGTATTTCTGTAGTGTTTTTGAAATGTTACTAAAAGTTGTTGATCATTTTGCACCGTTTTTCATGCTTTTATTTCCTGTTGGTGGTCTATTTTGTTTCTACTATATCAATCAATAATCACTCACATAATCATCACATTCAAACAAATAAGAAAAATGTTGATCATATAATCAAATAAGATATCCATAACCATTCTTATACAATAGTTTATTGATAGAATGACCAAACTCACATACAATAGCTATTCGTATACAAATTTACACACCTAGTACTAATAAAATGTTATACCAAACTGGTGCTAACAAAATGTTTGATTACCCATAATTCTTTGTTGCATGCACAAGTGAAAGCTAGCACCATAAAAGTTAAACCTTGCTTTCTTCGGAAATCCAATGCATGCACAAATGACACAACATATAGTCAAACAATTATGTTAATTCGCAGGACTTCAAATCTAATATCAAACATCTACAACATTGTACGAGCATATCATATTATAAATAATGTCATATAAATAATCAAAGTTATAATTGAAATGAAATAAATAAAGTCTAATCTTATAGTTATATTTAAAATGTTGTTAAACTAGTTATATTATTATTATTTATAAAATTTAGTTAACTTGAACTTAGTTAATTTTATAAAACGAGTTTAATTTTAACAAAGCCTAGTTAATTTTTATTAACTTGGTTAACTTAATTTATTATTGTTACTATTATTATTATTCAAACTCGGTTAACTTAATTATATTATTATTATTATTATTATTATTATTATAAATTTAGTTAGATTTTATAAACTAAGTTAATTTTTCATCAATCATTATTTATAAATATTTGTTGAATTAGTTAAATTATTATAATTTATAAAATTAAGTTAACTTAAACTTAGTTAACTTTTATTAACTTGGTTAACTTAGTTAATTTATTACTATTATTACTAAAACTCGATTAATTTAATTATATTATTATTATTATTATAAACTTAGCTAATTTTTATACACCCAGTTAATTCATCATCATTATCATAATCATTGTTATTATTTATAAAACTTTGTAAAAATTAGTTATATTATTATTTATAAAATTTAGTTAGCTTAAACTTAACTAATTTTATAAAACTTACTCAACTTTAACAAAACTTAGTTAATTTTTATTAACTTGGTTAACTTAATTAATTTATTATTATTATTATTATAAAACAAGGTTAATTTAATTGTATTATTATTATTAGTATTAGTATTAATATAAACTTGGTTGATTTATAAACTTAGTTAATTCATCATCGTTGTCATCATTATTATTTATAAAACTTTGTTGACAGCTATTGATACCTCCATACGCAGCTCGGGTGGAATCAGAGAAGAAACAATTAACGAACAGCTTAAAAGGAGTTTATATTCGCCTCTCGTAGGATATTCTAATCCCTATAACAAGAGCGAATGTTAATTACCAAATAACACCATAGAAATAGATACAGTGTCAAGAGGGAAATTAGTCAATACCTTCTTAAATACATAACCTGCTACTATGATGGCAAAGAACACCAAGAATAATATGAACAACCCGCTTTCCCAGCTATTTGCATTTACCTGAGCACCAAATAAGAAAATTTATCGAAAATACAATCATTATTTAACTGGAGATAGGAGACAGCTTACTCTTTAAGTAGATAATAGGAGTCCACATTAGCTTGCCTGACAGGTTTTGAACCCCGTGCAAAGAACAACACCTAAGCAGCCTCCATCAGGCTTTGTAGATGAAATGACTACAATTCAAGACATAAGGTAAAGAATAAGCAACAAGGGGAAAAAATACTAGCATTCCTTAAAAATGAGTCACATTACCTTATCAGGAGTATGTTGAAGTATTTTTGTAAATTATGGGTTTTTTCTCTTAAACGACAATTTGTCCTCAATTCTTGCTCCCACAATTGAAGTCTGTTGATTTTAATTTGAATTATAAATCAACTAAAATGTGACGACCCTACTTTTTCTCCACAAAAAGTCATATCATCTTTAAGAAAGAAAGGGATAGAAAAGAGAAGAGAAAGAAGAGAAAGAAGAAAGAACACCAGAATCTCAACAGCGGAACGTATAAATTATATTAATAACATAATTATTACATAATATACAAAATCTATCAGAGTTACATAGCATATACAACAAATACTAGACAATTATAAACACCTGTCTAGTTATTACAACTCAACAAAGAGATACCAACACAGAGAACACACAACGGAAATTATATATCTAATGTTGAAGCCTCCTGCTCCATTGCTCCTCCACAATTCGTCAAAGATAACCTGAATCCCTTGGCTACTCGTACAAATTTGAGTACCCAAGAGTTTAAGAAAAACAGAAGATAAACTCCGGGTCAGACATGGGTCTGGTGTGAGTAACAGGTTAAAGTTGCTTAACTTTAAAAATCCTTTGAAAACAAAAGGTATCACGTAAGACTTCCCACACATAAACATGGAAAAGTTTTTACCTTACGGTAACCAAAACATTTGATAGAAAATCCGATGATATAATAATAGTGTCTAGGGTTTTCAAGTAAATAAGAAATAGCCGAAATTGTTACATCTATTAAATTCCAGCTATTAGCCACAAAAGTGGTTAATACAATCAAAACTGTGGGCACTTATTGGATTTTGGATTCCATACAATGGTAGGGCTACTGGGGTACCGCCCGTCACGGTACGTGGCCTAGATCACCGTACCGAGGAGCCACCCTAACTCCCCTGCAACACAAGGCCGGAACCATTCCTTACTGAACAGTCCTGAACAAGACAACCCCGGCAGTTGTTGCAATCAACTGCCCCACACAGCCGAATATAAAGAGACTTCTAAACAGGGGTAAATCTCGTCCTACTTGGGCATGACCCACTTAACCTTGCTGCACTTCCCCTGTTTTAGCCATTCCCGGTTGATGAGGCTTGAGGCTACGATTACCTTTAGAGAACACATCTCTTAGAATGCTCATCGTCCACCTGACGATGTTTTGAAAGCATTCAATCCATACAAGTTCGTTCCGGGTTCGAACGAAACCGAAGGCATTATCTCCTTACACTCATTTTGGAATCACCCTCAGAGTTAACGACGATAACCCTTGCACTCTAAATTTTCATCTTCACTTGAGATTCACGACCTATCGTTAATTTGGATCGATGTGGTTTTCAGATATCCAAATATGGAAACCCGATCCCGGTCTTATCGAAATCCAAAACGTGTCTTTTAGGTCCAAGTTGTTTTAAAGTTTAAAACAGTTCAATTCAATATTATCTTTGTACACACAGATAGATAATTCACAATATCACAATAGATAATTAACATTATCATTACAAACAGATAATCCATATTATCATCACATACAGATAATTCATATTATCAAATCAATGCAACCAAAGCATCCATATCACACAATATCACTTATCTCATACCTGAGATCTCACCTATTCAGGGAAATCAGTATCAATCATCATTCATAAGCAATGACTTATTAACCACCATTCTATAATTAATTTAAAATGAATTAAATTAATTACTTCTTCTCTAATTAAATTAAAATAAATTAAATTAATTACTTCATAAATACAAATCTTGCTTATATAACAGTTAATTAATTACAAATCAATTAATTAATTACCCTCTAATTAATCACCTTAATTAATCACCCTTGGTTAATTATCCTTTAATTACATTCAAGTAATTAACCTCTAATTAATTTCACAAATTAATTATTCTAAACCAAATTCAGTAATTAACCTGTAATTATTTCATTAACTAATTAACTATAATTAATTACATTAATCCTTAATTAATTACATTAATTAATTCCATCATTGATTAATTGTTCTTAATTAATCAATCCTTGGTTACATCATTAATCATATAAATTAATGATCCTTAATTATTGTATTTAATTACCCTATTTAAATTAATTTACATTAAGTAATTAATCATCAATTAAACCATATTGATTAATCTCTCTAGATTGAACCCATTCAGTAATTTACTACCTTTAATTACTTCATTAGATAAATTAATTGCTCCTTAATCAATTATCTTTAATAATTTATCTTTAATTAATTATATTTATTAATCTCCTAGATTAATCTAATTAAGTAATTAATTTCACTTAATTAATTACATTTCTTAATTAACTTCAAATAACTTTATTATCTATTCTTAATTAATTACACTAAGTAATTATTTTTAATTACTTCCTCTAAGTAATTATTCTTATACTAATTACATATTAATTACACAAAGTAAATAATTTCCAAAACTCTTCCATTACCCAATTATCCTTTAATTTAATTACATCCAGTAATTTATCTTTTTAATTACTTTACTAAGTAATTATTCATTATTAATTATATTGAGTAATTACCTCTTAAATTTTTCAATGATTATTTTAAATTAATTAAACTTAATTAATTAACTTAAACTAATCAAAAATAAACTTAATTAATTACAATTAGTAATTAATTTCTTAATAACTTCCACTAAGTAATTACATTTCAACAATTCACAAATGATTATCTTTAAATTAACTAATCTAATTAATTATTAAGATTAATCACATTAATTAATTATTAATAATCCTAAGTAAATGACCTTCATTAACCATTATAAATCTTTAATTACTTCTCTAAAGTAATTAATTGAGATTAATCATTATTAATTACAAATTAAATTATCTATAAAATCCTTTAATTAATCTCAAATTATTTAACTAATCAAGTGTTAATCTAAAATTTAATTAATTTTTAATTACTTGATTAATAAATTCAAATCATTAATTAAATTAAAATCAAATCTTATCTAATTAATGTTTTCTTAATTACAAATCAAATAATCTTAATTAACTAACTTAATCCTTAATATAATTAAATTGAACCCTTAATTAATTAATTAATTAACCAAATTATTAATTTAAAATTAACTAATGACCCATCTTAATTACCTTAATAATTTAATGAACTATAAATCATTAAGGCCTAATTAACCTTAAGATGAACCTTAATCTTATTAATGATTTCATTATCATTTACAAAGTAATTTAAAAACAATTTGCTTTTGAATTTCCTTTAAATTCCATTTTAAATTAAGATTTAAAATGGAATCAATTTTAACTTAACAAAGTTTAACAATTCAAAACCTTTTAATTACGTGTTAAAGAATTACTTATCCTCAAAGGGAAATTTAAAATAGGTTTAACCCATATTCAATTTAAATTAATTTAAAATAGGATTTAAATAGTCCAAGTTGTTTTAAAACATTTAAATTCAAAAACTTATTTTATTTCAAATTAGGATTCAAATTCATTTTTGAATTCCAGATTCTAAACTTAGATTTGAACACTCTGTGTAAAATCTTATATCTTCATATTTTAAAACATTTTATAAACTACTTTAACATTCAACTTATTTACAACATTAGAATTTATAAGCTTTATTTTCTTTTCAAAACCTAAGATTCAAATTCAATTTGAATTCAGATTTACAATTCAGATTTAAACTTAAATTTTAAAATCTTGTTTAAATCTCATTTTCAGATTTTAAAACGTTTTATAAAATACTTTAACAATTTAAAGTGGTTAAAACATTTCATTTCTTATAAAAGTTATTTATTTAAAAAAACTAGAATTCAAACTTATTTGAATTCAGATTTAAGCTTGTTTCAAACTTTTGTTTAAAACTTGCTTTGCTTCTTTATTTAAATTTAGTTTTCAAATTTTTAAAAAACTGAACACGGACAGGTTCCTGAAACCTGTATCAAAATTCCCGAGCCTATGCAATATTACTTCGAGTCATACACTAAATTTCATCGAGTAAATACTCGAACTACCCGAGGCAAACTCAAGTATACCTGCATCAAAACCAGCCCACTTCACCAAAAACAAAAATGCACGGTGCACGTGCACTGTGATGTTGTTCAACTCCGGCCATTCACCATGGCTTCATCTCATTGGCAACCACCCACTCACCATTCCACGATCATCAGATCGTCACCATCCACCTAAAATCAAGATCGAGACACTACACCCAAACCTGGAACACAGAACCATTTCAAAACCCAAACCTGTCAACGCTTCCAACTCTGACCTCCGACCACCGTAAATGTTGCGGTTGCGACCACATCTTCTCTTCCAACCCCTCAACCAATTCCCAAACTCTGGTGGAACTTGATCCACTAGAGGCGATGAACGAACACATTAAATACCCAACCCAAAAACTAGGGCTACAGACAAGATTGACCTCCTACCGCCACCATAACATCATCATCCACCACCTGACATTTTTGCCAAAGTCACCGACCATTTCTCAACCTCCAGCAACAACCCTGGCTCTCCAACCACAGGAATCATCAGAAATTCCCAAAATTCCAAAAACAGTACAACCCAGAAATGCCATTACAAAACTAAATTAAAAATTATGATTTTAGTTTTGAAAATCATATTTTAGTTCAAGGAGTTAGTTTATATATGTGAATTGCAAAATTAACATGTTTGAATTTTTACAAAGTCTTGAGTTTCCTGTTTAATTTGATTTCCAGAGCAATTCCAAATTTAATTTAAGTTAAATAAATTTTTAAAATTTAGTTTATAATCAAACATACCATATTTTTTAGATCCTAAGTCTTAAAAATCAATGGATCAAGGGGAAATGATTTAAATTGAAAAACTGGGCTTAAAATCTAGAACAGAGATGTTCTACAGGCATTTCAAAATCATACATGTATCACACATCACAAATACACAGGAATTTTTCAACATATATATACCAATACAACTTATTTTAAGCATAAATCAAACAACCAGATTTATCTTTAAATTTAAAAAGATTACTCACTTGATTATAGAAGAACAAAGCACTCTATATTATGAAAAGCTTGATCTTTTTAAAAAAAAATTGAGTTGCATGCTGTTGAAACTTGAGTTGCTCCTTTGTCTTTTGCTTTTGAAAACAGCAGTTGCATGCATGTTAATTGATGTTACAAGATCTTGAACTACTCCAGCCAAATTCCAGGCTGATGAAATTACAGGTTTTAAAAAAATGCTTTGCAGGTTGATTTTGAAAATCTTGTTACAGGTTTTTGATTTAGTTTGAAATTTAGGTTTGAGGAGTGTTACAGATCTTTTTGTTTGAGGGATATTCAGATTTTCTTAAGCTTTTCTTAGCTTAGAATTTGATTTTGAAAAAGAGAATGAAGGGGAAAAGAATATGTTTAAGGGCTGAAATTAATTTACAAAATAAAACAAAACGATCAAAATACAATGACACTTGTCATAAACCTTATTTTATTAGCTAACACATGTAGTTTGATTTCTTAATATGTTAACACTTGTCTTGTTTAATTTTCTTTTTATTTTAAATGTTAATAAAGGTTTTTACTTAATTTATTTATACTTATATAAATATATATGTGAATTATTTATGTAAAGAAAATGTAATAAAAAAATATAAATTAAAGCTTATCCAAATATTTTAAGGATCTATTTTTTTTAATATCAAAATAAATTCCAAATTCAAATTAAATTTTTGAAATCCAAATTAAAGTCAACTTATTCAATTTAAAATGATAATTGCATTTTATTATTTTAATTCTTTTTATATTTATATGGAAAAAATAATACATTATTAGTATGGCTTGAAAATAAAAAATTTAACAAATTTTAAATGATTTATAAAAGAGATTATAAATCACTATTATTAAATGAATTAAGATCATATGTTATATTGTGATTTAAACTTATATATAAAAAAATTCAAATCACATTTATATCAAGTAATATTTAAAAAGAAATAAGACAAATTTTTATTTAAATTTAAAAAATAAGCTAAGATATAACTTTAAACAATTTAACATTTATTTTAAGTATTTACAAACCATATAGTTATTAATTAAATAACTTTGAAAAAATTAATATTAATTTAAAACATAATTTCCAAATTATTTAATATATTATTAGAATTTGAAAACAAGACTTTATTCATTTATTAAATTTCAAATCAAAGATTATCTAAAATATATATGCAAATATATATACATTGTAGATAGAAACATTTATTTAGCTTTTAAAAGATAAAATCACTAATTAAATATTTATTTAATTAGATTATTAAACCAATTCAACTTTTATTAATCAATATTATCAAATCAATTTAATTTGAAATAAAGATTATTAAATTGATATTGCCAAAAATTCTGGGATATCACATTCCTTCCCCCTTAAAAGAATTTCGTCCCCGAAATTTAAAACGAAGGTAATTTAATAATCTATTTAATTTTAAATCACAAGCATATATTATCAACCATATGCTAACAACCATAGCAACCAATTCACCCAAACAAACAAATTTAACTATCGAGACAAAAATTCTGAATAGAATTTTCTCGAGTTTCCTAAGTATAAACACCGGGATACTCGCGCTACAGAATCCAAACAATCAATACTACTAAGCTACCAAGCTCCTACTCATCTAGATCTACCAAACTAAACAAGAAATCAGACTACAACAAGTCCGACTCAATAGCCAAATCTCCTAGAACAGCTGATTCCACAACCAGAGATAGATCATACACGTACTCCCTCAGAGATACGTGAAACACAACGAATTCCAGTTGTCCAAACTGGCAATCAAATCCAGAAGACTAAATACTTATCCATAACAGAACACAGAAAAGATCCAAAACACCTCGGAGCTAGCTTCCTAACCTTACCCAATCTTATAGCTCTCAAAACCGAGGAGAAAACTTAACCAAAATCAGATCTTCGATTTAGATTCACAAAACTCTTCAGACGATCCTGGGCTGCCTACTTCCTACCTGATCAGCTCAACCCTTGCTGATGCCTCTGGAAACAAACTGGACCAAACCCAATCCACCAGAATGATCCTCCAAGATCAACCAAGATCAAGAACAAAATCCATTCACAACCATCAGAAGAAAACAAATTTCTCTTATCCGGAAAAGAAAAGCAGATGCACTCCCAAACTGCTTCCGCTGCACAACTCTGATCTGGAGTAGAAAAGAATGCTGATGATGAACACAAGCACAAACTGGACAACACAACCTATAAGATCTCTGGAAACCAAAAGAAAACTCAGAAGTTCCTCCAATCCTGAGTTGCTTCACCAAATTCCATCTCAAGGAACCAACCTTCAACTAGTAGAACCAACGGTATCACTCTTGGAATCCTGGTCGATACCAAAATCAGTCCATAGATGCTGACAAAACTCTGACTTCCTGAAGACATCCAGAAAAATCTCCAACAATCCAAGAGAATACTCAATCATCGCAAGTCACATTTTTGCGATCAATCCTGACTATCATCCAAAGAAAACTGTTCTCTCTTTACCAACAGAACAGCTTACGCTGGTCTAGCCAATCCATCAAAGAAATGGATCCACTCAGCTGCTTCTGAACTCCACTCTCAGACACTGCTAAGCCAGAAGAACTTTTTTGCCAACCCACAGAACACTCCGAGCTGCACTGCTGACTCAAATGCCAAAGAATTCCTAATCAAAAGCTCTTCGAGAAACTCGGACTTCAAATCAAATAGAAACACCCTGCTGAACTCATCCACAACACCGAAGCAGATCTACTTCCTCAAACTTGTTCCAAAGAAATCATCTTCATAAACATCCATAGTCACTGCATCTCATCACACAGCTAATATTTCTTGAGGTATCAAGATACATCACTTGCTTCTGCTCAACCAACGGATCCAAAATCCACTTATCCAACTTCAAAGATGTACTCTGAACCTTTACAGGTTACCTTCAGAGATCGATGAAATCATTACACCAAGCTACAAAGCTCACTCGATACGGTATCTGGTCTATAGTCTTGACAGATACACTTCCAACCTCAAACATTCAAACTCCAACCAATGGTAATAATCGTGTTACACACACCACTATCTTATCTACCTTTATAACTTATATTGGAAAACCGAACAGGTAACCCACCAAATAGGTAGAAATAAATAAATACATATATATATACCAAAATTACAAATACGCTCTCTCAAGAAAGAAAACACTCCAAAGCCTAGGTATTCACTCAACCTAGCGCTCTGATACCAACTGTGACGACCCGACTTTTTCTCCACAAAAAGTCGTATCATCTTTAAGAAAGAAAGGAATAGAAAAGATAAAAGAAAGAAGAGAAAGAAGAAACAACACCAGAATCTCAACAGCGGAACGAATAAATTATATTAATAACATAATTATTACATAATATACAACATCTATAAGAGTTACACAGCATATACAGCACATACTAGACAGTTATAAACACCTGCCTAGTTATTAAAACTCAATACAACTCAACAAAGAGATACCAACACAGAGAACACACATCGGAAATTATATATCTAACAAAAGTGCGTAATAGAATCAAAACCGTGGGCACTTATTGGATTTTGGATTCCATACAATGGCAGAGCTACTGGGGTACCGCCTGTCACAGTACGTGGCCTAGATCACCGTACCGAGGAGCCACCCTAACTCCCCTGCAACACAAGGCCGGTACCATTCCTTACTGAACAATCCTGAACAAGACAACCCCGGCAGTTGTTGCAATCAACTGCCCCACACAGCCGAATATAAAGAGACTTCTACACGGGGGTAAATCTCGTCCTACTTGGGCATGACCCACTTAACCTTGCTGCACCTCCCCTATTTTAGCCATTCCCGGTTGATGAGGCTTGAGGCTACGATTACCTTTAGAGAACACATCTCTTAGAATGCTCATCGTCCACCTGACGATGTTTTGAAAGCATTCAATCCATACAAGTTCGTTCCGGGTTCGAACGAAACCGAAGGCGTTATCTCCTTACACTCATTTTGGAATCACCCTCAGAGTTAACGACGATAACCCTTGCACTCTCAATTTTCATCTTCGCTTGAGATTCACGACCTATCGTTAATTTGGATCGATGTGGTTTTCGGATATCCAAATATGGAAACCCGATCCCGGTCTCATCGAAATCCAAAACGTGTCTTTTAGGTCCAAATTGTTTTAAAGTTTAAAACAGTTCAATTCAATATTATCTTTATACACACAGATAGATAATTCACAATATCACAATAGATAATTAACATTATCATTACAAACAGGTAATCCATATTATCATCACATATAGATAATTCACTATCAACTCAATGCAACCAAAGCATCCATATCACACAATATCACTTATCTCATACCTGAGATCTCAACTATTCAGGGCAATCAGTATCAATCATCATTCATAAGCAATGACTTATTAATCACCATTCTATAATTAATTTAAAATAATTTAAATTAATTACTTCTTCTCTAATTAAATTAAAATAAATTAAATTAATTACTTTATAAATACAAATCTTGCTTATATAACAGTTAATTAATTACAAATCAATTAATTAATTACCCTCTAATTAATCACCTTAATTAATCACCCTTGATTAATTATCCTTTAATTACATTCAAGTAATTAACCTCTAATTAATTTCACAAATTAATTATTCTAAACCAAATTCAGTAATTAACCTGTAATTATTTCATTAACTAATTAACTATAATTAATTACATTAATCCTTAATTAATTCCATCATTGATTAATTGTTCTTAGTTAATCAACCCTTGGTTACATCATTAATCATATAAATTAATGATCCTTAATTATTGTATTTAATTACCCTATTTAAATTAATTTACATTAAGTAATTAATCATCAATTAAACCATATTGATTAATCTCTCTAGATTGAACCCATTCAGTAATTTACAACCTTTAATTACTTCATTAGATAAATTAATTGCTCCTTAATCAATTATCTTTAATAATTTATCTTTAATTAATTATATTTATTGATCTCCTAGATTAATCTCATTAAGTAATTAATTTCACATAATTAATTACATTTCTTAATTAACTTCAAATAACTTTATTAATCTATTCTTAATTAATTACACTAAGTAATTATTTTTAATTACTTCCTCTAAGTAATTATTCTTCATACTAATTACATATTAATTACAAAAAGTAATTAATTTTCAAAACTCTTTCATTACCCAATTATTCTTCAATTTAATTACATCCAGTAATTTATCTTTTTAATTACTTCACTAAGTAATTATTCATTATTAATTATATTAACTAATTACCTCTTAAATTATTCAATGATTATTTTAAATTAATTAAACTTAATTAATTAACTTAAACTAATCAAAAATAAACTTAATTAATTACAATTAGTAATTAATTTCTTAATTACTTCCACTAAGTAATTACAATTAAACAATTTACAAATGATTATCTTTAAATTAATTAAATTAATTAATTATTAAAATCAATCACATTAATTAATTATTAATAATCCTATGTTAATGACCTTCATTAACCATTTACAAATCTTTAATTACTTCCCTAAAGTAATTAATTGAGATTAATCATTATTAATTACAAATTAAATTATCTATAAAACCCTTTAATTAATCTCAAATTATTTAATTAATCAAGTGTTAATCTAAAATTTAATTAATTTTTAATTACTTGATTAATAAATTCAAATCACTAATTAAATTAAAATCAAATCTTATCTAATTAATGTTTTCTTAATTACAAATCAATTAATCTTAATTAACTTACTCAATCCTTAATTTAATTAAATTAAACCCTTAATTACTTAATTAATTAACCAAATTATTAATTTAAAATTAACTAATGACCCATCTTAATTACCTTAATAATTTAATGAACTATGAATCATTAAGGCCTAATTAACCTTAAGATGAACCTTAATCTTATTAATGATTTCATTATCATTTACAAAGTAATTTAAAAACAATTTTCTTTTAAATTTCCTTTAAATTCCATTTTAAATTAAGATTTAAAATGGAATCAGTTTTAACATAAACAAAGTTTAACAATTCAAAACCTTTTAATTACATGTTAAAGAATTACTTATCTTTTAAGGGAAATTTAAAATAGGTTTAACCCATATTCAATTTAAATTAAATTAAAATATGCTTTAAATATTCCAACTTGTTTTAAAACATTTAAATTCAAAAACTTATTTTATTTCAAACTAGGATTCAAATTCATTTTTGAATTCCACATTCTAAACTTAGATTTGAACATTCTGTTTAAAATCATATATCTTCAGATTTTAAAACATGTTATAAACTACTTTAACATTCAACTTATTTACGACATTAGAATTTATGAGCTTTATTTTCTTTTCAAAACCTAAGATTCAAATTCAATTTGAATTCAGATTTAAACTTAAATTTTAAAATCTTATTTAAATCTCGTTTTCAGATTTTAAAACACTTTATAAAATACTTTAACGATTTAAAGTGGTTAAAACATTTCATTTTTTATAAAAACTTATTTATTTAAAAAAAACTAAAATTCAAACTTATTTGAATTCAGATTTAAGCTTGATTCAAACTTTTGTTTAAAACTTGCTTTGCTTCTTTATTTAAATTTAGTTTTAAAAATTTTAAAAAACTAAACACAAACAGGTTCCTGAAACATGTATCAAAATTCCCGAGCCTATGCAATATTACTTCGAGTCATACTGAATTTCTTCGAGTAAATACTCGAACTACCCAAGACAAACTCGAGTATACCTGCATCAAAACCAACCCACTTCACCAAAAACAAAAGTGCATGGTTCACGTGCACCGTGACGCTGATCAACTCCGGCCATTCACCATGGCTTCATCTCATCGGCAACCACCCACTCACCATTCCACGATCACCAGATCGTCACCATCCACCTGAAATCAAGATCGAGACACTATACCCAAACCTGGAACACAGAACCATTTCAAAACCTAAACCTGTCAACGCTTCCAACTCTGGCCTCCGACCACCGTAAATGCTGCAGCTTCGACCATATCTTCTCTTCCAACCCCTCAACCAATCCCCAAACTCCGGTGGAGCTCGATCCACCAGAGGCGATGAACGAACACATTAAATACCCAACCCAAAAACTAGGGTTACAGATAAGATTGACCTCCTACTGCCACCACAACATCATGATCCACCACCTACAGTTTTGCCAAAGTCACCGACCATTTCTCAACCTCCAGCAACAACCCTGGCCTCTCCAACCACATGAATCATGAGAAATTCCCAAAATTCCAAAAATAGTACAATCCAGAAATGCCATTACAAAACTAAATTAAAAATTATGATTTTAGTTTTGAAAATCATGTTTTGGTTTAAGGATTAATTTATATATCTGAATTGCACAATTAACATGTTTGAATTTTTACAAAGTCTTGAGTTTCCTGTTAATTTGATTTCCAGAGCAATTCCATATTTAATTTAAGTTAAATAAATTTTTTAAATTTAGTTTATAATCAAACAAATAACATTTATTTAGATCCTAAGTCCTAAAAATCAATGGATCAAGGGGAAATGATTTAAATTTAAAAACTAGGCTTGAAATCAAGAACAGAGATGTTCTACAGGCATTTCAAAATCATACATGTATCACACATCACAAATACACAGGAATTTTTCAACATATATATACCAATACAACTTATTTTAAGCATAAATCAAACAACCAGATTTATATTTAAGTTTAAAAGGAGTTACTCACTTGATTACAGAAGAACAAAGCACTCTATATTATGAAAAGCTTGATCTTTTTTTTTAAAAATTGAGTTGCATGCTGTTGAAACTTGAGTTGCTCCTTTGTCTTTTGCTTTTGAAAATAGCAGTTGCATGCTTGTTAATTGATGTTACAAGATCTTGAACTACTCCATCCAAATTCCAGGTGGATGAAATTACAGGTTTTAAAAAAAATGCTTTGTAGGTTAATTTTGAAAATCTTCTTACAGGTTTTTGATTTAGTTCGAAATTTAGGTTTGAGGATTGTTACAGATCTTTTTGTTTGAGGGATATTCAGATTTGCTTAAGCTTTTCTAAGCTTAGAATTTGATTTTGAAAAAGAGAATGAAGGGGAAAAAAATATGTTTAAGGGCTGAAATTAATTAACAAAATAAAAGAAAAGGATCAAAATACAATGACACTTGTCATAAACCTTAATTTATTAGCTAACACATGTAGTTTGATTTCTTAATATGTTAGCACTTGTCTTGTTTAATTTTCTTTTTATTTTAAATGTTAATAAAGGATTTTACTTAATTTATTTATACTTATATAAATATATATGTGAATTATTTATGTAAAGAAAATGTAATAAAAAAAAATTATAAATTAAAGCTTATCCAAATATTTTAGGAATCTATTTTTTTTTGAATTTCAAAATAATTCCAAATTCAAATTAAAATTTTAAAATCCAAATTAAAGTCAACTTATTCAATTTAAAATGATAATTCCATTTTCTTATTTCAATTATTTTATATGTATATGGAAAAATAATACATAATATGGCTTGAAAATAACAAATTTAACAAATTTTAAATGATTTATAAAAGAGATTATAAATCACTGTTATTAAATGAATTAAGATAATATGCTATATTGTGATTTAAACTTATATATAAAAATTTTAAAATCACATTTATATCAAGTAATATTTAAAAAGAAATAAAACAAATTTTTATTTAAATTTAAAAATTAAGCTAAGATATAACTTTAAACAATTTAGCATTTATTTTAAGTATTTACAAACCATATAGTTATTAATTAAATAACTTTGAAAAATTTAATATTAATTTAAAACATAATTTCCAAATTATTAAATATATTATTAGAATTTGAAAACAAGACTTTATTTATTTATTTAATTTCAAATCAAAGAATATCTAAAATATATATACAAATATATATATACATTGTAGATAGAAACATTTATTTAGCTTTTAAAAGATAAAATCACTAATTAAATATTTATTTAATTAGATTATTAAACCAATTCAAATTTTATTAATCAATATTATCAAATCAATTTAATTTTAAATAAAGATTATTAAATTGATATTGCCAAAAATTCCGGGATATCACATTAAAATTAACAAACTTGGCAACATAAGATGAGAAAAGTTAGGAGAAAAATCTCAAAGCTCGATGCAAAATTGTGAACCATACATATTTTATCTTAAATTTGAGAGACTTATAGAGTTGCACAGCCTAAATAGACGTATTATGTGTTAGTTTGTGAGATGATGGTTTTGATGACAACAACCTAAGAATAGATTATAAAATATAAATACTAACATTATAAGTTTAGATATATATGTATATGCAGGATTTAACCATGCAGGTACCAAGAATGAAGACTGTACAGTATAGAGATTCAAGATATCAAGATTGATAACTCATGAGTATCAAGATTATCAAGAGTTCAAGAATTCAAGTAATTTATTCTTTAATTAGAAAATTTTGTCAAAACTCCTAGAAAAGCACTGGCATCTTAAAATCCAATTTATTTATGGAATGGAATCCACTTCGAGCCTGTTAAAGGGATGGAACCCTAAGAAGGATGAAACCTAAGAAAAATCTAGTGGAACATTGTTTTGTATCCGCTAACCTTTTATTCAAAATGACTTTTTCAAAATTATATCTTGCTTTCAAAATGGTTTCAAAACCTTCCTTTTAAAAGCATCAAAAACAGCTATCCTGATTTTAAATAATTTTAGCCTCAAAATCATCTTTAATTTCAAAGTCAAATTACTCCTGATTTTAAACTATCTTTTAATATAATATATTTTACTTTTAAAATATTTATACTTAGATTTAAATATAAAATTATAGTTAAATTATATATATATTATTCTCTATATTTACTTATGAATTTTAACTATAGTCAAGTATATTTATACAGTTTAAAATAGTTTTAATATAAGATAAAGGTTATTTTCAAAGAAAATCAAATCATCAAAAAATGCTTTGGGATGTCGACATACTCATGGTGATGATGCCGACATGGTGTTAGTTGAGCTCAAAATTTCAATTTCAAAAGAAGTGTCTATTCGCCATAACTCTTCACGAATGGACATGACTATTGTTCTACTATAAATAGGGGTCAGTTTCAACAAATTTTACATCAGATTTTCTGGTTTTTCACTCCTCTTCTTCTTCCACTTTTCTTAATAAAAGTTCTTATCATTACTCTGTCGAAATCTACATTGAATTGAACTCGTCCATTCATAGTTTGATTCTCTATCACTATCTCAATAAGATGCTCGGTGTTATTCAGAGTTATAGGCTTTTTGTAATCAACTTAGCGAGAAAAGGTGTGATTGTAGCCTTGAAAATCAATCAAGCATGATAAGGTTTTATTGTAGCCTTGGGAAATCAAGTGGGTGAACTTGTTGCCCGTAAAATCAAGTGGGTGAACTTGTAGCTTGGAAAATCAAGTATCTCTACACAGAGGATTGTGATCTTGGAGGGTGTACCTCGTAGCCTTGAAATCGAGGGTGTAATTGTAAAGATTGCATTTAAAAGGAAATCTGTACTTGTGTTGCGGGACTGGATGTAGGGTAACTCTGAACCAGTATAAAATCCGGTGTGTTCTTTCCTTTACTGCTTTTTATTTTATTTCTACATTTGTGTTTGTTTCTATGATCATATATGTGTCTGTATATTACACACATCTGTGTTTAAATTTACATAAACTCAAAAAGATTTAGTAATTCTTTATAAACACTATTCACCCCCCTCCTCTAGTGTTAATCCTAGCCTTAAGATCCGTAATCCGCATTTCTCACAATTGGTATCAGAGCAAGGTTTTCAAAGTTTCATAATCTGATTTTTGAAAAAATTTCTAAATGGCTATATTTGTTAATACTAGTTTAAAAATATTCAAATCATTATTGTTTCATGAGTCTGCATATAATCAATATTCAAATTCAAGTCATCTACCAAAATTATTTGATGTGCAGGAATCATGCTTTATGGCTGTTGAGGAATCAATCCACAACGGACAAATTGTGTAGATCAGAAAGAGCAAATGGATACTTGATAGTGGATGTTCTAGACACATGACTGGCAATCCAGATATACTAAATGATATTATATACAAAGATGGAGGACTGGTTAATTTTCACAATTCAAAAGGATGTGTGATTGGCATCAACAAAGTCGGTAATTCTAAAACTCCTACTATTACTAATGTTTTGCTAGTTAAGAATCTGAAACATAATCTGCTAAGTATAAGTCAACTATGCGATAAAGGATATAAAATTAAATTTGAAAAAGATAAATGTCACATTGAAGATAATAATTCAACCATTATATTTGAGGGAGTCAGGAAAAAGAATATTTATATCCCTAGTATGAAAATTTCAAATGATAACCTGTGTCTGTTGGCAAATACAAGTGACCCTTGGATTTGGCATAAGAGATTTGGGCATTTGAATTTTAAACTCTTATCTAGATTGTCAAAACATGATCTAGTTAGAGGGCTTCCTAAAATGAATTTTAAAGCAGATAGTCTATGTGATGATTGTCAATTAGGAAAACTTAGAAAAAGTTCTTTTAAATTAAAAGATACGATTTCAACTTCAAAACCTCTTGAATTACTTCATCTTGATTTATTTGGTCCATCCAATAAATCATAGTAAATATGTTTCTGTAATTGTAGATGATTATTCTAGATTTACATGGACAATATTTTTGAAACATAAAAGTGATACTTTTGAATGTTTTAAGAACTTTTCAAAAAGAATTCAAAATCAATTTTCTTTAAAAATTATAACTATTCGAAGTGATCACGGTGGTGAATTTGAAAATGAAAAGTTTGAGCAATTCTGCAATAAGAAAGGAATAACTCACAATTTTTCATTTCCAAGGACTCCACAACAAAATGGAGTAGTAGAACGTAAAAATAGGACGATTCAAGAGTGTGCGAGAACTATGCTTTTAGATAGTAATTTACCAAAGAATTTTTGGGTAGAAGCAGTTGCTACCGCCTGTTATATTTTAAATAGAATTTTAATTAGTCCTTTAACTAATAAGACATCTTATGAACTTCTTTTATTCAAAGAAACCTAAGGTATCTTATTTCAGAATTTTTGGAAGTAAATACTTTATTTTAAATACAAAAGATAATTTAGATAAATTTGATTCTAAATTCGACAAAGGAATCTTTATCGGATACTCTAATAGAAGTAAAGCATATAGAGCATTTAATTTAAAAACTAACACCATCATAGAAACAATGCATGTTTCATTTGATGAAAATTTCAAAAATTTTGAAGATACAAATGATGAAGAGGATTTAATCGCTCAAAATAAAGAATCAATTGAAACTAATAATGAAATTAATCATCCTAATAAAATGACTAAACTTTTAAAAGATCATCCTATAGAAAATATACTGGGAGATATGCAATCTTTTGTTAAAACTAGAAATTAACTAAGTCAAATGAGTAATGTAGCTTTTATATCAACTATTGAACCCAAAAATCCAAAAGAAGCATCAACTGATTAAACCAATGTGTACCTTAATAAAGAAGATCTCCCGAAAGATGTAGTCAAAAATTATATAGAGGAATGATTGGATCACTACTCAATATTACTGCTAGTAGACCTAATATCATGCATAGTGTTTGTCTCTGTGCCAGATATCAATCCCAACCTAAAGAGACCCACTTAAAAGCTGTAAAACGAATCATAAGATATGTTAAACACACATCCTATTATGGTTTATTTTACCCTAAAAATGATTCTTTTGACTTAATATCTTGCTGTGATGTTGATTATGCTGGTTGTAAATCAGACCGAAAAAGTACAAGTGGGACTTGTCACTTTTTGGGGAATTCTCTAGTTTCCATGTTTAGTAAAAAGCAAAACATGGTTTCTTTATCAACAACTGAAGCAGAGTATATTTCTACTGCTGTGGCTTGTTCTCAAGTAATATATATGCAACAAACTTTAAAAGATTATGGTTTAAATATCTCGAAATCACCAATTTATTGTGATAATACTAGTGCAATAAATTTATCCAAAAATACTACTCATCATGCTTGAACTAAACATATTGATATCAGACATCATTTTCTTAGAGATAATATAAGTAAGGAAGTAGTTACTCTCGATTATATCAATTCTGAGAATCAAATTGCTGATATTTTAACAAAACCTTTAAATGAATCATATTTACTAAATTAAGAAGAGAATTAGGTATTTTTTCAATAACTGAAATATAAAATATAAATATCCATTATAATAAATAATTAATACTAAAATAAATCAAATAGTAGAAATATAAAGGAGCATGTCGACAGCCCCATATACCCATGTCGACATACAACGTTTTTATTTTTTAAAAAAATTTCCCACCAAAATTCAAAAAATTGGTTATATATTCTTCTTATTTTCGAATTTTTGATCATTCTCTTTGTTCTCCTTCTATTCTATCTTCTGAAATAAATAAAATCATGGCATCATTTTCCAAATCAAACATAAATTCAACATTTTCGTTTCCCACTCCTACTTCTGGTCCATTTTAACGTACTACTCTCGCTCATGTAACAAAAATGGAGGAGTCTCTGAAGGATGTACTTCAGATGATGACTGAAATTCAAGTGATTCAACTCCGTATGGCAAAGGAACAAGAGAGATAAGGCAAGATTCTAAGGAATTTGCGAAAATTTCTAATGGATAATCAAGCCAACCCTATCTTGATTGATGAAGATTCTTCATACAATCAAGAATAAGAGGCCAGTGAAGAAGAAGAACCCATGGAAGAAGCACAAGCGGAAGATGACGACAAAGTTGTGTGCGTTGGAGAAGTGTGTTTTGACAAAGATGAGAATCTTGTCGAACAACATGGAAATTTCTGTTTTCATTATCCAAACTATTCGATTCATAGATCTCCTATGTTCATAAGCACACATTAGTTTCTTCTCTTTCTTTACCTTTGTTGTTTATTCCTTCTTACGTTTGCAACGAAAATGTAAATATAATTATATGATTAATAAATAAATTGTGTTCTTATATGTGTTCTTCCCTATTATAAATATAACTATATGGTTATCATATACTTAGAATAGTTAGTAGTTTAGGATTAGAATTATCTAAGTGTTGATTGTTTATGATAACACTATCATTATAATCACATATCATAGGGTATTAGATTTAGGGGGAGTTATATAGTTTGGAGTTACAAAGTTTAGAGTTTGTTTATGTTGATGACAAAGGGGGAGAAGTATAAAATAGGGTAGTTAGGCATAGATTAAGGGGAAGTTATTAGTTTCAGGGGGAGTTATTAGGATAGAAGTAATATTTTATAAACAAAGGTTGTCATCATCAAAAAGAGGGAGATTTTTAGTCCGTGAGATGATGGTTTTGATAACAACAACCTTAGAATAGATTATAAAATATAAATACTAACATTATAAGTGTAGATATATATGTATATGCAGGATTTAACCATGCAGGTACCAAGAATGAAGACTGTACAATATAGAGATTCAAGATATCAAGATTGAAGACTCATGAGTATCAAGATTATGAAGAGTCCAAGAATTCAAGTAATTTATTCTTTAATTACAGAATTTTGTTGAAACTCCTAGAAAAGCACTGGGATCTTAAAATCCAATTTATTCGTGGAATGGAATCCACTTCGAGCCTGTTAAAGGGATGGAACCATAAGTAGGATGGAACCTACGAAAAATCTAGTTGAACATTGTTTTGTATCTGCTAACCTTTTATTCGAAATGATTTTTTCAAAATTATATCTTGTTTTCAAAATGATTTCAAAACCTTCCTTTTAAAAGCATCAGAAACATCTATCCTGATTTTAAATAATTTTAGCCTCAAAATCATCTTTAATTTCAAAGTCAAATTACTCCTGATTTTAAACTATCATTTAATATAATATATTTAACTCTCAAAATATTTATACTTAGATTTAAATATAAAATTATAGTTAAATTCTATATATATTATTCTCTATATTTACTTATGAATTTTAACTATAGTCAAGTATATTTATAAAGTTTAAAATAGTTTTAATATAAGATAAAGGTTATTTTCAAAGAAAATCAAATTATCAAAAAATGCTTTGGGATGTCGACATACTCATGGTGACCATGTCGATATGGTGTCAGTTGAGTTCAAAATTTCAATTTCAAAAGAAGTGTGTATTCGCCATAACCCTTCACGAATGGACATGACTGTTGTTCTACTATAAATAGGGGTCAGTGTCAACGAATTTTACATTAGATTTTCTGGTTTTTGACCCCTCTTCTTCTTCCACTTTTCTTAATAAAAATTCTTATCATTACTCTGTCGAAATCTACATTGAATTGAACTCGATCATTCGTAGTTTGATTCTCTATCACTATCTCAACAAGATCCTCAGTGCTATTCAGAGTTAGAGGCTTTTTGTAATCAACTTAGCGAGAAAAGGTGTGATTGTAGCCTTGAAAATCAATCAAGCGTGATATGGTGTGATTGTAGCCTTGGGAAATCAATTGTGTGAACTTGTTGCCCATAAAATCAATTGGGTGAACTTGTAGCCCGGAAAATCAAGTATCTCTACCTAAAAGATTATGATTCTAGAGGGTGTACCTCGTGGCCTTGAAATCGAGGATGTAATTGTAAAGATTGCTTTTCAAAGGAAATCCATACTTGTGTTGCGGGACTAGATGTAGGGTAACTCCGAATCAGTATAAAATCCGGTGTGTTTTTTCCTTTACTGCTTTTTATTTTACTTCTGCATTTGTGTTTGTTTCTATGATCATATCTGTGTCTGTATATTGCACACATCTGTGTTTAAATTTACATAAACTCAAAAGGATTTAGTAATTCTTTATAAACACTATTCGTCCCCTCTCTAGTGTTAATCCTAGCCTTAAGATCCGTAATCCGCATTTCTCACATTATGTACCAAGCATTGGCATTTAGCAAGCATTAACATTCAACAAGACTGATGTTTGTCATGATATCATTCAACCTTTTGTTAGTAAGGCATGAAGAAATAATATAATGGTTTTAATGGCACTCAATTCGTAATCAACTAACACGTAAGTTAAGCTGATATCCACATAAGGCTAAATACAGTCCAAGAAGCATATTACAAACTACTTGTAATTGAAATTTCCTATAACAAATTGAACTGCTAAACTTGCCACTCCAAACTAAAACGATTTTTTGTTAGAGATCTAGATATACATTGATGACAAAATAGCAGTCGCTAACAAGTTGTGTGCTTAATAGGTAATAAAACATTGCAGTAAATTAAATGAAAACTTGTTAAAATCATGTCACAAGAAGTTGAGCCAACACCTATCATTCAAGAAGATTTCCTTACATCCATAAACTTTGAAATTTAGAAAGCTTTATAATGTTTGATAAGCTTAAGCACCTGTCAGTATCAGCATGTTAATATGAAGAAAACTATGTTCACTGGTATTTCTTTCATGCAAGTATAGACGATGTCCTTTCAAATATGTCTTTTAACAGGAGCAGAGGCACTCCCAAGTCCAATATATGCACTAATAGTTCATTGTCATTTTTAAGCATGTACACATATCATTGTAACACAAATGTAAACTAGTGGAAAAGAACTCAAGTACCAAACAGATCAATGCAAGATACATGTTGATGGATAGTATGAATATCAACTGCATGCTAATAATGAGAAGACCAATCTGCACCACTGCTCACCCTTGGAATTCCTGAAATATCCTTTTTCGACATTTCATCCACAGTGAAATTGCACCACATACTTCCCCTTGACTATCAACTCTGGGTACTGCCTTAACTTCACTTAGAGGATGCTCATAACTTTGTAAACCCTTAGAAGTTGTGAAGAAACAACCTGATCAAATATAAATGTGTAAGCCATACTATTACAAGGTCTTCCCTTTATTTCACAGAATATTACATTTTCTAAACTTTGGATTATAGGGGATATCCTAAAAATAAAGGTCAGCCCGCTAGATTTTATAAGAAAAACAAATAGGTATTTATTTCATAACCACTGCATTAGGTGATGGAGTAGATAGTTATACAACAGTTACCTTTAGGGAATGGAGCAAAAGATCTTCCACGGCTTTTCTTCACAATTTCCACATCACCTGAAAGAACCATATTACCTTCTGGGTCAGCTCCCCGAAAACAGGAACTCCACCTTCAGAATCCTGCATTTTTAACAAATTAAGTTGTTGCACTCAAACTTCAGCCCATCCTGTTTAAATATAAAAAACGAGTGAATAAAGATGTTACTGCAGTAGAGATGTTTTGTGCATATTATTGTTGCAGATATTGCCTATAGTTCTCAGTAAAGGACCATGCAATATTTCCCGATCACACAGATACAGTAAGTAGATATGAACTGCGTTGGTTTTTATTGTTAAGTTGACATGATTTGACAATGAACTATCCAGTATCTACTCGATTAAAAATAGATCTACAATTATGAGAAAACAAACATAACAGTTGTGCTAAGTTCTACTCACTACAGCGATGAAGGTTGATTTTGTTAAGCTTTCAAGCAGAATAAAAGCAAATTTCCCTCTGAAATGTCTCATGACTTGAGTAGCAAGATAAAGACCCCTATTTCTCTGTGTCCTGTAAGCTTCAATGACAATAGTTGCTTCACTGGCTCTCTTGCGCAATCTGTATGGTTGAGTCAGAAGAGATAAATTTTCAAAGAGCCCTTCGAATGAACAAAGTATATCATCTACGGAAGTAAAGAGTCTGCAAAATAAAATACAGTACGCATTAGAATAGATTTTTTGTTTTTCGAATGCATGTAGTTTTGCAGCAGCAAAATAATAAATATTTAAATGAGCTTTCATAACGAAAGGAACTGATTAGAGTCATTAGATTACCTGTTGAATAATAAATTTGATAACTAGAAAAATAAAATTGTTATAAGTTAGACTTAGCAAAAATAGTAGCGAGATTAATGTTATAACTAGAATAGAGTAAATGAAGTATTTTTTTCAAACAACAATGCCGATCATTTTGATTAATCAATAGGATAGTAAAAATACAAGTAAAAAGGCTCAACAGAAATGCGGATCATTTTGATTAATCAATAGGATAGTAAAAATACAAACAAAATTGCTCAACAGAAAAGGTTTCATAATTAGTAAATGAGAAACATGAGGTAATCAAGACATTCATTTATGTATAAATCATGCCGCTCAACATTCATATGAATAACCTAAGATAGAAAGTATTTAGTTAAATCAAACAAAATAATTGTGTATGTCATGTACTTCTTGATTAAAGTAGAATTGGCTAGTGACAAATTAAACCTCTAAAAACAACAACAGGAGAGGCTATTGATTTTATCAACATTGAAATTATGAAATTATTTTACTAATTTATACAAGAATTTCCACTGAACAACTCTAACTTCACCGCTGTTAAAATGCTTAATATGTACGGTCTATTTTCTCATTTCTAAACTGATACAATCCAATAATGCTTAAAATAGAATGCAAAACAACCTATGAATCAGGAATATATATGTCCACTTTCCGATTATCAGCTTCTATGTAAATATAACTGGCCGTCATATAATAACTATCCTACAAGCAACTTCATTCTAAACACAGAATTAGCAATATGCTAACTATCTAATTAAATGATCACCATTAAGACAATTAAAACGGATTCCTAGCTACGTAGGTGTTCATTGTAGACAGTATACTTTATAAGACAATCATAGTCTCACAGCTCTAAGCTATAAGTTAATCGAACAAATGTAAACTGAAAGTATATCAACAATAAATTGGAAAAAAAAAGGTAGTTAAAGCATTAATCAAAACTTTATCAACACTAATCAAATCGGGCCTCAAGCAAGCAACATTAATGATGTTTTTCCTTCATTATCAATCCACTATAGCACAAATTAAAGGCTACCAAAATTAATAAACAACCAAAAATTGTAAATCAGTTTAAGTTATAGTAAAAACTGAATGCAGTCTTTACCTCATCTTATTTTGACCATAAAAATGAATGCAATGTTTACACCTATGATTTCCCAAGTGACAACAATCTCTCAGGAGGTAGAGGCACTCGATGTTAGGCAATGGCATATACAATTTGATGGCAGTAGCACGAACTCCTCTACAGTCATAATGAACTCATTTTTCAGATCTCGATGACAACTCCTCTACGGTGGTTCAAGATTCCAACCGAACTTCGACTTTAAGCGGGGGCAACAACCTCATCATTTTGTGTTATCGTGATCGATCGATTTAGGGTAACATGAAGAAGGAGGAAATTATTTAGGGTAGGGGAGATAGATGAATAATGTTTAAGAAATGGATATTATTTCTAGGACATAATTTTTGTGTATAACTGAAGTAGCGTGGAGAAATAAAAAAACAAGCGGGCAAGCTGAATTTTTTCCGATCGTGTTGAAGCTTAATAAAATATAATTGAAGATTAAGTATAGTTGCACTTAGCCTTAAACACCACCAGTAAATGCTACTAAAAGCAGGTTTTCTTGTAGTGTCGCTTATTTATATTCTAAAAGAAGCTTTCGAAAGGATAGCCGCTATTGAACTTATTCGTAACTCATGCTACCGCATTCTTACCTTTCGAACTAGTTAAGACTACTTTTCTTTATGGCCTTAAAGAAAAGTATTTGAAAGGGTGCTTTCGTCATTTTCTTTGAAGTCGCCTTCTCAATGTTTACAAAAGGGTTGTATAGCCGCTTTCAAATGGTTTTAGAGGCAATAGTTTCAAAAGAGTGGGTTTGAAAACTATCCTATTTCTTTTACTAGGGATTAATGCTTTTGAAAGCAATGCCTTCACCCCAGTTTTCTATGACACTATAGTTATATTATATGTTAAATCCAAAGGTTTTGAAAGGAATGAGTTTAAATGGTTTTGAAGCAATGTTTCCACAAACCATTACTTGAACCCAAATACTTTCGAAAGGTATGTTATAAGTGTTTAAAAGGGGAGGTCTCCAATGTTTTCGAAAGGAATCTTTTAAATGTTTGAATGGAAGATTTAAATTGCTTTCAAAAAAGAAGTTTAAATGGTTTTGAAAGTGAATGTCTAAGGTTTTAAAGAAATGATTTCGAAAGGAATATTTTCAATACATTCGAAAGGTATGTTTTGGCCTTCCTGTCTAGTGTTTCAAGGTTAAAGTAGTTAACTTATTTCAAAGGGCTTATTTAAATGAATTCAAAAGGGATTGTTTAAGGTTTTAAAAAAAGGTTTCTAGGGTAATTTTTTAGCCTTGTAGCCTAATGCTTTCTAAGTTAAAACGAGGTTTTAACTTATTATGAAGGCATAGATAATCCTATTGATAAAATTTCATCAACATTGTTTTGTGCAAAGCATATATCATGGCATAAGTACTTTGAGTAAAGCAAAGAGTAAGGTTTCTTTGTTTTATAAAGTTATGATTTCAGGGGTAAATCATTTACAAAGATTATTTATAAGGAAATAAAATTTGAATAGGGTAGTTAACCCTAAGTATATAGCAGGAAATGAAATTGAACAGGGTAGTTAATCTTAAGTTTATGACTCAGATATCAGGAGGCCAGATGGGACTGGTGTAAGGTCACCCTATACTTTAGCTACCCTAGCTAAAACAAGTCCAAATTTCCAGTGTGTAGGGCTTTGTCATAGATGGGACTATAATAATGTTACACATGGAAGGGAATATGCAGAGAAAAGATAGGTTATCAGTGAGCCCACAAAACCATGAGGATCAGTTGACCCTAGAAGAAGATAGTTGAGGGTAGATAGCCTCATATGTTGTCTAACAGAAATTAGATTATTAGTTATATCTGGTAGGCCCTAGTCAGCCAATGGTTAATAGATGCAAGATAAAACTGCAGAGTCGACAAATAGTCCATTGATTTCCTGATTATTATGCATATATGTACTTACCATTATTGTTATAATCAGTTTGGTTGCAGGATTTGATTTGCAGAAGGTATGCTTTTAAAAGGATATTAGCGAGTGGAAACTCATTCTGCTAAGCAGTGTGGTCTTACTTAATATCAGTAAATCGAGATGTAATAGTATTATTCACACCAGGCCTTATGTCTAGCTCGAAGTTTATGTTTTCCTCTTAAACTCTCGAGTATTCAAATTTTGATTTGAGTAGATTGAGAGTTAAGAATTTTTCAGGTTTAGTAGGTTGGACGAATTTCGAAGATGTGTAGGAGACAAAGTTAAATATATAGAAGCTATTTAGTATTATTTCCGTTGTGATGTATTTATGACTAATATGTCTTTTTAGTACTCTGATCGTCCAAGGGGGCAACTTTATATGTTGCTTTTGGCATAATTTGTCATAATTATATTCTATCAAACCTGGGAATAGTTTTGGGATAATGTAACTGAATATGAAATATGGAATGATATGCAATCCAAGAAGTTGTTTTGAAATCTATGTTGATTTTATTTCATATTCATGTGCTTTTGATATTATGGATGTCATTATTATTACCACGTTTTGTCACTAAAAGCTAATAATATAAATGACCATAGCATCTGTAGCGCTTGGGTTCGGGCCTCAAGATAGGGGATGTCACAGACAATGTTCTGATAGGCCTCTGCTTCAGATGGAACATGGATCTTTGCTCCAATTTAGCCACTTGTGCATACCATTCTTATGCTTTCTTGCTTTTTCCCGCAAAGGGTGGTCCTCCATGGAACAATGCTATGAGATTAGAAGGGTATCATAGTAGTCCCTCATTTAGATATATAGAGAAATTCTCAGTTCTCACCACCACTGCTTTCCTTTTGATAGATACCTAAGTATCCCTTTTGGATCAGTCTTTCAAATTCATTCCTCAAGCATTGGCAATTATCAGTATGGTGGCCGTTGGCTTTGTGGAAGCGACAATACGCTCCCTTATGTTCCGTTCCCGCTTCTTCATCTTATTCAGGGTATTATACGCGAGTTCAATTCTGCTCATCTCATATATCTAACCAGGTGTATGGAAAAGGAGTGTTTTAGCTGTGATGTCAAATTATCCTACCGCTTCACAGGTGGATGGTATCCTTTTACTCCCCTTCGTATCTCATTGTAGGGAGTAGATGTTATCTCAGATGAAGTTGTCGGTAGGAATGATTCGATCAAAAATGATCAGTAGGACTACGCTTAGGAACGATCGGTGGGAGTAAAGCTCGAACGATCGGTTTAGGATAATTGAGTTGAACGATTGGTTATGTGGAATGGGGTATGATTAGTGATGCTAAAATGAATTATTGATTATCTTCATATGAACCTCAACAGTGGAACTTAACTAAATAGACTTTGAACCCAATGATGAGCTTCGGCCTCGCACATTCAAGTGAACTCATATGACTTGTATAGGACTTGAACTGCATAGTTGGTAATATATGACATTTATACTTCAACATGAACTAATGCCTTTGACTTTTCTCTTGGAGATCATCAGTGACTTGAATATAAATTTTGAACTTTTACTTGTTGGAAATCAATCTTGAAACTTAAACTACATCGTTCCCTAATGACATAGAGAAATGGTTGAGACGGTCAGTAATGATGATCTCTTCGGTCAAACCTTAAAGTCTTGTTGTCTTTTTGGTTTTAACTCCATAAACTTATTACTGTATTGTATAGCACTTCACTGCACTACACTAGCACTCAACATGCATTGAGGGGTACAGGTTACTTTAACTAATCATGATTTTTACTTAGTTTAATAGCAATAGGTTCTAGAAGTTTTTGGTGTTTTGCAGCTATGCCAGCTGGATCATCTTCCCAGTAGGATAATCCTAACGTGGAATCAAGTTCTACAGCCTAGTCTGATAGTCCATCCTCCAGTCATCATTCATAACAACCGAAAAGCCCAAGCCCATAGTTTTATTTTTCTGATGCGGTTCCCATTCTTCCACCAGAATTAGTTGATCCTTCTCCCAACACTTTTGGGGATGCAATTATTCTAAGGGACCTTGTTGATTCCATACCTCTAAATTTAAGGAAGATGCTTTTTGTCAAATCTTTATAAGGCATGGAATTCCCTTTAACGATGTATTGGTTCCATCATAGGATGTAGGGCTCATAGATCTTCACACAACGTGCAACAAATTCATGTGATGGGCTAGATGTATCCCACCATTTAACTCATACATCAGAGAAATTCTCCACTATCCGAGGATAGCTCCAGCACAGCTTCATTTGAAGGGCTATGCCCTTCTCAATTATATTTCAATGATATTTATGGAGTTTTTGCATCATCCTTCAACCATCGATGATATTCGGTTCATATTCTCTTTCAAGTGACGGACAGGAAGTTTTCGTTCACATTTCTTTAGTCAGGGGAAAAGCATCAAATTGTTATGGTGCATGAAATAAATTAAGCGCTTTTAAAAGCGAGTGGTTCTTTGTTTGATGTCCTCTCAGTTTTGCTCGACAATGGATGAAAAGACGTAAGTTTTATCCATCACTTTTATGTTAGCGTGGAAAATCAATATCTAAGCCATACTCCTGACTAAGCAATTTTTTACAAGCAACATCACACGGCCCAATGATAATATTTATAAGGAGGTGGCCACGAATCTCAAAAATGCATCACCTAAAGATAGGAACATCGAATATCTCTTCATGGATAAACGGCTTGTTACTTTTTGTTTGATCGAAGAAGGCCTCAACATAGGTCTAATAAAATTTTCCCAAACTGCAGGGGTAAGACTATGGGCTACAGCGCACCAAAGGGGCAATCAAATCAATCCCCTCGTACTTCCAGGTGTAGGTGCTTGGGAATTCACCGATATCGATGTTGAAGAAGATAAAGTTAATGAGCCCGGTCGCAATGATGATGAATTTAGTCATAGAGTCAAGGTCGGATCCTCGCAGACCTCACAACCTTTGGCTCTTAGTAGAAGAAAAAAGAAAACATTTGTTTATAAATTTCCCAAAAATTTCCTTTCTAATCAACTTAAGTCATTGATGACTACCAAGGTTGTTCACAGTGAATCCTCTTCTTAACTGTCAAAGCATTCATGTCTGCCGCTTGATTCTTTGTCTAGTCTCCCGATATCGCATGACCTGACGCTTTCCATTTCACTGACATGATTGTTGATGGGTCAAAATCTCCCACTAGAATTGGCACCAAAATTCTAACTTCTAAAGGGGAAATTACTCCAATGAGTAAAGCTCCTGCATTTGGTTTGTCTGGGGGAGACACAAGGACACTTGCACACACTTGCAACCCTCAACATTGCATTATGCTCAACTTGTGCCCTTTAATGCCAAAAGTTGATTAACTTTTGTTTTCCTTTACAGGAATGATGGTGAAGAAAAGGAACATGTTCGATTCCCTTTGGGATATACACCACTAATCCTCTAGTTCACGCTCTAGCTCGTACATCAAGGTCGCAGTCATGAGTATTATGATTCTAGTTATCACTCCGATTGGGACTGTGGTCATCAAGATAGGGATGATGGGGATAAGCCATCTCACGATAAGCATCGATCAAAATCTAGATCCCATCCTCCAAAGGGTTCTGATAAGCCAACTGATCATCGGGACCCGCTTGTCGATTCCTCTCGTGGTCCCCTCCCGTTTCAGTTTGTCCACGGCCTTTAGTTCCTTCTCATTCTTAGCGGTCCAGTGACCTTCATCACCATAGCGAACATGTCGTTGCTCATAGGCCCGGTGAGGAAAGCACTGAAGTCGAAATTGCTATTGAAGATCCTATGATCGATCTAGTTGCTCGCATGGCACAACTTAAAGAAGAGTTTCCAAACCTATGCTATGAAGGGTTCTTTTTCCCTCCAAATCTAAAGAGGGTCCTAAATCATGTCTAAAAATGACTATTGAATGCATCATTGGTATCCACAAGCAGTACCGTGAATGGGTGAAGGAAGCGGAGAAGACGTCGAAAGTATCTTTCGAGCATGTGGAGGAAATTGAAAAGTTAAAATGCTAGGATGCTTAAAATAAAAGAATTGCCGATATTTTGATAAACGAGTTAGAGACTTCTGGACTTCCCAAGCATAGACCGAATAAAAAGCTAATGCTGCCATCAAATCCATGAAGGAGATGAAGTCCAGTCATCTAGATATGGCCCAGATGTTACATCATTGAAACCAAGAGATTGTATTCGAGAGAGATATAGCTCGAAGTAATGAATCTACAGCCTTAAGGGAAATAACGAAACTCAAAGCTAAGCTCGAGTATGTAAATAAGGAGAAATATAATGCTCATAATATTGCTCAAGATGCTTGCGGTAAGCTGTGAATGTTAGACTTGAGAGAGATATGGCCGTTGAAAGGGCCAAAGACATTGATACACTTATTCAGCGCAAAGTAGAAGCTGCCAAGGATAAGGTTAGGGAGGAGATAATGAGCAAGCTCAATCCACTTCTTATTCTTTACGGCGCCAACATCCTCATGTATAGAAATATAACAAGCCTTGGCAATGATTATCCCTACCAGCTCTAGCGCGCGTTTCTTGTTGTAGAGGAAAAAAGACTCGTTACTACTGAGGAAGTCGACTTGTCAAGGCTTAAAGGTGAAATGCTATTGGGCAATGAATCCAAAACATTGCATTATATCCAGCTTATACTTTAGAAAGAATCTACTGCTGCCTCTTTATATGAAGTCGGTGAAGGATCAAGGTTGGCATAACCCGATTTTACAACTGAATTGCCCCCAGCATCCCAAGCTATCCCTAGTTCCATGGCAGATTCTTTAACCATCCCTGGGTATGATCCGGACAAGCCTCATCTTTCTCTAATTCCTGAATGCAGCTCTAAGGGTATTTAGGCCCAACTTAGGAGCCACACCGTGGAAGGTATTTCACTGACATCTTCCATCTTTCAAAAAGTTGGGGTGTTAATAGTTTATATTTCTAATATTTTTGCCTATTTATTCTCAGATTTAAATCTGTCAGGTGTTATTCTCCTCTCTCGCAATAGCCTCAACTGGGATCACAAATGGCCGTGACAAAATCCATTAAAGTTACAACTTTAGTCGCTGCCAAAGGTGCTTAAGAAGAAACTTTTGTTATTAACGATCAATTCATGGAGCTATTGTTTAAGAAGGAGGTAAGCCATACCATGAAATTCCTTTTAATGAGAATATCATAATTACGGGCTCTTTCAGCCCTACAGATGAGCTCAGTATGAAAGAGCGCATTGGGAAGGAAGAGTTGTTGAAAAAGGAGGCGAAAGCTGAGCCTATTGATATGGATTTTAATGAGCCGATTCCTATCCCACTCCAGATAATCCCACCTGGCGAGACAATTCCACGAGATGAGTTACCTTCTGCTTTCGGTGTTGAGAGTGCCCAGATCCCTCCTGCTTCTAAGGATGATGTCGCCTCGATCCCCATAACCGAAGATGCTCCTTTTAAGAAAAGCCGAGGCAGAAAGGAATCTAAGAGAGGTCGAGTAGCAGTTCGATGGAGCCACTTCCAAGAAACAAATGATAGAAAATCCTAGAAATAATCTTTGGATCGATATCATTTGTAAACAGCTTGGATGGCTGCTTTTTCTTTTTGTTGGTCGTGTTTGTATAGGTACGAGCCCTACTTTTACTTCTCATTTTGGATAAACTTGTATTATGAACATCAAGTTTAGTGTGAAAAAGAATATTCTACTCTTTTTCAGAACTCTAGTACATGCTTGTTTAAATGATCGAGTTATTATGTTTTCTATTTAATGTATTTGTTATTTTTTTCTTGTTGGTTCAAAAATCTATCTGACTTATCCATCCCAAGGCCTCCTTGAGGTCGTGGCCTCGAGTCATATCAAACACTAGGCTTAAGCCTTAGTGTTACGCCGTCAAATTCAATGGCTTGAGTAATTATACTCCTGCCTCTAACATGTTAACGGAGTTAGATAGTGGACGATCGAACTCTATCCTTAGCAAGTTTATACTCCTCCTGTCAGTTTTAGGCTAGAGTTTATGGAATAGTGAGTGGTTGTACCACACTTATCTATTTGTTTATAATCATATCCACATTCTGGGGATAAGAGTTAGTTAATGGGCGATTGGATCACACCTTTTTAGCATCTATACTCATATCCACACTCTAGGGACATGAGTTATTTCATAGGTGATTAGTCACACCCACTTAGCTTTTATACTCATATCTGCACTGTAGGAACGTGAGAAATTTGAAAAACCATCGAATTCGGTTTTCTTTGGTCAGTCGTCCTGCCCTCAAATATGCGGCTTGACTCATCAAGTGACTAGTCAAATCTCAATCATTCTTGAATTATATCGGTCCTATCGAATAGTGGAATTGTTAACAGCTTCAATCTGTCCATTCACTTAAGACTGAGCGACTGCCGCAAATCACTTTTCAATACGATGCCGACGGTAAAATTCATTGAATTCAGCACCGTCGAGTTAAGTCCCATTGTCTCTTAAAATAGTTTGTGGAAGTTCAAAATGACAGATGATATTTCGGACAATGAAGTGGATTACTTTCTTGGTTGTGATCGTGGCTAACGGTTCCACTTTGGCCCATTTGGTGAAGTAATCAACTATGACAATAGCGTATTTTGCACTACCGTTAGAGATAGGTAAGAACCGATAATACCCTGTATGAAAAAAGACCGCGGGCTGATCATTTGTGTAATTTCTATCGGTGGAGCTCTTGGAACTTTTGCATGTATTGGCACTAGTCGCATTGCCTTACATAATCGGTAGCATCTCGATTAACGGTTGGACAATAATACCCATAACAAAGTATTTTCTTTGCTAGGGTTTACCCCTTAGTGTGATCACCACATTCCTCTTCATGAACTTTCTTTAGGACTCATTTTATTTCATCATGAGCGATACACTAAAGAAATGGAATGGAGAAACCCTTTTTGTACATAACTCCTTCCTGTATAATATACCATAGATCTTTGCGCAGGATTTGTTGCTTTTAATTCCTTTATTTGGGAAGAACTCCCTGTAGCAAATATTTTATAATCGGAGTCATCCATGATTCCTTCATATGCTTCATCTCTAATACCCGGTCAACTTCCATCAGGATTATGCATGGAGCATTTAATACCTCAAATGGAACCAAGCTCATCTGTTGTGCATCCTCGATGCTAGCGAACTTTGATAATGAGTTAGCCCCTCTATTTTGATCCCGAAGAATGTATGTAATGTCGTAATACTCAAAGTCGGTCAACAACTCTTGGATTTGGGTAAGGTATTGAGCAAGCCCCTGCCCTTTAGCTTGGTAATCTCCCCTGACTTGGTATACTACCAATTGTGAGTCACAAAATATTTCGGGAGATTTTATTCCTTGTTCTTTGGCGAGTTTGAGTTCCAACAATCAGAGCCTCATACTTGGCTTCGTCTTTTGTCGTAGGGAAATCAAGCTTTAAAGCATAGCAAATTGGCCGATCTTTAGGAGTTACAAGCACAATCCTAACTCAAGAACAATGATCATTGGATGCTCCATATGTATACAACTTCCACCATATGGTAGGGATTTCATTGCTCTTTGAGAAATCATCCTTTGCAATAAATTCTACTATAAAATCTACCAGTGCTTGACCCTGATAGTCCTACGATGAAGATAAGTGATATCGAATTGACTAAGTTTGATATTCCACTTGAGTAACCTTCCAGACATCTCATGTCACTACAAGACTTGTCGTAACGGCTAGTCGGTGTAAATATTAATAGGGTGTGCCTGAAAGTAAGAGCAAAGCATTCGTGATGCAGTTAGCAAGCGGTATTCCAGTTTCTCTATCTTCGAATAGTTCCTCTCGGTCCCCGTCAACTGCATGCTGACATAATAGATCAGTCTCTGAATTCGATTCTCTTCACGAAGTAACACGACACTTATAGCGTGTACTGACACGTCTAAATAGATATATAAATCTTCATGATCCACTAGCTTTGATAAGATGGGAGGTCTCTCAATTAGTTTACCAAAGCTTGAAATGCATCTTTACAATCATGTGTCCATTCAAAATTCCTTCTTCCTTTTCTAATCAAGTCAAAGAAAGGAATGCATTTATCAATAGCTCTAGAAATGAATCGGCTTAAGGCAACGACCTTCCCATTCAGGCTCTATACTCGTTTAATAGTCTTTGGCACATGAATATTGCTAATAGCTTGGATCTTCTTGGGATTAGCTTCGATTCACGGGCATTAACAATGAAACCCAAGAACTTTCCTGATGCAACACCAAAGGAACATTTCAGAGGATTAAACATCAATTTATAATATCGGAGGATGTCAAACATTTCTAACAAGTCTCTAATGTGGTCGCTAGACTGTCGTGACTTTGCGAACCTATAATCCACAAATACCTCAATCGTTTTTCCAATTTTATTAAAATTCTGTCAACTAAGCATCGGTAGGTTGGTCCTGCATTTTTTAGTTCAAATGGCATTACCACATAGCAATATAACCCAACGTTGGTAATAAAGTTGGTGTGCTCTTGATCGGGAATGTTCGTCGGGATTTGGTTATATCCTAAGTTTGCATCCATGAAAGATAACCATTTGTGTCTCGCGGTTGAGTCTACCAGCTGGGCGATCCTTAGAGAAGGAAAACTATCTTTTGGGCATGCCTTGTTCAAGTTCGAGTAGTCAACATATGCTCTCGATATCCTATTACCTTTCTCACAAGTACGGGATTAGATACCTATTGATGGTAGAGGGCGTCGCATATAGACCCATTATCTTTGAGTCTATCCATATCCTCTTTAAGAGTGGTAGATAGCTAGGATCCATGCTACGTCTTTTTCATTTCACCAGGACATACCTTGGGTTGATATTCCGTGCATGGCTCATAATGGAAGGAGAGATCCCACACATGTTAGAGTGAGTCCAAACGAACATGTCTAAATTTGCTCAGAAATATCCAACAAGTTCTTTCATCATCAGGGGTTGAGCTATGATCCGATCTTTAGGACCCGTGACAGGTCGTCGTGGCTAACTGTAATGTCAATTGTCAGCTTAGCCGATGCATCCTTGGTATTTTTGGACTCATTTTCGTTATCTCTCGGATTTATACTCTATAGAACCGACTGTGGCGCCCGAGCCAAGGCTCAGGCGCTAGTTATCAACATTCAATGGCTTGGATGCAGACTGACTTGTCCACACACATACCTTTTTCCCTCCGTTGAGCATCCGTCAATTCAGCTACATAATGGATACGTCTAGTTGCCTGATCACCATGAACAACTCCAACACCATTGTTTGTTGGAAACTTCAAATTCAAACACCATAGGGCAAGAGCTGGCGGTAACTTGGCTAGGGCCAGTCAGTCCAAAAAGGCATTGTATAGAGAGTCAACATCCAAAATAATAAAAGAAAAAATCCACACTCTCCTATGGTCACCTTCACCTAACTCTATAAGAAATTCAACATAACCAATAGCTTCAGTGTCAACACCATTAAAGCTATGAATGCAAGCTTTAGACGGTTTTAAATACATTCCTTCCATCCTCATCTAGTCTTAAGCTTTTTTGAAAATTATATTTACAGAACTTCCACTATTAATCAATATCCTTCTCACAAAAGCAGGGCCGATCATGGCCAAAATGACCATTGGGTCAATTATCGGAGCCTCTACCTTGTCTACATCTTTGTTTATAAAGTGGAGCTCCATCCTCCGTATTTGAACAACATTCAAAATCCATATGCTTAATTGCACTAATAGCACCCCAACTCATGCCCACTTTTATCAACCGGGTGTAGTCCTCCGCCTATTATATTAATCAATAATCTTGCACCTTTCCACACAGGCTCCTCATCCCTATTCGATGCTTGTCCTTGGTTGGGGTCAGATGTCCCCTGACTGTCGTCCTGCAGGGTTTTAACAAACTGTTGTAACTTCCTTTCTCGAATCAGCTTTTCAATAATATTCTAGAGATTCCTGCATTCATTAGATTATGCTCATAACATTCGTAAAGCTGACAATATTTCCAGATTTGTTTATGGTTCTCTGTTGATTCTTTTGGAGGCAGCTTCCTTTAGTACATATTATTACAGGTAGACAATTTGACATTTTTCCAAGGATGTATTCAGTGGCGTATAAGTATTGTACATCGAAATCCTAGGCTTTCCTCTTCTAGAATCCCTCTTTTGTTCTCGGCTTCTATCTTTGCCTTTCTTTTGTTGATTCGGTTTGTTCTAGACATTCACTTGAACATTTCCAAAGATTTGTTAGACTGCTTTACCGCAATATTACTCCGTACTCCCTTTCCACTCGGTTCTACGTTCTTCTTCCTTGAGCATCTAGCTTTCTCCTTCCTCAAATATTGAGCCGCCTTTGCATAAAAGTGCTCCACCATTATGGGTAGTTTGCCAACTAACCAATCGCCAAAATCAAATTCTTGATCAACCCCTCTTTTCAATGCCATCAATATTGCATGGTCATTCGGAATTACTGATTTCCATAAAAGTTATGTAGAATCTCTCCAAACAATCTTTTAATGATTCTCCTAGAACCTGGATCATGTTAGACATCGACATTACATCATTGGGGCGAGTTACGTGCATTCGAAACCGCTTCACAAACCTTGTTGCTTAATCATCGAATCTGGAGATCGATCATGGGGGTAGCCTTGTAAACCACATTGTTGCTATTCCTGAGAGAGTTATGGGGAAACATCTATACTTGGTTGCATCGTCTACTCATGAAAAATCCATCAGCCATTCATATCTCATGATATGCTGTCTAAGGTCGGTTTTTCCCTCATAGGCAGGCATTGACGGCATGTCGAACCTCCTAGGATACTCTGCATGTAGGACATTATCAGTTAGTGTGGTATGGCTTCTCAAGGTTCGCCAATCATTATTGGTATGGCATTTAGGAGTTATATCATGTATATTATCTAGTAGTCATTGTGTACCTGATACAACACTTGTGAATATGATGTATATATTTATGTGGGTCTAGTACTGATATTTTGCAGACTCACATTCTATTATGTGTATGATGTATACATTCTGCTGTGATATGTGATCTGTGACTCTGATTCTGATTTATTTGTATGATATACTGTTCTGAATATTTTAAATTGGTGTGATTATTACTTGGTATTAACACTGCACACGTCGAAAATTTTCAGTTCAGATCCTCAAATAGGTACTAAAAATGTGTCGGTGTTAATATAAAGATATATTCACATACGATCGCCGTTAACCAGCTGTATTCTTTATATTATTAGACGATATTACTTGTAATGCTCTTTAATAATATGAATATAGCGGTAGGGTCATTACAGACCATAGCCGACATGTCCGACGTTTGGATAGTTGTTATCGAGCGATGGTCATGTTCCACCTCACATGAATGGTCCAGTCGATGTCTACGAGTCGTTCCATGCCTTCTTGGTTCAACATCGTCCCTATGTATATCTCATATATTCGGTTTGTCTTCATTCCAGGAAAACATTCGGTCTACATTCAACTCTATCACCTAAATCGCCTTTGTGTAAAAGCGTTGCCTTTGCATAAAAGCCGCCTTTGTGGATCCACTCTTCAATATATTGATGCCCTAAAAGTTTCAAGTGAATTAGCCTTGTGGATTTTGAGATATCGATCAATATTCATTGATTTGAGCTGATATATGGATCGTTCCCGATCAATCCATATAAATCCTTGCTTTGTCCGTAACTCGAGCATATGAACTCCGATCGAATTGAAATTTGGAATGTAGCTTCATGGGGCTATGCCTATCACTCCATACTTATTGCACCTCAATTGGGTCCCAGTCCAGATCTGCTCGACCATCATCCACAATATCATGTACAACTGATTCTCACAATTGACAACCATCTGTTTCTAGCTAAGTTGATGATATTACGACCTTGCCAAGAGATGGGATAACAAGTATGCTAACTTGTTCGACTTCATTGTTAATCGAGGGATAATACAAATTTGAAATTGAGAAGTGGTGGTAAGTATATTTGGTCTAATTTACATATGACACATTTACTTACACCTAAAGGAAAGTGTTTTGAGTTTATTATTATCAATGTTCTAAATAACATTAGTTTAACCTAATGAGTATGGTTTTGGAAGTGAAATCTTTCTTAAGATTTTGTGAATATACTTATACATTTGATATGAGTATATAAAAAAAATTCTAAGCACTAAAAGAGAAATGGTTTATGAATTTCTTATACCATGAAGACAGGTATATGAATGCTTTTTAAGTTTTGAAAAGTGTATAAAGGGTTGTGAATATATCTTCTAAAAAGGTATTTTAACACAAACATTTACAAAGTGATTTTTAATTAATGAAAAGATTAGCTAAAGAGGCTAGGTCGTTACTTAAATATTCAACCATACTTGGTTTCTTATATGAAACTAAATCATCTGATTTGACGACTTGTTTGTTTGATAGCTAAATAACCGACTATCAAATCTTGGCCACTTTTGAAACTATCGATTATCGGTTCAAAGAGACAAGGATCAGATTGTTATCTGAAAACCACTTCGAACTGACATAAGCATTCGAGTTGGAGACATCTTAAAGATGATCAAATATGGAGTCTTTGAAGTATAAGGGTTACTTTCTACTAATCCTAATGATGTAGTAGAAGTAGTGCCTTCAGTTTATTCATATCTTGAACAACTTATATAGATGAATGCTGGCATTGCATTTTTGCCTGGAGGGTAATATTAGCATTTCAAGTGGGATTTTCTAAAAAGGTAAAACATAGCCTCAAACCTCACACCTAGAAATGACAGAAACATAGGAGATGCGGTAGGGCTATGTGGTTCATTACAATTAGGGTATGATCATCATTTGTATCTAAATCGATATTTTCGGATTATGTATGCTTTTGGCCATGGAAATGGTTTGCCAAGTTGGTAGCCTGGGTGGTGATTATATTCGGTACTATCCAAGAAAGGTAGGCTGGTTCTGTGTTAGTAGAGGTGCAAATGTTTTGTAGCCTCGGTACATTTTATCTAGGGGTGTGTTATACAGAAGGTAGTCCATTACCTTGTCGTTGTTGGATTCCATTTTCCAATACATGCATTGCGAGCTTGGTTGTATACTATGTATGTTATTGATTGTAATTAATGTAATCATTCCGGCTATGATTCAATATTTATTTTAAACCCTAGACATTAATATAATATCATAAGATTTTCTATAAAATAGTTTGGTCATCGTAAGGTAAACACCCCGGGTTTATATGCAGCGTAGTCTTACGAGATACCTATATTTTAAAAGGTTTTATAACATTAAAAATCCGTATGATTTGTGTTTCTCACACTGGTTTACTAGACTTATCCGGGTGTTATTTTCTTATAATGCTCAAGTCAGCCCGAGCATCTTTCCAGATTTAGTTATGGATGCTCTGGAGCTTCATGAGAAAATTGATGCCCTCAAGATGTATTCATGTATCTTTTATTTCCATTGTATTTTTTGTATTTATCAGTATTTGTGAGGACATGTTGATAAAATAGTCCAGGCTGATGATAGGTCAGTTTACTCCGATTGATGTATGTATATAAAACTTTTCTTTGTAAAGATCCATGTATATTATATATTACTCATCACGATGTGAGATTCAGTTCTGTTTTTTCTTTCTTTCACTCCATCATTCTCTCTTTCCAGCACTTGGATTCTAAGCATATGAATATCGTGGATGTATTAATGTCAACTTTTGAGGGTTAAAAAGGTCGGTCGTTGCAACGGCCTTTTCTCCATTTCTCCAAAGTAGACGGTGATATGGTTGCACCAGGGACCGCTTCAAGTGCATAGGGTTCAACTAGCCGACATTCCTTATTCACTTTGTAACACCCCACTTTTTTATATAATAAAAAATAAATTTAATTGATAACTATGAAAACGGTGAAAAATGAATTTTTGCTAATGTTGGAATTTAACCACGAAACTTATACCATTGTGTTCGTGGAAATTTTATGATCAACTTCCATATGCAATGTTTTCTGAATGAACTCCAAACTAAGGTTATAGCCGTTTGAAGTTTTACCGTCATAAACAATTACATGTTCAAACATGGAAATTTTAACAATTTTAAACATTTGCAATTAATTCATAGGATATTTATAAAAGTAGTAATAAATTTATTATGTTTGTAATGAATGTAAATTATTAAGGAATTAGATGTGAGAGGAAAAATAATAATAGGAATAATTAACATTACAAACAGAATCAGCTAAAAAGTGCAATTATTTAATATGGAATTAATATTGGAGATTAATATATAATGTGTGTAGGAGTGTGTGTGTGTGTGTGTGTATCAGATCCCTCAATTTAAAGAGGTTTACATATAAATGTAATAAATAAATGTTCAAATTCAAATCTGGATTAAAAAAATGCATATTAAATATATATATTAATGGAATGGTGGAATTAATTGACATGCCAATTAATGAAACATTACAATATGTAAAATATTAATCAAGGAAATTAACTAATAGAGGTGACATGTTAATCTATTAATAGGGCTATTAATTAGGATTGTAACGTAATTAGTAGAAAATGTCAATTAATAAAGAAAAAAATAGTTGACCTAGATATGAATGTGTACATATAGGCAGTATACCGCTGCACATAAAAATTAATTAAAGGATCAATTAAGTAGAGGTTTGATTAGATAATTGGTGGGCTGCATCTATTTAAGAGAGAATGTAATGTAATTCATTCCATCAGCCGTCACTTTCTTCATCCCTCTGTTATAGTAAACAATGGCTTCTTTCTTCATTCTTTTCTCCTATTTCTCCCAAATCTTCACCAAACAAATCCAAATAAAATATATGTGAAAAAAATAGAGGAATTGCAAAAAAACTAAAGGAGAGGAGTTGTAGAACGGCGTAGTAATTTTAGAAGATAGAGACTTAAAGCTAAGGACGACAGGTGAGTGCATTTAATTATATATCTTTTACGTTATGATATATTATCGTTAGATTCCCGTAAGTAATTTTATTCAGTATTTATTTCAGTAGTTAATTCTTTAATTAGTTATGCTGGGACTGTAAATTATATAAGAAAGCTTATATTTAATAAATATTAGGCTTGACAGTTAGAGAAAGGCATAAGCCTAAAAGTAAGAAATTTACAGTTATTTACATCTATTTTAAAAGTTGAAATTTAGCCTATAATGTTAGCTTCTTTTTATTCCTTTTTACGCGAATAAATCAGTTAAAGAGAAAAATTCGCAAATACGGACTAAAATAGAAAGAACACTAGATTTACAAAAATTAGATGTAAAATAAGAAAAGCTGAAATAAAAGGAGAAAAATTGAATCTGCAGTAAATAATGCTAAAGGAGGAAAAATAAATAAAAAGTCCGCAGATGTGGCCTAGTGGTTGAGACACTTGCCTCCTGGTAAGCAGGTCGCAGGTTCGATTCCCAGGTTGCCCATTTACAAGGGCTTACCATGTGCGTATGCTAAGATCAGCCTTCGGGTGCCCGCGGACCGGGTAGGCACACTTGGGAGGGTTTTACGGCTCCGGTCGGTTTCCCTCCTGAACAAATTCAAAAAAAAAAAAAAGGAAAATCTAATAACTTGATTTGGAAGTAAGTGATATATTAATTGGTTGGTTTAGAAAAGAGAATACATTTCTGTAGTTTAATATTTAAAAGATAACGTTAAATGTAATTGCAAGAATAAAAGAAAGAAAAAGGGAATTAGTGTAAAATAGTGAAACTACAGTATTTTACACTATCCAAAAAGTAAAGCAACAATAAAAGTGATATCTTGTAGTTACAAATTATTGTTTATAGCATTATTTGGTATTAAAATATGGAAATGGATTTTTAGCCCGATTTTTGTAACCAGCCAAATAGAATAGAACTACTTCTAGAATATAAGAAGTTATAGTGAAGAATTAAAGAAATTAAAGAAGGAATCAAGTTAATTATTAGACAAGACTAAAAGCTCTGCATTTACTATGCAGATAATAGAATAAAAGTGAAGCGGTTATTATGATAAGTAAATTTGTGATAATCGGACATAGTCCCAAGCCAAGATTGCCATATAACATAAGAGAATTAAAGAGAATTTAATATCTTAATAAAAGAAGATAGACTATAATAGAAATGAGACACTTGTAATTATATTTATAATAGATTATAAAAGAGAATAAAAGAGATCATTACAAGCAAAATTATAACATTTATAATTAAGTAGAAAGAACAGAAAAGACTTATTTTAAGACTTACATGAAGTTAATAGGCAAATATAGCAGAAATAATAGAAGTGGCTTATTTTAGTAAACTTAGATCTTGAACTAAGTTAATAAGCAAGATAATAGAAGTGGCTCATACCAACAGCATTCTCTTTCAGTCAGGAACTGATGGTCTCACAATAGTTAGATGAGGCTGGGACACGATTATGCTAATTAGGGTAAATAAGTAGCCAACAGAATAATAAAAGTAAACTAAATGAAAAATAAAAGATTAGAATTAGGGTCTAATAAAAGAGTAAGATGCGTTTGGACCAGCCCAAAGGATGAAGAACCCAACGAAGCAGTTCATCACTGACTTCAACACAGAAAGAGCAAGTCTAACTTAGATATTTTGGGCTAAAGGAAATAGAGACTTCAACGAGACGTGAGGGTACTCTAGGATGGCCCTTTGGGGTAGGCATAACGGAGCAGTCTCCCGAAGGTAGGTATGTAGGTGTTCCATTAAAAGAGTATGCTTTGACTGCTTTTTGCATGGCAGGACCATTGTAGGCAGTCAAAAGGGGTTGATGTTTGGACTACGATATTTGTATGTCCCAGTACTTGCAAGTAAGTTTTAGTGGGCAGGATCCAAAAAGATAATCGCATGCAGATATCGAGCTAGCATCAAAACCACGAAGCGAGTTCAGAAAAGACTAGAGTTAAACCATCAGTCCAATGATTCTTTCACTATCGAGACATTGGATGAGGGGCGCAGCCAATGGATGTTTAGATTGTATGCAGTAGGGCACGGCCACTTAGCATTTTAGAGGTCTTTCGATTAGTTGAGAGGTTGCTGCGTGGGGCCATAGGCACGATAAGAAAAGAGAAAGACCAAATAGAATATTTCTATTGTAGGCCTAATAGGTCAGTCCTTTATAGACATAGAAAATCCTCGACTGGGTCTCGTACAAGGTAGACTTTGTTAAGCGGGATTCAAGGAGTAGACAGAACCATTACGTATAGCCCTCAAGGTACGCACTCGGTGGTGCATTGTGGATGTCCGAGCATTAGTATAGACTAGTGCGGACACGGTTTTACGTTTTCATAGTAAACGGCGGAACGTTGGTATTGTAGGCCTTATAGGGCAGTTCTTTATAGATGTAGTCATAGAATGCCACAGAAGCACGACGATGGAGCTCTTTGCGAGGAGGATATGGAAGGTATTATGGATAGTATCTAGGACCGATGCGGTCATCGGGCATATAGCTACATACATATCAATTATTAGATTTTAATCTACTAGGGAGTAGATGGGCACGATTCACGCACAGAGGCGAGAGTATTATAAACCCAATGAACCTAATATAACAGTAAATGGAAATAAAATAGTATATGTAAAATTAAGCTTAAAAGTGTATAATTTGTCCATTCACCAGAACTTTAGTTCTGATCCCCTCCTCATAACATTCTACAGGTTAGGTAGACGGCAACGACTTTCCAACTGTATGGCACTTGTCAAGAAAGTGTTATTATATTGGTGAGTATTTACTTGATATTATATTTTAGTCGGTTCTGTTGTGAGATATTTATCTCAGCTCTGATATATTTGTTTTTGCCTATTTCCAGGATACCAGATACCCAACTCGGGTTTCAATGAGCTTGGATTTTAGCATTTTTGCAAAAACTCCAAACTCACTGGAATTCGGGTTTTTACATATTTCCTAATCCATCAACCTATTTTGTAAAATAAGAAATAAAATATTTACCAATTTGGAATTCATTAAATGTTAAAAATTAATACTTCCCTTTACCTTTAAAATATTATTACATAAACTACTCATTTATTTAAAAGTCGTAAAACAATCCTTTAATTGTATATTTCATTTACTTCTATAATTTTGTATTTTATCTTCAAAATCAATTGATTTCCTTTAACTTCAATAATTCAATATCAACCACTCAAAACACATTTAAATTTAAAATAACTTTGGTTATTTTTTGAAATACATATACTTCATTTTTTTCACATCGCTACTTCATATAATCTATAACCATCCTATTATATATACTTATATAAGTATATATTATCTTACTTTATAAATAGCCAATTTCTAACACTTTTAGACACTATGTGATGTATATGTAAAAGTACACTTGCAAAATTTGTTTGGCTACCAACTATATACACATCAAATCTATAGATCATTTCTAAAATTTTAAATCATATATATGTGTGTGTGTGTGTGTTCAAAATTTTATATTTCAAAACCTTATATTCTTAAATTCTCTTATAAATAAATATTATAATTCCATTGCCTAAAGTAATTCCCTTTCTAATAATTTCTTACAAAAATATCTTTTCTTAAAAATATTCAATTTCCAAAATCAATTCCTTAGTCATAATCAAAACTTAGTTCTTCTATGAAACTCATCACCTCCTTATCAGGTGTACTTATTAAATAAATTCAACTTTTTTTGATATTTTCTCTCAAGTGCTAAGATAAGCCCATGTCACTGAAAGGTTCAGTTCCAACATATGGTTTCCAACCCAGCTAGAGAAATTCCCACACCACTTCATAATCAACAATCAGGGTGGTCGGATAGGTAGCACTCCTTATATAGTAAACGCAAGTTCTATGAAGTTTGCACTAGTCTAGTTTATCGCTTTAAGATGTCGGCAGAACCAAAACATGAATGTTCATATAGGAATAATCCTAATATCAGATTAATACCATTTTCAATTCTGATTTTACCCACACTAGTATTTATTTGTGTTCCAATCTCTACCTCGACTAATACACTCATCCCATGTTATCTGGGATGTGGTTCATTAGCAACTCCCTAAAATTAACTCAACTGGAATGGAAAACAGTGTATACCTATGTACTTAATTATTATATAATAATATTTATACACACACATATGTTTCTAAAAAATACAAATATGCTCTCTTAATACGTTCCATTCTTCAATTTAGGGAAATTTTTGCTCTGATGTCAAATGTAATAACTTGCAACTTTTGACCCTCTGATTTAACAAAACTCATGATATGTAAACCCTGAATATCGAAAATGACGTGTCACTAGGTTAAGGTAACAAGAGAGAAATAACGGTATTCTGTCTATAATTTTTTTGAACTCACAGCGAAATGTAAAAATATGTATAATATAACCAAAGGTTCACTTTACTTAAAACAATGATCCAACTATATACATAAGTCCTACACATATCCAATCCAATCCAGGTACGCATATATATAATACCAAATGTTAGATGATAATTTACACGTAAGGTTATATACATCAATAATGCCATTGTAATTTGCACCTTCAAACGTTATTTGATACAACATATCAGACTCCGTCAACCCAGTGATGAAACAAAAAGGGAAAAACATAGAGAGGGTTGGACTACAGTCTGGAGAGTGATGTACGTCTACTTTACCACATACTGTAATAATTCCTAAACAATACTAAGATAACTATGGTAAATGACCTTAGTTCTTTTTCACTTGCAACCAACAAGGTAGTCGAATGATATAAAAAATATGAATGGCTTGTGAAACAAGATCTTATCGATGATAATTACAATAATCACTGACATAGTCTAACCAACGTAAAATTCAAGCACCGTAACAATGGTCAATGGCACGACTAACCCATGTACATAACCAAGCATAATCACAATGGTTAATAACATGGTCTAACCCACACAATGCCTAGCCTACCCTATTGCATTAATACATGGGTGAACCCGCAGATGGATATAGTTATATGTACAGCTTACGAACCCATGTTCACTAACAATACACACCTTTGAAAATCCTTGGATCATTGAGAAATTGTGTTACCATTATAACCGACACAACAATCAATAATCAAGCAATCACTAGTAATAGCAACGAACTATCCATATATGTATATATACTACTATATATATATATATATATATATATATATATATATATATATCCAACCATTCCATTCAATCAAGTCGGGAAATGAAATCAAAATGTTGTCCAAATGATAGGCGAAGAGCCCTAAAAAAACCCCGAGTCAAGGCCCCTTCGTTATATTAACCCAACCCTATTGGGTCAACGTTGACCTGAACTGATAGTTAGCCAACGATCGATTGTGGCTGCACCACCGATGGACCAGTGGTGGCCGTGATACAGGGGTTTGAAGCTCCTGCTTATTTCTACATTTATTTTTTATTCGATTCTCGATTTGTTTTCTTTACATTTTTTTATGTTCCTCTACATCTTTCTACTTTAAGCTCATTAACAAGTTTGCATCGAAATCATTGCCAAAACGCTGTAAAAACCACTATTTACAAAACTAGTTTTCAAAGAATAAAAATATAACCTTTTCATATATATAATTTAAAATACCTTCAAAAATCATTTTAATTTCAAAATAAATTATATTTCACACCTAAAATATCATAAGAAACTTCAAAACATTTTTATATGATTTTGTACACATTTATAAAGTATATTTTCCATACAATCCGTTTCTTGTTCAAAAAAATTATTTCCTAATATATTATCAAATATTGCATAATAAATCATTTTAAATTTATTAAAATTCAAATTTATTCTCTAAAATATATAATCATACTTCATAGTTCATTTTATAATTTTTTAAATAATTTATAGTGTTATTTTACATATAATACACTTGTATATCCCTCGAAACTCTTACTTTGCATTTCCTTTGCTTATCTCAATACACACACACATAATATATATAGCAATATTTTTATAAATTTAAAATTTTATTCTTTGGTATTCAAAATATACCATACATTATAGTTCCATTAGTTCATTTATTTCAACATTCCATAGTTTATTGATATCCATTTCAATATTCACTAGTTTGCCAACATCATCCATTTATCTATTTCATTAATTATATCATTCATATCACCATTTTATTTCATATTTTTATCATTCTTAATTACTATCCAAACTCAGCAACTATCCGATTCAACCCAAGTTAAATCCTTAAACCATAGATTGTCAAAGAACTATGAGAGATTAAGTAGTTATGTAGTAAATTAAATGCAAACCACTCATATAAACCAAATTTGCTCTCAATCGCTCACTGTTCGAAATAAGGATTCCTCCAAATTTGTATTTGCAACTCTAATTGGTATTAGAGTGTAAGCCTTGACTCACTCTTCCATTTGGTACTTAATTATTAATTTAAGTGGAGAATCGGGTGAGGAATCATTGTTTGAATAAAAAGAGGGTTTTTTGGATTTCTGAGAATAGCAGAAGAAGTTAAAGCAACGACAGAAACGAAAAGGTTCTCACTTGAATCTAAATAGCCTATTTATAGTAAAACTGAAGTGTCCATTTAAACTTGGTTAGGCCAAGCCCATTTCAAAGATCTTTAAATGAAAGAGTGGTACTCTAAATAAGGAGAACACTTGTTATTTAATATATAAAATAAACAAAAGCCATCGACATGTCTAAGGTATAATGATTTATATATAATTGTATAATATATGGGATCATCACATAGATGATCAAATGAAAAGAACAACAAAAATTTCCCATTTGAAAATTTGAATTTTCGATTTAGTATAATATCGGCAACTCCATCATCTGGACTCTGATTCGAATAGACAAATATACCTTACAACTCAGAAAAACGAGATAGTCACAATTGTGCAAATTCCATCTCTAATTTAATTGTTTGTAAAAATACCATTTTGCCGCTATGGTTAAAATTAAAAAATGTCTTTTAATTTTAGTTATAGAAAAATACTGGTTATTACCTAACGCATCGTAAGTTGATGAAGGAACTATAGTTGTTGCTCGATTTGATAAAGCAAACCTCCTAAGGAGAAAATTTTGGTGGAGATTGATCTCGTGCAAGAGTTCTTGATGGAAGGAGATACTCATCCGCAATATCTAGAAAAGGATATTTAGCTGTTAGAAATACGATGGATTGATCGATTAAGCAATGACAGTTACCATCGTAGAGTGCATGATCGACAAAATCCAAAAAAGGGACCATTCCCATAGATAATCTTGCCAAGAACAGTATCGAGGAAATTATGAACGGGAGTATTCCCGAGGACATAGTCTAATAGACATAAGAGAGAGGAGGGGAGAGAGAAGACCAATTCGATGGGACTCCTAAGAGATAGGTTGTTGATCTAGGTGTCATCCCACTAATTATGGGTACTCAATCAATTAACATAAGAGTCATTCATCGAACCAAGCACACGGTAATGCAACTATAGTCACTGCCATGGGTGAGAGGAAGGAAATGAAAATACAACCAATGAGATGATTAGGATGATGCTCCAAAGGAATGAGTCTAAAAGCGAATCAAGCTGCAATCCCTTTACATCTGAGATTAAAGGTGTGTAGTATCCTTGATCCTTGACCAACAATCTACCTGTATTATGGATTAGAGGAGCCTATGAAACATCTGTTAAGTATGATTGGTACTTGAATGGTGACCATGCGAACAAGGATGTGAAGTGTAGGTGTTTCCTTTATTCTTGGAGGGATTGACGACAACATGGTTTTATAGGCTTAAGTGAGGAGCATCGTCATGAAAGTTTTAGGGTACATCATGAACTCTAAAGGTATCGATGGCAATCCAGAGAAGATTAAAGCATTAAAGCAAGTAAAATCCCAAAGGATAAGAAGGGAAATGCAAAGCTTGAATGTTAAGGTTGCCTCTTTGACTAGGTTTATCTCAAAAGCAAAACGACAAGTGTATAACATTCATGGATGTCCTTAAGAAGGAAAAGGGGAAGCTATAATGGATGGTAGAATGTGTAGCTGCCTTTACCAATTACTGGGACATATCTAGAAACCCTCCATCTATTGGTCCTGGACCAGTTGCAGCCAAAGAAATGGTTGAATTTCAAAAAAAAAATTGATCATTATTGGTCCTATGAAGTTTAATTCATTTAGAACATTTTTTAATTTCTTTTAAATAAAATCATTTGTATATAAATTTATATTATAGTTTTATTTTTACTTTATATTATTATTATATTATAAATATATGTGTGTTACACACACATATATATGTGTATGCATGTGTAACATAGCAATCCATGTAAGGTTTGACATGCCCATATAAAATGCTTGGATTAACACTACAACGGACGTGTTAGCCCTCTTGTGTTTTATGCACTGTCAATATGAATATTTATGCATCAAATAACATATATATTAGTTTGTAGATATAAAAGGATATTTACTACAATGGAGAGAAAACCCTAGCTCACGATCCCTAATTCGCCGCTTCGCTTCCGATGTCGAGCTCCAATCTCATTTCTTGTTCATCGACTAAGACAGGTCATATCGCCCCTATTCGACCTCCTATCTCTGGTCTTCTGTCTTCCTCTGCTAATTCTATTGTGAGTCTGCCTCTTGTTTCCCCTCCATCCAATCGTCATTCTTATATTTCTGCTTTTATCGCTCTATTGTCCTACAACCCATTTGATGCCTTAAAGATTTCAATTAATGCAGTTGTTGTCCCTTCGATTTCGGGTATGGATTTTATTGCAGTCTCCATACCTCAGTCCCTAATTTTCATGGTTGTTGCTGCCATCATATTAACCAGTGGTCCGAGACTGATTTGCCTTCCTTTGGTGCTGCTATGGTTTCACTAGAATGTGTTGTAATATGTTCATGGGTTATGTTAGTGGGTGCTATCGATGGTAATGTTGTACTACAGTGGTTTCAATTGATGGAGATAAGGTAGTGGAAGCAAATCTTTCTATCTGCTGTGTCGATGGCAACAAAGTTGCTTGTGTTAATGCCTACTCTAATCATGTACCTTGTTATGATAGCAGTTCGGTTCAGACCTCGCAAGTTGGTAAGTCATCGAGTCCGGTGCAGCCTCCTATGCTTGTTTTTATGCCTCCTGCCCCTCGGTCTTCTTTTTTACGTCTTTATCGAGGAATGCTAGGATGCATACTCCTCGTTCTTTCAATATTATTGAGATTGACGGTGTGATAATTCCACCTATTGATGTTTTACAAGCGGTTTGGTTTTTATTGATCTGATTATTTGGTTAAATTCCTTATAGATTCTCTCCTACCCTATGATCTTATAAAACAATGTTGTCGTCAATTTTGGAATCTCAAAGGTGGTCTTCAAATGCATTTTGATAACTCTATGTTCTTTTTCAAATTCTCGAGAGCTAAAGAGAGGCTTCGAATTCTTGAGTCTGATCTGATTATCATTGATGGGAAACCTTTAATTATCACTACTTGGAGTCCTGCAGTTGATAAAGCAAAGGAACATGTATTATCTATCCCTGTTTGGGTACACTTCTCTTATATCCCATCTGTTTTGCAATCCTTGATTGTTCTAGACTTGTTGGACAGTCTTGCTAGCAAGGTTAAGTGTTTTGATGTCGGCACGGTAACCTCTGCCTTATAAACTTAGGGTTAGAATTGCTGAGGGTCATAATGCCATAGTGGAGGTTTGCTACAGTTGGAAATTAGATATTTGCATGATATGCCAGTCCTTTGATCATACTTTCGAGTCTTGTGGTTTGAGTCCTTCCGTTCCCCTACATGCATCTCTGCTAAAATTTCTCTCCCTCTTCCTCTTGCCATGAATTGGGTTCCTAAGTGTCGGCCCATTGTTGACACCTTAGTTGATAGTGGCCCTTTTGTGGAACGTTCTTCCTTAGTAGTTTAGGAGATATTTCCATTGCCTTTTGCTAAGGCTGTTCCTACTGTTGCCCTGCCTAGTCCTATTGTCAGGTAATGTAGTGAGCATGTTGAATATGCGATTATATGATTTTTGTTTGATGATAATAAACATATATATATTCGTGTAAATGTATTTGTTAATGTACTATTTTATTTCTCATAGATTAAATAAATATTTGCTGAATAAAAATAAATAACACAGAATTTGAATTCAAACAGAAATTTTATTCAAACAAATATTTATTACAATTTTGAATAGTACAAATTCGAGCTCTCACTATACATACACAATTTTGATTACAATATAAATTCAATTACATCACAATCCTTCATTTACAAATGTCCTCACTACATATCGCTCATTCACTCATAATTTATCTTCAACTTCATTCCAATATGAATCTAGCATCTGAGCAATCTGTAAAAATAAATATTGACGCAGTAAAATTGAAAAGGAAATATTTTTGCAGTATAAAACAAAATGTGAATTTTGAAAATAATATTTGCCTCGGTTATTTGGGTCGTTTGTCATCATTTAATTTTGAATCCATCATACACGAACAGCTTGTGACATACATAGTGTATCACTGTATATGCCACAAGGCCATGCACACCGAAATATACACTTGATTGATTTACAAGGACAGGTGAGCACAGGTCAAACTCAAAATACCGGATTCAACTTAAGTGCAATAAAATAATGTCATAACTTTCAGCACAAGGTCAAATCTGAGCTACAAGCTGGATTCAACTCAAGTGTAATTCGAACTAATACAAATCTATGCTAACATCATGAAACTGGATAGTGCAAGCTTGGATGAGCAAGTGACAATCAAGCTAAATATGCTAACCAGAAGTTTGCATGAAGGTAACACTGAAACAGGTCGGAGAAGAAAGCATGTGCACCAAAGATATGGCCAGAACCAAACAACACAAGTGCACAAGGGTCAAGCTAATGAATGCAACTCGAGCTTCAGTCAGTACACACTCGAATACACATAGCAACAACTCAAGTCAGTGCACATCGACTGAAAGCAAACACACATATATGGTCTGAAACTCCAAGATAGTTAGTCAATTACAAATGAACATCATACATTTGAACACAAGCTTCAGACTAATGTACACATGAATGCAACAGCGATAGTGAAGGCAACAAAGATCAGTTTTAAGCATATCCCTGAACCAACATAACAGCATCAAAGCAACCCAGACTCGTAGCGAATAGTGAAGTAAATGCATGCACACTTGCATACATATATACTAAACAGAAGCATGCAGTTAAAATTAATATGACCAAATACAATACAACATGGGAATATGACTGTAAGCAGTGCAAACAAATATACCAAGGCCGGCAACATTGAAATGGATCGAGATGATCAGCCACCAGAATTTCAAATCAAGCAAGACAGTGACTCAACATCAAAGACCACATTTTTTGAATTCAAACAAAGTCAATTTTTTTCTCACAGCCGATACACAAAATCATATGACCGAAGTCAAATGCAAACCAAGCCGTGGTGGCCAAGACATTCAACGGTGCCGTGATAGCTAAGTAAAGAAACCAAGTTAGAAATCAACACCGTGATAATCAAGCAACGAAAAGAACGAATTGAATAAGTCAGGTCAATCTCAAGCATCCAAACGAAATCAAATGGCTGAAGCATAATATTGAATAAATCAGACGAACGAAAAACTAGGAGATTGAATCCATATATAAACTAACAAATCATCATCGGCAAAGGCAATTCGAGATCAAGCATTCAATCAGAAAAGAAAAAGAGCAAAAATCACATATCGAAGTCATCTCGAATTCAATTAAATTCGAAGCAGTTGAAGAAAATCTAAGAGACCAACGATTGACAAAAGGGAACGCTGAATCATATACTCAATCGAATATTTAAAGTCGGCATCCTTCGAATTTTTGAAAAGCCCTAATTTTTGAAGGAAGAGGAACGAATAATAGAGAGCCACAATTATCACATAGGAATGGCCCGATAAAGGATAAAGAGAAGAAATAATTATTGGGTTGGTCGTTGTATTAGTTTTTGGGTTTTAAAATATATTAGGCTCAAAATTAGGGTTTAGTTTTGTTTTGTGTGTTTTAATTGAATTTTAAATTTGTATAAATTCTAGGTGTGTGACTAGGGGACAAACTACGTGGCGTAGTTTGAGAATTCGCAACTCAGTGGCTGAGTTGTGGCAGGGTTTTGAGCGTAGAGTTAGGTTAGTCAGTAGTGGGTGTCGCGAGTTTATGTGTGTTAGCGTGTGACTACTTAATTTCTAGTAGAAACCTTGGGGGCAGCACGTAGGCAGGGTTTTGCCGAAGCTGGATAAATTCTGTGTCGTTCTATTTCTGCATTTATTATTCTGCTATTATCTGTGCTACTATAATTTTGATTTATCTGTATTGAAATAATTTTATAAGCTTCCGCAATTAATTTTATAATTATCAGCATCACCCTATTCACCCCCCCTCTAGGGTGAAATCGATCCTACAAGTGGTATCAGAGCTAGGAACAAAAGCCATTTTTGATTTAAAAATTTGATTTTTTTCGAAAACCAATTTTTGTTTTAAAAATTTGAATTTTTAAAATGGCTACTTTTGTTGACGGTCGTTCCAATATTATTCCTTTTATTTTTGATGGAACAAATTTTTTGAATTAGAAATTTAAAATGGAATTTTATTAAAATCTGTTAATGTTAAATGTTGAGATATTATTGAAAATGTGTGTGATATAACAGATAACAAAATTATCTCGATTAACGCTCTTGCTATGCATATATTATATTCCCATATTAATCAAGATAATTTTAATTTCATCTCTCATTGTGAAAATGCACAGGAAATTTGGAATACTTTTGATGCAATATATGGTGCATAAGTCAACAACAATGAGAAATCCTCCACAACCGACTCAGTTAAAGAAATGTGCTTGACAGGATTTGTAAAAAGCAGTTGTGATGAGGATGATGATGATGGAGTAGCTGAGCTGGAATTACTAACGAAGAAATTAAAAAAGTGGAACCACAAATATGGAAATCCAGCTCTAAATTAACAATTGAAAAGCAGAATAATCAAAGCACTAGACAACTCAGAAGAATACGGGATCATTTGCAACAAACCTAGTGATATCAAGCCTAATTGTCCTCAAAATCGACGCGATTTTGAAAAGAAGTCAAAAAGGAAAAGTTTTGCAGCCACGTGGAATACAAATGATGAAGATAATCAAAGTACTAGCAGTAAGAGTGAGAAAGCAGATATGTGCCTTCAAGGGAATATAACTGATAGAGACGATGATGAGCCAAGCGAGGTTTCAAACCTCACTCACTCTGAATTACTTATATATTTCCACAAAGTGAATGGCTGTTTTGAACGACTTAGGGAGAAGTATGCCAAACTTGAATCACAAAAGGATACTTTGATAGAATTAAATGAACAACTTGACCAATTAGTTAAAAACTATCAAAGTAGGATCCTTAAGTGTGATAAGTGCCAACATTCGAAGAAGAAATTAAAAAATCAAAAATCAATATAAATCACTGGAAAATGAAATTCTGATTTTAAAAGAGAGTGAAAATACTAGAAGAGAGAATACTATTAAAAAGTGCACACAATTGTTAAATGAAAATGAATCTCTCAAAACACAAGTCCAACAATTGTCAACGACTTTAGATAAATTTTCAAAAAGTGAAAAATCATTGAATATGCTATTAGGGAAGCAAACTGTTAATACGGTTAGACAAGAACTTGGATATAATCAATCTGAAAATGTTGAAAGCAATATTAATCAAGTTAATTCTATGTGCACAATTTGTAGAAAATATGGACACAATCACAATAATTGTTGGTATAGACCCAAACATGTGAAAACTATACCGATTTGGGTTTCAAAAGGCACAAATATAAAAACTCTCAAAGTTAAACAAATTTGGGTGCCGAAGGGACAATTATAAATAGTTTCGGGTCTCCACAAAATTATCTTTCTAAATATTCTGCCACTAACAACCATGGACCTATAAAAACAAATAGGTCACATAAATCTTTTTCCATGTAGGTGTAGTGGCAGGCTAAGGAACAACAACCGTGTTCTCTGATTTTTGGCTATTCCAGAAACACAACAGGCGACAAAGCAAAGTTCCTTAGCCTAGTATAAAGGTGACAGAATCACAATGGACAATAACGAAAAATATCGTAAAGGTAAAACTGGTAATGGTATATTTATTTGAACGATATATTAAATGTGATAATCTGCACCGTATTCTGAATTAAATCAGCTAATAATGTGATGATGAAATAATGATGATTTTGATTCTAACTTATTCAAAATAGTTGGCCAATTATATTCTTATGCCAAAAACACTATAAAAATCTCTAGAGCATTTGAATTACTTCATATATATTAGTTTGGATTAATAATAGTGTTTTATTGGATGGTAATACATTTGGTACGGCTAACTCTATATTCACGGTTTTTTGATTATTTACACGGCTTCAATTCAAATTTAAGAAAATGTCATTTAAAAGGCTGTTAAAATTGATTTTGAGATATTTTGTTGCACACTTCATGATCTGGTCTATCAAATTCAATTAATGATAATTTTGAGTGAAAGAGAAATTCATATGTTGATTACACTGGTAATCTACTTGATAGAAAACTTACTAGTTGAACGTGATTTTAGTTGAGACATATAGTAATTGCATCGTTTTTCAAATAAAATATCTGCATATTTTTCGTTTCAAATAATTTTCGAATAGTAGAAATTTTTCTTATAAAACCCCTTCGAGGAAATCATTTTGACCATGTTTCCAGATCAGTCATTTTGGAAAATCGATTTCATAATTATTTTTGAATTTGATTTTAAATGACTATTTTGACTCTTCTGACTCCCTAATAATTATCGAAAAGATAAATAGTGATTGAAAAAGTGATGAGTGCTGATATTAATCATATATTGTGACTCGAGATGGTATAATTAGTAAATTTCTTTAAAAATTTAAACAAGAGTTATAAAACTTTTTATTGGTAAAAATTCCATGACCGTCTCTATTTCTATCATATTTCTAACGACCATCACTCATCAAAGTTCTATATAGTTTGTCGATATGTGGTACTTTAAACAAGAATCATTCATTTTTCATTTTATATTTCTTTTTTAAAAAAAGGAAAAAATAGTAATAAAATAAAATAAATAAATACCAAAGTATTCACTCTCATTTAAAAGTCCTCACGGTTATGCATGGGTGAATTACTTGGAATTTGTTATGTGCTTCCATGCTCATTTAAAAGTCCTCACGGTTATGCATGTATGTAACGCATATCAAAATTGATTTTTAAAATAAACAAGTTGATTCAAATCCCATTTAAAAGTCCTCATGGTTATGCGTGGTTAGAAAATACTTGAATTCATTTTTTAAAAATAAAATTGGAATACTACTAATCTCATTTAAAAGTCCTAACGGTAAGTAGATATTCAAATTCCTGATATAAATATACCACAAATAGACACAATTGTATGGTTTTATATGATGACATCATTCCCCATCACTCTAAAAATGGAATATGCGCCTAACAAAGTATTTATGATTTTTGTTTGATTTTTTATTGAAATTTAATATTTATATTCAATTGAGTTTTAATGTTGAATTAACATCGATCACTTTATCTCTATTTTTTCTAACACTATTACTCTTTTGCTGATAACAAAAGGGGGAGAGAAAAGTTAAGATTTTGTCAAATAAAATCAAGAAAAGGTCAAATATTTTTCCATTTGCATCTAGGCTCATTTGCATATTTTTATTTGTATGCATACATGTAGGGGGAGCTTTGTGTAGAGAGGAAGCATTTAAATAGGGGGAGCAATTAGAGCATATCAATGATCAAATGCATTTAACATATTCAAAATCTTAAATATATGTTTGTTATCATCAAAAAGGGGAGATTGTTGAATTTATATGATTTTTGTTTGATGATAATAAACATATATATATATATATATATATATATATTCGTGTAAATGTATTTGTTAATGTACTATTTTATTTCTCATAGATTAAATAAATATTTGCTGAATAAAAATAAATAACACAGAATTTGAATTCAAACAGAAATTTTATTCAAACAAATATTTATTACAATTTAGAATAGTACAAATTCGAGCTCTCACTATACATACACAATTTTGATTACAATATAAATTCAATTACATCACAATCCTTCATTTACAAATGTCCTCACTACATATCGCTCATTCACTCATAATTTATCTTTAACTTCATTCCAATATGAATCCAGCATCTGAGCAATCTGTAAAAATAAATATTGACGCAGTAAAATTGAAAAGGAAATATTTTTGCAGTATAAAACGAAATGTGAATTTTGAAAATAATATTTGCCTCAGTTATTTGGGTCGTTCGCCATCATTTAATTTTGAATCCATCATACACGAATAGCTTGTGTAATACACAGTGTATCACTGTATATGCCACAAGGCCGTGCACACACCGAAATATACACTTGATTGATTTACAGGGACAGGTGAGCACAGGTCAAACCCAAATTACCGGATTCAACTCAAGTACGATAAAATAATGTCACAACTTTCAGCACAAGGTCAAATCTGAGCTACAAGCTGGATTCAACTCAAGTGTAATTCGAACTAATACAAATCTATGCCAACAACATGAAACTGGACAGTGCAAGCTTGGATGAGCAAGTGACAATCAAGCTAAATATGCTAACCAGAAGTTCACATGAAGGTTACACTGAAACAGGTCAGAGAAGAAAGCATGTGCACCAAAGATATGGCCAGAACCAAACAACACAAGTGCACAAGGGTCAAGCTAATGAATGCAACTCGAGCTTCAGTCGGTACACACTCGAATACACATAGCAACAACTCAAGTCGGTGCACATCGACTGAAAGCAAACACACATATATGGTCTGAAACTCCAAGACAATTAGTCAATTACAAATGAACATCATACATTTGAACACAAGCTTCAGACTAATGTACACATGAATGCAACAGCGATAGTGAAGGCAACAAAGATCAGTTTCAAGCATATCACTGAACCAACATAACAACATCAAAGCAACCCAGACCCGTAGCGAATAGTGAAGTAAATGCATGCACACTTGCATACATATATACTAAACAGAAGCATGCAATTAAAATTAATATGACCAAATACAATACAACATGGGAATATAACTCTAAGTAGTGCAAACAAATATACCAAGGCCGACAACATTGAAATGGATCGAGATGATCAGCCGCCAGAATTTCAAAACAAGCAAGACAGTGGCTCAACATCAAAGACCACATTTCTTGAATTCAAACAAAGTCAATTTTTTTCTCACAGCCGATACACAAAATCATATGACCGAAGTCAAATGCAAACCAAGCCGTGGTGGCCAAGAAATTCAACGGTGCCGTGATAGCCAAGTAAACAAACCAAGTCGGAAATCAACACCGTGATAATCAAGCAATGAAAAGAACGAATTGAATAAGTCAGGTCAATCTCAAGCATCGAAACGAAATCAAATGGATGAAGCATAATATTGAATAAATCAGACGAACGAAAAATTAGGAGATCGAATCCATATATAAACTAACAAATCATCATCGGCAAAGGCAATTCGAGGTCAAGCATTCAATCAGAAAAGAAAAAGAGCAAAAATCACATACCGAAGTCATCTCGAATTCAATTAAATTCAAAGTAGTCGAAGCAAATCTAAGAGACCGTCGATTGACAAAAGGGAACGCTGAATCATATATTCAATCGAATATTTAAAGTCGGCATCCTTCGAATTTTTGAAAAACCCTAATTTTTGAAGGAAGAGGAACGAACAACAGAGAACCGCAATTATCACAGAGGAACGGGCCGATAAAGGATCAAGAGAAGAAATAATTTTTGGGTCGGCCGTTGTATTAGTTTTTGGGTTTTAAAATATATAAGGCTCAAAATTAGGGTTTAGTTTTGTTTCGTTGTGTTTTAATTGAATTTTAAACTTGTATAAATTCTAGTCGTGTGACTAGGGGACAAACTACGTGGCGTAGTTTGAGAATTCGCAACTCAGTGGCTGAGTTGTGGCAGGGTTTTGAGCGTAGAGTTAGGATAGTCAGTAGCGGGTGTCGCGAGTTTACGTGTGTAAGCGTGTGACTACTTAATTTCTAGTAGAAACCTTGGGAGCAGCACGTAGGCAGGGTTTTGCCGAAGCTGGGTAAATCCTGTGTCGTTCTATTCCTGCATTTATTATTCTGCTATTATCTGTGCTGCTATAATTTTGATTTATCTGTATTGAAATAATTTTATAAGCTTCCGCAATTAATTTTATAATTATCAGCATCACCCTATTCACCCCCCTCTAGGGTGAAATCAATCCTACAGAGCATGCCTGAGTGCATGTTGATTCAGAAATAAGATATAGGCCGGAGAGTGACAGTTCCAAATGTTTGTCAAAGGTGAGGATGAGGAGCATACTCTGATTTATCATGCTGAAAGGGGCGGTTTGATATTGTCTGCTATTGGAGATAATAATGAGCATAATAGGATTCTATTAGAGAACGTCACTTGGGATATGATTTATCTTTACTCAGGTGATTCTGTGCACTATATATCGAACCTGACGTCGTTATTTTTCAGGTACATTCATGTTATAAGGCCTGGTTCTGCGGTTGTTAGTAGTGAAGATGGGGATTAGTTGTTCGTGCCTGTTTGAAGTTTAGGTGCTTCTACCCAACTCATTTGTTTTGTAGTTTTCTCATGTAGTTGTTCTGACACCTGTTATTAATGTTCATCAATAAAAATGGATGATCCACTTTAAAGCCGGCAAGCTTGCTAAAGAAATGTAAAATTTAATCATATATGTGTGTGTGTGTGTGTGTGTGCAAAAAAACTATTATAATAATTTATATAAAGTAGTTAAATATATTTTTACAAATATTTATTTATGCTTAGTTACAAAATCATTTAATAATTTATATAAAATAATTAATTTTTTGCTGCTACAAAAAACCGAAAGTATACCAAAAAAATAATTTTTTATTTAATAATAATTATTTATAAATATACAAATACGTGTTTATATACATAAATATATGATACTTATAGATAATTTTTTTTATAAATTAGTGCAAGCCTACGGGAAGCTTATAGCATTAGGAAAAATTAATTTTTTTATAATATATATAATAATTTGAAATAAGCAATTATAAAATAATTTTAAAAACTAATTTAAATATACATGAACATATAGATAATAAATATTATAAAATTAGTGCAAGCATACTTATAACTCATGCATCAAAAAAATTATTTTTGATTTAAAATTAATTTTATATAAACAATTATAAAAAATATTTAAAAACCGATTTATATCATTAATAAAATTGTTAAAAAACCATTTTTGAAATCTAAAAATTATGTAATGTTATTATATAATACTCATGCTTAATCTCATATAATATATACATACATTATTTATATGTCCAATTTCTAGTTAGATAAAAAGATATATCAATATTTAAACGTATAATAGATAAAAATATATATTAAAGTAAAGTTTTCCATTCCGTCAGATTATTATTATGTAAAAACAAAATTTCAAAATGTTATTATATGATTTTAGTATTTAAAATATGTTTAATTAATTAGTTAAATCATAGGTAATATCATTTAATTAAAAAAAATGATTTTTTGTTTGGCTATGAGCTTTAATACCAACAAGTATACAATTATATATATATATATATAATCATATACATAAATGCACCAATATGTATGTATGTATGTTTATGTATATTCAACCATCCAATATGTGACTGAGCATCGATATACTAGATATGTCGCCTACCGATCTAAATATTATGTAATATTTATTTGTATTTGTAAATCAAAGACATACCTTCACCCAGGCCTATTGAATATGAAAGTTACTGTGCTATAGGATCGTGTAATATAGACGTATTTATAATCTACTTGTGCGGAATATAAAATAAATAAGTAAGTAAGTAAATAAAGTAGTAAAGTAAATGACACCAGAGATTTTTATACTGGTTCGAACTTCCCGTTCTACATCTAGTCCTAGACTCCTTCTGGAATTAAATAAGCAATCTTCAATTAACCCGAAGGAATAAGTTTACACTGCCTGAGCAACCGAACATGACTTCTACCGCCTAAGCAATCGAATAGGACTTCTACCTCCTAAGCAACCGAATAGGACTTCTTTACAAATAAACAAAAGTATCTGACATCATATGCTCTTTAAATAGCACTGATAAGTCAATGAAATACAATCTTCCTATAATCTTCTCCTTTATGATACGTAGTGTAATGTGCTTAAAGAATGTGGAAGGTAGAGTAATCAATGAGCAAAGATTGTATGTATTTTGAGTGCAAATGGTAAGTAGAGAATTAGAAGTAAGAAATCAAGAAAACTAAAATCTGTTGTTGTAAAATATTTGTTGGATTCTAGACTCTATTCATATAGTTTTAAGATTTGCAATCATTAATGAAAAGGAGCAATGAAAAGAAACGGATGCGACCTTAAATTAAAAGATGTTTCTCTTTGTTGAAGAGAAGCATCCCTTCAGAAAAATAGCTGTTACTGATAACCGGCCGTCTGAATTTTTCAATTCGTCCATTTGAATCGATTTAAATTCGATGCAGCAGGTAAATAGGATAATTTAGATCTGATTCAGCCATCTAAATGTCTTTATTCAGCCGGTTGTACCTTCATAAAAATTATGACTTGATTCAGCAATCAGCCGTTCGAATGGGGACATTTAGCCGACTGATTTAAGCCTAAAATGAGCATTTGCATAGTTTTGTGCATGAGTCGATGTATATATCATATCGGAGAGATTTTAACATAATTATAATATAATATACAGACTCTAAACAACATATATATGAACCATACTTCATATCATTGAGTCTGATCTTCGTAGTTCTTTGTCGTAGATTCATGAATATTCATGTCTGTTGAATTTCTTATCGTTTATCAAAACATAAGATCCAACATTCTCCCCCTTTTTAATGACGACAACTCCTTGTGACATGAATGATTCTCAGCAGTATTGCTTCATTGTTCTATGTCACCCTTTGAATATATGTTAGCCTTATCTTTCAGTTTCTCGCCTTGAATGTGTGCTTGCATTGTTTAGTCCTGTAAATAGTGTTAGAGCAATATCTTTCTCCCTCTTTGTCATCGACAAAAAGAAAAATTTATATTGCGAAATAATTCCATTAAATATATGGAACATCCTTAATTCCAAAATCTATCCTTTTCTTTTTGTTTCTCCAAGTACCTACAATAAATAATAATCATTTTTGGTACCCACTTACTATATTAGGGTCCAGGGGGTTAGGTCATGGGAAACCATACCTACTTGGATGTGACTGAACTTTATAAATATAATTTTCATTATTAACTATCGTATCAGAATAATCATTAATGTATTTTTCTCTATTTTTCCTATTAACAGGAACCCAAATACTTAGATATTTTTCTTCTTCGTATTTATGGTTAATGATTTTGTACTTCTAGAGAAATTATAAACATTATTGGGCATAGCAGTATTTGAATTTCTATAAAAATTGGATTTAGACTTTACTTGAAATTTAGTGCTAGCACTAACATTTTTACTATACATGAAAGCGTATCTAGTGCTATTTCTACGATCGGTTTTATTATGTCCTAAACCATTTTTATCATGTAAAGATCTAGAACTAGAAAAAATCATGTTTAAATCGTTTTGACCATTATTAAATTTTATGACTTCAGTGTTAAGTTCATCAAATTTTTTACCTTTAGATTCACAATTATTATTTTCGAAAGAAATACCACTATTTTTCAAAATATCAATTTGCTTGTTTAATTCAGAATTCTCCTTTTGTTAACTTACAGTTCTCAATTTCAGGAAGAAAAATTTGAGACTCTGAATTATCTGAAGATGATTATGATAAATCATTTTATCTTTTCAAATCCGTAATTTCATTTGAAAAATTTTCTTTTTCTTTTTCAAACAAAGTATTTTGTTCATTTAGAAAATCTTTAAGAGCTTCAAAATTATTTTACAAAACACCATGTTGATTTTTTAATTCTAATTTCTCTTTTTTCAATTTCTCGTTTTCAGTTTTGATTGATATCATCTCTTCTAAAATAAGAAAGCTATGCTTTGATATTTTATTGCATATACTAACTAATTCATTATTACCATTTACTAAAAATTGTAAATCAGAAAGTACCTTTTTATAGTCCTCATTGGTGGCTTTGACAATGATTTTGCTTGTTGTAATTTGATTGGTCTTTTTCTGGCCATTATTCTATGATGTTGTGACGATCGATAAAATTCCAGGCTTTGATACTAAATGAAAGTTACTTTGCTATAGGATCGTGTAATATAGATGTATTTATAAACTACTTGTGTGGAATACAAAATAAGTAAGTAAATAAATAAAGTAGTAAAGTAAATGACACCAAAGTTTTTTATACTTGTTTGAACTTCCCATTATACGTCCGGTCCCAGACTCGTTCTGGAATTAAATAAGCAACTCTCACTTAATCCGAAGGAATAAGTTTACACTGCTTGAACAACCAAATAGGACTTTTACCACCTAAGCAACCAAATAAGACTTCTATCGCCTAAGCAACCATACGGGACTTCTTACAAATAACAAAAGAATTTGAGTGTAATATCTCTTTATATAGCACTGATAAGTCAATAAAGTACAGTCTTCCTATAATCTTCTCCTTTATGATATATAGTGCAATGTGGTTGAAGAACGTGGAACATAGAGTGATCAATGATCAGACTTTGTATATATTTTGAGTGCAAATGGTAAATAGAGAATTAGAGTTAAGAAATCAAGAAAACTAAAATTAGTTGTTGTAAAATGTTTGTTGGATTATAGACTCTATTTGTATAGTTTAAGAGTTGCGATTGTTGATGAAAAGGAGCGATGAAAAGGAACGGATGCAAACCTTAATTAGAAGATGTCTCTTTGTTGAAGAGAAGCATCCCTTTAGGAAAATAGCCATTATCAATAACCAGCGGTCTGAATTTTTCAATTCAGCCATATAAATCAATTTAAATTCAATGCAACAAGTAAATAGGCCAATTTAGGTCTAATTCAGCTATATGAATGTCTTCATTCAGTCGTTTGAAGCTTCATAAAGATTTAGCTGTCGACCGTCTGAATGAGGATATTCAGTGGGTTGATTAAGCCTAAGATGAGCATTTGCATAGTTTTGCGCATGTGTTAGTGTATATATCATATCGGAGAGATTTTAACATAATTCTAATATAATATACAGGTTCTAAACAACATGTGTATGAACCATACTTCATATCATTGAGTCCGATCTTCGTAGTTCTTAATTGTAGATTCATGAATCTTCATGTCGGTTGAATTTCTTATCATTAATCAAAACAGAAGATCCAATAGTATATAGTTGAAACGAGAATACGAACTCCTTTGAATCATATTCCAATCCTAAAGGTTCTAGCTTTGAATTGTTGACCACCGTCTATCGAATAGCTTTTAATTTATTTGATTTGAGCTTGAAAAAAGGAGGAGATGAAGGGATGAATTTGGACCAGCAATAGAGAGGGCGGAGACTTCCTAAAAGTTGTTAGAAGAATGGAGGTTATGATCTATTTTATAGAGGGGAGAGTTGAGAGAAAAAGTAGGATCAAGATCCACTTTTTTATCTTACCCATTTACTCCTCTTATCTTATCATAACCTAACCTACTCTCCCACATCATAGCTGCCCTCTACTTGCTCTCACCATAGCTGATTTCACATTGCCCATATTATGCTTCAAAACCATTATGAACCCAAATTTTTTTTATCGCATTTAAATCCAATTTAAACATGTATCGATATTATATATCGATTAATATATTTATAAGTATTATAAACATATTTAATATTGTTCAACACATAAAATAATATTAATATTTCATAAATATTAATTGATTTATATTATTTGTTCAAAGGAGTATTCAACATTTGGTTATGTGACTCTTTAGGTGTAAATTTGGTCAACGATTAATATTGAACTGTCTGAATATTAATGTTCATACCTCACTTAGCAGATGATGTGACATTTGATCAAATTTATCGCTTACTTAGTTTTATTAAATCCATTTTTACTTTATTAAGCATTCCTCAATTGTGAATATTATTTATAATAATTCTCTTCATCAAAACTATATCACTTTGGACCAATGGAATTTGGCAATGGTCAAAAGTCTAATATCGTCCATATTCAACTATACAGTCTAAACACAAAGTTCTTGGTTCAATAATAATAATTATTATTAATTGAAATGCTCTGACCAAAGACTTTGACTTTACGTTAACTTCAGTTGATCGTGATACTAACCTCATGTAATTAAGAAGCCGAATCCTCTCTTAAATAGTATTTTACTTCCAATGCTTCCGCTTGATCCAACTATAGTCGTTCGAGGTAGTTCATGCCATGATTTAACTATAATCAAAATGGAGCTTCCACATTGAAGATCAATGGTATTCTCAAGTCAAGAGAACTGTGTAATTTTTTCACATCAGTATTTTTCTATTTGACCATAGTTATACTAACCAAGAAAGAACTATCGAGTGAGTCATTCAATAGTGATGCAATAACTATCGGTACATAACCCTTTGGTGCCCCCCCAACAGTTGTTAGTAATACACTGCCTAATAGTTAGAGAGAGTCACATACTCCAGTCTCAACTGATGCATGATATCCGGTTTAAATACATCTTGACTACGATTATTTAAAATGGTATGTTTATTTTATTGTGATAAATCACTCAAGGTTACAACGCATTGTAACTACTATCACAAAACTTACCATCTATGGGTTTTCTATTAAATAAACTATTAATTAATGAATATAACATATTATATCAAGCATATAATAGAAAGAAAATACATTTCGTTTTGGACATGAATTAGCCATAACCTTTCATTTGGAACATTTCCAACTTAAAGCTTCTTAACTAAGATTTAAACGTGAATTAATATTGAAATATTATACTCAATATCACTTATGATGTTTGAGTTTGATTACTCCTTCATAAAGAGATTGTTGTTATGTAAACAATTCTCCAGTATTTCATAAATACACGAGAACACTCCAAACTACCATTGTCGACCTTTAATTTGGTTTTGATATTTGCTTCATGCATCAAATACATTAACAAATCACGATATCATGGATAACATAACATACGTACTAATTCCTATTACTAATGCATAAGGAATCCATTTGACACGTTCCATACTAAACATTTTAATAAGATGTTTCCAACTATCGTCTAAGACATTCCCAGCATCCTTTATGCTATCTATTAAAGACATCATTTACAAATCCTACATCGAGTATTAAAACAACTAAAGCTAATTTGAACACAAGTACATCGTTAACAATCAGTAGTGTGTTATTTACTTATAGTTTAGAAATATCTTTAGTGGTGGTTCTTTTTTATGGACACATGCTTCCTCTGCATTTTAACTGAAAATCAAACAATTCGACGTTTCCGTTAAAAGACTTATTCAATTTTGATGCTTATAAAATGATACTTTCGTATCATTTGTTGGATCATTTTCTACAACTCACAAACTCAGTATTACTCCCATTGACTTTATGACACTTTGGCTGCTATGTGCAATCTAAATCATTATTTATAATTTTCCATTTCAATACATATGTATTAAATACAAAGTTATACCAAATGATAATTTGTGAGCAAATCCGAATTAACTTGAGCATGTTGAATACCAAATCTATTACGCTAATTTAAACAATTGAAATTTACAATGTTATTCTTATCAATATTGCTGTTATATTCCAACTGCATGAGTCTTGCTCTCGAAGACACATTCACGACTGATGGATCATATCCCTTCTTGTACAACTATCAAAATTATATTTTGATACTGTACTTGGAATTCACCTTATATTTGCACGTCATATCATATCATAGAGTCGATACTTTTAATGGCTTAATTGACAACTAAGGATTATCTATTCTCAACATTGATAAGAAAATCATAGTTTCTCTTTAACATGTGAGAATACTTATTAGACACTCTAGTGCGATGTGTTTGTTTAGGTTAGCTTAATTTCATTTCATTCCATGTAGTCATATTTATCTTTGGATCTTATACAAATCCACCAATAATTTCTCAAAGAAATTTCTTGACTATGAAGTCGGAATTTCTTTGAACAACAATTGTTTCTCGGTATAACAGAATAGGTACTCATAAATATTTTAAGAATTTCCTTGTATATAAAACTGTTCTGGTTTTAGTTAACACAACTTATGTTCAAAACATAAATAGGCCATCTAATAACAATCGTTCCCAAACTCCTTTTGGGTTGACTCATAAAAGATCTCCCACAAACAATTATTACGTATAGTCATTCGACTTAGACAACCTGCTAACTCCTTATCCTAGGACATTTTGGAATTTCTTATAAGTCCTTATCTTGTATGATTTTACAAACCATTCTTTATATGAAATTGATTTTAACCATCTTAAGTACACGAGATCTTATAGAAAAAAGTTAACTCAACTTTATTCACAATTAATTGCACTTTTTTCAACAAAGTTCAGCTACTCCTTATCGATACATCATAATGCAATGGGAAGGAGTGACTTTTTAAATTGAATATTTATTCATTTTAGGTACGCTCGGAACTCTTCTTAATGTACTCACATATGTGATCAAATCGAGTCATTCTATTTTCTTTTGCATGTTATTTAATTTACTTCCCACTTGTATTATATAAGCTTATCATACACATACTACATGTACATCAAACACATGTTTATGTTTGTGATAACACTTGAGTGAATAAAACGTAATACGTGAAACTGTTTTGGAATTACTAAATTTTTTGTTGCATACATCTACATGTATCAATCCATAGAGTTCGTCAACTCTTATGACGCTCCCAATGAATGGATGTTTTACCCTTAATTGTCTAAGACATAATTTAGTAGTACAATGTGATTCATAATCATATAGTCAAAAATTATTTCTCAAAATTGTGGCTGATTCCACAATCACAAAATAATTGTAATAAATTTAGATACTTCTGTATTTTCCAATGCATTACAAAACCCAGTAATATAGTTTTATTTTATAATGAATATTCGTATGGAAATAAAACCATGTCTATTTTTCTCTCAATACTGAAAAGTTATTATTATTTCATAAATAATGTTTAGTGTGTTTTATGAAAACAATTTCCATAAGTTAATGCGACCAATAAGTGTTATATGACATGCTCCCACTATTTTCCCCATTACTATAGTAGCTTATAAATAAGAACGTCCATTCTACCACTTAATATAAGCTATATATTTCATTTACTGTAGCCGGTTTACCATCAAGAATTTTTAGATCAAATATCTTAAATTCAAAGAAGTAAATTTCATAGAAAACAACTTTCTATGTCAAATTACATTTTGGAATAAAATCATATTTCTCATTCCAATTCAAGTATCAACTATTATTTTACAATTCTCATTTTCGATGTTTTTATGAAGAGAAGTGATTATTCACTCTCTTCATCTCAAATGTACCTTAGGTTATATCCACTCTTATACAGACGGTTTCCCTTCTAAACAGTCAAACCATTTGAAGAAAACGCTTATTACAATATCATAGTGAATTCTTCTCAAAAGTGCATTTGGCTATCCTTAACTTTTAAGGATATCAATTAAATTGCACTTTATGTAAGCTGATCAATATGACATTTCAATGATCGAATTATTTAATCTATCTTATAGCCTTTGGTCTAGTGTTATATTTAACACAATGAGGCTATTATTGTAATCAATCATATTGAACACACAATCTCACGCTACAGTTTACTTGCTTATTTCAACGAACTAATTTCATCGAGGTTTCGTACATTACAAATTGTTCCCATTCACCATATAACATTTATATGTGATCGTATATGGATCAAATATCCATATTCTTATGTTGCTTTTAGAGTTTGGAACTCATTGAAGAAAACACACAGTCGCGGACAAATAAACTCGTTAATAACTAAGTTATGAATGTATCTAGTGGTTATATAATAATGCGCTTGCATGGATCAACATGCAAAAATTTATAGGTAAGTATATTTTATATTTCTATTTGTCAATATTAATTCAGTTTATTTGTAAATTTTAATTGATAAACTTTTTATCAATTATATTTATTGCACAAATTTATCACCATAGATTATTATAAATTTATATAGCATATGTTCTTACAATATTAGAAAAGTCAAATGTTACCATTTCAATTTTTAATAAGGCTTCTACTATTATTTTATGTTTCTTCAAACCTTAAGACGAAACATAAAAGTTTTTTGACTTCACTAGTGGGTGTTAGGACTCGTTTATTTGGAGATTCCGACCTTGAGTTTGTTAAACAAGTCATAGCCTTACAAACGATGGATAACTTCTTATCAGTTGCATCATTTATAACTCCTAACCCATGGTTTCTTGTCCTAATCTCATTTTGATATTGTGTATGCTCAACAAATTGAAAGAGGTTATCCACTTATACCTACCATGTCGCGATGACTTAAGTATAGTATATGTACCTTGAGTTTGTTTAATAAAGACATATAGTTATCTTACGTCGTCTAGTCAATATATTAGTAATATTGCACATAACATCTCTAACTTGAGTTTTGTGACGATCCGAATTTTTTTGGATATTTGAAATTGAAATATTTAATTTATTTCAAATGTTTGAAAGTTAGTTTAACTTGAATTTCAAATATCACTTTTTATTTGGCAATTAAATTTATTGAATTTAATAATTTGAAGCTGGGTAAAATATTTCATCTTCAGTTTTAAGCCTGTTAAAAAAAAAATTAAAGATTTGTAAAATTTATATTGATAATACTGTAGATAGTAAAAGTGTTAAAACTGAATCTAAAGGAGGTTTGTTTAGTTTTGAAATTTTATCGTTTAAATTGACATTTAAAATAGCTTTCCGAGGCACAGTCCCGAAAATCGACGAAACCAGTACCATGGGATCCATAATAGTGTGTTATTATTGAATTTCAATTTTCATAGTGTTTGGAGTGATCGATTGACCGCACGGTAGATAAACGTGCTGAAATCTATATCGAAATGCAATTTAATAACTGGATCCAAAATCTATCTTCTCCATACTATTGAATTAGGACTCGAAACCTTTTCCATCGCGTTCGGAATAGGGGTATAACCTTACGAATGTCGGGTGGCACTCCTCGATTGGAAGTCAAAATTTCAAGTAATCATTTCATGACAATTCAAATTTAAATTTAAAAACAAAATTTATTTACATCGGTTCTGTTTTTTACCAGTATATCATTCTAACACCTGTACAAAAGGAAACAACGTTTCCTCCATCTGTTTAGCATGCAAAGGAATTTAAAACACGTAACAGATTTAAAAAAATTTATTAAAATTTAAAATAAATGAGAATGGCCAGTGTTAATCAGGGGTTTCTCTTTTCTTTCCTCCCTCAATTTGAACTAATAAACAAATAAAATTTTATGGTTGCATATTCTTTAAAATTCAATCGAAGCCAAGCAATCTTCAAGCTTAAGTAATGGCCGTAAAGGAATCAAAATAAATATAGAACGCAGATATATCTCGAGCCGGCCCTCAATTTCAATTCGAAGTAGAATCAAATCGTGCGAGTTTGATTGGAGGCGCGCCGTTGCTACGTGAGCAAAAGGGGGAAATTGTATCGAAGCCAATCTGTTCCTCCTCCTCTCTCTGTACGAATCGCAAGGCTCGAATCAAGCAAACTCAAGCATCGACGTGTAATCAGCGCTCCTCTCTAGGGTTTGGGCCGCGTGTAGTTTGAGGATATGGGTGAGTTCGACGGCGAATCAGAGGGAGAAGTCGAGGGGCATCATGAGCAATCGATGGTAGCACGTGAGGCAGCAACTAGGGCTTTAGGTCGGGGTTACCGTGGCGATTCGATACTCATCAGCAGTAGGCAGTGAGGTATACGTTGTCTTTAAATTTATATCTGTATAAGTATATGTTTACAGAATATATATAGATTGGATTTTTTAATTACAGTAAAGTAGAAGAGTGTGTATGTGTGTATATATGTACGCATACCTATTATATATATAGATATAGATGAATAAAAATATATTTATAGATTAGGTCTTGAAAGGAAAAGTTGGAAATTTAAAGGTCGAAAGGATTTATATAATTAAGATTTTTTTATGGAATCTATATAATTATATATATGAAATTTCAAAGTGAAAAGAAATAAAATGCATATATTTTTAGATCTTCTAGCTTATTTAAAAAAATTGCATTATAGTGATTAATTTGTTTAACAAACTTATTTAATTTATTATAATTTCAAAAAGGTTTCAAAATGGAAATAATTATTTAATTAAAATTGAATTGTTAACTAATAATTTTTTTAAAGGAATTTAGTTTCAAATTAAATGATTAGTTAATTAAATCTATGGGAATTAATTATTCAATTTATTCAGATATTAATAAACCGTATAAATATTTATACAAGGTCATGAATCTGAAAAGAAGCAAGCTGGAATGGAAGTGGACGCAAAAAAAATAAAGATGAGTTAATCCCATTCATTTGGAATACCCATTAAATTTAAATAGTTAAATTTAAATGATTGGTTGGATAATTGAATTGTCTGGATGTGGTATATTATATAGTAGTATATATAGTATACATTGGAGTGACTGATTTCCTGCATTATATAGCAGATGAGCCCTATGCGCCCCGTATAATAGCGGATGACCCCATATACCGCGATATTCCACTTCGAAGTGGAAAGGGTATTTTATATTGTGCTAACATCTGTGGATGTAGGGAAATAGGTTGGAGGGATCCAACTGGATTCCTCAAAACAATAAGTTTATTTTATATTCCTCGACGTGATTTATGTGATAATCTATGATGATTATATTAGTAATTGAAATTGTGGAATGTTATGGTTTGGCTAAATAATTTGAATATTTTTGAAGATATGAACAATATAAAAGATTTGATTTGAAAAGAGATAAAAGAGAGAAATATTAAGTAAAATAATTTTAGATAAATTAAAAATGAATTTGGGAAGAATAAAGGTTTGATTTTAAATTTTATTAAATAAATGTTGGATATGGTAAAGGAAAATGTAGAGATTTTAAATAAAATTAACGAAAAAGTTTTAAGTTTTCATCAATGGGGACTAGGGTTTTCTTCCCGCCGCCTCTTTCGTTCCATTCTCTTCATAGCCTTCCATGTTAAACTTTCATTCTCTTCAAATCTCTCTATCTTTCTCCCTCAACCCCAGCTTTCCCCTTTGCTGTGACTTGTAATCCTCACCATCCCAAAACCCTCTTTTTCACGCTTCGATCCTACGTTTCGCTTCACATCTCATTCTTTGCTTTTGCCTTCGTTTCGTTTCCCTGGTCCATGTCCTTGTCAACCCGCCTCGCCTCTTCTCAAATCTTGCCCTTGGTGACTGCTTGCAGCAGAAGTGGCTCTTTCGATTTTGTTTGGCGCTTTGGTTTTAGTTAGCTCAGATCTGGTTTCGGTGAGTGTGAACGATCTGTACTTTCTCTGTCGTTTGTCTTGTGGAGCATTTTCTGTTCGATTTTTTTGGGTTTTATGTGGTGGTTGCTCTCATTTTGGAGTTTGCTCTCTGGTGATTGGTTGCTTCGGGCTTTTCGTCTGCGGGTCTTCCTCCTTCGTTGCTTTTCTTGGATCTTGCTGGTATGCGATGTGTTCCAGCATGATTTTTGCTTATGCAATTTCTGTATTGGTTATCATGTGCATTGGTCTTTCTGGTTGTCATGCCTCATGCTAGATAATTTGGTATTGCTTGATCTTTGTTATTTTGGGATTGGTGCTTCATGTTCCTGCTGAGATTAATTTGGTTTGCTCTCTTTGGAAGCTGCTCTGCTGTTGGTTATAGAACTAGTTGTTTGTTCTCTGGGTATTTGGGTTCAGTTACTTTGGTATATTGTTATTTAGGTTATTTTGTTTCATAGTTCTTTGTTAGTAAGGTGTGTTTAATTTGTGATTGCCTTGTGCAACTGGCGTGTCCTGTTATGTACCCTGTGTTGTGCCTTTTTGTTGTTCGGGTGTGTTGCTCGACTCCTATGCTGAAATCTTGTTTTGTTATAGTGGGCGGGCCACTTTAAAAACCTTTTTTTTGTTGATAGGCATCCTGCTTATCACCAGCTTTGTATTGTTTTATTATTTGCTATAATAAAAAGTGGACGGCCCACTACAAAACCGGCTGGCCTTGCCAAAAAAAATGTAAAGATTTTAAATAAATGAAATTAAAGGAGTTTTGGAGACTTTAGTGATATTGTTTAAGAATTAAAGGATTTTATTTTAAATTTTAAAGATTTAAAATGATTGGGAAGAATTAAAAGGGAAAATCTTGAATAATGAATGAAATGGATATTTTCAGTTTAAAATAAGATTCTGAATCATAAAAAAAGAAGTGAGTTTGGAATTAATAGATTTTGAAATAAATCTGGATAAGTAAAGGAGTAATTTTTAAATGGAGTAAATTTTGGAAATCGATTTGGAAATTGATTTAGTGTTTGAAAACTGTGTTTTAAAAGGAAATGCGACTATGGAACTTTTAAACTGAGTTTATAAAGTGAAAAAGATATCCGGGATATATGGAAGTATAAATTCACAGTGGGAATTTATAAAATAATGGGTAATTTGTTTTTAAAAATAAATAGTGCTTTATTTTTAAAGGTGTGGAAAGGAAAGCGCATTTCCCTGGGAAGCCAAGTATATTTTCAAAAGAAAAAAAGATTTCCAAGTATGAGATAGAGGTTTTAAAATGGTTTTAAAAGAATGTTTTAGGAAGAATGTATTATTTAATGGTTTTAAAATTTTTAAAAGAAAATATTTATTTATTTAATTATAATAGTAATTATTTTAAAAGGTTTAACTAGTCTTATGCTTTAAAAGATAATTATTTAATATTTATACCTTATAGAATAACTTTTATTTTAAATTTGTTTTGGCTTTAGTTTTATATGAGAAATTATTATAAATTTCATAACTGATATTTTAAATAAAGTGTTTTAAGTAGTTTTTATTTTAAATACTTTTAAAGTGTATATTTCTGAATAAAGTATTTAATTAGTTTTAATTTAAATGTTTTAAAGTATATTTTTAAAATAAAGTGATTTAAATTATTTTAAAATCTAAAGTATTTAGACTTAGTGATTTTCAGTGGAAATAAAAAATATTTGGGGAAATTTATTCCGTGAGAGATAGTGATTTGAAACTGTTTCAAAAGATTGAAGTGTAGAAAATATCTTGCAAAGATATTTTGAAAAATAAACAATTTCAAAAATTATTAATGTTTGATGGTTGTTTGTAAGTGTTATTTGATAGTTAAATAACTGACTATTAATATTGGCCAATGCGTTGATCGTTTCTAAGAGACCGGGATCGGGATTAATTTCCCGAAAAACACATCGATCTGGTTTGAACGTTTTCGTGAGGAAGACAAGAGCTTGGAGTCGAAGATGGAGCAGTGAAGTGCAAGGACTAATCGCCACTAATCCTAAGGGTGATTCCAAAATGGATGTAATAGGAATAGTGCCTTCGGTTCCGTTTGAACACGGAATGGACTTGTATGGATGAATGCTTTCAGAATATCGTCAAGAGGACGGTGAGCATTCAGAGTGTATGTGTGTTAAAAAGGTAACGCATAACCTCGAGTCTCATCAAATGGGAATGGCTAAAATAGGGGAGGTGCACACAAGGCTAAGTGGCTAGCAACCAATAAGGGTAAGATCACCTTTGCCTAGATGTCCCTTTATTTCGGATGTGTGGGCGGTTGCTGATCCCAGCCGCGGGGTGAACTTATTCGGACTATCCAACAAGGGGTAGCTCCGATCTTGTGTAGCAGGGGATCAGGGTGGAACCTCGGTACGGTGATCTAGAACACGTACTGTGACGGGCGGTACCCCAGTAGCCCTGCCATTAATGGAAATCCATTTTCCCTACGTGCCTTTACAGTTTTGTTTGTAGAACCTATTATGATGGAATTTAGTAATGTAATATCGGCTATTTGAATAAGTATTCATATATAGACACTACTATAATATCAAAGGATTTTATCAGAAATGTTTTGGTTATCGTAAGGTAAAAGCCCGGCATGTTTATTTGTAGCGTGGTCTTACGAGATACCTTTGATTTTCAAAATGATTTTGAAAACTTTGATAATCCAATTGAGTGTGTTTTCTCACGCTGGTTTTTCAAACTGAATCTGGTGTTATTTAACTATAATGCTTGGGTTAGACCGAGTATTATAGAGTATGGATTTCAGGATGGAATGCTGTGGAGCTCAAGAGACGAGTTGGGTGGCGAAACGTATCTCACATACTTGATGTATTTTCCGCTGGGCAGAGTAAGCTGTATGTTCAGCTTGGGGGGACAAGTTATTATGACTGTCCTAAATTGTGTTGTTTATTTGTGTTGTACTCTGATGATGTATATAGAAAACAATTATTGTTTCCTTTTGTATAAAGATCAGCCATTTATCTATTATATATTGTTCTGCTGCGATTGTGAGATTCTGGTATTGGTTCTATTTCTTCTTCTACCTCCTTCTTCTTTAACCCTAACGGTTCGGTTTTCCGGCATTCTAATTGTTTGGCAGATGATACAGTGGATGTATTGATGTCGATTTTCGGGCATTGAAAAATCGGGTCGTTACGTTTGGTATCAGAGCTGAAGGTTAAGTGAGAACCTCGGCTCCGGTGAGGATTACTCATTTGAAATAGAGTTCGTAGTACTCTAGAATGAGTTTGAGTGTAGTAATAGATATGAGTGCGTATTTGTTAGTGAATATAAAAATTATTTTTTTATATTGTGTTGACTTATCGGTTGAGTGTTTATGGATTCTGGTCGATATGTGGGATGTCATTGAAAGAAATGTGGATTATGGATCTTAAGGCTGGGATTAACACTAGAGAGGGGTGAATAGTGTTTATAAAGAATTACTAAATCTTTTTGAGTTTATGTTAATTTAGACACAGATGTATGCAATCTACAGATACAGGGATAATCACAGAAACAAACACAGATGCAGAAATAAAATAAAAGCAGTAAAGGAAAGAACACACCAGATTTTATACTGGTTCGGAGTTACCCTACATCCAGTCCTGCAACACAAGTACGGATTTCCTTTCAAAAGCATTTGTACAATTACACCCTCGATTTCAAGGCTCCGAGGTACACCCTCTAGAATTTCAATCCTCTGAATAGAGATACTTGATTTCCGGGTCACAAGTTTACCCAATTGATTTACCAAGGCTACAATCACACCTTTTCTCGCTTGATTGATTTTCAAGGCCACAATCACACCTTTTCTTGCTTGATTTATTTTCAAGGCCACAATCACACCTTTTCTCGCTTAATAGATTACAAAGAAGTCTATAACTCTGAATAGCACTGAGAACCTTGTTGAGATAGTGATAGAGAATCAAACTAGAAGTAATCAAGTATGATTCAATATTGATTTCGGCAGAGTAATGGTAAGAGTATGTATTAAGAAATGTGGAAGTAGAAGAGGAGTGACAAACCAGAAAATCTAATAAAAAGTTCGTTGAAACTAACCCCTATTTATAGAAGAACAACAGTCATGTCCATTCATGAAGAGTTATGGCGAATAGACACTTCTTTTGAAATTTAAATTTGAACTCAACTGACACAATGTCGACATCTTAAAGCAATTTTTGATGATTTGATTTTCTTTGAAAATAAACTTTATCTTATATTAAAACTTTTTTAAACTTTTTTAACATACTTGACTATAGTTAATACATAAGTAAATATAGAGAATAATATATATATATAATTTAACTATAATTTTATTTTTAAAACTTAAGTATAAATATTTAAAAGTTAAATATATTATTTTAAAAGATAGTTTAAAATTAGGAGTAATTTTGGCTTTGAAATTAAAGATAATTTTGAGGCTAAAATTATTTAAAATCAGGATAGAGGTTTTTATGATTTTAAAAGGAAGGTTTTGAAAACAATTTGAAAACAGGATATAATTTTGAAAAATCATTTTGAATAAAAAGTTAGCGTATACAAAAAAATGTTCCATTAGATTTCTCGTAGGTTCCATCCTACTTAGGGTTCCATCCCTTTAACAGGCTCGAAGTCGATTCCATTCCATGAATAAATTGGATTTTAAGATGCCGGGCTTTTCTATGAGTTTTAACAAAATTTCTAATTAAAGAATAAATTACTTCAATTCTTGAACTCTTGATATTCTTGATACTCATGAGTCTTCAATCTTGATATCTTGAATCTCTATACTGTACAGTCTTCATTCTTGGTACCTGCATGGTTAAAATATGCATATACATATATATCTAAACTTATAATGTTAGTATTTATATTTTATAATCTATTCTAAGGTTATTGTCATCAAAACCATCATCTCACGGACTAATAGCCATGTAATTGATAGGGATTTCTAAAGTCTTAAACAAGAATAAACGACACAGTATTGTTTTAAAATAGGGTAAATGAAATAATTTTACCCAAATTATTTTTGTATATAGAAGAAATAATTTTTGTAAATTATTATAGAATATGGTTGCTTGATTGTTGGGAAATGATAATATTAAATTATTATCATTGTTGTGTGGAAATTGAATAAGAAATGAAAATCATAACCAAAGTTAAGAAATTTATTTTATGTAACAGGATGTAATTTGTAAATGTGAATTTCAAAGGTGATTCATAATTGGAATGGTAAAAAATTCCAGAGTAATATTTGAAAATAAATTGAAAGGATTTGAACATTTGAAAATTTTGGAAATTTAAATTCCTTTGAATTTGAAAACGGTTTTCAAAGGTTTTGGAGAAATAATAGTGATGTTATTTCGAAAGTATTTTTGAATTGGATTTGAAATCTGGTGGGATTTGGAATCAAAAATATTTGAAAATATTTTTGGAAAGAATAAAAGCGTTGAACTCACTTCGGTCATTGGAAAATAACTTTGGTGATGACTACAACATCATCGATGTTCATTTTCGAGTTTCTAAGAGAGGAATTGCTACCAAAATGTTTTAAATTGGAGTTGTTTGCAAACTGGGATTGGTTTTAAAATTCAAAAGACAATTTGATATGCGAAAGAATTGTGTATATATTTGATTTCAAAAATGATTTTTGAAATGTTGAAAAATTGTTTAAACTCTGGAAGTTTAATTAAAATGTTTATAGAATATAAATAGGTTTGATAGCTGATAAGATTAGAAATTTTTTCGAATAAAATTTAACTTGAAAAAAGAGTTATTTAAATAGGTATGGAAACAAAATAAGTTAAAATGTAAGCCAATTAAATGAAGTAAATTTAAAGATGTTAGCAAATGGAATTTAAATAAGTGCAAATTTTATAGAAGTTAAAATTTTGAATTAAAAATGAACTGTAATTGAAAAAAGTGAATTTAAGGAAAAGTCTAAGCACACTAAGAGTAATGGTCATTGGAATAAAATACTAAATATGAAGTAAATTTGTAAATAAGCAAATGAATAATAGAATTAAACCGTGTTACATAAAGAAAAATGGAATTGAAGTTGAATATTGGAATTAAATTTTGAATTGTGTTTTATAAAGTGAAATGGAAAATTAGTCAAGTTGGACTAAACAAAATAAAGGAAGAAAAAAATTGAATTCAAATAAATTGAAGAATTGATTCGAAGTGAACTAAAATAAATTTGTGAAGGGACAAGTTAATTTAAAATTTGTAAATAGAGGGGAATTTAGTCAAGTAGGACTAAATAAAACAAAGTTTTGAGATTAAAATTAGTAAGTAGAACTAATTAAAGAAATGATTAATTAAGAATGGGTTTGAGATATGGTGAAGAGAATTCAATATTAAGTTTGAATTGGAAATAAAATAAGAATTGAAAATTTAAGTTAAGTATAACTAGATATAAACTAAAGTGATGAAGTGAAAGTAAATATTTAAGTGTGTAAAATATTTATATTGAATGTAAGAAGAAATGGTGAAATTCTTAAGTAAATTTGGAAATAAGAAAAATACTAAGTAAGTATTTTGATGAAGATTTAATTAAGGTGTGTGAAATGATAAGTATGGATAAGTGAATAGAAATCAAAATAAATGTGAATAAAAGAGAATTGATATAGCTAATAATCAATTGGAGAAAATATGTAGGATGTACGTATGTTATTTTATCCGCATAACTATTTGATCCAGATTCGAACACAGAATTTCGAGATAGTTATATCGTTCCAAGTTGGGATTTTTCACTCGATTTTCTACAGCGAATTCTGGATATGGATTTTTGATTGATTCTGAAAATTTTCTATCATGGTTTGGGGCTATACAAGCAGAATGACGGTTTCTGATCAAGACCAGATCTGAGTCCGCACTAGTAAGTCGGGTGGACAATACTATTTCGAAGGTGAAATTGTGTGATTGAGTGAGCGATCGAATTTGATATTGCGTACGGATGGAATATGTACATCATACGGGCTTAAGTAAAGCAAATATTTAAAATTTTGAAAAGGAAGTGAACAAATGATTTTGAATGTTGTAATTGGATATTATTGCTAAGTAGGATATGCAGGTGTTTAAAGGTAAGGAAATTGGTGTTTTGATTTCAGAAGATAAATTGAATTGTCAACAAAAAGGTATGTATTTAAATTTATATATGAAATTTGATGATTTTCTGGTCTAGACACTTGGCTTTTTGTTTTCTTTTTGTATTTGGGGGCCCGTAGAAGCATTTTGTAATTGTACCGAGCTAGCCTCACAAAGGAGACGCTGGCAAAAAATTCGAAAATTTGGGGAGTTAGAAAAATTTTGAGAAAATTTGATAATTTAAAATTTGGTTTAAGATTTAAATTTGAATAGTTGGGTAAGTGGTATTGGTGGGAACCTATGAAAAAGTTTGGGAAGTTAGCAAGGGTTAGTGTGTTTTAAATAAAAGGATTGTTTTGGGTATTGTTAAAACTTTTTGGTTTTGGGAAGTTGTTAAAAACTATTTAGATTTGGAAAATAGTAACGGGTTAAGGACCATTTCTCTTAACTAGCAATTTCGAGGATAAAATTCTTTTAAGGGGGGAGGAATGTGACGACCCGAATTTTTTTGGATATTTGAAATTGAAATATTTAACTTATTTTAAATATTTGAAAGTTAGTTTAACTTAAATTTCAAATATCACTGTTTATTTGGCGATTAAATTTATTGAATTTAATAATTTGAAACTGGGTAAAATATTTCATCTTCAGTTTAAGCTTGTTAAAAATAATTTGACTTGTAAAATTTATATTGATAATACTGAAGATAGTAAATGTGTTAAAACAGAATCTAAAGGAGGTTTGTTCACTTTTGAAATTTTATCGTTTAAATTGACATTTAAAATAGCTTTCTGAGGCATAGTCTTGGAATTCGACAAAACCATTTCCATGAGATCTGTAACAGTGCGTTATTATCGTATTTCAATTTTCGTAATGTTTGGAGTGATCGTTTGGCCGTATGATAGATAAACGTGATGAAATCTATATCAAAATGCAATTTAATAACTGGATCCAAAAGCTATCTTTTCCATACGATCGAATTAGGACTCAAAACCTTTTCCATTGCGTTCGAAATAGGGGTATAACCTTATGAATGTCTGGCAGCACGCCTCGATTGGAAGTCAAAATTTTAAGTCACGATTTTGTGACAATCAAAATTTAAATTTAAATTTAAAAACTATATATATTGACTAGTCAAATTTTATTTATATCAGTTTTTTTTACCACTATATCATTCTAACACCTATACAAAAGGAAACAACATTTCCTCCCTCTGTCTAGGATGCAAAAGAATTTAAAACACATAACATATTTAAAAAATTTATTAAAATTTAAAATAAACGAGAATGGCCAGTGTTGATCAGGGGTTTCTCCTTCCTTTCCTCCCTCGATTCGAATTAACAAACGAAGAAAATTTTATGGCCGTAGTGTCTTTAAAATTCAATCGAAGCCGAGCAATCTTCAAGCTTAAGTAATGGCCGTAAAGGAATCAAAATAAATATAGAACATAGATAAATCTCGAGCCGGCCCTCAATTTCAGCTCGAAGTCGAATCAAATCATGTGAGTTCGATTGGAGGCGCGCCTTTGTTACGCGAGCAAAAGGGGGAAATAGTATCAAAGCCAATATGTTCCTCCTCCTCTCTCTATGCAAATCGCGAGGCTCGAAACAAGCCAACTTAAGCATCGACGTGTAATCGGCGCTTCTCTCTAGGGTTTTGGCCGCGTGCATTTTGAGGGTGAGGGTGAGTTTGTTGGCGAATCAGTGGGAGAAGTCGAAGGGCATCTAGAGCGATCGATGGTAGCGCATGAGGTAGCGGCTAGGGCTTTAAGTCGGGGTTACCGTGACGATTCGATACTCATCGGCAGGAGGCAGTGAGGTATATGTTGTCTTTAAATTTATATCTGTATAAATATATGTTTGCAGAATGTATATAGATTGGATTTTTGATTTACAGTAAAGTAGAAGAGTGTGTGTGTGTAAATATATATGTACACATACCTATTTTATATATATAGATGAATAAAAATGTATTTATAGATTAGGTCTTAAAAGGAAAAGTTGGAATTTTAAGGGTAGAAAGGATTTATATAATTAAGATTTTTTAATGGAATCCATACAATTATATATATGATATTTCAAAGTGAAAAGAAATAAAATAAATATTTTTTTAGGTCTTCTAGCTTATTTTAAAAAAATTGTATTATAGTGATTAATTGGTTTAATAAACTTATTTAATTTATTATAATTCAAAAAGGTTTCAAAAAGGAAATAAGTATTTAGTTAAAGTTGAATTGTTAACTAATAATTTTTTTTAAAGGAATATAGTTTTAAATTAAATGATTAGTTAATTAAATCTATTGGAATTAATTGTTCAATTTATTCAGATATTAATAAACCATATAAATATTTATACAAGGTCATAAATCTAAAAAGAAGCAAGCCAGAGTGGGAGTCGACTGCAAAGAAAACAAAGATGAGTTAATCTTACTCATTTGCAATACCCGTTAAATTTAAATAGTTAAATTTAGATGATTGGTTAAATGATTGAATTGTCTAGATGTGGTGTATTATATAGTAGTATATATATAGTATATATTGAAGCGATTGATTTCCCACATTATATAGCGGATGAGGCCCTATGTGCCCCGCATAATAGAGTATGATCCCATATACCGTGATATTTCACCTCGAAATGGAATGGGTATTTTAAATTTGCTACCATCTGTGGATGCATGGAAACAGGTTGGAGGGATCCAATTGGATTCCTCAAAACGATGAATTTATTTTATGTTATGTGATGTGATTTATTTGATAATCTATGATGATTACATTGGTAATTGAAATTGTGGAATGTTATGGTTTGATTGAATAATATTTGAATATTTTGAAGATATGAAAAATGTAGAAGATTTGATTTTGAAAAGCGATAAAAGAGAGAAATAATAAGTAAAATAATTTTAGATAAACTAAAGAATGAATTCGGGAAGAATAATGGTTTGTTTTTAAATTTTATTAAATAAATGTTGGATATGGTAAAGGAAAATGTAGAGATTTTAAATAAATGAAATTAAAGGGTTTTGGAGATTTAAGTGATATTGTTTAAGAATTAAATGATTTTATTTTAAATTTTAAAGATTTAAATGATTGGGAAGAATTAAAAGGGAAAATCTTGAATAAAGAATGAAATGGATATTTTCAGTTTAAAATAAGATTTTTAATTAATTTAAAATTATATTTTGAATCTTAATTAAAGAAGTGAGTTTGGAATTAATAGATTTTGAAATAAATCTAGATAAGTAAAAGAGTAATTTTTAAATGGAGTAAATTTTGGAAATCGATTTGGAAATTGATTTAGTGTTTGAAAACTGTATTTTAAAAGGAGAATGAGACTATTATAAACTGGGTTTATAAAGTGAAAAAGATATCAGGGATATTTGGAAGTATAAATTCACGGTGGGAATTTATAAAAGAATGGGTAATTTTCTTTTAAAAATAAATAGTGGTTTATTTTTAAAGGTGTGGAAAGGAAAGTGCATTTCTTTGGGAAGCCAGCTATATTTTCAAAAAAAAAATTCCAAGTATAAGTTTGTAACAACCCGCATATTTATCGATTTTATATTTAAATATTTTATTTAAATATTTTGTCGTTAATCGGATATTGGTCCGAAAAACTACTTTTTGCAAATGGTCAAATTAGGACTCGAGACCACTTCCATTAAGTTCGAAATGCCGTTTACAACCTTTTTAAGTATAAACATTGATAGGTTTGGAGTTAGTGGAATTTCACTAACTTTTTCCGCTTTGGACTTTGGGTTAGTTTAGCCTATTAAGCCCAAGTTCCAACCCCCTTCTCCTCACTCTTCATAAATTTCCTAACTAACTCAAGCTTTGGCATTAATGGTGAAGAGAATGGGAAATTAAAACTCCAAGCACAAATTAAATTGCAAATCCAGCATTCAACTCCAAATTCAAGTAGAAGATATTGGATTCAAGCTTTGGATTGCTTCTCCTTTCTTTCAAGCTTCATCTTCATAAATTTTAGTGCAAAGGTGAGATTTTTATCTCACAATTCTAGCCTATAACTATATTGGACTGTTGGAAATGATTCCCTATCACTTTTGCATGCATATTAGCATTTGATTTGGATTGGATTGGCGAAAAACTCCAATTTTTAGCGTTTTGGTGAATTTTCTGCACTTAGGTCGTTCTGGCCATTTTTGATGCTCGGAGTTAGGTCGCTCGCGACCTAACCCTTGGGTCGCTCGCGACCTAACCCTTGAGTCACTCGCGAGTTAGCTCCGTAGGTCGCTGGGCCATCTAAATGCTTGTTCGGAGTTAGGTCGCTCGCGACCTAACCCTTGGGTCGCTCGCGAGTTAGCACCATAGGTCGCTGGGCCATCTAAATGCTTGTTCGGATTTAGGTCGCTCGCGACCTAACCCTTGGGTCGCTCGCGAGTTAGCACCATAGGTCGTTGGGCCATCTAAATGCTTGTTCGGTGTTAGGTCGTTCGAGCTTAGGTCGCAGGTCGTATGGACCCTAGGTCGTAGGTCGTTCTGGCCATTTCTAACGTCTTCGGAGTTAGATCGTATGGACCTTAGGTCGTAGGTCATATAGACCTTAGGTCGTAGGTCGTATTGACCTAGGTCGTAGGTCGCTAGACCCTGTCTCCTTAGGTCGCAAGACCTTGTAAGCCGTTAGGTCGCGTGACCTATATCCCGTAGGTCGTTGACCCCCTTAAGTCGTTAACTCGTTAACACGTACGGCTCTTAACCATTTTAGGTCGTGTGACCTTGTACTTAACTTAGGTCGTTAGGTCGTAAGACCCTAAGCCGTTTTCCATTAGGTCGCTAGTCCTCATACCGATAGGTCGCTGGACCTTAGGTCGTCCCACATTAGGTCGTTGCTGGCCTTAGGTCGCGTGACCTTGTTTAGACCGTAGGTCGTTAGGTCGTAAGACCTTAGGTCGCCTGACCACTTAGGTCGCTTGACCTATTCAAATGTTAGGTCGCGAGTTCCTTAAGTCGCTCATCTCTCTTAGGTCGCTCGCTTCGGCTAACTCGCGAACACCACTAGGTCGTTTGACCCCTTAGACCCCTAGGTCGCAACCATTAGGTCGCTCGACCCTATTCCTCTTAGGTCGTTAGACCTCATTTTGTCTTCATTAGGTCATACCGTTTTGGACGGGGCGCTGCCCCCTGGACCCCCGCGACCTGACCGGGCAAGTCGAACCCCGTAAGCGGTGGCGTTGCCCCCGCACCCCCACCTTGGGGGGTTTCCACCCCCCGTGGACCCCCCTCCGTAGGGGATCTTATCTGAAAAACATTGAGCTGATTTCCTTGGATTTTATTCACATCTCCGTATGCGATTTTTGAGACTGATTGTTTCTACAATTGCTTCTGTGTTTTGTCACTTTATAATATAAAGGTTTCAATACTAGTAATAAATATCAAAACTCTTTTAACAAACAATTTCAACTCTATTTTTAATAACAAAGCTCTTTTCTTGAACCGTTTTCCAATCTATTAGTATATACAAACCTTTACCTCACTCGGATGAGAAATCTAATTAAACGACTTAGTAAAACAAGTGGTATGAAACGCTTGCGTTCACTTCGTCGGTTAATTCTTGGACTTGTTCGATTGAACCTCTTGTGACAATTTTATTAGTGAAGATTTACAGTTTGTTCGTAAATATTTAAGTTAAGCAAGTGGTTATGGGACATGAAGCTAAACTTCTATATTTACTAGCTTAGTGTAATTGACACTTCTCGTTGATCATGACGATCATTCTGATGATTTAGACTAGCAACTGTGCGATGTCTCTTGTTGCGAGGTTAGACTAGACACCACTTGTGTGATTCCACTCACACATACCTTTTTTCTTTTTGGTTAATCTGGACCTTAATCTGTGTGATTCCATTCACACATGTGGGGTAGCTCCCCTTGGTCTTCGGACCGTCATGTGATAGGCCTCTTTCTCTTTTCTATGATTTCTGAACTTCTTGCATTGATTTCTATAATTTATGCCATTGACTTGTTATGAGTACAAGTTTGGGGTATGATGCCCTTTTCGAATCTTTGAGAAGATTCTTGTGATATTGATTATCTCTTATCGATTGATCTTCTGTTGATCATTATTTACATACTTATAGTGGTATGTCATTATGGATATTTTATGTTTATGCCATATCTTTTATGTTATATCATGTCATCTGATATTTATAGCTAGACTGACCCGTATATTATTTTCTTAAATAATACTCGGGTCAGACCGAGATGTTACAGGTGCTTCTGCTTGACTTCTTCCTAGGGATTCATCACTCTGACTTTTGGCTAACTGTTTAGATTAGCAGTTTTTGTTGTATACACTTGAGATATAGACTCATAGTTGTATTCTTTTGTATAGCACGTGTTGCTATTCTTTTGTATTATCGTGGATCTTACTGACCACTACTCTGATGTACATTTTCATGTGTTAGTTATATATTCATATCTTCTTCCGCCTTTGTGATATGGATATCTGTGACTGATTTGTGTTATGATTATTTCTATGTTTGTTTTCGAAGATTATTTATAGCCACCCTGTGATAAGCAATTACATGGATGGTCGCTCCTCAACAGCCTTATTCTCCATGCTAGTTGACAGCACTACACCGTAGTGTTCTTGGCTAGTGTGGGTATAGAGGTGAGGCGTCACAAAGTTAGAGGCTTTAAATGGCTTTAAAAGAATGTTTTAGGAAGAAATTATTATTTAATGGTTTTAAAAATTTTAAAAGAAAATATTTATTTAATTAATTATAATAGTAATTATTTTAAAAGGTTTAACTAGTCTTATGTTTTAAAAGGTAATTATTTAATATTTATACTTTATAGAATAACTTTTATTTTAAAATTTGTTTTGGCTTTAGTTTTATATGAGAAATTATTATAAATTTCATAACTGATATTTTAAATAAAGTGTTTTAAGTAGTTTTTATTTTAAATATTTTTAAAGTATATATTTTTTAATAAAGTGTTTAATTAGTTTTAATTTCAATGCTTTTAAGTATATTTTTAAAATAAAGTGATTTAAATTATTTTAAAATCTAAAGTATTTAGACTTGATGATTTCCAGTGGAAATAAAAAATATTTGGGGAAATTTATTCCGTGAGAGAAAGTGATTTGAAACTGTTTCAAAAGATTGAAGTGTAGAAAATATCTTGTGAAGATATTTTGAAAAATAAATAATTTTGGAAATTATTAATGTCTGATGATTGTTTGTAAGTGTTATTTGATAGTTAAATAACCGACTATCAATATTGGCCAATGCGCTGATCGTTTCGAAGAGACCGGGATCAAGATTGATTTTCTGAAAACCACTTCGATCCATTTTGAAAGTTTTCATGAGGAAGACAAGAGCTTGGATTCGAAGATGGAGCAGTGAAGTGTAAGGACTAATCGCTACTAATCCTGAGGGTGATTCCAAAATGGATGTAATAGGAATAGTGCCTTCAGTTCCGCTCGAGCCCAGAACAGACTTGTATAGACGAATGCTTTCAGAACATCGTCATGAGGACGGTAAGCATTCAAAGTGTATGTGTGCTAAAAAAAGGTAACGCATAACCTCGAGCCTCATCAACCGGGAATGGCTAAAACAGGGGAGGTGCACACAAGGCTAAGTGGCTAGCAACCAATTAGGGTAAGATCACTCCTGTCTAGATGTCCCATTATTTCGGCTGTGTGGGCGATTGCTAATCCCAACCGCGGGATGAACTTATTCGGACTATCCAGTAAGGGGTAGCTCCGGTCTTGTGTAGCAGGGGATCAGGGTGGATCCTCGGTACGGTGATCTAGAGCACGTACTGTGACGGACGGTACCCCAGTAGCCCTGCCATTGATGGAAATCCATTTTCCCTACGTGCCTTTACGGTTTTGTTTGTAGAACCTATTATGCTGGAATTTAATAATGTAACAATTTCGGCTATTTGAATAAGTATTTGTATATAGACACTACTATAATATCAAAGGATTTTATAAGAAATATTTTGGTTATCGTAAGGTAAAAACCCGGCATGTTTATTTGTGGCGTGGTCTTACGAGATATCTTTGAATTTCAAAATAATTTTGAAAACTTTAATAATCCAATTGAGTGTGTTTTCTCACACTGGTTTTCCAGACTAACTCGAGTATTATTTAACTATAATGCTTGTCAGACCGAGTATTATAGAGTACAGTTTTCTTTATGGAATGATGTGGAGCTTAGGAGATGAGCTGGATGGCGAGACGTGGTAAAAGCGAGCCCTTTCATTCAATTCTTCATTCTTTAATGATGCTTTCGACTACTGGACTCTCGCCATCTAGGGTGCAACACTCTACGTACTTGATGTATTTTCCGCTGGGCATAGTAAGCTATATATTCAGCTTGGGAGGACAAGTTATTATAACTGTCCAAAATATTGTTTATTTGTGTTGTTCTCTGATGATGTATATAGAAAACAATTACTGTTTCCTTTTGTATAAAGATCAGTCATTTATCTATTATATATTGTTTCACTGCGATTGTGAGATTCTGATTTGTTTCTATTTTTTCTTCTACCTCCTTCTTCTTTAATCCTAATGGTTCGGTTTTCCGGCATTCGATTGTTCGACGGTTGATATAGTGGATGTATTGATGTCGATTTTCGGGCATCGAAAAATCGGGTTGTTACAAGTTTGCTCAGCAACTAGACGGTAGGCAAGTAATTTATTACTATATAAATGGTTGAGTGCAACACTTATATTAAAGATTCATAATTTTCAATATATTTAATTGAGTGATATCGACTTATGAAATAATGCATTATTATGAAATACCATCATGATTCAAGTGCGAAACACATCAAAAATCACGATATATGTACTTTTATGTATGCATCTATTCCTTAAGTCTAATTAGGTTTCTTGTTGTTCCACCTTTAGTTTATATATTTATGTTATATAAGTTTTATTATTATAAAAAATTTATACTTTATTTAACTTATATAATATATTATGTATGTCATTATATTAATTAAATATTATTTAATTAATTTAATTAATTAACACTTTAATTAATCATTATATTATTCAATTGTAACATATTATATTAAATACATATGTTATAACTTTTATAGTAATACACATATATCTTATATATGTATTTTCACTAATTTTATTCATTTTTAATTAATTTATTTAATTAAACAATTTTAATTAAATTTTATTAATTTCGAAAATCCTTTTATACATACATGTACACTCATATTTTCTTAAACAATTCAAGGCAACATAACATGTATCATTTTATATTTTATACATGTATATATATTTAATTGATTGGTTTATTTAATTAGCTAATTTATTTTATTAATCTTATCAACAGATGATATTTTCGAAATTAATTATATAACATTTTCAAACATTTTGAAATTTTATATTGGAACTTTTACAATGTGTTTTATTTTAAATTTAACTTAAAACTTTTATTCTAGTTTTTAAAATAATTTGAATTATAACATTGATAATATTTTTCTTCTTTTATTTCAAAACAATTTTAAAATTAACCCAAAACGCAATTCAAATTGGGTCTTTTTTATTAGGGCATCCTTTGGGCTCACGTAACTATTCAGGACAGGCCAGTTGCCAAGTAGGATAAGGTGCTTGATTACCCAACATTCCAACCTAGACACTACCTTTCTTAGACACTCTATTAACTGGTTGTAAACTTAATTAGTTAGCCATAATATGATTAATTTAGATCGCTTATGTTATTTGGCAATGATACTATTATTGGAACGGGCCAGCCCGCAATGGAATAAATGGGTGAAGTTCAAAGAAAAAATTATTTTGCATCTTTGTTAGGCCTATGAATTCTAATTTATTTAAAGAATTTCTAAATTTCTTTTAAATAAAATCATTTTTATTTAAATTTATGATATATTTTTATTTTAACTTTATGTCATTATTATATTATAAATATAAATGTATAATATGCACATATATGTGTGTGCATGTGTAACTTAGCAATCCATGTAAGGTTTGACACGCTCATATATAAGTGCTAGGATTTACACCGCAATGGATTGTTAGCCCCTCTAGTATTCTATGCACTATAAAAATAAATACACACACATATGTGAATCAAATAACATGTATATACATATAACTATGCATATGTAAAATTTAATAATATATGTATGTGTATAGAAATAATAAATATAACGATAAATATACATAAATGCATGTTTATATACAAAATATATAATATGTATAAATATATAAATAATAAATGTTATAAAATTAGTGCAAGCCTATTGGAAGCTCAATGACATCAGGAAAAATTAACTTTTTTAATTTATAAAATAATTTTAAATAAATAATTATAAAATAAATTTAAAAACTAATATATATAAATAATAAATCTTATAAAATTAGCGCAAGCATACTAAAAACTCATGGCATCAAAAAATAATTATTTAATTTTATATTAATTTGAATAACCAATTAGAATAAATATAAAAACCAATTTAAATAATTATTAAAATTATTAAAAAGTCATTTTAGAAATCTGAAATTTATATAATATTGTTATACAAAATTTCATACTTAATTTCAAATTATTATATATATTTATTTTTTTATTTATATAATCAACTTCTAGTTAAATAAATAGTTTTATTAATATTTAAATATAAAATAATAAATATACATATTAAAATAAAGCTTTTTAAGCTGCCAAATTATTATTATGTAAAAGCAAATTTTATAAATTTTGAAATGTTTATTATGTGATTTTGATCTTTAGGATATAATTAATTAATTAAATCATATATAATATTATTTAATTAATTTTCTTTATTGTTTGGTTGTGAGCTTTAATACCAGCAAATATACAATTATATATATAATCATATATACAAATGCATCAATATATATTCAGCCATCTAATATGTGATAGAGCATCCACATATTAGATTCATCATTTATCGATCTAAACTTCTTATGAAATTAATTTATATTTGGGAATTAGAGACATACCTTTACCAAAGCCTATTGAATACATGTTGAAATGAGAATACGAGCTCCTATGAATCATATTCCAATTCTAAAGGTGCTCACTTTGAATTGGACCATCGTTTATCGAATAGCTTTTAATTTATTCGATTTGAGATTGAAAAATGGAGAAGAGGAGGGGATGAATTTCAACCAACAATAGAGAGAGTGAAGGCTTCCAAAATGTTGTTAGGAGAACGAGGGTAATGATCTGTTTGTAGAGGAGAGAGTAGAGAGAAAAAGTAGGATCAAGATCCACTCTTACCCATTCTCTACCTCTTATCCTATCAAAAGCCAACCCAATCCCCCACATCATAGCTGCCCTCTATCTAGTCACAACATGCTCGAATTCCCCTTGACCATATGGGATTCAAAACCATTTCGAGCTCGAACAATTGTTATCGCATTAAATCCAACTTAAATGCGTATCGATATCATAAATCGATTAATATATTTATAACTATAATACACATATTTAATATTGTCGAACATATTAAATAAAATTAATATTTCATAAATATTAAATAACTTACAAATATTACAAATTAGTTAAATTATTTGATCAAAGGAGTATTCAACGTTTCTGTTGTATGACTCTTTAAGCGTAAATTTGGTCAGCTATTAATATCGATCTATTCAAATATTAACGTTCACACATCATTAAACATGTGTGTGACATTTTGACCAAATTATTTCTTACTTGGTTCCAGTAGAATCTAATTTTACTTTAGTAATCGTTACTCTATTGCGACTATTATTTACACTAATTCTCTTCGTCTAAACTATATCACCTTAGACTTCTAGATTTGATAATGGTCAAAATTCAAATATCGTCCATCTTTAACTCTATAGTCCAAACACAAAGTCTTCAATTCAATAATGACAACTATTATTGACTGAAATGCTTTGGCCAGAGACTTTGACTTTGAGTTGACTTCAGTTGACCGTGATACTAAGCTTGTATAAGTGAGGAGATGAATCCTTTATTTAATAGTGTTTCAGTTCCAATGTTTTTGCTCGACCCAACTATAGTCATTAGATGGGCGTCATAGCATGATTTAACTATAATCAAAGCGGAGCTTCCACATTGAAGATCAACAATATTCTTAAGAGAACTGTGTAATCTTGTCGCATCGATATTTTCTATTTGACCTTAATAATACTACCAATAAAATACTATCGAACGAGTTATTTCGTAGTTATCCAATAACTATCTGTATAACTCTTTGGTGCCCCAATAGTCATGATTAATATACTGCCAAACATTTAGAGACTGTCACATACTCTACTCTCAATGGATGCATCGACGTCCAGTCTCTATACATCTTGATAGAGAATATTTAAAACGGTATGTTTATTTCATTATAATAAATCACTCGTGGTTACAACGTATGGTAAGTACTATCATAAAACATACTATTTATGGATTTTCTAGTAAATATACTTTTAATTAAATTAATTAATCAATATAACATATTATATCAAGTACATAATAGAAGGAAAACACCATTTATTTTGAACAAGATTGGTTATCAGGTTGGATATATATATAACAAATGACATAATTTCCCCGAGGACATATGCCTAACTCTATCACCACCCTCATTCTATAATAGCCTTCAAAAGAATAAGATTTGCATATTTACCTGACAATATCATCCCATGAATTGAGTGCAACATTGAATTGTAGGGAGGAAAAGAATTCAAAGGTCGTTATATTATACCAGCAAGTGATTCACAAGCATGGAAAAACATTATCCTAATATAGAGAAGTTAGAATATTGCTTACTAAAAAGGCCTAGGAAATTAATACCATATTTCCAAGCTAATTCAAAAAGGGTGTTAATTGATCAACCCTAAAGATACCTAAGTCTTGGGGAATTGTATGACCGTAATACACCGCCCCAAGACTAGGAATGGTTATTATAGTGGAATATTGAGATGAGTTAGTACGAGATTACATCTCATACAGGAAAGCTATTTGAGGACAAATGTTAATACTTTCATTATTGAATTCGTTATCTAGGATGACGAAATAGAGGAAAAGATGGTGGAACTATTGCAGTGGTAGTTGTATATGGACGTTGCATCCAATAACGAAGATTTTAGAGTTATAATAGCTTTGGTAACTCCAAAAGGTCAACATGCTAACCCTGTTAATTCTAAGTAAAAGATCAAAACAATAAAATCCAAAGGCTTTCATTAATCAAAACCTTGCTGTTGATAAGCACTTTTAGGAAAATGTTAAAATAACCAACAAACAATTAAAGGAAGATCATGGATAAAAGGCACATCCTAGAAATACATGACATTAATAACATGATAGTAGAAGATATCCACTGGTTAATATGCCATGTGTAGTCATCGTATAAAGCAAAGAAATGGATATAGAAGCATAAACAAATAACACGTCATTAATCTACGGAGGCTGAGTCAACTATGCTAGATGAATTCCAAATATCATCAATGCAATGACCAACTTCAACAAGGTTTGCCTCACCATCGATCCGCATGCATTCCATTTTTATAGATAGGCATGCATCTAGAATAATCAAGAGAGAAACCATTCCCTAAACATAAAAATAATGTATTTTTGTGTGTCAGAATTTTCCTAAAAACGTTATGTCTTATCAACCATAATTTTTGATCTCTTTACTTATTTGGCATTTGCATTTTCTTTCCACCAATTAGTCTTATTCCAACATTCCGGACCTTCTGTGCCATTTTAGAACCAAAGTCTCAAACCAAAACCTTGCTTTTGGTCTTTGGTTATTATTGTGATAAACAACCATACAAATTAGAGGTGTTGTTTATGATAATAATAGGGGAGTTGATGAAGGAGATGATGATGGCAACCTCAAGTGTAGCGTTGGATCGCAGAGATATTGTGAGGCTTGGTTGATGGTCAAAGGTGATGTAGTGATGTGATGTACTATGGAATTGGGAAGAAGAAGTGTACTATACTATGTATCGCTACATTATATTAGCATTTTATGAATTGACTTTTTTTTATAAAGTAGATGTACATATCAAGATATAATGTTATTTATATACTATGTTATATTGGGTTTGATATAGCCAATTAATATTGTAAGTTGATGTAATCAGATATTATTTATAATCCTATGAGACAATTTTGCATAAAATATGTAAGGCAACCTGGGAATTTCGGTTAGGTAAAAATTAACGCTCTTTTATGTAGTATTTTAACATTTGGTTCTAAATAACATTTTACATTATTATTATTATGATTATATAACATATTTATGTTTTAATGGTATTTGTTATAACAACATTTGAATTGTAAAATTGAATATATCATATTATATTTAGTGCCACATTCTATTAACATTTCTTTATATATTATGTTGTTTTATATTTTTCTATATGGTATTCGGACATTTAGTATCAAGTATGATTGTACATTATTATAACATAGCATTTTATGTATTTTTTCTACGGCATTATTTGAATTATAAATTCAAGTATAATATTATATATTTCAATGATACCTTCTACTAGCATTTTGTTATTTGTTTTATGTTGCTTTTCCATATATCATTTAAACATTTTGTTTTAAATAACATTGTACATTGTTATTATGTACTTTTGTGTTTTAAATCTAGTTATATTTGTAATGTAGAAAGAGTTTTTATAAAATTATTTTATGTAGCATTTCGACATTGGATTTGAATATCTTTGTGCATTTTTAATATATAACGTTTCATGGTTTGATTATACACTATAACAACATTTCATTTTAAGATTACTTCTACCAGTATAATTTTGAATGGTTTTGAACAAAATATTTCATTTTATAATGCTATCTTATAGAAGCATTTCATGTTTTAATGCTACTTATAATACGTCTTGCGAATTAAAAAATCAAGTACAATATTTCATGTTAGGTTAATTCTATTTAAGTACGAAAAGTTACTGAGTAGGCCCCCTTCAACAAAACTGAAAAAACCACTATACCTATATTTATACCGAGTATACTTATCTTATTGTTAAAAACTTCCCTTTATATTCTTACCTGGTAAAACCTAATCCATAAAAAAAATCGTACGAAAAACTACCCCACATGCGAGAAATTTTTTAACTTGCGCATCTCACTTGCATGGTTGTTCTATATATCATACATTTCCACTACGTGATTTTCCACTCAATCACTCAGTCAATATTATGTGAACTGCACGTTTTCCAATTAAATAAAAATCAAAATAACATAAAATTCATGTTTTACATTTTCCGTTAGATTTATATTTTCATCATCATAATCCATCAATTCAAGCACAATATTTGAGGTTTATTGGATAAGAGAAATATAATAAGGAAAATATGATGAGAAATAAAAGAATCGGTGAATAACATAAGTGCAATTTGTCATAGTTTTTTTAATTTCGAGAGACTACTAGACAACACTACGGATTTAAATAGAATTAGCCCCCTTCATGTTATAATGTTTGATTGTGGTAATTTTTATGTTCTGATTAATATAATGTTATTCTATAATACCTTTTGTACCGGCTACCAGGCTTTTGCTGTTGATGGTTAAGGGGTAAAAGGAGTGAAATAGACTGACAGTGGCATGCTATCAAGTATGGCGAAATTAATAGCCATTTTTGTTTTGGACATTATTAAAAGAACTTCACTTTTGCGTATAAGGAAGTTTTCAAAGGGGGCCCATCAAATTTTGAGCCGTTTTAGAAATGACCGTTATTTTTAAAGTAGAGTTGAAATGGTATGTAACGTTTGTAATTTAAGGATTTTTTAGAATTGAAATTGTAAGGTGGGACGGTAGTTATGGAAGTGATTGAGACTTGCATTGGTCCCAAAAAAATAAGAAGTTTGGAAATCTTGATGGCTTATTTGTAAAGCTGGATAAGTATATTCTAAATTTATCCCTTTAAACTAATTATAATGCTATTTTTTCCTTTTACGCGGAAGGTATCCTTAGTAGAACACAACATTGTGTTACAAATAAGAACACTAACACTGAGTCCGTGGTAGAACACAACATTGACATCAATGCAAAAGCAAGAACATGGGCACAAATCACCGTAATAAAATGCTAGGTAAACAGGCATTCGACTGGATGAAGAATAGGGCATTGACTTCAGTACAGATGCTATCCTTTCTTCGCTGCCCACCCAATATAGCGTATTTAATTAATAAATCGGTGCATTGAATTTCAATCCATGAATCAAATTTAGTCTCTACTATATTTTATTCATCCATTTCTTTGTTGTTATCCTCGTTATGTAACGCCTTTTATAACCTTTACTGATTACTGAATAAGCTCTCAAAATCTAAAAATGGATGATTCGCCATTGACAAGAAGAGCGTCAAGCTTAGAAAATAAATACTTAAACGCAGTTCTAAGCAGTTTTTTGCCTGCTTTTGGAACAAGGGTTGATGATGAAGCACATCCACAGCTCAAAAAATATATGATTGCACCTTACGATCGCAGATACAGGTATTCATTCTATTATTATTTCCAGTTAGTGGGGTTTATTGCCGACATGATTTAGAGCTATACCTGCTTAAAAAGCTGAGGTTTTGACCCAAATCTAATCCAATTTGACATGACTAAGGAAACCGATTTTGTAAAAGTATAAACACACTCATGATTGGTATGTTTATCTTCTATGCCCAATATATGTAAAATTAAGAAAGTTGACTTGATCAGGTGGTGGAAAATGTTTCTTATAGTACTAGTCATATACTCAGCTTGGGCGTGTCCTTTTGAAATAGCTTTTCAGAGAGTTGGGTCTGGGTCATTCATGATTGTTGATCTTGTAGTCGATGCATTCTTTGCTGCAGACATTGTTGTCTCTTTCTTTGTAGCATACTTGGATTCATCCACTTACTTACTTGTTGATGATCGTAAAGAGGTTGCAACTAGGTATGTTACATTATTGATATGCATCTATTGTTCTCTATAAGCACTGAAAATTTGATATGATGTCCGATTGGAACTGATATTTTGAATTTCAGATATTTGATGACTCCCTGGTTTGTAATGGACTTGGTATCCACCATACCATTTCAGGTGATATATGAGTGTTTTCATGGTAGGAAGCGCACCTTTTTTGGATATGTTGAGCTTTTAAGGCTTTGGAGACTAAGGAGAGTTAGCAATCTATTTGCAAGGTGCCTAATGGAGTAGCTTTTTACATATGTGGATAGGACTATAGTGTGTTTGACTATGCTTATTTTTGTCCAAAACAGCATATCTAAAGCTCATAGACAGGTGAAAAGAGCCTATACAAAGCTTTTAGGATGTTCAGAAATTTATATGAGCTAGAAATTAAAACCTTTTGACAGACAGTAACCAAGTTGTCCACTTATTTCAGTTTAAAAGCCAAAAACATAATGATGCCTCTTAGCTTAAAAAGCCTTATTAAATTGCTAATTATGATGAAAACTTCACATTTGAATGGCCAATGAATTGAACTACCCAAATTACCTTCAATTGTTCTTTTGTGTTCTTATGTACTTAGTTATCTAAGCATTGTGTAGTATATATAAAACACTGCCATATGGAAAACTTATTCATTTATGTACTTAATCATCTATGCATTAAGTAGAACACTGCCGTATGGAATATGGCATGTTTGCATAATCCGTTTTCGACTCAAGTAAGCCAAACCTTGTTATGTATGCAGGTTAGAGAAAGACATAAGGTTCAGTTACTTCTGGACAAGATGTGTCAAACTGATATTTGTGAGTACACACACTGATTCAAACCAAACAAAAGAAAATGCATAATTTCAAAAGATGATAAAAAGTTAATGCTAAAATTTTGTTGCAGGTAGCTATGTTTGTAGTACACACGGTAGCATGCACAAATTACTGGTTAGCAATCAACTATAGACATAAAGAGCGTACTTGGCTTGGACATGTTCTAGGTGAAAACTTTGAAAATCGAAGCATGTGGCTGTGTTATACGTATGCCGTGTACTGGACTGTAACCACTCTGACCACAGTTGGTTATGGAGACATATACGCAGGAAATATTGGGGAAAAAGTGTTCAATATTTTCTTCATGCTCTTTAACATTGGATTTACTTCTTACATCATTGGTAACATGACCAATCTTATCGTGCATGGAGCTATACGGACATATCTCTTGGTGAGCTGTCCTCTATTACCTTTTTATAGTATGTATATAATCGCATATATGTTTTACATTTCTTTTATGTTTGTAGAGGGATAATATTCGTGAAATTTCACGATATGCAACCAAGAATAGACTAACTGAAGGACTAAGAGAGCAATTAATGGCACATGTGGAACTAAAATATAGAACAATTCAATTACAACAAGATCAAGTACTTGCTGATCTACCAAAAGCAATAAGAACAAGCATCGGTTGTCATTTATTTCAAAATTTAGTTGAATCAACCTACCTCTTTAAAGGCTTTCCACAAGACTTCATTATGGAGTTGGTAACGTTTGATCCTTCAAATTTTAGTAGCTTCAGGGAAAATTCAAAGAAACTGCTCATAGTTCTCTTTTTATTGGAGTTCTGTTGCAGGTTTCTGAATTGAAAGCGGAGTATTTCCCACCTAAAGTTGATATAATTTTAGAAAATGACATCCCGACCGATTTCTACATCGTCGTAGCAGGAGAAGTGGTATGAAATATCTCAATTTGTTTACTTGAGTTTGCATAGAGAAGTAGAGTTTTTAAATATAACCCTGAACTTGCAGGATGTGGTGAAAAATTGCAATGGATCGGAAAAGGTATTCTTTTTTTTCTTAGTTTCCAAATTTAATTACACACATTATACGATGAAGAGGAATTTTATTGAGAAAGGCTACTGAATAATGATTATTGTTCAAGTTAACAAGCTAAATTGAGCACAAAAAGGTTATAATCTGTGACAGCTTCGTTTTATTTAACCAAGTTTACGCAATAAATACAGTTTTTGGAAAAATTGGGAAGTGGTGGCATGATAGGTGAAATTGGAGTAATGCTAAATATACCACAACCATTTACAGTAAGAAGCAGAAGAGTGTCCCAGGTTTTACGAATAAGCCATCCACATTTAAGCAAGCTTGTTCATTCCTATATGGATGAGGGCCTGAAAATCAACTCCAATTTTCTTCAGGTTTGACTCTTTCTTTGTAACATAGCAAGGTACTTTTATACATGAGCTCTGAGCTTTTCTATTTTCAGCATCTGAAAACTCTCAAGCAAGATGTTGTAGAGGAGATGCCATTTGTGACTGAAATTTTAGAGGGTGTGGAAGAGGTAGTACATATAGCTTTGTTATCTTGTATTATGTAATACATCATGGTACATAAAAGACTATTGTACTAATAATCATTTTAAATTACAAACAGAACTTGGGACAAAGTGCGGGATATGATGCACAAAAGAACTGTGACTACACAAATGTAAACAACGATTGTAATACATTCTCGCAAGGTAAATAAAAGTTAAACTAGTCCGATTACTTTGATACAATGATTTAGTTCTAACCTTGATCAGTGGACGGTCAGTAAATGCATTTTTAATTTTGTAATTAATTTTTAATGAATTTGATGAGCGTTAATAGACATAAGGAACATTTTACTCCTTTAGATGATTCTGCATCTTGGATGTAATCTTTTTTTGCTTTTCTTTTTTCTTTTCAAGGTTCTTCTTTTACCCCAACCACAAAACCCTATTCAAATAGTAGTGCAGCGAAAAGGGTAGTAATTCACGGACATCATCCAGATAAATCTTTTAATAAAGAAGGCCATGCATATAAAAGACTGATCAGTTTACCCAACTCTATTGAAGAGCTACTCGAAATTGCAGGTAACGGACCGTTATATCAGAATTTAGTTTCTCCAGTAATGAGTGTTTTATAGTAAATTTGTGGGTGCAGAGAAAGAATTCGGGAAAAAAGCGAGCAAGGTGTTGACGAAAGATGGTGCATTAGTCGAAGAATTATGTATTATCAGAGATAATGATCACTTGTACATATGTTAATAGATATTTAGAAACAGGATGGCCAAAGTACTTCTGTTTTTATTGTTGAGTAGACATGCTAGTAAAAACTTTCATAATGCTAACAAGGATTGCTTGTTATAAAAATAAGTCTACTAGTTTGAGGAATGTATTTTAGTTAAAATGGTAGATTGAAATTTTTTTTGGAGGTTTACCACATATATGCAGGCCCTGCCCTGGCCTAAGACCAGCATGGCAGAGGCGGCGGCGGCGGCCGCCTTGGGGCATTAGATTTCAAGACGCTCATGTTCCGTTCAGAACTGATTTTTTGAATGCTATGTGAACCGTATCAAAATAATTTCCGTCTCAATTATTTCTGATCAAGATGTCTTGTTTAACTATGTTTCATGGAAGAGTTTGGACGAGTTAATAAAGACAAAGAGATTATACACGTCTTATTCTCTACGATGGATGAACAGGTAGAGAAGATAGAGAGGATGAATCTAGAAAATTTGTTGTGAGCAAGTTTACTTGATTTTGAAGGCTCTTTGGAAGATTATCTTCCAGCGGTAGTTTTTGCATATAACAAAATATCATGTTAGCCTATGGATTAACGTAAGGATGAATCCCTTTGGAGCTTTGTAAGGTTGAGCATGATTCGATGTGTTGGCATGATGTAACGACTTGTACTTTCGGGTACATGTCTTTCCATGTGTTAACCTTAGTTTGACATATATGCAAAGTCGTTAAAAGGAATTCAATTTCCATTATTAATTTGTGTGGGCACACATGCATGAATCTTTATAGCAAAGTATTTAGTCGATTGTAGTTACGAAAGAGTTCGTAACCATGAGTATTAAACCATGAGTATTAGATCACATTAAAAAACATTTATTCTTAAATATTCTTAGTCAAAAGGTGTTTTATGAATGAGATATTGATATCGATATTGATATCCTAGTTAAATTAATGTACGTAACGGTTTTTGTAAGATGAAGGGTAATTTATTCATGAACGTTAAGGGCAGTAAAGAGTTACGTACTTGTGGTTATTAAGAAACAACTACAAAACTACTTACCAAGTATATTCCATATGTTATTATATCTAACTCGAATAAAAAATTTCACCAGATGATGTATATTAGTCTTTCGACTTGAGAGTAAGTGAATCTTATGCGTTAATACCGTACTTTGATCACGGACAATCACATGACAATGGCCTGTCTTACGTCATTGGTTCGTTGTATGTTAAGACACATAAAGTGAGACACTACATAAGGACTAATTTTTTTAAGATTATTTTATGTTGTATTTATCATTAAACATCGTATTTGCACATACAATATATAAGCACTAATAGTATCATATGGTATACAATTATATATGTTACCCTAAAAGATATGAAATATAAAATGACGCCGTACAAATGTAATCATACAGATTAATGGCCACATATCCTATGTATTTTAAACATCTCATACACAATGTGTATATATTCTTAACATGTCATAATATGTGTGTGTATGTCTTATCATTTCTAGTTACTAAATTTTTGTAAAATATATCATCATTATTTTTAAAAAGGCCCACGGTCAAATTTTTTTAAATATATTTAACACACAGATATGGCAACGATCGGCTACAATTTATTTCTTCTACACCTCTATTTTTCCTTGATTTCAACCACACATTCTGACTTTAAATTATAGTTTCTCACTCCTATTACTTGTATATTATTTAAATTGGAATGTATGATTGAAATCAGATGTGAATAGAGGTGTAGCCAATCCTAACCCTCCCTATTTAGCACCATTTTTCAGCCTTCTAATACCAGCCATAAGTTTATATTTAAATATTTGTTCTTTCCCTCTCCTTTCACATGAATCAAATATTTTAATATAAACTTGTGGTTGATATGTAGGAGCTACAAATAGTGCTAAATAGATGGAGCTATTGATCCTACCTCATACACACACATACAAACGTCGAACAAAAATATTAATTATTTTTAATACATACACATATGCATGTATATCGGCTTCATATTCAAATGGAAAAAATGGCGAATGCTTCTTCTCTTTTCGTTCTCCTAAACCTTTGGTTGTCGCGCGTTCATCTCCTATTACAACTTTGCCTTGCTTTTCAATTATCGTTCTGACCTTGTCCTGTGAGAAATGCGGATTAAGGATCTTAAGGCTAGCATAAACACTAGAGGGGGGTGAATAGTGTTTTAGAGAATTGTTAAATCTTTTTGAGTTTTTGTTAATTTAAACACAAATGTGTGCAATATTCAGACACAGATATGATCACAGAATCAAACACAGATGAAAATATAAAGTAAAAGCAGTAAATGAAAGAACACGCCGGATTTTATATTGGTTCGGTATTACCCTACATCCAGTCCCGCACACAAGTACGAATTTCCTTTCAAAAACAATCTTTACAATTACACCCTCGTTTCAAGGCAACGAGGTACACCCTCCAGAATCACAATCATTTGGGTAGAGATACTTGATTCACCGGGCAACAAGTTCACCCAATTGATTTCCCAAGGCTACTATCACACCTTATCTCGCTTGATCGATTTTCAAGGCTACAATCACACATTTTCTCGCTAAGTTGATTACAAAAAGCCTATAACTTTGAATAGCACTGAGGATCTTGTTGAGATAGTGACAGAGAATCAAACCAGAGATAATCTAGTTAGATTCAATGTTGATTTCGGCAGAGTAATGGTAAGAATATGTATATATAAATGTGGAAGAAGAAGAAAAGGAGTGAAAAACCAGAAAATATATGTTAAAATTCGTTGAAACCAATCCCTATTTATAGAGGAACAACAGTCATGTCCATTCGTGAAGAGTTATGACGAATAAAGACTTCTTTTGAAATTTAAATTTTGAACTCAACTGACACCATGTCGACATGGGGTACTTGAGCATGTAGACATCCAAAAGGGATTTTTGGTGTTTGGATTTTCTTTGAAAATAACCTTATCTTATATTAAAACTATTTTAAACTTTATAAATATACTTGACTATAATTAAAATACATAAGTAAATGTAAAGAATAATATATATAGAATTTTACTATAATTTTATATTTATCTAATTATAAATATTTAAAATTTAAATATATTATATTTAAAGGATAGTTTAAAATCAAGAATAATTTGACTTCGAAATTAAAGATGATTTTGATGCTAAAAAAAAATTAAAATCAGGACAGATGTTTTTGATTTTTTTAAAAGGAAGATTTTGAAATTATTTTGAAAACAAGATATAATTTTGAAAAATCATTTTGACTAAAAAGTTAGCGGATACAAAACAATGTTCCACTAGATTTTTTGTAGGTTCCATACTACTTAGGGTTCCATCCCTTTAGCAGGCTCGAAGTGGATTCCATTCCACGAATAAATTGGATTTTAAGATGTCAGTGCATTTCTAGGAGTTTTAACAAATTTTTTAAAATAAATTACTTGAACTCTTGATAATCTTGAATCTCTATACCGTATAGTCTTCATTCTTGTTACCTGCATGGTTAAATCCTGCATATACATACATATCTAAACTTATACTGTTAGTATTTATGTTTTATAATCTATTCTAAGGTTGTTGTCATCAAACCAATCATCTCACGGACTAACAATCTCCCTTTTTTTGATGATAACAACCTTTATTTATAAAATATTACTTCTATCCTAATAACTCCTCCTTAATCTATGCCTAACTACCCTATTTTATACTTCTCCCCTTTTGTCATCAATAAAAAAACTAACTCTAAAGTATATAACACCAAACTATATAACTCCCCCTAAATCTAATACTCTATGACATGTGATTATAATTATAGTGTTATCATAAATAATCAACACTTAGATCTAATAATAAACCTAATCCTAAACTACTAATTATTCTAAGTATATAATAACCATATAGTTATATTTATTAATAGGGAAGAACACATATAAGAATACAATTTATTTATTAATCATATAGTTATATTTATTAATAGGGAAGAGCACATATAAGAATACAATTTATTTATTAATCATATAGTTATATTTACATTTTCATGGAAAATGTAAAAAGGAACATACAACAACGGTAAAGAAAGAGAAGAAACTAATGCGTGTTTTTTAACATAGGAGATCTATGAATCGAACAGTTTGGATAGTGGAAACAGAAATTTCCACGTTGTTCGACAAGATTCCCATTTTTGTCAAAACACACTTCTCCAACGCAAACGACCTTATCGTCATCTTCCGCATGCATTTCTTCCATGGGTTCTTCTTCTTCTTTGCTGGCCTCTTGTTCTTGATCTCCTGAAGAGTCTTCATCAATCAAGATTGGGTTAGCATGATTGTCCATTAGAAATTTTTGCAAATTCCTAAGGATTTTGCCTTACCTCTCTTGTTCCTTGGCCATTCGAAGTTGCATTACTTGTATTTCAGTCATTAACTGAAGTGCATCCTTCAGAGAATCCTCCATTGTATTCACACGAGCGAGAGTAGTACGTTGAAATGGACCGGAAGTGGGAGAAGGAAACGAAAAGGTATAATTTTGTTTGATTTTTAAAAGGAGGCCATTGATTATTTGATTTGAGAGGATAAAACAAAGAGATTACAGAAAGAATGAATAAAATTTCGAAAATGAGAAGAATATATAACCAATTATTTTGAATTTTGGTGGGAAAAAATTTAAAAATAAAAAAAGTTATAAGTCGACATGGGTTGGGGGGTATGTTGACATGTTTCTTTAAATTTTTATTAATTGATTTATTTTTATTTAATTTTTAATTATACTTTGTTATTTATATTTTATATTTCAATTATTGAACAAATACCTAATTCTCTTCTTAATTTAGTAAATATAGATTCATTTAATGGTTTTGTTAATATATCAGCAATTTGATTCTTGGAATTAATATAATCTAGAGTAATTACTTCCTTATTTATATTATCTCTGAGAAATTGATGTCTTATATCAATATGTTTAGTTCGAGCATGTTGAGTAGAATTTTTGGATAAATTTATCGCACTAGTATTATCACAATAAATTGTTGATTTCGAAATATTTAAACCACAATCTTTTAAAGTTTGTTGCATATATATTACTTGAGAACAAGCCAAAGCAGAAGAAATATACTCTGCTTCAGCAGTTGATAAAGAAACTGTGTTTTACTTTTTACTAAACCAAGAAATCAGATAATGCCCCAAAAAGTGACAAGTTCCACTTGTACTTTTTCGGTCTGATTTACAACCAGCATAATCAGCATCACAGTAAGATATTAAATTAAAAGAATCATCTTTAGGGTAAAATAAGCCATAATCAGAGGTGTTTTTAACATATCTTATGATACGTTTTACGGCTTTTAAGTGAGTCTCTTTAAGTTGAGATTGATATCTTACACAGAGACAAACACTATACATGATATTAGGTCTACTAGCAGTAATATAGAGTAGTGATCCAATCATTCCTCTATATAATTTTTGATCTACATCTTTCGAGAGATCTTCTTTACTAAGGTACTCATTGGTTGCCATGGGAGTGGGTTTTCCACTCGCAGTAGTCAAGCCTAATTTATTAATTAGGTCTTTAGCATATTTTTCTTGACTAATAAAAATACCATTATCTAATTGTTTTATTTGTAATCCTGAAAAGAAATTTAATTCACCCACATGACTCATCTCAAACTCTTTTTTCATTATTTCAGAAAATTCTTTATTCATTTCAAAATTAGTTGATTCAAAAATGATATCATCTACGTAGACTTGTACTAGTTTAATATCATTTTTATTTCTTTTAATAAAAAGAGTATTATCTACTTTACCAATTTAAAATTTTGATTGTTATAAATATGATCTTAGTCTAACATATCAGGCTCTAGGAGCTTGTTTTAGGCCATGTAAAGCTTTCTTAAGTTTGTAAACATGATTAGGAAATTTTTCATTTTCAAAAAGTGGTGGTTGTTCAACATATACTTCCACTTTCACAAATCCATTTAAAAGGGCACTTTTAACATCCATTTAATATAATTTAAAATTATTATGATTTGCGAAAGCAAGTAGAATCCTAATGGCTTCTAATCTTGTTACGGGAGCAAAGGTTTCATCAAAATCTATTGCTTCTTCTTGAAGCAAAAAACCTTGAGCGACTAAACGTGCTTTATTTCTAACTACCTCTCCTAGTTCATTCATTTTATTTTTATAAACCCATTTAGTTCCAATTATAGTTTTATTTTCATGTCTAGAAACAAGTTTCCAAACATCATTTCTAGTAAATTGATTTAGTTCTTCTTGCATAGCCAAAATCCATGAATCATCAGTTGATGCTTCTTTTGGATTTTTGGGTTCAATAGTTTATATAAAAGCTACATTACTCATTTGACTTAGTTGATTTCTAGTTTTAACTATAGATTGCATATCTCCTAGTATATTTTCAATAGGATGATCTTTTGAAAGTTTAGTCCTTTTATTAGGATGATTAATTTCATTATTAGTTTCAGTTGACTTTTGATTTTGAGTAATTAAATCATCTTCATCATTTGTATCTTCAAATTTTTTGAAATTTTCATCGAATGACATATGCATTGTTTCTTCAATTGGTTAATTTTTAAATTAAATACTCTGTACGCTTTACTTTTATTAGAATATTCGATAAAGATACCTTCGTCGGATTTAGAATCAAACTTATCTAAGTTATCTTTAGTACTTAAAATAAAACATTTACTTCCAAAAATTTTAAAATAAGATACTTTAGGTTTCTTTAAGTGAAGAAGTTCATAAGAAGTCTTATTAGTTAAAGGTCTAATTAAAATTCTATTTAAAATATAACTGGCGGTAGCAACTGCTTCTGCCCAAATATTCTTTGGTAATTTACTGTCTGAAAGCATAGTTCTCGCACACTCTTGAATCGTCCTATTTTACGTTCTACTACTCCATTTTGTTGTGGAGTTCTTGGAAATGAAAATTTGCGAGTTATTCCCTTTTTATTACTGAATTCCTCAAATTTTTCATTTTCAAATTCACCACCGTGATGTATAATTTTTAATAAAATTGATTTTGAATACTTTTTGTAAAGTTCTTAAAACATTCAAAAGTATCACTTTTATGTTTCAAAAGTATTGTCCATGTAAATCTAGAATAATCATCTACAATTACAAAAACATATTTACTATGATTTATTGACAGAATTTGAGATGGACCAAATAAATCAAGGTGAAGTAATTCAAGAGGCTTTGAAGTTAAAATCATATATTTTAATTTAAAGGAACTTTTTCTAAGTTTTCCTATTTGACATGCATCACATAGACTATCTACTTTAAAATTCATTTTAGGGAGACCTTTTACTAGATCATGTTTTGATAGTCTAGATAAGAGTTTGTAATACAAATGCCCAAATCTCTTGTGCCAAATCCAAGGGTCACTTGTATTTTCCAAAAGACATAAGTTATCATTTGAAACTTTCATACTAAGAATATAAATATTCTTTTTTCGAACTCCCTCAAATATTATGGTTGAATTGTTATCTTCAATGCGACATTTATCTTTTTCAAATTTAATTTTATATCCTTTATCGCAAAGTTGACTTATACTTAGCAGATTATGTTTCAGATTTTTAACTAGCAAAACATTAGTAATAATAGGAGTTTCATAGTTACCAACTTTGCCAATGCCAATCACATATCCTTTTGAATTGTCTACAAAGTTAACCAGTCCTCCGTCTTTGTATATTATATCATTTAACATATCTGTATTGCCAGTCATGTATCTAGAACATCCACCATCGAGTATCCATTTGTCCTTTTCGATCTGCACAATTTGTCCATTGTGTATTAATTCCTCAATAGCCATAAAGCATGATACTTGCACATCAAACAATTTTGGTAGACAACTTGAATTTTAACATTGATTATATGCAGACTCAAAAGACAACGATGATCTGAATATTTCTAAACTAGTATTAACAAACATAGCCATTTTAAAAAAAATTCAAAAATCAGATTATGAAACTTTGAAAACCTTGCTCTGATACCAAATGTGAGAAATGCGGATTAAGGATCTTAAGGCTAGGATAAACACTAGAGGGGGTTTGAATAGTGTTTTAGAGAATTGTTAAATCTTTTTGAATTTTTGTTAATTTAAACACAAATGTATGAAATATTCAGACACATATATGATCATAGAATCAAACACAGATGCAAATATAAAGTAAAAGTAGTAAAGGAAAGAACACACCGGATTTTATACTGGTTCGGAGTTACCCTACATCTAGTCCTGCACACAAGTACGGATTTCCTTTCAAAAACAATCTTTACAATTACACCCTCAATTTCAAGGCAACGAGGTACACCCTCCAGAATCACAATCCTCTGGTAGAGATATTTGATTTACCGGGCAACAAGTTCATCCAATTGATTTCCCAAGACTACAATCACATCTTATCTCGCTTGATCGATTTCCAAGGCTACAATCACACCTTTTCTCGCTAAGTTGATTACAAAAAGCCTATAACTCTGAATAGCACTGAGGATCTTGTTGAGATAGTGATAGAAAATCAAACAAGAGATAATCTAGTTAGATTCAATGCTGATTTCGGTAGAGTAATGGTAAGAATATGTATATAGAAATGTGGAAGAAGAAGAGGAGTGAAAAACCAGAAAATATATGTTAAAATTCGTTGAAACCAACCATTATTTATAGAGGAACAATAGCCATGTCCATTCGTAAAGAGTTGTGATGAATAGACACTTCTTTTGAAAATTAAATTTTTAATTCAATTGACACCATGTCGACATGGGGTACTTGAGCATGTCGACATTCCAAAAGGATTTTTGGTGTTTTGATTTTCTTTGAAAATAACCTTTGTCTTGTATTAAAACTTTTTGAAACTTTATAAATATACTTGACTATAATTAAAATACATAAGTAAATATAAAAAATAATATATACACAAATTTACTATAATTTTATATTTAAATCTAAGTATAAATATAAAAGTTAAATATATTATATTTAAAGGATAGTTTAAAATCAAGGATAACTTGTCGACTTTGAAATTAAAGATGATTTTGAGGCTAAAAATATTTAAAATCCGGACAGATGTTTTTTATTCTTTTAAAAAGGAAGATTTTGAAATTATTTTGAAAACAAGATATAATTTTGAAAAATCATTTCGAATAAAAAGTTAGCGGATACAAAGCAATGTTCCACTAGATTTTTAGTAGGTTCCATCCTACTTAGGGTTCCATCCCTTTAACAGGCTCGAAGTGGATTCCATAAAAACGAATAAATTGGATTTTAAGATGCCAGTGCTTTTCTACGAGTTTTAACTAAATTTATAGTTAAAATAAATTACTTGAACTCTTGATAATCTTGATATCTTGAATCTCTATACTGTATAATCTTCATTCTTGTTACCTACATGGTTAAATCCTACATATACATATATATATATATATATATCTAAACTTATACTGTTAGTATTTATATATTATAATCTATTCTAAGGTTGTTGTCATCAAAACCATCATCTCACAGACTAACATGTCTAAGCCTATGAATGAAGATGCAACTGTTATCTTCCCTTTTGTAGCCCTAATCGAAACAATTCCAGACCTTTCTCTCCTTTCAATCTCAGGTATTGCTTCTCTAATGCCTACGTCTTTGGCTTTTAATGGAATGAATTCACTTGAGAAGAATGTTTCAACACCTATTGATTCATGTCATGATATTTTGTAGAAATTCGCCGATACACAATCAATACTTTCTTGTGTTGCAAACACTAGTGAAAACATGTTAAACCTTAACTTGCAATACATAACCACGCCGAACCCAAACTATGTTGGTCTTCCCTATTCACTAAACTTCCTAGTAACACTAGTGATTACATCCTAAAGAAGTTTAGCATCATTGAAGAGGATGCATTTATGATTCCACCCCATGATGTAATTGATGTTGGTCATGAATTTTAGAGAGACTACTTACTTGGATTTTTCCTTACATTCTAGCCATCCTTATAGCACAATTCGAAAAATTTGTAGGCGGCTGTGAAAATTAAATGATAGTCTAGGAGTTCACTATGATAACTATATGTTCTTTTTCCAGTTCACCATTCTAGAAGAAAGGCATCATATTTCAGAATCCGAACCAATTCTCATCTAAAGAAAGGCTTTTATTATCGCTTCATAGAGTCCTTCAATGGGCACATCTAGAGAATGCGTTCTCTTAATCCCAGTTTGTGCTTATTTCTCTACATCTACCCTTCAATCTTGGGGTGATACAGATTGGTTGGCTAAACTTGTTAGTGATTTGAAATGCCTTGATGCTAATACAGTGGCCAGAAGAAGACTTATCTACGCCAAAGTCATGGTCGAGATCAAGCCAGATAAACCCCTTCCTACCAAGTTGAAAGTTAAACCATAAAATGGGATTGTTGCAGTAGTTAATGTTTACTACAGTTGAAAGCTTGATATATGTGTTACTTGCCATTCTTGTGGTCATTTATCTGATAGGCGCAAACATGATCCTTCCTTGTATCCTATAGAAGAGTCATAATTGCCCATTCCTTTGAAGATACCTCTTCCAAGATCGACGATCATGAAAGGGGTACCCAATCCAAAGAAAGCCCCTTCTACTAGCAATCCATGGCCTTAATCTAAAGTCGATCCAAACCCAGTGATCCTGATGCATCGATCATCCTTCGTATCTTAGCCCTTATATTGAAACTTTGGTGAACAAACATAGGAACACGTTGATAAAGAGATTGTAACATCCCGAAAATTATGAATTTAAATTTTAGTAATATATTTTAACTTTTTTAAATAAAAAAAATTGAAAAGTTATAAAGGAATGAAATATGGATAAAGTTTAGTGTTTTTAGTTAAAACTTTTAAAAGAAAAAAAAATTGTTAATGTAAGTTATGATAAAATTTTAAAATTTAAATCGCATCATAATAATCTAACATTTAAGCAATGTAAACAAATAAACAAATAAAATAAGATAACAAAAGAATATGAAGGAATATAAAACAAGTTTGCAAAGAAAATAAGATAAAATAAAAACAAACTCTTACATTTGGCAAAATAAACAAAACAACACATATACATATATATAAAAAATAAAAAAATAAAACATTAGTTAATAACAAAATAAGAAGGCTGTAACATGAAAAGGGGGCATAAACATTTCACTACATACTTTCATTAAATGCAAGCATCTACAAGCAACATACTTCATTTAATGTTATTATTGCATAGCAGATCTAAAAGCATGGTTAGTTTTTTTTAATACTTCAACTTGTACTTGCTTTTCTGGACTCAGCTTACCCTTTCACCTGCACACCATCCTTCTTATATACATACACACATTCATATTTATTTCATCTCGTTCAAAACAAAGATAGTAAATAAAAGAAAACATCATATTTCATAAATTCAAAAGCATTCAGGTGATCAAAACAGAAAATAAAAAGAAGTTAAAAAAAACCAAACCAGAGAGGAGATTCAAATCTGCAGTTCAAAGGAAACCCATATAGTCTTTGTTTCAAACCTTTGTCAGGTGAGTGAACATCAACTTAAAGGCTTTAAGTTAACTGTAAAGATAATTCTGTGTTTTATGGCATTGTATATGTTATCTTTGAACATAGTTTGGTAAATATATATAGATATACAGGATACTCTGCAATTTGTCCTTCTCTGTTATGGGTTACAGGGTAGATTTCAATTCAAACTCCAGTAGTCTTCATCTGAATCATAGTAAAATTTCAGTTTTAAAAATCAAACAAGATAATAAAACTCAAATATGGTTTATTAAAAACAGATTTAAAACTCAAAGCTGTAAGATATCATCACTAAAGTTGTCTACAGGAAATCAAAAGAAAATGTGATGAACCCAAGTATTATGAAAAGCTAATTCAAATTCATAGCCTATATCCTTACTGCAAATCATGATTTTCAAAACAAAAGTGAAGAATTTTAGTTTAGTATTTAAAGGGAAATTTGCATTTGAATAAAAATTGAATTTTTACCAATTTCTTGTAAGTGAATCAATTTAAATTGCTGAAATTTGAGTTGAAGCAAGCCTAACCATTCACGATGTTGGGAAAAATACAAATTAATTTTTCTATTGTGTGAATTGGGAGTTTGAGATCAAACTAGGGTTTTAGTATCGAAATGTATACGGTCTGGAAACGCGATGTGTACGCCACCTCTGACGCATCGAGTTAGGGGATTTTGAGGGGAATGATGGCATGAGGTGTGGACGTGATGGTGACGAAGTTTGAGCTGCTCCGATGGTTGGAGCAACGAGGGCGAAGCGAATTTGTTGGTGAGGATGGGTTCGAGTTTCGAGCTGGAAGCTCGATTTCGTGGTGGGGTCATTAGCATTGAATTGATCATCGTTTTCGAATAGGGGAATGAAGCGCGATTTGTTGATGGTCACGATGGCCATCGGGGAGGTCGCGAACCACTGTGCACGTGCACGGTGGTGGTGATGTGCCAGTGAAAAAAAAAATAACAGGAAGAAGAAGAGGGACTCGCGAATGAAACAGGGAAGACTCCGGGTTTTTTTTTTGAAGTTGCCTGAGTTTCTCTCGTATAGTTCGAGTCCTTAAAAATTTAAGCTATCTGGTTTTAAAACTAGAAAGTTAAAAAAAAAAAAAAGAAGAAGAATGAAACAGGGAAGATGGATACGCGAACAAACAGAGAGAGACTCGGGGAAGAAATGAAAAGGGTCGAGTGTTTACTCGAGTGAACTGAAGATTTGCTCGGTTTGATTTTTGAAACCTGCAAACTAAAAATGCTGTGTAAATTGCTTAAACAAGTTTAAGTGGTAATTGCTGTATGACAATTAAATCAAGTTTCATTACAAGTTAATGAAATAAGTAAAAACTTAACAAAGTTTTCTGGATCTAATTTATATTTTAATCAAGTAATTAATATAAAACTAGTGTTGGAATTTAAATTAACATTTAAGTTCTCAAATTTGTAATAAATTGATTTCAAAAGTTTAAGAGAGATTTCTTTGTAAATATAAATTAGTGAATAATTTATATTTATTGATTATGAAAAAAAAAATTAACTATGAACTAATAGTTAATTAATTAAGTAATTTCGTTAAGAGTTAAGGATTAATCATTGATTAACTAAGAAATTAAGAAATCAATGAATGAATAATTAAGTTTTATTACGGTATTAATTAATGGTTATGAAAAGTAATTAAGAATGATTTGTAATTAAATTGATTAATAAACAATTAAGTATTTAATTAAATTTGTAATTAAGAATTTGTTAATTTTGAAACAATTTATCGAGTTAATTAAGATTTAATTTATTTATCCAAATTTTTATCATTGATTTAAAAATAATCATTTGGTAAATTTATTAAATCCCATTCATTTGGATTGGTAAATAATTAACTATTGCTATGCACTAGATTGATATTTCTGTTGTGACTGTGATACTATGTGATGCACTGTGACTATGATTTGTTCTATATTGATGTGAAAACCTTGTTGCCCGTAAAACGGCATTTAAACTTCGATGCGACAGGGAATCGGATTTCAGTTTTGTTATCCGAAACCCACATCGACTCTGTGAATATTTGTGAATGACATCCATATGTTTTAAAATTTGACATTCACTATTTGAATTAGCCGGGAAAGGACCTTTGTGTCATATAACCCATTTCGAATATGTGATTCGACGTTATGGATAGAAATTGAAGACCGGTGTTGAAGACCGGGTATTTGCGAGAGCGATAGGATGATCTGTCGATTGACTCTGCACCGAGTTGCTCCGGTATAGAGTTCTCCATATGTGATGGGGAATCCGATCAGGATTGTGGATATCCGGATTTCAAGGACTTCTTTGGAAGTGCCTTCGGTTCTGTTCGAGCCCGGAACAGACTTGTATGGATAGTATGTCTGACATTATAAATTGAGATATAAAGCCGATTTCTTTCAAATATATTTCTATTGGTGGCGGAGAATTTATTCTTTTAGCTTAACACCCTTCTCTGAGACGTACGAGCTCAGAGGTTATGTAGTTGAAGGTTATCAGCGATATGTTCCCAATTTGGTAATGTGACATGCTGAGTGTTGCTGTGAAATGATCATCGTGTTGATTATTTGTGATAGGATCATTTGTTTGATCGTCTATCTTTGTGATCATTTCTATGATCATTTGTTGACCCAAAGCACGGCTTTTGTATAAAGTGTGTTTTTGTGGACGTGACTTCGTCGGACCTCACACCCCGAAATGGTCGAAACAGGAAAGATGCAGCAAGGTTATTGGGGGTAGCACCCCTTAGGGTATGTACATTTCCTTCTGGATAGAAGTTGTATCATGGTATGGAGCCCAGATACTTAACTTATGTTGATATCGCAGATATATATATATATGATTTTGTGATTTGTTGCTGGGGCCCCGGTTAAAGGTTGGTTACGACCGGGAGATGGCATACTCGTGTCAGTAGTTACCCAGTTAGGGGTAACCCGGCCTTGTGTTGGCAAAGATCCGGTTTGGTTCTCGGGGACGTCCTTCCAGAGGCGTTCTTATGTGGCAATGGGAAGTTCCTTTGCCTGACCATTTGTTGGAAATCCAAAGAAACAATACGAAACCCTGTACGGTTTTAGTTGTAGAACCTGCCATTTACTTATGGTGGCGCCCCACTGTTTAAATGGTAGCTATAGTAGGCATAGTTCGGAATGTCTATGCTGGCTAAGATTTATATTCTACTTTCGAAATGATTTACTTCACTATGCACTAGTAATAATATCAAAGAATTCTTTTCTCGTACCAAGCATATTTAACTATCATAAGAAGAAATCTCCTCCAATTCTGCATTTGCATTGTGTGTGTGGCGGGAGGTCTTATGGTAGTTCCATTTTTAAAAGCATTCCGAAAATTCTTTTATAAATCTTGTTTTATTTAAATGCAACTGTTTTTGTTTACTCATACCAGTCCCATGACTGATCCGGAGTTTATTGTTTTCTTTCCTAAACTATGGGTGCCCATTATTTCCACACGGGCAGCCTAGTAGCAGGTTTCTATATTTTGGAGTAGCAGTATTTTGGAGCTCTTATCTTGGAGCTATTTTAGGAGCTTTTGGAGATTACAGGTGTTAGCTTTTGGGAGTTCGTAATCATCTCTCTCGTTTGAGAATTTTTGGATATATGATCACTGTTGTATTATCATGATGTTGTATTTGGAGTTGTAGTGTATGTATTATGTACTCTGTTGTAGTATGGATATTATGTTGATGTTGTAACAGTGATGTTATTTATGATATCGATTCTGTTCCGCTGTTTTATATTCATCTAATTGTTGTTATAAGCTCCGGCGATGCGAATTTGATGTCGTTTATTGGACATCGAGTTTGGGTCGTCACAAATTGGTATCAGAGCTGTTGGTTGAGTAAGAACTTTAGCTACGGAGTATAACACATTAGATGGCTCATTAGAGATAGGGTGAAGTATACCCTAGAATAAGTATAATCAAAATTGAAACTTTGAAGTTTCTTAGTCTATTTCTTTTTACTGCTGATATTCTTTAAGATATTTCGTCTGCATATCTAAATCAATTTTCTTACTAATCTCAGACAGTGAAAATGAGTGGACGCAGAGGAAGAATTAGGGGTCAAGGCAATGCTGCAGCACCAAATCAAATTCCCGCAGCCGCAGAAGCAGTAATAGAAATTCAGCAGCAGCCGGACTTGGCTGAATTATATAAGAAATTTGAAAAGCTTGGTGGCAAACCATTTATTGGCAAAGAGTCAATTATTGACGCTCAAGCTTGGGTAAGATCGTGTGAAAAGATTTTTAAAGGGCTAAAATTGCAGGATGAGCAGAAAAGACTTATAGCTTCTTGGCAACTCCAAGGAGAAGCTTCAGCTTGGTGGGAAACTATCATTGTAGATGAACCCGAGGAAGAATTTACTTGGGATCGTTTTAAGGAAGTGTTTGAGAAACGTTACATGCCATCGGCGGGAGTTTCCAGAATGTATCAGGAATTTCTGGATTTGAAGCAAGGAAGTTTGTCGTTTGAAGAATACTTGAATAAATTCAGTGAACTATCTCGGTTTGGCCCGGAATTGCTAAATACACCTCTGAAGAAAAATGAAAGGTTTATCCGGGGAATGAACCAAAAATATCATGGAAGAATGACAGGTCATGTTAAAGAATCTTTTTCGGATTTGGTAGATATGGGGTACAGGTACGCTACTCTTGATATACAAGAAGCAACTATGGAGAAAGGTAATTCAGGTAGTCAGAATTATAAAAAGCGAAAATTCGGAGGCAAGAAACCTTGGCAAGGCAAAGAGAAGAAGAGGAACATTCTAGGAAGTGCAACAGAAAATGTCACTTGTTACAACTGCAAAGAGAAAGGCCACTATTCAAATGACTGCCCAAAACCGAAGAAATCAGCTAGAGAATATTACAATTGTCATAAACCGGGACATTTAGTTAAAGATTGCCCAGTGATGAAGCCAGCGCAGGTGGCAAAAGTTTACACGATAAAGGAGGACCCCTCATCTTCAAAAGCTGACAAAGGGAAAAGTGTTTTGGAAGGTGACCTTACTATTAATAATAGAACTGTTAGAGCTTTATTTGATACAGGAGCTTCACATAGCTTTATCTCCCAACAAACCGTAAATGAATTGGGACTTGAAACTAAATTTGCTGACGATCTTATTTGCGTGAAAAATCCGGTTGGAGGTCCCGCAAATCTTAGTTCATATTGTAAGAGAGTTCCTATTTCATATGCTAGCTATAAATTTCCTATCAACCTTTATGTCCTCGAATTTGATGAATTTGAAATCTTACTCGGTATGAACTGGTTATCGAGATACGATGCAAGATTGGAGTGTAGTAATCAGACAGTTTTAATCAAAACAAGCCTTGGAAATTTTATTGAAATCTCTTGTGAGAATCCAAGTCCAAGGAGCGACAGATTGATATATACTTTGGGAAATCTTGAACCCACTTTGCAGTCTATACCTGTTGTTCGGAATTTTTCCGACGTATTTGAAGAAGTGAAATCTTTACCTCCTCATCGAGAAATAGAATTCCGAATTGATCTTGTACCTAATACTCGTCCTGTTGTTCATGCAAGTCGCAGGATGGCACCCAGGGAAAAGATTGAATTGGTTCATCAAACTAATGAGCTACTAGCAAAAGGATTAATTCGACCCAGTGTTTCTGAATGGGGCTCAGCGGTCGTATTTGTTGCCAAATCAGACGGATCTTTGAGATTGTGTGTAGATTACCGTGATCTAAATAAACAAACTCTCAAGAATAAATTTCCACTGCCCAGGATTGATGATTTATTTGATCAGTTGCATGGCGCTCGTTTCTTTTCAAAGATGGATCTAGCCCAAGGATTCCATCAACTACGAATCGCCGAAGATTGTGTACATCTGACTGCTTTCAGAGGTCCTAATATGTTCTATGAATGGTTGGTTATGCCTTTCGGGCTAACCAATGCTCCAGCATACTTCGTAGATCTCATGACTCGTGTGTTTCGGGAAGTTTTGAATAAATTTGTGCTTGTATTCATTGATGACATCTTAATTTTCTCCAAAACTGAAGATGAGCATGTCGAGCATCTTAGAATTGTCTTAGAAATTTTGAGGAGAAATGTTCTATATGCAAAATTTTCCAAATGCCACTTCTGGGTCAATGAAGTCAAATTCCTTGGCCATATTGTTAATGAAGAAGGAATTTCAGTAGATCCTAGCAAAATTTCCGCTATTCTTGATTGGAAACAACCCACTACTCCAAGAGAAGTTCGAAGCTTTTTGGGTTTAGCAGGCTATTATCGGAAATTCGTTCAAGATTTTTCTAAGTTAGCTAGTCCGCTGACTAAGTTAACAATGAAGAATGCAAAGTTCATTTGGACTTCAAGATGTGAGGAAGTTTTTCAAGAGTTGAAAAAGAGATTGACCACTGCTCCTGTTCTCACTATTGTTAATGGGAACCAAGGCTTATCTGTCTATACTGATGCATGTGGTGAAGGGGTAGGTGCAGTATTAATGCAAAATGGAAAGGTGGTTGCCTACGCAAGTAGACAATTACGTCCGCACGAGAAAAACTACCCAACGCACGATTTGGAACTTTTGGCTGTTGTTTTCGCTTTGAAAATATGGCGACATTATCTTCTGGGTAAGAATCTTTTCAGCTTTCTTAATAATTTGCGAAATTAACTAAAGAAAAATACCTAATAAACTCTCTTTGCTTTAGGTGAAAAATTCGAATTATTCACCGATCATAAAAACTTGAAATATCTTTTCACCCAGAAGGATTTGAATCTGCGACAACAACGTTGGTTGGAATTTCTGGCATCATATGACTTAGATATTCTGTATACACCCGGAAAGGCCAATGTAGTTGCAAACGCTTTAAGCAGAAGACATGCTGTTCTCGCATATCTTGTTATCACTCCTACTCTTCTTAAAAAGATCGCAAATAAGCAATATGAAGATGAGTTTCTTCGGGGAATTTATAAAAGAATATGCCAGGGAGAAGGCACTAGTTTCGAGATGGATAATAGAGGAGTAATAAGATTAAAAGGCAGAATTTGTGTTCCAGACTTCCCTGATGTGAAACGTGAAGTTTTGGACGAATGCCACAAGTCCAAATTCAGCATCCATCCAGGAGTCAACAAAATGTATCGAGATGTTAAAAGAACATTCTGGTGGAAAACGATGAAGAGAGACATATCTATTTATGTGAGTCGTTGTGCTACTTGTCAGCAAATAAAAAGCGACCAAAAGAAAGTGGCCGGTTTACTTCAACCTTTAGAAGTACCGAAATGGAAGTGGGATCAGGTATCAATGGATTTCATTGACGGATTGCCACGAACCAAGAAAGGCAATGAAGCGATTTGGGTTATTGTGGATCGTCTAACCAAAAATGCTCATTTCATTCCAGTTAAATCTACTCGGACTGCGGCAAGTTTGGCAGGTATATATATAAAGGAAATTGTTCGCCTCCATGGTATTCCCAGTAGTATAGTGAGTGATCGTGACCCGATCTTCACTAGTAGATTTTGGGAAGCATTTCAGGACGCATTGGGAACGAAATTAAAATTCAGTACTGCTTATCATCCGCAATCTGATGGACAGACTGAGAGAGTTAACCGAATTTTAGAAGACCTAAAGCGTGCTTGTGTTCATGATTTTGGTGGTACTTGGGAGGACCATTTGCATCTGGTTGAATTCTCTTGTAATAACAGTTATCAGGCCAGTTTAGAAATGGCTCCTTTCGAAGCTTTATATGGTCGTCCGTGTCGATCACCTACATGTTGGATCGAATCAGGTGACAGACTTGTTCTTGGACCGGATATGATAAAAGAAGCCACTGAGAAGGTAAATTTTATTCGAAAGAAGTTATTAACTGCCCAAAGCCGTCAGAAGAGCTATTATGACCGTCGAAGGAGAAATTTGGAATTTCAAGTTGGAGATTCTGTATTTCTGAAAGTATCTCCGATGCGGGGTGTATTGAGATTCGGGAAAACTGGAAAGTTGGCACCGAGTTATATTGGTCCTTTTCCTATTCTGGAAAGGATTGGTTCTCTAGCATATAGAGTGCAGTTACCCAGCTGGTTGTCTGGCGTACATGATGTGTTCCATATTTCTAATCTTCGGAAATATGTGCACGATCCAGATGATATTATTGAAGAAGCTGCTCAGCAGGATCTAGAAATCACTCCCAACTTGGCAGTTAGAAGGGAACCGATGAAAATTGTTGATTGTGATGAGAAGCGATTGAGGAACAAAATTGTGAAATTGGTCAAAGTTAAATGGAGTGGCGATCCAAAGGACTGTACTTGGGAGACTGAAGAGAATATGAAGAAATCATATCCCAAATGCAGAATTGACATCTCGACTTAAAACTGTAAGTAAATTCCTTATTTATAAATTCGTCTATTTTTTGTTTAAGTTTCTCTCTCTTTAAATTTCGAGGACGAAATATTCTTAAGGAGGGGATATTGTAACATCCCGAAAATTATGAATTTAAATTTTAGTAATATATTTTAACTTTTTGAAATAAAAAAAATTGAAAAGTTATAAAGGAATGAAATATGGATAAAGTTTAGTGTTTTTAGTTAAAACTTTTAAAAGAAAAAAAAATTGTTAATGTAAGTTATGATAAAATTTTAAAATTTAAATCGCATCATAATAATCTAACATTTAAGCAATGTAAACAAATAAACAAATAAAATAAGATAACAAAAGAATATGAAGGAATATAAAACAAGTTTGCAAAGAAAATAAGATAAAATAAAAACAAACTCTTACATTTGGCAAAATAAACAAAACAACACATATACATATATAAAATAAAAAAATAAAAAATAAAAAAACAAAACATTAGTTAATAACAAAATAAGAAGGCTGTAACATGAAAAGGGGGCATAAACATTTCACTACATACTTTCATTAAATGCAAGCATCTACAAGCAACATACTTCATTTAATGTTATTACTGCATAGCAGATCTAAAAGCATGGTTAGTTTTTTTTTATACTTCAACTTGTACTTGCTTTTCTGGACTCAGCTTACCCTTTCACCTGCACACCATCCTTCTTATATACATACACACATTCATATTTATTTTATCTCGTTCAAAACAAAGATAGTAAATAAAAGAAAACATCATATTTCATAAATTCAAAAGCATTCAGGTGATCAAAACAGAAAATAAAAAGAAGTTAAAAAAAACCAAACCAGAGAGGAGATTCAAATCTGCAGTTCAAAGGAAACCCATATAGTCTTTGTTTCAAACCTTTGTCAGGTGAGTGAACATCAACTTAAAGGCTTTAAGTTAACTGTAAAGATAATTCTGTGTTTTATGGCATTGTATATGTTATCTTTGAACATAGTTTGGTAAATATATATAGATATACAGGATACTCTGCAATTTGTCCTTCTCTGTTATGGGTTACAGGGTAGATTTCAATTCAAACTCCAGTAGTCTTCATCTGAATCATAGTAAAATTTCAGTTTTAAAAATCAAACAAGATAATAAAACTCAAATATGGTTTATTAAAAACAGATTTAAAACTCAAAGCTGTAAGATATCATCACTAAAGTTGTCTACAGGAAATCAAAAGAAAATGTGATGAACCCAAGTATTATGAAAAGCTAATTCAAATTCATAGCCTATATCCTTACTGCAAATCATGATTTTCAAAACAAAAGTGAAGAATTTTAGTTTAGTATTTAAAGGGAAATTTGCATTTGAATAAAAATTGAATTTTTACCAATTTCTTGTAAGTGAATCAATTTAAATTGCTGAAATTTGAGTTGAAGCAAGCCTAACCATTCACGATGTTGGGAAAAATACAAATTAATTTTTGAAGTTGCCTGAGTTTCTCTCGTATAGTTCGAGTCCTTAAAAATTTAAGCTATCTGGTTTTAAAACTAGAAAGTTAAAAAAAAAAAAAAAAGAAGAATGAAACAGGGAAAATGGATACGCAAACAAACAGAGAGAGACTCGGGGAAGAAATGAAAAGGGTCGAGTGTTTACTCGAGTGAACTGAAGATTTGCTCGGTTTGATTTCTGAAACCTGCAAACTAAAAATGCTGTGTAAATTGCTTAAACAAGTTTAAGTGGTAATTGCTGTATGACAATTAAATCAAGTTTCATTACAAGTTAATGAAATAAGTAAAAACTTAACAAAGTTTTCTGGATCTAATTTATATTTTAATCAAGTAATTAATATAAAACTAATGTTGGAATTTAAATTAACATTTAAGTTCTCAAATTTGTAATAAATTGATTTCAAAAGTTTAAGAGAGATTTCTTTGTAAATATAAATTAGTGAATAATTTATATTTATTGATTATGAAAAAAAAAATTAACTATGAACTAATAGTTAATTAATTAAGTAATTTCGTTAAGAGTTAAGGATTAATCATTGATTAACTAAGAAATTAAGAAATCAATGAATGAATAATTAAGTTTTATTAGGGTATTAATTAATGGTTATGAAAAGTAATTAAGAATGATTTGTAATTAAATTGATTAATAAACAATTAAGTATTTAATTAAATTTTTAATTAAGAATTTGTTAATTTTGAAACAATTTATCGAGTTAATTAAGATTTAATTTATTTATCCAAATTTTTATCATTGATTTAAAAATAATCATTTGGTAAATTTATTAAATCCCATTCACTTGGATTGGTAAATAATTAACTATTGCTATGCACTAGATTGATATTTCTGTTGTGACTGTGATACTGTGTGATGCACTGTGACTATGATTTGTTCTATATTGATGTGAAAACCTTATTGTCCGTAAAACGGCATTTAAACTTCGATGCGACAGGGAATCGGATTTCAGTTTTGTTATCCGAAACCCACATCGAATCTGTGAATATTTGTGAATGACATCCATATGTTTTAAAATTTGACATTAACTATTTGAATTAGCCGGGAAAGGACCTTTGTGTCATATAACCCATTTCGAATATGTGATTCGACGTTATGGATAGAAATTGAAGACCGGTGTTGAAGACCGGGTATTTGCGAGAGCGATAGGATGATCTATCGATTGACTCTGCACCGAGTTGCTCCGGTATAGAGTTTTCCATATGTGATGGGGAATCCGATCAGGATTGTGGATATCCGGATTTCAAGGACTTCTTTGGAAGTGCCTTCGGTTCTGTTCGAGCCCGGAATAGACTTGTATGGATAGTATGTCTGACATTATAAATCGAGATATAAAGCCGATTTCTTTCAAATATATTTCTGTTGGTGGCGGAGAATTTATTCTTTTAGCTTAACACCCTTCTCTGAGACGTACGAGCTCAGAGGTTATGTAGTTGAAGGTTATCAGCGATATGTTCCCAATTTGGTAATGTGACATGCTGAGTGTTGCTGTGAAATGATCATTGTGTTGATTATTTGTGATAGGATCATTTGTTTGATCGTCTATCTTTGTGATCATTTCTATGATCATTTGTTGACCCAAAGCACGGCTTTTGTATAAAGTGTGTTTTTGTGGACGTGACTTCGTCGGACCTCACACCCCGAAATGGTCGAAACAGGAAAGATGCAGCAAGGTTATTGGGGGTAGCACCCCTTAGGGTATGTACATTTCCTTCTGGATAGAAGTGGTATCATGGTATGGAGCCCAGATACTTAACTTATGTTGATATCGCAGATATATATATATGATTTTGTGATTTGTTGCTGGGGCCCCGGTTAAAGGTTGGTTACGACCGGGAGATGGCATACTCGTGTCAGTAGTTACCCAGTTAGGGGTAACCCGGCCTTGTGTTGGCAGAGATCCGGTTTGGTTCTCGGGGACGTCCTTCCAGAGGCGTTCTCATGTGGCAATGGGAAGTTCCTTGGCCTGACCATTTGTTGGAAATCCAAAGAAACAATACGAAACCCTGTACGGTTTTAGTTGTAGAACCTGCCATTTACTTATGGTGGCGCCCCACTGTTTAAATGGTAGCTATAGTAGGCATAGTTCGGAATGTCTATGCTGGCTAAGATTTATATTCTACTTTCGAAATGATTTACTTCACTATGCACTAGTAATAATATCAAAGAATTCTTTTCTCGTACCAAGCATATTTGACTATCATAAGAAGAAATCTCCTCCAATTCTGCGTTTGCATTGTGTGTGTGGCGGGAGGTCTTATGGTAGTTCCATTTTTAAAAGCATTCCGAAAATTCTTTTATAAATCTTGTTTTATTTAAATGCAACTGTTTTTGTTTACTCATACCAGTCTCATGACTGATCCGGAGTTTATTGTTTTCTTTCCTAAACTCTGGGTGCCCATTATTTCCACACGGGCAGCCTAGTAGCAGGTTTCTATATTTTGGAGTAGCAGTATTTTGGAGCTTTTATCTTGGAGCTATTTTAGGAGCTTTCGGAGATTACAGGTGTTAGCTTTTGGGAGTTCGTAATCATCTCTCTCGTTTGAGAATTTTTGGATATATGATCACTATTGTATTATCATGATGTTGTATTTGGAGTTGTAGTGTATGTATTATGTACTCTGTTGCAGTATGGATATTATGTTGATGTTGTAACAGTGATGTTATTTATGATATCGATTCTGTTCCGCTGTTTTATATTCATCTAATTGTTGTTATAAGCTCCGGCGATGCGAATTTGATGTCGTTTATTGGACATCGAGTTTGGGTCGTCACAGAGATAGGGAGGTTTAGATTTTTACTACTATCATAGCTACGACATTCAGTCTTACTCCTATACTAAAACTGATTTTCCTTTCCTTTAATAAAATAATGGATGTGTAAAAAGTGGCTTACATTTCAAAAGTATTTGTATATTTATCATACTTAAGTATAAAATAATATATATTTACATACATTATTTTATAGCTAAAAGCTATATGTATATAAAAGATAAATGGAATCATTTACCTCTTTAATGTAGCTGGTTATTGACAATTTGTATTTGCAAGCCTTTTCCTCTTAGGTGTATGCCTCCTTTCCTATCCTTACATGGCTTGAAGAGTTAAGCTGCAGGCTCTACTTCTCTCTTTGATGGAGACTAGGGTCTCTATTGTTGTTATAAAAGTATGAAAAGAATGAGAGAATATTATTGTATTTATAACTTGATTGAATTGTCAGGTGGTTAAAGACATGTAAGAAATACTCAAAGTCAATTACCAGGAGGTTGGGGTTCAATCCTTGGATATTACAAACAAGGATCCTCGCCGCTCTATGACTTACTTGGAGCCTAAGCATGGCTTCAATTCCAGCCTCCCTAGGTTTACTTAATTAGTTCCTAAGTTTCGAAATAAAAAAAGGAGCTAGGTTTACTTAATTGGTTCCTAAGTTTCAAAATAAAAAAAGAAGGGTTATACTAATAGCCGTAAAATAATTATAAAATATCTATCGTATTCCCCTCCTTTTTTTCCTTATTTTACTCTAGATCATCTAGTTAGAAGAGCAATTCAAACCCATCGTTACCCCTAGCCAGCCTCTTCCTTTTACAAACATTATTTAAATTATTGCCCAAATAATACCCATTACTAATTATTTAAATATTTATTTTAGCTCATTTATTAAATTAAATAAATATATAACACTTATATGTTATTTGATTAATTTTAAGATATTAAATAAATAAATAAATTATAGAAAAATAATACAATATTTACATTAATTTCCTCTATTTTAATTTATGAAAGTTACAAATTAATACAGTTAAGTCAAATCCAAAAACATGTTGACAAATACTATTACGTGGCTCCTGTTAGATCAGATGCTTCAGGCAATGTGGTAAAAAGGAAAAATTGTTAGAAATGCGGATTACGAATCTTAAGGCTAGCATAAACACTAGAGGGGGGTGAATTGTGTTTTAAGGAATTACTATATCTTTTTGAGTTTATGTTAATTTGAACACAAATGTACGCAATATTCAGACACAGATATGATCGCAGAAACAAACACAGATGCAGAAATAAAGTAAAGGCAGTAAAGGAAAGAATGCACCGGATTTTATACCGGTTCGGAGTTACCCTACATCCAGTCCCGCACACAAGTACGGATTTCCTTTCAAAAGCAATTGTACAATTACACTCACGATTTTAAGGCTACGAGGTACACCCTCCAGATTCACAATCCTCTGGGTAGAGATACTTGGTTTCACGGGCAACAAGTTCACCGAATTGATTTCCAGGGCTACAATCACACCTTTTCTCACTTGATTGATTTCCAAGGTTACAATCACACCTTTTCTCACAGAAATGATTACAAAGAAGCATCTAACTCTGAATAGCACTGAGATCTTGTTGAGATAGTGATAGAGAATCAAACTAGAAATGATCTAGTTAGATTCAATGTTGATTTCGGCAGAGTAATGCTAAGAATATGTATAAAGAAATGTGGAAGAAGAAGAGGAGTGAAAACCAAAAACATATGATTAGAAATTCGTTGAAAACAGCCTCTATTTATAGAAGAACAACAACCAGGTCCATTCGTGAAGGGATATGAAGAATAGACATTTTTTGAAATTTAAGTTTTTAAAATCAACTGACACTATGTCGACATGGGTAACTTGGGTATGTCGACATCCCAAAGGAAATTTTGGTGTTTTTTTTTTCTTTGAAAATAATTTTGATCTTATATTAAAAGTATTTTAAACTTTTATAAATATACTTAACTATAGTTAAAATACATAAATAAATATAGAGAATAATATTTTGGTACATATAAAATTTTGCTATAATTTTATATTTAAATCTAAGTATAAATATTAAAAGTTAAATATATTATTATTAAAAGATAGTTTAAAACTAAGAATAATTTGTTGAAGATAAAGATATTTTGAGGTTAAAAATATTTAAAATCAGGATAGATGTTTTTGATTCTTTTAAAAGGAAGGTTTTGAAAACATTTTGAAAACAAGATATAATTTTGTAAAATCATTTTGAATAAAAGGTTGGCGGATACAAAACGATGTTCCACTAGATTTTTCGTAGGTTCCATCCTACTTAGGGTTCCATCCCTTTAACAGGCCCGAAGTGGATTCCATTCCACGAATAAATTGGATTTTAAGATGCCAGTGCTTTTCTAGGAATTTAAATTAAATTCCTAATTGAATTACTTATTCTTGAAATCTTGAACTCTTGATAATCTTGATATTCTTGATACTCATGAGTCTTCAATCTTGATATCTTGAATCTCTATAGTGTACAGTCTTCATTCTTGGTACCTGCATGGTTAAATCCTACATATACATATATATCTAAACTATAATGTTAGTATTTATATTTTATAATCCTATTCTAAGGTTGTTATCATCAAAACCATCATCTCAAGGACTAACACAAATTTCAAAAATTTCTTTTGTTCATTATGCACTAGATCTTTCATTTGTGTTGCCATGAATAATGTGGTGAACATTAAATTATATCTAATATTTCTATTAGAATATTTTGATTTGAATTTGAATTTATATTGTATTATTTTTATAACAAAAATATTGATTTAATTGCAATATTATTATTTATCCAAAAATACTAAATGAGATTAATTATTATGAATATAAATAATATTTATTCAATTGCAAATTTTATAATAAAATAATTTATCATACATAATGATATATATATATATATAATTTTTTATTTTAATTAACTAATATGAATAATAAGGATTAATAAAATAATATTGTTACAAAATTAAGTAGTAGCTGTTCAATATAATATTTCATAAATCTAAATTACATATTTAATGATTATAATTCATTGTAATTCAAATATCGAATATTCGTATTAGACGAACAATAACTTACCATGTTAATATTGGTAAATAGTGTTGATGTGTAAATATTTAAAGGTAATAGTAATAATAAATTTTTTACTTTTTAGCATCATAAATAAGCATGTGATCTACGGTTAGATAATATCAATGTATTCATGGTTTAGTTATGAACTCATCAACGTAAGTTGAATGTAAAACTAGTTTGTAAGCGAAAGTTATTTTGTTTGAAAATTCAAGGACTAAAATGTAAACTTTAATGTAATAAGGGATTTTATATAAAACTTACCTTTTTTCTTTGAGGAAACCTAGTCGCCACCTGGTGGAAATTCGATCAATTATTACCATTGCCTAAGCCATAAGCCATCGAGTTGTGCCGCCAACGTCCATAATATGTTCCTCTCACGCAAAACACTAGTATAGAACAATGGAGGCATGCATGACAATGTTGCAGCATGGTGACAATGATACAAGGATGATGATGCATATTAGTATAGAACAGTGAATTATTTTTCCATTTGTAAATAAAATTTAGAAACAAATTTATTTAATTTTTTTGAAACAAATTGATTTGGTCAAAAACAATTTCAAACTTTTTTCAGTAATCCTACTGGTTGAATACATTTGGAGCTGTCGGTTTCATATATAAAAGAATTATTCTCTAACTCAATGTTATAGTTGCAAAGTCTACCATTAGGATGTAATTTATTTAGATTGAGTGATTAAAAAATCTATATATCTAAGTGGGGGCTCTACAGATCTATTTATAGCATCAGATGTTAAAAATATCTCCTTAATATATTTTCACTAGGCCATACTTTATTTGTTAATTTGGTTCAATGGCATAAATAAATAATAAAAATTAGCTATTATAAATAGGACTAGCCCTGAAATTATTATTCAGTATTAATAATTTCAACTATCGCAAAATATTTATGATTTAATAAATATTATTTCAACCTATATACAAACAAGAGTGAATTAGTTAAAAGGGCAAAGCTAGAAATAAATTTTGAACCAAGGACACCACCTCAAATATTTAGTCTGAAGGAAAAATATTAATAAAATGCTATGTTACTATGTAAATACTAAATTAAATTAGGTCTATGTTTACAACAAAAATACCATATTTCTAGCAAATACTTAATACATATAGCATTATTTACAGTAAAAGCAACATACCCAATATTACTTTAACTTTCCGCCAAAGATTTTGATCTACGTCATTGGAACACCAACCCTAAACTATTTCCTCTAGCTTATTTCCTTATAAATAACTAAATAAATATATGGCAATTATATATTTTATTAATTAAATTTTATCTCTCTAATAATATAAAAAGTGGTAATAAATTGATCAATAACCATTATATTAATTTCACCGTAGTAACAATTTATAACTTTTATAATTTATTTCAATAAATTATTTCAATAGAAAACTAGGAGTTGCAGTTAGGTGGCTCCTAGGCGTAAACTTAGCCTTAGGTAATATTCAAACAATTTAAATATCAAAGCTTGTACGAACTTTGCTGAAGCACGGTAGTAGACATGAGTTCAATTGCTTATAAATTATCTAAGTGAAACCCAATTTCTTATCGATTAAAGAGAAATCCTTAATCAACAATATATTATGCATGTTTTCACTTTTTCGTTACTATCTCACTTAGATATCTAAAGTTCGACCAATAGTCAAAACTCTAATGATACCTATATTTAATTACGAAGTCCAAATTAGGTTCAATATGATAATATTTATCGATTAATTTGTCTATTTTGGCCAAAGACTTTGGCTTCTAAGTAGATTATCGATTAAAGTGATATTGACCTTTGTTCAAAGAAGATAAATCCTCTCTTGAATAGTGTTTCACTTCAATTGATTAAACTTATACCCAATTATGGTCTTAACATGATCATCGATGCCGTGTACTTGACCACAATCAAAGTATAGTTTATATATTTAAGATTTAAAATATTCTCAAGTCAAAAGACTATTGCACATTGTCATCTTCTATTTGACTTTTAACCTATAGAAGACTCAATGATTGTTTTGTAATTATTTCAAACAACTACACATATGTAACCTCTTGGTACCCCCAATGACCATAAGGAATTCATCACCCATCATATGGAGAGAGTTATGTACACTAACCTTAGTAGATGTATCGATGTTTTATTCTTGATAAATCTTGACTAGGAACAATTAATGACAAGTATTTATTTTATACGATTCAATACTCATGATTATGAACACATCCGTAACTTCATTTAGTTTGAAATTTTTCCTAAGGATTTTCTTCTTGTATATTTTAAATGTATTTATAACATTATTTATATCATGGTATAATAATATATACATTATAAGAAAACCTAAAACTTAATTTATTTCAAATAAGGTTCACTACAAGAATTTTTTGGATCAGGTGCATTGGTAGTGGGGTAAAAAATGGAATTTCAAAAATTAATTCCTTTTATTAATTTGCATAAGATCGTATTTAATGTTTACATGAACAATAATTTTATACTGAATCATATTTTGCATTTATTAATAATAGAGTTTGGGATTTCAATTGATTTATGTATTAAATCTTGTTTGTTATTTTATTATGAGTTAACTATAATTTCTTTTTATTACTTTAGTAAGATTAGCCGCCTTTATAGTGGATCATCCACTTTTTAAAAAAAAATTGAACTGGTATTCGACACATGCACCAAAATAGCTAAAGAAATGAAAAAGAATAGGAGTTAAGCAAAAAGACCTAAACTACTTACACCTAGAAAACTTAAAATCTAGTCCCCCTCCAACAAAGAGGAATAACTAACATCATCCATAGAATCAGGATCAATAACATAAATATACCCTAAAAAAGAACCGCAAGGTTAGGAACATAATCCACTAAATCATTACAGTAGAGGAATTTCCTGTTCCAAGTGTCATCCTCCAAAAGTATCCTATTATCGTCACCATCTTTACCTTTAGTGGCTAGAGTAAGGCCTTTTCCCAAAACATGATATAATAGTTTTATCTCATACTTGTCAACTCTAAATATAAGTGGTAACTATCACATGTCGAATTATATCTCTTATCAAACTCCTCATGAACCCAAGCTTACTTGAAGGAATTACAAGAAATATCGGGAAAGACGAAACACAATTAGTTCAACCACATTCGTACCATCAGTAACAGAAGCAGAAGGCTCGGTAGGAACCTCAATAACATAGTTGGAAGGAATAATATCAACATCAGGAGCTATCACAAATGGTGGAAGGATGGCTTAGGCTTAAGAACCAATCTCTTAGCCGAAGGACAAGGAAGAGGGATTTTGGTACGAATAGGTAGTGGAACTTCCACATCAGATGGAGAATCAGGGGAGATACCATGCTTACAAGCTTCCTTAGAATTCCCAAAGGAGTTATAAGTCAAACAAATATCAGGAGACCAAATATAGTGTGCATCAACTAAAGAAACTTTTCCTAAAGAAACTTTAAGCTTGGTAGGCAAAGGCTTATCTGAAAAGTTTTCAATCAAAGCATTTGCATACAGAAGCCTCTTCCTAGACCCAGTGTCACATTAAAACACTTAAGCTTGCCGCTAAGGCTAGAAAACCAATCTATCTCATTCATGGGTTGCAATATGGACGAGATATGAGATAAATGTGTCCATATAGGAATAGGTAATGCATGTTCCCTAGCATTGTCACCCAAAGGACTCCATGGAGTTATGATAAATGGCTTTCCATGTATGAAAGATGGCTCTGCATCTAAAATACGCTGTCTTTCTTTTGAAATAAAGAATTTGAAAAGTATATTGAATCATCAAAATGAAACTATTACGCCTCACTTGAGTTTCCAAACATGATGATAATGATCTTTAGCAACATTATACGAAGGGTTTAAATATAGAAAGAAACCAACCAAATATACATACCAAAAAGGCGATGCCCACTTGAACAACTTCTACCAAAGGCACTATCACACTGTCAATTTCAGTGGTATCAAAAATCGAGGTGCATAAACACTTGCATTTCTCAGCAATATAGAAAATAGAAACGTCCAGTTGTTTTGAATAGTGGGGCACGTAATAGAATTTGCATTACTTAGACCACTAATTAACTGAAAAGTAGGACCATTGTTTCTAGCAAAAAGAGAGGGGTTATTAAAAGGCATAGAGTTGAATATTTATTACCAGTAGAAAAAGTGCTGGTTGGAGCATTAAGTCGAGCCTCTTGTGTGGTATGGAATAGTTTTCCACAGAAATCACTTCTTCAGTAATATCTAGCTCAAGAATGTCTCTACAACCAACATTATCGCAATCAACACTCTCAACCATATCCGTATGACAAAGGTATTTTCAGATATGTTATCGTAACCAACATTAACATTATGCGACCAAGCAACAATCACAACAACTAATAACAGGTTCAAGTGCAATCCAAAAATAGGCAGCTTAAAGGTTACAGAGAGATCAAAAGAGGAAACTAATTCGATAAGAGGTGTACACAAAACATGATTGGTATCACGGCAATGGACATAGTTAAAGATTGGAGATGTAGCAGGTTGAGGGAAAACAGAAGGATCAAGCGAAGGAAAATCAACATCAATGACTTTACATGACATTGGACCAATGTGGGGATAGATATAGGTGAAGGAGTTGATAACTAAAGGGTAGATGATCTAGTCATTGACAATGCCTCAATTGAAGGAAGAAGTGGCCACTTGTGTTTCTTTGCATGAGTGGGGTGGAGAGGTACAAGATTGAAGTAGAATGGAAGCTGCTAGAGCATGCCACTAATTTCCATTATTTTACATTAGATCTATTCTGATTTTTTTAATTCAATTTTAATTTAATTTTATATTATGTTCATATTCACAATACAAACATTATAACTACATTAAATATAGTGGTCTAACCTAGGGCGATCATAATGAACATATGTTATATGTATATAATTAACCATTGATTTATGTTAATAAATAGGTTTTAGTGCCATAGATTAATAATGATGTCACATATATGTACACATATAAATTCATATATCTACATTAATATATAAGCATTGTTTTATTTGACCATTAATTTTATTTAGTAATATATATATATATAACATAATATTATTTGGCCATTTTGTAGCCCTTGGTATCAGCCACAAGTTTCTATTTAAATAATAATCTGTATATAAACACACACACACACCCCCGTATTATATATACATTTGATAATATATAAATATATTTAAAGTTGGAATTTTAAATTAATTTTTCATTTCAAAATCTAGAAAAAAAGTCTTTTTTTATTTTGAATTCCATAAGCTAAAAAATTCTTTTTTTATAATTGACAATCTATGCGTATGCATATGTATTTGTATATAATTTGAAACAAATATTTTAGGAAGTTTTATTTATTTTTAAAACCAAGACTAAAATTATTTCTTTAGTATTCAAAACTGTAAAATCAAAATTTTCAAGGACTTCTAGCTTAAATGGTTAAATGATTAGCGCTATAGACAAATGTTCTAGAGGTCATGGGTTCGAGCCCCTGAGACATCATAAAAGTGCTTCCTTAAATAAAGTATCACTCTTGTTATAAAAAAGGTAAAAAAATAAATAATTTAAGATTTAAAGCATATATGTGCATATGCGCTCGTGTGCGAGTTTATGTATGTATGCATATATATTTAGATCCATCTGAAATAAATTTGGAAAAGTTTGAATTAATATATATATATATATATATGTGTGTGTGTGTGTGTGTGTGTGTGAGTATTTGTGTATTTTCATGTTATTTGATTATTAAAATTAAATCAAATTTTAACATTTTTATTTATTTACGGCTGAATAAAATTTCACAAACATGGATATGCATACATACATATATATGTACACACACACATATATGAATTAGTGTTAAAAATGGAATTTACCTTATTGAGATCTTGTTGATTGTCGAGACCTAAGTTGTTAGTGATTTCCTTCTCCAAACTTCAAGTCATTTCTCCTTGACAACAGAAGCAATTCCAGCTACAAGCTTAACCAATGATTTGACAATATTCTAGGATTAGAGTTTATTTCTTTTTGTGTCTAGAGAATGAACGGAGTGACTATTTATAGCTAACTAGACCACAAATATCTAGCACATTTCTCTCCAAGTCCGAAGATGAAATCTCCTCCCCTCCTCTCCATTGCTATAGCTGGCCTCCATGATTTGGGCTTTCAAACATCGGGCCCAATTAATTTAACAATTAAATCAACTATTTAATTAATTAATTTAAGCACATTCCTTAATAAAATAAATTTAACTTTTATATTAATTTATTGGTTTTATTTAAATAATTAAATGTTAGAACCTTCGTTTCGACGATGTCAATGAAATATGCTCTAAATATAATTAGAACGGATAAAGGCACATATAGTAGCTTATTCAAATACAGCAGAGCTGGAAGAAGACATGATGCCTAAGGAGATCGATATATCATAAGAACAAAGGGAGAAATTATAGCATTGAGGCCAGTAATCAAAGAAGAAAATGAGTATGTTTTTTATTTTAGGCTTCATAGAATCATTAGAGTTATATATTGTTAAAACCACTCATATGATTACCGAATCTTCTGGATTTTCATGAGCAAATCTATAAACTTGTTTTAGAACTTTAGAAAAAATTAGAATTTTTAGAGTTGAAATAATGAAGAAACAGGAAGAAACAAGAAAATATACAGTCATAATTCCTTCAATGACCTAGCCACTAGTACACCCACCGGTCCCACCGGTCGACCGATGGGAAAACGACCGGGGATAAATTTCTGAAGGAATTTCTAACCCCAACTTTTCCAATTTCCTCCACATCTTTGTTGGAACTGAGCCAGCTCGCACGGAAGATATGGATGGATTTCAATTTTTTTTTACCTTATTGTATCTTTATTGGACCTATGAAGTCTAATTTGTTAAGAACTTTACTAAATTTAATCTAAATAAAACCATATATTTTATTTAAATTTATAATTTCTGTTTGAAATTTATTTGATTTATTTTCACTTTATATATAATCATACATATGTATATGTGTGTGCATGTATAATATGATATTTTGTGCAAGGTAAAACATGGCCGTATAGATGTTGGGGCTAACATCGCAACAAACACATTAACTTATCCTATACATATTATATGTTGTCCAAATATGTGCATATACTTATAGTTAATATATATAAATATCCAAGCAATTACATATGTGTGTGTGTATATATTATAAATACTATTATAGATATGTGTGTGTATGTATAATATTATAAATATTAAACCAATACATATATGTACATATAAAATTATAAGTTTAAAGAAATATTTTTTGTATATATACATATGAATTAAAATAAAATAATTATATATATGTGTGTGTTTGTATTAATATGTGTGTATATAAATAAATATAAATATAATAGTTAAATGTAAATTTGTATTATGATAAATTATATATATAAATAAATATATTTAAATATACGTATTATTTATTTTAGCATTCCAGGTCGAAATAGACTATAGATCTAAATTTATGTATTAATATATATTTATTATGAATTAATTAGTCAAACTGTCATAAATAAATAATATAAAATAATTATATAATAAAAATATCAAATTCTAAAATTTTCTAAATTCAAGAATAGTATTAAAAGGGTTGTGAAATTTTTTTAGATTTTTCTTAGTGAAAATCATAATTTTTTTAATTAAATACTACTCGGCCATTTTAAAATAATTTTAAAAAATATTAAAGCCTGGTTAAAAAATCTAAATTTTTTACTAAGAGATTCTACGATGATAAACTAATTTATAAAAATTTAAAACTGAAATTTTGGATCAATATTTATTTTATATGGATTTAAAATCTTATAGTGATTAAATAATAATAAAATATCTAATAATTTTAGAAAAATTATTTTCGATTACTAAAATTCATAATTAATATAAATATATTTGGAAAGTTATTAGATCAGATTTTATGTAATATAGATGTATATATACTTTGATATAAATCATATAAATAGACTAATTTACATATTAATATTTTTTTGAATTCATTTACATATTAATATATTTACGTAATAATGTATATAGATATATTAATATATTTACATACTAATATATTTACATATTAATATATATATATATATATAAGTATATTAATATAAAAATAAAATACAATAATTTGGGGAGAACTTCATATCATTATACATACATACATATATGCATACATAAATACATATATATTAAAATTATGGACATAACCAATTATTATTTTGACAACAACATTACCTATAGAAATCTCACCTAACTAATAATGTAGTAACAATATATATATATATATATATATATATATATATATATATATAACTATACAATGATCATATAACTTATATGAAACTAAACATTTACCTATAAGTGACGCCCTCAAGTCTAACTTGAAATGATGAGTCCTACTTTTTTGGAAACCTCCTCAGTTGGTTAGATTGCTTATCCTTGAGTCGTAGACCATTTGCTATTTGATATATATCGATTTGGATTTGATTTGAGATTTTAACGGGGTATATGCATGTATAGTCAGCCATGAGAAGGAAGGAGAAGGCGGCTAAAAACAACACTTATTTAGATTAAGGTTAGATATGCTTTTATAATGGCTGAGATAAAAAAGAGGATCATATCTGGCATTGACTTTGACTTTGAGTAGACTTGAGTTGACCGTGATACTAACCCCATATAACTAAGGAGACGGATTCTCTCTTGAATAGTGCTTCACTTTCAATACTTCCGCTTGTCCTAGCTATACTCAATTGAAGAAACGCCATGCCATGGTTTGACTATAATAAAAGCAGAGCTTTCATATTGAAGATCCTTAATATTCTTAAGTCGAGAGAACTATACAAATCAATCACATCGATATTTTCTATTTGACCTCGGTTATATTAACCAACTGAAAACTATCGAGTGAGCCTTTCCATGGTTATCCAATAACTATCAGTATTCAATCTCTTAATGCCTTCAATAGCCATGTGTAATACACTATCCAATATTTGGAGAGCGTTACGTATTCTAGTCTCAAAGGATACATTGATATCCAATGCATCTTGACAAGGAATATTTAAAATTGTATATTTGTTTTCATTATGATAAATTACTGACGATTATAACACTTTGTAACTACTATCACAAATGTACCATTTATGGATTTTCTATTAAATATACTTTTAATTAATTTAATTAATCAATATAACTCATTATATCAACTATATAATAGAAAGAAAAACACCTTATATTTTGAACAAGATTGATTACCAAGTTAGTTATATATAACGAATTACTTAATTTCTCATAGAGCATATTCCTAACTCTATCGATCTCTCACTTGCACTCAGGGTCAATTAAAGAATCTTATTCTAACTTCTCTTATCGGTTTCCTTAAACCCAATTGGGGTAGCCTATTAGTGAACGGATATATTATTATGATTTAATCATCTGCTCTGTCAATTAACTCTCTCTGACGCTGATAAACTATCTTTATCATGTAGAACAATTCGAAGTATGTCTCTCGACTTCCAATGAGCCCTTAGTTTGTAATGTACTATATAATGACATTGTTATCATATAACAATGTTGTGGGATGCTTAGTATTTGTAATCACTCTTGGCTCGGTTATAAATTTGTGCGTTTATTATACACACACACACGTTGTCTTTATTACGGTGTTATTCAAGTTAATGAATCAGGCACAATCTCTTATATCTGGAACATTTCCAACTTAAAAATTATTATTTTAAATTTATTATTGACATATTATACTTGAAATCATTTATGAATTTTGAGCCTGAACATTACTTTATAAGGAGTTTGTTGTTTCTATAAACACTTTTCTAGTATTTTGCAAATACACGAGAACATTCCAAACGACCATTAGTGATATCAATTTGGATTTGATATTTGCTTCATGTATCAAATACATAAACAAATCATGATATCGTAGACAACATAACATGTGTGATAATTTCTATTCCAATGCATAAGGAACTTATTTTACCTGTTCCGTACTGAATAATTTAATAAGGTGTCTTTGCATATTAATTTGGGACATTTCCAATATCTTTCATACTCATTATAAATGACGCCATTTACAATCCAAAGTTGAGTATTAAAACAACTATGGTTGATTTTAACACAAATACATCATCCAAATTAACAACGTGTTGTTTACTTATAATTTAGAAACATCAATGTACCTTTTAACATTCTTTCTTATGAACACATATTTTCTCTGCATTTTGATGGATAATCCAACTATTTGGTATTTCTATCAAAATTTTTGTAATTCCGATGCTTATAGAATGATACTTTCTAACATTTCTTAGATCATATCCAAAGACTCACAAACTCAATATCACTCCCACTAACTTCTCGAGACATTTTGGTTATTATGTGTAAACACCTTACTCACAATCATTATTTAGAATTTTCTATTGCAATATATACATACCAAATATAAAGTCATACTAAGTGATAATTTGGGAGTACATCCGAATTAACTCAAGCACGTTGAATATCGAATCTATTACGCTAATTTCAACAGTTGAAACTTGCGATGTTATTCTTATTAATGTTGCTCTTCATATCCAACCATATTAGTATTTCTCTCGAAGACACATTCGCGGTCGATGGATCATATTCTATTTGGATACATCTACCAAAGTCATATTTTGATAATGTACTTGAAATCTATTTTGGATCTACACATTATATCATATCATAGAGCCAACATTCTTAATGGTTTATTTGAACAATCAGGATTATGTATTTTTAACATTTATAAGAAACTAGTAGTTTCTCTTCATTGTGCGAGAAAACTTATTAGACACTCTAATGCGATGTGTTCGTTTTGGTTTAGTTAATTTCATATCATCTCAAGCAATCAATTTTATCATTGGATCGTATCCAATTCCATTTTACTACCAATAATTTCTCAAAGAAATTTCCTCACTCTGAAATTTGTATTTCTTGAAACTACAATTGTTTCTCAATGTAGTCGAATAGTGTTATTCGGCATTTTGACCCAGTTATATTAAACTGACTGTACTGGTTAAATTCGACTGCTATCAAGGCCAATGAATCTAGAGTGACGGTTGTAGGGCCCTGAAGTCAAGTACGGATGATAACACGAAGTCAAAGTTGAATGGAATTGATAGATATGCAAGGCAGAATGCTCAATGTATGAAATATGGTTCAACATATAGGAGGGATCGACATAAATTGGCTCCAATAATAGTGATCGACATGTTTCAAGGTGTGAGAGCATTCCTATAGAAAACAATCAATATCTCAAGATCTACATGTCCAATGCATATGAAATTTGGAGAGCAAGATATGAGGACCCTATGGATCCTCTATCTAGAGGCCTAAAGCTAAGCGCTACAAATGCTGCAGTCATCCATAGTATTAACTTTCGATGACCAAATGCGTATAATGTTATTGGTATCTATAATATCAGAAGCACTTGAATATGAAACAAAATCATATATTTCAATTATAAAACAAGTTTCATATCCATATTACATAGTCCCATAACGTTTTCTAGGTTCAGATAAATATAGTTATTATATAAATACGCCAAGAGCGACATATGAAGATGTCCCCTTGGATGACTAGAGTAATAATACACATAATTGACTTAATACAACACAACGAAATAAATAAACAAAAAGAGCAACTCTTAAATAGCTACTAGTCAGCCACGTGCTTGTCTTTATAAGCTCTATTCTCCAACGTAATAAAACCTATAAATACTCAACCTTCAGCCTACTCAAATCAATTTTGAGCACCCGAGAGTTTAAGGGGAAAAATATAAAGTTCGAGTCAGACATAAAGTCTGGTGTGAATAATACTATACATCACGGTTGTTTGATATTATGTGAGGATGTGCGGCTTAGCAGAATGGGTTTCCCCTCACCAATATCCATTTAAAACATATCTTTTGCAAATCATAATCCTACAACCAAAACTAGTTAAAACTATAAAGAATTATCATGTAAACGTACATATCAGGTAACAAATGGACTATCTGTCCGAACATTATAGTTTTGTTTGGCAAACTACTAACATTTAGCTTACTCGGGGCTACCGGATAATATAAACAAATAATCTAACATCTGTTAGATACTCCTCTTTTGGATGGTATGTCTCTAACTTACTTTCTCCATGTCAAATAATCTTAATGGTTTTGCGGTGTAACATCCAGCCTTTTCGCACGCTTTAAACCGACACACATGCCAATTCAAACCATACGAAAGGGCGGGTTGTGATGGGGGTAAATAAGAAACACAGAGAAGAAAAAAACAAAACAGAATCTCACAGCGGAAGAATAAAATATAATAATCAATATACAGTTCATCAAACTGTTACAAAACATTTGATTCTTCTTTATACAATAAATATCAGAGTTCACATACCAATAAATATCAATGCAGCGGAATACGGTGTGTAGTGGAACCATATAGTATATAATAATAATAATAATAATAATAACAACAACAACAACAACAAGAATAATAATAATGAAATCTTCATCTTCTTCCTCCAGAAATAAAGTCTTCAAATCCTGAAACACTCGGACCGACCAGAGCGAATTAAAAAGACAAAATACTCGAGTCAGAACTAAAAGATCTTATGTAAGTTAACTCAATAGAAATAAATATGAGTGCAGTAACTCAACAGATGCTCGGGATTTACCTCTCTTAAGGATCTGTTAAACTATTTACTATGTAGTATATTTCGCTATTATAATAGTGTCTAATTGTAAAATAAACTTACTTTTTCTTAGCATTAAGGGGTTACCCATATAGCCCTTAACACGTAATAGTCCCAGTAGTCCATCCAGTATCAGCGCATCTCCAGATCGGGAGACTACCCTAAATACTCCACGGGCTACGGGAGAAAACCAAACTCGTACAAGGCGCGATAGGGCAGGTGACACGGCACAACTAGGCAATGCCAGGGTAGATATACCAATTACGCATCCGGGCTGGTGGTAACGTGTAGCCGCAGCTACTGCCCACCTCGAGCCACACCCCTAAAGAAAATCAAAAGTGGCCACCGAATCAATCCAAAAGTCAAAGTATAAAATCGAAGGGGTGTGTCTGATCAAAGGTGCTACCTCAATTGGCCCGAGAATCGCTCCTGTTTTAGCCACCTTATGCCAACTCACGGGAGTTGGGTCCACGTATTTACCTCAAAGGAAACGCCGCCACCATCCTACTTCATTTTGGAATCTACACTGCATACACGGTTGTTAAAGTGGTTTTTGGAGTTGGCAGAGAGTATGAAAACTTCCAATCCCGGTCTCTTCAACAACCAAACGTTATTATAACACCGCGGTCTTTCAAAATAGTTTATACTTTAAAATCAGAATAAATATTCATTTCAAAACCATATAAATACGATATCATTTCTATTAAAAAACCGAAATCAATATGATATCATTTTTATTTCAAATATATATTTTCCAAAAAAATCATAATACTTTCAAATATATATACTGTAAACCCATAGCTTCGAAACATAATTTTCAGTACATAAATGGTTTAATAATAAGTTACTTTATAAATTAAATTAGCTTTTTAATTTCTTAAATCAATTCCAAATATAGATTTAAATTTCCAAATAAACCATTTAAATTCCATATATTTCAAAGTTTCAAATATTCCACACTTTCAAACTTAATCTTAAATTCATATATATATGTCAAATACCTTTTACTATTATTTAGTTTGAAATACTTGCTTAATAAATCCAGTATCCTTTAAATAAAACTTCCAAATTCAAAAAAATTGAATATTCCTCAATTTATTTAGGCTAGATATATTCACTTAAATCATCTTAAACCCGAATTTAGTTATAACACCATATTCTTTTTAAATCTAAATTTCAATAAGATTTTAACTAAATGAAATCTCAAATCAATTTCAAACTATCTCCTCAATTTCGATTTATAAAAATTAGTATAAACTCTACATTAAAATATAATTTTAGTAAATACTTATGCATAATATATTTTAATAAAAATCAAACTTTATTATTAAACTTACTTCATACTTTCTTAAATTTTACACATAGCTTAAAACCAAGAATTCCACTATATATAAAATAACTTTTATCAATTATTCAAAATCCATATCTCATAAAACCATATATATGTTTCTTTACAAAACCATAGAAAATCATTTAAGATATTTATATATATAGACCACGGTGCCTGCATAAATTTTTTTATCCTATGGTCAAGTGATACGCATATTTATCATTTCAATCCGCAATTTAAAAATTAAAATGCGGTTGTATATTATTTCAAACCGCAATCCCGAATGAGATGAAAATGCATAATAACTTCAGTTTATAACAATATACACTGCATCATCTATTCATCCAATATCATCCATCAACCATCTATCACAATCATCGTCAAATTCAAACAATACATCAATATACAACAGGTAATGAATAACAGGCATTTACTAGCAGTTTATTATGCAAAATAAATTAACTGCTAATTTAACTGGTAATTTATATGAAAATAAATTAACTAATAATTTAACTATCAGTTTATATGCAAAAATAAATTTAACTAAAATTTAACTGGCAGTTTATAAGCAAAAATGAATTAAATAACAAGTAAATTAAACGAATGCAAATTAACTGAGATAAAGATGAAATATATGCCAAACAGCTATAAATAAATTTCCAAACACATCATAATCCATTTAACAAACATAAGAAATCTTAGAAGTTGGAGTGGGTTAAAACACTCACCTTTTGAATTTAAATTCAATTTAAACCCAAAAATTGCACAGTCTCCAAATCCATCCAAACCAGCGTCATTATGTCCGGAATTTTATTACGATCCTAACAAAAAAAAATTGCGCGTGAAACGGAGTTTGAATGAGAAAGTTACACTTGTTTAATTGTTTGAAAACAAAATTCTATTAAAACAAAACCAAACAAAACTTACCCTATTAATATATGCCACGTCACTCTCATGCCATCACGTTCCAGAAATAAACGCGCACAGTAACATCACGCCCTTTTCGTTCGAACCCAATAAAACGCGCCCAATAAAACGCGCCCAATTTCAAACTTTGACCACCGATTCACGCCGCCCAAGGCCTCAATACGCTGTGCCACCACCTCCAGTCTCCACGTCGCATCACCCTCTACCCTCGGCCAAAATCCGGCCCCCTCGGTGCATGCCGCCGCCGCCCCCTTTAAGCTTTGCCAAAACCCTATTTCATGAAATTCGAGAGCCACAGCTCGAATTGGAAGACGCGACCACTGCCGATAGCTTCCTGACACTTCTCTGGACAAAATCTAGAAACCAATTTCGCCGATTTCCTCCTAAATCAAAAATCCCAATTTAGCCTAGGGTTTCAAAATTTTCGACCTTTGACCGCAATTTCCCGCTGATCTAGGCAAAATTTCCAAAAACGAACAGTTTCCGTAGATTTGTATCGATGCAATCTTCGACAATTATTTTTTTCAAATTTTTCTGAGAACTTTGAAATTTATGCTTTGAATTGATTTGAAATTGAATCTGAAATTTGTTTGTCTGCCATCGAGGAGAAGAGATTTGAGATGTACGTACAGACAAATGAGAATATAGAGGGCTAGGGTTTATAACTGGATATTTATAGAGAAGGTTGGAAAAGAATGGATCGGATCCAATAGATGTACGCGTTGGACGATATATGGCCCGAAAAGCCCGTTTCGACTCCGGAACGAAATTGGGTTAACCCATATATCAAAATAGGTGTTTTAAAATATTTTAAATGCAAAGGAAAAGGTTTCAAGTTCAAATTGCATCGTATGAAGAAGTTATGCTCAAATCAATATTTTTCAAATTGATTTCAATTTCATTGATTACAAGGCGTTTCAAGCCTATACGATCAAACGACAAGTCCGATCGATACGCAACCTGATATCCTTCAATAATTCACCGATGCGGATCCGATGAAACTAGTTTCATCGATATCCGAGTCAGTGGCCAAAATGGCTATTTTTCCGTTAATTAAATAAATTAAAATTAATTAATTAAATCAACTTTTCAATTTCAATTCGAGAATTTGCCAAATATCGTCACTTATGATTTCTAAACATTTACAATGATTTAAACAAATTTATATGTTACTTACATGTTGATTCAATCATCAATTTCAGCGTTAAATTTGACGCAGCGGATTAATCGAAACAACTTCAATCGATGGAATGTAGCAATCGGTGAGTTGAGAATACTGCAAGGCCCAAATCCGTTGATCCAAAGATACCGGATTCTAGCTATCTTCGTCTCGTTGATCGCGCACGATACCGAGAAAGAAGATCTACGATTCTTCGTACGTTGATCTAGCGCACTAGATACCGTGAATCGGCTTCTACGATCGTTGAATCGAGCGCACTCGATTAACCGAAAGAGGAGATAGGAGATTACACTCAACTACCAATTGGGGAAGAAAGCACAAAGCAATCAACAAGAAATTTTATTTCAAAATCAACTCCTAACAATGTACAACGCACCCCTATTTATAGTGTTTCCTCGGCCTGAGCCTTAAGTCGTATACGACTCATACCCTACGACTCACGACTCATCTTCCCCTACGACTCACGACTCATTTTCCCCCACGACTCACGACTCATCTTGAGTCGGTAGCGACTCATTGGCAGTAGACGACCCAACTACATACGACTCAATACATGACCTAGGAAAAATACAATCAGTACAACATTTACGACTTTAAAATGCCACGACTCAATAGAACAACACACGACTCAAAACAATTACCTTACAACATGACTCGACCGACTCATCAATTGACCGACTCAACATACATACTCATATTTCAACAGAACACATTGCGGCATAACTCCTTACCGACTCAATCAGGACGACTCATCATGAGTCGTATCTCGTTGTCTCGGCATAGCCTCCTTCTGATATCCAGTTAGCTCGGAAACGGCTCATGCTTCCATTGACTCGTGAACGACTCAAGTCCGATACCTCCTCCGTTCGACCTATGTTTATCACTTCCCCCTGTAACTCCTTAGGTCGGAAACGACTCAAGTTTTCAATGAGTCGTGGACGACTCATCAAACTACACCACGAACTCATGCTTTCAGGAAATAAAGATTGCACAATTTCTTCTCTCGCCTTAGCTGGATCATCCTCCCCTGGTTGAGAAAAATTCGTCCTCGAATTTGTACATTCTTCTCCATCTGATTGTTTACCTCCATAATATGGAACAAGATGTTTAACATTGAACACGTCAGACGTGTAAACATCTTCTGGCAGCTTCAACTTATAAGCATTTTCATTAATTTTCTTCACGATTTCAATTGGACCAATTTTCCGCTCCTTCAACTTGTTATAAGCACCCACCGGAAAACGATCCTTCGTCAATACTGCGTAAACCAAATCACCTTCCTTAAATTCAACACTCCGTCGTTTCAAATCTGCAGCCCGCTTATACTTCTCATTTGACTTTTCTAATCGTTCTTGAACGATTTTATGACATTCAGTCAACTCATCAACAAAATCAACAGCCCGTTTAACCGTCCCCTTCGGTTGTGGTACCACCGCTAAATCCAACGGTCCCCTGGGTAAATTTGAATATACAATCTGAAATGGACTGAATCTCGTGCTACGATTCACTGCATGATTGTGTGCAAACTCGGCTTGGCATAACTTCATGTCCCAACTCTTTAGATTATCCTGTACAAGACATCGCAACAAATTTCCCAATGACCGGTTTACAACTTCTGTCTGTCCATCAGTTTGCGGATGATAAGCACTACTAAATTTCAGCTTCGTTCCCACCATTTTCCACAAACTTAACCAAAAGTGACTCAAAAAACGAGTATCTCTATCCGATACAATAGACTCTGGCAATCCATGAAGTCGATAGATCTCCTTGAAAAATAACTGAGCAACACGAACAGCATTCGACGTCTTCTTGCAAGCAATAAAATGTGCCATTTTAGAAAATCTGTCAACCACTACATATATAGAATCATTACCACGCTGCGTTCTTGGCAATCCCAATACAAAGTCCATACTCACATCAACCCATGGTCTAGCCGGTACAGGCAATGGCATATACAAACCAGCATTGGTCGCGGTTCCTTTCGAAACTTGGCAAATATGACATCGCTCCACAAATCTTCCCACTTCTTTCCTCATCGATGGCCAAAAGTAAGACTGTGAAATTAATTGCAAGGTACGATCACGGCCCACATGCCCTTCCTCGTGTAACTCCTTGACAATTTTCAATCTCAAGCTACAATCCGGTATACATAAACGATTCCCCTTAAACAGAAAACCATCAACCAACATAAATTCATCGGTACTCCCATTCTTCACTTTCTCAACATATTTCACAAAGTAAGGATCTTCTTCAATCATCTCTGGCAGTAATTCGAACCCCGTCACTTCAACCTTCAATGTTGTCAACAAATGACTCCTCCTACTTAAAGCATCAGCTACCCGATTCGTCACCCCTGATTTGTGCTTAACGACAAAAGTAAACTGCTGTAAATATGCAATCCATGATGCATGTCTCGCTGAAATCTTATCCTGCCCCTGTAAATGCTTCAATGCCTCATGATCAGTGTACAGAACAAATTCTTTCTGAAATAGATAATGTCTCCAATGTTTAATCGTTTGCACCACAGCATAGAATTCAACGTCATATGTGTTGTATCTCATCTTCGCCCCTGACAACTTTTCACTGAAATATGCAATAGGTCTCCCTTGCTGACTCAACACTCCTCCAATCCCCACCTTTGATGCATCAGTGTGTAGCTCAAACAACAACTGAAAATTAGGTAAAACAAGAATTGGTGCTGTCGTCAATAGTTCTTTGATCCGTTCAAAAGCAACTCCCGCTTCCTCTGACCATACAAACTGTTTTCCTTTCATGCAATCGGTAACTGGTGCCATCACGCTACTGAAGTGTGGAATGAACCTTCGGTAGAATGATGCCAATCCATGAAAACTTCTAACTTCAGTGATAGTTCTCGGCTGTGGCCAATTTCTGACTGCTTCCACTTTATTCTGGTCTACTTGAATTCCTTCCTCCGAAACAACATACCCCAGAAATAAAACACTTCTTGTCATAAACGCACATTTCTTCGTAGCAGCATAAAATTGTTCTTCACGAAGTATAATCAACACTTCCCTCAAATGTAGAACATGCTCCTCCATACTCCTGCTATATATCAGAATATCATCGAAATAAACCACCACGAACTTCCCAATGAATGGTCTAAAGATTTGATTCATCACCCGCATGAATGTACTAGGTGCATTTGACAAACCAAATGGCATAACCAACCATTCGTATAACCCTTCTCTCGTCTTGAAGGCTGTCTTCCATTCGTCACCTGGTCTAATTCGAATTTGATGATAACCGCTTTTCAAATCAATCTTCGAAAATATAGTTGCCCCACTCAACTGGTCTAACAAATCATCCAACCTCGGCATAGGAAATCTGTAACGAACAGTAACCTTGTTCAAAGCTCGACTATCTGTACACATTCTCCATGTTCCATCCTTCTTCGGTACTAACAAAGCTGGCACAGCACAAGGACTCAAGCTTTCCTGAACACGCCCCTGCTCAAGTAATTCTTCCACCTGCTTTCGTAACTCTTCATGTTCCTTCGGACTCATTCGGTAATGTGGTCTATGTGGTAACACTGCTCCTGGAACAAGATCAATTTGATGTTGAATGTCTCTCAATGGTGGTAACTCCTTAGGCAACTCCTCTGGAAACACATCTTCAAACTCTTTCAAAACTGGCTTTGCTTCTTCAGGAATTTCAACCTCTTCACTGCCCTCTCGCCCAATCAACAAATAGACTTCAGGCTCCTCTTCAACCTCCTTAACAAACTCCTTCAAAGTCAACAAAGTTTTCAACTCTTCAATCTCTTCTAGCTTGCTCTCCTTCTGTTGCTGTTTCTTGGGAACCAAAGTGATTTTAGTACCATCGAACATGAAACTGTAACTATTGGCACGACCGTCATGTTGAACTGCTCTATCAAACTGCCATGGTCTGCCCAACAACAAATGACATACGTCCATGTCTACAACGTCACACCAAATTTCATCTTTGTACTTCTTCCCAATAGAAAAATTAACACAAGTCCTTCGACACACCTTCACTTCACCACCCTTCCTCAACCATGCTAACTTGTACGGTTTAGGATGTTTCTCAGTTTTCAAGTTCAATTTCTTCACAGCCTCTGTCGAAATAATATTATCACAACTTCCAACATCAATAACGAACTTGCAAACTTTTCCCAGAATAGTGCATGTCGACTGAAAAATATTGCTTCTCAACCAACTATCTTCCTCCTCTTGTTTTGGCGTCAAACAAGACCTCCTCATCATCAGATTACAACCTTCGTCTCCCGACACTTCTTCTTCCTCCTCAACATAAGGTGCATTTGAACATTCTGCCTCCTCACCATCATCCTCCTCAACTTCTGCAACCATGGTTCTCTTCTTCGGCTTCGGACATTCGTTGCTTTTGTGACCCAACTCCTGACAGTTATAACATTTGAACCCACTGCTAACCTTCGCCTTCTCAGCCTCCTTCACCACTGGTTTTGTAACAGGTTTAGGAACACTAGAACTTCCACTAACACCCTTCGCTTGATTATTGGAATTAGTAAACACACCATCTCCACGCCTTCCTTGCTTCTCCCAAGCTAACGCTTTCTGATGTGCCTCTGCAACTGATCTAGGATCGAACATATTAACCATATCCTGGATCTGCATTCTCAATCCCCCAATGAATCTAGCAGTTAGCTGTTCTTCCGTTTCCATAATACCATTCCTGGCAATGAGTTGGTAAAATTCATCAGCATAATCACTAACAGACTTCGTCCCTTGCCTCAGATTCTGCAACCTTTGGTACATAAGTGACTGATAATTGTAAGGTAAGAAAGTAGATCTCATCAACTTCTTCATCTTATCCCACGATTCTATCTTTGACTTCCCCATTCTCTCCCTTGTAAGTTTAGTTTGCTGCCACCACGCCAAAGCTCTCCCCCTCAACCTAGTAGCAACCAACTTCACTCTCCTATGTTCAGGAACCTCTTTGAAATCAAAGATCTCTTCAACATTAGAAATCCAATCGAGAAATTCTTCTGCTACCATCCCTCCTTTAAATTCTGGAATTTCCATCTTCATACCCGATTCCCAACGTCGATCATCTTCAACATCCCGATAAGAATTTCGAACTTGGTCTCGATCTCGATAATGAATGCTTACTCTATCACCCTCTTCATCAAAATCAAAAGTACGCCTACATCGATCTCGACCATTATCATCCCTTCGTTCATGCATGCTTCTTTGACTATGTCTCTCTTCATCTCTATATGCTTCATTGTCAAATTCACGTCGACTTCTTCTCTCTTCATGTGCATAGTCATGATGTTCTCTTCGTGATGAAATTGACGTTTCTCTTCTATCTCTACAAGAATGTGGTGATACCCTCCTCGCTTCCGTAACCGATGGCGAAACTCGGTTTCCTCCATGGTTCGAGTTTGGTGATCTCCTCCTTTGATTCAAATCATTCATCAATTTCTCCAATTTTCCAATGCCTTCATCGAACTTCTCATTAATACGTTGTTCCAAAAGCTCGGCTTCTTCTCGTCTATATAATGCTTCAACATTTTGATGGCGATTAGCTCTCCTTGGCGGCATGATTGAATCAACACAACACTTCAAAACTTCACAAGTTTCACAAATTTTAACTCACGTTCAACAAATCTCGGTCAAAATACTTGTCTCGGCGTGAACCCACGGCTTAACTCCTTAGCTCGACCACAAATCCACACGACTTAACTTGCTCGGTTCAACACTAACTCGGCAACAAGTTAACTCGGCCACCACTTCAACAAATCGCACTTCAACACAACTATGTTCGGTTCAAGGTCTCCAAGCACTAGTTCAGCCTCAATACTTCAAACACTTCACTAGGCTCGGCTACTTCCCAAGTATACACGGCCTACTTCAAATTCAAACACTTTCAACACTTTGATCCAAAAGGGAATGGATCGAAAGTTCTTCCTCTTGTTGCAACTTCAATATGAACACAACGAACACACCTTCAAATACTTGGCTCCAAGAATCAACTTAGCTATGATTGGCTGAGTATGGCTCTGATACCAATAATGACGCAGCGGATTAATCGAAACAACTTCAATCGATGGAATGTAGCAATCGGTGAGTTGAGAATACTGCAAGGCCCAAATCCGTTGATCCAAAGATACCGGATTCTAGCTATCTTCGTCTCGTTGATCGCGCACGATACCGAGAAAGAAGATCTACGATTCTTCGTACGTTGATCTAGCGCACTAGATACCGTGAATCGGCTTCTACGATCGTTGAATCGAGCGCACTCGATTAACCGAAAGAGGAGATAGGAGATTACACTCAACTACCAATTGGGGAAGAAAGCACAAAGCAATCAACAAGAAATTTTATTTCAAAATCAACTCCTAACAATGTACAACGCACCCCTATTTATAGCGTTTCCTCGGCCTGAGCCTTAAGTCGTATACGACTCATACCCTACGACTCACGACTCATCTTCCCCTACGACTCACGACTCATTTTCCCCCACGACTCACGACTCATCTTGAGTCGGTAGAGACTCATTGGCAGTAGACGACCCAACTACATACGACTCAATACATGACCTAGGAAAAATACAATCAGTACAACATTTACGACTTTAAAATGCCACGACTCAATAGAACAACACACGACTCAAAACAATTACCTTACAACATGACTCGACCGACTCATCAATTGACCGACTCAACATACATACTCATATTTCAACAGAACACATTGCGGCATAACTCCTTACCGACTCAATCAGGACGACTCATCATGAGTCGTATCTCGTTGTCTCGGCATAGCCTCCTTCTGATATCCAGTTAGCTCGGAAACGGCTCATGCTTCCATTGACTCGTGAATGACTCAAGTCCGATACCTCCTCCGTTCGACCTATGTTTATCACTTCCCCCTGTAACTCCTTAGGTCGGAAACGACTCAAGTTTTCAATGAGTCGTGGACGACTCATCAAACTACACCACGAACTCATGCTTTCAGGAAATAAAGATTGCACAATTTCTTCTCTGGCCTTAGCTGGATCAAAATTCCAATTTCATTAAATTTAGAAATTTAGAAATTAAAATTTCAATAATTTCTTTGAATTAAATTTTCATTCATATTATTCAAATTCATTATTACAACAGATGAAATAATGTTGGAATCAAAATCCATTATATTAACATTCTCAATTTCATCTAAATCCTCATTTATGTAATAATTTAATATTATATTCCACTTATTTGCAAATAAATCCACTTATTAGATTTCAAATTATAAATAAATTAATAAATCTTGGTTTTCACTCCTTAAATCAACCAATCTTCATATTACAAATAAAATTAACATTTATCACATCTTATAGAATTAACTATCTTCAATGACGAATCAAATCTACCCTAACTGCACAAATTAGGACCATCAATGGCAATTGATTTCACATTAACTTCATTAATTATCAATAGAGATCTTAATAAAACTGTTTATTTATTTAAAATCTTTCTATTCATAAATAGACATTTTATGGGTATAAATAACATTGAATCATAATACATTTCATAATGCATGCTTCATTTCATATAAATTCCCATTATTATAAATTGAATCCAATTTATTTTAATAAGTTTCCAACTAAACGGGTTAGATTCAATTTCAACCCTTTAACTTACACTTAAGTTTAGGTTATATTCAATTTATAACATATTACTTTCTTAATTATTACTTTACATACTTCCCGTATTAATTTCTCAATTAACAAAATTTTAACTTATTTCCCACTCCACCAATTAATACTTAAAAAAATTTTACGCTTCTACTAATTTACATTCACACTTTCGTTACTATATTAATGATTATTAAAGTAACGTTTCTTATCAATAACAACATTATAATTACTTAATATTTAAATGAACTTTATTTCCAATAAATTCATTGGCCAATTAATTAGGTAATTTATAATAGTTGTCATCCTACCCTTAAATTTATTTCCAAAAACATACTACCTAATTGCATTCACTTATGTTCTATCCAAACACACATTTAAATTTTATTTCCATTAATTAATTAATATTTACATCCATTTATTAACCATTTACTTCCATTTATACAGTTGCAATTCATTTTAATTATTAGTTCATTAATACTAATTCCAATTTTATTTCTTTCAGTATTAATTACACAATCATATTTAATTAACAAATTATAATGTTTTCCCTTATTTCTATTTACACTCCATTATAACCCAAACAGTCGTTTCAATCAAAGTTGAATTGCATTAAATTGGTTATTCATCAACTGACATTTACATTACTACCTTACTTCACATACAATTACAGTTTATCAATATATTAACACATAGGTAAATTAAATTTTTGGTTTTATTACTTATTTTAAATTTCATCCAAGTGCCACAATTAACACTATTTCTTTATTGGGATTTCACTTAAATTTTCAACAATTAGGTTTAATAATCATCTCTACAATTCTTTATTAATATTTATTTCAATATACATTATAAAAAATTTATACCTTTCTAACTTAATTTAACCAATTTTATTTATTAAAATTTACGGGTCGTTACACCCCCCCCCCCCTGAAAACTTTTCGTCCCCGAAAAGGAAAAAGAAGGGAAAAGAAGAATTAGAAATCAATATATCTTACTTACAACATTAAATTTATAAACAAACAACTATATTTACAAAATAAAATAATTTAAAATAAAATATACCAATTTATAACCATTAAATATTTTTATACTTAAATTTATAAAGTTTGGAAATCATTTCCAAAAAATTTCTAAGCCTATAATTTACGGAAATTTTTGGCAAAGTCTCCTTTGTACGGAGAGGCTCGGGAGAAAATATAATATCAAATATAACAAACTATCACTTATAATATCCAAAATATTATATCCTAACACGGGAAAATATATAAAATAGCGCTATAAAACCGTAATCCGAGAACGTACCTATTTGTCGGGCAATTAACGCTTAATTATGAAACTAAAAGCAGTAGCAATTGCTTTCATAACCTGTATTTCACTTATATAATCTGATAAGAGTTAGCAATTATATAAAATGAAATATTTAAGTGGTTCAACCACAAACAAATAATCAATTCAACAACCAATTGCAATAAACAGCATACAACCTTCATACAGAATCAACACAATTCTATCATTCATTCATATCAACACAAATAGTTGTTCGGGTTCAAAGCTTTAAATTGTACATAATGAAGATTAAACTACTAAGTGTACCCTTCACTCAACAATCTTAGGTGAAACTAAATAGATTATTCATACATCCAAACAATTTTAAAGTTTCCTTACCCAAACAATCATAAACCAAAATTAAACAATATTTCCATTTCATTCTTATTAATTTCATTTCATACATTTGTTGTTTGATTTCCTTTTTATTTATACAATGATTTATCTTTTTAGTTTACATTTATTTCTAACAAACTTTTAATTTCATTTATTCATTCAATGTTTGTTTTATTTATTTTCACTTATTACTTACAATTATTCATTTCCATTAACTCAGGTCATGCCAGTCCTTTTATTTTACTATAATTATTCATTCATTTATTATTGCATGACCTCATTTATTTACATTCATTTATCAATAGTATTCATGTCCCATTCAATTTCTTAGCATTTCCATCTTATTTAATTAAGTTTATAATCATCTATTTGTAATACTTACCTTTAATTATATTTACTTATCGTAAAATTTCAATTATAACTTAAGTTTATGGCATTAAATTCTCATTTATAACAGCAAATTCATTGAATACTTTCATTAAATCAAGCTTTACTTGTAAGATTTCCCATTACATTTTCCTATTAAACATTTCAACTTTTAATAATTGATAAGTTGTATATATGCCTTTAAGAATGTAATTGAAAGTTATACAAGTTTTTCTTAATTCTTTTAATTAATTTATTGTTCAATAATAATCCTTGGTTTTGTATGTTACAAATTTCAAATTTCTTTTTATTTAATTTGAAACTTAGCATTTAATCTCTTATTTCCTTTAGAGGTTTCAATTTTTAATTACCTACGTCCCAATCTTACTACAATAATTGAAGCTATTAATTTATGGAAACTTAAGAATTAAATACCGGGTTTAAATTTAAAATTATTTTAAAACAATAGATAAAAGTTTATACTTTCAACTACATTTCTAATTATATTTAAAATAATTAAAAAATTATATTTGGTTATTAAAACAAATCTGTAGTAAACTACTACAGTGGCCTTCCCACTTTGAAACTCGAAAATGAATGTCGATGATGCGTGCACTCATCACCGAAATTATTTTCCAGCGACAGAAAGGAGAGTATAACTTTTCTTTCCACAATTCCTTTTAAAACATTTCTTTCAAATTATGTTGAAATACTTATATCAGAAAATACTTCTTTTAATAATATTATTATATTTCAATATCATTTAGAAGAAATTTCAAAACCCCATAACTTAAGTTCTAAAATTTCCAATTTTTATTTATTTCATTTTCAATCTTATTTCAACTATTATTTATAAATTTCATTGCCTAACAACTAATATATTGCAACCAAATATATATATATTATTTAAAAATTTATTTTATATATATAGAGAATATAATAGGGAAAATTATTTCATTCACCTATATTAAAAACAAATATTATGTCGGTCTGTCCTATTAAGTGTTTAGAAATTCCTATTAATGTCACAGCGTCCCGTGCACCAACTAGAATTTATAAATACCAAACGGAACAGATTAACACAATATTAAAACCTTTTTATAACACTAACAAATACGCTCTCTCATATATATACACTCAGCGACTCCCATAAGGTATTACTACCCTATTAATAAAGAGTCAAACCCCACAAAGCTAAGGTTTATCGCTAAACCAAAGCTCTGATACCAGATGTAACATCCAGCCTTTTCGCACGCTTTAAATCGACACACGTGCCAATTCAAACCATACGGAAGGACGGATTGTTATGGGGTAAATAAGAAACATAGAGAAGAAAAAAATAAAACAGAATCTCACAGCGGAAGGATAAAATATAATAATCAATATACAGTTCATAAAACTGTTACAAAACATTTGATTCTTCTTTATACAATAAATATCAGAGTTCACATACCAATAAATATCAATGCAACGGAATACAGTGTGTAGTGGAACCATATAGTATATAATAATAATAATAATAATAATAATAATAATAATAATAATAATAATAATAATGAAATCTTCATCTTCGTCCTCCAGAAATAAAGTCTTCAAATCCTGAAACGCTCGGACTGACCCAAGCGAATTGAGACAAAACACTCGGTCCAGAACTAAAAGACCTTATGTAAGTTAACTCAATAGAAATAAATATTATGCAGTAACTCAAGAGATGCTCGGGATTTACCTCTCTTAAGGATCTGTTAAACTATTTACTATGTAGTATATTTCTCTATTATAATAGTGTCTAATTGTAAAATAAACTTACTTTTTTCTTAGCATTAAGGGGTTACCTATATAGCCCTTAACACGTAATAGTCCCAGTAGTCCATCCAGTATCAGCGCATCTCCAGATCGGGAGACTACCCTAAATACTCCGTGGGCTACGGGAGAAAACCAAACTCGTACAAGGCGCGATAGGGTAGGTGACACGGCACAACTAGGCAATGCCAAGGTAGGTATACCAATTACGCATCTGGGCTGGTGGTAACGCGTAGCCGCAGCTACCGCCCACCTCGAGCCACACCCCAAAAAAGAAAATCAAAAGTGGCCACCGAATCAACCCAAAAGTCAAAGTATAAAATCGAAGGGGTGTGTCCGATCAAAGGTGCTACCTCAATTGGCCCGAGAATCGCTCCTGTTTTAGCCACCTTATGCCAACTCACGGGAGTTGGGTCCACGTATTTACCTCAAAGGAAACGTCGCCGCCATCCTACTTCATTCTGGAATCTACACCTCGTACACGGTTGTTAAAGTGGTTTTCGGAGTTGGCAGAGAGTATGACAACTTTCGATCCCGGTCTCTTCAACAACCAAACGTTATTATAACACCGCAGTCTTTCAAAATAGTTTATACTTTAAAATCAGAATAAATATTCATTTCAAAACCATATAAAAACGATATCATTTCTATTAAAAAACCCAAATCAATATGATATCATTTTTATTTCAAATATATATCAAAAAATCATAATACTTTCAAATATATATACTGTAAACCCATAGCTTCGAAACATAATTTTCAATACATAAATGGTTTAATAATAGGTTACTTTATAAATTAAATTAGCTTTTTAATTTCTTAAATCAATTCCAAATACAGATTTAAATTTCCAAATAAACCATTTAAGTTCCATATATTTCAATGTTTCAAATATTCCACACTTTCAAACTAAATCTTAAATCCATATATATATGTCAAATACCTTTTACTATTATTTAGTTTGAAATACTTGCTTAATAAATACAGTATCCTTTAAATAAAACTTCCAAATTCAATAAATTGAATATTCCTCAATTTATTTAGACTAGATATATTCACTTAAATCATCTTAAACCCGAATTTAGTTATAACACCATATTGTTTTTAAATCTAAATTTCAATAAGATTTTAACTAAATGAAATCTCAAATCAATTTCAAACTATCTCCTCAACTTTGATTTATAAAAATTAATATAAACTCTATATTAAAATAGAATTTTAGTGAATATTATGCATAATATATTTTAATAAAAATCAAACTTTATTATTAAACTTACTTCATACTTTCTAAAATTTTATACATAGCTTAAAACCAAGAATTCCACTATATATAAATAACTTTTATCAATTATTCAAAATCTGTATCTCATAAAACCATATGTATGTTTCTTTACAAAACCATAGAAAATCATTTAAAATATTTATATATATATAGACCGTAGTGCCTGTATAAAATTTTCTATCCTATGGTCAAGTGATACGGATATTTATTATTTCAATCCGCAATTTAAAAATAAAAATGCGGTTGTATATTATCTCAAACCGCAATCCCGAATGAGAGGAAAATGCATAATAACTTGCAGTTTATAACAATATACACTACATCATCCATGCATCCAATATCATCCATCAACCATCTATCACAATCATCGTCAATTTCAAACAATACATCAATATACAATAGGTAATGAATAACAGGCATTTACTGGCAGTTTATTATGCAAAATAAATTTACTGCTAATTTAACTGGCAGTTTATATGAAAATAAATTAACTAATAATTTAACTATTAGTTTATATGCAAAAATAAATTGAACTAAAATTTAATTGGAGTTTATATGCAAAAATGAATTAAATAACAAGTAAATTAAACGAATGCAAATTAACAGAAATAATGATGAAATATATGCCAAACAGCTATAAATAAATTTCTAAACACATCATGATCCATTTAACAAAAAATCTTAGAAGTTGTGAGTGGGTTAAACACTCACCTTTTGAATTTAAATTGAATTTAAATTCAATTTAAACCAAAAAATTGCACAGTCTCCAAATCCGTCCAAACCAGCGTCAAAATGCCAGAAATTTTGTTAAGATCCTAACAAAAAAATTGCGCATGAAACGGAGTTTGTATGAGAAAATTACACATGTTTAATTGTTTGAAAAAAAAATTCTATTAAAACAAAACCAAACAAAACTACCCTATTAATATATGCCATGTCACTCTCATGCCATCACGTTCCAGAAATAAACGCACACAGTAACATCACGCCCTTTTCGTTCGAACCTAATAAAACGCGCCCAATTTCAAACTTTGACCGCCGATTCACGCCGCCCAAGGCCTCGATACGCTGTGCCACCACCTCCAGTCTCCACGTCGCATCACCCTCTACCCTCAACCAAAATCCGGCCCCTCCGGTGCATGCCGCCGCCGCTCCCTTTAAGCTTTGCCGAAACCCTATTTCATGAAATTCGAGAGCCACAGCTCGAATTGGAAGACGCGACCACTGCCGATAGCCTCCTGACACTTCTCTCGACAAAACCTAGAAACCAATTTCGTCGATTTCCTCCCAAATCAAAACGCCCAATTTAGCCTAGGGTTTCGAAATTTTCGACCTTTGACCGCAATTTCCCGCTGATCCGGGAAAATTTTCCAAAAACAAACAGTTGCCGCGGATTTGTATCGATGCAATCTTCGACATATATTTTTTTCAAATTTTTCTGAGAACTTTGAAATTTATGCTTTGGATTGATTTGAAATTGAATCTGGAATTTGTTTGTCTGCCATTGAGGAGGAGAGATTTGAGATGTACGTACAGACAAATGAGAATATAGAGGGCTAGGGTTTATAACCGGATATTTATAGAGAAGGTTGGGAAAGAATGGATCGGATCAAATAGATGTACGCGCTGGATGATATATGGCCCGAAAAGCCCGTTTCGACTCCGGAACGAAATTGGGTTAACCCATATATCAAAATAGGAGTTTTAAAATATTTGAAACGCAATGGAAAATGTTTTAGGTTCAAATTGCATCGTATGGAGAAGTTATGCTCAAATCAATATTTTTCAAATTGATTTCAATGTCATTGATTTCAAGGCGTTTCAAGCCCATACAATCAAACGACAAGTCCGATCGATACGCAACTTGAAATCCTACAATAATTCACCGATACGGATCCGATGAAACTAGTTTCGTCGAAATCCGAGTTAGTGCCCAAAATGGCTATTTTTTCATTAATTAAATAAAGTAAAATTAATTAATTAAATCAACTTTTCAATTTCAATTCGAGAATTTGCCAAATTTTGTCACTTATGATTTCTCAACATTTACAATGATTTAAACAAATTTATATATTACTTACATGTTGATTCAATCATCAATTTCAGCGTTAAATTCCAATTTCGTTAAATTTAGAAATTTAGAAATTAAAATTTCAATAATTCCTTTGATTAAATTTTCATTCATATTATTCAAATTCATTACTACAACAGATGAAATAATGTTGGAATCAAAATCCATTATATTAACATTCTCAATTTTCATCTAAATCCTCATTTATGTAATAATTTAATATTATATTCCACTTATTTGCAAATAAATCCACTTATTATATTTCAAATTATAAATAAATTAATAAATCTTGGTTTTCACTCCTTAAATCAACCAATGTTCATATTATAAATAAAATTAACATTTATTACACCTTATAGAATTAACTATCTTCAATGACGAATCAAATCTACCCTAACTGCACAAATTAGGACCATTAATGGCAATTGATTTCACATTAACTTCATTAATTATCAATAGAGATCTTAATAAAACCGTTTATTTATTTAAAATCTTGCTATTCATAAATAGACATTTTATGGGTATAAATAACATTGAATCATAATACATTTCATAATGGATGCTTCATTTCATATAAATTCCCATTATTATAAATTGAATCCAATTTATTTTAATAAGTTTCCAATTAAAAGGGTTAGATTCAATTTCAACCCTTTAACTTACACTTAAGTTTAGGTTATATTCAATTTAAAACGTATTACTTTCATTATTATTACTTTACATACTTCCCGTATTAATTTCTCAATTAACAAAATCTTAGCTTATTTCCCACTCCACCAATTACTGCTTAAAATAATTTTACGCTTCTATTAATTTACATTCACACTTTCGTTACTATATTAATAATTATTAAAGTAACGTTTATTATCAATAACAACATTATAATTGCTTGACATTTAAATGAACTTTATTTCCAATAAAATCATTGACCAATTAATTAGGTAGCTATCCTACCCTTAAATTTATTTCCAAAAACATACTACCTAATTGCATTCACTTATGTTCTATCCAAACATACATTTAGATTTTATTTCCATTAATTAATTAATATTTACATCCATTTATTAACAATTTACTTCCATTTATACAGTTGCAATTCATTTTAGTTATTATTTTATTAATACTAATTCCAATTTTATTTCTTTCAGTATTAATTACACAATCATATTTAATTAACAAATTATAATGTTTTCCACTATTTCTATTTGCACTCCATTATAACCTAAACAGTCGTTTCAATCAAATTTGAATTGCATTAAATTGGTTATTCATCAACTGCCATTTACATTACTACCTTAATTCACATACAGTTACAGTTTATCAATATATTAACACATAGGTAAATTAAATTCTTGTCTTTAATTACTTATTTTAAACTTTATCCAAGTGCCACAATTAACACTATTTCTTTATTGGGATTTCACTTAAATTTTCAACAATTAGGTTTAATAATCATCTCTACAATTCTTTATTAATATTTATTTCAATATACATTATAAATTTTTTATTCCTTTCTAACCTAATTTAACCAATTTTATTTATCAAAATTTACGGGTCGTTACATGCGGGCTCACCAATAACCTACCTTTGTACAAATATATTCCCTTCTGTGTGTAACATCATTTAGTCTTGCTTTTGACAAAGCCCTACACACTAAAATTTTGGACTAAATTAGCTAGGGGCTAATAGCTAATTTATTTGGCGTAACCGTATACTTGTCCCATCTGGTATACAAATATCTAAGTCATTTTACCTAGGGTAATTTTCCCTTAATTTTTTCTTGAAAACCATTTCTCACCAAAATGATTTAAACCTTTAAATCATACTTTAAACATGGAAAAATATACTCTATGTTTTACTCAAAATCACCTTGTTATGTTATATATATAATTTACACCAATCTTTGTTGATGAAAATATTTAAACCTTTGAAAGCACCCCTTTCAAAACCATTCAAAGTACCCATTTCGAAACCATTGAACATACCCCTTTCGAAACCAAGTGAACCCTTTTTGTAACCTAGGCTGAAAGGCCAAAACATTCCTTTCGAAACAATTCATATAAACCTTTTAAAAATCATTGAAAAACCTTTCCTTCGAAAGCTATAAAACGTTAGACATCTATCTTTAAAATGCTTAAACATTGCCTTTTGGAAATGTTGGAAAATCTTTCCTTTCAATCCTTTCGAAACCAAGGGGGAGCCACCCCTTCGAAATCTTCATTAAAACCTTTCGAAAGCATTTAAAACATCAATCCTTTCAAAACCATTTAAAACTATCTCCTTCAAAACCTTTGGGTTCTGCCTTCAATAGGGCAAAAAGGGTCATAAAACATTCAAGTCGAAAGCACTCTTTCGAAAGCATTTCCTAAGTAAAGAATTGATGGTGTTGAAACCGACCTTCTTAAAGTAATGGAGAAGTAGCTAAGTTCTGAAAATAGAGTGTCCCTTTTGAAACCATTTGCTTTGAAAGGTAAAAAGCGACAACAAAGGGGTTTCGACCCCAACGAAAGCATTTACTTAAAACTATAGGCGCATCCTTTTTGAAACCATTCCTTAAATCAATTTGGCCTAGTCGGAAGCCAACCAAGTCGAAAGCATACCCTTCAAAAGCAAAGCGTGTGCATTTTCATTTATAAGCAAAGTAAGGCTTCGACCCCTTCGAAACTCATAACTTCGACCCATTACCATCCGCCTAAGTCCAATTCACTATGTACCAAGTCTTTGATACTACATGCATTGATTTCGATGGTGATAGAGGCGGAACTATTAAGTCGGAACCTAGGTGCCGAAACTGGCAAAACATGTATAAAGCATGTTTAAACTGATTTTTATCTTTTTAAAGTAATCTTTTCAACTAACCTGCCTTCTTTGTAAAAATGTGATTGGTTGCTAGTTTTCTTTTCTAAAAGATCTGCCAAAATTTCAGAAGTACTTAATTTAAATAATTTACAAAATACCCCTTGTCCTTTTATAAATATATAAAACATTTAAGTCCCATATCTTAAATAATTTTATATATTTGTTAAAACACTTAGGAAAATTCCACAAAAATTCCAAAAAATCAATTTTAGTATGTTTTCTAACATATAATAATTCAGACCCAAATCATATATTATTTAACCGTAAGTAATCTTAAACCCAATAATCAATTTCCTTACTAGAAAATTGATATTAAATCCACATTAATTTGTAAAATTATGAAAATTGAAACCCATCTTTAAAATATCATTTCTGATCTAAATGTAAAAACACAAGGCATTTGGATGTCGTTTACTAGGATTTTCACATTAAAACATATTATAAAACCTATATGTACAAGCATAAATTATCAAAATGCATATATAAACATTTTATCATTCAAAAACATGGCATAACCTGAAAAATAATTCGGATCAACCTTAAAACCGAAAACAATAGAAAATATGAGATTTAGTCATTATTCACCTTAGCCTTGAGATTCAGGAGTTTGAGATTTGAATGGAGTTGAATTGATTAATCTTCCTTCCTTTGATTTCTTTATCTTCTTCTTCTTTTAGCTTAATGGTGACTGGCCTCTTTGTTTTTGTTTTAGATCATGAACTTATGAAATGAACGTGTAGAATGTACACGGCTTAGGGTTTAGGGTATAAGGATCCACTTATTCCTATATGGCCCTTGTCCATTTCCTAACATTTTATTCCATTTCAATTTACTTAGTTCATTTGTTAACATAGCACGGCTATACTTTATCAATCATAAATCTAAATCCTCTAATCATTTTACGTTATTTCATTTAATTTAGTTAATTAAATATCCTAAATAATGTTAACCAAAATTAGGGTCATTACAGACTCCACAATTTAAAGAATTTCATCGTCGAAATTACAATAAGGTACACAACAAATCAATCCTAAAGGTAAAACATACGCTCAAACTAATTAGGATAAACATCTTTAATCCTGCTCACGGTCTCCAAAGTATAGTCTCTCTCGTTGTCGTTCCACCAGACTTCCTTTTCCTTGTTCTTTTCCAAAGAAGTTGTTATCTCCTCATGTCTCAACGCCATCTCCACTACAACATCACAAGGATCCCTAATATGAGGTAATATCATCCTTGCCAACTCAAGCTTTAACCCCTTTATGAACTTCTCATTTCTCTTAATCACAGTATCTACGGGGGCATATCCATATCTAGCCAACTCCTCAAACCTTCTTGCATACTCCAACATAGTCATTTCCCCCTGTTACAACATAGAAAACTTCTTGATCAAGGTAAACCTCGCCATCACAGACATGAATCTCTCCTCGAACCTCCTCTTAAACTCAACCCATCTTATTGTTTCTTCATTCACTCCAACTATCACACTGTTCCACTAGAATAAAGCTGCTCCTTGAAACTGTCTCGAAGCAAGCCTTCTCTTCTGCTCATCATTGAGCCCCAAGTCTGCAAAGATCCTCTCACAATGTTGCAACCACTTCTTCACCTCAATGGCATCGTCGGTTCCGATAAATGACTTTCCTCCAAACCTAACATAGTCTCTACTCAGAATAGCATAATTTTTGACCATCGGAGCTTCCTGAACTCCTCCTACAACATTTCCTCCAACCACTCCAGCAGCAATACCCGCCTGCATCATATTTGTAACGACCTGTAATTTCGCTACTTCGAAAAAGAGAGATTTCGTTCGTTTAAAATTTAAAAGGAGTTTAAATCTTAAATAAATATGTTATATGTAATAAATAATTATTCATTCTTATAGTTAATAAATTAAAAAGTATAAATTTGGATTTTAAACAAATCGACAAAAGTTAAGTTTTGTTAATAATAAATAAAGGCTTAAATAAATGAATTTAAATATTTATTTAAAAAGGTAAATCTTATTTAAAACATTTAATAAAGATAATAAAATAAAATTTATATATTTAAAAGTATATTAATAATCGTTTTACAAAAATAACCAAAATTTATCGCATTTTGTCAGTTTTACATACACTGTAAAAATAGAGATTTTGATATTAATTAAATATGATTTTAAAATATAAAGAGCTTGTTTTGATTTATTTAAAGAAGTAAAAAAGTTATTTTAAAGTTTGGTTTACTTCAACATATAGCTTAATAAAAACGTCAAATTTTGACTGTAAAATTTGTCGTCAAAAACGCCGTTTTTAACCAAAACAAGTTGTCGACAAGTTGTTGCAACTTGATACATTTTCTAACTTATAAATACAAGTTTACAAACTATTTAAACACTTTACATTTAGCACTAAAAGACAAAAGGAGTTTACTTCTGAAAAGTTTAAATAAATGTATAAAAAGTGAAAAGTATGATTTGACAAATTTATATTAGAGCTTTTATAAAACAACATCATTACCTTGCTTCTCATCTCATTAATGAGATGTTATGCTTATGCATAGAAAAGGAGCAAATAGAAAAGTGAAAAGAAAACTAACTTAAGGAATTAATGGCACATACATCCATGCATTTAATGCAAATCAAATCAATACAAAGTCTTCACTTTAAAATGCAAAATTTAAGAAAGTAATCATTTCTATCTTTAACATCACCATTAATGTTTAAGTCATATCACTTATGGAAAAGGAGCAAATGTTATTTTAACATTTTAAAGTGTAAGAAAAGGAGGTAAACATCATTTACACCATTAATGCAAACAAATCAAGGATAGAAAGGTAAATTAAAAAGTCAAAAATTAAAGAAGGGTATTTTAGTCATTTACCATCCAAAGCTCAAATATAAATAAGCATCCATACCTTCCACTTTCTCACATTTCATTCCTTCCTTCTTCTTCACTTTCTCATTCTTCTTCACCTCCATTTTCATGGCATTCAACCACTCTTCCACCTCCATTCTCTTCTACCTTCAAGCTATCACCTCCACATTACTACACCATCACTTTTCGCCACCAAAACCAAGCCTAGCTTCCACCTACTCACCTCTTACACCCATATTCGAGCCCTACATACCCATACCCACCTCCACAAAGCCGTACCCACCTCCCTACACCCCTAGGTCGAGCACCACACACCCCACACCCTCCTCCACACCAAGGTCGTACCCTCCTCTCCAAATTAAAAAAAGAAAAAAAAGAGAAGAAAAGAAAAAGAAAAATAAAAAGAAAAACATAAGCATTCGAAAAGAAAGCAAGCTAAGGCGAGAATTCAAGACGTTCCAAAAAAGCACGTTAGTTCGAAAGTACATAATGTACGAAAAAATTTGATGGAGTGGATATGAAGGTGAGAAATTCTCACCGCTTTTTAAATTATATTGATTATCATGCTTAATTGTTTTGTTAGAATCACTATTTGATGATATGGATGTTTGGTTGATTGTTTGGATATGTTGGATAATCCGTACTAATGTTATGACATTTACCGTATTCAATATGTTAATGTTATATGATAGTTGTATGGTTGTGATGATAATTTGGATATCAAATTCTTATTAATTAAGTAATCTCTTTGTTTAAAAAGACCATATTTTAGTAATATGAGATATTGTGGAAAAATAAGTCTCTTTTCATTTAGAAGTGAAATTAAAGTTAAAATGAAAGAGAATTTGAAATTTGAAGTGAAACGGATTTGAAAAAAAATAGTTAATTAGAAATTGAAATTAAGATGAATAGTGAACTTGAAATTGAAATCAATTTTGAAAAAGTGAAGTTTAGTTTGAAATTGAATGGAAGTTTAAATTGAAACTGGATTTGAAATCTAAGTTTTAAATATGTTTAATTTGAGATTAGAATTGAAATTAAGTTAAAATTGAAATTTAAAATTTAATATTAAAATAATGGGAATACAATAAATAATATGGTAATAGTGAAAATATATTTTAAATACTTTAAAAAGTGAAAATATTGATTTAAAATGATTTGTAATGATTTTATAAGTGTTGAAATCCAATTTGAATAAATTATTTCAAGTATTGAAAAATAAGTTAAAACTAGACGCGTCGCGCAACGGTAGTTCGCGATTTCGCGCTTAAAATTTCAAATGAATGTGCAGAGTGGAATATGGCTTGGAATTCTTCGAGATAAGAAAATTATGGGCTATTATATCCATATCTTCTAAAGGAAGAAAGAAAATAAAAGTTTCGATAAGTAGATTTTGAATTTATACCAAATCAATTTTCTAGAAAAATCGCGCTAGTGCAGTTTAGTGACCATAACAAGAAATTTGTTTAAATAAACGATTTTAATTACGGAAAAATATGGAATAAATTTGATAAATCTATTTAAATAATTTAAAAGAGATTTGATCGAAAAATATGAATTTTCAAATATTTAAAAGTTGTTTAAATTCAAATAAACTTATGCGGCACTTTCCTCAGCACTTTATGCTGTGAATTCTATAACTTTTGAAATATGAGTGTAAATGTAACGACGTTTCTCAGAATAAAATGTGAATGTTTTAAAAAGGATAATTAAGCATTTTGAAAGATAATTTGGGATATTTATAAGCAATTCCAAAATAAAGTTGAAAAACTGAGTATGCGGAAACGAATAGTACATTTGTCCCGCCTGTGAGATCTGGAAAGATAAAAAAGGTGTTTAACTAAGGTTAGGGATGGAGCAACCAGTGCCCTGAACTTACCTGGCCTATGTTTTCTTTTCTTAGGCTAGGGGTGGAACAGATCGAAATGAAAGCCCGGATGCTCTTAAATAAAAAGATTCTGTTAAGTTTTCCAAAATAAAAGAAGATTGGTATTATCCGAAAGTTAAGCAATCTCCAAAAATGAATGATTTCCATGATCCTATTTACTTCAAAAATGTTTGTTAAGATTGATTTAGGGTTTATCGTAAGCGATGTCTTAAATAACATTGTTTTTGACCCGCCTAAAAGTTAAGAAATTTGGATCAAGAATTAAGTAAGGAAATCTGAGATATTTTCCAAAGCAAAAGAATGAATTTCTTAGAAATTACTCTAAGTCAAAAGAAAGAGAATTCGAAATCATCCGAAAAGAATTAAAGTGAAAAGAGACTTAATAAATTCTATATTCTCATATTCACTTTTTATCGATAATTGGATTTCGAAGGAACCAAAGTCGGATTTAGGTATATCCTATCCGAAAACCACTTCGGACCAATGCATACGTTCGAACGTGAAGACATGTTGAAGACGATGATTATTGAAGACCATGGATATTTATAGCGTGAGGACTGCTTGTTGATTTGCTCGGAGTCGCACCCATTATAGAGTTATATATAGCAGTGGTCTCCTCGTGATGGAGATTTTGCGGATTGCAAGGGCTTCTCGCCTTGTAATAGCCGAGGAAAGCGGCTTCGGTTTGTCCTCTTCCTGGACAACTTGTATGAACGTTTGTTTGACATTGCATTCTAATGATTACGTACATTGGTTTTTACAAACGTACATCAGTGGTGGCGGAGAAGGCAACTTCTCTTAGCTTAACACCCTCCTTGAGACATAAGAGCTCAAGGGTTGTATTTTTGTGGAAGGCAATTAGTAGTTAAACGGAAATGGCAATATGGCATTCGAAGATGTGATATGTGTTATGTGAAAAGGTAATCGTTGCCTCAAGCCTCATCAAACCGGAAATGACCGAAATAAGATTAGATACGGCAAGGCTAAGTGGGTCATTCCCAATTAGGGTATGATCATCCCCATCTAGATATATTTCTTCCCGCTATGACGTTCAGGATGTTAATTTATGTGGTGTATGGAAAGAGAGCTCTCGAATAAAGGTCGGTAACGACCGGGGGATGATATATTCGGTACTATTTAGTTACAGAGGTAGGCCGGTCTTGTGTTGGTAGAGGGCAGATGTTCTGTGCCTCGGGACATCTATCTAGAGGTGTACCCATTTTGGAAGGTAGATCCTACGTCTGGTCATTTTTATGGAAATCCATTCTCAAATAAGTACCTACGGACTTGATTGTAAACCTATTATGCTGGAATTTAATCAATGTAACAATTTCGGCTAAAAGTAATAAGTTTATTTGCAAATGTTTTCAAAGAATGTCATTAGAAATAATATCAAACGTTTTGATATAAAAGTGTTTTAGTTATCATAAGGTAAAAACTCATCCGTGTTTGTGTGTGGGCGTGGTCTTATGAGACACTCTTTGTTTTCAAAGGATTTTATTTAAAGGCTGATATATGACACTGTCATTAATTATTGAGTTTTTCTCACGCATATCAAGCCTGATCCGGGTATTTTCAATACTCGGGTCAGATCTGAGTAGTTTCAGGATAGTCGAAGACGGTTGGAGTTTCCAGAGGAGAGCTGGAGATATTCATCGACGTATGAACATATTCTATTATCCGTTGTACTTAGTGAATCTTGTTTGATGTTTGTCAGCATTTGTAAGGGGCAGGTTTATAACTGTCCAAGCTGAATTTAGGTTAGACTCTGATATATGTATTTAAAAGTTTTTCGCTGTAAAAATATTTGTTCAATATTATATGTTATCCCATTCGAGTGAGATTCTGTTCTGTTTATTTTTCTTTATTACCCTTAAAGATCCGTCTTTTTGTGCAATTTGAGTTGGACATGTGCGGTTTATTGTCAATTAAAAAAGTATGAAAAAATGGGACCTTACGTTTGATATCAGAGCTTTTGGTTGAGCGAACACCGAAGCCTGATAGTGGTAAGTCTCATCAGAGATAGGATTAATAATATCCTAGGATGAGCAACTCATTAGAGATAGGGTTAGTAACATCCTAGAATGAGTTATGAGAGTATTATATATACGAGCGCGTATTTATTAAGTTTATAAAAATTATTTTGTTTTAAAGAAACTGGTAGATGAAATAATTATACCTTGGGTTTATATTATAAATATTATAGGGGATATTATTATCTTTTGTGTTAGAAATTAAGGATTAATTGTAATTTTGCTTAGCAAAACTAAAATATGATTATCTTGTGATTAGAATTGCATAATTTTGCTATAAGATATTCCACATAGAATCAACATGTTGAAAGCTAGAATTTAGAACATTAACCATATACCCTTAGGTATTTGATATTAAGAAATAATAATGATCAAGTGATTATCATAATGAATGAGTTTAAAAAGCTAAGTGCAAATATCTTGTGAATTAAAATTCACAATTTTATTATAAGATATTTAATGATAATACTGAAGCTAGAAGTGTAATTGGAGAAAGTAAAGAAAAATTGCATACTTAGAAAAAAAATCTTATCATTAAGATAGAAAAAGATAAACCTAAACTGATACTTTTTACTAAATATAATATAAAAAGATAAGTTGCACAACTTATACAGGAGTTATGTTAATTTGAAATTTAGACACTTTGATTAGGTTAAAGTCAAAGTAAAATTTAGGAATAAGAGATATAAGAAAAATCATCCTAATATAAAAACTTTGAATTAGTGATACATTTAGGGTAACATTTGTAATTCAAAATGAAGTAAGATTAGAAATGGATATTTTTGAATAATATGGTTAGTAGTTTGATTGTTGGATGAAAATGTTTAAGTAACAAATACCATGTGAATTAAGTTTCACAATTTGACAATAAAGTATTTGATGGATTTAAGATTAAGAAATTTGATTTAAAAAATGGATGGGTAAATAAGTTAAGTAGTTAATCATAGAATCAGTGAGAAAAATGTGTACACTTAGTAAAGTTGTCTTATCAATATATGGATAGGATAAATAATAATAGCTAAATGGAAACCTTGGGTAAAGAAAACTAAGGATATGTATATATACTCTTAGGAAGTAAAGGTATATTATACAAGTTTAAGTCATATTTGTATGCTTAAGTAATAATATATTTAGGAGAAAGCAATGGTTGTGAAATAAACTTGGATTAATAGAAGTTTTGAAAAAAATGTGTTATGTAAAGATGAATGTGAATAAGTACATAAGTTAAACGTAGATCATTTTGGCACATAAATTTTGATCTAAGTTTTGAGTACAAAACTTTAAGGTGTTTACACCAATCCGAAAAAGGATTTATTACTCGATTTTTGACGACAAGCATTGATGGGAGTTTATGATTATGTACACGAGTTTTCTATCATAGTTGAGAGCTATGCAAGGAAAGCAAGGGTTTGTGATCAAAAGGTCTGATCAAAATCCTCACTAGAAAATTAGAGGATCGATACTAGTTCGGAGTTAAAATTGTGGATTTGAATAATAGATCGTATCAATGATCACATATAGTATGATGTTTTGGGTCTGTCTACTTAGTAGTTGATAGTTATCTTTACAAATAGGCACTAAGATATAGTGGTTGGACCGATGTTTTGGTATGCATATATATAGACCATGGATATAGTATGCTCAGGACAGGGAATGAGTTATGTGGTTGTATTCGTTTATCTTGATACAGTATCAGTGTGATTGTTTTGGATGTATAGTCTTGTTTGGTTGTTGTATATATTATCTTAAGCGTGCAGTACGCACTAGGATTGGTACGATAGAAGTATGGCTTGATGTATGTATATATAACCGTAAGTACGTGATAGATACTCAGGTAAATGTGGGGAATCTTTATATGTATGTTTGGCATCATTTGTTTTGGTGTTGTTATGATATCGACCTTCTTCTTTTCTATCATCAATAGAAATAAGTCAAATTATTTGAGGATTGAGTATGAGATGGATTCCTTTATCCAACTTTCATTTCGAGGACGAAATGCTTTTAAGTAGGGGAGAATGTAACGACCCGTAACTTCGCTACTTCGAAAATGAGAGATTTCGTTCGTTTTAAATTTAAAAGGAGTTTAAATCTTAAATAAATATGTTATATGTAATAAATAATTATCTATTCTTATAGTTAATAAATTAAAAAGTATAAATTTGGATTTTAGAACAAATCGACAAAAGTTAAGTTTTGTTAATAATAAATAAAGGCTTAAATAAATGAATCTAAATATTTATTTAAAAAGGTAAATCTTATTTAAAACATTTAATAAAGATAATAAAAGAAAATTTATATATTTAAAAGTACGTTAATAATCGTTTTACAAAAATAACCAAAATTTGTCGCATTTTGTCAGTTTTACATACACTGTAAAAATATAGATTTTGATGTTAATTAAATGTGATTTTAAAATATAAAAAGACTTGTTTTAATTTATTTAAAGAATTAAAAAGTTTATTTTAAAGTTTGGTTTACTTCAATATATAGCTTAATAAAAACGTCAAATTTTGACTGTAAAATTTATCGTCAAAAACGCCGTTTTTAACCAAAATAAGTTGTCGACAAGTTGTTGCAACTTGATACATTTTCTAATTTATAAATACAAGTTTACAAACTATTTAAACACTTTACATTTAGCACTAAAAGACAAAAGGAGTTTACTTTGAAAAGTTTAAATAAATGTATAAAAAGTGAAAAGTATGATTTGACAAATTTAAAAATTATTAAAGCTTTTATAAAACAACATCATTACCTTACTTCTCATCTCATTAATGAGATGTTATGCTTATGCATAGAAAAGGAGCAAATGGAAAAGTGAAAAGAAAGCTAACTTAAAGAATTAATGACATACATCCATGCATTTAATGCAAATCAAATCAATACAAAGTCTTCTCTTTAAAATACAAGATTTAAGAAAGTAATCATTTCTATTTTTAACATCACCATTAATGCTTAAGTCGTATCACTTATGGAAAAGGAACAAATGTTATTTTAATATTTTAAAGTGTAAGAAAAGGAGGTAAACATCATTTCCACCATTAATGCAAATCAAATCAAGGGTGGAAAGGTAAATTAAAAAGTCAAAAAGTAGAGAAGGGTATTTTAGTCATTTACCATCCAAAGCTCAAATATAAATAAGCATCCATACCTTCCATTTCTCACATTTTATTCCTTCCTTCTTCTTCACTTTCTCATTCTTCTTCACCTCCATTTTCATGACATCCAACCTCTCTTCCACCTCCATTCTCTTTTACTTCAAGCTATCACCTCCACATCACTACACCATCACTTTTCGCCACCAAAACAAAGCCTAACTTCCACCTACCCACCTCTTACACCCATGGTCGAGCCCTACACACCCATACCCACCTCCACAAAGCCGTACCCACCTCCCTACACCCCTAGGCCGAGCACCACACACCCACACCCTCCTCCACACCAAGGTCGTACCCTCCTCTCCAAATAGAAAAACAAAAGAAAAAAAAAAGAGAAGAAAAGAAAACGAAATAGAAAAACATAAGCGTTCGAAAAGAAAGCAAGCTAAGGCGATAATTCAAGACGTTCCAAAAAGGCGCATTTGTTCGAAAGCACATAATGTACGAAAAAGTTTGACAGAGTGGATATGAAGGTGAGAAATCCTCACCGCTTTTTAAATTATATTGATTATCATGCTTAATTGTTATGTTATATAGTCGCTATTTGATGATATGGATGTTTGGTTGATTGTTTGGATATGTTACCGTATTGAATATGTTAATGTTATATGATAGTTGTATGGTTGTGATGATAATTTGGATATCAAATTCTTATTAATTAAGTAATCCCTTTGTTTAAAAAGACCATATTTTAGTAATATGAGATATTGTGGAAAAATAAGTCTCTTTTCATTTAGAAGTGAAATTAAAGTTAAAATGAAAGAGAATTTGAAATTTGAAGTGAAACGGATTTGAAAAAAATATTTAATTAGAAATTGAAATTAAGATGAATAGTGAACTTGAAATTGAAATCAATTTTGAAAAAGTGAAGTTTAGTTTGAAATTGAATGGAAGTTTAAATTTAAACTGGATTTGAAATCTAAGTTTTAAATATGTTTAATTTGAGATTAGAATTGAAATTAAGTTAAAATTGAAATTTAAAATTTAATATTAAAATAATGGGAATATAATAAATAATATGGTAGTAGTGAAAATATATTTTAAATACTTTAAAAAGTGAAAATATTGATTTAAAATGATTTGTAATGATTTTATAAGTGTTGAAATCCAATTTGAATAAATTATTTCAAGTATTGAAAAATAAGTTAAAACTAGACGCGTCGCGCAACGGTAGTTCGCGATTTCGCGCTTAAAATTTCAAATGAATGTGCAGAGTGGAATATGGCTTGGAATTCTTCGAGATAAGAAAATTATGGGCTATTATATCCATATCTTCTAAAGGAAGAAAGAAAATAAAAGTTTCGATAAGTAGATTTTGAATTTATACCAAATCAATTTTCTAGAAAAATCGCGCTAGTGCAGTTTAGTGACCATAACAAGAAATTTGTTTAAATAAACGATTTTAATTACGGAAAAATATGGAATAAATTTGATAAATCTATTTAAATAATTTAAAAGAGATTTGATCGAAAAATATGAATTTTCAAATATTTAAAAGTTGTTTAAATTCAAATAAACTTATGCGGCACTTTCCTCAGCACTTTATGCTGTGAATTCTATAACTTTTGAAATATGAGTGTAAATGTAACGACGTTTCTCAGAATAAAATGTGAATGTTTTAAAAAGGATAATTAAGCATTTTGAAAGATAATTTGGGATATTTATAAGCAATTCCAAAATAAAGTTGAAAAACTGAGTATGCGGAAACGAATAGTACATTTGTCCCGCCTGTGAGATCTGGAAAGATAAAAAAGGTGTTTAACTAAGGTTAGGGATGGAGCAACCAGTGCCCTGAACTTACCTGGCCTATGTTTTCTTTTCTTAGGCTAGGGGTGGAACAGATCGAAATGAAAGCCCGGATGCTCTTAAATAAAAAGATTCTGTTAAGTTTTCCAAAATAAAAGAAGATTGGTATTATCCGAAAGTTAAGCAATCTCCAAAAATGAATGATTTCCATGATCCTATTTACTTCAAAAATGTTTGTTAAGATTGATTTAGGGTTTATCGTAAGCGATGTCTTAAATAACATTGTTTTTGACCCGCCTAAAAGTTAAGAAATTTGGATCAAGAATTAAGTAAGGAAATCTGAGATATTTTCCAAAGCAAAAGAATGAATTTCTTAGAAATTACTCTAAGTCAAAAGAAAGAGAATTCGAAATCATCCGAAAAGAATTAAAGTGAAAAGAGACTTAATAAATTCTATATTCTCATATTCACTTTTTATCGATAATTGGATTTCGAAGGAACCAAAGTCGGATTTAGGTATATCCTATCCGAAAACCACTTCGGACCAATGTATACGTTCGAACGTGAAGACATGTTGAAGACGATGATTATTGAAGACCATGGATATTTATAGCGTGAGGACTGCTTGTTGATTTGCTCGGGGTCGCACCCATTATAGAGTTATATATAGCAGTGGTCTCCTCGTGATGGAGATTTTGCGGATTGCAAGGGCTTCTCGCCTTGTAATAGCCGAGGAAAGCGGCTTCGGTTTGTCCTCTTCCTGGACAACTTGTATGAACGTTTGTTTGACATTGCATTCTAATGATTACGTACATTGGTTTTTACAAACGTACATCAGTTGTGGCGGAGAAGGCAACTTCTCTTAGCTTAACACCCTCCTTGACACATACGAGCTCAAGGGTTGTATTTTTGTGGAAGGCAATTAGTAGTTAAACGGAAATGGCAATATGACATTCGAAGATGTGATATGTGCTATGTGAAAAGGTAATCGTTGCCTCAAGCCTCATCAAATCGGAAATGACCGAAACGGGATTAGATGCGGCAAGGCTAAGTGGGTCATTCCCAATTAAGGTATGATCATCCCCTTCTAGATATATTTCTTCCTGCTATGGCGTTCGGGATGTTAATTTATGTGGTGTATGGAAAGAGAGCTCTTGAATAAAGGTCGGTAACGACCGGGGGATGACATATTCGATACTATCTAGTTATAGAGGTAGGTCGGTCTTGTGTTGGTAGAGGGCAGATGTTCTGTGCCTCGGGACATCCATCTAGAGGTGTACCCATTTCGGAAGGTAGATCATATGTCTGGTCATTTGTATGGAAATCCATTCTGCAGTATGAACCTACGGACTTGATTGTATGTTGGAATTTAATCAACGTAACAATTTCGGCTAAGATTAATAAGTTTATTTGCAAATGTTTGCAAAGAATATCATTAGAAATAATATCAAACGTTTTGATATAAAAGTGTTTTGGTTATCATAAGGTAAAAACCCGTCCGTGTTTATATGTGGGCATGGTCTTATGAGATACTCTTTGTTTTCAAAGGATTTTATTTAAAGGCTGATATATGACACTATCATTAATTATTGAGTTTTTCTCACGCTGGTTTATCAAGCCTGATTCGGGTATTTTCAGTACTCGAGTCAGATCCGAGTAGTTTCAGGATAGGCGAAGACGGTTGGAGTTTTCAGAGGGGAGCTGGAGATATTCATTAACGTATGAACATATTCTATTATCCGCTGTACTTAATGAATTTTGTTTGATGTTTGTCAGCATTTGTAAGGGCGGGTTTTATAATTATCCAAGCTGAATTTAGGTTAGACTCTGATATATGTATTTAACAAATTTCCGCTGTAAAAATATTTGTTCAGTATTATATGTTATCCCATTCGAGTGAGATTCTGTTCTGTCTACTTTTCTTTATTACCCTTAAAGATCCGTCTTTTTATGCAATTTGAGTTGGACATGTGCGGTTTATTGTCAATTCAAAGAGTACGGAAAAAATGGGTCTTTACAATATTCACAAAAACTGATACATAGCTCCCATATCAACTTGCAGGACTCCAACACCCACATTTCCTGCTTGTTCCTAACCTGGATTTCTGCTAGTATTTGGTCTGAAATTTCCATTTGTTGTGGGTCTTCCCTGAAGATTCATTCTTTCACATTTAGCATCCATATCTGTATTCAAGCCTCATGACATACAAAAGAATAGCCTAAGAGAGATAGGAGAATAGAGATATAGTGTATACTTATGTATAGCAAAAACAAGTATGTTACTGTAGTGTTATCCCATACCCCGATCTTATCTCTAATTCCTTAGGATTATGTTTTGAAATTAATTTTGTTTAAAGTTTTTTATAAACCTATGCTCTAATACCAAGTTGTAACATCCCCTATCTGGAGGCCTGAAGCTAAGCGTTATAGATGTTGTAGTCATTCATATATTAACTTCCGGAGACCAAATACAGTAATGTTAATGGTATCCATAATATCAAAAGCGCTTGAATATGAAACAAAATCAAAGATTTCAAAACAACATTTCTGATTACATTTTATAAAATAAGTTTTATATCTAGATTACATAATCCCGTAACGTTTCCCAAATTTAGATAAATATAATTATTACATAAATACGCCAAGAGCGACATATGAAGATGCCCCCTTGAATGACTAGATTACTAAATAGTCATAATTGAATTAATACAAGACAACAAAATAAAAAAACAACAACTCCTAAATAGCTATCCGTCATCTACCTACTCGTCTTCGGAAGCTTTATTCACCAACCTACAAAAACCTGTAAATCCTTAAACCTAGCCTAGTCAAATCAATTTTGAGCACCCGAGAGTTTAAGCAGAAAAACGTAAACTTCGAGTCAGACATAAAGCCTAGCGTGAATAATATTATACATCTTAGTTATTTGATATTAGATGAGACCACGCCGCTTAGCGGAATGGGTTTTCCCTCACCAATATCCTTCTTAAACATATCTTTTGCAAATCATAATCGTGCAACCAAAACTGGTTAAAACTGTAAAGCATTATCATGTAAACATACATATCAGGTAATAAATGGACTATCTGTCTGAACACTATAGATTTTTTTGGCTAACTACTAACCTTTGACTGACTCGGGCCTAACAGACAATATGAACAAATAATTTAACATCTGTTGGATACTCCTTTTCCAAACGGTCTATCGCTACCTTACTTTCTCCAAGTCACTGATCCTAATGGTTTTGCAGGCTCATCAATAATCTACCTCTATACAAATATATTCCCTTTTATGTGTAACATCATTTTAGTCTTACTATGACAAAGCTCTAACATTGGAATTTTGGATAAAATTAGCTAGGGACAAATAGCTAATCTATAGGGTGTGACCCTATACCAGGCCCATCCGGTATACAAATATCCGAGTCATTTTACTTAGGGTAATATTCCCTTAAATTTTCCTTGAAAACCTTTACTTATCAAAATGATTTAAACCTTTAAATCCTACTTTAAACAAGGAAAATAGATATACTCTATACTTTACTCAAAATCATCTTGCCATGTTATACACACACACACACACTTTACACAAATCTTTGTTGATGAAAACATTTAAACCTTTGAAAGTACCCCTTTCGAGACCATTAAAAGTACCCCGTTCAAAACCATTGAAAGTACCCCTTTCGAAACCAAGTGAGCCCTTTATATAACCTAGGTTGAGGGAACCTATTCTTCTTATCCAGCTTGTTAAGTGCTCGGTAACCGACGCATGGCCTTAATGAGCTGTCTACCTTAGTGGCAAATACAATTGGTGCTTCCCACTTTGAAGTGTTATGATGAATAAACATTTTTTGTAATAACTTCAAAATCTGCTTATATAGTTCTCATCACTCTTCGATTATCTATCTTAGTGGTAGTATGAGTGGTCTAGCATCCTTCTTCAAATCAATCATAAACTCAATCTCCCTTTAGGTGGAAACTGAAGGCTTCTGTAAAAATGTTTGGAAAGTCTCCAATTAAAGGCATATATGAAAGTTCATCTTGTGACAGGCTAAGAGAATACGAATAATTAACTTGACTGAGATTTTGGGCATATAAAAAATATCTATATCTTGCCCTCTATAACTCCTTGACCATACAATCCTCTTATCATAATCTAGGATATCCCCATAGTAAGAAAATCAAGCCATTCATAAGATAAATCCAAACCACTCAAACCATAACGTACGCATTACATACAAAGTCAACATTACATATATCCACCACTAGATCTTTGCAAATCAAAGAAGGTATGATGACCCTCCAAAAGGATTTGATATGACTATATGGTTGGTGAAAATTTGGGTTTATAATCCCAAAGACTTAACTACATTTTTGGCTATAAATGAATGTTATGCTTCATATCAAATAAGGTACAAATAGAATTTTCGGAGATAATAGTTATACCCTACATCGCAGCTTTTCTTGTCCATGGGAGGAGGTCTGCTTGAGACAAGTACAACCTCAATGGCATAAGCTTGAGTGCCATATCCCTCATTTACTAGTTTTGAGCATCGGTTCTCGTAGTGCCCTTCTACATGGAAGTTATAACACCTCCCCATGAACTCTTCTCTCATTAGACTCACGTTGCAATCCTTAGCAACATGCCCTTTCTTTTGACATCTCAGCATATCACACATCCTTTTTTAAACTTCCTTCTGGCTTTCTTATCTACCCAAAATCCTCTTTTTCTCGCTCCACCTTGATTATGTGACTGTCCTAGTTTCTCTTTCTCTTCTATACCAACTGTCTAAAACATGGCCATTTCAACTAATGTTTTAAGGTGGCACGTGTAGGAACTTGAGTTAAAAGTTGGTCTGTGAATTTAGTCCATTTACAAAATTCATCGTCTTTTTCACATGGGTGTCAATCAGGCTCATTCGAAAATTAGCTATTCCATGAACTTATTGGTACACTCCTTCACCGTTAATCCCTCTGCCTCAATTCGATAAACTTCTCCAATTGCAAACTTACTTCAGCTTTGGAAATGAATTATGACTTGAAGAGAGCCCTAAATTCGGGCTAAGTAATTCCTTCATCTTCATTCTCCTCGATGAGCATGTCCTACAAATCCAGTACCTCTCCCTTCAAATGCCATGCAGCTATCCTCCTCTTGACCCGATCTTCCCATCCCAACTTTCGGAATATACGATCACAGTCATTAATCCAAGTCTTGGTTTCTACAAAATATTTCACTCTCAAAACTACTCGTCCTTCCAAATTTTGAAAGTCTTTACATAATTCAGGGATGTTTGGTAGGTGGGGTGCTAGTTCAATGGATAGAGCAATTGGCACCAATGGGGCAGCTTGTTGAGGAATAGGAACTTAGCCCATGAGCCTCAAATATTGCCGAAACCATGACGGCATACAAATAATGGTGAGTATCTCTTGGATGGTTTTTACCCGCTTTTAGATCAAAGCAGCTAAATTAAAATGGATATAGAAAACTCATACGGAGTTGGATTGACTTAAAACTTTAGGAAAATAATCAAAAGATATAAAAGAAGACTCACTGAAAAAATAGGATTAATTGGAGTTAATATAATGGATCATCGGCGATCCATCTTGATGGGTCGCTAGCGACCCATGTATAGTGGGCCTCACTACCTTAAATTTATAGGATAGGGCTCAGATGCACTCTATAGTGTATCTGCATAGTTTCATATGGTTTCGTTAAGTTTTGAGCAAGTTATGAATGATTCTTCTGGACCAAATGACACATGAAGACGAATGATCAAACTAACTCCAAACAACTTGATACTTGGAAAACACACTCAAAAGAACAAGTGAATAGCACTCAAGGAAAATTAGCCATAAATAGATCGCTAGCAATCCATCACCTATGGATCGCTGGCGACCCAGCACCTGTGGATCGCTGGCGATCCATAGGGATGCTTCTCACAAGTCATCATGCCTCTTGCATCTTTATTCATTGTCTCTTCTAAATATGTTTTCCAAGTTTCATAGCCTTCCAAGCAACCTAGTTCGAGAACCAAAGACCCATTTGATTCTAGTCATAGATCAATCTAACTCATGTATGAATCATCTTCAAAACAAGGCAACTAGCTTCGAAATCACATGAAGAGCATCTACATAAGGTAAAGAATGAAACCCAAGTGAAATGATCCAATAATATTCTAACTACATGGATTGCTAGCGATATATGCCCTATAAATCACTAGCTATCCATCAATTTAGGTCAGGTCGTTGTGCAATTTTTGGAACTCCTTTGTATCCTTTTGTTCAGATCCCTGGCAAAGCGGCCCGATCCAATATCTCTCCAATCCCTATAAATACTCACCTATCTACAACATAAAGAGGGGATTCTTCTGGACTATCTATTGGAACTCTACATGGATTATTCTTCACTCTGCTCCTCCCACACAATAGTCATCTAGGGGTTCACTATGATTCTTAAATAAACTCTTGCACTTGTGACTCGATCTAACTTAGAAGATTCAAACAAATTGTAATCAGATTCAACTGGTAACGGCGGTTAGTTAATAAAAAAGTTATAAAGTAGATGTAGGCTTCATTAACAGCCGAACCACAATAAAAATCTCTTGTCTCTTTACTTTATCTGCAAGTCACTGTTATTTTTCTATTTTGCTAGCCTTGATAAACAAGACTGGAACTTTCACACTCAATTCAGGATGTTGATCCTTTTTTGGGTCAACATTGTTGTGCTTTCAGTGAGAACAAAGGTAGATCTAGAAACTTAAAGCTTGAATCTATGATTAGGGAAATGAAGAGGCCTGATACTAGATCTAAAACTGGAGTAAGTCAACCAGAGCTTGGGGGCAGTCGGGAAGTATTCTCAAATTCTCACCCATCCAACTACATAGCTAGAGAAGAAATGGAAATGCTTATGAAGGAGATGCAGGATGGAATCTTGGCTAGGAAACAAGAGATGATGGAGGGATTCTTCCAAAGGATGAGACAACAAGGAAATACAGGAGTTGCAGGAATTCAAACTCTAGGAAACAATGCAGAAGCTACTAGAGTTAGATTAGGATGATATGGAATAGTGCCTTCATGCCCGGAGCAACCGATACTTGGGGGCAAATGGGAGTCAACCTAGGAATCAACGCCGATGATGGGATTAATATTGGAGCAGGCACCGAAAAGGCCAACAATGGAGTGATTTTGAAACTCCACGAGCCGGTGGTACGAGAACTAATCCGAATACTATAGTACAAATGTCATAGGAATATGTGCCAGGGCTACCTTGGAGGGGAGGAGGACGGAATGAGATTGGAAGAGTAGGGTAGAACACTAGTGTGCAACCAATGGATATTCATCGAATTTCGTCTGCCAAGGCGAGGGCCAGAACATCGCTTTCAGATGAAGACCTTCATTGGGATGGTGAAAATTGAATTGCTGAATTGGTGAGAAGGTTGGTTAGAGGAGGATCCAAGATTAGGATTTGGGAGATGTGAACAGAAACCCATTTACTGCTAATATCCGAAACACGAGAAACCCTCTCGATTTCAAGCTTCCTGCATTGGAAATGTACGATGGAAAGACCAATCCAGTGATTCATCTAATGAGATATATTCGACATATGGAGGTGTAGGGTGCTTCTGAGGAAGTAATGGAGCGGTGCTTCCCATTTGTACTTGACAGATTTGGCGGCAATATGGCTTAGACAACTGTAGAATGGGTCCATTGGCACATGGACCGAGTTAGTGGGCATATTTTTAAGATAATTCTGAGTTCATATCTCACAACGGAAGAATGCGATGACATTGGCAAATATTGTTAGGAATCGAGATGTTGGTTTTGATGACAACAACCTTTTTAACTATCTCATTATAAAATATATACTAACACTATAATCTAGATAGATATGTATATGCAGGATATATAGATATGCAGGCATTGATTATTGCAGACTGATCAGTATAAAGACTCAAGACTCGAGATTGAATACTCTAGAGTAACAAGATCAAGATTTCAAGATATGTGTCTAGTTTTTGTTAAAACTTCATAATAGCATGGAAATCTTTGTTCCGAAATTCATTTGGGATGGAACCCATTTCTACCTTTTTAGTGGCTTACAAACCCGCGACAAGTAGCTTACAAACCTACGACAAGTGGCTTACAAACCCAACGAACATCATGTTTTTGTACAAGTTCTCAAGTCCTGATGTGATGAGATATTCTGCAGGAAGAAGCTTGCAAAACTACTTCAAAATGATTTTCAAAACGAATTTCAAAACTGCTTTTCAAAGTATTCTAGCCTTAAAATTATATTTTCAAATGATTTTCAAAAAGATGTTTTAGCCTTAAAATATTCTTTATTTTTTGTGTGTTAAAACATAGTAAAATTGGTTTATTTTACTCCAGAATCATTTCATCTTGTTTTCATTTCAATACCATTGTCAAAACAAATTTTACATTATTTTTAACAAGGGGATGTCGACATCATGGGATACCCCATGTCGACATGGTGACCGTTGATTTTAAAAGTTTCAATTTTCAAAAGAAGTATCTATTCGTTTAAATCTCTTCACGAATGGTTATGACAGTTAGTACTCTATAAATAGCCTTCTCAGACGAATTTTTGATATACAATTCTCATATTTTCTTCACTTCTTCTTCTCCACAAATCCATGTTCTATAATTATCATATTTTTAAGATCGTGTCGAAAATTTTTCAAATTCTCAAGTGGATAGAATTTCATTCTTATATGATTCTCTGTTCTCTCTCGAAGATCAAACTGTTATTCATAGTTATAGGATCAGTTTGTAATCAAAAGTTTATCGAGTCTCTCTATAAGGTGTGGTCGTGCCTGGAAATCAATTAGGTAATCTTGTGGCCCGTAAATCAAGAGAGTTTGCCCCGGACTCGTGAGACAGGAGGGTACCTCAAGGCCTTTATAAATTGAGGAGTGTAATCTCGACACTGTTTTAATAAAAATTTGTATGAAGTGTTTTTCCTTGGTACAGGACTGGATGTAGGGCAACTCCGAACCAGTATAAAATCTAGTGTGTTCTTTCCATTTTCTACTTTTTATTTACTTTATGCATCTGTATTTGATTCAGTGATTGTTCTATGATTAAGTTCTGCATTTGTTTGTGTCATAATTTCAATTTAGTTCATATAAGTCTTAGAATTCATTAAACACTATTCACCTCCCCCCTTTGCTGTTAAATTAGCCTTAAGATCCTTAATCCGTTGCCCCTTTCAAATGTGAAACAAAGGCTCTAGGAGAACTTGAGAAGTTATCTGATAAGATTCAATGCAGCACCTGCTGTGGTAGATCGACCGGACCCATCAGTGATTTTGATGGTGGCGGTGTTTAAAGTTGCAAGAAAGAACGCCATTAGGGCTGCACTAAAGAGGGATCCACCAATGGATATCGCTGAGTTTTACTATGAAGCTGGGAGATATTTACGTCATAAGGAGGCTAAGTTGAAGATGAAGCTGAAGCCATCGAAATTTATACTGTGGATGGCAAGGGATCCTCTAGAGCAGGATTCGGAAAAGACAAAGGGAAAAGAGAAGCTGATGATGATTTTAGAGAACCGAAATGACAAAGGAGGGAGCCCAAATTCTCTTTCTACTTTGAGCTGACTGAAACTCTGGAAAAGATATACCTAAACACTATGGGAAAATTCCCTACCAAAAATCTCTAAGAAGAGAACCCACTGATCGAGAAAGGATCTAGAAACTTCTACATCTTCCATGAGCTGGGCGGATATGAAATGAATGAATGTCGACACCTTCGTGATATGATAGAAGAACTAGTATGGACAGCTGCCACAGTATGTAAGGAATAAAGCTACGATGGCACAACTGGAGCAGACACCACCCACAGCAGATGCTTCAAGAAATGCCTAGGTAACTGGATCAAGACAGATAATCCCATAACCAGGATGGATGGGAAGTCAGATCCAGTTGCTGCTCTTTCCTTGGTTTCTTTCTTGCACTTTTCGTATGTTAGCAGTAAAAACAATAATGATCCTAGACTGCTTAGATGTGGTTAATCGACGGAATTTCTATTGGTTTAGAAAACCGTCAATAAATTTTGAATTAAATTTATACCGTAAGCGCACGGCATACTATCGTAGTACGTGGCGAGTACGGGTCGATCTACAGGGAATTGTTGATTTTAAATTTCTATTCAATCAAATTAACCAAAGATTTGGAGAGTGGTTAGCTAAAAAATAAGAAAAATGACAAAAAGAAAGTGATAAAAATATGAGAGTGTTAAGATAATTTAGAGATAATTACACTTTCTACATCATATAGTTCAACCAAACATGAAATTGCGATCTCTCTTTTAGTCATTGGTGAAATTAATTGTTGTGTTTATTATAAGTATGGCATATTTGTGCTATTAATTAGCCCAATATAAACCATCAAACTATAACACAACCACTAATACACTTTTAAATCTCATAAAATATGGCAACAAAGTTGAAAGCAAAATCTATTTTAAGCATGGCCTATTAACTATTAATTAGAAATATAAGCCATCAAAATTTTAATTTCAACATTCACTTCTTTGCCATAATCGTATGTAGATGAAGAGGCAATTTGTATTTTGTTTATTTAAGCATAGCCTATTTGTTATGAACAACATAGACTATCAAATTCAAAGCTAAACAACATCATTAAACCACTTCAATCATTCTCATTAAGCACAAAATGACAGCATAAACATCAAATTAAGTTGAAGCTACATGATTAGAGAGCTTCATTACCCCTAAATTGAAGGGGTTTAGCCTCTCATATTTGTTATCATGTGAACAAATGTATCTTGCAACATGAATGAAAAAGAAGAGGAAAAGGAGAGAAAATGAAAAGAAAAGCTAAGTAAAAATAAATAACACTAATCTACTTGCATGAAAAGTAAAACTACACTACTAACATAAGAAGAGAAGAAGCATGTAAATAAAAGAGAATATTGATTAACATTGCATAAAAGAAAGAAAAATTACATGAAATAAAATTGCTAAGTATCCTAGAAAAAGAAGAGAGAAGAGTTTTGTTTTATTTTCTAATCTAAAAACTAAGTAAGAGAGACTAAGGAAGAAGACGGTTACATGAAACATAAGGGTATATATATATGTGTGTTAAACCCTAATTCATATTTTTGGGGAATGCCCAAAATATCCTTGAGAAAGTGTGGAGCCAAGCAATCATAAGCTTCTACTAATCATCATTTAAGCGTACATGAAGCCATTAATTCCATAAGCATGTGCATTGGCCTCTAATTTGTACATTAAGGTAGGTGGGTAAGTTGGGTCCTTCATGTTCTTCACTTTGAATTATTTTCATCTTCATTCCTTTGTATTCATTTGTGCACGCATGTGTCTTAATGAAACCACTCCAATTTGAGATCAAATTCCTACACAAATATATATAAATTTCCAATTAATTTTTCTCAAAGAAATATATGTACACAAATGACCGTTTTGCCCCTATATGAAGATAGATATGTGACAATTTGGAATTTATATGGATTTTGGTTAAAACAAGTTAAAATACCCAATATAATAATTTATTTAATTTAAATAGATTAAATATGGTGGTAAATATATGCACATTTACGTGAACATCAAATACCCCCGCACTTATCTTTTTATTCGTCCTCGAATAAAGAAAAACTAAGATAAATCTGTTTTCGTATGGAGCACGATTGCATTGAGCGTGTGCAATAAGCCGTTAAATCTCTGGGTGTCCCCAATAGGACGAGTGTTGTCTCGTGAGGGTTTTCAGCGGATACTACCCACAAAATCCAAATGCAGGATGAAAATATTTACAAAACGCAAGATTTATTACAAAGAGATGAATGCGAGTTTTTGAAAATATTTACAAATGAAGGATTTATTTCTAAATTGAAACGAATAAGTTAAATATAGGTTTTGGTTATTATCTTGAAAAATTTTAGTCATTTACTCATCAAAATTTTCAATGAAAAAAAGTTATCATAACAAATAGACTATAGTTTAACTCATTGTTTTGGTTGATAACACAGTGTAATTATGAAATGGATCCTTAGTTGATTATCAAAATTTATCAAAGTGGTATTTTCATTTCTTTTCAATAACAAGTCAAATCAAATAAGTTCAAATGGTGCTTGGATTTCATTTGCTTACTTACTCTAATTATTTACTTAAAATTTTTATTTATATTAATAATATTTACATATGCCTAACTCGGATAAACTGAGACCGGATATATTACCCATGCACTGCCTTTCGGGATTATGTGAGGGGAATACAGAGCGTGGCGAGTGAACACACAAGTGTGTACACCTGTCGACCGTAGGTGTTAATAGAATATACATATATATATATACACACACACAAATGTTTTGTTTTTTTATATGAGAGAGAGTTTGCAAAATCATCTTAGCACCATTTAACTTAGAAGACAACAAAATGTTATATCCTTTACTTTAAATTCACCACTTTTAAAAGAAAGATTTTCAATTAAGATGTATTTCATAATTAACACGTATGAATCTTCCTATATACTAGTTAAGTTATCGTTATTTGTAATCAAACTTCATTTTTATTTTTGTTAAGACAAATAAATTTTCAAAAATTTCAATTTAAAAAACCAAAACCATATATTTATCCTATAGTGTTTCTTTAAAAATAAATCAAAATGCTTTAAAAAATTGGTATTTTAAAATTTTGATATGTTTTTTTTTGAGTTTTGGAAGAAAAAATGAAAAATTAATCTTGAAAAATCAAAAAGAAGATAAGTCTCCACCTACACTTGATTTTGACTGTGTCCCCACAGTTAACCCAAGTGGAAGGAAAAATAAAATAAAAGCATAACCTTTATTTAAATGAAAATGAAAAGATGATTATTACATGACATCAGAAAGTATGTCGTTAAAAAGTAAATGAAACGGTCTTCCAAAAGCTGATTCATTTGTCTCGCCGAGTGTGCGAGACACAGCTTAAGCGCGGAAAACCAAATCGTAAAAGATTTCAAAATTGAATGTTGATTTGGAAAAACGAATGTCGTTTTATTAAAAATCATATGAGTTGTTTTATTTTGGATGATTTTCAGGGTTGATAAAACAATTGGTTGAAATTCAAGTTTACTTTCACCATTTTGAAATTCAAACTCATCATCAACAAAATTTTCAAAATTATTGATTTCAAAATTGAAATGGTGATTTAAATCTTCCCCTTGAGATTTTAACAACTAATTTTCAAAAAGTCCAAAGAAATCATGTTCGTTTAATTCGTCTTCCTTTATTGGATTATCAACAACTTCATTGCGTATCTCAAGTTGAAAATCCAAAGTTGTTGTATTCAAATTTTTGAAATCAAGAAAAGGAAGGTCGAATTTTAAATTTGGTTCCACACCCTCAAAAGAATTGAAATCCAACTCAATTACCGAATTTTCAACAACTTCATCATTTTCAGTTTCAAAAGTTGTTGTTTGAAAATCAACGATTTTGGTAAAAGATGGATTATTACTTAACTTATCACACGTTGGGATTTGGTTTTGTTGTTCACGTTGTTTCATATAAGTTTCAAACAACGAATCCATGTGATCATCGTAAATTTCGTTCTTTTGTTCAACAAAATCCAATTTGTCGTTGTTAACTTGAGAATTTTTTATTTGGATTTGTTGAGAACTAAAATTTCAATTGTAACGTGGTTAACATTATTCCCATTGCCAAATACGTTTGAAAAGTTGTTCCCATTTTCATGTTGAGTTTGAAATTAATTCTGGAGTTCGAAATTGAATTGGCATGGGTTATAATCATACTCGTTTGAATTTTGAAGTGAATTCAAATTTTGATTATTTTGAAAACTTTGATTCGAATTATCGCACAAATATGAATTACATGACTCATTTATCATTTGATTTTGTTGTGTAGAGAGTTCGAGTAAAGATGCAATGCTAATTTCAAGATTTGAGGGTTGCTCGTTATTTTGAAAATTTTGTGGTTTGAAATTTGAATTGTTTATACCAAAGTTGTTGTTAAAATATCCATACCAATTTGGAGTAAAATCATACGGATTATATTGATTTTCAAAATTATTGTAAAATTCACGTAAGTGGAGAAACTCGGACATTTTCAAGAATGTTTTTGGTTTTTTTTTAATAAAGAAAAAAATATTTACAAATAAAATTTATTTTTCAAAAGGAAATTGATTTTGTTTTTGTTTTTGTTTCTGTTTTTTTGTTTGTTTTTTGTTTTTTGTTTTTTGTTTTTTTCTTTTGGTTTTTTCAAATTTTTTCTTTGTTTTTGAAAAGGTTTTATAATTTTTTTTGGATTTTGGTTTTTCTAAAAAAAATTTTTTTGGAATTATGAAATTACAAAGAAAAAGTATTTAAAAATTTCAAAGAAAAAGGAACATTTACAATTTTTTTGTTTTGGATTTTGAACCTTTTTTAAATATGCATGAACTAATGCAACTAAATGAATGCAATGGTTAATTACAAATGATTTATCCTAAGTTAACCCAAAATTGTATAATCACGCATTGCCTTAAATCAACAAGATAGTTCTCAACCAGGTAACGGACAGGAATTATCGGTGCACCACGAATCACCGTAGCAATGCAGCCGAAGGTTTAAGTACCTTCAGAGAAACAATTCAATATAATATTTACGAATCACCGTAATATTTATAACTGATTATTGCTCTGCTGTAACCTAGACACCAAGAAATTAAATTGTTCAAAGAAGACACATTGTCAATATACAATTAAAAGTTATCGATGTCTAATCCTTATTATTAATCAAGTTCTAGGATGAAATGCAAAACAGAAATTAAAGGTGTATTAACAATGCAAATACAAATGGATTTTTCTTGTTTTGAATTTTTTTTTCATATGCAAGCAATCAACAATGCAATTCAAAATAAAAGTAGAGATGAAAGCAGCAATTTTTTTATAAGCAAGCCAGCAATTTATTTTTGGCAGCAGAGCGAAGCAAGCAATTCTTCCAATCTGTTTTAACAACTTGAAAATAAAACAAGATATATACATACACAGAAAGAGAGCTTTTTTTTGAACTAAAAGAAAAAACAAAACAAATCAAAAAGAAACACACACAACAATCTATTTGTTAGCTTTTTTGAAAAAAAATATCAAGAGTTATACGAAATAAAATTTGAAAACAATTTAAACTAAAAAGAGAATTCAAATTTAAATCTATTATGATTTTAAAATTTTCAATTTCAAATCGACAATTTTGAATGTTTTGATTAATATTTAAATTTGAAATTTATATTTTCAGATTCAAATCTCAATTTATTCTTTTCCAACATATTATCACTTAATGTTTAAGTAATATTAACAAATTTTTTAAATGTATATTTCTTATCAAAGTTATACAATCGAACGGTCGGTTTTTTCACCGTTGTGCGGTTATACTAGTATTTTAAAACTTTCACAAGCCCACAGACAATCGCCGGCCTACTTTTAAACCATATTGCTATGTAAAGAGAAAATCAGTTAATAGTCAAACTTTAATCAAAAATTTGGTCGCTCGAGCTATATGAAGTCGAAATCAATTGACCACCAGAGATTGTAGTGGAATTCGCGACGGTGGTTTGAGTCTGGAGTGCAACTTACTTGTCGCAGTCTGGTATTTGTAGTGATGTTAGATGTGGGGTTTCGATGGGAAGTGGCGGAGTATGTTGGAACTTTAGAAAATTGCTTTTGGTTGAAGAGGGGAGGGGTTAGCAGTGGGATGAGTATTGTCTGAAGTTTTTTTTTTTTTTTAATGGTTACATAGGGGTCTATGAAGTGTAGTGGGATTGTATGTTTGGAATGGAGTTGAGTTTCAGGATGTAGTGCAGTTGCGATTGTAGGCAGTTTGTATGATGAAGTGGCTATTGTATGTGTGAAAGTGGATGGTGAATTGCGGTATGAGTGCTGCAGAGAAGAGGATGATGGTTTGTAGATGAGCAGTGTAGCAGAGATGGTGCAGCTGCTGTAGTCATTGTGCAGTGATAAAGTTTGAATGCTGTGATATATGGAGAGGCAAGAAGCAAGGAGTTGCAATGATGTGAAGGAATGGGTGACTATGAAGCAATGAAGACAGTGGAAACTGTTAACGCTGTAAGGTTGCTTTGGTAGGTGTAGTAGTTAAAACAGAAATATGGCAATAAGGTTTGTTTTTGGTAGTTGCAAAATTGTTGAGTTGCTGCTGTCGTATGGAAAGAGTTGTTGGCTGTTAGGAAAGTATGTAGATGTCAAGGGGATGGTGCAGGCACTGTGATGGCAGTGCTTGCTACGGCAGGGATGATTTAAGGGAAAAGGTAGCAGCAGTGGGAGGGGTTCTTAAGTGGTGATGTTTGTGTTGTGAAGTTTGAACAGGGGTAGTATGAAGTGAAGACAGAGGTTGTAGTATGCAAGTTATAACAGGGAACGATGTTGAATGGGTTGGGGAGTGTGTGCAGGAGCAAGAAGCAAGTAGAGTTTTCACTGTATATTCACAGTGAACAGTGCACAAAAATGTGCAATGTAAACTTTTTTTTTTCTTAAAAACAATGTAAATGAAAATGTAAATGAAAAATACAAATTGAATAGAAATTTTTATTTTTTTTTAGAATTTTTGTATGCTTTTTGTAGAAATGCAAATGCAAAGGGAAAACTAGATCAATATGCACAAAACAAATTGAAAACAAAAATAAAACAAAAAACACACACACAAATATATATTTTTTTTAAAAATTGCAAACACATACAAAATAAAATCACACTAAAATCAAACGAAAATGATTCGAAGAATAGAAAATCAAAATCAAAACAAATTCTCTGACAACGGAGCCAAAAACTTGTTAATCGACGGAGTTTCTATTGATTTAGAAAACAGTCGATAAATTTTGAATTAAATTTATACCGCAAGCGCACGGCGTACTATCGTAGTACGTGGCGAGTACGGGCCAATCTGCAGGGAATTGTTGATTTTAAATTTCTATTCAATCAAATTAACCAAAAATTTAGAGAGTGATTAGCTAAAAAAAATGACAAAAAGAAAGTGATAAAAATATGAGAGTGTTAAGACAATTTAGAGATAATTACACTTTCTAGATCATATAGTTCAACCAAACATGAAATTATGATCTCTTTTTTGGTCATTAGTGAAATTAATTGTTGTGTTTATCATAAGTATGACATATTTATGCTATTAATTAGCCCAATATAAACCATCAAACTATAACACAACCACTAATACACTTCTAAATCTCATTAAATATGACAACAAAGTTGAAAGCAAAATATATTTTAAGCATGGCCTATTAACTATTAGTTAAAAATATAAGCTATCAAATTTCAATTTCAACATTCACTTCTTTGCTATAATCATATGTAGATGAAGAGGTAATTTGTGTTTTGTTTATTTAAGCATAGCTTATTTGTTATGAACAACATAGACTATCAAATTCAAAGCTAAACAACATCATTAAACCACTTCAATCATTTTCATTAAGCACAAAATGACAGCATAAACATCAAATTAAGTTGAAGCTATATGATTAGAGAGCTTCATTACCCTAAATTGAAGGGGTTTAGTCTCTCACATTTGTTATCATGTCAACAAATGTAGCTTGCAACATGAATGGAAAAGAAGAGGAAAAAGAGAGCAAATGAAAAGAAAAGCTAAATAAAAAGAAATAACACTAATCTACTTGCATGAAAAGTAAACTACACTACTAACATAAGAAGAGAAGAAGCATGTAAATAAAAGAGAATACTAATTAACATTGTATAAAAGAAAGAAAAATTACATGAAATAAAATGGCTAATTAGCAATGGAAAAAGAAGAAAGAAGAGTTTTGTTTTATTTTCTAAGCTAAAAACTAAGAGAGGCTAAGAAAGGAGAGGGTTACATGAAATATAAAGAGTATATATACATGTATAAAACCCTAATTCATATTTTTGGGGAATACCCAAAATACCCTTGAGAAAGTGTGGAGGCCGAGTAATTATTAGCTTCCACTAATCATCATTTAAGTGTACATGAAGCCATTAATTTTACAAGCATGTATATTGGCCTCTAATTTGTACATTAAGGTAGGTGGATAAGTGGGATCCTCCATGTTCTTCACTTTGAATTATTTCCATCTTCATTCCTTTGTATTCATTTTGTGCATACATGTGTCTTTATGAAACCACTCCTATTTGAGATCAAATTCCTACACAAATACATATAAATTTTCAATTAATTTTCCTCAAAGAAATATATGCACACAAATGACTGTTTTGCCCCTATATGAAGATGGATATGTGACAATTTAGAATTAATATGGATTTTGGTTAAAACAAGTTAAAATACCCAATATGATCATTTATTTAATTTAAATAGATTAAATATGGTGGTAAAAATATGCACATTTACGTGCACATCAGCTAAACCTAGATTGGTTCCTAGTCATGCTCTGAGTCGGATATCTGGGATGCTCAGGATAATAATCTCAGAACGCTTGGGTGTGCACAAAACTTGGATTGTTCCCTTGTCATGCTTTGAGTTGGATGTTTGGGATAAACATTTAGGATTTCTGCTTAGTTAGTTTCTGCTTGTTTGCTTCGATTTTCAATTTGAATTTTTGTAAAATCCATATTTTATGTGATGATTGATTTTGAATGCCATACGGTCCCGACCGAAGAGACGGGACCGGAGTGCAAGGTGCAAGTCCATTTGCCGGAGAGTGAATGGATGGATTTATACGATATATATCAAACGCCAAGAGTCTCGACCGGAGAGATGGGACCACGGTGCAAGAAGTAAGTCCCCTTACCAAAGAGTTAGGGGATGAGCTTACTAATCCCCTTTAACTTAATAAGCAAATTATCTGAAAAGATCATCCCCCTAAATTGAAACAACAAACGATCTGGAGAGATCGTCCCCTAAACTAAAAATTAAACGATCAGGGGAGATCGCGCATTAAACTTAAATGGTCGGCAGAGATCTAACTTTAAAAATATTTAATTTGCGCAAAGGATTTGAATGCCTTATAAATAGAATAAAAATGATAAAACCTGAATGAACACGGGATGATTTCGATATATGATGAAATTCTGGTATACGAGGTATTTATATTTATAATATGATTTTGATATATGATGCGACGACTCTGGATAAGAAGTAAAATGGCAATGATGTAAATCCGGAATCAACATGGGACAATTAAAGATATGTGATATAATTAGAGATGAGTGATGTAATAGCTATAAATGAAATCGAATTGATAGTGATGTATAGATTACACTTAGGCGGAGTCTAGAGTCTTAGGCGGTAATGGGTTTAGAACGACTTATAATTTGAAAGAGAATCCGAAGAAACTAGACAATTCATCAAGGCTGAAGTGGCTAGGACTATCGAAAATCGGAGGTAGGAACTTGTTCTTAAGCAAAGCACACATTTCATTCAAAAGGCGTACTTTGAGGGGCAAATGTTTACGTGCTTTTTTATCAAAGCAGCTAAATTAAAATGGACCTAGTTAACTCATACGGCGTCGGATTGACTTAAAATTTTGGAAAAAACACTTAAAAGACATAAAAGAAGGCTCGTAGAAAAAAAGGGATTGATTGGAGTTTGTATGATGGATCATTGGTGATCCATCTTGATAGGTTGCTAACGACCCATGTATGTTAGGCCCCACCACCTCAAATTTATAAGGTTGGCCCCAGACTCCCTCTAGAGTGTACCTGCAAAGGTTCATCTGTTTCATCAAGTTTTGAGCAAGTTATGGATGATTATTCTGGACCAGATGACCCATGAAGACGAATGATCAAACTAACTCCAAACGACTTGATACTTGGATAACACGCTTAAAATAACAAGTGAATAGAACTCAAGAAAAATTAGCCAGAAATAATCTAAGGAGATGGATCGCTGGCGATCCATCACTTATGGATCGCTAGTGATCCATAGGGACGCTTCACGAGTCATCGTGACCTCTTGCATCTTGAATCATTTTCTCTTCTAAATATGTTTGCCAAGTTTCATTGCCTTCCAAGCAACCTAGTTCGAGAACCAAAGACCCATCTGATTCTAGTCATAGATCAATCTAACTCGTGTAGGAATCATCTTCAAACCAAGGAAAATAGATTCAAAATCACATGAAGAGCATCTACATAAGGCAAAGAGTGCAACCCAAGTGAAACGATCCAATAATATTCTAACTACATGGATCGCTAGCGATCCATGCCCTATGGATCGCTAGCGATCCATCAATTCAGGTCAGGTCATTGTGCAATTTTTAGGGCTCCTTCGTATCCTTATGTTTAGGTCTCTGGCAAAGCAGCCCGACCTAATAGCTCTCCAATCCCTATAAATACTCACGTATCTACAACATAAAGAGGGGCTTCTTCTGGATTAGCTGCTGGAACTCTTCATGGATCGCTAGCGATCCATGTAGTTAGAATATTATTCTTCACTCTTCTCCTCCCACACAATAGTTATCTTGGGATTCATTGTGATACTTCATTAAAATCTTCCATTTATGACTTGATCTAACTTATAAGATTCAATCAAATTGTAATCAAATTCAACTTGTAACAGCTGTCAGTTAATAACAAAAGTTATAAAGTGGATGTAGGCTTCGTTAACAGTCGAACCACTATAAAAATTTCTTGTCTCTTTACTTTATCTGCAAGTCACTGTTCTGTTTTTCTATTTTGTTAGCCTTGATAAACAATGGAGATTTCACACTTAATCCAGCGTGTTGCTCCATTTTTTGAGTTAACAGACGGAGTAGTTTCCAACTTCAGAGCCGTTTTCTCAGCCATTTCCACTATTTGTAGGTTCAATATTTTGGAGTAATCCTGACTCCTACGATAATATAGCTTGCTGAATTAAAAGTTTGCATAGTGTGTTCATGTATCTCCATATATATATGTGTGTGTGTGTGTGTGTGTGCATGTTAATTTCCAAAAAAAAAATATGTGTTTGTGTGTGTGTGTGTGTGTGTATGTATGTATATAGTAGGGTTATGAAAAATATTTTCAAAAATAGCAAACACGTACTCTCGCATCTAACTATTCCTAGTGACCGGTTATTCTAGGCTCTCATACCAAATGTAACAACCCTCTCTGGAATGGGCATAATTTTTGACATAATAAAAGCTTATCGATCCTTAGGTCCATCACAAAATTGGTTGTTGGTTAGTAATATTGATCAAATAAACAATATGCACAGTTATCTATCTATGCTTTTAGAATCTCACAATCGAATGAATAAAATATAATACTAAAGTAAGTACCCATTTCACATATTTTCAAATCTTAAAAATACAATATCCCAAATATCCATAACACGTGTCTCAAAATAGAACATCAACGAGTCTAAAATCAAGGTACATCAAAATAAATCATAAACATAAATAAATAGCTATACTGCCACTGGTCTTCACTACCTCCTTCAAACTTCAACATCGGCATCGTTCCCTCCAACATGTGGGTTGTGATGAGGAGGGAGTCAGAACAACAATGTATGGTGAATGAAAATCTCAAGTCTTAGCATAATAGTATTTGGGCAGTATTATTTAGATGAATATTATGACTTACGCATTTTATATTATGTCTTTTCGAGTATACCTCCAATTGTAAGCCAACGACTCTCCTAGTCCAACTCTATAACGTATCTCCAACTGTAGGCCGATGGTGCTTTCCAGTCAAATTTTGTAACTACAATGAGGGTGCAATGCAACTCTGGAATATATTGGTTCCAACGACCCATCTCCGCCAAACCTATTCTAACGATGCAATAAAAAGTATTTGAATCACTTAAGACCTTTTTAAATGAAAAATAAGCCGACTCTGTGTGACGACCCAGAATTTTTGAACATTTAAAATCGGAATATTTAATTTATTTTAAATATTTAAAAGTTAATTTTTAACCTGAATTCATATATCACCATTTATTCGGTAATTTAATTATTAAATTAAACAAGTTGAAGTTGGGCAAAATGTTGAATCTGGAGTTTGAAGCTTGTTAAAAATAATTTGAAGGCTTGTAAAATTTATATTGATAGTGCTGAGGATAATAGAAGTTTTAAAATTTAATCTAACAGTGATTTGTTCAGTTTTAAAAATATATCGTTTAAATTGAATCTAAAAAATAGCCTTCTGATGCACAGTCTCGGATTTCGACGAAACTAGTTCCATTGGATCCGTAATATTGTATTATTATCGGATTTCAATTTTCGTAGTATTTGGAGTTGTTGGGTGAGCGTACGGCATATGAACGCGCTGAAATTTTATATCGAAAATTTAAATCGATTTCGTTCTTTCTCAACGAATAAATCGTGTTGCATGCCTCTTTCCATTCCTTTTTAAATCATGAAATTTCTTTTTATTCCACGCTTCCAAATCGAATCAAATAAAACCCATATCTTCGTTCCTTCTCTTGCAAGCTAAAAAAAAGAGAATTGCTTATATTTATCTTCCTCCTCCTATCTTCATTTCAGCATAATCGAAAGAAAAAAAGAAATCAAGGCCGAGCCTTTCTCAAAAATCATGGCCGCGAGCTCGTTTTCTTCCCAAATCAATCGCGTTCCTTTTCTTCAATTAATTCTCTGGATAGATCACGAGCCGCGTTCCTCCAATTCGTGATCGGCCAAAGCTAGTATTGCCGCACGCGATTTATATCTGTCGCGAGAGCTGGAGAAGCGACAAGGATCGAAGTCGCTCGCAAATTGCTCGCGTATGGGATTTGATTGTCGCGTGTGAGTCTTGTCTAAGGTTAGTGTTCGAGTGTGGTACAGGGCATAGGAAGGGGAGCAGCTAGTAGATGCGCTCGATGCCGAGGCATACTCGACGGCAGGCGACGTTGTGAGGCGCTCGTTCGAGTGTTGATGGAGGGGTCGCGTTTTGGCGATGTCTGAAGGTTGCCAAGCCGAATACACCTTTTTGTTGTGAGGTATATACTTACAATTTATTTTCCAATTCGAATTTTTATAAAGAAGATTTCTGTTTGTTATATATACAGATTGAAAACAAAAATAATTATTTATACCTAAGAATTAAAAACAGGAAACTTTCTATTTAGTCAGAGGTATATATATAAGGTTATGTACTTTTGGGTATATACAGGCAGTAAGTTAGATTTCTGTTCTTATTTAAACAATTAAATTTTTGTAGTGTATATAGGTTATTTTTATATATGAAATTTCAAAGAACAAATAAAATAAATATATTTATATAGACATTTTCACTTACATTTTAATTTTAAATAATGATGTATTATGGAGATTAATTTGTTTAATAAACCTATTCAATTATTAGTTTAAAGGTAAAACCATCGGTTAATTAAATTGATCAAAAGGAAATTTAATTGTTCGATTTGTTCGAATAATAATGAAAATCATCTAATGTTTATACAAGGTCAAAAATAATGAAGAACAAGCTGGTTTGGATTGGATTGCAAATTAAAACGCGAAGGTGAGTTAATCTCACTCATCTGGTTTAATTTAAATTTAAATGATTAAATTTAAACAACTGGTTGAATGGTTGAATTGATTTGATGTGCTATATTATAGTATATAATACATCTTGGAATGATTGATTTTCCACATTATATAGCGGATGAGACCCTATGCGTCGCATAATAGCGGATGATTTTATATTTAATCCCATATACCGCGATATTCCACCTCGAAGTGGAATTGGTATTTTATATTGTGCTAACGTCTGTGGATGCAGGGAAACAGGTTGGAGGGATCCAACTGGATTTCTCAATATTTATTTAAATTATTTAATATTCTCAGTTGTGATTATTTGATATTCTATAATGAATTACATTGGAATATTGAATGCTATAGTTTGCTTGAATATATTTCGGTACATTGAATTATCAAAATATATAAATTGGATTTTTGGAAAGACGATAAAAGAGTGACATTTTAAGTAAAATAATTATAGAGAATTGGAATAAATTAAGAATGAATTGAAAAGGAATGAAAGTGATATTAAAATACTAATAAATAATTTCGAGTATGGAAAAAGGATTTTGAATAAACGGAAATTAATGAATTGTAAACTTAAGTGATATTATTTAAAGGAATAAAGAATTATTTTAAAATTTAAGGTTTAAATTTATTTAAAAGTATAAAGAAGTAATTTGGGAAATCTGAAATTGGTATTTTCAGTTAAAAGCATTTTAAATCACAACTAAGGAATAAAATCTGAAGTTAATGGATTTTGGAATAAATGGAGTTAATTGGAAATCAATTTGGAAATTTATTTAAGTGTGTAAAACCGGGATTTTTAAAGGAGAATTTGGCTATGAAATTTATAAACTGGGTTTATAAAAGCAAAGTAATATATCAATGGATATTTGAAAAAATAAATTCACGATGGGAATTTATTAAAGGAATGGGAACGTTTCTTTAAAAATAAATAGTGATTTATTTTTAAAGAATGTGAAGAGAACTATATTTCCCTGGATAGCCAAGTACGTTTTCAAAGTAAAATTTTTAAATATAAGATAACAGTTTTAATGTTGTTTTAAAAAGCATGTTCTAGGAAATTTATTATTTCTAAATGTTTAAATTCTAAAGTAAATATTTTTTAAATCTATTATCATAGTAATTATTTTAAAGGTGACTTGGTATTTTATTTTTAAAAGAGAAAATCTAGTTTAATATTTTATAAAGTAACCTTATTTTAAATATTCCTAAATTATTATTTTTACTTAATATTAAAGTAGTTTTTCTAAATTTAAATGTTAAAGCAAATTTTACAATAAAGTGTTTTTAAATTATTTTAAAAATCTAAAGTTTTGTGCTTGGTGATTTCAGTGGAAGTAGAAAATATTTGGGAAATTTATTCTGCAAAAGAAAGGTAGTTTAAAACTGTATTCAAAAAGATGGAAAATGGAAATATATCTTCCGAAGGTATTTTGAGAATAATGAATAATTTGGTGAAATTATTTATGTTGATGGATGTTGTGAATGTAATTGATAGTTAAATAACCGACTATTAATATTTGCCAATACGCTGATCGTTTCGAAGAGACCGAGATCGGGATTTATTTCTCGAAAACCACTTCGATCTGCTTTGTACGTTTTCGTGGAAAAACGAGTTTGGATTCGAAGATGGAGCAATGAAGTGCAAGGGCTAGTCGCAACTAATCCTGAGGATAATTCCAAAATGGATGTAGTATGAGTAGTGCCTTCGGTTCCATTCAAACCCGAGACGGACTTGTATGGATGAATGCTTTCAGAACATCGTCAGGTGGACGATGGGCATTCTAAGTGAAACGTTCTAAAAGGTAACGCTTAGCCTCAAGCCTCATCAACCGGGAATGACTGAAAATCAGAGGTTATGCAGCAAGGCTAGGTGGGTAGCACCCACTTCAGGGTAAGGTCATCCCTGTCTAGATGTCCCTCTTATTTCGGCTTAGTGGTGCGGTTGCTGATCACAACCGTGGGGTGATCTTACTCAGGATTATCCAACATGAGATAGTCCGGGTCTTGTGTTGTAGGGGGTCGGGAATGATCCTCGATATGTTGATCTAGACCAGGTACCGTGACAGGTGGTACCACAGTGCCTAGTCATTAGTTGAAAATCCATTCTCCGTATGTGCATTTTACGAGTTTTGTTTGTATTACCCACTTTGTGGCTAGTAGTTGGAATTAAATAATGTAACAATTTCGGCTATTTTAATAAGTATTTGTATATAAACCCTATTATAATATCAGAAGATTTTAATGAAAGGTGTTTTAGCTATCGTAAGATAAAAACCCGACATGTTTATTTGTGGCATAGTCTTACGAGATGCTTTTATTTTCAAAGGATTTTTGAAACTTTAATAATCAACTTGAGTGTGATTTCTCACCCTGGTTTTCCAGACTGACTCGGGTATGATTTAACTATAATGCTTGGGTCAGACCGATTATTATAGGATACAGGATAGGATGCTGTGGAGCTTAGGAGATGAGCTGGATGGCGATACGTACTTCCGTATTTGATTATTGTTCTGCTGTGTATCCAGTTGTATGTTATTGATATTGAACTCTGATGATGTACTCTGATGATGTATGTATAAATAGATTTAGTATTCATTTTTGGTGTAAAGATCTGTGATTATCTATTATATTTTATTCCGCTACGATGGTTAGATTCTGTTGTTATTTTCTATCTTCTTCTTCTACCTCTTCTTCTTTAACCCAATTGGTTCATATTTCCGTACAACTTGAGTTGATTGATGTAGAATAGTGTTGACTCAAGGGGTACGGATTTGCGGGTCGTTACAATTGGTATCAGAGCTTAGGTTGATGATAACCTTGGCTCTGGTGTGAATTACTCCTAGAATAGGGTCCATAGTACTCTAGAATGAGCTTGAGCGTATTAATAGATATGAGCATGTATTTGTTAGCGAATATAAAATTGTTTTTATATTGTGTTGATTTATAGGTTGAGTGTTTATAGATTATGGTCGATATATGGGACGCCATGTTATTGATAAGAATTTCTAAACTCTTAAACAAGATAAACCGACACGGTATTGTTTTAAATAGGGTAAATGAAATAATTTTACCCAATATTTTTGTATATAAAGGAAATAAGTTTTCGTAAATTATTATAGTTATATATGTATGCTTTGTTGTTAGGAATGATAACATTAAATTATTATCATCAATGTGTAAAATTTAATAAGAAATTGAACCAATAACCAAAGATGAAGGAATAAATTAATAAATTAAAATGGGATTTGTAAATGTGATTTATAATTTAATAAGGAATTGAAATCATAAAAAAAATTAGAAATAAATTCATATACAAATAAGAATTGTAAATGTAAACTATAAATGTGAATTATAGTGTGATTAATAATTAAAATAAGATAAAATTCCAAAGTAATATTTGAATATAAATTTAAAATATTTGGAATTTGAAAATTTGGAAATTTAAATTCCTTTGAATTTGAAAATGATTCTCAAAAAGTTGGGAAAAATAATATATATTTGAGAAATATTTTTGAATCGGATTTGAAATCTAAAGGGATTTGGAATTTAAAAATATTTGAAAGGTTTTAAAAAAAAGATAAAAGCATTGAACTCTTTTCGGTCGCTGAAAAATAATTCTGATGATGATCGCGACATCATCGGTGTTCATTTTCGAGTTTCCAAGAGGGAATTGCTACCTGGATGTTTTGGATTAATGTTTGTTTGTGAAATTTGGTTTGATTTTGAAATGCAAAGGAATGGTTTGATTTATATATATATATTTTTTTTCAAAATTTGATTTTAAACATTTTAGTAATGAGTTTAAACGTGTGAGCAAAAAGGAATTGAAACTGAATGTTGAACTTAAGTTTGAATGGAAATATTGGTTAAGTTAGACTAAATAAAACAAAGTTTTGAGATTAAAATTAGTAAGTAACTGATTGATTTATATTGTATGCAAATGAAATGAAATTGAATATTGGATGATGTTTGATTTAAAATTGTGTAAAATAAAGTGCAGAATTAGTTCAAATGGACTAAAATAATTAATGTTTGAAAATAAAATTTATTGGTTGAAAATGAGTTTATGAAATTAAATTGCATGCCTGGCTAAATAAGTGTATAATCTCGAGTTAAAAAAAATGAAATATGAATATAGTCAAGCTTAAAATGGGTAGAAGGATGAAAAATATAAGTGTGAGACTTATAAGAAAAAATGGTGAAGTAAAATAGTAAGCCAAAATAAAATTGTTTTGGTATGTTGGAAGGTGAAATAGAAATATAAACTCGAATTATAAATTAGATTGAACTCAAGAAAATTAAATAAAATGGTTTTGAAGATAAAAGTATGGGATTATAAATTGAAAGTGTGGCCGAATGAAATTGAATTGGATTAAAATAGATTTGGTGTGAGTTGTAAACAAATTGAATTCAAACATAAATTGAATGACCTTATTATTAATATATTCAATAATGATTGTTAATGTGAATTAAAATTTAAAATGGGATGGAAACAAGTGTAACTTGAGTTGGAATCAATTTAAATGGATATAAAGCTTAAGTAATTATTTATTTACATTAATATTGTCAGATTGCATAAGAAAATGGATCGTTCGATGTAAACGGGATTAGATAAAATCCTATGAGTTATTAGAAGTAAAATAGGATGATTTTGAAATCAATTGGAATGTATATGAGTTTATTTTGCTTAGAATGAATTAATATAAGCAAGTAAGTTGTAAATCACTTAAACTGAATGGAATGGCTTGAGAATTGGCTGTAAGCATTTGTAATACGTGTCGAAACCTTATATGTGCTTATGGAAATTATATAACGTGCATTATATGTGAAATTTATGTGTTAGCTATTGAAAGTAAGTGGAATGTTAATAAATTGCATATATTTAGTACTTATATGTTTGAATTAAGTAAGTACAGGTTCTGGGAAGCCGTTTGGTTGGATTTGGACACGCAAAATGCTAAATAACAAGCCACTTGCTTAAAAATGCTAAATAAAGATACGCCTACACAATAAAAATAGGAAATATGAACTGTTTTTGTTTTTCCGACTAGGTGGGTCGATGTATATATATTTATATCTCTTGTCAAATTGTAAAAGTTCCCCCGTATAAAGGAGACTCTGCCAAAAAAAATTGAAAATTTTGAGAGTTAGAATTTTTTTGAAAATTTGAGAAAATTTTAGTTAGCAACAAAACGATTTTAGATTGGGAATTGAAATAAATTAGGGAATGGAACTAATTTAACATAATGATATGAATCGGTATAAATGGAAGATAAAATTTAATATTCAGGGTTGAAAGATAAATTGAATTCATATGGAAATGGAAGAACCAATTTGAATAGAAGTAGATATAAACTAAAGTGGTGAAGTGAAAATAAATATAAGAAGAGTATAAAATACTTATATTGAACTTAAAAAGAAATTGTGAAATTCTTAAGTAATATGGGTGTCCGGAAAATATATTGAATAAGCATTTGAGTGAAGATTTAATAAACATATATGTTACATCATACGACTTGAATGAACAGATGTTGAAATTCTGTAAAGAAGTCAATAAAATAATTTTGAATGTTGTGATTGGATATTATTTCTATTTAGGATGTACAGGTATTATAAAGGAAAAAGGAAAATTGGTTTTGATTGCCGAAGATAAATTTGAATTGCTCGACAAAAAAATATGTGTTTAAATTTCTGTATGAAATTTGATTGGGTTTTTGATCTAGCCACTTGGCTTTTGTTTTCATTTGAAATTTGGGAGCCCGTAGAGGCATTTTGTAGTTGTACCGAGCTAGCCGCGCAAAGGAGACGCTGGCAAAAAAATTTGAAAATTTAGGGAGTTTGAAAAATTTTGATAATTCAAAATTTGGTTTTAAATTAAGATTTGAATGATTATGCAAATAGTATTGTTTGAAAACTATGGGAGAATTGGGGAAGTTAGTAAGAATGATAATGGGTCTTTTGTAAAAAGAAAGTTGGTAGGATGTTGAATTTTTGGTTTTGGCAAAAGTAAACGGGTATTGGACCATTCTTCCTAACTAGTAATTTCGAGGACGAAATTCTTTTAAGGGGAAGGAATGTGACGACCCGGAATTTTTGAGCATTTAAAACTGGAATATTTAATTGATTTGAAATATTTAAAAGTTAATTTTTAACCTGAATTCAAATATCACCATTTATTCGGTAATTTCATTATTAAATTAAATAAGTTGAAGTTGGGTAAAATGTTGAATCTGGAGTTTAAAGCCTGTTAAAAATAATTTGAAGGGTTGTAAAATTTTATATTGATAATGCTGAGGATAATAAAAGTTTTAAAATTTAATCTAACAGTGATTTGTTCAGTTTTAAAAATATATCATTTAAGTTGAATCTAAAAAATAGCCTTCTAAGGCACAGTCTCGGATTTCGACGAAACCATTTCCATTGGATCTGTAATATTGTATTATTATCGGATTTCAATTTCGTAGTATTTGGAGTTGTTGGGTGAGCGTACGGCATATAAACGCGCTGAAATTTTTATATCAAAAATTTAAATCGATTTCGTTCTTTCTCAACGGAAAAATTGTGTTGCATGCCTCTTTCCTTTCCTTTTTAAATCACGAAATTTATTTTTATTCCAGGCTTCCAAATCGCATCAAAAAAAACTCATATCTTCGTTCCTTCTCTTGCAAGCTAAAAAAAAGAGAATTGCTTATATTTATCTTCCTCCTCCTATCTTCATTTCAGCATAATCGAAAAAAAAGAAATCAAGGCCGAGCCTTTCTCAAAAATCATGGCCGCGAGCTCGTTTTCTTCCCAAATCAATCGCGTTCCTTTTCTTCAATTATATCTCCGGATAGATCACGAGTCGCGTTCCTCCAATTCGTGATCAGCCAAAGCTAGTATTGCCGCACGCGATTTATATCTATCGCAAGAGCTGGAGAAGCGACAAGAATCGAAGTCGCTCGCAAATTGCTCGCGTGTGGGCTTCGATTGTCGCGTGTGAGTCTCGTCTAGGGTAAGTGTTCGAGTGTGGTATAGGGCATAGAAAGGGGAGCAGCTGGTAGATGCACTCGATGCCGAGGCATACTCGACGGCAGGCGACGTTGTAAGGCGCTCGTTCGAGTGTTGATGGGGGGCGTGTTTTGGCGATGTCTGAAGGTTGCCAAGTCGGATTCACCTTTTTGTTGTGAGGTATATATTCTTACGATTTATTTTCCAATTCGAATTTTTATAACGAGGATTTCTGTTTGCTATATATACAGATTGAAAACAAAAATTATTATTCATACCAAAGAATTAAAAGCAGCAAACTTTCTATTTAGTAAGAGGTATATATACAAGGTTACGTACTTATGGGTGCATATATAGGCAGTAAGTTAGATTTCTGTTCTTATTTAAACAATTAAATTTTTGTAGTGTATATAGGTTATTTTTATATATGAAATTTCAAAGAACAAACAAAATAAATATATTTATATAGACATTTTCACTTACATTTCAATTTTAAATAATGATGTATTATGGAGATTAATTTGTTTAATAAACCTATTCAATTATTGGTTTAAAGGTAAAACCATCGGTTAATTAAATTGATCAAATGGAAATTTAATTGTTCGATTTGTTCGAATAATAATGAAAATCATCTAATGTTAATACAAGGTCAAAAATAATGAAGAACAAGCTGGTTTGGATTGGATTGCAAATTAAAAAGCACATGTGAGTTAATCTCACTCATCTGGTTTAATTTAAATTTAAATGATTAAATTTAAATAATTGGTTGAATGGTTGAATTGATTTGATGTGCTATATTATAGTATATAATACATCTTGGAATGATTGATTTTCCGCATTATATAGCGGATGAGAATCTATGCGCCGCATAATAGCGGATGATTTTATATTTAATCCCATATACCGTGATATTCCACCTCGAAGTGGAATTGGTATTTTATATTGTGCTAACGTCTGTGGATGCAGGGAAACAGGTTGTAGGGATCCAACTGGATTCCCCAACATTTATTTAAATTATTTAATATTCTATGTTGTGATTATTTGATATTCTATGATGAATTACATTGGAATATTGAATGCTATAGTTTGCTTGAATATATTTCGGTACATTGAATTTTCAAACTATATAAATTGGATGTTTGGAAAGACGATAAAAGAGTGAAGTTTTTAAGTAAAATAATTGTAGCGAATTGGAATAAATTAAGAATAAATTGAAAAGGAATGAAAGTGATATTAAAATACTAATAAATAATTTCGAGTATGGAAAAAGGATTTTGAATAAACAGAAATTAATGAATTGTAAAATTAAGTGATATTATTTAAAGGGATAAAGAATTATTTTAAAATTTAAGGTTTAAATTTATTTAAAAGGATAAAAAGTAATTTGGGAAATCTAAAATTGATATTTTCAGTTAAAAGCATTTTAGATCACAATTAAGGAATAAAATCTTAAGTTAATGGATTTTGGAATAAATGGAGTTAACTGGAAATCAATTTGGGAATTGATTTAAGTGTGTAAAACCGGGATTTTTAAAGGAGAATTTGGCTATGAAATTTATAAACTGGGTTTATAAAAGCAAAGTAACATATCAGTGGATATTTGAAAAAATAAATTCACGATGGGAATTTATTAAAGGAATGGGAACATTTCTTTAAAAATAAATAATGATTTATTTTTAAAGAATGTGAAGAGAAGTATATTTCCCTGAATAGCCGAGTACGTTTTCAAAGTAAATTTTTAAATATAAGATAAAAGTTTAATGTTGTTTTAAAAAGCATGTTCTAGGAAATTTATTATTTCTAAATGTTTAAATTCTAAAGTAAATATTATTCAAATCTATTATTGTAGTAATTATTTTAAAGGTGACTTGGTATTTTGTTTTTAAAAGAGAAAATCTAGTTTAATATTTTATAAAGTAACCTTATTTTAAATATTCCTAAAGTATTATTTTTACTTAAGTATTAAAGTAGTTTTTCTAAATTTAAATGTTAAAGCATATTTTACAATAAAGTGTTTTTAAATTATTTTAAAAATCTAAAGTTTTGTGCTTGGTGATTTCAGTGGAAGTAGAAAATATTTGGGAAATTTATTCTGTAAAAGAAAGGTAGTTTGAAACCGTTTTCAAAAAGATTGAAAATGGAAATATATCTTGCGAAGATATTTTGAGAATAATAAATAATTTGGTGAAATTATTTATGTTGATGGATGTTGTGAATGTAATTGATAGTTAAATAACCGACTATCAATATTGGCCAATACGTTGATCGTTTCGAATAGATCGAGATCGGGATTTATTTCTCAAAAACCACTTTGACCTGGTTTGTACGTTTTCATGGAAAAACGAGTTTGGATTTGAAGATGGAGCAATGAAGTGCAAGGGCTAGTCGCTACTAATCCTGAGGATAATTCCAAAATAGATGTAGTAGGAGTAGTGCCTTCGGTTCCGTTCAAACCCGGGACGGACTTGTATGGATGAATGCTTTTAGAACATCGTCAGGTGGACAACGGGCATTCTAAGTGAAACGTTCTAAAAGGTAACGCTTAGCCTCAAGCCTCATCAACCGGGAATGACTGAAAATCAGGGGTTATGCAGCAAGGCTAGGTGGGTAGCACCCACTTCAGGGTAAGGTCATCCATGTCTAAATGTCCTTCTTATTTCGGCTTAATGGTGTTGTTGCTGATCACAGCCGTGGGGTGATCTTACTCGGGATTATCCAGTAAGGGATAGTCCTGGTCTTGTGTTGCAGGGGGTCGGGAGTGATCCTCGGTATGCTGATCTAGACCAGGTACCGTGACAGGTGGTACCCCAGTGCCTAGTCATTAGATGGAAATCCATTCTCCCTACGTGCCTTTTACGAATTTTGTTTGTATTACCCACTTTGTGGCTAATAGCTGGAATTTAATAATGTAACAATTTCGGCTATTTTAATAAGTATTTGTATATAGACCTTATTATAATATCAGAGGATTTTAATAAAAGGTGTTTTAGCTATCGTAAGGTAAAAACCCGACATGTTTATTTGTGGCGTGGTCTTACGAGACGCTTTTGTTTTCAAAGGATTTTTGAAAATTTAATAATAAATTTGAGTGTGATTTCTCACGCTGGTTTTCCAGACTGACTCGGGTATTATTTAACTATGATACTCGGGTCAGACCGAGTATTATAGGATACAGGATAGGATGCTGTGGAGTTCAGGAGACGAGCTGGATGGCGATACGTACTTCCGTATTTGATTATTGTTCTGCTGTGTATCCAATTGTATGTTATTGATATTAAACTCTGATGATGTACTCTGATGATGTATGTATAAACAGATATAGTATTTCTTTTTGGTGTAAAGATCTGTGATTGTCTATTATATTTTATTCCGCTGCGATGGTTAGATTTTGATGTTGTTTTCTATCTTCTTCTTCTACCTCTTCTTCTTTAACCCAAATGGTTCGTATTTCTGTACAACTTGAGTTGATTGATGTAGAATAGTGTTGACTCAAGGGGTACGGATTTGCGGGTCGTTATACTCTGACCATTTAACACATAGACCCTATGTAGATCTCCATCATTTAATACTTAAACCTAAAGCGAACCCCTCTCTGGTACTTCCTAACTGATATCATACGAAATCTCATAAGGCCACTTAATACTTCTTAAATGGGGAAGAGGCCAACCCTCCGATCGTCATTTAATATCTCAACCCCGAAGCAGCCCTCTACAAGAGATTTTCGCTACCGCACAAAAGATAATCCCGACCATTTAATATTTCTTGAATAGAAAAGTGGCAGACCCTACAATAGCCATTTAATGCCTCCAACCTCAAAGCAGGCCTGTCCTACGATATTTATTTTATGACTGGTAACCCAAACCTTGATATCTCACGTTAGTCTAACTATATATAGGTGCGGGTAGCCAGATTAGCTAGACAAGCTTACCCTACGGACTAACCTCGCGTCTACCTTGGGTACTTATTATGGACGATGTCTCACAATCAGTTCCAAACTTACACTGTTGATAGCCAAATTAGCTTGGCAGAGTTCTATGTGCTTCCATCTGACTTTACATCTCTGTAACTTAGTCATATTTCTACTCTCTAACTTTACAAAATTATACTAACATATGTATATATATAATACACACACATGCATACTACTCGCATTTACGTGTTAAGGCCATGTAGGGGAAACTCCTTATTTCGCCTTTAAGTATGGATTAATTTGCATAATTGCTCTTAACTTCCTTTTTATATTGTTTATTGTTTTTCAATAACCTATTTATTTTATACAACTATGCATAATTTATACTTAGTGTTAATTTTGGCTAACTAGTTTTTATTAAATATCCATAGGCGCGTGTAAAAGCATTTTTATACTAAGATTTCCCTTCCTATTCGGGTTGTTAAAATAATCTATATGTCATAATTTCCATATCCATACAAGTCCCAGTCCAATACAATAGCTTACACAATAGTTGATATCACAATTTAAATTAGCTAAACAAAACAGACTTGCATATATATTCAAAAATGGAATCAATACATCCAACTTATTTTACATTAACATGATAGAATTAACGCCCCTATTTCAAGTGAGCAAAACTTTACAATTTAAATAGTTATATTCGATTCAACTTTTAAACGTATATCATCAAAATGAAAAAGGATTCATATTTATTTTCATTATGGAAGTAAACAGTGCAAACCATGGATGGGACAAAAATCTATACCTTGCATATCCTTTCCTAATTCTTTTTAGAATTCTTCATCATAATAAACACAAATTGGGAAGTGCAAGTTGAATAGAACATAAATTATTCATACTAATAACAGAATAAATTCCACCATACTAACATAAAACAAATAAGATTCCAACCAATTCCAGAACTAACATTATTTTCAAAGGAACTTTGGGGTGTTAGGTTTAAAGTTTTCACATACAAAAATTTTCAAGACATAAAACAAATCCAAATATTAACTGCACAAACTACTATAAAGAAGAAAAAAAAACTAAGATTTCCACTCAAATATAGCTTTCCCCGAACTCCCATGGATTTTATTCCACGCCTACGCCTATTGCTTCCTTAGGTTATCTTATTTTTCGTTGTATAACATATACTAATTATATTTATATGTATTAGATTCTGAAATCATGGATTAGAGAAGGATGGAATAGATGTATACATATAATCATATTAAAGATTCATTACCTCTTTTTCTTAAGCTTGCTTACTTTAATTCCTTCTCTAACTCTTGAATCTTCAACGTATATGTTTTTCCTTGAATTCGATATTTAGAAGTTTAATGAAGAGGGAAAAAATGGCAGAGTTTCATGGTGTTTTTTAATTTTTTCTGAATAAAAGTGAGGAGGTTAGCTTTTTATTTATAGCGCTAAGGATGCACATGGACCATAGGATCAAAGTTGGTTTGAAATAATAAAATCCAGACCATTCAGGTCTTAAACTCTAGCCGCCAACACAGGAAGACCGGTCAACCAGTTGACCCTGGGTGGTCGACCGACCCCAATAAGGGTCGATCGGTTGTGGTTCGACATGTTATAATTAACGATATTTTAGTGCCCGTTCCTTTAATGTTAATGCTTACATTTGAATCTTAAGTATATGCTTAACATTATAATATTTTATTGTCTTTTTAAACTGTGTCGTTAATGTTATTTAATTTATTAATTTAAATATGTTTAAATTAGTTTAAATTCGAAATCTTTAAACGTCAATAACTTCTCCATTTGAACTCCGATTGCAAAGCTTTATGTATGAAAGTTGCTTAGAAATTTCCATAAACACGGTTGTGCAAGTTACATGGACAAATATTGACGGTTGCACAAATTACATTTTTAGCGTTAGTATTAATTAATTTATTTCTTATTAATTTTTACGGGGTATCACAGACCGAATCTAGAGATTTGAATGGATCGCACCAGTCCATGGAATCGGCTTCTCTCCTTGTATTTTCCTCCAATATCTTTAGGACTTTATTATTCTTGAATTTGGAGGAGGGTGGGCAAAGTAATCATTTTGATGGATCCGATCCGTTCATGGATCTGCACTGATTAATGAACTCAAACGATCATTGTCTTCCTTCTTTTGCTCCTCGTATTTGATAGTCTTCAAGTCTCATTCTTTCATTTGTTTCTTAGTCCAGTTCAATCGAAATGTTTCTTGGAGATATCGCCGAATGATATATATGTATGTATGTATGTATGTATGTATGTATGTAGCTTTCGGTTTTAAATAAATAATTAAATAATATTTTGGGTTTTATAATAGATTTTTTCCTTTAGCTTTTGATTTTAATACACATATACATTCATATACACGCATGCACATGCGTTTATATATATATATGATCAAATAATATGTGTGTGTATACCTAAAAAAAATTCAACCAAAAATAAAACGGAGCAGATCAAAATATTTAAATCTTAAATATATATAACACTGATAAATAAATTACACTTGCTTAAAATAGTTTGGTTGAAATTTTCTCATTAAAAAAATTATTTTTAGAACAAAACTATCCTTAGTATTAAGCAAAGCACTCATTTTGGTGTCTTTAAGGATCAAACTAAAATCTTTAGAACTACCATCTAGAAATCTTACCACTTGAGCTAATGATTCTCAATAAAAACAAATTATTTAGCTGAATAAAAAAGTATAACACACACACACACATAGAGCTATGCTAGATAGCACCCTTTATTTAGTATCATATGTCGCTCCTTGATATCAGTCCCAGGTTTATATTTAAATATTTGGTTCATATCACAGGAGAGAAAAAGAATAAATATTTGAATAGAAATTTATGACTGATATCGAAAGCAACAACATGGTGCTAAATAAATGGTGCTATTGATTATATCTAACATATATCTCTGTGTGAGTGAGTGCACGCGCATGCATATGCGCTATATATTGTTAATTCCATAAATATATTAGATTGTTTTATATCGTATGATATATTCACATTGTGAACGTGAATCTCCATTGAATAAAATATAACAAACTTAATGCAAATTAAAGCTAGATTAACTTTAAAAAAATAAATTTTAACATATACAATTTAATTAAAAAAACAATATTGAAACAAAATAAAACCCAAATTAATTTCAAATAACAAGCTCCAATATTATCATATCTTTATTTAATATGATTTAGTGTTAATGAGATACTCATGTAAATACCGAATAAAAAAATTTTAGTGCGGAATTAATAAAAAGATTGTTTTAAAATTTCCTTGCTTTATCCCCTGCACTTGATCCAACATAGTTAAGTATTTTGAAAGGAGATCCTGATTAGAGAAACAATCAACCTTCTTATAAATTTTTGAATGCTTTCATTTGATGGGCATGTTGGATCGAGATATTCAGGACTAGGTGATCTCCTTGTGTATTGTTCACTTCATATAAATGTGGACATTTTCACTTAAAGGGACTTCTCAGCTTTAGGTGATCTATGATTGCATTAGCAACGTCAGTTGCATTTGCTCTAGTTGGGAGAGGAGATTTGATCATTGAATCTAGCATTTCGTTTGCTATTAACACAAACTTTTCTTGTTTGTTACATTTGTAGATCATTACCTTTTGGTATCAAGTATATTATGACGAGTAGTATGAGGTTTTCATCGTTACATGTTTCACCGGTATTTGTTGCTGATATTGTACCATTAAGTATACTGGCTATAGCGTCTACAATATGTTCATTATTGTGTGGCATTTTACTTGTTTCATGTTCAGGAGAGAGTAAACCACCTGCTTCCATGTGATTCTTGAGAGAATTATCAACATGTTCTGTAGTCTTTGGGACTTGTTCTTAAGCCATGTCTTTAACATTAATATCATTTTGCCCGTATTGAATCTATGCAAGATGCATTAATTCTTTTTGTATTGGCGATATTAGCGTGGCTTGAATCTATCCATGAATAATCTACTTATTATTTATTAGCTAATCATGGTGGATTAACTTACAAATAAGTCGGTGGATTAACTTATTAGAGTCAATATGGGGATAAACTAACAAAAATTAGTGGATATGGAAAAATATTTCATAAGTTTTTAGGATCTCATTTCATAATAATTAGTTACAAAAAAGATATATATCATTTTTAATGACAAAAGAAAGATATTTTTATACATCATTTCTAATGGGACCAGCTATTTAAACATAAATAAAACATTATTTGTGATACAATATATTGGACCGCTGGATCTTTTTGAAGGTGGAGTTTAGCGGAATAAGTTATGACTAAGATCTATTGTGGCACTAATTGCGTCTAAATAAAAATTTTCCTTTTTGTTTTCAAAGACAAATGATTAAAAAAAAGGCATTTTCCAAACACCAAAAGAGAAGTTTCAAAATTAACTTCCGCCCCTTTTGAAAGAAGTTCATGAAACACATGTCAATTTTTTTAACGAAAATATACAATTTAAAACGTATGTATTTGCAGTCAGAGAACAGTAAATATTTTCACTCTACACGGTAAATATTTGCAATTCTAACTGTATATTTTTGTAAAATAAAAATTTCAGTTCACACTACAAAAATATGCATTCTATACCTTAAATATTTACAGCACATATTGTAAAAATTCATTTACAAATATGAACAGTTATAACTACCAATACTTGCATTTTGAACTGTAAATATCTACGGTTCTAGCAACAAATATATGTGGATTAAAATTCATATTTTTATTGAAAATTTTGACAAAGATGTTTCACGAAACTTGTTTTTAAAAGGAATTCGAAGGTATTAAGTTTGAAAGGAAGAGACGGATCTAATTTCTACTTAAAATATTTCGATATAGACAGAAAAAAGATGGGTTCATTTATAATTTTCCTGGAAAGTAATACTTCGCAATATCTCTGCTGTAGAAACAAATTATTCTGAAAACTTGTTCTAGAAACTTATCACCTTGAGTTGGTTAATTAACTTAATTTGTGTTGATGTTGTAAAGATTACAACAATTGTTTTACTCTATGTATAGTATTTGTCGAATGGAATTTCGTTAGTTCCAGTTACCTCCTTCCTTGGTGATCGACGCGTATAAAAATAAAACATTCACAGCTGTATTGAGTAAAACAAACTTTTAATTCCAATACCTGACAGAAAATTATTTTAATTAAGTTATGCATTTGATAGACTTTTGTCTCTACCTGTTCATTCGAAGCTCTTCTTACATTACCAGATGAAATGCATATATTATCGGCGGAAGTTTGCAGTCTTCCTTTTATATTAGCATGTAAAATAAGTATGTCACCGGCGAAATTTGCAGTTTATTGCATAATGGAGAAATAATCTGAAATATTTGCAGGACAACGCCATAAAGGATACAGATGGTGCACAAGTTGCGCAATTACATGTAGCAAGAGACCTCGACTGTCTAGCATACATACTAGAATGGAGCAGCACAATTTCAACTTGAAATAGTACCTGATTTTCCTAAATACAAAATTCAGATACAAGTCCTCGAATTCTAAACATCTGTGTCCAGGTGAACTCGATTGGGAAACTTGTAAAAAAAATTAGAAATAAGTCCATAAATTTAAATAAAGTGGACTTCTAAAAAAAAAGTTACAATCGCCAACTGATCAAACAAACTGGAACACCGAACACAAAAGGTAGAGGATTTACACGTACAAAATTTCAAAATAATGGTTTGATCTCATTTTTTTTCTTTTGCCTTCATGTTCCCTTGAAATTCACCCTTTCATCCTTTAATTTTTAACTTTTATTAAATAAATCAATCAATAATTTTTCTTCGCGAAGAGCTTTTGTTCGCACAAAATTACGCCATATTGCATTCATCTTTTAAGCAAGCAAAAAAGTAAATAATGGAAAACCTGATTCACGCAAATGTTGGTTACCCAAACTCTCTTCATTTCCCTATCACAACACCCACCCACCCCCCCCCCCCCCCCCCAACACAACAACTCCCTCCCTCTCTTTGCGCCAAAATAGAACATGTTTAACTGAAGAAAAAAAAATCTTTGCATTTGCTGATCCTCTTTCCTCAAAGATTCCAATAGCTAAAATGCATTTTGCCTAGCTTACTAATGCAAAAAACAGAACGCATAAGGCAAGAAAGATAAATTATGCTCTCTAGGATATTTGTCAGTCAGGGAATCATTATAATGGTGTTACAGAAAATGAAGACATACAGGAAGAATCTAGTGTTACAAACTAGGTTACATCCGTGCTCATCCTCAAATTATACATACTAGGTTACATCACTATGGACAAATATTGACTCTGCCATTTGATGGAATTATTTACCAGCAAATCTCTAGATGTATTTTAGCATAATACATGCTGAAGCAGCTTATAATCTGCATAAAAAAAAGAGCCAATATTAACACCAAAGCATATGATAATGAACATTTGTTGAACCTGAACCACAGCATCTGTTTGTTTACTGATTACAGATAAAAATATCAGCTTCGTTATCCCATCACATCATGCATTAGAATATATTTGCAGCAGTTTGATGAACACTATTAATAATTTAACATCCGTTATAACAAACATTCGAATCTACGCTCTCTAGTTTAGGCTATAACAAAGCTGAACATGGCCAGCAATGAAAATAGACAGGCATATGAGGCCACACTTTAGGGCCTTATTTGCAGATGTATCAACCAGTGTTCGCCCTGTTCACGTTTTAAATGCAGTGTTTCATCACGTCAACGGTTAGAAACCTAAGTTTCAAAACTCAACAAATCACAGTTCAGACATGACATGAGCATACATCTAAATAAGAATATCATAACAACTGCTAACTGCAATTTTTATCCATCGTTTGGTGCAAGTTTAACAAATATATTTTTCACGTTGTATATTTCCTTCTCCTTCTGCAATTCATCGTCTTTGTCGTTGCATATTCCCAAATGATAGGTGTCAAACGCATGAATTCTTATTTGTGTCCTTATTTAAGAAATAGACAATAATCCTATGTCCACCGCCACTGTTCTAATGGTCAGGTGCTCTATCCAATTCAAAAAAAAAACACACACACGCTGAAATCATGCCCAGCACTTTTTTCATGTCGCTTTGGATCTCCCCTTTTATCTTGTGCCTTTTATGTAAAATCATCTAATCTTCTTACCTTTGCGTTGTTGTGCCTTCGTTGCATATATAACTGCATCATTTAAGTCTACTTTCCTAATTTTCTCATTTGTAACTCTATCTTTTCTAGTGACTTCGATCGTTCACCTTAACATTCTCAGCTTCGCAGCATGAAGCCTTTTTTTAGAAGTCACCTTTAGATAAAACATATTTATCTTTTGATTTCTTCTTCGTTTTCTTATCATAGAAAGTGTCATCAGCATATCCCCCGTTTTATCCAAATATATTAACTCGGCTTGTCCGTCATTTTTCCCTAAATTCTCCTCTCTCTTTTTTTGAATATTATTCTTGAACTCCAACAGTGTCTTCTCTTCTCAACAATCTACTTTTTGCAGTGTATTCGTCTGGAGTCCGCGTTAGATAATTAAATAGAAGTGAATTAAATTTTACAGGAAATTTAAAGAATTTCACACCTCATATGCCACTCTTTTTTTAAGAAGAGTCGAGACTACTCTAACTTATAAGCGATTGGTAAACAAATGGAATATTTAAAACAATGAGTGGAGACTACGGGTATAAACAGATTATGTTCCCTGGTGTTGCTTGAGATGCTGAGAAATGAACTGTCATGAGGGGCGCTAAATTCTGCCAAGCCACTAATAATGCATCTTTAAAATTTGATTATGATATAATACTATTATCATATTTCATTATATCAATATGATTAATATTTTATACAGCCGATCAGGGTTTGGAAAACAAGTCCAAGACTGCATCACCGAGGAAGTGATACTGTTTTATTTATGCATTAAAGGTGAATCTGATTATGTACTGTTGTATCATTTATTAAGCACCGTAGCTTGAAAATTTTGTACTAACATAAATAATTTATTTCGCATTTTCCCCCCTATTTACACTAGTTACTGAAATGATTATATTATTTAATTAAATATTATCATATTTAATAGCATAAATAAAATACACCACCATGATAAAACAATCAAATTAACAACCAACTTGCAATCTCGATTCCGACCTAAATCTCCAACTTATGTCCACAAACACTTTGTTCCTTCAACGATACTTTTGCGTACATACGATCTTGTGCACAAACACACCCTAATTTTCTTCATTCGTCAAAGCTTTCACAATTTTTGTTTAGCTTCATAACATGAAATATAGTTTGAACTCGGTGAAATGAATGAAGTACTAAATTTTGGATTCAAAGCATGTGCAAAAACTCGAACACACCCGTTTCGCACCAGGCATATGTATGATTAATGGTAGGGATGAATGTGTTTTTTTGTGTATTTTTTCGCACATGGCATATGTAGATTAATGGTAGGGATGAATGTGTTTTTTTGTGTATTTTCTGTGAGACTGCATAACATTTTTAGCCACGTACATTTCCATGAAACACACTTGTTAAACCAATTTTTGGCCCAACATCAAAAAAATTTAAAAGAAATAGAATTCAAATAAAATTCAATATGCTCGCAATTCAAAATAATACAAATTCAAAATGCCCAAATATCCAAAGTTCAAGTCATTATTCTCTCATGCAAATGATATGAAATTTGAGTATATATGTAATATTCATTGTCCAATGGTCAATATGCAAAAAATACAAGTCGTCTCCTTTGTTCTAGTCCAAAGATCAAGGATGAAGTCAATATGCAAATTCATATTTCTAAAGGTCCTTGTGTTCAAAAATTCAAGCTCCCAAGGGAGTTCAGAAATGTGAAGTCTCAAATAATGATTTGTGCTTAAAAGAGAAAGTAAAGAGGGGTCACTTCTCATGTGGAGGTGCGTCTCTATTTATGGCGATTGGAGAGTAGCATGGCTTGCTAGGATTGGTCGATTGAAGCTGACATGAATTGGTGATTTGGCAAGATAGACGTCTTGGTGGTGCCACTTGTCATCATCTTAGGACTATAATAGCTCACGCGGATCACTACTTTAGTCATTACACCAACAAAGGTGTCATGATTGTATAGCGCTACTTTAAAGTTTTATTACATAGAATTTCATTCATATTAATATACTACCTCTTCACATGACTCATTGTTATCCTTTGATGTTAAATGTTGCCTACATTTACTTTTTTGTATATCTTTGAATTGATTTGCTTGAGGCAAAAACACCATTATACTCCAATAAATATTCCTTATTGTGACGTCCTTAGCTTCGCCTTTTATTTAATAATTCTTTTCAATTTAATAGTGTTTATTTCTGATAGATCTTCTATATTGACAATAGCTTCACTTTTCAAGACGTGATAGCTTAATTCCTTATCATGCAATAGCTTGGTAAAATATCATACCTCGATAGTTTGATTAGTTATCATGCGATAACCCAAACATCTCAGCCTTCGATAGCTCCTGGAATCAATATGCAATAGCTTTTAACGTCTCAACATTCGATAGTTCCTCAAACATCTCAATATTCGATAGTTCCTCAAACATCTCAACATCGATAGTTCCTCAAACACCTCAATATTCGATAGCTCCTGGAGTCAGCATGCAATAGCTCAACCTTCGATAGCTCCTGATGTCAACATGCGATAGTTCAAACATCTCAACTTTCGATAGTTTATGAAGGCACCATGTGATAGCTCAAACATCTCAACGTTCAATAGCTTATGTTTGTCACCCTTCGATGGCTTTGTTTGTAACCTTTGATAGCTTTGTTTGTAGCCTTTGATAGCTTTGTTTGTCAACCTTTGATAGTTTAAGAATATCACTTTGCGATGGCTATTCCTTCAACTTGTGATAGTTCTTATTTTCAACTTGTTGATAGTTCAACTTACGATGGCTCCTCTATTTTTGATTTACACTGATTCATCTTTCGATGGCTTCTTTATTCTTGACTTCCGATAGTGGCTATATTATCAAATACGAACGCCCCGAAGTGTGATGGCCATCAAAATACAGTAGGTGAAGTACAATAGCTCCATATTGCCAACTTTCGATAGTTTCACACTAGTCATTTTTGAAAATTTTGGGTGTAACAACACTCATAATGAGCAAGCATGCTGGTCAGATATGGACATGTCTATAACACTCCTCCAAATAGACCAGACTAAAAAAGCCTAGAGAATACCTCAGAATTTTCAAAAGAAGGTACCTTGTTTGAACTATACATATTATATATTATGATTGGATATATGTTATTATAAGTTACTTATAATATACCATATAATGTTCACACTTTACGACATGAACAAATTTACTTTGGACTGCATATGAACAACACGATTGTGTCCCTCTTGCAAGTTGGTGAGTGAACTAATACAATATACAAAAAAATTATAAGAAAAAACTTTAAAAACAGCTAATATTGCCTCAATTTTTTGATTTTAACAATAAAGTACAAAGCACATTCTTGATCAACTATGTTTTATCAGCATTACCAAATACTGGATGTCGTTTTATCACTTTCCGGAATGGGTAATTGATAAAATAGATAAAATAAGAAGAGATTTTTATAGAGTGGTGATAATCCAAATAATAGTTCAAAGTGTTTGGTTAAAATGAGAAATGATGTACTAATCCAAAGAGGAGGAAGGGTTGGCTATTTTAAATTTACATAATTTAAATACAGGTAAATAGGCACAAGAAAGAAGTTGCAAAAAAAATTAGTCTAAGGGACAACAAATTTGCTTTTTAGCCTGAAGGACACTTTTTAGTGTAAACTGAAAATGATAGTTACAACTATCATTCTGTGATTTACACTAAAAAGTGTCCTTCAGCCTAAAAAACAAACTTCTTATCCCTGAAAATAAATTTTTTTCTAACTTTTTCCTTTAGCCTAAAAACCTCATTTAAATATATCTTTATTAGGAAAATAAATATGAAAATTTAATGACAATAATGTAAATTTAATTTGAAAAGAGATAATTTCGAATCAACGGTATGGTGGTACTTAGATTTACAACATATTTCTACTAATAATATGACTAATATGTCACATTTTTGGAAATCGATAATAGAAGGTTATGATATTTATAAACAGGAATTAATACTGTGGTACATTCAAGTAATAATACATGATAGCTGTTCTACCTTAAAGTGTAATTTAAGGAACTTTTGAAACATGTAATTTTAAAAATGTGCTGATTTCTGAAATATATAGACCAAATTTAAATTTTATATGGGAATTTAGTTTCAATCATACTTCAGCTGAAAATACATTATTTAAGTTTGCTTTACTTTACGCAAAATTAGAATTATATAACATTGATAATGAAAACGACATTAAAATGTGGTACTAAGATAATAATAAAATTTATATTGCGCACTCTTTTTGTAAGTTTTTCATTTTTCGGTTATTAAGTCAAATATATTTTGATATATTTGGAAAGGCAACGCTCCAACCAAAGCGAAGTACATATGTGGTTAATCGAACATGGAAAATTAAATACTACATCATTGTTGTCAAAAATCTTAAAATCTTACGATTTAAATCCTGATTCAGATCGAATCTCTCCCTTTACGATTCAATTTATAATCCAATTCAAACTTAGTTGAAAACACAATCAAAAACACATTCAACTCATAATAACATAATTAATACACTTATTTAGATTCACAATTCTCATTATAATGCTTTTAGAACAAAATAAAAATGAAATTAGAGGGAAGAATAAGTTTTAAGTTTAATAGTAGAAATTCAAATATCAAAATCAACTTCAAGTGTTAGATTAATAGTTTGTTGTGGGCACATATGTTAAAATGTATAATGCTATTATAATTTGGATATAAATAAGTGGTGCTTACAATTTGTTGACGGGCCAAATTGTAAATATTACATAACTGATTTTAGTCCGTTATAAAACGATCTGGTCCTCGAGAAACGGTACGTGATTTTGTTTTCTCTTCTTCCCTGTCAGAGAGAAACGCAGACAGAAAGTAGAAACTGTATTCTTGAAAGATTAGATTTTTCATACAAATTGATTCAATGGATTTTGGTACGCTTCCGCTAATCTCCGTTTGCTTATAGTTTTGATTTCTCTTGAATTGATTAGGGATAAATCAAATTCTCAACAATTGGTATCAGAGCAAACCCTAAATTGATTCTTGAGACTGTAGCATTGTTTTGGTCTTCCGAACACAGTAATTTCATGAAAATAATGTTTTGAATATCCAACACATACGACCAGGCTACATATGGGATAATATGTTCAGGTTGACTTTGTGTATCAGTAACAATGCATGGAATACACTTCTGCCGTATGTTATGGTGTTGAACAATAAAAATTGGACTAGATGCATCACTTGGAAATGAAGCTTTTCACCTTATGAATCCTCTTTAAAATAATAATTTCTTGTGGCTGCTGATACGTTGATCTATGGAAAAATCAGAAGAGGAGTTGACAAAATCTTTCACCCTTTTCAAGTTGCTTCGGCAAATAATTTATTTTTATCCCAAGAAGATAATTCCTAGTCCTATTTGACAAGTTTGAATAGATCTGGTTATTTTTGTATCATTTTGACAACCATGATCCCACTATTAGTTCATGCAAACTGCATACAATTTCATGAAATGCTTATCTTATATATGCATAATTGTGTCTTGCTGTCATATAATATGACTCACTGTTTAATTGCATTTGATCAGTTGTCCATATTTGGTTTTCAGTTTACCAAATACAGATGGATCCAATAGTTTATCCAAAAATTCATTGTACTATAGATCAGAACCTTCCCAGTAGAAATCAGCGCCTAGTACTTTAGAGAACACTGTTCTACTTTTCACGCCTAGTAGAAATCAACGCCTGATAGAAATGAATAATAAACTTGAAGCCAGAGGAAATCATACTTTTCCAAATTTAATAAATAAATAAAACAGAAGCATGCTAAAGTGAGGCATTGCCTCATGTACAAACTGAAGCATGCTTGTTTCAGACACAAACTGACTCAATGCAAAATGCCTTTTGTTGTCAGCCTATCTCTTACCAAATTTTCAGAACATCAAAATATCAAATATTGTCAGAAAATGTACTGACAGAATTTGCATGCTCAAGTTGCAATATATCTTCAGTTAATGAATGTTCAAAATAATTAAGGAAACTGCAGCAATTTGAGCATATTATTATTATTATTATTATTATTATTTAGAAAAAAATATATTCAAATTTGGTTTCAGATTTTCTTAAGGGTATTTTATATTTTAAATAGTTTAATTGAAACAAAATATCGCCAAAGCGATCACTTTTGTGTAGATCATTCTAATTAAAATATCAAAATAATTGTGTATATGTAGTTCATGCATTTATTAACGAGCCCAAAGGTGAATTAATATTTGGCCGAATTTCATACATACTTGTGGTGATAAATGACAATTATAAGGTAATTTATGTGAGCAATATGGCAGTCCAAAAATTGCATATTGTTTGACATAATTTATTGTCAACGTTTGATTGCTACAACAAGAGTACCGCTTACAGTTAACATTACTGTCCAAAGACTTGATATTAATGATGTGTTTGGTATCTTGAGACGTGATTAACCATTATTTGAATTTTTGTTTTTTTTGTTTTTTATTAAGTCATTAAGAGCATGTAATTTATATAATTTTATTCGTTTTCTGTTTCAGCTGTTGTCACTGTATCTGCTAACATTAATTCAGGACCGGTCCTTAATGGTAATAACTTTAAGGACTGTAAGGAGAACATATTAATTGTTCTTGGTTGCATGGATCTGGACATTGCATTAAGAATGGATCGGTCTGCTTCTCTTATAAATACTAGTACCTCCGAGGAAAGGAGAATTTTTGAGAAATGGAACCGTTCAAATCGCATGAGTCTTATGATCATTAAACGGGGCATACCTGAGGCTTTTAGGGGTGCGGTATCCGAAGAGATTACCGATGCCACAGATTTCCTTGCTGAAATTGAGAAACGCTTTGCCAAAAGCGATAAGGCGGAAACAAGTACTCTTTTGAAGAAACTTATTTCCATGAGATTCAAAGGCAAGGAAAACATAAGAGAGTACACTATGAAAATGTCTCACATTGTTTCAAAATTAAAGACACTAAAGCTTGAGCTTTCGGATGACTTGCTTGTGCATTTAGTGCTTATCTCGCTTCCCCCACAATTCAGTCAATTTAAGGTCGGTTACAATTGTCAAAAGGAGAAGTGGACTTTTAATGAGCTCATTTCATATTTTGTACAAGAGGAAGAAAGGCTGAAGCAAGATAAGACTAAGAGTGCTCATTTGGCAAGCACCTCTAAAGCAAAGGACAAGAAAAGAAAATTTAAAAATGAAGCTGCTAAGGATTCAGATCAAAAGAAACAACAAAAGGAAAAAGACGATTGTTTCTTTTGTCACAAACCTGCACATATGAAGAAGGAATGTACCAAATATCATGCATGGCGTGAAAAGAAAGGTATGTCTGTTACTTTGGTCTGTTCTGAAGTTAATTTATCTTTAGTACCTAGAAACACTTGGTGGATAGATTCTGGTGCTGCCACTCACATAAGTGTTTCTATGCAGGTTGCCTGAGCTACCGAAAGCCAAGTGATGGTGAAAGACGCATCTTTGTGGGCGATGGACAATCGGTAGAAGTGGAAGCGATTGGACATTTTAGATTGTTGTTAGGAACTGGTTTTTATTTGGATTTAAAAGACACTTTTGTTGTACCGTCATTTAGACGGAATTTGGTTTCTGTTTGTGTTGGACAAATTTGGTTATTGTTGCTCATTTGGAAACAATCAGTTTACTTTGTCTTTGAATTCAAATGTTGCTGGAACTGGTTATTTAAATGCGTATGACAATCTTTATTTGTTGGAAACAGTTGCATCCTATAATGAAACCTTGCATATAAAATCACGTGGTACTAAACGTAAATTAAATAAAGAAAATTTAACATCTTTATGGCATAAACGTTTAGGTCATATCTCAAAAGGTAGAGTTGAGCGCTTAGTATCTGATGGTATTTTAGAATCTCTTGACTTACAAACTTTGATGTTTGTGTAGATTGCATCAAGGGAAAACAGACCAAAACTAAAAGATTGGGTGCTAATAGATCTTCAGACGTCTTAGAATTAATTCATACAGATATTTGTGAACCTTTCCCTACGACATCTTGGAATGGTCAACAATATTTCATATCATTCATAGACGATTACTCACGTTATGGCTACCTATATCTAATTCATGAAAAATCACAGCCATTGGATGTGTTCAAAGCTTATAAAGTTGAAGTTGAAAATCAACTCAACAAAAGAATTAAAGTGTCAGATCAGATCGTGGTGGTGAGTATTACAGTCGATATGATGGTTCAGATGAACAATGTCCAGGACCGTTTGCTAGATTCCTAGAGGAATGTGGTATTGTCCCACAGTACACAATGTCAGGATCACCTAGCATGAATGGTGTTGCTGAAAGACGAAACCGAACTCTTAAGGATATGGTAAGGAGTATGATTGCTCATTCCACCTTACCTGATTCTCTCTGGGAGAAGCATTAAAGACAGCAGCTTATATTCTCAATAGAGTACCAACTAAATTAGCTACAAAAACACCTTATGAACTTTGGACAGGTCGAAAGCCTAGTCTAAAGCATTTTCACATTTGGGGTTGTCCAACTGAGGCAAGGCCTTATAGGCCACATGAAAAGAAGCTGAATTCCAAAACAATGAGCAACTACTTTATTGGTTATTCTGAGCGTTCTAGGGGCTATAAGTTTTATGATCTCATAGCTAAGAATATTTTTGAGACGTGAAATGCGGTATTCTTTGAGGATATTGAGTTTGGGGGGAGAAATAAAGTTAAAGACATTTCTTTTGAGGAGGAATTGGATTCAAACTCAGTTCCTATTATCACTTTGACAATGTTATACAGTAGCCTACACCTATCATTGATCAAGAAGTGATTTCGGAAACTCAACAAGACAATGTCATACAACCCCTTATTCAGAATGAAGCTATTGTTCCAAAAGAACAAACTCAACAACCTCAAGAACCTGTGTCATTAAGAAGGTCCATGAGAGAAAGGAGAAGTGCTACTTCAGATGATTATGTTGTATTTCTCCAAGAACAAGAGAACGATAATGGAATGATGGAAGATGACCCAATCAACTTTTATCATGTCATGAAAAGTTCTAACTCTCAAAAGTGGATAGATGCCATGAATGAAGAGTATAAGCAGGACCGGCCCGAGCAAAACCGTTGCCCTAGCCGATTTTTAAAAAAATGATATTTAAAAATAGTTAACACGGTAGGAATTGAACCCTGATCACTTGTCACATTAAGCAATGTGCAAACCACTTGAGATATAACACAATTATTGTCTAAATTATACGTAGATATTATTTAATTTTAACTATTTTTACAGAATCATATTCATCACCACCTTCGTCGTTGCCCCCTACCCGTCCGTTGCCCTAGGCGGCCGCCTAGCTCGCCTACCCCTAGGGCCGGGCCTGAGTATAAGTCCATGCAAGACAATAAAATTTGGAAACTTGTCACATTACCAGAAGATGCAAAACTAATTGGTTGTAAATGAATATTTAAAACCAAGAGGGATGCAAAGGGTAATGTAGAGAGGTATAAGGCACGTCTTGTAGCAAAAAGTTATACTCAAAAGGAAGGTATCAATTTTATAGAAACTTTCTCTCCAGTTTCATCGAAAGACTCTTTTAGAACAATTATGACACTTGTTGCTCATTTTGATCTTGAGTTACATCAGATGGATGTTAAGACGGCATTTCTCAATGGAGACAATGATGAGACAATTTATATGGTACAACCAGAAAACTTTGTGTCAGGAGATCCAAAGAATATGGTTTGCAAATTAACAAAATCCATCTATGGACTTAAGCAAGCTTCTCGTCAATGGTACCACAAAATCCATCAAGTAATCGTCTCGTTTGGTTTTGAGACGAATATTATTGATGATTGTGTGTATCACAAGTTCAGTGGGAGTAAACATATATTCCTGGTTCTATATGTCGATGACATCTTGCTTGTCACTAACGATATAGGCTTATTGCATGAAACCAAGAAATTTCTATCTAAACATTTTGAGATGAAAGATCTTGGGGACGCCTCTTTTGTATTAGGTATTCAGATACTTCGAGATCGATCTCGGGGTATTCTTGGATTATCACAAAAGAGCTATATTGGTAAACTACTCAAAAGGTTTGGCATGCAAGATTGTAGACCAGGAGATACCCCTGTTGCTAAAGGAGATAAATTCAGTCTTAGTCAGCGCCCTAAAAGCAATCTTGAAATTCAAGAAATGCAAAAGATTCTCTATGCTTCAGCCGTTGGGAGTCTAATGTATACTCAAGTATGTACACGTCCAGATATTGAATACATTGTTGGGATGTTAGGCAGATACTTAAGCAACCCTGATATAGACCATTGGAAAGTGGCCAAGAGGGTTATGAGGTATCTTCAGAGAACAAAAGATTACATGCTCACTTATAGAAGATCAGATCATTTGGAGGTCATAGGGTACTGATTCTGATTTTGCTGGACGCCAAGATAGCAGAAAGTCTACATCATGCTATATTTATCTATTGGCTGGAGGAGCTATATCTTGGAAAAGTGTTAAACAAACACTTGAAACTTCTTGCACTATGGAAGCAGAATTTGTAGCATGTTATGAGGCATCAAACCATGGAATATGGCTACGCAACTTTATCATTGGGCTGCGCATTTTGAAAAATGTAGGAAAACCGCTGAAGTTATATTGTGATAATAAATCAACAGTGATATATTCTAATAATCACAAAAGCTCAACTAAGTCAAAGTATATTGACATAAAATTCTTAGTTGTGAAAGAAAGAGTGCAAAGTGGACGTATATCTATAGAGCATATTGGAACAAACTTCATGATAGTGGATCCGCTCACAAAAGGTTCACCGCCCAAGGTCTTTCATGAGCACACTGCTCATATAGGTGTTGTATTACTGGAGGATGTTATGGTTTAGTGGGAGTTTGTATTTTTATGCTTTATATTTGCCTTGAGACATTTATGTATTTGGTTTTCTGATCAAAATAAAGTATTCAGTTCATTCACTCTATCTACTATTTTAATTCTGACCTCACTTAAGTTTAAAGAGGACCGGTTGAAAATAGACATGTTTTGTTCATATTACATGTAATTTTCATGCTACGTATTCATGATTAATCTATGTCATTTGACTATATATATGTATGTGACCATTGATGGGTTTAGTCATGATTAATATGGCAAAGACCACTATGATCTTATATAGATATGGTTGACGGACAAGATTGTTAAAGATTGCCTTTATTTAATAGCAAATTTGAGCTAAGGTTGTACATTTATAAAGAAACATATGTTGCCCAAGTGGAAGATTGTTAGATTAAAAGTTTGTTGTGGGCACATGTGTTAAAATGTATAATGCTATTATAATTTGGGTATAAATAAGTGGTATTTACAATTTGTTGAGGGGCCAAATTGTAAATATTACATAACTGATTTTAGTCCGTTATAAAACGATCTGGCCCTCGAGAAACAGTACGTAATTTTGTTTTCTCTTCTTCCCCGTCAGAGAGAAACGCAGACAGAAAGTAGAAACTGTATTCTTGGAGGATCAGATTCTTCATACAAATTGATTCAATGGATTCTGGTACGCTTCCGCTAATCTCCGTTTGCTTATAGTTTTGATTTCTCTTGAATTGATTAGGGCTAAATTAAATTCTCGACACAAAGTGCATACAAACCTTATAATGTGAATATTTTGAATATACGATTTACGATTTAAATCCCACTTCAATTTAAAATTTTATCTTTGCGGTTTACGATATAAATTTCATTTTGAAAATCTTATGCTACATAACTTTAAAAAAAGAAATATATAGTGATTGATAATAAATGTTATTTTCTATAATTTGAAAATGAAAAATATTTCGCATTTATATTTTAAGTGTCGCATCACTAATTATATTCTTAAAAATTGTCTTAATATTTTTTTGCCTTAATATAACTAATAACGATATTGATTCTGATTTTTTTGAAATAGGTTTTGGTTTTGTTACACAAGTTTCCATAAATTAGTAACTAATATTATTTTTACTATTATAAGTTGGTATATATAGTTTGAAAGGAATCAAAGAATTTTTAATAATATAAATACTTCGACGGATATTTTAATATGTACAGTTGCTTTATTTGCATTAATTGGATTTCTCCCTAGTTATAATTAAGATAACGATAATAATTTTAAAGAATATGTTAAAAAGTTAATCACGTATTAATTTATTAAAAGAAAATGTAATATTTAAAAGTTCAAATAATAATAGTTCCTTAAATACCTTTTTAATTAATATGTATGCCAATAAGACCGATGCCATATTATACGTAGGAAATCAGTTGGATAGTAAAATTTTGTAATTTAGAAGTTTAATATTCATTTCATAACCTTGTATGTTACATTTCATTATATAAAGTGTTGGATTTACTCTTTTATCTCATTCCGAGTGCATACTTTGTATGTTTATTTTATTATTATGACATATATGTGTGTATATATATATGTATATATAAAATACATTTATATACATATATATGTATCGATCTAATCATTTGGTTAAGTGATTGTTTTGAGATTTAGATGTATCAATGCAGGGATGGATTTAGCAGTTTTTGCTATCAAGGATGGAGGGTTGGCATTAGAGCAAATCTAGGGTTTAGTCTACGTTTTTATTTTATTCCATTTCATTGTCATCTAATCCACATTATGGACTTTAGTCACTAGGTTGAGCGGATTTTTTGTTTATTGTATTGTATGGATGGTTTTTACTAACCGCCAAGCTTGTTGGCAGCATCATTTTGAAGTGTAGAATAAAATGCACGAGTGTTCTCCTCCTCGAATAGAAGATCACTTTTCTTTTCTTTTTCTTTTTTGAGAAAAATGAGTGATCCTCACAATGAGGAGAGTGCTCTTTAGGATCACTTATTTTTCTCTAGAAAAAAAAGAAAAGAAAAAAAAGCACATTCTTGATCAAAGGAGAATAAAAAGCCATGCATAACGAGATCTCAAATCAGTTAATATAGAGCAATGTTTAGAAAACCATTTTTTCCATACAGGATAAAATTACAAATTCACTTTGAATTATAAAAACTACGGGTGTTCAACTAAAGAAAGAAACATGGAAAGAAAACAACATTGTGAATGATACCAAACAAATGGTAAACAGTGATTTAAGCTCTGTATTACTGTAAGTTATTTCAAAACTACGGTAACAATTTCAAAACAGAATAGAAATCCTACCCAAGTTACCTGAACGATACTGAAATCCAATGAGCTGTTACAGAATAGAGATTCAGCAGACCAACTGAAAACATTTATATTGTATCCCGAAGTAGAAAAGGGCGGAGTGTAAGGGATAGAATTAGCTTATCCTTGAAATACTTACTTCTGATTACTGTATCTGGAACTTGAACTCCTAAACATTAAGATTTAGGAATACACTGGTATATCTTCATCTAAACCCAAGTATGGTCCCATATAAGTTTAAAATTAAAGCATTTGGATTCATGTAGATACAACAAATTCAGGAATACACTGGTTTATCTTCATCTAAACCAAAGCATGGTCCCATTTTAATTTTAATTTAAAGCATTTGAATTCGTGTAGGCACGACAAAATTCTTTTATAAATAAGAAAAATGTGTATTGTGCCATTAATAAATACTGCTATATTTAAAGACTTCAGATTTCTCAGTAAGGTCCTTATCTCAGGCTTTGTTAACTATCATTTTTGACTAAAATGAAACCCAACCCAACCATATCAAATCCACCCGTATATACTTGGATTCATGGCAAATGATTGGATAATCAACACCAACAGAACCTTAAACTTTAATCAGTGGAACGTCTCTAGTTTCAAAATTTAGTCCACATGAATAGATTTACATGTTAAGCCTTGATAATATGAGATCGTGCAATATAAAACAACATTAGAAAGGAAAGCTCTACCTCAACTGCTCATTTTCTCATCTGACTCGTTGTCCTCGTCATCGTCGCAATTCTCCGCAACCATCCTATCGTCCTCGTCCTCGTCCTCGTCATCATCACCATCCCCATCTTCTCCTTCTTCATCCCTCATACTTGCAATTTCAACTTGTGCCCTTTCAAGTATATGCCTCTTCTGCATCTCCAATTCACTAAGAAACTCTTTCCTCATCTTCTCTATCTCCATCATCTGCTCCCGCTTCTTATTTTCGATTCTCTCATAAACCTCCCCAACCTTCTTAATTGAATCCGCCAATATTTTCAGTGAGGAACCAGTCCCAACCTTATTGTTACTAGTGCCATTAATATTAGTAGGTGGAGGCAACCCATCATCGTCTTCATCGTCATCCTCATCATCATCGTTTTCACTACCTGTGTCACCTGGGCTGTCTCTCATTTCATCCATTGCATTCGCCCGGTTCATATACACCTTATTATTTGCAAAAACATATTCTCCTGCATCCACTCCACATCCCAATCTCAAAGGCGACCCTGAATTCACACTCATGTTAACAATAGCACCAGCATTAGCATTCCTTTTCGTTGGGGCAGGAATTGCCAATGCACTTGATATCAAGGAATCCATCTTTTCAAAATAAATCCAGTCACTTTTATAACTAGGATCCTCCATCATCCTCGCCTTCTCTTTTTTGTACTTCTTCTTCAAAGTGTCCAGCCTGTTCCTACATTGTGAATCAGATCGAATAATTCTAGAATCCTGATTCACTCGGCTGGCGACTTCGCTCCACTCATCAGAACGAAGAGATTTCCGGCCGTTTTTCACAAATAGGTCTCCCCATGCTTCTAGAAGCAAGAAGGTGTAGTCCTCCGACCAATCAGGCGGCGAATTTTTCACAATTGGCGATTTGCAGCTGGAGATTGGTAAGGGAAGTGGCTTTCTCTGAACGAATTCGAAATTGTCAAGCTTTCTTCGCTTTCCTCGGCTTTCTAACGAGGATTCGTCGTCGTTTGAGTTTTCTTCGTCGTTGGTGTTTGGATTGTCGATGGAGTTATTGGATTCCTCCTCTTCAGGATCGGATTGGTAATTTGGTGGGAACTGAGCGGTGCTTTCAGGCTTCGGTGGATAGTTGGTGCCGACGTCGGATTCGAGGTCATCCATTACATAAAGTATGGATTGTTACAGAATTTGGGGGAGTTTGGAAGAACGGGTTCTTACATTTCAGCTAAAGTAACACATGTGACTAGTGTTGAGCTTGTGTTATACGCGTTTAAGTTTTCATAAATTACAGAGAAGATTAAAAAATTTATTTAAGTAGACGAGTTAAGTTTTCATAAATTACTTGGGTATGTGGATTTTACGTAACATAGCACGTATATTATGGTTTTCAACAACCATGATTTTCTTCATTTCATTACAATCAATTTGACTATTACTATATTTGTTTTACTTTTTTAGTTTTATTTTTTTATGAAAACTATTACTATATAGTTACTTGGATATGTGTATTTTATAAATGATCACATCCATACTATCTTTTCAATAAAAACGTTGTTTTTTTTTCCTTTCATTGATCTTTCCATTCACTTTCTTGATTCTGTTATATTCACGATGTGCTAAAATTTTTGCTCAGTTGCCTTTGTTCACACATATTTTAAAAGAAAAACAGGTTCAAAGACAAACATGTTTTAAAAAATTGCTACAAGAATGTGTAGCTTCAAATTTGGATTCGAAGACAAAATTTTGGCACAAAACAATTTTTTCCTAAAGTTTGCTTCTATTCATGTCTGACACCGATGTCGATGATGGTGGAGACGCTGCGGTGTTGCATGCAACTGAAGGTAGTGGAAGACTCGGACTGAAAGTGGCAAAGACGCACCAACGACAGATGGTGGTGGTGCTAGTTGGGGTTTTCATTTTCTAGAGGGAGGTTGGATTTTTGAGGAGATGCAGCGGAGATGTCTCTAGTGGTGCAGTTGTGAAGCTTAATGGAGTTAGGTATTGGTGGTGGTGGTGAGTTTTTTTTTTAAATAATAGCCAAAAATGCTAAATATTGTTGGAGCAAATGCATCGGCCAACGAGATAAAATGGGCAAATTTTAAAATTTTCATTATATATTTTATAGTGTTGTCATTGATAATATTTTAAACATTCAAATTCATTAGACGAATTTTATTTGAATTTTGAGATATATCATGTTATCATTATATTAATGTGATTTACAATATTATTATTTATTCAAACTATTTAACAACATAAGTTATTATCAAACTAAATAATATTTACTCCATGATAAATATAATAATAAAGTAATTTTCATATACAATCACATATATATAATTTTTAATTTTAACTAAGTGATATTTGAATGATAATAACTATTAAAATAGTTTTAATACATATTCTTTTTGGGTAAAATGAATGATCTTCTCGAGGAGGAGAATAGCTCATGCAATTTTATTCTACACTTAAAGAGATGCTGCCACCAAACCTGGTAGGTAGCAAAAAGCTCATTTACATAGTTAAAAAAACCCTCCTAATACTAGAGACTAGAGTCCTAACAAAGATACTAGGTTGTAAGTGGATTTGCTCTAAGTAATGCCTAGTAAAACTCAATACGGTTGAGGTCAGAGTTATATGTGCGGGCATAGGTAACTTTCGATGCAAAAGCATAGAATAGTCGGCAGGAGGTGTTGAATCCTGGAAAGTGGTCATGGAAAAGTCAATCCAAACCATACTAGCCCACTAAACATGAAAATCTTAAAAAATGATATGATCCTACACGTATATATGTATATAAAAATATTATATACATATGTATTATGTGTAAGGATAAAGGTAAACAAATATAAATAAATTTAGTAATCAAACAATCTTGAGCTACAATTGTGAGGTGCTCGCGTGGTTATCTTCGTTAAAAGGATCCACTAGATCGATGCTTATGGCCATATTAGGTCTCTCTTTGTTGTAAACAATTTTTACCCTTAAGGTGTCAATGCTACTTTTTACTAAATTCTTGAATGGTACATGTTTGGCCAATTTTTAGCTAGGGTTTGCAATCCAACTGTAGTGAACAATGCAATAACGTAAGTCAGGTTATCAAAAGGAGTGTAAGCACTGTTGAACATCCTTTGGTTTCTTTCGAACCAAAGATGCCAATAGGTAATTATGAAGACATTGTCTAGTAAAATTCTATAACAATGGATATATCGAAGTCTGATAATGATCCAGTAAACACAATTGAAATCCCAGTTAATTATGTTAAATTCAAAAATATGAAGAATGTTTACGAGAATAAAATTGGTTGGAGGGCAATTACAATATAAGTGAGTTATGTTTTCTAAGTTTGAATTGCAAAAAAACACATTTTTGTCCAAAGTTAATTCTTTTTTCTTTAAGTTTGGTTGTTTAATATGTTGTATAGGGTTAGCCGCATGTGTAACTTTGTTTTAGAAGAGGCATTAACTTTCCAAATTAGATTGAAGGTCTTTTTCTTGGTCCGAGAGAAATTTAAGAATTTGTATACTGAGTTAGAGTGGTATATTTTAATATTTTCCTAATGTTAAATTTTAGTATCACTCTCATTATGTAACGACCCGTAAATTTTAGTAGTTTTATTTATTCAATCAATCGAATTTTTGTGAAATTTTAAACAATAAATTTTTGAAATAAAAATTTAAAATTTGGAATACGTCTAATTAAACATAGCAAATGGTAAATTTTCATCCGATAATATGGAAGTTTATTTTCTTGGGTAAATTCTATTTCAATTTAAATCAGTTAATATTTGATGATAATAAAATATTTTCCAAACCTGAATATTTTTATATAATAAATTTGTAAACCATCTTCTGATTGTGACATCATCTTTCGTTTTTCAAATTCGGACTGTTATTGCCTCGTTTATCTTATTTCTGGCAAATTAGCAGCATTTTCGGTACCGATACTGACTTTTGATCAGATGATCGTACCATTGATATCTGTGTATCATTTTAATCGTCTCGTTGTGCTAATCTCCACAGTAATTCAATTGTATATTTCGGGGTCTGATACACCACGAAATCAGTAAAACGATTACCGTTTTGGTAACCGTTTTCGGACCTTTTGACTCCCGTGGTCCTTCATTTGTCCACCAAATGAAATTAAATAGCCACTTGATGTTAAATTTCACTAAATTCAACTCGTGACTCTTTATTTCCTACGTTTTCGAATTTATATCTACTGTTTCGCTTTATAATTTACGGTTCGTCCCTTTCATTTTAATCTTCACTGTGCAAATAAACATAATGTACTCTATACCGCCCATTCCTTTCATCTTCTTTCTTCATCTAATATATATATATATATATATATATATATCATGTCCTAGTTCTCTTGCATGCAAATCTGTCCTCTTTATGTTGGATCATTCACTACGTCCACTCACCCATGCCTAGGCCGAAGCCCATCAGTCGAGCCCCGCCTTCCCGAAGCCTCATCCATCACCTTCGACCTCCAACCGAATCACCACATCCTTTCCCATGCAACTCGGTCACCATCAGTACTGTATTGATTTCAATAGGAGGTGCACATATATTATGTTAACAGTATATATATATAGTATAGTATATATACAAGCTTTGTTATGTGTTTCTCCTCTCCATTTGCTTTTAAAGTTGTATTATATGGATTTATGTTCGTATCGGAGAAGAACATATAAATTTATATAGTTTTTGTTATGTCTGCATAAGTGTTTATATATATAAGTATACTAGAATTTGGTTTTAAAATAGATATATGTATATATTTATTTTATAATGGTATTATATATATACGGTAGTTTAAAGATTTCGCATATCACATGTACTGTAAGAAACAAATTTTGCTGCGTGAATTTATGAAAAGCTATACATCCATTGTTTTTCTTGAGATCCAGCATCTTCTTCTCCTGGGTAAAGTTGCTCGATATCTTTGTTTGCGTCATCATACATAGATCATATGATTTCTTATATGTTTACCTATATATGTGCATAATATATATATATATAAGCTATATATATAATTATTTGGGTTGTATAAGTTTATATTACATTTATAAAATATTAGTTATATTATATGATGGTTTGTGAGTATATTGTCTGCATATATCTGTTCTGTCTGCATATTGGTTAAGTATTGATTTTGAAATGTTTTGTAGAGAGAAAGAAGTGTATTGATTTTAAAATATAGTGTATATATATACATTTGATTTTTGAATCCATGCGTTTTAAATAAAGTAATGATTTTGTAATGAAATATGTATAGATTTTTAATATTAATTTGTGTCTTATTTTAATAGATCATATATATATACACACATATATGTATAAAGATTTTTATTTGGATGTTGATTTTAATTTATAATATATAAAGTTTCATTTTAAACTTGTGTTTCCAAATTGATTTGAGAGAAAATGCTATAATATAATATAATATGTGTGTATCTTGTTCCAGTTATGTAAAGCTAGTTTCGATTCGTCTTCTTTATTCTTATTTATCAGCTCCGTTCGTCAAACTTGTTTCCATCGTACTTTTCTTCGAAATTCATGCTTGGATTCATATCTCACCCTATTCTCGTTCATCTCTAGCCTCGAAAAGTGAGCAATCACTCACAATTGACGTTCTTATATTTATTAAATTTGATTTCAATTGAAACGACAATTAAAATATGTTGTTGTTTGTTATTTACATTGATATATATATATATATGTGTGTGTGTGTGTGTGTGTGTGCTATTATTTATATATGTTCACCTATGACATCTGGCACCATTATATGTTATTTATATTGATGATATATGCATGTTATACTATTATATCTGTTATCACTCTACAAGGTTCCTGTTAGTATAGAATTCCTTATGGCTTGAAATGATACATACCTGAACGATATGTAGAATAGGAGAAAATCGTTATGGGTTGAAATGATAAACCCAAGAGATTTTCACTGAATTGAATTTGGGATTACAAGTTGAAATGATATATACCCGTATATATTTAAATTGCGGATTAAAACGATAAATATCTGTATCACTTGACTATAGGATAGAAAATTATATACAAACAACGTTGGGTTATATATACATATATATATACATATATACATACATACATATATATATATATACATATATATATATATATATTGAAATGATTTTCAAGATTTTGAAATGAATATTTTGGTTTTAATAAATATTGATTTTAAGATATATATATATATATATATATATATATATATATATGTCAATGTTATTTTTATAAAGGTTTTAACCTTTGATTTCTAAAATTATATGTTTTGAAATTTTAAAATTTTAAGTTAGTTTTTGAATTATAAATTTTAAGATTTTACTTACAATTTTACTATTTTAAAATGTATATAAAATAAGTTAATAATAAGATTTGATTTATTAAAGTTGATTGAATAAAGTTGATTTAATATGTTTAAGTATTTATTTAAAATTTATATTTTCAAATATAGAGTTTATAATGATTTTAATAAAATTCAGGTTGGAAAAAGGAATAGAAATTGGTTTGAAATTTAATTTATTCAAAAATTATACTCAAATAAGTTTGATTTGAAATTTATTAAATTTGGGATTTTAAAGGTATGATTTTATAACTTGAATTTTGATTAAAAGTGATTTAAGTAAATATTTCAAATTTACATGAATTGAAATGGTATATTTAGTTTTATTTAAATTTGAAGTTTTATTTAAATGTTATTTGAATGATTAAGTAAAATATTTCAAAATAATTAATAGTAAAGTGAATTTGATATATATATGGAATTACCAAATCTGGTTTTGAAATATTTGAATATTTAAAGCTTTGAAAATATTGAAATTGAAGTGGTTTATTTTGTTTTGTATTTGAAATCGATATAATTTGAAATGGTTTATTAAGAAACTTAAATAAATTGAAATTGATGGTTTGAGATTTGATTAAATTTGAATTTTTGGAATTCGAGTTGATTTGGAATCGATTTTTGAAATTTAAGGAAACTATTTTTATATTAAGTATTTTTTAATATTATATTCGAAACTATTTTATGTTTTACTTTATAAACTATTTTAAAATAAACTATTTTAATATAAATCATTTTTAATATAACCTATTTTTAATATAAACTATTTTAATATACTAACTATTTTAACATAAACTATTTTAACATATAACCCTTTTATATAAACTATTTTACTTTATAAACTATATTACATATAGTATTTTATTATCTAAACTGTTTAAGTGGTGGAAGTTATGTTTTCAAAGTTATGAATTTCAAAGTATTATGTTTTGAAAGTGTTATAATTTCAAGTGTTTGGTTTCGAAAGTGCTATAACTTTGAAAGTGTTATGATTTTGGAAAAGGATGTATTTGAAATGGAAATGATATCGTATTTGGTTTTGAAATGGAAATGATGTCGTATTGATATGGTTTTGAGATGGCAATGATATTTTGGTTTTGAAGTATAAACTATTTTGAAATGAACGAGGTGTTATAATAACGATCTGTTGTTAAAGAGACCGGGATCAGATATTGTCATACTCTCTACCAATACCGAAAACCACTTTAACAACTATGTATACGGTAGAGATTCCAGGATGATGTGGGATGGTGGCGACGTTCTATTAAGGTATATATGGGCCCCACTCCCTTGAGTTGGCATAAGGTGGCTAAAACATGAGCGATTCTCGGGCCAAGTGAGGTCATTCCTCCGATCGGGCACATTCATTCGATATTATATTCTGCCTATGTGATTGATTTGGTGGCCACCAATGATTTTGATTTGGAAGTGTGTTTCGAGGTGGGCGATAATAGCTGTTATGCGTTACCACCAGCCCAGATGCGTAATTGGTATATCTACCATGGAATTGCCTAGTGTGTCGTGTCACCTACCCTAGCGTGCCTTCTACGAGTTTGATCTGTGTCGTACCTATGGGGTATCGTTTGGTAGCCTCCCGATCTGGAGGTATCACGGCACTGTATAGACTATTGGCACTATAAAATGTGTTAAGGGGAATATGGATAATGCCTTAACGCTATTTTAATAGTTTACTTTACTTTACTTTAGACATTATTATAATAGTGTATATTACTACATAGTAGATAGTTTAACGGATTCTTAGGGGATGGTTATCCCAAACATCCTTTGAGTTACTTGTATTTCAGTTGTTATTTCATTTGAGTTGGATTTATTATATAAGAAATTAATCCTGACTCGAGTGTTTTGTGTTTTACTTTACGTTCGGGTCAGACTGAGTGGTACAGCTTTTGAAACTCACATTTGGAGTTGGAGCTTCGCTTGGAGATTCATCTACATCTTTTCAGCTTTCAGTTATTCAGTTTACTCCAGTTACATATTCAAATTTTGTATTTTACTATTGTATTTGAAACTTCTATTGTATCTTATTTAACTCTGATATATATAGTAGCTTCATGAACTACTATTCATTTTGTTTCCGCTGCATATTGTTATATTGCTCCGTGTCTGTGATTCTATGATTTATTTATATGCCGTATATGCTAAGTTTTGCCAAATTTAAATTAACAATGTGATATTTTGAGCAAGTCAAGTCCGACATATGTGGATGCGAATGGTTGAAAATACCAGGATGTTACATGTGGTATCAGAGCTCTGGTTTTACGCGAAACTCAACATATAGGGTAAATTTAATTACAGAATCATTTTCGTTCGAGCTTGAATTCCTTCCTCTTGGACTCGGTTTTCTTTGAATTTTGGAACGTTTCCCTCAGTTCCAAAATCCATTTTGGTCTCTCCATATTCATGTTATCTTGATTTTGAAGTATCTCATAGCTCCACTTTATGATTTGTAAAGGGGTGAAACTCCTTTACAATTGGCGTTGATTCACCGAAGATTTCTATATCCTCAGTTTAGATGCTGCTATCTCTTGCGATGCTCGAATTCTATCTCTTGAGATCGAATGTTGATTTGCCTGTGGATTTTGCATCGATCTTATTCTTGAATTCATGGTTGACCTGGTTACGGTTGCCCATGATTAATATTAGTATATCCATATTCCTATTTTGGAATTTAATTATATTATCCCCCACTCAAGCCTATCTTCTTAGCTAGGATTTGCTCTGATTAGGGTCCCCTTGAATTTAAATCCCTATCCTCGCTTTGAAATTCATTTTGTATTATCGAGTGAGGGAGTATATTTGTAATTAATATTAATTGTTTTTTATATATTGTGTTGTTTGAGTTGTTGATTTGGATTTTCGATCGATTCGTCTGATCAACGCTATTGATAGGATTTCCAAAACACTTGACAGAGCAAACCAACACAAAATTATTTTCAAAATTTATAAATTTTGTATGATTATATTATATATATAAGAAAATTTTCTAAAGGAGAATCGTTAATTGAATAGGTTAACAAAATGATGATATTTGATTTTCATTTATTATTTTGTAAACCAATGACTATTGCCACATGATATAAATAGAAAATGAATTTATAAATTTATTTAGAATTGAAATGAATTTAAATCAAGAATTTGAGAATTTAAATTCCAGTGCTTCCAAACTTTGGTTTTAAAGTTTTAATGCATATTATTTAAAGTATCTTCAAATCGAAAATCGTTTCCAAAGAATTTTGAAAGTTTTAAATCAGTACTCTCCTATTTTGTCACTAGTTCGGTGATGACTGCAGCATCATCGACATTCATTTTGAGTTTCAGAGTGGAGAGACCATTTTGTAGCTTTGCTACACTTTTATTTTGAAAAAAAAATGGATTTGATTTGAAATTCTCGAGCATGATTTAATGTATTATATATATATATATGATTAAAGATTTGATTTGATATATAGTACATATATTTATCTCTAAATTGTTTGATGTTAATCGGAAATTTAATTCTTAAATTTATGTTAAAGGTGATTTTAACTATAAAATAAAGCCAAATTTTGAGTGAATATTTAAGCTTAAACTAATTGAATTAGAAAATTTACTTGTATAATACCCAATTACATTTTACTATAACTTACCTAAATTGTTCAGAAGTTATCTATGTAATTGAGTTTGTACAATATAAAAAGATGTTAAAAGATATTATAAATAAAATTTGAGTGGTTATAATAAATGTCATACACTTAAAATGGAATTATAAAAAAAGATGTTAACAGAGATAAATAGAATAATAATTTACTATTGAATAGTAAATGAGACAAATTAAACAAAATTTTGTTTTGAAATAAACCTTTTTGTAACAAACATTAATAAATTGAAATTAAATCAACTTATCGAAATACCTTGAATTTAAAATCAAGTATTGAATATTAATTAATTGAAATTGAAATTATATAGTTTTGAATTAATTGTTTTACTTTGTTTTTCAATCTAATTTTTCTTTCTGGTTGTTTCTATTCTACTACCTCGTTCCTTTTCGGGGACGAAAAGTTTTGAGTGGGGGAGAGTGTAACAACCCGTAAATTTTAGTGGTTTTATTTATTTAATCAATTGAATTTTTGTGAAATTTTAAATAATAATATTTTGAAATAAAAATTTAACATTTGGAATACGTCTAATTAAACATAGTAAATGGTAAATTTTCATCCGATAATATGGAAGTTTATTGTCTTGTGTAAATTCTATTTCAATTTAAATCAGTTAATATTTGATGATAATTAAATATTTTTCAAACCTGGATATTTTTATATAATAAATTTGTAAACCATCTTTTAAGTGTGACGACATCTTTTGTTTTCCAAATCTGGACTATTATTGCCCCGTTTATCTTATTTCTGGCAAATTAGCAGCATTTTCGGTGCCGATATCGACTTTTGATCGAGTGATCGTACCACTGATATATGTGTACCGTTTTGATAGTATCGTTGTGCTAATCTCCACAATATATTCAATTGTATATTTCGGGGTCTGATACGCCACGAAATCAGTAAAACGATTACCGTATCGGTAACCTTTTTGGACCTTTTGACTCTCGTGACCCTTCATTTGTCCACCAGTTGAAATTAAATAGCCACTTGATGTTAAATTTCACTAAATTCAACTTGTGACTCTTTATTTCCTATGTTTTCAAATTTATATCTACTATTTCGGTTTATAATTTACGGTTCGTCCCTTTCATTTTAATCCTCATTGTGCAAATAAATATAATGTATTCTGTACCGCCCCTTCCCTTCATCTTCTTTCTTCATCTAATCTGCTCATCTTATTCTCCACCATTCTTGCTCGGGTTTAAAAAAAGCAAAAAAGCAAGTGACAGCACACATTATATAAGCATGATATATATATATATATATATATATATATATATATATATATATATCACGTCCTAGTTCTCTTGCATGCAAAGCGGTCCTCTTCAAGTTTGATCGTTCGCTACGTCCACTCACCCGTGCCTAGGTCGAAGCCCATCAGCTGAGCTCCACCTTCCCGAAGCCTTAGCCATCACCTTCAACCTCCAACCGAATCACCACATCCTTTCCCATGCAGCTCAGTCACCATCAATACTATATTGATTTTAATAGGAGGTACACATATATTATGTTAACAGTATATATATATATTAGGGTATATATAAGCATTGTTATGTGTTTCTCCACTCAAAATGCTTTTAAAGTTGTATTATATGGATTTATGTTCATATCAGAGAAGAACATATAAAGTTACATAGTTTTGGTTATGTCTGCATAAGTGTGTGTGTGTGTAAGTATACTAGAATTTGGTTTTGAAATAGATATATGTATATATTTATTTTATAATGGTATTATATATATATATATGATAGTTTAAAGATTTCGCATATCACATGTACTGTAAGAAACAAATTTTGCTGCGTGATCAATTTGTGAAATCTCTGCATCCATTGTTTTTCCTAAAATCCAGCATCTTCTTCTGCCTAGGTAAAGTTGCTCGATATCTTTGTTTGCGTCATCATATATAGATTATATGATTTCTTATATTTTTACCAATATATGTGCATAATATATATAATCCTATGTGTATATTTTTAATATATATATATATAATAAGTTTATATTATAGTAGTATAAGTATGTTGTGTAGTACTATACAAGGATTTAAATGGTATATAATATAATATGGTAAGTTTATGTAAATTGATTTTGTATAGTGATTTTGCTGTATATATATATATATATATATATATATATATATATATATATATATATATAAAGTTGTTTGGGCTGTATAAGCTTATATTAGTTTTATAAAATATTAGTTATATTATATGATGGTTTATGAGTATACTGTCTGCACATTTCTGTTCTGTCTGCATATTGGTTAAGTATTGATTTTAAAAAAATTTATAGAGAGAAAGAAGTGTATTGGTTTTAAAATATAGCGTGTACATACATATATATATTTGATATTTGAATCCATGCGTTTTAAATTAAGTAATGATTTTGTAATGAAATATATATAAAAAATTTAATATTAATTTGTGTCTTATTTTAATATTGATTATATATATATATACACACATATATGTACAAAGATTTTTATTTGGATGCTGATTTTAATTTATAACATATAAAGTTTCATTTTAAACTTGTGTTTCCAATTTGATTTTAGAGAAAATGTTATAATATAATATGTGTGTATCTTATTCCAGTTATGTAAAGCTGGTTTTGATTCGTCTTCTTTATTCCTATTTATCGGCTCTGTTCGTCAAACTTGTTTCCATCGTGCTTTGCTTCGAAATCCATGCTTGGATTCGTAACTCATCCCATTCTCGTTCATCTCTAGCCTCGAAAGGTGAGCAATCACTCATGATCAACATTCTTATATTTATTAAATTTGATTTTAATTGAAATGACTATTGAAATATGCTGATGTTTGTTATTTACATTGCTATATATATGTGCTATTATCTGTATCTGTTCACTTATGATATCTGACACCATTATCTATTATTTATATTGATGATATATGTCTATTATATTATTATAATATCTGTTATCACTCTGCAAGTTCCCTATAAGTATAGGAATTCCCTATGGGTTGAAATGATACATACCCGAACGATCTGTAGAATAGGAGAAAATCGTTACGAGTTCAAATGATAAACCCAAGCGATTTTCATTGAATTGAATTTAGGATTGCGGGTTGAAATGATATATACCCGTGTATATTTAATTTGCGGATTGAAATGATAAATTTCCGTATCACTTGACCATAGGATAGAAAATTATATACACACACCACTGGTCAATACTATATATATATATATATATTGAAATGATTTCCAAGGTTTTGAAATGAATATTTTGGTTTTAATAAGTATAGATTTTAAGATATATATATATACACACACACACACATATATATATATATATATATATATATGTTATTTTAGGTTTTAAACTTTGATTTTTAAATTTATATGTTTTGAAATTTTAAAATTATAAGTTAATTTTTGAATTATAAATTTTAAGATTTTACTTACAATTTTACTATTTTAAAATATATATAATAAGTTAATAATAAGATTTGATTTATTAAAGTTGATTGAATAAAGTTGATTTAATATGTTTAAGTATTTATTTGAAATTTACATTTTCAAATATAGAGTTTATAATGATTTTAATAAAATTCAGGTTGGAAAGAGGGAATAGAAATTGGTTTGAAATTGAATTTATTCAAGAATTATACTCAAATAAGTTTGATTTGAAATTTATTAAATTTGCGATTTTAAAGATATGATTTTATAACTTTATTTTTGATTAAAAGTGAATTAAGTGAATATTTCAAATTTACATAAATTGAAATGGTATATTTAGTTCTTTTTTAAAATTTGAAATTTGAAGTTTTATTTAAATGTTATTTGAATGATTAAGTAAATATTTCAAAATAATTAATAGTAAAGTGAATTTGATATATATATATATATGGAATTATCGAATCTAGTTTTGAAATGTTTGAATATTTAAAGCTTTGAAAATATTGAAATTGAAGTGGTTTATTTTGTGGATAAAAATATATATTTGAAGTCGATATAATTTGAAATGGTTTATTGAGAAACTGAAATAAATTGAAATTAATGATTTGAGATTTGGTTAAATTTGAATTTTTGGAATTCAAGTTGATTTGGAATCGATTTGTGAAATTTGAGGAAACTATTTTATTATATAAAGTATTTTTTAAATTATATTTAAAACTATTTTATGTTTTACTTCATAAATATTTCAATATAAACCATTTTAACATAAACCATTTTTAATATAAACTATTTTTAATGTAAACTATTTTAAGATACTAACTAATTTAATGTAAACTATTTTAACTTATATTCCTTTTATATAAACTATTTTACTTTATAAACTATTTTATTACATATAGTATTTTATTATCTAAACTGTTTAAGTGGTGGAAGTTATGTTTTCAAAGTTATGAATTTCAAAGTATTATGTTTTGAAAGTGTTATAATTTCAAGTGTTTGGTTTCGAAAGTGCTATAACTTTGAAAGTGTTATGATTTTGGAAAAGGATGTATTTGAAATGGAAATGATATCGTATTTGGTTTTGAAATGGAAATGATGTCGTATTGATATGGTTTTGAGATGGCAATGATATTTTGGTTTTGAAGTATAAACTATTTTGAAATGAACGAGGTGTTATAATAACGATCTGTTGTTAAAGAGACCGGGATCAGATATTGTCATACTCTCTGCCAATACCGAGAACCACTTTAATAACCGTGTACGCAGTGGAGATTCCAGAAAGAAGTAGGATGGTGGCGATGTTCTATTGAGGTACGTACGTGAACCCGACTCCCGTGAGTTTGCATAAGGTGGCTAAAACAGGAGCGATTCTCGGGCCAAGTGAGGTCATTCCTCCGATCGGGCACATTCCTTAGTTATTATATTCTGCCTTTGTGATTGATTTGGTGGTCACCCTTGATTCTGATTTGGGAGTGTGTTCTGAGGTGGGCGATAGTAGCTGTTGTGCGTTACCACCAGCCCAGATGCGTAATTGGTATATCTACCTTGGCATTGCCTAGTTGTAGCGTGTCACCTACCCTAGCGTGCCTTCTACAAGTTTGATTTGTGTCGTATCTATGAAGTATCCTCTGGTAGCCTCCCGATCTGGAGGTACTACGGTACTATATAGACTATCGACACTATAAAATGTGTTAATGGGGATATGGGTAACGCCTTAATGCTATTTTAATTATTTACATTACTTTAGACATTATTATAATAGAGTGTATTACTGCATAGTGGATAGTTTAACGGATCCTTAGAGGATGGTTATCCCAAACATCTTTTGAGTTACTTGTATTTCAGTTATTATTCACTTGAGTTGGATTTATTCATATAAGAATGTTAATCCTTACTCGAGTATTTTGTGTTTTACTTTACGCTCGAGTCAGACTAAGTGGTACAGCTTTTGAGACTCACTTTTGAGTTGGAGCTTCGCTTGGAGATCCATCTATATCTTTTCAGCTTTTAGTTATTTAGTTGACTCCAGTTATATATTTAGATTTTTTATTTGACTATTGTATTTGAAACTTCTATTGTATCTTATTTAAGAATAATATATATATATAGTAGCTTCATGAACTACTATTCATTTTGTTTCCGCTGCATATTGTTATTATACTCGATGTCTGTGATTCTGTGGTTTATTTATTTACTGTATATACTGAGTTTTTCCAAATTTAAATTAAAAATCTGATATTTTGAGCAATTCAAGTCCAACATGTGTGGATGCGAATGGTTGAAAATACCAGAACGTTACACATTATCTAAGTTAAAGTTCAGTGGAAATTCATTATAAGGTCTACTATCTAGCAACCTCTAAAATTAAGTGTAACAACTCACCTTTTCGACCCTCAAAAGTCGATGTTAATACATCCATGATATTCACGTGCCGATCATCTAAGTGCCAGAAAGACAGATTGTTGGGGAAAAAGAAAGAACAGAATCTCACATCGTGATGAGTAATATATAATATACAATGGATCTTTATAAAAGAAAAATGTTATATACATACATCAGTCATAATAACTATCTATCATCGGTCTGGATAGTTATACAATCTGTCCTCACAAAAGCTAATAAGTATAAACAACCAATGCAGCGGAAATAAAATATACATGAATACGTCTTGAAAGTATCTAGCTCATCTCCCAAAGCTCCAAAGTATGCAAACTAAATCTGGAAAACATGCTCGAGCTGATCCAAGCATTATAAGAAAATAATGTCTGGATCAGTTTGGTAAACCAACGTGAGAAACACACATCATATATTAATTTTATTATTATATAAACATTTCCAAAATAAAGGTATCTCGTAAGACCACGCCGCACACAAATATGGTGGATTTTTACCATACAAGAACCAAACCATTTCAAATAAAAAATCCAGTGATATTATATAATGTCTAGGGTTTAAAATAACTATATAAAATAACTGGAATGTTTGCATCTCGCATTCCAGCATAGTTCCACATAACTATGTCTGTACAGCGCTTATTGAAGAATGAAATTCATACAATGCCAAGGCTACTGGGTACCACTTACCACAGCACACCTTTACATAAACATACCGAGGGCCTCACATGGATAAGGACAGCAATAGGGTGGGTGTAGGGTCCAAATTCGGTCGAAAGTCCCTATTTTGACCCATCAAGACCCGCTTCATTCGGTCATCGGGGTGGGTAGACCCATGACCTGCTCATGAAAGCTCCAGGTCTTAGGTCGGGTTTAGGGCTGTCAACGGATGCAGATATGGATGTATCCGCATCTGAAAATTTAAATTCGAATCCGCACCTGATATCCGTGGATATTTGAGAATTAACATCTGTATCCACGTCCGAAAATAAAAAGCGGATATTTTCGGATATTCGAAAATATTCGAAATATCCGCATCCGAATTGAATAAGATTTTTATTATACTAATATTTTTGAACTAAAACAATCACTTTCTCAAATAACAATACACGTCCTGCAGTACTAATCAGTTTTTCAAATGACAAAGTGGCAACAAACATAATATCAAACAAGTTTACACGATATTACATCAATTCAAATGATAAAATAGCAACATACATAATGACAAGATGAAAACACACATAAAATTTCGGATCGGATGGATGTTTTTTGGATACCGATATGTCCATATCCGCATCCGATTTTCTTTTCGAATATTGGATATCTTCATCCGCTTTTCGGATATCGGATAATATCCGTTTTTTCGGATATGATTCAGATGGGTTTCAAAATTTTCGGGTATCCATTGACAGACCTAGTCGAGTTGGGCTTGCAAGCTCGCCCTAACCCGACCCTTACTATCAAAGTTCATAATATTAACTAATTATGATTTATTGATCAATTTAATAAGAATTTCTATAATGAATATATCATACTGTTTTATTCAATAAGTTGTATTATTTTGAAATACTAACTTGCCTCATTGCTAATTGTATAGATAAAATGTGTATTGTTTGAATTCTAATTGAACACTTTATTTTTTTCTTTTAATTTTATAGTCATTATTATTTATAATAATTATATTTTTTTAATAATTGTATTTCCTACAAATAAAAATATTAGTGTATGCGAATCAGAATCAACTTTTGAGAGAACAAACAAAGATGCATCGAGTTCCTGGGCGGATCGGGTCTTGCCCTGGCCCTTACGGGTATTGGGTTGGGGCAAAAATTTAGACCCACATTGGGTCTACGGAATAGATCTGAGGTGGGTTTTAAAAAAATCGGGTCGGCTCCGGGGCATGAAAAATCTACCCCAACCCGCCCTAGTGTCATCCCTACACGTGGACTCCCTTTAAATCAGGACCTGCCTACCCCTTACTGGATAGTACCGAATATGTCATCACCATGGTTGCTTTTCAACCTTTCCACGGGAGCTCTGCACATACTAAATCCATAAATAGTGATCTAGAAGGGGTGATGCCCATACCTTAATAGGTGCGACCCATATAGCCCTAAAGCATATCCCCTGTTTTAGTCATTCCCAGTTGTAAGGCTCAAGGCTACGTTTTACCTTCTTAGCAAATCTCATTTGGAATGCTAACTCTGTCCCTTCAAGCAACAATGTAGTGCCAGCATTCATCTATACAAGTTATTCAGGATATGAACAAACCGAAGGCACTACATCTATTACATCCCTAGGATAGTTGCAAGTAGCCCTTGCACGTCAAAGAACTCCGTCTTCGATCATCTTTGAGATGTCTCCAATTCGAACGCTTATGACAACTCGAAGTGGTTTTCAGATAATATATCTAATCCCGTTTCTCGGAACTAACAATGATAGTTTCAAAACCAGCCAAGATTTGATATTGGTTATTTAACTATGAAATAAGCAAATAATTCAACCAGAGATTTAACTAAGTATGGTTAAACACAAAGCAACCACTAAGCCTTTTTAATTAGTCCTTGTATTAATTAAAACCACTTTGTTAATTCTTGTATTAAAATACTTTTACAAAGGTATATTCACAAACCTTCTCTACTCTTTTCAATACTTGAAAGATATTGATATACTTATCTCAACTGTATAATATACCCACAAAGCATTTCACTTTCAAAACTTAGAAAACTTCTCCATATGCTTATACCAACAATACAAGTATATCCCTAAAATTCTACATTTCCAATACTTAGAAAACATACCCATATATTTATCTCAATGGTATAAGTATATTCACAAATCATAAGAAAGATTTCATTTCCAAAACATACTTAATTGGGTTAAACAAATGTCATTTAAAAATATTGGTAATAATAAACTCAAATCACTTTTGGTGCAAGTAAATGGATCATATAGAAATTAGATCAAATATACTTACCATCATTCCCCGATTTCAGATTATATTATCCCTCGATTAACAATGAAATCGAACAAGTTAGAAAACTATATTTGCCTCCATATACATTCTTAATTCTTAAGAGAGAGATGAATTTTCATACCTCAGAATTTGGTGTTAAGTATATAATGAATACTTTCCATACCATTGTAATTTAAATTGATCATTTAAGGAAATTAAATCTTATTCTTTTTATAAATCCTCTTTTTAAAAAATTCCATTATAAAACTTCTTCCTATTTACAAAACTCGTTTATATTTATAAACTCGTTTCAAAAAAAAAAATTTATAGATCTCCAAATTCCTTTATAGCTCTTTTTATAAACTCCAAATTCATTTGTAAAATTCCTTTTATAAAAATCATTTCTATTTATAACTCTTTTATAAAACTCCTTTTATATTTATAAAAATCATTTAAAAACATTTCCTTCTCATTTATACAATACTTTTATAAATTAATTTCTATTTATAAAATACTGTTTATAAATCTCTAAATTTATCGCAAACTTTCAATTTCCAAAATAGAACCAAATACATTCCATAAAACGATCATTCCACATATTACTATAAATCCACAAATGTCATTTATTATACCAGATTATAAAAACGATACCATTTCCCTTTTTATAAAATACCATTTATAATTCTATTCTTTTTTTTATAAAATACCATTTATAAAACTACCATTTATTTATAAAATAATATTTACAAATCTATGCTTTTTATACAATATTCTATATAAAACGTTCCATAAATAGTTATTCCGGACTATTTTTATCTTCTTTTTAAAACAGAATGGCTTAAAATAAAAGATAAACCCCTTTATTTTCTTTTAAAATAAGCATCCATTATTACAATGCTTTTTTTATTAAAATAAATACATTCCAAAATAATTTCAAAATATTTACATATAAATTAAAAGAGAATGTCAAAGAGATTGAAGTAAGATAAAGAAGTTCCAAAAACATTTTTAAATAAAATGCCGCTGAAAATCTCAAAAATCATATTTAAAAATCATTCCTCGAATCAAAACCAATTTCAAATCAAAATATCAATCAATCGTATTTCAAAATACTATAACAAGGTCAATAGCTACCATAGCACTTAACCAATGCTATTGCTATCTTTATCACTAAAAAGGTTCAACTTTTAACATATATCAATGTCATATCCAATATGGTCGACTACCAATTTTTAGCGTTCAACAACTTATATAATATATATATATATGGAATTATAATCAATATATATATAACTAAAATTAAAATCACAACGGTGATAAATTTGGACTTCTCTATAAAATTCCTTGTATTTCATTTTATATGTCATTTGGTTTTCAATAGCAGATATTCAACCAAACCAAACCAATAAATCATTCAAACATCAAAACAATAATTCGTATCTACTGAAAATCATAATAGTATTCTTCAAAGGTGGGATAACTTAACAAAATTCCAATGGATGCTTAAGCGTTCCAGTGACGTTCGATTTTAGCCACTTGCTCCAAACTCAATGAACTAGTTCCATCACGCAGATAATGCTATTACGACTAATACAAAAGACCGTGTCTCGATTGGACCTCATATGTAGAAGATATGATTTTCATAAGATTTTGAGATTTCAAATATAATTAATTAAACTAATTGCTTTCACAAATTAATTACCCTCTAATTCTTCTCCCTTCTAAATTCAACATGTACATGTGCACACACCTATGCATAACATAAACCCATGGTCGAAACCTTCCTCCATTGATTTCTCCGCTCCACGAAATGACGAGTCACCGCATTCATCAAGCTCCTCTTCTCGAGCACTTTGCCCCCGACCCACTGAAGATGAGCTTGACACTCCCTATGCAAAACCAACCCGGAAACCCTCCTCACGACATACAACAGGTCGTGACCTTCCATCTATGACCAAGCTCTACCAAAATTCACCAGTCGAAGCCCCTTCGAACTAGAAACACCATGCCACCTTCTGATTCACCAAACTCCGCTTAAATCTCCCACCATCTCAAACCCTAGTCCATTCTAAACTACCGCTTCTTCCCAAACTCCATCACACATAACAAAATGCGTACGGATATGTAGATCTAGTCTATACAAGTTTAAAGAAACCATTTTCACAAATTATTTTTGTGTAAATCTTTATATATGAATTTTTGAAGGGACGGATTAGTTTTTATTTTACAATAAAATGAAAAAAAGAAAAAAAAAGAGGAGGGAAAGTTGAAAAGTAAAAAATGAATGAAGAAAAGTCTTTGGGTTGAATTGTCCAAGTGTGGGCTATGTTTATCCCATGATTTCCTGTAACGACCCACATTTTTGAACAGTTTAAATCGACAGTAAACCACGCATGTTGGATTCAAACCATTCAAAAGGGAGGGTTGTTATAGGGTAAATAAGAAAAAAAGAGAAAGAAAGAAAAACAAAACACAGAATCTCACAGCGGAATGATAAAATATAAAAATCAAATAAATAGTTCATGAAGTTGTTTTATAAATAATATTTGATTACACTTTTACAATACATCAGAGTATACATACAACAGGAATAGATAAATAATGCAACGGAACAACGTGATGCGGTGGAATATATATATATATATATATATATATATATATATATATATATATATATATAGCATACAAATCTCCGTCTTCATCCTCCAGAAATAAAGTCAACACTGAAAAGCTCGGGCTGACCCGAGCATAATGAGAAGACAAAACACTCGAGTCAGAATTAAAAGATCTTATGTAAGTTATATCAAAAGTAAAAAAATACGAGTGTAACAGCTTCCGAGATGTTTACCGGGTTTTACATCTCTTATCCAGTGTCTAACGTGAGTGCAATAACTTAAAAGATGTTCGGGATTACCATCTCCTAAAGGTCTGTTAAACTATTTACTATGTAGTAATATACGCTATTATAATATGTCTATCAGTAAAGTAAAGTATTAAAATAACGTTAAGGCGTTACCCATATCCGCCTTAACACATTTTTATATATTCCCGTAGTCTATACAGTACCGTAATTCCTCCGTAAACTGGATGGCTATCAGAGGGCACTCCATAGGTATGGTACAAATCAATCTCGTAATGGGCATAATAAGGCATGTAACAAAGCATGCGAGGCAATACCATGGTAGGATTCTACATTTGCACTCCCGGACTGGTGGTAATGCATAGCAACTACTACTGTCCACCTCGAAACACACTCCCATAGTCAAATCGAGGGGTAGCCAACAGATCAATCATAAAGTCATAATATGGTATCGAAGAAATATGGCCGATAGGAGAAGCGACCTCACTTGGCCTGGTATAACTCCTATTTTAGTCGCCTCAAGCTGACTCAAGGGAGTCAAGGCTACGTTAATACCTCATACAAAATCGTTCACCAAACCATCCTACTTCATTCTAGAATCTCCACCAAGTATTGTTAAAGTGGTTTTCGGTATTAGTAGAGAGTATGACAATATTCGATCCCGGTCTCTTTAACAACCAAATGCTTATTTCACACCGGATGGTTCTTTTACATTTCCAAAGCCATTTCATATTGATGTCAAAATATCATATTCAATTTAAACCATGTCACTTTCAAAATCATGTTCAGTTCCGAAATCATATCCACAAAATAGGTTAAACCCTTACTTCAAAATCATCATATTTACTCAAAATATGTCGTTTCACCAATGTAAGTTATAACATCATTCAACCATATTCGTTTTTAAATCAAGGATTTAAATATAACCAATTCAACCTTGCACGGTTTGACTTTCGAAATAGTTGGATAGTCGTAAATAATTTAAATAGTATTAAAATAGTTTAAAATACTTTAAAATGGTCTAAAATAGATTAAAATATATTAAAATAGTTTAAATAGATTAAAATAGATTAAAATAATTTAAAATACTTTAAAATAGTTTAAAATAGTTTAAAGTAGATTAAAATAGTTTAAAACACTTTATAATAGATAAAAATGTATTAAAATAGTTTAAATAGTTTAAAATAGATTAAAATAGTTAAAAATAGATTTAATATAGTTTAATAATTTAATTAAAATGATTCGATTATTGGAAATGGTTTATATAGTAAATAGTTTAAAAATCTAAATGAATCTGAATTTAAAATAATATATCTTTATACATTTTATATTAAAATAATTAATTTGAAATCAATACAAAATTAAACTATTTCTTCCATTTCAACAAATTTGGACCATATCCAGCTTTCAAATCAATAAAACTCAATTTTAAACTTTTAATTCAGATTCTCAATAAAATCATTTAAATCTATATCGATTTCAAATCCATGTTTGAATAATAAATTTAAACTACTTCAAATTCAATAGATTTCAAAGTTAAATATTCAAACATTTCAATAACTCGATTTCGATAAATTTCATTTATATCTCAAAATTCACTTTGAAATTTTAATTTTAATTCTTTTAAACAATTCATTTGAACCAATTCCAATTTCAACATTTAAAGCTTACATTTTGGAAAGTATTTCAGTTTATATAAATTAAATTTTATTTCAAAATGTCGTTTAACTGAATTCGAAAATTAAGGATTTTAAAATCATTTAATTTAACCAATCCAATGTCCATATATAATTTTCTACCTTGTGGTCAAGTGATACGGATATCTATCATTTCAACCCGCAATAATTTAAAATTTACGAGTATATATCATTTCAGTCCGCAATCCCAAATAAAACTTAAAATCCATAAAATTGCTCGAATTTATCATTTTAACTCATAACGATTTTTCCCTAACCTTTAAGATCGTTCAGTGTGTATCATTTCGATCCATAGTGATTTTTCTAACATTGATTAAAGGAACCTGTAGTGTGATAACCATATATAAAATAAACATAACATCCAGTCATCCAATCAATAGTTAAACGTCCATCATAATCACCATTCAAATCAACCAGTAAATAACAACAATTACGAATTATCATTGACATAGGTTTAATTGGCAATTTAAATTCAATGCTAAACTAAATGGCAATTAAATTCGATAAAATTCAGATTTAATTGGAATGACAAATTAAATATACCAAACAACAATTAATCAACTTCAAATCACATCATAATTTTAATTTAACTAGCATAAGATAATTTATAGTTTTGGGTGGGTTAAAACACTCGCCTTTGATTTGTCGACGATTTAAAATCCAAGTAAAGGCCCAAATTTCAACAGCTTAATAATTTGACCAAACTAGTTCCATAATGTCCATAATTCTAATGCATCGCGATGGAGAAAAGCGTGCATGAATTCGAGTCACATTCAAAAGATATGAAAATTAGAACGAATGAAATTCATTTTAAATTAATTAAAATAAAAGGTGAAAGAAAATCCACGTCACCTCATACGTTCGTCTCGATTAACATGCGACCACGCTACAACCACTATCGAACTAGTCGCCATTCCTCAACATCGCTTACGCCCCTACAGCTAGTCGCGGCACGCCCCCACCACCAGAAGATGGGTCGACCTCGCCTGAATCCCCCAGACATCCGCGACTCCCCTCCGATCACCATCGACCTCAAAAAGGAGCAGTCCCGCCATTATTTCCAAACCCTAATCATTTTTACACATCGGTCCACCCATCGATTCGTCGAACAAACCACTCTGATGTACTCTCCCCGACGATCTCTACACATCTGTACCCTTGAACCGATGATCCATCGTCGTTGATCAACCACCAAAATCGACGGCCGAGAATGTTTTGGACATTCTGAAAAAATCAAAATTGGGTTGCAAAAATGAACAACATATCTATATTGCACTCGCGAGAGCTTTCCAATGATATATAATATGATATAGTTTTGAGGAGTATGATTTTCGATTTGAAATTAAATTAGGGTTTTGGATCTGCAGCCATTAAAAGAAGGAAGAACTGATGATTGAATAGATAGATATGTACAGTAATAAGAAATAAAAAGGCTGATAGGGTTAGAAAAAACTATTTATATAGACAAAGGCCCGATAAGAATGAATAACATATCGAATTGGTTCGAAATGACAACAACAACTCGAAAATTCCATTCCATTTTCGAAACGAAAGTAGATCATCCCATATATCAAAATAGATGTTTTCGATATTTTTAAATTCAGTGGGTTTCAGGTCTAAATTCTATTGTATATAGAAGTTAGCTTACAAAATCAGCTTATTTTAATTGAATTCATTAAATTGATTTCTACGCGTTTCGAGCCCGCACGATCAAACGACAAGTCCAATCGCTACGAAACTTGAAATCCTACAATAATGCACTGCTATGGATCCGATAAAACTAGTTTCATCAAAATCCGAGACAATGGCCAAAATGGATATTATGCACATTAATTAAATAAATTATTATTAAGTTACTTAAATCGCTTTTTACGTTCAAATTTAATAAATAGCAAATTTTATCATTTTTGATTACCTAGTAATTTATAATCTTTTAAAATAAATTTCCATGCCAAATCCAATGCTAAATATTGCACTAATGGTAGTGTTCAATTCCAATTGCAATAAATTCATTAATTATAATTTAAAATTCCAATAAATGCATTTATTTTGATTTACATCTTATTATTCAATCAACTATCATCTTATGGATATAATTAACATTGGTTTACACCTTATTACATTAATATTCTACCATCATCATCTTAATTCATATTAGCTACCATATTTAATTAGATTAATTGCAATTAATTTCAATTTAATTTCAACAGATTAAATAAATAGGTGCTAAATAACAATTTTTACCTTTACTTAATTTAATCACGTTTATAAGTTTATTATCTACAAACAAATGTTATAACTACCCGCACATCACTGATTATATTCTATTTCAATTAATTACATACCACCTCACCATTTAATATAACATTTATTTTACTTCCTTATTTACAATTTCTAACCAATTTAACTTTGCAATTATTTCAATTACCTGAGATTACATTCAAATAGTCATCGATTTCAATAAATTAACATTATTAAATTTCATTCTAATTGTTTTCTTATTAACAAATCATAAATTTTAATTTCATACAATAATAAATCCTAAAATCTTATTAAATTTAACATTTAATTATCTAAAAAATACGAGTCATTACACTCTCCCTCACTCAAAACTTTTCGTCCTCGCAAGGGAATTAATATATTTTATTCAAAGTATTCAATCTATAAATAATTAATTTACATAATTAAGTATTTTAAATAAAATATACTAATTAATAAACAATTAAATCTTCATATTCAAGTTTAATAAAAGTTTGAAAAATATTTCCACTTTAACAAAATTTTCTAAGTCTAAAATTAAGAAAAATTTCAGCAGAGTCTAATTTGTACGGATAGGTTCGGAAAAAATAATAATATCAATAATAAAAATAGATATAACATATTTCAAAATAAATATCCCAAACCACGAGAAAGACAATAAAATATCGCTATAAAACCGTAATCCGAAAAAGTACCTATTTGTCAGGCAAACAACGCTAAATTTATGAAACCAAAAGCAATAGCTATTTTGCTTCCATAAACCTGTATTTCACTTATATAATCCAAAGAAGTTAATAATTATGTAAAATGAGAAATATTTAAGCTACTTCAATTAATAGCAAAACAAATCAACACAGCATAAAAATAGTCACATGTAAACAAAACAACACGACCGTCATATGTAATAGAGGAATCAATCAAACATCCATAGCAACCAACTAATGATTTGTTTAGGTTCAGAAACTTTTAATAGCACAAGGTGATAAATAAACTACCGAGTGTACCCTACGCCCATCGCCTTAGATAATTGCTCAATAGATTATTTATACATCCTTATACAGTTAGAAGTATTCATTCCCAAGCATTCCATCAGCCAAAACAACCAAGAATTTCAAATATTATTTAAGTTTATTATTATTAATTTTCGTTCGCATCATTGTTTACTTTATATTTATTTTCATTCATTCACATAATTTCTTCTTTTCACATTCACTTATATTTATTTACTTGCATAAGTTATTTCCATTCAATTATTTAGATCATCCATAATCAATTCTCAGACGGTGCTTTTGGCACAAGTCCTTGATAGGTTTCAAAATTCACAAAACCCCAGTGGAATAAAGTACGTAAATTAGGTCCTTGTTTTTCAAAAATCATCAAAAATCATACGAAAAAACTTCCAAATTTTAAAACTTATTTCAATTAGTACTTATCTTCGTATTCATGTCAAAAAAATCAAAAAACAATGATGAAAAGTGGAAAAAATAACACACAGTATGTTTCTGGAATACTTAAAGACATGTATGTAATTTTAGAGAATATTGCAGACATGTCTGCACTTATTCTGGATAGCATGCCTTTGCAGCTAAAAATTGCAGATATGTCTACAATTTTAAGAAATAAGTACAGATATTTATGTAAATATCATGATTGTTAAATCAAGGTGTTGTTATTCAGTGAATAATTACGTACATGTCTGCTAATATATGGAATAATTGCAGACATGTCTGCAATTATATAGATTTTTATTCAACGCAATTATTCAGTGAATAATTATAGACATGTCTGCAATTATATGGAATAATTGCATACGTATCTGCAATTATTCATATGTTTATCGGATGCAATTATTCAGTGAATAATTACAGACATATCTGCGATTATATGGAATAATTGTAGATATGTCTACAATTTTTTTGGCAGAAACTTGGTTATAATATTTACAATTTTTAAAAAAAAAATTAAGCACTAGCGCAAAAAAACACGAAAAACACATGCTGTTACAGTAAAATAATTACAGGGACCCGTTTTACAACTTCTTTAGGGAGGATGCCATTTGAATTAACTTTGGTTTTAGGGATGCGTGACTGATATTCACTTCTCGAAATATTATGTAAGTCTCTTTGCAAATTTAATTACCGTCATTGTTTACGTTGATTTACTTTATATGTCAATATTCATTTGTGAATCAACTCATACTTAAAATTTTAACCCTTTTCTTTTAACATTTATTCTTTCAAATATAGTATTAATGAAAATTACATCTATATCTAAGTCATTTCAACATTTCTGAAATTATACTCATTTAATTAATATATTATTCATTTTTACTACACATTTTAATTACAAATAACATCAAGCATTAACTTAAGTGTATAATATATTATGCATCTTAATTCTTCATTTATAAACATAATTCCATCGAACACTTTCATTATTTAAGTTTTACTTATATAATATTCTATTACATATTCTTATTAACATTTCAACTTTTCTAAACATTTCTGGTAAGTTATATATGTTTTAAAAATGTAATTGAAGGTTACACAAGTTTATCTTATTTATTTTAGCTAACAAAATGTTTAATAATTACATCTTCTAAATTTTCATATCTTTTGATTTACAATTTACAAATTTCCAGTTCCTTATATACTTCGTTAATCGCTTAGCATCTAATTTATTATTTTCATTTTAGAAGTTTCCAGTTATTAATATAGTCAAGATTTCATTTATTATAATAAGTAAAATTTCTAGTTTACAGAAACTTCAGAACCAAATACCGGGTTCCTTTTCAAATCATTGAAAATAATATGGATTCTCATATCTTATATATATATCAATAATATTTAGACATTAAGATTTTTTTATCAAAACAAATGTGCAATAAAAACTACTACAACGGTCTTTCCACTTTGAAACTTGAAAATGAACGTCGATGATGCGTGCACTCATCACCAAAGTTATTTTCAAGTGACATAGAGGGGAGTACATAACTTGATAGAGTTAGGGGTATGCTCTTGGGGCAATTTTGTAATTTGGTACGTATATCTAACTCGTTGACCAATCTTGTTCGAAATAGAAGGTATTTTCTTCCTATTATATACTTGATATAATGTGATTATATTGATTAATTAACTTAATTAAAAGTATATTTAATAGAAAAATCCATAATGGTATATTTTATGATGTTAGTTACAAAGTATTGTAACCGTGAGTAATATATCACAACGAAATAAATATATCATTTTAAATGTTCTTAGTCAAAATGAATCGAGACAGGATATCGATGTATCCGTTGAGATTGGAGTGCGTAACGCTCTTCAAATGTTGGGCAATGTATTACTCATGACTACTGGGGCACCTAGGGGTTACGTACCAATAGTTATTGGATAACTACAGAACGACTCACTCGATAGTTTTCTGTTGGTTAATATAACTAAAGTCAAAAGGAAAATATCGATGTGACTAATATACAGTTCTCTCGACTTAAGAATACTGTGGATCTTCAATATGAAAGCTCCGCTTTGACTATAGCCAAATCATGGCATGGCGCCCATTGAGTGACTATAGTTGGATCGAGGGGAAGTGTTGGAAGTGAAGCATTATTCAAGAGAGGATTCGTCTCCTCAGTTATATGCAGTTAGTATCACAGTCAACTCAAGTCAACTAAAAGTCAAGTCTCTTGCCAGAGCATTTCGGTTAATTATTATTATTATTATTGAACCAAGGACTTTGTATTTGGACTATAAATTTGAATGTGGATGAGGTTGGAATTTTGACCGTTACTAAATTCTACAAGCCCAAAGTGATATAGTTTTGACGAAGCGAATTGGTGTAAACAAATGTCACAACCGGTAACGCCTATTAAACTAAAATTGAATTTTACCGAAAATGAGTAAGCGATAAATTTGGACATAATTTCACACCACCTGCTAAGTGATGTGTGAACATTAACATCAGAATAGTTCGATGTTAATCACTAATCAAATTTACACCCAAGAGTTACGCAGCCGAAATGATGAATTCCCTTAAGACCGAACGATTTAATTAGTTTATAATTGTTATAAATCAATTAATGTTTATGAAATATTAATTATAAAATTTGAATATGATTTGAGAAATAAATAATGTTATATATATTTACAACAGTTGTAAATATATCGATCGATATAAAATATCGATAAGCGATTAAATTTGATTTAATTGCATAGTATTTTGGCTTGGGCTTAGAAGGATTTAAGGCCCATCATTAGGGCTGTAAAATTTTCGTTTTGGAATGGTTTAAAGGTGACTAAAACATAGGGAATTGGTTTGAAGATAATGGGTTGAGATCAAGTGAGAATGGGTAAAAAGGTTTTCCTCGTTTTTCTCTAATACAACCCTACACACACACACACACACCTAAAAATAATAATGAACCTTTTTGGCTGCCATTACCTTCTACATTGCTGCTTAAAATGTAGCTCTCAATCCACTCCAAAATTCACAAATATATATCAAATTAAAATAATATTATTCGATAGTTAGAAATCGGTGATTCCGGACTTGCAATCTCACAAATCAAGAACAGTAAAAGGAAGGGAAGTCATTTCTTCAACGTGGGTTCAAATGCATTATTAACTAGTAATTTTAATTCATATTACAGTAACTAAATTATATTCTATGATCCTATAATGAGCAATTTTATATTTTTTTAAATATATTGCTACTATGTTTAGTTAGGTGAGATTTTGTAAGTAGATGTAGTTGTCATAAATCACTTTGGTTATGTGCATAATTTTTATTATACTATTCGATATATGTATAGACAAATATTGTCTGCTATACAAAATCAATTTTTGTCATTGATAATTGTTTTATATATATTTATTAATAAATTCATACATATACATATATATATATATTAGTGCATATTTCTCTCTCATAATAGCAAATATGCATATATAAGATATATACACGATTTAAATTTTAGTACACGTATTTATATATACTATGAATTTACAAATTCGAAAATTAATTATCATACATTTATTCATATTTTTAAATTAACATTTGATGAATTTTGAATTATTTTATTATATATAAAACAATTATTACATTAAAAATTCAATTTTATATTTTTCAAAAATATTATATCATTCCAAAAACGTATAGAAAAATTTAGGATTTTTTCAATAAAGTTTATTATTTTTAACAATTAATATTATTTTAAAAAAACTATTTATGATTTATTAAAATAATAATTTAATTGAAAAACTCTTCAAAAAATTTCAAATCCTTTATTCATGATCCTAGAATTTTAGAAATTTTAAATTTTAATTTTTTAATAATATATTATTTTATTCTAAATAATTATTGCCGAAATCAATGTATTTGTTTTTAAAAATAATATTTTAACTTTGAAGAATCTCTAGATTTTTCTAAGCTCTATTTTACGATCCTTGATTTTAAAAAATTATAAAATTTGAATTTTCATCAATAGATTATTTTATGTTAATTATTTATGGATGAAAACATTATTTTATTCATAATATATACAAATTAAAATATTAAAATCATTAGATTTGCAAAACTAAGTTAAGCTTAATTATAAATAATTTTTAATAATTGTTCTCTCCTTTTCTATATATATATATTTATCTATATATAAACGTCTTATGTTCATATATTATATATAATATATTTACACATACGTGTGTGTATGTGCATTGTAACACATTATATACACATATTTGGACAATATACATGGCACGCAAAATGAGCTAATATGTATATTGCGATGTAAATCCCAACATCTACATATGGGCATATTATACATTTCACGGATTATTATGTTACATATGCACTCACATTTATGTATAAGATACATTTATGTATAAACTAAATCAAATAAAATTAATTTAATATCTTATATATTTGAATTTAAATAAAATAAATGATTTTATTTAATTGAAATTTAGAAATGTTCTAATTCAGTTTGACTTCATAGGCCCAATAAAGATCCAATGGGGTAAAATTTTTGAAATTCACCCATAACTTCCACTGCGAGCTGGTCCAGTTTCAATAATGGTATTGGAGCCTAATGGCCTATGCGGTCTATATTAGTCGTATTAGAGATAACTAATTAAGTTTTCCCACTTAGTACGGTGCCTATAAAGGTAATGTCTAGGATTAGAAACGGGTAATCAAGTACCATGTCCTGTTTAGTTACCGACCTGGCCCGAAAGGTGAAGTGAGCCAAAGGGTTGCCCCTAGTAGAAAAGGCCCAACTTAATTTGGGCATTGGGCTAATTTTCAAAATCGTTTGAAAACTAATGTTAAAGATTTTAAATTTAATAGTTAAATTTAAAATAAAACATGTTTATTATAAAAATTATAATACTACATAAGTTTTCAAAATGTTTGAATGGACAATGATATTTTCAAAATGTTTGAAAATATTTATACAATAATTTTAAATTTTAAATTTATTAATAATATTAATAAAATAAATTAATTAAATATGTTAATTAATTAATGCATATATGCATGTATTATATATGTTGATATATGTTATGTTATTTTAAAATGTTTAAGATAACATAAGTATACATGTACGTATATAAGATAAATTTTTAAATTAATAGATTTAAATAAAAATTGTTTAATTAAATAAATTAATTAAAGATTAACTAATTAAACAAAACACACACATATATGATATATATGTGTTATACTATAAAGGTTACAGTATACACTATAAATGTTATAGTAGATATGTCCAATATAAAAATTATATTGGAATACTGATTTAAAATTGATTAAAGAGTTAATTGATTAAAATTAATAAGATAAGATTTAATTAATGATATATTATACATAAGACATCATATAAGTAATATGAAATATAAAAGTTATATGACAATAAAACTTATATGATATGTGTATAAACTAAACATGGAACATTAAAGAACCTAAATAGACTTGAGAAATAAATACATATGTAAATGTACATATACCGTGATTTCTTACGTGTCTGACACTTGAATCGCTGGGGTATTTCATAAGAAATATATTATTCTATAATTTTATATCACTCAATATATATATATATATATATATATATATATATATATATATATTGAAGATTATGAATCTTCAATAGATGTTGTCCTCTACCATATATATTAATAAATTGCTTACATACTCCTTGGTTGTCGAGCAAACTCAAGCTAGGAATGTTGTGCGTAGTATTATTAATATATTGAACAGACGAGGTAAGATAACTATATGTATTTGTTGAGCAAACTCAAGGTACATATACTATACTTATGCCATCACAATATACTAGGTATGAGTGAATAATCTCTTTCGATTTGTTGAGCAAACTTAAGGTCGAAATGGGATTAGAACAAGGAAAAATAGGTTAGGAGTTGTATGTGATACAACCGACAAGGAGTTATCCATCGCTTGTGGGGCTATGATTTGTTGAGCAAACTCAAGATCAGAATACCAAAATAAACGAGTCCTAACACCCACTAGTGAAGTTGTAAGACTTCTATATTTCATTTTAGGGTTTAGAGAAACATAAAAGACTAGTGGAGCCTTATTAGAAAAATGAAATGGTAGCATTTAACCCTTCTAATATTGTAAGAACATAAGTTTTATAATGTTATAATTATCTACAGTGATAAATTTGTGCATTTAATATGATTGATAAAACGTTTGTCAATTAACATATATAAACAAACTGAATTGAAAGTTAACAAATAGAAATATAATATATACTTACTAATAATTTTAATTGCATGTTATATAATGTTTCTATATCTATGCAAGTGTCTAGTTTCAACTACTTAATACATTCGTAAATTCGTCATTCATATATTTATTTGGTTTAGACCGTGTATTGCATTTTATGAGTTTTTGAACTCTAAATGCAATTCAGTACTATGGATATTTGATCCATGTACTTTCACAAATATATGTTATATGGTGAACAATCATAGTTTGTGAGGTGCAATATATCGAAGAAGTTAGTTCATTCGAAGTAAGCCAATAAACAATTTTTAAGTTCATGTATTCAACTTGAATGATTTCAAAAGGATCATATTGTGTCAATATAACACAAGACCATAAACCACGAGATACATCTAAGAACTCGATCATTCAAATGTCGTCTTGATTAGTTTACATAAAGTGCAACATATTTAATGTCTTAAATGTTAAGAATGATGGAATGCGCTTTTGTAAAAGGTTTGTATGATATCGTAGTAAGGTTTTCTTTTGAATAGTTTGACCATTTGAAAGAAAAACAAATGTATAATAATTTATGTAATTTAAGTTAAAGTTGGAATGAAGAGAATGAATAGTCACTTCTACTTCATAAAGAAACCTTGGAAATAAGAATTGTAATACTAATTGATACTTAATATTGGAATATGAAATATAATTTTTATTCCGAAATGTATTTTCATATAGAAAATTATTTTCTATAGCATTTATTTCTTTGAGTTCAATATATTTGATCAAAGAACTCTCCACCACATAAACTAGTTGCAGCATATGAAATAAGTAAACAATGTTAACAATATTAAGTGAATGGTGGATCTCTAAATTTAGTACGTTATTATAGTAATGGCGAAAACAGTGAGAGCATGCCATATAACACCCAAATAGTGGAATTATAGACTAAGCCGTAGTTTTAAGAAATAATTTTACTAAATAGTAATGAACTCTTTGAATTAATATATATTGATGTATGCAATCACAAGTCAATTAATACCTAAATGATTCCACATACTTTGTCATATTCATCAACGATTTTTTACCAACATGTACATATGTATAGGATACATATGTAGTAAGTTTACGATAAAATCATAGAATATAATAAGAAAAGTAAATAAAATAACATGCAATATAATAGAATGATTTGATTTGGTTGAATAAGTGAGTATTGGAAAGAGTTCCAAATGTACCTAAAATGAATATAGATTCAATCTCAAAAGTCACTCCTCCATGTGATACATAATGATGCATCGATAAAGAGTAATCAGACATCGTTGGACAATTTACGATTACTTGTGAGTGAAGTTGGGTTAGTTTCTTTCTATAAGGTCATGTATGTAAGATTAGTACACAAGGTTGAGATTATTTCATCTAAATGACAGTTTACAAAATCATACAAGATAAGGGTATGTAAGAAATCCCAATATATCTTAGGCCAAGGAGTTGACAGGCTGTGCAAGTCGAAAGATTGCATGTAGTAATTGTTCATGATGAATCTTGTATGAATCTCCAAAAGGTTTTTGGGAAAGTCTGTCGTCAGATGACATGTTTGTGTTTTGAACATAATTTTTGTAAAATAAAATCAGTTTTATAAATAAAAAGGTTTATAAAATGTTTATGAATCCCTATTCAATTTGTACTAAGAAACAATTGTTGTTTCAAGATATATCAACTTCATTGTAAAGAAATTTCTTTGAGAAATTTTGGTAGTTAATGGAATTGGATCTGATCCATAGATAGAGCTGATTATATGAGATGAAGTGAACTTAATCAACCTAAATGAACATATAGCATTAGAATGTCTAATAAGTATTCTCATACATCGAAGAGAAACTATGAGTTTCTTATTAATGTCGAAAATATACTTACCATCGGTTGTTCAATTAAACTATTAAGATTGTTGACTCTATATGGTACGATGCACAATTTTGAAAGAATTACAGTATGCTATCAAAATATGATTTTGGTGGTCGTAACCAAAGAGATATGATCCATCGGTCGAGATTGTGTCTTTATTGGAAAGACTAATGTGGTTGGAATTAAATTAGCAATGTTGATAAGAATAATTTCGCAAATTTCAATTATTGAAATAAGCACAACAGATTCGGCATTCAACATGCTCAAGTTAATTCAGATTTACGCACAAAATTATGGCTCGATAAGACTAAGTGTTTGGTACTTATGTCTTGAAATATAAAATTCTAAATAATGATTTAAAGTAAGCTGTTTGCATATATTAACCAAAAATGCCTCAAAGTCAGTGGGAGTGATACTGGGTTTGTGAGTTTTTGAATATGATCCAAGAAATGATACGAATGTATCATTTTATAAGCATCAAGATTGAATAAGTATTTTAATAGAAATATCAAATAGTTTGGTTTTTAATTAAAGTGCAAAGGAAGCGTGTGTTCATAAGAAAGAACATTAAAATGTACATTGATATTTCTAAACTATAAGTAAACAACACGTTGTTGATTTTAACAATATGCTTGTATTAAAATCAATTCTAGTTATTTTAATACTCAATTTTGAATTGTAATTGATGTCTTCTATGGTGAGTATAAAAGATATATGAATTGTCCCAAAACGATATACAAGAGCACCATACTAAAAGGAGAACATGTAAGTTGGATTTCTTATACATTAGCAATAGGAATTATCATATAGGTTATGTTGTGTACGATATTGTGTTTTGTTTATGTATTTGATACATGGAGCAAATATGAAATCCAAATTGATATAGCTAAATGGTTGTCTGAGGTGTTCTCGCGTATTTATCTAATACTAGGGAATTGTTTATAGAAACAACGAACTTGTTATGATGGAACGTTTGGACACAAACTTTTATAAGTGATATTGAGTATAACATGTTAATGATAAAATTCAAGTTAAAATCTTTAATTTTAAAATGTTTCGAAATAAAAGTGATTGTGGTTGAGTCAACGAAATGTTGAGAACATTAACTTGAATAGCGCTATAATAAACCAATTTATATAAATATAAATGCACAAATTTATAATTGAGCCAAAGGAGATTCCAAATGTTGAGAATCCCATAATATTATTATAAGATAACAATGTCATGAAATTGGTCATGATAGAACTTAAAGCTCACTAAAATTCAAAAGACATACTTCAAATCGTTCCACACGATAAAGACAGTTTATCAGTGTCGGAGAAAGTTAATCGACAAAGTAGATAAATAAAACATAGTAGCATACCCATTCACTAAGGGACTTACCTGATTGGTTTTGAAAAAACTGATTGGAGAAGTTGGAATTAGATTCCATAATTGATCCCAAGTGCAAGTGGGAGATTGATAGTGTAAGGGGTATGCCTTAGGGACAATTATTAATTTGGTATATATATCTAACTCGTTGACCAATCTTGTTCGAAATAAAATGTATTTTATTCTTATTATATACTTGATACAATGCGAGTATATTAATTAATTAAATTAATTAAAAGTATAATTAATAGAAAAATCTATAAATGTATATTTTGTGATAGTAGTTACAAAGTGTTATAACCATGAGTAATTTATCATAATGAAACAAATATACCGTTTTAAATGTTCCTAGTCAAGATGCATCGAGACTGAATATTGATGTATCTGTTGAGACCGAAGTATGTAACGCTCTCCAAATATTGGACAGTTTATTACTCGTGACTGCTGGGGGCACCTAGGGGTTACGTACTAATATTTATTGGATAAATATGGAATGACTCACTCGATAGTTTTCTGTTGGTTAATATTACTAAGGCCAATCGGCAAATATCGATGTGACTGATATACACGGTTCTCTCGACTTGAGAATACTGTGGATCTTCAATATGAAAGCTCCGCTTTGATTATAGCTGAATCATGGCATGACGTCCATCGAGTGAATATAGTTGGGTCGAGTGGAAGTATCGGAAGTGAAGCACTATTCAAGAGAGGATTCGTCTCCTCAATTATATGCGGTTAGTATCATAGTCAACTCAAAGTCAAAGTCTATGACTAGAGCATTTCGGTTAATAATAATTGTTATTATTTAACCAAGGACTTTGTATTTGGACTATAAAGTTGAATGTGGATGAGGTTGGGATTTTGATCATTACCAAATTCCATAAGCCCAAAGTGATATAGTTTTGACGAAAAGAATTGGTGTAAACAAATGTCACAATCAGTAATGCTTATTAAACTAAAATTGGATTTTATCGAAAATGAATAAGCGATAAATTTGGCCATAATGTCATGCCACCTGCTAAGTGACGTGTGAATGTTAACATTATAATAGTTCGATGTAAATCGCTGACCAAATTTACACCCAAGAGTTACACAACCGAGATGATATATTCCCTTAAGACTGAACGATTTAATTAGTTCATAATTTTTATACATTAATTAAATTAAATAATATTTATGAAATATTAATTATAAAATTTAAGTATGATTTTGAGAAATAAATATTAATGTTATATATATTTATAAAGTTATAAATATATCGATCGATATATAATATCGCAAGCGATTAAATTAGATTTAAGTGCATGGTATTTTGGCTTCGGCTTAGACGAGTTCAAGGCCCATCATTAGGGCTGCAAAATTTTGGTTTTGGGAAGGTCTAGGAATGACTAAAACATAGGGAATTGGCTTAGAGATAATGGGTTAAGATCAAGTGAGAATGGGTAAAAAGGTTTTCCTCGTTACTCTTTAATACAACCCTATATATATGCATATGTATGTGTGTGTGTGTGTAAATATATATGTGTATATATATATATATAATGGTGATTATTTTTGGCCACCATTCCCTTCTACATTGCTGGGTAAAACGTAGCTCTCAATCCACTCCAAAATTCTCAAATATATCTCAAATTAAAATAATACTATTCGATAGTTAGAGGTCAGTGATTCCGGACTTGCAATCTGACGAATCCAGAACAATAAAAGGAAGGAAAGTCATTGCTTCAACGTGGATTCAAAGGCATTATTAAATTAGTAATTTTAATTCATATTACAATAATTAAATTATATTCTTTGATCCTATAATGAGCAATTGCATGTCTGTTTAAATATACTGCTACTATATGTTTAGTTATGTGGGATTTTGTAAGTAGATGTAGTCATCGCAAATCAGTTTGGTTATGTGCATAATTTTTTGTTATACTATTTGATTTATATATAGAAAAATGTTATTTACTATACAAAATCAATTTTTTCATTAATAATTGTTTTATATATTTGTTAATAAATTCATGTGTGTGTATATATATTAGTGTATATTTCTCACTCATAATAGCATATATGCATGCATAAGATATATATACGATTAAAAAATTTAGTACACTTATTTATATATAATATGCGTAGAATATGCTTGTATATGATTTTTATTTGATGATATATATATATATATATATATATATATATTTGTTTAAATGTATTTGTTATTGTACTATTTTATTTTTCACATGATTAAATAAATATTTGTTGAATAAAATAAATAAATCAAAATTCATATTTAACCAAATATTTTATTCAAACAAATATTTTATTACAAACCCAAATAGTACAAATTTGAGCTCTCACTTCATTTACACATTTTCAGTTACAATACAATTTCAATTACAATACAATTCCAATTACAATACAATTTTCAGTTTATATATTACATCTCACTACATATTCACTCAACAATCGTATTTTATTTTCAACTTTGTTCCAGTCTGTATCCAACATCTGAATTATCTGTAAAATAAACACCGGCGGAGTAAAATTGAAAAAGAAATTTTGCAATGTACAATGAAGTGTGTGTTTGAAAATATTATTTGCCTCAGTTATTTGGGTTGTTCGTCATCATTTTCTTTTGAATTCATCTTACATGGACAACTTGTAACATGCACAGTGTACCACTGTACATGCCACAAGGCTGTGCACACCGATATACATTTGCTTGTTAAAACTGCAGGGACAAATGAGCATAAGGTCAAACCCGAGCTAAGACTGGATTCAACTCAAGTGAAAATGCTCGATCAAAGCAATAACCAGCAATACAAACATGCAGCCACCACCAGAAAAAGTTTCAAGGCATGGTCAATTTCAATACAATAGTTATGAGCATCATAGATAAGACTACATGAATAAAGCAACCATGGCTCGAACAATACAAAACTGAGGTGAACACAGACTAAATCTCAAACGGGTCAAGACAAAATGAACAGTAGAGACTCGAGTGGAGCAAGTCTAGTTACAACATAAACTAGCACGGTATACACATGCATATGGTCAAAGCAACAAATGGTGCACAATGGATATACAATCACTCAAGTTTAACATGCTCACATAACAAAGTGGTGAACCAGACAAAGGCAATCAAACTGCACAGATGAAGCTCGAAGCAAATACAACGTTCAGGCATGACCTTGACTACAAGTGAAGCCTTAACCAAAACATAAATGCAAAACATGAAGCAACAACGTCAATTCAGGTATTGGGAGCAACCATATCAGACATGAAACAAAGCCAGTGCACAAACAACTAATCCAGACCAGAGAAATGAAATAACAAAACCAGACACGTACAAGCTACATTCAGACAGGTGAATGGTCAAAGCAAGTCATTCAGAGGCAAACAATGAATAGAACCATGAAACGACTCGAGGCAATGCAAACACAGAACGCAAACAGGTGCAGACAAAAAAATGTTCACACATACAAACCAAAACATAAAACCAGTCTACAACACAGTTAACATGAACACAAGTGAGTGCAACATAAACAACACACATCACCAACATGATGACCAGACTCTATAATGCGACAACAATGAGCAGTGGAGACATCAAGCTAACCAAGTGGATAGGCACAAACATATATGCATGTATATACGTGGTGATTCACAAATAGGTCAACACGAAGTACGGACAAGGATATGTATACATGAATTAACATTGCAGTTCGAAAAACAAGTCGTTAGCAGTTTACATAAAGCATATGAACATGTCATGTTTCAAAAAGAAACATCAGTAAATTATTCAAAAGATCGAAAATTGAATGCCAGCAAATAATGGAATCAGTGAACAAGCCAGAAAATCAAAACTATCTCAAATTTCAAAGTGCCGAAATCATAGGAGCAAAAAGAACGAAATCGACTAAGAGAAAATCAAACAACATCAAGTAATGAACAAGTCAATTTCATCGCATTGTTCGATCAAAATTCAATGGCAGGGCAAATCAAGTGAAGAATTCAAATGAGAAATATACGAACGAGAATAAAGGGCTTCAATCCCTGTAGATACCAATTACATCATTGGCATACATTCATTCGAGTTCAAGAAAATACTAGATCAAAGTCTTAAAATGAATCACAAACAAATTTATAACTCGAATCAGAGTCGAGAACTAAAAGGGCAAAAATCATATACCAACATCTAACTCGATTTATTGAAGCTACCGAGAGCAACTCAAGCTAGGGATTGATTGACTAGGCATCAAAATCATCGCTTCAATCAATCTATTATTAAGCGGCGAAATCAATTGGTGAAGAAAACCCTAAATTTTGTAGAGGAAAAGGAACGGCCGAAGAAGAGTAAAAGGGAAACGTTTTTCTCAAGTTATTTTCTAAAGTGGGTCGGTCTTATTTTTATGTTTGGGATTAAGTTTTAAATAATAGGGTTTTGTCTTTATTTTGTTTTAGTTTTATTTTTCATTTGTAATTTTCTCTTCTAAATTGTGTAACTTTCTAGCTGTGCAACTAGGTTACGAACTACGGTTTTGTAGTTCGAGAATTCACAACTCAGTGGTTGAGTTGTGGCAGAGTTTTGAGCTTAGAGTTATGTTAGTCAATTAGTGGGTGTCACAAGTTTACGTGTGTTTGTAAGCATCCGACTACTTAATTTCTAGTAGAAACCTTGGGGACAGCACGTAGGTAGGGTTTTGTTGAAGTTGGGTAAATTTGTGTGTGATCTCCACTGCATTACTTTCTGTTATTATTTTTATTTCCATATTAATGTTTATTATTATTATTATTATCGCCCTATTCCCCCCCTCTAGGATGAAAGCGATCATACAATATGAATTTACAAATTCGAAAATTAATTATCGGACATATATTCATATTTTTAAATTAATACTTATTGAATTTTGAATTGTTTATTGTATATAAAATAATTATTACATTAAAAATTCAATTTTATATTCAAAAAAAAGTATTATATCATTCCAGAAACGTACAAAATATTTTTAGGATTTTCTCAATAAAGTATATTATTTTTAGTAATTAATATTATTTCGAAAAAACTGTTTATGATTTATTAAAAATAATAATTTAATTGAAAACTTCTTCAAAAGAATTTATACCCTTTCATTCATGATCAAAGAATTTCTAAAATTTTAAAATTTTAACTTTTAATAGTATATTATTTTATATTAAATAATTATTGCGTAAATCAATGTATTTGTTTTTAAAAATAATATTTCAACTTTGATAAATCTTTAGAATTTTTATAAGCTCTATTTTATGATTCTAGATTTTCGATAATTGTAAAAATTTGATTTTCATCAATGGATTATTTTATGTTAGTTATTTATGGATGAAAACTTTTTTTTTGGCAAGGCCGGCCGGTTTTATAGTGGACCGTCCACTATTTATTACGAACGTAATAAAAATTGAAGTACAAGAGCAAGGTAAAAGCACTTAACTACTAAAAAAACAGAAAATACAGCACAGGTACGTGACAGCTATGTCACGGTAACTATAATAGCATAAAAAAACTAGCACTCCTCCGAGGAGGGAGAATCACCAACTATCCCAGACACCAAAGAAGAGCACGAAGGGATAGACCTAGAAAGACCAGCAAAAGGGCGGAACCGGAGAGCAAGACAAGGGTCATAGTCCACATCATCAGAAGAGTAGATAAAAGATCTATCCCGGGATGGATCAGCAAGCATGTTAGAATTTGAACTCGCATCCAGACCGTCCATATCAAGAACAAGAGAATCACTAGATGGTTTGTAGCGAAGGCATCTAAGGTCCAGTTGATTATCAGAGACAAACCGGAAGAAGGATTCATTAACCGGGTTATACCTCATATCAGAAATGGGATCAATCCAACACCCTTCGGCCTCATCCCAAGCAACAGGAGGCGGCAACGAGGCAGGGTCTGGAGCAACTATAGGGATGACAGGAGCAACACAAGGAACCTCAGAAGGTGGTGTAACAAGCGAAACTAGAGGCAAAGTAGGTACACTCAGATCTGGCAACGTAGCCACAGGAGCAGGATCAAGGTGAGAGGCAGGGTTAGTAACCTTGGAAACCCAGATCCGACGACGTGGGCGCGGCAAAGGGAACTTAGGAGAAGCCACGGAGGCTTCAGAATGATGGCAATCGATAGTCAGATGGCCAAAGGAGTGACAGGGTTACAAATATCCGGAACCCAACCATAGCGAACTCTGACTTCCACAACATGGCCGACAACAAGCTGGACATGAATAGAAGTAGGGAGATGCTTAGAGGGGGAAATCTCAATAAGAGCCTTCGCATACATCATCTTATCACGCGCCACTGTATTAGAGTCAAAACATTTCAGCTTGCCAACATTACAAGCTAACCAATTCAAACCAATAAGAGGCTGTAGAGCAGAGGGAATCTGAGAAAAATAAACCCAAACAGGGATGAAAAATAAAACATTATTTTATTCATAATATATACAAATTAAAATATTAAATTATTATGTTTGCAAAACTAAGTTAATCTTGAATTATAAATAATTGTTCTCTCCTATTATATATATATATATATTTATCTATATATAAATGTTTTATATTCATATATTATATATAATACATTTATACATACACATGTGTGCGTGTGCGTATGTATATTTTGTAACACATACACATACACATATTTGGACAACATACACGATATACAAAATGAGCTAATATGTATATTGCTATGTAAGTCCCAACATCTACATATGGTCATATTATACCTTTCACGGATTATTATGTTACACATGCACTCACATATATATATGTATAAAATACATTTATGTATAAACTAAATCAAATAAAATTAATTTCATATCTTAATATATTTAAATTTAAATAAAATAAATGATTTTATTTAAATGAAAGTTAGAAATGTTCTAATTTAGTTAGACTTCGTAGGCCCAATAAAGATCCAATAGGGTAAATTTTTTAAAATTGACGCATAACTTCCGCTGCGGACTGGTCCAGTTCCAACATAACTTATTTCCCTTAAACATTATTTCTAAAACTTTCTTTCAGTTCACATTGAAATAGCTATATTCGAAAATATTTCCAAATATTTTAACCTTGCACATTTTGATTTTTGAAACTAGTTGGATAGTCATAAATAATTAAAATAGTTTTAAAATAGTTTAAAATACTTTAAAATAGTCTAAAATAGATCATAATAGTTTAAAATAGATTAAAATCATTAAAATATTTTAAAATAGATTAAAATATTTTAAAATACTTTAAAATATATTAAAGTAGATTAGTCTAGTTTAAATAGTTTAAAATGGATTTAATATAGTTTGATAGTTTAATATAAAATGGTTTGATTATTGGAAATGATTTATATGGTAAATAGTTTGAAAACCTAAATAAATCTGAATTTAAAATAATATATCTTTAAACAATTTATGTTAAAATAATTAATTTGAAATTAATATCAAATTAAACCATTTCTTCCATTTCAACAAATCAGGACCATATCCAGCTTTCAAATCAACAAAACTCAATTTTTAACTTTCAATTCAGATTCTCAATGAAACCATTTAAATATATATCGATTACAAATCCATGTTTGAACTATAAATTTAAACTACTTCAAATTCAGTAGATTTCAAAGTTAAATATTCAAACATTTCAATAACTCAATTTCGATAAATTTCATTTATATCTCAAAATTCACTTTGAAATTTCAATTTAAATTCTATTAAACAATTCATTTTAACCACTTCCAATTTCAACATTTAAAGCTTGGATTTTCGAAAGTAAATTCGGTTTATATAAATCTAATTATATTTCAAAATATCATTTAACTGAATTCAAAAATTAAGGACTTTAAAATCATTTAATTTAACCAATCCGGTGTCCGCGTATAATTTTCTACCCTATGGTCAAGTGATATGGATATTTATCATTTCAACCTGCAGTAATTTAAATTTTACGGGTATATATCATATCAATCCGCAATCCCGAATAAAATTTAAAATCCATAAAACCGCTCGAGTTTATCATTTCAACATATAACGATTTTTCCATAATCTATAAGATCGTTCGGGTATGTATCATTTCAACCCATAGTGATTTTTCTAACAGTAACTAAATGAACTTACAGTGTGATAGCCATATATAAAATAAACATAACATCCAGTCATCCAATATCAACCGCTAAACATCCATCACAATCACCATTCAAATCAACCAATAAATAACAACAATTATTTATTATCATTAACAAGCGTTTAACTAGCAATTTAAATTCAATATTAAATTAAATGACAATTAAATTTGATAAAATTCAAATTTAACTGGAAATGACAAATTAAATATACCAAACAGTAATCAATCAACTTCAAATCACATCATAAATTTAATTTAACCAACATAAGATAATTTAGTAGCTGTGAGTGAGTTAAAACACTCACCTTTAGTTTGTCGATGATTTAAAATCCAAATGCCCAATTTTTAACAGTTTCGTAATTTGACCAAACCAGTTCCATAATGTTTGGAATTCTGACACGATCGCAACGGAGAAAACCGTGCATGAATCCGAGTTCGCATGCAAAATATATGAAAATTAGAATGATTGAAATTTAATTTAAATTAATTAAAATAAAAGGTAAAAGAAAATCCAAGTCGCCTCATCTGTCCATCTCGATCAACACGCGGCCACGCTACAGCCACTATTAAACCAGTCGCCGTTCCACAACGTCGCGGCACACCACCACCACTAGAAGATGCGTCGACCTCGCCTGAACCCCCCACGACCTCCGCTACTCCCCTTCGATCACCATCGACCTCGAAAAGGAGAACTGTCGCCGTTATTTCCAAACCCTAATCAATTTTACACGTCAATTCACCCATCGATTCATGGAACGAACCACTCTGATGCACTCCCCCCGACGATCTCTACACATTTATACCCTCGAATCGATGATCCATCGCCGTTGATCAACCACCAAAATCGATGGTCGAGAATGTTTTGGCCATTTCTGAACAAACTAAAACTCGATTGCAAAAACGAACATTAGATCTAGACCGCGCTCGTCGATAGCTTTCCAATGATATATAATATGACATAGTTTTGAAGAGTACGATTTTCAATTTGAATTTGAAATTGAATTAGAGTTTTGGATCTGCACCCATTAGAAGAAGGAAGAAGCCAATGATTGAAGACATAGACACATACAGTAATAAGAAATAAAAAGGTTGATAGGGTTAGGAAAAACTATTTATATAGACAAGGCCCGATAAGAATGAATAACATATCGAATTGGTTCGAAACGACAATAACGACCCGATAAGTCCGTTCCGTTTCCGAAACGAAAGCAGGTCATCTCATATATCAAATTAGATGTTTTCGATATTTTTAAATTCAATAAAATAGGTTTAAAGTCCAAATTTCATTGTATACAAAAGTTAGTTTTTAAAATCAGCTTATTTCAATTGAATTCATTGAATTGATTTCTATGCATTTCGAGCCCGCACGATCAAACGACAAGTCCGATCGCTACAAAACTTGAAATTCAATAACACACTATTACAGATCCGATGAAACTGGTTTCGTCAAAATCCAAGACAGTGGCCAAAATGACTATTATACACGTTAATTAAATAAATTATTATTAAATTACTTAAATCACTTTTTAAATTCAAATTTTATAACCAACAATTTTTATCATTTTTAATTACGTTGTAATTTATAATCTTTTAAAATAAATTTCCATGCCAAATCCAATGTTAAATATTGCACCACCGAAGGTGTTCAATTTCAATTGCAATAAATTCATTAATTATAATTTAAAACTCCAATAAATGCATTTTGATTTACATCTTATTGTTCAATCAACTATCATCTTGCATATATAATTAACATTGATTTACACCTTATTACAATAATATTCTACCATTATCATCTTAATTCATATTAACCGCCATATTTAATTATATTAGTTGCAACTGATTTCCAATTTAATTTCAACAGATTAAATAAACAGCTGATAAATAACAATTGTTACCTTTACTTAATTTAGTCTCATTTATAAGTTTATTATCTACAAACAAATGTCGTAACTACCTACACAGCACTGATTATATTCAATTTCAATTAATTACATACTATATCACTATTTAATATAAGATTTACATTACTTCCTTATTTACAATTTCTAACCAATTTAAATTTGCAATTACTTCAATTGCTTGAGATTACATTCAAATAGTCATCGATCTCGTTAAATTAATATTATTAAATTTCATTCTAATTGTTTTCTTATTAACAAATCATGAATTTTAATTTCATACAATATTAAATCCTAAATCTTATTAAATTCGATACTTTAATTATCGGAAAAATACAGGTCGTTGCATTTTCGGCACGTCGATACATAAAATTTTGTTCGCATACAAATCGCGGATGATAAAAAAATACGATCGTGCACAAAAATGCGGCACAATCTAAAAGCAATAATAATATACCTACTTATCTTATTCTGTAAAATTCAAAAATAACATCGTTTGCCTAAAAATACGTCAAACTACAATATATATATATATATATATATATATATATATATCAAATTAAAAATTATGGAAAAATCCTATAAAATAAAAATACATCGTTAAAAATCAAGTCGTTATAATAAAATTGATTTTTTCGTTATTTATTAAATTTGAATCAAATCTGAATATTTAAATAAAATAAATATTCATATTCGAAATGTTATAAATTTTGTATCGTTACATTCTTCCCATTTAAAAAAAAAATCGTCCCCGAAATTGCCAAATGAAGAAAAATACTACCACGCCCTTGTTGATACTCCAGGTATTGATTCTGATGACAAAAACCACATAAATATTACTATTAACGTATCTTCGAGTTATGCAGTCATATCAGATATATTATGGAGACATTTATAGAGATTAATAAGAATACAGTGGAAGCAGATGAATTATAGAAGAAGGTTAATCAGAGCAATTGAAGAACAAAACCCAATTAGAGAAGAATGCTGAAGGATAAAAGTGTTTGAAGTGATGAGGAGTTGGTTGAACCGTAGAATATCTTGTTAAAAATCTCATGGCAATTATAGTTGAAGATCATCAACCATTGACCTCAACCGAATCACAAAAATCCATAAATATAAGGAAATTTGAAATGCTGAAAAATCGCAACACTTATTAGTGTTGCTGTTCATTTTGCAACACACCCTTGTCGACAAAGGGGGTAGGGGGTTGTCGACATGCTAGCCGTTTTTCAGAATTTCAAATTTTAAATGAAGAGACATTCCCTCCACCTCTTCACCAAAAGACATGTCTCTTCAACCACCATATAAAGACATCTGAAAACGAATTTTAATATCCAGAATTCTTATTTTCTCTTACTCTTCTTCTCCAAACATTTGCAAAAGAAATTAATTGCATACTCTTTCAATCTTCTTGCAAATCAATACTGTTTCACTCCAATTCTTCAATAATTTACAAACCACACAATATCAGAGAGTTGTACTTTAATTCACACCATTCTCTCTTTGATTTCATCCTATTCCTCAAAAAATTCAAATATATATTGCCATTGGAGGTCTATAGAATCATTGTACCGAATCTAAAATAATCTATATTAAAGATATGACTACTTGACATAGTTTGTTGTTAGTGATAAGGAGAAGGCGTTCTTGTAGCCTATGAAATCAAAAGTGTGTGTCTTATAGCCCGTGAAATCAAAATTGTAAAGATGTTCTTGCCACCCGTGGAAAGCAAGCGATTATAGTGGAATTCTGCACGATAGAGTGCAGGACTGGATGTAGGTTTGGTTAATCCGAACTAGTATAAAAATCCGGGTGTTATTTACATTACTGCATTTTACTTTATTACTTACTTATTCTTTGATTACTTCTTTTTGTTTGTAATTTGAGTAAATACAGTTTATATTCATAAGTAAGTAGTTAATCCATATTTTACTTTTTCTAGTGTCTGAATAGCCTTAAGATCCAACATTGTGTTGTAGCCATTCCAGTTTCCAACAGCCCTTAGGATCTTAAAATCAATTACTATTAAAATCTCTTAAGTTATGGAAAGTTTCCAACAATCCTTTGTGCGGCTCGATCGACAAAACCGCAACTCGTCAAAAATGATCCAAATCAACAAAAAAAGCAAAAGCCCAAAAGTTTCCTCCCATATCTGGGGCATAAAATCATCAACAATAATATATACTTATAATATATATTATAGAGTGTGTATGTCACATTGCAAACACAATTGTTAAGCAATAAACATGTACCAATTTTCGAGTCGTCCAACTCTACTTATGAAACCAAAAACAACTAGCAAGCCTTTGCTTTTATGAACCTATATCTTACTACCAATGCCATCAAATCATATAACTTGCATTTTCTAATGTTAAAAGCATATAATTACATTAAATCCCAAACGGTGTATGTATGTCATCCGTACACAATACCAAATTCGATCACCCTCTCGATCATACAAATTTCACTTCCGAACTAGTATCACTCACTGACCACTCTAATATGGACTCTAATCATGTTTCTAGATTAGAAACGTACATTCTTCTTGCATGGCCATATATTATGATAGAAAATTTCAGAATCATATCAAGAATCTGTATCAAATGTTCGCCATCAAGAATCAAGTGAAAAATTCTAACTTAGACTTGTGTAAATCACATCGAAATCATGTACTCGAATCTGAATCAAGAACAGTTATGCGAATAAAATAATCTACGTACAACTTACGTATTTATTCCATTTGGTTTTTTAATACATCGGTTTCCTTTTTGATTCGCATTTATTTAAATCGCAATTAATTACAACAATAGTATTCATTTAATACTAATCATTTATGAACCATTTCATAAAACCACTACCGAAGTCTAGTAATATTTTATAACTCAAGTTCATATTCATATAATACTCTTTTACATCATAAGAGTATATACAAAACATCATTTTTTTACTTAACTGGAATGTTTAAAAAAAATTAAAATTGGTTTTAACTTACTATATCGTCACATTTATACGTTACAAAAACTTATTTTTTTAATATTTTCACAAACACTTAGCTTCAAGTTCTATATAAATTCCGAAGTTTCCAACTATCAAAAATGGTCGAAAATTCCATCTCATTTCAACAAATGGAAACTACCAAACAACATATCATATGAGATGCACAAACCAAGCTTCCCTAATGCATATGATACATGAGCCTATAAATAACTTAACTGAAAACTTCAGAATTAACCATTCGGGTTTTATTTCAAATCATTTTGAAATAATAATAATAATATACATGTCTCCTTTTGTACATCAAATCATACTTTTGGAGGTTAAATCAAAATTTGTTTTATCAAAACAACCCTAGTGCAAATTACTGTGGTAGTAATCCCTCACTTAGAAAATCGAAAATGAACGCCGTTGATGCTGTAGTCAACATCAGAATTATTTCTAGCGACAAAAACGAGTTCAGTATTTTCTATCTCTTCTTTAAATCATTTTAAAATATTTATGTTAACTAATACATTCAATTAATACTGCTATTGTTTTTCCTACAATTTTGAAAAACCAGTTTCAAAATACCAAGATCAAAGTTATCAAATTCTCAGTTTTAAATCCATTTTATTTATAAACCATATTTATAAATTATACTTACGTAATTTCACTTTCTTATATAAAGTCATTTCAGAAATGTATATCTTTGTTTAGATTATAGTAAACAACTTTTATTAAAATTAAATGTTAACCCAACATTATCACCAAATGCCTTATAGTCAAATCATGAAACTGAATTCATAAGGTGTTCGTTTCAATTCAGCCAGTACAATAAATGCTCATAAACTTTCCGAGCACGAACAATCAATCAACAAACAATAGTCGGTGCTCCTAAACTGGACAAGCTTGACTAATCAAACAATAAATGATAATAACTGAATATTATCATTTCCTGACAAATAAACACATCATAAATAACTATCAATTTTCTAAAAATTATTCTTTTATATTTATGTAATTTAGGTAAAATTATTTCTTTTACTAAATTTCAAATAATACCATGTCGGTTTGCCCCGTTCAAAAGTTTAGAAACCCCTATCGATACAGCTGTACATCTTGTATCAACCAGAATTCATAAACCACTCAACCGATAAATCAACACAAACATTTTTATAGCATTAGCAAATATGCACCCATATATGTAATAAATTCAAACTCATCCTAGAGTGTCACTTACCCTATCTCTAACGAGTCCACCCCATTAAAGTCTAGATGTTCGCTCAATCTAAGCTCTGATACCACTAATAAAAGATAGATTGTCGGGGAAAAAAGGAAAAAAAAGAAAGAACAGAATCCCACATCGTGACGAGTAATATATAATATACAACAGATCTTTACAAAATAAAACCATAATATAAATACATCAATCAGAGTAACTATCTGTCATCTGCTTGGACAGTTATAATAATCCGTCCTCACAAATGTTGATAAGTATAAACAACCAATGTAGCAGACACTATAAGAAAATATACATTTCATGACAAACACCATTGTATCAGTGGTTAAGTGATTCGACTTTGATGCAAGATGTCACAAGTTCGAAACTTGCATAGCGTGATTCGAATATTTATTGACACATATTTTGTGATTTGTTGTCTCAGTGACATGTTGCGTGTGGTTATCATTTTTTTTTTTATAAAAAAAATACATTTCATAGCAATATGCGTCAGCGTTGGAGTGACCACCTAGATTCAAAGAAATGGTGTTTACGTGTAAAAGGCGGTCAATATTTTCCTTCCCTCTCGTTTTTTTTGCTCTTCCCTCTCATTTTCCCTGCTCTACGTTTCACTCCCAAATCCTCTTTTCACACTTCGCTCAGGAAACCCTAACAGCCTCCTTTCCTGCCCGATCCAACCTCCAAATGATCAGTTAGATTAGGAATCCCGAATATCTTCTTTTGTCGCAGCCATCGCCAGAAAAGTAAAAAAAGAAAGAAATCCCTAAATTTGTTTTGCTGTCAGATCCGACCGCGCCCTCCTCCCTCAGTATTCATTCAAGGCTTCAACTACTGTGCCCTCCTCCAGACCTCCTTCAGCCCTCTGGTTCCCGTCCTAAATAGTTGCTTTCTTCATAATTCTATGCCACTAAAAGGTTCCTAGTCGTTAAGCCATTTTGAATAAATGGTTGCTGTTGAATTTGTCATTGCGGTTAAACATTCACACGTAGGAAGAATCACTTGCCATTGAATTCTTCATTGCTGTTGACATGTTCTGGTGGTGTATAAATCATAATTCATAAATACCATTTGTATTTTGCATGGTTTGTACGACCCATTACAATTTTAAACAAAAATGAAGATATTGAGTGCATAAGAAACAATTTATTCAACCTAGACTATACCCAGTACCCTCTAATTTCAGGATCTTTGAAAAATATTTATGATTTATCTATGGTATCACATGTTAAACTATTCTCTCTTTCTTGTTTTACCTAATTCAGTATGTTCAATTTGTTGGTTTTGCATTTTTTTTAATCCTTTTGATTTATTAACTTAATCTATTCGATTTTATTAGTTCGATTAATAATTTAGGTATATTTAAACTGTGCAGTATTGTAGGAACAACATTGTTCCGTGTATTACTTGGCTATTCAGGCTATGCAGCATTTTGACATAAAGCCCCAGGCAATATATGAGCCCTTTTGGTTAATTTATATAGATAATGTTGCAGTGATTATACATCTTGGGGAACATATCAGGTATAATGATTCTTCACTTCATCTTTAGTTTTGTTTATGTGGTTTACATTGGTAATTAGAGAAGTCTTAACTGGATAAATCCAATATTCATCAGGATAAGTGCATTGACAGTAAGGAAATAAATGACTAAGATGGAAACACCAAACCAATATTTATTCTGTTCTAAATATGGAACAACAAAAGCAACAAAACAAAATCATGCACGTTTTGCTAGGCTTGTTTTTAGTTGAAATGGGCTATCTATGCATACTATTATTTTTGACATGGATAGCTCATAAGCGGGTTTTAAGGCCTTACGATTGCTGAGAAAGTATATTAAAACAAGCATTGATCAAGAAGTTGACAATTATGTATCTCGTTTAATTTTCCAAAAGCCTCCTAGTTTACTGGTTAATGAATAAGATTGGTCATACACACATCAACTTTACTTATCTGGCATATAGCTGTATGTAGGTAGTGTAATGTTCGTTACACATGAGGAATAGTGCCAAGAACATTTGAAACTCATAGACCCAGGGAGTATGTGCATGTACCTTTAACAAATATCTGGGTATTTCATGGTTGAAATAAAATTAGCGTCAAAAGGTTCACATTTGTCGATCTCACTAACCCATGAGAACCGACAAAAGTGTATTTGCAGTTTAGCTGGGTGTAAATATGTAAGTAATACACTCGATCCTTAGTGATTTCACATACTAACAATTTAGATCTACAAACAAATAAAGATCCGACATCCTCAAAGCATCAAATCATGTGTCTATAATACATCTTATCTATTTATTTTACCTCATTTATATGTCATTTTTTCATTAGCATAATGGTACAATATTATTTTTGGTATGTTCCTCCAACATAAGGTAACCATAAATTTATTAAAACTTTGTTTTCAATCATTTTACAACTATTTTGCGAACAACTATTTGCAACAATGCCTAGCTGCAAAAATTCTGAACTCCAGCTTTTTCAATAAAGACTACATAAAAGCATGCCTAGCCAAACCATCTTATATCAAGTTCACACAATGCAAAGTTATTATGTGAACAGTATTCATAACTCTGACCACTGTTATGGCACTCATGCTTCCATTCATTAATGCGATGGTTGGCATACTTGGTGCCCTTGGTTTTTGGCCATTAGCAGTATACTTTCTTGTGGCAATGCACACAGCGCAAACAAATTCTAAGTAGTGGAATATCAGGTGGTTCTTTTTGCAATCCCTAAGCTTTGTTTGCTACTTGTTTCCATCATTGCATCATCGTTGACATTGGTCAACATCTAAGGAGTGCAAAACTCTTCAAGATGGAAGTGTAGGTGAGGTTTTCAGATATGATGTTGGAAATATTTGAATTATGTGTTGGTGTACAAACACTACATGATGCTACTTGATTTATATGTTGTTATGTTATGTGTTTACCAAGCAACCTGGTTGTATCTGTTGTGTATTATTGTAGTCTAATAGATTATGTTAACGTGAGAAATTCCATTATCTCCCCACTGAACATGCAATCTGACATCATAATGACTAAAAAAATTATGTATAAATTAGCAAGCATAGGTATAAACAAAGTGTCTCTGAGATTTTAGCATAAATTGAAGCACATTACAGACATTATCAACCAACAAGCAATTGGATTCACGTTGGAGAAGTATAAATAAGACTTAATATGAACTTCTGATACCTAATTGTAAATTCAAGTTATGTAGGAATTTAACTTACGATTGTATTGGATTCTTTCAGAATCGCGGCTACGGAACGGACACCAAAGGCACTATTGCATGTAAGTTTATATGCACCCAAAAACATGCATGCTATTAGTGGCATTTTTGTATGTTCAAGCTAGAAGTTTCATATCTACAAACAAAACATACGGTTTAAAGACACTAAATACTCGATTAGATTAAAATTATGCACACACGCACTCTGTCTTCTCTGATGTATTTCTATATTTTAGTTTTCTACTGCAAACGATTATGCAATGATTGAGGAACTTGAGCGGAAAGCTTTTGAGAAAGTGTTCACAAAAATGTTGGTATGTGAATTTTTTAAATTTTTTTACTATGATTTCATATGTTATGCTTACAGAAAAGGAAAATCATTTCGGCTAAAAAAATCATAATGTAAAATGAATAAATACTTGATATTTTTAGCTTTTCAATGTATTTTGCAGTCTATAGGTTTTCCTTGCGTTGGTTATGTCTAATCGATGTTGTCATATTTATGCATAGGATTAGGTAAAGTTTATCGGTTAAATTTTTTTTGTTAGCTTCTTCATGTTTTATCAGCAGTCTTTTTGTTTGAAAGGTCGAGTTTCTTAAAATTCATATCTTCAAATTTGCTTATTACTACATTTAAGGAAGAAAAATTATCGAGTTCCACTTTCAACTCAAATTGAATCAAAACGAAGCCAATAGAGTTTGGGTATATATATAATGCGGGGATACTTTGACTCAGGAATGTTGTGTAAATTCCACCCGCCGCACTCAATATAGGTTCATCCACAAGCATGTTTTAGGGTTCAGTTTGAAACTAAGTTTTACAAACTCGGTGTGAAACTCAGTTTCGAATACTTAGTTTTCAAACTTAGTTTCGAATACTGAGTTTTCAAACTCAGTTTCATACCAAGTTTCCAAAAACTCAGTTTGAGACTGAGTTGAATGTTTGTAATCTTAGTTTCAAACTAAACTGAGTTGTTGAATTTTTAAGAGATTTCTTATGCTTTTCAGGACAACTTTAATATTTACCCGTGCACACAACATCGGAATTAGCCATTTTTAACGGTTATAAATGAATTTTGTAACAGATATGCTGTGGAGACGTGTGCAAACCAACATAAATCATCTTTCTTTTACTATAAGCACTTCAAATGATTAATGTTTGAGCTGTAAAAGGGTGAAACCGATGAAAGATTTGGATATAGGATAGAGTTTGTGAGCAGTGATTAAACTAAATATACGAGAGAGGAAATTATGGTCCCACACAAATATAGATTTTAAATTTATGGATTCTCAAATCTTTTATTTATTTAATTGTAATTAAAAGTGGTTGTATTGTATTAATTAAAACGAACACATTTGATTAAATGTGGATTTAATGCTCTAATGTCGGTAACATTAAAAAACAATAAAGGTTTTGACATTAGGCATGATTTCTGCCTCAACATATTATTACACGTAGACACACAATTACTAAAAAAAGAACTTATGAAATGGAATAGTAACATTGTTTAACTATTGAAAAACTAAAGTATTTTGGGAAATGAGTTCAATCAGCAATACTAAATCAAAACAAACAAAATAGCGCACCAAATAAATTTAATTAATGAAAGTTTGTTAGCAATTGAAGGGTATATTTTGGGAAGTTATTAATGGAAGTTTATTAGCAATTGAAGTAAATACTAATTGCCTGGAATATCAAAACAAAAGCAGATAAGAATTAGCAATTCCTTTATTTTTAGCTCTTCTATCCTTGATGCTTCTATTTCAGTATTACTGCAATTTACAGATTTTTTTTTTACAAAAAAGGTAATGGGGTTTCTGACATAAATTAACAGTGTTTCATCTTCTAAAAATAACTGAATACATTTTATAGAAAAGATCAGTACTAAAACAACATCATTAAATGAATTATAGCATTACAAGGGACATTGCAACAGCTAAAGACACACAGATATGTAAAACCAACATTTGCTTCATTCCCCATTTCTCAACTATTTGCTTTTTGCAAAATATAAACATAATAGTCTGTTAAGTATGACAAAGTTAATATGGTCCCATGAGTCTGTTTGGTTGGTATGAATATCTTTGTACTCTTCTACTACATCTAATCAGTCCTGTCAAAATAGACATAAGATGCATGCATTGATGTCTGTGTATTATTACTATGTATATCCCATGAGTATGCTTTGGAGTATGTAATGATTCTTGAATTATCAACTATGTAGTAATAGTATGCATAAACTTTGCTTAATTTAGTGCATGAACTTTACTATAGCGTGACTTGCTACTTAAGTTTGTGATGTTATTGATTGTATGAATGTGAACTTTGCTACCTCAGCATATATTATGTATACTTTAGTGTATGGTTACTAAAAGTGATAATTAAGTACTTCACCCATAAAAGTAAAGAAATTAGTTGTATTCTTGAGACCATATTAATTTTCTCCTCGTTTTCTGACATGTAAAAAAGCAAGCATTGAAGAAATATAAAAAAAGGTTACAGTTTGTTCCTTTTGCACATTATAAATAACATCAATTGAGAGCAAATTTTCCTAATATTTTTGTAGTCTAACAAAACCAACCATAACAAAAAGATACTTATAGTTCTAGGAACCAACTAAACTTATTTTATCATATTGGTTCTATATTTATTCTTTTTATACTTCGCATTTTGTTTGCTGCACCATGGATTTGGATATTAGGTTCTTTTGTATGAAATTTGAAAACCATTATGCTTAAAATTTAGCATAACATCTTCCATATATTAACAATTGTTGTAGTACAGGCATATAATATCATCCATCGACAACTCTAGCCTTTTCGGTGCAACCTCGATGAGGGTTTAACATTTTCATGTGAATTTGGGATAGCAACATGGAAAATTTGCCTGAGCTCAAGCTTTTCATTGAGGTATATTTCTTATATTTGTCTTGATCTTCTCATACATTGATCATAAAAATTTAATGAATTTATTTTTATGCATCGCTTTAACTAACATGTAATTACACAATTGACGTGAATAAATTTGAAATTTTGATCAGTATTGTTTGGAATTGAAGGACGAAACTTTTTAATAGTACACAGCATCTTCTGATTCAATGATCTAGTATTGTCCACATGAGATTTCCGATTTTACAAATTATGAATACTGAAATTTTACATGTAGATCAAGAGTTAAGCGGCATTGTTAGTTCCTTTAGGTCTAAAAGCTATTTCACCTTCGTCTGTATGTTTTTTTAACAGTTTGGTTGTATATTACTGGGTTTTACCTTATTACATGCATAATACTGGGTTTTACCTTATCACATGCATAATAAATACGTTCAGTTTGTTTTGAATTTTACTATAGACTTTGCTTTTTAGTTTATGATTCAGTCACTCACATGCAGTAAGAGGGTACATATACTAGATTTATAGTTCGACAATCTGTGATTGGATTTGTACAAGTGAAACCAAAAATTTTGCTATGACTTTCGTGATCATCAAAGTTATGACTTATTTGTTACTGTACTTGCCTTTTAGAGTAGCCATAAGTTGCTAAGTGCACTTTGCAATTTAAATCTCCAATTTTTGGCTTGGTTTGAAGGCATATAATAATTGGTTAGTTTTAACATCAAATGTTGTTTGAAGGAGCACCTTTCAATGATACTTTCATGAATTTTCAATTTGGTCAGTCTACTTATTCTCCTCTCTTACTAAAGAATCATTAATTAATTTCATTATTCCCATTACTTCGCTATATAGGTACGCAAAAAAGTACTTTGCTATATGGAAGGTTACTAGTTAAAATTGCTAATAATATGTATGTTTTTATGCATTTAAATATGCATGCTATCATGAAGATATTTTGTATTGTCATGGATTCGATCTTGTTTTGACTGCAAATATATATTTAATTGGGGTGTGCAGAAAATCACTAACCGCACAAAGAAGGTATAGTCGGAATTTTATGAAATCCGATAATTTTATAAAATTAATTAAGTTTTATAAAAATTTGACAAAGTTATTTTTTTATAGTTTACAAAAAATTAACCGATTTTACTAAAAATAACCATGTTAAGCAAAGTTTATAAAAATTAACCAAGTTTTAATTTTTTTAACTAAGTTAACAATGTTCTATAAAGAAACAACTAAGTTTATAAAAAATAATTAAGTTTTATAAAAATGTTGACAAAAGTTTATACAAATTAACTAATCTATAAAATTTAACCAAATCAACCAAGTTTATGAAATTTAACCAATCAACTAAGTTTACAAAAATTAATTGAATTTATAAAAATTAACCTAATTTATAAAAAATTAATTTTTATAGAAGTTGAATAAGTTTTATAAAAATTTAATAAGTTTATAAACATAACTAAGTCTATACAAATTAATTGTTTAAAAAAATAACTAAATTTATAAAACTATCTAAGTTAATAAAAAATGACAAAGTTTATAAAAATAACTAAGTTTGGAAAAAAAAACCTAAGTTTATAAAAATAACCAAGTTAATAAATTTAACTAATTGTTATAAAAGTTAACTAAATTAACAAATTTCTTAAAATTAAGTTCGTACATAAAATTTAATCGTATTAGTAACGGTAAAAATAATAATAGTTGTTTAAAACACTACAAGAAAATGTTCTATTAATAGCAAACACGGATAGCATGGAAACATGACTTGCTGTAGCTGGGTAGTTAGTGGTCATTTAGGTTAAAAGATGGCTCGTGTTCACGCTATTATTAACAAAAAGGAAAAATTGGTGGTACAATTTACTCATCCCTCCTTCATGCCGCCGAGAATCCCTCTTCTCATCTAAAACTTCTAAATCCGAAATTACTAAGCTACGAACTTCACAAATCGCTCCTACTTGAAAATCCACAATCTTCACAATCGTTCTTCTCTTGTCCTACCTGCCAAAGCTCGATTACTCCACCTCGCTTAAGCTCGTTTCCTCCATCTTGCTGAAGCTTGATTCCTCCACCTTGCTGAAGCGCGATTTGTCAACTTTGCTGAAGCATTGAGTAGTACCAAACTCATTTCAACTTCTGCTTTTTTTATGGAGCGTTGAGTTCCTTTTAGTGTGTTAGCCCTTAGTAGACAAAACTGAACTCACGTATTATGTACCATATTATTAAATACACACTTTGCATTTATATTGTTGGTGTCGAAGGAGATAAGATTGCTAAGAGTTATTCCAGCAATTTTTCCTTTTTGGATAACTTTAAGAAGAATGTTCAATTAAGACTTGGTTTTGATTTAGTGAAGTTACAGTATAAACTTGCGATTAAAGTGTTTTTTTTGGATAATTTTCAGAAGAATTTGCCATTAAGACCAAGTCTGAAATAATGCTACAGTGCACACTCATGATTCCTCAACTTCACTGAAGCATTCGCTGAAGAATGTTTTTATTATTTGCATTTGCTTCTTCGGTGTGGCTTCCATATTTTAGATGGTAGAAATGAAAAATTAAAGTTTACTTTTTTTGGCGAGTTAGAAAGAGTGAATGCAGATAGGCGTTTATAGTTTATGTTTGTTAAGGTATATTTATCAGGATTTTCATAATTACCATTTCAAATTGAACACATTTCACTATAATAGTAAAGTAAAGCTTGATCAACATTTAGATTGTTTTTCGGTATGTACAAATCTAGATCATATTAGTTGTGATGATTGAGTTGTTGTATGAAGCATGATATTTGAAATATGGTATAACTTCGGCTATTTTGCTTCCCAGTATGAGGTATGTACAAAAAAAGTTGAACTCGAGCATGAGAAGTTGTATGATGCTTCCCATCACCACATGCTTTTGCTTTGTCTCTTTCATTAGTTAGCCTGTTCTTTACTGCCCTTCTAAAAGCAAAATGCCTACATGCCTCACAGTTCAGTTTTAACCGAGGCAAACATGCCTCAGTTAGAACTGACGAAAATATGCCTCAGTTAAAACTGAGGCGTGCATGCCTCAATTAAAACTGAGGCGTGTTGCCTGTTCTTTAATGCACTTGGCATACATGGCTCTATTCAGTTTTAGCTGAGGCAACATGCCTCCGTTTTTATGCGTTTAAAGGGTTGATGTACAGGGTTTGTTGTCCCATAGCTAGTATTATGCACAACTTACTGATCGTCAAATCATCGTCGAACTAGTTCACCAGTTAATGTTTAGTTTGTCCATTGATTCTTGTTCATTGCTTGGTGACAACTGCAGTGTACTGATTTTACATAGATTAGTAGTGTAATTTAGTTTAGTTCGCCAGTTAAGTTTAGTTTGCACATAGATTAGTGGTGTAGTTTTTCATACTATAACAACTTCCTCAGAGATACCTAAACTTGCTTTACTTTTATGCAGAGACATGGAGGGCTATCATATTTTAGTGCCTTATTTGGATTCGTTAACAAGCGCACTTGATAGGTGCACCACTGTTGATAGGTAGCCAAAAGGAGTTTGATAATGACCTTTTCATTTAAAATAAATCTTTTACTTGTGTCCCTATTCTTAATTTCTTATTTGATGTTTAAATGTTGCAGGCAGAAGTTAGTTTTCTAGGACAACTTAGGCTCCAAATTTAGTGAAGTAAGTTGGTTATTGCTGTGAGGATGATCAAGGCTTCTTGTATATGAGTTCATGTGCAGAGGAAGTCTCGAGCATCATATATTCCGAAGTAAGCAGTTCAAGCAGTTATGTTTTTGTAACGTATAAATTGTCTGTAGCTTATCAGTTTATTTTATCATGCTGCATAATACTCGCTAAATAATCATTTAGTCTACTTTTGAGAAGTTTCTACACCAGACTTGTTATGTATGCACCTTTGAACCGTTACATTCTGACCAATTCGTGTTGGTCTTGTTTATTTAAATTCAATATTATCTCGCTTTTATCATGTTACAAAGCTAATTGAACTAGTAAACTGTATTAATACCATGCAGGTAGTGGCAACAGCTATGTATATTTCGTAAGATCACTATTTGATTCCTGAATCATATCTAACACGTATTTAATCCAACCGACTGTTAGGGAGGTTTGTTTACCATCACTGGTCAAAATCAATTTTTTTGAAGCCAAAAAAACGTGGATCTGGTCTCATCGCGGTTTTTCTAAAAACGTGGATCTTGTCTCATCGCGGTTTCCCTAAACTTCCTCCTTTTACTTCGCGCATCAAAGATTCCAAATTCAAATCTATATGATTTTCAAATTCTAAATTTCAATTTCAAATCGACAATTTTGAATGCTTTGATTAATATTTAAATTTGAAATTCATATTTTCAGATTCAAATCTTAATTTATTCTTTTCCAACATGTTATCACTTAATGTTTAAATAATATTAACAAAAATTTTAAATGTATATTTTTTATCAAAGTTATACAATTGAACGATCGGTTTCTCTACCGTTGTGCGGTTATACTAGTTATTTGTCAAACACAGAAACAACTGCCCCATTGACTTGGGCAACTAGAATGAAGATTGCACTTGGTGCTGCCGAAGGACTTGCTTTCTTACATAATGCAGAAATACCTGTTATCTATCGTGACTTTAAGACATCAAATATCTTACTGGATTCAGTTAATATTAGTTTGCTTATGTTAAATCTTTCTCTGCATTTAAGTTTAAATAGAAGCCAACAGCAATCAATAAGATTATAAACTATTCCTCAACAGGATTACACAGCCAAGCTCTCTGATTTTGGACTGGCAAAAGCTGGCCCTGAAGGCGATGACACACATGTATCAACCTGAGTCATGGGCATATGGATATGCTGCACCAGAATATGTAAAGACTAGTATGCCCGTTGTCGACACTCTAAGCATAGTTTTTTTATATCTATGAGATGAGAGTTAATATATTTATATGTTGCAAACCCAAATAGGTCATTTGACTGCTAAGAGTGATGTGTATAGCTTTGGAGTAGTACTTCTTGAACTATTAACGAGACGTCGCTCTGTCAACAGAACTCGTCCACTCAAAGAACAAAGTCTTGTCGATCAATTCTATTTCATCCTTAGTCTTTCCAGTTTCAAAGTACAATATTTTTGATATATTACAACAATCAACTTGAGTATTCCACTTTTTCTGGGATATGTATGAATTTCAATATGATTTAATTTCGAATTTAGTGTTCCACTTTTTATTTCTTTTGAAATTTAATGTCATTAGTGTTCCACTAAAATAAAAACTCTAGTCTGACATCCAAATTTGTACATGCAGCATAGCCTGTCATTTGAGTTTCAATCATATTATGTTGTATAAAATGCAATACTAAGGCTAAAGGTTTTTTGTTCGTATAACTAGAACCAACCGTTATGTGCCTAAATATCAACCATCATGTGCCTAAATATCAATTATATGCCTAAATATCAGTCTGTCCATTGCAACTGAATTCTAATGTATAAAATTGTTCAATAAAAATCTAGTTTTTATTGCAGATTCAAGCAGTATGGTTTATGGGAAAGATGTACGGATTTATATCCTCACAACAATGTAGTTTGCAGCGTCGGGGAAATTGGCTAAAAAAGATTGGTTCTTAAGTTAAATTAACTGAGTTAAATAAGTTTATAAAAAAACGAACTTTTGACAAAATCTTTAAGTTTTATAGAAATTAACTAAGTTTATAAAAATTAACCAAGTTCATATAAGTGAACTAAGTTAATCAAGTTATATAAAAGTTAAATAAGTTCATAAAATAATCTATGCTTTATAAAAAATTAACTAAGTTAACTTACTTTCTAAAAATTTACTAAGTTCCATAAATATTTAACAAAGTTTTCAAAAATGAACAAGTTTTATAAAAATTAAATAACTTCATAAAAGTAAAGTACAGTGTAAATAATAATAGTAGTAATACTACTGGTAATACTAATAATTTGATTTTTAAACAAGGCTTGTTAGCTTTTACTTATGTTATTGTTTTAGAATTTTTTCTTATAAGACATGGACGATTACAGAGGGCGAGCTCAATGGTAATGACATTTTTCTACTTTGACAATTTTTTTTAGAATTCTTATGGTGTATCGTGTATATCTAAAGCATTTCATACGAAATATATGTAAAACTATTAATTGTACAATCGTGCAAAGGAGGTGCTATTGAAATTTCATAAATTCGATAAGTCCATAAAAATTTAATCAAGTTTTACAGAAATTTAACTAAGTTTTGTAGAAATTTAACCTAATTATAAAAATTAACTAAAGTTTATAAAAGTTAACTAAGTTTTATAAAATTTAACAAGTTTTATAAAAATAACCGAATCTATAAAAATTAATTGAGTTTTTTTTTTAAAATAACTAAGTTTGTAAAAATAACTAGGTTAATAACTAAGTTTGTAAAAATCCAACCGTTTTGTGTACACACACGTATATAAAAACCTGTGTATAAAATATGTGTGATATAATATGTGCTTGCGAAAGATTGAGTTATTCCAAGTATTTTATCACACATATCGTGCGTGCGTGTGCGCGTGCTTATTCTGTTTCAGAAAATTGTGTGTAAACATTGATGCTAACTGATTAGCATGCACAGTCTATGTTGTGAAAGCACATTAAGCAAAAATTACTACTCATTGCTTACTTTTTATTAAGATTGTTATTCCATTAGACGAAAAGCATTTGAACATTGTTTTCACCACAACTTAAGTCGCGATAGCTGCAAAAGGGAGGAAAATGCCTAATTTTTCCACCAAATGTATGGTGGATATCCATGACATCAAAGACAAGCAAATCACAAGAAACAAAAGAAATCCAAAAAATAATTATATGATCCCATCATTGGAGATTTTTTTGTTTGTTTGACCCGACAGACATATTTATCACATTCTTATTGTTTGCAATTATTGACGAAATCATCCTTCAAAACTTAAGCATGGATATTATCCTTTTAATCATATTATAATAGCGTTGCAACATAAAACGAAAACTTATACAGTGGTTAATTGTTTTGTTGTTAAACGATGCTTAAACATGGTGACAGCTTTGTTGCTTGCCTTCCACCTAATAAAATATAGCTTAAACTTATATTATCCCTTGTGTTACTCTGTTCATAGAAAATCGTAAGTTTATTTCCTGTGCATCCAGCATGTTGAGATATTTGAATTTTCATGCAGAATGTTAATGTGCCACCCATATTCTCTGCATTTTCTTTTATAAAAATTATATACACACACGTGTGTGCGCACACACGCACACACATAGTATAAAATAGATAATAGCCTAATACCATTGGGGAAACAAAATTTCCTCCTCCTAACTGGCATTCATGGAAAAATATGAGTAAAATCTTATTTAGTTTACCGGCGAAGTGTAGAAATATATCATTTATATGAAATTCAAATATTCAAAGTTGGAAATAAATTGCATAATTTTTAAATTTCAGATATGTAAGTTGATTATTTGATTTATCTACATTAACGTGGTTGGTTAAGTTGCAACATAAGTTAAGTATTTACTAGGTTTAAAGATATTGATGTTTTCAATGTTTGAAAACTCTAATTATCTTAATAATCAATATCATATTTGCTTGTTGATGGGTAAGTAACATAAATCTTGCTACGGGATACTCTAGCATTACTTACTGGTAGAATGGAAAAAAATATTGCGCATAAATGAATTGAATCGGTTTGATGCTCCAGCTAGGGAAATTGATAAATCTCATGGCTCAGTCAGAGCTGTGACATGGCTTCACAAGGACCATACAATTTTAAGTTCATGTACTGATATGGGAGGTGTGAGGTATATATTTATGTTATTCCATTTTCTTTTTTAGTTCTTGCACTTGATTTCTTTTTTTGATCTATCGATAAATCTCATGGCTCAGTCAGAGCTGTGACATGGGAGGTGTGCATTTTCTTTTCTCTTCCATTTCTTGCACAACTATGACTAACTGAACCTTCCTGATATTTCAGTCATAAAAAAGTAAAACATATCTTATTAGTGTATCTGTTAAACTTTGTTACTATATTAAGCATTTATTTTTGGTTGTAAAAGTACATTTTGTCAACCCGCGATAGGGTACACCGGCCTGTAGCGCTTAGTTGACTAGTTTAATTGGCTATCAATCTTATTAACAAATAATAATAATAAAGTATCAATTTTATGGTAGGGTAGATGTAAGGTAATCATCAACATAAACATGTTACATAGGCGTCACATTTGGTCCTAGTTCCTTTTTCTTCATGTAGCAATCAACACACACGCATGTTACCGAGTCTAATTTTTTTTTTTTTTTTACAGTTTAGCCGTTTGTTGCTCGCTAATGTAGTGTCTATATGGCTGTATTTTATCATTGAAAACATGTACATGATATCTTCAAATATCGGAGAAGTGCCTTCCAGGCAAGTTTGCAGAGAAGTACATTCCAGGCAAGTTTGCTCCAGCAAGCCTGCACAAGACAAGCTTGCACTAGGCAAACTTCGGCAAGCTTGTTGGTGCAAGCTTTTTAGTATGCATTAATGTATTATCATGCTTGCATTAATGTATTGTCTATCGGCGTTCATACATCTTTTGTTTTTAGTATGTATCATTTTCGTTAGTTACAGTTATATGTATTGTTACTTTTTGTCACAAACATTTATATGCTTAATGCTCCGTGTATGAAATATTATGAATATATATTTTGTGGTTTGGTTTATGACTTCATTTGATTACGTACATTATAATGTGATAAATGTGGTTTTTTGAATTGTTATAATATATTAGTTGAAATAAGTTTAGTAGAACTGAAAATTGTAAGCTTGAATGTATATGGCAATAAAAAAATGCAATGGAAAATTTTATAGAGTTTTAACTATGCTACGAAAAGAAAAATTGTTATAGCTTTCATATACTATAGCATTATGCTAGTGCAATACAAAATATTCTGCAATGATTAAACGGTTTTCTTAGCAAAAACAATGCTATAATATATAGTATTGAATTTTCTATAGCGTTTTAATGCGTAATAAAAGATTGACATAATGTTTCCACGGCGTTTTTAGATGCTATAATAACATGATATATCAACATATTATAGCAATTAAATGATGTCATAATTGTTAGTATCATAAAACACAACTCTGTGTACAAGTTTTATAGCAAGCTTCAAAACGCTATAGAAAAGTAGTTGTACCGATATGTTTAGTCTAAGATGGCAACAAAAACGCCGTTAAAAGTTCGTTTTTCTGCAATTTTGAAACGCTATTGTACCTATCGGACTTATTATGACCTGTTGATCTATGACGTTTATAGAAATGCCATAGAAGGATTTAATAGCGGTTTTTAAACGCTATAAAAAGGTCTGTTTGTTGTAGTGGGAAATAAAATATACATGAATACGTCTTGAAGATATCTAGCTCGTCTTCTGAAGCTCCAAAGTATCCAAGCTAAATCTGGAAAACATGCTCGGGCTGACCCGAGCATTATAAGAAAATAACGCCTGGACCAGTCTGGTAAACCAGCATGAGAAACATGCATTATATGGACTTTATTGTTATGAAAACTTTTTCAAAATAAAGGTATCTTGTAATACCATGCCGCACATAAACACGGACAAATTTTTACTTACGATAGCCAAACCATTTCAAATAGAAAATCCAGTGGTTTTATAATAACGTTTAGGGTTTAAAATAAATATATAAAATAGCTGGAATGTTTGTATCTTATGTTTCAGCATAGTTGGGCACAACTAAGTCCGCACGACGCTTATTGGAGAATGGATTTCATACAATAACAATGCTGCCGGGGTATCGTCTGCCACAATACACCTCTAAAAAAAAATACATCGAGGGCCTCACATGGACCCCCCGAAAATTAGGACCGGCCTACCCCTTATTAGATATGTCCGAATATGTCATCATCCTGATTTCTCAGCAACCTTTCCTGAGAGCTCTCATGCACATACCAAATCTATAAATAGTGATCTAGAAGGGTGATGCTCATACCTTAATGGGTGCGACCTACATAGCCCTGAAGCATATCCTCTGTTATAGTCATCCTCGATTGTGAGGGTCGAGACTACGTTTTACCGTTTTAGCAAACCCCATTTGCAATGCTAACACTACCCTCTAGGCAACAATGCAATGCTAGCATTTATCCACACAGGTTGTTCAGTTATGAACAAATCGAATGCACTATTTCTACAGCATTCTTTGGATTAGTAGCAAGTATCCCTTGCACTTCATATAGCTAGTTAATTATAACGTGAGATTTGGGTTATGGGATTTTTGAGACCTGCTTATTTCCTTAAAAAGAAGTACTAAATGATTTTAATGGTTTTATATTCATAGACATATTTTTATTTTGAAATATACTGCCTAAGTACTGAAAAGGTAAGACTCGAGGTTTTTATTCACCAAACATATATTGTTCTGACTCCCTACTTATTACAACACAGGTTAAAGGACATTGATGGTGAAGATGGCCCTTAGAAACGGAGGTGGTTTTCTCTTGGTAGTATTTATCATTTTCACTTACTTTTATGTGTACCCATGTATCTAGACTATTGTTATAACAAATATATGATAGATTTGATGGTACTTTGTATTTTGACATATTTATGATTTTGAAATAAATGGGAACACTTTGATATTATATTTTGTTCCATCCGCTATGAGTTTTGAAAGTTTAGTTATGGCTCTATATTATTATTTTCTTAGTTCTACCAACAGCTTACCTTAGAATGGATCAAAGTTTCGATAGGCCTTTTCTGGATCGAAATTTAGGTCTGTTCTGGGGTGGGTTGTTGCATTTGGTATCAGAGCCTAGTTTATCCGATCAACGTGGAAACATATACGTATTAGAGGCGTATTTGTTATTTTTGAAAGGGGTTTTTCAAATATCTTAATATATATATGCATTTATTATTGAATTTATGTCTAACTCTATAGATTCCAACTATAAAAATAGCTGCGACCATATTCTAATGGATGGGCGAGGTGACTATGAGTTGGAAGAATAAATAGAGGTAATTCCTAGTCCTATTTGATTACCCATGGAGCGGAGATCATATCTTTAGGAGTGAACTATGGAGAGCAAGACCTCAACTTATGAAAGCACCCTAGAAGCTGGATAGTAATTGACTCCTTGATAAGACCTAGTCTTCCTTATCATTATAGACCCTATAAACATATTTAATAATAGGGTTAACTGTAGATGGAAAGGTTAATAGGTAATAAATTGAATAAATTAATGACCCACTCAGATAATTATAGGAAAGAGAAGGAGTAAATATGTAGGAATTGAATAGGGAATAAATGGCCTTAAAGAAACATCCGTTAGGTTGACAACTAATTAATACAGACAAATTAACATTCATGGAGGTAACAAATGAAGGTGTTAGGTAATAATATAATATAGAATTAAGGAAAGGCATAAACTTCCGTAAGAAGGAATACATTTATCACCACAAGGAGGAAATTAGATTTTTAAAAGATAGAGTCGAAAGGTTTAAAAGGAAGAATAAATTTGGATCCTACCAACGTTTCTTTTAAAACCCCTTGAAACTTTTGAAATGCCTTTTAAAAGATTTTAAAATGGAAATCTTATGAGTTAGAAATTTTTGGTAAAAAGTGAACTTAGATGACTTTTAAATTATACCACCGTTTGTTTTGTGAAAAGTTTGAAAGTGGTTGTAAATTTAAAAAGGGTGGTGAAATATTTTGGTAGATGATTTTAATTTACAAATTTGGTGACTTGAGAAGTTTCAAAAAAAAGAAGTTTCCATTTATTAACTTCTCAATTTAAAATTTGTTGACTGAATTAGAAAAGCTTTCAACTTTCTATTCATTATTTTTATATTCTTCTACTTTTCTATGTTATATTTCCTACGCAATAAATTTGAAAGTTCTTTCCTCTATAACTTCTTAGATGCTGTATAGGTGGAAATAAAATCTATTTTGGAAATCTGAAAATAGAAGGTCTTTAATAAATTTCTTTGGATAAACTCCTTAAATGATTTGTAAAATTCTTTTCAAAAGATCTTTAAATGAAGAGCTTATAAGTTGGAAATTTTTAGAAATATAAATATGATTTTAGACAACTTTGGAAATATACCACCATTAGTTTTAGAAAAGTTTGGAAAGGTAATGCAATTTTTGAAAGCGGTGAATTTCTTTAAAGAAAAAATGGTGGATGGTTTTAATTGTAAATTAATGACTTAAAAAGTTTTCATTTGTTAAGTTTTTAATTTCATTAAAAAGATTTCAATTTTTGGTTCTTTGATTCTTCTATTTTTTTCATGTGATTTTCCTTGTTTATAAACCTAAAGGTTCTTTCTTTAGAACTCTTTTTAGGGCATATAAATAGAAATAACACCTATTTTCGAATAGATAAATAGAAAATAGAAAGAAAGGAATGTCTGATAGGATAGGTAGGAGGGACATTCCCATACAATGTAATGTAGAGAATAATGGATGGAATCTAGGTAATAATAGAATTGTGAATTCTAGTAGATGATATATTTAAACGAGTAATAGAATAAGATAGAAGTTATTTTTGTCTACTCCATATATTTTTCTATTGTATAAAGTTTCGAAAGGTATCTTTTACCACTGATTGGATTCAAATGATGATTGGTAAATATGTTAGATGTTTTTGTATAAAGAGAAGCATTTATGTAAAGATGAGAATTTTATGTGTTTTCCTAAATTGAATACAAAAGTTACCTGAGTAGTAATATTAGTGGATTTGATAAAGAAATGTGTTGCAAGAGATTTTAGGAGTTTTTGAGCAAAGTTACGAGATATATTCCGTTAAATAACATTATATTTTGAGTGATAAAGTAATAAATATTATTATATGCTTTAGAAGGAAATTACTGTTACTTTGAAAAGATAATTAAGGAAAATTTACTATTTTGCAAATGATAATTTTTGTAGCTAGAAAACTAGAGCAGCCGCCTTCCTCCTTTTGGATCCATCTCGCCGATTCCAGCCTTTCTGGCCGCCTTCGCCGCCAGTTTTCACCTGTTACCCTCCTTTTCGCCTCGTGCTGTCGTTCCCAGCTACTGCTATGTCGCTTTCCAGCCCTTCCAACCACCAGACCTCCCCTTCTCCTGAGCCATCTCCTCACCTGACAGACCCTTCTCTAGGCTTCCCCCGATTTCTCCTCCTAATCCCAATGATGACAATAACGATGGTTTCATTCAGGTACAATCTCATAAATGGAAACGTCAATCTAAGATTTTGCACCAACCTCGACCACTCAACCCCAACTCCCATGATATTTAGAATAAGAATCTAAGACCACCCTCTCATCGAAGCGTAGTCATAATTATGTCTACAATAATAGCAATATCGATCGCCCCAATCAATCTAATAACAGATCTGAAGCCAATAGGTGGAACTTCTCCACTACGTCTAGCCGCGCATGGAATGAAGTTATCAAGGGTAATAATATTCTAGCCTCTATTCCGTTAAAGTTCTATCACCCCCGTGAATTTAGTTTCATGCAACGTGCTAAAATGTCTACTGAGGTTGTTCAAAGTGCTAGAAAACAATGAGATAATGCTATTGTGGTTTATATGGTTGGTCCTAAGCCATACTATCCATATTTCAAAGACTATATTATTAGAGTATGGGAACCAGAAGAAGAGTTCTCAATTTATTCTAAAGAAAATGGTTTTTATATCATTAAATTTAACAAAAAGCAATGTGATAAAATATTGGAAGGAGGTCCATATTATTATAATAAAAAGTTGATGATGATGAAGAGGTGGTCTCTTGAAATGCAGCTCAACAAAGAACTTCTTCATTCTATTTCGATTTGGGTTCGATTCCTTAACTTACCTCTTGATTATTGGATGGAAGAGGGGATTAGTTGTATTGCCTCAGTGCTCGGTTCCTCCATCAAATTGGATAAATTTACAGAAGGTATTTAAAAATTACATATGGTAGAGTATTAATTGAAATTAATAACTCTTTTAAGTTTCTGAATAAAATCCCTATTCTCTTTGAAAAAAACGCAATTATTTAGTAAGAAGTAACGTATGAATGGAAACCTTCTATTTGCTCGAATTGCTCAGGTTTTGGCCATGCTGAAAATCATTGTCAATTTAATAAGGTTTAGGTTCCTAAAGCAACTCTTCAGAAAACACCTACATACAATACTGAGATAACAATATATGATAATATCGATAACAATTTAATAATCAACTCTAATAGCATGGAGGCTCAACCGAAAGCAGTCAATCCAGAACAGGTAGACATCCATATCAATAGTACTAAAGCCGACTCTATCAACTTTTCAAAAGAAAAAATTACTTATCAATCCCAAAATGTCCAACCGAATATACTTAATTCGACTATTAATACAAATCAGCATAACAATTCAACGTCTAAAGAAACAAAAATGGAAATACAATCAACAAGCAATGATACAAAGGAAGATAACAATGTCTCTGTTGAGATGTCAGATGCGCCTTTGGATTCATCCCCGAGTCTTGTAAATGCTGATCAGAAAACTGAACCCCTTAATAACTCTAGACCATGTTCTACCCGGAAAACAAGAACAGAGGAAGTTCCTTTCGAGTTTAAAGCCATAGCTTCCTCTGATATTATCGAGAACCCTACATGGGCCAGTACAGCTAATCAATTAAAAGGTAAAAATAAAAAGACAAAAAAAACTAAGATAACAGGGACAACTACTTCGCCTGAAGGTAGTAGCAGCCCTGAAAATAGCCTATAGATGGAGTTCCTCTTTTGGAAGATCAGGGGTATGAATGCCCCTGCTAAATAGTTGGAAGTTTTGCAAATTTCGAGTAGTAACAGATTCTCCTTTTTTGGCATTATTGAAAACAAATTATCTTTAGATAATATTAATAAATTTATGTCTAGAATCAACAAAAATTGGAAATATTCTCATAATATATCAACTGGACAGAATAGTCGAATTTTAATCATATAGGACTCGTATTAATGGTCGAATATCATTTACGCTCTAACAGCCAATATATTTCTTGCATTTTACATAATGTAAGTGGTATTAGTTTTTTATGCACCATGATCTATGCTTTCAATGAAGAAACGAAGCGTGTAGAGTTATGAAAGTATATTACAGATCAATCTAAAAGTGTATATCTCCCTTGGATTGTGGCGGGTGATTTCAATGCTATTTTATCTCCTAATGATAGAATGACTAATGGTCTTTTTAACTCGATGGGCGATCCAGTTTTTATAGACTGTATTGCCTATTCTACACTGGTGGAGCCAAATTTCACAGGTAACTGTTATATGTGGAGGGGAGGTCAATTTTTTTTTATACACAATAAAATTGATCGTGTTTTTGTCAACTCTTTATGGTTGGATAAATTTTTTTAGTTTGGAATTCATTTTGGAAGTCACTCTCTGACTGATCATACTCCCATCATTATCAATCTTCTGGTACATAATAAAAAGAGGATTCGAGTACCTTTCTGGTATAAAAACTCTTGGCTCCTTCAAATTGATTACTAGTCTTCCATCAATGATGTTCTGCTGCAAGAGTTCACCGGAAACCCACTTTATATACTCTTGTGCAAACTGAAGTCAGCCAAATCTGTATTGAAGGAATGGGGAAAAAAATAAAAGTAACCTATATACAGTGGTTGATAAATTAAAAAATGATACTAGTGAACTTTACAATCAGCTTGTTAGAGACCCTCTGAATGACAGTATAATGCAGCAGTACACTGCAAATTATGTGTAGTTACATTCTATTACGAGGCAAACCGCTGTTGATAATGAGCAAAGAATGAAAATAAACCGACTTACTAAAGGGGATAAACCTACTAAATTTTTCCCAGCAAAATCAATGTTCTTAATCCTAAACGAAGGAGTAATTTCATTCTCAATGATAATGGTACGTGGTCATCAACATCAGATAAACTTGCACATGAGGCTGTTAACTACTTTTCTGAATTATTCTTATCATCCCAGGCCACAAACCAATTTCCAGGAATTACATGCAAGAAAATTCTGTCTGCCAATGCTAGATGTAATTTATGCAAACCATTTCAGCTAGAGGAAATTAAAGCAGCCACATTCCATATTAATGACAACAACTACCCTGGACCAGACGGTATTAATTCAAAATTTTACAAAGTCCATTGGGAGAAAATTAAATATGATATCTGGAATGCTATAAATGGCATCCTCCAATCTAGGAAACTTATTAGAGAAATCAACCATACTTTTATTTGTCTACTTCCAAAAAAACCCGATGTAGTGAACATGACTGATTTTAGACCAATTTCTCTATGCAATGCCTCATATAAAAAATTTAACCAACCTTCTTTGTAATCGAATGAAAGATTACATGAATGATCTTATCTCATATAATCAGAATGCTTTCAGTCCTGGCAGACTGTTTACTGAGAATTCCCTACCAGCTTATGAAATGGTTAGAGGATTCAACATGAATAATTCTAGCAATTTATGCCAGAAAATTGATCTGAATAAAGCCTATGATAAAATAAGTAGAGAGTTTATTCATTACATGCTGATTTCTATGGGTTTCCCTCAAATATTTGCTGACCTTATTTATGAATGGATTTCTACTCCTTCGTTTTCAGTATTAATTGATGGCTCCCCATATGGATTCATTAACAGCTCAAGAGGGTTAAGACAATGTGACCCTCTCTCGCCATATTTATTTTCTATTGCTATGGAATTCCTGACTATCAGTTTTGATGTGGAATACTTAAAAGGTAATATTACTCCCATATACCAAACCGAGCCAATGATTACCCATTTGTTGTATGTGGATTATATTTTAATTTTGACTAAAGCTACCACTAAGAATGCTGAAAGCATACAACAAATTTTTCAGAATCCAAAACACTTATCTGTTCTAGATTTAATTGCCAACAAATCTTCTCTATTCTTTAGTAAAGGAGCAAAAAGCAAGCATCAAATTGCTAACACTCTAAAAATCAACATTGGAAATCTCCCTATTATGTATTTGGGCATCCTTTTATCTAACAACAAATTAAAAACAAGGGATTTTGGATGGTTAATAGAAAAAATTAATAAAAAATTCAATCATTGGAATAATAGATGCTCAATATTTGTGGAAGAACAGAACTAGTTAAATATGTAATTTTCCTAACGATTCAATTTTGGCTTCAATTCACACAATTCCCTGTGTCTATTATTCAGAAAATTAATTCCATTTGTACTAATTTTATATGGAAATCCAAAGCTCATAAAATGTGCTGGGATGATGTGTGTAAATCCAAAAAAGAGGGAGGGGGGTCTGGGCATTAGAAGAATTGATGAAGTTGCTAAAGCAGTTGCCATTAAACTATTATGGAACTACATTCACGGTGATTCTCTTTAGGTTAAGTGGATGCACAACAAATTCTGTAAGAATGCTAATTTTTGGACTGCAACAATGGACAATAATACATCATATACTTGGAAAACTCTGTTAAGGGCCAGACAATGGTGTAAAGGGATTATTGATGGGAAAATTGTAAATGGTGTGAACACAGACATTCGGTTTGACCCATGGCTTAATGGATCCTCACCGATTGACAAATTAGATGGAATTCCATGGCTGTGACTGGTGGTTGTAACAGAAAGCATCTAAGCTAATTTCTAGTAATGAATGGAAACAACATTTAGATTACATTCCTACACAACTTCATCATGCAGTTCACAAAATAACTATTCATAATTATATGGAACAAGACTTCTGGTTCTGGCTTCCTAATAAAAATGGTTAGTTCAGTATGAAGTCGGCATGGGAACAAATTAGATGCAAACATGCCGAATTTAATTGGACGAAAATAATTTAGGATAAAAACTGTGCTCCGAAGATGTCTATTTGTGCTGTCTTGGCAAAGTAAACAAATTAAACACTAAAGATAGAATTAGTAGATGGAATACTGGTATAGGTTAAACTTGTGGTCTTTGTTTAAATCAGTTTGAAGATAGGGCCACCTCCATTTTAATTGTAGCCGTTCGAGACGATTGCTGGAGGAAACTATGCATACACTAAATCTCAATCTCGGTAACAATTATGATATAAATCATATTTTGGAGATTATATGTCAAAGACAAAAGAGTAACTCATTAATTAATCAGGTTAGTAACATAGCATTTACTTCTCTGTTTTGGAATATATGGTGTGAAAGAAATAATTGAGTCTTCAAAAGCATTGAAATGCCTAATAATTTGAGATTTGGACTCTTAATTCAAGACCGCAAATTCTTAATCCATCTCAATTTGAACTTGAAGACGTTAAGTACAGATTCAAAACTTATCTTAGATGAACTTGACGTCGCCACTGATCCGAGAGCCAATCGCCATCCTCCTTGAACATGGCCCTGCCTCATCTTGCATTCTTTAGGTTAGATTTCCTTCTTGCTTCTTAAGATTTCTATCCTCCGCCATTAATGTCCAAACGAGTTTGGACTTGTTATCTGCTTTATTTTGGTAAAGTGATGTGTTTTCTTTCTCCCGTGGGTGGCTTCTCGAAGTTAAAAAGATTAGCGGTCTTCCCTTATTGTGTGTTTTACACGTGTCCTTTGGGTTGTATTGTAATGTTTTTTTGTGTTGTATTTTTTACCTTATTTACTGATCCATGTTTTTCATATGGATGGTTTTGAGTGTATCTTTAATTTGTTTACTCCTTCATCTATTTGACAATTTGGCTCAGGCTCTATCTTGTTGTACTGTCAATATATGGACATGATATGTACTCTTTTTTCTAGCAAGGCATCCATATAGGTTAGGGGAATTGCAAGGTTTTAATGAGCCATATCATGGAAGTATATGCGTTTTATTCTAGTATATAAAGTTCCATTTCCACAAAATTTTTTCTAACATATTATTTTGGAAAGGTAGTTTAATTTTGAATTTGTGTTAAAAACCCTATTTTCAAAAAGGAGTAAATCCTTATTTTAGTAAGCTATTGCAAGGAAAGTTTTTCATAAGTTCCTTTTTGAAAATCAAGAAAATTTTGAATGTCATAAATTAGAAAGTCTAACTTTTAAAGGAAAAAGTTTTGAAAAGGAATGTTTTAAAAAGGTGATTATTTTATTCCTATTTAGGAACAAAGGAATTTTAAATCTTTGATAAAGGTTTTTAAAGTTTACATTTTCAAAGATGGAGATATTGAATTTGATACTTCATGTTTTAATTATTGCAAGAAATGAGGTAATAAATGCTTATTTTTAAATAAGTTTATTTATATGAAGATATTTCATTTTGTATGCGAACGTTATGATTTTATAATTTTTAAGGAGTAGTTAAAGATCATGACCTAGGTAGGATAGACTAAGGTTTTTAGGATATGAATAAATTAGGAATAGAATGTACAAACTGATTTGAAAATTTGAAATCGATCCCAAACCTCTATTTGAAGAAGTTAGTAAAGTGTAAAGATATTCCAGATCTGTAATTGGGTTGTGAATTGGTTGCCCATAGAATATGAATTCCTATATTTTAATTTTGGTGCAGTTTGTAATATCCAAGTCTAAAAAAAGGTATAAAAACACATTATTTGAAGTAACAAGGAATAAACTAAAAAGGAAAGAGATGTGTAAAAGATGGATATTTTTGTCCATAGTCTACACTATCTATTTCAATAAAAGAAAAGAAATAATTCCTTATAATTTCAAACAAAGCAAAACTCTCACTTGTGGTTAATTTATGAGAAAGTATGACAGTACTTGGAAGGATAGCTTCGATAAATTAAAATATGAAAATGAGTATTCTGGTTGTAGAATTAGTATTTAGAGGTAGATAGCTTATAGCCATGCTTAATGACTATACACACACACACACACACACACACACACACACACACACACACAACATGGATTACGACTATATGCATATTAGTTAGTAATTAATGGAAGAGGATTTATGACATTAATTACTGATTTAACAGGCAATAATTTGCAATCAATGGGAGAAAAAACAATCCAATACATACTGATTAAGGAAACTTGATATGGTAGCTTCTAGATAAAATTTCTTTTAGAGTTCTTAAGTTGTAGTTGCTAGTTGTCTCCCTTAATTATTGAAAAATGGTATAATGTTGTGTTAGATATATCCCTATCTTATTCCTCTGTTGACTTTATGAATGAGATTTAAACCACTTCATACATAAATGTTGGAAAGCAAAGCAAATAAGAATTTTTTTAGGAACACTCAACTAGCAATAAACCATAGATAAGGATGGAAATAACGAGGAGATTAGGTTAACATCCTAAAATGGATAAATGTTTTAGTTCTAGAACTTTAAGAACTTTGGGAAACATAAGGAATTTAACTCACAGGTTGTCATCATTTTAGGAAAAGAAAAAAATTGTATAAGAATATGATTGGAATTTTCTATTGAACAAGGATTAAGGAAAAGGTGACAGAATTTTCTGTTGGAAGCAGTGAAACCGTAGCATCTCCAACACAGCTTCATGGAGTTGTGCCTTGCATCGCTAGTGATAGGGACCCGTAGTTTACTAACAAATTTTTGGAGGAGTTTTCCAGTAGCTTTAGGAACTAGCTTTAGGAACTTCGTTAAATCTAAGCATTGCTTACCAACTGAAGACCGATGGACAAATTGAAGGAATGGATGAGACGTTGGAGGATTTGTTGAGAGCTTGCATCGTGGACTTTGGAGAACCTTAGGTTTAGCTCTTACCCTTAGTAGAATTCACATAATATTGTAGTCATCAATAGATGATTGGTATGGCACCCTTGAAGCACTCTTTGGGAGGTCATGCATATCACCAAATTGTAAGTGGAAAACCACCGAAAAATTCTACTTGGACCAAATTTGAATTGCAAGAATTTAGAGTTAATTAGGAAGTATGTGAAGCTTTTAAGATTCAAATAGTTGGAAAAGTTAACACAAGATTTATCCGGTCTTTCCCAATGTTGGGGAAAGATTAGAAAATTCCTATGTTGGTTGGAGTCCATTAAGTTTTTCGCTATGCGTTTAAGGAAATACCTTCATAGCATATAAATTGTGGTAGAGCCTAATCAATAGGGAGATTCTATGACTGAGTCAATGGCATCTCATGCCACTACATGCATTGTAGTGCACGGAACTCGGAAGCTCCGCAATAAAGAATTAGGTTGGACTGAGTATAATGGGAAGAAAATCCGATGGGAAGCATAAGGAATTCTCATCCTAAGCCTTTCTCTGGTAAACTTTCTCTCAAAAATTAGAATTTTGGTTGCATCATGGTTGTTAGATTGGATGGTAGAAGATGATTGCTACACTTTTTCACAGCCACTTTGCACTCATATAGAATTTTTTATGCATGTTTAGGGTGTTTACATACATACTTGCATGATATGCTAACACATTCACGCTAGAATTGAGCTTATTTTAGCCTATTTGCAATACATAATCACATTGCACTATTGGATGAGTAGATGGTTGTATAGATAACTTGGTTGTATAACATGTATGTTATTGCACGTTACGCTATTCGCCTCTTGAAAGATTTCAGGATGAAATCCTTTTTGGAGGGGAGAATGTAATACCCTGTAAAATGAACCATAAATAATTGGAGTAAACTGAATAAAATATGATAGTGTAGATTTTTTTTTATAAAAGTCAAAATTTGATCAGAAAGTTATTCCATTGCATTCTCCGCGAAATTCCAATATGTTTTTATATATAATATGCTGAAAACGAAGCTCAAACGAAGAAGTTATGAGCGTTTAAAGTTTTCAAATTTAAATTAATTTAGTTTGAATTAAAATTCAAATGAGAATTCAAATTTAGGGTTTGAATTTCAGAAATTGGCTTCGGGTTAAGTAAATGTTTAATTAACATTTAATGTTAAAGTTAATTTAGGTATAAAATTAATTAAGAGCAACGAAATCAATAATTACCCAAAATAAACCAATTGGTTGGCCCCTAGCGATCGACCAGTTGATGGAGGCGGTCGACTGGTCGGTGATGAAATGTGGTAATGGCCCTAGGGTTTGAGGATGTGTTTCATTTAGTTGTACACTCCAGATTTTTCCGTTTTAAACTATGTTAATCATACAGTTCTGATGGGTTTCAACTTCTATAAATAGAACCCTATCCTCTCAACTTTTTATTCATATTATTTTGAGGAATTCAGCAAAACTCTGCCATTGTTACCCTTCCAAATTAGATTCAGAAACTCCATAGAGAATTCGGGTAAGAATTCAATCTACTTTCTATTTATTTTTCTTCTTCTTCCAATCTATTCTCCTCCAACTATTCTGAATCTAATAAAAATATATACATCTTCCCTATTATGCGAAGAGATTGTAAGACGTGCAAATCCATGGAAGGCAAAGCTAAGGCTACTCTATGAGTGGAAACAATAGTATTTCTTTTTCATTAATTGTTTGGCGTGTCTCTATGGATTTGAATTTGCCCTAGGGATTTTGGGATTTCGATAATATGATAGATAAAATCCCCTTAATCTCTTTTTATTTCGAAACATCGATTCTGTGTTGAGATTCTCAATTATTACATTAGTTTGATGGAATTTGTTTTGTTTATGCAATTTTTGATAATTTCATACTCTATTCCACTTCTCTTTCATCTTTCGTCCAATTTGTGATTCTTCAATGAAATAAGGGGTTTAGATTACGGATTTTATTTGTAGTTTACACCACTTATTCCACACAAATTTCCTTCTTCTCTATTTCTTTGTAAAAGAGGATTTGAAAAGAATATGGAGTTTAGATTGCAATTTCTATTATTTAGGATATTCCGTTGAACTGGTGTAATAAATTGAGTTTCTATTTTATTTACAAGTCTATTATTGTTTTTTTGGTAATGAATATTTATTTCCTGTTTTAGATATTAGAATTCCTTATTTTGGTATGTTGGAATCTTTGGGAATATGAAGAAAAAGAACTTGTAATAGTATTTGATTAGGGAATTGATATTTAACGCTAGTTTAGGGTGTAAAATCCATGCGTTTAGAATTTATTAGGCGCGGATATTTATTTATCTCTATTAGCGTAATTAATGTATAATTATTGCATATATGACATAGTTAGTTAGGTATTTATTTTAATTTATTTCCCTTAATAGGAATGTAATTGAATGTTAGGAAAAAATAAGAGGAAACTCTTATATAGCCTAGTTATTATTCAAAGGCGTAATAAGGAAGATTGTTTATAAGGCATTATTTATGAAACGGTGAGATGAGTATTATTATATATATGGAGTGTATTTAATTTATCGCTAAGCCATAAGGATGCGCGGTCAATAGAGTTACATGATAGAAGTCCGCCCTTCACTTTGAGGCTACCAGGAGTTGTGTACACTTTCTACTGATATGAGATATCCTTATGATAAATATGAATAATAACGCGAGGTTTGTCCCAAATTCTGTAGGGAAAATCTGCCCAGCTAATCTAGCTACTAGTTCCTACAAATAGTCGGACTAATGTGAGACATCGTTATGAGTAAGGACCATAGTACGAAGGGCCTGCTTTGGGTCTTGAGTTATTAAGTGGTTGTTCGAGGGACTGTCTCTTTTCCTCAAATGAAGTACTAAATGGCCCAGGGGACACGTTAGATGGTATCTTTATAAGGGTTAGCTTCTGGATAAGGTATTAAATGACTGATTGAGGGTTTATCTTTCCAAATAAAGAAGTATCAAGTGTTTAAGATTCTATATGATGCTAGCTAGATAGTACCATTGTAACGATCCAAATTTTCGATCCCGAAAATTTCAGATAGTCAGGGAAAAGAAGAAAGAGATAAAAGAAGAAGAAGAAACAGAAACACCAAAACATAAATTCTCACATTCGCAGCGGATCAGAATATAATATCAAATAAAATAGCAGTTATACAAAGAAAAACTGTATTAGTTAATTTACATCAATACATCAGAGTTACAACAATTACACAAACACTGGACAGTTAAAATTAACTTGTCCCAGATAAACTACAACATATCACAGCGGAAATACACTCTATACGTTCATGCCATCCAGCTCGCCTCCTAAGCCCCAGAAACGTCCTTACCTGAAAATTTGTAACACTCGGTCTGACCCAACCATTACATCAAAGTAACACCTGCGTCAGGCTGGAAACCAGTGTGAGTATACTCATATAATATGAAATACCAAGCTATAACGTATGCGTATACCAGGGTAACTCGTACCTTTACGAGTTCTTACTTTATTATAGTCAATCATTTATCACACACATCTGTTCTTAGGTTAAATGTCCATGTCACTTCTCAATTATTCCATTCCAGCCTGTTTAATTACACATATCCACTTTATAAAGAATTCAGTTTACTAATCGAAGTGGTTTCGGGTATTACTGATACCCGACCCTGGTCTCTTCGACTCTAATATCACTTATAATCCAAATTGTTAAGTTTAAAAACAATTCAATTCATATTTAGGACGTCATACCACACAACAATTTAACCCAGATAGATAACCCACACTATCACAGTTCAACCCATTCATATCACAACACATATCAATCGCTCATCAGAGACAACAACAAGCCAAACCAACCAATATCATTCAATCATCCATAAGCAAGATTTATTAGATATAAAATTCCTATTAATTTAATCTTCAGTTAAATTAATCTCTAACCTTGATCACTAAGATTACCTTAAAATCCTGCTTACTTAACATTTATTAATTACAAATAAATAAATTAATTAATGATTCATTAATCATCCCCCTTAATTAATCATCCTTAATTAATTATTCTTAAATTTCACTAAGTAATTATTCTTAATTACTTTCATTTAATTACTTACATTTAATTACTTCCACAAAGTAGTTATCCTCTTATTTTAATTACATTTAGTAATTATCCATTAATTTAACCACACCGAGTAATTATACTTAATCAGTTACATTAAGTGATTATCCTTATTTACTTAAACTTAATTAATTGTTTTAAAATAGTTACATCAATTAATTATCTTTAATAAGATCTAAATTTAATTAAGATAAACCATTTATCTTAATTAGATTCTTAACATTTATGTTTTCTTAAAGTATATTCTTGAATCAAATTCATTTAAAAATACTTCAATTTATTCAAAGTTTAACAACCCTTACTTTATCACACTTAATTCAAACATTAACTTATTATTTTTGATAACACATAGTAATTTATTCCAAAATTAACTAATATATATAACCAATTTAAAACCAAACAATTTTAAATCAGTTAACCTTACTTTCAAACTTGAACTTGTTTAACAATTACCTTGCTTAAAACTTTTTTAATATACTTTGAAATATTAATTAATTAATGTTACTTTGCTTTTAAAATCCTGTTATAGAATTTTACTAAGTTAACGTGAATTACACATCAAAATCATTTGACTTTAAAACTCATATTAAAACTTGTTTTTTTTTTAAAATTTGATGAACCTATACTTTGCTATTAACAAGAACCCGAGTCATCCCCTCAAGTTTCCCGACTCAAAACCCATATTACCCCCACTCGATAAAACTCGAGTTCGAAACACATAAATCTATCATCTTCCCGAGCTTCCTCGCGTACTTGACTTACGCAAACACTAGCCACAATCCCAGAAGCACAGCTGACCCCTGTACACATGCAAAGAATCGCTGGAGCTGCGGCGATCACTTACAACTCCGATGCCCAGTCGTCGACACCTCACTGATGTGTCCCGATCACCCAGAAACGCAAGGCCGCTCCTAAATCGAAATCAAGGAGTACGAAACCCATCAGAAATAAAATGATCAACTAAAATCCATTCGCATCACCGTCACAGATCACCGATGATCACGAAACTCCGGTCATAACTTTGTCATGACCCATTCCATCCATCTCCCTCCATGCGCACAATTCCGATCATCTATCGATGCCCCAATCGAACCAGAAACTGGCTTGACCAAAATGTCGCCTAAAACCCTACTATCACCTTGTTGCACCTCCATGGCGAGGTATAAACCTGCCGACCAAATTCTCTTTAATCATCGACCATCAAACTACCCTCGTCCCAAACCCCGAAACTACAGATTCCCAAGATTGCCGAAAATTGGCAAATTTCCTATTCCCGATCATCTCTCCGAATCTCGATTTATATAATCTTAAATTTTTTGATTATACCATTAAAAATCATTAATTCCAAATTGAATTCGACTACATAATCAAAATTCGGGATATGACAACCTAGATTTCTGACTTAAAATGATTTATCAATGTAAATATTCATCTTGTCATAATTACTTTAGATATATACTCGAAGTTATTTTTAAAATTGCTGTTACATTCATTCTCACATTTTACCTTCAAATATCATAGCCTAATATTGATTAGAAAAGGTAAATTTGATTTTTGAAACTTGGTTCAGCCTGATATCATCCAAACAGAGACTCTCCTATTTATAAACATACATGCTTATACATACATACATACATACATACATACATACATACATACATACATACATACATACATACATACATACATACATACATACGTACACACACACACACACACAGACACACACACACACACTATAATCATATTAAACCATCATGCTCACACTCATCATACTTTACTTCAACAATTTATTGCATGCATTGAGATATAAAACAGTTTTAAAACCTTAAAATAAAACTGTTTACTCACCTTTTAGAATGTTTGAACAGAGAGCAGCTTGATTATTTTTATTCTTGAAATCTGGAATTTGATCCGATCTTGAAGATGTAAGTTTGGATTTGAAACTGTAGTTTGCTCTTGATCTTGCTCTTTGAATTAGGTTGAAGGCTTGATGTTTTGAATTTTTTGCTGCTTACAGGTTTGCTCTTTTTTTTTATATTTCCAGGTTATGTTTTTTAGTAGATGAAGAAAGAAGTTTTGAAGTCCAAATATCCTGGTTTCTCACATATTCATTAAAATTCTAAATCAAAAGAAAATTCATTTGCCACATGTAAATTTTGTTTACACTTGTTAAATACCTATTTTACTTATTAAACATTTGTCACACATAGATATTTTTATGCCTAAACCCCTTTTGTTAAATTTATTTATAAATTATGTTTTAAACCTTATCATTTTACAATTTACTTAATTTTATATCTACATATGTTTACATTCACATATGTGCTTTGTATTTTACATATATACTAACTATACCTATTTCCAAGTATATAAAAGGGAAAAGTACTTTTAAATCTTTAATCAAATCTCACCTTACATATTTACAAACCAATCTTACACACACACACACACACATATATAGAAAATTTTCAAAGATTTATTTAAAGTTGATCATATATATATATATTATTTTAGCTTTGAAAAGATAAATTTTGCCAAATAAATATTTGTAAAAGAAGATCATTAAACAAATATTATCAAATGAATATTTATCTAGATATATATAAGTCAGTATTTATTATAGTTCAAATTCATCTATATACATATCTAGATATATTCTAATTATCAGAATTTTATTTATTAATCCAAATAAAATCAGTATTTCTATTAATTAACCTAGTTAATTATCAATTAGCAGATATTTCAAAAATCTGGGTTATCACAAACATTGAGGAGCATGCCTTAGAAATAAGTATTAAATGATGGGGTCTGCCATTATTAAGGTATAAAATGACCGAAGCTTGCCTATTCTCCAATAAACGGTATTAGTTAGTTTGGGTAGTATCTCTTGCGTCGCTAGTTAATTATAACGTGGGATTTGGGCTATGCAATTTTGGAGACCAGCTTCTTGCCTTAAAAATAAGTATTAAATGATTTTAATGGTTTTATGTTCATAGACATATTCTTCATTTGAAATATACTTTCCAAGCACTGTAAAGGTAAAACTCGAGGTTTTTATTTACCAGACATTTTTTGTTCTAACTCCCTCCTCATTACAACATAGGTTAAAATACGTTGATGGCAAAGATGATGCTTAGAGACAGAGGTGGTTCGCTTGTGGCAGTATTTATCATTTTCACTTGCTTTTATGTGTGCCCATGTGTCTAGACTATTGTTGTAATGGATTTATGATTTGATTTGATGATACTTTGTACTTTGATATATTTATGATTTTGAAATAAATGGGTACACTTTGCTATTATATTTTGTTCAATCGGTTATGAGTTTTGAAAGTTTAGTTATGGATCTATACTGTTATTTTCTTCGTTCTATCAAAAACTTACCTTAGAATGGATCTAAGTTTCAATGGGCCTTTTCGGGTCGAAATTTAGGCCTGTTTTGGGGTAGGTTGTTACACAAAACCGACCTAGAAACCCTTCTCACAACGTGCTACAGGTCATGACCTTTGACCCATGACTAAGCTCCATTAAAATTCACCAATCGGAGCCCCTTCGAACTAGAAACACCACAACACCCTATAATTCGCCAAACTCCACCTAGATCCCCCACCATCTCAAACCATGGTCCATTATAAACTTCCATTCCTCTCCAAACTCCATCGCACAAAACAAAATGCATACGGGTTTTCTATCTAGTCTATATGAGTTCAAAGAAACTAGTTTTACAATTTTTTTAAATAAATCTTTGAATATGAATTTTTGAAGGGGTGGATTAGTTTTCATTTACAATATAATTACAAAACCAAAAAGAGGAGGGAAAGTTGAAAAGTAAAAGTGAAATGATGAAAAGTATTTGTGTTGAATTGTCCAAGTGTTTGTCTATATTTATCCTACGGTTTCCAGCATGTCGCTACATAGAATTTCGTTCGCATATGAACCACGAATGATAAAACAAAATACTATCATGCATAAAAATACGCATGATCCTAAAACAATAATAATATATATTGGTTATCTTTTGTCAAAAAATCTGCCAAACGGTAATTTATATATTTTCCAAATTAAAAGTTATGGAAAAATCCTATAAATTAAAACAAAAATATGTCATCAAAAATCGGGTCATTATAATACAATTGATTTTCTTATTATTATATAATATGAATCAAATCTGAATATTTCAATAAATTAAATATTCATATTCGAAATGTTTGAAATTCCGGGTCATTACATTAAGGCTTTGTGAAATTATTAATATCATGACGATCCTTGAATGTCACTCTCAAGATTATAGCCAAGATTGAGCTATCATGCCAAAAAGAAGTACTATTACACTATGTGACTAATACCAAGGTTAAAAACGAAAAAAATTAGAGTGAATTTCCGAAAGTAAGACAAGTTGTTAGGATTAGAAGATATGATGATGGTTATAAGTTTTAACATAAAATTGGTTAGAAATTATTTCTTTCCAAATTGGGTTTTCGTTAATGTTATTAGATATCCAAAGCCATATAAAGACATATTGATATTATGAAGATCTATGATTCATAGGCCTCATTCCTTTTTGGATTTACAAACTAGTTCCCAGTTACTAAGACAGTTAATACTACTGTAGGAACGATTGCCTCTCAATTACCCATTTGGGAAGTACTGATAGGACCAAGTTTATTAAGATGATTCTACCTACTCTAGATAGAAGTCTATTGTTCCAATTTGATAGTTTTTTTTATAAATTATCACTTACTAATCTTTCTTTTTTTAGCGTTGTTGGTCCAATCAAGAAAGCTAAGTAGTGTTGGAATAGGGCCAGCCCATAGCGGAAGTTTTGGGTGAGTTTCAATTTTTTTTACCCTATTAGATCTTTGTTGGGTCTATAAAGTCTAATTTATTTAGAACATTTCTAAATTTAATTTAAATAAAATAATATATTTCATTTAAATTCATCAATTGTTGATAGAAATTTATTTAATTTATTTTCAGTTTATATATAAGTATACATATGTATCGTATACATAAGTGTATGTGTGTGCATGTGTAACATGATATTCCATGCAAGGTATAACATGCCCATAAATGGAAGTTGGTATTTACACCACAACGAATTATCATATATGTATTGAACGTTGTCCAAATATGTGTACATATTTGTATAATTATATATAAAACCTAAGTGTGTGTGTGTATTATTAGAAAATACTATAGATATATTTATACGTAAAATATTACAGTGTTAAGTATAATATACATATATATGCAAAATATACGTTTTTATTTATTTATTATATATATATATATATGTACGTATGTATATGTATACGTATGTATTAAAGTAACAAAATTACAAACACACACACACACATATATAACAATATGTATACATAAATATAAATATAATAATTAATGTAAATACGAGTTAGTACAGTTTATATAAATATATAAGCTACAGAATCAATTTTTTTAAAACATTCCAGAACGAATACACAACGAATCCAAATTTAACTATAGCAATATATTATTATGAGTTAACTAGTTACACAATAATAAATAAATGATAGAACATATTTATATATTAAATAATTTGAATGTTAAAATAAAAAAATCAAGAATGATATTTTATAGCTTATGAAATTTTTTCAGATATTTCTAAATCAAATTTTTATATTTATAATTAAATACTTTTAGTCGTGTTTAAAATAATTTTCTAAAAATATAAAAAATGGTTTAAAAAATCTAATTTTTTGACCTAGAGGTTCTATGATGACAAATTAATTTTAGAAAATTTAAAATCAAAATTTTGAAATATAATTTACTTTGTATTAATTTGACAATTTATATAATGATTAAATAGTAACAAAATATTAAATAACTGCAGAAAACTCATTTTCGGTTAAAAATCATAATCGATTAAAATATACATTTGAAAAATATTAGTTTAAATATTTATGTGATATAGTTATATAGTATAATACAAATCTTATAAATAAATTAGTTAATATATTAATATATGTATATATTAATTAATAAAATATTAATAAATAAAATATAATGGTTTTGGCTATGTGTATCAGATCCTTAATGAAAATTTTGTTTTTTTATTATTTGATAAACATATACACATAACAAACCAATATGTGACAACATCAATACCTATAGGAATTGCACTCACTAACAATATATATATATATATATATATATATATATATATATATATAAACCATATACAATTTTACAGAGGTTATGCATCATATATAAAACTTAACACTTACCTAAAACTATCCTCTCTTTGAGACGTTCTTGATTCGATAAATTACACTTCCTTGAACCATATATCTGTTAATTTGAATTGATTTGATTTGAGTTTTGTTGGAGCTTTAGGAGGTGTAGTTTGGCCAAAATGATGGAGATATGAGGCAGCAAAAAGTCCTTGCAATGTTAGGTTTAGGTTTCCTTTTATAACGGTTGAATCAGAGAGAAAAGTGGACCACATCACTTATCTTTTCTCACCAAACCTTAACCATCCATCACACAGTCTTTTACCCTATTTATGTCCACCCCCTACACCATATGTTTGCTGCCAAAATATGCCTTTAACATAATGGGCTAATAGCCCATTTAAGCCAAAGTAAATGTGGTTAATTCAATCCAATTTAATTCCTTATCGACATCTTATATCGATCGATATATCTATAACTGTTATAAATATGTACAACAATATTTATTCCTCAAATCATATTCAATTTTGATAATCAATATTTCATAAATATTAATTAATTTAATTAATTTTAACAATTATAAACTAATTAAATTGTTTGGTCAAAAGAGAATTCATCATTTCGGTTGTATGACTCGTGGATATAAATTCGGTCAGCGATTGACATCGAACTATTCGAATGTTAACATTCACATCACTTAGCAAGTGGTGTGATATTTTGGTCAAATTTATCGCTTGCTCGGTTTTGGTAAAATCCAATTTCACTTTACTAAGCGTTACCCTATTGTGACATTTATTTACATCAATTCTCTTCGTCAAAACTATATCACTTTGGACTTATGGAATTTGGTAATGGTCAAAATTCCAATATCATCCATATTCAAATCTATAGTCCAAATATAAAATTCTTGGTTCACTAATAACAATTATTATCAGCCGAAATGCTCTAGCCAGTGGCTAGAGATGCAACGATACGAATTTTCGCGTTCGAAAATCGACATCCATACTTTGCATCGTACTTGAATGCCGCATATTCGATCGTTCAAATCCGAATCGCCGGAACTTATAACACAAATAAGTAAACAACATAGCGGAAGAAAAAGAATAATACATTGATATACAACATTGATACAATATCTGATACAACAGATGATACAATAGATATCAATATACAACAGAGATATGATACAAGAAAATAGCAGCGGAAAAGAATAAATAGATAACACCAGCAGCGGAACAATATAATTCTAAGCTAATCTTCAAAAGAGAACTCCAGCAGCAGCTCGAATCAACATCACGATACACTAAGACAAGCAAGTCTCGTCCACAACCAAAGACGGAACTAGCTCCAGATAACCTACTAAACCTGACTATCTGAAAAAAAACCCAACTCTAGACTGCTCGTGTGGAAAATAGTGACCACCCAGAGTTTAGGATAGGAACAATAAACTCCAAGTCAGTCATGGGACTGGTGTGAGTAACAAAAACAGTTGGTCTTTTTAAAACAGACAACAAAAGAATTTAAAAGGAATTCGCAATGCTTTTTAGAAAATGAAACTACCATAAGGCCTCCCGCCACAAACACAATGCAAACGCAGACTTGGAGGAGATTTCTCCTTATGATAGTCAAACATGCTTGATACGAGAAAATTTCTGATATTATTATTATAAGTGCACAGTGGAAAATATTTCGAAAGTAGAATATAAATCTTAGCCAGCATAGGTACCATTATATTATGCCCGCTATAGCTACCATTTTAAATGGCAGGTTCTACAACTAAAACCGTACAAGGCTCGTATTGTTTTGTTTGGATTTTCCAACAAATGGTCGGGCTAAGGAACTTCCCACTGTCCATGGGTATGCCTCTGGCAGGACGTCCCGAGAACCTATCCGGATCTCCGCCAACACAAGGCCGGGTTACCTCTGTAACCAGGTAACTACTTCTCGAGCATGCCACTCCCCGGTCCTTTGGGACCTTTATCCGAGGCGCCTCTAAAGCAACAACCACACAGTAAATGAGATTGGAGCCACAACATAAGTAAATATCTGGGCTCCATACCATGATACCACCCTTTACCAGAAGGGAATGACACACCCTAAAGGGCACGACCCTCATAACCTTGCCCCATCTTTCCTGTTTCGACCATTTCCGGGGTGTGAGGTCCTGATGCAGTCTCGTCCATAAAGCTACGCTTTATACAAAAGCCATGCTTTGATCACAAATGATCAACACACAACAACACTCAGCATGTCACACTACCAAATTGGGAATATATCGCTGATAACCTTCAACTACATAACCTCTGAGCTCGTGCGTCTCAGAGAATGGTGTTAAGATAAGAGAATAAATTCTCCGCCACCAACAGATACGTATTCGAAAGAAATCTGCTTTATATCTCAAAGTGTAGTGTCAGACATGTAACCATACAAGTCTGTTCCAGGTTCGAACAGAACCGAAGGCACTTCCGAAGAAGCCCTTGCAAATCCGGGTATTCACAATCCCGATCGGACTTCCCATCACTTAGGGATTCTCTATACCGGGGATCAGCCAGTGCAGATACAATCGATATGTTATGCTATCATTCTTACAAATACCCGGTCTTCAACACCGGTCTTCAAATGCTATCCATAACGTCGTATTATTATTCGGAATGGGTTATATGTCACAAAGGTCCTCTCCCGGCTAATCCGAATAATGGAAGCAATATTTTAAAAACATATGGATATCGAGATTTCAATTAAGTTACAACTTATTACCCAAAATCTTTTCTTCTAATGGTTTAAACAGTTTACCATTTCAAATCTTTAGACAAAAAGATTTATTTCATAAAATTCACTCAGTTCACCAAGATCCATTCATAGATTTTCCAAATCAATTTCCATTTCAATTGGATTAACTCATTAAATCTTTAAATTAAAGATTTAACTTATAGCTTTCAAAACACATTTCCAAAGATTCATTCATAACTTGGAAAACCATTTCCAATTCAGATCTTTTATGTATAAAAGATACACCATTTAAAATATTCTTCGTTTTCAAAACAAAGTTCAACGACCTTTCACAAAGATTAATCCATAGCATTCAACACAATTTAATTTTAAATTGAAATCCTTGTAACACAAATTGGAAATCCTGTTCCTTAAATGAAAGCTATTATTACTTGAAATAAATATTTCTCGTTTTGGAAAAACTGCTTACAATTTACACAAGTTAAAGCTATTCAAGTATAAAACTTACATGTAAATTTAAATTTCCAAAATAATACCTTTAAATGGTTAAAAACCCATATAACACTTTCATAACTTGTATAATATTTTGACCAAGTCATTGAATTCAATTCTAATCATTGAATTCAGATTTAAATTAAATTATTTCAATTTCAAGGTGAAATAAAGTTATTCAAAAATAAATTTATATCTTAAAATTCCATTCCAAAAACTTTTCACATTTAACCTGATTCCATTTCAAACCATTTGAATTTAAAAATTCAAATTCAAAACTATTTTCAAAAATCTGTGACATAATCGATTTCCACATGAAATCCTTATTTGTGTGTGTATGGTGTGGTCCAGGGGTTTAACACAATAGTGCGACATCATTCAATCATCATAGATTAAAACACAGAAATATAGTTGATAAGCGATATAAACTATAACACCTATCGTCCATTCATAGATTCACAGATAATATGCAGATGTATCATCAATAAATGAATAAAATACATAGCTCAATTCACAGAACAAAACATCACAGATCAGATAGGACAATCAATTCAAGGCAACTCATTCAATTCAATCATTCATAAGCAAGGTCAAGTATTCAATAGTATTTATAAGTAGGATTAATTAATTAATTAATCCTAATTAATTCAATTTATTTCTAATTTAAAAAATTAGTTATGAATTATTTATCCAATTCTGGTTTTAATTAAATACAAATCATTTAATATAAATTAATTAATCAATCACCTTAATTAATTAAATTATTCTTGATTAATCATATAAATTTAATCAACCTTTTAAACCAATTACATAATTAAAATTAATCAAAATATCCAACTTTAATTTCAATAAGTGATTAATCCTTAAAATCATTTCTTAATCACTTTCATTAATTAATTAACCTTTAATAAATAAATTCTTCTCAAATTAATTACTTTAATAAATGATTTAAACCTTTAATTACTTATTTTGAAAAATTTAACCTTTAATCATAAATTAATATTTAATCGATAACCTTCAATCACCAATTAATTTCTTCAACCCTTTAATTACTTCTTTAATTAATCCAATCATTAATAAATTTAAAATAAAATAAAATTATTCATTTTAATTAACTTAATTATAAATCATTAAATCTTTATTACTTAAAGTATAGCTCATTCATACTTATGATTAAGTTATTATTTACGATGTGTTTGGAAACATTTTTTTTCAAATTTTCTTGTAGATTTCAAATTAAATTTCAAGCTTTAAAATAATTACCAATTTATCTTTAATATAGTTTAAAATCCAAATAATTTCTAACTTTTAATTTCTCGTGTTAAAGTAATATTTTCGTTATAAAGAAATTTCAAGAGTTAAAATCAAATTCTTTTCCTTAAATTCACATCTTTTAAAAATATACTTTAATATTTAAATCTAATTTAATTCGTTTAAATGTATAAACTTTATTTCATTTCAAAAATGAACTTGAATTTGTGTTTGTACTTTGTTTCAACACTCAATTTAAGCCTTGGTTTATATAATTTAAATTTAGTTTTAAATTTCAAAACAAAACAGGCTTTGAAGCCTGTTACAACATCTACTCGAGCCACTACCTTCCTTGCTTCGAGTCCAACCCCTAGAATCTCGAGTAAAACACATACCTAGTTTGAGATTTTCCATAAATCTACCAGAGTGACCCAGAATTTCAATTAAAAAAAATTTCTAAGTATTTCGCTTAAAAACCAAATTCCTGCTTCGAGCCAAAACATCACGTACCTGAAGTAAACTCCGAGCTTCAACCCTTCTTCTCCCAAACCCAAACCTGACGCACGAAACCGTGCATGGTGCACGTGTACATCGTCGACCATCACCACTGGTCTTCGCCACACCCTCCAGCACTTCACTCTTCATCACCGCAACACACTTCGGCCATCAAACCATCACCATCAGCCAGAAATCGAAATTCGAGCAAAAAGTAGAAACCTGGAACAAATGAAAGCACCCACCTCCAACCTGTCAACACCACGTTCGCCACGCCCCGACCACCAGAAGTCACGCGACTTCGACCATGCATTCCCTGGCCATTGACGCTTCATTTCCTCGAGTTTCGTACCACTCGATCTACTAGAGAGATCGCGGCGGCTTCACCAATCTCAGCGTCCCAAAAGCAAGTTCGAACCCTAGAGTTGCTTCGATACAACAATATACCCAATTGAAAAATTATTTGATAATTTTCCTAAGATCAATAATGTTTACACTAGCTTCAACACCATTTTCAACATTTATAATTGATTCAATGATTCGAAAATGGAAAAAATGCAACTTCAGTTCACCTACAAACTGCCCTTAAAATCCCACACTAAAGTCACTAAACCCATCTTAAAAATCATAGTTTTCACTAAGGATTTGAGTTGTATACTTGAATCAATATTTTGCGAAATTCGAAATTTCCAGAATTTAAAGTTTCACTGTAAAAACTTGATTTTTTTCCAGTATATATTCATTTGTACTTCATGAAACCATTTTTAGATTATGGCTCATTCTTAAACACGACTAATTTGTTTTAAAACCAAAGCCTAATATTGATGAGAAAAGAAGAAATTTAATTTTCTTTGTTGTTTTATACCCAGTAACTAGACAGAGAAGAAGAAACACTGGCATATGTATATATATACAGAGCACTTTCAAGATATATATACTTAAGTTTAAATTACTAATTGCTACTCACCTTCCAAATCATGATTCAGAGCTTTCAGATTGAAGTTGAAGACCTTTTTAAACTTTGAAATGTTGAAAACCCTGTTTGAGTTTGCTAACTGGAACTTCTTCAATGATTCAGGCTTGCACTGATTGTTGTTTTAACTTGAATTATTATTGAAGTTGTAGATGATGGATACTCAGACTTTCTTAGTTATCTTGATCGACGAACTGAAGGAAGAGTTTGATGTGTATATAATTTTTTTTTACAGGTTGATATTATGTTTTATTTGTATAACGGGGTGATGTTATTTCTTTATACAACCAAGGACAAAGATCTTTTCTTTGCTTTGCTTATTTAGCTCGGCTGATATGAGATGTTGAGGCTTGCATTAGTTAGTTTGTACAATATTCATATTATTTTTCTTTTTCAGCTGTACAAAGTCATATAATTTCTTCATTTTGTTTTGGCTGATGGGTTCTTTGGTGTGCTAGCCTAAAATATATTGTACACTTATATTTTCTTCATTTCGGCTGATATGATTATGTGAGATATTTGATGTGGCTTCACCTTTTTTCTTATTTACTTGTTTTATCTTGTTTCATGTTTACTTATGTATGTTTCATATTTTTTTGTTCGGTCTTTGTTTCATATATTTTCATTTGCATGTGTACATGTATTTTTTTGTTTTCTTCATTTGGTAAGTGTATATGTTTATGTATTTGTTTACTTCATTTCTTAGTGAACTTCAAATTTTATTTTATTTTTATTATCTTTACTTCATTCTATATGTATCATTTATTTTGATTTATGATATCAAGATTTACTTTATATTGCATAAAGTATATAATTTATTTGTTGTATAATGTAGATGAATTCCCACCTTTTTATTTGGTTGTTAAAATTTTAGTAATTAATTGTTTACTTTATATTTTATCATTATCTTTTATATATTTTGATTTCTATTTCTAGTTTAACTTATTACTATTATTTTACTTTAATATTCATTATCTTGCATTTATCAATACCTTTGTTTTTATTCTACTCCTATCAATTCAAAATTTAAATCTATTTATTTTCTTTCTTGTGTCATAGGTTTATATTCTTATATTTATTTCAAGGCCATTTTTTTAATTCAAAAATTGATTTAATTATCAACTTAAATTGGGTAAAAATTCGGGGTCGTTATAGAGACTTTGGCTTGAGTTGACCGTGATAAAGATTCTTGGTTGAATGTAAACTATTTTATTCTATAAACTATTTTAATATATAAACTATTGCGTGATTAGGATTTTGGAATGAAAATGATTTGAAAGTGATATAATTTCGAAAGTGAATGTGATTTCGAAAGTGATGATTTTTAAACGAGTATAATATTTTGATATGAAGTATGAACTGTTTGAAATGTAAATGACCATGGTGTGAAATAAGCGTTTGGTTGTTAAAGAGACTAGGATCAGATATTATCATACTCTCTGCCAATACCGAAAACCAACAACTGTGTATGTGGTGGAGAATCCAGAACAAAGTAGGATGGTTTGGCGACGTCTATATGAGGTATGAATACAACCCTGACTCCCGCGAGTTATTTTGATGTGACTAAACAGGAGCCACGTCTGTCCAAGTGAGGTCGCACCTCCAATCTAACATGCTTCGTCGATACCATTATATTACTTTGTGATTTGATTAGGTGCACCTTTGATTATGAGAGTGTGTCTCAAGATGGGCGGTAGTAGCTTCTATGCGTTACCACCAGTTTGGACCCGCAAAACGGTAGAATCCTACCTTAAGCATTGCCTCGCATGCCTTGTCACATGCCTTATCGCACCCTCTATGAGTTTGGCTTGTACCATACCTATGGATTGCTCCCTGAGTAAACCTGTGACGACCCACATTTCAGAAGGTTTAAATTGACAATAATCTACACATGTCCAACCTAAACAATCTAGAATATAGATAATAAATGGGGTTAATTAAGAGAACAAAAAAAGAAAACGAACACAGAGTCTTGCAGCGGAAGCATAAAATACAATAATCAAATAAACAGTTCATGAAGCCGTTTATACAATATATTTGATTATAATCTATACAACATTTATCAGAGTTATATATACACCGGGGATAAATAAATAATGAAGCATACAACATGATGCAGGAGTACTAATAGTAATAATATACCAAATCTTCGTCAAAATTGTATATATAGTATAACATGTGTGCAATAACTCAAGAGATGTTACGAGATTTTCCATCTCTTAAGGATCCATCAAAATATATATCTATATAGTAGAATACGCTACATATATAACGTATAATCAATAAAATAAATATTTTTCTTAGCATTAAGGCTTTACATTAACCCCCCTTAATGCGTTTTTAAGCATTTTCGTACAGTTTGCATATAAAACACCAGTTAAACGGTCGGTGGATATGAATACGCCGCGATACGACAATGCTAAACCAAAATTGTATGGGTCACATTTAGGAATAAAAGTATAATAACGCACGTTAGACAATGCCTAAGGTGGGATACTACCAGTTTACCCTTCACGGCTGGTGGTAGTACATTATATTATGATCGCCTACTGCGTCCAACACTCCCATAAAATTGGAGGGTGCGCACCAATCAATCACAATGTAAATGATGGTAATACGAAAAGTGCATCCGCTCGGGGTAGCTAACTCACTTGGCCGACACAGCTCCTCTTTTGGTCATTCCAAATTGGCATGAGTGCCAGGCTAATCCATCATCATTCGCTTTCTTCAAATCCAGCAAACATCTTCCAAATCCAACCACTTAGTTCTGGATCTTCACCACACGTACACAGTTTTTAAAGTGGTTCAGGTATCGATAGAGAGTGTGCCCATATCGGTCCCCGGTCTCTTTAACAACCAAACGTCATTTTCCACACCGGTTGGTACTTTTATATTTTGAAAACAATTCATACTTGATATCAAAATATCATATTCGCTTCAATCAAATCCATTTCGAAATCATCATATTTACTCAAAATATACCATTCCACTTCAAAAATCATTTTCGCCTCAATATTTCGATTTGGCTTCCAAAATCGTTTCGAATTTCAATTTAGATTATAATTTCATTTTAACCAATTATTATGTAAATCCAAGATTTAAAACAATAAACATTCCGCCCTTGACTAGTTTGAATTTTTGAAAAATAGTTTGAATAGTTTTTAAAATAGTTTAAATAATTAAAATAGTTAAAATAGATTAAATGGTTAAAATAGTTAAAAATAGTTTAAAAGATTAAAATAGTTAAAATTGTTTAAATGGTTAAAATAGTTTAATATAAAATAGTTTAAATATTAAAATGGTTTATATAGTAAAATAATTTGGAAATCCAAAATAATTTGTATATTTAAGAAGATAGATTTTTAAACAGTTTAGATTAAAATAATCTTATTGAAAATAGCTTTAAAGTCAAACCGATTCAATTCTAACTTCCCAATTCAAATCAATTCCAATTTCCATTCAATCAATTCAATTTCGATTTCAATTCAAATCAATTTCAACTTTGATTTCAAATTAATTCAATTTCACTTTCAAATCCAATTAATTCAATTTAAAACCATTCTAATTCCAAACTAAAACCATTTCAATTTATCAAATTCCGAGTTCGATTTTCAAAACATCGATCGAAAAATATTTAAATCAAATTTACCTCCAATATTCAATTTAAAATCAAATTTTCAAATATAATTCAATTCCGAACTCAATTTCAAAACAGTTTGATTTCTATAAATTTGATTTTTATTTTCTTAAAATCAAATCATTAAAATAAATTCAAATAAAAATTTAAAATCATTTAATTTAACCAATCCGGTGTCCGTATATAATTTTCTATCCTATGGCCAAGTGATCGGTTATTTCAATTTAATTTTAGAGATGGATATATATCATTTCATTTCAAATCATAGTGTCAGAGATATATATCATTTCAACCTATTTCTTAATTCATCCGAAATAATTCAATTTACAGTTTATATGCTGTAATTAATTTACCAGGTGATAATAAGATATATATATATATATATATATATAATAAATAAACATCCAATCATTCAAATATCAATCAATTGGCATCCATCATACAAACTGACAATATAATTCACAATAATTTCATGCGTCGATTTACAACATGCGTCGATTTACTAGAGATTTCTATGTCCTCGATTTTGATGCTGTTATTTCTTGCAAAGCCCGAACCGTTCTCTAATAGATGACAAGGGAAATTTCTTATGATCGAATGTTGAATGACTCATGATTATGTAGACAATTTTATCCCGTCGCTTGATTCTTAGCCTAGTGATCTTGACTCCACCCCAATAGTCAGGGATTATCCTTATATTTTGGTGAAGTAACTTCTCTTCCTTCCAAGCAGGAAATTGAATTCCACATCGATCTTATTCCTAGAGCTCGACCTGTTGTCCCTTCTTCTAGACGAATGGTTTCTATGAATGGTTAGCCATACCCTTTGGATTAACCAATGCTCATGCCTTCTTCGTCGATCTCATGAATCGCGTTTCCACGATGTTCTCGGCAAGCTTGTCCTAGTTTTCGTTGATGATATTCTCATCTTTTCTAAGCTAGGGAAAGAGCATGAGTCTCATTTGGTCTATGTGTTGGAAACTCTTAGGAGTCACCAGTTGAAATCCAAATTTCCTAAATGCCATTTTAGGAGGGATGAAGTCCGATTCCTTGGGTACCATTGTTTCTGAAATGGAGTCTCGGTTGACCCGGTTAAGGTCGCCGCGATTAATATAAGTCTATCCATCTTTCCTCTTTTATAATTTAATTATCTTATCTACTTTCCGAGCCTACTTTCTTAGTTAGAATTCTCCTTGGTTTGGATCCCTCTAAATTTGAATCTCTATCCTTGTTCTACATTCATTCTTGAATCATCCTATGAGAGAACATATTTGTAATTATATAAAAATGTTTTATATTGTGTTGTTTGAGCTGTTAAGTTTGAATTTTGGGTTTCAATCGATTCATCTGGCCAACGCTATCGATAGGAATTTCAAAACACTTGAACAGAGCAAACTGATACAATATTGTTTTTGAAATTGATAAATGAAATAATTTTATGTATAATTATATTATATATATAAAGGTATAATTTTCTAAAATTAGATAGTTAAATGAATTGGTTGTTAGAAATGATAATACTAGATTATCATTTATTGTTTTATCAACATTCCCGAACCTTTAACTATTATTATATGTTATAAGAAGATAAATTTTTTTAAAACATGGTTTACAAATTTGATTTGCAAATGAAATGAATTTAAATTAAGGATTTGAGAATTTAATTTTCGGTGCTTTTCAAAATTTGGTCTTTAGGTTTTGAATTTTTTATCATTATTTGAAAGTGTTTTCGAATTGAAATTATTTCCAAAGAATTTTAAAAGAAGTCAGCACTCTCCTCTTTTATCACTGGAAAATAATTTCAGCGATAACTGATCCATCATCGACATTCATTTTCGAGTCTCAGAGTGGAAAGATCACTTAGTAGCTTTGCTACACTTTTTTCTAGAAAATGAATTTGATTTGAATTTCTTGAGTATGATTTGATGTACAAAATATGTACATGTATATATTTATTTCAAAATGGTTTGAAGTGAAACCGGAAATTTAATTCTTACGTTTATGTTAAAAGATGGTTTTCAATTATTGAAATGAAGCAATTTTTTTTAATAATTGAAGTAAAATAAGAAATGGAATTGAAACAACTTGAAATAGTTGAACCAAGATAGAATTTATTTGTATAATATTCAATTGCATTCTAAAACATATATATCTTATCTGAAATATTCAAAAAGTTAAAATATGAATATGAATATGTAATTGAAGGTTAGGCAAGAGAAAACGTAAGTAATAAAAATATTCAAACTGTTTTTGCTTAATAGAAATGTTGTTAATAAAAAGGTAAATTTGTATAGTGCTCAACTACATTTTGTAACATTAATAAAATTACCTGGAAATTTTTTGAATGTAATGGGAGTATGTAATTTACTAATATATAATATAAAAATGTAAATAATAAGATGTCCAAAAATGAATTTTAAGTGGTTTGGAATTAACAGTTTTATCTGGTACTATGAATTTTGAACCTATCTTTCCTTTCTTTTGTTTTTATTCTCCTATCTCATCCCTTTTAGGGGATGAAAAGTTTTGAGTGGGGAGAGTGTAACGACCCATAAATTTTAATGATTTTTATAAAGTAATTAGCTAAAAAATTTCATGAAAATAAACAATTAAATGTTAGAAATAAAAATTTGATATTTGGCATGCGCCTATTGAAGCTTAGCAAGTGGCATAATTTCATTTGAAAATTTGAAAATTTATTCAGTTGTGAAATTTTTAATTTTAAAATTTAAATCAGTTAATTTGATGAAAATAAAATATTTTTGAAACTTGAAATTTTTTATATAGTTAAAATGTAAATCTTTTTCCAAGCGAGACGTCATATTTCATTTCGCCAATTTTGGACTGCTATAGTCCCGTTTATCTTATTTTCGACGTTTTATCAGTATTTTGGCAGCGAATATCGAGTTTTGATAGAAGCGTTGCATCACTCATATCTGTGTACCATTCTATTCATCTTGTCGTGCTGATCTGCATAGTATATTCATTCAAATATTTCGGCGTTCGGTACGCGACGAATCTATGAAATGGTTAGCCGTATCGGTACCCGTTTTGAATCCTTTTGTTTTCCTATGTCCTTTCGTTATCCATTGTGTAAACCAGTAGCCATTAACAATATATTTTTCCCCGGGTTCACATGCTTGCTTTCACTATTCCTACTGGTTGATATTTATTGGTTTGTCCATTTATTCTCTCTCCTTCTTTTTTCATTCGCTTCCTGCCTTTTAAAAATAATAAAAATAATAATGATAGAGAGAGCAGCTTATATTTTTGCATGGCAATGTTCATTTCTCTTCTAGGAAGCAATTCCAAGTACCTTCTTCGGCCCTTCTTCACTTCGACTTGTAGCCGAACCCAGCCTCAACTCGCCTCATCTTCGTTCCCCGCAAATGCTGGACACCACTACCCAGCCACGTCCTCCAGATCCTGCCCTCCATGCACACACAACACCTGACAAATCCGCCGCTACACCACCACAACGTCCTTCATATCTAGTCGCCTTACACCTGACCCGCCATATCCCTACTTCTCTGCCCATCTCCACGCCTGCACAACCCAAACTCCGTAACCCTCCAACCGTCCTCTAGCACAACTACACCACAAATCCACCAAAGTCCACCCCGAGCACCCCACACGCCAACACAGCCGACCATCCATTAACTACTGCCACGAACCCCGCCTTCCAATCACCGCCAGCAAGCCTCCCACCATTCCAAACCCGCAGCACCATCGAGCACAACTCCAGTCGCACAGTCCATTTCTGACCACCTTTCTAGCCACTTCAGCCACCTTTCTTTCTGCCTGAAACCGAGACACGACCTTGCACCGAGCACCGCCATCACAAACCTCCGCCTCATCATACCCCTCCAGCATCTCCTTGTCTCTACCTTCCAAATCTGTTGCAAGTCTCACCCTAGATCGAAAACAACATTTGTCGACCATACCCATTGCCTATCATCCTTCTCTTTAAGATCTGTTTGTTTATAATATATAAGTTTATATAAGTTATATATGATCCTTAATTTATAATATATAAGTTTGTATAAGTTATATATAATCTGTTTGAGTTTATATATATATATTCTGTAGCTTTACATAAGTAGATACTTTATGTTTATGTTTATGGTTATGTTAGTATTTCGGAATATGTGTGTGTGTATAAAATACGTTTTTGGTTAATATTTTGAAAAGGATTTTTATGATTTTAAACATATATAGATATTATGTTTAAATATTTACTTGAAGCATTTTATAAACTATGGGCTTTAATGAATATTGGTTTTTAACAAGAATATAGTATGAAGATTTTATTTTAAATATGATTTTTAAATTGAATATTGATTTTAAGAAAATAATATATATATATATATATGTATATATATATATATGTATATATATATATGTATATATATATATATTTTGTTCTCATCGATCTCTATTCCACCTTGCTTTGCTTGTTTCCGTTGCCGTTCGAAGACTTTTCCGCAACTCTAGCTTATCCGTGCGTATCTGTTTCACTGTTTCCATTTTCATTGTTCTCTAGCCTTGAAAGGTGAGCGATCACTCACGATTAGCATTCTTATTTCTAGTAAATTTATCTCACATGAAATGACAATTGAAATATGCTCCTAAGTTTGAATTGTTTAGTAGTTAAACTATTAAGTAAGATATATTATTATTTAAACTTGTTAACCTATGTTAATTAACATATGACACCATGACCTGTTAAATATATATTTAAATTATTATTATGAACATATTTGCCATTGATATGCTATGTCATTTATGTTTTTTTTACTTTTTTCACACTGCAAGTTCCTTGTTAATTTAAAAATTCCCTATAGGTTAAAATTATACATACCCGAACGATGTTATAGATTAGGGAAAATCGTTATGGGTTGAAATGATAAACCAAAGCGGTTTTACTGAATTTTGAAATTTTGGAATTGCGGGTTGAAATGATATACACCCGTAGATATTAAATTATTACAGATTGAAATGATAAATATCCATCACTTGACCATAGGACAAAAAATTATATACGGACACCGTTGGTCTAATTTTAAATGATTTCTCGAATTTTGAAGGGAAAATATGCCAGTTTTAATAAATATGGATATTTAAAATATAATATAAATGTTTTATTTTAATATGTGTAAATTTAAATTTTAAATTACATGTTTGGAAATTTTGAAATCATAAGTTAAGTTTTGAAAATGTAAAATTTTAAGGTTTTACTTATAATTTATTATTTTAAATATATATAAAATAAGGTTTAATATAAAATAAATTTACTAATAAGATTTGATTTAATAAAGTTTAATATAATAAAATTTAATACGAATTTAATTTAACTATATATATAATATGTTTTAAAGTATTTATTTAAAATTATATTAATATTTTTGTAAAATAGATTTTGTAATAACTTAAAAATAAAGGTTGGAAAGATAAATTGAAATTGATTTAGAATTTTATTTGTTTAAGAATTATATTTAAATAAAATTTTATTTTAAACTTATTAATTTTTAGATTTTAAAGATACGATTTTGATAACTAGATTTTGATTAAAAGTGATTAAATGAATATTTTCAAATTTAAATAAAATAGAAATTGAATATTTAATTTGATTTTAATTTTAATTTGAGATGTTATAAATGTTTAATTAAAAATGATTAAGTTGATATTTCAAATTTAAATAAAATTAAAGTTGAATTTTGAATCTAGTTAAATAACATTGTGAAATAAAATTAGATTTGTCTGAACTAAATTGTTTTCAAAATCCAAGCCCTTTAAGATGTGAAATTGAAGTTGGTTTTTGAATTCTTTAAATAAATTAAATTGAAATCTTAAAGTTGAATTATGAAACATAAATGAAATTTATCAAATTTAGTTATTGTAAGTTGTTTGAATATTTTAACTTTGAAACCTATTGAATTGGAAGTGGTTTACATTTGTAGTTCGAACCTAAATTTGAAATCGTTGTAAATTAAGATGGTTTTAATGAGAATTTGAATTGAACCTTTAACCTTTTAATTGAAATTGTGGAACTGAGATTGATTTAAATTGAGTTGTGGAACTAAAGTTGATTTGAATTGATTTGTGAAATTGGAAGAAAAATTCTAATTTGAAACTAATTATGATATAAACTCTTTTTAATATATATACTATTTTTGTACATATTATTTTAAATTTATAAACAATTTTTAACATATATGTTTTAAACTATTTTTATATATAAACTATTTTAATCTATAAACTATTTAAGTATATAAACTATTGTGTGGTTATGATTTTGGAATGAAAATGATTTAAAAATGATAGAATTTTGAAAGTGAATATGATTTCGTAAGTGATATGATTTTTAAATGAATATGATATTTTGATATGAAGTATGAACTGTTTGAAATGTAAATGGCCATGATGTGAAATAAGCGTTTGGTTATTAAAAAGACGGGGATAAAATATTGTCATGCTCTTTGCCGATACCGAAAACCACTTTAACAACTGTGTACATGGTGGAGAATCTGGAACGAAGTAGGATGGTTTGACAACGTCTATATGAGGTATGAACGCAGCACTGACTCTTGCGAATCAACTTCATGTGACTAAAACAGGAGCCACACCGGGCCAAGTGAGGTTGCACCTCCGATCGAGCATGCTTCTTCGATATCGTTCTATTACTTAGTGATTCGGTTGGATGCACCTTTGATTATGGGGGTGTGTCATGAGGTGGGCGGTAGTAGCTGCTATGCGTTACCACCTGTCTGGATCCTTAAAACGATAGTATCCTACCCAGGACATTGCCTCGTGTGCCTTGTCACATGCCTTATCGCGTCCTCTACGAGTTTGTTTTGTACCATACCTGTGGAGTGCTTCCTGAGTAAACCACCAGTTTGGTGGAGCTTACAGTATCTGTATAGACTACAGAAATATATAAAATGTGTTACGGGGGATATGGGTAACGCCTTAACGCTATTTTAATAGTTTACTTTACTATAGACATTATCTATGTAGCATATTGTACTATGTATGTAGACAGTTTAACAGATCCTTAAAGGATGGGAATCTAAACATCCTTTAAGTTACTTGCATTTCACTTGGACATGTCACTTGAGTTGATTTACTTGTATAAGAATGTTAATCCTAACTCGAGTGTTTTGTGTTTTGCTTTATGCTTAGGCTAGACTGAGTGTCGCAGCATTTGAGACTCACATTTGGAGTTTAGAGTTTTGCTTGGAGATCTATCTGTTATCTATTCGGCTTTCAGTTATTTCAGTTATCTCCGGTTTATGTTTAGACTTGTCATTTGCTTTGTACCGAGACTTCTATGCATTCAGGATTTTTGTTGTATTTTATTTCACACTCTGATGTTTCTGTAGTTGCTTCATGAACTGCTATTTATCTGTTCCGCTGCTTATTTTTATGTTACTCCGTGTTTGTGATTTTGTGATTGATTTATTTACCGTATATGCTAAATTTTTTCAAATATAAATTAACAATATATTGTTTTGTACAATTCAAGTCTGACCTGTGTGAATGATTGTCGATTTGAATGGTTCGAAATGCTGGTCGTTACACTATGTAGAACCATGTTTGTTGTAGATTGCTTAACGATCTTAGCAAAAAAGTCAGACGCTAACTTAAGTGTAAGGGCGACGGGTCTCCTCTCCTAAAACTGCATTTAGATTGAATTTATTTCCTAGGAATTTGCTAATCATTATACTCGAATTTTTGGTTTTAAGAAAGTTCATAATCCAATTTACTCTTCTACCACCAAATCTCCTAGCCAATAGTAAACCTTTAAGAAAGAACCGGTTAATTAAATCAAAAGCTTTATAAAAATTTAGTTTTAAGAAGGAACAAATGATATTATTTTTGCAAAATTAGTTGATAAATACTTGGACTACCGCGATCCCATATGTGATGTTTCTACCCTTAATAAAAGTGGATTAGGTAATGTTAATTGAATTGTCCATTTTGGTGCTTAGCCTATTTTCTAAGACCTTGGAAATAATTTTAGAGAGTGGTTTATTAACGAAATAGGTCAAATCTATATGCTTTATCGTCCCACTTTCTTATGGAGAAGATTACGTTAGCAAAGTTAAATATTCCAACTTATAGGTTATCATTCTAAAATACATCAAACATTTCAATTAAGTCATATTTTAATACGTGCTAATTTTTTGTATAAAATAATACGAGAAATCCATCCAGTCTTAGCAATTTATTAGTAGCATATCATTGAGGGGCTTAAAGATTTCCTCTTCCGTAAAAGGACTATCCATATCATTTAAAGAAATCCTAAAATTTCGAGGTATAAGTCGTTCCACCTTGCTTTAATTATGAGCTCTCTAATAAGTCCAAATATAACACATTCAGATTTAATGTTTTACAAATTAATGCTGTAAATTTAAATGATTATAATTTGTCTTAATTTAAGTATCGTATATTTAAATTAAACGAATAACGTCTTAACATATTAATTATGATTTTTTGTACTGATATGTAAATATTTAATGATAATATTAATATTGTAATGTTTAATTTATAGAATAAAAATTAGTGTATAGTTTACTATCAAATAATGTTAATATGTTCATAATTTAAATATGAACTCAACAAGGCAGGTTGTATGTTAAAATGTGTGTGAGAGTTATACTTGTTTGATTTTTCAAGTTTCAATTTGTAATTTATGAACTTTAAGGATTCATAAATAAATCAAGCCATAAAAGATGATTCTATCAACAATTATTGCCACTGCCTAACACCTTAGATGAAGTCGCCACCGCTATTAGTGAAACCCTCGTTGCCAAGCAAGTTTAATGACATGCTCAAACATTAAATCGATGCTCTCTTATTAAAACCTTTATTTTACATTTACCATTAATATACCAAACTCGTCTTCGCCTCGGTTGATAGTTTACCACTACACCACCACTATTGAGAAGGTCAGTAAAGTCGCACACAAACCTTAAGGCAGTCATTAGTGGTTTCACGATGCACAATGTACAGTTGTGCACAAGGAACAGTAAAAATGTATTTTTAAATAACATTTGAAACAAATTTATTTTAGAAAAATAATTTTGATTAATTTTTTTAAGAAATTCATGTCGATAATCCTATCGGTCGAATATAGCCTAAACTGTCAACTTCACCTAAGAGAGAATAGTTCATTAACTCAATAAAGGAGTTGCAAAGTCCACCATCAAGATATAATTTATTTTATGAAGAGAGAATAAAATTTTATTTCTCCAAATGGAGGCTTTATGGATCTGTTTATAACATCAAATGCTAAAAATATCTCCTTAATATGTCTCCATTCATTTATACTTCATTTATTTACTAGGTTCAATAACCCAATCAAATAGTAAACCATTTAACTAAAATCAATATAGCCGGCCCTTTTAATTTTTAATCAATAATAATAATTATAAGCACCATTTAAATATATATATTATGTGATAAATATTATTTTTGGCCCATATAACTAAACAAATAAATATATAACAATTATATATTTCATTAACCAATTTTTCAACCCTTAATAATAATAATTATTAATTAGTATAACTGTTATATTAATTTCTCCATAATAATAAATTATAACCTTTATAAATTATTGTAATAAATTATTGATCGTCGACAGATGAGAGTTACAGTTGTGTGAGTCTCATATAAGGATTCAAATCTCATTAGTATTGAATTTTTTTAGGTATGTATGGACTTTGTTGAAGCAAAACACACGAGCATAGTTGCTTACATATTATCTAGGTGAAATCCAAATTCTTATCATTTTATATGACACCGTTAAGCAACGATATATCACGTATGTTTTCTCTTCGTCATCGCTCTATTACTTAGATATCTAGAACCTAGTTAATGTTCAAACCCTATTAATATCTAAAGTTAATTGCAAAGTCCAATGTTAAAGTCCATGGTTCAATTCGATAATAATAATCGATTAACCAAATTTCTTTGGCCAAAGCCTTTGACTTTACATTGACTACGAATTATAGCGATAACCTTCTACTCAAAGGAGATGAATCCTCTCTTGAATTGTGTTTCGCTTCAAATGGTTCAACTTATACCCAACTATGATCTTAACACGATCCGCATTGTCGTCTGATTGACCATAATCAAAGTATAATTTAGACACATAAGATTTACAGTGTTCTCAAGTCAAAAGGCTACTGAAAATCATTGTGTGATATCTTTTAAATGACTTTTAACCTATAAAAGACTCCCGATGAGTTGCTATATAATTATTCCCAATAAGTACACATACAATAGTAACTTGGTACCCTAATGATCATGAGTAGTTCACTATCCACTGTATTGAGAGCGTTATGTACACTAGTCTCAATGAATACATCGATATTCTGTTCTCTATACATCCTATGTAAGAAAATTTAAGTACAAGTATTTACTTTATTTGATCCAATATTCATGGTTACAAACAAATTCATAACTGTAATAGATTAAATGCTTTTCCTAAGGATTTTCTTCTTGTATATATTTAATGTATTTATTGCATTAATTATATCCCAATATAAAAATACATACAATAGAAAATAAAACAAAACTTCTTATTTCGAACAAGGTTGGTTAATCAAATAACATGATTGCCCTAACAACACACCCTTAATCTATCAATCCCCTACTTGCACTTGGGAATGACTATGGTGACTCATAACCTTACGCTTGATCAGTTTTCCCATACAAAACAAAGAAAGTGCCGCATTGAGCGAATCTGCAATACAATGATTTTGTATCTAATTTTCTATTTTACCCATTCATCATTGATAAACTCTTTTATCATGTGTTATTTATGGAGAATATGCCTCGACCTCTTATTGCATTGTCGGTTCATAATCAGATCTATCGATATTGCAACATTATTATCACAATACGTTATTATTTTGGTAAAAATAAGTGATCCCCCATGAGGAGGAGAGCATCAGTGTAATTTTATTCCACACTTAAAAAGGAGCTAGGAACAAGCCTAGTAGGTGGCTCTTCCCCATGAACCCGTACAATTTAAATAGAAAAAACAGACCCTCCCAAAAAAACAAAAAAACAATAAGGGTCAAAGGCGGAAATAACGCTAAGGCCTAGATGTGGAGAAGCCCTTGTCTAATCATTAAAGACCAAGTGAACGATTAGATTGACTACTAAGAAAGTCCAATGAAATAACCAAAGTCTTAGCGGCAAATCAATACTTAGCTTATCCAATGAATTAGGATACTCGGACCGAACTACTTGCCTCAACAGCTAGAACTGAAAAAACTCAACAGACGACATGAGACTCAAGCATATACATATATAATTGATTATATATATATACAAGAGGAGAAAAGGAATAAGTACGAGATAAAGTAACCTAGGTGTGAGAAGGATGCTAGAGGATAGTAACTACATAAAATAGTTAGTTACCTGATAGAAGTGTCCTGATAGGAAAATCATGAATGTCCACCTCTAGCAGACTGCCGCCGGCGGCATTATTATTTATGCTGTTACTAATAATTCTTTCTTGTAAGGCATCCATTAGTGATTTTACCATTTTAAGGAATTGCAAAAATTCGTTGTTATTAGCTAATTTATAGGAATTATCCGAAATCCAATTAAAAAATAAAGTGGTTACATAAGTCAAATTATTCATATAGAGATAATGTTGTTGAAAAGCCATTTTTTTTCTATCAAACCAAATATACCAAGGTGTGACAGTGTAAATGGTGTCTAAAAAGGGTCTAAGACCGAAGGTAAAGAAAAATCTCAATCTAGACCAATAAGACACACAATTAAGAGAGTTGAAGCAATATTAAAACCACAAATTCTAGGGATGTGCAGGAGCGAGCACTTCGTAAACTGATAATCGTAGTATAAGTGCGCAATTGTCTCCAGGTTTACATTATAGAATATACATTTTTTTTATCTATATGCATTTTTAAGGAGTTCAATAGTATTAAGTTTCCTATGTAAAACTAACCACATAAGTAGCTTGGATTTTGGGGGAGCATTCGCTTTCCACATAAATTAAAAATATTAGATTTAATTCCTAAGAAATTTATAAATTTGTAAAATGAATTTGGAGTAAATTTTTTAGTCCTATCCCAAAACCAAAATTTGATATCGTTATTATTGTTTATATTGTAAAGTTCTAATTTGGCACAAAGAAGAGAAAACTAATAAAAAGTAGTTCCTTCAAGTGCACAGTTAAAGTTGAAATCATAAGGAAAGTTCAAATTAAGTCTATATACTTTCGAAATTAAGACATTTTTAAAGTTGCAAACATCATAGACTTCTGTGAGTCCAACTTTAAGGGGAACAACAGAGATCTAACAATCATGCCAGAAAAATGTGTTATTCCCAAAAGCACTATGTTAGCAATGCCTAGTTTATAAATACCCGAGCCTTTTAAAACCAATCTCCAAAAGGGTGACAGTTTATTATGGTTGGTAGACGCTAATAGGTTCAAATTATGAGAACCACCATAAAATTGATTGGAAATTAGGTCTTTTCATACTAAATTATCTTTAGGTATTAAACTTGCATAACCATTTTTCGAATATAGAAACTTTGAAGTTATGGATATTGATTATCCCTAACCCTCCTCGTCTTTGGCTTTACAAACCAATTCCCAACCGATAAGACACTTTAAGCTACTATTGGGGTTATCCCTAGCCCACAAAAAGTCTCTTATAATCTTATCAATTTTATCGATTATCCAATTTGGAAAAATATAAAAAGGCATCTAATAAGTGGGTAGTGCCAATAAAACTTATTTGATTAGAACTATCCTGCTTGCCCCAGATAGAAATTACCGTACCACTTATATAATCTATTTCTAATTTATCAATGAATGTTAACCAATCATTGTGCTTAAGTTTGGTTGGTCTTATTAAGAAAACTATGTAATTAATGGGAAAGCTCGCAATATGTGATTGGATTCTCAATTATAGGAACAATCCTTAGATTTCTAATAAACTTGTATATATATACTGTTTTTATTATGGCACTATTCAGATTGATGTGCGTATCCTTTATGGTTGAATTTTCCATAATCTCTCATTTGGAACATTTCAAACATAAAATCGCTTTTTCAAGTATGAACATGAATTTAAGATTGAATTACTATACTTGATGTCATTTATAAAGTTTGAGTCCAAACAATCCATTATAAGGATTTTATTGTTTCCGTAAACAATTCTCTAGTATTTTGTAAGTATTGAAGAGTATTTTTACTACCATTCAGTGATTTAAATTCAGATTTGATATTTGTGACGGCCAACTATTTTAACTTCTAAATTCAATCGTAGACAACATAGAAATATTCTTACAACTAAATTCAGATTTTAAAGAAAATGGACCATAAGTATTTAAAATAAAAAAGAGTCCAAAACAACGAATATAAAAAGGAAAATCCAATAGTGGAAGTTTAACTTCAATACGTATATACATCTCATTCCAATAATTAAATTTTCACAAATCCAATACATTAGATATTATACATATTCCAATACATCAATTATTAAGACAACAACTACATAATTTTGATGCAAAAGATGTACTGAACCATCCTGTGGGTATGACTAATTCTAGACCATTTCCACCTATCTTTGTTTCCACCTGCATACCTAAAAATACGCTTATATACATATGATAAAGGTGGAAAGGTGTCAACTATGTTTGGGCTGCATCTAACCCTACCACTCTCGCTAAAGGCTCGAGAGCTATTACATAGGAGAAAACCGCCTACATACTCCTTTGGAGGGATCAAGCCTATATAGTTTCGTTTTTTGATCTTCTGTTAGGTCCAAATACTTTTTAGTACATACCAACCATAACATCCATGTAACCATTGCAACCAATACAATCAGACAAGAAGAAAAATTATTTCTACTTATCCATCACAACAATTCATCACATAGGGCAACAACAACAATAGTACACTTAGCCATTAAACATGACATAAATTTGACAACACTCAATGTTATCTCCAGTCATTAAATAAGAGAATAAAAAAAACATAAACATTATTACGTATGTACTAATCATCAATTATAGTGACACAACATCAACTAACAATAGTAACATAACATTAATGATCAAATGTATACTAATCAAATCAACATTAGTAACACAACATCAATCATATATAACCATAATCAACTACCCCACGTCTTGTAGTAGCATCACATACTCATCCTAGTGCGATTTCATCATCATAAGAAAACATATATGGTAATTCAAATTAACAATTAATCGCATATTACCTCTATCTAAAACATTATATTGTCGATTAATGTTTTTCTTTCAATCATAAAATCATTTTATCAATGTTTATAACAAAATCACCTTTATTTATATATGTCAAAACAATAATAATCTTTCCAATATGATAATATACTTCTAAAACCCTTTTTATACTTCAATTCCTTTAAATACTTCTTAACATCGCTTTTTAAATCAAAAATAGTAATCTTCATCGATTCGCTTTTCTAAACATATTATTATTAATTTACATCGAAATAATAATATGTTGAAACCTCTTTAGTACTTTATGAAATTAATTTGTTACTATTTATTCCAAAAATATAATGTTTTATTTTAAACACCGAAACCCATTTTTACTTCTATAAATATCAAAAATAGTAAATAATTTATCCAAAAACACTTTCAAAAAGCATTTCTTTACTATTACTACTACTACAACTATTGTTATTTTATTTCTCAAATTACAACAACAATAATTTCTATCATATATACTGTAAATCAATCATTGTGTAATTTGCACAAAACGATACTCTTTTTCACTAAAATTCATGTTGTTATTATTTAAAATCCTGTTTAATTTATAAATATTAACGAACTTCCCAAACATCAATTTAAAATATAATTTTAGCTAATATTTATGAATTCTCTAGAAATTCATGCATAATAACCTTATTAAATTCCATACTTTAATTTCGATAAAGTTTGTTAAATTATCGTTATCTACAAATACCATCCAAAATTAGTAATAACCTAATTTATCACTTATTTATTTATTTATTTTCGTGGTTATTATAAATTCTATTCCAACTAATTATTTTCTAATTCAAATCAAAGAATTTATTTTAATTAAACATCCAAAAATACTACAATTAACAACAATTATCCAATCAAGGCACAATACATCCAAGATACTATAATAACCAAACAGTCATCCATAGACCACAACATATATCAACAAATAAGATTTTTCTTCAATATATATATGGTTATTTGACTTAAAATTCAATTAACTAAATAAAATACCATACCAAAGCACTTTCACAAACCTTATAATTTAGCAAAGCCGCGTAAAATCATCCGAAATTCCACCACGAGTCTAATGAAAGAAACTGCCCTTGAATGAAGTTTGTATATGAAAGATACACTGGTTAGAATTTATAGGGACCGATTTGTAAATAATAATATTGGGAGGTCTTAAATGTAAAATTAGCTCTGTCTTCTTCAGGTTACGACAAACCCACTAGCCCTTGATTTTAATTGCTCACCATCGCCACCGTGCCATATTTCGACTAGATCTTAGCTCGTAATTGCATAGCCGACCTCCAAATGCCCCACCCATGGTCAACTCCGCCACCCTGATGCCACAATCAGCCTCCACTAAAGAATGAAAGTTTGGCTGCTTTTTCATAAAATCCAACCAACTCGACCATCCATTCAACGATCTATTCACCCTTAACATCATAACGACCTAGTACCCTCCAATCATGCTCTAGTCATGTTTCACTATTGATTCTAAACTCTAAATTCAATGATCGAGAATTGTTTATCAATTTTTGGTTGACTAGAGCACTTTTTCAACAAATGGGCACTTATAGTCAACTCTAATTCATCGAGAGCTTCACCACGATTTATAATATATAAGGGTTTAGCCAGTTTGAATTTTGAATCGATTTGTAATTAGCGAAAATCATCCCCCACTAAAATATGATTTAAGGTGAATTTCAGGATTAAGGAAGAGAGGCTGATATGATGGCTTCTCTCAAATGATTCCAAGTGTTATTTATAGAGGTAATTAGGTGCATTGAGTTATATATAAACACCTCGCCCAAAAGTGGTTGCATATTCAATTTGAATACTATATCACCTCTTTTTCGTAAATTATAACTCCAAATCCATTAAAAATTACATATCAAATTAATTAGCTCGGAGAGACTTTCACAACAGTTACAAATACAACATCAAATCCATCCATTTAATAAAAATTAACTTTTAATTACTTAAAATATTAGAAGTTTCAAATTTGTGGGTTGATACTCCTCTATAAAAGAATTGCGCACTCATAGTTCCCCAAATACAAGCTTCAACAAAACCAATAAATCATCATTATTGGTTTAATTACAAAATATGGGAAATAAATCAATCATAAGCTAACTACTTATAAACTAGCATATAACCACCATATTACATTAACCATGATACAATCAAATTCATCCACAAAATGAGTTTAAATTTCCATACACACATACCATGGTAACACTTACACTTCTTTAATCTTGAAATCCAAACCATAGCATGTAAAATAACACTTCATTTACTCGGGTGAAACAATATCAATCGTGGATTAACTCGTATCATGCATCTCAATAATTCAACCATAATAAAGGTCCACAACACAACTTAGGTTGATTAAAACATGCATATACAAATAATGAATATGCATAAACAATAATCACATAGCTCATTAAAAATAAATTGCGAACACATGCCCCAAAAGGGTACCACCACATCATCATACCAATAAATAGCACCTGTGTGGTAATCCCTATGTTGACTACACATCTATCTTAATATGTGTATCTTAAAAGTCGTCGATGAACTTTCTCATAGTCTCATCCTCAAAATAATCGGTGTACAACCTCATTCTTAGACCTTCCAAAATAATTCATGTTTCCACTCACGGCTACATTCTCAAAATAACATGTTCCTAGTCAAGACTACATCCTTAAAATAATAAGCACATAGTCATGAAAACATCCTTAAAATAATATGCACTTAGTCATGACTACATCCTCTAAATAACATGGCCCTCTACTCATGCTGCACTTGCATCAATCCTTGATCTGTAGACTTACATCATAAGGTCTCTTCTAAATGACCACCATCATAAGGTCAATGATTACCCACCATCATAAGGGTTTTGCACTTTTGGATGATGACACAAATGACCACATTTATAAAGTCAATGAATATTCAACATCACGAGAGCATCACGACTATGCGAATGCCCAAACCCTTGCTACTTAGACGTTGAGGACCAAAACCACCATCATATGGTTCAGGGAGGATGAATTGTAAAATCCATCAGAATTATCTCCACCCACCCCTTCTCTATGAGCATACACCAAAGACTTTGGTCCTCATCGATCCCGTAGCATACATCCAATAGTAAAAAACATCCCCATTCTACCTACGAGCTCCCCTGCCCAAACTCATCCTTATGGATCATCATCACGAGTCCCATCGTAGAGTCATCATCATTGAAATACCTCTAGACATCCCTCGTAAGTTGTGTATCCTATTGTTCCAAAATTCAATCACATCAAAAATATCATTGATTATCCTCTTATAGTGATTTCTCCATTTGATTGGGATGACCCACCCAAAATACCAAAGTGTAATCTGTTAATAAGGTGAGTTTTAATACATCTTAAAAGCAAAACATTTAGCAAAACATTTTCATTCTCAAATCAAGGCTTCCATCTCCGTTTAACCTAAAAAAACTACCGTCAATTTATGAAACAATTTCTCAAAATATGTTCCACCACTTTAAACCAATTCAAAATAATTTTGAGAAATTTCATTTTATAAATAATCAAATTGTTAAATTGCTACGAAATTGAAACTCTTTGTTTTAAAAATATTTATGGGAGCCGGTAATCTTTTTTATAAAAATAGGTTTCAAAATACATGTTTAAAAAACTCCGTATAATGGACCTCCCACTAATCCTTAAAGACTTTAGTCATCAAAATCCTTTAATCACAATTGCTTATTTTTTAAGAAACAATTTCACATTTCTTAGTCAATCTCAATATCTAGTCTTCCTCCTTTTAGAAAACTATGTTATCCCACTATAGCTAAATCAAAAATGTCCCTTAACTTTGTGATAGTTTCACCAATGTACATCCTACTAAAAGACAACATCGGATGACTAACTCATCGTACAAGTATCAATGCAATTTAACTTAGCATATGGTATAAAAAATTACAAAATGTTAGACTACAAGCAACCAACTTAGTAGGAAACCAAACAAACAAAAACCAATCAAACTAAGAAGTGATAAGAAAAAAACAAACAACTATATCAACCATAGTAGAAAAATCAACAACATAATATAAGCGAGAGAAATCAATTCAAACAAGTATGATAGAAGTAATCGGTAAACATAGGCAAACAAGCAGTACCATTTTCTTAATCCTTAGAAACTTAAGAAGCAACAAATCAATATAAGTAATTCAACCAAAGTAAGAAAATACAAATAAAAGGTTACCATCCTACACATCGAAATGGGTAGTCCCTACACCATTGCCCCACTCTTTCCATAGATGGGAATAACTAGGCCCCCCCGTGCTCATTAGGGGAAGGGTACACATAATAATCACAAAGCTTACATCGTCATAATGGGTATTGAGCAAAATCAAAACTCATATTACCCCATTCTCTTACACCCTATGTTACAAAGTCTAGTTTTACATTCTCAAATAAAAAATTTCAAATAAAACATCTTTTTAATAAAATATTTTTAACAAACACTTCCAAAGTTTGTTATTCAGTTAAATATTTTACATTCTTAACCATTTGTTTTCCAAATAAAATCATTCTCGTCTTGGTAAAATAGTTCATGAAGTATTTTAAAATAAGTTAATTTATAATACATCCTTTCTCAACGATATTTATTCCTAAATACATCCTCACTAAAAATTTCCAATGTTAGGTCTTTTTCAATTAATACTCTTTACTCAAAATTTTTTCTTTTCGAAACATCGTTCATCAAAGAATTCATTTGAAGAGAAAATTCTTACAATCACAAATCAATTTTCAGACCAAAGTTTTCTAAAATCATCTATACTTTTTGATAAAGGTTTTCTATCGAATGAATATGTTATCGCATTCTTTACTCAAAAAGGCACTTCTCAAGTAAAAATATTTCCATCAAACTATTTTCAAATATTTCCACGGACAAAATAATTTCTCAAATAGAAACATTTCCACCATATTATTTTCAGTTACTTTATTTGAGAAAAATAATTCCATTTGCGAAAACCCCATAGAGCACTTTTAAAATAAATCTTCTTTGAATCGTATAATATTCATCGTAAAGAATGTTTTAATAAAATATTCTACCTTTTCTTTAATATAAGGGTTCTCACTAGGTACTCCTCAACAAGATGCTTTAACAAAACATTTAAATCTTATACTACCATCAACATAGTTTTCTTCCTTAAAACATCTTATAAACAAATACTCGTCAACCTTACACATATTTTTAAAACATCCATTAACAAAAATATTTCTTTCCAAAATATCCCTGAATAAAATATGTTTCCATAGCATTCCAATATGAGGCTACAAAATACCTTTAAACATGTATCTTTTCAAAGGATGTTAACAAATTAAATACAATTTTCAACCAATATGTTCTCATTAAAATATTTCTATCAAAAAAATATTTTAATCTAAACATTCTTTTATAAAAGTATTTTTCAAATAAATTACTCATCAACAAAAATTTCTCTTTCATAGATAAGAATCTTCCTTTATTAACAAAGTGTTTCCAAATACTACTATTATAGAAACACATTCTAAAGAATTTTTAAAAACTATCAAAGTTCCCATACAAAATACTTGTTCAAAAACGGAATTTAGCTTTCAATATCTACCCAAGACAACTTTTTACTAAAACATTTCCAAATGAAATATTTTTACAATATTCACTCTTTTCTACAAAAATATCTTCGTAAAAATATTTTACTCCCCCAGATTAAATACTTCATTTTTCAATAAAAGTTCTAACAAATCGCTTTATATCCAAATATAAACATTTTCCACTTTTTAATAAAATAGCCTAAAAATCAAAAATGCATACCGTTGGAGTCAAAAATGGATGCCAACACCCAAATAATGTGAAAGCACCAAAATGTTCAATATCCATTCTCCAAACAGAATGAATTAGAGAATAAAATATGAAGAAAACTAAATTAAAACCGTAAGAATGAAATGCACATGAGATTTTATAGTGATTCGATATACTCCAGCTTACGTCAACTCCAAAAGTTTTCCTTTTTATTTATACTACTGATTACAATTACAATATTTTGAATTTGAGTAAAAAAAATGGCAGCATGTAGCCAAGAGAGAAGAAGAGAACCAGAAAGAAGATCCCTTTCCTTGAGCTAATGATCCGGTATTTATAAGAGATGACATGCAAATATCCAACTGAATATATGCATGTAGAAGACTGAAGCCAAGACGGACCGATCCAGAAAAATGGGGCCCATCTAGGGCTATATGAGCGATCAATACTGATCCCAATAGAGAGGATCGACACTGAGAGATCATGCATGACTTGTGGGGCTTGGCTGTGACGACCCGGAATTTTTAAGCATTTGTAATCGGAATATTTAATTGATTTTAAATATTTAAAGGTTAATAATTAACTTAAATTACGAATATCATAATTTATTTGACAATTAAATTATTGAGTTAAATAATTTAAATTGGATAAAATATGAAATCTGAGATTTTAAGCCTGTTAAAATATAATTTGAAGGCTTACAAAAATTTATATTTATAATACTGAAGAGAATAGAAGTGATGAAATCAAATTTAAAAATGGTTTCTTAATTGTTGAAATTTATATCGTTTAAAAATTGAATTTAAAAATAGCTTTCCGAGGCACAGTCTCCGAATCCGACGAAACCAGTTCCATTGGGTCCATAATATTGAATTATTATTGGATTTCAAATTTCGTAGTGATTGAAGTTATGGTGTGAGCGTACGATATTAACGCGCTGGAAATTTCATTGATAATAGTCGATTTAAATTGAAATTTGAAATTGAATTAATACATTGTTTAACCTGTTAACCTTCAATCGAAATAATCTCTCGTTCAGCTTTCTTTTCCGTCACTGTAGTAAGGCATGCTTCTCACGCAAGCTTCATTTCCCCTTAAATAATTCACCGAAGTCTCCTCCTTCAATCGAATACTCAGAAAAATAATAATAATATAACCGAGCCATTCCTGCTTCAATTAAATCAAAAGAACAATGGCAAACGAAGCGAATTATCCCCAAATCGAAAGCAAAAACACAATCATGGCCGAAGCCGTTTCCTTTCTGACCTTATTTTCGAAATTAAAGTGAATCAGTTCGTAAGAACGACTAAAAATAAAAGAGAGGGATGCCGACCATTTCAGTGAAGTCGCGGGCTCGATAGCTGCAGGTATGGCGTCGCGGCCAAGGCCGTAGGGAGGAAGGGGCGATCGCGATTCAATCGCATCATACTTCGCGAGACACGAGAGTTTCTGACTGATTTTGGGGTTTCATCTTGGCTCGGCACGCGTAGAGTTGGGGAACGATTGGAGCTCGCTTGCACGAGTAAAAAGGGGGGAAGGCCGCGTTATCGAGATCGTCAAGGGTCGCGTTTGAATAAGCGAAGGCGGAGGCGTGAATTTCTGGGCAGGTGGAGGAAGAGAAATAAAATAAATTATTGAATGATATGGTTGGATTGAATATCTCAGTAAAATAAATTATCAAATCTCTAGAATTATACTTTCGAAAGAAATAAAAGAGTAAATTTTTAAGTAAAATAATTATAGTGAATTGGAATAAATTAATAATGAATTGAAATTAAAATAAGATAAAAGTGATTGCAAAACTCTAACAAATTTGGAATAAGAGGAATTTGATTTATTAGGGGTAATAATAAATTGTAAAGCTTAAGTGATATTATTTGAATGAATAAAGAATTCTTTTTTCTTATTTAAGGATTAAATTTAATTAAGAGATGAAGAAGAAATTTTGGGAATCTGAAATTGGTATCTTCAGTTAAAAGGGCTTTTACTCAAAATGAGGAAATAAAATCTAAATGTTAATGAAATTTGAAATAAGTAAAGCAAGAAAGAAAATTTATTTTAAGCGAAGTAAATTAGGAATAAATTGTAAATTGATTAAAGTGTTTTGGGATTTGAAATCTAAAAGGGAAGTGAGATTTTTGGAATTTTTAAACTGCGTTTTCAAGTAAAATAAAATATCGGTGGATATTTACATATGAATTCAAAGTGGAAATTTATAAAGGAATGGAAATTCGTTTAAAAATAATTAGTGATTCATTTTTAAAGGATGTGAAAGAGAAGAGTGTTTCCCTGGATAGCCAAGTACGATTTTCAAGCAATTTTAAATATAAGCTAAAGGTTTTAATGTTCTTTTAAAAAGCATGTCTTAGAAAATTTATTATTTTTAAATGTTTAAATTCTAAAATAAATATTTTTCAAAACTATTATCACAGTAATTATTAAATGACTTGGTATTTGTTTTTAAGAAAAATCTAGTTTTATATTTTATAAAAGTAGCCTTATTTATTAAATATTCCTAAAGTATATATTTTAATAAAATATTAAAGTAGTTTTAAATTTTTAAGGCTATGAAGTATATTTTATAACTAAGTGCTTTTAAATTATTTAAAAATCTAAAAGTATTTTATACTTGGTGTTTCAGTGGAAATAAATATTGGGAAATTGTTCCGGGAAAGGAATATGTTTGAAACTGTTTTCAAAAGGGGTTAAAATCTGAAATATATCTTGTAAAGATATTTTGGATAAATAAATAATTTGGCAAATTATTTATTTTTTGATGGATGTTTATGAATATAAATTGATAGTTAAATCACCGACTATCAATATTGGACAAAAACGCGTTGATCGTTTCGAAGAGACCGGGATCGAGATTTATTTCTCAAAAACCATTTCGATCTGGTTTGTACGTATCGTGGAAAACGAGTTCGGAGTCGAAGATGGAGCACTTAAGTGCAAGGGCTAGTCGCTACTAGTCCTGAGGATATTTCCAAAATGGATGTAGTAGGAATAGTGCCTTCGGTTCCGTTCGGACCCGGGACGGACTTGTATGGATGAATGCTTGCGAAACATCATCAGGTGGACGATGGGCATTCAAAGAGATATGTTCTAAAAAGGTAACGCTTAGCCTCAAGCCTCATCAAATGGGAATGGCTGAAAACCAGGGGTTATGCAGCAAGGCTAGGTGGGTAGCACCCAAGCAGGGTGAGGTCATCCCTGTCTAGATGTCCCTTTTTATTTTGGCTTAGTGGGCGGTTGCTGATCCCAACCACGGGGTGATCTCACTCGGGATTATCCAGTAAGGGGTAGTCCTGGCCTTGTGTTGTAGGGGAACGGGCGTACTCATCGGTACGGTGATCTAGGCCCCGTACTATGGCAGGTGGTACCCCAGTTCCTAGTCATTAGTTAGAAATCCATTCTCCCTACGAGCCTTGTGCGAGTTTTGTTTGTATTACCCACTTTGTGGCTAGTAGCTGGAATTTAATCATGTAACAATTTCAGCTATTTTATAAGTATTTGTATATAGACCCTATTATAATATCAGAGGATTTCTATAAAAATGTTTTAGCTATCGTAAGGTAAAAACCCGACATGTTTATTTGTGGCGTGGTCTTACGAGATGCTTTTGTTTTCAAAGGATTTTTAAAACTTTAATAATCAACTGAGTGTGGTTTTCTCACGCTGGTATTTCAGACCGACTCGGGTGTTATTTAACTGTAATGCTCGGGTCAGATCGAGGATTATAGGATACAGGATATGATGCTGTGGAGCTCAGGAGGCGAGCTGGATGACGATACGTACATTCGTACTTGTTTTATATATATTCCTCTGTGTTGGGTTATTATGAATCCATTGTATGATATTGATGTTGAGCTGTGATTGATGTACTCTGATGATGTAATATATAAACGGAAATATTTGATGTTGAGTAAAGATTATTTATTATCTATTATATTTTATTCCGCTGCGATGGTTAGATTCTGATGTTGTTTTCTATTCCCTTCTTCTACCTCTTCTTCTTAATCCCTAATGATTCGTATTTCTGTACAACTTGAGTTGTTTTAGGTAAAATAGTGAAAACTCAAGGGGTACGGATTTACGGGTCGTTACACTTGGTATCAGAGCTTATGTTGGTGATAACCTTGGCTCTGGTGGGAAATTACTCAAATAGAGTCCATAATACTCTAGAATGAGTTTGAGCGTATTAATAGATATAAGCGCGTATTTGTTAGTGAATATAAATTGTTTTAATACTGTGTTGGTCGGTTTATTGAGTGGCATATGAACCTTCGTCGGCACAGTCTACACAACTGTATCGAAGGGGTTTCTAAACACTTGGATAGAACAATTGGCACGATATTGTTTTAAATGTGGGTGAATGGAATAATTTTACCCAAAAATATATTTTGATATAAAGAAAAGTTTTTGTAAACTATTTTAGCTAATATATGGTTGCTTGAATGTTAGGAAGAATAACATTAAATTATTATCATTGTTAAGTAAAAATTTAACTAGAAATTTAAAACATAACTAAGGGTTAAGGAAATAAATTCATTGTAAAATAAAATTCCTAAATATGAATTATAAATGAAATTTATAAATTGAAAATATAATCAAATAAGAATTTGTATGAGCATAAGCTATGAAAATGAATTATAGTTAAAATTGATTTAAGCAGGATTTGGAAATTTAAAATCCCAAAGATTTTGAAAGTGTTTGTCGAAGTGTTTTGAAGATAAATAATAGCGATATTATTTTGGAGGTATTTTTGAAAGGAATTTGTTTCAAATAAATTTTTGGAAAGGATATAGCATTAAATTCACCTCAGTCACTGGAAAATAACTTCGGTGATGACTGTAGCATCATCGATGTTCATTTTCGAGTTTCTAAGTGATGAATTGCTGTCAAAATTTGATTTGTTCAGAAAAGCTAGTTGTTTTTGAAAATTTCAAAGGAAATTTTTTGAGGGTAAAACCATGATTGGTTTGACTTTTGAGAAATGTGATTTGAGAAGTTTGGAGATTCCAAAATAATTTGAAATCAAAGGTCGGGAGTTTAAAAATTCCTGATGAGATAGGTTGTAAGCTTATAAATTGAGATGATTTTTAAATCAGAAAGGAAATATAAGCTTTAAATGTTGGAATTTAAATTTAAAGAGAAAATAAAAAAAATGAAATTAACTTGGATTGGAAAATAAAATTTAATTGGATTGAAATTAATTGGATAGGCTGAAAATAATATCCAGTTGTATTCGAATTAAGTTGAAATCGAATTGAGATTAAATAAATCTAAGTTTAAAATAAAATTGAATTGGAATAAGAATTCAATTAAGTTATTAAATGGAATTAGATTCTTACCTGAATAAATGGAAAATAAGCGGGATAAGGATTGGAATTGAAATAAATAAATAAGAATAACATATAAAAGAATTAGAAATCCATGGAAATAAAATATGCTTAAGTTATAAATAAGTGTAAATTTCGAGTTAAAAATAAAAGAAGGATATATCCAAGCCTATAATGAATGGAATTGTGTAAATAATAAGTTGTGACTTATAAATTTATAAGTGGAAATGAAAACCCAAAATAAATATTATTGATGAATTGGAGAATAAAATAAAAATCAAAACTTGAATTATAAACTAAATTGATCTAAGAAAATTAAATGGAGTTCAATGTAGTTAAATAGAAGCTGAATTGTAAGCTAATAATGAAGATTGGAAATAAAACTTAAGTTATAAATCAAATTCGACTTGAATCATTAGTGAAGAAAATATAATTGAAAGTTGCCTTGCAATTAATTAAATGAATTGAGAATGAAATTGCAAAATAAGTTAATAAAATTGGATGGTAATTTTAAAAGTGAATGGTAGAATCAGAACTTGAGCTATTAATTAAAATTCGACTTGAAGTGTTAACAAATTAAATATAATTGAAAATGTATCGAATAAAAATGAAATTGGATTAAAATAGAAATGGTATGAATTGCAGATAAAATCCAACTGAGTGGAAATAAATTGGAAATGGCCATGTAATCAATTGAATGAGTTGAATCTGGAAAGTTAAATGTTATAATAACTAATCAAATGAAATTGTAGATTTAATATGAGATTTAATTGAGATAGAATCAAGTTGAATAGAAGAGAAAAATACTTACTTGTGCAATGAAAATGACCTTAAGTATAAAATTTGAATAAATCAAAATAAATTGACTTAAGCTGAATATGAGGGGAAGAGTTGGATTGAATTCAACTTAAAACCAAGTTTAATGATATTGGATTGAATTTGAATCAAGTAAAAATAAATTTGGATCGAAATGGAATTCGGTGGGTTGTAAATAATATTTAAGGAAAGGAAAATTCATAATGGATTGAGTGGATAAACTAATTATATTGAATAAAGAAATGGTCGTGAATGAATTGAATTAAAGAAAAAGAAATTTAATTGGTAACAAAGATGAACCTAAGTGGTTAATGGTTTTAAATGAACTGGTTTGGTTAATAAAATGAAATGCAAGTGAATGGATTCAAATCTGAAATGTAATGAAAATGAGGATATATGAATGGTGAATAAATTTTAAAATGGACTGGAATTAAGTATAAATTGAGTTGAAATCAATTTAAATTGGTTATAAAACACAAGCACTTATTTATTCATATAGATCTCGTCAAATTGCATAGAATAAATTATCGTTTGATGTAAATGGAAGTAATTAAGATGCTATGAATTGATAAAAGTGAAATAGAATTGACTTTGAAATCAGTTGAATTGACTGTGCGCTTGTTTGGGGTTGAAATAAATTGATGGTAAGAAATGGTATTGTAGACCTTTAAAATTAAATGAAATGGCGTATGGGTTGGTTGAAACAAATGCGTAAGTGTTAAAAAAACCATATAAGTTGCTTATAAACATTGTTTAGTTACATTGTTTTTAATATTCATGTGTTGTAGTTGTTTAAATAGAATGGAATGTTAATAAACTTCATATATTTGGCACTTACATGTTTAGATTGAGTAAGTACAGGTACTTGGAAGCCGTTGACTGGATTTTTGGGCACGCTAACTGTTAAATAATAAGCCGCTTGCTTATAAATGCTAAATAAGGTACGCCTACGCAATAAAAATAGGAAATATGAACTGTTTTTGGTTTTTCCGACCGTGTGAGTCGATGTATATATATTTATATCTTTTGTCAAATTGCAAAAGCTCCTCCGTACAAGGGAGACTCTGCCAAAATTTTTCATAAATTTTAGGAGTTAGAAAAAAATTTGAAAATTTTTAGAAATTTTTTGTTAATGACAAACGAATTTAAATTGGATACTAAAATTAATTAGTAAATGAAACTGATTAAAATAATGACATAAATTAGTTATAAATGAAGAATAAAATTCAAATATTCAGAGTTAAAGATAAATTGAAATTCATATGGAAATGAAAGAATCAATTTGAATAGAAATAGATATAAACTAAAGTGGTAAGGTGAAAATGAATATAAGGAACATATTTCATGCATATACTAACTTAAGAAGGAATGGTGAATTCTTAAATGAAAGATTGATCCTACGAATATAATCTAAGATAATATTGGAATGAATAGATATTGACATTTTGTAAGAAAGTCGATAAAATATTTTTGAAAGTTGTGATTGGATATGAGTGCTAAGCAGGATATGAAGGTATTATAAAGAGAAAGGAAAATTGGTTTTGATTTCAGAAGATAAGTCTGAATTGCCCGACCAAAAAGGTATGTGTTTAAATTTTGGTATGAAATTTGATTGGGTTTTTGGATATAGCCACTTGGCCTTTTGTTTTCTTTTTGGATTTGGGAGGCCGTAGAGCCATTTTGTAGTTGTACCGAGCTAGCCGCGCAAAGGAGACGTTGGCAAAAATTTTCGGAAATTTAGAGAGTTAGAAAATTTTTGAGAAAATTTCGATAATTCAAAATTTAGTTTTGAATTATAATTTGAATGATTGTATAAATAAAGTTATTTGGGAACTAAGGGAAAAGTTTGGGAAGTTAGTAAGAATAATAGTGGGCCTTCTATTAAAAAGATAGTTGGTAAGATGTTGAATCGTTAAGAACTGATTGGTTTTGGAAAAAGTAAACGGGTATTGGACCATTCTTCCTAACTAGTAATTTCGGGGACGAAATTCTTTTAAGGGGGGAGGAATGTGACGAACTAGAATTTTTAAGCATTTGTAATCGGAATATTTAATTGATTTTAAATATTTAAAGGTTAATAATTAACTTAAATTACGAATATCATAATTTATTTGACAATTAAATTGTTGAGTTAAATAATTTAAATTGGATAAAATATGAAATCTGAGATTTTAAGCCTGTTAAAATATAATTTGAAGGCTTATAAAAATTTATATTTATAATACTGAAGAGAATAGAAGTGATGAAATCAAATTTAAAAATGGTTTGTTAAGTGTTGAAATTTATATCGTTTAAAAATTGAATTTAAAAATAGCTTTCCGAGGCACAGTCTCGGAATCCGACAAAACCAGTTCCATTGGGTCCGTAATATTGAATTATTATCGGATTTCAAATTTCGTAGTGGTTGGAGTTGTGGTGTGAGCGTACGATATAAACGCGCTGGAAATTTCATTGATAATAGTCGATTTAAATTGAAATTTGAAATTGAATTAATACATTGTTTAACCCGTTAAACTTCAATCGAAATAATCTTTCGTTCAGCTTTCTTTTCCGTCACTGTAGTAAGGCAAGCTTCTCACGCAAGCTTCATTTCCCCTTAAATAATTCGCCGAAGTCTCCTCCTTTCAATCGAATACTCAAAATAAAATAAAATAATATAACCGAGCCAATCCTCCTTCAATTAAATCAACAGAACAATGGAAAACAAAACGAATTATCTCCAAATCGAAAGCAAAAACACAATCATGGCCGAAGCCGTTTCCTTTCTGACCTTATTTTCAAAATTAAAGTGAATCAGTTCGTAAGCACGACTAAAAAAAAGAGAGGGATGCCGACCATTTCAGTGAAGTCGCGGTGCTCGATAGCTTCAGGTATGGCGTCGTGGCCAAGGCCGTAGGGAGGAAGGGGCGCTCGCGATTCAATCGCATCATACTTCGCGAGGCACGATAGTTTCTGACCGATTTTGGGGTTTCATCTTGGCTCGGTGCGCGTGGAGCTGGGGCACGATTGGAGCTCGCGTGCGTGGGTAAAAAGGGGGGAAGGCCGCGTTATCGAGATCGTCAAGGGTCGTGTTTCAGTAAGCGAAGGCGTGAATTTCTGGGCACGTGGAGGAAGAGGGCACGGTGGGCGGAGGAAAGTTTTGGGGTTCGATCACCGTTACTTGGGGCTAGGGCTAGTCGCGAGCATAAGGGCAGCAAGGTATTCTTAAATTTGCAATTTAATTTTGAAATTTAATAGATTACCATTGAGATTTAAATTTATATACAGAAAGTTTATTTGGAAAATCTGAATTAATATAAACATGTATAGAAACATAAAATGCATTTTACAGTAAAATAATTTAGGTGCAGTAAGGTATAGAGTTGTATATTTTAATTTAATTTCATAATTATATGTACATATATACATATCAGAATATATATATATATATGATTTTATATATATAAATATGTCAACTTTAAGTAATCGGTAAATTTATTTGAGGAGTTAATATATATATATATATATATATATATATATATATATTTAACCTGTCTTTGAATTTTTAGATTGGGCGGAAAATAAATGTTAACTAAGTTAGTTAACGATCATTTGGAATTTAGTAAATTGAATTAATAAGTGACAAGTTGATTCATTCAAGTTAAATCATAATTGATCATTCGATTTGTTCGAATATTAATAAAATTTCGTATAATTGGTTATATAAGGTTAATAGTCGGAAAATAAATAGCTTAAATAAATTGTAAGTTAACTAAAATATTAAAAGATAAATTTGTCATTTGATTGTTCAAATATTTATAGAATGTAAATGTTTATTCAAGGTCTAAATCAGTCGAGACTGGAGTGGATTGCAAATAATAGAAAAGGTGAGTTAATCTCACTCGGTTAATTTAAATTTAAATTCTAACGATTACATTTAAATAATTGTTTGAATGGTTGAAATTGATGGATGTGCTATAGTATGTTATATTCTGGAATTGGCATATTATTGTGCTAACATCTTTGGATGCAGGGAAAACAGGTTGGAGAGATCCAACTGGACCCCTCGAAATTATTTAGATTGTTTAATATTCTGTGTTCTGAATATTTGATATTCTGTGATGATTTTATGGATAACTGAAGCATTGAATGGTATGGTTGGATTGAATATCTCAGTAAAATAAATTATCAAATCTCTAGAATTATACTTTCGAAAGAAATAAAAGAGTAAATTTTTAAGTAAAATAATTCTAGTGAATTGGAATAAATTAATAATGAATTGAAATTAAAATAAAATAAAAGTGATTGCAAAACTCTAACAAATTTAGAATAAGAGGAATTTGAATTATTAGGGGTAATAATAAATTGTAAAGCTTAAGTGATATTATTTGAATGAATAAATAATTCTTTTTTCTTATTTAAGGATTAAATTTAATTAAGAGATAAAGAAGAAATTTTGGGAATCTGAAATTGGTATCTTCAATTAAAAGGGTTTTTACTCAAAATGAGGAAATAAAATCTAAATGTTAATGAAATTTTAAATAAGTAAAGCAAAAAAGAAAATTTATTTTAAGCAAAGTAAATTGGGAATAAATTGTAAATTAATTAAAGTGTTTTGGGATTTGAAATCTAAAAGGGAAGTGAGATTTTTGGAATTTTTAAACTGGGTTTTCAAGTAAAATAAAATATCGGTGGATATTTATATATGAATTCAAAGTGGAAATTTATAAAGGAATGGAAATTCGTTTAAAAATAAATAGTGATTCATTTTTAAAGGATGTGAAAGAGAAGAGTGTTTCCCTGGATAGCCAAGTACGATTTTCAAGCAATTTTAAATATAAGCTAAAGGTTTTAATGTTGTTTTAAAAAGCATATCTTAGAAATTTTTTTATTTTTAAATGTTTAAATTCTAAAATAAATATTTTTCAAAACTATTATCGTAGTAATTATTAAATGACTTGGTATTTGTTTTTAAGAAAAATCTAGTTTTATATTTTATAAAAGTAGCCTTATTTATTAAATATTCCTAAAGTATATATTTTAATAAAGTATTAAAGTAGTTTAAAATTTTTAAGGCTATGAAGTATATTTTATAACTAAATGCTTTTAAATTATTTAAAAATCTAAAAGTATTTTATACTTGGTGTTTCAGTGGAAATAAATATTGGGAAATTATTCTGAGAAAGGAATATGTTTGAAACTGTTTTCAAAAGGGGTTAGAATCTGAAATATATCTTGTAAAGATATTTTGGATAAATAAATAATTTGGAAAATTATTTATTGTTTTATGGATGTTTGTGAATATAAATTGATAGTTAAATCACCAACTATCAATATTGGACAAAAACGCGTTGATCGTTTTGAAGAGACCGGGATCGAGATTTATTTCTCGAAAACCATTTCGATCCGGTTTGTACGTTTCGTGGAAAATGAGTTCGGATTCGAAGATGGAGTAGTGAAGTGCAAGGGCTTGTCGCTGCTAATCCTGAGGATATTTCCAAAATGGATGTAGTAGGAATAGTGCCTTAGGTTCCGTTCGGACCCGGGACGGACTTGTATGGATGAATGCTTGCAAAACATCGTCAGATGGACGATGGGCATTCAAAGAGATATGTTCTAAAAAGGTAACGCTTTGCCTCAAGCCTCATCAAATGGGAATGACTGTAAATAAGGGGTTATGCAGCAAGGCTAGGTGGGTAGCACCCAAGCTGGGTGAGGTCATCCTGTCGAGATGTCCCTTTTTATTTCGGCTTAGTGGGCGGTTGTTGATCCCAACCGCGGGGTGATCTCACTCGGGATTATCCAATAAGGGGTAGTCCCGGCCTTGTGTTGCAGGGGAGCAGGCGTACTCCTCGGTACGGTGATCTAGGCCCCGTACTGTGACAGGTGGTACCCCAGTGCCTAGTCATTAGTTGGAAATCCATTCTCCCTACGAGCCTTGTCGAGTTATGTTTGTATTACCCACTCTGTGGCTAGTAGCTGGAATTTAATCATGTAACAATTTCGGCTATTTTATAAGTATTTGTATATAGACCCTATTATAATATCAGAGGATTTCTATAAAAGTGTTTTAGCTATCGTAAGGTAAAAACCCGACATGTTTATTTGTGGCGTGGTCTTATGAGATGCTTTTGTTTTCAAAGGATTTTTAAAACTTTAATAATCAATTGAGTGTGGTTTTTTCACGCTGGTATTCCAGACCGACTCGGGTGTTATTTAACTGTAATGCTCGGGTCAGACCGAGTATTATAGGATACAGAATATGATGTTGTGGAGCTCAGGAGATGAGCTGGATGACGATACGTATATTCGTACTTGTTTTATATATATATTCCGCTGTGTTGGGTTGTTATGAATCCATTGTATGATATTGATGTTGAGCTGTGATTGATGTACTCTGATGATGTAATATATAAATGGAAATATTTGATGTTGAGTAAATATTATTTATTATCTATTATATTTTATTCCGCTGCGATGGTTAGATTCTGATGTTGTTTTCTATTCCCTTCTTCTACCTCTTCTTCTTAAACCCTAATGGTTCGTATTTCTGTACAACTTGAGTTGTTTTAGGTAGAATAGTGAAAACTCAAGGGGTATGGATTTGCGGGTCGTTACATTGGCAATCGCCTGCATTGGTACCCCTCTATCTTCTTTTCGTGTCTCCATAGTTGTTTTCTTAATTCCTCTAGTATTTGTTAAGTTATTGAGCGATCATCATTGAGTTGAACTGCCAATCCGAGTGATCCATAGTCATAGTGATTTGATCCAATCTCCTGCCTAGAGGAAGCTCTAATCCATACTTAGCCAATTCCGGGATGCCATTCGCTCGAATCCACTTGAATATCATCCATAGCCTTGCTTTTAACTAATCATCCCTCCGGGCTTCTTGGCTCGATAGCCATGAAATCCATTTAGCCAAATCCATGGTATCGCGACCTTGTCGAAAGGTGGGATAAGATTTGCCCTCCAAAACATGCCTTGCTATAGGAAGATGTGTTTTGAATTGCCATAAGTCTGAAGTCCATAATCCATTGATAACCGAATATTCCAAACCATAATCCAATCTTTTGTGAAACCAAATGCCGTAATCTGCGACCGCTCTAAGTTGATAGCCAATTCCGAAGCCATTCCAAATCCTTAGCCGAATCCAAATTCATCCAAAGCCAGTAACCAAATCCATGATCTCACCGAATCATTTTCCAATTCCAAGGTCTCGCCGGACTAGTAGCCTAGTTCATTGTCTCTCCGGAACGATCATAGCCTCTCCAAGCTCTTGTTGGACCCCATCCAGTCACTCTCCAGTGAAGGGAGGAATAACGATAAATAAGATAATCCTATCATTCTCCAAAGAAATGGAATTACTTACTATACTCTGGTTTAGTGTCCTCGAACATAAAGCGATGTCATGGTCTTCCTAGGCCGTTCATGGTCTCCCTGGACCCTTGTTAGACCCCACTCATTCTTCGACAAGAAGGGCATAATGATAAGCATGCAGATCCTGTCACTCTTCGACAAGCATCCTACTTCTTTCTTCTCTGGTTCCGTCTCTCTGGTCAGAATATAACACGATCTATAGGGTATTATTCTCCGACCTCGATCCCCCATTTGCGGACTTAATCCATGTACGAACCCATCATGTCACTTTCCGGTGAAGGGACTTGCACCTTACAGTTATTGCACTGTCTCTTTGATCTGGACAACTGTGACCTATTTCGTTTATTTCTTTTAAATGCAAATTTAAGCATTCCAAAATCCATTCATTAAATTATTAAATTTAAGTTCTTACAACCAAAAAACCAAAAACAAGAAGAACCAAATACCGCCTCTCTGGGCATGATTTTTCGTCATCTCAGAGCATGCCTATGGACCAACCTCGACCCCGTACATATGTAAGTGGCTTAGTTATTTTATTGTGGAGTTTATTATTAATTTAGCACATGCCATCCCGATCAAGAGATGATGATCTATGACCTCGATCCAAGGCCATTTCTATTTGATGCAGACGGTGGCTGCTCCTATTCCACCGTCGTAGTCCTAGTCCTTATATATTTTGGTAGCCTTCCATCCCTGACGTATTCCTTGACCATATCCTTCAATTTCCTACAATCAATGGTAGTGTTCCCATCTAGCTCATGGAATATGTAGTATTTTCCTAATGCCTGCTCATGCTCAGCGGGCTCTCTCTTTGCCGACCTTCGGTGTCGAAGGTGTCATTGAGTATATATAAATCCCTTCCAAAGTCTCGTTCAAATCGGTACATGAAGAGAGTTTCGATTCTCTCCTTTGCTGCTTCGATCTATCGAGACTATCATCCACTTAATGCTTTCCTTTGTCTTTGCTTGAACCTTCCCCAGGCGTCCTCCATCCCTCACTAGATTACCTCTCTACCTTCATTAGCATCTTTTTACCATAAGAACCTCTTGGCTTCATAGAAAAATTCTCCGAGATCCATTGGTGGATCTCACTCCAATGAAATCTTAAAGTCCGTGTCATCCGCAATCCCTGACACCACCATCATTAAGACTATCTATGATCCAGCCGATCTACTGAAGCAACTTCCGCATTGAAACGTATCAAGGAAATCCTTAAGGACTCTCAATCCCTTTGCTATAGTGTTGCTAATGATTTTACACTCTTGGGTCTCATGATGTGGACCAGAAATTGCCTCATGAATTTATCGACCAACTCCGTCCAAGTACCAATAGAACCATTCTCCAATTTCCTAAACCGCATTACAGCTATATTTGCTAAGTATAAGGGAAAAAATCGCGCCATCACTTCCTCTGATGCCACCAACGCCTCCATATGCCTCACGTACCTCGTCAGATGAACAATAAGGCTTGATTTTCCGTCATATGCCCCCAGTGTCGGTAAATTAAACTCCGGTAGATTCCTAGCATGCCCAATGTTAGGAGTGAATGAACTCCTATTCACATTTTCCAGATCCCTGTTCACTAATCCTCCTCTTGTAGCTTGTCTGGTCATCTTTACAAACCTGTCACTGCCCTCCAAACGTAGTTTTAATCAACATTTCTAGCCTACCCATCTCCATGAGGGAATCTCGAAACATACTTCTCTAGACGCGCATCCGCCTTCTGATCTGCACCAAACCGAACATCGACCACCGGCCTACCGTGAACCAATCCAGCCTGACCCAGGGGAATGCCGCCATGCCATAGGTGATCGGTGTCGCTCCTTATAAGGGATCAATGCTAATCCCTCCTCATTGGCCGGGGACTGCCCCCGGCTGCTTCGTTTCATTATCCCACCTGTTGGCTTCGACTCCATGCTTATGGTTCTGATTTCTTATAGCTCATGTAGCTCTAATTCCTTGATCTAGATTGCTAACTACTCCAAATCCTTGGTTTTATGCTCCAACTTGTCCAATTTTCCTAAAGGAAATTCTGCATCATATACTCTTGCCTCCTTATCATCTGCTCTTGCATAGCATCCATCATAGTATCCATCTCGTTCTTAGTGATGTAAACGGATGGTTGATTAGTTCCAACTCCAAAGATTGTCTCCTGACTTCCTCCATAGTGACACCTATCTGCCAATGATCTCCTTACTGATTGCCTCGCCATTGATTCCAAGATCTAAGTATCCAAGCTTCCAAATCAGATATCCAACTTCCAAATCCATGGGTGCAAGTTCTACTTAGTATGGAGTCAAAAATGGATGCTAACACCCAAATAATGTGAAATCACCAAAATGCTCAATATTAAATTTCTAAATAAAAGTAGAGAATAAATATGAAGAATAATAAATTAAAACAGTAAGAAATGAAATGAACATGAGATTTTATAGTGGTTCGGCATACTCCGGCCTATGTCTACTTCAAAAGTTTTCCCTTTTATTTATACTACTAATTACAGTTATAATGATTTGAATTTGACTAATAAAAATGGCAAAGTGTAGCCAAAAGAGAAGAAGAAGAGAACTAGAAATAAGATCCCTTTTCTTGAGCCCATGATCCTGTATTTATAGGAGAAGACGTGAAATATCCAGCTGAAAATCCACATGTAGAAGACCGAAGCAAAAAGGGACCGATCTAGAAAAAAAGGGCCTATCTAGGGCCATATGAGCGGTCGGCACCTATCCCTATGGGGGGATCGATACCGATCGGTCATGCATGCCTTTGTGGGGCCCGATGATCACTTGCATGGGTCCTCCTCTGTCTCCTCTCCGTGTTTCCCTAGTTGTTTGCCTGATTCCCTAGGTATTTGTTAAGTTATTAAGCGATCACCATTGAGTTGAACTGCCCATCCGAGTGATCAGTGATCCAATTTGATCCCCTACCTAGGGGAAGCTCCAATCCATCTTAGCTAATTCTGGGATGCCATTCGCCTGAATCTACTTGATTATCATCCATATCCTGGCTTATAACTAATATTCGAACCTGATAACCATCTCTCCCGGCTTCCTGCCTCGATGACCAAGATATCCATTTAGCAAATCCATGGTATCATGACATTGCTAAAAGGCGAGATAACATATACCCTATAAATTTTTCCAAACAAATATTAGTCGTCTAAAAATAAAGGCGATTCCATCTTATTAAGGTCGGGTTTCAATTATGATTCAATATTAGGTATGTGTCACTCAGGTTTTTACAAACACTTAACTCCTTTTATAAATGTCCGTCCTACCCCACTCATACTTTATTTATCTTTATTAAAAGGTCATTACAAATAAACATCATTTTAGGATGATGTAATGCTGGTTAAATGTAACATCTCAGAAAAAATAAACAATTTTTATTCATATATAGGAATCTAATTTAAATATTTGAATTGTGAATCAATATAAATTAAATGGAATTAATATCATTATTTAACTCCTTTTAATTAACAAATAATAATGAGAAAATTTATTGTTAATAAAACGAATTGATTTTTAATGACGTATTTTTAATTTGATTTATTTGATTTTTCCATAATTTTTAATACGGAAAATATTTAAATTTTCATTTCACATATTTCATGTCAAACGTTGGCATTTTTGGAAATTTAACAGAATAAAATAATTTGTGTATTTTATTGTTGATCTGTGATCATGTCGCATTTTGGTGCATGATTGTATTTTTATTTCTGTCTTCGTGGTCCGTACATGTACAGGAAAGTAATTTGGGAAGAAGGATTAGGAATTTGGTTAGGCAATTGATGAAGTAATTAGTGTATTTAATTAATTATTTTAGTTCAAAATCTTATAAACTAAATTCTTGATCATACGAGGTCGGATTAGGACATGATTAATTGCGTTAGACTCGTATCGATGATATTTATGTGTTGGATTTGGGTTCGTCGAATTTGGATCAATTTGAATTTCAAGCTAAAATTGAACGTTGTTATATTTTAGATCGAACCAGAATGAAAAAGAATCAATGGGAATTTCAATGAGTTTACTCACCTTAAATAAACGATATGATGTTTGTGTTGCTATAAATTATTGCTGAATACTTGGATGATAGTTTAAATTATTGTTGGTTTTTTGTTTGGATTTTAAACTCCTGTGTGAAAAGCAAATGGCATAAATAACCATATGATGTTTGCTTTTACCCTTCTTTTAATGCACTTAGAAATATAACTTACCGTTTAAAAAGAATATTTTCAAGAGTGTTTTTAAAGTGTTTTACAAATATTTGTGATGTGAAATCCAAGCACACGTTCGTGTTTTAAATGTTTAAAGTTTGACTCGGTTACTGAAAGGATAAGAAATTTAATTTCCATAATTGATATCACTTATATGGAAAGGATTTAGTCATACTCTTAGCACTAAATGTCGAGTTATGAAAACAAGTTTCTATTTTGATGGCTAAAGTTGTTATCAAGGCAATGCCTAGAGGTAACACTACCTTAACCCCCCCTGGCTTCATTTTCAATCGAGGTATAATGCAAGTTTGAAATTGATGAGTAGTGATAAAGGTATGAGATTTACTTTCCATCTACAACCGGTTTGATTATTCCCAATAGTTGATTTATTGACTATTGGTTCATCTTTCTTTTTTGTGTATCATCAATTTAAGACGTTTGTTGCTTATTTGAGTGTTGATATCCTTTTTCGAAAATGACTAAAACCAAAGAAGGAGTGAAAGCAAAGTTATGTGGGGTTGCTTCCATTAGGGTATCTTCACATCCACTCTAGATTGGATTCGCAAAGATGTGAAATACTTGGATTCTTAGTAAAGGTTGGCGGGGTTCGGCTTGGACGTATCCGAGAGTCATCGTAGTTCTCAAGTATACTTCTAGAAGTATACTTTCAGTAGGGGGGTTGCACCCTCCTAGTTATTGTTGGAAAATTCCTTTCCTTGTTGTTGATTCAAATCTTTGAATTGTTTTCTTAATTGCATCAAAAAGTGACTGGAGTTCTTCTCGATGTTTAATTATTTGTGTCCATTCTTTAAGTTTGAATTTTTATCTCTTTTATATCCATTCTTTCAAGTTTCATTTTTATGTAAGTGTATTTCCATTCATTTATATGTGGAAGTTGTTCTTGTGAGGTAAAACCCATTTCGTGTTTAGCGGCGTGGTCTTATAGAATTATTATATGTTCGTAATATTATTTGAGTTTCACACGTTGGTATTTCCAGACCGATCTGGGTGTTATTTTATTATAATGCTCAGGTCAGACCGTGTTTTTCCAGGTTGTCACTGATGGGACATGGTGCTCATAAAGTAGAGATGGATGTTTATTGCCAAAGTATTTTTATTTTTCAATGTATTATTATACATACCCGTCAGTAATCGTAAGTCAGGAAGTTATAACTATTTAAGCTGATGAGGTTTGTTTTTAACTCTGATGTACTATGTATTTTTAAGTGACGACTTTTACTATCTTTGTTATATTATATGTGATCGTTCCGCTGCGAAATTCCATTTATTCTATTTTGTTTTCTTTTCCTTTTACCCTAACAATCTGCCTTTCCGATGATTGGATGCTCTACATTGGAATACTATGAATGTATTTGGTGCCGAGTTTCGATGGTGGAAAAGGAAGGTCGTTACATTAAACAAACAAACCATACACATAAAACATACAATTATCTAGGGCAATTATGGTAATGGTATATATTAGTATTATATTATTTCGAAACACTTGGTAACAAATATTGAGCTTTATCTATATACCAGTATGGTAATGGTAAGTTTACCAATGATAATGGTAAATTCAATGGTAAGGAGATGTCAAAAACAATGGTAATGTTAAATTTTCCAATGATTTTAATCCTACTATTTTATTATAAAATTAACCCAAATAATGGACACTTGTTGAAGTACATGGAACTTTATATTGGTATTTGTGGTCAAATTTATGGTAATTCTTCCTATTTAGTTTGTTTTTCAACTTTGATTTTTGAGATGAGCCAAACTATTCTTTTAGGTCGCCAAAACTAACTTGTAATGAATCAAGTTATTTCTTGATGCAAACTAATAAAATTAATGCGCTGATACACACATATACACAAATACAAACACACACACACACACACACACACAGATATATGCATTAGTGGGCTTAGTCCAGTATCAATTAACTTAGTTTCTACCATTATCAAAGAAATAATACATCATACTTTAGATTTCTTTATATGTCGGTTAACTTACCATTACCGACCATTGGTATACCAATCATTGTTTTACCATCAGTAATGGCAAAGTAATGGTATCATTCTCTGGTTTTCCATTAGAACTAGTACAATAATGGTTTTTCCATATCAGTATTGGAAACTGTCACCATAACAACCCTATAATTATCAATCAAAGCGCTCTCTCGTTCTCTATTCTGACTCAATCTAAGGTATAAATTAAAATACCCTAATTGGTTTAAACTACCCACTGATTGGTGAATTGCTAAACCTAAGCTCTGATAATAAGTGGGACGAACCACTATTTAAAACATCCAAATTAAATTATAGGCAATGTTAGAATTTGCTTACAACCAAAATTTAGATATTAAAAAGACAGTGGAGTGTGGGTATTTAAAATTAAAAAATTCTGAAACAACGAACATAAAAGGGAAATCTCACAATGGAAGCTAAACATCGATATATGTATACATCTCGTTCCAACAATTAAAATTTTCACAAATCCAATAGATCAGATATTATATATATTCCAAATTTCCAATATATCAATTATTAAAACAACAACTATATAATTTTAATGCATGAAATGTGTCAAACCATCCAGTGGACATGTCTCATTGTAGACCCTTTGCTCCTTTCTTTGTTTCCACCCACAAACTTACGAGTTAACATATATACATATGATAAAGGGGAAAATGTATCGACTATCTTTGGGTTGAGCCTAACCCTGTACACGTTGGCTAAAGGATGGAGAATTGTTGCATAGAAAAAGACTGCTTACATACCCCTATCGAGAGATCATGCCTACATAGTTCTTTTATCTGCTCTTCTCCTACACGCAAATACTCGTTAGTACATAAAAATCATAACATCCATGCAACTATTGCATCCAATGAAAATAGTATAAGCAAAAAATAGTATTCCTACTTATCCGTTATAACAAATCATCATATCGGAAAACAACGATAATAGTACACTTAGCCATTAAACATCACATACATTTGACAACACTTAATATCAACCCCGGACATTAAATAACAGAATTACAACAAAACAAACATACTTACATACATACTAATGATCCATTATAGTAATGCATCACCAATGTAAGTACAAATCAAATGTGTATTAATTACCCTATAACAATGACACAACATCGCATTAAACATGTACTAATCCAATCAACATTAGTAACACAACATCAATCGTCAAATGTGTACTAACCAAATCAATATTAGTAACATAACATTAATCACCAAATGGGTACTAATCAAATCAACATTAATAATTCAACATCAATCATCGTATAACCATGATCAAATACCCATCATCCTATAGTAATAATGGTAAAGCATCGCATACCCATCCTAGTGCGGTTTCACCATCATAAGCAAACATATGTGGTAATTCGAATTAATAATTAATCGCATATTGCCTCTATCTAAACATTATATTTATAACCAATTTTTTTCTTTCAAGTATAAAATCACTTCTTTATTTTTTATTATAAACCACATTTATTTATATACGTCGAAACAGTAATTATCTTTCCAAAATGACCGTATACTTCAAAAAACCCCTTTTATACATCTATTTCTTTAAATATTTCTTAACTTCGCATTTTAAATCAATAATAATAATCTTCACCAACTCGTTTTTTAAAACGATATTGTTATTTTACATCAAATTAATAATATGTTAAAACCTTCTTAATACTTTCCAAAGTCAATTTATTACTATCAATTCCAAAATACAATGTTTAAATTTAAACCACTGAAACCCCTTTTACTTCTATTTATCTCAAAAATAGTAATCATTTTATCCGAAAACACTTTTGGAAACTTTTCTTTACTATTACTACTACTATTATTCAAAAATACCTTTTATTTTATTTCTTACACAATAATAATAACATTTCTACCTTAAATACTGTAAATCAATCATTTTATCATTTATGCATAATAATACTATTTTCATTGATGTTCATGTTATTATTATTTAAAATCCCATTTTATTTTACAAATAATAATAATTTACCAAAACCTCAATCGAAAATATAATTTTAGTTATTATTTATGATTTTCCCCAAGAACATACATAATAATCTTATTAAACTCCATACTTTAATTTCAGTAAAGTTTGTTAAATCATCGTTATTTACAAATACCATCCAAAATCTATGAATAACGTCATTATCACTTATTTGTCTATTTTTCTCATTATCATACATTTTATTATAATTAATTATTTTCCATTCAAATCAAAGAATTTATTTTAGTTAAACATCCAAAAGAACTATAGTTGGTAATAATTATCCAATCAAGACACAATACAACCAAAATAGTATAATAACCAAATAGTCATCCAAAGAATACAACACATATCTGTAAGTTTGACTTTTCATCAATAGACATGATTTTATAATTTAAAATTCAATCAATTAAATCAAATAAACTATACAGACATGCTTTCGCAACAACCTTATAATTTAGTAAACTCAATGCCAAATCATTTAGAATTCCACCAAGAGTCTAATGGAGGAAATCGCGTGTGAATCGGTATTCGTAGGTAGAAGATACAGAGGTTAGAAATTATATGGATTAATCTATAAATAATAATACTAGGAGGTCTCAAGTGTAAAATTACCTCCAACTTCTTCAGGTCGTGACACACCCACCACCCGCCATTCAACTGCTTATTGCTGTTGCCACGCTACACTTCGTCTATATTTTAGCCCGCTGCATGTAGCTGGCCTCCAAATTCCCCTTCCTTGGCCGTCATCATCACCACGACGCCATAATAGGCCACCGTCAGTGGATGGAAATTCGGCCACTTCAAATTTTGACCAATTCAACCACTCATTTGACAATCCAATCATATAGGTCGACTCCTATCGATGTCTTCTATGACCTAGTACCCTCCAATCATCCTATAATCATGTTTCATCGTTGATTATAAAATGCTAGATTCAACGGTCGAGAATTGTTCGTCAATTTTTGGTTGACTCAAGCATCTTTTTCATGAAGTGGACACTTATGGTTAACTCCATTCGTTATGAGCTTCACAATGATATATAATATATATGGTTTAGCCACCTTTAATTTTGAATCAATTTGTAATTAGCGAAAAACATCCACCATTACAATGCGATTTAAGAGGAATTTTGGGATTAAGGAAGAGAGGCTAATATGACATGCACTCTTGAGTTTCCAAGCATTAATTATATAACCAATGAGGTGGGTTATATTATATTAACCGTTTGGCTCAAAAATGGCAGCATACTCTATTCAAACACCATATTGCCTGTATGTCACAAATCGTAACTCTATATCCATAAAAATCATATATCAAACTAGTCGGCTTGAAGAAACCTCTGTAATGGTTATAGGCACAACTACCAATTCAAAATTTTATTAAAAATTCATATTTAATTACTTTAACATTAGAAGTGTCAAATTTGTGGGTCGTTAGAATATTTGCTCAGTGCACCAAGGGCATAAGCGAATTCTGGTATAATACATAAAATAGCATATATGTAATATTTTCTATTGTCGATGCATGAGGAATATGTAGGATAAGGTGCATTTGCAGTAGGGTAAAAAATGGCGAGTTTTAGAATTTTTTTTAATTAAATTGCACAAGATCTTATTTTGTGTTTATGCGAATACTATTTATTTATACTAAATCAAATTTAGTATCTATAAATAAAATGATGTTGATAAATATTTTAATTAATTAATTTTATTTTATATTTTTTATTAATGTTGAATAATAATATTTTATTATCTAGTTAAGATCATTAGCTCAAGCGACATGATCTCTAGATCGTGGCTCTAGAGGTATTGGCTTCGATCTACTATGACACAAAAATGAGTGTTGAGTGCTCTACGTTAATTGAGTATCACTCTTATTATCAAAAAATATTTTAAAATTTTAGTTCAATTTAAAGTATAATTTATTAAATTCAATTTTACTTCTATTTTATATTTCAATATTTCAAGATGTTCATATTTGTAATATGAACATCATAATAATGTTAAGTATGAACTGACCTAGGGGTATAATGGGAATTTTGACCATTGTGTCCTATGGTCAATAGATGTCAGTTTGATAACATATGTTACCACAATGACTACATTTATATATATCTATATGTATGTGCACGTACATCATGTTATAAAATTAACATATGTACATACAATGGTAAGGAAAAATTTAATAATATTATATCCATATATCCATATATAATTATATCCATATATAATTACATTTTTGAAAACATGCAATGGTAAGGAAAAATTATTTTTTCTAATTTCATGATTCAGTCTATGTGTGCTCTCCTCTATGCGTAGAGGATCACACATTTTTCTCAAAAAAAAATTACAAAATTCAGTCAGATATTTAGTATAATTAAAATATTAAAAATAGTTAAATTCATTTAAACTTTTAAAATAATAAAAATATTCTTAATATTAATGCCCAAAATATTTTAACAGTATTTTTTGGTTTAGGTTTCCACAAAATATTTTATAAATCCCATATACCGCGATATTCCACCTTGAAGTGGAATGAGTATTTAATTGTTATGCTAACGTCTGTGGACACAGGGAAACAGGTTAGAGGGATCCAACTGGATTCCTCAAATATTTAATTTGTTTCGTATGTTGTGTTATGATTAATTATAATCTGTGTATGATTACTTGTGACTGAAACCGTTGAAGGCTATAATTTAGCCAAATATTTTTTTAGTATCGTAAGATACCAGAAATAAATAAAAATTTGATTTTGAAATTTGGGTAGGAAATTTGTAATAAATTCACTCAAAGGAATCAGGTGAATTTTAAAAGAAGAAAATTTAAATAGATAAAGTTTTATCTTTGAAAACTTATTGAATAAATTCCAAAAATATGGAAAAATATTTTAATAAAGGAATTTCAGGTAATATTGTTTAATGGTTGTAGAAATTATTCAAGATACGTATTTTATAAAAGAGATGAAGAACATTTATTTCAAAAGAAATAAATTTAGAAATTAAATTTGGGATTTAATTTACAATTGAAATTTATTTTAGAAATCGATTCGTGAATTAATTTGGAATTAGAATAAATCTTAGGAACCAATTAGGAAATTTGGTTTGATGTGTTGGAAATAATTTTGGGAAATCAATTTGAAATTGATTTGTTATTGGAAAATTTATTTGGGAAATCAAATTGGAATTTGATTTTGCGTTGAAATAAATTGGAAATCAAATTGGGATTTGATGTGGTTTGAAGGTGTTATTGGGAAGTCGATTTTAACATGTTTTTTGTTTGTTATTTCCTCATCAAACCTTCATTCTCCTCCTTAATTCCAGTTTGTAAAGCTGACAACTTGGCTACACTAACGATTAATGGGGTTAGAGACAAATTAAGAAAGTAAATAGAGAAAGTGAATTGAGGCTATCTATTTATAAACCTTCATATCAAAATATCTGCACTATTCTTTCAAACCCTAGATGACTGAGACCTTATCCCTATTCAAATTATGGACATCCTCTCCTTGCCCTGGACTAGGCCAAAAATGCCTTGGACCGTTCTTGAGTCAATTATATTATTATTTTACTCAAGTTTCATTTTTGACTGAACCAACATACCACTTTTATACATCTTTTTGACCAATTTCATGCTTGAAATAAATAAATAAATATGCCGTAAAATAATAATACAACTTTTGTATCAATTTAATATTAATTTGTAACATTTATAAACTAATTTTAATATTGGTCGAATTCGAAAATAACTAGCAACGTAGTTTTGTTAACTCTCTGGTGTGAACTCGGTCCTCGGTCAATATTTTAATGATATAAATCCTGATGCCTGTATGGATTTTGCCGAAGTACAGTATCAGACAAAATTTCAATACTTACAATTTGTTTAGGCAAAACCCAATTCTAATCCATATTACTTCACCTAGTATTGATATTTTGTACTTGTACTCTATTCATCATCGTCGTGTCACTTAGATACTAAGAGTTTGGTCTAAAATTAAAAATTCTATTAATATCCATATTTAATTGCATAGAGAAATTTAAGTCCTTGGTTCAATCTAATGATATTTGTCGATTGACTTTTATTAGAATTTTTTTTTATTATTAATAGTCGATTTACTATAGCTAGAGATTTTGGCCTTTAAATCGAATACCAATTACGATGATACTAACCTTCTACAATGAAGGAGATGAATCCACATTTGGGCAGTGTTAACAACCCACTTTTTTTGACCCTTTAATTTAATGCTATATCAAACTTTCAGATCACACAAGCTAAAAAGTGATGATTAAGAGATGATAACAAGAACCAAAATGAGATTTCTAACTATATCTCTCTGAACTTACAATGAAAGGAACAATATATAATTTAATATAATACATCCAAACTTAACATTTATAATATATCCAATTTCATAAATCCATGTAATATCCAGTCATCAATCTAAACCACACATAACACTCTATGATTTTAGATGAATATACATACAATATGTACATAGGCAATGCCTCTATCATCCTTCCCAACAGCTAAGTAAGAGGTAGAGGCATGTTCACCACATGATAAAACAATTTATTGGTAATAAAGTTATATGATTGAAAAAGTTGATACAAAATAACAATATTACAAACTCGCTCACTAAGGCCCTTTCCCGGTTTAGTAGAGGAAAACCAATCAAGAGTATGGCTATATGTCACCATACGTGGCCCCAAGTGCAAATAGGAGATTGATTGAGTTAAGAATGTGCCATAGATGCAATTACGTTATTTGATTATATTTAAGTTAATCGTTACAGTGAATCTTGTTTAAAATAAAGTAAGCTATTGGTTTTATTATAATGATATATTATTATATAGAGATATAGTCAAGGCTTTAAATATATTAAATATATATGTGTAGAAAATACATAGGAGAAGTATTTAACTAATTGTCGTTACGTATATGTTCAAAACCATGGCTACTGAATCATACTGTAACAGCCTGGTTAGGAGCATATATAAAGTTAAATACAATTTGTGGATAGTTTGAGAATTTAAAATAAAGATACGGATTTTGGAATTACAATTGAGATTTTGGGAATATCAATTTTTTTAAATTTTGAAATGTTTTGAATAAAATAAAAAAGGTAAAAATATTGATATATGAGATTAAAAAATATTTTTTGATTTATCTGAGACAATATTTTAGTTAAATGCCAATTTGAAATTATTTTTAAGAAAATTAATTAAATATTGCCTTAATTTTGAATCATTGATTTAAATTCCTAATCAAAAGTTAAAAAATATGATTTTTAGGATTGATATTGATTTAGAATTTATATTTGAAGAATATAAAATATAAAGGTGAAAATAAATTATTTTGACAAGCAAATAAGGATTTAATTATATTTTTTCAAGGTCTAAAAATCGAAAATGGATATGGAAAATTGATTTAAGCCATATTAAATATCATAAAAATACTTATGATATATAATTTTTTTATAGCTGATATGATTTAAAATATAATAAAATGGGTTGGAAACATTTTGCAAAGAGGAAATGTATTTTCTTTTTTTAAATTTGGCCTTTTTGGTTTAGAAATATATCCTAAACCCATTTATTTCTTCTAAGCCAGCAAAATATGATAAGATTATTTCATTTTCATTATCTAAAAAAAGTTTCTAAAGCTTCAAAACCTATTAATGGATGCTTAATCCAAATCGTAGAGAAAAATCATCAGTATCAGGCAATTTCAAGTCAAATATATAGAGATAAGTGCTCCTAACTCCTCCATCAATCCTATATCATATTATATTTGCTTTGAATTTCAAATCTAAATGTAAAATTTACATTAGGTTAGTAAGTGGTTGAATTAGATTGGGCCATTAGAAGAAAGGAGAAGGAAAATTAAGCTTCCATAGGCTTATGGTGTTTGTAACACTATCTTTAGGCTTTGCATGTTCCACTTAGTGATTTATAATGCTTTATATATTGATTTAAGATTTATGTATGCTTGAATTTATAGTGGAAGCTAGAAAATTTAATACTCTTCACATAAACTCCCAATTTCATGGTAAATGTAATACTTGATCCTTGCATGCATTTAATATGTTGAAGTTCTCCCTAAAGCAGGCCGTTAAACGTGGAAAATTCAGTAGATCGATGGTCAGCCTGGAGTAAAAGATTTAAGGTAATCGTAAATTGGTCAGCTGGTCATGCCCACCATTCATTCCAACCGGTTGATAGGTTGAGGGAAACCTGGAGTTGAAAGCTCCAAGCAGTATGCTATGCTATTGTTAAATTTTGACTTAATTTAATTTTTTTAATTATTAATCTAAATAATATATATGTATATATATATATTATATAAATAATATTTATATATAAATAATATTTACAAAAATTATTTCTTAATATAAATATTAGTTTAATTATATATAGTTATATAGTGATTATATATTTTTAGAAGACAAAGGTCTTTTATAAAATAACCAGTGACTTTGAAATAGCTTTATAAACTGAAGTAACTTTAGTAAAAGTTTTATTTTAGAAATTAAAGCAGATGAATATGAAATTTTATAAAGTACAAAAGTATTTTGGATTTGTAAATACTATTGGTTGTAAAATGATACTTTGGCCTTATGATGTTTATCTATTATAAATCTTTGAGTATAAGCTGTATATTGATATGAATGGTTATCCCCGACACCTTTGTATGATGCATGAAAGATTAGTCTCATATTTTGATAAGATATGGCAAATTTTATGTTACGCTATAGTTAAAGTGCCTCGCATATGATATTTACCTTTATATTGATGTTATGCTCCTATATTTGTTATTTATTCACGCGATGTTGAATAAATGCAAGTATTTATCCCATGTTATATTATTTATGAATCACCCCATTGTTTTATTTGACTTACTGAGTTGTAATACCTATTATGATTTAATGTGAAATATACGAATGATCGTATATACCCCTATATGTTATGATAATATGTATTGTAACATCCCTTTTAAAGTTAAAAGAAAAGGATCTTTTAGCAAAGTAGTTAGTGCACGATGTTACTTTTGGGTGTAGAAGTGGTTCTAATCTGATAGTCATCACATTTGGTATTAAGCCAAGTACCCGGCAAGAATTGTTTGTTGTAAAGTTATGGATGTCAGTCAGTGGTACTAATGCAAGTTACAAACATAATGCCTGGGTGGTGTACGGTGATGAGGTCATAAGGACGTTGGGTTCCTTGAGAGGGCAGTCTGTAACATCCTTTTTAGAAAGTAAAAAACAAAGCTCTTTTAGCATAATGGTTAGTGCATGCTGTTACTTTCCTAGGCAGGAGGGCTGAAATCTCACGGTTGTCACACTAATGTATATGGATGCTCATATATACAAACCAAGACGCCTCACTATGTTACGCTTGTTTATGATACGATGCTAAGTTTTAAATACTAATTATCCCATTATATCTATCTATATGTTACTTACATGATGCACCAATGAATTTTTTTGTGATATGCATGTTAAAACCCTATAAAGTCATTAGGATATAAATGGGGTAAGTCGTTAGTGAGGCCGATGTTAATAGATGTGATAAAAATAATGATTCGTGTAAGATATCTAACAGATAGGATAGCATTTGTCATAGTTGAACTGATTCGAGGTCGCTTCCTGAATAGTGGCGAACTAATCCTCCGCCACTATAGTCCGAATTATCTATTGAATGGATACAACAAGCGAGGTCAGATGCAAGCTGTGCAGTCAAAATGCATATTCGTTCTATAGCAGTGGAGATGCAAAATGTTATTGCAAAGTAAAGAGGGGATATAGCAGAAAATAACGGAGGTGAAAAAGGCTTCTTCATATATAAAACCATATATTTTAGATTAATTTATTCTCATTCTCACTCATTTAAAATTAATTGCACATGGCACAAGTGATATGGCAATAGGTGACGAAGCAAGGTGACATAAGCACGATAGTAAGCGGTAGCAAGGATGAGAAAAGAAGATGGTGCAATAAAGAGATTGTGTGGGGAACCCATAACAACTGATCGAGGGATTTTGAATGAAATATTCCATGATATATTGATGTCAATGCGGTATTTGGTAAAGGCTTTTCAGGGGATACAGATGAAATAGGCCACTGCCCCTGGGGTTGACTGATTATGAATAAAATGAGTAGGATTCGTTTAGAAACATACACCTCATACACTCAAGTCATATGATTTAGATCTATGACATGTATGTTAAAACCTGATTTAGAGTCGTGACATTATTAATTAAACATATAATTTTAGTCGGATTTGATTAATAAGTATAAAGATGCAACTCATAATTGTGAATAGTAGCGATTCCTCGGTTGATTAGAGTTGCGGATAAGAGTCACATGATTTCGAGCCATGACGTGTGTGTTAAACCTATGTGCATGATGTGATATGTGTTAGGTATAGACTAGCGAGTGTGCGACATATTTGAGAGTAAAAGCATATCACTTTTACTCGATACACATACATTTTATTATGTATTGTGCACAGTTATGCTCACGGCTAGTATCTAGCCTGACCCAGGGTTTGTTATGTATTTAACAATCTCATGTCAGAATGAAGTTATTTTACAGGTTATGATGTGTGATTGTGTATATTTTGTGGGAATGAGATGATGATTATGGAGGGTATTTGTTATTCTTGTAATGTATATTTCATATGATAATAATGTCATATAGATATATTGTGATTAGGTTGTATTTGATGATATGATGTATTTTTTATATTCAGCCACATATTTTGACTTGAGATATATGATATGTGTTACACAAAACATTTCAAAAACAAGAATTTAGCCATCATGCCCTATTTGGAATCTTTATACGGAAATGGAAGCCATCGTGCCCAATCTAAGCCATCATATATGGTTTGAGCCCTTGCACATCATAAAATCTACTTGCATGGGATTATCATGAATAAGTGGAGTTAACGTTGGCAAACAAAGTCATTGCGGGGCAACTTACGGAGGTCGTCGCATGCTAACCCTTAGGAGTTAAAATGAACCTATCAAGAAAAATGCTATGAAGCTATCATGAATAATCCCATATAATCATCATGTGGAGTTATAGAGTAATCTGTGAAAAGCCTCCAAGTAACAACATTATGCATAAAAGAACAAAACCATTGTGACAGGTCTTGAAGTAGTTGCCTGAAAAGATAGAAAGCCATCACGAGTAAACCAACCTGACCTTCAAATGGTTAATTAAAGCAACTAAGCCATTGCATGCAAACAAACCTATAAGAGCTAATATTCAAATGATAGTGTCATAAAGATTATTGTGGAAGGCCTTATAAAGCTATTGCGAGAAGTTATGCTTAGTAGTTGGTAACAATCTTCAAATGGTAAAGTAGGGCCATCGCTAGGAGTTTTTCAAAGAGCCATTGCTAGGAATCTTTCAAAGAGTCATCGCTAGGAGTCTTTCAAAATGCTATCCCTAGGAGTCTCCTATAGAGCTATCGTTGAGAATCTTTTCGAAAAGCAATCGTCGAGGAACTTTCCTTTTCAAGCTATTGCAAAATGTTTATAAAGTAATTTGCTAGTGGCTCCTAAGTAATAACCTTTGATACAAAAATTAAGCCGTCATGACATATTTATGGAAGAAACCACTCAATAAACTTAAAGTTCCATTGCGAGAAGTTCTATAGAGCATTCGTATTGAAAAAATAATTAAATTTATCACAAAGCAATGCAACAAGATCCTTTGCCAAAAGTCCCTTGAAGCTATCATGTGTCAATCTCCTCGCGATGTCAATTTTCCCACATAAATCATAATCCACTGTTCGTTTACTCCAAGGGACATGTGAAGCCAATCCAACAAATGAATCCTCTATGAATACATAGGTACCCGCCAAAAAGGGATAATTTTCTGATTGGATCTTCTTGTAAAAAAGCTTGAATAAAAAATTATTAATGGACGCCAACACCATTCATGGTTTGTAACTTTGTATGAAATGACTTAGACAATAAAGAAATTGCGATATGACATCTCAAGAATGCAAAGCAAACATCTATAAACTTGTGATCAACTTACTTGACTAGTTGTATAACACTACTCAAGTATTCCAGTTCATCTTGTCCTAAGTTTAGCACTAACACTAAGTGGTGTTTTCATTTAGAATTAAACTCAAGGCCTTGTGAATCATTCAAATAATAGCATTTATATAATGGAAAAGTCAACTAAGAAAGCTGGATCTCGACCACAAAATGAGGTAGTACACTACGTTCATCTTGAAGACAACATAACCGCACACATTAATATGGGAAATATAGAAACAAGTCAGCCATTTACACCTGAGGAGATGTCAAAAGAGAAAGATGGCCTTTAGGCTATGAAATGGAAATTGGAGGTTCTGCATGAGCTTTTCGAAGCAATGGTTTCACAAAAAGCATCGTCATAAAGGGTGAAAGAAATAGAGGGGGAGGAAGTTGAATCACCATCCAAAGAAGCAATAGAGTCAAACCTAAAATGTAAGAATGTTGGAAAGAGCAATTTGGGATCGTAAAGAAAGGTAGAAGGTCTCTTAACCCGAAAGGCCAGATAGAAGCTCAAGATCACAATCTACAAATTCCACTTTGTAAAAGCATTACATGCTAAAGCATGAGAGTTATGAGGATGAAGAAGCTTGTTTCATGGATTTTGCCTAAGTTGACTAAAGATGAGGTTGAGTTAAAAAGAAAGAGAACAATAGATCCTAAAGCCAATTACAACTTCATAGTCGCATAATTTAATGAAAAAATTATGGCTGTACCATTTCCCTCCTATCCTCAAAATCTTATCTATTAGATATGATGGAACCATTGACCCAATAACTATTTGATGGCATTCGAAAGTCATATGGACCTGTACAATGCTCCTGGCACTGTTTATTGTAGGCTATTTTCGACCACTTTCTTTGGAGCAATGGGAAAGTGGTACCGACACTATAGAGAAAAGATGATTTATTTATAGGAACAATTTTCATATGGGTTTTCAGCTCAGTTCTGCAAGAGAACCTACAATTGATGCTAGTGTTTTGGCTAACATTAAACAAAGACCAAGAGAACTACTAAGGGACTATCTAAAATGATTTAATGCGGAGGCCAATAAGGTGGAAAAAGTAAGTGATAAATAAAAGGTAATGGCCGTCAAATCCAGTTTGATTAAAAATACATCATTATGGATGGAGCTACATTCATGGATGTAAGGATTTGTAGGATTTCCACTTCCAATTCGACAAATTTGTATGAATGGATGAAATATTTCATAACATAAGAAACCAAAGGAAGAAGCGGAATTTTTCGGCCCTAAACAAAAATGGAAAATGGGTAAATTTTTGTAAGGAAAATGTTATTCAACTAAACCAGCCTATCTCCTATATATATGCTATCACAAAAATTGATCTTGATTACCCGGTTTTATTTAGGACAAAGACAAATCCAGAATCAAACAGGATAGGAGACTACTGCGCTTACCATAAGGTAAATGGTCACAAAAAAGATGAGTGTAGAGACTTAGTTGGAATTATCCAGAATACGATTAGGAAGGGGTCCACATGGAATACATGAAAGTCGAACAAAATACATTCATGGAAAGGCACCAATCAATAACACTAATATTGTGGAAAACAAACTTCCATAAGGGCTACTACAACTGTGAGTCATATATATGTGAAGGTGGATAAAGAAGGGATCTACTCAAGAAACAATGAGCCTCTATTGAAATCTTTCAAAGTGCAATCCAAATGCCAGATTTTGGGATAAATCCTCAAGAGCTGAGAGGAGTTCGACATCCCGATAATGACCCTTAATGATCATTGCTTAGATAGGACTTTCACTCATATCCAAGATTTTGATACACATAGGTAGTACTGTAAATTTTATCTTCAAAGTGCCTTCAAGCAAATTGGAATTCTAGAGAAAAAGCTTGAACATAGCTTGAACATAGCAAATGGGTCAGATTAAACTGTTTATATAAATAAGCACTCCTCCACGTTTAAGAATGTTCGAGACATTATTTGTAATCATAGACCAACCTTCCTATATAATGCTTTCTTTGAAAGGTTAGCTTCGATGGAGATTAATGTGTTTGTGCCATTGAAACACTTGTTGGTTAAGTATCTTTGCAAAATGGGATGGGTAACTGTCCGTAGTGAGCATTTTGATTCCCAGGAAATTTGTTTTGCTATCTTTAAGAAATTTAATAAAATGAGAGGATTTTTCTATGGACCCGAGTCAAGTAAATGTTATCAAAACCAAATGCCCTTGCATATCAGTTTGTAAGAACTGATATCTAAGGCAAATAACTTAAATTTCTCTTCAACGACATACCAAGTGGCCGACCAAGAAGGTACCTTCAAAATAAGGAAAAGGAAGTATGTTGAAATGAACTAAGGAGTAAGTGAAGAGAATGAGTTTTAGGAGAGATAGTCCTAAACATAGACACAAGGAATGACCAAGAGAACATGCAACCGATGGAAAATTTAGAATAGAATTGGACCCTCAAGATTCTACCAAAATATTAAAAATTGGAAATGGGATGTGCAAAGAAATTAAGGAAAAGCTTATTTTGTTTTTACGATCAAGCGTAGATGTATTCGCATGGAATGCAGACATGGAAGGGATAGATCCATATGTGATGTACCATGCGCTTAATATTAACCTTAAATTTGTCCCCATATGACAAAAGAAAAGATTATTTGATAAAACTTGCGCTACATCATTAGAGGAAGAAGTGAAAAGGTTATCAGAGAACGAGTGCGTAAGAGAGGTATTTTTTCCAAAATGGTTGGTGAATCTAGTATTGGTAAAGAAATCCAATGCGAAATGGTGGACTTATGTCAATTATGCAGATCTCAACAAAGCATGTCCAACCCGCCACCTAGAATTTATCAAATAGTAGATGGAACCAGTGGTCACAAATTACTATCTTTATGGATGGTTACTCAAGATATAATCGGATTCTGATGTTTAAACTTGATATGGAGCGCACAAGACTTATCCCGGATTAGGGAATGTATAATTATAAGGTAATGCCATTTAGGCTAAAGAACGTAGGGGCAACTTATCACTGACTTGTTAACAAAATGTTCGACAATCAGATGGGAAGAAATATGGAAGTATATGTTGACGAGATGTTAGTTAGGTCCAAGAAGGAGGAAAATCATATAGAAGATTTGAGCGAGATGCTTGGAGTGCTAAGAAAATATAAGATGAAATTAAATCTATAAAATGCTCTTTTGGAATATAGTCCAGAAAGTTCTTAGGATATATTGTAAGTGCCAAGGGAATCAAAATCAACCTTGATCAAATAAAAGCCATAAAAGATATATTGCCACCTAAATCATGTAAGGAAGTAATGGGTTCAAATGGACGGATCACAACTCTCAATCGATTCATGTCCAAAGCAAAAAATAGGTGCATCCCTTTTTCAATGTGATCAAGGAAAAGAAAATCTTCGAGAGGATAGAAGAATGCAAAAGGATTTCCAAGAATTGAAGAATCATCTAGAATCACCATCAATACTCTCAAGCCTAGTAGAAGGAGAAAACTTATTGCTTTACATCGCTATATCAGAACAAGCCATTAGTTCTATTTTAGTAAGAGAGGAATGAAATTTGATTCCCAGTCTATTACACAAGAAAGAGGATTGTTTGCGCAAAAAATGGGCAAACACCTCCAAGTCATATGATTCAGTTGATTTTGTGTTGTTCTTAGTTATTTGGGTGATTTATGTAAATATGTAAAAAGCAGGAACTAAACTGTAAAAGACACACAGATTTATAGTGGTTCGGCCAGAATGTGCCTACGTCCACTTTATATGTTATTCTCTTTTATTTTTCAGATTACAAGTCCAAGGCTTTGATTACAAGCGTATATAAGTTGTTTGAAAGTTCCTTCCGTGTTTGAGCTCTCGAACTTGTCCGCCGTTGTTGTACCCTTGCCCCTCTATTTATAGAGTGAGGCTGGGGGTAGGGGTCTTGGATGTATATAGCTGCTGGTAGGCCTGGGTTGACGTGATCTGGCCTGGCAACCTTGGTTCGGTAGTGCTTTGGTCCGGTAGTTGGTGGAGCGTTGATTGGCCCGGCGTTGCCTTGGTTCGGCAGTGGATGGAGAATGAGTTGGTTCGGTAGACATGGAAAGAGGGGTGGTTCGGTGGGACTTGGTCCGGTAGGTTGTGGTTCGGTGTAGAGTGGTGAGATGGATTGATTCGGTGGCATGAGGAAGTAGGTTGGTTCGGTAGTGAGTGGACCGGCTAGGCATGGAAATGGAGTTGGACCGGTAGTGCCTGGACCGGTGATGCTTTGGCTAGGCTGTGAGTTGGTCCGGTGGTGGTCTACCTTGCTTCTGGTTCGGTGGTGGAAATGCACACAACATTGATATTCCAGTTTTGACCAAAAATGGGATAACAAGGATAAAAGATGCTGAAACTAGGTACCCATCATAGAAAAATTAGCATATTGGTTGTTGTTTCAGCTGAAAACTAAGGTCATATTTCCAAGCTCATCCCATCAAAGTCTTAACTAACTACCCACCATGGAAAATTTTAGGCAAACCTGAAGTAGTAGGAAGGTTGATAAAATAGGAAATGTAGCCGAGTCAGTACGATATTGAATATCTACCTTGGAATTCAATTAAAAGACAAGCTTTGGCAGAATTTTTTGCAGAATGTACATGATTCATTAGAGAACAGTTAGAAAAGGAGAGAAGCTCGAACTGAAATGATAGTTGTATGTGGATGGAGCATAAAACGAGCAAGGTGCAGGAGCATGATATGTTATAATTATCCCAAAGTACACAGACTTCATTACACAATGAAATTTGGCTTTCCGACAACCAACAATGTAGCAGAATACGAATCAATGATCATAGAGTTTAACCTTGGCACGACAACTCAAAATTCCCAAGATTGAAATATTCAGTGATTCAGAGTTGATTGTAAACTAATCGAACAATACATTCCAAACTAAGGACACTCGATCAGCCCAATACGTCAAAAGAATCCATGAAATGTTGGGTCCACTTTGAGGATTTCTCCATACACCAAATACCAAGGGAAAAAAGTGCAAGCAGATTCTCTAGCAAAGCTAGCAAACCCGCGAGGAGCCCTAGAAGTCAAAATATACCTATTGGTTTTCAACCAAATCCAAGTATTGGAAAAGAGAAAGAAGAATCAAGCAAACAAGCTTTAGTCCTAACTATATCTCAGGTCAGTTTATAATCAAATAAAGAGGAAAATCACTATGATAATAGGAAAAGATCCTGAAAACATAAGTATGTGTGGAACCCCATATGACAACAATCGAAAGACACCTTTGGTCAAATATATCAAGAAGGGAATCTTACCAAAAGAAAAGAAAGAAGCACGAAAAATAAGATATCAATCCCCCTCGTACACCGTGGTCGATGTAATATTACATAGGAAGGGATATTCAATGCCTTACGTACGATGTGTCATTTTCGAAACAGGAATAAAATTTCTAACAGAGGCCCATGAAGGATTTTTTAGAGATAGTTTCAATGGAGTAAAACTAGCAAAAAAATAACGAGACAAGGATATTATTGGTCCCGAATGACAGGGGAGGACATAAATTATGTCAAGAGGTGCGATATGTTCCGAAGGTTCTCTAAAATACCGCGACTTCCATCTAATAATTTAACCACCATTTCCAGCCCATGGCCATTCGATATATGTGGAATTGATTTAATTGGCCCTTTTCCAGTTTTGAAGGTAGGAGCGAAATTCGATATAGTTGTGATCGATTATTTTACCAGTTGGATGTAAGCTGAACCCCTACCCAATATAACTCCTGGAAAAGTTTTAATGTTTGTCATTAAGAATAGTAATAAGATTCAGGCTCTCAAACAAGATCATTTTAGAAAATGGAATCCAATTTGAGAGTAAGATGTTCACTTGATCTTGTGGAAAGAACAAAATTATAAAAAGTTTTTCATTGGTAGCTCACCCAAGATCCAATGGAGCAGTAAAGGCAACAAATAAAGCTATAAAGAACAATTTGAAGAAAGGTTTATGAAGAGCCAAAAAAATTGGGTAGATGGACTCCCTCTCATTTTGTAGGTATATCGAACGTTTGCAAGAACTACTACTGGACACACCCCGTATTCTTTAACTTATAGGTTTAAAGCAATGCTATCCATTAAATCGATGTTCCCTCATGTCAAAGAACCACTTGCACCCATAAGACAAATTAGGAATTGAAAAAAGAATCACTTGACTTGCTTAACGAATTAAGAGACCGAGTCACCATTCGAATATGGACTATCAACATAAAATCACAAAGAATTAAAACTCAAAGGTGAAAGAAAGTACATTTAGGAAAGGAGACTTAGTCTCAAGGAATATAATTACTGTAGCGACCCGAAATTTTCTTACCCGAAAATTCCAGATAGTTATGAAAAAGAAGAAAAGATAGAAGAAGAAGATCAGAAGCACCAACATCTCACATTCGCAGCGGATAAAATATAATAAATAATAACAGTTTACAAAGCAATACTATATCTGTCGATTACATTTTAATACATCAGAGTTACACATTTATACAGGCACTGGAATATACACAATTACTATGTCATAGATTTACAACAATATATTACAGCGGAAACGCTCCATACGTTCTTGTCATCCAGCTTGCCTCCTGAGCTCCAGAACGTCCTTACCTGAAAATCTGTAATACTCGGTCTGACCCGAGCATCACACCAAAGTAACACCCGGGTCAGGCTGGAACCAGCATGAGTAAACCCAACTAATATGGAATACCAAAACAATCAACTTATATAAACCCGGGTAACTTATATAATTTCACAAGCCACAAATTATTATAGACAATATTTAGCCCACATATAAGTTTCTAAATACCAAAGATTTAGATTTTAAAACAGTCCAATACCTCCAAATCACTTCACTCCAGCATACAGATTTTATATATCAATCTACCAACATTTCGAAGTGGTTTCGGGTATTTCCCAATACCCAACCCTGGTCTCTTCGAATCTCATATCATCCTATTCCAAGTTATCCAAATGAAATACTTAACATTTCATATCAGAGTTATCAACTCCTCCAAATCATCCAATACCATTCAATCATTCGAAAGCAAAACTTAATCACATAAAAAATCAATTCAATTGATTCTAATTGAATTTCAAACCTTAATCACTTAGATTCTTTCATTAATTAATTCCAAATTAATTAATCAACCCTTCCTTATTCATCTTAATTAATCACCCTGGATTAGTTATCTTCCAATTCCATTCAAGTAATTATCTTTAATTAATTTCACGACATTAATTATTCTTACCAAATCAATGAGTAATCTTTAATTACCACAAATTAATTAACTAAAATCAATTACACTAATTCTTAATTACTTATATTAATTAATTTCTCATTAGTCACTTATGATTAATTCATCTCAATTAATCAATCTTTGATTACATCGTTGATTATATAAATTAACGATTTCCAATTATGTTTTGATTTGTTCTAATCTAAATTAATTACTTTAATTCAACCCCAATATTAATTATTCTCGGTTAATCTCAATCTGTAATTAACTATTCTTTTATTTACTTCATTAATAAATTAATTACTCCGTAATTAATTATCTTAATTAATCTCTTGATAAACTTCACAAAGTAATTATATTTTATTAATTACCTTAAGTAACTGCCCTTATTAACAATGAAAATGTATTCTTATTTATAACTTAAGTTTAAAACAATTTAAAACCCAAATACTTCGAGTCAAACCACAATTAACTCGAGAACCAACCAAAATCCAAAGTCACATCATCATCTGTGCACATCCAATCAATTGAATCATTCAATTAATTATTTAAAATTTAACCATTTAAATTAAAAAAAACAACAGAGTGAGATTAACCCACCTTTGTTTTATTAGCATCCATTCCCAAATCCAGCTTGTTTCTTCTCAAGTTTTGACCTTGTATAAATATTTATATAATTAATTAATATTTAAATTGATCGAACAGTTAATTACTTCTTACTTATCTAACTTAAACTAATAATTTGGTTTTGAACAAGAAATTAAATTTTAAACGAATTTCCATTTTATATATATATATATATATATATATATATTCTTCTGTAAATCAAAATTCCCCTTTTAATAATTCCCTAAATTAATGACCTTAATCCAAATCATAAACTTAAAAATCTTATTAATTTAATTAATTAATCCATAACATTAATTAATCCACTTATTTATTTAACCCTTTATTTACCTTATAATTTAATGAATTTCAGATTATTAAATTTTAATTAACTTTAAGATAAAAACATCATTTTTTTAAAAATGCCATTTTAAACTAAGATACAAATTGAATGCAATCTAACGAAGATTACTCACCCGATTCCTGATTGCCCCCACTTTAGCGTGCATAAATCCAAATTCCGTCATCGCCATCACGCCGCTCTCCACGACCTCGACCCGCCGACCACTACACTATCGACTCCGCCACCCTCCAGCGGTACGCGACCAAGCGACTGTACCATCTCCAACCACATACGAATTCGGCCCCAGAAGACCATCTCGGCGCCGGGCGATCGCGACAATGTCGCGACTAGGTAGTGTTTCGCGAATACCCAACCCTAATTCGACCGCGACGAGTTGCCCATATTTTCCCCTTAATCGACGCGCGCGGCCGTTCCTCTTGCGTCACCGCCCTCATGAACCCCCAAACGTCACCACACGAGCACGCTGCTCAACTCGTTTCCCATATGCCGACTCGAGCCTACATCCCGATAATCGAAACCCTAAAATCCCCTTTTTCTAAACTGCTTCGGCCTCTTTTTTTTTTCAAAATTCGATCTGCTGTTCCAAGATAGAGAAGGAACGGGGATAAATTATAGAGTTGGGGGATTGGTTTCCTGAATAAGCTTGGTACAAGAAAATATCTTGCTAATTAACTTCAAATTTAATTATATTATAGAACTTTAAAACATCTTGTTAATCGCCAATTAAAATTTTGAACTCCTCTTAAAGAATGCCGCTAGGCGATTATAAGGTTTTACCCGCATTCCGAACACAATGGAATGTGTTTCGGAAGCTAATTCAATCATATGCGTGAGTTACAGAAGAAAACGATCAATTTTAAATTAAATTGATTAAAATAGTTCTAAGCGTTTTGAGCTGCCAGCGTCAAACGACAACTCCGATTGCTACGAAAATTGAAATCCGATAATAACTGACTATTACGGATCCAATGGAACTTGTTTCATCGAATTCCAAGACTGTGCCTCGGAAGGCTATTTTTAAATATCGATTTAAACGATATATTATTAAAATTAAACAAACCACCTTTAAATTAAATTTCAACCATTCTATTATCATCAGTATCATCATTATAAATTTTATAAGCCTTCAAATTATTTTAAACAGGCTTAGAAATTTCAGATTCAACAATTTACCCAATTTCAATTATTAAATTTGATATTTAAACCATATAATTCAATGATTTAATTATCAAGTAAATATTGATATCTTGAATTCAAGTTAAAATTAACTTTTAAATATTTAAAATCAACTAATTTCTCAAATTTTAAATGGTTAGAAATTCCGGGTCGTCACATTCCTCCACCCTTAAAAGAATTTCGTCCCCGAAATTACTATTTAGGAAGAATGGTCCAATACCCGTTTACTTTTTCCCACCCACAACTCAACATCCTACCAACTATCCTTTATTAAAGACCCACTATCACCTTAACAAACTTACCCAAACCTTCTATAGTTTTCAAACAATACCTTTTTGCTCAATCATTTAAATTTTAATTTAAAACCAAATTTTGAATAATCAAAATTTTTCTCAAAATTTTTCTAACTCTCTAAATTTCCGAAATTTTTTGCCAACGTCTCCTTTGCGCGGCTAGCTCGGTACAGCTACAAAAGGCCTCTACGGGCTCCCAAATTCCAAAAGAAAACAAAAGCCAAGTGGCTAGATCTAAAATCCCAATCCAATTTCATATAGAAATTTAAAACATACCTTTTTGTCGGGCAATCAAATTTATCTTTTGGAATCAAATGCAATTTTCTTTTCTTTTTATAATACCTGCAAATCTTACTTACCAATAATATCCAATCGCAACTTTTAAAATCATTTATACATTTCCTTATAGAAGTTTTCACATCTACTTCTATTCAAATTAGTTTTCACCATTTTCATGCGAATTCAATTTATTTTAAATTTCGAATATTGAATTTTTTTTATCTCTCATTTATAACTGATTCGTATTAGTTTCATCTACTAATTTACTTTGATTTCCCATTTTAAATCATTTTGCCGTTAACAAAATTTTTTCCAAAAATTTTCTAACTCCCAAAATTTTCGAATTTTTTTGGCAGAGTTCCCTTTGTACGGAGGAGCTTTTGCAATTTGACAAGAGATATAAATATATATACATCGACCCACACGGTCGGAAAAAACAAAAACAGTTCATATTTCCTATTTTTATTGCATAGGCGTACCTTATTTAGCATTTTAAGCAAGCAGCTTATTAATTTAAGCAATTTGCGCAATCCAAATCAGCCAAACGGCTTCCCGGTACCTATACTTACTCAGTTTAAACATATAAGTGCCATATATATAAAATCTATTTGCATTTCACTTACTTTCAATAGCTAAACACATGCATTACATAAACAACAAGCACTAAATGCTTTCCGTAAGCACTTTATATGATTTAAAGCTAATTCCAATTGCTTCCAACCAATTCATAAGCCATTTCATTCAATTTTAATGATTTGCAGCTCAATTTCTTACATTCAATTGATTTTTAATCCAAACGAGCTCATATTCACTTCAAATAATTCAAAATCAATTTTATTTAACTTCTCGCATCCCATAAATTTTTTAATTACCTTTTTTTTACAACAACGACAACTGTTTTTATGCAAATTCAACGATACTCGCTTAATAGCGTATCTATTTCAGTTTATAACTACTTTAAATTAATTTCAACTCATTTTATATTTAATTCCATTTCATTTCTAATTTATTTACCAACCATTCATTGCATTTTATTTCATTTCCGCATTGGATTCATCAAAACGATTTAGTAAGCTTGGCACATTCAAACTTATAAATTAATAACCATTTCCAAATTAATTTAACCCAGACTTTCATAATCTTTCACTTTTGCTCGAAGCCAAACTTCTATTAATTTTAAACTTAAGTTAATTTACTTCCTTCAAATAATGTCAACTTCATAACTTAAGCTCACATCATTTGCAAATAAATTTTATTTTTCACCCTAACTTGATTTTATTTCAATCAAATCTCATTTCAATCTACACATTCATTTGATTAGTCATTATAAATTAAATTCCCAAATTCAATTCATTCACGACTCATTTAACTAATTACAAGCCATTTTCAATTTATTCTACATATCTGGGTTTTGTTGCAATTCAAACCATGTCTATTATAAATAGATGTCATACGACAACACTTTTCTTATATCTAATTTACTTGTAACCTTCGTTAAAAATTATTCATAACACACTTGAATTTTATTTGTAATTCAAACCATCATTTTTTCGATCCAACTCTATTTTATTTATTTATTTATTTATTTTTTCAACATCTCTTTTATTTAATTTATTATCAAATCCAAGTCGAGTTCTATTTACAATACGAATTCATTTCCAAAATCCATTATTAACTTACAATCTATTTTATTCAACCGAATTAAATTTTATTAACATACTTTATCGAATAATTATTTAGCTAATTAGCTTACCTCCAACTATTACATAAATATTCGATTTTATTACTAAAATTTCTTCATTAAATTTTTCCGAGTTCAGTTTTATTTTATAATTCCAGATTGGATTCCCTTGATTTTCCAAAATTCCAACATTTTATTTTGAAATTTTAGAAAAGCTTTTAAATCCACATAATACTATTAAAATAGCTCTTTATAAAAATACTTCTTATAACTCAACGTCTCAATCAGTACATCCTTATTCTCACAGAAATTCAGTCATAAGTCGATCAGGCGTAGAACTGAAAATCTATAAGTACTTAGCAGACCCATTTTCATCATCAAGTGAAAATACCTGGAAAATAATTTTATTGAAAATATAGAAAATAGCTTTTGAAAATAGAGGAAATATCTTTGGTGAGAATGCTCTAGAAATCATCACTCCCATCCATGGTCGCAGTTAACCCGATGGTTACGTTGCCATCTTGACAAAATCCATAGATAACTGTAGGCATTCGCGCCCCTCGATTACACCAAGGAACCCGCTATAGATCGCAGCTGCAATTGGGGTTACGTAGCTATCACAGCTAAAACCCATATAACTGTAGGCATCAGCGTCCTCGAATTTCGCTGCCAAAAGAATGAAACTTCTCCACTCCACTTGACCATAGATCACAGTCTACCGATGTTGCATTGCCTTCCCAGTAAAATCAAGTGTTGACTGTTGGCACTCATCCTCCACATGATTTTCGCTATGGTCCCCACAATAGATCGTAGTGACATCGAGTTGCACTATCGTCACAACATAACCCAAATGCCTCTGTAGGCATCAGCGCCCTCGACTTTCGCTACCCAATAATCCTTAGGAACTAGTTTGTCCGGACTCCTTACATGACCAACTTTAGAATCCCCCCTTGGTAGCACCATCCGGTGGCACTCCTGAGAAGTTCATTCCAAGGAAGCGCCTTTTTCCCCCGAGCCATCATCAAAACACTTTATACAATACAAATATAGTATCTTTCAAATCATACACCTAGTATGATCTCGTACAAGGCTCCTTTACACAAAATCGATTATCCCAAAATCGATAATTTTCAAACTAGGCTTTCCAAATTTTTAATATTGATTTTACCCAAAAATCAAAAGCCTTTCCAAATCCAAAGGTTCCCAAAACTTTTTTCCAAAATCCTTTTAAGATCCTTTATATATATATATATAAATTTTAAAAACTTTGGATCCTTTCAAACTTATATAAAACTTCTTTTATATTTCAAAACACCTTCAAAAATCCTTTTCTTCCAGCAATAGATTTAACAAGGGGAGTTTCATCTTACATATAACAAAGATATATAACTTTTTTAATTCAAAGTCAAATATTCACATTTGATTACTCTTTTCAATATCAATTTCATTCAAATCCGTACGATGTACACATATCATCCGTACGCTATACCAATCTGATCGCCCACTCGATCACACAATTTCACTTCCGAACTAGTATCGTCTACCCGACTTCCTAGTGCGGACACAGATCTGGTTTCTTGATTAGAAACCGTCATTCTCCTTGCATAGCCATAACTATGATAGAGAATATCCAGAACCAATCAACAATCCATATCTAGGTTCGCCGTCGAAAATCGAGTGAAAAATCCCAACTCGGATCGATAAACTATCTCGAAATTCTGTGCTCGAATCTAGATCAAATCACTATGCGAATAGAATAATATACGTATATCCTACGTATTTAACTTTATTGATTATTAGTCAAATCAATTTCCTTTCTATACACGTTCCTTTAATTCCCATTCACTTATTTACAATTGCTTCAATTCCATTGAATTATCACTTCAATTCTTATCTCGGTTGGGTATTTAAATCAATAACAGTTTGTACTCTGACCAGTTTATATTTAGAAAATAGCTTGAAAATTGAAAAATAGGTAAGTAGTTGAAAATAATTATTAGTTTACAAAATAGCTATAAAATAGTTAACTAATCATAAAATAGTTGGAAAATAGTTAAATAGTTTCAGAAATTTTAGGTAATTGTGAAATAGGTGTAAAATAGAAATTAGTTTGTGAAATAGTTGGAAAAATAGTAATTAGTTTAGAAAACAGTTGAAAAATGGTTAAATAGCTCCAAAAATAATTGTAAAACAAGTATAAAATAATTTGGCTTTAAGAAAGAAAGGTTGTATATATTAAATAGCTTAGAAAAATAAGTTTATATTAAAACAATTTATATTGAAAATAGTCAAGAGTCAAACTGTTCACTTCCCTAACAATTCAATTTAAATTTCCACTTCCACTTCCACTCAAATCCAATTAATTCAAATCAGATTCAATTTGAACTAATTCAATTTCAATCTCAATTCCAAACCATTTCGAATTATATAAATTTGAGTTAAATTTTCAAAGATTGGTTTAACCTTTTTAAACCAAATTAACTTTTATTTAAAGTTTTTAATCAATTTAATTTCTGAGCCCAATTCTCAAAATTCCAATTTAAATTATCTTTACTTATGTATTTCAAGGTTCAAATAAGAGTTCAATACAATTTTATTTTAAAATTTTAATTTATTATTAAATTTATCTTCCAGTTGAAGCCAGTTCTTAAAAAATTTTAATTTACAAACTCAATTATTCAAATTTTTAGTTTAAAGTGATTCCATATCCTTAATTTCAAATTAAAATTAGATTTCCCTTTTATCTCAATAATGGATATATTACCACACTTCATTTCTCATTCATTTAAACACATCCAATTTGCAATTTAAGGATTTTTCATAACAATAAGATGATATTATCCAATTTATTTTAAAACGTCCATCCATTTCCAATTTCCAGATCTCAAACCCATTATGAGATCACACAAACTACCAATTCAAATTAACCATTTAACTTTCCAAGTTAAATTCAAATTTCATCTTAAAATCTCCAATTCAAGTTGTTCATTCAAACTTATTTAACTTCTCCCAAGTTAAATTCAATTTACTTAATCCAATCATCCTCATTCAATCCTTAAACTTCACAATAATAATCTTCCCACTTAAAACTTATCACTTTGGGTATCACATCCCATTCCAAATTTCAAACTCAACATTTAGAGTTTATTCAAACTATTTTTGATTTGTGTATATTCCTTATTCATATATATTATTTCCTTTACACACGAGGTCATCCTTAGATTTTAGACCACCTTTGGTTTTTTTTTTTCAAATCAAATTTTCAAACAACCCATTGTTTGTAACAAGTCCCAGTTATCCAAATAATACTTATTTATTATTTTTCATTACTTTGAAACAAAATTTTCAAATTCTGGGTCCAGATTTAGAATTTCGTTTTCAATCAGTTAAATTTTAATTTGATTGTATTTCTATTTCTACTTAATTTAATTCCAACTCAAGACTTCAATTTGGTTGTATTATATTACTTCTGAATTTTAATTCCAATAATTTAACAACCAATCACCTTAATATTTATTAGAAGGAAATATTGCTTTATATATCAAAATATATTTTTATATAAAATCATTTAACTTTATATAAGAAATAACAAGTACGCTCTCATATATACACACACACACTCAACCCATTGTAGAGTACTACGGACTCTACTTAATGAATGACTGCCACCAGAGCCAAGGTTCTCGCTTAACCTGGCTCTGATACCAAATGCAACGACCCGGATTTTCTTTCCCGAAAATTCCAGATAGTTATGAAAAAGAAGAAAAAGATAGAAGAAGAAGATCAGAAGCACCAACATCTCACATTCACATCGGATGAAATATAATAAATAATAACAGTTTACAAAGCAATACAATATCTGTTGATTACATTTTAATACATCAGAGTTACACATTTATACAGACACTGGAATATACACAATTACTATGTCATAGATTTACAATAATATATTACAACGGAAACGCTCCATACGTTCTTGTCATCCAGCTCGCCTCCTGAGCTCCAGAACGTCCTTACCTGAAAATATGTAATACTCGGTCTGACCCGAGCATTACACCAAAGTAACACCCGGGTCAGGCTGGAAACCAGCGTGAGTAAACCCAACTAACATGGAATACCAAAACAATCAACTTATATAAACCTGGGTAACTTATATCAATTCACAAGCCACAAATTATTATAGACAATATTTAGCCCACATATAAGTTTCTAAGTATCAAAGATTTAGATTTTAAAACAGTCCAATACTCCAAATCACTTCACTCCAGCATATAGATTTTATGTATCAATCTACCAACATTTGAAGTGGTTTCAGGTATTTCCCAATACCCGACCCCGGTCTCTTCGAATCTCATATCATCCTATTCCAAGTTATCCAAATGAAATACTCGGCATTTCATATCAGAGTTATCAACTCCTTCAAATCATCCAATACCATTCAATCATTCGGAAGCAAAACTTAATTACATAAAAATTAATTCAATTGATTCTAATTGAATTTCAAACCTTAATCGCATAGATTCTTTCATTAATTAATTCCAAATTAATTAATCAACCCTTCCTTATTCATCTTAATTAATCACCTTGGATTAATTATCTTCCAATTCCATTCAAGTAATTATCTTTAATTAATTTCACGACAATAATTATTCTTACCAAATCAATGAGTAATCTTTAATTACTTCACAAATTAATTAATTGAAATCAATTACACTAATTCTTAATTACTTATATTAATTAATTTCTCATGAGTCACTTATGATTAATTCATCTCAATTAATCAATCTTTGATTACATCGTTGATTATATAAATTAATGATTTCCAATTATGTTTTGATTTGTTCTAATCTAAATTAATTACTTTAATTCAACCCCAGTATTAATCATTCTCGATTAATCTCAATCTGTAATTAACTATTCTTTTATTTACTTCATTAATAAATTAATTACTCCTTAATTAATTATCTTAATTAATCTCTTGATAAATTTCACAAAGTAGTTATATTTTATTAATTACCTTAAGTAATTGCCCTTATCAACAATGAAAACGTTTTCTTATTTACAACTTAAGTTTAAAACAATTAAAAACCCAAATACTTCGAGGCAAACCACAATTAACTCGAGAACCAACCAAAATCCTAAGTTACATCATTATCAGTGCACATCCAAACAATTGAATCATTCAATTAATTATTTAAAATTTAACCATTTAAATTTAAATAAAAAAAAACAACAGGGTGTGATTTACTCACCTTTGTTTTATTAGCATCCATTCCCAAATCCAGCATGTTTCTTATCAAGTTTTGACCTTGTATAAATATTTATATAATTAATTAAATTTGAATTGATCGAACAGTTAATTACGTCTTACTTATCTAACTTAAACTAATAATTTGGTTTTGAACAAGCAATTAAATTTTAAACGAATTTTCTTTATATATATATATCTTCTGTAAATCGAAATTCCCCTTTTAATAATTCCCTAAATTAATGACCTTAATCCAAATCATAAACTTAAAAACCTTATTAATTTAATTAACTAATCCATAACATTAATTAATCCACTTATTTATTTAACCCTTTATTTACCTTACAATTTAATGAATTTCAGATCATTAAATTTTAATTAACTTTAAGATAAAAACATCATTTTTTTAAAAAATTCCATTTTAAACTAAGATACAAATTGAATACAATCTAACGAAGATTACTCACCTGATTCCTGATTTCCCCCACTTCAGCGTGCACAAATCCAAATTTCGTCATCGCCATCACGTCGCTCTCCACGACCTCGACCCGCCGACCACTACACTGTCGACTCCGCCACCCTCCAGCGATACGCGACCAAGCCACTGTACCATCTCCAACCACATATGAATTCGGCCCCAGAAGTCTATCTCGGCGCTTGGCGATCGCGACAATGTTGCGATTAGGTAGTGGTTCGCGAATCCCCAACCCTAATTCGACCGCGACGAGTTGCCCATCTTTCCCCCTTAATCGACGCACGCGGCGGTTCCTCTTGCGCCGCCGCCCTCATGATCCCCCAAACGTCACTACGCGACCCTCCACGAGCACGCCGCTCAACTCGTTTCCCCTATGCCGACTCGAGCCTGCATCCCGATAATCGAAACCCTAAAATCCCCTTTTCTAAACTGCTTCGGCCTCTTTTTTTTTCTAAATTCGATCTGCTGTTCCAAGATAGAGAAGGGACGGGGATAAATTATAGAGTTGGGGGATTGGCTTCCTGAATACGCTTGGTACAAGAAAATATCTTGCTAATTAACTTCAAATTTAATTATATTATAGAACTTTAAAACGTCTTGTTAATCGCTAATTAAAATTTTGAACTCCTCTTAAAGAATGCCGCTAGGTGATTATAAGGTTTTACCCGCATTCTGAACACAGTGGAACGTGTTTCGGAAGCTAATTCAATCATATGCGTGAGTTATAGAAGAAAACGTTCAATTTTACATTAAATTGATTAAAATAGTTCTAAGCGTTTTGAGCTGCCATGTCAAAAGACAACTCCGATTGCTACGAAAATTGAAATCCGATAATAACTGACTATTACGGATCCATTGGAACTTGTTTCATCAAATTCCAAGACTGTGCCTCGGAAGGCTATTTTTAATTATCGATTTAAACGATATATTATTAAAATTAAACAAACCACCTTTAAATTAAATTTCAACCGTTCTATTATCATCAGTATCATCATTATAAATTTTATGAGCCTTCAAATTATTTTAAACAGGCTTAGAAATTTCAGATTCAACAATTTACCCAATTTCAATTATTAAATTTAATATTTAAACCATATAATTCAATGATTTAATTATCAAGTAAATATTGATATCTTGAATTCAATTTAAAATTAACTTTTAAATATTTAAAATCAATTAATTTCTCAAATTTTAAATGGTTAGAAATTCCGGATCGTCACAATTACAAAAGCAAGAGACTCTAGAGATGGTCCTCTCGAGCCGAACTAGGAAGGACCATTGGTTATTCATAAAGTAATCCTACCAGGAACTTATCAATTAAGTAAGTCCGATGGAAATGTGATGTGAAGGACATGGAATGCTGAACATTTGAGACATTATTTCCCAACATTAAACGAATAAAGCAATTTACTTAATATAACTTACTGGGTAGAAGAAGGATTCCATCTAAATAATTGCTCTTGAAAGTGAAATGCGTGCATTCAAACTTAACTTTTAACCCAAGGAGGTCGATAATATTCGTTGAACAAGGGCATCCATCACAACTGAAGGAGGAAAAAAATCCTTTAGTCCCTCCTTTGGGCCTAGCCAAAGAAATCATCCAAAGAGTGGTGGTCAATTAAGCTTTGATCTCACCATCGGGCTTGGTCAAAGCACCCATCCAAGAAAGATGGACAAAAAGTCTTTAGTCCCACCTTCGGGTCTGTCCAAAGCAACCATCAAAAGAGTGATGGTCAATTAAGCCTTTAATCCTGCCGTTGGGCCTGGCCAAAGCACCCATCCAAGGGTGATGGATGAAAAGCTTTTGGTCCCATCTTTGGGTTTGGGCAAAGAAAACATACAAAGAGTGATGGTCACTTAACCCTTTGATCCTGCCATCGGGCTTGGTCAAAGCATCCAATCAAGGGAGATGATCAATGAAAATTTTGTTAGTCAAGTAAGGACCATGAAAAAAACCATCCAAAAAAGGGGAAAGAGCTAAATTCTTGGTTACTGAACCACCAAATTCTTAAGTGGAAAAATCCAAAACCTTGGAATTTTTATCTATTCATGGCGCCAATTTACTATAGTAAAAGGTACTTTCAAAATTTTTTGAATTTCATCACTTATAAGAACTCATTTTTCAAAAAACCTTATATTACTAAATAATATACATTCGACTTTTATTCCAAATGATTTTCAAGCAAAGTGGTAGGATCTGTTAGAAAGGACCATAAAACTTATGCATATTGGGAAACCATTTTGGATAGTCACAACGTCATAACAACAAGCAATCAAGAATGAAGAGTAGGGTGTTAAGAAATGATGCTTGGAAAATGAACAATGTAGGAATAAGAAGTTTACTTTAGCAAAGCATAAGAGAGTTCTTATATAAAGAGGGGGTAAGTGTTACACACAAAATTCCAAGAACAAGTTTGAAGCCATCGTGCCCTATTTGGAGAGATTATTTGAAAATGGAAGCCGTCATGCCTAATCTAAGCCGTCATATATGCTTGGAGCCTTACACATCATAAAGTCTTCTTGCATGGAATTATCATGAATACGAGGAGTCATCATGAGTAAATGAAGTCATCATAAGACAACTTACAGAGGTTGTTGCGTGCTAATCCTCAAGAGTTAAAATGAAGCTATCATGAAAAATGCTATAAAGCTATCACGAATAATCCCATATAAGTTATCGTGTGAAGTTATAGAGTGAGTTGCAAAAAGCCTCTAGGGAATATCATTATACATAAAAGAACAAAAACATAATGATAGGTCTTGACATAATTGCTTGACAGGATAGAAATCCATCATGAGTAAACCAACCAAACCTTCAAATGGGAATTAAAGTAATCTGCCATTGCATGCAAACAAAGCTATAAGAGAAAATATTCAAATGAGAGTCTCATGAAGATTATTGTGGAAGGCCTTATAAAGCTACCACAATAAGTTATACCTAGCAGTCGCTCACAATCTTTAAACGGTAAACAAGAGCCATTGCTAGGAGTTTTTTTAAAGAGCCATCGCTAGGAGTTTCAAAGAGCCATTGTAGGAGTCTCCTGGAGAGCCATCGCTAAGAATCTTTTTAGACAGAATCACTAAGGAAGTTTCATTTTTAGATATCATGGAGAGTTTATTAAGTAATTTGCTGGGGGCTCCTAAGTGATAAATTTAGATACAAAAATTCAACGACCACGACATATTTGTGGAAGCAACCACTCAATAAAGCGAAAGCGCATGTAACGACTGCCATACACCATCGATGCTCATATAGTTGAAGAGTGCACTATTTGAGCGTCCAGCTGACTTAGGATGATGGTGCAAGGAAAGAAAAGATGTAAAGAAGAGAAATTGAAGAGAAGATGTAATGACCTGTATTTTACGTATCGGAGGATCGTAAAATATTATTTTTAAATTTATATTGGATTGTATCACTCTATAACGTTGGACGCTATCATGTATTGACATTTTTGATCTATAGTAATTTTATCTAATGATTTTGATCCTAAATTATTCTCGGAATTTGAAGTAGTTATACATATTAGCCGACATATGCGCATAGATGCACCTTAGAATTTAAACAAACGTAAAATGTCTTGGGGTCAACGAGAAAGTGTATTAGCCATGCATTCAAAAAATTTCAAGATTAGACGTTCTAGGGGCCTATATGACTTAAAAACATCTAAAAATAGTGTTCCGAGGTGCAGTCTCGAATTTTGATGAAACTTATGCCATTGGACCGGAAAAAATAAGTTGATTCACACGAGCAAAGAATCGTCGCAATCAGACATTCTTAAAAGCATATAAGCACAAAACATGCACTATATTTTTAAAAATTTAAGAATAAAGGTACACACAAACCTTAACCCTACACACTACCCTATAAATCTTTCTTCTTTCTCTAGCTGCACTTCCTCAGTTCTCCTTCATGTTGTTTCTCCTTTCAATGGCCACCCACCTCTCCATATTTCCTCTCCTCCTCTTTCTCCATCAAATCATCTCGTTTTTTACGAAGAAAAATCCAAATCTCTACATTCTTTTGGGGGGCTATGCAACTATGGCCTCAAATCGACCTAGATTTGATTATGGAGGCCGAAAACTGTGAATCTGACTAAAGGTGATATTTTGGAGAGATTAAAATGAGGAAATTATTATGGGTTTGTACGTATCGACAAGAGGATTACGGAAATGAGTACAGCGGGGGTTGGAAACAACCATGGTGGAAGAAGTAAGAATGAGAAGTTGGGAGAGAAAATGATTTTACTATCATATTCTAATGGCATAGTGGCGGCTTCGACTTCATAGGTGGCTGAAGTAGTGCATGCATTGTTGGGGTGTAGGTGGTGGTGTAGGCGGGGTCCGATGATAGGAAAGCTCTCAGGCAGGGAATATGAAAAGATTTATAAAAAAACAGATAGGAGGCAGTAGTTGCGCATAGGCCGAAGTTGGTGGCTGGAGCGGGCGGAGGCGGTGCCAGGTCAGGCATAGGCAGCATTAGGTGTAAGGTGGCGATGCAAGGTGGTGGGGTAGAAGTACACGGGCATGGGAAAAATGAGGCGTACAAGAGTTGAAGTTAGATGAATAAGCTACAAGAAAGTGACTTGTCTACATGAATTATGAAAATGGAGATGCAATTATGAAATTTATTTAGAAGGTATTAATTAACTTCATTATTAAAATAGTTCAAATAAGTTATTAATTAACATATATAAATCGAATTCTCATATCATCCATATCTTTTGCATACAAGGTCCAATTTGAACGTGGTTTCTCGCGTTGCGCTTGTGATGGAGAGCTCTACGATGTAGCATTGGATTTGTTGGATTTTATTAAGGTGAGTGATGTCTTCTCTCATCGTACTATGATTGTTAGTATAGTATTAAACAACGTATTGAAATGATTTCTAACTTTAAAACATGATTTTTGACATATTGAAACCTATATCTTATTTTATAAAAGAATTAAAAGTCTTTAAAATGGATTTAAATTAAATATCAGATTTTTTTCATTGATGCACTATTTTGATGGTATTGATTGGTTTAGGCTATTTTGGTACCGATCTCATACTGATTGCTTGGATGTATTTTATGTATAGATGTATGTAGGATGTTATAGACGTTTGTATGCTTGTCGGTTGCATGTATCCTTGTTTGATTAGTTGGTTGAAAATGCCGATCAAAGGCGATATAGTGTTAGGAAATATCCTATAGGATAGGATTTCATGCATAGAGTTTCATGCATGCTGATTGATCTGAAGACGAAATATGGACTTGGAGATGTGCTTCGGATCCCAAGATAAATACCATATTTTTTCATTTTATTTGGCTAAGTACATGACCAAAGTGGTTGTTATCGACTATTCTGGAGTGGTCAATATCTACCATTATTAATGATGGTCGATTTAGCCAATTTTGACATGGACGATGGAGATGCTTTGAAGAGCATGATATGATGTTTCGTTCGTTCGACATTTGATTTCAGGCTATGGATCTTCAATAAGAAGTATTGGCGCTGAAACGAGGAGATGCTTTGACACAATGACTTTGTGATTCGACGATGGTGATTCCATGAGGGAAAGTGAGGACTTCAATGATGGGCAGTCTTACTTTGAGATGTAGAGTAGCCGGATGGAAGGAACCTTATAGGAAGGTCATGGGACGCATGATGACATTCTATGACTAATGATGGTTGTCTAGGATAGTTCCCAACCACGACGACTTAAGATGGAAATTTTAAGGATAGTTCTCAGATAAGCACTACTATTGATGTTGTATGAAAAGTGATCATTGATATTCGTAGGTTTTGAAGTGTACTCGAAAAGCTGGGGTATGTGAGGATGCTCACTTTGGATATGCATGTGCCCTAGATAAAATAATGACCAGATCCATTTACGCTAGACTATTATATCATGTGTAGTCAAGTTTATGGCCTTTTGAGTTGCATGGATTCGAGTATAGAGAAACTAGGACGTTTGGTAGTCCTTGACTATATAATGGGGTCATACGAGTATCGTATATCAAATGCACTGAGTGAGTGATGTGAGGATGGATGATTGATGTTATGTTTGCTTTGGTTATTTATCACTCTAGGGATGTCACATGATGTAGTTATCTTTGATGCGGATACCCGGACACCCATTAGTACTTTGATGTATGGTACACCCATGATGACTATGATATAGAGTAGCATATATCCTATGTTATGTGCTAACTCTCTAGATGCAGAGACATGCTAAGTATAATTCTCCATACCCTCTGCTCCATGTACTGTATCGATATTTATAGTGTTTTGAGACTATTTATCGCTCACACCAGACTGTTGTCCGACTTGAGGTTTTATGCTTTGTTTCTTATTATCTTAGGTACTCTTAAATGAGTAGACTAGATAGTAGGTGTAAACGGTACTTGGAGTTGTGCAAATGGACTAGCAGAAGGTGCAGCTTTCTCATATTTACATTTTTAGTTTATTACTTTTTATTCTGCTATATGACACTGTGGAGCCTTGATAGTATTGACTTACTATTATTAGGGACAACTTATCAGTTGAATTTGTTTGTATTTCGTATAAACTCTGTTACTTTTTTGTATAACTGTATGAGCCTGTATACTTTGATTGTGTGGTTCATGTAGTTATTAGTATCTCTTCTCTACTTTTATATTCCTCTTCATTACCTTTTTTCTTTCCTTTGACAATTGTCCTACATCGGCTTGATGCTCCAACAACACACTATTCGGTTACATGAGCATCAGAGATGTAGGGCGGTCATCACATTTGGTATCGGAGCTAGGTTATGTAATTAACTTCATTTGATACCATGATCCAATAGAGATAGGGTAGGAGTTGTCGCCTTAGACTGGATCGAGAGTATACCTATATACAAGAGAGTGCGTATTTTTTTATATATTTTAGTTTTCAAAACTATATAGTCTATATAATTATAATTTGTATTGCACACACGAGTACCAGTGATGTAGTTTTCCCATTGAGAGACCGATCATTCTTCTTATGTATTATGAGTATATATGCATATCTAGGTGGACCTGCATTTAATCACAATGTACATGCATTTTAAGTTGCACCTGTGGAAGTAAATTTGACAGTGGCATTGCTAGCATAAACTGAACCTAAGGCAACGACCGAGAAGACCGAGACAGCTAAAGAACGTTCATAGAACCAATAACTTTTAAGCATTTGTGGTTTTATCATTCCTTTTTTGTTTTAGTTTATTTTATACTATCAGAAATGGAAATAATACTTGTACTTTTACATGTTTATGCTCTTTTAGCTAGTGTGAGCCCTAAGCAAAAATGTATCAAAATATTTGAGCGATTAATTGTTTCTTTACCACTCTTTTGTAGATTTTTTTTCTTTTATACTTTCAAATTACTCTTTTGAAAACTAGATTTCAAGTTACTATTTTTTCTTTTGTTAACCAGTAATTTCATATTTTTCTTTATTAAGTTTGTACTACTTATTTTAATAGGGTTAATTACACGAGCAAAATCTTTATATTTTATTTCTATTTCAATGATTTTCTTTCTTTAATTGTTCCAACATTCAAGAAAGGAAACATGAACCTCAAAGAATAGACATGAAAATAATCAGAGAAAGAAGTATAAAAGAACTATAGGTTTACACATATAAACCTGGTATTTGAACTTCGCCAAGGCATAAGCTGCTATTTTTTTGTTTAGAATGCAGTAACTTCTTCATACTAAATCAGAATCAATCGAGACTTCGACCGATGAACTCCTGCCTAAATTACGGACAATATGGAACACTTGGATGCTTCGTATCTTAAACGTATATCGTAGTTCTCCATGGTGACTAACAGTAGTACTTAGAAAATAATAGGCTACATCCTCATATTCATAGCCAAAAGCCGCTATTTTTTTCTTCAGATTGCAATAACTTCTTCATAATAACTTGGAATCAGGCAAAATTTCGATCGATGAACTCCCACCTATATTACAGACAATATGGAACACTCGGATACTTCATTTTGTGAATGCACACTATAGTTCTCTATGGTGACTAATAATTGTTTTTAGAAAATAACAGACCACATCCCTATATTTGAACTCCACCTAGGTAGAAGCCTCTTTTTTTTTGTTCAGACTACAATAACTTCTTCACAATAATTCAGAATCAGACGTGACTTCAACTGATGAACTCCCGCTTAAATTACAGACAATATGGAACATTCAGATATTTCAGCTTATGAACATATACGTAGTTCTCCTTGGTGATGAGTAGTTGTACTTAGAAAATAACAGGCTACACTGCCATTTTTAAACTCAACCTAGGTAGAAGCCGCTATTTTTTTGTTCACACTGTATTAATTTCTTCATACTAACTTGGAATTAGGTGAGACTTCAACCGATGAACTCCCACCTAAGTTACAGACAATATGAACACTTGGATTCTTCGGTGTATGAAAGTATAACGTAGTTCTACATGGTGATTAACAGTTGTACTTAGAAAATAACAGCCTATATCTCCATATTTAAACCCCGTCTAGGCGGAAGACGCTATTTTTTTTGTTCGTACTGCAATTACTTCTTCATACTAGCTCTTCATTAGGAGAGACTTCGACCATGAACTTCCACCTAAATTATAGACAATAGGGAATAATTGGATACTTCATCTATAAAATGCACAATGTTCTCCATGGCGACTAATAGTTGTACTTAGAAAATAACGGGTGTTAACCCGCCTTTGGGCAAGGCTTTGGACAGGCGGATTTAACTAAGTTGACTATTCATATTTGAGATTGGAATACGATGGATTTGATCCAGTTGGATGGAAAGACGATCCGTCATGGATGGTTTGGTGATGGTTAGGATGGGGTCGTTCGGTCTGGGAGATATCGTTCGGTCAGATATGGTTCGACATTGATGGTTTGGCCACGATGGGATCGACTTTATGGTTCGTCACTTTCTGGTTCGGCCAAGGCAGTTAGGCTGAGATTAGGTTGAAACGATCAAGTGTGAGTCGTTTACTTCGTTCGACATTAGCATATTCCCCGGGTCGGCATAGGGGAGTAGTTCGACAACAACATTATAGGACAACGTGTTATAGGATGGGTTCGGTGTTTTTGTATTACTTAGGATCAAACATGTTTAGGACGACCAAGATGGTTAGGCTGAGGTGGTTCGACATGTTGAAGTGGGTCAGTCTCGATGGTGTAGATCAGCATGGAGGTGGTTCGGTAGTAGTGTGGCTCGGCAAACTATGGATCGGCAAAAAAACTATAGATCGGCACCAAACTATGGATCGACATGTTAAAGGTAGGGATCAGCTCATTATGCTCCGAGTTCTAGCCTTGTTTGCTCCGAGTCATGGATAGGCCTGCTTCGAGTCATGCTCGAGAAAATCGGGTCGACATATTGCGAACTCGTGGTCGGTCGTGGTGTTTGAGGTTTGGATCGGTTAGGGCCTTGGTGGGCCCGTACCACTCAAGAAGCCCAACAACTCAGGTTTTGCCTGTAAATACAGCAGGTGGGGATTCAAATAGAGGGGATTAATTCTGCTTCCCTTTTTCTTCCCAAATAAGGCTACTATGCCACTGTTACTTTAGAAACTCTGATTTAGATATATATAGAAAGGGAATTTCTGGAGTGGACGTAGGCCGAAGTTAGCCGAACTACTATAAATCCTATGTTATTACTGCTTTTATTTTAATTTTCATTATTCTTCACATTCATACTCTCTACATACATTCTATCCGTGATCTGTGACTGTGATTTGGTGCTTTCATCTGGATTTGGGTGTTAGTGACCAATTTTGGCGCTAACATTTTGATGCTTTCACTGAAAGTTGAACTAAGGGACTCTGAAGCTTGGATTTTGGAATTAAAGGCTTAGGAACTTGGATTCTGGAGACTATGGAAAAGCAATCAACTAGGAGACAGAGGACGGAAAGAAGTCTGCAGGAGGAAAGTTAGAAGGCTTCCTCTGGAGCTAATCAAGCCTCCGTCTACATCACTAGGGACAAAATGCATGTCATAATGAATTCCATGTAGGAACAGTTGAAAGGCAAAAGGAAATGATGCAGACACTTTTTAGACAATTTGGACAAGCAGGAACTGTAGGAGCTTAGATCCATGAAGCTGGATCAGAAGGAATCAACCGACAAGTAGACGGGGTGGTTCAGTAGGGTGCAACCCCCAATCAACAAACAACTATCAGTCCGGGTGGAACTAGACTCGAGGGAATGCCGCCAGGTAATGTTGGACCAACCCATGAAGAATACTAGATGAAGCTGCACTGCCCGACACTAATAGGAATGCGGGAGTGCGTGACGAGGAGTATGTACCGGAATTCCCTCACGGACTTAGAGGGTGCTTAGGAAATGTAGATGGTGGCAACCCTTGGTAGGTAACACTGGATTGGCTGACATCATCAGGCGAACTATGCATGGAGGTCTGACAAACATGGATTTGGAGGGAGTAAACAGAAGTCCGTTCACCCGTAGCATTAGGATGGCTAGGAGTCCACCTGATTTCTAGCTACCCACACTAGAAATATACAACGGTAAGACGGATCCCACTGACCACTTGAAGAGGCACACAAGGCATATGGAAGTGCCGTGGGCATCAGAGGAGGTTATGGCCTGGTATTTTCCCCTGTACTTGACCGATATAGCTGCTATGCGGTTCTGACAGCTAGAGGATGCATCTATTGGAACATGGATAGAACTGGTGGATAAGTTCTTGAGATAGTTTCGAGTTCACATAAAAAGAACGAAGAATGTGATGACACTAACGTCATTTAAGCAGAGGGCAGATGAATCGCTCAGGACTTTCTTAACTCGGCTTAATGCAACAGTTGCCTTGGTGGATCGACATGATCCATCAATGGTTCCGATGGCGGCGGTGTCAGGAGTCAGGGACAATTCAAATTTCAAAGTGTCGTTGATATGGGACCGACCATTGGATCTTGGAGAATTTTTTCACGAAGCTGAGAGATTTATTTGAAAAGACGATGCATGTTTGGATATTAGGTCAAAGGAAGTAAACATGGTTAAGGATGGAGAACCGTTCGGTGAGGGCTCAGGTAAAGATAAGGATAAAGGGAAGAGGAAGCGCTGGGGAGAACCAAAGTTCTCCACTTACACAGGACTGAATGAGACATTTGGAACGGATATACTTGTATACTCGAGATCACTTTCCTTATCGAAGACAAGTAAGGAAGGAACCCTCAAAACGCGAAAGGGCATCAGAAGGCACTGTCTCTTTCATGACCTAGACGGGCATGATACTAACAGCCGCCGACATCTAAAGGATATAATCGAGGAGCATGTAAGGAATGGCCAGTTGCGGCAATATGTCGAAACTCGGAGTGCGGCGGTGGAATAGGAGCAGCCACTGCCTACCTTGAACGACGATGGCACGAGGCATAGGAATGGTGTCCGGTTGGTCATCAACTAATCATGACGGTATGGAATAAGTAACAAACTCTAGACAGGCACCTAAGTCACTTACTCATGTACGGGGATATAGATAACCCTTAGGTATGCTTTGAGATGATGATAAACTGTGATGCTTTGGTTTGTGAAATTAGTTTTTCCTTTTTGGCTTAGACACTTGCTTTTTTTGCTTTGGTTTTGGAGTTCGGTTTGAACCCCCAATTTTTGTTGGTTTTATGGGTTGGATTTTGGTTTGGATGCTTGATATTTGATTTGGATTTTGATTTGGACTTTTGATATGGATTTTCGTTTTGAATCTGGATTTTGGATTGGATTTTAATTGAATTTTTGTTTGGTTTTTGGTTAAAAGGTCATCTAGCATGGACCATGCTCGGAAAGGGTCCAGAGAGACCAGGATTCGGCCTAAGACTTAAGCCCATAATAGCTATCGGTTACTAGTGCAGGTCGTCGAGCATGACTATGCTCGGCAAGGGCCGCAGTGACCAGGATTCGGCTTAGGACTTAAGCCATGGCATTATTCAACGTTCAAGGACACTGAACCAGAAGCACCATGGCATTAATTAACATAGGTCGTCAGGTGAAGGTTGCACTTGGCAAGAACCTGGAGGGGTTACAGATTTGGATATTGGCTATGGACAGCTAAGGATTTGGGCATGGACCCAGAGTGGTCTTGGATTTGGATATCGACCCAGAGAGGTCACAGATTCGGTTTTTGGTTATTGGATATGGATGGATTAGAGCTTGGCCATCGGATTTGGATCTGGTTTAGGATTTGGACCCAGTGAGGTCCCATATATGGATTTTAGGACCCGGTGAGGTCCCAACTTAGGATTTGGACCTAGAAAGGTCCTCAATTTGGACTATAGGACCCGGAGAGGTCCCGAACTCCGATAAAATGATCCGAAGAGATCGTGGATTTGGTTAATTGATTTCGGATGGATGTGGAATTGGATGAGGATTTGGTTACTGGATAGGAATTGGATATCGACTCGGAGCAGTTGTAGATTTAAATAAGGATACGGCAGTCGCACTTGGATAAAATGGATTGGATTATGAATCGGAAAGTATGGCTATGGATAACATATGGACTTTGGACATCGGATTTGAGGATATTTAAAACACACCTTCCAATAGCAAGGCATGTTTTGGGGGGCAAATGTTAACCCGCCTTTTGGCTAGGCCGTGGACAAGCGGATTTAATTAAATCGACTACTCGTTTGCCGAGACTGGAATACGATGGGTTTGAGCCAGCTGTATGGAAAGATGATCGGTCATGGATGGTTCGGTGTCGATAAGGATGGGTAATTTGGTCTGAGAGATATGGTTTGGTTGGATATGGTTTGGCATTGGTGGTTGGGCCATGATGGGATCGGCCTTGGTGGTTCGTCTTGTTCTGGTTCGTCCAAGGCGTTGGGCGGAGATTGGGTCGGCATGATCAAATGTGAATCATTTACTTCGTTCGGCATTAGCATATTCTCCGGGTCGACATAGGGGAGTAGTTCGGCAACAACATTATGGGACGACATGTTATAGGATGGGTTCAATGTGTTTGCATTACTTAGGATCGACCATGTGTGGGTCGGCCAAGATGGTTAGGCTGAGGTGGTTTGACATGTTAAAGTGGGTCGGTCTCGGTGGTGTAGATTAGTGATGGAGGTGGCTCGGTAGTAGTGTGGCTCAGCAAACTATGGATCGACAGCAAACTATGGATCGACATGTTAAAGGAAGGGATAAGCTTCATTATGTTCCGAGTTCTAGCCTTGTTTGCTCCGAGTCATGGATGGGCCTGCTTCAAGTCATGTCCGGGGAAAATCGGGTCGGCATATTGTGAACTCGGGGCCGGTCGTGGTGTTTGAGGTTTGGATCGGTTAGGGTTTTGGTGGGCCGGACCACTCAGGAAGCCCAGCAACTTCGGTTTTGCCTATAAATACAGCAGGCGTGGCTTCAAAGAGGGGGATTGATTCTGCTTTCCTTCTTCTTCCCTATTAAGGCTACTCTGCCATTGTTGCTTTAAAAACTCTAGATTGTAACTGTAATTGATTCGAATATCAATAGAAAGGAAATTTCTAGAGTGGACATAGGCCGGAGTTAGACGAACCACTATAAATCCTGTGTAATTACTGCTTTCTTTTTAATTTTTATTGTTCTTTACATTCATACTCTCTACATACATTCTATCTGTGATCTGTGACTTGGCGCTTTCATCTGGATTTGAGTGTTAGTGAAAATTTTTGGCGCTAACAATTGGAAACATATCTATATTTGAACTCCGCCTAGGTAGAAGCCACTATTTTTTTGTTCAGATTGTAATAACTTCTTTATGCTAACTCGAAATCAGGCGAGACATCGACTGATGAACTTCCACCTGAATTAGAAATATGGGACACTCAGATGCTTCAGTTTATGAAAGTATATTATAGTTCTCCATGGCGATTAACAGATATACTTAGAAATCCCCATATTAAAACTCTACGTAGGTAGAAGCCACTACTTTTGTATTCAAACTGCAATAAGTTTTTTGTAATAAGTCAGAATCAAGCAAGATTTCGATCGATGAACTCCCACCTAAATTATGGACAATATGAAACACTCGGATACTTCTGCTTATGAATGTATACCATAGTTTTCCATGGTGATTAAAAGTTGTACTTAGAAAATAACAGGCTACGTCCCCATATTTGAACTCCTCCTAGTCCGAAGCTGCTATTTTTTTTTGTTTGTACCATAATAACTTCTTCACATTAACTCAGAGTCAGGTGAGACTTCGAACGATGAACTCCCACGTAAATTATGGACTATATGTAAGGCTTGGATACTTTATCTCTTGAACGCATACTATAGTTCTCCATGGAGACTAACAGTTATAAAAAAATAACGGGTTACATCCTCATATTTAAACTTCGCCTAGGGAAAAGCCATTATTTTTTTGTTAGATTGCAATAACTTATTCACAGTAACTCGAAATCAAGCGAGACTTCTACCGATGAACTCCCATCTAAATTATAGACAACATGGAATACTTGGATACTTCATCTTGTGAACGCACACTATAGTTCTCCGTGGTAACTAACAGTTGTATTTAGAAAATAACATGTTACATCTCAACATTTGAACTCCTCCTAGGCAGAAACCGTTATGTTTTTGTTCAGACTATAGTAACTTCTTTATACTAACTCGGAATTAGGTTAGACTACGACCGATGAACTCCCACCTAAATTACGGAAAATATGAAACACTCGGGTATTTCAGCTTATGAACGTATACCGTAGTTCTCCATGGTTATTAATAGTTGTACTTAAAAAATAACAAACTACATTCCTATATTTGAACTCTGCTTAGGAAGAAGCTTCTATTTTTTGTTTATATAACAATAACTTCTTCATACTAACTCAGAAGTAGGCAAGGCTTCGACCTATGAACTCCCACTAAATTACGGACAATATGAAACACTTGGATACTTCATCTCTTGAACGCACACCGTTATCCTCCACGGTGACTAACAATTTTACTTAGAAAATAACATGCTACATCTTTATATTTGAACTCCGCTTAGGCTGAATCTGCTATTTTTATTGTTTAGACTGCAATAACATCTTCTAATAACTCGGAATCAGGCGAGATTTCAACCGATGAACTCCCACCTAAATTACATAGAATATGGAACACTCGAACACTTCATCTTGTGAATGCACACTACCATGGTGACTAACTGTTGTACTTAGAAAATAATAGGCTACATCTTCATATTTGAACTCCGCTAAGGCTGAAGCTGCTATTTTTATTGTTCATACTGCAATAACTTCTTCATACTAACTCAAAATTAGGTGGGACTTCGACCGATGAACTCTCACCTAATTTAAGGACAATGTGGAACACTTGGATATTTTGTCTCTTGAATGCATACTGTAGTTCTCCATGGTGACTAACTGTTGTACTTAGAAAATAACAGGCTACATCCTCATGTTTGAACTCAGCCTAGGTAGAAGCCACTATTTTTTTGTTCTGACTACATTAACTTCTTCATATTAACTCAGAATCAAGTGAGACTTTGACCGATGAACTCCCACGTAAATTACAGACAATATGGGACACTGGGATACTTCAGCTTATGAACGTATACTGTAGTTCTCCATGGTGATTAACAGTTACTTAGAAAATAACAGGCTACATCCCCATATTTAAATACTAATTCTATATGAGATGTAAAAGGGTATATTCGAAATTTCAAAAGGGTACCAAGCAAATCTCTTTAATGAATTCTCTTTATTAGTATTAAAAGTAAATAAGAGTGGATTGGCATACGAGAAATGCTGCTATTGACTCCATCTCTGGAGTAAAGGAGTTGGCAGGATCGAGGACCACTAACCCTGATTTATAGGACATGTTTACTAAGATGTGCCAAACATTATTTGAAATGCTCAAGCTTCTCTAAATGATTGTGGTGTTCAAGTGCAAATGCCTAAAGTTGACGTTGTCGAGCTATATAAAGACTACATGAGTCTAGGAGGCAGACCTTCCTTGGAATGGAGTCAGCTATTGAGGTGCAATAGGGGATGGATATTTGTAAAAAGGTTATTGATGACTTCGAGTTAGATGACACAATGAGGTAGAAGTTTACCTCTAGATGACTCGAGTGATGAATAATGAATTGGTGGAGTGTGTTTATAGCTTTGATTCCCAAGGATCATTTTACTTGGGATCAGTTCATTGTTCACTTTGAAGCAAAATTTATCTTAACTTTTCAAAAATTAGTGTTATTTAGAGAGTTTGCAGGTTTGAAGTAGGCAATATGTCTGTGTCAGAATATATGGATGAATTTGACGTGCTATCAAAGTACGGTCTGTCATTCACTAATTCGCCATTTAGAAAGAATAAAGAATTTATCATTGGGTTATGATCATCTTTGGAAGCAATTGATTGGTCATATTGGCGAGAGCTTCGAGAGTTGACCGAGAAGACTTTATGATATGAGAGCCTATACCCAATGTAGAAGGATTGTCCCCAAACTTAAATAAAGATAAACCATTGAGGAATATGCATTTAATGCAATTCTGATTTCATCGAGTGCTCCATCGATGAAAGGGAAGGGAAATACATCACTACTTGAGGTATTATGGTGATTCCATACGTGTTTTATTCGATGTCGAGGTTTCATATTCGTTCATATCTAGTGATTTGATATATAGATTGGGATTGAGGCCCGAGCAAGTCAACCGACCTCTTAATTATGAAGAACCTTATTGGGGCTTAGGCAGCCAATACACGGTTTGTCGAGACTTAGCCTTTTCGAGTCATGGATGTTTTTTTGTTTGTTATTGACTTGTTTTGGGTTAACTGGGTTCGGTATTATACTCTAGGAATTGACTGGGTGAAGGGGTACATAATAGTGGTGATTGCAAGAGGCCGTTGATGACTTTAAGGACCGATGATGAGCGCAAGGTAGTGTTCGGCTGCCCACCCGATGATGAGGTGATGGTTAGCTCTCTATATTCGATTAATATCCCATATGATGAGTTATCCTCTATGCTTGTAGTTAGAAAATGTTTGGACACATTCAATGAGATGATCAGATTACCATTATATATAGGATAGAGTTCCATATCGTTCTGGTTAGAGGTGCTAGATTAGTAGTTATGCCTTTAAGCAGGTGAGGCCCGAAGAGCAAAGGAAGTTAAAGGTGTGAGAGGATGACCTATTTAGACGAGGGTTCATTTTTAGAAGCATATTTGAGTAAGATTCACCTATAGCGTTTGCCATTAAGCGGATGGCTCTTTAAGGTGGTATGTTGATTATCGTGAGCGAATTGAGATGACGAACAAGTATCTATTCCCGCTCATTGATGGCTTATTCGATCAGCTCTATAATACGAAGGCATTGTCCCAGTTGAACTTTATGATAGGGTTTCATTCATTGAGAGTATTTGGAGAGAGTGTGGAAAACACAACGTTTCGTATGCTACCTTGATTTTTGATTAGTGGTAATGTCGTTCGAGATAATCAATGCATCGGCATGCCTTGTTGATTTCATGGTGCATGTTTCCAGGGATCACTTGGGTAAATCTATGCCTATATTCGTTGGTGATAATATCATCTACTCATAGAGAAAGAGGAGAAGAAGACATGATTGATGATTGTATTCGAGGTGTTGAGAAAACCCCAGTTGATAATGAAGTTTTTAAGGTATCACTTTTGGAGAAGGGAAGTGAGAAGCTTGAGTCACGTTGTTTTGGAGTAGGACATTGTTATGGATCTAATGAGTTATGACAGTCTATGATTTGAACAGATCCAAGGGTGCTACAGATGAGAAGTTACCTTGGATTGGCAAGATGTTATAAATGATTTACCAAGGACTTCTCAAAAGTAGTAGCACCATTAATCAATTTGATGAGGGACTTAGGGAGTATCAGACTTTTATTTGAGATATGAGGTCTAGACACATGTTAGTGAGTATGATAGAGGAGTTGACAAGTGCGCCAATGTTACTCATTCCGAGTGGGAAAGAGGAGTCGATAATACAGACACATGCTTATGGTACTTAAATGGGTGTAGTGTTGATGCTGAAGGGAAACGTTGTCGAATATGTTAGCCGATAATTGAAAATGAATGAGAGGAAGTATTTGACTCTTGATTTGGAGTTGGAGGCGATAGTGTTCACTTTGGAGATTTGGAGGCTCTATCTATTTGGACAGGGGTTCGATATGTTCACTGATCCCACATCATTGAACTATCTCTTCTTCGAGAAAGATCTCAACCTTCGTCAGGAGCGAGGGTTAGAGTTCTTGTCCTCCTATGACTTTAACATTTCCTATGCATCTATAAGGGAAATATAGTCATTGATGTTTTGAGTTGAAGACATACTAGTTTAGGAGCGATGTTCTTAGAGTGGACGTTGCTTGAGTTTATAGCTGATTATGACTTCAAAAATTGATATGAGTTATGACCAAAGATGATGGCTAGTTTGACTATCAGACCTACTTGGATTTAGCGGATTGGTACTAGTTAGTGGTATGAATCTAGAATAGCAAAGATCATGGCTAAACTAGAGGAATGAGTAGTGTCTATAGATGTGATACAATGCAGGCTCGACCGAGACGGTTAGCTCCATATAGAGGAGTTATTGTTTGTTCCCGATGTCAATTGGTTTAGGGATTATGCACTACGAGAGTGCTCTCATTCGAGATTAACTATAAATCCTAATGACAACAAAATGTACCATGATACAAGGTAAGCATTTTATTAGAAAGGGATGAAGAAGGACGTCGCACATTCATTTTGAAACCGGTTTTTCACTAGTGGGTTTTTGGAGAACTTATAAGAGGCATTGGGAAATTTAGTATCAAATCTGTAGATGATATCGAGATTGAACCATAAACTTCAAGACCTCTAAGGTATATTCATATCGTTCGACGTGATACGAAACATGATAGAAGGAAAGCGATGAAGTAATAAAGGTTCGATGGAATAAAAGCGAAGGCGATTGCATATGAGTGACCAATGAGAGCATGGTGACCGTTTGCTCAGAGCTCCTCACTTGGTTGAATTTATATTTTTAGCCAGCTTTCATATTGGATATCATATTAGATGCTTTATACTAGATAATTTAGTATCCTATATGCTAGGATAGGCATGAATGTTACTTTTTGATGCTTGAGCTTATATATGCCTATTTGATGTTGATGTTGGCATTTGATATGTTAGCTTATGGCAATATGGTTGTTAGGCATGCGACACAGCTCTAATTGATTTCTACTCATTTGATCTGGGGATTTCGAGGATGAAATTCTTAAAGTGGGGGAGAGTGTAAGACCCTACTTTATGTATCGAAGGACCGTAAAATATTATTTTTAAATTCATATTGAGCCGTATGACTCTAAAGCTTTGGATACCGTCGAGTATTGACTATTGTGACCTATAGTAGTTTTACCATATGATTTTGACCGCGATTAATTTTTCGGTAGTTACACGTATTATGCCGTTATATGTGCACCGATGCATTAGAGAATTTGGATGAAAGGAAAAGGTCCTAGGGTCAAAGAGAAAGTGTATGAGATGTGCATTCAAAAAATTGCGAGATCAGACGTTCCGACAACTCATATGACTTAAAAATGTCCAAAAATAGCGTTCCAGGGCATAATCTTGAATTTTAATAAAATTTGTGCCATTGGAATGAAAAAAAAACAAGATGATTTGCATGGTTAAAGAATCATCACAATCATACATTCCTAGTATGAGCATAAAACATGCGTTGTAATTTCAAAAATTAAAGAATAAGGGTACACACAAACCCTAACCCTACCACTACCCTATAAATCTTTCTTCTTTCTCTAGCCGCACTTCCTCGTTTCTTCTTCACATTGCTTCCCTTTTAATGGCAACCCAGCTTTCTTCTCCTCCTCTTTCTCCATCCAATCATCACTATTTTCAATGAAAATAAATCCGAATCTTTATATTTTTCCAAGCGTTATGCAACAATGGCCTCGGATCAACCCATATTTGACCATGGTGGCCAGAAATAGTAAATACGACAAAGGGTGATATTTTGGATAATTTATTTGGGTTTGTTCATACTGACGAGAGGATTACAGAAATGTATAGACGGATGTTGGAGATGACCGTGGTAGTGGCAGCAAGAATGGGAAGATGGAAGAGGAAATTCTTTTTCTACCGTATTCTGACGGCATGATGGTGGCTTCGACTTCGTAGGTGGTCGGAGTAGTGCATGCATTGTTGCATTGTAGGTGGTGGCATAGGGGAGGTCTGATGCTGGGAAAGCTCTCAGGCAGAGAACATGAAAATATAAAAAATAGATAGGAGGCAGCAGTCGCGCACAGGCCGAAGTTGGTGGTTGGAGCTTGCTTGGGCGTAGGCAATGTCAGGTTTCAAGTGGCGATGCAAGGTAGTGGAGCTAGAAGCATACGGGCATGGGAAAAATGGATGCGTGCATGAATTGGAGTTAGGTGGAGAAGCTACAGGAATTGTGGTAGTAGAGAGTGATGCATCTGCATGAATTATGAAAGTGGAGATGTAATTATGAAAGGTATTCAGAAGGTAATTAATTAAGTTTATTATTAAAATAGTTCAATTAAGTTTTAATTAACATATATAAATTAAATTCTTATATCGTCCGTATCTTTTGCATACGAGGTCCAATCTAGACGCAGCTTCTTGCATTGCACCCATGATGGCAATTTTTACAATCTAACATTGGATTTGTCAGATTTTGTTGAGGTGAGTGGTATTTTCTCTCACCATACTATGATTGTTAGTATAGTACTAAGCGACATTTTGACATGATTTATAGTTTTAAAATGTGAATTTTGACATATTTAAAACTATATCTTATTTTATAAAAGAATTAAAAGTGTTAAATATGACATTTTTCCCGTTGATGCACTTTTTAACAACATCAATAGATTTTAGGCTATTTTGGTACTAATCTCACATTGGTTACTTAGATATGTTTAATGTTTGTTATTATGGATGTATGTAGGCTTTTATAGATATTTGTATGCTTGTTGGTTGCATGTATGCTTGTTTACTTAGTTGGTTGAAAACACCGATCGAAGCTGATATAGTGTTAGGACATTTCCCATAGGGTAGGATTTCGTGCATAGTGTTTCGTGCATGCCGATTGATCTGAAGATGAAAGGTGGACTTGGAGATGAGTTCCATATCTCAAGATAGATGCCAGACGTTTTCATTTGGTTTGTACTTAGCCATTTTGGCTGAGTACACGATCAAAGTAGTTATTATTAACTACTACGGGGTGGTTGGTATCTACCACTATTGACGATGGTCGATTTGGCCAATTTTTATGTAGATGATGGAAAGGCTTCAAAGAGTATGATGTGATGGTTCGTTCGTTTAATATTTGGTTTGAAGCTATGGCTCTTCGATGAGCGGTTTTTGTTTTGAAGCGAGGATGATACTTCGACGCGATGACTTTATGATTCGAATTTTACAGTGTTTTATATCTCTCACACTATACTATTGTCTAACTTGAGGTTTTATGCTTTACTTCTTATTATCTTGGATGCTCTTAAATGAGTAGACTAGATAGCTGGTGTAACCATCACTTGTAGCTATGAAGATGGACTAGTAGAAGGTGCCGCTTTCTCATATTTATATTTTGAGTTTATTATTTTTTATTCCACCGTGTGACACCGTGGTGCCTTTATAGTGTTAATGTACTATTATTGGAGATAGTTTATTAGTTGAGTTTATTTATCATTTATATAAACTCTATTACTATTTTGTATAACTGTATGAGCCTATTTACTTTGATTATGTGGTTCATGTAGTTATTACCGTCTCACCTGTTTTATATATGTGATGGCTATTATATTTTATATGATGCATTGTGAGATACATGGCATGTTATTTGAGTATGTGATGTTTTCTTTCTCTTCACTTTTTTTCTCTTCTCTACTCTTCCATTCCTCTTCTTTGTCTCTTTTCTTTCCCTTGACAATTTCCTACATCGGTCAGATGCACTAGCAACGTACTATTCGGTTATATGAGCATAAGAGATATAAGGCGGTCATAATAGAAGAGAAAGAAAAAATCACAAAATCACTAAACTTGTCGTATATTTCACAACGCATTGGATAAAATATAATATGCATCACAGATATAAAATAGGCAAGACAGTAATAACTGAATGAACTAGAAAATTAGAGTACATAGATCCATACAGTTATACAAACCATAATAGAGCTTATACGCTAGTCAATAAAATCAAACGATAAACTGTCTCTAATAATAGTAAGTCAAACGATGTCTAGGCTCCATAGTTTAACACAGCGGAATAAGCAATAATAAGCTTAAAATATAAATATGAGAAAGCATCACCTCCTGCTAATCTATCTACACAACTTCATATGCTATTTACACCTATTATCTAGTCTAGTCATTTAAGAGTACCCAAGATAATAAGAAGTAAAGCAGAAAACCTTGAGCCAGATAATAATATGGTATGAATGATAAACAATCTCAAAATACTACGAAAGCCAATACAGTACCTGGGACAAAGGTTATGGAGAATCATACCTGACCTATCCCTATATCCAAAGAGTTAGCACATAACATATGATATTTGCTGCTCTATCATAATCATCATGGGTGTACTATATGTTAAAGTACTAATGGATGCCCAGGTATCTACATCAAAGATAACTACATCTATGACATTCATAGAGTAAAAAATAACCAAAGCAAACATAACATCCATCATCTATCCTCACGTCACTCACCCAGTGCATTAGATATGTGATAACTCAATCAAACCCATTATATGATCTTAGGACTACAACATCCAGGTTTCTCAGCACTTGAATCCATGCCCCTCAACCGGCTAGGAAAATACAACACCCAACGTATGCAATTTAGGGTACAATGGATCTAAATATCATGTGATCCAGGGGCCTGCATATCCTAAGAGGAGTATCCAAGGACCATCGTATTCCTAACAAATATAATCACACATACAATTGCTTTATGCGTACAACATCGAAACCCTCGAATATCAACAATCCCTTTAATAGGTCATCTATAGCAGAGCTCATCTTGGAACTGATTTTACGACTCCCATCATGGAGTCACCATAGTTGGGAACTATTATAGACAACTATCGTTAGTCATAGAATATCATTATATGTCCCGTAAACTTCCTACTACAGTTCCTTCAATCCTTCTTGTAGTCATCTACTCCGCATCTCGAAGTTCAACTATCCGTCGTCAAAGCCGTCACTTTCCATCACAAGCCATTGCGTTGAAGGGTCGCATCCTTGCTTCACCACCAAAACCGCTCATTGAAGAGCTATAACATTGAAATCAAATGTCGAAGAAACAAAAAAACCATCACATCATGCTCCTCGAAGCCTCTCCATAGTCCACGTCAAAATTAGTCAAATTGGCCATTATCAATAGTGGAATATATCGACCACTCCAGAGTAGTTGACAATGTCCAACTTGGTCATGTACTTAATCATAAAATGGCTAGGTACAAACCAAATGAAAACGTCCAGCATCCATCCTAAAGTCCGAAGCACATACCTAAATCCATTGCCTTTCATGTTTAGATCGATCGGTACACACGAAACTCTATGCACAAAATTCTATTTTAAGGGATATTTACTAACACTATATCGCCTATTGATTGGCATTTTCAACCAAAACAAATACACATGCATACATGCAACCAACAAGCATACATATATCTATCATAGCATACGTACGACATATATAACATGTCTATATCATCCAATTCGGGGATTCATAGCAAAAGTAGTCTAAATCTAGTGAATTCCTAAAAATAGTACATCAGTAACAAGATATGTAATATCTGATTAAAATACTTCAAAATTCTTTTATAAAATTAGGTGTAGATTTAAATATATTAGAAATCATGTTTTAAAATCAGAAATCATTTCAAAATGCCATTTTTATACTATACTAATAATCATAGTATGGTGAGAGAAAATATCACCCACCTCAACAAAATATGATCAATCCTATGCCAAATGGTAGAGCTCTTCATCACAAGCACAACACAAGAAAATGCATTTGAAATAGACCTCGTTTGCAAAAGATATGACTTAAATACGTTTCAAGATATTTTAAAGCATTAATTAACTTAAATAATAACTAATTATCTTAATTAACTTCCATACTTCCTTTCATCCCTATTCTCGCTTGCTTGTGCATTTCCATGCACAAAAACACCCATCACCACATGCGTACCTTCTCTAATTTCTCCACCCACGCTCCACGATTCGATAAGCAAGCGATTGCAATGCATCACATAGCTCAAGCTCTTCGCGATAGACTCCTCCTTACAGTGCCAGCATGCTTTCCTTGAAAAGAAACTATAGTAACTCATAAGCGATAAAGGAAATGTCAAATTCACTAAGAGTGACCACACCTCCCCATGAAGCTTCCCTTAACTCGTTTTCACATGAGAATCGCAGTGCCACTCTTCATTTTGCTCGGCTCCCCCTCTATGATCGATAAACCCCAACACTAGTCCCGGCCTAAAAATTCGAGCTCAGCCAAGATGTGTGAAACTTCCAAAATTCACATGGATGTAAAGCTCTCCCATCCCCGAGTCCAATGGATCCAACCTCGTCAATTTTTGTGCACCATAGCTCCCAATTTAATTAAGGGAAAGGTTAAAGGAAAGGGATGTTATTTTCGTCTACTAGAAAGAGGAAGAGAGGAAAGTGAAAAGAGGAAAGAGTGGGTGAGTGTGTGTATGTGTGTATATATAATTATTGTTATATATAATTTATTTAATTTCTCAAATAAATCGCCATATGTTTCGAGCTCATGCAATCACATGGTATATCTAATCACAATGAAACTTTTCGTAATCAGTTTTACGATCAACTCAATTTTTTGGTCTCAAAGGTATTAATTTTGCCGCTATTCAAGATAGCGCTCTGGGATGATAATTTTGCACATTTTGAGATCGTTATAGCCATCGGATCGCCCGATTCCAAATATAGCAATATTTATATTCATTTTAATTCACAAAGTCAACCCGAAATCAACGGAAGTGGTCTTGAATCCTAATTCAACTGTATGCAATAAGTCATATTTTTGGAAATTCAGTTAATTAACGATTTAATATTTGTAACATCCCTCACTTGGAGATCGAAAACTAACGGCTACAGATGCTGCAATCCTCCATAGTTATTAATTCTCGGTGACCAAATGCGGTTATGTTAGAAATATTGATATAAGAAAAACACATGGATATGAATTTTTTTCAAAACCATTAAACAAATTTCTCACTCCAATTCAATCATATTTCAAATTCATTACATAATCCTAAATTCAAGAACAACATTCAGAAAAAATATAATTATTACAAAATTTGCCAAGAGCGACATATGAAGATATCCTTCCTTGGATGATCAGAGTCTAAACATAGGTAATTAAACAACTTTGCCTTACATCAAAACACATTAGAATCAAATAAAAAGTACACCTATTAGCTAGCTTGCCTCCTACATGTCTCCGGAAGTTCGTTTAAAGGGGAACCTGAAAACCTCAACTCTCATTCTACTCAATATCAATTGAGCATCTGAGAGTTTAAGGGAAAAACATAAACTTCAAGTCAGACAAAAAACCTGGTATGAATAATAACCTACCATATCGAACAATTTAGATATCTAGTGAGACCACGCCGCTTAACGGAACGAGTTTTCACCTTACTAGTATCTTGCCCAAAAATTTATTATAACCATACACTGTGCTTCTACATCCACAATAGTTAAAAACATAGCAATTTGAAATATCATGGTGATATACAAACGAGTAAAATATCCTGGATTTCCCATTCCCATTCATTTGACTATCTGTCTCAGTTAAAGTTTCTAGGGTCACCATTAACCGATTAGTTTTCATAGGCTGACTAATAACCTATCTAAACTCTTACGGGTTATCTATCCGATTTCAAAGTTTTTTAAGGGATTACTAAGAACCTATTGGCCCTTGCCAATAACTTCATGCAATTATTTCAGGGGTTCTCCGTAAACCTATTGGTATCTCCTATAACCTCTTCCATATCATACTTTTCATGGGTTGGCTATGAACCTGATGATCTCCGTCAATAACTTTATCCGAATATAGTTTTCATGGGATCACTACGAATCTGTCCAAACTGACAACTTCTTGATCAGTCTTTGGGCATCCTATGTTCTAGTCAACCTGACCTCCTAGATGCAACCCTACTCATTCAGGAGTTAACTCAATTTATATTCACTACTGGGTCAACCATAGATTATTCCGCCCTTACTCCCTAAAATACAGTTATGGGCCATTATACAGTGAATATGTTTATAGAAGAAGCATATAAATTAACATAACAATACCAATAATTATGGATTAATATCCTTGAACTCATTTCCACATGAAACATGGTTAATACCTTTAACCCATTACTTTTATCAAGGAGCTTCATTAAAACTCCAAAACTAAAAACCATTTCAAAGCTCTTTTATATTGCCATAGGTTTTCCTTTAAAAATGAGATTGGGTTCTTTATTTTGAAAACTAAGGTTTTTAACCCATAGACCTTTACTTTCGAAATCATTAGATTATATCTTTTGAAAGCACTCAAATCTTATTTTCAAAAACTTAAACATACGCCTTTCAAAACACTTTAAAATATTTCTCTTTCAAAGGCATCAAAATCTTCCTTTCAAAACCATCAAACCATTCCTTTCGAAAGTATTAAAGCATATCTTTCCAACTTATAGAAGCAGAGCTTCGAAACTAGTTGAAAGTACCTCTTTCGAAACCATTGAGTTTAATCTTTTGGGTCAAAGTCAACATAAGCGATGGTACCCCTTTCGAGATTATTAACCTTCAAATAAGAGAGTTTGGGGAAAACAGATGACTTTGAAACCATCCTTTCATAAGCCATTTCGAAGTAAAACAATTGAAAGAATAGCTTCGAAACGCCTTTCGAAGCCATTGCCTTCGAAACCTTTAGTTCAAATGGCTACTGAAGCCCTTTTGAAAGCACTAGGAAGCGGTTTGTTATATTTATAAAACAAAAGCTTGCCTTTCAAACTCATTGAAAAAATTTCAACTTGTTCGAAAGGTACGAAAATGGCAGCAAGGTTTCGACTTGGTTTAAAACTACCCTTTCGAAAGCTTCTCTTTAAATATAATATATGGCAAATCATTCGCAAGATACATTTTAAACTAAGAGGCGGCAACCACTTCGAAAGCTATATAAAAGTAATTTAACCCTTTCGAAAGAATCCATTAAAAGCTAAGAAAGCGGCATCTCTTTTGAAAGCAAAACAAAGCCCTTCAAAAGCTATGGCCTCGACCCGTTCGAAAGCATGGTTTTGACTCTATATCTGCCGCCTTTCTCCAATCCACTACGTACCGAAGTATTGAACCATGTGTATTGGTTTCGACTTAGTTAGGGGCAGAGGTATGGGGTCGAAAGGTTGCATCTGGAAGTGGCGAAGCAGTAAATCTATGTAAACCTATTTTGTTTCCATTTTAAGTAAATATTTTTCAACTAACTTGCCTAATTGTAAAATTATAATTAGTTTCCTTAAACTTTACCAAAATCTTCTCTAAAAGACTACCGAATTCATTCAAAATTAACTAAAAGTAATTAACAAATAAGCCCTCCTGTTTAACAAAACAATTAAGACATTTAAGTCCTCCCACATTAATTTCCATAGTAAATCACTTAGGAAAAAAATTCCCCAAAAATCATCAAAATTCACTTTTAATATGTTATCTAATATATGTAAATTTCAGGCCCAAAATCCTTTATACAATAGCCAAAATAAAATTTTCAACCCAATTAATAGTTTCTTCTTTCAAAAATTCATATTAAATTATCCATAGCTTAGATAATTACGAAAATTCTAACCCATCTCCAAAATGATGTTTTACATAACATATTAAATCCTCATGGCATTCGAAACCCAATATACATGAATTTGCCTTAAAATCGAATAAAACATTTATCAAACATACTTATTTGAATCAAACATATCGTGTAATTCAAGCATATCATCATTAAAATTATCATAAATGTTTTAAACAGAAAACCCAAAATCAAGTACTATTTAAAAAACGAAATGAGATGGTTGCGATTTTTATTAACCTTTCTTTGGATAACGAACTTGAGATTTGATCTTGCTTAATCCTCCTTTACTTGAATCCTAACTTTAGATAATTTTTTAATCTCCTTTTCCCTTAGGTTGTAGCCAGCTTAGAGCTCCCCTTTTCTCATGTTTTTGAATTATGAACGTATGGAATGAAAATGAAAATAAGGGTTTAGGGGTTAAAGGTTATGGTGGACGACTATTTTCCATAATGCCCTTGCTTTATTCTCTTATTAGTTAACTTATAAAACCATTTCCATAAACTCATTCTTTTAATTTTATTTAACTAAGCACGACTTCTATTTAGTTTTCAAATCTCAATCCCCTTATCACTCTGATCTTTACATTATTCTATTTTATTTATCTAATTAAATCTCTTGAATAATGTTATTTGAAATTAAGGGTATTACAGGCTCCCCGTCTTAAAGAATTTCAACCTCGAAATTCCGTAAGGACTAAATAATAAGCATAACTATCATATGTAACATCTCCTAACTACCATACTAGCCTACTTGACTAGTAATAGTCTATATAAAGCAAATATAGAACATACCCTCATAATAGATCAAGATAAGTATCTCTAATCTTGTTCTTCTGTCTCCCAAGTACAATCCTTCTCGTTGTCTCTCCACCGAACTTTCGCCAACTTGATTGTCTTGTTTCTCAACCTCTTTTCATCACTCGCTACAACCCAAACTGGTTGTCTAACAAAAGTCAAATTCGGTTTTACTATCAAATCTTCCAACCCTATTAGAGGAATAGTAGTCTCTTGATAATGCATATACTTATGAAAATGAGACGCATGAAATACATTACGGACACCTGCCATACTGCTGGCAACTCTACTATGTACGCGCGCTTTCCGATCCTCTCTATAATTAGGAACAGACCAACATATCTCGGTGCCAGTTTTTTGGATTTTATGAATCGTACCACACCTTTCCCCGGTGAAACTTTAAGAAAAAATCTATCTTCAACTGAGAATTATAGATCTTTACGCCTCTTATCTGCGTAACTCTTCTGTCTGGATTGAGCTTCCTTCATCCTTTCTAGGATCAACTCAATCTTCTCTGTCGCCTCTCTAACCAGATCTGGACCCAAGACTAATCTGTCTCCCATCTCCAACCAGCATACTGGTGATTTGCATGGCTTCCATACAAAGCTTCAAAAGGCGCCATTCCTATATTATTCTGATAGTTAGTATTATAGGAAAACTCAACTAAGTGCAGGCGATGTTCCTAAGATCCACCAAAGTCCAACACATAAGCTCTTAACAAATCCTCAAGTGCCTTATTGACTCTCTCGGTCTGCCCGTCCAACAGAAGGTGATACATGGTACTCACATTGAGCTTGGTACCCAAAGTATCCTGTACACCCTTTCAGAACTCACTAATTAACAAGGAATCTCTATCACTTACTATACTCTAGGAATTCCATGCAGTCTAACTACATTCTTCACAAATAACTTAGCTAAAACAGGTGTCGTCTTGGTTGGCTTAACTGGAACGAAGTGGGCACTCTTGGTCAACCTATCCACTATGATTCATATACTTTCATTACATTTATTCGGCCTTGGCAATCCATCTATAAAATCACATGGATATCGAATCCCATTTCCAAACTGGTATCCCCAAAGGTTGATGCAACCCACTCGGCTTCTTATGTTTAGCTTTTACCTGTTGATAGTTCGCACACTGTTTAATCCACAAGCCAACATCCTTCTTCGTATCTTCCCAGTAGAAGCTCATCTTCATATCCTGATACATTATGGTTCCTCCGAGATGATTCATGAATTTAGATCGATGACATTCCCTAAGAATTTCTTTCCTTAAGTCCTCAACATTTGAAACACACAACCGTCCCTTGTTTCTCAACCATCCCCTCTGGTCAGGATTAAAACCCTTTAAATCATCGATCTCCGATCCAACCTTAAGCCTTCTAATCTTTTCGGCTAATAATGAGTCCTCTTTCTGCTTAGAAGCGATCCTTTCGATCAACACTGGTCGAACTTCCAAATAGGAAAGCACAACGGTGCTCTGACTAGAATTAGGATTCGACCTTAACTGCACACTACAAGTAGTCAAAGCTTCTAAATCTTTCCATTCTGCCAACTTAGCTAACACCACATTCTGATGTTTTCTACTAAGAGCATCTGCTACTTTATTTCCTTTCCTAGGTATATACTCATACCAAATCATAAGCTGTTAAAAACTCAAGCCACCTCTGCTGTCTCATATTCAACTCCTTCTAAGAGAACAAATATCTTAAGGACTTATTATTTGTATATAACTCAAATCTCTCCCCTAGAGAGAATGTCTTTATATCTTCAATGCAAAGATCACTGCAGCCAACTCTAAATCATGAGTAGGACATCTCACCTCATGCGATCTAAGCTGTCGTGAAGCGTAGGCAATGACTTTACCCTTATGCATCAACACATCTCCAAATCCGATTCTGCATGCATCAGTATACACCACCAACCCTTGGTTTCCATCTAGAACCACTAACATAGGTGCGTTGGTCAACAAATACTTTAACTTAAGGAATTTCTTCTCACATTTGTCAGACCAAATAAACTTTACATCCTTCTTGGTAAACTTAGTCAAAGGCGGTGCTATCTGTGAGAAATCCATAATGAATCTCCAGTAATAGCAAGTAATTCCAAGAAAACTTCTAATCTCAGTCACCATCTCTAGTCTCTTCCAGTTATTAATAGCTTCGATCTTATCTGAATCAACTGATAAACCCTTCTTTGAAACCATGTGATCAAGAAACTTATCCTCTTTCTTTCGGAAATGACACTTGGAAAACTTCGCTTTCAGCTAATGATACCTTAACGTCTCAAGCACTACTCTTAGATGATCTTCATGCTGTCTTTCATCTTTAGAGTATACTAAAATGTCATCTATATATATACCAATACAAACTATCTAAGTACTCTCGGAAAACTCGATTTATCAAATCTATGAAGAAAGCTGGTGCATTCGTTAACTTGAATGGCGTTACTAACCATTCGTACAAACCAAATCTAGTCCGAAATGCTGTCAACGGAATACTGTCCTCTACCCTTTTAACCGATGGAAACCTGTCACCAAATCCAATTGGAAAAATACTCTGGATCCATACAACTGATCAAATAAATCATCGATTCTTGACAAAGGATACTTATTCTTGATCATCTTCTCATTTAACTTACGATAGTCTATGCACAACTTCAACCACCCATCCGGTTTCTTCACGATCACCGCGGCCGCTCCTCAAGGTGAACTGCTTGGTCTAATAAAATTTCTCCCTTCCAGATCAACTAGCTGCACCTTCATTTCCTTCATCTTGATCTATGTCATCCTTTTAGGTGGTCTACTTACATGTTCTACTCCTGGCACAATATCTATCCAAAATTCAACAACTCGTTTCAGTGGTAATCTTGTAACCGACTCAAAAATATCTAAAAATTATCTTGCTACATGAACCCGACTTAACTCTTCTTCTACTTCCATAGCACTCAATAGAATACAAGCAATCCAGTCATAATCCTCCATGGAGAATATAATTCGGTTATGACTATCAGGGTGTCTCAGTGATTTTTCCCTATATTGTCAAAATATCCTAGCCACATATCTACCCAGCCAATCCATACCCAAAATGATTCCAAAGTCTACAAAATCGAAAACATACAGACCGCATGCAAACTTGTGACCTAAAAAATAAGTTCTTACTGGTCACATCTTGTTCCTAGAGTTGCATACCCTCCTATCGAATTTGCAACCCTTAAGGAAGTAACAAGGTACGTGGGTTCTAAACATAACCTACCACCCAAACAATGAGATATAAATGAATGCGATGCACCGATATAAAATAGTACCCTAATTGGTATACTATGAGTCAAGAGCATACCTTCTATCACAATCTTTCCCTTCTCAGCAGTAGTTGGCCTAGCAGACGATGGTCTAACAACAAAGATCTTTCCTCTATCCAACCTAACTGGTTCTGGACACTGATTCTTATAATGCCCAACCTGGTCGTAGTTAAAGCACTTCACCCCCTTCTTGTCATTGGCTATCTTTCCCTTGCCAGTTTGACATTCATGAGCATAATGACCCTTTTTATCGCACTTAAAGCAAACCAGATTAGACTTTGCCTTCTTGGCAGCTTCTCCCTTCCGGGATCCCTTCTTCTTGAAGAACTTCCTCTTCTTGCCAAGAGAACACCGAGTTTCAACCTGCTTCTCCTTCCTATAAGCAGCAAGCATCTCCTCATGTAGGATTGCCATTTCCACAACAACATTACAAGGATCACGAATTTCTGGCAAGTCGCACTAGTAATCTCAGACTCAATCCCCTAATAAGCTTCTCATTCCTCTTGGTGACAGTGTCAATGGTAGCATATCCATATCTGGATAACTCATCAGACTTAGTGGCATACTCAATCATCGACATCTGGCCTTGCAACAAACCCATCAACTTCTATAACAATGCCGACTTGGCAACTTCAGACAAAAACCTCTCTTCGAATCTCCTTTGAAATTCTGCCAAAGTCAATTTTCCTCGAGAACTCCAGCAGCGACATTATTCCACCCATTAGGCGCTGCTTCCTGCAACTGCCTAGAGAGTAGTCTCCACTTATTTTCATCGTTTAATCCCAAGTCAGCGAAGATCCTTTCACAATGCAAAAGCTAGTTCTCCACTTCAATAGTTTCCCAACAAAACTGGTATAATCTCTGCTCAACTTAGCATAGTTGTTTCTAATTAGAGCCACGAGATTAGCTCCTCCAACATTCCCAGCTATCCAGCAGCTGCTCCATCTTACATCATATTAATAAAGAATTGATACGTCATCCCCATATCTACTGGCGGATTTCCAGCACCTACATTTGTATCCGCATTTTGATTAGCATTAGCCCATCGATCCTAATTTCTCCAGTTGGGTCGTGCATTTCCATTTGTTGTGATGCTTCCTCCATCGATATTTCCTCTTCCGCTTCCTACCTCCATAACTACCTTTCTCGTAAATCTACATACGAGCTTTAGTAAGATACAGAAGAACAGTCTAAGAAAGAGGAGAATATATACTTATATATATCAAACACAAGTATGTTACTATCGCGTTAACCCAAACCCCAATCTTATTTTCTGATTAATTAGATTATATTTTGAAAAATCATTTTAAGTTTGAAATTTATTTTAAGTTTTCATAAACGTTCAATTTGATACCAACTTGTAACATCCCTCACTTTGAGGCCCAAAACTAATGGCTACGGATATTGCAGTCATCCTTAGTTAATAATTCTCGACGACCAGATGCGGTTATGTCAGACACATTAATATAACAGAAACACATGAATACGAAAAAAATTTAAAACCATTAAACAAATTTTGCATTCCAATTCAATCATATTTCAAATTCGTTACATAATCCCGAATTCGAGAACCACGTTTACAGAAAATATAATTATTACAAAATACGCCAAGAGCAACATATGAAGATGCCTTCCTTTGGATGATCAGAGTCTAAACATAGGCAGTTAAAAAACTTTACTTTACATCAAAACACAGTGGAATCAAATAAAAAGTACTCCTATTAGCTACTTGCCTCCTGCATATCTCCAGAAGCTTATTCGTATAAAGGAGAACCTGAAAACATCAAATCTCAATCTACTTAAGATCAATTGTGCACCTGAGAGTTTAAGGGGAAAACATAAACATCGAGTCAGATAAAAAGCCTAGTATGAATAATAACCTACCAACTCGAACCATTTAGATCTCTAGCTATGCCGCTTAGCGAAATGGGTTTTCTCCTCACTAGTATCTCGCCTAAAAATTTATAATAACCATATACTATGCTCCTACATCCATAATGGTTAAAAAATAGCAACTTAAAATATCATGATGATATACAAACAAGCAAAATACCCTGGATTTCCCATTCCTATTCATTTGACTATCTGTCTCAGTTATAGTTTCTAGGATCACTATTCACCTATTAGTATTCATGGGATAACAAATAACCTGTCTAAATTCTTACGGATTATCTATCTGATTTCGTAGTTTTCATGAGATTACTAAGATATTGGCCCCTGCCAATAACTTCATCCAATTATTTCATGGGTTCTCCCTGAACCTATTGGTATCTCCAATTACTTCTTTCATATCATAGTTTTCATGGGTTGACTATGAACATATCGATCTCTCTCAATAATTTTATCCGGATATAGTTTTCATGGGATCACTACAAACCTGTCTAAACTAACAACTTCTTGATTAGTCTTTGGGAATCCTATATTATGGTCTACCTGACCTCTTGGAAGCAACTCTACTCATTTAGGAGTTTACTCAATTTATATTCACTACTGGGTTAACATAGTTGGTTACTCTATCCTTACTCCCCAAAATACAATTATGGGTCCATTATACAGTGAACATGTTTATAGAAGAAGCATATACATTAAGATAACAATACTAACATTTATGGTTTAGTATCATTGAAATCATTTCCACATGAAACAAGGTTAATAACTTTAACCCATTATTTTTATCAAGGAGCTTCTTAAAAACTCCAAAATTAAAAACCATTTCAATGCTCTTTTATAATGCCATGGGTTTTCCTTTAAAAATAAGATTGGGTTCTTTGTTTTGAAAACTAAGGCTTTTGAACTCTTAGACCTTTGCTTTCAAAACCATTAGAATATATCTTTTGAAAGCATTCAAATCTTCTTTTCAAAACATTTGAACAAAAGCCTTCCGAAACAATTTAAAATATCTCTTTTGAAAGTATTAAAGCATATCTTTGCAATTTACATAATCATAGCTTCGAAACCATTTGAAAGTACATCTTTCGGAACCATTGAGTTTAATCTTTTGGGTCAAAGTGAACATAGGCGAAAGTACTCCTTTCGAGACCATTAACCTTCAAATAAAAAAGTTTAGGGAAAACAGATGATTTCGAAACCATCCTTTCGTAAGCTTTAATCTTCTAAGTAAAACAATTGGAAGAATAGCTTCGAAACGCCTTTCGAAGCCATTGTCTTCGAAACCTTTAGTTTAAATGGCTCTTGGAGGCCTTCGAAAGCATTGGGAAGCGGCTTGTTATAACAATAAAACAAAAGTATGCCTTTCAAACTCATTGAAAACTTTTAATATATTCGAAACGTATAAAGACAATAGCAAGGTTTCGACTTGGTTCAAAACTACCCTTTCAAAAGCTTCTCTTTAAAACATATTATACGGCAACTCATTCGAAAGCTACCTTTTAAACTAAGAGGCGACAGCCCCTTCGAAGGTTATACAAAAGTAATTCAACCCTTTTAAAAGCATCCATTAAAACTAGGCAAGCGACATCTCTTTTAAAAGCAAAACAATGAACTTTGAAAGTTATTTAAAATAGTCTCGACCTCTTTGATAGCATGGTTCTGACTCTATACCTGCTGCCTTTCTCCAATCTACTACATATCAAAGCATTGATACAATGTGTATTGGTTTTGACTAAGTTAGGGGCGGTGGTATGGGATCGAATGGTTGCATTTGGAAGTAGCAAAGCAGTAAATCTATGTAAAACTGTTTTGTTCCCTTTTTAATTAAACGCTTTTCAACTAACTTGCCTATTTGTAAAAATATAATTGGTTGCCTTAAACTTTACCAAAATATTATCTAAATGACTTTTGAATTCATCCAGAATTAATCAAAAATAATTAATAAAGAAGCCCTACCCTTTAACAAAAAAATTAAGACATTTAAGTCCTCCCACATAATTAATTTAATTTCCATAGTAAATCACTTAGGAAAAAATCCCCAAAAAATCTTCAAAATTCACTTTTAATATGTTATCTACTAGATATAAATTTCAGACCCAAAATCCTTTATATTATAGATGAAATAAAATTTTAAACCCAATTAATTATTTCCTCTTTTAAAAATTCATAATAAATTATCCATAGCTTGGATAATTACAAAAACTTAAATGCATCTCCAAAATAATGTTTTACATAACATATTAAATCCTCATGGCATTTGAAACCTAATACTTATGATTTTTTCCTTAAAATTGAATAAAACATTTATCAAACTACTTGTTTGAATCCAACATATCATGTAGTCCAAGCATATCATCATTAAAATCATCATAAAGGTTTTAAACTTAATACCCAAAATCAAATGCTCTTTAGAAATGAAAACGACAAGGTTTTGCTTATTATTCACCTTGCTTTAGATAAGGAACTTGAGATTTGATCTCGCTTAATTATTCTTTGCCTAAATCTTAAGCTTAGTTAACTTTTTAATCTTCCTTTCCCCTAGGTTATTGCCGGCTTAGAGCTCCCATTTTCTTATGTTTTTGAATCATGAATGTATGGAATGAAAATGGGAATAAGGGTTTAGGAGTTAAGGGTTATGGTGGACGGCTATTTCTCATAATGTCGTTGCCTTATTCTCTTATTAGTTAACTTATATAGCCATTTCCATAAACTCATTCTTTTTATTTTATTTAATTATGCATGACCTTATTTAGTTTTCAAATCCCAATCCCCTTATCACTCTATTAACAAGAAAACTTGCTAATGCCCCAAAGTAGGTTAAAAGGAAAGGTTAGCCTTTTTTAGGTTGCTCTTAGTCAAGTGGAAGATGATTGGATGAGGATATTCCTTTTGATATACCCTTTCAAAATGAATTCTGTTATGAATATTTTCCTTACTGTCCTTTTGACCTAGTCGACACACTCAAACTTCCTTCTTTTTGGCCTTTCAAGCATACTGGAGTAGTTTGATTATCCCTTCGAAACCTTCCTTTTGAAACGAATATGGAATGCTAGCAGAAGTCTCTTAGGTCGCAAGTGTGTGATCTAATTTGAATGGTATCGACCTTGTCAAAAACTAGGATCTTAAGTGGCTCGGGTTGAGGTCTGGGATCTAAGGTAAAACAGGTTGGAGTTGTGGTTTCGATTCACTAAAAGGAAGAAGCTTGGCGAATGATAACCTGGAATTAAGGACTGAGATTATTTGAAAGTTTTAGGGTTCGATTAAGTCGAAAGATTCCTTTTAAAGTGGTCTAAACCTAGATAACAAAATGAAAACTGATTAAAGCCTTCACGAAAGCTATGTAAACACAAATATTGAAGCCTTCCCTTTATTAATCTAGCAAAGTCTTTATCAATTTTCCCCAATCCGATCTATAAATTAGGGTTTACAACCTTATAGTATTAAGAAAATACAAGTATGGAATGAGTGAATTCGGATCCCCTAAAACAGACCCCTTGGGTCTTCTATATAGATGCGGGTTGGCACCTTCCGACCTAGTGCTTTTGACTTGGTCGAGAAGTGGCTTCAAACACCTTTTGACACTTTCGACACTTGCGCACCCCTCTGGAATGCTTTCGAATGGGTTCAAATGCCTCTGTGATCGAAAGGTGTGGTTGTGCCTTCTCTTCTTTATGTTGCTTTGTTGTTAAAAGGAATGAAGGTGGGAGCTTTCGACTCTATCGATAGGCCGTTTCTAGGTGTTTTGAAGGTGTTGAAATGCCGATGGTTCCCACACCGTTAGTAGCTTTTGAACTTATGCTTGTGAACTGATGCGGAACCTTCCTTGGATGTCAAGGCTTCGACTAGTTCAAAAGGCTTGCTTTTGCTTTTGAAAGGACTATTCCATCCTAGATGTATTTCTGAATGGTTTGAATGAAGGTGAAACCTTTGGTTTCAAACAGTTTGGTGCACGTATAATGGGTTGTCGTTCCTTATCTTTGAAAGGTGTTATTTTAACTCAATCGAAAAGTCTCCATGTATGTGGAAGCACTTACTTCGAAAGGGAATCTCTTGAAGCAGAAGGGTGCTTTCGAACTTTTCGACCCCTTTGGAAGGTTGTGATGCTTCTTGTCTTTGGTTATGCATCCCTTCGACTCCTTCAAAAGGTTTTGATGGAGCTTCTTTATCTTGTTCTTCTTTGTGTTCTATTCAATAGGGTTTAAGGTCGAAAGGATGTTTGGTGGTAACATTTGCCCCCGTCGCAAAGGGATGCCTATGACTTTTCAAGTCAATCATCTTGAATCCTTTAATGATTCTCGCCTTTTTGTATTCCGGTGTGAATCTAAGCCATTCATTTAAATTTAATCAGGCGGACTGCTTTCTTTGCTAACTTTTCATATAAATCACGATTTTCTTTTCATCTCTTTCAATCACCTGCAATTATAATCATCTACGAGCAAAAATCACAGTTCTCAAATCCTCAAATAATATTTATCTTCAACAAGAATTTAAATTTACAGAAAGTGTTCTTTATTTCATTTTTCTTTCCAAACATTTTATTTCACAATGGATTTTAATCTTCAAAACATTCTCGGCTCCGATCTGTATCATTTTTTTAGGTTCAATGGATATTGTTTAAATTTCTATTCGTTTTGAAACAATATGTAGTTCTGTTTCTTATCACGATTCGATTTAATTTCCTGTTAATTTTCATTTTTATCGATTCAGATTTTATTGTTATTGTTGCTTAGCAAATTTGAATTTACTTCTTAATGATTTTTAAATAGTTGATTAAATCCATTTGCTTACCAGTTTTTTGAATTTCTAGGTTGAAATTGGGTTTGGGGAAGAAGAATTTCTTGTTTACTTCGCCTGGAAGCATTGTGATGTACAAATCAAAAAATTGGCGCCACAAATTTGCTTTTCTACATCTTCTAAAGGGATTAAGGCGCTAACATCTATTTTGATTTCTTAGCCTCTTTCGATGGGGTTGAAGGTAATGTAGCGCTTCATTTGATTGACCTCATCAAAAGGTCATGCAAGAAAGGTAGCATGCAGTCAACCTTTTCGAAAGCAACTCTGAATTTTAAAGTACCTAGACATTTATCAAAGAAGTTAGCTATTATCTCTTGCTAGATAATTGCCAAATTCACTCTTTCGAAAGCATAAATTTTGTCTCATAGTTTTCGCCACCTTTAGCATACACTTATTCCCAATTTGTTTAAGTTATATATACATTTTTTAAATGGGATTGAAGGAAGGATACTTTGTATAAGTTGCAAATCAACCATTTTGGCCAAGACGAAACTTACCGTATTCAACTTAGTCGAGACCCACCGTGTTGATTTAAATTTTATTGCTGTCTTGCCTTTGAAACCATATACCACTTTTCAACTCTGTCGAAACCCTTTATAACTGATTGGGATCTAATCATTATCCTTTACCAGCATACTCGAAACATCCTATGTTCTTTTATTTTCTGGTCAACATAATTCAAACTCGACACCTTTCGACTCCTACTAAGGTCGGTCCACTTTCTTACATTGTTGTCTCCAGCTCTTCGAGCGTAATCGAGCAGATGCAAAAGGACTTGGGGACTTCGACCTCTTCACAAGTGCTGAACCTTCATGTACCATCATTTTCTATACCATTGAGTGATTTTGAAAAGGTGGTTCATTCTATCTTAAATTCTTCATCTTATACCTCAATTCACCCGACTTCTACTTTTTCTAACCTGGCGGGTCATTATCGATCTCTCATTGAAGATAAACTTTTGGTATGCTTTCCTTCACTTAACTTTATTATTACTTGTTTTTCTTTAAGTTTTTTATTTATGTTGTATTTTTCTCTTAGATTTCCAACAGTTAGTTCTCCTCGCATAAAAATGCATTGAAATTCTCCGCCGATTCATTAAAGCTTCGAAAGGAATTTTCTTACTTTAGCAATCAGGTTTCCACTTTATCTGTAGAAAAAAATGAAGCTAAAATTGAATTAGAGCATGTGAAGGCTACCCACACTCAGTCGGAGTCGATTATTTTGAAGGAGAGGAAAGCTGACCAACTCCTTGTCGATGAAAATTTAGCATTGACGATGACTCTAAAAGAGTCCAAAGAAGAAAAGGTACGAATGGCGGCTAAACAATCCTCTTTAAAAGAAAATATGACAAAGAATAAAGCTTCCTTAAAACTGGCTATTGACACAATTTCTGATGCAAAGCGGTGAGTGTCACCATTTGTTGATTCTTCTCTTGAAGATATTATTATGAATTCTTTGGAGGATGCTTTGATGCTTTCCTATGCCGACAATGCCGAGAAATGTCCAAATAAGCTTCCCCTCGCTCGACCCAGCTCTTATTGATAAGGTTATGGATAAAATAAAAAAGATGGATTAGGAGACTGAAGTTGCTGAGAGGGAGGAGGTCGACGCCTCAAAAATCCTATCTTTTGAAATTCCTTCCTTTGAAGTCGAATTTGACTCCGAAGACGAAGGCAAAAAAGATGAGGTTGTCGAGAAGAAGGCGGGGACGATGATGGTGGTAATGATGATGATAATGGTGATAACGATAACATCAAGGATAGTCAAGGTTCGAGCGGTGATAGAGGTGGCTAATCTGAAGCTCCCAAGAAATGTAGAGATGATTACTTGAAAACTTCTAAAAAAGGCAAGCCCGATTCTTCTTTCGGTGAAGCGAGCTCGCCTGAACCCTCTGCATCTTCAAACCCTCAGGAAAAACCTGCTTATATTAACGTTGAAGAATCAAAATAGAAGGAGCAGGCTTCTCAAGCGTTAAATCCTATTTTTCAAGTATGGGATTATCTATTTACACATCTTTCGCTTCGAAGATAGTAATAGTTTAAATCACTTATTTTAGAAAAGAAGGAAATCTGTTCACCCTTATAAAACCTAGCATGAAAGAAAACAAGCGGAGATAAATAGTTTATATAGGAGTTAGACAAACAATTAAAGGAGTACAACATTCTCTTTGATAAATATCATAAACTAAATAGAAGTGTGGCATTGTTAACATCTTTCAAACAACAAGAAGACGCCCTACACCTGAGGAGAGCTAGCCTCCGTTATGACGGTCTTCTAAAAGAGAATCGAGAATTGATCACACTCTTTTGGGTGTTAATCATGAAGTGAAATATCCTGTGGGCTTTCTATATAAAGTCAATTGTAGGCACCCGACGATAGATTTCTCATATTTAGGTGACCATAATGGGGGTTTACTTAGGCCTCTTCACAAAAGATATTTGGAGTAATTTAGGTCCGATCCGCATCCTGGAGCATGCTGAAATCTGCTTCGAGTCAAATCAATTCTTCAAGATTTGCCCTCTGATAAAATTAAGTATTATAAGAACAAGTTTATTCCGGAATTCTTTACAAAATCTATTTTGTATGAACCTGACGAATAGTTGTAATTATGTAATAATAATGATTTGTGAATGTTTGTTTTAATTTTCCTTTTATACTTAGTTGTATGTTATTATGTTGTCACAGAAAGAATGTTCCTCAGGCAATCTTGTTTGTAGAGATTACCTAAGCCGATATGTTAAATTAAGAAGATTTTATCTCGAAAAGGTGTTAATGTTGAAATCTTCAAAATTAGCAAGATATTGTTTTCTTAGGGAGTTACAAAAACTTTACATGGAACACCCTCATCTCCGCTTTGATTTCCTTGGCGATGAGAAAGATAAGCTACTTAAGGAGACCCGAACATATGATACTAAACTAATTTGCGGTCGTGGTAGTGCTCCAGCCGAGGAATGGGACTATATAACAAATACCCTCTAGTGATTACTTCGGAAGCACTTAACGTTCTTTTTGACTCTACAGTTATTCTTTTTGCCAATTCATTGAATATTGTTAGAAATGCTGTTTCCCATCTTTAGATGATAAATGAATGTCTATTGTACCTTTTAGTTTCATTATTACTTGAGTTGTAATCTTTTATTGCTGTAATAAAGAGATTTTTCATTCTAGTTTTGACTTCGTTCTTTTCCATTTTTATTAGAATAGGAATTACAATCATCCGTTGCGCCTCTCTCATTAGATTCAACATCTTGCTTTATCAATCTTAAGGATAAGCTATTAGCGGATATTGAAAAGAGTAAACTTCTTGAAGATACTTTACTTGCTCATTTTCATGGCAATACTTAAGCATTAATATAGCATAAAAGATTTTTACTTCAGAAAACAATTGTTAAAAATTTCAAGGATCAAATTTCCATTTTAGAAGCAGATGTTAATAGTAAAAGAAAGCGATTTCCGTCATGAAGCGTCAAGTTAATTCAAATCCTTCAACTAACTTCGATCTCAAAATGTTGGAGCTTTTCAAACATATAAGAAATTTGGAGATCAAAGTGAAGGATAGTCAAGCTCAGTGCGAATCGTTGGAATTTATTACGGGGAATAATATCTCAAGTATTGATTTTCCAATTCCTCATGCTACTCCATCTATTGCTAAATCTACAAGGTCTACTTCCCTCGCTATACGGAAATTTTCCACTACAACTAATCCTCCCCCTAGCTTAGATGAGAAGGTAGTGGGCGAGTGATGCAGGAAAGTTAAACTCGAAATAATGAAGTATTTTGACGAACAACAAAATGTTAGGTACTCGCAGCGCATAAACGAATATGCTGCTAGAATTCAGAAACTTGAACATGACAAGTACCTTCTCTTGAAGTGCTTTGCTGATTTGGAAAGGGAAAATAAAACATTTAGAGGTACAAATAGAGCTTTCAATCATGCTTTGAAAACTAATATTGATGCAATCGATGATGCGGACAGGATAACGAAGAAAGAGAGATTATTTGCATCGCTATCCATCACATTATAGATCCTTTAATCGTTGAGAATCTGAACAAAGCTGCTCAAGATTTATGAAAGATTTATATTTATGAATTGTATATATATTTGTTTTGTACACTTGTAAATAATTTCATAAGTTATGTAAATCATGTAATTTTTGTAAATATCACCGGTTTGTGATCTTTTCCTGTAATCTTTTTTCTAAAACATTTGTTTAATAGCTTATACCATAATTTCTGTATTTGCTGGATCTTTCATTCTTCTTTACTGTTCAATTTCCGTGAAAAGTATAGAGCAAACAACATTTCTTATTGTTAGCTTGAAATCGATATAAAAGTCTGTCTATATTATTTGCGAAGATCGGTAAATCATTATTCCAATTATATGAAAATAAATGAAAAGTAATTGCATTTGATTGTAAATCTTAAAACCCATCTTTGGTCATGATGAGAAATAATAAAGACTTTAACTTTAACCATTTTGCTAGAATATCTGAAGTCTGATGGTAGAAAATCTTATCCTGAACCAAGGGTATAAATGTTTTAAAAAAACATCCTATGGAGATTGCTAATAGAGAGTTAATAATGATCAAGTAACAGAGGTGCAGAAGTCATTATTTGAAAAATCGTGTAGAAATCCAATGACCCATACTTGGGTATTAATGAATTTGAAAGTTTAGAAGCCCAAACCCAGATTCAGGTATTAGTGGATGATATTTAGAAGTTAAGAAACTTGAAACTCAGAAGATTGAAGTATTTGCAGATGATAATCGAAAATCCATAATAATGATCTTTTTGATCGAAGTCATTGACCCAGATTCGGGTATTGGTAGTGGATAATCAGAAATCCATAATAAAAATCTCAAGCCCAGATTAGAGCATTAATAAGTAAAATTAAGTAATAGTCTCAAAACCCAAAATCGGGTATGAGGGAGACTATAAGTGATTAGACCCAAAACCCCACATTTGGTATTAAAATATAAAGTCTAAAAGTGAGGGACCCGAAACCCAGATTCGGGTATTAGTAAGTGGAGTTTTGTTCCGCTTCTTAGATTTTGTCTTCTTTGACATGTGTAATCCTTTTAGGCCTCATATGTAGTTGTAGTTTAGTTGGCTGCTTCCTTAGCTCAGACGTCTTAGTCCATCATTAGGTATGCCACATCTTAGGCTTGGACATCTTTGTCCTTTGTAGATATGCCGCTTCTTCGGCTTGAACGTCTTAGTTTATAATTTGAAGAGCCTCTTCTTGGGCTTGGATGTCATAGTCCATTATTTTCTAGTGCTCTTAGTTAGCTCATTCTCGAGATGGAACCAAGGACTTACCCAACTGTTGAATATGCGATTATATGATTTTTGTTTGATGATAATAAACATATTTATATGTATGTATATATATATATATATTCATTTAAATGTATTTGTTAATGTACTATTTTATTATTCATAGATTAAATAAATATTTGCTGAATAAAATAAATAATACAGAATTTGAATTCAAACAGAATTTTTATTCAAACAAATGTTTATTACAATTTTTGAATAGTACAAATTTCAAGCTCTCACTATATATATACAATTTCAATTACAGTACAATTTTGATTACATCACGATCCACATTTACATTTGACCTTACTACATTTCACTTATTCACTCAACTCGTATTTTATCTTCAACTTCACTCCAAATTGAATCCAGCATCAGAGCAGTCTACAAAAATAAATATTGACGCAGTAAAATTTAAAAGGAAATATTTTTGCAGTATAAAATAAAATATGGATGTTGAAATAATATTCGCCTCAGTTATTTGGGTTGTTCGTCATCATTTAATTTTGAATTCATCATACACGAATAGCATGTGACATACACAGTGTATCACTGTATATGCCACAAGGTCGTGCACATTGATATATACACTTGATAGAATTACAGGGACAGGTGAGCACAGGTCAAACCCAAAACGCCGGGTTCAACTCAAGTGCAATAAAAATAATGTCACAATATTTAGCACAAGGTCAAACCCGAGCTACAAGCTGGATTCAACTCAGGTGTAATTCGAAAAATAAATCCAAATGCAATATAATGGTCGGGAGCAACCTCAATGCACATCAAGTATACATGAAGGCCAGAGTGTGCAATATACTCAGACTTCAAGTGCAAAACAAAGTAAAGCTCCAACCAAGTGAATATGCAATATGTACACGAGTGAATGCAATTCGGTACTCAATGCAATCAAATAACTCAAGTACAATAAATGGAGATGCAACCCAAATCAAAATGAACCAGATGGAACTGCAACAATAGGAATGGAAACATGCATGCCACAGGTCTGCGACAAATGAAATGAACCAAGACTAAATGAAAATACAGAAGTATGGTGAAGCAACAAAACTACAACATCAAGTGATACTGAGTACATATGAAACAAATATGAAAGACCAGGCAATTATACTTGAAGCCAAAAATAATGCAAGTGGATCAAACGAAGTGGACACTGCAACAATACTAAAGTGATGCCACCAATAGAACCAGACACAAGTCAAATGAAGAACTTGAACAAGACTTGAGTGCAACCAGAAAAACAAGTGGAACTGACCACATAAGAAAAGCTTGACCAAGTGGTAAATAAACTGCTACAATGAATGATCAAGCTCAATGAAACAGCAACTTGATGCATCACTGTGACACAATTACAAGCTAGAATGCTCACTGCACTAATCCAGACAGCATGAACAACATCAACGATCAAACACTAATGAACCAGTGGCTATAAACAAAATACATGAAACAATAGAACTAGACACGAGTCAAGCAGTGCATAGTGCAATGAAGAACTTGAACAAGACTCGTAGTGCCACAAGAACAGCAATCTAAATGTACAAGTGAAGCCACCAGAATTTCAAATCAAGCAAGACAGTGGCTCAACATCAAAGACACAAATGCTTAAAGCAACATATAACTGATTATATACATACGTGAGCATGTATATATTTATACATGTGCAGGATGCAAGTTCGAACAAATCCATGTCAAAGCCAGTGATAAAAATCGCATATTTGAAGTAACCGAAGTAGCAAGCTTTTACTAAAATAAAAAAAACTCAAAGTAGCAGTTTCAAAATAATTAAAGTACAAGCCATAAAAAGATAGCTTGCATCAGGAATTTCAAGTTGAGCAAGTCAGAAATCGATACTGTGGTGAGCAAGGAAAACCAGTTCAGAGAAATCAAACCGTGTCGACCAAGTAACAAAGAATTATATGAATTTGAACAAGTCAGTGCAAATCATCAACATTCAAGTTGAATCGAACGTCAAGCCAAAAAAATTATCAGACGAATTCAATGAGTATATACGAACGAAATTATAAGGGATTAAACCCTATATAAACCCAATCATTATTGGCGTAAAAATCAGTCGAGTTCAAGCAAGTAAAAACAGTAAAACAAAAGTAACAAATCATGTACCAAATTGTTGAATCGAACTCGATCATCGAAGCAGCTAAAATTGAGCAATGAAAAAACGATCGATCAACCAATCTACATGCAAATATCCACTTAATTGATCTACAAAGTCGGCAGCTTCGAAAATAATCACGAAGCCCTAAATTGGAACGAACGAGAATGAGCAACAAGAAAGCCACAATTTTTCACAAGGAATCGGGCCGAATACATAAGAAAAGAAAAAGGGATTTACTTATTTTATTTGGGGCCGACCTTGTTATATTTTAGGCTTTCATTTTTTTAAGGGCTTTGTGTTAGTTCTTTTGTTTTTAAATTGTTTTTGAAATTTGTATTTCTCTTTTAAACGTTGTAATTACTAGTCGTGTGACTAGGGGACAAACTACGTGGCTTAATTTTATAATTTGCAACTCAATGGCTGAGTTGTGGCAGGGTTTTGAGCGTAGAATTAGGTTAGTCAGTAGCGGGCATCGCGAGTTTACGTGTGTAAGTGTGTGATTACTTAATTTCTAGTAGAAACCTTGGGGGCAACACGTAGGCATGGTTTTGCCGAAGCTGGGTAAATTCTGTGTCGTTCTATTTCTGCATTTATTATTCTGCTATTATCTATGCTGCTATAATTTCGATTTTTCTGTGTTGAAATAATTTTATAAGCTTCCGCAATAATTTTTATAATTAACAGTATCACCCTATTCAACCCCCCTCTAGGGTGAAATCGATCCTACTAGTGGTATCAGAGCTAGGAATAAAAGTCAACTTTTGTTTTAAAAAATTCATTTTTCAAAAATCAATCTTTATTTTAAAAATTTGAAATTTTAAAATGGCTTCTTTTAATACTGCTTTTGCTGAGGGTCAGTCCATAGTTAGACCACCAATGTTTAATGGTGAATACGCCTAATGGAAAAATAGAATGAACTTTTTTCTAAAAACCATTGACGCTTGGAATATTGTTGACATGGGTTATAGAGCACCAACTATAATTGTAAATAATCAGGAAATAGATAAACCAAAGGATCAATGGACCGAACTAGAAAATAAATTACAAAATGCTAATGCTAAAGCTATGAATTCTATTATCTGTTCATTGGATAAATTTGAATTTAATCGTGTCTCACATTGTTTAACTACACAGGAGATATGGCACACAATAGAAGTGACTCGTGAAGGAACATTTCAAGTCAAAGAATCTCGCTGAGCAGCGAATACAAGAACTTCACAATGGTGAAGGAAGAAAATGTCAAAGAGATGTATGGACGACTTTCCAATATCTTATACAAATCAAAAGCTCTCGGAAAATCATACATAGAGTTGAAGATAGTCCCAAAAGTCCTTAGAGTCCTTCCACGAAGATTTGAAGCAGAAGTGACTGCCATTCAAGAATCAAAAGATTTAAAACAAATCAAAGTTGAAGAACTCATCGGAAATCTCACTACTTATGAGCTAGAAATGAAATTCAAGGAAGAGCGTGAAGGATGTGATGCTCGAAAGAAATCAATAGCTCTCGAACGAAAAACTGAAAGTGATGATGATAACGATGATGATGGATCAGTAGAGCTGGCACTACTAATGAAGAAATTCAAAAAGTGGAATCACAGATACGGAAATCCAGGTCGAAATCAAAAATTGAAAAGTAGAATAGCCCAAGCACTAGACTACTCAGAAGAACGAGAGATCATTTGTCACAAGTGCAACCAACCCGGACACATTAAGCCCAATTGTCCTCAAAACCGACACGACTTTGAAAAGAAATCAAAAGGGAGAAGTTTTGCAGCCACGTGGAATGCAAGTGATATATGTTGGGTGGATTCTCACCCAGGAGATCTCGAGACCAAGAAGCATCAGTTCCATCTGGGTTTGCCCACTCCATTCGTTCCATTCCATCCGGTACCTAACCTCATCCGGTACACAGGCCACTGCCGAACCACCTACTCGCCGAACCAAAATAACACCGGTCCAAAACCATCTCCCTGCCGGACCAACCTACATCACCGGACCAACCTCCATCACCGAACCAACATCTACCGGTCCAACACCTCTCCCTGCAGGGCCGAACCAAGCTCCACCCACTCACCACCGGACCATGCACCACCGAGCCATGCTCCACCGAACCAACCTACCTCCATCCACTGCTGGACCAGAAACAAGGGAGGACACGACCGGACCAATTCTGTCAGGCCAGATTGCTTCAGCCCAGGCCCACCAGCAGCTATATACGTCCAAGACCCCTGCCTCCAGCCTCACTCTATAAATAGAAGGGCAAGGGTACAGCAATGGCAGACAAGTTTGCGAGCTCAAGCACGGAAGGAACTTTCAAACAACTTTCATATACTTGTATACAAAGCTTTGTACTTGTAATCTGAAAGAAAAAGGAGAATAACATATAAAGTGGACGTAGGCACGTTCTGGCCGAACCACTATAAATCTATGTGTCTTTTACAGTTTAGTCCCTGCTTTTTATATATTTGCATAAATAACTCAAACCACTAGAAACAACCTAAGATCGACTAATTCACACGACTTGGAGGTGTTTTTCCATTTTTTGTGCGAACATTTTTGGTGCTTTTACTGAGAACCAAGCTAGAAGCTACGGCTTCTCCTACTCAACATTCTTCCTCACAGCATCGTTCCTTGCTCCGACAACATGACTTCCAGGAAGAGGAGAGATGTTAACAAAGGAAAGAACGTCGCAACTAGCAGTATCCCAGATCCAGTGGCCCTAAATCAAGAGAATCATCACGTTTAACAACAATACCAGATGAAAATCAGGCAAATCCAACAGCCCCCGCCGCGGAACAACCAATTACTAGGGCAGATCTAGACAGGGTTGTGGCTGAAGTAACTAACCGCTTCGCATCTCAACAAGAAGCCTTGGTGGACCAACTCATGTCACGCCTAAGGGATGCTGAAGAATCCAACCGCAACACCGAATCATGGGGCGAGTCCCAATCTGGAGGATCTGGAAGGCGACAACGACCTTTCTTCTTCGAAGAGGTTAACAACAGAAACAGCCGTGGTAGGAGACGAGCCCGGTCTCAGCCCGAAGTCCGACCCGAGGAAACACTTGGAACCGAACCCAACGGGGGAGGTGCCAGGCAAGGGTCCGATGTAGCTGAGCCTGTCATGCTACCTAACCATGAAAACACCAGTAGACGGGGCCGAGCTGGAGTCCAGCCCGAAGTTGGACCCGAGGAAGCGCTGAGAACAGAACCCAGCAGGGGAAGATCAAGGCAAGGGCCAACTATGGCTGACCCCAGCATGCCCCCAGAAGAGCAGAGACAGCCTTTGGAGAATGTTAGGAGTGACAGACGATACCATCCCTACAAGTCATCTGGACGGAATCAATCCCGCAGGGAAGAACCAAGCTCATTTTTGTCTGCTCCAAGTTCTGATGAAAGGAAGGCGCGATTGTTCAGAGAGTGCGTCCAACGGGAGCAAAGGGATCGGGGGATAGGTGCTAGGGTAACCAGCCCCTTCACCCGCAATATTGAAACTGCCATCACCCCCCGAGAATGGAAAATGCCAACGATGGAACCTTACAAGGGAACCTCTGACCCCATCGTACACTTACAGAGGTACACCCAGCATATGCTTATGAGCGGAGCAACAGAGGGAGTGTTGTGTAAATGCTTCCCACTATTCTTGGCAGATCTAGCTACCTCCTGGTTCTGCCACCTACCCCAAGGGTCCGTCAGCTCATGGGAAATGTTGAAAGAAAAGTTCATCAGTCAGTTCCGCATTCATGTGGAGCAACCCATGGACACATATTCCTTATCTAATATCAAACAGAAACCCGGAGAGACATTGCAACAATATCTAACCCGATTCAACGCCTGGCAACCGCAGTCCAAGATGCCGACGAGAAACTTATCCTAATGGCCCTTTGCAGTGGTGTACATCCAGATACTAAATTTGCTAGAAGACTAACCAAGGAAAAACCAGCTACTTTACCTGATTTCTTCCATGAAGATGGAAAGTATATGAGACTTAAGGACGCTGCCACTGAGAGGCAATCAGGGCAACAGGCTAAGACGGCTACAGACAGGGTCCCGGCCGTAGCAAAGGATGTTCGAAGAAATGACTCTAGGGACAATGCTGGAGGCAAAAGGGAGAAAAGTGCTTATATCGACCAGGACCAAGATTTGACTCTTACACTCCTTTGAATGAAACGATCGAAAACATCTTCCTAGCCACTCAAGACGAAGTTAGATACAAGTGCCCCCCCGCACAAGAAGGAGTCAGATACCGCACTCAAATCTGGAAAGTTCTTCCGCTTCCATGAATCCCACGGACATGACACCAATGAATGCCACCATTTCCGGGACTTGATTGAAGAACACATCAGAAGGAGGAGACTGGAGCGCTATATAAAAGGCCAGAACATGACTTCAACTCCTGCCAATGAGAATTGTGGACTACCCCCCCCCCCCCCAAGAAGCAGGCAGGGGAAATCGCAACACCAGCGGCTCTAGTCAATAGAAGATAGTGGTCCACACCATATCAGGAGGACCGCACATCGCCGACAGAAGCTGGGCGGAGATGGAAAGATATGGTATGTCACTGAGGAACGCTGAAGGCTGCGTTAATACTGTTATGGAAGAACGCCACCCGAAACGGAAAGAGAATGACGACATCACATTCAATAGGTATGATCTAGAGGGAAGACAGTACCCACACATGGATCCTATGGTCATCTCTGCCTGGTTTGGACCAGCCAAGGTTTTCCGGATTTTAATAGACACTGGGAGCTCGGTGAATATCCTATTCAAGCATGCTTTCGACAAAATGAAGCTATCAATGAAGGATGTGTCTCCCTGCAACAAACCACTACATGGTTTCACTGGAGATACGAAGATGCCCCTCGGACAACTGGACCTTTTTGTTGAAATAGGAAGTCATCCCTGCTCCGCTGTGCGGAAACAAACATTTGTGCTAATAGAGAACCACTCGGCCTACAACGCCTTTTTGGGAAGATCAGCCTTGTCTGACTTTCAAATTGTCCTAGCCCCTTGGTGCCTGAAAATGAAATTTCCAACCGATAACGGAATAGGAGAAATAGAGGGAGATCAAGACGCTGCTCGAGACTGCTATGTAACTGAACTTCGCAATAACCGTAGAAAAGATAAAGGGAAAAATGCAGAGACCACTCTCTGCATGAAAAGCTTGGAAGCACAGAAACTAAAGAAAGCCCCTCCTCTTCGATATACTAGTGATCCTTTCAATGAATTAGACCCCAGGGACAAAGAGGAGGAGGCCACCGCCGAGCCTGCAGAGGCTATGGAATTCGTATCTGTAGACGAACACGACCCAAGTAGACTGCTGAGAGTCGGGTCTCAGTTAAAAAAGAATTAAAGAATCAACTCATTGATTTTCTTCGCCACAACATGGATGTATTTGCATGGACGCACGCTTACATGACAGGAATCTCCCTAGACGTAGCATGCCACATGCTGAACATCGATCCCACCAAGGTGCCAGTGAAGCAGAAAAAGAGGAGCATGGGGGTAGAACGATCAGCAGCCCTCGAGGAAGAAGTAAAGAACTTGCTTGCCAATGACTTCATACAGGAAGCCATCTACCCAGAATTGATCGCCAACCCGGTACTGGTAAAGAAAGCTAATGGGAAGTGGCGAACATGCATCGATTTCTCCAACTTAAATGACGCCTTCCCAAAGGACTGCTTCCCACTTCCCAGAATCGACCAACTCGTGGACGGCACAGCCGGACACGAACTCTTATCCTTTATGGACGCATACTCAGGATATAACCAGATCCCTATGCACGCCCCCGATCAAGACCACACTAGCTTCATCACTGACCGAGGATTGTACTGCTACAAGGTAATGCCATTTGGACTTAAAAACGCCGGAGCTACTTATCAGCGCCTTGTCAACAAGATGTTTGCGGAACTAATAGGACGAACTATGGAAGTTTATGTGGATGACATGCTGGTAAAATCGAGGAAAGCCAACGACCATATAAACCATCTGGATGAGATGTTTCAAGTACTTCGCCAATATGGAATGAAACCGAACCCTCTAAAGTGCTCCTTTGGAGTATCATCGGGAAAGTTCTTGGGATTCATCGTTCATGCCAGGGGGATTGAAGCAAACCCCGAACAAGTTCGAGCTTTGCAAGATATCAAGATACCATCCACTCGAAGAGAGATGCAAAGCCTAAACAGAAAAGTGGCCGCCCTAAGTAGGTTCATCTCTAAAGCAACCGACAAATGCATCCCTTTCTTCGAAGCTCTAAAGAAAGACAAAGGAAAGTTCGAATGGACTGACGAATGCTCGACAGTCTTCCTTAACTTAATCAGACACCTCCAGAGACCACCGGTTCTCTCAACTCCAAATGAAGGCGAGGAACTATACATATACCTTGCTGTATCGTCCCACGCTTTGAGCGTCGCTTTGGTGAGAGAAGACAACCACGTGCAGCGACCCGTATACTTTGTAAGCAAGAGATTCACAGGGGCAGAAGCCAGATACCCTAAACTTGAAAAGCTAGCATACTGTTTGCTTATCACGTCACGGAAACTGCGACACTATTTCCAGTCTCATTCCATCAGAGTTTTAGCCGATCAACCGCTAAGGCAAGTGCTCCATCGCCCCAACACTTCTGGGCGATTACTTAAGTGGTGCATCGAATTGAGTCAATATGATATCACTTACCATCCTCGCACCGCTATCAAGGGGCAAGCCATAGCTGATTTCATTGCCGAATTCACTACTAATGAAGGTAAGGACCAATCTGAAATAGCAGAAGGTATCAAGTGGAATCTCTTCGTAAATGGAGCGTCAAACGAACAAGGCTCGGGGGCAGGTGTTGTGATAATCACCCCAGGGGAAGGAAGCTGCACTACGCCCTAAGGTTGGAATTCGCTGCCACCAACAACGATGCAGAATATGAAGCGGTGATAGCTGGATTAGAACTGTCCTTGGAGATTGGAGTCGGCTCTTTATGTCTCAATAGTGATTCTCAACTCATTGTAAATCAAATACTGGGAGACTTCCAGACTCGAGGAGAACGACTTACAGCATATCTAAAAAAGACCAAGCTGCTGCTCAATCAATTGAATCACTATCAAATCAAACACATTCCTCGAGAAGAGAACCAAGAGGCCGACGAACTAGCAAAGCAAGCTAGTATGAAGGACATCACTATCTTCGGAGCATTAACCATCTCAAAACGACCGGCACCAAGTTTCGAGCAAGTGAATCTGATAGCTGCGATCGACGAAGAAACTTGGATGACTCCTATCCGGAAATATTTACAAGATGACACACTACCCGACAGGCGTAACGAAATCAAGAAAATCTTGAGGAAAGCTTCCCGCTATACATTACAAGAAGGCATCCTCTATCGGCGCGGCTTCTCTAATCCGTTATTAAGGTGTATCGCTGGAAGGGAAGTCAAGGAAGTCTTATCCAACATCCATCAAGGAAGTTGCAGGGATCACACTGGAGGGCAGACTCTGGCAAAGAAGATACTCTGATATGGATATTACTGGCCCACTTTAAACAAAGATGTTTTGGACTTCGTCAAGAGATGTGACAGATGTCAGAAATTTGCCAAGATTCCTCGACTACCCACAAATGAGATTACTCAAATGACCAGCCCTTGGCCCTTTGCAGTATGGGGGATTGACTTGATTGGCGAACTGCCAACGGGCCGAGGCGGAGCCAAATATGCTATAGTGGCGGTTGACTATTTCACCAAATGGGTGGAGGCGGAACCTCTAAATAAAATATCCTCAGCAAAAGTTATTAACTTCTTGATCAAAAATATTCTATGCAGGTATGGAGTCCCACTCAAGATCATATCAGACAACGGACTTCAGTTTGACAGCGAAGAATTCGCCGATTGGTGCCAAAAGCATGGAATTCACAAAAGCTTCTCATCTGTAGCTTATCCTCAAGCAAACGGACAAGTCGAAGCTGTCAACAAGATTCTCAAAACCTTAATCAAGAAGAAACTTGAAAAGTCGAAAGGCGCTTGGGTGGACGAACTTCCTACGGCACTTTGGGCCTATCGCACATCTTACAGAACTTCAACAGGGCATACCCCTTTCTCTTTGGCATACGGATCGGAGGCCATGCTCCCAGTTGAAACTATAGTGCCCTCTCACCGTAGGATCCACTATAACCCAGAAGAGAACGAAGAACTCCTCCTCATGTCTTTGGATCTAATTGAGGAGAGAAGAAACGATGCGGCACTCAAAGCAGCAGCTCATAAGTAAAAAGTCGCAGCACAATACAACTCCAAAGTCAAGCACCGCAGCTTATAGGAAGGAGATCTCGTCCTCAAGTGGATCTTCCCGTGCCCCAGAGCGCTAGATCCAATCTGGGACGGACCCTCATGTAATCCATAAAGATCTCCACAACGGATCTTATATTTTGTCAACAGTGGACGGAGAGGTGTTCCATAGGGCATGGAACATCCAACACCTCCGTCGATACTTTTCTTAACGTGTACTGCCCATATGAAGTGAATTAACAAAGAGAATCAGTGGACGTAGGCATTTTTGTGCCGAACCACTTTAAAAAATCTTGTCTCTTTTTAACTTGTTCCTTTATAACTTGACTACTTGTTAACTGTATCCTTTTCTGTTGAACAAAATTCTGTGTAATGGCACCTCCATTCAAGCCACATCAGGGCACGGCCTCATCTGGATAAGGCCTAACAGGTACTATGCGATTCTATGCACTCGCTAATGGGACACTTTTGCTCCAGCATCCCTCTGCTGCGGGTTAACTCGTTGCTCGCGACTGCCCTTAAAGCCAACTGTAATGAGCCGATTATAAGCCATTACGAAGGCCGACTATAGCCGATGGCATCTCATTACGGCGTTCGGCTCGCCGGCAACTATGAACCTACTTTAAGCCCCAACATAAGGTGTGGCCAGCCAAGGGTAGTTCACGGTTGACGATCGGCACCCACGCTAGCCGGCCACAGTAAATCGAATAATACCCACGATTACGGGCCATAATGGCTCGGGTAGTTACTGTGCGTGATCTCGGCTCCGATGTGTCTTGAGTGCGGCTGTGGTAAAAAAAAGAAAACTCCCGGCGGAGGCGTAAGATGGGTGACAAATGTCTCCAAGACCCACAGCTAGGGAAAGTGACTACAAAACCCGTTTGCCACGAACTTAAGCACATCGACGGCCTTCCGTGACTGGAAGTTTTACTTTTCCTATATTTCCATTCCATTTAAATACTTTTCTCTAATCCTGTGTAAGGATCCCTAAAGTACAGGATACCGACTAGGAGACATTCGCTCATAAGGATCGGAGCCCGCAAACTGGATAACAAGACACTCAGCTGTATCCATGACCAGTTACACAAGATGCTCAAAGCTACCCCCCTGCAACTAAGACATGAAGGGCGGTACTCTCTTCTCTTGTACATAAACATGTAACTATAACTTATTCATACATCACACCAACATTGCAAAATATGAAATTATATTTCAAGCAAGAGCTTAGCATCAAACACAACTAAATCACAGGCACTGCATAGTTATACTTCTTATGCAGCGTATCAGAATAATAATAGCATTCAAAATATGACAGAATCAGCTTGTGTTATAAACTTACACAAAGTCGTTCAATGACATAATTACAGCTCGAAAGTACATTAATGTTTTAAACTGGCGTATACAGGAATGTCAAGCAAACCAAATAAAATAACCAGCTGCATAAGTGCTAACCACTACGCCTCAGAACCAGCTCTCCGAATCTACTTGGTTGATGGATAGGAACTCCCAGCATGTTGACCAGAGGTCCCATCTGTCCATTTCAGGAGAAGAATCCATCAGATAAACAGCGAATGATCAAGTTATGAAAAGCTAAAAAGGGAAAACTCACCAACACCCGCTTCCTGGTCCTCATCCCCCAACTGCACACCGGCTTCCTCCGCAGCAAGTAGCCGCATCCCCTCCTTCACCGCTACCTTCTCCTCCTTTGAGAACTGGGCGGTAACCATATCCATCCTGAATGCCGCTCCACCTTCTTTATCCGCATCAGCCTTAGCCTCCTCCAAAGCCCGGAGATATATCCTAGCCATGATCCGGGGAGAGTCATCCATCCAGGATAGATTACCCTGCTTCCAGGTACGGAAGTACATATCCTGCAACATCTCATCCATCATCCCCTCATTCTCCTCAAGCTCCCTCACCCGGGCCTCAGAGGACAGCAACTTGGCAATGACAACATCCCTCTCCGATCGATATCTCAAGCGGTTAGCCTGGAGAGACCTCCTTATTTCCTCCATCTCTTCCTTTAGCCTGGCCTGGGCAAGCTCTGCGGCCTCAAGCCTCCCAGATAACTCCTCTACCTGCTCGAGATCCGCCCTCCGAACCTCATCCACCGTAGCAATGGCTATGTCAATCCGCTCCTTGCAGGCGGCCTCCATCTTTCGTAACTCAGCCTTGCTAGCCTCCTCCATGGTTTTCTTTAGTCGTCGGGAGGCCGCCTCATGCTGAGATATCTGGATAGCCTGATCGGTAAGCTGTTTGGCCTGATCAGAAACCTGTAGCCGCAACCGGATGTTAGCACTTTCGATTTTCTCCACAGCCCTGGCCAGTCGAGCGTGATGCTCCATTAGCCTCTTGATTTCCCCAGCCACCCGATCGATGCTTGCCTTGGCCTCGTTCCCCATGGTCACAATCCGAGTAGTAAGCAAATCGAGGTCTAACGACTTAGCCTCATCAAGCACCCGTACCATGGGATTGCGGGGAAGAAGATGCTCACCCGTGACCTCATCAAAAGAGATATCCTGAAAACTCAGGTCCAAATCCGGGTGGCCGGCAAATGGGTTGCGATCCAAACCTGGGCGGTCTATCGGAGTGAGGTTGGATTTTCGGACAGATGGGGGGAAGGCATAAACCCGGTATCCTCCTCAGTAATATCATGGATAGGCTGGACTGGAGGCTGAGGGCCAAGTGAAGGTTCAAACGAAGATCGGCCCCTCTTTCTTTTTTGCATATCTTCTTCAATAAATCCAAGAAGAGGGCGATATCTAACTTCATCCCCAGGACGGCTAGTTGGCGGCTTTGGTTTGGCAAAAGCTTTGAGTAGCTTATACTGTTCGAGGCGGTGCCGAATATTTGATGTCTTGGCCGCCTTACCTGCTCCTGGAATAGAAACCAAGTGTTACGAACATACAATGATCCATAATTCAAGAAATATGTTAAGTTAAGAAGAGTGAGAAGGCACATCTGTTACACAAACCCTGCGGAGGAGTGGGATACTGCAATAAGTCCTGAATCTCACTCCAGGACGGAAGCGAACCATAAAATATTCCTAAGTCCCTATCGTAAATGGAGTCTGCAGAAGTCAAAAGTTCACCTTGAATCGCTGGAGTCGCCTTAGCTGAAGAACTCTCAGAGAATGGATCGGCGCCAGCCCTAGTCTTGTCAACCCCCTTAGCCTTCTCAACCAAAGCCGATCCTTCCTCCGACTCCCCAAAAATCTTGACGGAAAGCATCATCCGTCCACTCATGAATCTATCCCGCTTGCCTGGAGGTTAAGGCAGAAACGCCACTACCGCTATGTCCATCTCCCCCTTCACCCTCACCTCTATCTTCCTCCACATCTTCCTCTCCCGGAGCAATTGGGCAAGTGCTAGGAGAGGGACCATCAGACTTCTGAAGCTTCTTACCTCCGACAACGGAAGGCTTTGTAAAAGGTTCCCTCTTGCCACTCTTCACCGTGGCCCCTTCCTTGGCTTTGGCAGCCTTCTCCTCAGCCGTATCTCTCTGCTTAACCACGGACTGGTGTGGCAGGATCAAGTTGTGCTCCAGGAGAGTAGCATTCCTGATCGGGAAAGAAGCCGACCTGTCCCGTCCCGAAATGGCCTTTATTTCCGCAGCCATCTGGACCAGGGAATCACTTTCTACGACTGCAAAACCACCTGTCGCTAGCAAGAAATAGAAGCATATCAGAAGAAGCACTGCAGTCGGAACAAGGAAACTGTAAATAAAATTCAACTTACAGCCAGAAGTGAAGAGGCGGAAGGAGACAGAATCGTCCTTGATAAAAAACCATTCTTTCTTAAACATGGTGAACTTTGAGTATAAGTCCAAGACTGGTTTGAAGGGCACGGCCGCTTCCAAACTAACATACGGAGACCCCTTCTTGTAGCCTCTCAGATTATACAAGTATCGAATTTCCCGGTTAGAAGGAGGGCGCCCATACCTCCTCTGGAAGATAACGAATAAGCACACCAGAATAGCGTAGGAATTGGGCTGGAGCTGGAGAGGGGCCACCTTCAGATAGGTAAGGAAGCTGACTACCCATGCGTTGATCGGAGGAATGGCCCCATACATACAATGGTATCTGCTGTAAGCAAAATATCCTTCAGGAGGGTCATATGGCATAACCCCTCTCCCGGCAACAACATGCGAGCCCTGTCAATCCCGAAGGAACGAGAGATGATATCAAGCTTCTCCTCCCTGAGGAAGCTAGGAAAACAATCGGGCGGAGAATTCAGAAGCTCCTGGGGGCCATACCCATCTACTAGCGACCTCGGGGAAGGTCCATGACGTTCCGGTCTTGGCTGGGCTGGAGGCATGGAGGAGGACTCTCCTTCGCCCTTAGACTTCCGTTTATCTGATCGAGTTTCTGCTTTGCGAGACATTATCTGCAAACACCGGAAGAACAAATTAGAACAAGGAGTATGGAAACACGAGCAAATAGGTACATGCAGCCTGAAGACTCGCTCACAAATTCAAAATTCATTCGCAAAAATAAAAGCTTTCAAGCTCATTCGGCTTTCACATTCATTCGGTTTTCACATTCATTCGATTTTCACATTCATTCGGTTTTCACACTCATTCGGTTTTCACATTCATTTGGTTTTCACATTCATTCGATTTTCACATTCATTCGGTTTTCACACTCATTCGGTTTTCGCATTCATTCGGTTTTCGCACTCATTCGGTTTTCAAGCTCATTCGGTACTCAAGGACCGCGAGCACATTCGTTAAAACAAAGAAACCACATTCGGCGAAAAGAACGCACCTGATTCATCTCCAAGTTGATTCGGCGCTAAAATGATTCGGCACTAGGACAATTCGGCACTAAGTTGATTCGGCACTTATGTGGTTCGGCTGTCTCGTATGATGGAGGTTGAACAAAGGCCCTAGGCCCCAACTTATAGGCGAGCACAGATACGACCGGACCAATAGGTTCGACACTTGGGGCCGAATGAAAGTGCCTAAGCTGAATAAACTAAAAACAAAGCGCGACATATGCATGCATATACCCCACTTTGGGGGGCAAATGTTGGGTGGATTCTCACCCAGGAGATCTCGAGACCAAGAAGCATCAGTTCCGTCTGGGTTTGCCCACTCCATTCGTTCCATTCCATCCGGTACCTAACCTCATCCGGTACATAGGCCACTGCCGAACCACCTACTCGCCGAACCAAAATAACACCGGTCCAAAACCATCTCCCTGCAGGACCAACCTACAACACCGGACCAACCTCCATCACCGAACCAACATCTACCGGTCCAACACCTCTCCCTGCAGGGCCGAACCAAGCTCCACCACTCACCACCGGACCATGCACCACCGAGCCATGCTCCACCGAACCAACCTACCTCCATCCACTGCCGGACCAGAAACGAGGGAGGACACGACCAGACCAATTCTGTCAGGCCAGATTGCTTCAGCCCAGGCCCACCAGCAGCTATATACGTCCAAGACCCCTGCCTCCAGCCTCACTCTATAAATAGAAGGGCAAGGGTACAGCAATGACAGACAAGTTTGAGAGCTCAAGCACGGAAGGAACTTTCAAACAACTTTCATATACTTGTATACAAAGCTTTGTACTTGTAATCTGAAAGAAAAAGGAGAATAACATATAAAGTGGACGTAGGCACGTTCTGGCCGAACCACTATAAATCTATGTGTCTTTTACAGTTTAGTCCCTGCTTTTTATATATTTGCATAAATCATCCAAACCACTAGAAACAACCTAAGATCGACTAATTCACACGACTTGGAGGTGTTTGTCCATTTTTTGTGCAAACAATATAGATAATCAAAGTACTAGCAGTAAGAGTGAGAAAGCAGATATGTGCCTTCAAGGAAATATAACTGATAGCGACGATGACGAGCCAAGCGAGGTATCAAAACTCACTCACTCAGAATTACTTATATATTTCCACGAAGTAAATGGCTGTTTTGAACGACTTAGGGAGAAGTATGCCAAACTTGAATCGCAAAAAGATACTTTGATAGAATTAAATGAATGACTTGACCAGTTAGTTAAAACCTATCAAAGTAGGATCCCTAAGTGTGATAAGTGTCCAATATTCGAAGAAGAAATTAAAAATAAGAAATAATTATAAAATCACTTGAAAATGAAATTCTGATTTTAAAAGAAAGTGAAAATACTAGTAGACAAAATTCTATTAAAAAGTGCACACAATTGTTAAACGAAAATGAATCTCTCAAAACACAAGTCCAACAATTGTCAACAACTTTAGATAAATTTTTAAAAAGTAAAAAATCGTTGAATATGCTATTAGGAAAACAAACTGTTAATACAATTAGACAAGGACTTGGGTATAATCAATCTAAAAATGCTAGAAAGGAGATTAATTAAGTAAATTCAATATGCACAATTTGTAGAAAATTTGGACACAATCAAAATAGTTATTGGTTTAGACCCAAACACGTAAAAGCCATTCTAATTTGGGTTCCAAAAGGCACAAATACAAAATATCTCAAAGTTAAACAAATCTGGATGCCAAAAGGAACATATATAAATAGTTATGGGTCTTCCCAAAATTATTTTTCAAAATATTTGTCCACTAACAATCATGGACCTATAAAAACGAATAGGTCACAAAAATCTTTCATCATGTAGGTGTGGCGGCAGGCTAAGGAACAACAATAGTGTTACTTGGATTCTGGCTGTTCCAAGGACACAAGAAGCGACAAAGCAAAGTTCCTTAGCCTAGTATAAAGGTGACATAATCACAATGGACAACAACGAAAAATATCATAAAGGTAAAACAGGTAATGGTATATTTATTTGAACGATATATTAAATGTGATCATCTGCACCGTAATCTGAGTTAAATTAGCCAATAATATGATGATAAAATAATGTTGATTTTTGATTCTGACTTATTCAAAATTGTTGGCCAATTATATTCTTATGCCATGAACACTATAAAAATCTGAAGAGTCTTTAAATTACTTCATTTATATCAGTTTGGATTAATAATAATGTTTTATTGGACGATAATACATTTGGTTATTTTACGGCTAACTCTACATTCACGGTTTTTGATTATTTACACGGTTTCAATTCAAATTCAAGAGAATGTCATTTAAAAAGCTGTTAAAATTGATTTTGAAATTTTTTTTGCACACTTTATGGTCTGGTCTATCAAATTCAATTAGTGATAATTTTGAGTGAAAGAGAAATTCAGATGCAGATTACACTGGTAATCTACTTGATAGAAAAATTACTAGTTGAACTTAATTTTTGTTGAGACATTTAGTAACCGCATCGTTTTTTAAAGAAAATATCTGCATATTTTTCATTTCAAATAATCTTCAAATGAAAGAAATTTTTCTCACATAACCCCTTCAAGAAAATCATTTTTGACCATGTTTTCAGATTAGTCATTTTGAAAAATTGATTTTATAATTATTTTTGAATTTGATTTTAAAAGAGTATTTTGACTAATCTGACTCCCTAATAATTATCGAAAAGATAAATAGTAATTGAAAAAGTGACGAGTGTTGATATTTATCATATATTATGACTCAAGACGGTATAATTAGTAAAATTATTTAGAAAGTTAAACAAGAGTTGTAAAATTTATTGTTGGTAAAAATTCCATGAGCATCTCTATTTCTATCATATTTCTAACGACCATCACTCATCAAAATTCTATATAGTTCGTCAATATGTGGTACTTTAAACAGGAATCATTCGTTTTTCATTTTATATTTTTTTAATAAAATAAAAAAATTAAATAATAATAATAATAAAATAAAATTAAAATTCGAAGTATTCAATGTCATTTAAAAGTCCTCACGGTTATGCATGGGTGAATTACTTGGAATTTGTTATATGCTTCCATGCTTATTTAAAAGTCCTCATGGTTATGCATGTATGGAACGCATATCAAAATTGATTTTTAAAATAAACAAGTTGATTCTAATCCCATTTAAAAGTCCTCACGGTTATGCGTGGTTAGAAGATACTTGAATTCATTTTTTTAAAATAAAATTGGAATACTACTAATCTCATTTAAAAGTTCTAACGGTTATGCATGGTTGGTAGATATTCAAATTCATGATGTAAATATACCACAAATAGACACAATAGTATGGTTTTATATGATGACATCATTCCCATCATTCTAAAAGTGGAATATGCGCCTAACAAAGTATTTATGATTTTTGTTTGATTTTTTATTGAAATTTAATATTTATATTCAATTGAGTTTTAATGTTGGACTAATATCTATCACTTTATCTCCATTTTTCTAATACTATTATTCTTTTGCTGATAACAAAAGGGGGAGAGAAAAGTTAAGATTTTGTCAAATAAAATCAAGCAAAAGTCAAATATTTTCTATTTGAATCTAGGCTCATTTGCATATTTTTAATTGTATACATATATGAAGGCGGAGCTTTGTGTAGAGAGGAAGCATTTAAATAGGGGGAGCAATTAGAGTATATCAATGATCAAATACATTTAACATATTCAAAATCTTAAATGTATGTTTGTTATCATCAAAAGGGGGAGATTGTTGAATATGCGATTATATGATTTTTGTTTGATGATAGTAAACATATATATATATATATGTTCATTTAAATGTATTTGTTAATGTACTATTTTATTATTCATAGATTAAATAAATATTTGCTGAATAAAATAAATAACACAGAATTTGAATTCAAACAGAAATTTTATTCAAACAAATGTTTATTACAATTTTTGTATAGTACGTATTTCAAGCTCTCACTATATATATACAATTTCAATTACAGTACAATTTTGATTACATCACGATTCACATTTACATTTGACCTCACTACATTTCACTCATTCACTCAACTCGTATTTTATCTTCAACTTCACTCCAAATTGAATCCAGCATCTGAGCAGCCTACAAAAATAAATATTGACACAGTAAAATTCAAAAAGAAATATTTTTGCAGTATAAAATAAAATGTGGATGTTGAAAATAATATTTACCTCAGTAATTTGGGTTGTTCGTCATCATTTAATTTTGAATTCATCATACATGAACAACTTGTGACATACACAGCATATCACTGCATATGCCACAAGGCCGTGCACACCGATATATACACTTGATAGAATTACAGGGACATGTGAACACAAGTCAAACCCAAAACGCCGGGTTCAACTCAAGTGCAATAAAAATAATGCCACAATATTCAGTACAAGGTCAAACCCGAGCTACAAGCTGGATTCTACTCAGGTGTAATTCGAAAAATAAATCCAAACACAATAAAATGGTCGGGAGCAACCTCAATGCACAACAAGTATACATGAAGGCCAGAGTGTGCAATATACTCAAACTTTAAGGGCAAAACAAAGTAAAGCTCCAACCAAGTGAATATGCAATATGTACACGAGTGAGTGCAATTCAGTACTCAATGCAATCAAATAACTCAAGTACAACAAATGGATATGCAACCCATATCAAAATGAGCCAGATGGAACTGCAACATCAAGAATGGGAACATGCATGCCACAGGTCTGCAACAAATGAAACAAACCAAGACTAAACGAAAAGACAGAAGTATGGTGAAGCAACAAAACTACAACATCAAGTGATACTGAGTACACATGAAACAAATATGAAAGACTAGGCAACTATACTTGAAGCCATAAACAATGCAAGTGGATCAAACGAAGTGGACAATGCAACAATACTAAAGTGAAGCCACCAACAGAACCAGACACAAGTCAAATGAAGAACTTGAACAAGACTCGAGTGCAACCAGAACAGCAAGTGGAACTGACCACACAAGAAAAGCTTGACCAAGTGGTAAGTAAACTGCTACAATGAATGACCAAACTCAATGAAACAACAACTTGATGCATCACTGTGACACAGTTACAAGCTAGAATGCACAATGCACTAATCCAGACAGCATGAACAACATCAATGATCAAACACTAATGAACCAGTGGCTATAAACAAAATACATGAAATAATAGAACCAGACACGAGTCAAGCAGTGCATAGTGCAATGAAGAACTTGAACAAGACTCGCAGTGCCACAAGAATAGCAATCTAAATGTACAAGTGAAGCCACCATAATTTCAAATCAAGAGGGACAGTGGCTCATCATCAAAGACACAAATGCTCAAAGCAACATATAACTGATTATATACATATGTAAGCATGTATATATTTATACATGTGCAGGATGCAAGTTCAAACAAATCCTTGTCAAAGCCAAGTGATAAAAATCGCATATTTAAAGTAACCGAAGCAGGATTTTTACTAAAATAAAAAAAACTCAAAGTAGCAGTTTCAAATTAATCAAAGTACAAGCCAGAAAAAGATAGCTTGCATCAGGAATTTCAAGTTGAGCAAGTCAGAAATCAATACCATGGTGAGCAAGGAAAACCAGTTCAGAGAAATCAAACCGTGTCAACCAAGTAACAAAGAATTATACGAATTTGAACAAGTTAGTGCGAATCATCAACATTCAACTTGAATCGAACGCAAGCCAAAAAAATTATCAGACGAATTCAATGAGTACATACGAATGAAATTATAGAGGATTAAACCCTATATAAATCCAATCATCATTGGTGTAAAAATCAATCGAGTTCAAGAAAGTAAAAATAGTAAAACAAAAGTAACAAATCACGTACCAAATTGTTGAATCGAACTCGATCATCGAAGCAGCAAAAATTGAGCAACAAAGAAACGATCGATCAATAAATCTACACACAAATATCCACTTGATTGATCTACAAAGTCGACAGCTTCGAAAATAATCACGAAGCCCTAAATTGGAACGAACGAGAACGAGCAACAAGAAAGCCACCATTTTTCACAAGGAATCAGACCGAATACATAAGAAAAGAAAAAGGGGTTTACTTATTTAATTTGGGGACGGCCTTGTTATATTTTGGGCTTTCATTTTTTTAAGGGCTTTGTGTTAGTTCTTTTGTTTTTAAATTGTTTTTAAAAATTTTATTTCTCTTTTAAATGTTGTAATTACTAGTCGTGTGACTAGGGGACAAACTACATGGCGTAGTTTGAGAATTCGCAACTCAGTGGTTGAGTTGTGGTAGGGTTATGAGCGTAGAGTTAGGTTAGTCAGTAGCGGGTGTCACGAGTTTACGTGTGTAAGCGTGTGATAACTTAATTTTTAGTAGAAATCTTGGGGGCAACACGTAGGCAGGGTTTTGTCGAAGCTGGGTAAATTCTGTGTCGTTCTATTTCTGCACTTATTATTCTACTATTATCCGTGCTGCTATAATTTCGATTTATCTATGTTGAAATAATTTTATAAGCTTCCACAATAATTTTTATAATTAACAATATCACCCTATTCACCCCCCCTCTAGCGTGAAATTGATCCTACACCAACCTCCCTCCAAGAGGCGCCTTGACTTGACCAGAAGTGTGGCCAAGGGATTGTCAATGCTTTAACCTAGTCATTACATGGAGAGGATAAAGGCGTACACTCCTTCCTCTAGGAGGTGCCCTTCCCTGGCCATAGCATGACACAGACAGGAGCATGTTGATGCTTTAACCTGGCCATAGTGTGGCACGGATGAAGGCTTACACTCCTCCCTCCAGAAGGTGCCTTGACCTGACCAGAGGCGCGGCCAAGGGCTTGTCGATGCTTTAACCTGGCCATAGCGTGACGCGGATAAAGGATTACACTCCTCCCTCTATGAGGTGCTCTGCCTTAGCTAACTCAACGCAGACAGAGGCTTTGACCATTTAAGGTAATGTCGAAATGAAAGGAGCATTTCACTCCTAAACATGTAGATTCACTTTAGTAAAGTCTTTATTGACCTCATTAAGTGTTTCTTTACAAACTCATTGATTTTGCCTTGACGGAAAAAGTTGATTATCATCCCTTCCAAGGCTCTGCGGTATTTAGTTTCATGTCCATTCATCATATGGAAATGGCAGTTGGATCCCCAAGATTCCTTTCATATTTTGGTTTCTTTTTCTGCGATGACCAATAATTAAGCTCTCTATATGGATGTCATTAGGTTGCATTCTTTAGGAAGTCTTGACTTGAAACTTGTTTCTTTAGAATGGCTTTTTGATTTCTTGTTACATAGCCTTGTAGTTTCACCTTCATCAATTGCTTTTCTTTTCGACACCCTTGGGAGTTCGTGTGCTGAAAGTGTTTCAGTTGTAGCTTGTTTCCATTTGCGAGCAAAAGAGTTGTAATCTGCCATTATTCGTTTCCCGAAGATTGTGCCTTTGGAATAGTGTTGAATCTTTTTCCTCATTTGGTCAAATAAGTTGTCACTTTCATTTGTCTTTCCTAAGGCAAAGATAGGGGTGGGGTCAATATGGAAAGGATTTAAGCTCCATTTTTTTGGATAATACGATTCTTCCCTTTTCTTCTTTGTAATCCATAAAGCTTTCAACCTAAGCATTTTCTCTTCATATAGTTTAGAATCCTGAGTTATTCTTAGGGAAAATCCTATTAAGAGTGGTTCTAAGGATCCTTGCTCCAATCCTTTGATTCTTCTAGCCATGATAAAGTAAGTTCTTGAGTATTTAAGCTTGAAATAGAATTGGGTTAGAGATAGGTGGTGTTGGATGTTTAACAGAGTCGGAGGTTCGGGCCCTCGTTCGAGCGCCAAAATGTTAACGAGAAAACTTGTTAACACCCCAAAGTAGGTTAAAGGGAAAGGGTAGCCCTTTTTAGGTTTCTCTTTGTCAAGTGAAAGATGATTGGATGAGTATATTCCTTTTGATCTACCCTTTCGAATTGAATTCTGTTATGAAAACTTTTCCTTATTTTCCTTTTGACCTAGTCGATGCACTCAAACTTCCTTCTTTCTAGCCTTTCGAGCTTACTAGAGTAGTTTGATTATCCCTTCGAAACCTTCCTTTCAAAACAGATGTGGAACATTAGTAGAAGCCTCTAAAGTCACAAGGGTGCGATTTCGATTTGAATAGTTTCGACCTTGTCGAAAGCTAGAATCTTAAGTGGCTCAGGTTAAGGTTTGGGATTTGAGGTGAAATAGCTTGGAGTTGTGGTTTTGATTCATTAGAAGGAAGAAGCTTGGTGACTGATAACCTGGAATTAAGGACTGGGATTATTTGAAAGTTTTGGGGTTTCGACCAAGTCGGAAGATGCCTTTCGATGGGGTCTAAACCTGGAAAACAAAAGGAAAACTAATTAAAGCCTTCACGAAAGCTATGTAAACAAAAATATTGAGGTCTTCCCTTTAGTAAACCAGCAAATTTTTTATTGATCATTTTTTCCCAATTAGATCTACAAATTAGGGTTTACAACCTTGTAGAATTAATTAAATACAAGTATGGAATGAGTGAATTTAGATCTCCTAAAACAGACCCTCGGATCTTATTTATAAATGCAGGTTGGCACCTTCAGACCCAGTGCTTTCGACTTGGTCGAGAAGTGGCTTCATACACCTTCCGACTCCTTTGACACTTGCGCACCCCTCTGCAATGCTTTGCATGGATTTGAACGCCTCTATCTTCATCGAATGGGGTGGTTGTGCCTTCTCCTCTTTATGTTGCTTTGTTGTTACAAGGAATGAAGGTGGAAGCTTTCGACTCTATCGATAGGCAGTTTCTAGGTGTTCCGAAGATATTGAAATGCTGATGGTTCCAATGTCGCTAATAGCTCCCAAACTTATGCTTGTGTACTGATGTGGAACCTTCTTGGATATTAAGGGCTTCGACCGGTTTGAAAGGTTTGCTTTCGCTTTCGAAAGGGATGTTCCATCCAAATGTATTTTTGAATGGTTTGAGTGAAGGGGAAACCTTTGGTTTCGAAAGGTTTGGTGCACATATAAGGGTTTCGTTCCTTGTCTTCGAAAGGTGTTGTTTTAACTCAATCGAAAGGTCTCCATGCATACGGAAGCATCTGCTTCGAAAGGGAATCTCTTGAAGCAGAAGGGTGCTTTCGACCCTTTCGACCCCTTCGGAAGGTTGTGATGCTTCTAAGCTTTGGCTGTGCATCCCTTTGACTCCTTCGAAAGGTCTTGTTGGAGCTTCTTTTTATTGTTCTTCTTTGTGTTCTATTCAAACGGGTTTGGACAAGGTCGAAAGGATATTTAGTGGTAACACACTCTAATCTTTACATTATTCTATTTACTTTACCTAATTAAATCTCCTGAATAATGTTATTTAAAATTAAGGGTGTTATAACATTTATATCAGTTATTTATATACTTATCGTTAAAAATATGTGTCATTACAGTGCCATCATGGGAATTTCTATAGAGCCTTCACATTGATAAAACAACAATTAAAGTTGTTGTGAAGCAATGTAATAAGAGCCATTGTCAAAAGTTTCTTGAAGCTATCATGTGTTAATCTCCTCATGACGCCAATTTTTCCCACATAAATCACAATCCACCGTTCGTTCTATGGAGCACGTGGCACTAATCCAATAGTTGGAATCCTCTATATATAGTGGTACACCCTAAAAAAGGGACGATTTTCTTATTGGATCTTCTTCTTCATTTTTAATTTTTTTCTATCATGTAAAAAAGTCTGAGTAAAAAGAATTAATGACTGCAAACAACATCCTTGGTTCATAACTTTGTATGAAAGGACCTGGACAATAAAGATATTGCATAATGACATATCAAGAGTGCAAAGCAAACATTCGTTAACTTGTGGTCAACATCCATCAACAAGTTGTGTAACACTACTCAAGTATTTCAATTAATCTTAATCTAATTTTATCACTAACAATATGATATATTGTATAAAATTTTCATATAAGGTAAATATTTATTTGTTATCTTTAATTTGCTTCTGATTCTGTTGGTTCGTGTTTATTCTCATATTTTTCTCTAAAACTATATTATTCAGTCTTTGGCAAGTCATGTATATTGATTTGTTTCGGGACAAGTTACATTCTATTTTGGATGTACTAAGGTGTTGAAACATATCTGTGTTGGCCCAAGGGAATGTATGCGTGAGATCGTTCTTCTAATATCCTTTACTTTATGCTATCAGATAGTTGTTTCTCTTTGGAAGCAAAGGCACTATGATGGGGGTGTTATAGTGTGGTATCAGAGCCTAGGTTGGAATAATTGAGAGATATAGAAATATTTTGGTCTTAACGGAGTGAGAATCGGGACATTTTACCAATTTTTATATGACTCTCACATGTGATGTGCGAGTCGTTGGATGATCGATGGGGTCGATCATCGCGGTAAGATGCATGCATGTATGTATGCATGAATGTATGTGTATTTGTTTATCAAGTAAAGATTATTTATTATTTAAAGAAATGTAGTATTCACATGTAGACTTGTCAATGGGTCGGGTATCTTAAAACCTAGACTCGAGCCCGACTATAATAATCGAAACTAATACCATAGCCCAGCCCGTCAGGCTTTTCAAGCCCACTAGGTAATGCTCGTATACCGAACTCATAATATTTATGTTAAAATCATACTTTAGACTTGCAATTTTTGTCAAATTCAAACACAAACAATGTTAACATACAAATTAGTTGGTTATGTAGCCAAGTTCACAACTAAAGTAAACAAAAAAAAATCTACATGCAAATAAACAAAATGGTAAACAAATAACATAAACACTCATCTATTGATACTACGAAAAACTAATAACTGGATCAAGCCCAAATTGAGTCGATTTTTGAAAAACCGTACCCAACCTTAATGTAACCGGGTTAGGCCCAAATCAGATCGGGTTTTGATAAAACAATACCCGACCCTAATAGTAACCAGGTCAGGCCTGGGTAGGGCCTGAATAGTTCTGGGCAGAGCCCGTACTCGTATTAACAGGATGGGTTAGGGCCGGGCTCGGGTCGAAACCCGTACCACTGACAGGCATATTCACATGTATGATGTGAGAATTTATGCGTGTTTATAATATGATAAAATGAATTTTATTTTAGACGTAATGGATGCTTGCTTAGTGTTATGCTTGGTTTTTTCGGATGTTTGAGGGATAAATTTGTAAATAATTTTATACGTATATTTAAAAAATGGAGGTTATGATTTTAGTAAAGGCAAGCTTATGTTTTCAAAATAGTGAAGATGCTTATATATAAATATTTTGGAATGAAATGTATTTTGGAGATAAATTTTATACGGAGTGATACTTATTTTGTATATGTGTGTGTGTATAACTCGGATCAATAGCCCTTTTTATTTAGAACTATTTATAGCTCCTTGATATCAGCCGCAAGTATATATTTAAATATTTTCTCCATTTGATAAGAGATATGTTTCCTAGGGAATTGACCGGGCAACTTAGTACTCGGCCTACCAATGTAGTTCAGCCTGGAGGTGGATCGGCAACATAACGGTTCGACATCATGTTACGCTCGGCATCTAAAGAAGATTCGGCCTAAGACATTGCTCGGACAAAGATGGCGCTCGGCCAAAGGCTTCGTTTGGCCAAAAGCATCGTTCGGCCAAAAGCATCGTTCGGCCAAATGCCTCGTTTGGCCAAAAGCTTCGTCCAGCCAAAAGCATCGTTCGGCCAAAGACCTCATTCGGCCAAAAGCTTCGTTCGGCCAGAAGCCTCGTTCGATCAAGATGGTGTTCAAACATCAAGCTCCTCGTTCGGCACCCAGACCGTTCGGCACCAAACCGTTCGGCATCAAGGAGTGTCCTGTATCCATAATGGCTCGGCATTGTCATTCGGCCTCCCGAGACGTTCGGCAATCAAGAATGGTTCGGCAATCAAGGATGGTTCGGCATTCTCCCCAGCACGCCCGGTCCGAACACTACTCGGCCTACTCTTCCCCACAACAGACGTGTCGTTTGGCATAAAGAAAATGGATCGGTACTCGACCGTTCGGTATGCTCGGTTCGGCGTACAAGACTTGTCCTATTTGGACCGAGTTATTCAGCTACTAGGCCCACCAGAGAAGTCCAACCCACCTTTGTCTATAAATAAAGGGGCAGGGGCACAGAGAAAAGGAGGAGATTTTAGAGAACAGTGAGTAGACTCTGCCATTTTCAAAACTCATTCCAGACTCATTTCTTTTACTTTGCAATTGTATTCTAGTAACAAAAAACGAATTGTATCTGTAACCACCCATCAAGGAAATCAATGGAAATCAACTTCAAAGTGGATGTAGGCAGTTACGCCGAACCACTATAAACTTGGTGTTCTTGTTCTCTGCATTTAAAATTACGCTCCATTCTCCGTTTTAATTTACTTTCTTCATTAATCTCTCTACAAAATTTTTCTAAGGGTGTTGGTGACCAATTTTGGTGCTAACAGGATAGAAAAAGCAAATATTTAAATAGAAACCTATGGCTGATATCAAAGGGTCACGAAATGGTGCTAAATAAAAGGGGAAATTGGTCCTAGCTGTATATAATTATATATACATGAGAATTTGAAGATGTTTTCAAGCATAAATAGAAGAGACATGTTTAAAGGAAAAGTAATATTAAGTTTATTTTTAACTAAGATATGATTTCAGAATTGTTGTGTTGAACTATCTGTTGAGAGTTTTAAGAATTGTACTTGATACGAGTAGCTAACATATGGATAAGGATTCCTAAACATTAGAATAAGGTACTTTAACATAACAATATTATGAAATAATGAAAATAATACTTTTCTATGAGGAAGGATATAATATTTTGAGAAAAGAAGTTTTTTTCTATTTTTTGAACTAAATATTATACTGGAAAATGATTCCTAATGGAGGCCTTATAATACTAATATCTATTTTGAGCAAGGGTTTCGAAATGAAGACATAATAGCTATATATATTCGATTTTTAGTGTTTACGAGACTTTGAGTATGTGTTAGGTGCTTTATTAGTTAAATTAAAAACTATGAGTAAATTATTTTTATTTATTAAGTTTAAAATATTTTCATTTAACGGTTGCAGCCATTAGGATTTTCAAAAAGATTAAGATAGCTGGCGAGGCAATGTTGATATATTTTCTTATGGAATTCAAAAATACAGCCTATTGACGAAACTAATAACCAAGATCTACAACGAGGGAACATTACCATATTAAATATATGTTAACTATTTGATTTTTATATGAATAATGATGTTTGTAGATGTTAGTGCTTGGTTTAATTGTTGTATATGGTATGTTGCATATTATATAACTATGTAGTGTTATTAATTGATGGCTTGTGTGTATTTATAAAAATATATTGGTATATGGATATATGTATGAGTTTTAAATTTAAAAAGTGGTTTAAAGTAATGCATATATAATTTAAATATTTTGTGTAAAATATTCCCACTCTTTTTTTTGAGGTAATTAATAAATAATAAAATAAGATGCAGTCTAGTTTATGTATTTTGAAAAAATAAAGTGTTCTTTTAAAAAGTTATATTTATATAAATAGTTAGTGTTTAAAAGATATACTTTCTAATGAAAACAGGGAAATATACATTTGAATATATATACAATGGTGATTTAAAAGGTTTTGAAGTTTGAAGAGCTAATTATTTTTGAAAGTGGATATATGATTTAACGAAGTTGTGTTTTCTATAGTATAGTGACAATAAAGTTTTAAATTTTTTTTGAACTAAAAATGTAATAATGAGATGAGTATGTTTTGAATATAAATTATTCGAAAAAACTAAGAAGTTTAATTTTGACTATTAAGAAGTCCAAGGAAAATTTTATGTATAAGAATAGTAATGTTTTTGTTAATGAAACTGAAGTATACACTTTCTAGCTTTATGGTGGCTTTAGGATTTCTAAAAAGAGAAATTGGAGATGAACTATTTTAAAATATTATTCATGAATTAAAATTTGGTTATTTTATGTGTAAGTTATATGTAATACAAACACACACACACACACACACGCATATATATAAGTATGTATGTAAGGAAAATATTCCATTTAAGTTGGATTAGAAAATTTACGTTATGGAAGAAATGATTTGTTCTGTAATTGAAAATAAATATTCAAAAAAGGAGTGTTGCATTTAATTTATACCTCAATAAGGTTTTTCGAAACTGTGTTTATGCATAAACTTTATACGAGATCAAGGGTATGCTTTTAAAACTAAAACAAGTTATGCAAAAAATTATTGAAGTAAAATGTTATTTGAAAGAGCGGTTCAAGTTCATGGAATATTTTCACGTTATAAAATAGAAACAATAAAATCTATTTTGGTTTTAAAGGCATAACCTTTTGTGACGAAATTAGATTTTGAGGATACCTAGTTTGTGAAAATTGGATTTAAAGATAAACAACTTTAATGTAGGAAGATTCTAACAAATTTTGTTGTTTTAAAAGAGAAAACTTGATTTGAAGTTAGATGGAAGTTTGGATAGAATTTAAATTTATTTTAATATTTTATAGTGTTGTAGTAAACAACCATAACTTTTGATATTTTAAATGGATTTCACCGATTCTTCATTCGTTTGAACGATATTTTCATAAAGGACAAGTATTGTATGTCACTTTACAAGATTTTGAAGTTTTCTGGTGTTAAAATCTATTTTTAACCAAGGCTAAAATTTTATCCTGCATTTTAAAAATCTGAATTGAAACATTAAGTTGTTTTAGTTATAACTTTTGAACCTATGATCCGTTTTTGATGATTTTGTACTTGTTGGAAAGCTGAATTTGTAAGGAAAAGTCTTTTGTTAACTTTTGTAAAGTTTTGAAGTCTACAATGAGAAAAATCATTGTTAAAAAAGAGGGTTTGTTTTAAATAAATAGATTTCGGAGTTTGCTTTATTAAAGATAAATGAATCATTCTCAATGAAGTACACCATATTTAAAATTTCAAGAATTGATTTGTAAAGCCTTATCATAATTTATGAAATTATTTTTGGAAGTACAAAAATGTAGTGTATATTATCACCTTAAATCACCTCAGCACAATTGATTAGGCATGAATAATAAAGAATTGATTTAGAATATGAAGGGATTTCTTTTTAACTATACACACACACACATACATACATACATACATACATACATACATACATACATATTTGCTTGTATGTCTATGTATATGTAATTAAATGATCTATTTGAGTATGGGCTCTTAAGGGCTGTTTGAAGTTATTGCTAATTGCGCTTTTGCTTATGCTCATCTAAAAGAATGTAAATTACTTAAAAAACGCTAAGATGAGTTATGTTTTAATATAAAAATTTATTATTGTGTATTAAATGGCAATGAGGCTATATATATATCCGTGTGTTGTTTCTAATAATGTTTTGAGTGATATATGTATTTTTATACTATATGATTGAGCACAAGGCCCTCTATACATTGGAAACAGTATCGAAAATTTTCTAAAATTGTATTACTTAGAATTTTTTCGGGAAGTGTATACATATTTAAAATTAAAGAAAAGTTTCTTAATATGTTTCCTAAAATATGTATATGTGTGTTTGTATATATATCATTCTCTTTGTTTATGAAAGTGGTATGATGCGTTTTATATGATAATGGAGCATAGGACATCTTTCTCTTGTGTGTGGTTGTATTTATGAGGCGATGAACTTAAATAAGAAGCGTTGATTATGTATGAGGATAATATATATGAATTTGTGAGTCATATTATATATGACAGATGGATGGTCTGCTTTATGAGTATCTGCAATAAAAATGGACAAACATATCCAATGGATTTATAGTAACAGATAAGTAAGAAAACAATAAAGTAAAATACCGGCAGATTTATAGTGATTCGGCCTGAATGCTCTTACATCCACTATTCATTTCCATTTCCTTCCTTATAGATCAATTTAACAATGATTTGAATGAAAAATACAATGATTTAGAATAAAATATAGCTCTCAATAGTATGTTCAGTATATCTTGCTCTGCATGTCTTATTTAATAGTAGCTGGCAGTTCCTAAAAAGTCCTTCCCATTGCCGCTGGGAACTTAGGTATTTATAGGAGTGAAGGTATAAGGAGGTCGAGCCGATAAAATAGGCTATTTCCCCGTATGACATGCTCAATTCGGTTATTTCCATATATAGGAAAAACGATCCAAAACTTCCATATGTTCAAGATTGCCTTTACTTATATGCTCTATTCGATCTAGTGATGGCTAAGTGGTTTGGTGGGTGGTTAGTGTGTTGATTCTTCAAATGCCGAACATACAGTCGAAGTGGTCCTATGAATGCTGATCACTAGTCTCTGTCCGGTAACTTCACTTTTGAACAAGAAATATTGTCCGATAGTCCCATTATCGAATAGACATTCCTATTAGGTATTTAGACCACCAGATAGGAATTCTTGTTCAGTAGTTTGACTTTCGAGCAGGTAGTTTGACTTTCGAGCAGGTGCACTAGGAGCGATTTTCCCCTGCCTTCCTTCACCTCTCCATATGCATTGCCTTTGGTGATTAACTCTTCTCATTTGAGATACTTAGACGCTCTTTATGACTTAAACCCTTTAGTTTCTTTAAAACATGGTTATGAACTTCTTTATAACAATCATTTTATGGGTAGAAATGCCCATGACACTTGCCTTCCAAAGTACGCTTCATAGAATATGGAGTGTGCTTTGTTCATCATTCTTTCTAGAGTTTGTCTTTATATTGTATGCTATCTTCTATGGTCTCCCTCACTTCACTATCCCAAAGTAGACATCTTTGTCTAGCAATAACCATCAAACATGCATGCTTTAGTCCTGCACTAATCTTGGTTCGACATTTGTCTTTTTTTGGCATATTCCATTTTGGAGATGCAATAGCGAACTTAACTTGTGTTCGACATTTTCTATTCAAAACCGAACAACATAGAGTGTTATATATAAACTGATGCACGCCTTTAATCAAACACATTATTTCATTTTTCTATAGCCCCCTAACTTCCATGCCTATTCGTCTTCTGACTACGCCGTTTCCCAAATTCGCCTCCAATACACCTTAATTCTTGATTTTTCTTCATTTTCTCTACGATTCTACTAAGGTATAATCTCTTTCCTATTGGATTAATAGTTAATTTTTCAATTCTCGGCTGTTGACTTAGATTCTCTACTATTTTGGTTCGGGAGTATAGTTTTGGGGGTCTTGGCCATTATGAACTCTTAGGATTGTATAGTGTTGAGTTTGGGATGCCTTGATCTTGGGTATAATATTTTAGCTTAAAATTTCCCATGCCCTTAAAATTCTAGGTGTTGTTCGGCTAAATCTTTAGTTGTTGAATAGGAATGATTATAAGAGTATAGGGCTATTTTAGGTTGTGCTATTACCCATCACATGTTATTTTGAAATTTGTTTGAGACAAGGATTTGGTCTGGCTTCATGATGGTTGGTCTGGTAGTAGGGTTTATAGGTTAACATCATTGAAACAATGGACAATATATCCACTAGTCGTATAGCTTCACCCTTGTCATTTAGTGGCCATAAAGGGGTTAGGCTACTTGGTTTAGCAATAAAGATTATCAGATAGGACATTTAGGTAGATTTGCAGGGTTGTAGGCTACTTATAAGCTAACCACCGGACCAACACATATAAGGTTTCTAGATGAATTCTCTTTGACTATAAACTCACTCTATTGTGTATGCTACTATGCACATATGCATGCACACACACACGCACACACACGCACATGTATATTCAGTGGCATTACATGAGATAAGTTCATATATAATAGACAGGCTTGTCGGGTCACCGCCATACTCACTCATCAAATATTACTGGGGCTCAAGCTCCTTCTTCTTCTATTCCTATCAAGTCTACACCCCCAGGACATGTGATTAATCAGCCTAACTCTGCTTGTTCCTTAGTTCATGACTACGGGCCTTCACAATTACTGGTGGACCCCATCGAGTTAATAACTTCCACTTTAACTTCTATAAGCTAGACATTATAGCTTCTACTCATGGATTACCCAAGGGGATGTGCTCCTAGCGACCCTTGATCAACGGGCTCACACTCTTCTAGAAGGATATATGGCGGGAACCCTACCTTGCCTTCATCAATGGATTATAGGGTTCTCGGTATATCTAAAGATAGCCTCGTTTCAGCAACACCCAAATGGCTAGCTATTCTTGCTAATATCTGTGTCATCTTTATCTGGGAGTTCCAAGTTCCCCCTTCCACGTAGGAAAATAAAGTTCTTATACGCTATCAGGAGCAAGGAAGAAGGCTCTCCTTTTCTTTATCTTGAGGTGGGTAGTAGGTTAAAACCCATGGATAATCTGTATTCAAAGTATAATATGTTCAAGAAGGGGTACTTCTTTATTCAGGATACTTCTCCATGCTTCCATCAATGACATTCAGGATGTAAGCTGCCTTATCCATTCGTTCATGTTCATTTTACCTAGAACTCTTTGCTTCGACCAAGGACCCCTTCTTTGGTCATTTCCTTTAGTTTGGTGAAGGCTACTATGAGTGATGACTTGGAAGAGATGCTGGAGAATTTGAAGTGAATTATAGTGGAATAAGGGTGGTTCCCTATTTCATGAAGGATGAAAATCTCAGAAAACTTAGGCTAGTGGCCTATAGGTGCTCTGTTGGAAAAGCTAGAGTTCTCTCGATACGGAAACCTGCAAAAAAGGGAAAGAAGAAACTTCTAAATTAGGTAAGACAAGTTAATGACATAATTCTCAACACTCAATTCCCAATGATAATTTAGCATCGAGCCCACCTGATACCGGCCTTATAGTGCATACAGATGACATAGGGTCAGAGTTAGATTCTTTTTAGATTCAGCCCCACGTTAGTGGTTGGTTAAAGTCTCTAAGGAAGCGAGAAGATGATGGTGTTGGTAATAATACTTCTGATAGGGAAAGCCTACATTCTCAATGCAGCGACACCACTACCTCTGACTAAAGTGAAGCTCATTCTGCCACACAGATTGGCCTCGATTCCTTATACATTCTTGATGTTGAGGAGGCCTTGCAAAAAATATTTGGATCAGAGGATCAAGAAGAGTTTGTCCCAACGGACATTACCATTTCTAACTATTTACAAGAGCTTGAACTAGGGATTTCTTATGGAGACTCTGCCTCAATAGCGGGGATTCAATGACAGCTGGAAACACATGACCACCCTAAGGGTTCGTTTAAATGCTGCGCACTCTTCACACAAACTAATTTTTCCAATGTTGATTGATGGTTTCATGGCTGTATTGTGGTTTTAGCTATTCATCCTTGTATTCTTTGTAGGGAGCATGAGTTTTAGGTGAAGTAATCTTCAATCGAAAATTTAAGCAACTAAAATAGGAAGTCCCTCTGACAAATGTCAAACGGACGCCTCGTCATTCAAACTAAGCAAAAATGCCGGGCATCCAGTAACAAAACTTAAGATGGGGAAAACGATACCTTACCACCCTGTTAAGGACAAGGATAGTCAGGATTAACATGGTGAGTCCCGAAGGAGGTCTTGCTATATTATCAAGTCAGGGTCTAAACACCTTCGCGTCCATCCAAATCTCCGAAGGCATCACCTTTTACCCTTTTAGAGTCAGAAACATCCAAACAACAAGAGAATGGACAGAAGAGGGGGTATTCTAACTATCCAGTGGATTTATACTTTTGAAGCTACCTTCGAAGATAAGGAGAAGAGAAGGATAACAAAGCGACCGCTATCATTACTGATCCCAATGACCCCAACTATGATGAATTCCCGCAACGATGCCATCCTAGGGATCTTATGGCCTGATTGCTTGAAGATGCTCCCCTCACCGCCTTTCATAATGTTCTTGATCTTATAGGGGACAGAGTTAGAGGCATAAAGGCGTTGTCCAAGTTTCACGCCAAAGTGATAAAGGTTGGCGAGGAGGCTGTGATGAAAAATTTGAAAAGAATATGAGGATCTTTGAGCTCTGGAAGCATCTACATGAGAAGGATAAGGTGCATCGGAGTTTGAGGACATATTGGAGAGGTTTTAAGCAGAAGAGATTAAAAATCTTCAAACTACTCATCTTTCAGAAGTAAAGAAACTTAAGAAGAGCATTAAATCGATGTCAAGGCGATAAGAGATAAGTATAACTTGGATTCCAAGAAACAATTCAAGGATTTCAAAAGTGTTAAGGCCAAGTATATAAAGAGCTGGATGAAATACAAGCTATAATTGATAGAATTAAGACTAGGTATCTAGAGTTGCAAAAAATGGTCGAGGAATGGAAAAGTCAAAAAGCCTCCCTAGGGGTAAGACTTGAAACTACGACCATTGAGAAGGAGGCCGAGGCAAGAGTTGCTGATAGATTCTAAGCCGAGAATAACCAGATGAATATCCTACTAAACCAGGTCAAGGATCTCCTAGACAAGATCTACTTTTAGATTTATAGAGGAAATCTAAAATGGATGAATTACTAACAGGAGGCCATGGCTTCCATGCATTGAAGGTTGGTTAACAAAGCCAAGGTGGTTAGTGAGCAAGAAGGGTCATCCTTTAGTCTCGTCGTTGTTGAGGCCCACTTATCTGTTAAGAAAAAGAAACCATACATCTGGGCTATATAAAGTTGGATGCTAATGAGAGTGCTCAGAACGAGTAAGAGGATAAGGAGGCGAAGAAGAATCGTCGTTCCGCTTCAGAGGCTATTACTTAAGGTCGGGCTTCGAAATTGGTTATCTATGCTCCTGTGTAGGACATTCCACTAACCATTTATCATGTCATTATAGATATGACCATTCAGTGCCAGCCCAGGGTGATGCTCCATCTTCTCCCAAAGGAGGTAGGATTCGTCTAGATAGCCCCACGGGCCACTATTCAGTACATTCGGGCCCACTTAGGCAAGTTTGTATCTGATCGCCCAACATTTTTATGTAGGTGATACGATCGTTACAGACACTACTGGAGCTATGGTGCCCTCAAAAGCTGCATTACTAAGTCCTATGCCTAGATCTGCCAAACTTCTAGCGGAAGAAAACTACGATAAAATGATCGTCGCCCTTAAGAATGACGCTAAGATTGAGATTAATAGCTATAACGAGGGAACGAGGAATTAGACAACGATGAAGTACCAAGGCAAGCATGCTGGCCCTTTTTCCTATTAAGATGGCCAAGGTCAAGCTGGTTGTAGCAGAATAGCTCAAGGAAATGAAGAAGAATTATATAGAGCTTGATGCAGCCACTTTATCTAAGGCTAAGGAGGAAAAGAAATAGAAGAAGCCTATAGGACCCAAGAAAACCAAGAAGGTCTGCTCATCCAAATCCAAATGATGGTTGCATTTCCTCTGCCAGAAATTATTCTCCTATTATTTTTGTATATCGAACATTTTGATTACATGCATCCAATTTTGATGACTTTTGCAAGGGTGTGTGCATATTATTTTTGATTGGTCATGACTTTATATTGCGGACATTTAGTTGTTTGATGATGTATGGATGTTACAATCCTTCATAGCCATTTTCTTGTTGTTTTGTATTATTCCTATTATTTTTTCATATGTAAGTATTTTGCATTTGTTTTGCACATTGTTCTCCGAGCAATGATGAGCCCGCGGTCACCACTTGAGATTTCAAGGCTGATTGCTAGCGTTAAACCACCTTGTCGGTAGTCATGTCCTAACCATAGGTAAGTTTGGTTCTTCACTATCGGCTAGTGCTTTTGTTTGATCATAAATGACGAGCTACCTTGACAGTATCTTGATCATGGGTAACTTCGATTTACCATTGCTGGCCAAAGTTGTGCCAATCGTCAATGGTGAACTATCCAGTGTATGGACATATCCTTACCATATGTAATTTCGGTTTACAATTGCCAACGGTTTTAGGGCTAATCGACAATAGTGAACTACTCAGTAGATGATTATGTCCTGACCATGGGTAATTCCGGTTCACCATTACGCACTGAAACTTTAGTGTCGATCATTAATGGCAAACTACCGAATCGATGGTCATGTCCTAACCATGGGTAATTCCGATTCACCATTGCTGGCTAGGGTTTTTGTTGAAGGCAATCCCAGTGCCATTATGATGTACCCTCCTTTCAAGTAATAGAAAATCCGACTTAAAAGGATTTTACAATTCTTAGTTGTTATGTATGTGAACTTGGCAAGTTTGATCGCTTGTCCCCAACCCTATCATTCGTCGATTGGCATTGTGTTATTAAAAGCAAACAACTATGTCCTACTCATCGAATTAGGTGTTCGCAATAACCTATGTGTAGTAAAAGGCACCTGATACCATAAGATTTCAAGGAATGCACATTTTATTAATAATCACTTGATAATTGTCTTACTTACAAAATAGCAGTAGTTAAATAAAAAAATAAAGACAATAAGAATTATGTGAAATAACGACAAATATTTTGTGCATTCTAAGCTATTTTAACATAGCCCCATCTACTATGCTGAGGATGTAAGCTTCAATGTTTAGATCTTTATGAATAATGTACAGTCCTTCCACGATTGAGTCAAGCGCTCCTGGTCTAGGTTATATCCATTTCAGTACAAAGTCCCCTTACTTCAGTGGGTAGTGTTTGACCTTGGAGTTATACAGCATGGTTATCCTTTGCTTGTGTGCCGCAACCTTTAAGGTATCTTTGTCACAATTCTCAGTGATCAAATCTTGGATTTATTCCGCGGCTCCTTGTTTTCATCCAAGTCATAATGAATTCTCTTATGGGATGATACTATGGTCTCCACAGGTATCATGGACTCTGACCCATAGGCCAAGGAAAATGGGGTATGTCCCATTATCGTCTTGAAGGAAGTGTGATAGGCCCATAGTGCCTAATGGAGTTTGTCCACCCATGGTTGTTTACCTTTTCCAATAGCTGCTCTATAAGAGTCTTAAGAACCTTGTTGACTACTTCCCATGTCTACTAGATTACGAATATGCCACTTTAGAAAAAGTCTTTTTGTCCCACACTATTGGCAAAAGTCAATAAACTCCTTATTGTCAAACTGTAGTCCATTGTCAAAAATGATCTAAAATGGGACTCCATACCTGCATATTACATTCTTGACCCACCTAGTAAGGGGTTTTTCTTCGACCCACTTAGTAAAGTAGTCAATCACCGCTATGGCATACTTAGCTCGGCCTATGGTTATGAGAAGTTCATCGATCTAATCTACCTTCCAAACCACAAAAAGTCAAGGGCTAACCATGTGTGTCAGCTTGGTCAGGGTAATCCATGGGATTTTCATGACCTACGGCACTTGTCACGCCTCTTTACATATTCCATCATGTCATGATTTAATGTTGCCAAAAGTATCGATATCGCAACACCTTATTTTCCAGAGTTTGCCCCCTATTGTGGTCTTCGAAACTACCTATATGTATATTATCCAACACCTCTTAGGCTCCTCTACGTACCTTAGTAGTGGATTAGAGAATCCTCTTTAGTACAACATACCATCCTGAATAACAAACCAAAGTGCCTTTCGTAGGACCTTCTTAGCTTCGTTCATGTTGCTCTACAAATCCCTCTCGCTTAAATACTTTATGGTCAGTGTCATTCGAGTTTCCTTCCCATTAATATTGCAACTACATTCACATGTTCAAAAGTAAGGCTCGATAGGTTAATCACCGATGTTGAGCCTAGTAGAGGTCTGTATCTTGAACTCATGAATTTTGCCAACTCATCTACATCTTGATTCTCTTCCCTTGGGATGTGTCTGATTACATAGTACTCCACATTATTAAGCTAGACCTTCACCATCTTTAGATAGGACACCAAGCATTTTCCTTTAGAATGGAATTCTTCGTGCACTGGTTTACAGTTAGTTGAGAGTCATCCTACATGCACTGTTACCTTATTCACAATTCTCTAGCTATCTCTAATCCTACCATTAGCGCCTCATATTTGACCTAATTGTTTGTTGCCTTAAACCCCAACCGTAGTGTGTAGTTTACCTTCTACCCTTTGGGTCTTATCATCTCCACTCCACTACCAGAGTCATGGTCGTTTAACGCTCTATCCACGTACATTCATCATTTAAGAGCCTTCTCCACAGAGGTTCGACTTCTCTAGATTAGGATATCTGGATTGTAGTCTAGTAAGAGCTTTCTCATATAATACATTGGTCATTTTCCTAGCCTTCCTCTTTAACCAGTGTTATGATTAAAGCTTAGGTAGACACTACTAAGTATAGGTATAGATCATCCTCTTCCACCGGCATGGAAAGAATTGGCAGCTTCTGTAGGTTGCCTAATAGGTTAAGATATGTGGCCTTCGCATCTCCTTTCTCATTTTAGGGATCTTGATGTCCTTTAAAGCTACTTGTTCTAGATTAGCTTCAGTTCGCCCCGCCATACATGATAGAGCCCAGGAATTTCCTAGAGGAAACTCTAAAAGAACATTTTAGTAGGTTCAACTTCATTCCATAGTCTCGCAAGACTTGGAACATCTCATCTAGGTGAGTAATGTGGTCCTAAGTCTTATCGGATTTAACGAACATGTTGCTGACTTATAGTTCTTCCAATCTGATTGGAAAATATCTTATTGACCAAGCAGTTGTATGGTTCTACTGCATTTTTAAGTCCAAATGACATGACTTTATAATCATAAAGTTCCAAGTAAGTAATAAAACTAGTATGCTCCTGATCCAAGATATACCCAGCGATTGAATTATACCCAGAGTATGCATCCATAAAGGATAAGATCTCATGTCCCGTAGTTCCATCCTCCAGCTTATCGATCCTTAGAAGTGGGAAATTATCTTTCTTGCATCGTTTTGATTGAAAAAGTCAATACACATTTGCCACGTCCTATTCGGATCCTTCACCAATACAGGATTAGCTATCCATTCTGGATAGCGGAATTCTCTAATGAACCCATATGCTAGTAGAGTTTCTACCTCATCATCAATGGCTATCGACTATTTAGGACTCATGCTCCTTTTCTTCTATTTCACCCGGAGTTTTCTTGGACAATGTTCAAGACATGACATGCAATAGCGAGGGAAATTCCATACATGTCCACATAAGACCTAGCAAATACATCCTAATTATCTTGTAAGAACCCTATCAATTGTATCTTTAGATCTCATTCCAATCGAGATGCGATCTTCATCAACTTCATCGGGTCATTTCTCTCCACTTCAACAAATTGTACTACCTCTTCTGGCTCCTCTGTGGCCCCCTCTCCTCCGTCTCTAGTTCAGGCTCGTTATAAGGATTACAAGTAAACCACAGTGGTGGCCCTCCTTTAATTGCGTTGCGCTCGATTTTTTAGTGCACAAGGGAACTTGTATGCTCTTCCCTTTCTCCAGACATTTATCCTTATAGAGCTCTTCTACATAACACTCCCTTGCAGCACCTTGATCTCCGTCTATTGCCCCCACTCCATGTGTGATCGGGAATTTCATAGTCAAACACCATTGGCAACTACATGAAAGTCTACTAAGGCGGGCCACCCTAAGAAGGCATCAATACACAGAATCTGTGCACCAAAACAAAAGCTTGCTTCCATACGGCTAATTGGGGATGGTTTCCTAGCTCTACAAACTAATTCGGCTTCCTTAAGGGCATTTTACCTTCTCTACTGAAGCCATGCAGCTGTTCATTGCATGGCGCAACATCCTTCATAAATAGTACCATCCTATCAAATGCATCCTTAAACAGGATGTTAACCAAACTTCCACTATCTATCAGGCCAAGAATTACTGATATCACCATAGGGTCCGTATATAGATATTGCTTCCGACGCACATTGCTATTACTAAAAATTTTCTCGTCTTGTCCCAAAACGGGGCTTTGGCCTTATGCTCCATGAGTATGGCACATACAAAATCTTCTCCGTTCTTTGGGAGTTAGCATTCAATCTTAGCCCAACTTTTGTCCGCTATGATTTCTGATGTATCACTCTCACTTCTTCTTTCTGATGCACTCCTCAATAATGTCCCATAATGACAACATTCATCAGTGTCATGTCCATGAGATTTATGGAATTGATAGTATTTTCCTGTATTTATGTCTTGCTTCAATGTCCTTTCTTGAATAAGGCCTATTGCATTTAACTTATGCTTGCATTGTAAGATAAATGTTTTCCATAGTATCATTCAGGTCCATGTAAGCACCAAAATTTAGTCCATGCCCAAACCTCCTCCATTCCACCTTTTTTTTTGCCCGAGCCACTTTGATTGTTATCCTTCTTCTTTTCAATGAAATTCCTTCCACCTCCCTTAACCATAACGTTTACACTGTTAAATCCTTCTGATGATTTAATTGCTAACATAGTTTGTCTTCCTACCGCAGTCTACTCCAGCCTCACATACATTTCCACTTCATAAAAGTAATGTTATAAGGTGGCCAGTTTCTCCATAGTTACCCTTTGGACCTTTTTCATTTTTGGGTGCACGTCGCCACACAACACCAATAAAGTCAGCCATTATTCAATGTTTTATCACTTATTGGCTATGGTGTTGAAATGAGTTAAGTCCTATTGCAGCGTCTCATCCTCCCTTTGCTTCATATCTAATGACGAATGTGGGTCCCTAGGTTGTACCATGTGCATCCAAAACCGGTTGATGAACTTTTCCTTTAACATCATCCATGAGTGAATTAAGCCAGGAGGTAGATGACGAAACCACGTCATTGCTACGTCTTCAAGGAATATGGAAAGCCATGCACAAGGCTTCCTCTGTTGCACCACTCATTAGCATATGTTGTATTTACCACGACAAATGCACTATGGGGAAGTCAAACCTTGATAAGGATCCATGATGGGCATTGTAACAACCCTGTTTTGATGATTACCTGTTATTTTGTGAATTAAGACACAATTGGAGATTTTAAATTGTTTATTTGGAATAAACTGTAACGATCATGATTTTTCGTTGCCGAAAAATCGAACCGTTAGGGTTTTAGAAGAAGAAAGAGGTAGAAGAAGAAAGAAAAGAAAGAGAGGAGAAAACAGAGAACAAGTAACAGAACGAGAAACAATATCAGAATCTCACAATCGCAGCGGAACAACATATAATAGATAAATGAATATTCATTAAAACAAAAGAACTATACATTTTATACATTACATCACATTAAATTACATCAATCAGAGTGTACAACAACAACAGCGGAAAGGAAATACTATATACAATAGATAATAGACTACGCTATCTGGCTCGCCTCCAGATCTGCACAGCAACTCCCGAATCCAGAATAACCTGATAACCTAACTCTAGACTGCCCGTGTGGAAAATAGTGGGCACCCAGAGTTTAGGAAAGGAACAATAAACTCCAGGTCAGTCATGTGACTGGTGTGAGAACTCAAAACAGTTTATCTTTAAACACGCAACAAGAAAGTTTAAATTTTGAAATCCGCAATGCTTTTTGGAAAATGAAACTACCATAAGGCCTCCCGGCACACACACAATGCAAACGCACACATGGGGGAGATTTCTCCTTATGATAGTCAAACATGCTTACTACGAGAAAAATTCTTTGATATTATTACTAGTGCATAGTGGAAAATATTTCGAAAGTATAATATAAATCCTAGCCAGCATAGGTACCATGATGCTATGCCTACTATAGCTGCCATGTTAAATGGCAGGTTCTACAACTAAAACCGTACAAGGCACGTATTGGATGAATGGATTTCCAACAAATGGTCAGGCTAAGGAACTTCCTACTGCCACATGGGATCGCCTCTGGCGGGACGTCCCGAGAAACTAACGTTACGGTTAGATCTCTGCCAACACAAGGCCGGGTTACCTCTGTAACTAGGTAACTACTACACGAATATGTCATCCCCCGGTCCTTTGGGACCTTTATCCGAGCGCTCGATACCAACAACACCACACAGAAATAGATATAGTGTTTCCACATGAGTAAATATCTGGGCTCCATACCATGATACCACCCTTTTCCAGAAGGAAATGACATACCCTAAAGGGCGCGACCCTCATAACCTTGCCGCATATTCCTGTTTCGACCATTTCCGGGGAGTGAGGTCCTGACAAAGTCTCGTCCACAAAGCTACGCTTTGTGCAACAAAGCCATGCTTTGGGTCCACAGATGACCAAAGCAATAATCACAAAGATAAATGATCAAACAAATGATCATATCACAAATGACCAACCAATGATCATCACACAGCAGCACTCAGCATGCCACATTACCAGATTGGGAAATATCGCTGATAACCTTCAACTACATAACCTCTGAGCTCGTACGTCTCAGAGAAGGGTGTTAAGCTAAGAGAATAAATTCTCCGCCACCAACAGAAATGTATTTGAAAGAAATCTGCTCTATATCTCAAAATGTAATGTCAGACATGTAACCATACAAGTCTGTTCCGGGTTCGAACAGAACCGAAGGCACTTCCAAAGAAGCCCTTGCAATCCGGGTATTCACAATCCCGATAAAATTTCCCATCACAAAGGAAATCTCCATATCGTAGCTAACGATGCGGAGACAATCGATAGGTCATCCTATCGTTTTCACAAATACCCGGTCTTCAACACCGGTCTTCAAATGCAATCCAAACGACGTATCGCATATTCGGAATGGGATATATGACACAAAGGTCCTCTCCCGGCTAAACCGAATAGCGAGCGCTTATTTTAAAAATAAGTGTGCATTCAATTCCAAACAAACACAATCAATACCATCCAAGGGTAAATATTGATAGTCGGTTATTTAACTATCAATAAAGATGCGCCACATCATCAGATTCTAAATAATTTTTCCAAAATTATTAAGTCCCAAAATATCTTTACAAGATATATATACACAATTTCCAAATAATTGCCCAATTTATTTGCTTTACCAAAACCACTTCACGATAAAATTTTCCACACTTAACCAATTGAAAAACCAATTTTCAATTTACCTTTACCATTTGAGAACCAATTTTCAAATTACATTAACCATTTGCAAACCAATTTCAAATCACCTTAACCATTTGAAAACTAATTTCAAATCACCTTAACCATTTGAAAACTAATTTCAAATCACCTTAACCATTTGAAAACTAATTTCAAATCACCTTAACCATATATACCTTTTGAAACAAATTTCAAACCACCAAATAAATCTTTACCGATTTATTTTAACTTACGTTCCAAATTCGTAAATTATATTTTCATATTTAAAAATAAATCAACATTTATTTTTAAACAAATTTCCCTTCATATATATAAATTCCAAGGTGAATTAAATCCCAAATACCCATTCATATTTGATTTCCAATCGATTCCAAAATATTCGCTTACAATTTACCTTTAAAAGGTGAATTCACAAAAACGTTCCATTCCATATTGGAAAATCATTTCTAAACTTATTTAAAAATAAGTAATTCACAATTCAATTTATTTTCAACAATTCGAAAATATTCCATATGCTTAAACCATAGTTAAGTATTAATTTCATTCCTTTAAAGAAATATTCTTTTATTCACATTTATTTGGGTTAAAAACGAATGTTGCGTAAAACATCGTTACGACAACCCAAAAACACTAGTATATGGATTTGAAATAAAAATGGATACATAAATCCACTACTATTCAAAATATTCCCTTCTATTTCTCGAAATCGTCTATTTCAACAATCAATGTTGAAATCTATGATTTCGATACTTAATATATCTTAAAACGTCTTTAATTAGTTTTAAATTCCATTTGAAACGTTCTTTTCCAAAAACACGTTCATTTAATAAAATAATACATTCACCGTTCAAAAATAGTGAATACAACCCCTTTAACAAATTCCATATTCAATTTATCCAATTAAATTGATTTTTCGGATTTATAACAATGTCCATACATCCCATTTCTATTTATGAAACTTCGTTTTAGAAATCTCCTTTTATTAGTCCAATTCGATTTACATAACTCGATTATATACTAAAATCAATATTATAAGTTAAATACTTATAATATTATCTATTTACCCAAATCGTTCTTTTGAACTTCACCAATTTAAAATCTTATCACTTACAAGATTTCTTTATGGCTTAAAATAATTTCAACTAATGAAATCTTCATTTATTAACAATTTCTATAAAATTCCCCTTTTTAATGTCCAAATCCATTTCTATAAGTTAATAACTTATAAACTTAAAATTTTCCAATAACCGTTCGTTTTATAAATTTCACATTTATTAATCTATAAATCCTAGTGAAATTCATGTTATACATCAACTTAACACTTTATAAATTTATTCTATAACTTCAATAATTTTTATTTAAAAACATCCATTTATAAAATCCTTTATATAAACCATTAATAATAATAACTCCCCAAAAAACCAAATTTAACTATTTTATAAAAACCTATTATTGTTAAAAATTTCTTTTAAGTTATATTTTATAAAAATATAAATTTTAAAAACATAAAATTTTATCCATCTATTTATTTTAAAATTTAATCAATTCAAAATTTTTAATAAACCATATTCTTTGAAAAATCGATTTAAAACCCCTTTTAAATTCAAAACCGTTATTTTAATTTTTAAAAATTTGAATCCGATGATGCAACAACATCAGATGGTCAATCACGGGAATAAGTGTCATATATCAATATGATTATCAACAATCAACATAATATTTATAAACAAATAAATATGTGAGGAATCCAGTTGGATCCCTCCAACCTGTTACCCTGCATCCACAGACGTTAGCACAATACCAATTCCACTTCAAGGTGGAATATCGCGGTATATGGGATTTTATAAAATATCCGCTTAATAACGGCGCAATAGGGTCTCATCCGCTATACGAGGCGGGAAATCAAATCCAATATATACATATGCCAATATATATATATTGCTATATATAATATATATCCTATTATATCTACTACCACAATCAATCAACAATTATCAATCAATATTAACTATTTAAAATTTTAAACAAAACCTTTCGATTGAGTGAGGAGTTCTCACCTTGATTTTGTTTCCGTTTTCGCGTTCGTTTCGAATAAAATTAAACGAACGTTTAATTTTACCCGAAATTCAAACGAGCTCCAATCGACTCCAAACCAGTTGCATTGCGAAGAGCACGACGATACGAAGCCAACGCAAAAAATCTCGTTCGAATCCGACCTCGCATGCAAAAGTTATCACGTTTTAAAGTTACACGATTTTGAATTTAAACTTAAACTAAAAAAAAAAAGGAAAAGATATTCATCTCACCTCCCCCCACACGCGCGGGCCCCCCCACCTTTCTTCCTCCCTGATGCGTGCGTTCCAAACTCCAGTAATATACGAACGCAAAAACCCATAGTGAAGCTAACTAGGGTTTAGTTTTGCCATCACCACATCGCATGCAAACACGATCAGGTTACACCACGTCGAAGGCCAACTCGAGCTCCACCTTCAGCCCATGACCGGCCACGTGCGGCCTCCCCCCTGCCTCGATACACGCGCATGGCCTGGTGGCAAACGCGGGTCCCTAGCCTCCAATCCGTCGCTCCAATCTCGATCTTAACCGTTGGATAGGGAGATCTCACTGTGCTCTACAACATTGTAGTTGGGAGTTTTAGCTAATTGCTGATGGATTTGGTGGAATCGAAGGAGGAAGGGACGACATTTTCTGGCCATTGAATTTATTAGGGCCGGCTCCTTTATCTTGGCTAGGGTTTAGAGATAATTGCATTTATAAACAACTATTATTATTATTTTAATAATAAAATCTCCAATTTAACACTTTTGCAAACGAACTCCAAACGACGCGTTCCGACAGGCGATCCTAAGGTTTTTCCGCGTTCCGGACGCAATGGAACAGGTTTTGGAAGCTAATTCCATCGTATGTGTGAGATACGGCAATAAACGCTCAATTTAAACTTAAACCGATTTAAACGATTTCTAGGCGTTTTGGCTTGTACCGGACAAACGATAAATCCAAACGACTTAAAATTTGAAATCTTACAATAATATCACATTACGGATCCGATGAAACTGGTTTCGTCGAAATCCGAGACCGTTTGAAAAATGGCTATTTTAACTCGCCGAATTAATATTAAAACAATTTGGATGCATTTCGAGCTGCCACGGTCAAACGACAACTCCGATTGCTACGAAAATTGAAATCCGATAATAACTAACTATTACGGATCCAATGGAACTGGTCTCGTTAAATTCTGAGACTGTTCAAAAATTGGCTATTTTACAGTCGATAATTAAATATTAAAATATTCAATTTTCACAAATTAACTCCAAATTCAATTTTACAAGTTCCAAAATATTTCTATAACTTTAATATGATATAACAAAATTTTCCAAACCATTTTCAATCATATTTAACCCAATATCAAATTATTTGTGGAATTTCACTATTAAATAAATCGATTTAATTGTCCAATTAAATCCAAATATTCAATAAATAAATTATTCGACTTAAAATTTTCACTTATAAATATTTAAATCCAATTAAATATTCAAATTTAAATTACTAAAATTTCTGGGTCGTTACAATCTTCCCCCCTTAAAAGAATTTCGTCCTCGAAATTGCAAGTTAAGGAGAACGATCCTAATCCGTTTATTATTTTTCCAAAGCTAATTAGTTTTACTAACTTTTCAAAACAATCTTTTTATTAAGGATTTACTATCATTTCAATTAGCTTTCCCAATTCAATTATAAGTTTCAAACAACTTCGTTTGCTTAACAATTCAAATTTAAATTTAAATTCAAATTTCAAACTTTCAAAATTTCTCAAAAAATTTTCTAACACCCGAAATTTTCGAAAAAATTTCGCCAGAGTCTCCTTTGCGCGGCTAGATCGGTGCGACTACAAAACGGCTCTACGGCCCCTCAGAATCAAAAAGAAAAGAGAAAGCCAAGTGGCTGGAGAAGGAAATCATCAATTCTCATACTAAAAGTGAAATACGTACCTTTTTGTCGAGTCATTCAATTTTTAACTTCAAAATCAAAATTCCAATCCATTATATACCTGTATATCCTGCTAGTAGTATCTTCCAATACCAAATACAATATCCAAACCAATTTGCCAATTCTATTGCAAAATTTCGATATATGCTTTTTATACCACTTTTAGTTTACTATTAAAGTTGCATATTCATTTTCATTCAACTTTGCATTTCAATTTTCATTTGAATTCAATTACATAGCTTTCAATTTAGCAGATTCAATTTCGTTAACACTTAAGGAATTTTCATACAATCAACCAACAAGCAAATAACAACCAATGCACATCCAATACAACCAAATTTTATCCATTTTACTTACATTCAATTTGGTTCAACTGTTTTAATTTCAATTGGTTTAACATTCAATTGATTTTCATTCTATTATTAAACTATTTTCAAATGAATTTACACTTGCATGCATCATTTCATATCAACTTATTCATATTCTATTGATTAACATTCAATTCATACTTTAACTCAATTGCTAGTTCTTTTTTACAAATAAAATTGAATTTCATTTATATAACTTAAGTTCACCTTTTTTAACAATTTCATTTACTCACTTTATTCACTTACTTTGATATTAACATCAATTCTTTCAATATTCCTTAAGTTATATTCCATTTCAACTTTATTTACATCATTTAATTCACTTGATTATTTAACTTTGATACAAAGGTCAAATTTTTTTTTTTTTTTTTTTTTAATTCAACTTCACTTAAGTTATACTCCATTTAACATCATTTGTTCAAATAAACTTAAGCTTTACACTTATCAGTCAAGTTCGAATTTCAATTCTAAAGTTAATTCCATTTAACACTTACTTAAGACAACTTCATATCAACATTTAAATCCATATTCCATTTTACTTAACTTTATTGTTTAACCATTTCAATAATCGGTTTTACTTACATTTTCCATTCTATAACTTATACAATTTATTATTCAACCTCCAACATTTATTATAAGTCCAAAACCTTTTTCACTTATATTTATCAACTTCAAGTTGAATTTTAATTTTCAAATTTGTTTATTACAACAAAACTTCAGTTTTTAAATTCATTATTGTAGCAAATCCATCACATAGAAAGTCGAAAATGATACTGATGATGCTGCAGTCATCACCCTTATTATTTCCCAGTGACAATAGTGAAATCAATGCTAAATATTCTTTCAAAAAGTTTTCTTTCTATTCATAAATCACTTTTATAACCCTTTTACTTATATAATTTTTACTTCTTATATACATACATGATTATCTTACAATTGTAAATCATCATTAATTATTATTTCATCTTATGATTCATTGGTTTATACCATTATTCTTTTACAATAGTTGCTTTTATTAGCTTATTCAAACAACTTTTAATTATTTTATATGTATATATATATATATATATATATATATATATATATATATATATATATATCATTTACAACAACCAAGCAATCAATTATATACACACTTCAATAATTCCTGAAAAATTATTTTCTTTTTATATATAAAATATAATCGAGGTAAAATTATTTCATTTACCCAATTTAAAACAATATTGTGTCGAATTGTTCTATTCAAGTGTTTAGGAACCCCTTCGATTCAGTTTTCGAGGCTGCGCCGACGAAGGTTCATATACCACTCAATAAACCAATCATCACAATATAAAACAATTTTATATTCACTAACAAATACGCACTCATATCTATTATTACACTCATACTCATTCTAGAGTACTGCTGACTCTATCTCTAATGAGTAATACCCAACAGAGCAGGTTGTCGCTTAACCATATGCTCTGATACCAAATGTAACGATCATGATTTTTCGTTGCCGAAAAATCGAACCGTTAGGGTTTTAGAAGAAGAAAGAGGTAGAAGAAGAAAGAAAAGAAAGAGAGGAGAAAACAGAGAACAAGTAACAGAACGAGAAACAATATCAGAATCTCACAATCGCAGCGGAACAACATATAATAGATAAATGAATATTCATTAAAACAAAAGAACTATACATTTTATACATTACATCACATTAAATTACATCAATCAGAGTGTACAACAACAACAGCGGAAAGGAAATACTATATACAATAGATAATAGACTACGCTATCTGGCTCGCCTCCAGATCTGCACAGCAACTCCCGAATCCAGAATAACCTGATAACCTAACTCTAGACTGCCCGTGTGGAAAATAGTGGGCACCCAGAGTTTAGGAAAGGAACAATAAACTCCAGGTCAGTCATGTGACTGGTGTGAGAACTCAAAACAGTTTATCTTTAAACACGCAACAAGAAAGTTTAAATTTTGAAATCCGCAATGCTTTTTGGAAAATGAAACTACCATAAGGCCTCCCGGCACACACACAATGCAAACGCACACATGGGGGAGATTTCTCCTTATGATAGTCAAACATGCTTACTACGAGAAAAATTCTTTGATATTATTACTAGTGCATAGTGGAAAATATTTCGAAAGTATAATATAAATCCTAGCCAGCATAGGTACCATGATGCTATGCCTACTATAGCTGCCATGTTAAATGGCAGGTTCTACAACTAAAACCGTACAAGGCACGTATTGGATGAATGGATTTCCAACAAATGGTCAGGCTAAGGAACTTCCTACTGCCACATGGGATCGCCTCTGGCGGGACGTCCCGAGAAACTAACGTTACGGTTAGATCTCTGCCAACACAAGGCCGGGTTACCTCTGTAACTAGGTAACTACTACACGAATATGTCATCCCCCGGTCCTTTGGGACCTTTATCCGAGCGCTCGATACCAACAACACCACACAGAAATAGATATAGTGTTTCCACATGAGTAAATATCTGGGCTCCATACCATGATACCACCCTTTTCCAGAAGGAAATGACATACCCTAAAGGGCGCGACCCTCATAACCTTGCCGCATATTCCTGTTTCGACCATTTCCGGGGAGTGAGGTCCTGACAAAGTCTCGTCCACAAAGCTACGCTTTGTGCAACAAAGCCATGCTTTGGGTCCACAGATGACCAAAGCAATAATCACAAAGATAAATGATCAAACAAATGATCATATCACAAATGACCAACCAATGATCATCACACAGCAGCACTCAGCATGCCACATTACCAGATTGGGAAATATCGCTGATAACCTTCAACTACATAACCTCTGAGCTCGTACGTCTCAGAGAAGGGTGTTAAGCTAAGAGAATAAATTCTCCGCCACCAACAGAAATGTATTTGAAAGAAATCTGCTCTATATCTCAAAATGTAATGTCAGACATGTAACCATACAAGTCTGTTCCGGGTTCGAACAGAACCGAAGGCACTTCCAAAGAAGCCCTTGCAATCCGGGTATTCACAATCCCGATAAAATTTCCCATCACAAAGGAAATCTCCATATCGTAGCTAACGATGCGGAGACAATCGATAGGTCATCCTATCGTTTTCACAAATACCCGGTCTTCAACACCGGTCTTCAAATGCAATCCAAACGACGTATCGCATATTCGGAATGGGATATATGACACAAAGGTCCTCTCCCGGCTAAACCGAATAGCGAGCGCTTATTTTAAAAATAAGTGTGCATTCAATTCCAAACAAACACAATCAATACCATCCAAGGGTAAATATTGATAGTCGGTTATTTAACTATCAATAAAGATGCGCCACATCATCAGATTCCAAATAATTTTTCCAAAATTATTAAGTCCCAAAATATCTTTACAAGATATATATACACAATTTCCAAATAATTGCCCAATTTATTTGCTTTACCAAAACCACTTCACGATAAAATTTTCCACACTTAACCAATTGAAAAACCAATTTTCAATTTACCTTTACCATTTGAAAACCAATTTTCAAATTACATTAACCATTTGCAAACCAATTTCAAATCACCTTAACCATTTGAAAACTAATTTCAAATCACCTTAACCATTTGAAAACTAATTTCAAATCACCTTAACCATTTGAAAACTAATTTCAAATCACCTTAACCATATATACCTTTTGAAACAAATTTCAAACCACCAAATAAATCTTTACCGATTTATTTTAACTTACGTTCCAAATTCGTAAATTATATTTTCATATTTAAAAATAAATCAACATTTATTTTTAAACAAATTTCCCTTCATATATATAAATTCCAAGGTGAATTAAATCCCAAATACCCATTCATATTTGATTTCCAATCGATTCCAAAATATTCGCTTACAATTTACCTTTAAAAGGTGAATTCACAAAAACGTTCCATTCCATATTGGAAAATCATTTCTAAACTTATTTAAAAATAAGTAATTCACAATTCAATTTATTTTCAACAATTCGAAAATATTCCATATGCTTAAACCATAGTTAAGTATTAATTTCATTCCTTTAAAGAAATATTCTTTTATTCACATTTATTTGGGTTAAAAACGAATGTTGCGTAAAACATCGTTACGACAACCCAAAAACACTAGTATATGGATTTGAAATAAAAATGGATACATAAATCCACTACTATTCAAAATATTCCCTTCTATTTCTCGAAATCGTCTATTTCAACAATCAATGTTGAAATCTATGATTTCGATACTCAATATATCTTAAAACGTCTTTAATTAGTTTTAAATTCCATTTGAAACGTTCTTTTCCAAAAACACGTTCATTTAATAAAATAATACATTCACCGTTCAAAAATAGTGAATACAACCCCTTTAACAAATTCCATATTCAATTTATCCAATTAAATTGATTTTTCGGATTTATAACAATGTCCATACATCCCATTTCTATTTATGAAACTTCGTTTTAGAAATCTCCTTTTATTAGTCCAATTCGATTTACATAACTCGATTATATACTAAAATCAATATTATAAGTTAAATACTTATAATATTATCTATTTACCCAAATCGTTCTTTTGAACTTCACCAATTTAAAATCTTATCACTTACAAGATTTCTTTATGGCTTAAAATAATTTCAACTAATGAAATCTTCATTTATTAACAATTTCTATAAAATTCCCCTTTTTAATGTCCAAATCCATTTCTATAAGTTAATAACTTATAAACTTAAAATTTTCCAATAACCGTTCGTTTTATAAATTTCACATTTATTAATCTATAAATCCTAGTGAAATTCATGTTATACATCAACTTAACACTTTATAAATTTATTCTATAACTTCAATAATTTTTATTTAAAAACATCCATTTATAAAATCCTTTATATAAACCATTAATAATAATAACTCCCCAAAAAACCAAATTTAACTATTTTATAAAAACCTATTATTGTTAAAAATTTCTTTTAAGTTATATTTTATAAAAATATAAATTTTAAAAACATAAAATTTTATCCATCTATTTATTTTAAAATTTAATCAATTCAAAATTTTTAATAAACCATATTCTTTGAAAAATCGATTTAAAACCCCTTTTAAATTCAAAACCGTTATTTTAATTTTTAAAATTTTGAATCCGATGATGCAACAACATCAGATGGTCAATCACGGGAATAAGTGTCATATATCAATATGATTATCAACAATCAACATAATATTTATAAACAAATAAATATGTGAGGAATCCAGTTGGATCCCTCCAACCTGTTACCCTGCATCCACAGACGTTAGCACAATACCAATTCCACTTCAAGGTGGAATATCGCGGTATATGGGATTTTATAAAATATCCGCTTAATAACGGCGCAATAGGGTCTCATCCGCTATACGAGGCGGGAAATCAAATCCAATATATACATATGCCAATATATATATATTGCTATATATAATATATATCCTATTATATCTACTACCACAATCAATCAACAATTATCAATCAATATTAACTATTTAAAATTTTAAACAAAACCTTTCGATTGAGTGAGGAGTTCTCACCTTGATTTTGTTTCCGTTTTCGCGTTCGTTTCGAATAAAATTAAACGAACGTTTAATTTTACCCGAAATTCAAACGAGCTCCAATCGACTCCAAACCAGTTGCATTGCGAAGAGCACGACGATACGAAGCCAACGCAAAAAATCTCGTTCGAATCCGACCTCGCATGCAAAAGTTATCACGTTTTAAAGTTACACGATTTTGAATTTAAACTTAAACTAAAAAAAAAAAAGGAAAAGATATTCATCTCACCTCCCCCCACACGCGCGGGCCCCCCCACCTTTCTTCCTCCCTGATGCGTGCGTTCCAAACTCCAGTAATATACGAACGCAAAAACCCATAGTGAAGCTAACTAGGGTTTAGTTTTGTCATCACCACATCGCATGCAAACACGATCAGGTTACACCACGTCGAAGGCCAACTCGAGCTCCACCTTCAGCCCATGACCGACCACGTGCGGCCTCCCCCCTGCCTCGATACACGCGCATGGCCTGGTGGCAAACGCGGATCCCTAGCCTCCAATCCGTCGCTCCAATCTCGATCTTAACCGTTGGATAGGGAGATCTCACTTTGCTCTACAACATTGTAGTTGGGAGTTTTAGCTAATTGCTGATGGATTTGGTGGAATCGAAGGAGGAAGGGACGACATTTTCTGGCCATTGAATTTATTAGGGCCGGCTCCTTTATCTTGGCTAGGGTTTAGAGATAATTGCATTTATAAACAACTATTATTATTATTTTAATAATAAAATCTCCAATTTAACACTTTTGCAAACGAACTCCAAACGACGCGTTCCAACAGGCGATCCTAAGGTTTTTCCGCGTTCCGGACGCAATGGAACAGGTTTTGGAAGCTAATTCCATCGTATGTGTGAGATACGGCAATAAACGCTCAATTTAAACTTAAACCGATTTAAACGATTTCTAGGCGTTTTGGCTTGTACCGGACAAACGATAAATCCAAACGACTTAAAATTTGAAATCTTACAATAATATCACATTACGGATCCGATGAAACTGGTTTCGTCGAAATCCGAGACCGTTTGAAAAATGGCTATTTTAACTCGCCGAATTAATATTAAAACAATTTGGATGCATTTCGAGCTGCCACGGTCAAACGACAACTCCGATTGCTACGAAAATTGAAATCCGATAATAACTAACTATTACGGATCCAATGGAACTGGTCTCGTTAAATTCTGAGACTGTTCAAAAATTGGCTATTTTACAGTCGATAATTAAATATTAAAATATTCAATTTTCACAAATTAACTCCAAATTCAATTTTACAAGTTCCAAAATATTTCTATAACTTTAATATGATATAACAAAATTTTCCAAACCATTTTCAATCATATTTAACCCAATATCAAATTATTTGTGGAATTTCACTATTAAATAAATCGATTTAATTGTCCAATTAAATCCAAATATTCAATAAATAAATTATTCGACTTAAAATTTTCACTTATAAATATTTAAATCCAATTAAATATTCAAATTTAAATTACTAAAATTTCTGGGTCGTTACATAAACAATGAATTTTTAGAAATGAAATGTGAAAATAAAGTTTGGAAACTTTATTTTGTTTGTTTGGCTTAATAATGAATGGAAATTGGTTTTCATTTAGTGAAAATACAATAATTTTATTAATTATTGCCAATTACTTCTTTTAATAATTTTTAAAAGAAGTATTTTATTTTTAAAGGTTGTTTATTTAAATGAAAAGGTGAAATTTGGTTTAAAATGTGTTTTGATTATAAAATTGAGTTTGAAATGGTTTGTTATATTTTTCTAAGCAGGAAAATAATTTTTGTAGAACTTTTAAAGTTAAAAATAAGGTTTTATGCATTTATTAGCGTAAAATTGTGTATTTGTGTGAATAAGGGTTTTTAATAATAAAAATGTTTATAAAACTAAAATTATCTTTTTATATGATGAATTTTTTTATTTCATATGTATGTAGGTTTATATTAATTGTTTGGATTAAAACTTGAAAGAAAAATGCATTGTTTCATAACATAGTGTGTATATGTATACATTTGTTAAGTGTTGAATTAAAACCTTAGGCTAAATTAATTTTTGGGTCCACAAGCCCATTAGCCTAAAACTATAAATAGGAAAAGAGGAAAATAGTTTTCCTGTATGTACAGAAAACTATTCTCACCTTCTTCCTCAAATCAGAAAATAGAAAAAAAACCAAACCTCAGCAATTTCTCGATTCCATCTTTTAAAACTCTAATTTCTTCAAGCAAGTTGAGATTTTTATCAAACAAAAGTGGAATTTAAAGGTAATCTAATCCAAAACCTAAAATATTTCATCAAATCCAGATATTGAGTTTTGGTTGTCTGATTACTGTAAGTTTCTTTATTGCATGTCTCTATATCTTCATGTACAGGTTCTTGAAGGCCAAAATCACTGCAAAGCTTCAATCTTTCAGCTCTAATATGAGTTTTAGCACTTCTTAAGCGTGGAGAGTTGAATAACTCATAAAAACTAGATAAGCTAAGCTTTAAAATTGCAAAAGCAGGGAAAAATTAGTCTCCGTACAATGATTCCTGAAGTTGTTTTTGTTTCTGTTCAAAACTAATCTACCTCTTACTTTGCATGCTGATAACATTCAATTCCATGACGAAAAACTATCGGATTTCTTTCAATAGTTTGTTCAGATGTTATAGTATGTGCCTGTAAAATTTCATTGCTTAATTCATCTATTTGTGCTCCAAATTTGCTCCGAAAAATCAATACAAGCAATGTAATTCACCTATACATATTTCCATTTTATGAGCTGTTTCAAACATGGCCTGAGTCATGTTTGAGACGGCGTTTCTTTTTCATTTGCTGTCGGAATTCATTGATTCTTTTTTAATTTGAAGTTTTCTTCAAAGAGCATACCAATTTTCAATTAAATCAGGGGTCGTTTGGTCCTATGTTTCATGCCTGTAAGTTGAACCCAAGATGGTTTTCAGGCCTGGGCATATTTCCGTTTTCTGAGCTGTTGCAAACATGACCTAAGTCCATGTTTGAGACATCGTATCTTTTTAATTTCCTGTCGAAATTTATTAATTCTTTTTTATTATTTTAAAGTTGAAGTTTTCTACTATGTGCATACCAATTTTCATTTCAATCAGAGGTCGTTTGGTCTTCTGTTTCATGCTAGTAAGTTGAACCCGAGATGGTTTTTAAACCTGGGATATTTCCAATTTCTGAGCTGTTGCAAACATGACCCGAGTCCATGTATGAGACAGCGCATATTTTTTGTTTCATGTCGAAATTCATTGATTCTATTTTTTTTTGAAAGCTGAAGTTTTCTAGTTTGTGCATACCAAATTTCAACTCAATCAGAGGTCGTATGTTCACCTATTTGATGTCTGAAAGTAGAACCCGAGAGAGTTTTCAGACGTGGGCATAATTCAACATGGCCTGAGTCCATGTTTGGAATTCCATATCTTTATCATTTCATGTCAGAATTCAATGGATCATTTTCCAGTTCATAGATAAATTGTTCTACTTTGTGTTGTTAAATTTCAAACTATTCCAAGGTCATTAAGCCATTCAAATTATGTCCGAAAGTTGAACCTGGAGAAGATTTCAGACCTGGGTATTGTTTTTGCCTATGCGTTTTTTCCGTGTCCCGCCATCTTTTCCGTCCGACTTTTGACTTCTACTTCATGTTTTGGGATATTTATGAACTGTTTTAGGGCTATGATTTCTATCCATAGGCTAGCCAAGATTTTGGGGAATTTGGAATTCAAATTTGAATCGTTTTTTAATTGAATTCGAATATCGGTTTTTGAGAATTTTCAATGTTTATCTTTGATTTCGAGTAGGGATTTTTTCAAATAATTTTTAAAATTATCCAGCTTTTGACATAATCATTAGATAATATTTTTAAATTATTTTCATACTATAAAATCTACATATTCTCTATAATAAGGGGATTTTCAAAGATTGTTTTCAAAATCGATTTTGAAAAATTGTTTTAAAAGCTTGTTTTCTCAAATAAATTATTAAATATATAAAATACATGTTTTTTTGCTATTCAAGCGAATTAGAAAGGAGAATTAAACGATTCAGTAAAACATGTGGTATGGGATACGTGTGTTTATCTTATCAGTTAATTCCTGATTTGTCCGTTTGATCGTTTTGACCTTCGGGTCGTGTTTACCAATGAGATAAGGTAAACATTTTACATCTTTCTAGTGTGGGGAGGGTAGTAAACCGTTGGGTGCGAACGTGTGGTATGGGACGCACGTTAACACTTTTCGAGTTCCTACTTAGAGTTCGTGACCCATTTGTCTTCGAGACATATTTGCCAGTACAGGACCTTCGAGTAATTTGTCCTTCGGGACGTTTTTTATTGTGACATAGTTGCCCTTTGGGATGTTTGTCATCGCGACGTAGTTGTCCTTCAAGATGTTTGTCATTGTGACGTATTTGTCCTTCGGGATGTTTGTCTTCGAGATGTGGCGCCTTATTTTGAGAGAAAAGTACTTGGCACGCTTCGGCCAAAAGCACATGCTGTATCTTTGAGATGATTTCATTGATTATTTATGATTTTCCAAGGGTATCGCCTTTTTACGTTATTAGCCATTTGAGGCATTTGAGATATCATATATATGGCGATCACATCTTTGGAAATTTGAACTCCTTTAAGTTCTATATTTGGGATTTGAGTTGCCAAGTGTTTATTTGAGATTTATATTCTTCTATAAAAATTATTTTAGAAACTTGTTTTCTCAAATAAATTATTTTATATATAAAATACAAGTTTTTGCACTATTCGAGCGAATGAGAAGAAGAGTTAATCGGTTCAGTAAAACACGTGGTATGGGACACGTGTGCTTATCTTATCGGTTAATCCTGACTTGTTCGTTTGATCATTTTGACCTTCGGGTCGTGTTTACCGATGAGATGGGGTAAACATTTTACTTCTTTCTAGTGTGGCATTTACTGTCAGTTAGTAAAGTATTGGGTGCGAACTTGTGGTATGAGACACACGTTAACACTTTTCGGGTTCCTACCTGAGAGTTAGTGACATATTTTTCTTCGAGTCGTATTTTCCAGTACTAGACCTACGAGTGATTTGTCCTTGGGATGTTTGTCATTGCGACATATTTTTCCTTCGGGATGTTTGTCATTGCAAAGTATTTTTCCTTCGGGACGTTTGTCTTCAAGACGTGGCACCTTATTTTGAGAGAAAAGTACTTGGCATGCTTCGGCCAAAAGCACGTGTTATATCTTTAAGATGATTTCATTGATTATTAGTGTTTTTTCAAGGGTGTCGCCTTTCTACATTATTGGCCATTTGAGCCGTTTGAGATATCATATATATGGCGATCACATCTTTGGAAATTTGAACTCCTTTAAGTTCTGTATTTGGGATTTGAGTTGCCAACACTTAGTGTATATTTGAGATTTATATTCTCCTATTTTGGAGATATATGTAATTACCTTTATGGCATATTTTTGAGATTGAGATTACTCTTTTGGAAATGCAATTGAGGCTGCCATTATGGCGGGTTTCTAGATTTCTCGTATTTAGGAGTTATGGTTTCTCTAAATCATTATTGTTGTTTTGGGATATGCCGATGATATGAGGCATGTTATGTTTAGTGCTTTTGTTATGGAGTTTATCTCTTTGAGATTATACATTTTTTTAGTGATACCACCTCATCACTTGAAGTAATCACATGAACTTAGAATTATTTCTTCTCATTTGAGAAGAATTATCACCTTTATCCTCATACATTATATTATTGTTTATCTTATTAAACTAATTGTTTTAGCTAAATTGACCTGTGTATTTTATACTCGGTCAGACCGAGTTATTTCAGCTTATGTACCTACTTTTGGACATAGCTTTGCTTAGATGCTTCCGCTTGGATATATGTTTATCATCTTTTGTTGTTGTAGTATTTTTCTTGACTCTGATATGTATATTATCTTGACTTGTTGTATATGGTGTGGTCTTTGAACCACTTATGATGTATCATTTTGTATTGTACTGGGATGTATTGTATATATATGTATATATCTTTTGTTTGCTATTCTGTAATGTGATGTACATTTTAGTTATTATATTTTGTCCTGATAGATCCGTAAGCCATCTATAGTTTTCGTGTCTTTTGGGGTAGATATAGTTGGGAATATGTCTAGGAATGCATTTTAAATTCCATGATATTCCACATTAGAATTAATGATATCTACCCTGTGAATAATCTTTATCTCGTCTTAACTTTCAGCTAATGGCTGGAATTGGCAGAGGATGATGCTCGGAAGCTGGGCAATCCAGCAGCTCGCATTCGGACGGCGTATACATGTCTACCGATCAGTTTATGGAGTTATTCAGAAGCACTCAACCTCCAGCTCCTACTCCAGCGTCTCCTCCATGCAAGTCTTCCTTTGCATGCATGTGTAGTGATTTTTTCCATCATGGAGGCAAGCCGTTTAAAGGCTCCGAGTCTTATTAGAGGTCTAGGCTTGGATTCGCACGTGCGAGTGCATCTTCTTTCATATAGATCTTTCTGACCACCATAGAGTTCTTATAGCATCTAGCATGTTGCAAGAGAATGCCCTTGATTGGTACAAGCTTCTCATTGCCGAGCTCGATGAGTACACTCTCACTTGGACACAGTTTGAGGAACGATTTGAGCTTAAGTTCATTCTTGAATCAGAGAAAGCTTTGTTAGCCCGTCACTTCCTTGAGCTGAAGCAAGGAAAATCTTCCGTTTTTGATTATGTATCTTCCTTTGAGGCCTTATCCAAATACGGTCTCGAATATATCAGCACCTCTTACAAGAAGAATTTGAAGTTTATATCTAGTGTGAAGAAATATCTGAAGAAGTCTTTGATGCTCCAGCTTAAGTTATCTTTTTAGGTGTTAGTTGACTCGGTGCTTCACCTTGAAGCCATCGAGAAAGAGAGGGACAACAGTGACGAGACCGAGGTTCGTAAGAACCACAAAATGAAGAAGTTCCCATTTCACAAGTCAAAGTCTTTTCCTCACAAGAAGAAGAAGAAGTCTGTTGGTTCCAGTTCTCAGCATCGTGGAGCACCTCCTACTCAGAAGGGGTGTTCCAATTATGGCTCATCTGATCATATGATCCGTGACTTCCCTAAGCCTCTTATTTTTTGCTATTGCAGAAAGGAGGGTCATCGAGTTGCCACTTGTCCTATTGCTCCGAATAATTCTAAATCTGGCAAGCTGAATGTTATGGATGCTTCTGGAGGTTCTTCTCAATGCAGAGGTACATCTCCTTCTATCCTTGAAGCTTCTTTGTTGTTTCATGACCGATTTATTCGAGTCCTCTTCGATACGGGTGCATCGCATTCATTCATATCGAAGAAGCTCGTCGATGCTATTCCTTTGGATGTTTCTTGCTTGGTTACTTCATCGAGGATTGCGAATCCTATCGGGGGATCTACAAACCTTAACATGCTTTGTGAGGATGTTTAGATTGTTTTATGTGGTGTTTCTTTCCGTGAGAATCTGCACGTTATTTCTTTTCTTGGCTTTGATATGATTTTGCGTATGGACTGGCTAGGTCTATAAGATGCTTGGATTATTTGTTCTAAGAGGGTTTTATATCTTCGACACCCTAATTCGTCTACTAAACTCTCATTTGTTCCTTGGAATGTGGATAATTCCGAAGCAGCTCTATTTTCTCTAGACTCACGCGATGATGATGATATATCTTGTATTCTTATTGTTTGTGACTTCTCTGATGTGTTTGAGCCTATTTCGGATTTTCCACCCAAGCGAGCTATCTAGTTCCGCATTGATCTCATTCCTGTTTCACAGCCAGTTAGTCATCCTCCCACGAGGATGTCTACAAAGGAAAATGAGGAACTCAAGAAGTAGCTTTTGATGGTCGAAGCTAAGCAGTTTATCCAGTCTAGTTCTTTATGTAGGGTGCCGCGGTTGTCTTCTTGAAGAAGTCTAATGGTACTCTTAGAATTTGCATTGACTATCACAAGCTTAACGAGTTAACCATCAAGAATAAGTATCCATTGCCTATGATCAACAATATGTTTGATCAATTGAGTGGTGCTAAGATATTTTCTCAGCTCGACCTAGTCACTTGTTTTCATCAGCTCCGAGTTGCAGGGGATAGCATACCCCTCACAGCTTTCTGCACTCGTTATGGATGTTATGAGTGGTTCGTTATGCCATTCGGTTTGATGATTGCTCCGGCTTTCTTTTTCGATCTTATGAATCGAGTATCCCAGGAATATCTCGATAAGTTCATCCTTGTGTTTATTGATGACATCTTTGTCTACTCTAGGTCTAAAGCCGATCATGCTCACCATTTGAGAATTGTTTTGAGTACTCTTTGTCAGCATCAACTAAAAGACAAATTCTCCAACTGCCACTTTTGGGAGAATAAGGTGAAGTTCTTCGACCACTTTGTATCTTCTGAGGGCATTTCGGTCGATCCCTCGAAGATCAAAGCCATTTAGAGTTGGAAGAGGCCTGATAATGTTTCTGAGGTCCGTAGCTACCTTGGATTGATGGGTTATTACCGTCGATTCATTAAGGATTTTTCTCGCATCGTGCTTCCTCTGACTAGCCTTACAAGAAAAGAAGTTTGATTCATTTGGTCAGATAAACGTGAAGCTTCTTTCCAACAGTTAAAGGAGCTTCTCACTAATGCTCATATTCTTGTGGTTCTCGAAGGGAATTAAGATCTTGTTGTCTACACGAATGCTAGTAGATGTGGCCCCGATGCCGTGCTTATGCAGAGAGATCGGGTAGTTGCTTATGCTGCTAGGCAATTACGACCGAATGAAGTTTGCTATGCCACCCAAAACCTCGATTTAGTCGCCATAGTCTTCGCCTTGAAGATTTGGCGACATTATCTTTTAGGCAAGTGCTTCATTCTCTATACCGATCACAAATCTTTGAAGTATTTGTTCACCCAAAAGGAGCTAAATATGTGGCAATAGTGTTGCTTGAGTTCCTCGCCTCTTATGACTTCGATATCCAGTACACTCCTAGAAAGGGGAACCGAGTCGCTGATGCGCTTAGTCATAAAAATCGGCTGTAGTTTCTACGATGATAGATGAGTGGGATGTTCTAGAGACCTTATCTCTTTGTGATATTTGTGATCGTGCTCCAGCTTCTGATTGTCCTATCTTATTATTCAGTTTGGAAGCTCGATCAAGCTTATTGGATCGTATGCCGATGCTAAGCGGTAAAATCCAGATCTTGTGCATCTTATTCATATATGTGAATCTAAATATCGTGACGAGGAGTTGAGGGATTTCAGCATTGATTCTTGTGGGTATCTTCGCAAGAAGAAACGTTTAATCGTGCCTTCTGGTTCTGATCTTAGGCGTGGCATTCTCGATGATTGTCACCGTTCTACGTATACCATTCATTGCGGTAGTAGCAAGATGTATGCGAGACGCCTTTATTATTGGGAAGGCATGAAGCATGATGTGGAAAATTATGTGAGTACCTGCATGACTTGTCAACTCATTAAAGCCGAGCATCAGCACCCTTCTAGTCTTCTTCAGCCTTTTGAGGTCCCATTGTGGAAATGGGATTAGATTTTTTTGGATTTCATTGATGGCCTACCTCGTTCGAGATCGGGCCAATGTAGTATTTGGGTTATTATTGATCGACTTCACTAACTCTGCTCACTTCATTTCTATTAAGTGTAATAGGATCGCTTCTCATTTGGCCCAGCTTTATATTAAGGAAATCATGAGACTTTACAGTATTCCTAGCTCGATTGTTTGTGACCTGATCCACTTTTCATGAGTCATTTCTGGCAGAGTCTTCAACAAGCTTTGGGAACAAAGCTTAATTTCAGCACAACATATCATCCGCAGTCTGATGGAAAAAATGAATGAGTGAATCGTATTCTTAAGGATCTTCTTCGTGCTTGCATTCTGGATTTTGGTGATAGTTAGGAGGACCGTTTACCACTTGTAGAGTTCTCCTACAACAACAGCTTTCAGTCTAGTATCGGTATGGATCCTTTCGAAGCCTTATACGGAAAGCCATGTCGATCACCTTCTTATTGGTTGGAATCCACGGAGAAGCTTATTTTATGCTCCGATTCTATTCGTGATTCTTCTGAGAAGAATATCTTAATCATCAAAGAATGAAAGAGGCATAGAGCCGTTAGAAATCCTACGCGGACAACCGTAGGAAGCCTCTTGAGTTCTCTATTGGTGATGTTGTGTATATCCATGTAACTCCTTTGAAGGGGTTATGCATTTCAGTAAGACTGGGAAATTGGCTCCTCGCATTATAGGACTGATTCCTATTACTGAACTTATTGGCCATGTGGCTTATAAAGTTTCACTTCCAGCTCATCTATCTGGCATTTATGACATGTTTCACATCTCTCAACTTCAGAAGTGTCTTCGAGAATTGGATTATATTATCGATCTCCTGATTTGCAGGAGCTTGAGATTTCACCGGACCTATCTATTGTGCAACAGCCTATTTGCATATTTGCTTCGGAAGTGAGAAGCCTTCGAAACAAGGACGTGCCGCTCATTAAAGTTCAATGGGCCGCAAATCCTAGTGACTGCACTTGGAAACCAAAGAGTTTATTGAGCGATCCTACCCTGGTTTTCTTTCTTTGCATAACGATAGTGAGAATATTTTATCTCAAGCTTATCTTTTTTTGATTGATGAAATCATTATGTTGAATACAAACTCTACTCTAGAAATTGCAAGGACACAATTTTCATAAGGAGGGAATCTGTAACAACCTTGGTTTTGGTGCTTACCTGTTAATATTAAATTATAACGGTAGGTATAATTTAATATTGTGAATTAAAACAAAATTAGAGATTTTAAATGGTTTATTTGGAATAAACAATGAATTTTAGAAATAAAATGTGAAAATAAAGTTTGGACATATTATTTTGTTTTTTGGGTTAATAATGAATGGAAATTGGTTTTTATTTAGTGAAAATATAATAATTTTATTAATTATTGCCAATTACTTTTTTTAATAATTTTTAAAAGAAGTATTTTATTTTTAAAGGTTGTCTATTTAAATAAAATGGTAAAATTTGGTTGAAAATGTGTTTTGATTATAAAATTGAGTTAGAAATGGTTTATTAGAATTTTCTAAGCAAGAAAATAATTTTTGTTGAATTTTTGAAGTTAAAAATAAGGTATATGCATTTATTAGTGTAAATTTGTGTATTTGTGTAAGTAAGGGTTTTTAATAATAAAAATGTTTATAAAAATAAAATTATCTTTTTATATGATGAAAAATATTTTATTTCATATGTATGTAGGTTTACATTAATTGTTTGGATTAAAACTTGAAAGAAAATTGCATTGTTTCATAACATAGTGTGTATATGTGTACATTTGTTAAGTGTTGAATTAAAACCTTAGGCTAAATTGATTTTTTTGGGTCCATAAGCCCATTAGCCTAAAACCAGAAATAGTAAAAGAGGAAAATAGTTTTTCTATATGTATAGAAAACTATTCTCACCTTCTTCCTCAAATCAGAAAATAGAAAGAAAAAAAAACAAAACCTCACCAATTTCTCAATTCAATCTTTTAAAACTCCAATTTCTTCAAATAAGTTGAGATTCTTATCAAACAAAAGTGGAATTCAAAGGTAATCTAATTTAAAACCTGAACTATTTTATTAAATTTAGATTTTGAGTTATGGTTTTCTGATTACTATAAGTTTCTTTGTTGCATGTCTCTATTTCTTCCTGTGTAGGTTCTTGAAGGCCAAAATCACTGCAAAGCTTCAATCTTTCATCTCTAATCCGAGTTTTAGCACTTCTTAACCAAGATGAGTTGAATAATTCACAAAATCTAGCTAAGCTAAGCTTCAAAATTGCAAAATCTGTGAAAAATTAGTCTTTGTACATTGATTCCTGAAGTTGTTTTTGTTTTTGCTCAAAACTGATCTGTCTCTTACTTTGCATGCTGATAACTTTCAATTCCGCAGTGAAACACTATCGGATTTCTTTCAGTTGTTAGTTCAGATGTTGTAGTATGTTCTTGTAAAATTTCATTGCTTAATTCATCTGTTTGATGCTCCAAATTTGCACTGGAAAATCAATACGAGCACTGTAATTCACATGTGCATATTTTCGTTTTTTGAACTGTTGCAAACATGGTCCGAGTCCATGTTTGAGACAGTGTATCCTTTTCATTTCCTCCGAAATTCATTGATTCTTTTTTAATTGAAATTTGAAGCTTTCTACTATGTGTTTACTAATTTTAAGTTCAATCATAGGTCAATTGGTCCTCTGTTTCATGCCTATAAGTTGAACCTGAGATGGTTCCCAGGCCAGGGCATATTTTCGTTTTGAGCTTTTGCAAACATGACCTGAGTCCATGTTTGAGACAGCTTATCTTTTTAATTTCCTTTCGGGTTCATTGATTTTTTTATTTTGAAATTTGAAATTTTCTACTATGTGCATACCAATTTTCAGTTGAATTTGAGGTCATTTGATACTCTGTTTCATGCCTGTAAGTTGAACCCAAGATGGCTTTCAGACCTGGGAATATTCCATTTTCTGAGCTGTTACAAACATGACCCGAGTCCATGTTTGAGACAGCACATCATTTTCATTTCCTATCTGATATGGTCACTTGTTTCATGTCTGAAAGTTGAATCCGAGAGAGTTTTCAGACCTGGGTGAAATTCAACATGGCTCGAGTCCATTTTTGGAATTCCGTATCTTTATCATTTCACGTCGGAATTCAGTGAATCTTTTTCCAATTAATAGAAAAATTGTTCTACTTTGTGTACGTCAAAGTTCAGACTATTTCGAGGTTGCTAATCCATTCAAATTATGTTTGAAAGATGTACTCGGAGAAGATTTCAGACCTGGGTATTGTTTTGGCCTATGCATTTTGTGTTCCGCGTCCTTTTTCGTCCAACGTTTGACTTTTGCTTCATGTTTTGGATTATTTATGAACTGTTTTGAGGGCTATGATGCATATCAATAAATTGGCCAAGATTTTGGTGAATTTGGAATTCAAATTTGAATCGTTTTTGAATTGAATTCAAATATCGGTTTTTGAGAATTTTCAATGTTTAGCTTTGATTTCGAGCACGTATTTTTCCAAATAATTTTGAAATAATTTTTTAAATAACTTGGCTTTTGCAATAATTATTATATAATATTTTTAAATTATTTTCAAGCTATAAAATCTATATATTCTCTATAATAAGGGAATTTTCAAAGATTGTTTTCAAAATCGATTTTGAAAAATTATTTTAAAAACTTGTTTTCTGAAATAAATTATTTTATATATAAAATACAAGTTTTTGCACTATTCGAGCGAATGAGAAGAAGAATTAATCAGTTCAGTAAAACACATGGTATGGGACACGTGCGCTTATCTTATCGGTTAATTCCTGACTTGTCCGTTTGATCATTTTGACCTTCGGGTCGTGTTTACCGATGAGATGAGGTAAACATTTTACTGCTTTCTAGTGTGGCATTTACTACTGGTTAGTAAACCATTGGGTGGAATGTGTGGTATGAGACGCACGTTAACACTTTTTGGATTCCTACCTGAGAGTTAGTGACATATTTTTCTTCGAGTCGTATTTTCCAGTACTAGACCTACGAGTGATTTGTCCTTGGGATGTTTGGCATTGCGACATATTTTTCCTTCGGGATATTTGTCATTGCAAAGTATTTTTCCTTCGGGACGTTTGTCTTTGAGACGTGGCGCCTTATTTTGAGAGAAAAGTACTTGGCATGGTTTGGCCACAAGCACGTGTTATATCTTTAAGATGATTTCATTGATTATTAGTGTTTTTTCAAGGGTGTTGCCTTTTTACATTATTGGCCATTTGAGCCGTTTGAGGTATCATATATATGGCAATCACATCTTTGGAAATTTGAACTCCTTTGAGTTCTATATTTGGGGTTTGAGTTGCTAACACTTGGTGTTTATTTGTGATTTATATTCTCCTATTTTGGAGATATATGTAATTGCCTTTATGGCTTATTTTTGAGATTGAGATTTCTCTTTTAGAAATGCAATTGAGATTGCCATTATGATGGGTTTCAAGATTCCTCCTATTTAGGAGTTATGTTTCTCTAAACCATTATTGTTGTTTTAGGATATGCCGATGATACGAGGCATCCTATGTTTAGTGCTTTTGTTATGGAGTTTATCCCTTTGAGATTATATATTTCTTTAGTGATACCACCTCATCACTTGAAGTAATCACATGAACTTAGAATTATTTCTTCTCATTGGAGAAGAATTATCACCCTTATCCCCATGCATTATATTATTGTTTATCCTATTAAACTGATTGTTTTTGCTAGACTGACCCATGTATTTTATACTCGGGTCAGACCGAGTTATTTTAGGTTAGGTACCTGCTTTCGGACATAGCTTTGCTTAGATGCTTCTGCTTGGATATTTATATATTACCTTTTGTTGTGTAGTATTTTTTGCTTGACTCTGATATGTGTATTGTCTTGACTCATTGTATGTAGTGTGGTCTTCGAACCACTTATGATGTATCATTTTGTATTGTACTGGGGATGAATCTGTGTATATGTATATGATGTACATTTTAGTTGTTATATTTTGTTCTGATAGATTAGTTAGCCACCTATAGTTTTGTACTAAGCATTTATTAGATATGTCGATCCACTTAAGATAGAAAAAAATTAGAGCATTAATCAACTTGTTCAATAGATGTTTAAGACAAAGATATATATATATATATATATAATCGCTCCTAACCAGCCCTATTCTCTGCATTTGCAGACAGTATTACCCAGAAATACTCTTTGTTAATATGTGTCTTGGGTGGGGTTCCATAGGCATTCAGAAGCCTCTAGGGTTTTGGGCGGTCTCTATTTATATGGATAATGGAACACCAATTCTCTCCTAAATATCCCATTCTACTTGTTCACATCGAACACATTCTCTAATGATCCATGCCATTCTGTCTTCTAGTTCAGTCGATGAGCAGAGATGCATCGACCTCTCCCTTCAGAGCAAAAGACCACTTTTGCATTTTTTATGATGATTTGACCTGGGATCCCTATCTTCATCACGATTCCATTACCATTCTCGATGGTCTTTTCACCTTCCATCTACTGCCATTTCATCTAAAATGGTGGAGCTTTGCCTAGACTAAGAGGGGTCAGCCATAGCTGGTCCAGGTTCAGTGCCTTCCCTAATTGGTTCGATGCTGAAAAATTCCGCAGGATCAACTTCAAGATGAATCCTTACTCATTCCACTTCCTCGTAGCTTGCTCTCCCTATTCTCTGGTTCTTCTTATCAGTCCTGTAACGATCGGGATTTTTCGTTGCCGAAAAATCGAACCGTTAGGGTTTTAGAAGAAGAAAGAGGTAGAAGAAGAAAGGAAAGAAAGAGAGGAGAAAACAGAAAACAAGTAACAGAACGAGAAACAATATCAGAATCTCACAATCGCAGCGGAACAATATATAATAGATAAATGTACATTCATTTAAAACAAAGAACTATACATTTTATATATACATCACAATACATCATATCATCAGAGTGTACAACAATAAAACAGCGGAAAGAATACTATATCCAATAGATAATAGACTACGCTATCTGGCTCGCCTCCAGATCTGCACAGCAACTCCCGAATCCAGAATAACCTGATAAACTAACTCTAGACTGCCCGTGTGGAAAATAGTGGGCACCCAGAGTTTAGGAAAGGAACAATAAACTCCAGGTCAGTCATGGGACTGGTGTGAGAACTCAAAACAGTTTATCTTTAAACAAGCAACAAGAAAATTTAAATTTTTAAATCCGCAATGCTTTTTGGAAAATGAAACTACCATAAGGCCTCCCGCCACACACACAATGCAAACGCAGAATTGGAGGAGATTTCTCCTTATGATAGTCAAAGATGCTTACTACGCGAAAATCAAATTATTTTTGATATTATTACTAGTGCATAGTGTAGAAAACAATTTCGAAAGTAGAATATAAATCCTAGCCAGCATAGACATTCCGAACTATGCCTACTATAGCTACCATCCAAACAGTGGTGACCACCATAAGTGAATGGCAGGTAATACAACTAAAACCGTACAAGGCGCGTATTGGAGGAATGGATTTCCAACAAATGGTCAGGCTAAGGAACTTCCTACTGCCACATGGGATCGCCTCTGGCGGGACGTCCCGAGAAACTAACGTTACGGTTAGATCTCTGCCAACACAAGGCCGGGTTACCTCTGTAACTAGGTAACTACTACACGAATATGTCATCCCCCGGTCCTTTGGGACCTTTATCCGAGCGCTCGATACCAACAACACCACACAGAAATAGATATAGTGTTTTCCACATGAGTAAATATCTGGGCTCCATACCATGATACCACCCTTTTCCAGAAGGGAATGACATACCCTAAAGGGCGCGACCCTCATAACCTTGCCGCATATTCCTGTTTCGACCATTTCCGGGGAGTGAGGTCCTGACGAAGTCTCGTCCACAAAGCTACGCTTTGTGCAACAAAGCCATGCTTTGGGTCCACAGATGACCAAAGCAATAATCACAAAGATAAATGATCAAACAAATGATCATATCCAAACGATCAACCAATGATCATCACACAGCAGCACTCAGCATGCCACATTACCAGATTGGGAAATATCGCTGATAACCTTCAACTACATAACCTCTGAGCTCGTACGTCTCAGAGAAGGGTGTTAAGCTAAGAGAATAAATTCTCCGCCACCAACAGAAATGTATTTGAAAGAAATCTGCTCTATCTCTCAAAATGTAATGTCAGACATGTAACCATACAAGTCTGTTCCGGGTTCGAACAGAACCGAAGGCACTTCCAAGGAAGCCCTTGCAATCCGGGTATTCACAATCCCGATAAAATTTCCCATCACAAAGGAAATCTCCATATCGTAGCTAACGATGCGGAGACAATCGATAGGTCATCCTATCGTTCTCACAGATACCCGGTCTTCAACACCGGTCTTCAAATGCAATCCAACGACGTATCGCATATTCGGAATGGGATATATGACACAAAGGTCCTCTCCCGGCTAAACCGAATAGCAAGCGCTTATTTTAAAAAAAAAAAAAGTGTGCATTCAATTTTAAACAAACACAATCAATACCATCCAAGGGTAAATATTGATAGTCGGTTATTTAACTATCAATAAGGATGCGCCACATCATCAGATTCCAAATAATTTTTCCAAAATTATTAAGTCCCAAAATATCTTACGAGAGATATATACATATATACACCATTTCCAAATAACTGCCCCAGTTATTTGTTTTACCAAAACCACTTCACGATAAAATTTTCCACACTTAACCAATTGAAAAACCAATTTCCAATTTACCTTTACCATTTGAAAACAAATTTTCAAATTACATTAACCATTTGCAAACCAATTTCAAATCACCTTAACCATTTGAAAACTAATTTCAAATCACCTTAACCATTTGAAAACTAATTTCAAATTACTTTTCATCCTTTATACCCTTTGAAAACAAATTTCAAATCATCAAATAAATCTTTACCGATTTAATTTAAATTTACGTCCCAAATCCGTAAATTCATTTTCATACTTCAAAATAAATCAATATTTATTTTTAAACAAATTCCCTTCATATATATAAATTCCAAAGTGGATTTAAATTCCAAGCATCTACTAGCATACGATTCCCAAATCGATTTCAAGTTATTTGCTTTCAATTACCTTAAAGGTGAATTCACAAAAACCGTTCCATTTCATATTAGAAAACCATTCCCATGCTTATTTTAAAAATAAGTAATTCACAAATTTATTTATTTTCAACAATTTGGAAATATTCAATATACTTAAGTTACCGTTAAGTATTTTATTCCATTCTCTTTAAGAAAACATTCCTTTATTCACATTTATTTGGGTTAAAAACGAATGTTGCGTAAAACATCGTTACGACAACCCAAAAACACTAGTATATGGATTTGAAATTAAAAATAGATATATAAATCCAATACTATACAAATTATCCCCTTCTGTTTCTCGAAAACGTCTATTTCAACAATCAATGTTGAAATCTATGTTTTCAATACTCAATACATTTTAAAACACCTTTAATTCGTTTTAAATTCCATTTAAAACATTCCTTTCCCAAAAACAAACCCATTTTATTTAATAATCTATTCAATATTCAAAATAGTGAATATAGCCCACTTAACAAATTCCCATATTTCAATTTATCAAATTCGATGAATTTCAAATTTATAAACATAGTTTATAAATTCCATTTCTATTATAAACCCCAATTTTATAAATTCCTTTATTAATCCGATGCAATTTTACATAACCCAATTTCATACCCAAAAGCCATATTGTAAGTTAAATACTTATAATATTATTTATTTACCAAATCGTTCCTTTGAACTTCACCAATTTAAAATCTTATCACTTACAAGATTTCTTTATGGTTTATAATAATTTCAACTAATGAAATCTTCATTTATTAACAATTTCTATAAAATTCCCCTTTTTATGCCCCAAATTCATTTTTATAAGTGAATAACTTATAAACTTAAAATTTTCCAATAACCATTCGTTTTATAAATTTCACATTTATTAATCTATAAATCCTAGTGAAATGCATGTTATACATCAACTTAACACTTTATAAATTTATTCTATAACTTCAATAATTTTTTATTTAAAAACATCCATTTATAAAATCCTTTATATAAACCATTAATAATAATAACTCCCCAAAAAACCAAATTTAACTATTTTATAAAAACCTATTATTGTTAAAAATTTCTTTTAAGTTATATTTTATAAAAATATAAAATTTTAAAACATAAAATTTTATCCATCTATTTATTTTAAAATTTAATCAATTCAAAATTTTAATAAACCATATTCTTTGAAAAAATCGATTTAAAACCCCTTTTAAATTCAAAACCGTTATTTTAATTTTTAAAAATTTGAATCCGATGATGCAACAACATCAGATGGTCAACCACGGGGATAAGTGTCATATATCAATATGATTATCAACAATCAACATAATATTTATAAACAAATAAATATGTGAGGAATCCAGTTGGATCCCTCCAACCTGTTACCCTGCATCCACAGACGTTAGCACAATACCAATTCCACTTCAAGGTGGAATATCGCGGTATATGGGATTTTATAAATATTCCGCTTAATAACGGCGCAATAGGGTCTCATCCGCTATACGAGGCGGGAAATCAAATCCGATATATACATATGCCAATATATATATATCGCTATATATAGTATATGTCCTATTATATCTACTACCACAATCAATCAACAATTATCAATCAATATTAACTATTTAAAATTTTAAACAAAACCTTTCGATTGAGTGAGGAGTTCTCACCTTGGTTTTATTTCCGGTTTTCGCGTTCGTTTCGAATAAAATTAAACGAACGTTTAATTTTACCCGAAATTCAAACGAGCTCCAATCGACTCCAAACTGGTTGCATTGCGAAGAGCACGACCATACGATTCCAACGCACTTTGATTCGCCCAAATCGGACCTCGCAGCAAAAAGATATTGATTTTTAAAGTTTGAATTGAATTTCGAAACAATTCCTTTTAAATTAATTTACAAATACCAACCCAACGGGCCCCGCGTCCCCCTTCTCCTTCACCAAGATCACGCACGCAACTCTCCCCAGGCTAAGAAACACGTACATGAACCCATATGCACAAATCTAGGGCTTGAATTCGCGACCACCACACTCGCCTATGCATCGATCAGAGAGCACCACCTCGTAGCCCACGACAAGAGCCACCTTCGGCCAGGAGCTTGCAGAGCTCGGTCAGCATATCCCCTAGGAAAACGTGCCAAACGCAAGCACGAACGCGGCTCCCCATGCCCTCCAAACGGCGATGATAGCTGAGATCCACCGTTGGATCTGTAGTCCACACCATGCTCTACAACTTTCATGTTGTAAGTTTCTCGATTCGATGAGCGGATTTGGAGATTTTGAGAGGGGAAAATGGGATGATTTCGGCCATTGGACCTATAGGAGGCGGCTGGTGATAGTGATTAGGGTTTTGGAAAAGAAGATAACATATATGTTAATATTATTTTAATAATAAAATGCCCAATTTAACACTTTTGCAAACGAACTCCAAACGACGCGTGCCGCCAGGCGATCCTAAGGTTTTTCCACGTTCCGGACACAATGGAACAAGTTTCGGAAGCTAATTCCATCATATGTGTGAGATACGGTAATAAACGCTCAATTTAAATTTAAACCGATTTAAGCGATTTCTAGGCGTTTTGGCTTGTACTGGACAAACGACAAATCCAATCGACTTGAAATTTGAAATCTTGCAATAATATCACATTACGGATCCGATGAAACTGGTTTCGTCGAAATCCGAGACCGTTTGAAAAATGGCTATTTTAACTCGCCGAATTTATATTAAAACGATATTGATGCGTTTCGAGCTGCCACGGTCAAACGACAACTCCGTTTGCTACGAAAATTGAAATCCGATAATAACTAACTATTACGGATCCAATGGAACTCGTTTCGTTCAATTCTGAGACTGTTCAAAAATTGGCTATTTTTCAGTCGATAATTAAATATTAAAATATTCAATTTTTACGAATTAACTCCAAATTCAATTTTACAAGTTCTAAAATATTCCTATAACTTTAATATGATATAACAAAATTTTCCAAACCATTTTCAATCATATCTAACCCAATATTCAATTATCTACGGAATTTCACTATTAATTAATCGATTTAAATGACCAATTAAATCCAATATTCAAGAAATAAATTATTTAACTTAAAATTTTCACTTATAAACATTTAAAATTAATTAAATACTCAAATTTAAATTACTAAAAATTCTGGGTCGTTACAATCTTCCCCCCTTAAAAGAATTTCGTCCTCGAAATTGCAAGTTAAGGAGAACGATCCTAATCCGTTTATTATTTTTCCAAAGCTAATCAGTTTTATCAACTTTTCAAACAAATCTTTTTATTAAAGATCTACTATCATTTCAATTAGCTTTCCAAACTCAATTATAGGTTTCAAACAACATTGTTTACTCAACAATTCAAATTTAAATTTAAATTCAAATTTCAAACTTTCAAAATTTCTCAAAATTTTACTAACTCCCTAAATTTTCGAAAAATTTCGCCAGAGTCTCCTTTGCGCGGCTAGATCGGTACGACTACAAAACGGCACCACGGCCCCTCAGAATCAAAAAGAAAAGAGAAAGCCAAGTGGCTGGAGAAGGAAATCATCAAATCCCATATAAAAACTGAAATACGTACCTTTTTGTCGAGCGTTACAAAATTTTTTTAACTTTGAAATCAAAATCCCAATTCCTTTATAACCTGTATATCCTGCTAGCATAATATCCAATTATAATATTCAAACTATTTTGCCAATTCAATTATAAAATTTCCAATACATGCTTCTTATACCACTTTTAGTTTACTATTAAAGTTGCATATTCATTTTCATTCAACTTTGCATTTAAATTTTCATTTGAATTCAATTACATAGCTTTCAAATTTTACTAATTCAATTTCATTAACACTTAATGAATTTACATACAACCAACCAACAAGCAATAACGACCAATGTACATCCAATACAACCAAATTTATTTATTTTACTTACATTCAATTTGGTTCAACTGTTTTAATTCCAATTGGTTTAGCATTCAATTGATTTTCATCCAATTATTCAACTAACTTCAATGAATTTACACTTACATACATCGTTTCATATCAACTTACTTACATTCGATTGATTAACATTCAATCCATTCTTTAATTCAATTGCTAGTTCTTTTTACAAATAAAATTGAATTTCATTTATATAACTTAAGTTCACCTCTTTAACAATTTCATTTACTCACTTTATTCACTTACTTTGATATTAACATCAATTCTTTCAACATTACTTAACTTGCATTCCATTTCAACTTTATTTACATCATTTAATTCACTTGATTATTTAACTTTGATGCAAAGATCAATTTTTTATTCAACTTCACTTAAGTTATACTTCATTAAACATCATTTGTTCAATTAAACTTAAGTTTTACTTATCAATTCAATTCGGATTTTAAATTCCAAAGTAAATCCCATTTAACTTTTACTTAAGTCAAATTCATATCAATATTCAAATTCATATTCCATTTTACTTAACTTAATTGTTTAACCACTTCAATAACTGGTTTCACTTACATTTTCCCATTCTATAAGTTATAAAACTTATTATTCAACTTCTAACTTATATTATAAGTTCAAAACCTTTTTCACTTATACTTAACAACTTCAAGTTGAATTTTAATTTCAAATTGATTTATTACAACAAAACTTCAATTTTTAAATTCATTTTTGTAGCAAATCCATCACATAGAAACTCGAAAATGATACTGATGATGCTGCAGTCATCACCCTTATTATTTCCCAGTGACAATAGTGAAATCAATGCTAATTATTCTTTCAAAAAGTTTTCTTTTATTCATAAATCACTTTTATAAACCTTTTACTTATATAATTTTTACTTCTTATATACATACATGATTATCTTACAATTGTAAATCATCATCAATTATAATTTCATCTTATGATTCATTGGTTTATACCATTATTCTTTTTACAATAGTTGCTTTTATTAGCTTATTCAAACAACTTTTAATTATTTTATATATATATATATATCATTTACAACAACCAAGCAATCAATTATATACACACTTCAATAATCCTTGAAAAATTATTTTCTTTTTATATATAAAATATAATCGAGGCAAAATTATTTCATTTACCCAATTTAAAACAATATTGTGTCGAATTGTTCTATTCAAGTGTTTAGGAACCCCTTCGATTCAGTTTTCGAGGCTGCGCCGACGAAGGTTCATATACCACTCAACAAACCAATCATCACAATATAAAACAATTTTATATTCACTAACAAATACGCACTCATATCTATTATAACACTCACACTCATTCTAGAGTACTACTGACTCTATCTCTAATGAGTAATACCCAACAGAGCAGGTTGTCGCTTAACCATATGCTCTGATACCAAATGTAAAGAACCTCATTTCCGTCAGCAGTAACCGGTAGGCTTTTCAACCATCCCAGCCCCACCGTGGCTTACACTGGTACCCCAGACCTTGCTTTTACGGCCAGCCTCTCGACTGTCACGGCTTAGGCCTAACCAACCCCGTAAAGAGGACGTGTAGGGGTAAGAGTCTCCCGTTCGCCACCTAACGCAAAGCGAGAACCCCCCATCACGTTTCACCTAGATAAGCAAGTCTGGTCCGGGTTCGAACAGAACCGAAGGCACTTCCAAGGAAGCCCTTGCAATCCGGGTATTCACAATCCCGATAAAATTTCCCATCACAAAGGAAATCTCCATATCGTAGCTAACGATGCGGAGACAATCGATAGGTCATCCTATCGTTCTCACAGATACCCGGTCTTCAACACCGGTCTTCAAATGCAATCCAACGACGTATCGCATATTCGGAATGGGATATATGACACAAAGGTCCTCTCCCGGCTAAACCGAATAGCAAGCGCTTATTTTAAAAAAAAAAAAAGTGTGCATTCAATTTTAAACAAACACAATCAATACCATCCAAGGGTAAATATTGATAGTCGGTTATTTAACTATCAATAAGGATGCGCCACATCATCAGATTCCAAATAATTTTTCCAAAATTATTAAGTCCCAAAATATCTTACGAGAGATATATACATATATACACCATTTCCAAATAACTGCCCCAGTTATTTGTTTTACCAAAACCACTTCACGATAAAATTTTCCACACTTAACCAATTGAAAAACCAATTTCCAATTTACCTTTACCATTTGAAAACAAATTTTCAAATTACATTAACCATTTGCAAACCAATTTCAAATCACCTTAACCATTTGAAAACTAATTTCAAATCACCTTAACCATTTGAAAACTAATTTCAAATTACTTTTCATCCTTTATACCCTTTGAAAACAAATTTCAAATCATCAAATAAATCTTTACCGATTTAATTTAAATTTACGTCCCAAATCCGTAAATTCATTTTCATACTTCAAAATAAATCAATATTTATTTTTAAACAAATTCCCTTCATATATATAAATTCCAAAGTGGATTTAAATTCCAAGCATCTACTAGCATACGATTCCCAAATCGATTTCAAGTTATTTGCTTTCAATTACCTTAAAGGTGAATTCACAAAAACCGTTCCATTTCATATTAGAAAACCATTCCCATGCTTATTTTAAAAATAAGTAATTCACAAATTTATTTATTTTCAACAATTTGGAAATATTCAATATACTTAAGTTACCGTTAAGTATTTTATTCCATTCTCTTTAAGAAAACATTCCTTTATTCACATTTATTTGGGTTAAAAACGAATGTTGCGTAAAACATCGTTACGACAACCCAAAAACACTAGTATATGGATTTGAAATTAAAAATAGATATATAAATCCAATACTATACAAATTATCCCCTTCTGTTTCTCGAAAACGTCTATTTCAACAATCAATGTTGAAATCTATGTTTTCAATACTCAATACATTTTAAAACACCTTTAATTCGTTTTAAATTCCATTTAAAACATTCCTTTCCCAAAAACAAACCCATTTTATTTAATAATCTATTCAATATTCAAAATAGTGAATATAGCCCACTTAACAAATTCCCATATTTCAATTTATCAAATTCGATGAATTTCAAATTTATAAACATAGTTTATAAATTCCATTTCTATTATAAACCCCAATTTTATAAATTCCTTTATTAATCCGATGCAATTTTACATAACCCAATTTCATACCCAAAAGCCATATTGTAAGTTAAATACTTATAATATTATTTATTTACCAAATCGTTCCTTTGAACTTCACCAATTTAAAATCTTATCACTTACAAGATTTCTTTATGGTTTATAATAATTTCAACTAATGAAATCTTCATTTATTAACAATTTCTATAAAATTCCCCTTTTTATGCCCCAAATTCATTTTTATAAGTGAATAACTTATAAACTTAAAATTTTCCAATAACCATTCGTTTTATAAATTTCACATTTATTAATCTATAAATCCTAGTGAAATGCATGTTATACATCAACTTAACACTTTATAAATTTATTCTATAACTTCAATAATTTTTTATTTAAAAACATCCATTTATAAAATCCTTTATATAAACCATTAATAATAATAACTCCCCAAAAAACCAAATTTAACTATTTTATAAAAACCTATTATTGTTAAAAATTTCTTTTAAGTTATATTTTATAAAAATATAAAATTTTAAAACATAAAATTTTATCCATCTATTTATTTTAAAATTTAATCAATTCAAAATTTTAATAAACCATATTCTTTGAAAAAATCGATTTAAAACCCCTTTTAAATTCAAAACCGTTATTTTAATTTTTAAAAATTTGAATCCGATGATGCAACAACATCAGATGGTCAACCACGGGGATAAGTGTCATATATCAATATGATTATCAACAATCAACATAATATTTATAAACAAATAAATATGTGAGGAATCCAGTTGGATCCCTCCAACCTGTTACCCTGCATCCACAGACGTTAGCACAATACCAATTCCACTTCAAGGTGGAATATCGCGGTATATGGGATTTTATAAATATTCCGCTTAATAACGGCGCAATAGGGTCTCATCCGCTATACGAGGCGGGAAATCAAATCCGATATATACATATGCCAATATATATATATCGCTATATATAGTATATGTCCTATTATATCTACTACCACAATCAATCAACAATTATCAATCAATATTAACTATTTAAAATTTTAAACAAAACCTTTCGATTGAGTGAGGAGTTCTCACCTTGGTTTTATTTCCGGTTTTCGCGTTCGTTTCGAATAAAATTAAACGAACGTTTAATTTTACCCGAAATTCAAACGAGCTCCAATCGACTCCAAACTGGTTGCATTGCGAAGAGCACGACCATACGATTCCAACGCACTTTGATTCGCCCAAATCGGACCTCGCAGCAAAAAGATATTGATTTTTAAAGTTTGAATTGAATTTCGAAACAATTCCTTTTAAATTAATTTACAAATACCAACCCAACGGGCCCCGCGTCCCCCTTCTCCTTCACCAAGATCACGCACGCAACTCTCCCCAGGCTAAGAAACACGTACATGAACCCATATGCACAAATCTAGGGCTTGAATTCGCGACCACCACACTCGCCTATGCATCGATCAGAGAGCACCACCTCGTAGCCCACGACAAGAGCCACCTTCGGCCAGGAGCTTGCAGAGCTCGGTCAGCATATCCCCTAGGAAAACGTGCCAAACGCAAGCACGAACGCGGCTCCCCATGCCCTCCAAACGGCGATGATAGCTGAGATCCACCGTTGGATCTGTAGTCCACACCATGCTCTACAACTTTCATGTTGTAAGTTTCTCGATTCGATGAGCGGATTTGGAGATTTTGAGAGGGGAAAATGGGATGATTTCGGCCATTGGACCTATAGGAGGCGGCTGGTGATAGTGATTAGGGTTTTGGAAAAGAAGATAACATATATGTTAATATTATTTTAATAATAAAATGCCCAATTTAACACTTTTGCAAACGAACTCCAAACGACGCGTGCCGCCAGGCGATCCTAAGGTTTTTCCACGTTCCGGACACAATGGAACAAGTTTCGGAAGCTAATTCCATCATATGTGTGAGATACGGTAATAAACGCTCAATTTAAATTTAAACCGATTTAAGCGATTTCTAGGCGTTTTGGCTTGTACTGGACAAACGACAAATCCAATCGACTTGAAATTTGAAATCTTGCAATAATATCACATTACGGATCCGATGAAACTGGTTTCGTCGAAATCCGAGACCGTTTGAAAAATGGCTATTTTAACTCGCCGAATTTATATTAAAACGATATTGATGCGTTTCGAGCTGCCACGGTCAAACGACAACTCCGTTTGCTACGAAAATTGAAATCCGATAATAACTAACTATTACGGATCCAATGGAACTCGTTTCGTTCAATTCTGAGACTGTTCAAAAATTGGCTATTTTTCAGTCGATAATTAAATATTAAAATATTCAATTTTTACGAATTAACTCCAAATTCAATTTTACAAGTTCTAAAATATTCCTATAACTTTAATATGATATAACAAAATTTTCCAAACCATTTTCAATCATATCTAACCCAATATTCAATTATCTACGGAATTTCACTATTAATTAATCGATTTAAATGACCAATTAAATCCAATATTCAAGAAATAAATTATTTAACTTAAAATTTTCACTTATAAACATTTAAAATTAATTAAATACTCAAATTTAAATTACTAAAAATTCTGGGTCGTTACAAGTCCACTACTAGAATACGATCTCCTTTGCCTTCTGGACCCCGTAGACTGGGATAGTCCTTGCATTTTAGTGTTATGTCCAACCCTTTGCATCTTCCCCAAGCGTGCCATGATTTGGTCCATAATAGCTTGTCATTGGCTAGTAAAAATGGTATCGAGTTCCGCCACAATCCTATCCAAGTCGCCTTTGGTAACCGTGTCTAGTTTTGGGGTGCTAGATAAATGGTTATCCCGATTGGTAATAGTTTAATTAACATTCTCACTGGAAACTCTAGCTTTTGGTTTTAGAGGCATACTGAGAGTATCTTAATGAAAGCACAAAAAATATTTACATAGAAAATGGACAAACACTTCCAATTGATTTATATTAATGGAGAAGTAAAAATACAATAATATAAAATGCACAAAAATTTGTAGTACTTCGGGCCGAATGTGCCTACATCCATTATTCATTTTCATTTCCTTTCTTTAGATAAGTTTTACAGTGATTTGAATGAAAAATACAAAGAATTTAATGCAAAATGCAGCGATTTGGAGTAAAATATAGCACCCAGTAGTCTGTTCGGTATATCTTTTTTGGCATATCCTTTTCGGCAGTAGTTGGCATTTCCCAAAAATTTCTCCCACTGATGTTGGCAGCTTTGGTATTTATAGGAGTGAAGGTCTCTATAACATGCTCGGCTCGGTTGTTTTCATTTATAAAAGATATGATCCAGAGCTTCCATATATTCAAGATTGACTTTCCTTATATGCTCTGTTCGGTAGGTGGTTAGTTCGATGATTCTTCAATTGTCGAACATAAGTCCTACAAATGCTGATCACATATCTTTATTGGTAGCTTCACTACCTAGTAATAAATCTTGTCCGAGTGCACTACTGAACAATGGTTCATGTTTAGTCGTTGGGCCACCGAAAAGGAATTCCTGTTTGATAGTTTGACTGTTGAACATGTGCAATGGGAGCAATTTTCCTCTGCCTTCCTTCACCTCTCCACATGCATTGTCTTCGGGGTTACTGTTTGGGACGCTTAGACACTCCTTATGACGTACACACTTTAGCTTCTTCGGCGCCTGCTTGTGAACTGCTATATAACAATCATTTCATAGGCCGAAATGGTAACAACCCTCTCCGAAACGGGCCTAATTTTCAATTCAATATAAGCCCAATCAAACCTTTAGCCCATTCCAAAGCTAGATGTTGGTTGGTAAATTTATTAAACAAATAATAACTATCCATGTTTATAGAATCTTACAGTGGAAGAGGTAAAATATAGTAACAAAATAATTACCCATTCAAATTTCCAAATCTCAGAAATATATTTATTCCAAATATCCGTAACACAATGTCTCACAGTAGAACATCAAGAAGTCTAAAATATGGGTACATCAAAATAAACCATAAACATAAATAAATAGCTATATTACCACCAGTCTTCACGGCTTCCTTCACACTTTACTATTGGCATCGTTCCCCTTAACCTATGGGTAGTAATATGGAGGGAGTCAGAATAACGATGTCCGATGAATGAAAATCTCAAGTATTACCATAATAGTACTTGGGCAGTATCATTTGGATGATTATTATGTCTTATGCAATTTCTAACCAAACCTTTCCAAGTATACCTCTAACTATAAGCCGATGGCTCTTCGAGTTTAACTTCATAACGTATCTCCAACTGCAGGCCAATGGCCCTTTCGAGTCTAATATAGTGCGGGTGCAACGAAAATATGAAATATATATTGAGTATACCGACCCATCTCTATCAATCATATCCAAATGATGCGAGAGAAATTACTTGAGTCACTTAAGACCTTTTTAATGGGAAATAGGCAGACTCCGACTATTTAATACTTAGACCCTGGGTAGATCTCCATCATTTAATACCCAGATCAAAGGAAAACCCCTCGCCATTACTTCCAAGATGGCTTCGCAAGAAATCCCATAAGGCCACTTAATACTTCTTAAATGGGGAATAGGCAGACCCACTAATAGCCATTTAATACCTCAACCCCAAGCGAACCACCTCCTGAGATTTCTGCTACCACATCTAAATGATAATCCCGACCATTTAGTACTTCCTAAATGAGAAGAAAGCAGGCTTTACATTATCCATCTAATACCTCCAACCCCAAAGCAGGCTCGTCCTAGGATATCCATTCTGTGACCCATAACCCAAACAGCGATGTCTCACATTAGTCCGCCCATTCATAGGAGTTGCTATCCTTATTACTTGGGTAGACTTAACCTACAGAATTGGAACTAACCTTGCGTCCACCGTAGGTACTTAATATAGATGATGTCTTACATCTGTTCCAAAGTCAAACTACTGGTAGCCAGATTAGCTAGACAGACTTCTGTGTACTTTTAACCGACTTCACATCCCTATAACTTGTCATATTTATGCTTCCAATCTTACGAAATTATACTAACATACATGTATAATATATAAATATACGTAATATACCTCACCTACATTTACGCATTAAGGCCATATTAGGAAAACTCCTTATTTCACCTATTAATTATGGATTAATTACCATAATTGTCCTTAACTTCCTTTTTATATGGTTTGTTGTTAGCTATTAACCTATTTATTTTATACATCCATCTCGAAGCAAGCCTATCATGGGATATCCACTTTATGACCCGTAACTCAAACCATGATATCTCACATTAGTCCGATCATTCATAGGTGCTAGTAGCCAAATTAGCTGAGCAGACATATCCTACAAAATTGGGACCCTTCCTCGCACTACCATCGATACTTATTATAGCATGTCTCATATTAGTTCTAAAGTCACATTGTTGGTAACTTAATTAGCTGGGTAGACTTCTGTATGCTTTGAACTGACCCCACATCCCATATCTTGGTCATATTGCCGCTTTCCAACCTTACAAAATTATACTAACATATATGTATAATATATAAATATGCGTAATATACCTCACTTATGTTTATGCATTTTGGACATATATGGGAAACTCTTTATTTTCCCTTTTAATTATGAATTAATTTCCAAAATTGTCCTTACGTAGGATTTATTATTATTTATTAACCAATTTATTTTATACGTTATGACTTATATGTTATTATAATATCTATACTTAACATGAATTTTTACCTTACTAAATTTTATTGAATATTCCTAGGCGTACGTAAAATAATCCTGTACTAGGATTTTCGCTTTCTATTAGGTTTTCGTTTAAATGTCACAATTTCTATATCCATACAAGTTTCTAGTCCAATACACAGTTTATACAATAGCCAATATCACAATTTAAATTAGCCAAACCAAACAGGCGTGCATACATACATACATACATACATACATACATACATACATACATACATACATACATACATACATACATACATACATACATACATACATACATACATACATACATACATACATACATATATATACATAACCATACACACACACATATTTAAAAATGGAATCAAACATCCAACTTGTTGTACATTAACATAGTAGAATTAACACATCTATTTCAAGAAAGCAAAAGTTTACGGTTTAAATCCTTTATACTCTATTTAACTTTTGAATGGATAAGGTTGAAATGAAAAAGGATTCATATTTATTTTCCTTGCGAAAGTAGACGGTGCAAACCGTAGATGGAATAAAAATCCATGCTCTACACGCCCTTTCCTAATTCCGTTAGAATCCTTCCTTATCACAAATGCAAACTGGGAAGTGGAATAAAACATAAATTATTAATATTCCAAATAATAACAGATTGTATTCCACCATATTAACATAAAACAATAAGATTCCAATCAATTCCAAGATTAACATTATAGGAGGAAATTTTAAGGTTTTAGATTTAAAATTTTCAAATACAAAATTTCCTAAAGCATAAAACAAATCCAAATATTAACCGCACAAACTACTAAAAAGAGAAAAACTAAGATTTCCACTCGTTTATAGTCTTCTTTGAATCTCTTTGAATTTGCTCTTGTGTTAGCACTTATTCCTTCCTCCAATTATTTCCTCTTTTACTGGATAATTCATTTGTGTTTATATATATATGTATATATATCCTTGAACTTAGAATATACATACATACATACACACACACACACATATATCTTTGTTTTTGAATTAAGAAGTATGGTGCAGAAGAAGAAAATTGATAGATTTTCGCTAGCATGCTTATTTTTGTGTGAATAAAATAAGGGAACTAGCCTCTAATTATAATGGTTGGAACATGTTAAAACCGTTCGATCAAGAATCTTTTATTCAAGTTAAATCCGGAAGGTTTTGGCCCAGCCTGACCCTCGTCGCCAACACATGACCATCAACCATGGATGGTTGAGCGTTGGCGGTCGACCGGCCCCAACGAACGCCGACCAGTTGTGGTCCAGCCTGGTTAATTGTAACGTTAAATTATTTCTTACTTTGATTAGCCCTACAGTTAATGTTTATTCACTCTTGACATTAAAATCTTTTATTTCTCTTTCTAAACATTAACGTCATTAAATTTTAATTTTAAATTTGTTTGAATTATTTTAAATTCAAAAATTTCAAACGTCAATAACTTCTCCATTTGAACTCCGATTGAGAAGCTCAATATATGAAAGTTTCTCAGAAAATCGCCACGAACACAATGCTATAACTTTTATTACCAAATTTTGACATTTTAAATTTTCCGTTTTTACATCATTATTAATTAAGCGATTTCTTATTAATTTTATGGGATGTTACATTCTCCCTCCTTAAAATAATTTTTCCCCCAAAACTCCTAAGGGGAAACTAGCGTAACGCAAACTCTACAACCGTGTTATGTATACAACCATCTACTCAATCAAAAATGTTATGTGATTATGTATGCAACATATTATAAATGAGCTCAATCCTAGCAAGATCGTGACATATAGGCATGTAATCAAAAATTCTTAACCGATGCAGTCCATCAATGTTAGCCTTACTTGCATAGGCTACTACTTTAAGGGATTTATGGTTGGTGTATAACTCAAACCTTTCCCTCAATAAATAGTACCTCCACATCTTCAAACCGGATATGATAGCCGTTAACTATGAGTCATGAGTGAGATATGTGATGCCCAACCTCTACACTTACACTAACTAAGAATACTATTGGGTAATGCCGTCAGTTAGTACAAAGAATAAGGCTATTGAGGAGCGACCAACTATGTAATTGATTTGAGCAAGAACCGATATGTCAAATAGTATGTCATGAATTTCATTTCAAGAGGAAATCCGACATATGCAATCCAAACTCATATCTACTACACAGTGGCTAAGTGGCCTTTGGAATCAATATAAAATATGCACAACACAAAATCAGTCATAGATATTCATATCACAAAGGCGGAAACAGATATGAATATAACGCATAGAAGTGAACATCAAAGTAATGGTCATACAAGGTCCATTACATCATAAAAGAATAGGTATAAGTGCTAGACAAAAGAATATGTATACATCAAGGAGTCTCTATCTCGAATGTATAGAACAGAAACTACTAAGCTAAAATAGTTAGCTAAAATTTAGATGATGGTCCGTGATAAGAAGTCAAGTGGAAGCACCTAGAACACCTCGGTCTGACCCAAGCATTATTTAAGAAGCAAACTAATAAACGGACCAGTCTAGCTATAATTATCATGTAATGTGAGATAGGATAAGAGACATGACAAATATATATAATAACAATAATAATCATACAGTATCTAAAATTTTCTCGAACACCAAAAAAAAATTTTTTTTATTTTTATTCACCAAACCACAAATATTGATAGAGCTTATCAATACAAATCATAAAAATTGACGGAACACAAATTCTAAAAAACAATAATTAGAAATCTAGAAAACACAAAAGAAGGGGGAAGAAGCCTATCACAAATGGGAGCATGAAAACTCACAAACACATGTATCATAAACGGGACATTATCCCATGGGTCGCTAACCCATAAAATACGGGGAATAGTCCCCCCTTGAGGACGAATGAGCCGAACATCGACGCATCTAAAAAGATACGACCCATCCACAGACTTATTGAGCCGATTGCTCCACGAACGGCCAAAAGACCATGGGTCGCTACCCAACCAAATTGAGCCGAAGCTCCATAGAACGCGATACAGTTCCCCACGCGCACTGAGAAACATTGCACATCATAAGTCTAAATCACAAAATGATCATCATTGATCAATAAAAGTGCAAATTACACCGAGCTAGTAAATAAATAAGTTTGGCTTCATGTTTCATGACCACTGGCCTAACTTAAATATTTACAAACAAACTGTAGTTTTCCACTCGAAAATTTTCACAAGATTTCAATTGAACAAGTCTAAGAATTAACCGACAAAGTAAACGCAAGCATTTCATACCACTTGTTTTTCTAAGTAGTCTAATTGGATTTCTCATACGAATGAGGTAAAGGTTTGTATATAGTAATAGAATGAAAAACGGTTTTAAAAACGAGCTTTATATTAAAAGTAATGTTGAAATCATTTTTGTGAAAGTGTTCGAGTATTTACTACTAGTATAGAAACCTTTGTATTTTAAAGTGAAAAATCATAGAAATGATTGTAAAAACAATCTATCATCAGAAATTCACATTCGACAACATGAATTAAAACCATGAAAATTGATATCAAATCCATCAAATGGATATTCCAAAAAATCCAGAAAAGAATTCATCAAAGTCGATAATAACGATAACAACTAACCGGATCAACAAATATTGATAAAACGGAAACTCACATAAAAATTGGCAAATTGGCTTAATTTAACAGCGCCAGACGTCTAGTAGTTTTCCCAGACGTTGGAGCTGAACGTCTAGAAATTTTCTTCCAGATCGCCCAGATGTCTGGGAATAACCTCAGTCATCTGAGCAATAGGTCTAGAATTTTTATTCCTTTGCATCAGACATCTAAATTTTTCCCAGACATCTGAGCTGAAGTTCAGGGCAAAAAATTGCCTAGGCCATTGATGGCCAAATTAACTCGGAAGCGATCGAATGAGCAATGGTGGCTAAGACTTATGCCAAGCAACTATCCAACCCAATAGGCTTTTCAATACACTCCGAACAACATGTCCAAACATTCATAATAGGATTTTCATAGATTTTGACTTCAAAATACCAAATTTGGAAAATTCGCCAAACCAATTTAATTCAAAAGCAACTAAACATGAAATAGATATTAGGAATTCATACCTAACAATAAATGAAAGCTATAGACATAGATGTGAGTTCAAGAACTCATCTTTAAACTCAAAAACAAGGAATGGGAAGCTCAAAACAAAGCAAGATCAATCTCTCTTCAACTTCACTTCAAGAACCTTCAATCCATGATCAAATGGAAAGTTTTTCCTAAGAGAACTAGGACTTAGGAATTTAGTTTCCCCTTCCCACCATTTTTCCTAGGGCTTGAGTGTATTAGGAAATTAGAAATGGAATGAATGAAGAGGAGTGGAGTGGGAGGTATTTGGTAGAAGGCTTGGGTTCTCTTATTGGGTTAGTGGGTTAGAACACAACCCAAAAGCCCAAAGAAAATACCAAAATTCTAATCAACACCAAACATATCAATGTTTATACTTAAACAAGTTGTAAACGTCGTTTTGAACTCAATGAAAGTGTCTCGAGCCCAGATTCGACTGTTTACAAAAATTCACATTTCAGACTTTAAATTAAATCAACGACGCTGTATTTGAATAAAATATTTAAATATAAAATCATAAAATATGTGGGTTGTTATAGACTCCCTTTAATGTGCACGTAAATGTGCATATATTTACATCCGTGTTTTATCTCCTTTTATTTAAATAAATATCATATTTGCGCATTTTAATATGTTAAAACCAGAATTCAATTATTTTCAAACCATTATATTTTCACCTTCATTAAGGGGGAAAATGGTCATTTTTGTGCATGTGTCAATTTAAGAATTTTTACTTGGACAATTTTTATGATTTTATAGGATATTTTGTTGCATATGGAAATGGGTTTCATGATGATATATGCATGCACAAGGAAATACAAATGAATGAAGATGAAATAATTCATGTTCAAGATCAATGGAGGACCCCACGTACTTACCTAAATGTACAATTAGGAGTTAATGGACAACTAAGTGGAGGTTAAAGCTTCATGCACATAAAATGATGGATTAATTAGTGGCTAATGGTTACTTGGTGGCCACACTTCCTTAAGGGTATTTTAGGAAGCACCCTAAAAATAGAATTAGAGTTTTATGCATATATAAATAACCCTCTTATGTACATAAACATATCTTCTACTCTTTCACATTAGTTAGGAAATCAAAATGAAAGTTGTAAGCTCTATGTTGAATGAAATAAAAATGGCTTTCTAGTCACTTTCTTTTCTCTTTTCTACTTGTTGTTGTTTACTTTTTTGCTCAATTTTCTTCTTATGCTCTCTTTCATTTCATTTTCATAATTTAGATTTACATTTATGCACTAGTTTAATTCATTTCCTTTTAGTAGTTAATCTTCGTTTTCTTATTTATTCTCTACCTTTTTTTCATTTTCAATGTTGAAATCTCTATATGTTGAAATGATAACACACATGAGAGGTTAAACCGTAAAATTTAGGGCTAATGAAGCTTTCTTCTATCATGTAGATTCAACATGAACTTTTTTATGTGTGATCTCTTTTATTCTTTATGAGAAAATGGATGTTAATGCCTGTTTGTGTTTTATGTTGAATTTGATAGCCTACTTTGTTCATAACAAATAGGCTATGCTTATCTCATTAATCACAATTTGCCTCTTTATCTAAATATGATCATGGCAATGAGATGAAGTTTGAATCAAAATTTGATGATCTATGTTACTAATTAATAGTAAATAGTTCATGCTTAAACTAGATTTTGGTTTCATTTTCTATGATTTGTTTCATGAGATATGAAAAGTAGGACTAGGGTTGGTTTGATTAGTGTTAATTAATAACTCAAATAAGCCATGCTTATGATAAATACTTCACTAATCCTACTTTGATTAAAAAGAGATCATCATTTGATTTTATGTTGATTTATGTGAAAAATATAAGAAAGTGGATTTGCCTCTAAATTGAATTTTAATCACATAGTTTTTAATCTCAACATTTGCTTAGCTTTCTAGTTTTTGAAACAATTTCCTCTCACTTTGGTCTAATTTGATAGAATTTGATTTTTAAAATCGAAAACAATTCCCTGTAGATTGACCCGTACTCGCCGTTAAACAAGTTTTTGGTGTCGTTGCATGGAATTTATTTTGATTTTGATTTTCTATTCTTCGAATTATTTTCCTTTGTTCGATTTTTGTGTGTTTTTTATTTTATGTGCGTTTGCGATTATAAACAAATATATTGTGTGTATGTTTGTTTTCAATTTGTTGTATGCAAGTTCTAGTTTTCCACATGCATTGCATTTTCTATTAAAAAAATTATTGCATTTGTTGTTTGATTTTCGTTTGCAATTTTGTTTATGTGTTATTGTTTTTTAGTGTATTGTTCATTCGCATTTGCATATATTTAAAAAACATATAATTTCAAAAAAAAAATATTTTTATTTGCAATTGCTTTTACATTCACATTTTACATTTTCCTTTGCTTTTACATTTTACATATACAATTTCAAAACTGTGCAAACATCCTACTGTGCACATCAGCCTGCACACATATCTCCGTGCCACACCCAAACTTCCTTCGCCACAGTACAAAACTGCCACCCTTCTTCCTTGTGACCATACAAACATCCTTCCTTGTGACTGTACCGTTACTCCAACATCATTTCAACCCCTTGCACGCACCCTCAATATAGCAGTCATCATCCTCCTCCAACATTCAACTACAACCATTTTAACATATACCATCAAAAAAAAAACCACAGTCGTCACGTTTACTACTGTAACCCGCCACAACCCACATCACCCGAACTTGAATCGACCATGAATCCACCGCCTCCAGAACCAGTCGCGAGCAGCTGTTCACAGTTTTGCAATTTTGAACTGAAATAAGTTTGAATTTGTTTTGTGAATTGGATTTGATCGTGATTTTAGTTTTTTAAGCGGATTGTTCTGAAGTCTTTTAAGCGGGCCGAATTTAGGCTAATTTAGAAAAAAAATTGTTTTGAGGTTGTTTTATTTTGTTTTGATTAGTTTGTTTCAATTTTTTTTGGGTTCCACACATCCTAAAAATAATAATAATAACATCAAGTTTACCATTCTATTCTTTCTCTTTAAAAAAATTAAAAAAATTAAATTAGTTTTCTTTTGTGTTGTTTTTATTTTTTTTAGTCCATCCTTTTTTAAAAATAATATAAATCCTTTTCTTTAAAAAAATTATTTTTAATTTTATTTTGTTTTAAGTTCATTTGTTTTGATATTTCCTTATTTCTTCCTTCATATAAAAAGAATTTTTTTGTATATATATAAATATCTTGTTTTTACTTTCAGGTTGCCCAAGCAGAAAATAGAGAAGAATTGTTTTGCTTTGCTTGCTAAAAACAAAAAAATCGTTGCTTTTTAATAAAATTGCTATATAATCTGCAAGCTCTGGTATTGTGCTTTCATCTCTAGTTTTATTTTGAATTGCATTGTTGGTTGCTTGCATTTGCATTTATATATTTTTTAAAAAAAAAATTCAAAATCCAAAAACAAAATCAACTTTATTTTCGTTGCATTGTAAATTCACGATTAATTTCTGCTTTGCATTCATCTCATCTTATTTTCTTTCTAAGGGCAATACCCCAATTAAAATAAAGTGAGGGATTTCATCACCCTTTCCTTAGCCCACAAACACATTTCATCGTAGAATTTGACTAATAATAAATGTTAGACATTCGACTTAAGGGTGTCACGAGCTCACTTAGGGCTTAATTGTATCTTCATAATTGTTTTCTTTGAACAATTTTATTTATTGGTGTCTACGCTACGGCAGAGTAGAAACCAGTTATAAAAATTACGGTGATTCATAAATATTATACTGGTTGTTCCTCTGAAGGTACTTAAACCTTCGGTTGCATTGCTACGGTGATTCATGGTGCGCCAATAAACCCTGCTCGCTACCTGACTAAGAAATATTTTTGTTGATTTAAGACAAAGCGTGATTATACAATTTTAGATAGGAGCTACTAAGGACAAAAAACTGTAATTAAGTCCTTTGCATTCATTTAGTTGATTAGTTCATGCATATTTAAAAAGAAAAAAAATCAAAAATCCAAAAAAATTGTAAAGTTTACTTAACTTAGTCTTTAATCCAAAAAATTGAATCCTTTTAAATCCATTCCTTTGAAAATTTTCAACCAAAATCAAAAATCCAAAAAAAATATAAGTTCTTTTCGAAAACAAAAAAAATTCAAAAATAAAAAAATTGAAAATTCAAAACAAAAATCAAATTTCCATTTTCTAAAAACACAAGAAAATTTGAAAAAATCCATTGGGTAAATATTTGAAAATTCAAAAACAGAAAAAAATATATACAAAAACATATATTTTTTTGAAAAGCCAAAACAAAACAAAAATCAAACTTCTCTTTAGAAAATAAATTTCACTTGGTAAATAGTTTTCTTCCTCGTAAAAAAACAAACAACAAATTTTTCATTTCGTTTTTCAAATCTTCTTTCATTCTCTAAACTCGATTCTAACTTCCTTCTCTTCTCAACTTTCACTTGTGCATGAGTACTTGGACTCATGACATAACAATAAATCGTTGGACTCGCGACTCAACAACTAACCGTTTAATTAAAACAGACGATCCTCCTGAAATGCGAACAAGAACGCCCCTCGAATTCTTATGCAAAGAATCTTTTCCGATAGAGTTTCTATTCCATCTTCCATCACGTTACCCGCCTTTACGGGTAACCATTTTGAAATTCACTCGTACCATATTGCCACACTTCCAAAATTTGGCAATTTCGAGCACGATGATCCATACATCTTTTTGACTAAATTCGAACAAGTTTGTGCAACCATAAAACTCCAACAACTTTCCGATGACTGAATCAAACTTCGATTAATCTCATTCGCTCTTACGGATTACGTTGAAAAATGGTTGTACAGCTTATCATCAAACTCAATTAAAATGTAGGAAGAATTCGTAAAATCTTTCTTAAAAAAATTCTACCCCTTGGAAAAAATGAGTAGAATCCGAAATGAAATTGTAAATTTTCATCAATTCAGGGGAGAACCATTTGGAAAATATTTTGAAAGATTCAAAGAGCTTTTGGTAAAATATCCATATTATAACTTTGAAAAATGAACGATTTGCCAAATCTTATATGATGAACTCGAAAACAGTTCACGAACCATGCTCGAATCAATGTGCCAAGGCAATTTTCTTGCCCAACATCACGATGATGCATGGCAATCTCTTGAAAACCTTGTTGAAAAGTCGTCCCATTGGGAACGTTCGAATGAAAAATCAATTTACTCATGATCGAGTGCACACTCGACAGGATCTTCTTTTGCTTTGAAAGTAAGATCGACGCAATGATTAAAAAATTAGATAACAATTTCTCATCGAATCAAATGAACCAAGCTTCCTAACCAATGTGTTGTAAACGCAACGATCCTAATCATATAGCTGATCAGTGTTCCAATTCCATCGAACAAATAAATGCTTTCAATAAAGCCAAAAATTACCCATTTTCTCCAATGTACAACCCTAGTTGGAGAAATCATCCGAATTTTGCATGGAACCAAAACAATCCCAACATGAATATGATTCGTCCCAATTTTCAGGCATTCCCGAATAATGATTCGAATCCCTCCTTTCAGCCCAACAATTTTCAACCAAACTTTATGGGTCCGTCTCATAAACAACTGAAATAATCAAATTTTCAACCAAATTCTACTCATGCTCCCCAAGACGATAAACGTTTAAGTTCATTTGAGTAAACTCTTGAAACGTTGGCGAAATCAACTACTCAAAGTCTTCAATCAAATAGCAATTTGCAAAATCTATTGACCAAATATATGCAAATCACAAACCCATCGATTACAAAACTTGAAATGCAAATGAGTTAATTAGCCACATCTGTAAGTGAACGCAAACGAGGAACATTCCTAAGCCAGCCCCTTCCAAATCCCAGAAATCAAAATGTAAATTCAAATCAAGCCCATGTTGTTCAAGAGAGAAATGTCACCCAATTGAATGCTATCACAACTTTAAGTTCTGGTAAACAAATTGATAATCAAGTCGTTAATCCAAACGATTTACCGAAAACCTCTCTTGACACTTCTAAAGCAACGAATGAATCTGAACATAACGTGGAGCCAAATGTTTGATCGAATGCCAATCAAAATTCTTCTTCTACTCGAGTAGACCGCCTACCAAGTATAGTGTTCCATTTCCACATCGTCTTCGACCAAAGAAACAATCAGACCAAATGGAAAAGAAGTTGGGAATTTTTAAACAAGTGAAAATAAACATCCCTCTTCTTGACATTATTCAACAAGTCCTAACATACGTGAAATTTCTTAAGGACTTGTGTATCTAAAAGCGACACATTCAAGTGCCCAAAAAAGTCTTCTTAGTCGCTAGTTTGAGTGAAGTCTTGTTCCAATCCATGCCCGTCCAAAACAAAGATCCGGGTTGCCCTACAATTTCGTGTACAATTGGAGACAAGACGATTAACAAATGTTTGATTGACTTAGGCGCGAGTGCCAATTGATTCCATACTCTGTGTACGAACAATTAGCTTAGATGAGCTCAAATCCACAAAAGTTACGCTTCAATTTGCCGATCGTTCCATTAAGAAGCTCATGGGAGAATCGAGGATGTGCTCATTCGAGTAGGGCAATTCATATTCCCCATTGACTTTATCATTCTAGAAACACAACCCGTAACAAATCCTATGAGTCAAGTTCCTTTAATTTTAGGCCAACCATTCTTAGCCACCTCAAATGCCTTAATCAATTATCGTAACGGATCGATGTAAATATTTTTTTAAAAACATGACTTCGGATCTTAATATTTTCAATCTTGAAAGGCAGTTGAACGGACCTCATGACCAAATGTTGGAAGTTAGTGCCATTCATGAAAACTTTGAAAACGAGACGATTGACCTTAACGATGAACGCTAGGTCGAGTATGAAAATTTGTTTCACAAAATTCCCAACGAGATTGAATACACTCTTCCTTTTGAATCGCTTATAGTTGAGTTCGAATCTCAACCTAATTCTTTTATCGAGAAACTCCCGAAGTTGGACCTCAAACCACTTCCCGAACACCTTAAGTACGCATACTTAGGTGATAACAAAACGTTGACCGTCATAATTTCCACAACTCTCTTTCTTGGACATGAATCCTCGTTACTCTCTATTCTTTCGAAATATAGAGAAGCAATGGGATGGTCTATCACCGATATTAAGGGAATTAGTCCCACTCTTGTTCAACATTGCATCTATTTAATCGATGATGTTAAGCCTATACAAGACGCGCAACGAAGGCTTAATCCAAAAATGAAAGATGCAATGCGTGATTAAATTCTTAAACTTCTCGACAACGGAATCATTTACCCAATCTCTGATAGTTCATGGGTTAGCCCAATTCACGTTGTACCAAAAAAGTCTGGGCTAACCATTGTCAAAAACAATTTAAACGAACTTATTCCAACTCGTAGTCAAATGGGTTGGCATGTTTGTATTGACCATCGAAAACTAAATGCCACAACACTAAAGATTACTTCCCCCTTCCTTTCATTGATCAAATGCTCGAACGTTTAGCCGGCCATGAATTCTACTACTTCCTTGATGGTTATTCCGGCTATAACCAAATTCCAATCATTCTTGAAGATCAAGAGAAAACAACTTTCACGTGTCTATTCGGTACTTTTTCTTATCGATGTATGCCATTCGGACTTTGTAATGCTCCTGCGACGTTCCAACGATGCATGGTTGGCATTTTTTCCGACACGATTGAACGCTTTCTAGAAGTTTTTATGGACAATTTCTCCATCTTTGGAGATTCTTTTTCCCAATGTTTACATCATCTCGTGTTGGATCTAAATCGATGTAAAGAAAAACATTTGACTTTGAATTGGGAAAAATGCCACTTTATGGTCAAACAAGGCATAGTTCTTGGATATATCATCTCAAATAAAGGCATTGAAGTAGATAAAGTGAAAATCGACGTAATTGCAAACCTACCCATTCCTAAATCTATTAAAGACATTTGATCCTTTCTAGGACACGCTGGCTTTTACTAACGCTTTGTGAGGTACTTTAGCAGAATTTCTCATCCTTTGACGACTCTTCTCGGAAAAGACGTTCCATTTGATTTTAACACCGAGTGTATCTCTTCTTTTGAACATCTCAAAAACAAACTCATTTCTGCTCCAATCATTTGCATACCTAATTGGGATCTTCATTTCGAAATAATGTGTGACGTTTCTAACTTTGTGGTTGGTGCTGTCTTAGGACAGCACATCAACAAAATCCTTCTTGTCATTTACTATGCAGTATGACTTTGAACGACGCTCAACTCAAATACACAACAACCGAAAAAGTGCTTCTAGCTGTCTTTTTGCGCTCGAAATGTTTCGACCTTGCTTGATCGGTTCACATATTACTATGTACATGGACCACTCTACGCTTAGATATCAAATCCCATTTGATTCGTCAGATCCTTTTACTTCAAGAATTTGACCTTACAATCAAAGACAATAAAGGATCCATTAATGTCATAGTCGATCACTTATTTCATCTTCCAAACGCACCATCTTTTTTGCCAATCAATGGAAATTTCTCTGGTGAATAACTCCTTGCAATTTCTATCGATCCATGGTGTGTTGATATAGTGAACTACTTAGTCACTAAAGAGACTCCCACGCCTTGGTCCAAATAGGACAAATGCAAATTCGTGTCCCAAGTGAAATATTTCTATTCGGACGATCCATACTTGTTCAAATATTATCCCAACCAAATCATCTGACGTTGCATTCCGAATAATGAGGTTAGGAGTGTTCTTTCGTTTTTCCACGATCAAGCGTGCGGTGGACATTTCGGTCCTCGAAAAACTGTAGAAAAAGTGCTTTAGTGTGGTTTCTATTAGCCCTATCTTTTCAAAGACTCGTTTGAATTTTGTAAAACTTGCGATCGATGTCAAATGCTCGGACGGATTTCTCGATGAAATATGATGCCTTTACACCCCATTCTTACGATCGAAATTTTTGATGTTTGGGATGTCTACTTTATGGGACCTTTTCCCAATTATTTTGGAAACTTGTATATTTTTCTTGCTGTCGATTACATCTCAAAGTGGGTTGAAGCCATTCCGTGCAAAACCCATGACCATATAATTGTTGTGAAATTTCTCAAAGAAAACATATTTTTGAGGTTCGGCACACCTAGCACAATAATCAGTGATAACGGAACCCATTTTTGCAAATAAAACAAATCTTGGAAAAAACTGTTAACAAAAATCGAAAAGATTGGTCTCAAAAATTGACCGACGCGCTTTGGGCTTACCGTACTGCTTTTAAAACTAACCTTGGGATGTCCCTATTCCATTTAGTTTACGGTAAAGCTTGCCATTTACCTGTTGAAATCGAACACAAAGCTTTGTGGGCAATAAAGAACTTAAACTTTAATCTTGAGAAAGATGGCGAAAACCGAAAACTACAACTCAACGAACTAGAAGAACTTAGGAACGACGCATATGAAAACGAGAAAATTTACAAAGAAAGAACAGAAGTTTTTCATGACAAGTCAATCCAAAGGAAAATGTTTTCGCCTAACCAGAAAGCTCTTTTATATAACTCAAGACTTCATTTATTCCCTGGGAAATTTAAATCAAGATGGATCGGACCATTTGTGGTATGAACTGTTTTTCCACATGGTGCCGTAGAAATAGAATACCCCAGGGATGGATCGATTTTCAAAGTCAACGGTCATTGTTTGAAACCTTTCTTGGAATTTTCCAGTAACCAAGAGGAGGAGCTCATGATTCTTCATGAGATAAGCTAAGTCTAGTAAGAATGTTAACTCACTTTTGTAATTATGTACATATATATATTTTTCCCCGTTACACTTATTATATCGTACATTGACTGTAGGAAAATAGTCATGATTAAGTGTGTGTGAGGGGGGTTCTCATTTTCAATTTCATTTTTTTTAGTTCACGGCCTTTTTGAATTTTCATTTTCTTTTAACTACAAAGAAAAGAATCTCAAAATTTCTAAATCTCAAAAACATTTTCTCTTTAGCATTTTGATTTATTTTTGAACAAACACCATGGGATAAATATAAGTTTTGGTTAATTAACTGAAATTTTGAAAATTTATTTGTCTTTAAAAAAATAAAAATGACTTTTGATTGCAAATAACAATGGTTTAACTAGTATATAGGAAGTTTCATATATGTTAGTTATGAAGTATGTTCTAATTGAAAATCTTTATTTTAAAAAGTGGTAAATTTAAAGGAGAGGATATAACATTTTTATCTTCTAAGTTAAATGGTACTAAGATGATTTTGCCAAACTCTCTCTTTCTAAAAAAATAGAATATACATATATATATATATATATATATATATATATATATAAGTGAAAAAATATTTGTATATATGTATATATATTGTTAACACCTACATTCGATAAGTGTTCACACTTGTGTGTTCACTCGCCATGCTATGTACCCTTCTCACGTAAGCTCGATAGGCGGTGCATTATCAGTATATCTACCCTCAGTTTTTCCGGGTTAGGTGTATGTATATAAAAATTCTTTTTAATAACGCCTATAGTCGATAAGTGTTCACACTTGTATGTTCATCGCCATGCTCTGTTTTCCCCTCACATCAATCCGCAAGGCAGTGCACGTGTAATTTATCTGGCCTCAGTTTACCTTAGGCATATGTAAATATTGTTAATATCAATGAAATTTTCAAGTAAGAGAGAGTAAGCAATTGAAATCCAAGCATCATTTTAACTTGTTTGATTTAACTTGTTATTGAAAAGAAACGAGAATACCACTTTGAAAAACTTCGATAATCAACTAAGGATCCAATTCATAATTACATTATGTTATTAACCGAAACAACTAGCCAAACTATAGTTTATCCATTGTGATAACTTAATTTTTGTTGGAAATTTTGACAAGTAAATAACTTAAATTTTCAAGATAATGACCAAGACTTATATTTAACTTATCTGTGTCTATTTAAAAGTAAATCGTTCATTTGTAAACACTTTCAAAAATTTGCATTCATCCCATTGTAAATATATCTTGCATTTGTAAATATTTTCATCCTGCATTTGGATTTTATGGGTAGTACATGCTGAAAACCCTCATGAGAAAACACTAATCCTACTGGGGACACCTAGAGGTTTAATGGCTTGTTGCATATGCTCAATGCAAACGTGCTCCCTAAGAAAACGGATTTGTCTTAGGTTTCGTTTATTCGAAAATGAATAAAAAGATAAGTGTAGGGGTATTTGATGTGCATGTAAATGTGCATATATTTACATCCATGTTTTATCTCCTTTTATTTAAATAAACATCATATTTGAGCTTTTAATATGTTAAAACCAAAATTCAATTATTTTCAAACCATCATATTTACATCTTCACTCAGGGACAAAATGGTCATTTTTGTGCATGTGTTAATTTAAGAATTTTTATTTGGACAATTTTTATGATTTTTATAGGATATTTTGATACATATGGAACTGAGACTCATGATGATATATGCATGCACAAGGAAATACAAAGGGATGAAGAGGAAATAATTCAAGTTCAGGATCATGGAGGAACCCACCCACTTACCTAAATGTACAATTAGGAGCAAATGGACAACTAAGTGGAGGTTAAAGCTTCATGCACATCAAATGATGGATTAATTAGTGGCTGATGATTACTTGGTGGCCACACTTCCTTAAGGGTATTTTGGAAAGCACCCTAAAAATGGAATTAGGGTTTCATGCATTATAGATAATCCTTTTATGTACTTGAACATATCTTCTACTCTTTCACATTAGTTAGAAAATCAAAATGAAAGTTGTAAGCTCTATGTTGTATGAAATAAAAATGGCTTTCTAGCCTCTTTCTCTTCTCTTTTCTACTTGTTGTTGTTTACTTTTATGCTCAATTTTCTTCTTATGCTCTCTTTCATTTCATCTTCATAGTTTAGATTTGCATTTATGCACTAGATTAATTCATTTCCTTTAAGTAGTTATTCTTCTTTTTCTTGTTTATTCTCTACTTTATTTCGTTTTCATTGACATCTCTATGGGTTGAAATGATAAAACAAATGAGAGGCTAAACCCCTATAATTTAGGGGTAATGAAGCTTTCTTTTATCATGTAGATTCAACATGGAATTTTCTATGTATGATCTCTTTTATGCTTTATGAGAAAATGGATGTTTATGCTTGTTTGTGTTTTATGTTGAATTTGATAGCCTACTTTGTTCATAACAAACATGCTATGCTTATCTCATTAATCACAATTTGCATTTTCATCTAAATATAATCATGACAATGAGGCAAAGTTTGAATCAAAATTTGTTGATCTATGTTATTAATTAATAGTAAATAGTACGTGCTTAAACTAGATTTTGGTTTCATTTGCTATGCTATTTTCATGAGATGTGAAAAGTAGGACTAGATTTATATTATAGTTTGATAGTTTGATTTGTGTTAGTTAATAACTCAAATAAACCGTGCTTATGATAAATACATCACTAATCCTACTTCGATTAAAAAGAGACATCATTTGATTTTATGTTGATTTATATGAAAAATATAAGGAAGTGGATTTGCCTCTAAATTGAATTTTAATCACATAGTTTTTAATCTCAACATTTGCTTTGCTTTCTAGTTTTCAAAACAATTTCCTCTCACTTTGGTCTAATTTTATTTAATTGAATTTTAAAATCTAAAACAATTCCCTATAGATCAATCCATACTCACCACGTACGAAAATTGTATGCCATGCGCCTGCGGTTATTATATTTCAAAATTTATCGACAATTTTCTAATCAATAAAAAAATTGTCGTTAAACACACCGCCTTAAAGAAATTGCATCCTCGTAATATTTAAGAAAGAAATAAAGAGTAACAACCATTTTGAGACATAAAAACACAAAAGAAAATTTTTAAATGAGAAGTTCACCTTAAGGAGCATGAGAGAGCAAGTCTGGTTTTGTTCGCATGATGAACTCTCTGGATTCCCAAGAACGATCCTTAGGATTTACAGACCATTGAATTTTCACAAGTTGAACATCTTTATTGCGAAGTCATTTAACATTTGTAAAGAAGATATGAATAGGATGTTACTCATAAGTCAAATTAGGTGAAACTTCAATTTCTTCAACAACACCAGGCTCAAAAGAATTGAATCGGAATCTCTAAGGCATTTTCGTAGTTGAGAAACATGGAATACATCATGAATAGCAAAAAATTGAGCTAGTAATAAAAGGCAATAAGCTACGGAACTATGCATTCGGTGATGGAAAATAGGCCAATATAACGAGGTGCTAATTTTCTGAATGATTGAAACACACAACACCCTTCATAAGTGAAACACGAATAAATACCAAATCTTCCACAGAAAATTCTAATTTCCCCCTTCGGTTATCAGCATAGGATTTTTTTTCTATTTTGAGCTTCTTTCATCCTATGACGAATAAGGTCAATATTTTCTATGGCATCACGAATAAGATCTAGACCTAAAACCAAATTCTCGCCAGCTTCAAGCCAACACGAAGGAGATCGGCATGGCCTTCAGTGAGTGCTTCAAAAGGTGCCATACCAATGCTAGATTGGAAACTATTATTATAAGAAAATTCAACATGAGAAATATGATCTTCCCAATTTCCAGCAAAATCATGAACACATGCACGAAGGTGATCTTCAAGAGTTTGATTCACACACTCATTTTGTCCATCGGATTGAGGATGATAAGCGGTGCTAAAATTAAGCTTCGTTTCCTAAGCGTTTTGAAGACCTTTCCAAAATCCACTTTTAAATAATGGATCACGATCGCTAAGAATAGAAGTAGGAACTCCATGTAATTTAACAATTTCTTTGACATAAAGTTAAGGCCAAAAGAGACACGGTCTGATTGAAAAAAATAGGAATAAAATGGGCGGATTTTGTAAGTCTATCTACAATCATCCATAAACTGTCATAACCCAAACGAGAACGGGGAACGCCATAAATAAAGTCCATGGAGACTTGATCCCACTTCCAAACGAGAATGCCTATAGGTTGCAATAACCCACCAAGCCTTTGATGCTCGGCCTTTACAAGTTGGCAAGTCATGCAACGCTTAATAAAGTTAGCAATATTAGATTTCGTTCCATCCCAATAATAAAGTCGCTTCATCCCAATAATCACATAAAATAATTTCAACATCCTTACAAAATAAACTGAGTGTTGCGGATCCACCAATCAGATTCGCATTTCTTAACGAAGTCATCAAGCCCATAACATTTAAAGAAAAAGTATCAACAAGTTATTTTGATATAGAAGAGTGAGATGCACCCGTATCAAAAAGAACTCGAATGGGATGATCACAAAACATAATAATGCCATCAAGGATAGAATGAGGAATACCTTGACAAGAGAAGTGTTACGAGGGGCTTGCACAACATTCAGCTTTCCCTCTTTCTTGCTTTGAAGTTTGGGATATGAAGATATATGATGATCCGAACTTTTGCAATAGCGACAATAAAGGGATTTCAGACACCTAATTGCATAATGGTCCTTAGAACCACAATTGTAGCATTCTCCACGATTAGGGGTAGGAGTCTTTGCTACCGAAGTTGCTTGCTTCCCTTTCTCGTTAGGATTAGGTTTGAACTTATTATTGGGATGCCTCTTCTTGTTGTTGTTGAAGTTCTTCTTGGCACTCACAACTTTAACATCACTTTCTTTATCTGCCTCTTCAAGTAGACGAGCAATATCTACAAGCTGATCGAAAGGAACTTCTAATTTCAAAAAGTAAAGCCTTTTTGAGAATCTTATTCAACCCATGGATAAACCTCTGATTTTTCTTCAATAGGTTATTAATATACTCGACCCCATATTAAGAGAAGGATTCAAATGATGTGACGTAATCCATCACAGAAGATTCACCTTGAACAAGGTCAATAAAGCGTCGGGCTAAAGTTACTTTTTCAGCTTCCGGCATAAACTTTAACTCAAACCTTTCTCAGAATTTCTCCCAAGTAAGATCTACTTCGACAATTTCCAAAATCAAAAGCTCATACCAATCTAATGCTCTCTCCTGGACCATGCTAGAAGCAACTTGGACTCGATGTAGATCCATAAGATTCATACGAAAAAAGATGCGATCGCATGTTCTAAGCCAAGCTTGGACTTCTATAATGCTTTCGAAACCCTTGAACGACCTTCCATCCAAATTGGTATAATCACTCCATAAGCGTGAAAACACAAATTTAGGAGAGTAGGCACAGAAATGGGTCCGTTATCTTGGGCATTCTTTACAAGATCCAAAAGCTGTTGGGCAGAGACGAATACACCATCCTGAGGAGTAGTACTAGATTGACCAGCATTGGGACGGCTAGGTCTAACCATTTCTCTTCTTTAAGACAGAAAGAAAGAAGAGGATAAAGGTTATTCTCAGACTGAATACCAAACAAACTTGATTGATAAAACAAGGCATCATAAAAGAAAATAGGATAGAACGGGTCCTAAGACTCGAATTAAATCCTAAGGCACGATTACTGAGAGAGACTTAGGACAATGATCCTTATCATAATATCCTATGTTGTTCGAAAGTTTGGCTTAGATACCAAGCTGTGACGCCCCATCTCTATACTTACACTAACCAAGGACACTACCGTGGAATGCTGTCAATTAGTGCGAAGAACAAGGCTGTCGAGGAGCGACCAACTATGTTGTTGATTGAAGAAAGAACCGATATGTCAAATAGTATGTCATGCATTTCATTCCACGAGGAAATCTGACATATCCAATCCAAACTCAAATCTACTACACAGTGGCTAAGTGGCCTTCGGAATCAATATAAAATATGTACAACACAAAATCAATCATAGATATTCATATCACTAAGGTGTAAACAGATATGAATATAACACACAGAAGTGAACATCAAAGTAATGGTCATACAAGATCCACTACATCACAAAAGAATAGATACAAGTGCTAGACAAAAGAATATGCATACATCAAGGAGTCTCTATCTCGAATGTATAAAAACAAAAACTACTAAGATAAAGCAGTTAGCCAAAAGTCAGATGACGGTCCCTGACAAGAAGTCTAGCAGGAGCACCTGAAACACCTCGGTCTCAACCGAGTATTATTCAAGAAGAAAAATAATAAACGGATCATTCTATCTATAATTATCATGTAAGATGAGATAGGATAAGAGATACGACAAATATATATGATGACAAAGATAATCTTACAATATCTCAAATTTTCTCAAACACAAAAAAGAATGTCTTATTCTTTATTTTTATTCACCAAACCACAAATATTGATAGAGCTTATCAATGCAAATCACAAAAATTGGTGAAGCACAAATTCTAGAAATCAATAATTAGAAGTACAGAAAACACAAAGAAAGGGAAGAAGCCTATCATAGACGGGAGCATGAAAACTCACCAACACGTATATCATAAATGGGACACTATCCCATGGGTCGCTAGCAAATAAAATACAGGGTATAGTCCCTCCGCGAGGAGGAATGAGCCGAACATCGACGCATCTAAAAAGATACGCCCTATCCATGGACTTATTAAGCTGATTGCTCCATGAACGGCCAAAATACCATGGGTCGCAGCCCCACCAAATTGAGCCGAAAACCCACAAAACGAGGTACAGTTGCCCACACAGACAAAGAGACAATGCACATCGCAAGTCTAAATCAAAAAATAATCATCATTGATCAATAAAAGTGTAAATTACACCAAGCTAATAAATAAACGAGTTTAGCTTCATCTCCCATAATTACTGGCTTAACTTAAATATTTACGAACGAATTGTAGATCTCCACTCGAAAATTGTCACAAGATTTCAATCGAACAAGTCGAAGAACTAACCAACGAAGTAAGTGCAAACATTTCATACCACTTGTTCTGCTAAGTCGTTTAAACGGATTTCTCATACAAATGAGCTAAAAGTTTGTATATACTAATAGATTGAAAATGCTTCGAAAAATGAGCTTTGTATTAAAAGTGATATTGAAATCATTTTTGTGAAAGAGTTTGAGTATTTACTACTGGTATACAAACCTTTGTATTTTAAAGTGACAAATCATAGAAATGATTGTAAAAACAATCTATCACCAAAAATTCAAATTCGACTGCATGAATTAAAACCATGAAAATCGATATCGAATCCATCAAATTGATATTCCCAAAAATCCAGAAAAGGAATCATCAAAGTCGATAATAAATGACAACAACTAACGAAATCAACAAAAATCGATAAAATGGAAAACCACATAAAAATAGGCAAATTGGCGAAATTAACAACGCTAGACGTTTGGTGGTTTTCCTAGACGTCCGAGCTGAAGGTTTGGAAATTTTCTTCCAGATCGCCCAGATGTTTGGGAATAACCTCAGATGTCTGAGCAGTAGGTTCGGAATTTTTATTCCTTTGCATCAGACGTCTGAGTATTTTCCTAGATATTTGAGCTGAAGCACAGGGCAAAATTTGCCTAGGTCATTGATGGCTAAATTAACTCGAAAGCGACCGAATGAGCGATGGTGGCTAGGGATTTATGCCAATCAACAACCTAGCCCTATAGGCTCTTCAATACACTCCAAACAACATGTCCAAACATGCTTAGTAGGATTTTATAGATTTTGACTTCAAAATATCAAAATTGGAAAATTCACCAAACCAATTGAATTCAAAAGCAATTGAACATGCAATAAATGTTAGGAATTCATACCTAATAACAAATGAAAGCTATAGACTTTGATCTGAGTTCAAGAACTCACCTATAAACTCAAAAACAAGGAATGAGAAGCTCTAAAACAAAGCAAGATCAATCTCTCTTCAACTTCACTTCAAGAACCTTCAATCTATGATCAAATGCAAAGTTTTTCTTAAGAGAACCAGGGCTTAGGAATTTAGTTTCCTCTTCCCGTCATTTTTCCTAGGGCTTGAGTGTACTATGAAATAGAAATGGAATGAATGAAGAGGAGTGGAGTGGGAGGTATTTGGTAGAAGTTTGGGTTCTCTTATTGGGTTAGTGGGCTAGGACATAACCCAAAAGCCCAAAAAAATAAGAAAAATCTTAATCAACTCCAAACTTATCAATGTTTAATAGTCAAACAAGTTGTAAACATCATTTTGAACTCAATGAAAGTGGTCTCGAGTCTGGATTCGACTGTTTACCAAAAGTATTTTATGAATGGATGATAATAGCCTGCCAATCCAAGAAAACTACGGATTTCATCACACTCTCCGGTCTCTTCCAATTTTGAATCGCTTCAATCTTTGAAGGATCCACGGAAATTACGGATTGAGAAATAATGTCCTAAAAATTTCAACAAGATTTCCAAAAGTCGTACTTAGAAAATTTTGCTTTCGATTGATTGCTCCTAAGGGTTTCCCAGCACAATTCGAAGATATTTTTCATGCTCTTCCTCGGTTTCAGAATGAACAAGAATATCATCTATAAAGATAAGGACAAATCGATCGAGAAAGTCATTGAAAACTCGATTCATAAAGTCAACGAAATAAGCTAGAGTATTCGTTAAACCAAATAGCATAACAACATTCATAAGATCCATAACGAGTACGGTACGATGTCAAAGGAATGATATCCTCTGCAATTCGAAGCTGATGAAAACCGGTTGCTAAGTCTAATTGTGAAAAGACTCAAGCTCCTCTAAGTTGATCGAATAGAGCATCAATCCGAGGTAAGGGATTTATTCTTGATGGTAAGATCATTAAGCTTGCAGTAGTAACTGCAAAGCCTAAGTGTACCATTGGATTTGTTCACAAAGATAGCTGAAGCTCCCCAACAAGAGGAACTGGAAGGAATAAATTATTTTGCTTTCAATTTGAATAGTTTTTTATGCATCTCCTCATTTTCCTTATTTGACATACGATAAGGAGGACGAGTGACAGGTAGAGCTCTAGGGATTAGATTAATTCTGAACTCAATTACTCGCTTAGGTGGTAATCCTGAAACGGGCTCAAATATATCAAGAAATTCATGAACAACATGAATATGGGAAATGACATCTTCCTCATCATCATTATTTTCATCATGTGGATTTAGAGAACATAAGGATGCCATTGAATTGGATCTGAATCTTTAAAAACAATAGAAATTTGCTTAACAGGTTAGGGGTGTCGAAGATGGATAGTCCTCTTGGGACATAGGACGTGGGCTTCATAACGATTACGCCAATCCATTTCCAAAATTATTCCGAAACCTAAGTAATGCATAACATGCAAATCGGCACAGAAAACATAATCACATAAAATAATTTCAACATCCTTACAAAATAAATTGAGTGTTGCAGATCCACTAATCGAATTCATAATTCTTAATGAAGCCATCAAGCCCATAACATTTAAAGAAAAAGTATCAACAAGGTCTTTTGATATAGAAGAGTGAGATGCATCCGTATCAAAAAAACTCAAATAAGATGATCACGAAACATAGTAATGCCATCAAGGACAGAATGAGGAATACCTTGACCAAAAGAAGTTTTACTAGGGGCTTACACAACATTCAGCTTTCCCTCTTTCTTGCTTTAAAGTTTGGGACATGAAGATATATGATGACCCAAACTTTTGCAATAGCGACAATAAAGGGGTTTCGGACACCTATTTGCATAATGGTCCTTAGAACCACAATTGTAGCATTGTCCACGATTTGGGGTAGGAATATTTGCTAACGAAGTTGCTTGGTTCCACTTCTTGTTATGATTAGGTTTGAGTTTATTATCAGATGCCTCTTCTTATTGTTGTTGAAGTTCTTCTTAGCACCCACAACTTCAACATCGCTTTCTTTAACTGCCTCTTCAAGTCGAAGAGCAATATCTACAAGCTGATCGAAAGGAACTTCTATTTTCAAAAGTAAAGCCTTTTTGAGATTCTTATTCAACCCATAGATAAACCTTTGATTTTTCTTCAACAGGGTATTAATATACTCAACCCCATATTTAGAGGGATTCAAATGGTGCGACGTAATCCGTCATAGAAGATTCACCTTGAACAAGGTCAATAAATCGTCTGGGTAAAGTTACCTTTTCAGCTTTCGGCACAAACTTTAACTCGAACCTTTCCTGGAGTTGCTCCCAAGTAAGATCTGATTCGATAATTTTTGAAATCAAAAGCTCATGCCAATCTAATGCTCTCTCCTGGAGCATGCTAGAAGCCACTTGAACTTGATGTAGATCCACAAGATTCATGCGAGAAAAGATACGATCGCATGTTCTATGCCATGCTTGGACTTCTATAACACTTTCGAAACCCTTGAACAGCCTTTCGCCCAAATTGGTATAATCACTGCACAAGCTTACAAACTTGGATTTTGGACGAGTAGGCTCAAGAATGGGTCCGATAGATAGGACATTCTTTACAAGATCCAAAAGTTGTTGGGCAAACATGAATATGCCATCTTGAGGAGTAGCACTGGATTGACCGGTGGCGGGACGGCTAGTTCTAACCATTTCTCTTCTTTAAGAAAGAAAGAAAGAAGAGGAAAAATGTTATTCTCAGAATGAATATCAAACAAACTTGATTGATAAAACAAGGCAACATAAAAGAAAATAGGATAAAATGGGTCCTAAGATTCGAATTAAATCCTAAGGCATGATTCCTAAGCGAGACTTAGGACAATAATCCTTGTCATAATATCCCATATTGTTTCGAAGTTTGACTCTGATACCAAGCTGTGACGCCTTACCTCTATATTCACACTAATCAAGGACACTACTGGGTAATGCTGTCAATTAGTACGAAGAATAAGGCTATTGAGGAGCGACCAACTGTGTAGTTAATTTGAGCAAGAACCAATATGTCAGATAGTATGTCATGCATTTCATTCCAAGAGGAAATCCGACATATCCAATCCAAACTCAAATCTACTACAATGTGGCTAAGTGGCCTTCGGAATCAATATAAAATATGTACACTACAAAATCAGTCATAGATATTCATATCACTTAGGCGGAAACAGATATGAATATAACACATAGAAGTGAACATCAAAGTAATGGTCATACAAGATCCACAGCATCACAAAAGAATAGGTACAAGTGCTGGACAAAAGAATATGTATACATCAAGGAGTCTCTATCTCAAATGTATAAAAACAAAAACTACTAAGCTAAAGTAGTTAGCCAAAAGTCAGATGGCGTACCTGACAAGAAATTAAGTTGAAGCACCTAAAACACCTCGGTTTGATCGAGTATTACTTAAGAAGAAAAATAATAAACAGATCAGTTTAGCTATAATTATTATGTAAGATGAGATAGGATAAGAGATATGACAAACATATATGATAACAATGAAAATCATACAATATCTCAAATTTTCTCAAACACCAAAAAGAAAGTCTTATTCTTTATTTTTATTCACCAAACCACAGATATTGATAGAGCTTATCAATGCAAATCACAAAAAATTGGTGAAACAAAAATTCTAGAAACCAGTAATTAGAAATCTAGAAAACACAAAGAAAGGGGAAGAAGCCTATCATAGACGGAAGCATGACAACTCATCAACACATGTATCATAAACGGGACGCTATCCCATGGGCCGCTAACCCATAAAATACGTGGTACAGTCCCCCTTGAGGAGAATGAGTCGAACATCAATGCACCTAAAAAGATACGCCTTATCAGCAGACTTATTGAGCCGATTGCTCCATGAACGGTCAAAAGACCATGGGTCGCTATCCCACCAAATTGAGCTGTAGATCCACAGAACAAGGTATAGTTGCCCACGCAGACTAAGAGACATTGCAAATCGCAAGTCTAAATCACAAAATAATCATTATTGATCAATAAAAGTGTAAATTACACCAAGCTAGTAAATAAATGAGTTTAACTTCATGTCCCATAATTACTGGCTTAATTTAAATATTTATGAACAAATTTTAGATTTCCACTCAAAAATTGTCACAAGATTTCAATCGAACAAGTCTAAGAACTAACCGATGAAGTAAACGCAAGCATTTCATACCACTTGTTTTGCTAAGTCGTTCAATTGGATTTCTCCTACGAATGAGCAAAAGGTTTGTATATACTAATAGATTGGAAAATGGTTTTATAAATGAGATTTGTATTAAAAGTAATGTTGAAATCATTTTTGAGAAAGAGTTAGAGTATTTACTACTAGTATAGAAACCTTTGTATTTTAAAGTGACAAATCATAGAAATGATTGTAGAAACAATCTATCAACAAAAATTCACATTCTACGACGTGAATTAAAACCATGAAAATCAATATCGAATCCATCAAATGAATATTTCCAAAAATCTAGAAAAGAAGTCATCGAAGTCGATAATAAATGACAATAACTAATCGAATCAACAAAAATCAATAAAATGAAAACCCACATAAAAATCGGCAAATTGGCTGAAATTAATAGTGTCGGACGTCTGTTGGTTTTTCCAGACGTCCGAGCTGAAGGTTTGGAAATTTTCTTTCAGATCGCCCAGATGTCTGGGAATAACCTCAGACGTCTGAGTAGTAGGTCTGGAATTTTTATTCCTTTGCATCAGATGTTTGAGTGTTTTCCCAGTCATTTGAGCTGACGCTGAAGGAAAATTTTGCCTCGGCCATTGATGGCCAAATCAACTCCAAAGCGACCAAATGAGCGATGGTGGCAAGGGTTTTGTACCAAGCGACGACCCAACCCTATAGACTCTTCAATACACTCCAAAAAACATGTCCGAACATCCTTAGTAGGATTTTATAGATTTTGACTTCAAAATACCGAAATTGAAAAATTCACCAAACCAATTCAATTCAAAAGCAATTGAACATGGAATAGATGTTAGGAATTTATACCTAATAACAAATGAAAGCTATAGACTTTGATGTGAGTTCAAGAACTCACCTATAAACTCAAAAACAAGGAATGAGAAGCTCTAAAACAAAGCAAGATCAATCTCGTTTCAATTTCACTTCAAGAACCTTCAATCTATGATCAAATGCAAAGTTTTTCCTAAGAGAACTAGGGCTTAGAAATTTAATTTCCTCTTCCCACCATTTTCCCTAGGGGTTGAGTGTATTAGGAAATTAGAAATGGAATGAATAAAGAGAAGTGGAGTGGAAGGTATTTAGTAGAAGTTTTGGGTTCTATTATTGCGATATTGGGCTAGAACACAACCCAAAAGCCCAAACAAAATACAAAAATCTTAATCATATCCTAACATATCAATGTTTATAATCAAACAAGTTGTAAATGTTGTTTTGATCTCAACGAAAGTGGTATCAAGTCTGGATTCGGCTGTTTACAAAAAGCCACATTTTGTACTTTAAATTAAATCGATGACGCTATATTTAAATAAAATATTTAAATAAAATATTTAAATATGAAATCGTAAAATATGCGGATTGTTACAAGATACCTCTTCTAATGATCCTTCAACTACCTACTTGCATAGGCTACTACTTTGCCTTTTTTCTTATGAACAACTCCTAACCCCGTACCACATGCATTGGCATAAACTGTGAAAAGTTTTGACACATCTGGAATATTTAGCATTGGTGCACTAGTCAACAGCTCCTTCAACTTCTCAAAGGCTTCCATGCATTTCTCATCTTATGCAAAAACTAAGTTTTTCCTAGTCAGGCGAGTCAGTCGTATTGCTACCTTAGCGAAGTCCTTGATGAATTTCTTATAGTAACCAACAAAACTAAGAAATCTCCTAACTTCAGTGGCATTCCTTGGAGCTTTCTAGTCTTGAATAGCTTTTACCTTTGCAGGACAATATGACCGAGAAAACTTACATACTTCCTCTAAAAAAGACACTTTGAGAACTTGTCTTTTAACTGATGTTCTCTTAGGGTCTCTAGTACATACCTTAAGTGATATTCATGCTCACCCTTACTTTTAGATAATACAAAAATATCATCGAAAAACACTATGATGAACTCATTTGTTGCTTCCTAAAAACTTTATTCATCAAACCAATGGCATTGCATTTGTCAGCATAATTGGCATTACTTCCCATTCATATAGTTCGTTTGGAGTGCAAAATGCAGTCTTCTCCATGCTATCTTTTGCTACTCTTAATTGATGAAACCCAATGGCCAAGCCTAGATGAGAAAATACCTTAGCCCTGATAAGATGATCGAACAAGTCCTTTATTCTCGATAAAGGATACCTTTTCTTCTTAGTCAGCTTATTGAGTGCTCGATAATCGATGCATAGTCTTAACGAGTCATCTGCTTTAGTGGCAAAGACAGCTCATGCTCCCAAATCTGAAGAGCTACGACGAATATACCCATTCTATAATAACTACAAACATTTCTTATCCAGATCTTGTGTGATGATCTGCCTTTCCTACACCCAAAGATGACACTTAATACATCTTTAGTATTGACGTGCTGATTATCTAAGTGTCTAAAAGATATGTTGTAGTGTAAAGAAAATAAAAGATAAAGAAACAAACAAAGTTTTTTTTTTCTGACAAATGCCGGAGTTACATATACATCATCATAGAATAGTACATATGGTTACTCCGAAATGTTACATCAAAGTAACAACAAGTACTATTTCCAACAAGGACAGCTATATCAGCCTGCCTAAATTACTAATACATAATGTACAGTCACAGCGGAAATAAAGACTACTACTGGATAATGATGAAATCTCCTACTCCATATTGCTTCCCAAAATGCTCTAAAGAAAACTCACTACTTGGAAACTCATAAAAATTTAAGCACCTAAGAGTTTAAGGGGAAGAAATATAACTTCGGGTCAGACATGGGTCTAGTGTGAGTAAAGCACAAGTTTAATTTCATAAAAACCTTCAAATCAAAGGTATCTCGTATGATCGCACCGCATATAAACACAGAAGGGTTTTTACCATATGATAACAAAGAATCTCTATATAAAACCCTCTAATATTATCATAATGTGTAGGTTTAAAATAAATATGGAATCATAATCGAAATTGTTACATTATTAAATTCCAGCATAATAGGTATGAAATCAAGTCCGAAGGCTCGTATTGGAAAATGGACTCCAATAGATGGCATGGTAAGGGACTACCTTCTGTACAGTACACCTCTAGATAAAATGTACCTCGGGTCAAACCTTGAACTTGAACTGCCCCTACTAATGCGGAACCGACCTACCCCTGAACCTGGATAGTGACAAATACGATCACCCCTTGATTGTGATCAATAACCATAAAGGGATCCTGAAGCATACATAACCACATATATCACTCTAGATTAGCGATGATCATACCTTAATGGGCGTGATTCACATAGCTCTATTGTTTCTACCTTGTATTAGCCACCTCCCAGGGTGTGAGGCTTGAGGGGCTTGAGGCTATGCATTTACCTTTCCTCCCGTAGATAATCTTGGAATGCTAACACTGCCCTCCAAGCATCCAATGCAATAATAACATTCATCTATTCAAGTTGTTTTAGGATCGAACAAACATTCAACATTTACTATCTTTCATTTTGGAATCACCCTCGGGAAGAATAATACAGCTCCATAGCGTACTTTATAATGATCCATCGTGAACGTTATTAGTTTGGAGTGGTTCGAACAAATCATACTTATTTGAAACCGGTGTCTCCAAACTAAGCGATGATTTCCAACTAATTCAATTCTGGTTCTTCTAGAAGTATACAACTAGTATTCGAGTCCTTATTGGGGAACTCGAATATACCATAATTCCCGAGTTAAAACAGGTCAAGCTATAAATAGCAGACTATCCACTACTTAGGATAATTATACAGAGTTCACATGTGGATAACCACATACATAATTTAAACATGACCCAGTTGATAGGAATTAATCCTCCCATATCTATCACGTTTCCGATATTTCGTCCTTACTCTATCCCTTGCCTAGAAATAAATTCTTGATCTTACAAAAAGAGGATCAACCTGCTCATTGGATTTTAGTGCTAACTATAGGATGACTTACTTTCCATAAATGTGTCACCACATTAGCATTAGTTTCATATTTGTTTGAGGTTACTTAAGGGGAACTAACAAAGAAATCTCTTGATTTAAAACATTTTTGAAAACGAAAGACAATCTTAAAAAAAATCGATACTTTTGAAGCAAAATGATTTTTAAATTAAAAACACTTATTTATTAAATAATTTACTAAACCTTTATTAAATAATAAGTAAATCCCCCCAAAGTTTTCAGGCGACAATGGTTTCTGGCGACTCGCGTTTTTTTGTTTCCTCTGCTCTCTTCCTCGCCGTGACTTCCCTATTCTAATCGCGTCTTTTCTTCCATGTCCCCCACTCCGCCTCGTCCCTCTCCTCCCCCCCTTACCTCACCCTCTTCGACTAGGTCTGGACGGCCCTTCAAATCCGCTGCCATGCCAGCAATTCTTTCCCACTCCGACTTTCCTCCGCTTCGTGCTTCCAAATCACCAGCTACGTCGTCTGCAAATTTTGGGATTGTGGCATCTGGCCTTGATCCTTCACGCGCTGTGCCGCCAATCTCTGGAACCAAAGTGATTTTGCCTGATAATTATCGGTGTGGTGTTGGTGGGTTGAGTGGTAGTAACGTGGGGCTGGGTGAAGCTGCTTTCTCTGATCATAGCACGTCACCTACATTTTCAAATGACACAGGCGAATTTGGTCCTATTATTACTGATGTTGGTTTGAAAGAGTCCGAGAGTGTTGAACAGCCTGTTATGCATCTTGTAGTGGATAGTGATGTAGGCAAGTCCACTGTGTTGGTTGAATGTGTCCCTGGTGTGGACGTTGGTTTGCAAGGCCTTGTCCAGGGGCGTGCTTCTGCCAGTCACCCTTGTAGTGATCAAAGCACATCAGATGTTTGTGTAATTTCCCCAAAGAAATCTGTTCCTAATGTCTCTGAAAATTGCTCTGATGCTACTATACACACTGCTCCTATTGCCCCCAGTATTGTTGATATACGTGTATCTGATGGAACGACGAACTCCACTAAATTGTGGTCTTCTATTTTCACATCCTTGCCCCGTAATGCTGGTAATTACATGCCAATTGATTTCGATTTGGTTGAGGAAAATGGAGTGATGATTCCTCCCCCGAGCGTAATGCAAGCCGGTGAGGATTTTTGGTCAGACTATTTGGTTGGATTTTTCCTGAATCCGCATCACCGCCTTTCGTTTGCGTCTACGGTGCTACGAAGGGTTTGGAAGTTACGTGGAAATTTGCATGTGAAGCTGATTGATACGATGTACTACTTAAAGTTTTCCTCTTCTGAGGAACGTCGGCTTGTTCTGGATGCGGAGCCATCTTTTGTTGAAGGAAGGCCCTTTATTGTTACCCCATGGTCTCCTACCGTGGCGTGTGCACGTGAGAAAGTATTCTCTATCCCTGTTTGGGTATATTTTTCTCAGATCCCCTCTGTATTACAGCCTCTTATTGGATTGAATTGGTTAGCTTGTAATGTGGGTAAGCTGAAATGTTTTGACTCCAATACTGTGGCGCGTGATAAGTTGATGTTTGCGAAGGCTCTCATTGAGATTTCCCCAACAAAGCCTCTCCCTTCTTCTATTTCTGTTCAGATAGCTGTCGGCCATGTGGTGGAAGTCAGAGTTCGCTATGGTTGGGTCCCGGATATATGTACTGCTTGTCTCTCTTTTGGACACTCGACTATTGATTGCCACCATTCTGTAGCATCCGCGGCTGCACCGAAGTCTCCTTTGCCGCGCCCCCAACGTAGGATCTGGGTCCCCAAGGCTTCTGCCCCTTCCACTATCTCAAATCCTGCTCCTGAAGCTATGATGCCGGTTCTGAGTGTTCCTCCTTTGCCTCTTGTTACGCCTGTTTCGCCTCCTGGTTCTGAGGTACCGAGTGTTGCACCTGTCACCTCTTTAGCTGCTCCAGTCCCTTCTGTGCTGCTGCCTCCTGTAGCTTGGGATGAGCCCGAAGGGTGTTGGATTGATCCCATTTCTGATATGAGGTATAACCCGGTTAATGAATCTTTCTTCCGGTTTGTTTCTGACGATCATCTTGACCTTAGGTGCCTACGCTATAAACTATCTGGTGACTCTCTAGTTCTTGATTTGGACGGTGTGGATGCGGGTTCTAATTCTATGATGCTTGCAGATCCATCCTGGGATCGATCTTTTATCTACTGTGCTGATGATGTGGTTTATGACCCTTGTATTGCTCTACGGTTTCTCCCCTTTGCTGGTCTTTCTGGATCTGTTCCATTGTGCACTACTTTGGTGTCTGGGGTTGTTGGTCATTCTACCTCCTTGGAGGAGAGCTAGTTATTTGTGGTTCTTTTAGTTATCGTGACATAGCTGTCATGTACCTGTGCTGTATTTTCTGTTTTTTACTTAGTAGTTAAGGTGCTTTTACCTTGCTCCTGTACTTCAATTTTTATTACGTTCGTAATAAAAAGTGGACGGTCCACTATAAAACCGGCTGGCCTTGCCAAAAAAAAATAATAAGTAAATCTTAATTAATTCCTAATTAAGATCTTAATTAAATTTAATTAATCAATAATTAATTAATAATTAATTAAACCTCTTTAATTAATAAATAGTTAATAATTAATCTTTAATAAATAATTAACCCTTAAATATTAATTAAATTTAATTAATTAGCTAATTAAAACTAACTTAATTGGTTAACACTTATGCATTAATTACTTTTATTAACTAATGATTGAGTACTAATTAATTAAGAATTTATTAAATAAATAAATAATTAAATAACAATTACCTATTTAGTTACTTAATATAAGTTTTAAAACATTTTCCAAAAAAATTTCAAAGTGAAAATGTTTTTAGATTTTGAAAAGATTTCGTTTTCACGAACTGCAATTTTAGCGACTATCGCTATACGACCTGTAATTTCCAAACTTAAAATTTGTTTTCTAAGTCTACTTTAAAACTTTAACTCTTAGAAAAACTTTAAGACATAAAAGCATATTCTGGAAAACTAACAAGTGGTTAAAACTTGAAACATTTTGCAAATTTTTAAAACTAAAGATTTTGGATTTAGTACAGAGGATAACATATCGCTTTAAACTATTAAGGTGCTAACTTTCTTAGCATACCATCATGAATTCATGTTCATAACATACATGATTACATAACCATAACATCACAGCATGTAAACAATCCATAACCAACATATATAAGCTAGAGTATAATATGCAAACCGACTTGACTATCTAACAACCATATTCCAAACTATACGTCACCACCACCAAGCACAATTACATACATAAAATCAACATTTTTTTCACCAAACAAGCATCATATTTTAGATCTAAGTCAAGCCATAATATATGTTTACAAAATTAGTTAAAAGTAAGAACTTTACACATCGAACTTACTCGAAACTAAGCTAACTTTTCTATAGCTCGAACACGGCCTATGTCTTTGCTTCAAGTTTGGAAAATTGAAGTCTTTGTGGGCTTTTGGATGCAAAATAATTTGGCTTAGGAGGGTATTATGCTTGACCTTAATTGATTAATGAGTATGTGGACTTGTCTTATAAGGAGAAATGAAGAATTGGAAGAAAAAAGCTAAAACAGGGTTTTAATTTTAGAAAAGTGAATGACAACTAGATTTTAAACTGGAGAATCTAATTTGGAGGCCATGGAAATATACATGAAGCTCTAGGAGAAAATTTTATGAAACAGAAATGAATGAAAGATGGTGGAAATGATAGGAAATTCTTTATATACTAAGTGCATAAATCAAATTACAATTCTACCCTAGTAACCCCACTATAATGATGCCATATCACCATACATGCTTCCTCCTCCACACCCCTCATGTTAATACCTTGTCCCCTCTTTATTTTTTCAAGCCAACATGCATTTGTACCATGTGTACTTAATATTTTTGAAGACTTGACATTTTATGTCACTTATGTTTTTAATTTGTTTTAAATTTTCATGATAAGTCATATCACCTTATTATATATATATATATATATATATATATATATATATAAATTAATCATATGCATGGATATATTTATCATGATACTAACTTATAAACATAAATGTATATATGTTACACAAATGTGCACATCGTTTTTCGATAACTTTCAGGCACCAAAAAGTTGAAAATTCTAAAAATGATTTCCGATTACATTTTCTACTTTGTTTTGAACTAATAATTTTTATAAACAAATTTTAAAAATTATTTTACCATCATTAGTTATTATTTAAAAAATATTTATTTGAGTTATAAAATCCATCAATTAATTATTAAAAATATATTTAAATATCCAAATTTAAAGTAGTTATATCTTGGATCGTTACACTCTTCCCTCTTAAAAGAATTTCGTCCCGAAATTTGCAAACAAGGTGATAACTCAAAATAACCCAAAAAGAGCATATATATATATATATATCATAAAACCCATTCAACAAACATACACTAAGCATCCATGGAAAAACAATGCATACACTATAAACATAACAAACATTGACTATCCTAACATCAATTCTGGATAGGATTCCCTCATATGATCCACCGTCTCCCAAGTATAATCTCTGGGATCATCACTCTGCCGAGTCTTAACTAATTTCACCACCTTATTTCACAACCTCTTCTCATCCTGATCCATAATTTGAACTGAATGTCTAATCACTGTTAGGTTTGGTTCTAACTCCAAATCATCTTGAACCGACGATCCTATAATCAATGAAGGGTCATGAATAAATTTTCTCCAATGGGATACGTTGAAAACATTATGGACCTTGACAACCTTTCTGGTAATTCTACTTTATGAATGAGCGGTCCAAACCTTTCAATATCTTTAAAAGGTCAAATATCCTTGGGTGTCAACTTCCCAGCCCTTTTAAAACGAACAACTCCTCTAATTGGAGCAATCCTTCAAAATACGGAGTCTCCAACTTCAAACTCCAAATCTCTTCTCCTTTTATCTGCAAAACTCTTTTTTTGATCCTGGGCTTCCTACATCCTTTTATTTATCACCACAACCTTTTCAGTAGCTTCCCAAATCATATCTGGTTCAAGTACTAGCCGATCTGCAGTCTCAACCCAACACGTCGATGACTTGCATGGATGTCCATAGAGGGCTTCGTAGGGTTCCATGGTGATGCCCGCTTGATAACTATTGTTATAGGAGAATTCCACCAAGTGAAGATGATCTTCCCATGAACCTCCAAAATCCAAAATACATTCCCTTAGAAGATCTTCTAGAATTTGGTTCACTCTTTTCGTTTGTCCATCTGTTTAGGGGTGATATTTTAAGCTCAAGCTTAGCTTTGTTTTTAAAGGTACTTGCAACGCCTCCCAAAACCGACTAGTGAAGATGGGATCTTGATCACCTACAATACTCACTAGGACTCCGTGTAATTGAACGACCTCCCTTATTAAAATTTCTACCAAAGAAGCTGTAGTTTTTATCGGCTTAACTGAAATAAAATGAGCACTCTTCATTAGATGATCCATGATTACCCATAAACTTCATTCCCTTTTCTAGTTCTGGGTAAACCATCAATAAAACACATTGATATCATCTCCTATTTCCAATTTTGAACTTCCAAGAAGTAAACCCGTTGTCTTCTGGTGACCGCCTTTTATCTATTGACAGATCAAACATCCGCTGACAAAGATTGAGACATCGCTCTTCACTCTGGGCCACCAAAATACTCGTTTCATATCTTGATGCATTTTAGAATCACCTAGATGGATATTTAATTTGGATTGATGACATTTTGATAAAATTTCTTATCTAAGGCCATCGTTATTAGGGACGTAGATCCTCCCTTTCATATGCAATATGCCTTGATTATCTATCTCAAAACTTACACACTGACGCTCCTCAACATCCTTAACGATCTTCCTTTTGCTTAGTAGAAATCCTTTCCAATATTGTCGATGTAACCTCTAATAGAGAAAACACTACAATCCTACAAAGAGCATATGCAACCACATTTGTTTTTCCTAGCATATAGAGAATATCTAAGTCATAAGCTGCCAGGAATTCCAACCCTTGCTACCGCCTTAGGTTCAAATCCTTCTAAGTGAAAAGATACTTTAGGGACTTATGATCCATGAAGAGCTCAAACTGTTCACCTATTTAAAGAAGGAAATTACTAACTAGGATCCCTAAAGATTAGAAATAAACAAAAAAGAAAAGAAGGATTCATACCCAGCTAGTAACGCCTCCACATCTTTAATGCAAATATTACCACTACCAGCTCTAAATATGCATTGCATAATTCTTCTCGTGAGGCTTTAACTATCTACTTGTATAGGCTATAACCTTCCCGTACTACATCAACACCACACCCAAGCCAACTCTACATGCTTCCGTATAAATAGTTAAACCTTCTCCTCTATCTATAATAGCCAAAATAGGGGCACTGGACAATCTCTCTTTTAACTCGAGAAATGCACTTTCACACTTCGGAGTCCGCTTGAATTTAAGATCCATCTTTGACAGCTTGGTAAGGTGAGAAGCGATCTAGGAGTAATCCTTTATAAACTTTCCACAATAATCTGCCATCCCTAAAAAGCTTCTCAGTTCTTGGGAGTTTGAGGTCTTTTTAAGTCTTGCACAATAGCTACCTTAATCGGATTAACCGAAATGTCATCTGCTGACACAATATGTCTTAGGTATCTTACTTCTAATTGCCAAAAGCAGCACTTATAAAACTTAGCTTTAAGAACATTTTACCTTAATGATTCCAACACCACTTCCAAATGGTGTTTATATTCTTCCTTCATCTTTGAGTAGATGAGAATGTCTTCGCTGAAAAAAACACAAACTTATTCAACACGTCACTAAAAACGTGATTCATAAGATCAATGAAAAATGCAAGTGCATTGGTTAGCGCAAAAGGCATACCAACCACTCATAGAAAAAGTCTGGTCCACTAAAAGAAATTAAGGGTATACTATCTTATGCTTTTCTTAACCGATGGAAACCCATAGCAAGGTCCATTTAGGAAAATACTCTTGCCCCATGAAGTAAGGGATACTTATTATGAATGCTCTACCTGTTCAATCCCTATAATCTATGCACAATCTTAACGAACCGTCAGACTTAGCTACAAAAACTACTGTTGATCCCCAACTTGAATGGCTTTGTCTGATCAATCTTCTTCTTAACAAATCATCGGTTTTAATTACTGACTCCTGCTTCTCTCTCGGGGATATTTACTTAAGGGTTAGGTAACAGGTCTTACATTAGGAACCAAGTCAATCTGGAATTCAATTTCTCGATAGGGAGGCAAACTACTAGACGGCTCCAAAATATCATGGAGATCTTTACCAACTTCTATTGATCCTAACTCTTCGTGGAATGATTCTAAGGCATACAGGAAACTATGAAATAATTTTCTAGGCGCATCACAAGGCACCACCACCAAACTTCCTAAATTGATTACCAAAGATATCATTCCTCTAACACAATCCATGATGGATCAATTCTCTGCTAGCCAATCCATACAAAGTAAAATATCAAATCCCTTAAAATTTAGAACAAACAAGTCGCATGAAAAGTAGTAGGTAATGTATAAAGCTCACACATCTTCACAAACCATACATAGATTAGCTATGCCTCCTATGGGGATTGCCACACAAAGAGGGTTTTCTATGATTTTAGGGGAAAGTTGAAATTTTCTAACCAAATCAAGAGAAATAAAACAATAGGAAGCTTCGATATCAAACAAAACTCTAAAACGTTTCCATCAATAATTAAAGTAACTTCCAAGACTTCCTTCCCTTTCACATCTACCGAAGTTGAGGGTTCGTCTTTGATTGCATAAACTTTGGCATGTTGTCCTTTCTTCAATAGTGGGTAGTTCCTAACCATGAGCCTCAGCTGTTGACAATTGTAACAATGCATCTTCTGAATCATCAGAGTGATAGGTCTCACCTATCGACAAACTTTAGAAGTATGACCCTTCTACTTACAGCCAAAACATTCAATATCTTTGAAATGGTTTCCTTGATCTCCTCCTGCAAGTTTTCCCTTTCCCTACTTCTTCTTCTTATTTAGATTAAACTTCTTTTTGTGTGGGGTAATTGTACCTCTACTGGTTGCAACTACTGCTACTATATTTTTCTTCAAAAGTACTTCATACCTTAAGGGCATATCAACTAAATCAACAAACGATTCCTTTACATAAGCCATCATCTTTTCATGGAACTCTTCTCTCATACCCAATATGAGTATCGCGTTTTTCTTTAATGGTGAATTAATAATTCTGGGGTCGAAATGAGATGATTCAATTAAACTTGGTCTCATAATTCCACCACCTATAGGTCTTTCTGCTTGAGATCTATGAAACTTCTATATAATCGAGTTTCGCCTACATCTGGAATGAATTAATCTTTGAATACTTCTTTTAATCTATCTTATGAGAACTCATCTTATAGAACATTTATGGTGATAGAATTCCCACCATGCAGTTGCACTATCTTGTAATTACCATGATGCTAAGAGTTATTTCTGATTATCATAAATGTCCAAACCTTTGAAAATCTTCTCACATGACCTTACCAAGCTTGTACTTCAATGATGGATTATGTACCCTCGAAAGGTTTTCCTTCTAGATTTGTGAATTCCTTGCACAGAGTTACGAAGTTTACTCTCGGCTATATTGGTGCTATGACCTCAACAACTATTCCACCCCTTCTAACATTCAAGGTTCTTCCATTTGTGGTTGTTGTGCTATTGTTTCCCCTTCCTCATACCTTTCTCGTACTTATTATTACTACTTTAATAAAGTAAGACATCTTTAGAATACATAGATGAGATTATCTTAAGGAAAATAGCATAAAACCAAACATATAAATGCTAATCATAACAACACGAAAATGCACTCTCAAAGAGTGAACTCATTCTAGGTACTACTAACTCTATTTCTAATGAGTTGACCCCAGTCAAGGCCTAGGCATGGGCTCGACCTAAGATCTGATACCAAGTGTGATGATCTGCCTTCTTACACCCAAAGATGACACATAATACATCCTCAGTATTCATATACTGACCATCTAAGTGTCCAAAAAACAGGTTGTGGGGTAAAGAAAATAAAAGGCAAAGAAACAAGTATAGATTTTTTTTCTCACAAATGTCAGAGTTACTTATAGATCATCACAAAATAGTACATACGGTTACTCTAACTTGTTACATCAAAGTTACAACAAGTACTATTCCCAACAGCCTACCCAGATTACTAATACATAATATATGGCCACAACGGAAATAAAGACTACTACTAGATAATGATGAAAGCTGTTACTCCATACTGCTTCCCAAAATGCTCCAAGAACCTGACTACTTGACTACTCATAAAAATTTGAGTACCTAAGAGTTTAAGGGAAAAAAATAAAATTCCAGGTCAGACATGGATCTGGTGTGAGTAAAACATAAGTCTAACTCTATAAAAACCTTCAAATCAGTGGTATCTCGTAAGACCGCAACATACGTAAATAGGGATAGGTTTATGCCTAACGATAACCAAAACATTTTTATACAAAATTCTCTAATATTATCATAATGTCTACGATTAAAATAAATATAGAATCATAGCTGAAATTGTTACATTTTTAAATTCCAGCATAATAGGTATACAATCAAGTTTGAAGGCTTGTATTGGAAAATTGATTCCAACAGATGGCAAGGTAAGGACTACCTTATGTATAGTACACCTCTAGATAAAATGTACCTCAGGTCAGACCATGAACTGGGCCTACCCCTGCTAACATAGAACCGGCCTACCCCTGAACTTGGATAGTGCCGAATATGATCACCTATTGGTTGTGATCAACAATCATAAAGGGGATCCCAAAGCATACATAAACAATAGATATCACTCTAGATTAGTCGATGATTATACATTAATGGGCATGACCAACATAGCCCTGCTGCATCTACCTTGTTTTAGCCACCTCTCGGCATATGGGCTTGAAGCTACGCATTTACCTTTCCTCGTAGTAAACCATCTTGGAATGTTAAAAGTGTCCTCCAGGCGACCAATGTATTGATAACATTCATCCATACAAGTTGTTCTGGGATCGAACAAACACTCGACATTTACTATATCCATTTTTGAATCACCCTAAGGAAGAATAGTGCAGCTCCATAACTTACTTCATAGCGATCCATCATGAACGTTATTAGTTTGGAGTGGTTCGAACAAATCATACTTATCCGAAATAGGTGTCCACAAACTAAGAGATAATTTTTGGCTAACTCGGTTCCGGTTGTTTTGGAAGTATACAACCAATATTCAAGTCCTCATCAGGAAACTCGAATATACACAACATACTTCCTGAGTTAAAAAAGCCAAGTTATAAATAGCGGACAATCCACTACTTAGGATAATTATACAGAGTTTGCATATGGGTAACCATATACTTAATTTAAACATGACCCATTGATATGAATTAACCCTTTCATATCTATTATGTTTTTGATATTTCAACCTTACTCTATCCCTCATCTAGAAATAAATTTTAAATCTTACAGATAGAGGATCGACCTACTCATCGACTTTTAGTGCTAACTATAGGATCGCTTACTTCCATAAATGTGCCATCATATTAACATTGGTTTCATATTTGCTTAAGGTTACTTAAGGGTAATCGACAAATAAATCCCTTGATTTAAAACATTTTTGAAAAAGCAAGACGGTCTTAAAACAAAACCAATATTAAAAAAGGATTTTTAAATTAAAAACCCTTATTTATTAGTTAAATAACTAATTAAAACTTTATTAAATAATAATTAAATCTTAATTAAAGTCAATTAATTAATAATTAATTAAACCCCTTTAATAAATAATTAATCTCTAATAATTAATTAACCCTTAATTATTGATTAAATAATAATTAACTCTAATTAATTAACTAATTGAAATTAACTTAATTGTTTAACACTTAAGTATTAATTACCCTTATTAACTAACGGTTAAGTACTAATTACTTAATTAATTAATTAGTAATTTATTAACTAAATAAATAAATAATAATTACCTTTTTAATTACTTAATATAAGTTTTAAAATAGTTTCCAAAATAATTTCTAGGTGAAAACATTTTTAGAATTCGAAAAGAGTTCGTTTTCGTGAACTGCGCTTATAGCGACTATCACTATACAATCTGAAATTTCCAAACTTGAAAGTTATTTTCTAAGTCTTCTTTAAAACTTTAACTCTTGGAAAAGATTTACCAAAAAATAATAGCCAATTTTGGAAACTAACAAGTATTTAAAACTAGAAAACATTATGCAAATTTTTAAAACCAAAGATTTTTGATTTTATACAAGGGATAACACGTCGCTTTAAACTAGTAAGGTACTAACTTTCTTAGCATACAATCATGAATTCATGTTCACAACATACATGATTACATAACCATAACATCACAATATGTAAAAATTCCATAACCAACATATGCAAGCTAGATTACAATATGCAAACCGACTTGACTATCTAACTACCATATTTCAAACTATACGTCACCACAACCAAGCATAATTACATACATACAAAGAACATTTTTTCACCCAAACAAGCATCATTTTTAACATCAATGTGATGGACGCGACTTTTCGACGCTCGAAAACCGACATCAATAAGTCCACTGTATCAACTGCCGAGCAATCGAATGCCGGAAAACTGTACCGTTATGGTTAAAGAAGAAGTAGAAGATAGAAGAAGAGAGAAAGAACAAGAAAACAACAGGAACAGTAACAGAATCTCACAATCGCAACGGAACAACATATAATAGATAAATGAATAATCTTTAAACAAAAGAATTATATCAGTTATTACATCACATCATATTTCATTACATTTCATCATCAGAGTGTACAACAACAAACAACAACAAACAGCGGAAAAGAAATACTATATACTAGTAATACGCCATGTCATCCAGCTTGCCTCCAGCAACTCCTGAATTCTAGAACATCCTGATAAACCTGACTCTTGACTGCCATGTGGAAATTGGTGGGCACCCAGAGTTTAGGAAGGAAAACAATAAACTCTGAGTCAGTCATGTGACTGGTGTGAGAACTAAAATAGTTTATCTTTAAAACAAAGAACAGGATAATTTAAAAATAGATTCGCAATGCTTTTTAGGAAATGAGACTACCATAAGGCCTCCCGCACACACACAATGCAAACGCGGAATCGGAGGAGATTTCTCCTTATGATAGTCAAAGATGCTTGATACGCATTAAAAAGAAACATTTGATATTATTACTAGTGCATAGTGTAGGAAAAAAATCATTTCGAAAATAAAGATATAAATCTTAGCCAGCATATGCATTCCGCACTTATGCCTGCTATAGCTACCATGTTCAATAGCAGGTTACCGCCACATTCCATGGCAGGTTATACAACTAAAACCGTACAGGGTTCGTATTGTTTCTTTGGATTTCCAACAAATGGTCAGGCCAAGGAACTTCCCATTGCCACATGGGTACGCCTCTGGAAAGACGACCCGAGAATCAAACCGGATCTCTGCCAACACAAGGCCGGGTTACCCCTAACTGGGTAACTACTGACACGAATATGTCATTCCCCGATCGTAACCGATCCATATCCGAGGATCCTCGATTTCCAACAACCACAAAGCAATATATTTGCAGCAACAACATAGGTTAAGTATTTGGGATCCATACCATGATGCTACCTCTATCCAGAAGGAATGACATACACTAAAGGGGCGCTACCCCCTAATAACCTTGCCGCATCCTTCCTGTTTTGACCATTTCCGGGGTGTGAGGTCCGACGAAGTCTCGTCCACAAAGCCACGCTTTATAAAAAAGCTGTGCTTTGATCATCAAATGCTCAACAACACTTCGTATGCCACATTACCAAATTGGGAATGTATCACTAATAACCATCAACTACATAACCTCTAAGGGTGTTAAGCTAAGAGAATAAATTCTCCGCCACCAACGGAAATATATTTGATAGAAACCAGCTTTACATCTCAAACTGTAACGTCAGACACACATCCATACTAGTCCGTTCCAGGATCGAACGGAACCGAAGGCACTTCCAAAGAAGTCCTTGCAATCCAGATATTCACTAATCACGACCGGACTTCCCATCACAAAGGGTAATAAATTTCTATATCGGAGATCACCCGATGCAGAAACATTCGACGGTAATCCTTCCGTTTTCACAAATATCCGGTCTTCAACACCGGTCATCAAATGCAATTCATAACGACGCGTCACATATTCGGAATGGGTTATACGACCCCAAGGTCCTTTCCCGGCTAATCCGAATAGTGAGCGCTTATTCAAAAGTAAGTGTGGCATTCAAATTCAAGCAATCACAACAAATACCTATTTAAAGGTAAATATTGATAGTCGGTTATTTAACTATAAATAGGCGTGTTCAACATCACCAAATTCCAAATAATTTCCCAAATTATTTACTTTCCAAAATATCTTTACTAGATATAATTTCCACAATTCAACCATTTGAAAACAAATTTTCAAATCACTTTTCACCTTTACCACTTTTGAAAACAAATTTCAATCATTTTCCTTACGCGGAAATACTTCCATTTCAAAATGGTTCATTTAAATAAATCTTTACCAATTTACTTTATATTTACGTTCCAAATCCGTAAATTTATTCCCACACTTCAAAATTAAATCAACGTTTATTTTTAAACAAATTCTCCTTTCTTTTATAAATTCCATAGTGAATTTACAATTCCCAAAATATCTATGAATATACGATTTCCAAATCGATTTCTAATATTCACTTTTAATTTATCTTTAAAAGATAAAATCTCAAAGTATTCACTTCATATTGGAAAACAATCCATACTTATTTAATAATATGTAATTCACAAATCCATCTATTTTCAACACTTGGAAAATATTCAATATGCTTAAATCGAAATTAAGTATATATTTCATTCTTTAAGGAAATCATTCTCTTAAACATATTTATTTGGGCCAAAACGAATGTTGCGTAAAACATCGTTACGACAACCCAAAATCACTAGTATAGGGATTCGAAATTAAAATAGATATATAAATCCCAATACTATACAAAAACATTCCCTTTTGGAAATCATTTACTATAACAATAGTGTTATAGTCCACCATTTCCTTATTTCTCAAAAACGTCTATTTCAACAATAAATGTTGAAATCTATGGTTTCGATTCATAATACATTTTACAACATCTTTAAATTGTTTAATTCTATTTAAAACATCACTTCCCAAAATATATCCATTTTATTTAATAATATATTCACTGTCCAAAATCGTGAATATACTTCAATAACCAAATTCAATATTTTCTACACATTTTATTTCAAGGATAATTCGCTATCCGAAATCGCGAATATATCTCCATTAATAACCTTCTATATTAAATTTATCGAATTCAATTGATTGCGGATTTATTAACAATGTTTATAAATTCCATTTCTATTTATAAAAACTTCAATTATACAAAATCCCTTTTTATAAATCAATTCAATTTATAACTCAACTTTATACCCAAAATCCGATTTATAAGTTAATTATTTATAAATCTTTTATTTTACAAAGTCTGTTCATTTCATAACTTCACAATTTATAAATCTATAACTTTTAATGAAATCCATTTTATACTTCATTTTAACACTTAATAAACTCGTTTTATAATTCCAATATTATATATATATATTTATTATAAATATCGATGTTAAAAATCTTTTATACATCCTTTATAATAATTCAAAAATCCAAATTTAACTAAACTTATTCTTTTTATAATTTACAAATCGTTATTTAAAGCTTATATACTTCAAAATCATACTTAAGTATTATTTTCCAAAAATCATAACTTTTATGAAAATAAAATTATAACGTTTATTTATTTTGACAATTCAAAATTTAATAAAACGTATACTTTCGAAAATCACTTTAAAATTCCTTTTAAAATCAAAATCATTATTTTAAAACTTAAAAAATGGATCCGATGATGCAACAACACCAAATAGTCAATCACGACAAACCAAACATCATATATCAATAAGATAATCAACAAATATCACAATATCTGTAAATAAATCAATATAGTTGAGGAATCCAGTTGGATCCCTCCAACCTGTTTCCCTGCATCCAAAGATGTTAGCACAATACCAATTTTGTTCCAGTACGGAATTATCGCGGTATATGAGATTTATAAATTATTATCCGCTTAATAGGCGGCGCAATAGGGTCTCATCCGCTATATAATGCGGGAAAATCAACTCCAAGTACATATATAATACCAATTCCATACAATTTGGAATTATCGTGGTATATGTTTTAATAAATAACATACGCTTACTAACGGCGCATAATGTCTATTTCAGTCAACAACAGATAATAATTTATCATTCAGGCATACAATCAATAATTTTAAATCTAACTATTTAAAATTTTAAATCGAAACAATTCGATTGGGTGAGAAGTTCTCACCTTGCTTTCAATTCAGTTTCCGCGTTTTAATTCGAATAAAATTAAACGAGCGTTTAATTTTACCCGAAATTTTCACTGACTCCAATCGCTTCCAATCAAGTTCCACGTAGTGCTCGACAAAACGAAGCCAACGTAATTCGTTTCGCGTAATTCCGACCTCGTATGAGAAAGTTACAGCAATTTTAATATTACACGAATTTATATAATAGAATTTACAAGTTATTTTAATTTCTAACCCTAAATGCAATCCAGGCCGTTGATTTACAACCCAAGCAGATCAGGCCGTCCCCCCTTCTCTTCTCCCTCACGTACATCCGCCCAGTAAAACACGCAAGCATCAACCCATAGCCGCCGACTAACAACCAATTATCGCGATCTCCACATGCAGTTTGAAGACGATCAGGCGATGCCAATTTGAAGGCCTTCATCAACTCCATCATCTGCTGGAATAGGGTAGAGCTCGGCCTCCCCCTCTGCCTCGAATTGCGTGAAAAACGCAACATCTTTGAACGTGATTTCCCGTCGATCCGTGGCTCCGTTTCCGATCTCCACCGTTGTATAGCTAGATCTTGATGTCTTCTACAACTTTGTAGTTGAGAGTTTTTGCTAATTGTTGATGGATTTAGAGGAAAATAAGGAAGAAAATCGAGCATTTCTGGCCGTGTATGGTGTTAGTGGCCGCTAGGGTTTGCTCTGGTTAGGGTTTGCAAAATTAAGAGAGTGAAGGTTTATAGAAAATTGCCAAATTACTATTCATCCGAAATTTTCCGAACTCCAAACGAAGCGTGCCGGCTGGCGTTTCTAGGGTTTACCCCGCGTTCCAAACACAATGGAACGTGTTTCGGAGGCTAATTCCATCGTGTGTGCGAGTTACTGAAATAAACGATCGATTTTAAATTAAATCGATTTAAACCAATTTCTATGCGTTTTGGCTTGCCCCGGACAAACCGTAAATCCGATTGCATGAAATTTGAAACCTTACAATAATATCACATTAAGGATCCGATGAAACTAGTTTCGTCAAAATCCGAGATTGTTTGAAAAATGGCTATTTTAGCTCGCAAAATTAATATTAAAACAATTTCGATGCGTTTCGAGCTGCCACGGTCAAACGAAAACTATGATTGCTACGAAAATTGAATTCCGATAATAAAAAACTATTACGGATCCAATGGAACTAGTTTCGTCCAATTCTGAGACTCTTCGAAAATTGGCTAATTTTCAATCGATAATTAAATATTAAAATATTCAATTTTCACAAATAAACTTTTAATTCAATTTTAAAAGTTCTATAACATCTCTATAACTTCAATATCATTAAATAAAATTTTAAAAATCATTTTCAATCATATTAAACTCGATTTTCAATTATTTCTGTAATTTCAACTATTAAATAATCGATTTAATTATCCAATTAAATCCAATATTCGAAAATAAATTATTCGACTTATAAATTTCACATATTAATATTTAAGTTAAATTAAATATTCAAATTTTAATTGACAAAAATTCTGGGTCGTTACATACTTCCCACTTAAAAGAATTTCGTCCTCGAAATTATCCAGTAAGAAAAGTTACAGAACCCATTAACTTTCCAAAACAAACCATTCAATTTAGATTTTTACAAATCTCTTAAGTGTTTAACTTTCCCAAAATTCATAGTTAAACCCTTTTGCAAAATCTTTACTAAGTTTCCAAATCCAAACTTAGTTTGCAAAAATTTCCCAATTTTCTCAAAAATTTTCTAACGCCTTAAATTTTCGGAAAAATTCGCCAGAGTCTCCTTTGCGCGGCATGATCCAAAAAAAATGACAGTATATATATCAAAAATATACATCTCATCAAGTGATGAGGCATCCCGCAGGGAAAAAAGTGTAAAAATACGATATTTTATCTGAGATATGTACTTGTTTATTATTAGCGAGCGTATATGGCTAATATAGCGCGAAAGCGAGCTCCAAATGCGAAGCAATCACAATCCGCACCTATTTAACACTCAACAAACAAATGAGAACATGTATATATGAAAATAATACCAATATACATCATATAGCAACATAATAACTACATGTGCCAACATAAAAAATGCAACAAAACAACAAATGCAACCATCAAACAACTATCCAAATAAACATTCATTCATATTCTCATTAATATTCAATGAATTGGTTTTCATTTTAATCACATTTGATTCATGAACATTGGAATTTTACTAACATTCATTTGTTCATTTTCCAACTAGTATACATTCACTAATTTATTCACATTAGTTCGCTTTCAATCCAAATCAAATCCAATTCTATTCAAATTTATTTACTTCCAATTTGGATTCAATCACATAGCTTTTAATTTGCTAATTCAATTTCATTAATCACTTAATGAATCATACATATAATCAATTTATAATCATATAACAACCAATGTAGATTTAACATAACCAAATTATTAAATTTACATTCAATTCGGTTCAACACTTTTTTACTTTCAATTGGTTTATATTAAATTGATTTTCATTCAATTACTCGACTTCCAATTACATTGGCTTTTAATGAATTAACACTTATATTCATTGTTTCATTTCAATTTATTTACATCCAATTAATTAACATTCCATCCATTCATTAATTCAATTGCTAATTCTTTTAACGAATAAGGTTGAAATTCATTACATAACTCAAGTCCATATCGATTTAATTCACTTGATTATTTTACTTTGATACCAAAATCAACTTCACTTAAGTTATATCCCATTTCAAATATCATTTGTTTAACTTAACTTAAATTTTCATTTATAAATTCAATTCAGATTCCGATTCTAATGTAAATTCTATTTAACTTTTACCAAAGCTAATTTCATTACTTATTCAAATTCTATTTCATTTTGCTTAACAAAATTGCTTAATCATTTTATCGTTTGGTTTTATTTATCCTTCCCATCATATAAGTTATACGACTTATTTATTTAACTTCCAAATCCATTAACTTATCCAAAGCTAAATTTATTATTCATATTATAAGTTCAAAATTCATTTCACTTATATTCAACAATTGCAACTTGGATTTTTATTGATTCACTTATACCTCCTTTAATTTAACTCCATCCTTTAAGTTAAATTTATTCTATTAAAATTCAAATTGTATTGGTTATCAACTCATTTATCATTCCTATAAATATTTTAAATAGGATTCCAGAGTCTTTTCGACCTTTCAAAACCATTTTTGAAATCAATTCAATTATCCTTTGATTTTCAAAACCCAAACTCAAAATTTTCCAAACAACATTCATTTAAAACAGTTTGGCAGCAATTCCTCTTTTAGAAACCCGAAAATGAACACCAATGATGTCGCGATCATCATGGGAATTATTTTCCAACGACCGAAAAGAGTTTAGAGCTTTAATTTCTCCAAAATAACTTTCCAAAATATCAAATCCTTTCAAAACACTTCTCTGGAATTTAATTATAAATCATATTTACAAATCTTTTACTTATATAACTTCACCTCTTATATATAAGATTATTTCAAAAGCGTAAATCATTTTAACTATAATTCCCTACTTATAATTCATTTGCTTATACAATTCATTCTTTTACAGCTGTTGTTTTTATTTAACTTATTCATCAACCAAACAATCAATTCATATACACTTTAATAATTTTGAAAAATTATTCTTTTATATATATATAAAATATAATCAAGGTAAAATTATTTCATTTACCCTATTTTAAAACACTATCCTGTCAAATTGTTATGTACAAGTGTTTAGAGATCCCTATCAACAACGTTAATTACTCGTGTTGACCAGAATCGATATACCACTTAACAAACCAATCATCACAATATAAAACAATTTCATATTCACTAACAAATAAGCGCTCGTATCTATTATTACACTCAAACTCATTCTAGAGTACTACTGACTCTATCTCTAATGAGTAACACCCAACATAGCTAAGGTTGTCGCTTAACCATAAGCTATGATACCAAATGTGACGGACGTGACTTTTCAACGCTCGAAAATCGACATCAATACGTCCACTGTATCAACTGCCGAGCAATCGTATGCCGGAAAACCGTATCGTTATGGTTAAAGAAGAAGTAGAAGATAAAAGAAGAGAGAAAGAAAAAGAAAACAACAGGAACAATAACAGAATCTCACAATCGCAGCGGAACAACATATAATAGATAAATGAATAATCTTTAAAAAAAAGAATTATATCAGTTATTACATTACATCATATTTCATTACATTTCATCATCAGAGTGTACAACAACAAACAACAACAAACAATGGAAAAAAATACTATATACTAGTAATACGCCATGCCATCCAGCTTGCCTCCAGCAACTCCTGAATTCTAGAACATCCTGATAAACCTGACTCTTGACTGCCCGTGTGGAAATTAGTGGGTACCCAGAGTTTAGGAAGGAAAACAATAAACTCCGAGTCAGTCATGTGATTGGTGTGAGAACTAAAACAGTTTATCTTTAAAACAAAGAATAGGATAATTTTAAAATAGATTCGCAATGCTTTTTAGGAAATGAGACTACCATAAGGCCTCTCGCACACACACACAATGCAAACGCAGAATCAGAGGAGATTTCTCCTTATGATAGTCAAAGATGCTTGATACGCATTAAAAAGAAACATTTGATATTATTAATAGTGCATAGTGTAGGAAAAAATCATTTCGAAAATAAAGATATAAATCTTAGCCAGCATAGGCATTTCGCACTTATGCCTACTATAGCTACCATGTTCAATAGCAGGTTACCGCCACATTCCATGGCAGGTTATACAACTTAAACCGTACAGGGTTCGTATTGTTTCTTTGGATTTCCAACAAATGGTCAGGCCAAGGAACTTCCCATTGCTACATGGGTACACATGTGGAAAGATGACCCGAGAACCAAACCGGATCTCTGCCAACACAAGGCCGGGTTACCCCTAACTTGGTAACTACTGACACGAATATGTCATTCCCCGATCGTAAACGATCTATATCCGAGGATCCTCGATTTCCAACAACCACAAAGCAATAAATTTGCAGCAACAACATAGGTTAAGTATCTGGGCTCCATACCATGATACCACCTCTATTCAGAAGGAATGACATACACTAAAGGGGCGCTACCCCCTAATAACCTTGCCGCATCCTTCCTGTTTTGACCATTTCCGGGGTGTGAGGTCCGACGAAGTCTCGTCCACAAAGCCACGCTTTATACAAAGCTGTGTTTTGATCATCAAATGCTCAACAGCACTTTGTATGCCACATTACCAATTTGGGAATGCATCACTAGTAACCATCAACTACATAACCCCTAAGGGTATTAAGCTAAGAGAATAAATTCTCTGCCACCAACGGAAATATATTTGATAGAAACCAGCTTTACATCTCAAACTGTAACGTCATACACATATCCATACTAGTCCGTTCCGGGATCGAGCGAAACCGAAGGCACTTCCAAAGAAGTCCTTGCAATCCGGATATTCACTAATCACGACCGGACTTCCCATCACAAAGGGTAATAAATTTCTATATCGGAGATCACCCGATGTAGAAACATTTGACGGTAATCCTTCCGTTTTCACAAATATCCGGTCTTCGATACCGGTCATCAAATGCAATTCATAACGACGTATCACATATTTGGAATGGGTTATACGACCCCAAGGTCCTTTCCCGGCTAACCCGAATAGTGAGCGCTTATTCAAAAATAAGTGTGGCATTCAAATTCAAGCAATCACAACAAATACCTATTTAAAGGTAAATATTGATAGTCGGTTATTTAACTATCAATAGGCGTGTTCAACATCACCAAATTCCAAATAATTTCCCAAATTATTTACTTTCCAAAATATCTTTACTATATATAATTTCCACACTTCAACCATTTGAAAACAAATTTTCAAATCACTTTTCACCTTTACCACTTTTGAAAACAAATTTCAATCATTTTCCTTACGCGGAAATACTTCCATTTCAAAATGGTTCATTTAAATAAATCCTTATCGATTTACTTTATATTTACGTTCCAAATCCGTAAAGTTATTCCCACACTTCAAAAATAAATCAACATATATTTTTAAACAAAATCTCTTTTCTTTTATAAATTCCATAGTGAATTTACAATTCCTAAAATATCTATGAATATACGATTTCCAAATCGATTTCTAATATTCATTTTTAATTTATCTTTAAAAGATAAAATCTCAAAGTATTCACTTCATATTGGAAAACATTCCATACTTATTTAATAATAAGTAATTCACAAATCCATCTATTTTCAACACTTGGAAAATATTCAATATACTTAAATCGAAATTAAGTATATATTTCATTCTTTAAGGAAATCATTCTCTTAAACATATTTATTTGGGCCAAAATGAATGTTGCATAAAACATCGTTACGACAACCCAAAATCACTAGTATAGGGATTCGAAATTAAAATAGATATATAAATCCCAGTACTATACAAAAACATTTCCTTTCGAAAATCATTTACTATAACAACAGTGTTATAGTCCACCATTTCCTTATTTCTCGAAAACGTCTATTTCAACAATTAATGTTGAAATCTATGGTTTCGATTCATAATACATTTTACAACATCTTTAAATCGTTTAATTCTATTTAAAACATCACTTCCCAAAATATATCCATTTTATTTAATAATATATTCACTGTCCAAAATCGTGAATATACTTCACTAACCAAATTCAATATTTTCTACACATTTTATTTCAAGGATAAATCGCTATCCGAAATCGTGAATATATCTCCTTTAATAACCTTCTATATTAAATTTATCGAATTCAATTGATTGCGGATTTATGAACAATGTTTATAAATTCCATTTCTATTTATAAAACCTTCAATTATACAAAATCCCTTTTCATAAATCAATTCAATTTATAGCTCAACTTTATACCCAAAATCCGATTTAGAAGTTAATTATTTATAAATCTTTTATTTTACAAAGTCTATTCATTTCATAACTTCATAGTTTATAAATCTATAATTTTTAATGAAATCCATTTTATACTTCATTTTAACACTTAATAAACTCGTTTTATAATTCCAATATTATATATATATATATTATAAATATTAATGTTAAAAATCTTTTATATACATCCTTTATAATAATTCAAAAATCCAAATTTGACTAAACTTATTCTTTTAATAATTTACAAATCGTTATTTAAAGCTTATATACTTCAAAATCATACTTAAGTATTATTTTCCAAAAATCATAACTTTTATGAAAATAAAATTATAACGTTTATTTATTTTAACAATTCAAAATTTAATAAAACGTATACTTTCGAAAATCACTTTAAAATTCCTTTTAAAATCAAAATCATTATTTTAAAACTTCAAAAATGGATCCGATGATGCAACAACACCAAATAGTCAACCACGACAAACCAAACATCATATATCAATATGATAATCAACAAATATCACAATATCTGTAAATAAATCAATATAGTTGAGGAATCCAGTTGGATCCCTCCAACTTGTTTCCCTGCATCCAAAGATGTTAGCACAATACCAATTCTGTTCCAGTACGGAATTATCGCGGTATATGAGATTTATAAATTATTATCCGCTTAATAGGTGGCGCAATAGGGTCTCATCCGCTATATAATGCGGGAAAATCAACTCCAAATGCATATATAATACCAATTCCATACAATTTGGAATTATCGCGCTATATGTTTTTAATAAATAACATCCACTTAATAACGACGCATAATGTCTATTTCAATCAACAACAGATAATAATTTATCATTCAGGCATGCAATCAATAATTTTAAATCTAACTATTTAAAATTTTAAATCGAAACAATTTGATTGAGTGAGAAGTTCTCACCTTACTTTCAATTCAGTTTCCGTATTTTATTTCGAATAAAGTTAAACGAGCGTTTAATTTTACCCAAAATTTTCACAGACTCCAATCGCTTCCAATCCAGTTCCATTGCGAGTGATCAACAAATCGAAGCCAACGCAATTCGTTTCGCGTAATTCCGACCTCGTATGAGAAAGTTACAGCAATTTTAATATTACACGAATTTATATAATAGAATTTACAAGTTATTTTAATTTCTAACCCTAAATGCAATCCAGGCCGTTGATTTCCAGCCCAAGTAGATCAGGCCGTCCCCTTTCTCTTCTCCCTCACGTACATCCTCTCAGTAAAACACGCAAGCATCAACCCATAGCCGCCGACTAACAACCAATTATCGCGACCTCCACATGCAGTTTGAAGACGATCAGGCGATGCCACTTTGAAGGCCTTCATCAACTCCATCATCGGCTGGAATAGGGTAGAGCTCGGCCTCACCCTCTGCCTCGGATTGCGTGAAAAACGCAGCAGCTTTGAACGTGATTTCCCGTCGATCCATGGCTCCGTTTCCGATCTCCACCGTTGGATAGCTAGATCTTGATGTCCTCTAGAACTTTTTAGTTGAGAGTTTTTGCTAATTATTGATGGATTGAGAGGAAAATGAGGAAGAAAATCGAGCATTTCTAGCCGTGTATGGTGTTAGTGGCGGCTAGGGTTTGCTCCGGTTAGGGTTTGCAAAATGAAGAGAGTGAAGGTCCTTTTATAGAAAATTGCCAAATTACTATTCATCCGAAATTTTCCGAACTCCAAACGAAGCGTGTCGGCTGGCGTTTCTAGGGTTTACCCCGCGTTCCAAACACAATGGAACGTGTTTCGGAGGCTAATTCCATTGTATGTGCGAGTTACTGAAATAAATGATCGATTTTAAATTAAATCGATTTAAACCAATTTCTATGCGTTTTGGCTTTCCCCGGACAAATCATAAATCCGATTGACATGAAATTTGAAACCTTACAATAATATCACATTACGGATCCGATGAAACTGGTTTCATCGAAATCCAAGACTGTTTGAAAATTGGCTATTTTAACTCGCCAAATTAATATTAAAACAATTTCGATGCGTTTCGAGCTGCCACGGTCAAACGAAAACTCCGATTGCTACGAAAATTGAAATCCGATAATAACAAACTATTACGGATCCAATGGAACTAGTTTCGTCCAATTCTGAGACTGTTTGAAAATTGGCTAATTTTCAGTCGATAATTAAATATTAAAATATTCAATTTTCACAAATAAACTTTTAATTCAATTTTAAAAGTTCTATAACATCTCTATAACTTCAATATGATTAAATAAAATTTTAATAATCATTTTCAATCATATTAAACTCGATTTTCAATTATTTCTGTAATTTCAACTATTAAATAATCGATTTAATTATCCAATTAAATCCAATATTCGAAAATAAATTATTCGACTTATAAATTTCACTTATTAATATTTAAATTCAATTAAATATTCAAATTTTAATTGACAAAAATTCTGGGTCGTTACAATCAAAGTCAAGCCATAACATAAGTTTACAAACTCAGTTAAAAGTGAGAACTTTGCTCATCGAAATTTCATGAAACTAAGTTAAATTTTTTATAACTCGAACACGGCCTAGGTCTTTGCTTCTAGTTTGGAAAAGTGAAGTCTTTATGGGATTTTGGATGTAAAATATTTCAGCCTAGGAGGGAATTATGCTCGACCTTAATTGATTAAGGAGGATACAGACTTCTTTTATAAGGAGAAGTGAAGAATTGGAGAAAGGAAGCTCAAAACAGGGTTATAGATTTATAAAAGTGAATGAAAAATAGACTTTAAACTTGAGAACCTAATTTAGAGGCCTTGAAAAGATACATGAAAGCTTTTGGAGAAAATTTTATGAGATATAAATGAATGAAAAGTGCTGGAAATGTTAGGAAAATGCTTTATATACTAAGTGCATAAATCAAATCACAATTTTACATTAAGGTACCCAACGTCCACTTTAATGATGCTACCTCACCATACATGCTTCCTCTTCCCCCCTCACATGAATACCTTGTCCCCACTTTATTTTTCCAGGCCAACATGCCTTTATACCATGTGTACTTAATGTTTTTTGAAGACTTGACATTTTATGTCACTTATGTTTTTAATTTGTTTTAAATTTTCGTAATAAGTCATATCACCCTATTATATATATTTAAGTTAGTTATATGCATATGTATATATTTATCACGATACAAACTTATAAATGAATGGGTATAAATTTTTGCAATGACCCTAATTTAAGTTAACATTATTTAGATATTTAATTAGACAAATTGAATTAAATAACGTAGAGAGTTAAGAGGTTAAGATTTGATAACTAAACTTGAGCTGTGCCTTATGAATGAACTATAATAAGTAACTAAAATTTAAGATAAGGAGGAGGACAATTAGAAGGGAAAAAGGAAGAGCCTTATTTTATATTCTAAAACCCTCTTTTTCTCCACTTCACTCATTCATTTGCATCTACAAACTAAATCAAAACCTAAGGGGTGTTGTCAGTTATTAAAGAGAAGGGAAACCAAATATTAAAGCTAGGAGATTCAAGATTAAAGCTTACGAGATCAACCTTGATCCAAATCTTAATATTATTAATCAAACCAAGGTGAATAATTAGTTTACATCTCACTTTGGATAATGATTTAGGTTCTAATTAGATCTAAACTATGTTTGCAAATAATATGCCATGTTATGTTTGTTAAAATAGATATATATGCTTGTTGATGATTTATAGTTTAATATAGATTTCATGATATGTTTGGATCAGAAAACCTATCAAATGACATCCAAATGAGTTGCGTTTTGATATATGGTAAAAAACATTATTTTAGAAATGGGTTTCAAGTTTCATAATTTTCTAAGTGATTGTGGATTTATTATGAATTTTCTATGAGAGCAAATAGTTAATTTTGGGTTTAAATTATTTAAGGCAATTGAATTATGTTTTTGGGTTTGAAATTTAGATATGTTAGAAAACATATTTAAAATGAATTATTGTGATTTTTGGGGATTTTGCCAAGTGTTTTACTATGGATATTAAATTATTTAAGTTAGAGAACTTACATTTTTAAAATGTTTTATTAAGGAGAAGGGCTTATTTGCTTAAAATGTTTCAATTGTTAAATACTGAATTTAGCAGCCTATTTTAAAGAGAATTTTGATAAAGAATTAGAAACCAATCATATTTTGGAAAATTATGCAAGTTAGGTGAAAAGAGATTACTTTATAAATCATAAAATCGGTTTTGTTTCGAAATACCACTTTACCGGTTCCATTGCTTCGGCCCTTTCACACACACTCGAAATTAATGCACATGGTATCAAGCAATTGGTACGTAGCATATTGGATAAAGGAGGAAGGAAAGGATGGTACCGAAAGTACGCTTTCGAAAGGGTTAAAGCCACTTTTATTAGCTTTCAAATCCATTAACTTTCCTTTTCTTTTAAAAGAAGCTTTCGAAAGGGTTGCCACTTTTGAACCCCTTCAATACCCAAGCTGCCGCATTTATACCTTTTGCATTATTTAGAGGCCGCCTTTCTTTATAACCTTAAAACAATGTATTCGAAAGAAAGGCTTTCGTCTTATTAAAATTGAAGCCGCTTTCCCAATGCTTTCGAAAGGGGTATCTTAGCTACTTTTACTAATATTTTCGGAGGCAGTGGTTTCGAAAGGATAGTTTTGCTGTGCTCTCTTCCTTAATTCTTTTACTTAAGATAAATGCTTTCAAAAGTGATGCTTTTGATTCTGTTTTCTTTGATCCTATAGTTATATTAAATGTTGAACCCCATGATTTCAAAAGAAATACTTTTAAAGGGTTTCAAACTTATGTTCCCACAAATTCTTACTTAAACCCAATGCTTTCGAAAGGTATGTTTTAAGTGTTTCGAAAGGTATGTTTTAAGGGTTTCTAAAGGAATGTTTCCAATGATCTCAAAAGGTATGTTTAATGGTTTCGAAAGGGGATGTCTGAGGTTTTAAGCGATGATTTCTAAAGGGATTCTTTCTATGATTCCAAAAGGTATTGATTAAGGTTTTAAACAATGGTTTCGAAGGTACTGTTTTGGCTTTATAGCCTAATGTTTTCTAAGTTAAAAAGGGCTTTAACTTATTTCAAAGGAACATATAACCCTATTAATTTTAGGTTTTCATCAACATTGTTTTGTAGAGCATATATCATGGCATAAGTATTTTGAGTAAAGCAAAGAGTATGATTTCAAGGGTAAATCATTTATAAAGATGGTTTTCAAGGAAATGAAATTTGAACAGGGTAGTTAACCCTAAGTATATGGCTCAGATTTTGGAAAAAAAAGATGGGACCAGTGTGATGTCGTACTTATACTTTAGCTAATAGCTCCTAGCTAATATAAGTCCAAAATTCCAGTGTTTAGGGCTTTGTCACAGATAAGACTAAAATGATGTTACACACAAAAAGGAATACACAGAGTAGAGGTAGGTTATTGGTGAGTCGGCAAAACCATTACGACCAGTTGACCCTAGGAGAAGTATGATAAGGATAGACCGTACAGTATTGTATCTAACAAGAGTTAGAATATTTATTATGTGTGGTAGGACCGAGTTAGCCAGTGTTTAATAGTCAGCCTGATAAAACTATATTGTTCGGACAGATAGTCAATTGATTAACTAATTTATATGCATATATGTTATTGTTGTTATAATAAGTCTGATTGTAGGATTTTGATTTGCAATAGAGACGATTTTAAAAGGATATTAGGGAGGGGAAACTCGTTTCTCTAAGCGGCATGGTCTCACTTAATATCAATAAACCGAGATGTAATAGAATTATTCACACCAGGTTTATGTCTGACTTGAAGTTTATGTTTTCCCCTTATACTCTCGAGTGCTCAAAATTAAATTTGATTAGATTGAGAGTCAAGGACTTTTCAGATTTCGTAGGTTGGATGAATAAGCTTCTTAAGACGTGCAGGAGACAAAGCTAGGTATGTAGGAGTTATGTAGTAATATTTCCATGTGATGTATTTATGACTGAAATATCTATCTATATAGTACTTTGATCATCCAAGGGGGCATCTTCATATGTCGCTCTTGACGTATTTTGTAATAACTATATTTGATCAAACTTGAAAATTGTTTTGGGATTATGTAATTGAATATGAAATATTGATTTGAAACATAATTAGAAAAGCTATTTTTGAAATCTGTATCGATTTTTTTTTCATATTCATGTGCTTTTGATATAATGGATACCATTAATATTATCATATTTTGTCATCGAAAGTTAATACTATATATGACTGCAACATATGTAGCATTTAGCTTCGCGTCTCAAAGTAGGGGATGTTACAATGTTACACAAATGTGCATAACGTTTTTCAGTTACTTTTAGACATCGATAATTTGAAAATCCGAAAAAAGATTTCCCATCACATTTTCTATTTTGTTTTATACTAATTATTTTTGTAAACAAATTTTAAACACTATTTTACCATCATTTGTTATTTTTTTAAAAAGAAGTTTATTTGAGTTATAAAATCCATTACTTAATTATTAAAAATATATTTAAATATCCAAATTTAAAGTGATTAAATCCTTGGTCATTATATCTTGCCTTTCTTTGGGGTTATATAGCTCAACAGTAGAGTGATGAGTCTAGTGTCCTTCTCCACATCAATTCTAAACTCAATCTCCCTTCAAGATGGGAGATCGAAGACTTCCTCATAAACGTCTAAAAGTCTTAAACCATTGGTACAAATGAGAGCTCATCCTGTGATAGGCTAAGAGAATACAAATAGCTTAACTTGACTAAGCTTTTGGGCATGCAACAAACATCTATAACTCACCCCCAAGACTCCTCAACCATATAATCCTCCTATCACAATCTAAGACAGCCCCGTAGTAAGACAACCAATCCATTCCTAAGATAAGTTTGTACCCCTCAAAACCTAGAAATATACATGTTATATATAAAGTCAACATTAAATTGATCCATCACTAGGTCTTTGCAAATCATAAAAAGATATGTCGATCCGCGAATAGGATTTGAGATTGGTATAGCCTCAATAGCATAAGCTGGCCCACCTTGCCTCGTTTGCTAGCTTCGGACATTGGTTCTTTTAATGCCCTTATTTATGATAGTTATAGCAAATCTCCTTGAACTCTTCTCTCATTAAACTCACTTTGTAGTCCTTAGCGACATGCCCCCTTCTTCTGACATCTACCGCATATCACACCTCTTTTCTTGATCTTCCCCTTAGTTTTCTTATCTGCCCAAAATCCCCCTTTCTTCACTCCACCTTGATTATGCATCTGTCCTAGTTTCTTCTTTTCATCTATAACAAGTGTGTGAAGCAGGGCCATTTCAACTAACGTCTTATAGGTTGCGCCTGTGGGAATTTGAGTTAAAAGTAGCTCCATAAGTGGAGAATTTAAGCCTTTTACAAATTTCATCGCCTTCTTTGCACCGGTTGTCAATTAGGCTCATTACAAACTTAGCTAATTCCGTGAGCATATTGATATATTCCTTCACCATAGAGTCTCCTGCCTCAGTTGGATAAACTTATTAAGTTGTAGATTTATTTCACCTTTGGACATGAATCGTCACTCGAAGCGATCCCTAATTTAACACCCGTAAATTTTGGACATTAATGCTGAGGGTATTTTAGTAATTTTGACTAAAAAAGGCAAAATATTAATTTTATAAACTTTAGAATTAGGTAATGGGACTTGTTCCATTGCATAGAGCTTAACCAGAATGGTACATCAGTTTAGCTGGATCAGAGTTCATTTGGAGGAGTTTAGTGGTTTTTAAGTTGCAGGTTTCTAGCTATTGATATAAGCCTAAGCCCATTAGGAAGAAACAATAGTTCGAAAATTTTTATAATAGGCTATGAAGTTTTGAGTTCGAGCATTTTTTTCATTTACATACAATTCAGTTTTTCTATCATCTTATTCCGTCTTTCTCTGTAATCATCATTCTCTCTATAATCATCGTTTCCTCATTCTATCTAACCCAAAACCTAGACATATATACATCGAATTGATCAGTGCAATGAAAGCTACAGGGAGATACTAGCTTTTTATTGATTCGATGAAGTTTATTGGACTGCAAATTCAGGATAGCATGGAGATTGGATTCATTTGATGCTTTTTGGAGTTTGGCAATGATATTCGGTGAGTGGGAATCACTATGGGGTTATATATTGTTAGTATAAGACTATGGGTATAGTTTGATTATTAATTAGAGTTAAATTGGCGTCTAATGAGTATAGAATGTTAGGAGTATAGTAATTAGGTAATTAGAAAACTTATATTGATATATAATATGAGATTATTAGAGAATTGGACTGAATTAGGGATTTATATGAATATGTTCAAAAATAGGTTTAACATGCAATGACATGATGATAATAAAGCATTACGAATGAATTAGTGAGGTATATTAGGGCCTAGAACTTGTAGAAACGTTATGGAATGGACTTGAGATGATTTGAGGTGAGGTGGTAGCGATCAAAGGCGAAAAAGATGACCAAAAAGCAAAAATTTGAAAATCCAACAACATTAGAAAACATGTGCACTAGTGGACCGGTGGGTTCACACCAGTCGACTGAAGGGACACTTGAATGCATAGTAAACCTAAGGCTAGGGGCTCGAGGTAAGATCGATTACAGTATACGGAGCCCAGTTCAATGTTCATTTGATGTAGCACCTATTGGAGATTTTCAGGCTTTAGACGAGCATGGGATTGTCTTCAAAAGAAATGGCATGGAGCTTGTAAAAATGATGTAATGATGGAGTCTGAATGCATTATCGCTGAGTGCAACCCATTAATGGATATATTTAATCCATTAGCGTTGAGTGGGTTCTGTTTCTTCTACTCATACGTTTATGCAAGTTAGTTGTGTTTATCTAACTCATTTCGTTACATGGGTTGGTTTTATTTATTCAACTCTTTACGTACTATGGGTTGGTCCTGTTTATTTAACTCATATATATATATATATATATATATATATATATATATATATCTGTGTGTGTGTGTGATTTAGTCATGTTTATCTAACTTAACTTGTTACACGGGTTGGCTCTCTTTATTCAACTCACTTCATTTATGAGTTAGTTCTGTCTATTCAACTCATATATATTCGATTATTAGTAAGTTTATCTAACTCGGCTATAATTAGTTATCATGTTATGTTTATTATAATAGGCTAACTTTGTTTATGTAGATGTGAAAGGTTAAGGTATGTTTGTACTAGGTATTAGCTTTCTTATGATATTCTGAAATCTTATTGACAGTATGTACTTAGTAGCCTTTTTCATTCACCAGACTTATGTCAAACCCTTTCCTCCTATGTTCCTTTTTTTTATGGATTTTTCGTGGATTTATAGGTGATGATGGTAGATTTAAATGACGTTGACTGTCCAGGTGATGACAGTGTTGCTTATATTTATAACGTGTTGTATTTATCTCCTAACGGTACTAGTATATAGTGTATTTATGTATATGGATTTGAATTGAATCACGTACACTGGATATGGTTTGATATCTAAAATATATTATGGTTGTTTCCTTTCGTAGTGAGATTTGCAAAGTTTTAGTTAGTTTATATAGCTCTCTGTATATTGTTGTAAATGTTTATAATGATTCAGCTTTTCATTTTATGGCGATTTTATGACCGCGTAAAGTCGGCTTGTTACATTTGGTATCAGAGCGAGGTTAGGACGTATTGAGAAGGCATATTTGTAAATTTTTATATCACATATTACTAATTATAAAGGCAATTTGTTTGGGTTGAGTTTACCATCTCTATTTACCATTCTATGAGGAATTTCCAATTAATTCAATTTTACAAATAGTAGAGCTGAGTAACCGATCGAAATTAGACTAAGTATGTTTAAATGTAATAATAGTGAATTTCGATAATTTGGTTTAGGAAATTAATAAAAAAATAATTATAGAGATTAATGAAGTTAATAATAATAATATAATTTGGTTTTAAGTTTCCTTTAGATTATTTATTAAATGAAATTGAATATGATGGTTAAATTATGGAAGTTAAGAAGTGATTATGATGTTTAAAAGAGGTGTATTCGAGTGTTAGACTTGTTTAACTAATACTATGCATACGGAAAGTAGTCCCTATTTAACTAGTTCTCTGTATTTGTGTTATGTTAGACCATGTTTATCTAATACAATTTCCGTGTATAATTTGTTATCCGGCAATTTGTCCCGGCTATATTGACCTAATTGAACAAGTTAGATTTGCCTGTCATCAAGTCCAGTAAGTCCAGAGAAACGATTGTAGGGTCTAGAAGTCAAGCATATATGATAATATGAAGCCCCGATCGAACAGAATTGAGGGATATGTAACGCAGGATGTCCAAAGTATGGAGCATAGTTCAATATAGAGGAGGGATCGACAATAACCATTCTCCAACATAGGGATCAACATGTTTCAGGAAGCAAATGCAATTCAATGGAAAATAACCAATATTTCAAGATCCATAAGTCCAATGCATATGAACTTTTGTGAACAAGATGTGGGGACCCTAGGGAGCCTGCCCTAGGGATTGCACCTCAAAAGGATGAAATAAGAGAAATCGGCTGAAATCAAGTGGCAATTTACATTGAAGCAAAGATTGAGCAATAACTCAAGTACTACCGATCCGATTGGCATGAAACTTGAAGGCCAAACATATTTCAACATGGGGAAGCTAGAAACTTGAAGGCCAAGCATATTTCAACATGGGGAAGCTACAATACGGATCGCTCCACCAAATGCCTCTAAAAGAGGGATTGGTATTGATCCCTATTCTTTGGGATTTAGGCCATGCAATCCCTCTTATGGGTCTGTATGGTTTGGAGATCCTTCTGTCAAATTTTCACGGAGATATTTCGCCATTTTCATCTATACATAAAGGCTTGGCCATTCGTTTTAAGGACTTTTATGCTGCTAGTTGCTTTATACCCTATTGTAACTAAGGATTTTCATCTGATCTCTGTTGTACTCAGTTTATAAAGTGGTTAATAAAGTAATCTATTCAAACTGGACGTAGGGAAACAACGCCGAACCACTATAAATTCTTGTTATTCACTATAAGAATAATAACTTTTTATAACGCCAATACTTAACTCTTTACTCCATAGCGTTATTATTCGTTTTAATTTTTTTCCAGAAAAGACATTAACTAAGTAACGCTTTTTAAAGTGGGCTCTTCCTAAATATTTCCGTGGCCGCCTCTTTTTTAGTTATTTCCCTCTTCTATAAATTCTCCTGCATCTTTTACTCACAGCCAAACAACTCCATTCAAAGTAAAAAATCCCCCATCATTTTATATCTTCTTTGTGAGTTAAGCACCCAAAATCGAGATCTGATATTGGAGCAAGTCGACGTCGCCTGGAAGTTCAACTATCACTGTTGCTCCTATCTCTTTTTTCCCCGCTTTTGAAGGGATTCACAATTTGGTTCCTCCCGCGTAGTTTCGAGTGAAGTAAGCTGAAGCTCTCAAGATGGTGGACTAGCTTTCCGACAACCAGATCTCCGAGTTAAAGAAATTTTTCGGCTTGCTTAAGAAAGGCGGTGGTGGTGTATTAGCACATCTCTGTTTATGTTTTGATTTACTTAATTAGTTGTTGTTTCTTTGTTCTTGTCCATTTTATTGAGTGGATTATCGTTGATTAGGGCTTGGAAATTTGATGATATTGCTATGCATATATTGTAACTCATGTGATAGAACAATGGTAAAAAATCTCGTATGATATTTTCTCATTTTCTTGCCTTACGGAATGAATGTTATTGGCATTAATGCATCCATTATCCTTTTGATATAAAGAATAAATTTGGTATCATAGAAGTATTTTCTTTTATTATGCTGAAGGAACAATTCAATCTTTCAATTAGTTGCAAACAAAGTTTCTTTCACTGAGCCATGTAAGTGCTAGATTTGTCTACATGTTTCTATATAGTAGTTTAAGAGTTGCGTACCAAATATTATTGAAAAGAAAAACTAGTATAATCTGGAAAATTATCAGGGTATACATAATATGAGTGTCTAGAAGACATTGCTTTTTTGGTTAAATATGCTAGTGTCCAATGCTTGGTGTAAGATACTCCATTGTTTCATTTCATCCGGCTAAGTTAAACTTTAATGCCAAAAAATCATTAATTCTTGGTTGTAGCAAATGTGATATCTATATAAATTGCCTGTACTAGCTTTATTCGTTTTCTTTAAATATTCGTCTGATGCCTAATAGCAATATTACTATGACTTATTGTTCTCCTATTCTAATTATCTATTTGCTATTTGTAGCTATCAAAAGAGCACCTCATGAATTCAAGATCACTTGCTTAAAGGTAAGTATGTTGTTACTTTCAATAATTCATTGCTCGAAGTTAGTGGATTGTTTGGAATTTGTATTCATCATTTGAGTAGATATGGTAAGGTCATTTAACTGAAAGTGACTATTTTGGCATTTGAATGGTCTATGTTAATTAATATAAAGCAATTAAGTCAAAAATTGAACCTTTAGATCTGTACATTAATTCCTCTGTTCCTTGATAGATAATGGATGTGATTAATATACTCGTAACTGTAGTTTCAGAAGTAAACCTTCATTAGCTTGCTCTTTGGGTTGTCTCATATTTGATTCATGAACTTGATTGATAATTTAGACGATTGAACTTTTACTTTTTGGACAAGCAGCTAGAAATGCTCTTTAACTATAGTAATTGTTACATGATCATGCATAAAAGTTATGCATGTGTATTCTTATGTGAAGTCTGTAGAAAATGATATTTGCAGGGAATAAAACCTCTACTTATGCTCAATGTTAAACTGTATGGATATTCACACGTTGATTAAGCATCTAACATAAAATAGATAATATCATATCGAGACTAAAACAGATAATACTACGATATATATTGTTCTATTGGCATAAATCATTCCCTTAACCATCAAAGTTAACTAATGCACTAAGTTCAATCATAATAAATTTATATTGAGGCATTACCTCGATAACTATTACTAAGATCAATCATAAAGTATGGGATGTTTGATTTATTGTATTGTTACTCCAGAAAAGAAAACAAACATACATCATAAAAGCATAGCCCTTTTAAGCATCCAATTGATGTAGAACAAATGAGGTTTATGCATTCAATCAAGTTTTTTATTTATCGAAGAGCAGTCTGTATTTATATCTACTCAGATTAAAAAAAGATCTCGAGGTAAGAAGTTTGTAACCAAGTGTTAAGGCTGTATTGCTGAAGACGCTGAGAGAGTACAAGCCCAATTTGAATAATTTGAAAGCAGAAGTTAATAAAATTTCTTTCGGTAATTTGGATAAGGCTATTAAAGAGGAACTTTTGGAGGCAGGATTGGCATATACTTTAGCATTATTGATTTGGAAATTTTTAGTTGTCTATGTTATGCGTTTTATGCTAAAGTATATATTTTCAATCCTGTTTTACTTAACGTTAAACTTATAATGGTATTCACTGTGTTTCTGTAACCCAGAGCCAGTAGACAAGATCTAATTAATGGTTGAAAGGTATAGAAAGTCAATGCTATTAAGATCCCAATTTACCTTTCCACCCAATATATTTTATAAATATAGCACTTCCCACCTTTTCATTTCATGACCCTTTTTAGGATCAGCAAACCTCATCTTCCTTCCATCTTCTTTATCATAGGCGAAGTCAAAATAAAAACAAATCCATAAATCCTATGATTTTTCAAAATTCAATAATTAAAAATTCATTATTCATGATTTTCATATTGTTTCAAGCTTGGAAAAAAGGTTGAACTTGTTTGAAGCTATAGCTAACAAAAACATTAATTCAATGGTATTGTCATGTAAAGAGGAAGCGGGAAACTTCCCATTTCTGTTTTTTCATAGGACGTTGTATATGCAAACTATATATGGTGCTTTTATCACTGATTTTCCTACATATGGATTAATGATTGTTTCCTACAACACCAATAAATGTTCGCTTTTTGTAAGTAGAGCAATATTTATTTTTGTTCCTAAAGTGCAGCTGTCAACTTTGTATACATCATTTGTATGAGGTTTTCATGCGTGGTTTGAGTACATATTGCGGAGGTATGCATATACCAACACTTTGCAATCCATTTATTATAATGAATCTGGACCTGTAAGTAATTAAATAAGAAAACCAACAAATTTGTGCCATGCTATGGTTTGCTTTTCTTTCGAAATCGTATTTGCCAAATAGAAGACACTTAAATGCTTATTCTGTTGTGCACATTTTTCAATCGAAGTGCATATACTGCTTATTGTTGAGTAATTTCTATGAGTAAAGAACTTTTATTCTGCTAATGCAGGAGAAGGTGGTTGATGAATCACTTGAGTACTTCATTCTTGCACCTGACTATTTGTAGTATGTGGTATCAAATGAGGTATTATTATTATTTAATTTTTAACTTTCTCTATTACAAGCTGAGTATAATCAATTGCTACTATAAAATGAATTTGATTTGGGAAGCTATTACTAACCTTGTTTGTTAAGTAACATTTATAAAAATTAAATAAGTTTATAAAAATAACAATGAAATATAAAAAAAGTTTATTATAAAAACTAACTAAGTGTATAATAATAATTAGAGTAGTAGTAGTAATAAATTATAAAATATTAACCAAGTTAACTAAATTTTATAAAAATTAACTAAATATATATAACACAGGAAAATGGGACGGAGAAAGTTATTACTTATTTTCTTGGGCCTATGGACGCAGATTATTTTTTTTCGTTTGAAGGACGCGTGCTTTATTTTTTCGTTCCAAGGATAAACTAATGTAAAATTTAAATTTGCTTCTTAATTTCTTCTTGATCTCCATTCTGATACTGCTGATCTTAGTTCTCGATCTTCTCGATTCAAGGATGCGTGTTTCTTTATTTTTGTATTCAATCTTCTCGATTGTCTATTGATTTTCATCGTGTTTCTTTATTGTCGATCTTCATCGTGCTCTGGATCTTCATCAAAAAAAATCCCTAGATTTAGGTATATCACTCTTATTTGTTTTGATCTTCTTCTTATCTTTCTCTGATATAATATCTTTCGATTATTAAGTATATTTTTGTTTTTCTAGGTTGCACAGTTTGTCTTCTTCTAGATTTCGGTACCAATTTTAGATTTTTTTCAATGGAAAAGTAAAATTTTATTGTGTACTGTTATGTTTATTCAGCACAATTTATTGTTTTACAGTTTTATTATTCATCTATCATTCTAGTGAATTTTATATATAGTTTATTGCATTATGTTATGTTATATAGCATTCTTTGTTGTTGTATTCATAATTTGTTTTAATTTGATAATGCTATGTTCATTTATCATCTGCTTTTTAATTAATTTATATTTCTTTCATTTTGCACTTAATTTGATTTTCATTTGTTATGCTATGTTAATTTAGCATTTTCCATTGATGTTGTATTCATAGGATTAAGTAAGTTTGCTAATTGGTTTTTAAATTTCTTTTGCAGTACTTATATCTACAATGATGAAGCAAATAGTGAAATTGTGTTATCGATCGTATAATATGGATATACGATAATACAGAGTATAATGATGACAATAATACTATAAATAGTGCGGAATAAAAAGCAATACAGTAAAATGACACCAGAGATTTTTATACTGGTTTGGAGCACCGTCCTACGTCTAGTCCCTGACTTCTTCTGGAATTTCACTAAAACAACAACCCTCTCTTAACCCGGAGGAACAGGTTTATACACCCCTGAGCAGCCAAAAAGGGTCCTGAGCAGCAGAACAGGATTTTGCCTCAACAGCCAAAGAGGACTTCACTCGCCTGAGTAGCAGAACAGGATTTCAACATATACAGAAAATAGTTTTGACTTTTGTGTGTTCTGATAACACATATTTGTCACTTTTAGTACACCCTTCTTATAATCTTTTCCTCAAGTACGATGTGTATATTTGGAGTTTATGAAGACTAGAAAGGAATAGTATTACTTAGAATATATAAATCTGATTTAAGCAATAAGTATGCAAGAAAGTTAGATAAGAGAGAAAAACAGATTCCGTCATTTGAAATCAAGTTAGAATATGTATTTATAGATGTTAAAAAGCAGTGACCAATGGTGAAGTGTTCCCGTTGAAATGTTGTGTCCAAATCAGTTTGTAGAGGTTCGTAAACTCTTCACGAATGGTCATGTCTTTTCAGAAAAATATAGCTGTTAAAGAAATTTAGTCGACTGAACCTCTGGGTCAGTCGACGAAATATTCAAACGAATTTTAAATAAACATTTGAATATTTATGCACATGTGCATATTGCATAAAAATTGTCAGGTCAGTCGACTGACCTGGTAGAGTACAATTTGCACAGTTTTACATAGGTTTACTAGGTTGTTTATAGATATTCAATCAACTGAATGACTTGTTCATTCGACTGATTTCTGTTGATAATCAAAAATCACCATATCTCATTTGGTCATAGCACTTGCCTTTTAAAATAGTACCAGGGTCCGAGTCATGCTCCGTGCATTTTTTGAAAACTTGATTTTGATTAAAATATGCATGCAAGTTTATTTGAATGTGAATGATGATTCTTGAGGAAATATTTTAACAAAGCACTAAACTAGACTATATATACATATTTGATGACTCTTGTTAAAAAATATATAACTATATGAACCATACTTTGATTCGTGAGTCCGGATGTTGTTGTAGTCGTAGATTCGTGAATTGTTGTTTCGTGTCAGCAATCAAAACCTATGATCCAACATTCTCCCCCCTTTTGATGATAACAACTCCATTTGCTACGGACGAATCTCCGACAAGCTTTGTTGACTTATTTCTCCCTTGGAATATATTCCTGTAATTGTGCTATAGATTTCTCCCCCCTGAATCTATGCTATATATTCCTATAAATAATTAATCTTTTCTCCCCCTTAATTTGAGCTTGCATCGTTTATTCCTACAAATAGCGTTAGAGCAATATCTTTCTCCCTTTTTGTCATCGACAAAAAGGAGAGTTTATATGATGATATAAATTATATTTTACATAAGTGTTAACATAGAACAATATAAAAAAAAAATAACTACTACTTATGTTGAAGGTATTAAAAAAATTAGCATTTAAAGCATGTGAAATACAAGGTTCTTATAATTTCCTAATTTTTAGGAAACCATACCCATTTGGGAATGGTTGAACCTTTAGAAATATAATTTTCATTATTAACTACCATATCAAAATAATCATCAATGCATTTTTCTCTAATTTTCCAATTAACAGAAATCCATATACTTAGATAATTTTTATTCGTACTTTCCGTCAATGATTTTGTACTACTAAAGAAATTATAAACATTATTGGTCATAGCAGTATTTGAATTTCTATAAAAATTGGATTTAGACTTTTACCGTAATCTAGTACTAGCACAAACATATTTACTATACATGAAAGTGTGTCTAATGCTATTTCTACGATCTGTTTTATTATATCCTAAACCACTTTTATCATTTAAAGGTCCAGAACTAGATAAAATCATGTTTAAATCGGTTTGATCTTTGTTAAATTTTGTGACTTCAAGGTTATGTTTATCAAATTTAGCCTTAAAGTCACAATTATTATTTCAAAAGAAATATTACTATTTTTCAAAATATCAATTTTCTTTTTTAATTTAGAATTCTCGTTTTTTAACGTACGGTTCTCATTTTTGAGAAGGGAATTTTGAGATTCTGAATTATCTAAAGAGGATTGTAATAAATCATTTTGTCTTTTCAAATAAAAAATTTCTTTTGAAAGTTTCTCTCTCCTTCTTTTTCAAATATGATGTTTTGTTCATTTAGAGAATCTTTCATAGTTGTAAAATTATTCTTTAAAACACCAGGTTGATTTTCTAAATCTAACTTCTCATTTTTCAATTTCTCATTTTCACGTTCTACATATTACATCTTTTCTAAAATAATTCAATTAAGCTTTTAAATCTTATCACTAATACTAAATAATTCATTATTATCTTTTACTGAAATTTGTAAATCAGAAAGTGCCTTTTGTAGTCCTTACTGGTGGCTTTGATAGGGATTTTGCCCGTTGTATTTCAATTAGATCGTTTTTTGGCCATTATTCTATGATGTTGTGACGATCCTTAGAATTCCAGGGTTTAAGATTATCATATAACTGTGCTACGGTTATATGATGACCTTGCTCTGATACTAAATGAAAGTGTGTTATGGATCATGTAATATGGATATACGATAATACAAAGTATAATGATGACAATAATACTGTAAATAGTGCGGAATAAAAAGCCATATAGTAAAATGACACCAGAGATTTTTATACTGGTTCGGAGCACCGTGCTAAGTCAAGTCCCAGACTCCTTCTGGGATTTCACTAAAACAACAACCCTTTCTTAACCCGGAGGAACAAGTTTATATACCCCTGAGCAACCGAACGGGGACCTGAGCAGCAGAACAGGATTTTGCCTCAACAGCCGAAGAGGACTTCACTCGCTTGAGCAGTAGAAGAGGGCTTCGGCAAATACAGAAAATAGTTTTGACTTTTGTGTGTTCTGATAACACGGATTTGTCACTTGTAGTGCACCTTTCCTATAATTGTTTCCTCAAGTATGATGTGTATAATTTGAAGTTTATGAAGATTAGAAAGGAATAGTATTTCTTAGAATATATAAATCTGATTTAAGCAATAAATATGAAAGAAAGTTAGATAAGAGAGAAAAACAGATTCTGTCATTTGAAATCAAGTTAGAATATGTATTTATAGATGTTAGAAAGCAGCGACCATTGGTGAAGAGTTTCGGTTGAAATGTTGTGTCCAAATCACTTTGTAAAGGTTCGTAACTCTTCACAAACGGTCGTGTCTTTTCAGAAAAATATAGCTGTTATAGAAATTCGGTCGACTGAACCTCTGGGTCAGTCGACTGAATATTTAAATGAATTTTAAATAAATATTTGAATATTTGTGAACCTGTGCATGTTGCATAAAAATTGTCAGGTCAGTCGACTGACCTGGTAATTTCTATGCAATTTGCACAGTTTTACACAGGTTTACTAGGCTGTTTATAGATATTCAGTCAACTGAATGACTTGTTCAGTCGACTAAATTCTATTGATAATCAAAAATCACCATAGCTCATTTGGTTAGAGCACTTGTCTTCTAAACTAGTGACTCGGGTTCGAGCCTTGCTCTATGCAATTTTTGAAAACTTGATTTTGATTAAAATATGCATGCAAGTTTATTTGAATATGAATGATGATTCTTGAGGAAAGATTTTAACAAAGCACTGAACTGGACTCTATATACATATTTGATGACCCTTGTTAAAATATATATAACTATATGAACCGTACTTTGAGTCGCTGAGTCCGGATGTTGTCATAGTCGTAGATTCGTGAATTATTGTTTCATATTAGCAATCAAAACCTATGATCCAATAAAGAGTTTGCTAGTTATTTTTGAACATAATGAGAATTATTATTCTACTTGATTTACCATAGGCTTCTTTGTTTGGTGTTAAAACTGAAATCTGTGAAGTTTGGCCCATCTTAGTCCATTTTCTACTGAGATATCTTATGTTCTTGATAATAAGAAAATAATCCATTATACTAATTCAGATTTGATTAGTATTCTGTGTTTTCTAATTTTCAAGAAGAGTGAATATTATAAGTTTACTGTTAGGAAAAATGTTTGTGCTATGGAAGCTGATATCCCTGGCTGTGATTTAGGCTATGCAAGTGTTCAAAGCACTTCAATTGGTAGTAATTCTACTACAAATAGTGATTCACATGCTGATTCTTCTTATTATTCGAAAGATCTGTTGAAGAAAGGTTCTCAAAAAACTATCGTGGATTTTCTTGGTTTTAATTTTAATGGAGCTAAGGATTTTAGGGAGTTTCAAATGGCATCAAATAAAAAATGGTTATGGTTTGATTTTTGTAATAAATTCTCTTAATAGAATTTCAGTTAATTACTCTTGGTTGAAGGATGGTTGTAAGTTTTATCTTAATGCTTCTTCAGATCCTAGTCTACTCTCTCGGTTTTTTATTAGAACCTATAATTTTGATCATTCATGTGGAGTCGGTCTAAGAGATGTTAATAAAGTTAATATTTCAAGTAGATTTGTTAAATCTTTGATTGTTGATCAAAATCGAGACGCTCCTACGTAAAAGCCAAAAGATATTATGAAGTAATTTAGAAGAGAGTACAATTTTAATCTTTTATATTATTATGCTTATAGCGGAAAACAATTGAGTTTGAAAGAAATATATGAGGATGATGCTATGTCATATAACGATTTAAATTGGTATTTGGAGGCATTGCAAAAGTATAATACTAGTAGTTATGTGGCCATGGAAGTTAATGCTTCAACCAATAAGTTTGAGAGAGTTTGTATTGGTTTGGGTGCTTGTCTACTTGGATTTAAACACTGTCAGCCATTAATATTTTTAGATGCAGCTGCTTTGAAGGGAAGACTGGGCATAGCTGCTACTTCTAAAAATGGTAACCAAGGTATGAGTTTCATTTTATTTTTGTTTTATTTTCTAATTCTTTTTTTTTTTGATAATGATATATTAAACTATCATTGTTCAAAGCAGTACATAATTTTTAATGCAGCCGTGTTTACACTAGAATTAGTTTCTTTATTTTATTCAATGGTCGAGCTGGTTACACTAGAAATGTTTATAGTAGAAATGTTTACAAAAACAAGAACTAAAATTTTATGCAGCGGTAACTAAAAGACTTTGAAATAACATATGCTATATTCATATATCATTTTGAACCTAATTCAATTGTGTATAATAGAAATTATTAACATTTAATACAAATTTTGATGTTTAATATAATTCATGTTTCTTATTACTGAACGGTCATTGATTAAAATATGCATGCAAGTTTATTTGAATATGAATGATGATTCTTGAGGAAAGATTTTAACAAAGCACTGAACTGGACTCTATATACATATTTGATGACCCTTGTTAAAATATATATAACTATATGAACCGTACTTTGAGTCGTTGAGTCCGGATGTTGTCATAGTCGTAGATTCGTGAATTATTGTTTCATATTAGCAATCAAAACCTATGATCCAATAAAGAGTTTGCTAGTTATTTTTGAACATAATGAGAATTATTATTCTACTTGATTTACCATAGGCTTCTTTGTTTGGTGTTAAAACTGAAATCTGTGAAGTTTGGCCCATCTTAGTCCGTTTTCTACTGAGATATCTTATGTTCTTGATAATAAGAAAATAATCCATTATACTAATTCAGATTTGATTAATATTCTGTGTTTTCTAATTTTCAAGAAGAGTGAATATTATAAGTTTACTGTTAGGAAAAATGTTTGTGCTATGGAAGCTGATATCCCTGGTTGCGATTTAGGCTATGCAAGTGTTCAAAGCACTTCAATTGGTAGTAATTCTACTACAAATAGTGATTCACATGCTGATTCTTCTTATTATTCGAAAGATCTGTTGAAGAAAGGTTCTCAAAAAACTATCGTGGATTTTCTTGGTTTTAATTTTAATGGAGCTAAGGATTTTAGGGAGTTTTAAATGGCATCAAATAAAAAATGGTTATGGTTTAATTTTTGTAATAAATTCTCTTAATAGAATTTCAGTTAATTACTCTTGGTTGAAGGATGGTTGTAAGTTTTATCTTAATGCTTCTTCAGATCCTAGTCTACTCTCTCGGTTTTTTATTAGAACCTATAATTTTGATCATTCATGTGGAGTCGGTCTAAGAGATGTTAATAAAGTTAATATTTCAAGTAGATTTGTTAAATCTTTGATTGTTGATCAAAATCGAGACGCTCCTACGTAAAAGCCAAAAGATATTATGAAGTAATTTAGAAGAGAGTACAATTTTAATCTTTTATATTATTATGCTTATAGCGGAAAACAATTGAGTTTGAAAGAAATATATGAGGATGATGCTATGTCATATAACGATTTAAATTGGTATTTGGAGGCATTGCAAAAGTATAATACTAGTAGTTATGTGGCCATGGAAGTTAATGCTTCAACCAATAAGTTTGAGAGAGTTTGTATTGGTTTGGGTGCTTGTCTACTTGGATTTAAACACTGTCAGCCATTAATATTTTTAGATGCAGCTGCTTTGAAGGGAAGACTGGGCATAGCTGCTACTTCTAAAAATGGTAACCAAGGTATGAGTTTCATTTTATTTTTGTTTTATTTTCTAATTCTTTTTTTTTTGATAATGATATATTAAACTATCATTGTTCAAAGCAGTACATAATTTTTAATGCAGCCGTGTTTACACTAGAATTATTTTCTTTATTTTATTCAATGGTAGAGCTGGTTACACTAGAAATGTTTATAGTAGAAATGTTTACAAAAACAAGAACTAAAATTTTATGCAGCGGTAACTAAAAGACTTTGAAATAACATATGCTATATTCATATATCATTTTGAACCTAATTCAATTGTGTATAATAGAAATTATTAACATTTAATACAAATTTTGATGTTTAATATAATTCATGTTTCTTATTACTGAACGGTCATTGATTATTTATTTTGTAGGTTTCTTTTCTCTTGCTATGGGTATTGTTTCACATGAAAATGAAGTAATTGGTCTTGATTTTTGTCCCATTTGAAAGAAATGCTTAATGAAGATCGGTTTGAAGTTTTTATGTCTAATCGTCAATGGGGCCTTATTTTAGGTGTTTCGAAAATATTTCCTTCTCCATATCATAGTAATTGTTTACATCACATGGAACAAAATATTGGTACTGTTGTCAAGGTGGCTTAAGGTGATTCATCTATTATGGAGTTGTTCAAATTTTGTGCTAGAGCTTATAATATGTATGATTTGAGCAATATCTTTCTAAATTTAAGGATATTGGGGGTACATCCGTAGAAAATTTCTAAGAGATAAACTTTTTGACTATTGGGCAAATTTGTTTTTTCAAGGAAAGCGTTATGGTGAATATTCTTCAAATGTTGCAAAAAATTTCAACTCATGGATTTTGAAGATAGTTTTATGCCTATATCTTATTGTTTGGATGGTATTCGAGTGACACTTATGGAGCAAATGGCTAGACGAAGAGAGGAATGTTGTTTGTGGACAACAAATCTTTGTCCTATTATGGAGGAAAGTTTGTCTAAGTTAGTAGATGATGGATTTGGTTGGGATGTTTATAAGTCTTCGGAATTTGTGTTTGAAGTTAAATCTTCTAAGTCATAAGTTGTTGATCTTAAAAATCATTTATGTATTTGTAATCAATGGAGAGTTACTAGTTTTTCATGTGCCCATGTAATTAAGTGCATCAACAAGTCTAGGTTATCAGTTTATGATTATGTGGAGGAATATTTTATTGTTAGTGCTTTCAGATCTACATATGCTAATGTTATCAATCCAATTCCAGATTTTGATAAGCCAGTTACTACTGAAAATGATGTTTTGATTAGTCCTCCTAAAGAGGTTCGTGGTGCAGGAAGACCATCTACAAAGAGGCGTGGTGGATTTGGATATTCTCAAAGTAAAAGAAACAGATGCAGTCAATGTAATAAAGTTGGCCATGAAAAAAGGAATTGCCTTACTTCTTCAAAAAGTTAAAAAATTTATGTGTTTCGTTAGTGTATTGGAGTAGTTTATTAAGTGTAAAGCTGCTAAAGCTTATAGAAGAATGAAGTTAGACTTTGTGAAATCATTAGAAAATAAAATTGTGAAATGTTTTGGTTATTTTGTTTTAATTTTTAATATCTACTATTTCTGTATTTTCCTTTATTGTTGAAATTTTGTTTTTAGGAATCTATTATTTATTCATATTGCAAAAAAATTAATATGAATTAAAGAACTGCATGAGCTCTGCACTTGAGTATTAACATTTCTATTCAATGCTACTTGTACTTAGCATTTCGTTCGAATGCTAGTTGTAACTAGCATTTCATTATAATCAGTATGCATCACACCTGAAATACAATTTCAACATTGAAACCCATAATATGTCGTTGTACAGAACTGAGTAAGCTATTGTGCAAGAACAAAGGATCTAATAATGATGATGATATACTGTTTATATGATTAGCTGATGAGATTACATAAGTTGTTTTGCGATGAACTGCCAATATGATGATATATTGTTTATATGATATGAGGGAACCTTTGCCCCCATATTTCTTCTATATTGCAATGGAATATCTTTCCTTATTGTTAGAAAGAGCAGTTATAAAAAAGAATTTACACCAATTTCTAAAGTGCAACCTATGGAATATCTTGATTATGCAGACTGCACCTCTCTGTTTTAGAAAATAACAAACAAAGCAGATTAATGGGATTGCAAATACTGGCTATTGATCAATGGTGTAATATATCCTATGGTGCTATATTGGCTACTGATTTATGATGTAATATATCCTATGGTGCTATACTTTCTACTAATATATAAACTTCCTATTGTTACCTAAAAAAAATCAAATAAGATAAATGTAGAATTTCTATGGGAAGGAAGGAAACACAAAATTTCTTGGGATAAATTGTGTACACCATAAAAAGAACGGGTTATAGTTCTGACAAAGCTAGAGGATCTACGAGATACTTGTGCACTAAACCTACATTGGCAACTACCATCAAAATAACAATTAACGTGGACTACGTTACAATATAACTAGCATTACAGTTGAATTATAGTTATATTTAGCATTTCGGTTAAATGCTAGTTATAACTAGCATTACAGTATAAACAGTAGTCGTCGCAATTGAAACAGAGTACAAACATTGGAAATCATATAAAATGCTATATGGATAAATTCATACATTATTCATCATAGTTCAATAATTGAGAAATGTATTTTCGCATAATGCTAGTTCTATCTAGCATTTCAGTATAAACATTATTCACCACTTCAGAAATACTGTAAAAGCATCAAAAAGCACATAACAATGACACTTGAATATATCCATAGTTTATCCATTGTAGTTGATGCATTAAAAACAGACAACTATAATCGAATCAAATTCAAATCGAGAAGTTCAAATCCATCTGAGCAGTTTATACACTGAGAACAAAATACAAGCATTGGAAAACATATAAGACTCCATCTTAGTTTAATTAGTATAAGTGTGTCAGTTCAAATAAAATCCAAAGTTCTAAGAAGTTTAAATGCAACAGCTATTCTTATGTAGTATCTTTGTAGGACTTCTCCACTGACCAACTGTATTGTGAATCATTGAGTACGTTATACACCACTGCAGCTCTTAGGTTTCTAATTGTTTCCTTTGCATATTTTTCTGGCATCTCATCCTTGTCCAGTTCATGTTTGCCATGACAAAGAATGCACAATAAATTCTGCTTTAGATAGACATCTTAGTTAATATTACAGTATAATCTAATGCTAAAATAAGATAGCATTCTTTACTCTAGAATTCTAAAATATAGCTTTATATTTTGATCACAATATTAATCAATACATTCATGAAGGCACCATTGCTGTGTGTGGAATGTGTACCTTGTACATAATCTTTTCGTTCAATAGATGCATCTCAATGAACTGTCAATTAGCAATGCTAGCTCTGACTATCATTTTGCATATTTAATGCATTCCAATGCAGTTTAAAAATACAAATGATTTTTGGCTATCAGTTTGCATGTTTAGTTTAGTCTAAAAGACTTTAAAAATATGCGTGCTAGTGTAAACAATCATTTTGGTTATTTGATAAATTTATATGCACTAAAACAATATAAAAATGATAGTTTAAACTGTCTTTTTCTTCATTTTCTCAATTTTATGCACTTCAAAATTTTCAATTGTAGGTTTAACTATCATTTTGATCATTAGATGTATTCGGCTGTATTTTAAAAAAGAAAAAAAAATTTGGATGAATATACAAACTAAAATGACAGGAGAAGAAATGAAACTAGTTACATACGAATCAGAATCTTATGATGGACTTTTCGGCTGTAACACTTTAGATTTGTAAATTTCTTTATTCAGTATTCCTACTTCTGCCCATTTCTTCTTGAACATCAATTCAATTTTGTATTTTTACAAGCAGAAAAATTAATGTTGTATATTAATGTTAGAGTGATTTAAGAATTATACTTTTTTTACAAGAATCAGGGCTTGATTATAGCTGGGGTTTGATGTCCTTGTTCATCTGGTTTTTCGTTTTGTTGAGTTATAATGACTCCACTGCATTGTTTCATAGTTTAGCATCATCAAGCTCCAATGGTTTATGTAATGTAGAGGGAAGAAAATCTTCTCAATAAATTCATCCTTCACAATGACATCTATTGTCGGTATGACTATGCCATTGATCACAGTTTGCTAATCATGTACTAAAGCATTCTTCACATTCATATGTATTAGAATACTTAATATTACTTTTTAACCTTTATATTGAAAATCTTATACTTACCATCATCATTTTAGTGAAGTAGTAACTGTGTTCATACATCTCTTGATTGTAATAAAACCAATCAATAAGTTGTTTAGCCAAACAAAGAAGGTTGTAAGTTTTATGGAATAATTAATTTTTTCTATATTTCTAAACCAGAAATATTAATGCTAGTATTCACTGTCATTTACAAGTTTACCGCATTGAATGCACTGAAAAATGCAAATGATACTTAAAACAATCATCTTGGGCATTCGATATATTTATATGCACTTTACAAATACCAATGCTATTTTTAACTTCCATTCTCTTATTCAATACATAGATGCAGTTTGAAACTTTGAATGCTAGTATTAACTATCATTCTCTCATCCTATACATTTATATGCACTTTAAAAACTATGAATGATAGTTTTAACCATCATTCTTCCATCCTATACAGTTATATGCATTTTATAAATGCTAATGCTACTTTTAGTTGTCACTCTTCCATTCAATTCATTTATATGAACTTTGAAAAGTTGTGTGCTAGGTTTACCTATCATTCTCCCATTTTACACATTAATATACAATTTTGTATTATCATAATTCTAATTTGATGCATACCTGTCCATCTGTTACCCCCTCAAACAGAACGGCTTCCAGCATAAATTTCACTATTGTGATTCCTCCTTTGTTCCCTTCATCTTTTTCATAGGCTACAGTGCTGTAATTGAAAATCAATAATTGACAAGTTAGTTTTTTTCAATTTTATTTAATTAAAAATATAATGAAAGAGAAAAGGTTAGAAATCTTACTTCTCGTTTTCGTTAGATGTGAAGAAAGTAAGAAAATTGTTTTGCTGTTCTTCACTCAATAATTATAGAATACTACTTTTCATGATATCTTTACTCTCGTAAGATTTACTTGATGGCGAGTGACCATCAACATCAATAATTTCTTCATTTTCAACTGTAGTGACTCGCTCATCTGTTTCACTTTCAGATTCTGCTTCATAATTAGATTCTTCATTTTGTTCTTTTTGTTCCTGTTCACTTGTATTTTCTTTTTGACCTTCCTCGGTTTCAGGTTGCTCCTTTTGGTCTTCATTGTCAACATTTTTCTTTGTTTTTGTATGAACAATTTCATATTGGCAATCGTGATCAATTTTATTCCTTCGTTGGCGCTTTTTAACACTTAAAACTAAAGTGCTTGGTTTCTTCTATGCTTTTTGATGCACTGTCTAGGATTTTTCTATTGCCTCTGAAGGTTTCTTTTGATCCTGTTGTTCTTTCTCTTGCTGGATCATCTTAATTTCCTGAGTTATATTGAGATCAAATGATGGTGGTTTTATTTCTTCTCTTGCTTTTGATTTCAACATCTTGATTTCTTTTCTCAACTGTAAGATAATGCCTTCTTTTTGTATTCTTTTTTATCTCTCCTTTTCTAATTCTTCTTCAGTCTTCTTTAATATATTTTCCAAATCTTCAGTGTACTGCTATATTGAATAGACTTGCTTTTTTAGCGTCTCTTCCAAGTTTTTTTTTATATCCTAATATTTTCATTGGTATCAAGCTAGACAAATTTTGTTGGCTTGTTTGTTGAAGAAGTGCTTTTTCATCTTCAGTCGGTTTCTTATTTCAAAAAAATATATGTAATAATAACATAAATAGTAATAAATGAGCTAACATACAATGAATGAACTAATTTATATATAATTGTCATTTTTCATGTGATGCTATATCTGACTATCATTCTTTAGTAACAACTACAGAAGATTGTATTTCTGCAAGAATGATATATGTAATTATCATTTAAATCATGGCCATATAACAAAAAAAATGAAAACTGTTAATATACACTATGTTATGATATATTTATCTATTATTATATATTTCTTGTACTTGTGTGAGAAATAATACCCTTCTATTGTCCCTGTTCATCAAAATTTCTCTTGAAATGACTTTTTTCAAGCTTCTGATATTCCACCTCCCAAATCTAGGTAAGGTAGAACAGTATGTTGCTAATGGAGATATCAAATTCAAATGCTCACATAGGAAAAACTACAAATAAAATATTACTTTTTAAAACATATAATGTGTATAATTTAATTATGGAGATAGATGCATTAACATAAAGTTAGAATGTTATACTTATGATTGGGAGATGGAACAACCCGGCATGTTTCTCGGCATTGTTTTGAAAGTCGTCAAAGCTCTAATTAATGACTGATGAACTGAAACTGGCCAAGATACCGAATTCATTTTGTTTTGATCAAGGATATAAGGAATATATCCTCATGGTAAGTATCTTTGGTTGTCGGGAAAGAAGAAGGTTATCATTGCAAGAATAACAATCAGTTTTGGAAAATCAGTTTCATGTTGAAATTTTTGTGTTTCCAGTACACTATTTATCTTTGAAATTGTAAGATCCTTTGTGATGTGCTCTACTGTTTCAAAATTTCTTTGTACAAAATCTTTGCAATTGTCTGGAAGGATTTGTAAACTCATTTTAGGTAGTGGAAAAATATTAATTCCAGACAAAGGTAAGCTAAAGAGAATTGAAACACTTCAGGCTTGTTTTTAGAAAAATATTCCCCACTTTAAAAGCTTTTACATCGATAGAAAATGTTTCTATGATATCATCTAAGGTTGTTGATGATTTTGTAAAAGCGGCTATGGATAAAATTTCTTTGAAAAACACTAGCATAAATTTTTCGAAGGGGGCTTGTTTTAAATAATTCAATTGATCTACAAGATAACCTCCTTTTTTTCTTATTTTTCCAAAATTTTTTTATCATTGGAAGCAGGCTACATCGATACTGAATTTTCTCCTGAGATCCTTTATTTGATTTTTTTCGATCTGTTGTTTTTGCTTTCTTCAATCTTTTACCTTTTGATTCCTATACAAAAAACTATGAATGAATAACTCTGTATTTGACAAACTATAATGCTATTTTCATATATCATTTTTTAATTGCATTCTTATTTTTATCTATCAATTTTTTCAACAATGAATGCATATCTTTCTAGTGCTATATTCATCTATCATTATTTTTTAAATGTTATATTTATCTATCATTACTCTTTTTCAATGTATGTTTTTACAGTTTAAAGATTGAATGTTATGTTTTTCTATCATTTTTTTAATGCTATATTTGTCTATCACTCGATAACTATTCATCTTATTATCTATCAACTGTCAAAAACTGAATGCTACGTTCATCTACGATCTCATATTTCAATATGATGCATATAAATCAAATGATATATTGAAATATCATTCAATAACTATTCTTCTTATTGTTGTCTATCATCTATCAAAGACTAAATGCAATGTTCATTTATCATTACATCATAACACATATAGTAAATAACGTGATATATTCAACCGTTATTCTATCATGCTATGTTTGTCTATTATTATTTTCAATGCCGCATTTTTCTATCATCTTATAATTATTCATCTTATGTTGTCTATCATCTATCAAACACTGAATGCTATGTTCATCTATCATCTAGTATTTTAATATGATGCATGCAACAAATCAAATGATGTATTGATGTAATGACCCTCCATCCGTTTACACAGAATGACGCATCATTAAAAAGAAAGAAAGGGATAGAGAAGAGAAAAGAAAGAAGAGAAGAAGAAACAACATCAGAATCTAAACAGCGGAACGAATAAATTATATTACTAACATAAATATTACACAGTTTATAACCATCATCAGAGTTACACATATAATACAACACATACTAGATAGTTATAGACACCTGTCTAGTTATACAACTCAATACAATATAAGAGAACTACTCAGAGAAATCCACACTGCGAAATACTATATATATCTACAAGCAGAAGCCTCCTACTTCATTGCTCCTCCATAATTCGTCAAAGCTAACCTGAATCCCTTGCCTACTCGTAAAAATTTGAGTACCCAAGAGTTTAAGAAAAACAGAATAAACTCCGGGTCAGACATGGGTCTGGTGTGAGTAACAGGTTAAAGTTGCTTAACTTTTAGAAACCTTTTGAAAGAAAGGTATCACGTAAGAATTCCCACACATAAACATGGAAAAGTTTTTACCTTACGCTAACCAAAACATTTGATAGGAAATCCGATGATATTATAATAGGCCTAGGGTTTTCAAATAAATATGAAATAGTCGAAATTGTTACATCTATTAAATTCCAGCTACTAGCTACAAAGTGGGTAATACAATCAAAATCGTTGGCACTTATTAGATTTTGGATTCCATACAAGGGTAGGGCTACCGGGGTACCACCCGTCACAGTACGTGGCCTAGATCACCATACCGAGGAGCCACACTAACTCCCATGCAACACAAGGCCGGAACTATTCCTTACTGAACAGTTCTAAACAAGACAACCACGACGGTTGGAGCTCACAACCGTCCACACAGCCGAAATAAAAGGGACCTCTAGACAGGGTTAAATCTCACTCTCAAGTGGGGCCTACCCACGAAGCCTTGCTGCACCTCCCCTATTTTAGCCATTCCCGGTTGATGAGGCTTGAGGCTATTATTACCTTTAGTGAACACATCACTTAGAATGCTCATCGTCCACCTGACGATGTTCTGAAAGCATTCAATCCATATAAGTTCGTTCCGGGTTCGAATGAAACCGAAGGCATTATCTCGTTACACTCATTTTGGAATCACCCTCAGAGTTAACGACGATAACCCTTGCACTCTAAATATCCATCTCGAGCCTGTAAGTACTATTTCTATCAAACTCATCACGGAATCACCCCTAGAGTTATGCTGACGAATAGTCCTTACACCTCGAGTCTTCACTCTTCACAGGAGATTTGACGACCTATCGTTAATTTGGATCGATGTGGTTTTCGGATATCCAATATGGAAACCCGATCCCGGTCTCATTGAAATCCAAAGCGTGTCTTTTAGGTCCAAGTTGTTTTAAAGTTAAAACAATTCAATTATCTATATTCACACAGATAGATAACTCACAATTCACAATTGATAATTAACATTATCAAATAAACAGATAATCCATATCATAATAGGTAATCCATATCACCATCACAATATATAATCTATATTACCATCACAATGCAACTAAGCATTCATACCACACAACCTGTCTCATTTCTGAGATCACAAAGCATCCAAGGCAATCAATGTCATCCATTCATACATAAGCAAAGATTTATTTCCTCACAATATAATTAATTTAAAATGAATTGAATTAACTATCTCTATCTCTAATTAATTTAAAATGAATTAAATTAATTACTTCCTCTTTAATTAATTTAAAATAAATTAAATTAATTACTTCATCAATATATCTTGCTTACTCAGCCATTTAGTTGATTACAATCAATTAATTAATCATTCAAAATTAACCACCTCAATTAACCATCCTTTGATTAATTATCCTCACTTACATTCATGTAATTATCCTTAATTAATTTCATAAATTAATTATTCTTAACCAAATAGTAATTAACATTTAATTACTTCAATTAATTAATTAACTATAATTAATTACATTAGTCCTTAATTAATTATATTAATTAATTACCTTTAATTATTTATCATTGATTAATTAATCATAATTAATCAACTTTAATTACATCATTAATTAAAATAATTAATGATCCTTAATTATATTTAAATAAATTATCTTCCTAAATTAATTACCTTGAGTAATTAACTCATAATAATTAAACCCCTCTCATTAATCATATTCAGTAATTAACTAACTTAATTACTTTATTTAAAACAAATTAATTATTCCCTGATTAATTTCTTAATTAATCCCTTGATTAATTACAAGTAATTATACTCCAAATTACTTCATTATTAAACATCTTCATTTAATTACATTCTGTAATTATTAGTCAATTGCTTCACCAAGTAATTTCCCAAATCATTTATTACATACAATAATTATCTTTAAAACCCAAGTGTTTAAAATTAATTAAATTAAACAATCGCACTAAACTAAATTAATTACATTAAGTAATTAATTTCTTAATTACTTCATCAAGTAATTATTCTCAACAATTCACAATTGATTATTATTAAATTAATTAATCTAATTAGTTATAAAAATTAATCACATTAATTAGTTATTAAATAATCCTGGTTAATGACCTTCATTAACAATTCTCTAATTATCTTCATTAAGTAATTAACTGAGATTAATTACAAATTTAATTAACTTTAATCATCCATTAATTAAGTATAATTATTTAATTAATTAACCTTGATTAAAGCTTAATTACATAATTAATAACTCATTAATCATTAATTAAAAATATAATTAATGATCTTAATTTTAAATTGATTAACCCTAATAACTATTCATTAAATCTTAATAAATTAATTAAATAAATTAATTAATTATTCCTTAATAATTTAATTCAAACATTAATTCTTAACTTAATTTTAAGTTAAAACATTCCTTAATTATGTTTTAAAAAAAAACAATTTACTTAAACAGTACTTTAGAAATTACTTTTAAATTTCATTACAAATACAAAATTTAAAAGGAATAAATTTTAAACTTAACCAAAGTTTAAACAAATTTAAAACTTTTTAAATTGCAAGACAAACAACCGTTTGTTTTTAGATATGAAATTCAGCAAAATTTTGAAACTAATTCCATTTCAAAATTCAATAAATTTAAATCTACATCTTGTTTAAATCTTCAAATTTAAATCTTCCTTAAATTTTAAAACTGAAGTTCTAGTTCGACTTTAGATTTCCAGATTTAAATAAAATTTTAAATCTTGCTCATATCTTAAAACCTTTTTAAAAAAAGTTTAAACTATTTTTCCATATACAGTAGTTAAACAAATTTAAAGTTTAAAACTTTATTTTAATTTAAAGTCTGCGATTTTAAATTTAACTTGGATTTCAAAATTCAATCTTTGAATTTAAATTTTTTTGTTAAACTTTTCTTTACATCAAAATGCCCAGGTTTACAAAATTTAAACCCAAAAGCTACAGGTTTGTCAATCCTGTAACACAATGGAAAACCCCGAGAAACCCAAAACTTCTTCGAGAAATTCCCCTATCTGCTTTGAGTTAAAAAATCGAATAGCTCGAGTCATTCCCGAGTCAAAACTGCACCCTACAAAACACAACTCCCCTGAACTTCAACTGCACGGCGCACGTGCACCGTGCCTCTGGCCATCTCCGGCCTCCACCAATACATCGAACAAGTCGACGTTCAACCCTGAAACTCCCCACGACCTTCAGAAGCTCACCTTCCATTCGAAATCACAATCGAGTTCCCCAATCCAAAACCTGGCAACAGCAAATTCAGGTTTTCTTCAAAACCTGTCAACGGCGAGAATGCGGCCCTCCGACCATCAGCAGGTCAACGACTTCGACCATGGCTTCAACTACATTCGTACCACCTATTTCCAAAATATCTAAGCACTCGGTCATTTGAACAAATCGAAATGTTCGATTCATCAAACCATCCTAAAACTAGGGTTCCAACTTGAATTCCACTGCCGCACCTTCTCTGGTGAATTCCGTCACCAAATAGCAATTTTCCCATCTTCTCCTACCTCCCCTCCATCACTAGGAAGAACCTCATTCACTCCAGATGCATGAATCACACGAGCAACCCCAAAGTTTATTTGAAGTTCATCCCTTAACTGCTCCTAAACCTCTTCACTAAAAACTATAGTATTTGTTTTAAAAATTACATTATGATTTTAGTATTCAATCCATATTCAAGAATCCAGAAAACATGATGTTTAAATCTTCAGTTATTTTTTAACATTGCTTACTTGTTTGATTTTCCAGAGCCATCCCATTTTATTATTAACTTAATTAAATTTTAACTTACTTAATAACTTAAACAAAACAATTCTTGTCTGTAAACTAAATTCTACAGAGATTGGATTAAAAGAACATGAATTTAAAACAAAACAGGGTTGCTGGAAAACATAACAGAGAACATTCAAATAAAATGCATACAATACACTTCACATCAACAATCACACATGCAAACTTATTTATTTCAGTATCCAAGCATGCAACCCTTTTTTCCTTATTTATATTTTAAATTTAAAGAGTTACTTACCTATTTGAAAGAAGGCAGAGCTTTATATTTGAAAAGCTTTGAGTTGAATTGCTGAAAACATCTGTAGATAACTTGATATGCTTTTGGTTTTGAAACTGCATGCATGCTTGTTGATTTTGAAACTTTGCTGAAGATATGTAGAAATCAATCTTTTGGTTTGAAGATGATTACAAGGATTGTATTGCTCAGTTTCAAATGGCAAGCAGAACAAGTTTCCAGATTTAAGAAAAAAAAAATGCAGGTGCTTTGATCTTTTTCTTCCCTTCAAGGTGTGCAGACTTTCATTAGAACATGCACTACAAGTTTGAAAAGAAAATGCCTTGCTTCCAAGTTTGAAAATAGCAGGGAATTGATTTTGAAAAGTTGCAGGCTTGTTTGAAGATACAAGTTTGATGTTGAAGAGGCTTACTGATTTAGATAGTGAGGGGTTTTAATTTTGTTATTGAACAGGATCTTGTTTGCAGGCTACAGAAATTTTTGAAGAGGGTTTGATTTTGAGGGGTTTACTGATTTGGGTTTGAACAGATATTAGAATTGCAGAATTTCTTTGCAGAGAAGTTACTGAATTTAGATATGAAGAGTTTGGAGTTTTCTTTTGATTTTGAAAATGAGAAAACAAGCATTAATGAAGATGCAAGTTTATATAAATGAAATTTTTAGATTTAATTAAATAAAAGAAAATTAAAACAAAATTTTTACACTTGTACAAATTATTCAACATTTGTCACATTGAATATTTAACTTTCTAACACTTGTTTAATTAATGCCTAAGAATGCAACACTTGTCCTTTTAAAAAAATTAGTACTTAATTTACAAATTAATGTGTGTATTAAGCCTAATTTTAATTTGTTAGTTAATATTAAATATGAATATGTATATAAATTTATAAAAGAACTAAAAACAAATCATGTTTATAAAATAAAACTTATACATGTAGAAATTAAAACAATTAAGATTTATACTTTGGAATTTTAAATTCAAATTAAATTTATAATCTAATATTAAAAATCAAATTATGAATACAAATCAAAATTTCAAATAACAATAGCTATTTTTAACCAAAAATCTATTTGTAACACAATACATTGTTAATATTGTATTTAAAATGTCTCATTATTAAATTAAAACCATTTTAAAGGAAATTACTTTTTTATTACTAAATTTTCTATTTAACTAAGCTATAAAACTCTTTTGTCAAATTAATTAAATTTAAAACTCAAGCTAAAACTATTTAAATATTTTTCTTAACAATTTAAAAATCATATATTTATTTATTAAATAGCTTTGAAAACTTTATATTTAATAAAAATTAAAATTTCCAAATTATTAATATATATTAGAATTTTAAATCATGATTCATTTATTAATTTAAACCAAGATCATTTATTTTATAACTTTGAAAAGCTATTATTAAATAAAAACAAATTCTCAAATTACTAAATATATTAAAATTAGAAAAATGTGTTTTATTTATTAAATTTTAAACAATGATATTCTACTTACAACATAAACTATATATTTATATTATAAATAGAAATCTGTTTATTATTTTTGAAAGATAAAATAACCAATTGAATATTTATTAAAGAAGAAATTGTTAAATCAATTTGAATTATGATTAACAAAAATATCAATATCAATTTAATTTTAATACAGATTATCAATTTAATTTTAATACAGATTATTAAATTGATATTGTTAAAAATTCCGGGATATTACAATCCTCCCCCCTTAAATGAATTTCGTCCTCGAAATTTAAAACAAAGGTAATTTAATAATCTCATTAAAGATTTTAAATTTTAAAACACAAGCATATATCAAACATATGCAAACAACCAAAACAACCAATCAAACAAACCTAATTATCCAGACAAAATTCTGGATAAAATTCCTTCGAGTTTCCCCAGGTGTATATATATATATACACCGGGATACTCGCTCTATAGAAATCAAACAATCAATACTATGAAGCTACAAAGCTCCTATCCATCTATATCTACAACACTAGACAAGATATCATACTACAGACGAGTCTGACTCAACAACCAAAACTCCCAAACTGCCGGTTTTCCAACCAGAGATAGATCATACACGTACTCCCTCAGAGATACGTGAAACTCATCGAATCCCAGTTATCCAAACTAGCAATCAAATCTTGTAGATCAATCTCTTAACCTTCAATATCACAGAAAAGATCCAAAACACTTCGTAGCTAGCTTTCCAGTCTTACCCAATCTTATAGCTCACATTTTGATCGGAGAAAACTTATCCAGATCAAACCTCTGACTCCGGAATCCAAATTCCTCCGTCTCAAATCCACAAAACTCTTCAGACGATCCTGGGCTACCTACACACTTACTGATCAGCTCAACCTTCGCTGATGTCTCTAGAAACAAACTAGACCAATCAACACAACAAAATGATCTCCTCCAGATGAACCAAGACCAAGAACTCAAACTCTACTCCTCAAACATCAAAAGACAACAACTTCTTCTGTCCGGAAAAGAAAAGCAGATACACTTCCAAACTACTTCCGCTGCTCAACTCTGATCCGAAGTAGAAGAGAATGCTGAAGAAGAACATGAGCACAACTCAACAACACACCCCAGAGATATGGTTCAACAGATCCATAAGAAACACTCAGAAGTTCCTCCAAAACTCTGAGCTTCTACACCAACTTAATCTCCAGATGTGAACAAAACTCTGGCTTCTCTGAAGACATCCAAAAAAAATCAGATAACCCAAGAGAACACTCAAACAATCGTAGGTCACTTTTGCGATCAATCCAAATCAAATCCAAGGAAAATCTGTTCTCCCTTTACCAAATATAACAGCTTACCCTAAACTAGCCAACCCATCGAAGAAACGGATCCACTCAACTGCTTCTGAACTTCACTTCTAGAAAAACTGCTAAGCCAGAAGATTCCTTGCCAACACCGAAAACACTCCAAGTTGCACTGCTTCCACATATGCCAAAGATTTCCAAATCCAAAGCTCTTTGAGAAAATCAAACCTCAAAGCAAGAGAAACACCGGCTGAACACAGCCACAACACTGAAGCAGACTCACCTCCTTAACTTGTTCCAAAGAAAACATCTTCGGGAACATCCATAGTCACTGCATCTCATAACGCAGCTACTATTCCCCGAGGTATCCAAAATACCATCACTCGCTTCTGCTCAATCAACAGATCCAAAAACTACTCATCCAACTTCAGAAATAGACTCTGAACCTTAACAGGTTTCGTTCATAGATCGATGAAATCCTTCATCACCACAGAACCCACTTGAGACAGTATTAGGTCTACAGTCTCGACAAAACACTTCCAACCTCAAACATTCAAACTCCAACCAATGGTAGTCGTGTTACACACACCACTACCCCATCTACCTTTATAACTTATATTGGAAAACCTGAACAGGTAACCCAACAGATAGGTAGAAATAAATATATTTATATATTTAAAATTACAAATATGCTCTCTCAAGATAGACACCACTACAGAGCCTAGGTATTCACTCAGCCTAATGCTTTGATACCACTGTAATGACCCACCATCCATCTCCACAGAATGACGCATCACTAAAAAGAAAGAAAGGGATAGAGAAGAGAAAAGAAAGAAGAGAAGAAGAAACAACATCAGAATCTAAACGGCAGAACGAATAAATTATATTACTAACATAAATATTACACAGTTTATAAACATCATCAGAGTTACACAGATAATACAACACATACTAGATAGTTATGGACACCTGCCTAGTTATACAACTCAATACAATACAAGAAAACTACTCAGAGAAATCCACACAGCGGAATACTATATATATCTACACACAGAAGCCTCCTGCTCCATTGCTCCTCCACAATTCGTCAAAGCTAACGTGAATCCCTTGGCTACTCATAAAAATTTGAGTACCCAAGAGTTTAAGAAAAACAGAATAAACTCTGGGTCAGACATGGGTTTGGTGTGAGTAATAGGTTAAAGTTGCTTAACTTTTAGAAACCTTTTGAAAGAAAGGTATCACGTAAGACTTCCCACACATAAACATGGAAAAAAATTTACCTTACGCTAACCAAACATTTGATAGGAAATCCGATGATATTATAATAGGCCTAGGGTTTTCAAATAAATATGAAATAGCCGAAATTGTTACATCTATTAAATTCCAGCTACAAGCCACAAAGTGGGTATTACAATCAAAACCGTTGGCACTTATTGGATTTTGGATTCCATACAAGGGCAGGGCTATCGGGGTACCGCCCGTCACAGTACGCGGCCTAGATCACCGTACCGAGGAGCCACCTTAACTCCACTGCAACACAAGGCCGAAACCATTCCATACTGAACTATTCCAAACAAGACAACCCCAACGGTTGGAGCTCACAACCGTCCACACAGCCGAAATAAAAGGAACCTCTAGACAGGGGTAAATCTCACTCTCAAGTGGGGGCTACCCACGAAGCCTTGCTGCACCTCCCCTGTTTTAGCCATTCCCGGTTGATGAGGCTTGAGGCTACGATTACCTTTAGTGAACACATCACTTAGAATGCTCATCGTCCACCCGACGATGTTCTAAAAGCATTCAATCCATACAAGTTTGTTCCGGGTTCGAACGAAACCGAAGGCATTATCTCGTTACACTCATTTTGGAATCACCCTCAAAGTTAACGACGATAACCCTTGTACTCTAAATATCCATCTCGAGCCTGTAAGTACTATTTCTGTCAAAATAATCACGGAATCACCCCTAGAGTTATACTGACGAATAGTCCTTACACCTCGATTCTTCACTCTTCACAAGAGATTTCACGACCTATCGTTAATTTGGATCGATGTGGTTTTCGGACATCCAAATATGGAAACCCGATCCCGGTCTCATCAAAATCCAAAGCGTGTCTTTTAGGTCCTAGTTGTTTTAAAGTTAAAACAATTCAATTATCTATATTCACACAGATAGATAACTCACAATTCACAATTGATAATCAACATTATCAAATAAACAGATGATCCATATCATAATAGGTAATCCATATCACCATCACAATAGATAATCTATATTATCATCACAATGCAACTAAGCATTCATACCACACAACCTGTCTCATTTCTGAGATCACAAAACATCCAAGGCAATCATTGTCATCCATTTATACATAAGCAAAGATTTACTTCATCACAATATAATTAATTTAAAATGAATTAAATTAACTATCTCTATCTCTAATTAATTTAAAATGAATTAAATTAATTACTTCATCTTTAATTAATTTAAAATAAATTAAATTAATTACTTCATCAATATATCTTGCTTACTCAACCATTTAGTTGATTACAATAATTAATTAATCATTCAAAATTAATCACCTCAATTAACCATCCTTTGATTAATTGTCCTCAATTACATTCATGTAATTATCCTTAATTAATTCCACAAATTAATTATTCTTAACTAAATAGTAATTAACATTTAATTACTTCAATTAATTAATTAACTATAATTAATTACATTAGTCCTTAATTAATTATATTAATTAATTACCTTTAATTATTTATCATTGATTAGTTAATCATAATTAATCAACTTTAATTACATCATTAATTAAAATAATTAATGACCTTGATTATATTTAAATAAATTATCTTCCTAAATTAATTACCTTGAGTAATTAACTCATAATTATTAAACCCCTCTCATTAATCATATTCAGTAATTAACTAACTTAATTACTTTATTTAAAATAAATTAATTATTCCCTAATTAATTTCTTAATTAATCCCTTGATTAATTACAAGTAATTATACTCCAAATTACTTCATTATTAAACATCTTCATTTAATTACAATCTTTAATTATTAGTCAATTGCTTCACCAAGTAATTTCCCAAATCATTTATTACATACAGTAATTATCTTTAAAACCCAAGTGTTTAAAATTAATTAAATTAAACAATCGCACTAAACTAAATTAATTACATTAAGTAATTAATTTCTTAATTACTTCATCAAGTAATTATTCTCAACAATTCACAATTGATTATTATTAAATTAATTAATCTAATTAATTATAAAAATTAATCACATTAATTAATTATTAAATAATCTTGGTTGATGACCTTCATTAACAATTCTCTAATTATCTTCATTAAGTAATTAACTGAGATTAATTACAAATTTAATTAACTTTAATCATCCATTAATTAAGTTTAATTATTTAATTAATTAACCTTGATTAAAGCTTAATTACATAATTAATAACTCATTAATCATTAATTAAAAATCTAATTAATGATCTTAATTTTAAATTGATTAACCCTAATCACTATTCATTAAATCTTAATAAATTAATTAAATAAATTAATTAATTATTCCTTAATAATTTAATTCAAACATTAATTCTTAACTTAATTTTAAGTTAAAACATTCCTTAATTATGTTTTTAAAAAAAACAATTTACTTAAACAGTACTTTAGAAATTACTTTTAAATTTCATTTCAAATACAAAATTTAAAAGGAATAAATTTTAAACTTAACCAAAGTTTAAACAAATTTAAAACTTTTTAAATTGCAAGACAAACAACCGTTTGTTTTTAGATATGAAATTCAGCAAAATTTTGAAACTAATTCCATTTCAAAATTCAATAAATTTAAATCCACATCTTGTTTAAATCTTCAAATTTAAATCTTCCTTAAATTTTAAAACTGAAGTTCTAGTTCAACTTTAGATCTCCAGATTTAAATAAAATTTTAAATCTTGCTCATATCTTAAAACTTTTTTAAAAAAAGTTTAAACTATTTTTCCATATACAGTAGTTAAACAAATTTAAAGTTTAAGACTTTATTTTAATTTAAAATCTGAGATTTTAAATTCAACTTGGATTTCAAAATTCAATCTTTGAATTTAAAATATTTTGTTAAACTTTTCTTTACATCAAAATGCCCAGGTTTACAAAATTTAAACCCAAAAGCTACAGATTTGTCAATCCTGTAACGCAATGGAAAACCCCGAGAAACCCAAAACTTCTTCGAGAAATTCCCCTATCTGCTTCGAGTTAAAAACTCGAATAGCTCGAGTCATTCCCGAGTCAAAACTGCACCCTACAAAACACAACTCCCCTGAACTTCAACTGCACGGTGCACGTGCACCATGCCTCCGGCCATCTCCGGCCTCCACCAATACATCGAACAAGTCGACGTTCAACCCTAAAACTCCCCACGACCTTCAGAAGCTCCCCTTCCATTCGAAATCACAATCGAGTTCCCCAATCCAAAACCTGGCAACAACAAATTCAGGTTTTCTTCAAAACCTATCAACGGCGAGAATGCGGCCCTCCGACCATCAGCAGGTCAACGACTTCGACCATGGCTTCAACTACAATTATACCACCTATTTCCAAAATATCTAAGCACTCGGTCATTTGAACAAATCGAAATGTTCGATTCATCAAACCATCCTAAAACTAGGGTTCCAACTTGAATTCCACTGCCGCACCTTCTCTGGTGAATTCCATCACCAAATAGCAATTTTCCCATCTTCTCCTACCTCCCCTCCATCACCAGGAAGAACCTCATCCACTCCAAATGCATGAATCACCCGAGCAACCCCAAAGTTTATATGCAGTTCATCCCTTAACTGCTCCTAAACCTCTTCACTAAAAACTGTAGTATTTGTTTTAAAAATCACATTATGATTTTAGTATCCAATCCATATTCAGGAATCCAAAAAACATGATGTTTAAATCTTCAGTTATTTTTTAACATTGCTTACTTGTCTGATTTTCCAGAGCCATCCCATTTTATTATTAACTTAAACAAAACAATTCTTGTCTGTAAACTAAATTCTATAGAGATCGGATCAAAAGAACATGAATTTAAAACAAAACAGGGTTGCTGGAAAACATAATAGTGAACATTCAAATAAAATGCATACAAATACACTTCACATCAACAATCACACATGCAAACTTATTTATTTCAGTATCCAAGCATGCAACCCTTTTTTCCTTATTTATATTTTAAATTTAAAGAGTTACTCTCCTATTTGAAAGAAGGCAGAGCTTTATATTTGAAAAGCTTTGAGTTGAATTGCTGAAAACATCTGTAGATAACTTGATATGCTTTTGGTTTTGAAACTGCATGCATGCTTGTTGATTTTGAAACTTTGCTAAAGATATGTAGAAATCAATCTTTTGGTTTGAAGATGATTACAAGGATTTGTATTGCTCAGTTTCAAATGGAAAGCAGAATGAGTTTCCAGATTTAAGGAAAAAAATGCAGGTGCTTTGATCTTTTTTTCCTTCTAGGTGTGCAGACTTTCATTAGAACATGCACTACAAGTTTGAAAAGAAAATGCCTTGCTTCCAAGTTTGAAAATAGCAGGGAATTGATATTGAAAAGGTGCAGGCTTGTTTGAAGATACAAGTTTGATGTTGAAGAGGCTTACTGATTTAGATAGTGAGGGGTTTTAATTTTGTTATTGAACAGGATCTTGTTTGCAGGCTACAGAAATTTTTGAAGAGGGTTTGATTTTGTGGGGTTTACTGATTTGGGTTTGAACAGATATTAGAATTTGCAGAATTTCTTTGAAGAGAAGTTACTGAATTTAGATATGAAGAGTTTGGAGTTTTCTTTTTGATTTCGAAAATGAGAAAACAAGCATTAATGAAGATGCAAGTTTATATAAATGAAATTTTCAGATTTAATTAAATAAAAGAAAATTAAAACAAAAAATTTACACTTGTACAAATTATTCAACATTTTTCACATTGAATATTTAACTTTCTAACACTTGTTTAATTAATGCCTAAGAATGCAACACTTGTCCTTTTAAAACAATTAGTACTTAATTTATAAATTAAAGTGTGTATTAAGCCTAGTTTTAATTTGTTAGTTAATATTAAATATGAATATGTGTATAAATTTATAAAAGTACTAAAAACAAATCATGTTTATAAAATAAAACTTATACATATAGAAATTAAAACAATTAAGATTTATACTCTGGAATTTTAGATTCAAATTAAATTTATAATCTAATATTAAAAATCAAATTATGAATACAAATCAAAATTTGAAATAACAATAGCTATTTTTAACCAAAAATCTATTTGTAACACAATACATTGTTAATATTGTATTTAAAATGTCTCATTATTAAATTAAAACCATTTTAAAGGAAATTATATTTTTATTAATAAATTTTCTATTTAATTGAGCTATAAAACTCTTTTGTCAAATTAATTAAATTTAAAACTCAAGCTAAAACTATTTAAATACTTTCCTTAACAATTTAAAAATCATATATTTATTTATTAAATAGCTTTGAAAACTTTATATTTAATAAAAATTAAAATTTCCAAATTATTAATGCATATTAGAATTTTAAATCATGATTCATTTATTAATTTAAACCAAGGTCATTTATTTTATAACTTTGAAAAGCTATTATTAAATAAAAACAAATACTCAAATTACTAAAAATATTAGAATTAGAAAAATATGTTTTATTTGTTAAATTTTAAACAATGCTATTCTATTTACAACATAAACTATATATTTATATTATAAATAGAAATCAATTTATTATTTTTGAAAGATAAAATAACCAACTGAATATTTATTAAAGAAGAAATTTTTAAATCAATTTGAATTATGATTAACAAAAATATCAATATCAATTTAATTTTAATATAGATTATTAAATTGATATTGTTAAAAATTCCGGGATATTACAATTGAACTATCATTCAATAACTATCCAACTAATTATCATCTACCATTTATTAAATATTGAAATTCTATTTTCATTTATCATTTATCATTCTACCATAACACATACAATAAATAAAGTGATATATTCAACTATCATTCTTTAATTGTCAATCTAATTATCATCTAACATTTATAAATATCCGAAATGCTATTTTCATCTACCATTTCAACATAATGCATGTAATGAATAAAGTGGTATATTCAACTATCATTATGAAACTATCTATATGATTACCCATTCAGCATAAACTTTTATTGTAAAACTTTTTACAATTAAAATGATATACTCAACTATCATTCTAAAATTATCTTTTATTTTGAAAAAAAAAATCTGATGTTATACCTTCGTCTTTCTTTTCGAACTAACGATTTCATCACAAAGCTCTTGTGTTTCATCTCGTCTTCATTCACAGTTTTTGTTGCCCTAGATTTTATTATCCTCATTGTTTCTTCATGAATATCAGTCGAATCACCCGCGGTGGATGGCTTAGTTTTTCATCTTGTCTTTGTTTCTGTACGCGTAGCATTCAAAGCCTTAGTTTTGGAAATCCTAGGCTCATCATTTATTGGTTCAGGATTTGTTCAAATATGTGGATTTACGTCAATCGACTTAGCTTCCAAAGTCGATTGCATTTGTAAATCAGTTTGGAGAAGAAAATTGATTTGGGTTTCGGCTGCCATTGTTTGATGAAGGAGGATAAATTTTGTTTGTAGAGTAAAAGAGACCCAAAAAGAAGGATCGATCATGAAATTTTGGCGCTTGTCCTTGAGATGAAAGTTAAATTTTAACGTCCGTTAAAATTAAATTTTATTAAACTTTTTCCTTTAACTAATTTAATCTATGTAATAATAGTCAAAATCAAAATAAATTAACTAAGACTACAAAAATTAAATTCGTTAATTAAGTTTTATAAAAATTTAGCAAGTTTACAAAAATTAACTAAGCTTATAATAACAAAATTAGTAATTAACCAATTTTTATAAAACTTAACTAATTTTATAATAATAATACAAACAATAACAATAATAATCGTAATAGCAATAATAATAAATAACTAAGTTTATAAAAATAACTAAGTTTCATAACAATTAACTAATTTTAGGATATTAACAATTGTAATACTATAATAACAATAAATTATAAAGATTAACCAATTTAACTAAGTTCTATTAATTAAATTTATATATATAATATTAATAATATAAATTAACTACGTTTATAAAAATTAACTTAGTTAACCAACTTTTCTAAAAATCAACCAAGTTTATAATAATAATAACAACGATAAATTTTTGACCAACTTAACTAAATTTTATAAAAAATAACAAGTTTATATAATAATTATAAATTAACTAAGCTTATTAAAATTAATTAAGTTTATAATAATAATACTAATAACAACGGCAGCAATAACAACAAACCTAATTTCACAAACCTAGATACCAGTTGGGAAAATTCACTGTCATATTTTATAGCTTTTTGACACACACGCACAAATATCATCTTAACTATCTTATGCTTTAATATTAGATTCAATTGGATACACTTTAAAGTGCACCTAGCCATCTGTAGCCAATAATTACGTCTTATTTACGCCAATTGAGTGTGATGGAGATTGTTGAAGGTGAATGAATTTGAGTTCACTATTTGAGATCAACAGGGGTTTGTGGTGGCGGGGAAGAGTTGCTGGTGTTGTTGGAATTGATGGTGAAGTGTTGTTATGGCTTTGAGACGATTAGGCAGAGATTGGTGTGTATGGTTTCAAGTAAATGGAGTGTGGTTTTGTTTGTGAAGTGGATGGTGGTGACAAAAGATTGACAGTTGATAGTTGAATGTACAAGGCACAGTGGAGTTTGTGCATAGGTGACAGAGTATGATTGTCAAAATGCAGGAAGTGTGATGGCTGAACAGAGTTGTTGATGGAGATGTGAGAGAAGTATTACCAATGACCGAAGACATGCATGAAGAAAGGCTTTGAGCAGTTCAAGTTCGTAGTGATGCATTTGGTACTTGTAGACGTTAACTTTGAACTATGTTGTCTTTTGTTATCATGAATATGTATTGAATTTGGTATCTCATGTATTGAACTTATTTTTTGTCAGTTGATACTTTATTTTGTTACCATGAATATGCGTTACATTTGCTGATTATTATGTTTTTTCGTTCATACATTGTTTAAATTATTAGAAATTTAAAGAAGATTCATTTTGATTATTGTTATTAAAGTGTAATAGTGGTGTGCATCAAATATATAATAAAATAAAGCATAGCCCCTAAAAAGCGTTATAACTATATGACATAAGTGCTATAAAAAGATAATGCAATGTATGAGGTTATAGTCAAAAGATAGCAGCAAATAGGCGTTATTGTATCAACACATTTTATAGCGGTATATATATGCTGTAAATGGATGTAGAATATACTATAAACATGTTGATATATAGCACGAAATAGGTGCTATAGAATAACTATTTTATAGCGGCTATACTTTGTTATAAAGATTCTGTTATTGTCGTTAAGGTTGAGATGTTTAATAGCGGTGATAGTGAGCTACCGCCTTTATGTTACATAGCAGTTACTTTATGCTATGAAATCATGTTCTTTTATAGTGGTTTTTTGTGTGTTATAAATATGCAATTCTTCTTTATAACATGTCGATATACAGCGTTTATCAAACCGTTATAGTTGTGTTTAATAGCGGCTATATGCCGCTATATAAGACTGTTTTTCTTGTTGTATTACTTTAATTTTCTGCTATTTCATTATTATATTCCTCCATTTTCATTCTATATTCTTTATTTATTTCTCCATAAAACTTCTATTGGTTGTTTGTACTATTTTTTGGTGCAAACATTTTGGTGCTTTCATTGAGAGACTAGATTCTCAACCTTATTTGAATCCCTTTGTTGCCATTGGATTGCACAAATCCCTTAAAGAGATCTGGAATTATCTTTAAGAAGCTTGTTTATTCTACTCAAATTTGCAAAAGTCTAAGGAAAATTATCAACAATGTTTAGGAACATCAGATTCACTTCTAAGAATGCAGAAGGAAACAAGAACGCTAAGATCCAATAAGGAAGCCCAAGTAATCTATCAACGGATGTGAATGCTACCCATCCAGTTGAAGTCAAGAATATACCTGATTCCATCACAGGAGCTGAATTCTAGAACCTAATGAGAGAGCTAGTAGAAAACCGCTGACAAGTTGAATCAGTAAGTTCAAGCTAATGTCGAACTAATGAATCAACTCATTCAACAACAACAGGGAAGCGCTTGGAGGGACCCTACCTCTTATTCTACATCAGGGAGTTCTAGTTCATCAAACGATTACCATAGGCCTAGGCATCGTAGAATTGACGGATATCACGTAGGAGCATCAGGACATCAATAGGAAAATGCACCCAGTCTGGCGAGATCGATCGGTGCTGATCCCTCCATAAGGATCGGTACCGATCCCTTCTCCATATGAGGGAGCCTACCTTTCCATGTCGGAGCCCAAGCTGGGGCTACTACGACTTATTTGGATGATGGAGTTCAGGTGAATGCGGATGAGTTACTTCCCTAGAATGACAATGAAGTGAATATACGTGATATACATCGAGAGAATGTTGAGCCAAAAAGGTATGGAACGGCCCATAGTCATCGACCGGACCATTCACGTGAGGTGGAGCATGACCACCGCTTGGCTCTAACTATCCAAATGCTGGACTTATGCTTGGATTCTAACTATCCAAATGCTTGGATTCTTGGAGCCAAAAAGCGCTTCCCTGTTGTTGTTGAATGAGTTGATTCTTGGACCATCAACTATCCAAATGCTTGGACCAAATGAATCTAAGATTTTGGACCAGGCAGCTAGCGAAAGAGAGCCAAGGTTTGACTAATGATAATTTGGGGATCTCAAGAATCCATACCCCATTCACTGACAATATCTTACATGTCGAGTATCTAAGGAAGTTTAATATGCCGTCGATGCCTGGCTACGAGGGAAAAACTGACCCCATGCAGCACATCATGAGATATGAATGGCTGATGGATTCTACACGAGCTGATGAAGCAACCAAGTGTAGATGTTTTCCAATCACTTTCTCTGGAATAGCAACGATGTGGATTAAGATATTACCCCTACCGTCAATCTCTAGATTTAGCGATTTAGTAACAAAGTCATCGAAAGAATCACTAAAAGCTTAATTGAAGAGATTTCACACAGCCATCACGGAAGTTAGTAATCCGAATGACCATGCAATATTGATGACAATAACAGGAGGATTGCAACACACCATATTTTTATAACATTATTTAGGATAATTAATTGGGTAAATAAAATAAAATAACTTGAAGATTAAAAGGCTGATATTTGATTGACAAAGGGTAGCCGTGCCATGTCAGTGTCTTAATTAAAATGAAATAACCTAAGTTAATGTGTTTGGATATGAGAAGGGTAACATGGGAAATGTGTAAGGTTTATACCCTAAACACTTACGAATGTAACTCACATTCATTTTCATTTTACCCAAACTAAAATTTCCTAAGGCCGGCCACCATTGTTATTCTCAAGAAGAAGATTGAAATAAGGATTCAACAGCAGGAAGAAAATCAACTAAATCTCATATATATAATCTCAAAGCTAAGGTGAATAATTACTACATCCCAATTTCTTTCATTTTTCGGTTTTAAGATTAGACCCAAAAAGATTTTGCAAGTATATGTCATGTTTTGATGATTAAAGTTTTATATATATATATATGTGTGTGTGTGTGTGTGTGTGTGTGTGTGTGTTGATGACTATACATATTCATGCTAGTTTTTATGATATGTTTGGCATGAAAACCTTATTAATGACATCTAAATGTCTTGAAAATTTGAATATAGGTCAGAAATGATATTTTAGAGATGGATTTCGATTTTCATAATTTTATGAATTAATATGGATTTTATATTGATTTTCTAGTGAAGGAAATTGTTTATTGGATTATAAATTATTTTCGGCTAAAATAATTATTATTTGGGGTTGAAATTTTTATATTTTAAGGAACATATTAAAATAGGTTTTTTGGGGTTTTTCCAGATTTTTCCTAAGTTATTTGATAAATATATAAAATTATTCAAGGTAAGGGACCTAAATATTTCATATATTTGATTAAGGAGAAGGGGAATTTTATAAAAGGAAATTATTATTTAATTCTAAAAATAATGGCAGCATATTTCTGAATAGAATTTGTTAACCAATGAAAATTTGACAAACAAAGGCAGTTTAGTTGAAAATTATCTTTTTTAAGTTAAAAACAAAGAAAACATACTTTTAGCATGTTTCAGCCTTTGCAGCAACAAACCTTCCGACCTAGACCTTTGGACAAGGTGAGAGATTCAAAGCTTTCGACAAGGTCAAACCAATGCATATGGTATCTAGCGACTTGGTATGTAATGAATTGGACAGAGTCAAGGGTTCTAAGTCGAAAGGTTGATCGCCAAAGAGGTTGTGGTATGTTTGTTTTATGAACCAAAAGCTTTTACCTGCTTTGCTTTCGAATAAGAGCTTTCGACTTGGTTGTTTTCGACCAGGTCAAATGCTTAAAGTAATGGTTTTAAACCTTTCGACATAGTCAAAATATTACTGCTGTTTTAACACAATTCTATTTTGAAACCTTTCAACATAGTCAAAGGGTTGCTACCGCTTTATAAATGTTTGGTTTCGAACCTTTCGCCAAAGACGAAAGGTTTACTTGTCTTAAAAACTAGCCGCTTCTCCATGCATAAAGTAAGCTTTCGACTTAGATGATTTACCCTTGTTTTATAAATTAAAGTAAAACCCAAAGCTTTTGAAAGAGTTGTTTTAAAGGATATGTTTAAAGCTTTCGAAGCAAAACTTTCGACAAAGTCAAAAGGTTGCTTCCAATGGTTTCGAAAGGTTTTAGTTCAATGATTTTGAAAGGTTTGCTGAATGATTTCGAAAAGTTTAGTTCAGTGGTTTCGAAAGGTTTATTGAATGGTTTCAAAAGGTTTTAGTTGAATGGTTTCAAAATGTTTATTAAATGGTTTCTAAAGGTTTTAGTTGAATGATTTTGAAAGATTTAATTTAGTGGATTCGAAAGGTTTGAATGGAAGGTTTGCGGATGAAGAGACTTACCCCTTGCCAGGTATAGTCCATACCTGACGACCATTTACCAAAAACCAGATAAAAATCCAATCAAAATCCAATCCGAAATCCAAGTCAAACCAGAAAATCAGAAATCCAAACCAGAAAAATCAGTGTCCAATCCGAAAACAAAAGACAAATTTCACAAACCATAGCATCGTGGTTTATCATCATTCAGAGCATGCCTAGGGGCTATCTCCGTCCCCATACATGTGTAAATGACTTTGTCGTTTGCCAGTAGCTTGTTACTTATTTCATAGCATCCCGGTCAATTGATAACCAATGGACCATCATTCCTGGGCCTCACACCATCATGGTTTGAGGTAGGCGGTGGTTGCTCCTGCTCCACCGCTGCATTACGTGCCCCAACATACTGCATCAATTGTCCATTTCTTACATATTCCTCAATTATATCCTTCAAGTGCCTGCAGCTGCTGGTGTCGTGCCCATCCAAATCATGGAATAGGCAGTGCCTTCTTGATGCCCTCTCTCGTTCAGAAGGCTCTCTCCTAGCTAGCCTTCGATAGGGAAGGCGATTCCAGGTTTCCAAGTATATCCGCTCCAGCGTCTCGTTCAATCCTGTGTATGTGGAAAACTTTGGATCCTTCCATCGCTTCCTAGCTTTTCCAGAATCATCGTCCAACTTCCTTTTTCCTTTATCTTTATCTGAACCTCTACTGGATGGTCCTCCACCCTCAGTCGCATTCACTTCCTTCATCTTTAAGTCCGCACATGCATCCTCTTGTTGGAGGAACCTCTCAGTTTCATGAAAGGATTCCCCGAGATCCAGTGGTAGGTCTCGTATTAGAGATACCTTGAAATCCGAATCCTCTCTGACTCCTGACACTGCTGCCATTAAAACCATTGATGGATCCGGCCGATCTACTGAAGCAACTGCCGCATTGAATCGAGTTAGAAAAGCTCTAAGTGATTCATCCGTCCTTTGCTTTACCGACGTTAACGTCATTACGTTCTTTGGTCTCTCAATATGAACCCGAAACTGCCCCTAAAAACCTGTCCACCGACTCCCTCCAAGTCCTGATAGATCCTTCTTCCAGCTGCCTAAACCACATTGCAGCTAGGTCCGTCAAGTATAAAGGTAAACATCTGGCCATTACTTCCTTCGATGCCCCCGGCACTTCCATGAGTCTGGTGTATCTCATCAAGTGATCAGTTGGGTCTGCCTTGCCATCATATACTTCCACGCTAGGTAACTTAAACTTAGGTGGATTCTGAGCTATCCTTATTTCTTGAGCGAACGGACTCCTTTTCACTCCTTCCAAGTCTCTACTGGTCAAGCCTCCACGCATGGTTTTTCTAATGATCTCCACTAATCCAGTATTGTCTCTCAAGGGTTGCCCCCATGCCTCCAAGGGGACTCCGGCACATATTCTTCATGTGGCTCAGCAACGTTGGCTCTAGCATGTTAAACTCCTTCTAAAGGTCCTCCTGCATTGGATCCTGTGGGCCTGCCCCCAAGCCCTCGTTGATTGCCTTCTGGTTCTGTATCCTGTCCTCCATTGGGTTCCATAACCCTAGCTCCTTGTCCCACATTAATAGCCGCTGTGGCTAGTCCTACGTTCTGCATCCCTGCAGCTCTCATCTATTCGAAGAAGGTTTGCATCATATCCTGCTGACTCTTCAACAACCTCTCTTGCAATGAATTTGCCATAGCTTCCATTTCATCTCTAGTGATGTAGATGCAAGCTTGTCCTTCTCCAGCTCCGGAGGAAGCTTCTTGACTTCCTTCCTGTTGGCTTCTCTCAGCCATCTGCCTTCTACTGTTTTGTCTAGTCATTTTCTCTAAGTCTGAATTCTTCAAGCTTTTCAAATCAGAACTTCAATCCGATGTAGCGGGTGCTAGTCCTTCTCAGTGAAAGCACCAAAGTGTTTGCGCCAAAATTGGTCGCAAACCCTAAGTATCGTGAAAGCACCAAGTTATGAATATAAATCAGCAATATTCAAGTATAAATCCCAGATCTAAGCAAGCAACAAACAGCAATCCAGAAATAACACACAGAAACACGAGGTTTATAGTAGTTCGGCTATCTCCGGCCTACGTCCACTTCAAAGTTTTATCTTTTATTGATTATCCTTGCTGGTTACAGATGATTACAATAGTAGCAATGGAGAATTTCGAGTATATTAGTTATATTGAAGTGTAGAAATGAATCTGGCAGAGTCTGGGCGTCGAGTAGGAAAAAGATCCTCTTTTCTATAGGCTTCAGAGGGCTGTTTATAGGCGTAGGAGGCTGATATCGCGCTCAAACTTCGGGAGACTTCTTCTGGCACGTGAGTGGGCACACGCGACCGACCACACCAAGTTTCGACTCGATCTGTGATCGATACGAAACCATTTCGTATCCATCAAAAAATGATTTAATCGAGCTGAAACTTGGCAAGATTATCCTTTACCTTGTATGCAAGCTGCTATGAAAATTTCATGGCATTTGGATCAACAGTTTAGGACATATGATCGACAAGAGTTGATGTCCTTCGGAAGCTTGTCCGGTTCGAATCCATGCTTTCGCATCCATCTGCTTCGTCTTGATCAAGGCATGCGCCTATCTGCTGACGTGGCGCTACTTCCCAGACCAGATCCTAAGTTCGTGCCGAGTTGAGGGTTTCTTCCTTCGAACCATGCACGTCCTTCGCCGCTTTGAACGCTTCTTCCCTTGATTCGCGCTCGCATCCATACTTTGCATTCGTTCGTGCCGATAATTTTGCTTTGCATTCGTATCCAACTGCTCGCATTACGCCGCTCTTAGTATCGACTTCAGGAGTGTGTTTCGTATCGATCTATCCGATCGATACAAAATAATGTTAATTATTGATCGATATGAAAAACGCACGAAGGGCCAATCATATGGATACGAAGCTAAACACTGATGGATACGAACGAAGCCTTACCTGATGGATACGAACCACGTAACTTCCCGTGGGTATGAAAGTGTCAAATCCTTCTACTGTCGGTAGGAGAGTATCGATCCAAGACATTCCACCTCTTTCCATCCTGACCGATATGAATCCATTTTGTCGAGCCCATGCTGATCGATACGAACAGTATTGATTCGAAGTACACTACCATGATCTGACTTGATCGACACGAATGTCATTGATTTGAACAAAACCGCCGCAGGCTTGCTTACCAATCTGGGTCTACTGCTATCGAGTCGAAATCCTTCTGGCCTTCCCACCTGATCGATACGAACGCCATCGAGTCGAACCAAAACCTGATCGATTCGAACTTCATCGAGTCGAACCACTGCCGATCGATACGAACCTGATCGATACGACACACCCTCTACTGATCGATGCAAAATGCATCGATACGAGCTAGTCCTTACGCACCTTAATCCATTCGTATCTTGTGCATACGAACTCCGATCGACCTGAAATTTGAAATGTAGCTTTCCTTAACCTTGATCATCATCTCTGATCGATTCCGTCATGGTCTGAGCTCGGCCAAACTTTAACGACATCGATTGCAGCCTTGTTTCCAATCGATTTCCAATCCTGATATCCATTCTTCCTTGCCAATTTATTGATATTCCAGCATTGACCAAAAGGTGGGATAACAGCGGTGCTTTAAAGTGGTTTTAAAGAAGGATGTCCAAAGTTTTATAGCTTTCAAAAGGTTTTCTTTTCAATGGGTTCGAAAGGTTTGGAGAATAGTTTTGAAAGGTTTGATGTATGATTTCGAAAGCTTTGAGGAATGATTTCAAAACGTTTGATATTGGTTTTGAAAGAGATGATTTTAAAGGTTTAGAAAGAGGTTCTTTCAAATGGTTAAATTTTTTCATCAACTAAATTTTGAGTAATATACATACATACACACACACATATATATATATATATATATATATATATATATATATATATATATGACATGCTGATATGATTTTGAGTAAAGTATAAAGATTATATACTTTTCCTCGTTTAAGTTTGATTTAAAGATTTTAAATCATTTTGAAAATGTTTTCAAGGAAAATTCTGGAGTGAAAATGACTCCGATATTGGAAAACCAAATGGGACTAGTATGGGATCGCGCCCTATACATTAGCTAATAGACCCTAGCTAATTATTGTCCAAAGTTCCAATGCGTAGGGATTTGTCATAGGTAGACTAAAATTACGGTCATACACTGGAAGGAATATATGTTAATACACAGATAAGCTATTGGTGAGCCCGAAAAACCGTTAGGACCAGGAAGACCTGGGAGATAATTAAGTTACGGACAGACCTTCTAGAAGTGATGTATTTAATAGATAGTTAAGGATAGACCGTCCAGATGGGAAATGTTTGACAGATAGTTATGGATAGATAATCCAAAAGAAGAAAATCTAACAGGTGCTTGGTGAATTTTGATTATATTGTTTGGTAGGCCCGTGTCAACCAAAGGTTAAAATTTATCCGGACAAAACTTATGTGTTTGAACAGATAATTCATTATTACCTGATATTTATGTATGTTTACATAATGATTGCTTTACGGTATTTAACCATTGTGGACGCAGGAGAATAGTATATTGTTTTATGAAAGGTTTTACAAAGATATGTTTTGATAGCATGTTAGCGAGACTTTGTGTCTGACTCGAAGTTTATGTTTTCCCCTTAAACTCTCAGATGCTCAAAATTAATTTGAGTAGGCTGAGGGGTTAAGGTCTTTTTAGGTTTAGTAGGATAACGAATAAAGCAATTGGTGGCATGTAGGAGGAAAATAGATAACTATTTAGGAGTTGCAGTTTTATGTTTTGTTTTGTTTCCGCTATGTTTGTATTAAGTCCACTATGACTATATAACTCTAATCATCCAAGGGGGTACCTTCATATACCACTCTTGACATATTTTGTATTAAGTATATTTTATATGTGCTTGGGAACATATTGGGATTATGTATTAAGAATATATAACATCTGTTTTAAATGTAATGGAGAAAAGTTGTTTTGAAATCTATGTTTTTTTTCTTATTCAAGTGTTTTTGATATTGTAGATACTATTATCATAGCCGTATTTAGTCGTCGGAAGCTAATACTATAGATGACTACAGCATATGTAGCACTTAGTTTTGGACCTCTAGATAGAAGATGTGACAGCTTGGTATCAAAGCATGGTTTATGAAATAATTTAATTAAAAATGATTTTTGAAAACATATTCCTTAGAAATTAGAGTTAAGATCGTGGTATGGGGTAACACTATAGTAAGTTACTTGTATTTGTTATATATATAAGTATACGCTATCTCTCCAAACTCCTATCTTAGTTAGGCTATTCATTTGTATCTCACAAAGTTTGAATAAAGATATGGAAGGAAGAAGAGGCAGAGTAAATCTTGGAGGAGATAGCACCACCACTAATGGAAATGCCCGACCAAATACTAGGAGAGGTCCCAGTCAGGCACAAGCTGCGGATTGACGGTATGTCTATTAGCGTTCTATTTGATACTATAGCATCTCATTCTTTTATTTCTTGATGTGTAGTGGATAGGCTTAACCAAGAACCCTCATACTTAGTTACTTCCTTAAGGGTTGCAAATCTGATAGGAAACACTTGGGATGAGGTGTGACCATTTAGAGTTTGATTTGCTAGGCCATACTTTTGATTGCTGTTTGCATATGTTTGACTTTGTGGGATTTAGGACTATCCTTGAGATAGGCTGGCTAAGTAAATGTGATGCTAAGACACTTTGCCATGATAGAAAAATATCGCTTAGTCACCTGAATTGTAGTGATCAGATAGTTTATACCATAGAGAACCATAGTTATGAACTGAATGCTTTATGGGTATTATGGATTGGAGGATGAGTTGCATCGAATCTTTGTAGATAGAGAATTTGCTGATGTATTCGAGCCAGTAGTTGGATTGCCACCGAAATGACCATAGAATTTTAGATTGATTTGGTGCCTGGAGCAGAGCTGGTGAGTAGCCCGCTGGGCAGGATGACACCCACTGAGATGAAGGAGTTGAAGGTGCAGTTGGTGGATTTAGAAGGCAAGAGTTTTATCTGACCAAGTAGTTCACCATGGGGACTTCTGGGGTACTTACCAAGAAGCCGGATGGATTATTAATGTTGTGTATCGATTATCGTAGGTTGAATGAGAAGATGATAAAGAGCCGATATCCATTGTTGAGAATTGATGATATGTTTGATCAGTTAAGTGGAGCCAAGTTATTCTTCCAGCTAGATTTGGCGACGGGATTTCATCAGCGTAGAGTGGCAGAGGAAAGTTTTCCTTTGACGGCGTTTAGGACAAGGTATGGATCGTACGAACGGTTAGTTATGCCATTCGAACTAACTAATGCGTCGGCATTCTTTATGGATCCGATGAATAGAATTTTCTGAGGGCACTTGGATAGATTTGTGTTGGTTTTCATAGATGACATCTTGATATACTCTAAGGATGAGAAGGAGCATGAAGTTTATCTTAGAGTTGTGCTCCAAACGTTGAGGAAACATCAGTTGCAGGTTAAGTTTTCGAAATGTCATTTTTGGAAGAAGGAAGTGAAGTTCCTTGGTCATGTCGTCTCAAAGAAAGGGTTATTTATAGATCCGACTAAAACTAAGGCGGAAAATAATTGGAAGAGACACGAGACAGTGACCGAGATTAAGAGCTTTTTGGATTGGCTGGATATTATCGAAGGTTTATGAAAGATTTTTCATGGATAGCTGCACTGATGATTAAGCTTATGTGAAAAGAAGCGAAGTACATATGGATAGATAAGTGTGAGGAAGCATTCCAAAGCTTGAAAAACTTATCGACCCATGCATCGGTGTTAGTGGCTCTAGGGGAATCAAGATTTGGTTGTTTATACTGACGCGCATGGAACTGGATTGGGAGCCGTGTTGATGCAAAGAAGTAAATTTATGCTTCTAGACAGCTCAGACCACATGAAGTTAGGTATCCTACGCATGATTTGGAGTCAACAACCATTATATTTTCTTTGAAGCTGTAGAGGCATTATCTTTTGGGAGAGTGATTTGAGCTTTATACTAATCATAAGTTGTTGAAGTACTTGTTCTCTCAAAAGGAGCTGAACATGAGACAATAGAGATAGTTGGAGTTTATTGCTGCTTATGACTTTCGAATTGAGTACACGCTCGAAAAAGGAAACAAGGTGGCGGATGCCCTCAGCCGGAAACATCAAAATGCAATATTGGCTATGATTGCTGAGTGGAAAGATTTGGAAGCACTATCAGCTTGTAGTGTGCAATTTAGCTCCGAGGCAGGTTCAAATGCAGGAAGTGCTATGTTGTCGTGTTTAGAAGTTCGACCTGTGATGATTGAGAAGATAGCTTCTAAACAGGTGGAGGATCCAGTTTTGGCTGAATGGTTTCAAAAATTGAGGGAAGGAATGGAGAACGATGACCTAATGGATTTCAGTCTTGACCAAAATGGGTGGTTGAGGAAGAAAGGAAGGCTGTGTGTTTCGAATGTAGGAGACATGAGGAAGTTTTAGATGAATGCCATTGTTCAAAGTTCAGTATTCATCTGTAACAGGATATGAAGAGAAGTTTCTTCTGGAAAGGTATGAAATGGGACATTGGTTTGTGTGTTGAGAAGTGCTTGAATTGCCAACAGGCAAAGGCTGAACACCAGAAGCCTAGTGCACTGCTTCAACCGTTAGAAGTTCTGTTGTGGAAATGGAATTCCATCTTTGGATTTTATTAACGGGTTGCCAAGGTCTAGTAGAGGAAATGAAATCATATGGGTCATAGTAGATAGATTGACTAAGAATGCCCATTTCATTCCGGTAAAGTCAACTAGGACGGCATCTATTTTGGCGAAGATATCTATGAAGAATGTAGTCAGACTGCACGCGATTCCTAGTAGTATTGTCAGTGATAGAGATTCTTTGTTTACTAGTGAGTTCTAGAAAAGTCTACATAAAGCATTAGGAACGAAGCTCAATATGAGTACCGCTTACCATCCACCGACTGATGGGAAAATGGAAAGAGTTAACAAGATCTTGGAGAATTTATACGAGCTTGTGTATTGGATTTCGGAGGATCATGTGAGGAATATCTTCATCTAGTTGAGTTCTCATATAACAATAGTTATCAGGCTATTATTGGGATGGCACTATTTGAAGCTCTGTATGGAAGACCATGCAAGTCTCCCGTAAGTTAATTTGAGACCGAGGATAGATTGGTTCTTGGTCCGGACTTAGTGAAGGAAGCTGCGGAGAAGATTGAGTTGATCTGAGTTAGGATGAAGAAAGCTCGGTCTAAGCAGAAAAGTTATGCTGATAGAAGAAGGAAGGACTTGGAATTTTATGACGGAGATTTTGTGTTTATTAAGGTTTCACCGATGAAGGGTGTGATTAGATTCGGAAAGTCAGGAAAATTTGCACCTAGATTCTTTGGACCTTTCCGTATTGTTGAGTGGATCAGGAAACTCGCTTATAGAGTAGAGATGGCGAGTAGTTTGGCTAGAGTTCATGATTTTTTCCATGTTTCTCATCTTAGAAAATGTGTTAGAGACCTGGAGACTACCATAGCACCTACATCGTTATAGGATTAAGTAGTAGAACTGGATTTGGCCATAGTCAGAAAGCCGATTCAGATTGCAGTTGGAAATGAGAAGAAGTTGAGGAGCAAGATGTTTATACCAAAATTGGGCACAACACTCTTCGAGCGTATTTGAAAAGATTATAATAAAGAATTTAAATGTAAAAAGTGGCTAATCTAACAAATACGCCAATTAGCGCAAACAGAAACAGAAATAGACAAAGATTTATAGTGGTTCAGCATTGTAGCCTACATCCACTTTGAATGATTTGCTGTTTATTATTGTTGCTACCTGATTACAATAGTGAATAAATCTAACACTCAAATTATAATAAAGATCCGATAGAGTAACGGCGTAGCAGAGTCCAAAAGTTCTTTTTCTACTAACATTGGAGGGCTATTTATAGGTTTAGGTCCAAAATATCTACCCCAGAACTCGGAATACTCCTTCTCACACGTGAGTGGGCCTACCAGATCGATCGGGGGGAGTTTGGGAACAATCCCCACCTTGTTCCTATCGATCAAAAATGATGTCCATTTGGGCTGAGATCATTCAGAGACATTCTTGAGGTGGTAACCAAGCTTGTATAAAAGTTTGGAAGCGTTTGGGCTTGTAGATTTTAAGTTATGATCGATCCAAGGTTGAATTTGCAATTGGCTGATGTGTGCGTATAGCTACTTTCGTATCGATTGTCCTCCGCATCGATGTCCTTTTCATATCGATCAGTTGTGTGATGATGACGTGAAGCGACGACTTAGGGGAGATCCACTCTTTATGCTGCATGACCATTTCTTTCACTTGACCATGTGTAACGACCTGGTTTTCAACCATTCGCATCCGTACATGTCGGACTTGAATTGCTCAAAATATCATATTGTTAATTTATATTTGGCAAAACTCAGCATATGCAGTAAAATAAATCAATCACAGAATCACAGATACAGAGTAGTACAATAATACACAGCGAAATAAATAAAGAATAGTAGTTCATGAAGCTACTATATACATCAGAGTTAGAAATAAAGTACATCAGAATATCTCAAATACAATGAAGTCTTCAGTACAAACCGATGACTTCTCTGAACCAATCAACTGGAAAAGCTGAAATCTGAATCGATAGTTGGATCTCCAAATGAACCTCCGAACTCCAAAGGCGAGTCTCTAATGCTGCATCACTCAGTCTGACCCGAGCGTAAAGCAAAACACAAAACACTCGAGTCAGGATTAACATTCTTATATCAATAAATCCAACTCAAGTGAAATAACAACTGAAATACAGGTAACTCAAAGGATGTTTGGGATAACCATCCTCTAAGGATCCGTGGAGCTATCTACAATGTAGAAATATACACTATAACACCGTAGTAATTTCAAATTAATTTACACTTCAAAACCAAAATATCATTTCATTTCAAATATAGTTATTTCCAATTTTATCACTTTCAAAGTTACGATTCAAATCTACTCAATTTCCAAATTCAAATTTAGTCCAATCTCAATTTATCAATTTAAATTCAACTCAATTTCTAAATAACCATTTCAAATTTTATCGATCTCAAATCCGGATTTGAAATCATAAATTACCCATTTACACTTCAATATTATTTCAAAACTTTAAATATTCAATATTTCAAACTAAATTTAATGATTTCAGATAGATTTAGTTTATCTTCATTTTTATTTAGTCTTGAGATATTCCCTCATTTCATTCAATATCGTTTAAGTAACCTTAAGTTACATTTTACTAAATATTTTCTTTAATTTATTTAAACGTGAAATATTCATTAAATCACTTAAATGAAAAATCCAGTTATAAAATCATACCTTTAAATTTCACATTCAATAATTTCAAATTGATTTAATTAAATAAAATCCTTGATTAAACACCATTCCAAATAAACCCAAATTTATTTTCTCAACCTTACTTGTTCAATTTATTACAAGAAAATCTATTTGAAATATAGATTTACATAAATACTTAACCATATTATATCAATCTAATTTAAATTAAATATTACTACTAAATCTATATATAAAATTACCATTTATATATAATATCTTAAGAATAAATACTTATTAAACCATATATTTCTTTCCGACACCATAGAAATTATTTTCAAAATATTTATATATGGACCAACGGTGTCTGTATATATTTCCTATCCTATGGTCAAATGATACGGATATTTATCATTTCAATCCGTACACTAAATATATACGGGTGTATATCATTTCAACCCGTAATCTCAAATTCAATTCAATGAAAATCGCTTGGATCTATCATTTCAACCCATAACGATTTTCTCCTATTCTAAGGTCCATTCGGGTATGTATCATTTCAACCCATAGTGGATTCTATACTAACAGGGAACTTGCAGAATGATAACAGATATGAAAAATAATAATAACAGGTATATATCATCAATAACAATATAATATAAACAACAGGATATGGTGTCATATCCCACAGGTAAACAATTTGCAAATAACAACATATATAGCAATGTAAATAACTAACAGCAGCATATTTCAATTGTCGTTTCAATTGAAATCAAATTTAATAAATAAAAGAATGTTAATCGTGAGTGATTGCTCACCTTTCAAGGCTAGAGAAATTTGATAAGGAAACGAGCTATGAATTCCAAAGTAACGCTAGATGGATATGATTCGATGAAGAAAACAGGCACGACGGATAACTGATAATGAGGAATCGATGGAACGATTAGGATCAATTTGACATAAATTGAAAATAGATATATTATTAATACATATTCAACATTGTAATTTAAGAAGAAAATCAAAATAATATAAAATTTTCTAAATCATCATTCTTAACTCAAGCATTAAAAATCAAAGATTTTTTTTATTATACTTAAACTATTTCCCACAACAATTTCTTAAACACATATTATATATACACACACACATTCCAAAATCCATTGTTTTAGAATAAAACACAATTTATCTAAAACACCTACATTTACCTAAAGTCAGTACTCATTGTATATACAAGCTTTTAAGCGTACTTAAAAATATACTTAAATCCATCATAACCCCATATACTTTATACATATCTTAGAATATGAACAACTTAACAAGCATAACATATGCAAACCCAAAAAATTCATGCTGACGCTTAAAAAAATAAGATGCTGTTTTAAAACAAACCAAATCTATATAATACTTAAAATAGCCGATCAAAACAAAATAACTATATATTTTAAATTTAACTATGAGTTACAACACTAACAAAAAGTTTATTATTTTATATGAAATAGTATAACATATATCATAGAACTTAATATCATTTACTTAAACAGACCATATACAATATTATAAGCATGTACACAATCCATCAGCCTCCGTATAAACATATGCATTATACAAGTTTTGTCAACATATTATACGACGTACATAAATTTGTATATATGAAGCAATAAGTATCGGTACAGCTTAAACAATTATGCAACTTATTTTTTTCTTTTTTCAAAACAAAAATAAACAAATGCTAACATGTTTTAAAAATTCATATACACTAACCTATATACTGGGTACATCTGCATCTATTTGCTATTTAATCCAATGTTTATAAAACTCCTCACTAACTCAAACAAAACAAAAGTATAAAGCAAAAGTATACACAAATTTCTTTACACGACAAAAGACTACTACTCCCAAATATATACATATATTTATTAAAGAATCAAAACTTTAATGTATGATAAAAATCAAAGCTATTATATATATCTATTTAAACACATTACTAACATAAAACTATAACCAATTTTAATATAACATACTATAACATAATTAATATATGCATGACTGGTAAAATTTGTATAATAAACATATTTAAAATTTATATAAGTTTATATATTATATTAAAACATATATATATATATATATATATATATATATAATCAGAAAGCAAAGTATTCATATAAACTAAAATAGAATATATACTACCTTTATATATATAACAGATAGAACTCACACGCAAAACAAAATATAAGTTTGTACATATATTAACCCAAAATAGAAAGCTCTGAGTTATATCTATATATACTAACGTATTTTGATCCAAAAACTAACATATACATACAGTAAATTATATATATGTACTTTAAAATCATAAACAACAGTGATAAAATATACTATGATATAATATACTATACTATTATATATAACACACACATCATACAAAAAAAAGCAACTTATAACACCATATAAAAAGATTTGATAAAATGAAATATATTATAACATAATATACATATGAATAAATTTGCAGGCTATATATTTGCTGTCTCCAAAGTTTATATCACACTATATATCACATGCCAACCCATACTATTACAGCCTTATTGCAAAATATATAACCCAAACCATATACATATCTTTTTTGTATAACAGTAAACACATTAAAATAACCTATATGTATTATGTATATAACAAAAGCATGCTAACCTTGATAACAAAACTGCAGATTAACCCAAAACAAGTTTTAAAACGACTTACTTACTTATATAAGTATATAAATAAGGGGGAAGGAAGCAGAAGGCTTGTTCTGGAATTGGGGAAGGCAACGAGATCCAGGCGGCAAAAGATGAAGCAGCGACGCTTTTATTTTTATTAAAAAAAAATTTCCTTGCCGAGTGAAAATATGAAGGTGGATTTGAAAATTTTATATTGAAAGCAGAGAACAGGGATAGGGGAAAGAAAAGAAATATATAAAATCGGTAGAGTGCAAAAACCGAACTGCCAAAAGGTTAAAAATGTTTCAGCGGTTAAAACAAGTAATGTAGGAAAAACGAATAGGCACACACTGGGAAACTATCACATAAATAATAAATATAAAATAGCAGGTGAGGATTTTAGGCAATAAATATTCACGTTGATTTATACACGCAAATAAAATATGAGCTGCGGCCAAATCAAATAATGAAAAAAGGAAAAACGTACGACGTTATACATTTCTTCAAGTGATCGTGCAGAACAAAAGATGTAACGACCCGTTAAATTAATAATATTAAATGAATTGAATTATTATAATTTCTAATCTAATTTAGAATAAATGTAGAAATTTAGTATAGTAGTTGTAATTTAGTGTAACAATAAATTTTATGACAATAGATTTGGATAATGTAGATTGTCACAATTTGATTTAAAGTTAAATATAAGAAACTGATATAAGGGTTGAATTAGTGAATATCAATAAAAAGATTAAGTAGAATGGAATTCATTTAATATAAAATAAATAGTGGAAGACTTACATTGGATTGTAAAATGGATAGTAACTAAATAAAAGGTGACCGCTGAATAAATCAATGCAATAAGTGTTGATAAGGAGATTTAATGAATGTTGTCAATAATAAATGGACTTAAGATAGTAATAAAATTTGTTTTGCCTATGTAAATTTTATGTATTGATAAGATATAATTAAATTTGAAATTTGGTAGTAAATAGGGGATAAGTTGACTAAGGCAATTAGTAATTTAATAAATGAATGCATAGTAAGTAAGTGGAAATGTATGCATAAAAATATTTTCATATATGGGATAATTACAAAAGTTTACCCATTTATCTAATGTATATAATTGAATCTAAATTTAGGGCAACATTTTGTTATTGATGGTATAAGTGAATTTGAATAAAAGGGTAAAAAATTATGTAGATTTAACATGTATTGAGTATATAGCTAAGAAGGGCATTCGATGTAAATGAATCTAAATTTATGTGTCTAGTCAATAAAGGAGAACTTTAAGTGAATAAATATAAATGAATGTATTTGGGGAATGGAGTCCTTTTATATGTTGAATAGTATAACGTTGTTATTAAGAATGAACGTTACTTTAGTAATTATTAATATGGTAACGGAAGTTTGTATAAATTTTATAGTAACGTAAAAACGTTTTGTAAGATAATAATTAAGTGTAGACTTATAAAATATATTTATGACAACAAATTTTGTAAGTTATTTATTCTATTAGTTGTTAAGTTTTATTTATGTGTAAGTTAACAATATTACAATTCAATTGAATACAGTAATTTATGCAAACAAAAGATGAACATTCGGAAGTATTACTGTAGTGATATATATATAAGAAACGGTAACTTTGTAGATGGGGAATAATTGATTTATTTGTGAGTTGTAATCAAATAGAGTCAAATTTATTATAATTCATTGCAATTTAGGGGATTAATTGCAGTAACCTTTGAAGATTTATTCACTAAAATAATTGACGATGGAAATTATATGTAAATTTGCTTTTAGTTAATATAAAATATCCAGAGGGCTAGAAATGACACAAATCTACTAGTTTAGAAATTTACAATAAAAAGTGGTAAGTAATTTTTCTAAATATTTAGATAGTAGGAAGATGTAAATTTAGATGGAATTAATAAATTATTGTCTAAATTGAGATCTAAAATTAAATCAGAAATCATTGCAATAATTATAAATTAAATGTTACGATAAATAAATTAAGGTAATAAATGGGGAATAACGTAAATAAATTCTTCATTAAATGATGGTTAGTGTATATAAAGAATGGAGGTTGAATCCAAAATTTAATGAAAGGAGTAATTGGAATTAAATGGATTAAGTGTTTGAAGTTACGAAGATTTTAATGTAGATAAAAGGGTATGCATTTATGTAATAGAGTATGAATCTATTGTTAAGTTTATTTATAAAATGACAGTTGGGTAAATGAAAGGGTGCAAAAGTAATGTTGTCAGTGTATTAAAGTAATGTATGATAATAGATTTAATCGAAATAATTGAAGATAATATAAATTCTATTTATAATATGACTATGGGTGAATGAAAAGATTGTAAATCAAGAATTGTTTATTTATATGAATATAAAGAATTAAGGTAATTGAGTTTTTGCAATTAAGTAAAAATTAAACATTTATTTTACGTTAATTGAAAATTTAGTTGAAATTTGAAAAATATTTATGTATGTTAATTTCATCCATTTGGCTATAATGGATTGAATAATAAGAATGAAGGTTTAATTCAATGAAATTTTTGGGAAACTTAATTGATAATTTCTAATTTTAGCACATGTATATAGTTGGGATGGAATAATAATTTGGAATAACAACTTCAATATATTTGGAAATAATAATTTATACAAAGGGAAGCTGGAAATTTGAATATATATGGAATGAAATGTGAGACAAATGTTAACTGCGTTACAAAGTAATGATAGGCTCAATTAAAGGGTTGGAATTGAATCTAGTCAGTTTAATTGGAAACTGATTAAAATAAATTTGGATTGAGTAATTTATTTCCAATTAAATTAATTCACGTTTCAAAATTTAATGCTAGTTTATTGCATATATGTTTATGCCTAAATTTAAACTTATGTTTAGATCCAATCCGATCCATCTATTATTTTTCAGCCTTGTCTATATATAACATGTTATAAACCCTAGCCACTCCTTATTTTCATTTTTCTATACATACGTCTCCTTCTCACCTCCTCATTCTAATGGCAGAAAAAAAAACCTAATTCCCAAATTCCAAAAAATAATAATTTCAAATTTAAAAAAAAAAAAAATCGGATCTGCAGCAGTTTCTGGTCGCGCTTCGGGTTTCAAGGGAGAAAACCCTAGAGCAACTTTGGGTCAGGAAGAAAATGAATCGGGTCGCTCAGGGTCATTTTGGCGAAAACTCCAAGCAAGCACCGGGGAGTTGAGGCGGCGCACCGAAGTCGAACGAGGACCAGAATTTTCCATTTTTCAAATTTTCATAACTTTTGCATACGAGCTCGGATTCACGCGCGGTTTGTTTTGCTGGGATCGTATCGGAATTTCTGACATTTTGGCACTAGTTTGGATAAATTTGGAGACTATCAAATTTTTGGGTTTAAATTGAATTTGAATTCAAAAGGTGAGTGTTTTAACCCACTCACAACTACTAGAAGCTTTTATGTTTGTTAAATTAATTTTAGAAATGAATAGAAATTTATTTATGAGTATTTGGCATGTTTATTTCACTCATATTTGTTGAATTGCATTTATTAAATTTAACTGTTAATTTAATTTATTTATTGCGTATTAATTGATAATTAGAATTTATTTGTTTGCCTATAAACTGCTAGTTAACAGTTATATAGATTATTACTGAATATAAACTGTTAGATTAATAGTTGTTAAATTTAATCTGAATAAAATTGCCAGTTATTACCTGTTATATATTATCAAATATAAATTGTTATTGATTGATATTGCTTGATGATTTTGATTGGATGGTGGGTGTTGTTGATGGATGTTTTATTGTATATCATTAAATTGCAAATTATCATGCATATTTCCTTTCATTCGGGATTGTGGTTTGAAATGATATACAACCGCAAAATTTTATTTTAAATTGCGGATTGAAATGATAAATATCCGCATCACTTGACCATAGGATAGAAAATTATATACAGGCACCGCGGTCTATATATAACTATTTTAATGTGATTTCTATGGTTTGGATGGAATACGGTTTATAATAATCTTAAATTTTATATTGTATAAATATTATTCTTCCATATATACACATATGAAGTTGAAAATTTTGAAATTAAAAGGTGTATAAATCTCTTTATTAAAAATGGAAAAAAATTAAGAAAATGGAGTTTGATAATTTATATCATATGTTTAAATGTTAAGTTTGGAAATTTTAAGATATGATATTTATAATTGGATTTTTCCCAAGATAAATTGAAATGAATATTCTAGTATAATTTGAATTGAAAAAAATATATATTTTATTACTAAAAATTGGAGTTTTTATTTATTTATGGATTTTATGTGAATATTCAAGACTAATTAATAGAACATTCGATTTGTTGAAAGAATAAAATCCAACTTTAGTTGAAATATTAATACTCCAAATGGATATACGTATATATATATATATATAAATTGAAGTGGTTTTGGAACTTGAGAGAGATAATACAAATTTTGGTTTAGACTTTAATAAAGAAATGTATTTGTAAAGCCATGAGAACTATTTTCTTTACAAAGTAACATCTAAGTTAAACCTTTTAATTCATATACCGTTGAATATCCAAACCATTCAAGTTTTAGAAGTTATGGTTTTAAATTATGATTTTCAAAATACTATGCTTTGAAAATATTTGATTTTCAGACGTTATGAAGTTAAAGCATTATGATTTTGGAAAAGAATTATATTTGGGATAAGTGATAAAATATGGCTTTGGGTTTGAAATGATATCGTATTCATGGTTATGAAATGGAATGTTTATTCTGATTTTTAAAGTATAACCTATTTTTAAATGACCGCGGTGTTATAATAACGATGGGTTGGCAAAGAGACCGGGATCGGATATGGACATACTCTCTGTTGATACCGAAAACCACTTTGACTAACCGTGTACGCGATGGAGATTCCAGAATGAAGTAGGTGGTGGCGACGTTTCCTGTAAGGTAAATACGTGGACCCGACTCCCGTGAGTTGGCATAAGGTGGCTAAAACAGGAGCGATTCTCAGGCCAATGAGGTCATTCCTCTGATCGGACCCTCCTCTTCGATATTATACTTTGATTTTGGATTGATTCAGTGGCCACTTCTATATTTTGATTTTGGGGAGTTAGTCCGAGGTGGGCGGTAACTGCGGCTACGCGTTTCCACCAGCCTGGATAGCAATTGGTATATCTACCCTGGCATTGCCTAGTTGTGCCGTGTCACCTACCATACCGAGCCTTTACTACGAGTTTCTATTTGTGTCGTACCTATGGAGTATCCTCTGGTAGCTTCCCGATCAGGAGGTATTACGGTACTGTATAGACTATTGGCATTATTTGTGTTAAGGGCTATATGGGTAACCCCTTAACGCTATTAAAAAGTAAGTTTACTTTACAAATAGACACTATTATAATAGCGCAATATACTACATAGTAAATAGTTTAACGGATCCTTAGGAGATGTAAATCCCGAGCATCTCTTGAGTTACTGTACTCATATTTATTTCTGTTAATTTAACTCACATAAGATCTTTTAGTCTGACTCGAGTGTTTTTGTCTTTTCAAATTCGCTCGGGTCAGTCCGAGCGTTTCAGGATCGAAGATTTTAGCTTTGGAGGACGAAGACGAAGAATCCGTATTATATTATTTATAGCATTGCACCACACTCTAAATTTCCGCTGCATTGATTGTATTGGTATGTGTAACTCTGATATTCATTGTATAAGTAAAATAAATATTTTGTAAACAATTATCATGAACTGTATATTGATTATTATATTTTATCCTTCCGCTGTGAGATTCTAATTTGTTTTATTTCTTCTCTGTTTTTCTTATTTACCCCATAACAATCCGCCCTTGCGTATGCTTTGAATTGGCACGTGTGTCGGTTTAAAGTGTGCGAAAAGGCGGGATGTTACAGTTGGTATCAGAGCGAGGTTTAGCGATAAACCTTGGCTTTGTGGGGTTCGACTCTTTGTTAATAGGGTAGTAATACCCTATGGGAGTCGCTGAGTGTATATATATATGAGAGAGCGTATTTGTTAGTATTAATAAAGGATTTTGATATTGTGTTAATCTGTTCCGCTTTGTATTTATAAATTCTGGTTGATGCATGGGACGCTATGTCATCAATAGGGATTTCTAAACACTTAATAGGACAGACCGACATAATATTTGTTTTTAATATAGGTGAATGAAATAATTTTGCCTATTATATTTTCTATATATAAAAATATTTTTATAAAAATATATTTTGGTTGCTATAGTTGGGTGTTAGGTAATAAAAATATTTGTAATGAATTAAAGCTAAGTTGAATTTTAATAAATCAAATTGGAGATTTTAGAACTTAAGTCCGGGATTTTTGAAATCTTCTTTCAAAGGATTTATGAAATATAATGATTTGGTTTATAAATATTTTTTTATATAAATATTTAGTATAATTCGAAAGAATTGGTTTAAAGAGGATTTTGAAGAAAATAAGTTTGTACTTTCCTCTCTGTCGCTGGAAAATAATTTCGGTGATGACGGCCGCATCATCAACTTTCATTTTCGAGTTTCGAAGGGAAAGGCCACTGTAGTAAATTTTACTGCAGATTTGTTTTGAAATTATTTAAAATTTTAATTGTTTAAAGCTAATTAGAGATATAAAAGTTGTAAGAAATTAATTATCTATTATTTTAAAGTAATTTTGGAATTTGACCCGGTTTTAATTCTTGAATTTCCATTAATTAGTTGTAAAAAACAAAAAATTAGGTTAGTAAAATAAAGGTTAAGTAATCAATGAATTAAAAGGGTTGAGATTAAACTTGTATAAGTTCTTTTGCTTTTTCTTTAACATAAATAACTTACCAAGTATAAAAAGTTGAAACGTAAACTAAGAGTGGAATAGAATATTATGCAAGTAGAATTTTTGGAAATAATGAAGTATTCAATAAATTACTGTTATAAATAAGAATTTAATGGTATTAGCTTAAGTGATGATTGGAATTTTACTAAAATTAAAGGTTGTATTATTAATAGGTGATTTTACCCGTAAGAAAGTAAAAATGAAATTCCTTAATTTATAAAGTTTGATTGTAGGGTTATTAACTTAAGTACGCCTTAATTTCCCCTATTCTAATATAATGGAAAGTAGGAAAAATATAAATGACTGCAATCCATAGTTAATGAATGAGTAAAATCTTTCACTTATAGGAATGCAAGTTATAAGGTTAATAAATTAAGTGTAAGTAGAGGGTTACTGTAATTAAATATAATGGAAACTTCAACATTAAATAAATGAATGAGATTAAAGGTAAGTTGAAATTGTAATTTATAAAACAAATATATATTAATTAAAGGAATGGAGAAGAAACTTGTAAATTTTCACTTACATTCTTAAAACATACATAACTTACCATATAATAAAAAGTTGCAATGTTAGTAGGAAAATGTAAGGGGAAATCTTACAAGTGAAGAGTAAGGTAATAAAGGTATTCTATTAATTTGCTATTATTAATGAGAATTAATTGTATAGACTTAAGTTAAATTGGAAATTTTACTATAAGTAAAGGTAAGTAGTATAAATAGATGATAGAAACTTTAGTAAATAAATTGGAATACAAATATAATGAATTTTGTGATAAATGGAAAATGAAAATTTGTAAGAAATAAAGAAATCACTCCATAAATGAAAGAAAGAAAATCAAACCATTGAAGCATGAGATAAATGTATAATAAATAAATTTGGGTGTTGGTTTGAATTGTGTTGTTTGATTTATGTTGTTGGGTAAGAAATTTGAAGTGGTTAAATGAATAAGTATCTATCTTTGTTCCATCTAAGACTGTTGAGTGAAGGATGCACTTGATAGTTAATTTTATTTCATACAAATTTCAAGTTTGAACCCAAACAACTATTTGTTTGATGGATTAAATGGTTGCTTTGTTTGTGTATGTATGTTGTTTGTGAGGTTGATGGTTGTTGAATTGTTTGGTTGATTAATGATTGAATCCACTTGAATAGTTCACTTTAATATAAATATTTAACCTTTTAGATTATATAAGTGAATACAGGTAATGGAAGCAACTGCTACTGCTTTTGGTTCCAAAATAATAAGCGTATATCGCCCAACAAATAGGTACGTTTTCGGATTAAGTTTAAAGCGCTATTTTTCCCGTGTTGGGATATAATATTTTGATAATATATGTAATATATTTGTATATTTTGATATTATATTTTCTCCCGAGCCTCACCGTACAAAGGAGACTCTGCCAAAAAATTTCGTAAATTTTGGACTTAGAATTTTGTTGAATATTTTCCAAACTTTAATGATTTAAGTATAAAAGGTTGTAATGATTATAAACGGGTATATTTCATTAAAGGAAATTAATCCAGTAAATTATTGTTTATAAGTTAATATTTGAAATAAGATGTACTGTTTATTCTTCCTTCTCCCTTCTTTTTCCTTTTCGGTGACGAAAAGTTTTGAGTGGGGAAGATTGTAACGACCCGTTAAATTAATAATATTAAATGAATTGAATTAATATAATTTCTAATCTAATTTAGAATAAATGTAGAAATTTGGTATAGTAGTTGTAATTTAGTGTAACAATAAATTTTATGACAATAGATTTGGATAATGTAGATTGTCACAATTTGATTTAAAGTTAAATATAAGAAACTGATATAAGGGTTGAATTAGTGAATATCAATAAAAAGATTAAGTAGAATGGAATTCATTTAATATAAAATAAATAGTGGAAGACTTACATTGGATTGTAAAATGGATAGTAACTAAATAAAAGGTGACCGCTGAATAAATCAGAGATTTAATGAATGTTGTCAATAATAAATGGACTTAAGATAGTAATAAAATTTGTTTTGCCTATGTAAATTTTATGTATTGATAAGATATAATTAAATTTGAAATTTGGTAGTAAATAGGGGATAAGTTGACTAAGGCAATTAGTAATTTAATAAATGAATGCATAGTAAGTAAGTGGAAATGTATGCATAAAAATATTTTCATATATGGGATAATTACAAAAGTTTACCCATTTATCTAATGTATATAATTGAATCTAAATTTAGGGCAACATTTTGTTATTGATGGTATAAGTGAATTTGAATAAAAGGGTAAAAAATTATGTAGATTTAACATGTATTGAGTATATAGCTAAGAAGGGCATTCGATGTAAATGAATCTAAATTTATGTGTCTAGTCAATAAAGGAGAACTTTAAGTGAATAAATATAAATGAATGTATTTGGGGAATGGAGTCCTTTTATATGTTGAATAGTATAACGTTGTTATTAAGAATGAACGTTACTTTAGTAATTATTAATATGGTAACGGAAGTTTGTATAAATTTTATAGTAACGTAAAAACGTTTTGTAAGATAATAATTAAGTGTAGACTTATAAAATATATTTATGACAACAAATTTTGTAAGTTATTTATTCTATTAGTTGTTAAGTTTTATTTATGTGTAAGTTAACAATATTACAATTCAATTGAATACAGTAATTTATGCAAACAAAAGATGAACATTCGGAAGTATTACTGTAGTGATATATATATAAGAAACAGTAACTTTGTAGTTGGGGAATAATTGATTTATTTGTGAGTTGTAATCAAATAGAGTCAAATTTATTATAATTCATTGCAATTTAGGGGATTAATTGCAGTAACCTTTGAAGATTTATTCACTAAAATAATTGACGATGGAAATTATATGTAAATTTGCTTTTAGTTAATATAAAATATCCAGAGGGCTAGAAATGACACAAATCTACTAGTTTAGAAATTTACAATAAAAAGTGGTAAGTAATTTTTCTAAATATTTAGATAGTAGGAAGATGTAAATTTAGATGGAATTAATAAATTATTGTGTAAATTGAGATCTAAAATTAAATCAGAAATCATTGCAATAATTATAAATTAAATGTTACGATAAATAAATTAAGGTAATAAATGGGGAATAACGTAAATAAATTCTTCATTAAATGATGGTTAGTGTATATAAAGAATGGAGGTTGAATCCAAAATTTAATGAAAGGAGTAATTGGAATTAAATGGATTAAGTGTTTGAAGTTACGAAGATTTTAATGTAGATAAAAGGGTATGCATTTATGTAATAGAGTATGAATCTATTGTTAAGTTTATTTATAAAATGACAGTTGGGTAAATGAAAGGGTGCAAAAGTAATGTTGTCAGTGTATTAAAGTAATGTATGATAATAGATTTAATCGAAATAATTGAAGATAATATAAATTCTATTTATAATATGACTATGGGTGAATGAAAAGATTGTAAATCAAGAATTGTTTATTTATATGAATATAAAGAATTAAGGTAATTGAGTTTTTGCAATTAAGTAAAAATTAAACATTTATTTTACGTTAATTGAAAATTTAGTTGAAATTTGAAAAATATTTATGTATGTTAATTTCATCCATTTGGCTATAATGGATTGAATAATAAGAATGAAGGTTTAATTCAATGAAATTTTTGGGAAACTTAATTGATAATTTCTAATTTTAGCACATGTATATAGTTGGGATGGAATAATAATTTGGAATAACAACTTCAATATATTTGGAAATAATAATTTATACAAAGGGAAGCTGGAAATTTGAATATATATGGAATGAAACGTGAGACAAATGTTAACTGCGTTACAAAGTAATGATAGGCTCAATTAAAGGGTTGGAATTGAATCTAATCAGTTTAATTGGAAACTGATTAAAATAAATTTGGATTGAGTAATTTATTTCCAATTAAATTAATTCACGTTTCAAAATTTAATACTAGTTTATTGCATATATGTTTATGCCTAAATTTAAACTTATGTTTAGATCCAATCCGATCCATCTATTATTTTTCAGCCTTGTCTATATATAACCTGTTATAAACCCTAGCCACTCCTTATTTTCATTTTTCTATGCATACGTCTCCTTCTCACCTCCTCATTCTAATGGCAGAAAAAAAACCTAATTCCCAAATTCCAAAAAAAAAAAAATTTCAAATTTAAAAAAAAAAAAAATTTCGGATCTGCAGCAGCTTCTGGTCGCGCTTCGGGTTTGAGGGGAGAAAACCCTAGAGCATCTTTGGGTCAGGAAGAAAATGACTCGGGTCGCTCAGGGTCATTTTGGCGAAAACTCCAAGCAAGCACCGGGGAATTGAGGCGGCGCACCGAAGTCGAACCCGAAGTCGAACCAGGACCAGAATTTTCCATTTTTTAAATTTTCATAACTTTTGCATACGAGCTCGGATTCACGCGCGGTTTGTTTTGCTGGGATCGTATCGGAATTTCTGACGTTTTGGCACTAGTTTGGATGAATTTGGAGACTGTCAAATTTTTGGGTTTAAATTGAATTTGAATTCAAAAGGTGAGTGTTTTAACCCACTCACAACTACTAGAAGCTTTTATGTTTGTTAAATTAATTCTAGAAATGAATAGAAATTTATTTATGAGTATTTGGCATGTTTATTTCACTCATATTTGTTGAATTGCATTTATTAAATTTAACTGTTAATTTAATTTATTTATTGCGTATTAATTGATAATTAGAATTTATTTGTTTGCCTATAAACTGCTAGTTAACAGTTATATAGATTATTACTGAATATAAACTGTTAGATTAATAGTTGTTAAATTTAATCTGAATAAAATTGCCAGTTATTACCTGTTATATATTATCAAATATAAATTGTTATTGATTGATATTGCTTGATGATTTTGATTGGATGATGGGTGTTGTTGATGGATGTTTTATTGTATATCATTAAATTGCAAATTATCATGCATATTTCCTTTCATTCGGGATTGTGGTTTGAAATGATATACAACCGCAAAATTTTATTTTAAATTGCGGATTGAAATGATAAATATCCGCATCACTTGACCATAGGATAGAAAATTATATACAGGCACCGCGGTCTATATATAACTATTTTAATGTGATTTCTATGGTTTGGATGGAATACGGTTTATAATAATCTTAAATTTTATATTGTATAAATATTATTCTTCCATATATATACATATGAAGTTGAAAATTTTGAAATTAAAAGGTGTATAAATCTCTTTATTAAAAATGGAAAAAAATTAAGAAAATGGAGTTTGATAATTTATATCATATGTTTAAATGTTAAGTTTGGAAATTTTAAGATATGATATTTATAATTGGATTTTTCCCAAGATAAATTGAAATGAATATTCTAGTATAATTTGAATTGAAAAATATATATATTTTATTACTAAAAATTGGAGTTTTTATTTATTTATGGATTTTATGTGAATATTCAAGACTAATTAATAGAACATTCGATTTGTTGAAAGAATAAAATCCAACTTTAGTTGAAATATTAATACTCCAAATGGATATACGTATATATATATATATATATAAATTGAAGTGGTTTTGGAACTTGAGAGAGATAATACAAATTTTGGTTTAGACTTTAATAAAGAAATGTATTTGTAAAGCCATGAGAACTATTTTCTTTACAAAGTAACATCTAAGTTAAACCTTTTAATTCATATACCGTTGAATATCCAAACCATTCAAGTTTTAGAAGTTATGGTTTTAAATTATGATTTTCAAAATACTATGCTTTGAAAATATTTGATTTTCAGACGTTATGAAGTTAAAGCATTATGATTTTGGAAAAGAATTATATTTGGGATAAGTGATAAAATATGGCTTTGGGTTTGAAATGATATCGTATTCATGGTTATGAAATGGAATGTTTATTCTGATTTTTAAAGTATAACCTATTTTTAAATGACCGCGGTGTTATAATAACGATGGGTTGGCAAAGAGACCGGGATCGGATATGGACATACTCTCTGTTGATACCGAAAACCACTTTGACTAACCGTGTACGCGATGGAGATTCCAGAATGAAGTAGGTGGTGGCGACGTTTCCTGTAAGGTAAATACGTGGACCCGACTCCCGTGAGTTGGCATAAGGTGGCTAAAACAGGAGCGATTCTCAGGCCAATGAGGTCATTCCTCTGATCGGACCCTCCTCTTCGATATTATACTTTGATTTTGGATTGATTCAGTGGCCACTTCTATATTTTGATTTTGGGGAGTTAGTCCGAGGTGGGCGGTAACTGCGGCTACGCGTTTCCACCAGCCTGGATAGCAATTGGTATATCTACCCTGGCATTGCCTAGTTGTGCCGTGTCACCTACCATACCGAGCCTTTACTACGAGTTTCTATTTGTGTCGTACCTATGGAGTATCCTCTGGTAGCTTCCCGATCAGGAGGTATTACGGTACTGTATAGACTATTGGCATTATTTGTGTTAAGGGCTATATGGGTAACCCCTTAACGCTATTAAAAAGTAAGTTTACTTTACAAATAGACACTATTATAATAGCGCAATATACTACATAGTAAATAGTTTAACGGATCCTTAGGAGATGTAAATCCCGAGCATCTCTTGAGTTACTGTACTCATATTTATTTCTGTTAATTTAACTCACATAAGATCTTTTAGTCTGACTCGAGTGTTTTTGTCTTTTCAAATTCGCTCGGGTCAGTCCGAGCGTTTCAGGATCGAAGATTTTAGCTTTGGAGGACGAAGACGAAGAATCCGTATTATATTATTTATAGCATTGCACCACACTCTAAATTTCCGCTGCATTGATTGTATTGGTATGTGTAACTCTGATATTCATTGTATAAGTAAAATAAATATTTTGTAAACAGTTATCATGAACTGTATATTGATTATTATATTTTATCCTTCCGCTGTGAGATTCTAATTTGTTTTATTTCTTCTCTGTTTTTCTTATTTACCCCATAACAATCCGCCCTTGCGTATGCTTTGAATTGGCACGTGTGTCGGTTTAAAGTGTGCGAAAAGGCGGGATGTTACAGTTGGTATCAGAGCGAGGTTTAGCGATAAACCTTGGCTTTGTGGGGTTCGACTCTTTGTTAATAGGGTAGTAATACCCTATGGGAGTCGCTGAGTGTATATATATATATGAGAGAGCGTATTTGTTAGTATTAATAAAGGATTTTGATATTGTGTTAATCTGTTCCGCTTTGTATTTATAAATTCTGGTTGATGCATGGGACGCTATGTCATCAATAGGGATTTCTAAACACTTAATAGGACAGACCGACATAATATTTGTTTTTAATATAGGTGAATGAAATAATTTTGCCTATTATATTTTCTATATATAAAAATATTTTTATAAAGATATATTTTGGTTGCTATAGTTGGGTGTTAGGTAATAAAAATATTTGTAATGAATTAAAGCTAAGTTGAATTTTAATAAATCAAATTGGAGATTTTAGAACTTAAGTCCGGGATTTTTGAAATCTTCTTTCAAAGGATTTATGAAATATAATGATTTGGTTTATAAATATTTTTTTATATAAATATTTAGTATAATTCGAAAGAATTGGTTTAAAGAGGATTTTGAAGAAAATAAGTTTGTACTTTCCTCTCTGTCGCTGGAAAATAATTTCGGTGATGACGGCCGCATCATCAACTTTCATTTTCGAGTTTCGAAGGGAAAGGCCACTGTAGTAAATTTTACTGCAGATTTGTTTTGAAATTATTTAAAATTTTAATTGTTTAAAGCTAATTAGAGATATAAAAGTTGTAAGAAATTAATTATCTATTATTTTAAAGTAATTTTGGAATTTGACCCGGTTTTAATTCTTGAATTTCCATTAATTAGTTGTAAAAAACAAAAAATTAGGTTAGTAAAATAAAGGTTAAGTAATCAATGAATTAAAAGGGTTGAGATTAAACTTGTATAAGTTCTTTTGCTTTTTCTTTAACATAAATAACTTACCAAGTATAAAAAGTTGAAACGTAAACTAAGAGTGGAATAGAATATTATGCAAGTAGAATTTTTGGAAATAATGAAGTATTCAATAAATTACTGTTATAAATAAGAATTTAATGGTATTAGCTTAAGTGATGATTGGAATTTTACTAAAATTAAAGGTTGTATTATTAATAGGTGATTTTACCCGTAAGAAAGTAAAAATGAAATTCCTTAATTTATAAAGTTTGATTGTAGGGTTATTAACTTAAGTACGCCTTAATTTCCCCTATTCTAATATAATGGAAAGTAGGAAAAATATAAATGACTGCAATCCATAGTTAATGAATGAGTAAAATCTTTCACTTATAGGAATGCAAGTTATAAGGTTAATAAATTAAGTGTAAGTAGAGGGTTACTGTAATTAAATATAATGGAAACTTCAACATTAAATAAATGAATGAGATTAAAGGTAAGTTGAAATTGTAATTTATAAAACAAATATATATTAATTAAAGGAATGGAGAAGAAACTTGTAAATTTTCACTTACATTCTTAAAACATACATAACTTACCATATAATAAAAAGTTGCAATGTTAGTAGGAAAATGTAAGGGGAAATCTTACAAGTGAAGAGTAAGGTAATAAAGGTATTCTATTAATTTGCTATTATTAATGAGAATTAATTGTATAGACTTAAGTTAAATTGGAAATTTTACTATAAGTAAAGGTAAGTAGTATAAATAGATGATAGAAACTTTAGTAAATAAATTGGAATACAAATATAATGAATTTTGTGATAAATGGAAAATGAAAATTTGTAAGAAATAAAGAAATCACTCCATAAATGAAAGAAAGAAAATCAAACCATTGAAGCATGAGATAAATGTATAATAAATAAATTTGGGTGTTGGTTTGAATTGTGTTGTTTGATTTATGTTGTTGGGTAAGAAATTTGAAGTGGTTAAATGAATAAGTATCTATCTTTGTTCCATCTAAGACTGTTGAGTGAAGGATGCACTTGATAGTTAATTTTATTTCATACAAATTTCAAGTTTGAACCCAAACAACTATTTGTTTGATGGATTAAATGGTTGCTTTGTTTGTGTATGTATGTTGTTTGTAAGGTTGATGGTTGTTGAATTGTTTGGTTGATTAATGATTGAATCCACTTGAATAGTTCACTTTAATATAAATATTTAACCTTTTAGATTATATAAGTGAATACAGGTAATGGAAGCAACTGCTACTGCTTTTGGTTCCAAAATAATAAGCGTATATCGCCCAACAAATAGGTACGTTTTCGGATTAAGTTTAAAGCGCTATTTTTCCCGTGTTGGGATATAATATTTTGATAATATATGTAATATATTTGTATATTTTGATATTATATTTTCTCCCGAGCCTCACCGTACAAAGGAGACTCTGCCAAAAATTTTCGTAAATTTTGGACTTAGAATTTTGTTGAATATTTTCCAAACTTTAATGATTTAAGTATAAAAGGTTGTAATGATTATAAACGGGTATATTTCATTAAAGGAAATTAATCCAGTAAATTATTGTTTATAAGTTAATATTTGAAATAAGATGTACTGTTTATTCTTCCTTCTCCCTTCTTTTTCCTTTTCGGGGACGAAAAGTTTTGAGTGGGGAAGATTGTAACGACCCGTTAAATTAATAATATTAAATGAATTGAATTAATATAATTTCTACTCTAATTTAGAATAAATGTAGAAATTTGGTATAGTAGTTGTAATTTAGTGTAACAATAAATTTTATGACAATAGATTTGGATAATGTAGATTGTAATTTAGTGCGAAAAGGCGGGATGTTACAAAAGATAAATGGAGTAATAAAGCTAGACAACCGTTTGAATTGGTACTGTTGGCAATAAAATAAATGAGAATTAACATAAATACTTGATTGACGCAGATAATTAAGCAATTGATATACATGTGCAGCACGTTTCAAAATTTAAAACCGTAGGGAAATTGAGTATCACAATTAAAGGCATTGATATAAATGTAAAGTAATGAATATGGAAAAAAATTCAAGCGCAGATTTCAGGGGATAATAAAGGAAATGACCGTTCACAATTTAAACTGACACATATAAGGTAAGGGATATATATAAATTTTGTATTGAATATGATATGTTTATTGAAGCCAGTAGCACAAAAATCAAGGAATGAAAAAGGCAACAGGGAAAAGAACAGAACAAATAGAAATGAAACGTATCAAATTAAATATGAGCAGTTTTACAAGCAACGGTCACCCATTGATTTAGCTGACAAATATTAAAGCAATTGATTTATGCACGTTTAAATTTTGAAACGCAAAAGTAATCAAATGTCACGGATCCGGTACCGATACGGTTATCAGTTTCGTAAATTCCGCTGTGTACCCGACTTCAAAACGCAGAAATAAATATACCATAGAGATCCGCTCGACGAGACGATCAGAACGGCATACAGATATCAGTGGTACGATTGAATTATAAAAATTCAAATTTTCTACTAGCTGAAAATGCAGCAAAAACGCAGAAGAATAAGATCGACGGAGCTTAAAAAGTTTGAATTTGGAAAAACGAAAATGACGTCTCAATCAGAAGATGATTTAGAATTTTTCTGTGTAAAAATATTCAGGTTTGGAAAATATTTTATTATCAGCAATTATTAACTGACTTGAATTTAATAGAATTTCACAATGAAATAAACTTTCATAAAATCGAATGAAAATTTACCATCTGCTAAAATAAAATGGACGTATTGCAAATATTAAATTTTTATTTTAAAATATTATTGTTTAAAATTTCTCAAAAATCAAATTAAATACGTTATAAAATTTATTAAAGTCTACGGGTCGTTACACTCTCCCCCACTCAAAACTTTTCGTCCCCGAAAAGGAACAAAGTAGGAGAATCAAACAGAAGCTATTGAAAACATTAAATCCATAATTCATAAATTTATTAATTTATCTCAAGATGTTTTCCAAATATTATCACTAATCATTTACTTTTATTTAATTAATAATTTATAACACTAAAATTTTCTATTAACCAGGTAGTATATGAATGAACCATATTTTAAAAGGATATATTCAAAAAGGAAAGAAGGTAGATTTGGAAAATAGAATATAGGTGAATAAATAAACTGAGCAGATAAGGTAGATTCAAAAGAATAGTATCAGCACGAATAGTTAATCCAATACAAAATTTCTTTGTTGGAAATACCATTATAATAAAATACCTTTATATCGAAACAAATTTTCCTTTTGAAAATACTTCTATAACTCGATGTTTCAACAAGTTTATCCTCGTTCTTGTAGACTCTGGCCATGCGTTGATCAGGTGCAAAGCTAGAATTCTTCAAGTACTTAGTAGACCTGTTTCAACACCCAGTGAAAATAGTTGAAAAACCTTCAAAACCGATATGGAAAGTACAATCCAAAAACAACACCTGGATCGCAGGATACATAACAATGGTTATGCCTGGATCCCCCACGAAACATGCATATCCTTTAAGCATTCACTGCCTTGCGAATTACGCCATGATAAACAAAACCCGTAGACCGTAGGATACATAACGATAGTTATGCCTGGATCCTCCAGGAAACATCCATACCCTTTAAGCAATCTCTGCCTTGCGGATTCGTAACGACAACAAAACCGGTAAACCGCAGGATACATAACAATGGTTACGCCTGGATCCTCCAAGAAACATCCATATCCCTTAAGCAATCTCTGTCTTGTGGATTACGCTACCCAAAAATCACTTTCAAATATTATACTTATATAAAGTCCATTATATATAAGACTTCATCTTCAAATCGAATACTTTCCAAAATCCGTAGTATATCAAATCACACTTATATAGATTTCGATTATAAGAGATTTCACTTTTCAAATTGAGTACCTTTCCAAATCAATAGTTTTCAAATCACTTCATACTTATACAAATCAATTTTATATAAGTTCGACAATTCCCAAATCAAGTATTTAGTAAAATAAGATTCTCAATTTCAATTCGTTTCAAAATCAGTTCAGTTACAAAATCATATATGATTTCACCAATTTATCTCTTCCAAATTAAATATCCCAATTTCAAAGTTCCTAAAATAATAGGTTTAGAAAATAATTCCAGCTTTCAAATTAACATAATTCAAGCCAAACAAATTCATTTCCAAAATCACCATATAAGTACGGGTTTTAATTCCAATCTAATTTCAAAACCAAATATTTTTCTCAAAATCAATTATAATCAAAATGGTCTCCAAATTTATAACTATCCCTTTAAAACCATTAAACTATTTGTTTCTATTTTGAAAGATCAAATTTACCATTTTGAAAATCATTATTCTATATATTCATGTATAGTTTTCCAAGAGATGTTACTAAGGTAAAAACTTTTAAAACTAAATCTTTATTCAAAACATTCCAAAACTAAATTTCATATCGGTCTAATCCAAAATAATCTTATTCATTTACTTAACAAAACATTTCAAATTTATTTAAATCATATTACTTCATACTTTAAACATATGAAACTAAACTTATATGTTTTATCAAATAATTTATACCTTCGAAACTACTTAGCTTTGAAATTTTAACCTTGATTTGGAAGTGTTCGAACATTCAAAATAGTCGGTGAAATTAAATTCCAAATCCAAAATTTGAAATCAGCAACAAATCAGTAAATTAATTTCAATAGATAGGGTTATACCAAATCAAATCCGAAATTCGACGACTGAACACCGGCTTACTTCAAATCGTTTCAAATATATATACATATATCTTCTGAATATCGAATTATACTTCGGAATTTGAAATCAATTTTGGTTTCACAAAATCACTCGCATAGCGAAGCTATTAAAGTGGCCTCTCCCCCACTTTGAAACTCGAAAATCAATGTCGATGATGCATGCACTCATCACAGAAATTATTTTCCAACGACATAAGTGAGTTCTGGACTTCTATTTTCTTGAAACTTCTTTGAAATTTCTTCAAAATCCTTGAAACCCATTTGAAGTCATTTAAAACATTTCATATTCGAAAAATACCTTTAAATCCTATTATTATATATTTCAAAATCTTAAAACCAATTTCAAAACACCGGAAATCAATCTCTTGAATTTCAAATTCAAAACCCTTTCAGTTATAAATTATTTTTATATGAATCCATTTCTTATGGAAAAAAATTTCAAATTTCAAATCCTTTCGAAATTTCAAATTCTCATTTTTAAAAAGGTATATAATCTATGACGACCCGAAAATCCGTACCCTTTGAATCGACAATGATCCATACATGTCCGACCCAAAAAGCACAAACTGACGAAAAGTCAAGAGAAAGAAAAGAAGAGAGAAGAAGAGAAGATAGAACCAAAGAGAATAATATAGAATCTCATGTCGTAGTGGAAAATATATAATATCATATCAATGATCTTTATAAAACAGAAACTGTATATATATACATATGTAAATCAAAGTTCAACAATCAATCAGAGTTATCAACCTGAACAGTTATAATAACCTGTCCTCACAAATGCTAATGATAACAACAACTAAGCATAGCGGATAATCAAGCAAATAAGGACGTATGAAAATGAAGATCTTCAGCTCGCCTGCTAAAGCTCGAAAAGCACCAAAGCATAACCTGTAGATATACTCGGTCTGACCCGAGCATTGAAAGGGAAGAATGCCCGGATCAGTCTGGTAAACCAGCGTGAGAAACACACTCAACTGAATTTATTAAATTCCCAAACTTTTCCTTTACCAAAACAAAAGTATCTCGTAAGAAAAGTCGATACATAAGCTCAGATATGTTTTTACCTTACAATAACTAAAACATTTCATATCAAATGTCATGTTATACTATAGTAGTGTCTAGTATACAAATAATATTTAAAATAGCTGAAATTTTTACCATTATTAAATTCCAGCATACTAGACTCTACAAATAAATTGGCAGGAACGTAGTGGAGTTTGGATTTCCATACAAATGACCAAGTGAAGGGACTACCTTCCGGCAGTACATCTCTAGAAGAATGCCCGAGAAACCATCACAAAGTTTCTCTACCAACACAAGACCGGCCCACCTCTAACTAGATGGTATCGAATATGTCATCCTCCGGTCATTACTGACTTACCGAGGGCCCTCATAGCATACAAACCACAATAATCAGATGCACGACATCATAGCGTGTAAGGATATATCTAGAAGAGGATGATCATATCCTACTTGGGAATGACCCACTTAGCCTTGCCGCATCTAACCCTGTTTTGGTCATTTCCGGTTGATGAGGCCTGATGAGGTAACGGTTACCTCTCACAATCACATATCACATCACTTAGAATGCCACACGGCCATTTCCGTTGACTACTAATTGTCTTCAACAAAAATACAACCCTTAAGCTCGTATGTCTCAAGGAGGGTGTTAAGCTAAGAGATGTTGCCTTTTCCGCCACCACTGATGTACGTTTGTAAAATCCAATGTACGTAATCTTTAGAAATACAATGTCAGACAAACATCCATACAAGTTGTCCAGGAACAGGATAAACCGAAGGTACTTTCCTACCACATCCTATCAGGAAATCCCTAGGATTAGTAGCGAATAGTCCTCGCATTGGATATTTCATAAATGAAGAGACAACTGCTACTGGATGTATATTAGGATTTTAACCCCAAACGATCAACAAGCAGTCCCCCATTATGAAACTCCGAAAATCAATATCATCACAAGCAACCTGCACAATCGTCGCATATACATTGGTCCGAAGTGGTTTTCAGATAAATCTGATCCTGGTCTCTTCGCACCGACAATGCAAAAGCGTTTCTCAACCTCACACAGCAACTAAGTCTCATAGACTTATCACATCTCTAATTTTCAACTTGCTATCCTTTGGGCCAAGAAGGAAGCTCGATAGATTGGAGTAATACTTCGCACTATACAAATCAACATCCTCAAAACAAACGATAATCAAGCCTACATGGAAGGCTACGTACTAAGTGTACGACTAAATAGTTCCCACATCAAGTCGAGGAACTAAAATTTTTGGGCAATTTGATAGTCGGTTATTTAACTATCAAAGCAAACAACCAAATATTCAGCACCATAACAATCACTCGGCCCTTTTAACTAATCTTTTATTAATTAAATAACTTGCCAAATATTCACTTCAATTTATCTTTTAAAAAGATATATTCTCAAAAACATTTCAACATTGCAAAACATTTCCATACTTATTTAATAACAAGTAATTCACAAATCTATTTATTTTCAACACTTGGAAAATATTCAATATACTTAAAACACGATTAAGTATATATTTTATTATATAAGGAAAACGTTCTCTTAAACATGTTTATTTGGGTCAAAACGAATGTTGCGTAAAACATCGCTAGGACAACCCAAAATCACAAGTATAGGGATTCAAAAATTAGATAGATATATAAATCCCATTACTATACAAAAATATTTCCTTTCAAAAATCATTTACTATAACAACAGTGTTATAGTCCATCATTTCCTTACTTCTCGAAACGTCTATTTCAACAATGAATGTTGAAATCTATGGTTTCGATACTTAACACATTTTAAAACATCTTCAAATCATTTAACTCCATTTAAAATATCACTTTTAAAACATTTATTTGATATATTATTCACTGTCCAAAATCGTGAATATAATTCATTTACCAAATCAAAGCTTCTACACATTTAATTCAGAATTATCCACCGTCCAAAATCATGGATATAATTCCCAACTAAATTCTTTATTATTACAACATTTAATTTTAAAGGATAATTCGCTGTCAAAAATCACGAATATATCTCCTTTAATAAACTTCTATATTTAATTTATCAAATTCATTTGGTTTTGAGTTTATAAACAATGTTTATAAATTCCATTTATATTCTATAAAAACTTGAACTTATAAATCTACTTTATTAACAAATTCCATTTACACCTTATTTACATTCAAAAATCCAATTTATAAGTTAATTACTTATAAACAATTTTTTTCCAAAATCATTCTTTTTATAACTACTTTAGTTATAAATCTATAAATCTTATTTACTTATAAGATTCATTTATACTACATTTTAACACTTATAAAAACTCATTTATAATTCCATCATTTCTGATTTATAAAAATTCAATTTTATAAATCTTATTTATAAACCGTTTATAATAAATTCAAAAATCTTCATTTATACTCTTTCACAAACGGTTAACTTCATATTTTCAAAATTCACATTTCAACTATATTTCCCAAAACGTCATAATTTTTATAACATAAAAATTATAATTTTCATTTATTTAAAATAAATCAATTCTTAACGATTCAAAAATTCAATAAAATGTTTATTTTCAAAATCACTTGAAAATTCTTTAAAATTCGAAATCGTTACTTTAACATTTTTATATTATCAAAATAGGCCCAATGCTGTAACAGCACTAAATACAACAATCACGGCATCCAAACATTATACATCAATATGATAACAGAATATATCGCAGTATCTGTAAATAAATCAATACGGGTGAGGAATCCAGTTGGATCCCTCCAACCTGTCACCTGCAACAAATGTACATATTAGAATATGTGTACAATGTCCGCTTCAAGGCAGACGCGCGTACAAAGAGTCATCCGCCAATACACGAGAATGTATAGGGTCTCATCAGCTCCAATAGGTAGGTATATATCCAAATACCAATCAATATATCATATATCATCCAAACAATCATCAATCATCATATAATAAATTATTTCTCACTTATATAAAAATATCAGTGAGGCAGAAAGAGTGAGTCGTACTCACATTGCGCCAATAGCAGTTGCAGTGTTTTATTCCGAATAAAATTAAATGAGCGTTTAATTTTACCCAAAATTCATACAAGCTCCAATCAGCCCCAGTCCAGCTCCATGGCATAGTATTCGACAATACGAACCCAACGCAATTCGTTTTGTGAATTTCCGAACTCGAAACGAAGTTTGCCGCCTGGCGTTTATAAGGTTTTACCCATATTTCGAACGCAATGGAATATATATCAAGAGCCAGTTCGATCGTATTTGAAAGATATGTTTTCAAATCGACTATTTCAAATTTAAAATCCACTTAAACGAATTTCTACGCTTTTTAGCTTGCCCCGGACAAACCGTAAATCCGATTGACACGAAATTTGAGATCTTACAATAATTTAACATTACGGATCCAATGAATCTGGTTTCGTCGAAATCTGAGACATTTTGAAAAATGGCTATTTTTATTTGTCAATTAAATATTAAAATATTCAATTTTTACAATCTGACTTTTAATTCAATTTTAAAAGTTCTATAACATCATTCTAACTCAAATAAGATTTAATTCAACTTTATAAATCATTTTTATTCACTTTAAATCCCAATTCCAATTATTTCAGCAATTTCAAATATTAAATTAACAATTTAATTATCCAATTAAATCCTTATATTTTAAATATAAGTTATTCATCTTATAAAATTTACTTGGGCATATTCAAAATCAGTTAAATATATGAATTTCAAATGACAGAAATTCTGGGTCGTTACATAATACTTTCGAAAACATTTCACTTTTATATATGGGATAAAATCATACTTATCAAAATAATAATTTTGATATATAAAACAATTTAAAAATAAAAACATACCCGATTTTTCAAAGGGTGGTTCAAGGATGGATGTCAAAACAAAGATAGAGATTCAAATAAGAGGAACTCTAATCAAATAGAATTCAGACTCGAAGCTAGGCTTAAATGAAGATGAGATAATTAAATTTCAGAATAGAAGATGGATATAAATCGTGGGCGACCTTAACCGGGTCAACTTTGACTTCAGGAATATAATCGATGCGGAATTCCAAGGCCAATCGACATCCGATCGCTAGAGATAGAATTCGACATATCAAGAGATAACAGCATTGTAAACCGATGATACCGAAATCTTTGGTGAATCAATGCCAATTGTAAAGGAGTTTCACCCCCTTTACAATTCATTCAGTGGAGTTATGGGATTAATTAAACAAATACAAATAGGGAGTGACCAGAATGAATTTCGAAACCGAGGCAAAATTCAAAGGAACTACCAATCAAGAGAAAGGAGTTCAAGCTCAAACGAAAGTGATTCCGTAATTAAATTTACCATACATGCTAAGTTTTCCTAGAGCCAAAGCTCTGATACCAACTGTAACGACCTGGTATTTTCAACCATTCCCATCCGTACATGTCGGACTTGAATTGCTCAAAATATCAGATTGTTAATTTATATTTGGCAAAACTCAGCATATGCAGTAAAAAAAATCAATCACATAATCACAGATACAGAGTAGTACAATAATACGCAGCGGAATAAATAAAGAATAGTAGTTCATGAAGCTACTATATACATCAGAGTTAGAAATAAAGCACATCAGAATATCTCAATACAGTGAAGTCTTCAGTACGAACCGATGACTTCTCTAAACCAATCAACTGGAAAAGCTGAAAGCTGAATCGATAGTTGGATCTCCAAATGAACCTCCGAACTCCAAAGGCGAGTCTCTAATGCTGTATCACTCAGTCTGACCCGAGCGTAAAGAAAAACACAAAACACTCGAGTCGGGATTAACATTCTAATATCAATAAATCCAACTCAAGTAAAATAACAACTGAAACACAGGTAACTCAAAGGATGTTTGGGATAACCATCCTCTAAAGATCCGTGGAGCTATCTACAATGCAGAAATATACATTATAACACCGTAGTTATTTCAAATTAATTTATACTTCAAAACCAAAATATCATTTCATTTCAAATATAGTTATCTCCAATTTTATCACTTTCAAAGTTACGATTCAAATCTACTCAATTTCTAAATTCAAATTTAGTCCAATTTCAATTTATCAATTTAAATTCAACTCACATTCTAAATAACCATTTCAAATTTTATCGATCTCAAATCCGGATTTGAAATCATAAATTACCCATTTACACTTCAATATTATTTCAAAACTTTAAATATTCAACATTTGAAACTAAGTTTAACGATTTCAGATAGATTTAGTTTATCTTTATTATTATTTAGTCTTGAGATATTCCCTCATTTCACTCAATATCGTTTAAGTAACCTTAAGTTACATTTTACTAAATATTTTCTTTAATTTATTTAAACGTGAAATATTCATTAAATCACTTAAATCAAAAATCTAGTTATAAAATCGTACCTTTAAATTTCACATTCAATAATTTCAAATTGATTTAATTAAATAAAATCCATGATTAAATACCATTCCAAATAAACCCAAATTTATCTTCCCAATCTTACTTATTCAATTTATTGCAAGAAAATCTATTTGAAATATAGATTTACATAAATACTTAACCATATTATATCAATCTAATTTAAATTAAATATTACTACTAACTCTATATATAAAATTACCATTTATATACAATATCTTAAGAATAAATACTTATTAAACCATATATTTATTTTCGAAACCATAGAAATTATTTTCAAAATATTTATATATGGACCAATGGTGTCTGTATATATTTCCTATCCTATGGTCAAGTGATACGGATATTTATCATTTCAATCCGTACACTAAATATATACGGGTGGATATCATTTCAACGCGCAATCCCAAATTCAATTCAATGAAAATCGCTTGGATCTGTCATTTCAACCCATAACGATTTTCTCCTATTCTAAGGTCCATTCGGGTATGTATCATTTCAACCCATTGTGAATTCTATACTACAGGGAACTTGCAGAGTGATAACACATATGAAAAATAATAATAACTGGCATATATCATCAATAACAATATAATATAAACAACAGGATATGGTGTCATATCCCACAGGTGAACAATTTGCAAATAACAACATATATAGCAACATATATAGCAATGTAAATAATTAACAACAGCATATTTCAATTGTCATTTCAATTGAAATCAAATTTAATAAATAAAAGAACATTAATCGTGAGTGATTGCTCACCTGTCGAGGCTAGAGAAATTTGACAAGGAAACGAGCTACGAATTCCAAAGTAACGCAAGATGGATATGATTCGATGTAGAAAACAGGCACGACGGACAACTGATAAAGAGGAATCGATGGAACGAATAGGATCAGTTTGACATAAATTGAAAATAGACATATTATTAATACATATTCAGTATTCTAATTTAGGACAAAAATCAAAATAATATAAAAATTTATAAATCATCGTTCTTAACTCAAGCATTAAAAATCAAAGATTTTTTTTTATTATACTTAAACTATTTCCTACAACAATTTCTTAAACACATATTATATATATACACACACATTCCAAAATCCATTGTTTTAGAATAAAATGCAATTTATCTAAAACACCTACATTTACCTAAAGTCAATACTCATTTTATATACAAGCTTTTAAGCGTACTTAAAAATATACTTAAATCCATCATAACCCCATATACTTTATACATATCTTATAATATGAACAATTTAACAAGTATAACATATGCAGACCCAAAAAAATTCATGCCGACGCCTAAAAAAATAAGATGCTATTTTAAAACAAACCAAACATATATAATACTTAAAATAGCCGATCAAAACAAAACAACTATATATTTTAACTTTAACAATGAGTTACAACACTAACAAAAAGTTTATTATTTTATATGAAATAGTATAACATATATCACAGAACTTAATATCATTTACTTAAACAGACCATATACAAATAAACTGTTATAAGCCTGTACACAATCCTTCAGCCTCCATATAAACATATGCATTATATAAGTTTTGTCAACATATTATACGACGTACATAAATTTGTATATATAAAGCAATAGGTATCGGTATAGCTTAAACAATGATGCAACTCATTTTTTTCTTTTTTCAAAACAAAAATAAACAAATGCTAACATGTTTTAAAAATTCATATACACTAACCTATATATACTGGGTACATCTGCATCTATTTTCTATTTAATCCAATGTTTATAAAACTCCTCACTAACTCAAAAAAAAAAGTTTAAAGCAAAATTTTACACAAATTTCGTTACACGACAAAAGACTACTTCTCCCAAATATATACATATATTTATTAAAGAATCAAAACATTAATGTATAATAAAAATCAAAATTGTTATATATATCTACTTAAACACATTACTAACATAAAACTATGACCAATTTTAATATAACATATTATAACATAATTAATATATGCATGACTGGTAAAATTTGTATAACAGACATATTTAAAATTTATATAAGTTTATATATTATATTAAAACGTGTATATATATATAATCAGAAAGCAAAGTATTCATATAAACGAAAATAGAATATATACTACCTTTATATATATAACAGATAGAACTCACACGCAAAACAAAATATAAGTTTGTACATATATTAACCCAAAATAGAAAGCTCTGAGTTATATCTATATATACTAACGTATTTTGATCCAAAACTAACATATACATACAGTAAATTATATATATGTACTTTAAAATCATAAACAATAGTGATAAAATATACTATGATATAATATACTATACTATTATATGTAACACACGCATCATACAAAAAAAAGAAGCAACTTATAACACGATATAAAAAGATTTGATAAAATGAAATATACTATAACATAATATACATATGAATAAATTTGCAGGTCATATATTTGCTGTCTCCAAAGTTTATATCACACTATATATCACATGCCAACCCATACTAGTACAGCCTCATTACAAAATATATCAACCAAAACCATATGCATATCTTTTTTTGTATAATAGTAAACATATTAAACTAACCTATATGTATTATGTGTATAACAAAAGCTTACTAACCTTGATAACAAAACTGCAGATTAACCTAAAATAAGTTTTAAAACAACTTACTTACTTATATAAGTATACAAATGAGGGGGAAGGAAGCAGAAGGCTTGCATTGGAATTGGCGAAGGCAACGAGATCCAGGCGGCAAAAGATGAAGCAGCGATGCTTTTATTTTTATAAAAAAAAATTCCTTGCCGAGTGAAAATATGAAGGTGGTTTTGGCAAATTTATATTGAAAGCAGAGAACAGGGAGAGGGGGGAGAAAAGAAATATATAAAATGGGTAGAGTGGAAAAACTGAGCTGTCAAAAGGTTAAAAATATTTCAGCGGTTAAAACAAGTAATGTAGGAAAAACGAATAGGCACACATTGGGAAAAGTATCACATAAATAATAAATATAAAATATCAGGTGAGGATTTTAGGCAATAAATATTCACGTTGATTTGTACACGCAAATAAAATATGAGCTGCAACCAAATCAAATAATGAAAAAGGAAAAACGTACGTACGTTATACGTTTCTTCAAGTGATCGTACATAACAAAAGATAAAGGGAGTAATAAAGCTCGATAACCGTTTGAATTTGTACTGTTGGCAATAAAATAAATGAGAAGTAGCATAAACACTTGATTGACGCAGATATTTAAGCAATTGATATGCGTGTGCAGCACGTTTCAAAATTTAAAACCGAAGAGAAATTAACTGTCATAATTAAAGGTACTGATATAAATGCAAAGTAATGAATATGGAAAAAATTCAAGCGCAGATTTTAGGGGATAATAAAGGAAATGACCATTCATAATTTAAACTGACACAGATAAGGTAAGGGATATATATATAAATTTTGTACTGAATATGATACGCTTGTTGAAGCCAATAGCACCAAAATCAAGGAATGAAAAAGACAATAGGGAAAAGAACGGAACAAATAGAAATGAAACGTATCAAATTAAATATGAGCAGTTTTACAAACAACGGTCACCCGTTGATTTAGCTGACAAATATTAAAGCAATTGATTTATGCACGTTTAAATTTTTGAAACGCAAAAGAAATCAAATGTCACGGATCCGGTACTGATACGGTTACCGGTTTCGTGAATTCCGCTGTGTATCGGACTTCAAAACACAGAAATAAATATACCGTAGAGATCCGCTCGACGAGACGATCAAAACGGTATATAGATATCAGTGGTACGATTGAATTATAAAAATTCGAATTTTCTACTAGCTGAAAATGCAGCAAAAACGCAGAAGAATAAGACGGAGCTTAAAAAGTCTGAATTTGGAAAAACGAAAAATGACGTCTCAGTCAGAAGATGATTTAGAATTTTTCTATGTAAAAATATTCAGGTTTGGAAAATATTTTATTATCAGCAATTATTAACCGACTTGAATTTAATAGAATTTCACAATGAAATAAACTTTCATGAAATCGGATGAAAATTTACCATCTGCTAAAATAAAATGGACGTATTTCAAATATTAAATTTTTATTTTAAAATATTATTGTTTAAAATTTCTCAAAAATCAAATTAAATACGTTATAAAATTTATTAAAATCTACGGGTCGTTACATCATGCCTTCTTTGTATCGATCTTGAGGAGTACTCTTCGTATCGATGATTGGAGAATCTCTTCGTATCGATAATTTGGCAGTAAGTTTAGCATCGATCATTGGCTGATCAATAAAAATGTCTGGGTGTAGGGATTGATTCGAAATGTGTTGAGGGACTAGAAAGTGAACTTTGATTGATGCCTGTATTTAATGGATACGAATGAAGTGGATAGAAGGAGATGGTTGCCAACTTGATGGATACGAACACGATGGACACGAAGTAAGCATCTTTCACGTGAAACTTAATCGATCCATGAGCTTATGAACTGCGATTGACCTGAAATTTGGAACTTTGACTTTCATAGCTTTGCTTGTCGTACCATGTTAATTGTAGCTCGATCTAAAATCGGACCAAATTTGCCAATATCCATTATAGATCTGTGTATAACTGATCTCCGAGTCGAGTTGTTTTTGGTTTCCATCCAAGTCCTTGGTATCACGGCCTTGCTAAAAGGCAGGATTACATTTTCCTTCCAAAGTACATCTTGTGTGAACATGACGTGCTTTGAAAGGCTGCATTCTTTATTCCGAAAAAGATCTATCCGGTTTGTTGTATAGTTGTTGCCTTTCCATCAAGAAATGTAACCTTTAATTGATTTCCAGTATAAATGTTGAACTGTTGATTGCCAATAATCATGAAATGTTTTGTTGTAGCTCAAGGTCGAGTGCTAGCAATTTGTTGTTCACTGTTTTGGTTGTCATCAGGTGAGCATTCAATTCCTATAAATTTTGAAAATTAAATGTTAGTTCGTCATACACGCACACATGTTAACTTGACTCCTATTCATGTTTGTAAGTTTGCGAGTCGTTGTCAAGTCCTTTAGTTTTTGTTTGGATTGAGTTTCGTATCGATCCTTTCCTGGATCGATGTGAAATTTGACTTGTTACAACGTTTGATGGTCGTTTTAAGGCATTCCTTCGTATCGATCCTCTCCTGAATCGATCTAAGAAATTGGAATGCACGCTTCGTGTTGATGGCTAACGATACGAAGTAGATAGTCTTTGGAGATAATTCATATCGATAGATACGAGCTCTTATGGTCTTTAAACAGATGGATACGAAATGCCAACTTCCAGACTGTTCTGGGTTAATGGATATGAATGAGTCTCTTCGTATTGATGGAAGCGATCGTTCTAGGTTTGTCTGCTTAACCAATTTCGTATCAATTGGATTCCAACCGCTTCATCCGATTCATGCTACAGGGAGACGAATCGTTTCTTGTTTGGATGCGAAACCAAATAAATAATTTCCGGACTTAGCTAAATTTCTAACTTGCCATCATTTTCATTTCTGCCTTCGTATCGATAGAGGGCCCAAGAAAAAGAAAACTACCTTCATCTTAAAACCACTTAAATCACTAATCCTTCAACCTAAATTTTTAAATTAGGTAATCAAATAATTAAATCGACCTTAAAGCGGTGAGATTCAAGTTTTAGCGCCAAACCGTCTAAAGTCGTGGCCAATTCCGGCATTGTTGATGCCAGAGTTGGGTCGGAGCAAGGTCGAAGAAGGAGCAATGGCGCTTTAGCAACTTTGGGAAGAAGAACTATCGATGGATACGAGGTAGTCATGGGAAGAATCGTTCGATCTCGTATTGATGAACGATGGAAGAAGCACCTTTTACATCGATCCGGAATGGGGAACTCGTATCCATTTGGAATCGATGATGGAGGAGGAGCTTTGTATCGGCCTGGGATGGCGGAAGTTCATATCGATCTGGGCGACCGATAAGATACATTGGTCATGTGATCGATACGAAGCCGAGGGTCCGCTGATCGATACGAAATGCTTTGCTGGCGATCGATACAAAACTAAGAGTCTCGGATTGATGTGAACCTTAACTTTTCCTAATCGACACGAAGCCAGACTTTGGGAACGATCCAAACTTTGACTTTAATGGATACGAGACTTTACATACTTGAACACTTGACTCCGATGAGCGTTATCCTTGCACATCCGGACTTTACTATTAAACTGCATATTTGACTACCCTTCGAAGCTCTTCGATGGCACTGTAATTTGACAAATTTAATGAACTTCAGCATGGATTCGAAGTCAAGTTGGCATGGTTGTAACGGCCAGCGATGGCGGTCACTCTGAATGAATCTCAAAGTCTTGTCGTTTAACACTTTTCGGACTTGAAGAAATTTAAAGTATTATATAGCACTGCACTACACAACACGATCACTCGCTTCACTATCATGGGGCGAACACGGGTTTCTCGCCATCTAACAATGGTTTTTACTGAGTTCAATAGCTATGGATCCCAGAAGCTCTGAGTCGCAGGACATCCAAAGTCCCCTACTTCTAGTTATAGAGATGCTAGGGATTGCAGCTGAAGTAATAAATCCCACTCCGGATGAGATGTCGGTTATAGCTTTTATTATGAATCCATTGGATTATGTCTGCTCCAAAGTCTTCGAAGACATGCTAGGTAGGATCTGCCTCGAACACAGCTATCTCTAGAAGATGTTTTGGTAGCGGGCATGGAAGACAGAGCCCATAATACCACAGAAGGGTGTACTGCTTGCAACAGATTCATATGCGTTGCTGGAACGCTGCCTCCATTCAATCAATTTATCCAAGACGTGCTTCTTTTCTTTAGGATCACTGCATCTCAATTACATTTGAATAGATACGCTCTGCTCAACAGCTTGTTCATTATCTTCATGGGGCTTCTCTTTTGACCTCCGAATATCGAAGAAATCAGATACATATTCAACATTAAGAGCCATGGGGATAACCCTTCTTTTACTTTTCTGGAGGCAGTTAGAAATTGTCAAGTAGTGGCAGGAGCCTGGACCAAACTAAGCTACTTCAAAATCAAATGGTTTTTCATTCAGTGTCCACCGAGGTTTTCCAGATGGTAGATAGTTAGACGTAAGTGTTCTAACTTCTTCATCGATTAACTGGATAATACAAGTTATTGTTTAATCTAATACTTGGTTACTTTTGTAGCTTCGATTCCGTAGCCCGTAGGAGCCCAATTTAAAGAACTGGCAAGGTTCTCTAAGTGGTGCTAGCCGAGTTTAGGGAAATCAATGGAGTCCTCACTGATGAAAACTTGATTGCTGTTAGGCTTATAGAAAGAGGCCAATGCATTGGATCGGCGGGAGTTCTCAGAATGGCTCCTGTGAGGCATGGATGGAGAAGAGCTCTTGGAGTCTTTATCACTAAGGGGCGATGATGAGAGTGTGGCCGTTGGGGATGAGCTTGTAGTTGTTCTTTCGCAGTGTCTTCGATCTTTAGAGTTAAAAAAAGGTAAGACTATTGCCTACAAATCCACGAGACGCAAAACTATCATGATATCTCCGCCTGTAATGACTGGTATAAGTCCAAAGACTTCCCCTCTACGAATTGAGACTTGTTGAAAGGATTGGCGGATATCCCCATTCCAGAGGACTTGTCTTCATATCAAGACCTTGGATTAGAGGGGCTTCAAAGTGCTTTAGATATAAAGGAGCCTATTCCTTTGAGCACGGTTTCCACAACCGGTTGGTTAGGGGGTTCACACATGCATGCACACACTTCATGGCACCACACAACTTCTGATCACATGTTTCTCAATCTTTGGAGGTAACTAATCATGTTTCTTCTTTTAGTTTACATGTACAATGGTGAGGAAAGGATCTATGCTTGGTTGTCTTTGTTCTGCGTGCCACTCTTCTAGCTCTTATTACGAATCCCATAGGCAAGAGTTTAATAGAGACCATGATTATGGCCACTCCAGCCAAGAGCGGGAGTGTTACGAAAGGGAGAGGGAGAGGCAACACCAAATTAGGCACCGCTCCCAGTCGTGGTCGCCACCACCCAAAGGTTACCCCAAATCCTCTGGCTCCGGAAGGCAGCCTTCAAAGACTTCGCATCAAATAGTGCCTCCTCAAACTTCGAGATCCGATGAGCAACATCGAAGTACCGAGGCTAAGAATCCCATTATCATAGAATAGGCCACTTTAGAACTCACCGGGGAGGGAGCGACCGGAATTGCTATGTTGAAAAAAGAATTCTCAAATGTCTGCTTTGACGGCTTTATATTCCCTCCCAACTTGAAGCGAATCCCCAACGATGCATAAAGAATGGTGCATGATTACATACACGACGTCTATAATCAGTATCGAGAATGGGTGGAAACCACCGAGAAAGTTTCACGGTGGCCTTTGAGCGAGAAAAAACATCGGGAAACTAGAGACTGATCTGGCTTAGAAGAGCCGTATAATCGAAGTACTTAACAATGAGGTCGTGTCTTTAAGGAAGTCGGAAATAGAGGCCCAAAGGAAAGCCAATAAGGAAAGTCAGTCTATGGAAAAAATGTAACGGTTTCATAAGGACTTTGTTCAGGAGATAAGCCACCGAGATACCCTCATCAGGGAGGAGAGAGATGTTGCACTGAACGAGCTTGAGGAGTTAAAGGCAAAGTTCGTCGAGGTTGTCAGGGAGAAGATGGTGCTAACAAAGTTTCCCAGGAGGCATGCGAGCAGATGGTGGCTCTTAAATACGAAAGGGATGCGGCAAACTTGAAGGCTCTAGAAGCCAAGTCAAAATTGAGAGCGAAGTTAAAGCGACAGATGCAAGGATGAATTCGAAGATCTTATGGTCCTATATAACGCCAACTGTTACCCGGTTATCTGACCACGTAACAAGAGGCTCGGGCCAGATACACCGTTCGACGAAGACATCGATCGGCACACCTCCCCTCATTCGGCATAGAGCATCATTCGGCATAGAAGGGTCGCTCGGCATCTCGCCTCGCTCGGCACTGAGGGGTCGTTTGGCATCTTGCCTCGATCGGCATCTTACCTTGTTCGGCATTGAGAGCTCGCCCGGCATATGGCATCACTTGGCACACCTCCCCTCGTTCGGCATAGAGCATCGTTTGGCATAGAAGGGTCGCTTGGAAACTCGCCTCGCTCGGCATCAAGGGGTCGTTCGGCATCTTTCCTCGATCAGCATCTTGCCTCGTTCGGCATAGAAGGGTCGCTTGACACAGCGCCTCGCTCGGCATCGAAGCCTCATTCGACACCTCGTCTTGCTCGTCATAGAAAGATCGTTTGGCATTTCGCCTCGGCATACGAGTGCAGTTCAACGCACGTCCCTCGCTCGACATACGAATTCCTTTTTTCCTGGGTATGTGGCTCGACATGCAAGTGTCGCTCGACACTGAGGCCTCGCCCGGCATTCTCTGGTTGGACCAACCTCGTTCGGCAATTTCCATTCGGCATTTATGGCTTGACGCGTAGAAGTCACCTACTACGGGCCGAGATATCTTTCTCCTAGGCCTATTAGGAAAGTCCGACCCATCTTCGTTTATAAATAAGAAGGCAGGGGCACAGTGAAATGGACCTTTTTTTCCGAGAACATTGGGGAGACTGACGCATTCAAGACTCGTTCTATTTCAGTTAGCGTTTGTATTCAAGTAGTTGGTGTACGGATTGTATCTGTAATCAATTGTTGAGTAAAGCAATAAAGATTAAATCTAAAGCGGACGTAGGCAGTTATGCCGAATCACTATAAATTCGGTGTTCTTGTCTTTGCATTTAATTTAGCATACAGTTCTCTATTTTAATTTACATTCTTCATTAATCTCTCTACACAATCTTTCTTAAGGGTGTTAGTGACCAGTTCTGGTGCTAACATTTTGGTGCTTCCACCTAGAATCAAATTCTCAGGCTACTAGAATCTGCGTTGTAGCTACTGGATTGAATAAATCCCCTGAAGGAGATCCAACTTATTCACAGGCCGTGAATCTACTTAGAGTTTTAATCAACAACTCTACTATGGGAAGACCACGTACCGGATCAGCCTCTCATAATGCTGACGTCAACGAGACTGCTAGCGTACAACAGATAAGACCTAGCAATCAGCAAGCTAATCCTGGTGTAGGGACTGCTGGAGTTCATGACCAGACGGAAGTTGTTACTAGGATGGAGTTCAACGACCTGATGAGAGAACTCATGGAAAGCAGAAGACAACTTGCAGAACAAATTCAAGCTAACGCTAACCTCATGATTCAGCTTACTTAGCAACAGCATTAGAATGCCGGAGATTGCCCCGTTCCTTATTCTTTATCTGATAGTTCAACCTCGTCCGTTGAACCTCCGAGGCGTAGGTGTTGAAAAACTGAAACTACACAAGCAAGTGCTATTAATCGATCAACTAGGGATCGCTTACATCTTGGAGACCACACCCAGGTTGGAGCAGGAAATTCAGGAGCACAAGTGGAAACTGGACACTCGGCTCACCAGGACCCTAATGAAGCTGGTCCCCAAGATACACGTTTGGCAGATCGCCAACAGAGGAGACACCAACTCGAGCGGTCCCGAAGAATAGAGTCCAACCTTCCATCCTCCATACAAACCTCGGACTTATAGGCTATGGTCAGACAGTTGATGAGAAAGAATTAAGGCTTGACCAATGAAGATTAGGGAATATCCTGGAGCTATACTCCATTCACGGATACTATTCTACAGGCCGAGTACCCCAGGAAGTTTAGCATGCAAAATATCCCAGCCTACGAAGGAAAGACTAATCCCAGAAAGCATGTGATGAGGTATGAATGGATGATGGATTCGTCTAGAGCAAATGACGCGGCCAAATGTAGATGCTTTCCAATCACTCTATCCAAAATCGCCACCATGTGGTTCACTCGACTTCCCCCACGATCTATATCCAGCTTCGACGAACTGGCAACGAAATTTGTGGAACAGATCAGGTTATATGCCACTCGTCCCAAGGATGTGATGTCCCTATCTAGTGTAATCCAAGCTCCGAAGGAGTCGTTGAAAGAGTACTTACAGAGATTTCATGTTGCGGCTACCAAAGTTTGCAACCCTAATGACCATGCAATTCTGATGGCGGTAATGCGAGGTATGGATCTGGATTCAAAGTTCGAAGATTGGTTGGCAGAAAAGCCTCCAACTACGCTGGAGTGTTTCTATTCAAAGGTTCATCAATTCATAAGGAGGGAGGAAGCTAGATGGATGAGGCGAGATAAGGCACCAGGGCCTATTCAGGAGACTATGAAAAGTAACATCACCGTGAAACAATCGGTGATAACTCGGGAAAGGTTCGAGTCAATGTCCAGAACAAGCCCAGGAAATTTAAAGGGTCTGAAGGAGGAAATCCCGAAAAGAAAGGAGAAGCGGGGAAATGGAAGCCAAGGATTCCAACCTACAACGAATACACCCTACTAAATGCATCTCTTGAGAATATTTACCTGTCAGCCTGTAACACTTTTCAATACAGAAAACCACGCCCAAAGGAGTCAACAGAGGAACAGAAGCGAACTGTGAAGTATTGTCGCTTCCATGAGACTTACGGGCACAATATAGAAGAGTGTAGACACCTCCATGATGCCATAGAAAAACTAATTAGACAGAAAAAGTTGCAGGAGTTTGTCAAGAACCCACAAGAGGGTAGGCAAGGAACATCAGACCCCGGATGCGGGACGGCTCCACGTCAACCAGAAGAACCTGCCTGAACCATGGGTAGATTGGTCATAAACATGATAGTCGACGGACCTCACCTTGCAGATTAGAATTGGCAGGAAATGGAGCGGTACGCCAACTGCCTAAGACATGCAGATTTCAAGTGTTGTTCGAATGTGGGGGATGGGATCCTTGCTAAGCAGCAACGCATGATGACAGACGGTATAGTATTTAGGAGCCAAGATGCGAACAAGGTGGAGGCTCCTACTGTCGACACGATGGTCATATCTACGATGATCGGGCCAGCATACGTGAAGAGAATTTTAATTGATTGTGGAAGTTCCATTAACATTATCTTCAAAAAGGCATATGACCAAATGAAGATGGAGACAAAAGATTTAAAGCCATCTAAAGCCTGTATCCATGGCTTTAATTGTGCAGCGACTGATGTAGTGAGGAATGTTGAATTGCCAGTTGAACTAGGACAAGGTGAACGTAGAAAGGCGCGAATCTTACCTTTCATAGTTTTGGATGTTGATTCTCCATAAAATGTGTTTCTGGGTCGACCGGCCCTGACAGAGTTTAGGGCGGATTTGGCGCCGTGGTATTTGACTTTGAAATTTCCGACAGACAAAGGAGTTGGCATTGTGCATGGCGATCAGGCGACCGGTCGTGCATGTTATGTGGCTGAGCTGAGAGAAGCGTACCGAAGAGAGAAAGGAAAGGTTGCAGACAACTCCGTCCGCATCCGAAATACTAACAATTGACAAGTAGTTCCCGAGCCCTAGCTCGCGCCACATTCTCAGATCCATAGAGACATAGATTCGAGAGATGATGATGGGGAACCCAAACAAGCAAAAGCAGCATCGGTTGAATTGACGATTGACATTCCAGTCAGCCGAGATGACCCATCACGAGTACTCAAGATTGGATCGCAATCGACCCGTCAGTGGCCGAGGATTTCACTGGTTTCCTTCGAACGAATCTCGACGTTTTCGCTTGAACACATTCTGACATGTGCGAGATTTCTTCCGCTATTGCGAGTCATATGTTGAACATAGAACCAAAGTACGTTCCTATGAAACAAAAAAGGAGAGGCATGGACCCGGAGAGGTCCACTGCTCTAAGAGAGGAGGTGGACAAATTCAAAGCCAATGGGTTCGTCTGCGACGCCCTCTACCCTGAATGGGTGTCCAACCCTATGCTAGTAAGGAAATAAAATGGGAAGTGCAGAACTTGAGTTGATTACTCTGATTTGAATAAAGCCTTCCCGAAGGATAGTTTTCCTTTATCTAGAATCGACCAGCTCGTTGGCTCGATGGCTGGACACGAGTTACTGTCATTTATGGATGCATACTCGGGATATAATCAGATCCCGATGCGCATTCTAGACCAAGAGCACATCAATTTTGTCACAGACATTGGGTTATATTTCTATATAGTGATGCCCTTTGGATTAAAAAACATGGGAGCAACTTATCAGCGTCTGGTGAACCAAATTTTTAAAGACCAGATTGGTAAAACGATGGAAGTCTATGTGAATGACATGCTCGTGAAGTCACGGCCGTCGAACGACCACATTCGGGACTTGGTGGAGATGTTTGATATACTCAAACATTATGAAATGAATATTAATCCTTTGAAATGTTCCTTTAGCATTGCGTCAGGGAAATTTTTGGGTTTCATTTTGAATGCACAGGGAATCGAGGATAAACCGAAGAAGATTCAAGCCATTCGAGACATACAAGTGTCCAGGACCATAAAACAGGTACAAAGCTTGAATGGAATGGTGGTCGCGTTGAGTCGGTTCATATCTAGAGCCATAGATAAGTGTATTCCTTTCTTCGACGTAATAAAGAAAGGAAAGAGGAATTTCGAATGGATACCCGACTGTGAGGAAGCGTTCCGAGCTCTGGTAAGGCATTTAGAAAGTCCCCTGGTACTATCGAAACCAGTAGACCATGAGATGTTGTATGTGTACTTGGCTGTATCCCAACATGCTATCAGTACGGCTCTGGTTCGCGAGGAGGACCGAGTTCAAAAGCTGGTGTACTATGTCAGTAAACGTTTGACGGGGGCAGAAAGAAATTATCCTAAGATTGAGAAACTAGCCTATTGCTTGGTGATTGCATCATGCAAGCTTCGGCCATACTTTCAGGCACACTCAATCAATGTTTATACCGATCAACCATTGCGGTAGGTACTCCAACGACCGGAAACTTCTGAAAGGATGTTAAAATGGAATATCGAGTTGAGTCAGTTTGATATTACCTACCTGCCACGAAGGACCGTGCAAGGTCAAGCATAAGCAGACTTCATTGCTGAACTCACCATGTGAGACGAATCAGACGGTAACAATGTCATACCTCCCCTTTGATGGAAGATGTACACCGATGGGGCATCTAACAACCGTTTCTTGGGAGCTGGCATAGTTCTTGTGACTCTTAAAAACCGATCAATTTGTTACACTTTGAACCTCGAATTTCCAGCAACAAATAACTAGGCCGAGTATGAAGCATTGATCGCTGGCTTGAAACTTATCAGAGAGCTAGGAGTAAAATCGGTTTGAGATTTTTTGTGTCTCACAATTGGTGGTATATCAAGTGCAAGGGGACTATCAAGCGAAGGGACATAGACTTGCCCCATACCTCGCACGGGTTCAAGAACTGCTAGCAAATCTAGAATATTATGATATTACGCATGTCTCGTGTGATCAAAACAAAGAAACCGATTCATTAGCAAAATTTGCAAGTACTGGCGATGTACAACAAATGGGATTGATTCCTATCGAAACCTTACATGCTCCAAGTATAAATGTAATGGAGATAGATTTCGTGTTAGAAAGAGAAATTGAGAAGGAGTCATGGTTGATGCCATTCAAACAGTACTTGCTACACGGGATCTTTCCTGAAAGAAGGAGTGAAAGATGACAAGTAATTCGTAAGGCTTCACGATATGTAATGTAGGACGGAATAATGTATTGGAAGGGATTCTCGACCCTCTTACTCCGGTGCATTTCCCACGATGAGATAAAACAAGTCCTGAAGGAAGTCCATGAAGGAGAATGCAGTGACCATACGGGAGGGCATACATTAGCAAAGAAAATCTTCCGCTATGGATACTATTGGCCAACTGTAAATCGGGACGCTGCGGACTACGTAAGGAGAGGCGAAAAATGCCAGAAGTATGCAAAAATCTCGAGAGCTCCGCCAACAGAACTCACGCAAATGGTTAGCCCCTGGCACTTTACAATTTGAGGATTGATATAATCGGTTCCTTACCCATATCTAAAGGTGATGCGAAATACACGATAGTTGCGGTCGATTATTTTACCAAGTAGTCATAAGCAAAGCCCTTAGCCAAGATCACCACCAAGAAGGTCATTAATTTCATTGTACGAAATATTATATGCCATTTTGGCCTCCCACGAATTATCATTACAGACAACGGGACTCAATTCGAAAGCAAAGAGTTCAAAGAATTTTGTTAAAAGCATGGCATCGAAAAAAGGTAGCAGCATTGTCGGAAGATGTCACTAATATTTTTTCTTTTCTTTATTCAGTTATAGATTTTTCACCAGCCGATCCTCCTGCAACCCAGAATTACATCATGAGTAGGAGGCTATTATGATGGAGGAAACAACTACAATGGTCACTAGATCGACTGGGGAGATGCACGAGAGCAGTTGCATCTTTGATAAACAAATGATGGAGGTATTCCTTGGCCATGAAAGCGACCCGTTCACTAAGATACCTTTCAAAATTGGTGAAGATGTAATTATAACAAGCTCCTCGGGTCTGACCGCTATCATTCCTATAGGCATACATGCAGAGTGGGCTGAGGAGATAATGGTAGAGATTAGAGCTGAGATGGAGCAAGCCAGGCAGGTTAGCAGTGTTGGTGGTGGCATGGCGGATCTCGACCCGATCCCTATGCTTATGGTTTCTCCGGGTAGCATCATCATCGATACTAGCACGCCTCATTCTTCCAGCATTGAGGGTGCCATCATTCCTCTAGTTCTGCCCTTAGAGAATATTCCGATCTCTACGAGTTCTGAGGAGGAAACATTTGTCATTCCCATGGCTGATGACAAATCGATTAAGGTAGGGAGGTAAAGGCTCAAAGAGAGATCCGAGTGGCAGTTCAAGTGGGTCTAAGCCAAAAAAGAGCAAGAAGGATAAGAAATCAAAGGCGTAGACTTTCACTTTTGCTTCTTCTTTTTGTAGATAGCTCAGAATAAGATTTCCTTTTGCTTTTGTAGGCCATGTATAGATGCGAATTGGCCCCTACTTATAGGAATTCATTGAACACGTTTTTGTACTTGTCTTTTTTCCAAAGAATAGTAGAAATAATATTTATTTTTATCTTCAGCATGCCTTTGCGTTTATTTGCTTTAGTATTTTAGCGCTCATGTTTCCATTCAATGTACTTGTGAAGCTTTAGTCTTTGAATTGGACTTGAGTTCGGTTACTAAGTCCTGAAGTCATGGCTTCGAGTTATAACCAAACGTCAAGTTGAGTTCCAACGTTGCATTGTTTCGGTTAGCGGTTTGCACTTGAGTTATGCCCCCAGTTTTGGGGAGAATTGACATAGTTGGTTAGCAGTCATTTTCCGCCTTCAATAATTCTAACTTAACTTAGTCGGAACATAGTCAAAATGAAATGAGTTTGAGTAATCGGATCACACTCGCTCTTTGTTGGTATGTGCATCCACACTCTAGGGATTAAACATGTATGTCGGCGATTTGTCACACCTGCTTAATGTTCGAAGTGATATCCACGCTCTTGGGACTTAAGTCATTTTGCGGGCGGTCAGTCGCACCCATTTGGTGTTTATACTCTGGCCCACGCTCTCGAGATCAGAGTTAATTGATGGTTGGTCGATCACACCCATTTAATGTTTATACTCCAGTTCGTAATCCAGAAATTTAGGGTTAGTTGACAGATGGTCAATCACATCTGTTAAAGTATTAGGATCTCGTTTGCACTATGGGAATGAGGAGTTGATCAAGGTTGTGGATGGTCGGATCACATACACCCTGAGTTGGCAAGCGAAGTCGTAGATGGACAGGTCCATTCTCCTTGAGCTTGTAAAAAATGAAGGTGAGGTTGTGGATGGACGGACCCATCCTCCTCGAATTTAGATTGGATATGGGCGAAGTCGTAGGTGGACAGATCCGTCCTCCTCGAGCCCATATTTTGAGTTCGTACTCCAGCTCACACTCTAGGAGCCGGAGTTTGTTACAGGATTGTCGTATTTCAATCCTCTTAATTTTATTATTGTTTGCCCCCGAGCCAAGGGTTTCACTTAGCGAGTGACCGGTCATGTCACAATCACTCCCTATTTAAATAAACCCCATTATAAGATAGAACTTAGCTCTTCATACATCATGGTGGTCGCACGATGCATTTCATTGATTATCTATCTGGCTGACGTATCTGCATTTTTTGCTGAAATGAGAATGTACGGCAAAGTCGGTTGCCTTTTTACAATTTCAAATTTCGAAATGAATAAAAAAAATTCAAAGGAAAAGCAGACTAAATTGACAAATAAAGCCTGTTATGTGTAATAGCGATGGAGATTCTTGCTATTCCAAGCTCTTCGTAGAGCGGGACCATCAACAGTTAATAATTTGAATATGCCAACATACGGCCCTTCCCATGTCGGTCTCATGTGAGAAAGGACTGGATAAGTTCTCTAGGATATGAGATTGCCAACTTCGAAGGTTCTGGGTCGGACCTTAGCATTGTACAATCGTGTGACTCGATTGCGGTGTGCGGCTGCCCTCAAATTAGCCTCTTCGCGCTTATCATCTAGTAAATCCAAAGATTATACAAGTAATATGGCATTCATCTTTAGATCATAATATGCCACACGGTGAGATAGTGCTTCTAATTCAACGAGAATAACGACTTCAAAGCTGTAGGAAAGTGAAAATGGAGTGTGACCGGTCGCGGACTTGTGGGTAGTTCATTGACCCATCTACCTTCAGCCTTCTCTAGTAGTTTCTTCAGAACGGAGTTGATAACTTTATTAACAGCTTCAACCTGTCCATTTGCTTGAGGGTGAGCAACTGCCGAGAACTTCTTCTGGATATGGTAATGTTGACAGAAATTCTTGAAATTGATACTATCGAATTGGGCTCCATTGTCAGTGTTAATTATTTACGATAGGCCAAAACAACAGATAATGTTTCATATACCAAAGTTGATCACTTTCTCCATCGTAATAGTAGCAACAGGCTCGGCTTCCGCCCGTTTGGTAAAGTAGTCAACTACAATGTCGGTGTACTTCGCATCACCTTTAGCTAGAGGTAAGGACCCAATTATATCAGTGCCCCACGTGGCGAACAGCCATGGACTGACCATCTGGGTGATTTTAGTAGGTGGGGCTCTTGGAATTTGTGCATGCTTCTAGCATTTATCACATTTTTTAGCATAGTACGATGCATCTCAATTCACTATCGGCCAGTAATATTCGTATCGAAGTATTTTCTTAGCAAGTGCTTGCCCACTAGCGTAATCGCCGCACTCTCCCTCACGCATATCATTTAACACTCATTTGATCTCATTGTGGGAGATACATCAGAGTAAAGGAATAGAATATCCCCTCCTGTACATGACTCCATTCTGGATAATGAATCGTGAAGCTTTTCGAAGAATTTGTATTTTTTCACTTTTGCGCTCGGGTAAAGCTCCATGTTCGAGATAGTTTCTGAATGGGGTCATCAATGACTGCTTCTCAAGCATTGCCTCATGCACCCAATCTGTCTCCATCTGATCGATAGTCGGAGTGGTAAGTGTCTCAACGGGGACGAGCCCCCTTTGCTGTACTTCACTAGTGCTGGCCAGCTTTGCTAAAGCATCGGCTTTCTAATTGTGCTCTCGGGGTATACAGTGGATTTCCTAGTAGTTAAACTGATTCAACACTTCTTTAACCTGAGCAAGATAAGCGACCAACCTCCGGTCCTTAGCTTGGTATTCTTTCGGAACTTGGCATACGACCAACTGCGAGTCACAACGAATCTCCACAGCGTTAATTCCTAAGTCTCTAGCGAGTCTAAGCCTTGCAAGAATAGCTTCGTACTTAGCCTCGTTGTTGGTTGTGTAGATGTCAAACTTCAAAGCATAGCATGTGGATCGACCCTCTAGGGTTTCGAGTACCACTCCGGCGCCTGAACAACGGTCGTTTATGCACCATTAGTGTACAGCTTCCATATGTACTTCGGAGATTCACTTGTTTCGGGCAAGTCCTCTAGTATAGGGAATTTAGCTATGAAGTCCACCAGAACTTGTGCTTGAATGGTTCACCTCGGCGTATAAGCAATATCAAACCGACTCAACTCGATGTTCCACTTGAGTAATCTACCAAACGTCTCAAGTCATGTAAGGACCAGCCATTCGAGGCATCCTTAAGGCAATGATGAGGCATCCCTAAGGCAATGACAAGGCAATAAGCCAGCTTTTCCAACTTTAGGTAGTTTCTCTCTTCCCTAGTTAATCGCTTACTGATATAATAGACAGGTCCTTGGATCCAATCTTCTTCTCCAATCAATGCAGCACTGATTGCATTTGCTGAAACGACCAAATAGATATATAATCTCTAATGATCAACCAGCTTCGATAAAATAGGTGGGTCGCTAGACGTTGGAACAACGCTTGGAATACGCCTTCATACTCCTCCATCCATTTGAAATTCCGCTTTCCTTTTCTGATTAGATCGAAGAAAGGAATGCACTTGTTTTTTGATTTGGAGATGAATCTACTCAAGGATGCCTCCTTCTCGTTGAGGCTCTGCACTTGTTTTATGGTTCTGGGAGTCTCCAGATTCTGAATCGCCCAGATTTTCTAAGGATTGGCCTTGATTTCTCGAGCATTGACAATGAGTCTAAGGAACTTTTCGGATGCGACTTCGAAGTGACACTTCAACGGGTTGAGCTTCATTTGGTACTACCGGAGCATGTTCAACATTAATTCCAAGTCTTTGACATGATTGATGGATAGCTGCGACTTACAAGCATATCATCTACGTACACCTCCATGGTTTTCACAATTTGGTTAGCAAACATTCGGTTCACGAGCCTTCGATAAGTTTCCCCAGCATTCTTTAGTCCGAACAACATCACTTTATAGCAATAGAGTCCTAGATCGGTTACGAAGCTAGTTTGTTCCTGGTTGGGAAGGTGCATCGGTGTTTGATTCTAGTCGGAATATGTGTCCATGAAAGATAAGAGCTCGTGTCCAGCTATTGAATGCATAAGTTGATCAATTCTGGAAAGTGGAAAACTATCCTTAGGGCATGCTTTATTCAAGTTTAAGTAATCAACACACGTTCGCCATTTTTCGTTTGATTTTTTGACGAGCACTGTAGTGGATACCTACTCTGGGATAATGCATCCCGAATGAACCCATTTGACTTGAGCTTGTTTGCTTCTTCCTTAAGGGTGGCAGATCTCTCAGGATCCATACCGCATCTTTGTTTGATCAGGACATGCCGCGGGTCAATATTCAGTACATAGCTCGTGATATCTGGCAAGATCCTACACATATCTGAGTTGAGTCCAGGTAGACACGTAGAGGTTTTCCCAGAGAAATTCAACCAATTCCTTTCTCATCTGGCGCCTAAGTTGAGATCCAACCTTTATCATTCTGGAGTCATCATTGTCATCGATTGTCAACTCTACCGAGGAAGCCTGACTGTCTTTGACTTCCTCTTCATTATTTTGTGGATCAAGATCTTTTAGGAACTGGTTGTGGCACCCGGGCATAGGCCTAGGCGTTAGTTGTCAATTCTCAGAAAAACGGACACGGAGAGATTCATGTACGTCCTTACCCTTCTCTTTACGCTGCGCCTCCTACAACTCAGCAACATAACAGGCACATCAGCTACCTGTTTTCCATAAACTACTCCAACCCAATTATTAGTGGGGAACTTTAGAGTCAAACACCATGGGGCAATCGCTGCCCTGAATTCAGAGAGGCCCGGTTGTCCCAAGAAAGCATTATATGGGAAATTAATGTCTAACATGACAAATTGTAGCATCTAGACTCTCCGGCACTCTCCAATACCTAACTCCACTGGAAACTCCATCATCCCAGTGAGTATAGTTGCACTTCCATTAAAGCCATGTATGCGAGACTGACACGGTTTTAGGTCTTTCACCTTCTTTCTCATCTGGTCATAAGCTTGCTTAAAAAGAATGTTCACGGAGCTTCCGTTGTCTACCAAGATCCTCTTCATCCAAACATGACCTATCTGAGCTGATTTAACTAACGGATCGGTAGTGGGGGCCTCGACTCTATCAGCACCTAGGAAGACGATGTCGTCTGTCATCGTTTTCTGTTGTTTTGTCGGGGCCCCATCATCACCATTACTGCAACACTCGAAGTACGCATGCCTAATCGAACCGGCGAACGACTCCATTTCTTTCTAGCTCTGATCAGCTGGATGAGGATCATAACTAACTGTATTTATAACCAACCTCCCGCAGGTACATGTGGGTTCCACGGGCCTAGCTTGGCCTTGACCTTGATTCGGGTTAGATGGGCCCGCACTTCCATTCTGCAGTGCCCGAACGAACTGTTCCAAATTCCTTTCTCCGATCAACTTCTCTACGATCTCTTGCTAGTGACAGCACTCATTAGTGTCGTGGCCATAGCAATCATGGAATCTACAGAACTTTCCATTTTGAATCTACTTCTCAGATGACTGTTTCGGAGCGGGCTTCTTATACTGTTCGGTATTATAGGTCTGCAAATAAACATTCCCCAGGGATGTATTCAAAGGGGTATATCGGTAGAACATGGGAGCTCTGGGTCTCGGTCCACGATTTTGATCTCTCTTCTTCCTCTGACCTCCGTTATCTTTCTGTTGACCTTGCTTGTTCGGTATATTCAACTGCACTTTACCGGAACTCTCACCGGTCCATTTCATAGCAACATTACTTTGAATGCCTTCGATACTAGGCCCTGGATCATCTTGCTTCCTAGATCGCCTAGCGTCTTCTCTCCTAAAAAATTGGGATGCCTTAGCATAGAAATGATCCAAAGACGTAGGGGGGTTTCCTAGCAATCAATTGCTAAACTCGGAATCGAGATCGATCCCTTTAGTTAATGCCATCAAAGTAGAATTATTATTGGGGTTGCTGACCTAAGCACAAGCAGCATGAAACCTTTCCAGATAACATCTAAGAGTTTCGCCTGGAGCTTGGGTAACACTGGACAAGGTGCTGACATCCTTTGGCCTTGTAACATGCATAGGGAGCTGTTCAACAAACTTTTAGCCAACTGATCGAAATTGGAAATGGATCTGGGTGGTAGTCAAGTGAACCACATAGTTGTTATACCTCCCAAGGAAATACAAAAACTCTGCACTTAACCGCTTCGTCGGCTCAAGCGGCATTCAAGAGCAATTCATACTTTAATATATGCTGATTAGGATTCGAACTTCCTCCGTCCACAGGCAAGGTAGGCATCCTAAATCGACGAGGTGGCTTAGCATAAAGAATATCGTTGGTAAATGGAGTATGACTTTAGGAGATTCCCCAATCGTCATTAGTAAGACCTTGACTTTCATGGATCATTTGGCGAATCATGGTTGGAATGTCAGGCATTAGGACATTCGGGGGCCAAGGCATGGTTGGGTTCCAAGTTGGGGGACGGTCTGGGCACTGTCGACGGTCCGTTCCTCGCCTCCTTAGCTCCCGATCTTCAGGAATGTAAGGTTCATTAGCATGAATGTGCTAACAAAGGATCGAATCTGCTCGGTTTTGAATCCCAGCTTCCAAATCTATAGCAGCAGTAGCTGCATGGCTATCGATAGTGTGATAAGGAATTTCCCCTCCTCGGGAGGATGGTCCAGCTTGGTATCTTGTGGAAGGATCAGCCCTAGCCTATTTGAGATTCACAACACGCTAATTCTCGGAGGTTTGTGCATAGTTTCCATCTAGCCTTTGGCATGTAGATCGATGATTGAAATCAGAAGAAGCTAAGATTTCTGTGGATGAATAAGAAGTACGATCCCTCTTAGATCTCCTTTGTTTTTCCTTGTTTAGTTGGTTTGCGAGCTCCGTGTTGGCACGGATATGTTAGGTGAGCTGCTGATGGCTCTGAATTAGCGCTTGCATTAAGATCTGGAATTCCTCCCTAGTCACCGGACCTTATGGATCTGGACCTCCAGCAGATGCTGGACCCACTATATTCAGCTGCATGGGATTTTTCCTATCCCTTCCTTCTAGATCTGCATCATTTGAAGAAGTTCTGGTAGTAACCATGTTGAGTGATGTATCTCTTTCCTAAATCTGGAGCAATCTAAATAGAATAAAAGGAACTACTGGACGACAGATCTAGATCTTCTCCTTAGATTTTGCAATCCAATGACGGTAGAGGATCCATAATGCAGGAGAAAATAGGGTGTTCTCAGTGAAAGCACTAAAGTGTTTGTACCAAAATTAGGCACAACACTCTTCAAATATATTTGAAGAGATTAGAATGAAGAATTTAAATGTAAAAAGAGGCTAATCTAACAAACAAGCTAATTAACGCAAACATAAATAGAAATAGAAATAGACAGAGATCTATGGTGGTTCGACGTTATAGCCTATGTCCACATTGAATGATTTGTTGTTTATTGATTTTTGCTAACTGAATACAATAGTGAATAACTCTAAACTCAAGTTACAATGAAGATTCGATAGAGTAACGACGTAGCAGAGTCCAAAAGTCCTTTTTCTATTGGCATTGGAGTGCTATTTATAGGTGTAGGTCTGAAATATCTGCCCCTAAACTTGGAATACTCCTTCTCGCATGTGAGTGGGCCCACCAGATCGATCAGAGGCATTTAGGATCGATTGGGATCGATCCCCACCTTGTTCGTATCAATCAGAAATGAAGTCCATTTGGGATGAGATCGATCAGAGACATTCTTGAGGTGGTAAGCAAGTTCCTATAAAAATTTGGTAGAGTTTATACTTATAGATTTCGAGTTATGATCGATCCAAGGTTGATTTCGCAATTGGCTGATGTGTGCGTATCGATACTTTCGTACTGGTCGTCTCCACATCGATGTCCTTTTCGTATCGATCAGTTATGTGGTGATGGCGTAGAGCGATGACTTAGAGGAGATCCACTTTTTATGTCACATGATCATTTCCTTCACTTGACCATGCCTTCTTCGTATCGATCTCGAGGACTACTCTTCGTATGGATGGTTGGAGGATCTCTTTGTATCTATCATTTGGCAGTAAGTTTCGTATTTATCATAGGCCGATCAATACAAAATGTGTGGGTGGAGGGATAGATATGAATAGTGTTGAGGGACTAGAAAGTGAACTTTGATCGATGCCTGTATTTATTGGATACGAGTGAAGTGGATACGAAGGAGATGGTTGCCAACTTGATGGATACGAACACGATGGACACGAAGTAAGCATCTTTCACATGAAACTTGATCGATCCACAACTTGAGCATATAAATTCCGATTGACCTGAAATTTGTAATGTTGACTTTCATAGCTTTGCTTGTCGTACCATGTTAATTGTAGATGGATCCGAACTCGGATCAAATTTGCTAGTATCCGTAGTAGACATGTGTATAATTGATCTTCGAGTCGAGTTGTCTTTGGTTTCCAGCCAAGTCCTTGGTATCACAGCCTTGCCAAAAGGTAGGATAACACAAGATAGTCAACTTAGTAAAGGTTCGGTGGAGTGACGATGCTAGAGACTGTACTTGGAAGACTAAGAGCAGAGTTAGAGATGCTTATCCCGATTTGGTTGATGGTATGTTCTACCTTTGATTGTTTTATTGCGTACCTTATCTTAATTTCGAGGACGAAATTCTTTAAGGTGGGGAGTCTGTAACACCTTATATTTTTATAACATTATTTAGATTAACTAATTGGATAAATTAAATAAAATAATGTAAAGATTAAAAGGTTGAGATTTGATTAACATAGGGTAGCCATGCCATGTTATTGTGTTAATTAAAATGAAATAACCTAAGTTAATGTGTTAGGATATAAGAAAGGGCGATATGGGAAATAGGCAAGGTTCATACCCTAAAACCTTAGGAATTAACTCACGTTCATTTTCATTTTACCCAAACTAAAATTTTCTAAGGCCGACTACCATTATTATTCTCAAGAAGAAGATTAAAATTAGGATTCAAAAGAAGGAAGAAAATCAACTAAATCAACATTAAATCTCATATCCGTAATCTCAAAGCTAAGGTGAATAATTACTACACCCCAATTTCTTTTAGTTTACGGTTTTAAGATTAGACCCGAAATGATTGTGCAAGTATATGTCATGTTTTGATGATTAAATTTTATATATATATATATATATATATATATTGTTGATGGATTATACATGTTCACGCTAGTTTTTATGATATTTTTTACGTGAAAACCTTATTAAATGACATCCAAATGCCTTGAAAATTTAAATATAGGTCAGAAATGATATTTTAGAGATGGGTCTTGATTTTCATATTTTTTTAATTAATATGGATTTTATATTATTTTTCTAGTGAAAGAAATCGTTTATTGGGTTATAAATCATTTTCGGCTAAAATAATAATTATTAGGGGTTGAAAATTTTATATTTTAGGTAAAATATTAAAATATATTTTATGGGATTTTTAAGATTTTTCCTAAGTTATTTGATGAATATATAAAATTATTTTAGGTATGGGACTTAAATGTTTTATATATTTGATTAAGGAGCAGGGGCATTTTATAAAAGGAAATTATTATTTAATTCTGAAAATAGTGGCAGCATATTTCTGAAAAGAATTTGTTAGCCAATGAAAATTTGACAAACAAAGGCAGGTTAGTTTAAAAGTTATATTTTTGAGTTAAAAACAAAGAAAACATAGTTTTAGCATGTTTCAGCCTCCCTTCTGACCTAGACCTTCCGACAACATCGAGAGGTTCAAAGCTTTCGACATGGTAAAATCAATTCATATGGTGTTAAACAACCAATACATAATGAATTAGACAGAGTCGAAGGGTTCTAAGTCGAAGGGTTGATGGCCAAAGAGGTTGGGTATGTTTGTTTTATGAACTAAAAGCTTTCACATACTTTGCTTTTGAATATAAGCTTTCGACCTGGTTGCTTTCGACCATGTCAAATATTTAAAGTAAGGGTATTAAACCTTTCGGACAGTTGAAAGGCTACTGTTCTTTTAGCACTATTCTGTTTTGAAACCTTTCGACATAGTAGAAGGGTTACTACCGCTTTATAATGTTTTGTTTTAAACCTTTCGGCAAAGACGAAAGGTTTGCTTGTTTTAAAAACTAGCCGCTTCTCCATGCTTTCGAAAGAAAAATTTTGACTTGGGTGATTCACCCTTGTTTTATAAATTGAAGTAAAACCCAAAGCTTTCGAAAGAGTTGTTTTAAAGGATATGTTTAAAGCTTTCGAAGCAGAACTTTCGACAAAGTGAAATGGTTGCTTCCAATGGTTTCGAAAGGTTATAGTTGAACGATTTTGAAAGTTTTACCAATGATTTCAAAAGGTTTAGTTCAGTGGTTTTGAAAGGTTTATTTAATAGTTTCGAAAGGTTTTATTTGAATGGTTTCGAAAGGTTTATTGAATGGTTTCGAAAGGTTTTAGTTGAATTATTTCGAAAGGTTTAATTCAATGGATTCGAAAGGTTTAAATGGAAAGATTTTCAATTCTAAGGAATGTTTCAAAGTGGTTTTAAAGAAGGATGACAAAAATTTTATGGATTTTGAAAGGTTTTCTTTTCAATGGGATCAAAAGGTTGGAGAATGGTTTCGAAAGGTTTGATGTATGATTTCAAAAGGTTTGGGGAATGATTTCGAAAGGTTTGATATTTGTTTTGAAAGAGATGATTTCAAAGGTTTAGAAAGAGGTTCTTTCAAATGTTTAAATGTTTTCATCAACTAAATTTTGTGTAAAGAATATATATATATATATATATATATATATATATATGACGTAGTGATATGATTTTGAGTAAAGTATAAATATTATATACTTTTCCTTATTTAAGTTTGATTTAAAGGTTTTAAATCATTTTGAAACTATTTTCAAGGAAAATTATAGGAGGAGATCCTTAAGTGAAAATAACTCAGATATTAGAAAACCAGATGGGACAAGTATGGGGTCGCGCCCTATACATTAGCTAATAGCCTCAGCTAATTGTTTTCCAAAATTCTAGTGTGTAGGGCTTTGTCATAGGTAGACTAAAATTATGGTTACATACCGAAAGGAATATATGTTTGTATACAGATAGATTATTGGTGACCCCAAAAAACGTTAGGATCGGGAAGACCTGGGAGATGATTAAATTAGGATAGACCGTCTAGAAGTAAAGTATTTAATAGATAGTTAAGTATAAACCGTCCAGATGGGAAATGTTTAACATATAGTTAAGGATAGATGATCTAGAAGAAGAAAATTTAACAGATGTTAGGTTAGTTTTGATTATATTGTCTGGTAGTTCCGAATCAGCCAAAGTGTGATAACCCGAATTTGGGACTATTTGTTAATTGATAGTTAACAGGATTAATTAGTAAAAATACTAATTAATAAGTTAAATAAATAATTCTGAAAATAATATATATATATATATATAGGATTTGTATGGTTTATAAATAAATTGTGATTTGGAATTTGGATTTGAAATTTAAATAAATATATTGAAAGTATTACTTGTAATAAATAGTAGTAGAACATCATTTAATAAAAACATAATAGCTAAATATATGTATATAAACATTTATTAACCTAATACATAATTTATAAAATATAATACATATGTTAAAATAAAAAATATGGTTTATGACATTTGTAAAAATATAAACACATGCAAAAATGCATGTATTGGATCAATATAGCATGAATTTACATGTGGCAATTTGTTCTCTTAAAAATAAAAATAAAATATAAAACATAAGGAATATTTAATTTATAGATCCAAAACATTTGTAAGCTTACATACATGCATTTAAACATGTGTAGGCTTAGAGAAAATGCATTTACAAGTGGCATTTTCTTTTAATTCAAAATATGGATGACATGTATTTGAAAGAAGAACCGGGCTTCATTTTTACAATTCAAAAACCCGTGAATCAGAAAATATTAAACGGTCTATTTCCTCAAATCAACTAAGCTTCAAGTTTCAAAAGTTCATCAAGAAATTAAATAAAATCCAAAAGCATCTCCAACCTGATTCAAGAATAAGCTTCAAGCAAATCAAAGCTCAACTAAATATACAAGTAAGAAATCAACTCAACCTAATCAAGTTCAAAATCCAAGCTGCTGTTTCAAATCCAAGATTTGCAACTTCAAGATCAAATAAATTCCAGATTTTTGCGAAATACAATCAAGTTTGCTCCTCTGTTCAACATGTGGACAGGTGAGTAAACAATTAAGATTTGTTTTAAATTTATGCATGTGACGTTTTAGTCAGTAAGTGATGTGATAATTATTTGCATGTGAGAAAATTTCATCAGGAAAATTTAACCTTCTTTATATATATTCAGATCTATATATATATATATATGTATATATATATATATATATATATGAAAATCATGGAGGTAGTTATGGTAAAAATGTTTCAATAAATTAGTATGTTATGGCTGACATTTATAAATATGTATATACATATCTGCATGCCTATAAATATGTATGAATACCTCTGTCTTTTTTAAAAGTTTTCAGACCATAGGCACATTCAAACCCAATTCCTCCTTACATCAACCATTTCAGGTGTTGATGTATAAGGAATATATGTTTGAATGATCTGAACTTATTCTATAAAAAAACGGGGTTTAAGGATTAACTTCAGATAGTTTTACAGGAAGTGGAAGTTTCAGTAGAAATAAATTAAAAATCAGGAAAAATAAATCATTTAAAGTTTTCAAATGAGATGTTCTGTTCTTCATTTTCAAAATAAGTGATCAAGCCTTTTTGAATTTAGATTTTTACTTGTTGTTGGCAATCATGCTTGAAGAAAATGATTTAAGTGTTAAATATATAAAAGTGTGTATATTTATATTTGGATGTTGCTGTGAATATATGGAAAAAAACTGACATTTGAATCTCTGTTCTAACATTTCAGGTTTCAAACTTGTAGGAAACAAAAGAATATCATCACATGATCATCTATAGACTTTAGTATCTAAATGAAACAAGTTCAAATGGGCAAGATCAAAATTTTAACAATATTTTGAAGTATTAAAAATGCATGGGTTTATTGGGAAGTTAAAAATATAGTAAATTAAATTCTTTCTTCAAAATTTGATTTATTAAAGTTCGAGAGTTGATTGCAAAATCTTGTTCGTTTGTATAAGCCGTGAATTTTAAGGTTTGAATCGGGATTTTTAGTTGTGTAAATTATGGGAAATTTCGGGATGACCGGAATTTACTTATTGGTCAACTACTGGTGATTGGAATATGCGTGGACTTCAGGGTTATGTCAGGTGTGGGATCATAGGACAGTGGTCACAGGACAATTAATTGCTGGTCCTATAGACCACTGTGGTGATGGCAAGGGGAAGATCTAGGGTCCAAGCCCAGTTTTTGATTGCCATGGTTCCAGGGAAAATACGACGTCGATAAGGTATCGGAAATGACTGGACCAAGTGGAAGAGTAGTGTGGTTCAACGAAGCTTCTCTGGTCAGAAGTGTGGGGCCACTGGTGGTTTGTTTCGGCGGCACGAGACGATTGTATGATGAGCGGTAGGTATCAGGTTGAATCATGATGGGTTTGAGTTTGCTCAAATTTGATTTCGAGATGGGTTGTTTGATCGCGAGGTCGAAATTGTAAGAGTTAGTCATCGGCGACTTGTTCGAGGTGGCGCAGGAGGTAACATCGACGTTGACGATCTGTGCAGGTGTATAGGCATGGGTTTGTGTCAGTTGTTTTTTTGAGTTGTGAGTACTTAAGTAGTTTCTCGAGTAAGCATAGTGATTGCCTCGAGTTGCGACTGGGTTGTGTAGTTTTCTTGACAGGTTTAAGTTCCAGACTTAAACTAACTAAAATGAAAAAAAGGGAGAAGAAGAAGATGGCGTATAGAGAAGACTAGGAGGATGGGTGTTTGACTCGAAGTGTAACTCGAGTAGACCCAGACATGTCTCGAAGTGGAAATGTTTAACAAGAATAAGTTAAACTTTAATACAAGTTTAATTACTCTAGTTAAGACTTAACCTTGATTTAATATCTTGTTAATATTTTAATTAAGTAATAAATATAGTTAAGAATAAAGTTAATTAACAAAAAATGTTTGTAGATAGTAATATAATTGATTTTAAATTTTAAGAAGACTTTGATTTGTTAATTAAGTGAATAACCAATATTAATTGATTATTTTCAAAAAGTAATTACGAATAATTACTTTTTAATTGTAATTAATAATGGATTATAAGTAATAAATAAATTTGTAATTAACTACTTAAGTTAATTAATGAATGATTAATATATAAGTAATTAAGTAATTTAATTACTAATTAACTGGTAATTAAGTAATATCTAATTTATGATTAAGTTGTGTTAATCAATAATTAAGGTTTATTAATTATTGGTTAAAGGATAATTAATCTGCAATTAAGATTTATTTAATTTGGTTTGAGGGAAATTAAGGAATGGATTACCCGATTGAAAATTTATTTAATAATTAATTAAAGGTAAGCTCTTGGAGGTTAATTAAATATAAATATTTGATGAGATTTAATGAAGTAATTCATTATTACAGGATGTAATTAATTAATTAAAAGGAATTACTTGTTGGGAAGTAATTAAAGGGTATTTACTTAGTAGAATTAATTAAGGATAGATTACCTGGTGTAATTAATAAAAAGGGATTAATAATTAAGTAAGGAATTAATTACTTAAGTAAGTAATTACAGAGGGATAATTACTGTTTATAAGTAATTGGGGTTGATTAATGAATGCAATAAATTAAGGATAATCATTCATGGAATATGGTTAAGTATAATTACTTAATGGAAGTAAATAGATAATGATGATAAACTAAATGTGATTAGAAACTAATTAATCAAGGAGGATTAGTTAAGATGAATAATTATGAGAAGGTAAATCAGTTGGGTTGAAATGAATTAATAAGCAGGACTTAAAGGTAATTGATTTAATTCAATTATGCTTAATTAGATTTATTCGAGATGGTGTGATTGATTTATCTTGCTTTTGTATGATTAAATAATAATTAAATACCCTGAATTGATTGATACCCCTGATATGAAAAGGTTCGTGGTATGATGTGTGGGGTGGCGATGATAGTGTGATTATCCGTCAATGATGAATTACAGGAAAAAAAGGGTGACACCTTTAATTTAAAGTTGAGTTGCATTTCACTTAAATGACATGTGTTAAGATGAACTGAATTCGAAGAGACCGGAGTCGGGTATTAGTTAATACCCGAAACCATTTCGATTCTTTACAAATTGATACGCAAAATCAATAGAGTGTAATGGAATGATTTAAGTGAAATTGGACCATATAATCTAGTTCTGGCACTTAATTGCTTTGTGAAATAAGTGATGTCTACAACAACTTATGAAATTGATATACGTACCTCGGGTTTATTTGAGTCATATACTTTTGTATTACAAATTAGATGGGTTTACCCACGCTGGTTTCCAGCCTGACCCGTGTGTTACTTTGATGTAATGCTCGGGTCAGACCGAGTATTACAGATTTGCAAGTAAGGACGTTCTGGAGCTCAGGAGGCGAGCTGGATGGCTGGAACGTATGGAGCGTACCCGCTGTGATATATAGTTGTATATCTAGGACATGTTGATTTAGAATGGTCCTGTGTTGTGTAAATAATGTAACTCTGATATATAAAATGCAAATGTACTGATACAGTTCGTTTTGTAAACTGTTATTATGTGATATTATATTTTGATCCGCTGCGAATGTGAGGTTTTCTGTGACTGGCTTCTGTTTCTGCTTCTTTCTCCTTTTCTTTTTTTTCACCAACTATCTGGAATTTCGGGATCAAATTTCCGAGTCGTTACATTTTGGTATCAGAGCTGAAGGTTAAGCGAAAACCTTGGCTCTCTTGGGATTACTCATTAAGGATAGGGTCAATAGTACCCTAGAATGAGTTGAGTGTGTGTGTGTGTGTGTGTATGAGAGAGTACTTGTTATTTTCTTATATAAAGATTTTAAATGATTTTATATAAGAATATATTTTGATACATATATAAAGCAATATTTCTTTCTAATAAATATTAAGGGAATGGGTTGTTAAAATTATTGAAATTAAATTGAGAAGTAATTGAATACAACCAAACTGAAATTGAATAAAGATAAGACTGAAATAAATTCAAACTGAAATTTAAGTCGTGAATTTGGGAACGGATTTCAGAATAAGGTAATAATGAAATGTTTTAAGGAAGTAAACCATTTAGATAAGTATGGGATATAAATTGAAATTGAGATTGAGCTAAATTGTGAAGTTTGAACCTTAAGATTTAAAGAATTTGAAATTTGTTTCCAAATTATTAAAAGGAATAATAAATAAAGAGCGAGTTACTTATTGAAGTAACTAGAGGTAAGTAATTTAAAGGACAATTACTTAATGAAGGTAATTAAGAAATAAGTTAATTATCGAATGTGATTAATTGGAATTAATTAATAACGTAGTTAATTTAAAGAATAATTAATCTGTGTGAGTAGTTAATGTGAAATTTCTAAATGGTTGGAAAATTCTTAAAGAATATATTTTGAATTAAAAACCAAAGGTGGTTTAAAATTTTAAAGTATAACTTGGTATGTAAAAGAAATTAATATGTATATATGTGGATGGTTTGAAATAAACTCCAAATATTGAGTTTTAAATCCGGAATGAGATATGATACCCAATGTGATAAGTCGTTGAATTTAATAAGTGGGAAGATTATTTATGAGAGGTTCAAAATTTGAAATGGAAGTTCAAATTGGGTAAGATTGACTGGATTAAGTAAAGTAAGTTTAACTTGGGAAAAAGTTAAATAAGTTGGAATGATCAACTTGATTTGCAAATTTCAAGATGAAATTAAGTTTTAACTTGGAAAGTTAAATGACTGAGTATATTTGAGAGTTTGAGTAATCTCAAATTGGGTTTGAGATCCGAAAATTGGAAATGGATGGATGTTTTTAAAATAAAGGTTAATTTGATTTGTGGTATAATATGTTAGGTCTGTGAATTATTAAAAAACTTTAAAGGTAAATTGATTTAAAGGAATTAAATCAACATTTGAAGTATTAACTCGAATTTATATAATTCGAGATAATTTAAATTTGGAATTTGAATTGAAATTAGTTCAAATTGAATTTGATTTGAATTAATAGAAATTGTGATTGAAGATGTATAATTATAAAATTCAAATGGAAAATTTGAATTGGACTGATTTGAATAATTTGGAATTGTAATTAAAGTAGAATAATTTTAAATTCAAATGGAATTTGAATTGAATTTGGGAGGAAATCAAGAATAATTCAACCTGATTTGGAAATGGAGTTTGAAAATGGAATTAATTCAGACTGGAATTAAATTGAACTGAAATTGGAACTAGTTCAATTGAGATTTATTTGAATTAGTATAATTTGAGATCAAATTTGAATAAAGATAAAGTTGGAGCGAAACTGAGGTTAATTCAACTTGAATTGGGGATAAATCAATTTCAATGGATATTTAAATTAAATTGATGAGAATGGAGACTGGGAAGTGAGCAGTTTTGACTCTGGACTATTTTTAATATAAATTGTTTTAATATAAACATATTTTTCCAAGCTTTTCATTATATATACAACTTTTTTTTAAAAGCCAAACTATCTTGTACTTGTTTTACAATTATTTTCGAAACTGATTAACAATTTTCCAACTATTTTACAAAATTAATTACTATCTTACTATTATTTTGCAATTATCTAAAATTTCTATAATTATTTTAACTATTTTCTAATTATTTTACACCTATTTTACAAACTAGTAATTATTTTCCAACTATCTATTTTTAAAATTTTCAAGCTATTTTCTAAATAAAATGGGTCGGAGTTCAAACTGTTATTGGTTAAATACCCAATCGAGATAAAAATAGAGGTGATAATCCAAATGGATTGAAGCAATTGAGAGTAAGTGAATGAAAAGCAAAGTGAATATGAATAGAAATGGAATTGATTTGGCTAATAACCAATAAAGATAAATACGTAGGGTGTATGTATGTTATTCTATTCGCATAGTGATTTGATCCAGATTCGAGCACAGAATTTTGAGATAGTTATTTCGTTCCGAATAGGATTTTTCACTCGATTTTCGACGGCGAACTTGGATATGGATTGTTGATTGGTTCTGGATATTCTCTATCATAGTCAAGCTATGCAAGGGGAATTATGGTTTCTGATCAAGAAACCAGATCTGAGTCTGCACTAGAAAATCGGGTGGACGATACTAGTTCGGAAGTGAAATTGTATGATCGAGTGAGCGATCAGATTGGTATAGCGTATGGATGTTATGTGTACATCGTACGGGTTTGAATAAAAATGATATTGAAAAGAGTAATCAAATTTGAATATCTGATTTTGAGTAAACAAAGTAAATATCTTTGTTTTATAAAATGAAACTTCCCTTGTTGAATCTATTGCCAGAAGAAAAGAATTTTGAAGGTGTTTTGAAATATAAAAGGAGTTTTATACAAGTTTGAAATGATCTGAAGTTTTAAAAATTATATATATCTGTATATATATATAAAGGATCTTATGAGGATTTTAGAAAAGGTTTTAGGGAACCTCAGGATTCGGAAAGGCTTTTGATTTTTGGGCAAAATCAATATGAGAATTTGGAAAGCCTAGTTTGAGAATTATCGATTTTGGAATAATCGATTTTGTGTAAAGGAGCTTTGTAAGAGATCATACTAGGTGTATGATTTGAAAATACTATATGTGTATAGTATAAAATGTTTTGATGATGGCTCTGGGGAAAAAGACGCTCCCTTAAAATGAACTTCTCAGGAGTACCACCGGGTGGTGCTTCCTTGAGCCCCAAAGGGGGTTCTAAAGTTGATCCCGTGAGGAGTCCGGACAAAACTAGTTCCTGGGGATTATGAGTAGAGTATACCATAGCGAAAGTCGTGTGTGCCGCTGAGAGCCAACAGTTTGCGTTTGATTTTATATCGGCAGACTGCGACCTATGTAGGAGTGGAGAGGTTTCATTTCGACGGCGAAAATCAGAGGCCGCTGAGAGCCTGCAGTTACATGGACTTTTGCTGCGATGGCAACGTAACCCTGGATGTAACTGTGATCTGTTGTGTGGGATCCATGGCGTAATCGAGAGGCCGCTGAGAGTCTGCAGTTACATGGGCTTTTGCTGTGACGGCAACGTAACCCTGGAATGTAACTGTGACCATGGATGGGGGTGATGATTTCCATAGCATTCTCACCAAAGATATATCCTCTATTTTCAAAAACTGTTTCCTATATTTTCAATAAAATTGTTTTTCAATTATTTTCACTGGGTGTTAAAAACGGGTCTTCTAAGTACTTATAGAATTTCAGTTGTACGCCTGATCAACGTATGACCGAATTTCTATGAGAACAAGGTTGGACTTGTTGAAACATCGAGTTATAAAATGATATTTTTATAGAAACTCTTTTGGTAATATTATATGGATTTTAAAAGTGTTTTAAAAATGATCAAAGAAAATTTATATAATTTTAAGCATTTAATAATTCTGGCTTCGTACCTTTTCGAGGACGAAAAGATTCAAAGGGGGGAGGAATGTGATAACCCAAATTTGGGAATATCTGTTAATTGATAGTTAACAGGATTAATTAGTAAAAATAATAATTAATAAGTTAAATAAATAATTCTGATAATAAAATATAAATATATATATATATATAGGATTTGTATGGTTTATAAATAAAGTGTGATTTGGAATTTGGATTTGAAATTTAAATAAATACATTGAAAGTATTACTTGTAATAAATAGTTGTAGAACATCATTTAATAAAAACATAATAGCTAAATATATGTATATAAACATTTATTAACCTAATACATAATTTATAAAATATAATACATATGTTAAAAATAAGAAATATGGTTTATGACATTTGTAGAAATATAAACACATGCAAAAATGCAAGTGTTGGATCAATATAGCATGAATTTACATGTGGCAATTTGTTCTCTTAAAAATAAAAATAAAATATAAAACATAAGGAATATTTAATTTATAGATCCAAAACATTTGTAAGCTTACATACATGCATTTAAACATGTGTAGGCTTAGAGAAAATGCATTTACAAGTGGCATTTTCTTTTAATTCAAAATATGGATGACATGTATTTGAAAGAAGAACCGGGCTTCATTTTTACATTTCAAAAACCTGAGAATCAGAAAATATTAAACAGTCTATTTCCTCAAATCAACTAAGCTTCAAGTTTCAAAAGTTCATCAAGGAATTAAATAAAATCCAAAAGCATCTCCAACCTGATTCAAGAATAAGCTTCAAGCAAATCAAAGCTCAACTAAATATACAAGCAAGCAATCAACTCAACCTAATCAAGTTCAAAATCCAAGCTGCTGTTTCAAATCCAAGGTTTGCAACTTCAAGATCAAATAAATTCCAGATTTTTGCAGAAATACAATTAAGTTTGCTCCTCTGTTCAACATGCGGACAGGTGAGTAAACAATTAAGATTTGTTTTAAATTTATGCATGTGATGTTTTAGTCAGTAAGTGATGTGATAATTATTTGCATGTGAGAAAATTTCATCAGGAAAATTTAACCTTCTTTATATATATTCAGATATATATATATATATATATATATATATATGAAAATCATGAGGTAGTTATGGTGAAAATGTTTCAATAAATTAGTATGTTATGGCTGACATTTATAAATATGTATATACATATCTGCATGCCTGTAAATATGTATGAGTACCTCTGTATTTTTTTTTTAAGTTTTCAGACCATAGGCACATTCAAACCCAATTCCTCCTTACATCAACCATTTCAGGTGTTGATGTATAAGGAATATATGTTTGAATGATCTGAACTTATTCTATAAAAAAAAGGGGTTTAAGGATTAACTTCAGATAGTTTTACAGGAAGTGGAAGTTTCAGTAGAAATAAATTAAAAATTAGAAAAATAAATCATTTAAAGTTTTCAAATGAGTTGTTATGTTCTTCATTTTCAAAACAAGTGATCAAGCCTTTTTGAATTTAGATTTTTACTTATTGTTGGCAATCATGCTTGAAAAAAATGATTTAAGTGTTAAATAGATAAAAATGTGTATATTTATATTTGGATGTTGCTGTGAATATATGGAAAAAAACAAACATTTGAATCTCTATTCTAACATTTTAGGTTTCAAACTTGTAGGAAACAAAAGAATATCATCATATGATCATCTATAGACTTTAGTATCTAAATGAAACAAGTTCAAATGGGCAAGATCAAAATTTTAAAAATATTTTGGAGTTTTAAAAATGCATGGGTTTATTGGGAAGTTAAAAATACATTAAATTAAATTCTTTCTTCAAAATTTGATTTATTAAAGTTCGAGAGTTGATTGCAAAATCTTGTTCGTTTGTATAAGCCGTGAATTTTAAGGTCTGAATCAGGATTTTTAGTTGTGTAAATTATGGGAAATTTCGAGATGACTGGAATTTACATATTGGTCAACTACTGGTGATAGGAATAGGCATGGACTTCAAGGTTATGTCAGGTGTGGGATCGTAGGACAGTGGTCAAAGGAAAATTAATTGCTGGTCCTATAGACCACTGTGGTGATGGCAAGGGGAAGATCTAGGGTTCAAGCCCAGTTTTTGATTGCCATGGTTCCAGGGAAAATACGACGTCGATAAGGTATTGGAAATGACTGGACCAAGTGGAAGAGTAGTGTGTTTCAACGAAGCTTCTCTGGTCAGAAGTGCGGGGCCACTGGTGGTTTGTTTCGGCGGCGCGAGGCGATTGTATGATGAGGGGTAGGTATCAGGTTAAAGCATGATGGGTTTGAGTTTGCTCAAATTTGATTTCGAGATGGGTTGTTTGATCGCGAGGTCGAAATTGTAAGAGTTGGTTATCGGCGACTTGTTCAAGGTGGCGCCGGAGGTAACATCGACGTTGACGATCTGTGCAGGTGTACAAGCATGGGTTTGTGTCAGTTGTTTTTTTGAGTTATGAGTACTCGAGTAGTTTCTCGAGTAAGCATAGTGATTGCCTCGAGTTGTGACTGGGTTGTGTAGTTTTCTTGACAGATTTAAGTTCCAGACTTAAACTAAATAAAATGAAAAAAAAAGGAGAAGAAGAAGATGGCGTACAGAGAAGACTAGGAGGATGGGTGTTTGACTCGAAGTGTAACTCGAGTAGACCCAGACATGTCTTGAAGTGGAAATGTTTAACAAGAATAAGTTAAACTTTAATACAAGTTTAATTACTCTAGTTAAGACTTAACCTTGATTTAATACCTTGTTAATATTTTAATTAAGTAATAAATTTAGTTAAGAATAAAGTTAATTAACAAGTAATGTTTGTAGCTAGTAATATAATTGATTTTAAATTTTAAGAAGACTTTGATTTGTTAATTAAGTGAATAACCAATATTAATTGATTATTTTCAGAAAGTAATTACGTATAATTAATTTTTAATTGTAATTAATAATGGATTATAAGTAATAAATAAATTTGTATTTAACTACTTAGGTTAATTAATGAATGATTAATAGATAAGTAATTAAGTAATTAAGTAATTTAATGACTAATTAACTGGTAATTAAGTAATATCTAATTTATGATTAAGTTGTGTTAATCAATAATTAAGGTTTATTAATTATTGGTTAAAGGATAATTAATCTGCAATTAAGATTTATTTAATTTGGTTTGAGGGAAATTAAGGAATGGATTACCCAATTGAAAATTTATTTGATAATTAATTAAAGGTAAGCTCTTGGAGGTTAATTATATATAAATATTTGATGAGATTTAGTGAAGTAATTCATTATTACAGGATGTAATTAATTAATTAAAAGGAATTACTTATTGGAAGTAATTAAAGGGTAATTACTTAGTAGAATTAATTAAGGATAGATTACCAGGTGTAATTAATAAAAAGGGATTAATAATTAAGTAAGGAATTAATTACTTAAGTAAGTAATTACAGAGGGGTAATTACTATTTATAAGTAAATGGGGTTGATTAATGAATGAAATAAATTAAGGATAATCATTCATGGAATATGGTTAAGTATAATTACTTAATGGAAGTAAATAGATAATGATGATCAGCTAAATGTGATTAGAAAATAATTAATCAAGGAGGATTAGTTAAGATGAATAATTATGAGATGGTAAATTAGTTGAGTTGAAATGAATTAATAAGCAGGACTTAAAGGTAATTGATTTAATTCAATTATGCTTAATTAGATTTATTCGAGATGGTGTGATTGATTTATCTTGCTTATGTATGATTACATGATAATTAAATACCCTGAATTGATTGATACCCCTGATATGAAAAGGTTCATGGTATGATGTGTGGGGTGGCGATGATAGTGTGGTTATCCGTCAATGATGAATTACAAAAGAAAAAAAAGGGTGACGCCTTTAATTTAAAGTTGAGTTGCATTTCTCTTAAATGACATGTGTTAAGATGAACTGAATTCGAAGAGACCGGAGTCGGGTATTAGTTAATACCCGAAACCACTTCGATTCTTTACAAATTGATACGCAAAATCAATAGGGTATAATGGAATGATTTAAGTGAAAGTGGACCATATAATCTAGTTCTGGCACTTAATTTCTTTGTGAAATAAGTGATGTCTATAGCAACTTATGAAATTGTAAATTGATATACGTACCCCGGGTTTATTTGAGTCATATACTTTTGTATTACAAGTTAGATGGGTTTACTCACGTTGGTTTCCAGCCTGGCCCGGGTGTTACTTTGATGTAATGCTTAGGTCAGACCGAGTATTACAGATTTGCAGGTAAGGACGTTCTGGAGCTCAGGAGGCGAGCTGGATGGCTGGAACGTATGGAGCGTACCCGTTGTGATATATAGTTGTATATCTAGGACATGTTGATTTAGAATGGTCCTGTGTTGTGTAAATGATGTAACTCTGATATATAAAATGTAAATGTACTGATACAGTTCGTTTTGTAAACTGTTATTATGTGGTACTATATTTTGATCCGCTGTGAATGTGAGGTTTTCTGTGACTGGCTTCTGTTTCTGCTTCTTTCTCTTTTTTTCACTAACTATTCGAAATTTTCGAGATCGAAATTTTCGGGTCGTTACACAAAGGTTAAAAGTTACCCAAACAAAATTTTGTGTGTTTGAACATATAGTTCATTATTACCTAATATTTATGTATGTTTACATAATGATTGATTTATAGTATTTAACCATTGTAGATGCAGGAGCACAGCATATGGTTTTATGAAAGGTTTTCCAAAGATATGTTTTAAAAGGATGTTAGTGAGGGGAAACTCATTCCACTAAGCGTCATGGTCTCACTTAACATAATTATTCTAGGATGTATAATATTATTCACACCAAGTTTTATGTCTGACTTGAAGTTTATGTTTTACCCTTAAACTCTTGGGTGCTCAAAATTAATTTGAGTAGGCTGAGGGATTAAGGTATTTTCAGGTTTAGTACGATGATGAATAAAGCTACCGGAGGCATGCAGGAGACAAACGGATAGCTATATAGGAGTTGTAGTTTTATGTTTTGTTGTATTTCCATTGTGTTTGTATTAAGTCTACTATGACTATATAACTCTGATCATCCAAGGGGGTATCTTCATATACCACTCTTGGCGTATTTTATATTAAGTATATTTTATCTATGCCCAGTAATGTATTTGGATTATGTACTTAGAATATGGAACATCTGTTTTAAATGTAAGGGAGAAAAGTTGTTTTGAAATCTATGTTTTGTTTCATATTCAAGTGCTTTTGATATTATAGATACCATTAACATAGCCGTATTTAGTCGTCGGAAGCTAATACTATGGATGACTGCAGCATATGTAGCGCTTAGTTTTGGGCCTCTGGATATGGGATGTTACAGGGATTGACCTAGATTCCGACTTTGGCGATTAGTTTGCTGGCAAACCACCCACAACGTTGGAGCATTTCTATGCAAAAACAGCTCAGTGCTTGAGGAAAGGGGAAGCTAGGTTCTCTAGGAAGAAGAATGTTGTGGGACCAAGTGGGGAAGGAATGTAGAATAACATTGCAGCGAAGCAGTCTGGTGGTGATAGTTCCGAGAAAGTTCAAGTAAATGTCCAAAATAAACCAAATCAGCAAAAGAAAGGCGATGATAGAAACCGAGAATGAAAAAAGAATTCTGGAAGAAGAAAGTGTGAGAAATGCGGAATACGGATCTTAAGGCTAGGATTAACACTAGAGGGGAGGGGGTTGAATAATATTTTAACGAATTACTGAATCTTTTTGAGTTTTTGTTAATTTGAACACAAAAGTATACAATATTCAGACACAGATATGATCACAGAAACAAACACAGATGCAGAAATAAAGTAAAAGCAGTAAAGAAAAGAACACACCAGATTTTATACTGGTTCGAAGTTACCCAACATCTAGTCCCGTACAAAAGTACGGATTTCCTTTCAAAAGCAATTGTACAATTACACCCTCGATTTCAAGGCCATGAGGTACACCGCTCCAGATTCACAGTCCTCTGGGTAGAGATACTTGATTTCAAGGGCAACAAGTTCACCCAATTGATTTCCAAGGCTACAATCGCACCTTTTCTCACTTGATTGATTTGCAAGGCTACAATCACACATTTTCTCGCTAAATTGATTACAAAGAAGTCTATAACTCTGAATATCACTGAGATCTTGTTGAGATAGTGATCGAAAATCGAACCAAAAATGATCTAATTAGATTCAATGTTGATTTTGGAACAGTAATGGTAAGAATGTGTATAAAGAATTGTGGAAAAAGAAGAGAAGTGAAAACCAACAAAAATATAACTACAAATTCGTTCAAAACCACCCCTACTTATAGTAGAACAATAGCCATGTCCATTCATGAAAGGATATGACGAATAGACACTTCCTTTGAAATTCAAAATTTTGAAATAAACTGCTACCATGTCGACATGAGGTACTTAAGGTTGTCGACATGCCATAATTTATTTTTCTTTGGAAATAACTTCTATCTTATATTAATTCTATTTTAAACTTTATAAATATACTTAACTATAGTTAAAATACATACGTAAATATAGAGAATAATATTTTGGTATATATATAAAATTTTACTATAATTTTAATTTTAAATCTAAGTATAAATAATAAAAGTTAAATAAATATATTATAATTAAAAGATAGTTTAAAAACCAAAGATAATTTGATTTTGAAAATAAAGATTATTTTTTAGGCTAAAAATATTTAAACCCAGGATAGATGTTTTTGATTCTTTTGAAAAAGAAAAGTTTTGAAATCATTTTGTAAACAAGATAACTTTTGTAGAAACATTTGAATAAAAGTTAGCGGATACAAAACAATGTTCCACTAGATTTTTCGTAGGTTCCATGCTACTTAGGGTTCCATCCTTTTAACGGGCTCGTAGTGGATTCCATTCCATGAATAAATTGGATTTTAAGATGCCAATGCTTTTCTAGGAGTTTTAACAAAATTCCTAATTAAATTACCTATTATTGAAATCTTTAACTCTTGGTATTCTTGATACTCATGAGTGTTCAATCTTGATTTCTTGAATCTCTATATTGTACAGTCTTCATTCTTGGTACCTACATGGTTAAAATCCTACATATACATATATATCTAAACTATAATGCTAGTATTTATATTTTATAATCTTATTCTAAGGTTTTTGTCATCAAAGCCATCATCTCAAGGACTAACCATCTTCCCTTTTTTGATGATGACAACCTTTGTTTATAAAGTATTACTTCTATCCTAATAACTTCCCCTAAAACTCATAACTCCCCCTTAATCTATGCCTAACTACCCTATTTTATACTTTCCCCTTTTATACTTTCCCCTTAATCTATGCCTATCCTATTTCATAATTCTCCTCCTTTGTCATCAACAAAAAACCATCCTAAAACCGTAAAAATAAAAATCTCCCCCTTAAACTAATACTAGAACGAAGTATAGTAAATGAAATATGAAAGACATTAACATAATTATATGGTAATTATTCAATACATAAATATATATAAGTATATTTCAAACAATCCAATCAACATGCACATCAAATCCAATCTTGTCAAACAATTCAAACAAATCAATTAAATCAAACAAGTCAATCAAGTCAAACAATTCAAACAAGTCAATTAAGTCAAACAAGTTAATCAAGTCAAACAAGTCAATTAAGTCAATTAAGTCAAACAAGTCGATCAAAACATACCAAACAAATCAAAAAACTAATAATCCTATACTATAAGATAATACTACAAACTCCTCCTAAATAAAATACACTCATTATGTATACATGTATGCAATATGTAGTTTGTAATGCTGTATGAAATGTATGACATATGCAATGTAGCATGAGATAATAGACAAAATGAAGTGCAACTTGTGATGCAAATGATTATGATATTTCATGCATTGTAATTTATGATGTAATATGCAATAAAATGTGATATGAAATGGGATGATATGTAATATGAAACAAAATGATAATGAAGTAATAATAATAATAATACGCAGAATGATGATATACATACTATGGTAAGAGATATCCATATTATAAGATAAACATGAGTGATAAGTAATATCTAATTGATAAGCATATATATATATGTGTGTGTGTGTGTGTATGCATATATCAAACAATTTATTATAACTCGCTTCAACCAAACCACGGTAACACACACCAATTACAAAACTTAGGTTAAGAAAACTAATGAATGAGACTAAAAGAGTAGTAAAGACAAGAGTTTAAAGGTAACTAATGATATAAAAACTATAACATATTCATGAAAGGTAGTAATCAAACTTAATATCAAAATCAAATTGCTATGAAATATGGATTTAAAAAATTTAATACCCTCCTTGTTTAAAAAAAAAATTAAATTAATTTTTTTAAGAATCCAAACTTCCATGTTTATAAAATACTTAACTTACTAGTTAAAAATTATATATTAAATTATTATTGATTAAAATATTTAGAAACATGTTTAAACATCTTTAAAAAAAATCAAAATGAAATATTAAAAATAACAAAATTTGAAAAACTAAAATAAACATGTGTTATGTTAAGGCCTCTTTCATTTAAAATTTTAATTAATTACTAAAAAATATCTGAACATTAATTTTAAAATTTTCTGATATAAGTTAGAAAATAACTTTTGAAAAGAACAGAGAAATATTCTTAATTTAAATATTATTTTTACATAGTTTAAAGTTTCAAGTAGAAAACATAGCATTTACAGAATGCTGTAAAATGTTTTTGCAATAAAAAATATTCAAAACATTATAAAACAGAATCTGCAGTATTTACCAAATGCTGCAAAAAAAGTTTCTAAAACACTACAGTGTTTCAAAGCACAGAGATGTTATAAAAATGAATTTGCAACACTTAAGAAACATTCCAGAAGAAAAGACATCATTTCAGATATACTATCTATTGTTCTGGGCCTGATTTTAACATGATTTTGTACTAATTCTATGACTAGATATTGAAATGTAAATAATTGATTTTTTACTCAATTTTTTATAGTAAAAAAAAATACTGAGAAAACAAGTGTAAAGACACTTGGCATTATGCATGTAAAAATGCTTTTCTACTTAGTATAGTTGTAATAAATTAGTAGTAAGATTTTATTTGAAAGAAAACGCATTTAAAAAAAAAATTAGACTGGTATATCGAAATTTATACTATAATGTGTCGATATATGGACCTAAACATCAAAACTTATAAAAGAGATAAATTTCTATACCTAACTAAATGCATAATTGTATATTCCTAAATGCAACAATAAAAATGAAACAATAGTAAAGCGTACCAATTTTGCACTCCATCTTTCTAATTTTATTGCTATTCCATTGTCGTCAAGCACACATTTATATCTTTCAGAATTTGACGATGAGATCTATTCTATTGCGATGGGCTCGTTTTTCTGATCAGCGTAGCATATTCATTTGCTGAATTTGAAGACCGTATGAGAAAAATACAGATGATTTAGTAGATTGACCAACTTGGTGACAAAACTTTGAATTTGAATTTTGAATGAATGGACACTTCAACCACTATAAATAGGCCCAACAGTCGCCACTTTTCATAAAAGTTTCTCTTCTTCTTCTTTCCATTTTCCATTTACCATCAAACTTCTGGAAGGCATATCTCCTTCGTTTCTTAACGGAATTGGATGAAACAAGCGGAAAATCGAAGAGGAAGGCAAGGGCTACGATCCAGTAATAGTTTGGTGATAAATTTGGACAATATTGTGGTGCAACAGGCCAAATCAGTAAGAGAAATGTAGAAAATCTCGTACATAGTTTTTCAGTTTTGGATAGCCAACTTCAAACTGTCATATCTCACTCAATTTTGATCGGAATTTGATGATCCACCCATCAAAACGACCATTGAAAAGGAGTGGGAACAAACTACTCAAATTTTTGGATGCAATTTGAAGAATACCATTGACAGTTTTGCTTTCTTTCTCTCTTTGTTCACAAAAACTTCATTTGACCATTACTTGGTCATTTCTTGATGGATTCGCACGAAACCAGTGACAAAATTGCGAAGTAGATGGAGAGAAGTACAGTATCATATCAAGTGGTAGATGAGAATCAAAAGCTTTGTATTGTTCTAGTACCCATTTCATTGTCGATTGCCATTATATATCCATTTATTCTTCTTGATTGTTGAATGGTTATCTGGTATCTTTTAACCAATAGTCATTAGACATAATTCTTCTCCCGCCAAACAATATAACCTTTTAAAGAATCAAGTGAATTTTCAAAATAACTAAATATATTTTTAAACAACATTATCATGATGATTCTGTGACATATTCATATGAAAATAATGTTAATAATTTTAAAAAAAAATTGCCATTTTAAATTTTTTCAAAATTCATATTATGAAAACCTTACTCTGATACCAAATGTGAGAAATATGGAATACAGATCTTAAGGCTAGGATTAACACTAGAGGGGGTGAATAGTATCTTAAGGAATTATCGAATCTTTTTGAGTTTTTGTTTGTTTGAACACAAAAGTATACAATATTCAGACACAGATATAATCACACAAACAAACACAGATGTAGAAAGAAAGTAAAAGCAGTAAAGGAAAGAACACACCGGATTTTATACTAGTTCGGATTTACCCTACATCCAGTCCTGTACACATCAGATTTCCTTTCAAAAGCAATTGTACAATTACACCTTCGATTTCATGGCCACGAGGTACACCACTCCAATTCACAATCCTCTGGGTAGAGATACTTGATTTCAGGGGCAACAAGTTCACCCAATTGATTTCCAAGGCTACAATCACACCTTTTCTCACTTGATTGATTTCCAAGGCTACAATCACACATTTTTTCACTTGATTGGTTTCCAAGGCTACAATCACACCTTTTCTCGCTAAATTGATTACAAAGAAGTCTATAACTCTAAATAGCACTGAGATCTTGTTGAGATAGTGATAGAGAATCAAACCAGAAATGGTCTAGTTAGATTCAATGTTGATTTTGGCAGAGTAATGGTAAGAATGTGTATAAAGAAATGTGGAAGAAGAAGAGAAGTGAAAACTAGAAAAATATAATTACAAATTCTTTCAAAGCCAACCCTATTTATAGTAGAACAACAGCCATGTCCATTCGTGAAAGGATATGACGAATAGACACTTCCTTTAAAATTCAAATTTTTGAAATAAACTGCTACCATGTCGACATGGGGTACTTGAGGATGTTGACATGCCAAAGAAATTTTTGGTGATTTATTTTTCTTTGAAAATAAATTCTATGTTATACTAAAACTATTTTAAACTTTATAAATATAATTAACTATAGTTAAAATACATAAGTAAATATAGAGAATAATATTTTGGTATATATATAAAATTTTATTGTAATTTTATATTTAAATCTAAGTATAAATGATAAAATAAATATATTATAATTAAAAGATAGTTTAAAAACCAAAGATAATTTGATTTTGAAAGTAAAGATTATTTTTTAGGCTAAAAATATTTAAAACTAGGATAGATGTTTTTTATTCTTTTGAAAAAGGAAAGTTTTGAAATCATTTTGAAAACAAGATAATTTTTGTAAAAACATTTGAATAAAAGTTAGTGGATACAAAACAATGTTCCACTAGATTTTTCGTAATTTCCATCCTACTTTGGGTTCCATCCCTTTAACGGGCTCGAAGTTGATTCCATTCCACGAATAAATTGGATTTTAAGATGTCAGTGCTTTTCTAGGAGTTTTAACAAAATTCCTAATTAAATTACCTATTATTGAAATCTTGAACTCTTGGTATTCTTGATACTCATGAGTCTTCAATCTTGATATCTTGAATCCCTATACTGTACAGTCTTCATTCTTGGTACCTGCATGGTTAAATCCTGCATATACATATATATCTAAACTATAATGTTAGTATTTATATTTATAATCTTATTCTAAGGTTTTTGTCATCAAAACCATCATCTCAAGGACTAACCGAAAACCTAGGATTCCAATGTATGATACTTACACACCACTAAATATATCCCTAAAAAATGTCTATTTATCGACCCACAATACCATGGAGTATAGGAAGCCACCTCCAAAAGAATCGACGGAGAAGTAGAAGTTGACTAGAAAACATTGTCGGTTCCACGAATGCTATGGAAATAACACAAATGATTGTAGGCATCACTAGGATATAATCAAGAAACTGATTCGGGAAACAAATTTACAGTAGTTTGTTAAAGCCCCATAGGATAGCGAGCGTCGGACTTCTACCCCAACTGAGGACAAGCTCCGCAAAGGGTCGAGGAGCCTGCGTGGACTGGTGGAAGATTATTGAATCAATATGATAGTTGGAAGACCGCATCCTGCTAATACGAGTTGGCATGAGATGGAGCACAATGATAACATGATCAAGCATATGAATTTTGAATGTTGTTCGAATACAGAAGATGGAGCTCCGGCAAAATAGGAGCATGTAATGGCAGATGAAATTCAAAAATAGAGATGCAGATAAGGTGGAGGAACCATCGATTGACCAAATGGTCATTTCGACCATGATCGGCCCTATCTTAATAAGAAGGATTTTAGTTGATTAAGGAAGTTCCGTTAATATAATTTTCAAAAATGCTTACGATCGGATGAGGATGGAAGCCAAGGACTTGAAACCATCTAAATCCCACATTTATGGCTTTAACAGTGCTGCGACCAATGCTATCGGATATGTTGAATTTCCCGTGGAGTTGGGAAAAGGTGACCATAGGAGAGTGCCGATCTTACCATTTGTTTTCTTGGATATTGACTCTCCATACAATGCTTTTCTAGGCCGACCAGCCCTAGCTGAATTCCATGTAGCTCTTACCCCATGGTGTTTGACTTTGAAGTTCCTAACTGATAACGAAGTTACGGTTGTACATGGTGATCGAGTAATCGGACATGTCTGTTATGTAGCTCAATTGAGAGACTCTCAATAGAAGGAGAAAGGTTAGGGTGTGGATAAGTTTGTCCGCATCCAACCCGTCGAAGATTGACAACCAGCGTCTGGGCCTTGGCTCGGGCGCCATAGTAGGTTCTATCAAGACATAGATCCGAGGGATGACGAGGAGAATCCTAAAGAGACCAAGGCTGCACCGGCTGAGCGGATAATAGACATAATGGTCAGCCACGACGACCCTTCATGGGTCCTAAAGATCGGATCACAACTCAGCCCTCGATGATGAAAGAACTTACTGGTTTTCTAGAAATATAACGCCTTCTACAGCGTCAGGTGCAAGCCCTTCATCTTTCGTCGAAAGGAGGGGAACCTAAGAGAAAAGGTCGGTCGAGGAGCTAGAATCCTCCATTTCCTCAAATCGACGATCAGAGGAAAGTCTACCGGAAATAGTTGCGGAACTTGACTCAGCTTAGGGATTTATGTGTAATGAAGATTGTCCGAAAGGCATTATAGTTAGACGCTCTAAACATTTGGAGCTCATATCAACTAAAATCAGTAGATAATCAGGATTAGAACATTTTATCTATCCCCCATGCTAAACGTAAGCTAGTGTGGTGCAGTGTTGTGCATAAATAAATAGTTCAAAATTAAAAGCCAAAAGTAAATGACAAGAATTTGGATTCTGACCAGAGTGACCATCATCATTCACCATCTCAAATAGCATTTAGATTTGATTAGTTGTGTAAGCTTTGAGATCGATCATCGGCATGTCAAAGTATGAAATCCATTATTAAAGTCTATATGCTAAGTTTTGGTTCATGTTCTAAGTCCCAGGAGTTTGGTCATTTAATTTCGAGTTCGATATTGGATATCCAAATTCTATTGTTCATTATCATCATATGTTCAAGTTCATTGGGATGAGATTGGTTCCAATTGTTCAAACAAGTGAATATGGATTAGTTTTCAAGTTTAATTCAAAGCTTAGGATCAGCCAAGTACAAATAGCCGACCCGTATTTATGGCGATCCCTATTTGTGCTGATCCCTCTCCTTTATAACAACTGATCCCTCTTGATAAGCCAATGGTCGATCCCTCCATCCACAACACACCAACAAAGCAATTGATCCCTCCATACTCCAAATAAGCCGATCGCTCTACTCAGTATGCAACCAACTCTTATGCCTAACCAAACATAACTGGTCCCTCTTCGAACTTCAAGTGTCGATCCCTTAACCGCAACGTTTTAACACTTCCCTCCTTATACGCCTAATCTTCGATCCCTTCATCCTCAAACATTCACTACCAACCCCTCTTTACTTACTTCATCAAGACTAAACCCATTGTTTCTTTCGTTCTTCGCCCTTCCCTTATTCCTCCTTTACTACTTCGTTGAACTCTACGTCATCCTCATCCATCTCGTCTCCCCACAAATTAACATGATAGAACCCATCATCTCGTCACAAGGTATAGGATAAAAACAAGAAGACCAACCTTATTTTAAAGAGTGCAAGTTGCTCGAGAGAATATTTTCGACTTCGTTTCAAGTTGAAGATGGAGTGATGCCTTAAAGCAAAAGAAGATGGTGAATCAAGGGGGAGGCGATGTTTGATTTGAAGGAGTGGGATCAGATTGATGAAGGGATGAAGGATTCGGCTTTAAAGAAATGGGAAAAGGGGGTCCAGTCGTAAAGAAAATGAAGATGAATGAACTAAGGTAAGAAGTGGAAGAAAAGTGTTAGTTTATATATAGGAGATAAGGTTTCGGCCTAACATGGAATCAAGAGAAAGGAAGGATGGATCGGCTAAAGGAATGTTGATCCCTGTGAACATATGCATATATATAGACATATATATATATATATATATATATATATATATATATATATATAAAGGAGGAAAGGGAGGGGATCGGCTAAAAGAATGTTGATCCCTGCATACATTAAAAGGGGATCGGCCATGAGCCTATATGCATGCAAACATGGACATGAAGATTATGTAAAGTACATATATACAAAATGCAATGAAATTGGATCTAACTCAATGAAAATAGGCAATGACCCATAAGCATACAAATGCATCCGGGAGCCAACGACAAGAACGTATACCTGAACGTGCATGTGTATAGTCTAAAATGCCAGTTTTTGAAATCAATATAAATTGAATTCAAACCTAAATCTTCCAAGGTCAAGATTAGATAGCCAAAGCTTGCTAGTCTTGCAGAATCAGACATAGATATCAATTGATGAAATATAATCCTCAATGTATACTATTGGAAATCGACCGACCAAGCATCATGATGATCGAAAAGAGATACAACACTTCGGGAAAATAATTCGACGGAAGGATAGCGACTATCCAGAAAACTGGATGGATTTCTTTTCGACAACTCTAACCTGCTTCGATTCAAAGCACTTCATGTTCAACACAAGGCGCACTTTAAGGGGAAAGTGTTATCCGACATTTTGTCCAGGCTATATTGACCTGGTTAAACAAGTTAGATTTGACTATTATCAAGGCCGGTAAATCCATAGCGATGATTGTGGGGTCCAAAAGTCAAGCACATATGATAATATGAAGCTGTGGTCGAACGAAATTGAGTGATCTGTAATGTAGAATGTTCGAAGTATGGAGCCTAGTTTCATATAGAGGCGGGATCAATAATAACCATTCTCCAACATAGGGATTGGCGTGTTTCAGGAAGCAAGTGAAATTCAATGGAAAACAACTAATATCTCAAGATCCATAAGTCCAATGCATATGAAATTTTATGAATAAGATGTGAGGACCCGAGGGGGCCTACCCTAGGGATCACACCTCAAAAGGATGAAATAAGAGGAATCGACCATCTTCCCTTAATAGGACTGGTTGAAATCAGGTAGCAATTCACATTAAAGCAAAGATCGAGCAATAACTTAAGTACTATCGATCCAAATGGCATGAAACTTGGAGGCTAAGCATATTTTAACATGGGGAAGCTACCATAAGGATCGCACCCTCAAATTCCTCTAAAAGAGGGATTGGTACTGATCCCTATTCTTTGGGATTTGGGCCATGCGATCCCTCTTACCGGTCCATATGATTTTGGAGATCTTTCTTCCGAATTTTTAGGGAGAGATTTCACCATTTTCATTTATAAGTACAGGTTGGTTGTTCATTTTAAGGACTTTTATGCTGCTAGTTGCTTTGCACCCTATTGTAGATAAGGATTTTTCATCCAATATTTATTGTACTTAGATTACAAAGTGATTAATAAAGCAATCTATTCAAAGTGGATGTAGGCAAATAACGCTGAACCACTATAAATCATTGTATTCTTGTTATTACTTTAATTTTCGGCTATTTTATTACTATATTCCTCCATTTTCATTTTATATTCTTCATTTATTTCTGCAAAACTTCTATTGGGTGTTTGTTTCCATTTTTGGTGCAAATATAATTAGTCTATGTTTATCTAGTTATGGTTATGCTATGTTTGAATATAGATGTTTGTATAATAAAACAATATTCATATAGAAATTTACATTTATTCTATACTTGGATGTTGTGCATCATGCTTTATATGTCTTCTTATAGCATTCATACAGGATGCATTATTTGCATTTAAGATTAGAAATGATGCAAGTTCATGACATGCCTACATGTATATGCTCATATCATAAATATATTATTCGGTTGCTTTGATTTGAATGCTTCGATTTGTAGATATTAATAAATGGATGCTATATTATATTCTTTGTTTCTTAGGAATTTCGAAGACAAAATTTATTTTAAGAGGGAATGAATGTAATACACCGTAAATTTTGGAAATTAATGTTGATGATATTTTGGTAATTTTAACTAAAAAGGGAAAAATGATAATTTTACAAACTTTAGAATTAGACAACGAGACTTGTTCCATTGCGTAGAGCTCATTTTTTGGGTCAAAATGGTATATCAGTTTGTCTAGATCGAAGTACGTTTGGAAGAGTTATGTGGATTTAAGTTGTGGGTTTTTAATTATTTAAATGGGCCTAAGCCCATTTAGAAGAAATGCCAGTTCATAAATTTATATAATGGGCTAAGAAATTTTGAATTTAGATAGATTTTCATTTACGTACAATTCGATTTTTCTATCATCTTCTTTCCTATCCCTTTGTAATCATCAATCTCGCTGTAATCGTTGATTCCTCTTTCAAATTTAACCCAAACCCTAGATATATATATAAATTAAATTGATCAGTTCAATGAAGGCTACAAGGAGATACCAGTGGTTTGTTGATTCGGTGAAGTCTGTTGGAATGCAATTTCAGGATAGCAAGGAGATTGCATTCATTTTGTGATTTTTGGAGTTAAATAACGAAATTTTATGAGTGGGAATCATTATTGGGTTATATATTGTTAATATGAGAGTATGGGTGTTTGATTGTTAATTAGAATTAAATTGGTGTCTATAGAGTATAGAATGTTAGGAGAACAGTAATGAGGTAATTAGAAAACTATATTGACATATAATCTAAGATTATTGGAGAATTGGACTAAAAGAGGAATTGAAAGATTTGTTCAAAAATAGGCTTAAAATGCAATGACATGATGATAGAGAAATGTGTAGGTATGAACTAAGGATGTATATTAGGATCTAGAACTTGTAGAAACATTATGGAATAGACTGGATACGATTTGAGGCAAAGTGGTGGCGATTTGAGGCGAAAACGACAACCAAAAAAGTAAATGTTTGAAAATCTAAAATAGCCAAAAAGGTGCACACCGTTGGATCGATGGGCAACCTGAATGCATAGTAAACCTAGGGCCAGAGGTCCGATGTTCGAACTTTTTGTAGTGTACGGACTCAGTTCGATGTAGTTCGATGTTGGTTCGATGTAGCATTTATTAGAGGTTTCCAGGCTTCGAGCGAGTGTGGGACTGGCTTCCAAAGAAATGGTGTGGCGCTTGTAAAGGTGACGTAATAATGGACTCTGAATGTGTTGTGGTTGAATGTTAGCATTGATGGGTTATCTATTTATTTAATCCATTTGCACTGAGTTGGTTCTGTTTATTCAACTCATACATTTACCCCAGTTAGTTATGTTTATCTAACCCATCTCGTTACATGGGTTGGTTTTGTTTAATCAACTCATTATGTACTATGGGTTGGTCTGATTTATTCAACTCATATGTATACATGAGTTAGTCATGTTTATCTAACTCAACTTGTTACAAGGGTTGGCTCTGTTTATTCAACTCACTTCATTTATGAGTTGGTTCTGTCCATTCAACTCATATATATTCGGTAGTTAGTCTGTTTATCTAACTCATATTTGTAATTACCATATGACTATATAATTAGTCATCTATTATGTTTATTATGATTGGCTAACTTTGTTTATGCAAACGATACAGGTTAAGGTGTGACGACCCGCAAATCTGTGCCCTTTAATCGACAATAATCCACACATGTCCGACCCAAAAAGCACAGCATGACGGAAAGTCAAGAGAAAGAAAAGAAGAAAGAAGAAGAGAAGAGAAGAAAGAGAGAAGATAGAACCAAACAGAACAATATAGAATCTCACATCGCAGCGGAAAATATATAATATCATATCAATGATCTTTACAAAACAGAAACTGTATATACACATACATAAATCAGAGTTCAATAATCAATCAGAGTTATCAACTTGGATAGTTATAATAACCCCTCACAATTGCCGATAATATAAACAACTAAGCATAGCGGATAATCAATAATAAAAACAGTTACGTGTATACGAAAATAAAGATCTCTAACTTTCCTGTTGAAGCTCCAAAAGCACCAATTTGAACCTGTAAATATACTCGGTCTGACCCGAGCATTGAAAGGGAAGAACGCCCAGATCAGTCTGGTAAACCAGCATGAGAAACACACTCATCTAAATTTATTAAGTTACCAAACTTTTTCTTTATCAAAACAAAAGTATCTCGTAAGATAAGTCCACACATAAACACGGACATGTTTTTACGTTACGATAACTAAATCATTTCATATCAAACTCATGTAATATTATACTAGTGTCTAGTATACAAATATTTTTAATCATAGCCGAAATTGTTACATTGATTAAATTCCAGCATGTAGCCCAATTGGGTAATACAATCAAAATGGCAAGCACGTAGTGGAGTTTGGATTTTCATACAAATGACCAGGTGAAGGGGCTACCTTCCGGCAGTACATCTTTAGAAGAATGCATCGAGGACCATCACAAAGGATCCTCTACCAACACAAGATCGGCCCACCTCTATAACCAAATGGTACCGAATATATCATCCTTCGGTCTTTACCGACCTTTACCGAGGGCCCTTTAGCATACAAACCACAATAATCAGATACACGATGTCATAGCGTGCAAAGATATATCTAGAAGAGGATGATCATATCCTAATGGGAGCGACCCACTTAACCTTGCCGCATCTAACCCTGTTTTAGTCATTTCCGGTTGATGAGGCCTGAGGTAACGATTACCTTTCACAATCACATATCACCACTTTGAATGCCACACGGCCATTCTCGTTTGACTACTAATTGCCTTCCACAAAAATACAACCCTTAAACTCATACGTTTCAAGGAGGGTGTTAAGCTAAGAGAAGTTGCCTTCTCCGCCACCACTGATGTACATTTGTAAAAACCAATGTACGTAATCTATAGAAATGCAATGTCATACAAACATCCATACAAGTTGTCCAGGAACAGGACAAACCGAAGGTACTTTCCTACCACACCCTATCAGGAAATCCCTAGGATTAGTAGCGAATAGTCCTCGCATTGAATATTTCATAATGAAGAGACCACTACTACTAGATATATATAGGGATTTTAACCCCAAACGATCAACAAGCAGTCCCCCACTATGAAAATCCGGAATAACAATATCATCAAAGCAACCTGCACAATCGTCGCATATACGTTGGTCCGAAGTTGTTTTCAGATAAATCTGATCCCGGTCTCTTCGCACCGACAACGCAAAAGCGTTTCTCAACCTCACACAGAAACTAAGTCTCATAGACTTTTCACGTCTCCAACTTTCAACTTGCTATCCTTCGGGCCAAGAAGGAAGCACGATAGATTGGAGTAATACTCCGCACTGTACGAATTAACATCCTCAACACAAACGATAATCAAGCCTATACAGAAGGCTATGTACTAAGTGTACGACTAAATAATTGCCACATCAAGTTGAGGAGTTAAAATTTGGCCAAGTTTGATAGTCGGTTATTTAACTATCAAAACAAACAAACAAATATTTAGCACTATAACAATCACTAGTCCCTTTTAATTAATCTTTTATTAATTAAATTACTTTCCAAATATCCACTTCAAATTATCTTTCAAAATATATATTCTCAAAAATTATTTCAATATTTCAACATTGGAAAACATTTCCATATACTTATTTAATAATAAGTAATTCACAAATCTACTTATTTTCAACACTTAGAAAATATTACACATACTTAAATCACGATTAGGTATATATTTTATTCTTTAAGGAAAACATTCTCTTTAAACACATTTATTGGGTCAAAATGAATGTTGCGTAAAACATCATTACGACAACCCAAAATCGCTAGTATAAGGATTCGAAAATTAGATAGATATATAAATCCCAATACTATACAAAAAACATTTTCTTTCGAAAATCATTTACTATAACAACAATGTTATAGTCCATCATTTCCTTACTTCTCGAAAACGTCTATTTCAACAATAAATGTTGAAATCTATGGTTTCGATCCTTAACACATTTTAAAACATCTTTTAATCACTTTATTCCAATTAAAATATCACTTTTCAAAAATATATTTAATTTTAAAATATTGTTCACTGTCCAAAATTGTGAATATAAATTCTCTAACAGATTCCAACACTTCTACATATTTATTTCAGAAGATAATTCACTGTCCAAAATCGTGGATTAAATGCCTAATCAAATCTATTACTATTGCACTTTTATTAAAGGATTATCCACTGTCCAAAATCGTGGATATAATTCCTTTAATAACCAATTCCATTTATTATTTCATTTAAATGCCAAAGTTCAATTATAAGTTAATTACTTATAATCCATTTATTTACCCAAATTCATTCTTTTAATAACTTTACAAAATTTATAAATATTATTACTTATAAAATTCCATTTATAACTTCACTTTAACATTTACCAAATTTCCCTCATTAACCATTTATATTAGTCAAAAACCTCAATTTAAACCATTTCACAAAATCATTAACTCCATATTTCACAAAAATCATATTTCAATTATATTTCCTAAAACATCATAATTTTTATAACATAAAAATTATCACATTTATTTATTCAAAATAAATCAATTCTTAATGATTCAGAAATTCAATAAAACGCTTATTTTCAAAATTACTTTAAAATTCTTTTGAATTCGAAATCGTTACTTTAACATTTTTAAAACTCCAAAATAGGCCTGCAACAGCACCAAATACATCAATCACGGCATCCAAACATCATATATTATATGATAACATCGTATATATCAATATCTATAAATAAATCAATACTATTGAGGAATTCAGTTGGATTCCTCCAGCCTATCACCTACAATAAATATACATATTACAATATGTGTACAATGTCCGCTTCAAGGAAGATGCGCATACAAAGGGTCATCCACTCATACACGGAAACGTATAAGGTCATCTGCCCCACTAGGCAGGTATATATCCAAATATCAACCAATATATCATATATCATCCAAACAATCATCAATCATCATTTAATAAATATTTTCTCACTTATATAAAAATATTAGAGAGTCAGAGAGAGTGAGTTGTACTCACATTGCGTCCAATAGAAGTTGTAGTGTTTTATTCCGAATAAAATTAAACGCACGTTTAATTTTACCCAAAATTCACACTAGTTCCAGTCAACTCCAATCCAGCTTCATAATGTAGTGCTCGTCAATATGGACCCAATGAAATTCATTTCGTCAATTTTCAACCTTGTATGAAGAAGTTATGGGGTTTCAAAGTTTGAACGAATTTAATATATAAATATTTACAAATTTCTTTTATCATTTTTAACCTAACTTCATCTGGCAGCATGTCTTGAAAGATGAAATCGTGGCCACGCATCTTCTTTCTTCCTCCCTAGGCTATATCGTACGCGATCGAACCCATCATCGCGTTCAACTTTCGAACGCCGCACCCCCACAATACGACCGGAGCACGATCGAACACCTTCATTCGAATCACCATAGCGAGCTCCCTCCAGGGCCAAAAGCATGTGCAACTCGACCATCTCCGTTGCTTGAGAAACTTGTGCAAACCATCGACCTTTGAACGCCTATTGCCGTTGATTCGTTGCCTTGATTTTGATCATCACCGTTGGATTTGTAGTTCTCATCGAGCTCTAGAAATTTGTAGTTGAAAGTTTGTCGTAATTGTTTACGGATTGGAAGAAATTAAGGGAAGAAGATCGTTGTTTCTCGGCCATTAAAATTTAGGTGGCGGCTAGGGTTTAAAACCCTAATGCTTGTGAAAAATGAAAGAAATGAGCGGCTTTTATAAAAAATTCGCGCACACTATTCATCCCTAAAATTTCCGAACTCCAAACGAAGCGTGCCGCCTGGCGTTTATAATGTTTTACCCCTATTCCAAACGCAATGGAATATATATCGGGAGCCAATTCGACTGTATTTGAAAGATAGGTTTTCGAATCGACTATTTAAATTTAAAATTCACTTAAATGAATTTCTATGCGTTTTAGCTTGCCCCATACAAACTGCAAATCCGATTGACATGAAATTTGAAATCTTACAGTAATATAACATTATGGATCCGATGAAACTAGTTTTGTCAAAATCCAAGACTGTTTGAAAAATGACTATTTGCACTCGTCAATTAAATATTAAAATATTCAATTTCTACAATTTAACTTTTAAAACTATTTTAAAAGTTCTCTAACATCAATCTAATTCAAATATAATTTAATATCACTTTCAAAGTCATTTTTATTCACATTTAAATCTAATTTACAATTATTTTCACAATTTCAAATATTAAATTGGCAATTTAATTATCCAATTAAATCTAGATATTCAAATATAATTTATTTAGCTTATAAACTTAACTTTTAAATATTTAAAATTAATTAAATATACGAAATTCAAATGACAGAAATTCTGGGTCGTTACAGTATGTTTATGCTAGGTATTAGCTTTTTTATGATAGTCTGAAGATGTATTGACAGTACATACTTAGTGTCCTTTTTCATTCACCAGACATATGTCTGACCCTCTCCTCCTATGTTCCTTTTTGTTTATGGTTTTATATGCGACAATTGTGGATTTGAGTGATGTATATAACATGTACTAGAAGGTACTGAGTGATGTATATAGCATGTACTGAGTGACGTATGTTAAGGTATGTTCATTTTTGTTTATGGTGTTGCTTATGCATATAATATGTTGTATTTATTACCTCACAGTACTTGTATATGTTGTATTTATGTATATGGATTTGAATTGGGTCATGTACCGGCATATGATTTGATATTTTAAATATATTCTTTTCCTTCCACGGTGCGATTTTGAAACTTTAACTTAGTTTATATGGCTTTCTGTTTACTGTTGTAAATGTTTATAACGCTTCGGCTTTTTGTTTTATGGAAATTTTATCGCCACGAAAAGTCGGGTAGTTACACCTGAATTCAGCCTAAGTAATTCCTGCCTCTTCATTCTCCTAAGTGACTATGGTCCACCAATCCAACACCTCTCCCTTTAGGTGTCATGCAGCTATCCTCCACTTAAGCAGGTCTTCCCATTCTGGCTCCCAAAACATATGGTCACAGTCATTAATCCATGCCTTGGTTTCTACAAAATATTCCGCCCTTGAAAATGCTCGTCTTCCCATTTTTTGAAAACGTTTACATAGTTTAGGGAAGTCTACCGGGTAGGGTGCTAGTTCAGCAGGCAGATCAACTATCTCCTTTGGTGTAGCTTGCCGAGGAATGGGAACTTACCATACGAGCCTTAGATATTGTCTAAACCATGACGGCTTACCTGAAATGGTGGGTATCTCTTGGGGATAGTTTCTGACTTCAAAGGTGTTATTCTTACCCATTTCAACGATCAATAGGTTCAAAATTTTGGGTCAATCTTTATTTCCTACGATAATATTACTTGCTTAACCAAAAAATTTCCTAGGATGTTCTTGTATGTCCCCCCCCCACACACACATATATATTTATATAGTAGGGTTTTGAAAAATATTTTCAGAATTAACAAATACTACTCTCATGTATACATATTCCTATGGATCGAATAACTTAAGCTTTGGTACCAAATGTAGCAATCCTAATCAAAACGGTCCTAATTCTTGATTCAATAGTGGCCCATCTAAACGTTAGGTCTATTCTAAAGCTGACTGTTGATTGGTAAAATTTATTAGACAAATAATACACAGAGATGTCTATTTATGCTTTCAGATCTCACAACCGAAGAGATAAATTATAATAATAAAATAAGTAACCCGTTCAAAATTCCAAATCTCATAAATACAATTATTCTAAAAATCCATAACATAATGTCTCATAGTAGAGCATCAACAAGTCTAAAAATCTAGGTACATCAAAGTAGACAATAAACATAAATAATAGCACTACCACCAGTCCTCATCGCCTCCTTTACACTTCATTGACATCATCGTTCCCTATAAGTTGTGGGCTGTAATGAGAAGGGAGTCAAAACAACAATGTCTGGTGAATGAAAATATCAAGTCTTACCATAATAGTATTTGGGTAGTATCATTTAGATGAGTATTATGTCTTACGCAATTATTAACCATACCTTTCTAATTACTCTAACTGGAAGCCAATGGCTCTCCCAATCCAACTTCATAACGTATCTCCAACTGTATGCCAATGACCTTTTCTAGTCTAACTTTAATGCAAGTGCAATACAACTATGGAATATATATAGGTCTAACAACCCATCTCCAAATCATATCCTAACGAACCAAGAGAAAGTATCTGAGCCACTTAAGACATTTTCAACGGGAAATAGATAGCCTCTAACCATTTAATACCTATACCCAAGGCAAACCCCTCTTTGGTACTTCCTATCTGGGATCTCAAGAAATACCATAAGGCCACTTAAAACCTCTTAAATGGGGAAGAGGCTGATCTTCCAATAGTTATTTTATACCTCTACCCCGAAGCGGACCTCCTTTCGAGATTTCGGCTACCACATCTAAAAGATAATCCCGACTGTTTAATACTTCCTAAATAAGAAGGAGGCAGACCTTACAGTAGCCATTTAATATCTTCAACCTCGAAGCAGGCAGATCATAGGATATCCATTCTATAGCTTGTAACCTAAAACGTGACATCTCACATTAGTCCGACCATTCATAGACATTGGTAGCCAGATTAGCTAGGTAGACTTAACCTACATAACTGAGACTAACATCGCGTCCACCGTAGGTACTCAATATAGATGATATCTCACATCTATTCCAAAGTCACACTGTTGGTAGCCAGATTAGCTGGACAGACTTCTGTGTACTTTTAACTAACCTTGCATCCCATTAAAATCTAATATTTCCACTCTACAACCTTACAAGATTATTCTAAAATATATGTATAATGTATAAATATTCATAATATACCTCACCTGCATTTACGAATTAATGTCGTATAAGGGAAGCTACTTATTTCGCTTATTAATTATGGATTAATTTCCATAATTGTCGTTAACTTACTTTTATATGGTTTATCGTTATTTACTAACTTGTTTATTTTATACGTTATGACTTATGCATTATTGTTGTATCTATACTTAACGTAAATTTTTATTAACTAATTTTTATTAAATATTTTTAGGCATGCGTAAAAATATTCCTATACTAAGGTTATAGCTTCCTATTAGGTTTTTTTAAATGTCACAATTTCCATATCCATATAAGTCTCTAGTCTAGCTAATAGCATAATTTAAATTAACTAAAACAACATATCTACTTATATACTCACATATGTATAAATATACATATGTGTATATATACATATGTATACATATATGTGTGTGCAATCAAAAATAGAATCAAAACACCCAACTTGTTTTACGTCAAAATAATAGAATTAACACCTCTTTTCAAGGAAGCATGACTTTACAATGTAAATCCTTTAGATTTTATTCAACTTTTGTAAAACTGAATCAAAACATCTAACTTGTTTTACATCAACATAATTGAATTAACACCTCTATTTCAAGGAAGCATGACTTTACAATTAAATCCTTTATATTTTATTCAATTTTTGAATGGATAAGGTTGAAATGAAAAGGATTCATATATATTTTTGTTATGGATGTAGGCAGTGCAAACCACGAATGGAATAAAAATTCATACTTTACATGCCCTTTCCTAATTCCTTTAGAATCCTTCATCATCACAACGCAAATTGGGCAGTAGAAATAGAATAGAACATAAATTATTCATATTTCAAATAATAATAGATTAAATTCTAACATATCAACATAAAACAATAAGATTTAAACCAATTCTAGGATTAACATTTTAAGAGAAAACTTTGTGGTTTAGGATTTAAAGTTTTCGTATACAAAATTTCCTAAGGCATAAAACAAATCCAAATCTTAACTTCACAAGCTATTAAAAAGAGAAAATCTAAAATATCTACTCACTGATTATCTTCTCTAAATCTCTTTGGACTTGCTCTTGGTTAACGCTTATTCCTTCCTCCAATTATCTCACTTTTTATAGCATAATTCATTCATGCTGTATGTTAGGAATATACACATAAAATTCGTTACCTCTTCCTTTAGCCCAATTAACCTTTTAATAAATCTTTACTTTGAATATATACATATACATATACATATACATATACATATACATATACATATACATATACATATACATATACATATACATATACATATACATATACATATACATATACATATACATATACATATACATATACATACACACACATATATATATATATACCTCTATTTATAATGGTTGGAATGCATTAAAATCGTCGGATCGAGAATCTTTTATTTAAACTAAACCCAGGTTATTTTGGCTTAGGCAAACTCAAGCCGCCAACACACAACCGATTAACTATGGGCTTTCAACAGACCACAATGAAGGTCGACCAACTATGGTCCAGCCTGGTTAATTATAACGTTATATTATTTCTTCCTTTAATTAATCGTGCCATTAACATTTGCTTAAATAGTAAGCTTACTCTTAACGTTAAAATCCTTTATTACCTTTTTCGAATTTTAAAGTTATTAAATTTTAAATTTAAGTCTGTTTGAATTATTTTAAATTCAAAAATTTCAAATGTTAATAACTTCTCTTTTTAAACTTCAATAGCGAGGCTCAATAAATGAAAGTTGCTCAGAAAATCACCATGAATACAAATGATATAAATTTCATAGCTAAATTCCAATATTTGTAAAATTCCTAGTTTTAACATCATTATTAATTAATTAATTTCTTATAAATTTTATAGGGTGTTACAAAAACGTCTACATCAATGTGGATGGTATATTTACTTTGAATTGACATGAATGGTTGAATTTTGATCGAAAGCTTTGGTGTATGCTTCCGTATGTGAGTACTTATAGGTATGTAAAGAGATAGTGGCGTCATGTGCATGCGTGTATGTTTGATGAATTAGTTGGGATATGTCATTGTAGTACTTCCCTTATAAATTGTAAAGACATAATTTGTTTAAGGAGAAGTCTGTGATAACCAGGTCAGGGGCGTAATATAAAAGTACAAATAAATATATTTTAGCCAACAAATCGAGAATTTAAAATAAAGGTATGGAATTTTGGAATTAAATTTAAAATTATACGAGTATTAATTGTTTTAAATTTAGAAAATATTTAAATAAAATAAAAAGGTAAAAAATTAATAAATAAGATTAAAAAATTATTTTGCATTTTTTTTGTGATATGTTTTTAGTTGAATGTCAATTTGGAATTATTTTGAGGAAAGTTGATTAAATATTGCCTTTATTTTGAATTATTGATTCAAATTTCAAATTTAAAGTAAAAATATGTTTATAAGGATTAAAATTGGATAAAGATGGAAATAAATTATTTTTGATAAGTGAATAAGGAATTAATTATAAATTTTAAGTTTTAAAAAATAGAAAATGACTATTGAAAAATTTGTTTATGCCAAATATAATATAAGAAAAATGTTAATGAGATACAAAAAATTTCTTCATGGCTAATATGATTTAAAATATATTAAAATGGGTTGACAACATTTAATAAAGATGGAAATATATTTTCTTTATTTAAATTAGGCTTTTTGGATTAGAAATTAGGCCCGAAACTATTTACTTCTTCTCATCCTACAATTGAGAATAAGCTTATCTCAATTTCATTATCTAAATAAGTAAAGTATCAAAAGCTTCAAAACTTAGTTAATGGCTGCTCGTTCCAAACCTTCGATAAATGATTAATTTCAAGCAATTTCAAATCAAAAATAGGGAGATAAGTGTTCCTAATCCCTCCAGATCCTATATCATCTTACTATCGCTTTGAATTTTGAACTTTAATGTAAAATTTACATTAGGTCAATAGGGATTGAACTAGAATTGGGTCATTAGAAGCAAGAAAAAGAAAATCAGGCTTTTATAGGCCAACGGTGACTATCACATTATCTTTAGGCTTTTCATGTTTCATTTAATGATTTATGATGCTTCATATATTAATAAAAAAATATGCACATGCCTAAATTTAATGTGTTGTTGGTTGTATGCTATTTTTCGATTACTTTTTGATCATAGGTTGTTAGAAAATTTAATATGATTCACATAAAAATTTCTTGATAAATGTAATAATTGATCCTTTCATTATTTACTATGTTGAAGTACTCCCAAAAGCAGGTCAACAAATGCTGAAAGTTCACTCGATCAAAGGCCAGACAGTTGACAACTGCTTGGAGAAAAAGATCTATGGTAATTGTTGAATATTTTATCAGTCATGCCAACCTAACGATTGGTTGAGAAAAACCTAGAGCTGTAAGCTCCAGGCAATAGGCTATGTAGTTGATAAATTTTGATAATTTTAATATATAAATGCATTTTTAATTAGTAAATTAACTTTTAATAAATATTTATATATTTTTTATGTAAAATAATATTTTACAAAGTTTATTTGAATATAAATATGAGTTTAAACTTATATTTATATAGTGAATATGTATCTAAAAAGAAGAAAAGATTTTATAGGATAACAAATGATTTTGAATTAGATTTTAAAAGTAATTATAAATTAAAGTAATTTCAGTGGAGGTTTTGTTTTATAAATTACAGCAGATGAATATGAAATTAGATAAATTATAAAAGGTTGGCCTTATAAATACTACTGGTTATGAAATGACACTTTGGCCTTGCGCTGTTTATATTATAAAGTTTGAGTATAAGTTGTATATTGATATGAATGACTATCCTCGACACCTTTGTATGATATAAGAAAGTTAAGTCTCTTGTGTTGATGATGTATGGCAAAGTTTACGTTATATTATAGTCAAAGTGCTTCATAAATGATATTTACCTTGATGTTGATTTTATGCTCCAATAGTTGTTATACATCCACATGAGATTGAATGAATGAAAGTGTTTATCTCATGCTATATTTTGTATTAATCACACCGTTGTTATATTTGACTTACTAAGTTGCAAAGCCCACTACTATGTTAATATGAAATATATGAATCGTATCGTAAAACTCGTATGTTATGACAATATGTATTATGATAATTATGCATGTTATTATGTGGATGTTCATTTATATATACATACGACGCCTTAATATGTTATGCTTCCTTATGATATGATGCTAAGTGTTAAATGCTAATTATTCCATTATGTCTACCTATATGTTAATGATATAATGCACACGTGATATGCTATGTGAGATGAGTGTTAAAATCATGAAAAGACATTGGGGTATAAATTATATTTATGGTATAATTTCTTTAGTGAGGCCGATGTGAGTAAATGTGATAAAGATTATGATCACTGCAAAGTAGCTACCAAACATGCTAGTATCCATCTTTGATGGACTGATTCGTGGTCACTCTCTAAATCATGGTAGAGTGGTCATAACCATTGTAGTCCACAAGATCAATTGCATCGATACAAGTGAGGTCAGGCACAAGCGCTATGGTAATAAATGATGGAAACGAGGTGATATATAAAGCATGACTGGAAGCGCCCAGCCAAGATGAGAAGTAAAGGTGGTGAAACGAAGAGATCATGTAGGGTCATCCATATCAACCAATCGAAGGGCATATGGAAGAAACATGCCAGTGTTGGTGCAACATCCGGTAAAGACTAGTTGAGGGGATATAGATGAAACGGGCCATAGGCCTTGGGGTCGACTTGGTATTTATAAGGTAAGCATGATTCACTTAGAAACATATAACTTGTACAATTGTATACTTATAACAGGATTGACTAATAAGTATAAAGATGCAACTAATAAATGTGAATAGGAGTGATTCCTCAATTGATAAGAGTTGCAAATGTAAGTCACATGATTTAAAGCCGTGACTTATATGTTAAAACCTATATATGCAACGAGTTGTTGGTTAGTAATTAGGCTAGTGAGTGAATGATATATTTAGGAGTAAAAGCATGTCACTCTTACCTGACATACATACACACTTTATTAGGAATTATTCATAATTACACTCACAACTAATTTCTAGCCCGACTTGGGGTTTGTTATGTATTTAACAACCTTGGTTAAACAGAGGTTGTTTTATAGGTTATGATGTGTGATTGTATGTACTTTATGGGTATGATATATAGTTGGAACCGATGATAATGGAGGATATCTAATGTTCTTGCATTATATATCATAAGATAAGACTGCAAGAACCTGGCCAGTTGGAAGCGGTTTAAATGAGTGTAACTAAAAAAAATCTCTTAGATCTTCATAATGAAGTCTAAATGAATTTTAGATCTAATCTAAAATATTTTAAATATAATTTTTATTTTATTTAATCTGTTTTAAAAAATTTGGTTTGAGAGGCTATGGATTTTTGGCCATAATAAGAGAGGAAGAGGAGAATAGAAGAAAAAAATTGCCTATAGAATAAATAATGAATGAAAATTTGTTTTAAAGCAAACATTTAAACCTTTTAATTTCCCCCATTAAAACCTTCCCTATTTAGTTCCTCGTTAAATCTCATAATATTCCCACTCCTTTCATCATGCATGGCCGACATAAAAGATGCAATGTAGGCCTCATAATTTTTCCAAAACCACATAGCAACAAATGTATTTAGATCCAACTTAAATATTCTATCGATATCGTATATTGATACGCACATATATGATTTTTATATACATATTTTATTGAATATTAATGGTACTAAATAAATCAAATAAAATTAATAATTAATATTTCATAAATATTAATTAATTTACAATGATTATAAATTATTAAATCGTGTGGTTTTTTGTAATATTCATCATTATGATTGTTGAACTCAAAGTGTAAATTCAATCAAAAATAAATATCAAATTCAAATATTAATGATCACTCTTCATTTTAGTTAGTGCTATGACATTTTGGCTGAATTTAAAACATACACATCTTTTCGATAAAATTCAATTTGACTATTATGGGTATACCAAGTGGTAACAATTGTGTATACCAATTTTCTTTGTCAAAACTATATCACATTAGGACTTACTGAATTTGGAAATTTGTTTTGGTCAAAATCACAATACCATCCACACTCATCTTGATTGGTCCGAACACAAAATCCTTGGTTCAATGATAGTAATTTTAAATAACCGTACTACTCCAGCCAGAGACTTTGACTAAGAGTTGGCTGTCGTTGACTATGATACTAATCTCATATAACCGAGGAGAATAATTCTCTATTGAATATAGTTTCACTTTGAATTCTTTGACTCAGGCCTAAATATAGTCATTCGATGGAAGAAATGCCATGATTTAACTATAATCAAAGCGGAGTGTCAACATTGAACACTAATAGTATTATCAAGTCGAGTGAACTACGTAATATTATCACTTCAAGATTGTATATTTGACCTTAATTATATTAACCAACACAGAACTCTCAAGTGAGTCATTCCATAATCATCCAATTACCATCAATATGTAACACCTTGGTGCTTCTAGCAGCCATGGGTAATATACTGCTTAACATTAGGAGAGTATTACGTACTCAAGTCTTAATGGATGAATCAATATTTTTTATTGAAACATCTTAGACATTAATATTTAAAACAATATGTTACTTTCCAATGTGATAAATTTCTCATGATTACAACATATAGTAATTACCATCACATAACATATCATTTAAGGATCTTCTACCTAATATACTTTAAACTAATTACTTAATTAATCATATCACAATATAACAAAGTATATTATATGAATCAAATGCCTCTACTATGACCAAGATTGTTTATCGAGTTAGATATATGTAACAAATTACATAATTTGTCCCTGGGGCATACCCTTAACTCTATCAATCTCCCACTTGCACTAAGGGTCAATCATGGAATCTTATTCCAACTCCTTCGATAGGTTTTCTAAAAAACTAATTGGGTCATTCCCTTAGTGAACATGTATACTATTTTGTTTAATTTATCTACCCAGTCAATTAACTCTTTTCGATACTAATAAACTGCCTTTATCGTGTGGAACCCTTCGAATTATATTTTTTTATAAACTATATGTAGCATTGTTATCATTTAACATTGTCATAGGATGATGACTGCTCTCCCCATAAAAGGACCACTCTATCATAGAATTTTTTTTTTTCGATTTATGTTTTTTATAAACTATATTACAGCATTGTTATCTTTAACGTTGTCATGGGATGATGACTACTCTCCCCATAAAAGGACCACTCTTTCATAAAAAAAATATCGTGGGATTCGTAATATTTGGAATAACCCTTAGCTCAGTTATAGATTTTTGCATTTACTTGCACTTTTTCTATATTGTTTGCAACAATTCCATTTTAATATTCATAACTTAGGATTGAACATAATCTAGGATTCACTTACTATACTTGATAACACTTATAAAGTATCGAGTCCGCTCTCTCCTTCAAAAGGAGTTTGTTATTTCTATAAACAATTCCCTGGTATTTCATAAATACTCGAGAACACTTTAAATTATCATTTGGTGATTTTAATTCTAATTTATACTTTCCCTTGTATCAAATATACAAGTGAAATGTGATACTGTAGACAATACAACATGTACAATAATTTCTATTGCCAATGCATAAGAAATCTATCCTACATGCTCCATATAAATCCATTTTTTTAATATAGTGTCAATGTATTTCATTTTAGGACAATCCCAATATCCTTTTATACTGATTACAGAAGGTATCAATTTCAAATCCAATATTGAGAATTAAACAACCAAATTAAAATGATTTTAACATTAGTATATTGTTAGAAATCATAAATTTTTCGTTTTCTTATAGTTTAAAAATATTTTAGTACCTTTATAGTGCTTTTTACAGACATATGTTTCCTCTGCATTTTGACTGAAATTCAAACTATTTGATTTCTTTGTCGAAATACTTGCTCAACTTTAATGCTTATTGAACGATACTTTCATATCAGTTCTGGGATCATATCTATTAACACACAAATTTAGAATCGCTCCCACTGACTTCGAAACACTTTGGTTACTTAGCATAAGCTGCATATTCTTAATTATTGTTGAGAATTCTTGTTTTGATATATGTATACCAAAACTCAAAATCACATCGAGGGATAATTTTGCAAGTAAAATCTAAATGAACTTAAGCGCGTTGAATGATGAACGTGTCACAACAATTTCAACAATTGAAATTTATGATGTTATTCTTATCAACGCAGCTTACCATATTCCAATTGCATTGGTCTCCTTCAAAGACACCTTTGCAGCCGATGGATCATATCTCTTTGGATATGATTATCAAAATCATTAATAGCACTTGGAATCCATTCCAAACTTCGCATCATGCCATATAGCAGAGTCAATATTCTTAATGGCTTATTGATAAATAAGAATATTCTTTTTTCGACATCGATAAGAAAATCGTAATTTCTCCTTAATGTATGGGAGTTCTAATTAGGTATTCTAATTGGTTTTATCCAATTAGGCCTAGTCAATTTCATTTCATCCTTTGTAATCATTTTTATCTTTATATCATATTTAAATCCATTTCACTACCAATAATTTTTAAAAGAAATTCCTTTATCATGAAGTTGGTGCTTCTTGAAACAACGGCTGTTTCTTAGTGCAACAGAATAGGCACTTAAAGACATTTTAATAAGCTACCTTTATATAAGGTAAAATTGATTTAATTTTTAGTTTATGAAATTTAAGCTCGTCGCATAAATTGATCAATCAATATCGATTGGTCCCAAGCTCCTTTAGGGTGGTCCATAAAAAATCATTCATGAATAACTATTACATATAGTCTCTCGACTCACACAACCTGTCAACTCCTTGGCCTAGGATATGTAGGGGCTTCTTATAAATTCTTATTTTGTATGATCTCATAAACTATGCTTTGGATGAAATTAATTTTAGCCTTATGTAGCCACTTATTCAATCAAATCCATTTTTTTATTTCCTTTACTCGTTATGTCTTATACTTCCATTATATATTCAACAAATTTATCATAAATACGTTACTTGTATATCAAATACACATGCTCATTTCTATGATAACTCTTTTGTGAATTAAATAAATAGGCAGATCCATTTTGATACCATTAGACTTCTAATAATATGCATTTGTATGTATCAATCTGAAGAATTCATCCACTCTTTATTGCTTCCACTTAATGGGTGCTTTGTCCTTAATCTTTTGAGATATAATTCATCAGTACCATATGATTTATAACCATATGATTTTAAAGTATTAATCCTTCAAGGTATGGCTTAATCTGTAATTTAAAAAATAACCGTTAAAATTTTAGAAACTTTTGTCTCCTTTGTTATGTAGCTATTGCAATAAATACCATTATTGTAATAGATTTGTTCATAATGAATATTCAAAGTATCCATAACAAAATAAAATTATATTTATTTTGGGTCAATATTAGAAATATTTATTATTTCATAAATAATATTTGGTATTTATGAAAACAATTTTTCATATCTTAATGCAGACACTGATAAGTATTATATGGTATGCACTCACTATTTCCACAATAGTGTTATCCCATTTTGGTCAAAACTGAAATATCAACAAATTGGCAAGGAATTATGGATATCAGGATTGGAGATCGGTTGGAATCAAGGCTACGATCGATATCATCAAAATTTGGTTGAACTCCGATCGAGACGAAATTAATTGGAGATGATGACAAGGATTAGGAAAGGTTGTGTTTCAAATTTCAGGATAATCGGAGTTCGTATGGAGAAGTTATGATCGATTCAAGGTAGGAAAGGCATGCTGTTCGAATCGATCAGGGGTAGCACTCACTTCGAATCGATACACTTCGTATCGATCGACCTGGGTTCGACACTACTACTTCGTATCGATCGAAGGCAAGGCACAGGGATGGTTCGAATCGATACGCTTCGTATCGATCAGTATGGTTTTGGCCTGGTGAACTTCGTATCGATCAGGTAAGAAGGATAAATGGATTTCGGCCCAATGGCAATGGACCCAAAAATGGATAGGTTCGAATCAATCACGACAAAGCATAATGCTTTGAATCCATGAGGTCAAGGAGAGTTCGAATCGATCAGATTAGGGTATGTTCGAATCGATCGGTGTAAACGAGATCGATTCGAAGCATGCTCCTGGGACCGATTCGAAGAAGATCGATGGAACACGAGAAGTATACATTGGGGGACGACTTCATGGATTCGAAGAAGAGGAAGTCGACTTCATTGATTCGAAGAGGAGGTGGATTCGAAACAATGGAATCAAAGGAGGTGGGTTCGGAGCATGGATTCGAAGGGAGTGGACTCGAAGGAGGATTCAAAGCAATGGATTCGAAGGAGATGGATTCGAAGGAGGTGGGTTCGAAGCATGGGTTCGAACCAGGCAGAGCACACGGAACTTTGAATTTGAATCGATCATATCTTCCAAACCGTTGATCCAAATGCAATGAAATTTTCACAGAAGCTTACATACATGTTGAAGATTGTTCTCACCAAATTTCACCTTGATTGGACATTTCCTTGATCGATTCGAAGTGAGGGTCGAATCGATCCTGATGTGGGCCCGGACCTCCCTATTTCGGGCGAGTGGGCCCCCTCACGTGCCTGAAGCGGTCTTCCCGAATTTTAGGAGAAATATCAGCCTCCTACGCTTATAAATAGAGCCCCTGGTCATTCAGAAAAGGGGTCGGAGATTTTAGAGAGAAAAAGCATGCTCGGACGCTGCCAGAATCATTCCACGTCATCATTGCTACTATTTATTTCAAGTTTTGGACTTTGTAACTGCTGTAATCATTTGTTATCATCAAGGATAATCAATAAAAGGATAAAAACTTTGGAGTGGACATAGGCCGGAGATAGCCGAACCACTATAAAACTTGTGTCTCTGTTCTTTACTTTGGGATTGCTGTTTAGTATTTGCTGAGATCTGAGATTTATGTTTAAATATTATTGATTTGTATTCATATACTGGTGCTTTCATGGTATTCGGGGTTTGTGACCAATTTTGGCTCAAACACTTTGGTGCTTTCACTGAGAACAACTAGCACCCGCTACATCGGATTTGGAGTTTGGATTTGAAGAAGTTCGCGGAGTTTCGATTTGAAAACAATGACTAGGCAAAACAGTAGAAGGCAAAGGGCTGAGCAAAGCCAACAGGATGGAAGTCAACAAGCATCCTCCGGAGCTGGGGAAGGACATGCTTCAATCTATATAACTCGGGATGAAATGGAGGCTATGGCAAATTCTTTGCAAGAGAGATTACTGAAGAGCCAACATGCAATGATGCAAACTTTTTTTGAGCAAATGAGAGCTGCAGGGATGCAAAACTTAGGAACAACTACAGCCGCTGTGGATGCAGGACAGGGGACTAGGGTTGTGGAACCCAATGAAGGACGAGATACGGAGTCAGAAGGCAATCAACAAGGGCCTGGGGGTAGGCCCACAGGATCCAACACAGGAGGACCTTTGGGAGGAGTTGAACAGGCTAGAGCTAACGTTGCTGCTAGTGAACCACACGAGGAATATGTGCCGGAATTCCCTCGGAGACATGGAGGGCAACCCCCAACAGACAATACCGGATTAGTAGAAATCATCTGAAGAACTGTGCGAGGTGGTTTGACCAACAGAGACTTGGAAGGAGTGAATAGGAGTCCGTTCGCTCAGGAAATAAGGATGGCTCAGAATCCACCTAAGTTCAAGCTACCGAGTGTGGAGGTATATGATGGAAAGGCAGATCCAACAGATCACTTGATGAGGTACACCAGACACATGGAGATGCTGGGGGCATCGGAGGAAGTGATGGCCCGATGCTTCCCTTTGTATTTGACGGACTTAGCTGCGATGTGGTTTAGGCAGCTGGAAGAAGGATCTATCAGGACTTGGAGGGAATTAGTGGAAAGATTTTTGGGGCGGTTTCGGGTTCATGTCAAGAGACCGAAGAACGTAATGACATTGACATCGGTAAAGCAAAGGACGGACGAATCGCTTAGAGCTTTTCTAACTCGATTCAGTGCGGCAGTCGCTTCGGTGGATCGGCCTGATCCATCGATGGTTTTAATGGCAGCAGTATCAGGAGTCAGGGAGAACTCGAATTTCAAGGTATCTCTGATACGAGATCCCCCACAGGATCTCGACGAATTCTTTCACGAGGCAAAAAGGTTCCTTCGGTAAGAAGATGCAAGTACGGATTTAAAGTTGAAAAAGGTTGGTACAATCGAGGTTGGAGTAGTATCCAGCAGTGGTTCGGATAAAGACAAAGGAAAAAGGAAATTGGATGATGATTCTGGAAATGCTAGGAAGCGATGGAAGGATCCAAAGTTTTCCACATACACAGGATTGAACGAGGCGCTGGAGCGGATATACATGGATACTCGGAATCGCCTTCCCTACCGAAGGCCAGCCAGGAGAGAGCCTTCGGAACGAGAGAGGGCATCAGGGAGGCATTGTCTCTTCCATGACTTGGACGGACATGACACCAACAGCTGCAGGCACTTGAAGGATATAATCGAGGAGCATGTAAGGAACAGACAGTTATGGCAATACATCGGAGCACGGAACGCAACGGTGGAGCAGGAGCAACCACCGACCACCTCACGCCGTGATGATGTGAGGCCCAGGGACGATGGTCGATTGATCATTCATTGACCAGGATAATATGGAATAAGTAGCGAACTATTAGCAAGCAACCAAGTCATTTACCCATGTACGGGGACGGAGATAGCCCCTAGGCATGCTCTGAATGATGATAAACTACAATGCTATGGTTTGTGAAATCTATCTTTTGCTTTTGGATTGGACACTTCTTTTCTTTTCGGATTTTGGTTTTGGAGTTTGGATCGAGCTCCTGGTTTTGCTTTCTTTTGATTTAGATTTTTCTTTGGATGATTGTTTTCGGTTTTGGATGCTGGTTTGGTTTTCTAGTTTTCTGGTTTTGGATTTGGATTTTTGGGTTTGGATGTTGGATTGGATTTTGATTGGATTTTCATCTGGTTTTTGATGAATGGTCGTCGGGTATGGATTATGCCTGGCAAGGGGTGAGTCACTTTGCCCGAACGTGGTAAATTGACTCATTCAGGTCGCCGAGTATGGACTATGCTTGGCAAGGGTCCGGAGAGACCAGAATTCGGCTTAGGACTAAAGCCATGGCCTAGCTCAACGTCCAGGGACTCTGGACCAAGGTTGTCAAGTGTGGATTGCGCTTGGCAGGAACCCGGAGAGGTTAGCTCAACGTCCAGGGACACTGGACCACGGTCGTCAGGTATGGATTACGCTTGGCAAGAACCCGAAGAGGTTATGGATTCAGATATCGACCCGGAGAGGTCCTGCATCTGGTTACTGGCTATTGGATAAGGATGGATTAGGACTCGGCTGGCGAGTTCGAATGGATATGGAATTGGCTAAGGCTTCGGTTATGGGATTTGGAATTGGACATCAACTCGGAACAGTCGAGGATGATATGCTCTGGCAATATGGCTATGGACTTTGGATATTGGATTCAGGACTATTCAAAACACGCCTTGTTATCACAAGGCATGTTTTGGGGGGCAAAGTGTTATCCCATTTTTGGTCAAAACTGGAATATCAACAAATTGGCAAGGAATTATGGATATCAGGATTGGAGATCGGTTGGAATCAAGGCTACGATCGATATCATCAAAATTTGGTTGAACTCCGATCGGGACGAAATTAATTGGAGATGATGACAAGGATTAGGAAAGGCCGTGTTTCAAATTTCAGGATAATCGGAGTTCGTATGGAGAAGTTATGATCGATTCAAGGTAGGAAAGGCATGTTGTTCGAATCGATCAGGGGTAGCACTCACTTCGAATCGATACACTTCGTATCGATCGACCTGGGTTCGACACTACTACTTCGTATCGATCGAAGGCAAGGCACAGGGATGGTTCGAATCGATACGCTTCATATCGATCAGTATGGTTTCGGCCTGGTGAACTTCGTATCGATCAGGTAAGAAGGATAAATGGATTTCGGCCCAATGGCAATGGACCCAAAAATGGATAGGTTCGAATCAATCACGACAAAGCATAATGCTTTGAATCCATGAGGTCAAGGAGAGTTCGAATCAATCAGATTAGGGTATGTTCGAATCGATCGGTGTAAACAAGATCGATTCGAAGCATGCTCCTGGGACCGATTCGAAGAAGATCGATGGAACACGAGAAGTATACATTGGGGGACGACTTCATGGATTCGAAGAAGAGGAAGTCGACTTCATGGATTCGAAGAGGAGGTGGATTCGAAACAATGGAATCAAAGGAGGTGGGTTCGGAGCATGGATTAGAAGGGAGTGGACTCGAAGGAGGATTCAAAGCAATGGATTCGAAGGAGATGGATTCGAAGGAGGTGGGTTCGAAGCATGGGTTCGAACCAGGCAGAGCACACGGAACTTTGAATTTGAATCGATCATATCTTCCAAACCGTTGATCCAAATGCTATGAAATTTTCACAGAAGCTTACATGCATGTTGAAGCATGTTCTTGTGACGACCCTGACTCGACCTTCGAAAATCGGCACCGAATACGACACTCGTATTCAAATGCCGCAGATCCAAACGTCGAACCTGGTTCGCCGGAGCTTATAACACATTAAGTAAATAACACAGCGGAAGAAATGAATAACATATATCAATATACAACATGAATGATACAACAGAATGATACAATAGATATCAACATACATCAGAGATATGATACAAGATAATAGCAGCGGAAAGAAAAGATAACACTAGCAGCGGAACAAAGCTCCAATATGGTCTTCAAGAAAGAACTCCAGTATCAGTAATCTCCATCTCCAAAGCACCAATACAGAAATAGCTCGAACTCCAAATCAAGATGAAGAGAAGCAACTCAATCCAAATGCGATTGCCAAATCCTAAGGCTGAAAGCTGTCGAATCTACACCTACCATTGATTTCTGAAAACCCCAACTCTAGACTGCCCGTGTGGGAAATAGTGGGCACCCAGAGTTTAGGAAAGGAACAATAAACTCCAGGTCAGTCATGGGACTGGTATGAGCAAACAAAAACATTTGGTCTTTTTAAACAACAAAAGAATTTAAATTTGAAATCCACAATGCTTTTTGGAAAATGAAACTACCATAAGGCCTCCCGCCACACACACAATGCAAACGCAGAATTGGAGGAGATTTCTCCTTATGATGTCAAATATGCTTAATACGAGAAAATTCTTTGATATTATTACTATAAGTGCAAAGTGTGGAAAACCATTTCGAAAGTATAATATAAATCCTAGCCAACATACGACCAGTATCGTATGCCTACTATAGCTACCATCTAAACAGTGGGGCGCCACCATAAGTAGATGGCAGGTAATACAACTAAAACCGTACACGGCACGTATTGGATGAATGGATTTCCAACAAATGGTCAGGCTAAGGAACTTCCTACTGCCACATGGGATCGCCTCTGGCGGGACGTCCCGAGAACTAACGTTACGGTTAGATCTCTGCCAACACAAGGCCGGGTTACCTCTGTAACTAGGTAACTACTACACGAATGTGCCATCCCCCGGTCCTTTGGGACCTTTATCCGAGCGCTCGCAACAACAACCACAAAGTATCACAAAGTAATAGATCTGCAGTATCCACATAGGTAAGTATCTGGGCTCCATACCATGATACCACCCTTTACCAGAAGGGAATGACACACCCTAAAGGGAGCGACCCTCATAACCTTGCCGCATCTTTCCTGTTTCGACCATTTCCGGGGAGTGAGGTCCTGATGCAGTCTCGTCCACAAAGCTACGCTTTGTGCAACAAAGCCATGCTTTGGGTCAACAGATGACCAAAGCAATGATCACAAAGATAATTGATCAAACAAATGATCATATCACAAATGATCAACCAATGATCATCACACAGCAGCACTCAGCATGCCACATTACCAAATTGGGAATATCACTGATAAATATCAATTACATAACCTCTGAGCTCGTATGTCTCAGAGAAGGGTGTTAAGCTAAGAGAATAAATTCTCCGCCACCAAGCAGAAATGTATTTGATAGAAATCAGATAACATCTCAAAGTGTAATGTCGGACATACAACCATACAAGTCTGTTCCGGGTTCGAACAGAACCGAAGGCACTTCCGAAGAAGCCCTTGCAAATCCGGGTATCCACAATCCCGATCGGACTTCCCATCACTAAGGGAATCTCTATACCGTAGCTACTCGGTGCAGAGACAATCGATAGGTTATCCTATCGTTCTCACAAATACCCGGTCTTCACCACCGGTCTTCAATTGCTATCCATAACGTCGTATCACTATTCAGAATGGGTTATATGACACAAGGTCCTCTCCCGGCTAAACCGAATAGTAAGCGCCATATTTTAAACATATGGATATGGGATTTTAGTTAAGTCACAACTTATAAAAATCCAAAACTTTTCTTTCAAATGGTTAAACAAATTACCATTTTTAAATCTTTAAACAAAAAGATTTATTTCACAAAGTTTCACCCAGTTTCACAAAGATCTATTCATAGATTTCAAAACAATTCCCATTTCAATTGGATTAACCCAATTAAATCTTTAAATTAAAGATTTATAGATTTCAAAACACATTTCCAAAGATTTATCTAAAACTTGGAAAACAATTTTCCTTTTAGACTTGAAAATTATTTTAACACAACTTGAAAGTCCATTTCTTATGAGAAAGCAAATCTAATTTATACAAGTTGAAATCTTGAGTTGAATTTAAATTCCAAAACGTCACCTTTAAAATGGTTTTAAAAACCCATATAAACCCAATTATAAGTTGAATAACCTTTTTAAACCTTAGTTTCCAAATTTTAGAATTCAATTTCAAATATTGAATTCAAATTTAAATCCAATTATCTAAATTTTCAAAACTTAATCAAGTTATTTAAAAATAACCATTTTCAAAAGCTTCAATTCTAGTTCAAAAACTATTTTGGATTTAAAAATCAAATTTTTAAAACAATTTCAAAAATCTGTGACTTAACTAATTTCCACGTGCAACCCATATTAGTGTGTGTATAAGTGTGGTCGGGGGGTTCAACACAATAAGAGTGCCACATTATCAATCAGCACAGATTCAATTATTAGAATTCGATGTGGGTTTCGGATAACCAAATGGAATCCGACTCCCTGTCGCATCGAAATCCAAATGTCGTTTTACAAGTAAAGAGGTTTGCATATTCATATAACAATATATACATCACAGATATAACAGCTCAGTATAAAGCATCACATAGCATCACATATCAAATATATCAATCCATCACACAACATTCATTAACAATCAAACATCTTTAATTAAGATGAATAAACCGTGTGGTTATAAATTTATTACCCACATAATTACTTCTATTTGTAATCTTTAAATCAATGATTAATTATCATTAACTATAATTAATTAAGTCTTAACCATCTTCATTTATTAATCATTTATTAAATAAATTATCTTAATTTATTTATCCTTTAATTGTAATTAATTAATCTTAATTGCTTATTTCTCAATTAATTACTTTAACAAATAAACTTTTAATTATTGATTAATTAAATCTTGGTTAAAATTAATTGTCCTTAATAAATAGATTTATTATTCCTTAATTAATTTCAACAATTAATTATTCCTTAATTAATAATGATTTCTCAATCATTTTTAAGTTAATTAACCTTAATCTATTTTTCTTGATTCAATTATCTTAATTAATTAACCACATAAATTAATTTTACCTTAAAATAATTAACCCTAATATCTGATAAATCAATCTTTAATTATCTACTATAATTACTTTCACTAAGCAATGGTTATTTTATTTAATCATTTATTTATTACTTGATTAATTAATTATTAATCATTAATTAAAAACTAATTTTATTTAATAAATCATTCTTAATTACAAGTTAATTATTCAAAGAATAATTAATCCTTAACCCTTAATCCTTAATTACCTTAAGTAATCACTTATTTCATTAATTTATTAAATAATTTAATTATTCATTTAATTAACCTAATAATTAAATGAAATATAAATCATTCATTTATTAAAATCAATCTAAAATCCTTAATTGATGATAATTCCTTAATTATGAAAGAAATTTACAAAAGTTAAAATAAATTTCTTTTTAAAATTAAACCATTTAAATTTTTACATTATCAACCAAATTTGGTTTAAACTCTTAAATTTATAAAACTTAAATTCATTTTAAAACCAAGATTCAAAATTAGATTTGAATCAAATTTAACTTTATATAAACATTACTTCATATCTCAATTTCAAATTTAAATTCAAATTCTTTAAAATGCTTCTTACAATTACACCTTCCATTCAATGCAAATCACTTAATCATTTAAAAGAAATTTAAACTTAAATTTTTATGTTAAAACTGAAGTTTAAAATTTTAAATTCAGATTTAAAAACTCAGATTGAATTCATTTTGAATTTCCTAATTTAGATACTTAACCTTTCAATTTCAAATGCCAAAACACAATGCATTTATGCTTGAGATTTTCAAAACAAATTTAAATTTAAAAGCTTAAATGATTTCAAATCTCAAATAATCTTATTTGAATTCATATTCAAAATTTTCAGATTAAACTCCATCTCAATCTCCACTTGCAATTTAAATTCACTTTTACATTTTAAAACAGAAAAACAGTTTCTGTTAAATTTGAAAACCAAACTTTAAAATTTTCTGAATCTAAATTATTTCAAAGAAACAGAATTGAAACTTATTTGATTTCATGCTTAAATTCAGTTTCAAAATCTTAAGTCTCAATTTTAGTTTGTATTAAGTTCAAACTTTACAAAACTGGAAACAGTTTCCTTCTTCTTTTTTTTTTTTTATTTTAAACCAAATTTGAATTCCTGCATTCAAATTATTACAAAATAAGAATTCAAACAATTTGAATTCATTTTAGATTCAAGTTTAAATCCTAAGCTAAACTTTTAGTTTAAATTTAAACTTAACTTTCAATTTCAAAACTGCAAAGACAGGTTTCTGTTTTGCTAAAACCTGAAACAATGTACTCGAGTAGCTAAAATTTTACTTCGGGTCATTCCTTTACTTGCTTTGAGTCATTTCCTATTTCCCCCGAGACCAACCCGAGTCGAAATCCCTGCAACCCAGAAACATCAACCCACCACCATCACAAACATGCACACACCCCTGTGCATTTGTAAACCACCTCCAGCCACCTCTAAACTACATCTCCGACCATCCCCTACCTATCAGTGACCACACTCACCTAACATCCCTCCACCTCCAGGAAGAACTGCAACATCCCAAATCCCCTAGATCGTCAGATAAAAACCCAAAACCCTTCTTTTGTTCAACCCAGAAAAACTCACTTAATCCCAAATTGAAAAAAAATATATATGATTTTAGTGTTAAAAATCATGTTTAAGTTTATGAATTCAAATCTTGATTCTGAACTTATGGATTACCAAGTTTGGATTTTTACACATTTTTATTTTTCTCTCAGTCATTTTTGATTTCCAGGAAATTTCCAAAGACACCTCAATAATTTGACTGAAGTATAGTTTTAAATCTTTACTTTGAGATGAAACAACCCAGTTCTGTTTATAACCTATGCTTAAACAGAGATTGACTCAAGAGTTTGAATTTAAACTAAACAAGAACCCCTTTTTCTTTTTCTTTTACTGTATATTAATATTTCTAGGTAGTCTAGAAACAAAACATACTCAAGCTATTTTTAAAACTTAAGTCTGGGTTGTATAAACAATTTCATTTAAATCCTAAAGTCTAAGATAAACTTGAGAAGGAGATTTTAGTTTAAGAACAGGGTTTGAGAGCCTGTAAACATAGGAGCAGATATACATATATCTGTAAAATAGGCATGAACTAATATACTCAAGTACACAGTCATATCAACAACATTTCCAGAACAAGCTTCAAGCATCAAGCACAACATCACAGAACATAGGCCAATATAAGTGAGTTTGCTCACCTGGGTATTTGTACCAGAGAAGAACAGAGAGGAAACAAGCCTGCATTTTTTTTTTTTTTACTTTAATTCCTGAAGTTTAGATCTGCATATTCATAAATACAGATCTTTGCTTAATTTCCTATTGTATTTACTAACATTCCTTAACAATAACCAACACTTTTGATTTTTACTTACAGTTTAATTTTTGAACAGAGAGCTTTCTTGTCTGGAACTTGAAACTGGAAATGGTTTTGTCTTTGATCTTAAATTTCCCTGCAACTTAGATTTGATAAAGTTGTTTAAACCTTTGTTTCATTTTCTGATTACTAACATTTAATTCAAATTTTAAAAAGAAATTTTTCACTTGCCTTTATAATTTATTTCCAGAAAAATCTTGCATTATCTCTGGCCCAAACTGAAGCTCTTGTTTCCAGGGTGAGACTTTTGCATTTCTGGAATTTGCTTCACAAGTTTAGTTTGTCTCAAGTTTTGGATTTGAACAGAGAAGCACCTGCATGCCTCAGGATTTGAAATTTGCATGTTTCCAGTTTGAAGCTTGTTGAAGCTGTTTGAATCTTAGCTTGATTTCAGAAACTAGAATTGCTTGTTGAATCTTGATCTGATCCTTTTGCATTAAGTAGATCTTGCATTTAATTTTTGATTTTCAAGCTATCTTGATTTCCAGGTAGATTTACTTTCAGTTTCTTTTTCTTGATTTCTAGTTTTGAACAGCTTTGTGATTTTGAGATTAGTGGAGGCAAATCTGTTTTCAGATTTTCTAAGATACCCATGATTACACATGGGAAGATGTAAAGTTTTCATAATTTTAAATTTCATTTTTTATATTCAAATAAATATTATGAATGCCATTTGTTAAAAATCATCATGAGGCCTAAACACTTGTACAAATTCAAACTTACATATGTATGTTATAAATTTAAAAACAAATTTCTATAAATTTTAAAAGATAGAGTTTCTCTTTCAAATCCAATATATATACTATTTAAACATTTATTTTTAAATTTTCTAATTCAAAAGTTCATATATAAAAAATCATTGTATTTTATTTGGAAAAACTCAATTTAATTCACAATTAAATCAAAAATTTATTTATTTATTTTGTTTGTTCAATTTTTTTTTTTAAGTTTTTAATCTCTAATTTATTTTTAATGCATTATATTTTGAAATTCAATATTATTTTACAATTCACTTATTCTTAAACTTGAAATTTAAATTTCTATTAAAATCAAAACTATTTATCTATTCTAAGAATTTTCTAATTAATTCACAATTTATTTTCAAAAATAAATTTAATTGCCAAATTAAACTTGATAAATTTCAGGAATGTTACAGATTTCCCCCCTTAAAAGAATTTCGTCCTCGAAATTGCAAGGAAGACGAGAAAGAAAAGATAATAGATAAAGAAATGATTGATCAGATCAGAATCGAGATATTTATTCTGCATTTGGTCTACCCAAATCAGAATATCAATAATATGAGAACGAACTCATACAACTATTACACAGATATTTGGGTCCACCGGTCTACGAATGTGCAAGGGCATTGATTAGTTCGAAGGGATAACTAATCATTCGTAGACTATATCGGATCCCAGAGAATAAATAGATAGATTAAATCTTCATATTAGTTAACCAGTTTACTTAATTTAAAATTTCCAATTTATTTAATTTTCAATTTCAAATTCATTAGAGTTTAGATCGAAAAGCTGATAAGAAATCGATGAAGATACAAAGTAAGAATTTTCTACAACGATACGTATGGCCATCATCACACCGAAACTTCTTTCTGGAGCTGCTACGAAGCAATCAAAAAGAATTCGAAATCGAATCAAAGGAGATTGATAGAGAAAAGTTGTTTCCGCTGTTGCAGGGTATTGACCATTCGTAGTGGTACTCCCCTGTCCCCTATCTCGTCCCCTTCTCGCACGCATACTCACTATCAGTGGATAGTAAGAGAATTTACTGAGGCGTTCGAACAGATATCTTAGGGATATACTCATACTAGGGTTTACTTCACCCTATCTCTAATGAGTTACTTAATGTGTTATACTCCTGAGCTAAGGTTTTAACCATCAGCTCTGATACCACTTGTGACGACCCTGACTCGACCTTCGAAAATCGGCACCGAATACGACACTCGTATTCAAATGCCGCAGATCCAAACGTCGAACCTGGTTCGCCGGAGCTTATAACACATTAAGTAAATAACACAGCGGAAGAAATGAATAACATATATCAATATACAACATGAATGATACAACAGAATGATACAATAGATATCAACATACATCAGAGATATGATACAAGATAATAGCAGCGGAAAGAAAAGATAACACTAGCAGCGGAACAAAGCTCCAATATGGTCTTCAAGAAAGAACTCCAGTATCAGTAATCTCCATCTCCAAAGCACCAATCCAGAAATAGCTCGAACTCCAAATCAAGATGAAGAGAAGCAACTCAATCCAAATGCGATTGCCAAATCCTAAGGCTGAAAGCTGTCGAATCTACACCTACCATTGATTTCTGAAAACCCCAACTCTAGACTGCCCGTGTGGGAAATAGTGGGCACCCAGAGTTTAGGAAAGGAACAATAAACTCCTGGTCAGTCATGGGACTGGTATGAGCAAACAAAAACATTTGGTCTTTTTAAACAACAAAAGAATTTAAATTTGAAATCCGCAATGCTTTTTGGAAAATGAAACTACCATAAGGCCTCCCGCCACACACACAATGCAAACGCAGAATTGGAGGAGATTTCTCCTTATGATAGTCAAATATGCTTAATACGAGAAAATTCTTTGATATTATTACTATAAGTGCAAAGTGTGGAAAACCATTTCGAAAGTATAATATAAATCCTAGCCAACATACGACCAGTATCGTATGCCTACTATAGCTACCATCTAAACAGTGGGGCGCCACCATAAGTAGATGGCAGGTAATACAACTAAAACCGTACACGGCACGTATTGGATGAATGGATTTCCAACAAATGGTCAGGCTAAGGAACTTCCTACTGCCACATGGGATCGCCTCTGGCGGGACGTCCCGAGAACTAACGTTACGGTTAGATCTCTGCCAACACAAGGCCGGGTTACCTCTGTAACTAGGTAACTACTACACGAATGTGCCATCCCCCGGTCCTTTGGGACCTTTATCCGAGCGCTCGCAACAACAACCACAAAGTATCACAAAGTAATAGATCTGCAGTATCCACATAGGTAAGTATCTGGGCTCCATACCATGATACCACCCTTTACCAGAAGGGAATGACACACCCTAAAGGGAGCGACCCTCATAACCTTGCCGCATCTTTCCTGTTTCGACCATTTCCGGGGAGTGAGGTCCTGATGCAGTCTCGTCCACAAAGCTACGCTTTGTGCAACAAAGCCATGCTTTGGGTCAACAGATGACCAAAGCAATGATCACAAAGATAATTGATCAAACAAATGATCATATCACAAATGATCAACCAATGATCATCACACAGCAGCACTCAGCATGCCACATTACCAAATTGGGAATATCACTGATAAATATCAATTACATAACCTCTGAGCTCGTATGTCTCAGAGAAGGGTGTTAAGCTAAGAGAATAAATTCTCCGCCACCAAGCAGAAATGTATTTGATAGAAATCAGATAACATCTCAAAGTGTAATGTCGGACATACAAGCATACAAGTCTGTTCCGGGTTCGAACAGAACCGAAGGCACTTCCGAAGAAGCCCTTGCAAATCCGGGTATCCACAATCCCGATCGGACTTCCCATCACTAAGGGAATCTCTATACCGTAGCTACTCGGTGCAGAGACAATCGATAGGTTATCCTATCGTTCTCACAAATACCCGGTCTTCACCACCGGTCTTCAATTGCCATCCATAACGTCGTATCACTATTCGGAATGGGTTATATGACACAAGGTCCTCTCCCGGCTAAACCGAATAGTAAGCGCCATATTTTAAACATATGGATATGGGATTTTAGTTAAGTCACAACTTATAAAAATTCAAAACTTTTCTTTCAAATGGTTAAACAAATTACCATTTTTAAATCTTTAAACAAAAAGATTTATTTCACAAAGTTTCACCCAGTTTCACAAAGATCTATTCATAGATTTCAAAACAATTCCCATTTCAATTGGATTAACCCAATTAAATCTTTAAATTAAAGATTTATAGCATTCAAAACACATTTCCAAAGATTTATCTAAAACTTGGAAAATAATTTTCCTTTTAGACTTGAAATTTATTTTAACACAACTTGAAAGTCCATTTCTTATGAGAAAGCAAATCTAATTTATACAAGTTGAAATCTTGAGTTGAATTTAAATTCCAAAACGTCACCTTTAAAATGGTTTTAAAAACCCATATAAACCCAATTATAAGTTGAATAACCTTTTTAAACCTTAGTTTCCAAATTTTAGAATTCAATTTCAAATATTGAATTCAAATTTAAATCCAATTATCTAAATTTTCAAAACTTAATCAAGTTATTTAAAAATAACCATTTTCAAAAGCTTCAATTCTAGTTCAAAAACTATTTTGGATTTAAAAATCAAATTTTTAAAACAATTTCAAAAATCTGTGACTTAACTAATTTCCACGTGCAACCCATATTAGTGTGTGTATAAGTGTGGTCGGGGGGTTCAACACAATAAGAGTGCCACATTATCAATCAGCACAGATTCGGTTATTAGAATTCGATGTGGGTTTCGGATAACCAAATGGAATCCGACTCCCTGTCGCATCGAAATCCAAATGTCGTTTTACAAGTAAAGAGGTTTGCATATTCATATAACAATATATACATCACAGATATAACAGCTCAGTATAAAGCATCACATAGCATCACATATCAAATATATCAATCCATCACACAACATTCATTAACAATCAAACATCTTTAATTAAGATGAATAAACCGTGTGGTTATAAATTTATTACCCACATAATTACTTCTATTTGTAATCTTTAAATCAATGATTAATTATCATTAACTATAATTAATTAAGTCTTAACCATCTTCATTTATTAATCATTTATTAAATAAATTATCTTAATTTATTTATCTTTAATTGTAATTAATTAATCTTAATTGCTTATTTCTCAATTAATTACTTTAACAAATAAACTTTTAATTATTGATTAATTAAATCTTGGTTAAAATTAATTGTCCTTAATAAATAGATTTATTATTCCTTAATTAATTTCAACAATTAATTATTCCTTAATTAATAATGATTTCTCAATCATTTTTAAGTTAATTAACCTTAATCTATTTTTCTTGATTCAATTATCTTAATTAATTAACCATATAAATTAATTTTACCTTAAAATAATTAACCCTAATATCTGATAAATCAATCTTTAATTATCTACTATAATTACTTTCACTAAGCAATGGTTATTTTATTTAATCATTTATTTATTACTTGATTAATTAATTATTAATCATTAATTAAAAACTAATTTTATTTAATAAATCATTCTTAATTACAAGTTAATTATTCAAAGAATAATTAATCCTAAACCCTTAATCCTTAATTACCTTAAGTAATCACTTATTTCATTAATTTATTAAATAATTTAATTATTCATTTAATTAACCTAATAATTAAATGAAATATAAATCATTCATTTATTAAAATCAATCTAAAATCCTTAATTGATGATAATTCCTTAATTATGAAAGAAATTTACAAAAGTTAAAACAAATTTCTTTTTAAAATTAAACCATTTAAATTTTTACATTATCAACCAAATTTGGTTTAAACTCTTAAATTTATAAAACTTAAATTCATTTTAAAACCAAGATTCAAAATTAGATTTGAATCAAATTTAACTTTATATAAACATTACTTCATATCTCAATTTCAAATTTAAATTCAAATTCTTTAAAATGCTTCTTACAATTACACCTTCCATTCAATGCAAATCACTTAATCATTTAAAAGAAATTTAAACTTAAATCTTTATGTTAAAACTGAAGTTTAAAATTTTAAATTCAGATTTAAAAACTCAGATTGAATTCATTTTGAATTTCCTAATTTAGATACTTAACCTTTCAATTTCAAATGCCAAAACACAATGCATTTATGCTTGAGATTTTCAAAACAAATTTAAATTTAAAAGCTTAAATGATTTCAAATCTCAAATAATCTTATTTGAATTCATATTCAAAATTTTCAGATTAAACTCCATCTCAATCTCCACTTGCAATTTAAATTCACTTTTACATTTTAAAACAGAAAAACAGTTTCTGTTAAATTTGAAAACCAAACTTTAAAATTTTCTGAATCTAAATTATTTCAAAGAAACAGAATTGAAACTTATTTGATTTCATGCTTAAATTCAGTTTCAAAATCTTAAGTCTCAATTTTAGTTTGTATTAAGTTCAAACTTTACAAAACTGGAAACAGTTTCCTTCTTCTTCTTTTTATTTTTTTTTTATTTTAAACCAAATTTGAATTCCTGCATTCAAATTATTACAAAATAAGAATTCAAACAATTTGAATTCATTTTAGATTCAAGTTTAAATCCTAAGCTAAACTTTTAGTTTAAATTTAAACTTAACTTTCAATTTCAAAACTGCAAAGACAGGTTTCTGTTTTGCTAAAACCTGAAACAATGTACTCGAGTAGCTAAAATTTTACTTCGGGTCATTCCTTTACTTGCTTCGAGTCATTTCCTATTTCCCCCGAGACCAACCCGAGTCGAAATCCCTGCAACCCAGAAACATCAACCCACCACCATCACAAACATGCACACACCCCTGTGCATTTGTAAACCACCTCCAGCCACCTCTAAACTACATCTCCGACCATCCCCTACCTATCAGTGACCACACTCACCTAACATCCCTCCACCTCCAGGAAGAACTGCAACATCCCAAATCCCCTAGATCGTCAGATAAAAACCCAAAACCCTTCTTTTGTTCAACCCAGAAAAACTCACTTAATCCCAAATTGAAAAAAAATATATATGATTTTAGTGTTAAAAATCATGTTTAAGTTTATGAATTCAAATCTTGATTCTGAACTTATGGATTACCAAGTTTGGATTTTTACACATTTTTATTTTTCTCTCAGTCATTTTTGATTTCCAGGAAATTTCCAAAGACACCTCAATAATTTGACTGAAGTATAGTTTTAAATCTTTACTTTGAGATGAAACAACCCAGTTCTGTTTATAACCTATGCTTAAACAGAGATTGACTCAAGAGTTTGAATTTAAACTAAACAAGAACCCCTTTTTCTTTTTCTTTTACTGTATATTAATATTTCTAGGTAGTCTAGAAACAAAACATACTCAAGCTATTTTTAAAACTTAAGTCTGGGTTGTATAAACAATTTCATTTAAATCCTAAAGTCTAAGATAAACTTGAGAAGGAGATTTTAGTTTAAGAACAGGGTTTGAGAGCCTGTAAACATAGGAGCAGATATACATATATCTGTAAAATAGGCATGAACTAATATACTCAAGTACACAGTCATATCAACAACATTTCCAGAACAAGCTTCAAGCATCAAGCACAACATCACAGAACATAGGCCAATATAAGTGAGTTTGCTCACCTGGGTATTTGTACCAGAGAAGAACAGAGAGGAAACAAGCCTGCATTTTTTTTTTTTTTTTACTTTAATTCCTGAAGTTTAGATCTGCAAATTCATAAATACAGATCTTTGCTTAATTTCCTATTGTATTTACTAACATTCCTTAACAATAACCAACACTTTTGATTTTTACTTACAGTTTAATTTTTGAACAGAGAGCTTTCTTGTCTGGAACTTGAAACTAGAAATGGTTTTGTCTTTGATCTTAAATTTCCCTGCAACTTAGATTTGATAAAGTTGTTTAAACCTTTGTTTCATTTTCTGATTACTAACATTTAATTCAAATTTTAAAAAGAAATTTTTCACTTGCCTTTATAATTTATTTCCAAAAAAATCTTGCATTATCTCTGGCCCAAACTGAAGCTCTTGTTTCCAGGGTGAGACTTTTGCATTTCTGGAATTTGCTTCACAAGTTTACTTTGTCTCAAGTTTTGGATTTGAACAGAGAAGCACCTGCATGCCTCAGGATTTGAAATTTGCATGTTTCCAGTTTGAAGCTTGTTGAAGTTGTTTGAATCTTAGCTTGATTTCAGAAACTAGAATTGCTTGTTGAATCTTGATCTGATCCTTTTGCATTAAGTAGATCTTGCATTTAATTTTTGATTTTCAAGCTATCTTGATTTCCAGGTAGATTTACTTTCAGTTTCTTTTTCTTGATTTCTAGTTTTGAACAGCTTTGTGATTTTGAGATTAGTGGAGGCAAATCTGTTTTCAGATTTTCTAAGATACCCATGATTACACATGGGAAGATGTAAAGTTTTCATAATTTTAAATTTCATTTTTTTATATTCAAATAAATATTATGAATGCCATTTGTTAAAAATCATCATGAGGCCTAAACACTTGTACAAATTCAAACTTACATATGTATGTTATAAATTTAAAAACAAATTTCTATAAATTTTAAAAGATAGAGTTTCTCTTTCAAATCCAATATATATACTATTTAAACATTTATTTTTAAATTTTCTAATTCAAAAGTTCATATATAAAAAATCCATTTGTATTTTATTTGGAAAAACTCAATTTAATTCACAATTAAATCAAAAATTTATTTATTTATTTTGTTTGTTCAATTTTTTTTTTAAAGTTTTTAATCTCTAATTTATTTTTAATACATTATATTTTGAAATTCAATATTATTTTACAATTCACTTATTCTTAAACTTGAAATTTAAATTTCTATTAAAATCAAAACTATTTATCTATTCTAAGAATTTTCTAATTAATTCATAATTTATTTTCAAAAATAAATTTAATTGCCAAATTAAACTTGATAAATTTCAGGAATGTTACAGTTCTCACCAAATTTCACCTTGATTGGACATTTCCTTGATCGATTCGAAGTGAGGGTCGAATCGATCCTGATGTGGGCCCGGACCTCCCGATTTCGGGTGAGTGGGCCCCTTCACGTGCCTGAAGCGGTCTTCCCAGATTTTAGGAGAAATATCAGCCTCCTACGCTTATAAATAGAGCCCCTGGTCACTCAGAAAAGGGGTCGTAGATTTAGAGAGAGAAAGCACGCTCGGACGCTGCCAGAATCATTCCACATCATCATTGCTACTATTTATTTCAAGTTTTGGACTTTGTAACTGCTGTAATCATTTGTTATCATCAAGGATAATCAATAAAAGGATAAAAACTTTGGAGTGGACGTAGGCCGGAGATAGCCGAACCACTATAAAACTTGTGTCTCTGTTCTTTACTTTGGGATTGCTGTTTAATATTTGCTGAGATCTGAGATTTGTGTTTGAATATTATTGATTTGTATTCATATACTGGTGCTTTCATGGTATTCGGGGTTTGTGACCAATTTTGGCTCAAACAAATAACGTATGAGATGTGATGCTTCATTTAAATACTTATTATGGGCTATTTATTTCTTTTACTGTAACTAGTTTACAATCAATGGTTTTTGATCAAATATCTTGAACTCGTTGAAATAACCATTATAGAAAATATTTTTCTATATAATAATAGAATTGGAATAGAAATCACATTTCTAATTCCATATAAAGTTTCTTTTTATGATATCCCTTTATAAAGTAGAGTGATCATTCACTCTCTTCTTTCCAACTGTTTCTAAGTTAAATTAACTCTCGCATATTCTCTTTCCTTTCAGAATGGACAAACCATCAAAAATGGTTTATTTGCTTATTTGTAATGAACTAATTTTACTGAAGTTTCATACATTACAAACCATGACCATTCACTGTATAATTTTTATGTATGATTGAATATAGATCAAGTATCCATAATCTTGTATTGTTTTAAAATTTAAAATTTATATAAGAAAAATACACGACCTGGACAAATAAACAACTAAGTGACCAAGGTACGAATGTATTTAGTGGTTTTATAAATTAGTCCTAGCAGGGGTCCTAAAGGAACAACATGCCAAAAGGTTTATTGGTAAGTGTATATCTATATTTCTTTTGTCAATCTTATTTTAGTTCATTTTTATATTTTAATTTATAAACAATTTATCAATTATATTAGTTGCACAAATTTATCGAAGTAAATTATTTTAACTTGTATATAATGGATGTTCTTACAATATTAGAAAGGTTAAATATTATCATTTTAGTTTTTTAATAAGGTTTCCACTAGACTTCTATGTTTCTTGAAACCCTATGACGTGACATGATGATTATGATATAGTATAGCATTCATCATATGTTATGTGCTAAACTTTCAGATGAAAGGACACGTCAAATATGATTCTCCATAGCTTATGTCCCATATACTTCATCGACTTGCATAGTATTTTGATATTGTTAATCATTCGCACCAGACTGTTATTTAATTCTAGGTTTTATGCTTTACTTATTATTATCTTGGGTACTCTTAAATGAGTAGACTAGATAGCAGGTTTGGGTGATACATGGCGCTATATAGATGGACAAGAAAAAGATGATGTTTTCTTGTACTTATATTTAAACTCATTATTGCTTATTTCGATGTGCATTAATATGGAGCCTTGATAATGTTTTACTTGCTATTATTAGAGATAGTTTATCGATTGATTTATTTATTAGTTGTATAAACTCTACAACTATTTTGTATAATGGTATGAACCTGTGCACTCTTATTCTGTGGTTCATGTAATTACTATCGTCTCGACTGTTTTATATCTATGATGATTATATTTTTTATTCGATGCAATGTGAGATATACGATGGTTTTTTCCATTGTTTTATTTACTTTACAATCTTTGACTATCATCCTACATCGACTGGACACCGTTGCAGCGCACTATGCATATATATTGGATACTAGAGGTATAGGGCGGTCATCGCATATAAACCATTTGGCTTTGATACCATTAATGATACGACCCAAAATCCTTTGGGATGACCTAATTAGGTACCTCACGAGCAAGTTTTATGTGCTTCCTTTCGACTAGCAAAACTATCACAAGGTATGTAAGGGTAAGAGCAAATGCTTCAAACATCTTAATGCGTAAACCCTCTATCATACTAGTTGTAGGGATCAAACCTAGGAAATCCAATGTACTAGGTGAATGCATCAACCAACCTCGTTCTAAAGTCGTTGCAAGAACAGGACCATTCGAAAGTGGGTTTAATTTAAAAAAAATCACTTTTAGATCTTTATTGAGCCTATGAAGTCTAACTGTAGTTTAGACCTAACTATAAAATCACTTTAAAATAAAAAATTTATTTTATTTAGTTTGTTTAAAGGGTTTATTTTCGGTTTGGATGGCCATGGATTTTCGACTGTAAAAGGAGAGTGAAAGTGGAGTAGAAGAAAAATTATTTATAGAATAAATAAATGAAATATAATTTGCTTTAAAGAAAACATTAAAACCTTTTAATTCTTTTATTTAATTCCTTGTTAAATCTCATCAAAGCCTCTCCCCCTTCATCATGCATCGCTAGCCATAAAAGAGGCAATGAGGCCATAATTTTTTTCCAAAATCACTTAGCAATTAATCTATTTAAATCCAATTTAAATATTTTATTAATACCATATATCAACACGAGCATATATTGCTTTTACACACACTTTATTAAATACTAATGATATTCAAACAAATCAAATAAAATTTAATAATTATTATTTTATAACTATTAATCAATTTATAATAACTATATATTAATTAAATCGTGTGGGTTTTCGGAGTTCATCATTACGATTGCGACTCAAACATGTAAATTCAGCTAGAAATTAAAGTCGAAAATTTTAAATATTAACGTTTACTCGTTATTTTTGCTAGTGGTGTGATATTTTTGCTTAATTTATCACTTATACTTCTTTTCTGTATTATCCAATTTGATTACATAAGCGATACTTGGTAGGAACGATTATCTACACCAATTCTCTTCGCCCAAACTAAATCTTATTAGGACTTTTGGAATTTAGTTTTGGTTAAAATCCTAATGTCACCCATATTCAACTTGACTAGTCCAAACACAAAATCCTTGGTTTGCTAACAAAAGTTGTTATTAACCATACTACAATGGCCAGAGACTTTGACTTTGAGTTGAGTATAGTTGACCATGATACTAACCTCATATAACTGATAAGATAAATTCTCTTTCTAATAGTATTTCACTTCCAATGCTTCGACTCAGATCGAACTATAGTCATTCAGTGAACGTCATGCCATGACTTAACTATAATCAAAGTGTAGTGCTCACATTAAAGTTCAACGATATTCTCAAGTCGAGAAAACTATGTAATATTGTAAAGATCCATATTTCACATATCGAATGATCGTAAAATATTATATTTCAATTCATATTAGATTGTGTAACTCTGTAAATTTGAAAAAAGTCAAATAATGACGGTTTCTATCCTTAGATTTTTTATTGGTTTTGACCCTAAAAATCTTGTAAACCATATAGCTTCTGATAGTAGTCGAAGTAGTGTTTAAAACCACTTCCATTGAAAAGATATGATGGTTTTCTAATCCGTAGAGTAGTCATAATAGGATTTTGAACTTATCATTTAGAAGTTATGCCTATTTGAAGTTCTAACTTGTTTTGAGTGGATTGGTGGTTAATTGGAGGGTGATTAATGCAGCCTATTTGGAACTAAGGTTAGTACCACTTCCTCCTATCCATCGTTAGTCATTCCCCTTTATTTTTAATCAACTCCTCCATTAATCCATAATTGATCTAGATTCATCATTTAATCAAGTTAGTTAGCCTAACTAAGTGATTAGAGGGAGATTAATAAGAGAAAATTGCAGGTCTGCTGTTTTAGCACCTTGGAATTTGTGAAGCTTGTTGTCCTACTTTGGATTTTCTTAGGGATTCAGGTAAAGTGGTATAGGATGAGTGGTTTTTTCTCCTCTCAATATATTATGCTTATCCACATAGCAAAAAAGTGACTTTTAATATGATTATTAAAGTTTAAATGTTCAAAACATAGATTTGATATTAATAACACCCTAAAACCGTACTTAAAATGGAAGGTTTGTATTTTAACTTGGTTTACACCATTTAGCAATCATAATAGCTATTTTAGAAAATCAGATCTAGGATGATTTATGCTCGTAAATAGTACTTGGATGGATTGTATGCAGTTTTTGGATGTCATATGATAATGTTTGGTAGTTGTATGAATTGTTTTGATGTATGATAATGGTACGTCTTGTGGTGCAAGTAGCATCAAAGTGTTCAAAACATAGTGTTGTTGGGGTATGATGTTTGAAGTCCTTGAAGGCCCCAAAATAATTCACAAGCCATTTGAAGTTCATTTTGTAGCCCAAATTACGGTCATCATTTATGGTCTGCAGTGGTGAAACATGGTCGGTGGTGACCAAAATATGGCTGGTGGTGGAGTTCTTCGAGTCATGAGATGGCCTACTTGAGTTGCGGAGCATTGAACGTCGGGTTCAGGCCTAGAAAGTGTGTTTGGTGGAGTATTGACTTAGGCAAGTTTTTGTTGGAAATCAGGTCGGTATTTGGAGGCTTCAGGTCAAATGGGAGGACATCAGGTTTTTGGGCAGCATGTTTTGGGTCGAGCCTTAAAATGTTGGGAGGATGAAGATTGGACTTTGCCATATTTTTGAAAAGGAGCACAGGGTTGGTACCAACCATGTGTAGCTCTAAGTTTTCCATGCAATTACTTCAGGTATGGAGGAGGTAAGCTTTGTGCTGGTTTTGAGACATGAAGTGGTGACTTGGACTTCAACTTGGTTGAACTTTTGGATGGTCATACATGGTCGAGACCGGCCATGTATGGTCAATACTGACCATGTTGTGGGGTAGTCAATGGGGTTGGTGCTTTTGGGGCATGCATATAATGCTTTGGTAGTCATATATGTGTGTTCGATCGATCGTTTGACGTTTATTTTCTATTATTATGAAGCAATGAAGAACGATGATATACGATAAGGCGAAGGCATGACGCTTTGACGTGGTGACTTCGGAACTATGATGAGATGACTCTATGACATGAGATGGAATGTAGAGATAGTCGGAATTTTGACAACGCAAGGTGTTTGATCGAATACTCTATGAAGGAGTATATGCTAGGGACTAGGGTAGCCCAAAGAGGCACGATTGACTAAGGTAAAGTTATGTGAAGGTGAATGGAATGTTTTGAATCGATTCACACGTAGAAGGAAACATTGAAAACTTTGGACGTACACGTTTCGTAGGGCAAGGTTATATAAAGATGCTCACCTATGTACCTTGTACCGTCGGACTGTCTAGCCTGCCTTGTGAGGGTATGCATATAGAGTAGGCATGTGAACAGACACAAAACCCAATAGTGACATGGGGTGTCACTAACTTAGAAGGTTGTTGAAAGAGTTATCATTTGTTTGAAAGACCTTTGAAAGGTCATGACGAAGTAAGACTTTTGGAAAGTCGTGGCGATAAAGTCCTTGGAATGCTCATGGTTGTAGGATCGATTTCACCCTAGAGGGGGGTGAATAGGGCGATACTATTAATTATAAAAATTTAATGCAGAAGTATATAAAATAATCACAACATAGATATAGCAGAATAATAGCAGCACAGCTAATAGCATGATAAAAACAGAAATAGAACAACACAGATTTACTCAGCTTTGGGAAAACCCTGCCTACGTGCTGCCTCCAAGGTTTCTACTAGAAATTAAGTAGTTAGATGCTTACACACGTAAACTCACGACACCCTCTATCGATTAACCTAACTCTATGCTCAAAACCCTACCACAACTCAACCACCAAGTTGCGAATTCTGGAACTGCACCACCGTAGTTCGTAACCTAGTCACACGACTAGAAAAAACAGTATAAAAAGAAAATTACAAAATAAATAAACTATACACAAAACCCTATTTAAAAAACCTTTAAGCCCCAATTATAATTAACTATAACCGGCCCAATACAAAATGTAAAGATGTCTCCGTTTATTTCCCTGGTCCATATTCTTTTATTTCTTCGTTTGATCCTCTTTCAGTTTTAATGTTTTGCGATTTGTTAAAGTCATCGCTTTGAAATGATGCTTCGATTGAGATATGGGTTTGCTTTGGATTGATGGATGCTTTGTTTAACTTCAGCTTCTTCAACTTGTCGAGATTGAATGATGCTTTGAAATAGTAAGTTTGTCTCCTTTTCGATTTATATTATACTCGATTTGATTCGAGTTTTGGATTGATGATTAGCTCCGTGATATTGCTTGAACTTGAGTGATTTTTTAGCCGATGATGAGATTGGGTTTTTATAGGGATCGATTCCCTTAACTTTTCATTTGAATATATATTTTGAATTCCTCTGTTACTTTTGCTCAACCATTCGATTATGCTTGAATTCTTGTGATTTCTTTGGACTAGATCAGTTCATATACTTTCATTGCTTGATTATCACGACTTAATGAATTTGAAATTGAATTTTGTTCCGTTCTTTTTCAAGATTTGACTTTGGCCATTTCTGTTAATCTAGACTTTATTCGATTTACTGTATATACCTCCTTTTGAAATGGTTTGACTAACGGCTTCATGAAAACTACTGACAATTTGTTATTTGAACTCCTATCTTGGTTTGTCTCATATTCTCACTGCATTTGTTTAACACATGGTCTTGTAGTCTGCATTGCACTGACCACTACCGTGTGTACTTGATGCCAGGATTTATTTCATATATGCTATCATATGTTTGTGAACCTAGATGTGTTCAAAAACTGTTTGCACATCTCCTTGATGTTGATGTCTGTTATATGTTTGAAGCTTCATTGATGTGGTCTTTTTGACACTGTCTGCATATATGTATGTATGTATGTATGTATGTATGTATGTGTATGTATGTATAAAAGTATGTATGAATGCATGTGTACTTGTGAAGCTTTGGTTTGCATCGAGTAGTTGCTTCGAGCTAGTTTGCATATGTTGTTAGGTCTGTACTTTGTTGTCTTCATTTTGCCTTGCTCATTGATCTGGTTGGCACTGCATATATACATGTTGTCTTGCTGTGTGGTTTGATGCACTTGTATGTGCCTTCATCATTGGTGTTCCTTCATAGTTCACTGGTCTGTTGTATTTAAAACTATACATGTGTTGTTTGCTGGTCTGTTCATTTTGTTTCATTGATCGTTCATGTTTCTTTATTCAAAAATATTTGCATACACCAGTTTTGTTGCTCTTTAATGTTGATGGTCATCTCCACTTGACATTTATGTATGTATATATGTGTGTGTTGTATTGAGTCTAGTGGAATTTAACTGCTTGATTCATTTTCTTGTGCCTGTGACCTTTTCGTTTACTTGAGTGAGATCCGTGCCTTTGTGTTATGCCCTAGCTTGAGTAGTTGTTGTGGCCAAACTTGTTTATGTGCACCAGTTTTGTTGTACATGATTGCATGTCTGGGTTGAGTTGAGTTGCATCCCCGATGATCTTCATGTATGCTTGAATCTGGTCTTGGCCTTGGTTTCTTTGTAGTCAGGTTGCTCTAACCGATTCATTGAACATGGTACACCGATGTTGAGTTGTACACCTCTTTTTGTACTGGTTCATTTTGTCTTTATGTGTACTTGAGTCTGGTTGGACTGTCTAACCTCTGTTGTTGCCGGCTTCATGTGTACATCACTTTATACCTGAGTTGAATCCAACTTAAAGCTCGTGTTTAACCTTGTGCTCATGTCGTGACTTTATTTTTATCGCACTTGAGTTGAACCAAGCCATTGATTGGGTTTGACCTTTTGCTCACCTATCCTTGTAGTTTTATCAAGTGTATGTCGGTATGCACGGCCTTGTGGCATGTACAGTAATGCACTGTGCATATCACGAGTTGTTCGTGTATGATGAATTCAAAATAAATATGATGACGAACAACCCAAATAACTAAGGCAAATAATATTTTCAAAAGCATATTTTTTTACACTGCAAAAAATATATTTCCTTTTCAATGTTACTGCGTCAGTGTGTATTTTGAAGATAACTCAGACGTTGAACTCAAGATGGAATAGAGTTGAAGGTCAAATGGGAGTGAATGAGCGATATGTAGTGAGGACAGCGGTGTAAATTGAAATGTATTATAATTGAAATTTTGTATATATAATAAGGGCTCAAATTTATGCTACTCAAAATTCTAAAATAATATTTGTTTGAATAAAATATCTATTTGAATTTAAATTCTTTGTTATTTATTTTATTCAGCAAATATTGTAACGACCCGCCTTTCATTCCATAGAAAGACGCATCATTAAGAAGAAAGAAAGGGATAGAAAAGAGAAAAGATAGAAAAGAAACAAACAAACAACATCAGAAACTCACAGCGGAATGAATAAATTATATTATATCACATAAAATATTACATAGTATCATATACATCAGAGTTATACAGCTAATACAACACAAACTAGACAGTTATAAACACATGTCTAGTTATTACAATTCAAGTACATCGCAGAAAACAGATACAACTCAAACACAACGGAACCACTATATATCTACACGCTGAAGCCTCCTGCTCCATTTCTCCTCCAGAACTCGCCAAAGCAATCCTGAATCCCTTGACTACTCATACATAATATGAGTACCTAAGGGTTTAATAAAACAGAAAATAAACACTAGGGTCAGACATGGGTCTGGTGTGAGTAAACGGGTTTAAAGTTGCTTAACTTTGAAAATCTTTTGAAAACAAAAGGTATCACATAAGACTTCCCACAAATAAACATGGAAAAGTTTTTACCTTACGCTAACCAAAATATTTGATAGGAAATCCAATGATATTATAATAGGGTCTAGGGTTTTCAAAATAAAATACAAAAAATAGCTGGAATGCTTACATCTCACGTTCCAACATAGTTGGGCACAATCAAAACCGTACAGGCACTTATTGGAGTTTGGATTCCATACAATGGCAGGGCTACTGGGGTACCGCCCGTCACAGTACGGGGCCTAGATCACCGTACCGACGATCACTCCCAATCCCCTACAACAAAAAGCCAGTACCATTCCTTACTGGATAGTCCCGAACAAGACAACCCCGTAGATAGCCGTCGCCAACTGCCTACACAGCCGAAATAAAAAGGGACCTCTAGACAGGGGTAAATCTCGTCCTACTTGGGCATGACCCACTTAGCCTTGCTGCACCTCCTCTATTTTAGCCATTCCCGGTTGATGAGGCTTGAGGCTACGATTACCTTTATAGGACACATCAATCTTAGAATGCTCATCGTCCACCTGACGATGTTCTGAAAGCGTTCAATCCATACAAGTTCGTTCTGGGTTCGAACGAAACCGAAGGCACTATTTCGCTACACTCGTTTTGGAATCACCCTCAGAGTTAATGACAATAGCCCTTGCACTCTGAATCTTCATCTTGAACCTGAAAGTACTACCCCGTTAAACTTGTATTGGAATCACCCTCGGAGTATTAACACGAATAGTCCTTACACGTCGAGTCTTCACTCTTCACTTGAGATTTACGACCTAACGTTTAACTTGGATCGATGTGGTTTTCAGAATTCTAAATTTGGAAACCCGATCCCGGTATCATCGAAATCCAAACGCCATCTTAATGTCCAAGTGATTTTAGATTAAATAATTAATTCAATTCATCATTATCTATATACACACAGATAGATAATCACATTTTCATCATAAACAGATAATCCGTATTATTACCACAAATAGATAATCATCACAAATAGATAATCCATATTATCATACTTTAACTAAGCATCTATATCATATATATATTACTCATCTCATTACTGAGATGACAACCATTCAATGAAATATCAATATCATCCATAAGCAATGATTCATTAACCACCATCTATAATTAATTTAAAATAAATTAAATTAATTACTTCTATCTCTAATTAATTTAAAGAAAATTAAATTAATTACTACATCTATAAATCTTGCTTATATATCCATTAATTATAATCTAATTAATTAATCATTCTAAGTTGATTGAACACATTTGATTAATCATTCTCTAATTACAATAAGTAATTAGTCTTTAATTAATTTCATAAATTAATTAACCTTAATCATTAGTAATTAACAATTACTTCATTTATTAATTAACTATAATTAATTACATTTATGCTTAATTAATTACATTAATTAATCACTTTATTATTAATTATTCCTTAATTAAACAATTCTTAGTTACATCATTAATTATATTAATTAATGATCTCTAATTTATATTTAAATTAATTACTTTATTTAAATTAATTACATTTAGTAATTAATCTAAAATTTAAAATACAATTATTAATCACCCTTGATTAATATCAATCCAGTAATTAACTACCATTAATTACTCATTAAAAAATTAATTATTCCATAATTAATTATCTTCATTAATTAATCCCTTAATTAATTACAAAAGTAATTACCCAAATTACTTCATTATAAATCATCTTTCACTAATTACATTCCAGTAATTATCATTTATTACTTCCCTAAGTAATTATGCTCCATTAATTACATTAAGTAATTACTCTTATTAAATCATCAAATGATTTTCTTAAATTAATTAAAATAAATTAATTAACTCAAACTAATCATATTATCATAATTAATTTCAATAAGTAATAAATCCCTTAATTATTTTTATCAAGTAATTATGCTTAACAATTTAAAATTGATTATCTTCAATTAATTAATGTAATTAATTATCAAAATTAATCACATTAATTAATTACTCAATAATCCTTAGATAATTATCTTTATTAAATAATAACATTTTCTTTAATTACTTTCTTAAGAAATTTATTTTAGATTAATCATTATTAATCATCTCTAATTATAAATCAATCTAAATCATTAATTTAAAATCAAATAAATAAGTTATTCCTTAATTCTCTTATAAATTAAATTCATTTATTGTCTTAATTATTTCTAAGATAATTCATTTACTTTATTAATGACTTTATTAACATTCAAGTGTATTTAAAACATTAAACCTCTAAATTTAAATTCAAATTCCATTTTGAATTTAAGATTCAAAATGTTTAACCATTTAAACATTTATCCAAATTTAAATAAATTTATAAACCTTAAAATAAATGTAAAGAACATTCATTACTTATATAAGATACTTATATAAGAAAAAGTTTAAAATAAATTACTTAATTTCATTAAAAGAAATCAAGCTTTAAATAAATTGATTATTTAACTTCCAAATTTAAGTTAAAAACTTCATAACTTTTCATTCAAATGATAAATAAAACCTTTTATAAAGAATTTTATCAAGTTTAAACTTTTTTTTTTGAAAACAAATTCACTTTTAAAATCTACTTTAAAACATTTAAACTTGTTCAACATTTAAATTTACAAAACTGATTTAAATTCAAGGTTTGAATCCATAGTAAGTTTGAAACCATATTTTAGACTTAATTTTTAAAACTTGATTTAAATTTAAAATTTTCATTTTAAAACTTAGGATTCAAAAGTTCATTTGAATCCAAATTTAAACTTTGAATTTAAAACCCCTGTTTTAAATTCTTGCTTTAAATTTAAATTTCATTTAAAATTTAAAAAACAAAACACTGTCAGGTTATAAAACCTGAAACTAACATTGACCCGAGACCACTCACTAATGCTTCGAGACAAAACCCTAACTCCTTCAAGTAAAATACTCGATCTACCCGAGTAAATCTCGAGTTCCATCTCTATGCACAAACCCAAAGTCCACCAGAACTAAAAAAATGCACGGTGCACATGCACCGTGGCTCTGGAAACCTCCAGTCATCATCACCACCTTCATCACGTCGCCGACCATCTCCACACCTGATCACGACCACCCTAATTCCTGCAGTAGCTCGAAATCAAAATCAAGTTAGCCAAGCAAACCTAGAACTCGACACTGCAAAATAAAGCCAAACTTGTCAACACCTCGTTAACTCATCTCCGACCATCAGAGCACCATCGACTCCGTCCAACCCTTTTCCTACATCCCCTCTTCCAATCCCCAAAACCCTGCAACACTCGGTGCACCAGAGAAATCGAGAACATCAAAATTTCGACCACCAGGAAACTAGGTTTAGAAACTGAAATAAGCAACCACCGTCACCACCAATCTCTAACCATCTGCCTGCCATTTTTCCTCCACTCACCAATCATTTCTCCACCTTCCAAAGAACTACAACATTCCAGATCCAGTAGATCATCAGATAAACCCCAAAACACATTTTCTGTTCAACCCAGTAATGCTCACACAATACTTAACTAAAAAAATGTGATTTTAGTTTTAAAAATCATGATTTCTATAAGCATTCAAGTTGCAAACCTGATTTAATATTTTAAGATGTTTGAGATTTTGCTAATTTTCAACAATAACTGTTCTTACAGTTACAGAGACAACCGGATTCTTAATTTATCTTAATTATAATTTATAAACTTAATTTCATACTAAACAAACAACTTTTGTTTACATCTCAAATCCTAACTGAGATCAAATCAAGTGGTAATGGATTTCTATTAAAATCTTAGTTTTAAAAACAAGAACAGGTATACAGATACCTCTAAACACACACACACACACACACACACACACATATATACACACACACATACAGAATATTCATCACAATGCAGTCATACAAAGCATACTTATTCCTATTTATCCACATGCAACCGATATATTTAAGCTTTTTAAATTATGAAGCTACTTACTTTAAAAATAAAGACAGAGCAGTTTTATTTATAGCAGTTTTGATTTAAAAAAAATAGTTTGAATTTGAAACTTGAGTTCTGAAATTTGCTTTAGCTTTGATTTTAAAAAGAATGAACTACTTTTAAAACAGAAGTTTACTCACTAATTATTGAAGCAGAGAACAGTTCTGTTGCATTTTCATTTTCCTGGAACTGATATTGCTCTGGGTAATGAATCTGAAGTTTTGCATTTGCTTGCTGTTTAATTTCTATTGTTGGAGTTTAAATCTGAAGTTGAATTACTTGCTGTTGTAGTTGATTTAAATTCTTGCAGCTAACCTCTATTTTATTTTGCTTAGATTTGGAGTTGATCTTCACTCTGAAGTTGAAGCTTGAAAAATGATTTCAGATTTGCTTTGCAGATTTTAAACAGATTTGGGTTTTGAAATTCTCTTAAAAATCTGATTTTCAGTTTAATTTTTGAAGAGAACGTTTGAATCTAAAGTGAATTTCCAAGTTTTCTACTTAATACATTTTTAATAAAATGTTTTTAAAAATAAATAAAACAAATGCCACTTGTTACATTAGATTGTAAGTGATTTACAAGTGTCTTTCTCATGTATAGTAACCTTACACATGTTCATTTTAATATTAAAATAAATTTCTTAATTTTATAAATGTTTTTGAATCCATTTCTAATTTATGTTATCATGTTTTTAAATGTTTGTTTCCATTTAGCCTTTAAATGTTTACATATAAATTTCCTTTATAAAATTACATATTTTAATGTTTATTTGTATTCTTTTAAAAAAGAATATTTTTAAATCTAAATTTTCAAGAGAGAAAAATTAAAATAAAAAGATATTGAATTAAATCTTATTTTAAAGTTTCAAACTAAAATATTGTACTTTAATGTATAAGAACTAAGTCTATTTCAAAAAACAATTTTTAAAGAAAACAAAAATAAAATTTTATTATAATATACAATTTAAACTATTATATATTTTTTTAAATAAAATAAATATTTACTTTAATTTCTTTTGAAAATATCAGATAGATTTTTAAACAAACTTTTGAAAAGTTTCTATACTAATTTCAAATCAAATTTTCCAATTCACAAGTTATACACATATATATATATATATAATAATTTTGAAAATATTTTTATTAAATTAAAATTAAAATTAAAATCAAACCCCCTATTTACAATGTATACACATATATACATTATAAATAAAATATCTTTTAAATTGGCTTAGAAAGATAAATTTTATCATTTAAATATTTTTAACTTTGAAAAGAATAGGGTTCCCAAATTAAATTATCATTGTCATTATTATAAATTTTGAAAAGATAACATTTGTCAAACTAAATAATTATTAGTTTGCAAAAGATAATTTTTGTTTGAATTAGATTATTAAATCAATATTTCACATTTTAAAATAATTATTAATGGGAATTATTAAATAAATATTGCCCAAATTTCCAGGACATCACAAATATTTATTTAATTATGTGAAAAATAAAATAGTACATTAATAGATTCATTTAAATATATATATATATATACATATATGTACATATATATATATATATATGTTTATTATCATCAAATAAAAATCACATTCTAGCATATTCAACAATCTCCCCCTTTTAATGATAACAAACATATATGTAAGATTTTGAATTTATTAAATGTATTTGATCATTCAATTTGCTTCCCTTATTTGAATGCTCCCTCACTACAACAAAAACTCCCCTTTCATATATGCATGAAAATAAATAAAAATATACAAATGAACCTAGATGCAAATAGAAAATACAAAATATTTGACCTTTATTTGCCAAAATCTTAACTTTTCTCTCCCCCTTTTGTTATCAGCAAAAGAGTAATGGTTTTAGAAAATTGAGATAGACATTAATGCAAATTAATACTCAATCGAGTATAAATATTAAATTTCAATAAAAAGTCAAACAAAAATCACAAATACTTTGTTAGATGCATATTCCACTTTAGAATGATAGGGATGATGCAAAACCATATAGTCGTGTCTATTTGTGGTATATTTATAACAGGCTTTTGAGTATCTATTAACCATGCATAACCGTTAGGACTGTTAAATGAGATTAGTAGTATTCCCAATTTAAAAAGAAATGTATTTCAAGTATCTTCTAGCCACACATAACCACAAGGAACATTAAATGGGATTAGAATCAACTTTTCTATTTGATAATCAATTTTGATATGTGTTCCATACATGCATAACCGTGAGGACTTTTAAATGAGCATGAAAGCACATAATAAAAAATTCCAAGTAATTCACCCATGCATAACCGTAGGGACTTTTAAATGAGAGTGAATACTTTGGATGTTCTTATTGCTAAAAATATGATAAATTGAAAAATGAATAATTTCCCATTTAAAATACCACATATTGACATACTATATTGGATTTTTATGAGTGATGGTCGATAGAAATATGATAGAAATAGAAATGGTCATTGACTTTTTACCAGCAACAAGTTTTTATAACTCTTGTTTAAATTTCTAAAGAAATTTACTAAGTATACTGTCTCAAGTTATAATATATGATCAATATCAACACTCATCAGTTTTTCAATCACTATCTATCTTTTTGATAGGGAGTCGGATTAGTTAATGTAGTCATTTAAGATCAAATCCAAAAATAATTATAAAATCAAATTTTCTAAAATGACTATCTGAAACAAGGTCAGCATAAACTATTTTCTGGAAGGGGTTTTAAAAATGTCTGGAAAATCATTTGAAAAGTATGCAGATATTTTCTTTTAAATTGATGCAACTACTGAATGTCTCAACATAAATCACGTTCCACTAGTAATTTTCTATCTACCAGATTACCAGCGTTGTCTGTATCCGAATTTCCCTTTGACTCAAGATTATCATTAGATTGATGTCATAGACCAGACCATGAAGTGTGCAACAAAATATCTTAAAATCATTTTTAACGGCTTTTAAATGAAATTGAATTGAAGCCGTGCAGATAAACAAATGTGAACATAGTATCAGATCCAGAAGCAGTAAAGTAAGAAAATATATCCACTTGTATCATGAGTAATCGGCAATCAATAAAGCGTCATCATTAGTTCAAACAAATCTAAATGAAACTAGTCCAGAGATTATAGATGTACTTATTGTGTTCTCGGTATAAATATATAATTGGCCAACAATTGTGAAAAAGTCAGAATCAAAATCAACATTCGTTTCCTTATCACATAATTGGCTGATTTAATTCAGATTATTGTGCAGATTTTCGCATTTAATCATTCAAGATGAATATATTTTTACCTTTATCGATAATATTTCGTTATTCCCCGTTGTGATTCTGCTACCTTTATGCTAGGCTAAGGAACTTTGATTTGTTGCCCATCGTGTGCTTGGAATAGCCATAATGAAGGTAACACTGTTGTTGTTCCTTAGCCTCCCACCACACCTACATGAGAAAAGATTTTTGTGACCTATTCGTTTTTATAGGTCCATGGTTTTTAGTGGAAATTGATTTTGAAAAATATGTTTGAGTAGACCTAAAACTATTTATAATTGTTCCTTTTGGCACCCAGATTTGTTTGACTTTAAGAGATTTTACATTTGTGCCTTTGGGAACCCAAATTGAAATGGTTTTCACGTGTTTGGGTCTATAACACCAAATATTGTGACCGTATCTACTTTTTCCACAAATTGTGCACTTGGAATTTACTTGATTAATGTTGCTACCAGCATGTTTAAATTAAGTACACCAAGTCCTTGTCTATCAATATTGACTGTTTGTTTTCCTATCAGCATATTTAACGATCTTTTTCCTTTGGAAAATTTTCCTAAAGTTGTAGACAGTTGTTGGACTTGTGTTTTGAGAGATTCATTTTCATTCAATAATTCTATGCACTTTTTAATAGAATTTTCTCTTCTTGTGTTTTCACTTTCTTTCAATATCAAAATTTTATTTTCAAGCGTTTTAATTTTAATTTCTGATTTTTTAATCTCTTCTTCAAATGATGGACAAGTTGTTTATTTAAATCTATCAAAGTATCTCTTTATACTTCAATTTTAGCATATTTCTCTTTAAGTCTTTCGAAATAGCCATTTACTTCGTGAAAATATATAAGTAATAATTCTGAATGAGTAAGTTTTGATACCTCGCTTGGCTCGTCGTCGTCATTGTCAGTTATATCAACTTGAAGGCACGATCTTCTTTTTCACTCTCACTGCCAGTGATTTTATCATCTTCACCAGTTTCATCCCAAGTGGCAGCAAAACTTCTCCTTCGGGTTCTTTCCTTAGCCGAATAGATTCTGACGACAACTGGGATTGATATGATCAGGTTTATTGCGCTTATGATAGACCCGTTCTTCTGGTTGTCTAGAAATTTAACTATTCTGCTTTTCAGTTGCTGATTTAGAGTTGGATTTCCATATCTACGATTCCCCTTTTGAATTTATTTATTATCAATGCCAATTCAGCTACTCCATCATCATCATCATCGGTTTCTGTTGTTCCTTTAAGAGCTATTGATTTCTTTTGAGTATCACTTGCTTCACGTTCTTCCTTGAATTTCATTTCTAGCTCGTAAAGGGTGAGATTTCCGATAAGTTCTTCAACTTTGATTTTTTTTCAAATCCTTTGGTTCGTGAATGGCTGTAACTTTCGCTTTAAAACTTCATGGAAGGATACTAAGGATTTTTTGGACTATTTCCAATTCTGTATATGATTTTCCAAGAGCTTTTGATTTGTATACGATATTGGAAAGTCGTTCGTAGATCGCTTTGACATTTTAATCCTTAGTCATTGTTAAATTCTAATATTCGCTACTAAGCATAGCAAGATGAGATTCCTTGACTTGAAATGTTCCTTCATGAGTCACTTCAAGTGTGTGCCAGATTTCCTATGCAGTTAGACAACGTGAGACACGATTAAATTCGATTTGACCTAATGAACAAATAATAAAATTAATAGCTCTAGCATTAGCATTCAGTAGACTATTTTCAAGATCTATCCATTGATCCATCGATTTATCTATTTCCTAATTATCTACTACTATAGTTAGTGTCCTATAACCTATCTCAACAATATTCCATGAATCGATGGTTTTTAGAAAAAAATTCATTCTATTTTTCCAGTAAGCATATTCACCATTGAACATCGGTGGTCTAACTATGGACTGACCCTCAACAAAAGGACAACTAAAAGAAGCCATTTTAAAAATTCAAATTTGTAAAACAAAAGGTTGGTTTTTGAAAAATCAAATTTTTAAAACACAAATTGACTTTTGTTCCTTGCTCTGGTACCAATTGTAGGATCGATTTCACCCTAGAAAGGGGGTGAATAAGGTGATACTATTAATTATAAAAAATTAATGCGGAAGTATATAAAATAATCGCAACACAAATATAGCAAAATAATAGCAGCATAGATAATAGCAGAATAAAAATAGAAATAAAACAACACAGATTTATCCAGCTTTGGCAAAATCTTACCTACGTGCTACCCCCAAGGTTTTTATTAGAAATTAAGTAGTTAGACGCTTACACACATAAACTCGTGACATCCGCTATCGACTAACCTAACTCTATGCTCAAAACCTTGCCACAACTCAGCCACTGAGTTGCGAATTATCAAACCACATCACCATAGTTTGTTACCTCGTCACACGGCTAAAAAAATAGGTTAAAAAGAAAATTACAAAATAAATAAATTATACACAAAACTCTATTTAAAAAACCCTTAAGCCTAAATTATAATTAACTATAACCGACCTAATACAAAATATAAAGATATCATCCTTTATTTCCTTGGCCTGTATCCTTTTATTTCTTCGTTCGATCCTTTTTCAGTTTTAGGGTTTTGCGATTTGTTGAAGTCGCCTTTTTGAAATGATGCTTCGATTTAGATATGGGTTTGCTTTGGATTGATGGCTGCTTTGTTCAACTTCAGCTTTTTCAACTTGTCGAGATTGAATAATGCTTTAAATTGGTACCTTTGTCCCCTTCTCGATTTATATTATCCTCGACTTGATTCAAGTTTTAAATTGATGCTTAGCTCTGTGATATTGCTTGAACTCGAATGATTTTTTAGCCGATGATGAGATTGGGCTTTTATATGGATCGATTCCCCTAACTTTTCATTTGAATATATATTTTTGAATTCCTCTGTTACTTTTGCTTAGCCATTCGATTATGCTTGTATGCTTGTGATTTGTTTGGACTAGTTCAATTCGTATATTTTCATTGCTTGATTATCACGGCTTCATGAATTTAAACTTGAATTTTGTTCCGTTCTTTTTTGGGATTTGACTTTGGCCATTTGTGTTAATCTGGACTTTGTTTGATTTACTGTATATACCTTTTTTTGAAATTATTTGACTCACGACTTCATGAAAACTACTGACAATTTGTTATTTGAATTGCTATCTTGGTTTATCTCATACTTTCACTGCATTTGTTTAAGACTTGGTCTTGTAGTATGCATTGCACTGACCATTACCGTGTATACTTGATGCCAGGATTTATTTCATGTATGCTTTCATGTGTTTGTGACCCTGGATGTGTTAAAAAACTGTTTGTACATCTCCTTGATGTTGATGTCTATTCTATGCAGTTAAAGAGCTCGGTAGATTCAAAGCGGTGGAGGTCCAAAAAGTAATAGCGGGGATACAGCGAGGACATAGCGTGATATAGCGGATAGCTCTAAAATAGCATATAAAACTCGTACTTAATGTTTTTACAAATATATAAATGGCAACTAAATGAAAAATTATCATTCAATTGAATTATAATTAATACATAAATGATTTTAAATAAAAAACATGTGCGAATATACTTTAAATAAACGTAAAACTGTTATATAACATAATTGAATTTAGTAGAATATTAGAGTATTTTCATTTCTGAAAATATATTAAAAATTAAATCAAATAAATTAGTTTCATAATGTATAAACTCAATATTTTAATTCATTTTATTAAAGAAGATATAGCGGAAATAGCAAAATATAGCGGGAATAACGGGATATAGCGGAAATAGCAGGGATTAAAGCGGAAAGGCTATATTTTAGGAATAACCAAATCCGCTATGAGATATTGCGGGGTTATAGCGGGGCAATAGCGGGGCATTAACTACACAGTGTCTATTATATGCTTGAAGCTTCATTGATGTGGTCTATTTGACACTGCCTGTATATGTGTGTGTGTGTGTGTAAAAGTGTATGTATGTATGTGTACTTGTGAAGCTTTGGTTTTCATCGAGTAGTTGCTTCGAGTTTGTTTGCATATGTTGCCAGGTCTGTACTTTGTTGTCTTCATTTTGCCTTGCTCATTGATCTGGTTGGCACTACATATATACATGTTGTCTTGCTATGTGGTTCGATGCACTTGTATATTCCTTCATCATTGGTGTTGCTTCGTTAGTTCACTGGTCTGTTGCATTTAAAATTGTACATGTGTTATTTGCTGGTCTATTCATTTTGTTTCATTGATCGTTCGTGCTTCTTTATTCAAGACTATTTGCATACTCCAGTTTTTTTTTTTGCTCTTTGATGTTAATGGCCATCTCCACTTGTATACATACATTTATGTATATATGTGTGTGTGTGTTGTATTGAGTCTGGTGGAATTTAACTGCTTGATTCATTTTCATATGCCTGCGACCTTCTTGTTTATTTGAGTGAGATCTGTGCCTTTGTGTTATGCTACTAGCCTAAGTAGTTATTGTGGCCAAACTTATTTATGTGCTTACTACTGGGTTCATGTGGTCTACTGCTACGCAGCAGTTTTTTTGTACATGATTGCATGTCTGGGTTGAGTTAAGTTGCATCCCTGATGATCTTCATGTATACTTAAATCTGGTCTTAGCCTTGGTTTCTTTGTAGTCTGGTTGCTTGGACCAGGTCATTGAACATGTTACATTGATTTTGAGCTATCCACCTCATTTTGTACTGGTTCATTGTGTCTTCATGTGTACTTGAGTCTGGTTGGACTGTCTAGCCTTTGTTATTGCCGGCTTCATGTGTACTTCACTCTATACTTAAGTTGAATCCAACTTATAGCTCGGATTTGACCTTGTGCTCATGTCATGACTTTATTTTTATTGCACTTGAGTTGAACTTAGCTTTTGATTGGGTTTGACCTTGTGCTCCCCTGTCCCTGTAGTTTTATCAAGTGTATATCGATATGCATAGCCTCGTGGCATGTACAGTGATACACTATGCATGTTACGAGTTGTTTGTGTATGACGAATTCAAAATAAATATGATGACGAACAATACAAATAATTGAGGCAAATAATATTTTCAAAAGCACATTTTGTTTTACAGTGAAAAAATATTTCCTTTTCAATTTTACTGCATCAGTTTGTATTTTCTAGATAACTCAGATGCTGGATTCAAGATGGAATAGAGTTGAAGATCAAATACGAGTGAATGAGCAATATGTAGTGAGGACAACTGTGTAAATTGAAATGTATTGTAATTGAAATTTTGTGTATATATAGAGCTCAAATTTGTATTATTCAAAATTGTAATAAAATATTTGTTTTAATAAATATCTGTTTGAATTTAAATTCTATATTATTTATTTTATTCAGCAAATATTTATCTAATTATGTGAAAAACAAAATAGTACATTAAAAAATACATTTAAATGAATATACATACATACATACATATACATATATATGTGTGTGTGTGTGTGTGTTTGTTATCATCAAACAAAAATCGTATACTAGCATATTCAACAATGGTAAAGGAAGACTTTGGGCAAATCATGGTGGCAAGAGACTTTGAGAAATTTGTAGTAAACTAGCTCTACTGTAACAATTATAGTAATGTGATACTTGGGAATGTCGTGATGTTGCAAGGTGTTGGTGATAATCATGGTGAAGTGAGACTTTAGTGAGGATTGTAGTGAAGTGACTTCAATGATGATTGTAGTGAAGCGAGACTTTGGTGAGAATAGTGGTGAAGTGAGAATTCGGTGACGATGTATGGCTATGTGAGACATTGGTGGTAGACGTGGTGATACAAGATCGCAAGGATGGTTATCGTTTTGTGTTTACTTTGTATTTTCTATGATTAATGTGATTTTTGTATGGATGTCTTATGACGTAGGTTGAGTTAGGTACCCCGACACCCCATATTATACTTGGTGTAGTATACCCATACCTTACAGTAGTTTAGCAAATACTGTGTTTATGTGCTAACTCTTTGGATGCAAGGACAGGTTAGGTACGATTATCCATACACTCTGTGAAACACCCCACACCCCTTAGTATATCCAAAATAGCACACTAAAAGATACGATGTATTGTAGGTATAGCTAAAATTTTACAGAGACTAAGATTCACAAGACAAATAAATAAAACAGCGGAAACAGTAACTCATTAAAAATTAAAAACCTTATAAATAATTCATAACCAAAATATGTCTCAAAATACCAAATACATATGTCTTATAAAAAAAATAAAATCTTAATCACAATATCAGAGTACATAAATAAAATAATCCCTCTCAACAAGTACCAGTACATCCCAAAAGTCGAATGAAAAAAAATTGAAAAAGAAGAATACATGAAGAATCTTCATGAATATCCCACCAAGAAAGCTGAAAGTCTACTGTCCTTGTCTCTGCTGGCCTATGTGGGAAAAGGGGGGAAAAAGAGGAGTGGATTAGACTATAAGTCGGGTGAGTGGAAGTAACTAGTAGTATTTTTAAGCAAGGTAAAGATAATACACTTATCAATAGTTCTAGCATAAAAGGAAATAAAATAAAAGATAAAGCTGGAATAAAATACTATTTAGTTGCTTGCTATGATTATTTCGATTGTTTGCACATGTCTTAGATAACTGCTTTGATTAGGCTGAAATCCTAATCCTACATTAATTAGGCTGAAGTCCTAATTCTATCCTTTGATCAACCTTCTATCTCTATTGTGCCATGTGAGCTAGTCCCATCCTTTGGATCCCATGGTAAAAACACACATGTTTAGCGTTTTGGAACTCAATAGTGACTTATATCCCTGCTCCGAGGCCAGACGTTCGGCCACCATCGGCACGCACTATCCGTTGCTCCATCTTTTGACCTCTTATTTACCTGCTTCAACATAAGTATGTCCCAGCCTCACCTAATTTATTGTGAGACCATCAATTCCTGACTGATAAGGAAATGCTACCGGATATGGGTCCTAACAAACAAAATCTAGTTACGCCCCTTACCCAAATCCTCCGATTTGAGCTTCTATCCATTGACCACTTATTTACCATTACTTTAGCATCAGTGTGTCCCAGCCTCACCTAATCTATTGTGAGACCATCAGTTCCTGACTGATAAGAAAATGCTGCCGGTACAGATCCTACTTCTAATTTTGCTTATTAACTTAGTGTAAATCTTAAAATAAGTCTCTTCTGTTAATTCTTCTCCATTTGCTTATTAACTTAACTCTAAGTTTTAAAATAATCCTCTTTCTATTCTTTTCGCTTAATTATAACCTACTTTATAATTTCCCTTTTATTCTATCTTCTTAGTTATAACTACTAGTTATAAACTTCCTTGCAAATGTCAAATTTGTATATTTCAGTCTATATTCTTTTTATTACAGTTCTTATTCTTTACATGAAATTTTCTACAAATTTAGTATTCTTATATTTTAGTCCATTTTAGTGAATTATCCTCTTTTTATTAATTTATTCGCGTAAAAAGGAACAAAAGGAAACTAACATTTACAGACTAAATTCTAACGTAAAACAGATGTAAATGAAATACAAATAATTGTAAGTAATAGTAAATAACTGTAAAAAAATGAATAAAATAACCAAATAAAAATTGCTGAATAAAACATACTGAAAAGAACTTTAAAAATTAACTGCAAACAACTTATATAAAAGCGGTCTAAAAAATTACAGAAAACTACAACTATTGAGAACCGTATTTTATTAAATTGTTTAAAAATCTAAAATAATTAGTTAAACACTCACATGTGGTCCTTAGCTCTTTTCCTTGGCCTTGTTTGATCCACTTCTAAGGTATAAATATTTTAATTAAAAAGATCTTCTTCTTGGAAAAATATTCCTTTTAGGGTCCAGCCTCAGGCAATGAACCCAGATGGAGAAAATCTGAATGAGAAAAATAGCTAGGCCTAGATTCTTAATTATAGTTTCACTTGTGAATCTCAGGCCGTTGGAATTGAAGATTAAATCTGGTGTAACCACATCATAGGTTCGACGGGAACCATCGGATGGAAGCACGGACGCACGAGATGGAATAAAAATCGAGAAACACGTCATATTGCACCTGGACGAATTAACGTCCAAACATACAAAGGCGGGTCGACCTTACTGTTGATCAAAGCTATGGGGAAGGTCGACCCTAGGGTTGACCTGACCTATTTATTATTATTTTTGCTTTTGTTTTCTGATTTCTTGTTTAATTCACAACTTCTTCGGTCAAGCTTGGATTTTCACAATCTATATATGGAAATTGACGAGAAAATTACCATGGATATAATGGTGCAACTCCCATGGCTCGATTCTGATAATTTCACAAAGTTATTTTATTATTTAATTAATTTGTAAATTAATTATTATAGCTTAAATTTTGGGTTGTTACATTCTCCCCTCCTTAAAGAATTTCATCCTCAAAATCTCTAAGGATGGAAGAATGAAATAAACGTTTTCATCCAAGTTCTACAACCAACTACTCAACCATCATTCATTACATCCGTTGTCCTTAAGTTTTTTAATGCAATGTATGATATATATGCAAATAGTGTAGTGTCAATGTCCCTAACTAATGCTAAAGGTTAGGCGGTCTACTAATTAAGTCGAACTCCTTTTATGCAATCATATCCGTACTATGTATCCAAATGAATGCAAGTTTCCTAGTTATAACTGATAGTTCTATATGCATGCTAGAATCATCATCCAAATGCAACAATCATATGATAATCGTCCATTTATAGCAACCATGGAAATTAAATAAAATATGCAAATGCGCACACATCCATATGCATATATTCTAGTGTCCTATTTAGGCTGATCCCTAAGGGATAATAGTGCCTAGTGTAAGTATATGTGTCCACTTGCATCCACTAGAAAACACTTGCAACCACTAAGGTCCATTATACATAACATGTTCTAAAAACATGTTTACATCAAATTCTACCATCCATAGGTTAAATCTTAAGATCTACCCTCCCAAAGGATAATAAAGGAAACAACCTATGTAAAATTAAAGATGGAAAAAGGAAATTTGAAATCTTACTATCAAAGAGATGCAGATAAGAGGTACGAATCTTCTCTTCAGCCACCCACGTGGCGTCTTCAACATCATTTCCCCACTACACCTTTACTAACGGAACTTCTTTATTCCTAATCTTCTTGATATCGTGTCCAATGATCTTGGTAGGAATACGACGAACTGATGCTTCTCTCTCCACTTCAACCTCCTCAAGCTTACTAGGCTCCACAACCTCTGCCGAATAATATAGACACTTTCTCAAGTGCAAAACATAAAAAACATCACGCACTCCTGCTAGCCTTCTGGTAGCTTCACTCGATGCGCCATCTTTCCTACTCTCTCTACAATGGGGAACGGTCCTACGAATCTAGGGGCTAGTTTCCCACTCGATCCAAATCTCACCACCTTCCTTAGCGGAGATACTTTAATGAAAACCAAGTCTCCTACCTCAAACTCAATATCCCTCCTCCGCTTGTCTGCATAAGATTTCATCCTATCTTGAACTGTCTTCATCCTCCTTCTAATCAAATCTATATTCTCAAAGGTCCTCCTAACCATGTCAAGACCAAGTAGCATTCTCTCCATAGACTCCAACCAACATGAAGGTGTCCTCCACGGTCTTTCATAAAGAGCTTCAAAAGGTGCCATCCCAATGCTAGCTCAGAAACTATTATTATATGCAAATTCCACCAAAGGAAGATGCTCCTCCCAAGATCCTCCAAAATCAAGAATGCACATCCTCAACAAATCAAGCACTCAATTAACTCTCTCCATTTGGCCATCCGTCTGTGGATGATAGGTCGAACTTATTCCAAGCTATGTCCCTAAAGCTTCTTTCAAGCTTCTCTAAAATTCGCTAGTAAAAATAGGGTCTCTATCGCTCACCATGCTAGAGGGAACTCCATGAAGTCGGACTATCTCACGAACATATAAAGATGCCAAATAAGGTGTCGCCTCTTACTCTTGACCGGAATGAAGTGGGCACTCTTAGTCAAGCGATCTACAATCACCCAAATACTTGTTTTTCCCTTCCTAGATCGGGGTAAAACTTCTATGAAGTCCATTGAAACACTATCCCACTTTCATTCAGGTACATCCAATGGCTGAAGTAATCCTCTGGGCTTTTGCTACTCCGCCTTAACCCTTTGGCACACAAGACACATAGCTATAAACTCTGCCACATCCTTCTTCATGCCACTCCAATAAAAATAATCTTTTCTTGTTCCTATACATCTTATCACCACCCGGATGAATGGTCATACGCGAATGGTGTGCCTCTGCTAGAACCGCTCTCATCAAATTACTGGTGCAGGGTACACAAAGCCTTCCATCTCTCCTTAGCCACCATCTACCATCTATGGAATAGCATTGGATATGTCTAGAGACCTTTCCTCTACTATTCCTGTCCAAAATATCCATGAGTTTGACATCTTATCGCTGCCTTGAACCAATCTGATCTATTAGGGTATGCCTTACCTTAAGTGCTGCTAACTATCTAGGGGTAATGTTCGTAGACGGCTTAAAATAAAAAGTGAAAATAAACTCTGGGCTTTACCATTCTACGAACATTGGACTAAGTTTTGCTCTCTTCCTACACAACGCATCTGCTACTACGTTTCCTTAACCAGGGGTATAAGATATCTCAAAATTATATAGTGCCAAAAATTCCATTCAATGCTGCTGCCTCAAGTTTAAATCCTTCTGTGAGAATAGGTACTTCAATGACTTATGGTCAGTGAAAATTTCGTACCTCTCTCCTAGCAAGCAATACCTCCAAAACTTAAGTGAAAAATCTATAGCAGCTAACTCTAAATCATAGGTAGGGTAGTTCTTCTCATGAGTCCTCAACTGTCTACTTCCATAGTATGCTACCCTCCCTTCTTGCATCAACACTGCTCCTAGACCTGTCTTACATGCATCAGTGTATACTGTAAAAGCCTCAGCTCTGTCGGGTAAAACTAACACTGGTGCACAAGTAAGGGCCTACTTTAGCCTCATGAAGGAGTCCTCACAATCTACTCCCCACACGAATGTCACATTCTTCTTAGTGAGGCGAGTAAGAGATGCTGGAATCTTAGAAAAATCTTTGATAAACTTCCTATAGTAGCCAGCTAATCCTAGGAAGCTTCTAACTTCGGTAACGTTCTTGGGGGCCTTCCGATCTTGCACTGTAATTACCTTAGTGGGATCAACAGCCAAACCCTCTCTTGAGACTACGTGCCCTAAGAAACGTACCTCCTCTCGCTAAAAGTTACACTTCGAGAACTTTGCATTCAACTGATAGGCACGAAGTGTATGAAGAACCTCCTCTAGATGAATAGCATGCTCCTCCATACTCTTGGAAAGCACCAAAATTTCATCCATGAATACCACTACGAACTTATGTAGGACATCTCCAAAAATACGGCTCATTAAATCTACAAAATATGTCGGGGCATTAGTTAGCCCAAATAGCATAACCAACCATTCAAAGAATCCATCTGGTGTCCTAAATGTTGTCTTATCGATGCTATCGTAAGTGACCCAAAGCTGATGAAATCCAGTGGCTAAATCAAACTGAGAAAATACTGAAGAGCCAACTAGCTGATCGAAAAGATCGTCTATCCTAGGAAGTGGGTAACGGTTCTTCTTAGTGAGCTTATTCAACTCTCGATAGTCTATCCAAAGTCGAAGGGGACCATCTGCCTTTGTAGTGAAGACGATTGGTGATCCCCGGCCAGATATGCTCCTTCTGATGAAGCCTTTCTCCAATAGCTCACTTATTTGCTTACTTAACTCCTTCCTCTCCACAGGAGCCATCTGTCTCACGGGCAATGCCATTGGCTCAGCATTGTCATTAATATAGATCCTAAAATCGATCTCTCTCTTAGGGGGTAGTCACCTAACCTCCTGGAAGATGTTTAGGAAATCTCTGATGATTGGAACTGAATTTAACCTTGTTGATGATGAATCAAGGGAATAAAGGAAGCTCAATATGACTTACCTCTCCGTAAGAAACCTCAAGAGCCTACCGCTGCATGTCTCGAGTCTAACGACTCTCCTCTCTCAGTTATAATATTACTCCATAAGTGGATAACCAATCCATCCCCAAAATAATTCCATACCTCGAAAATCCTAATACATAGGTGTAACAGTCACGCCTAGGATAAAAAATTTCAAATCCCTACAAATCATGGATAAATGTGTCGATCCTCCTATGGGATTTGAAACAACAATGGGGTGTACTACTAAAAAGATTTCTAATTTCAAATAATCAACCAAGGAACTGGAAATAAAAGAGTGTAATGCTTCAGAATCAAAAAGAGTCTGAATAGGAAAATCCAAAATAGAGATCAAACCTTCCACGGTGACTTTCCTACCTCTATCCAGTCCACTACTAGAAGGTGTTGTATCCAAAGCCTAAATCTGCGCTATAGATGCGCTCGCTCCTTGCCCTGTCCTCTGAGAACAAAATCTACAAAGGTGACTAGGCTGCCCTTAAGTGTAACACTTTCCCTTCGTTTTATCCTTCTAGCAATCCCATGCGAAATGACCAACCAGTCCACAGCTATTGCATTTCTTGCCTTTCTTTATTTTCTTTTGAGGTCCTCCACCTTTCTTCTTATCCTTATCCTTATCAATATATGGTTTAATAAATATTGATTTTTAAATATTATATAAAGGTATTTTTGATTTTTAAGTTATATGTTTTGAAAATTCTATAGTTATGAGTAAATTTTGAGATTACAAATTTTAAGAATTTATTTATAATTTTACTATTTTTAAATTATATAAATAGATTTAATATATATAAATAAATTTATAATTTGTTTAAGTATTTATTTAGAAGTATATTTTAAAATAGTTTTAAAATAATTTTAATAAATTAAGGTTCGGAAAATTGATTTGAAATGGTATTTAATTAAGAATTTATTTAATTAAATTGATTTGAAAATTATGGAATTTGAGATTTTAAAGGATATGATTTTATAACTAGATTTTGGTTTAAGGTAATTTTAATGAATATATCAAGTTTAAATAAATTGAGGGAATATTCAGTTATTTGAAATTTGAAAGTTTTATTTAAATGATATTGGATTTATTAAGTAAATATTTCAAAACTAAATAATAGTAAATTGAATTTGATATATATATATATATATATATATATTAAATTATCAAATTTAGTTTCGAAAATGTTGAAAATTTAAAGCTTTGAAAGATATTGAAATTGAAAAGGTTTATTTTGTGGTTCAAATCAGTATTTGAAATCGATATAATTTGAAATGGTTTATTAGAAACTGAATTGACGTGAAATTGTTGAATTGAGATTGAATTAAAGTTGAATTTTGAATTCGAGTTGATTTGAATCAATTCGTGAAATTTGAGAAAGTTATTTTACCATATAAAGTATTTTTAAATTTTATTTAAAACTATTTACATATTTTATTATAAACTATTTTTAACATACTTACTCTTTAATATATACTATTTTAACTTATAGCTATTTTATATAAACTATTTATTTTATAAACTATTTTATTATATATACTATTATTAATATCTAAACTGGTAAAGGAAAGTGTTATGGTTTTCCAAAGTATTATGATTTCAAAGTGTTATGATTTCTAAAGGGTTATAATTTCATATGATTTGATTTAGAAAGTGTTATAATTTTGAAGTGTTATGATTTTGAAAATGATATTGTATTGATATGGTTTTGAATGGAAATGATATCGTATTGATATGGTTTTGAAATGGCAATGATATTTTGGTTTTGAAGTATAAACTATTTTGAAATGACCGTGATGTTATCATAACGATTGGTTGTTAAAGAGACCGGGATCGGATATTGTCATACTCTCTGCCAATACCGTAAACCACTTTAACAACTGTGTACGCACTGGGGACTCCTGAATGAAGTAGGATGGTGGTGATGTCCTATTGAGGTATGTGCGTGGACCCGACTCCCGTGAGTTGGCATAAGGTGGCTAAAACAGAAGCGATTCTCAGGCCAAGTATGGTCTTTCCTTCGATCAGGCATATTCCTTTGATATTATATTCTGAATTTGTGATTGATTTGGTGGCTACATTTGATTTTTTTTGTTTGATTTAAGAGTGTGTTTCAAGATGGGCGGTAGCGGCTGCTATGCGTTACCACCAGGCCGGATGCGTAATTGGTATATCTACTCTAGCATTGCCTTGTTGTGTCGTGTCACCTACCCTATTGAGACCACTACGAGTTTTTTTTGTACCATACCAATGGAGTTCCCTCTAACAACGCCTAGTACGAGGGAGACTACGTTACTGAATAGACTATAGGAATATATTAATGTGTTAAGAGAGATATGGGTAATGCCTTAATGCTATTTTAATAGTTTACTTTACTTTAGACATTATTATAATAGCGTATATTACTACATAGTAGGTAGTTTAACGGATCCTTAGAAGATGGTTATCCCAAACATCTTTTGAGTTACTTGTATTTCAGTTGATGATTCATTTGAGTTGGATTTATTAAGATAAGAATGTTAATCCTGACTCGAGTGTTTTGTGTTTTGCTTTATGCTCGGGTCAGACTGAGTGATACAGCTTTTGGGACTCACCTTTGGAGTTGGAGCTTCATTTGGAGATCCATCTACATCTTTTCAGCTTGTAGTTTTTCAGTTGATTCCTATGATGTATTTCGATTCTTGTATTTGATTATTGTATTTGATTATTGTATTTGATTATTGTATTTGAGACTTCTGTTATATCTTATTTAACTTTGCCATATATATAGTAGCTCCATGAACTACTATTCTTTTATTTCCGCTGCATATAGTATATTACTCTGTGTCTGTGATTTCGTGATTTACTTATTTACTGTATATGCTGAGTTTTGCCAAATATAAATTAACAATTTGGTATTTTGAGAAAATCAAATCCGGCATGTGTGGATGCGAATGGTTGAAAATATCGGGCTGTTACAGTTGGTATAAGAGCTCTGGTTTTAGGCAAACTTAGCATATATGGTAAACTTAACTAAGAAATCACTTTCGTTCGAGCTTGAATTCATTCCTTTTTGATTCGATTTTCTTTGAATTTTAGAGCTTCCATATTCATTCTGAAATTCACTCTAGCCTTCCCGTTTCCAAATTCTTCTTGATTCTAGAGTATCCCATAGCTCCAATGAATGATTGTAAAGGGTGAAACTCCTTTACAACAAGCATTGATTCACTAATGATTTCTGTATCCTCTGTTTAGATGCTACTATCTTTTGTTATACTCGAATTCTATTTCTTGCGATCGAGTATCGATTTGCCTCAGAATTCTGCATTAATCTTATTCTTGAAGTCACTGTTCATCCGGTTAAGGTCGCCCGTGATTTATAAGTGTATCAATCTTTATCTTTTATAATTGAATCATCTTATCTTCGGTTTGAGCCTATCTCCGAATTAGAATTCTTTTTGATTAAAGTTCCTCTAATTTGTATCTCTATCCTTTTTTTGATATCCATTTTGAACCATCAAGTGAGGGAGTGTTTTTGTATTAATATTAAATTGTTTTATATATTGTGTTGTTTGAGTTGTTAATGTTGATTTATATTTTCGATCGATTCGTCTGATCAACGCTATCGATAGGATTTTCAAAACACTTGAATAAAGAAAAATGACACAATATTGTTTTCAAATTTGGTAAATAAATTAAATTTTGTATGATTATATTATATATAAAAGTAAATTTTAAAAAGATAATTGTTAAATGAATTGGTTAACAAAATGATAATATTTGATTTTCATTTATTGTTTTGTAAACCAATGACTATTGCCTCATAAAATAAATAAATGGAATTATAAAACGTGGTTTATAAATTGATTTGGAATTTTAAAACATGGTTCATAAATTGATGTAGAATTTTAAATGAAATTAAGTTAAGATTTGAGAACTAATTTTCGGTGATTCCAAACTTTGGTTTTAAACTTTAGAATGTATATTATTTAAATTATTTTAAATAGAAATTTTTTTCTAAAGAATTTTAAAGTTTTTTTTAAAAAAATCAGTATTGTCTTCTTTACCAATCTCTGCACCTTTTCCAGATGGGTTTCCACCCTTGACAGCATAAACATCGATTCCCTCTTCTCTTTCTGCACTAGCATCCTCCAATCGTAAAAACTTTTTGGCCTCATGATAGAATTCTCCCAGATCCATAGGCGGATCTTTAGTTAACAAATTTTTGAACTCTGTGCCATCAGCTATTCCAGATACAGCTGCCATCATTACCATAGATGGATCTGGTCGATCCACCGATGCTGCTGCCGCATTGAATCGTGTCAGAAAACTCCTCAAAGACTCCCCAGCTTTCTGCTTTAAAGTTTCCAAACTCATCACATTCTTGGGTCTCGCGATGTGAACCCTGAATTGCCTCATGAATTTCTCAGTTAAATCAGCCATGTTCCTATGGAGCCGCTCTCCAGCTGCCTAAACCATAGTGCCGCGATATCTGTCAGATATAATGGAAAGCACCGGACCATGACTTCCTGTGATGCCCCCAGCACTTCCATGTGCCTCATATACTTTATCAGATGGACTGCGGGGTCCGTCCTCCGATCGTACATCCTCACCGATGGAAACTTGAATTCATGTGGGTTCCTAGCCACCCTAATCGCAGGAGAAAAGGGACTCCTGTTCACATCTTCAAGATCTCTATTTACTAATCCGCTCCTCATGGCTCGTCTGACCATCTCTGCCAATCTATCATTGTCTCCAAGCTGTGGTCCTCATTCACTGCCTTCGATCTCCCCCCGAGTTCGTGTGAGCCTTTAGGAATCTGCCCCCTGGTTGAGCGTTCATCCCTCTACCACCATCAGGTTGCTCGGATGCTCCTGGCTCTCTCCCCAGGATTGGATCAACATGCTCTAAGTTTGTGCCCCCTAGTCTAGGTGCTACGCTGGATGGTCCTGCTCTATTCTGAACTCCGTCTGCTCCTCGATTTTGTGCTCCAAGTAGTTCAATCTGTTGAAACAAATTCTGGATCACCTCTTCATGCCTTTTCATCATTGTCTCCATCTCATCCTGGGTGATGAAGACTGAAGCTTGGTTTGCTCCTGAGGAAGCCTCTTGACTCCCTTCGTGTTGACTTCTCTCTGGTCTCTGCCTTCTAATTGATTGCCTTGTCATGACTCTTCGGATCTGAATCTCTAAGCTTTGAAATTCAACAGACAGAACTCCTGATTTAGCTCTCAATGAAAGCACCAAAATGTTTGTGCCAAAATTGGTCAGAAACACCCGATAGTTGATAATTCACAATCACAGATCTCAAACAAATAACAAGTACGAATATCACTCAGAAAATCCAAAGCAACGCAGTAAACAACATAGAATTTATAATGATTCGGTGATCTGGCCTACGTCCACTCTGAATTTGATGATTTTATTGATTCACTTGATGGTTTCAATCAGTTACAGCAGGTTACAATTAACTATAGCTATGATGTTTGAATACAATGATGATAATGAATTGCAGAATTGAATCCGGCAGAGTCTGGACATTCCCAAGCTGAAAGATCATTTCTTCGTAGGCTTCAGGGGGCTATTTATAGACGTAGGAGGCTGATATCGCGCTCAAACTTCGGGAGACTTCTTCTGCCATGTGAGTGGGCCCATGCGACCGACCCCGCCAAGTTTCGACTCGATCTGTGATCGATACGAACCAAATTCGTATCGATCAGAAAATGATCCGATCGAGCTGAAAATTGGCAGTATTGTTCTTTAGCTGTACGTAAGCTCCTATGAAAATTTAATTGCATTTGGACCTGTGGTTTGTAAGATATGATCAATGCAAGTTTGTGATTTTCATATGCTGCTGAGTTCGAATCCATGGTTTCGTATCCATCCTTTTCGCATCGATCAGAAGCACGTGCGCATAGTGACGTGGCGCGGCGCGAGTTTCCTGGATTGATCCGATTTCTATGGCGAATTGACTGCTTCTTTCCTAAGATCGTGGACGTCTTTCTCTCACATCCATATTTCCTACTCATTCGTGTTCCATAGTTTCGCAACCTCGCATTCGTACCCACCTGCTTGCATCCCTACAATTCATACCCTTTCCCGTACCAAGGCCAGGAGGGTGTTTCGTATCGATTCGTTGGATCGATACGAAATTAAGATATGGGAGGCATTACTGATCGATACAAAAAAAAATGTACGAAGGGCCGACAGATGGATACGAAGCTAGTATATTGGATGGATACGAACGATGCCTTGCCTAATGGATGCGAGAGAGATCTGTAGAGTCGACGAATTCGAACTGAGCTCCTATGGTCGATATGAAATCATGGACTCGAAGTGCACCACCTGTCTCCATCCTGATCGATACGAATCCGATGGATTCGAATAGCATAGCCAAGGTTCAAATTGAACCCGATCGATTCAAACAAATTGTTATCATGCTATTGATCGAGTCGAACTTGATCGATTTGAAATTCAACCTCCCTCTATGGATACGAACAGTGTGTTTCTTCTAACTTGTATCGATCATATCTCATTCGTACGAACTCCGATTAACCTGAAATTTGAAATGCTGGCTTTTATGGCTTTGCTTGTCATGTCTGGTCAATTATGGCCCGATCCGGACTCGGACAAAATTCATCGATATCCATAACGAAGCAATATATAACCAATCTCTGGGAGGAACTATCTTTGGTTTTTGTTTAATCTTTTGGTATAACGGCCTTGCCAAAAGGCGGGATAACACCAAGGGTCTTATTTATAGTGTCACTTATGGATCTCAGACTGTTGGATTTGAAGATTAAATCTTGTGCAACCATGTCATAGGTTTGATGGGAATCGTCAAATAGAAGCACTTTCACACGAGATGGAATAAAAATCGAAAAACACGTTATATTGCACCTGGACGAATTAACGTCCAAACATACAAAGGCGGGTCGACCTTACTGTCGACTGCCATATGCTAGGGTTGACCTATAGGTCGACCCAGCCATGGGGAGGTCGACCCTAGGGTCGTCTTGACATATTTATTATTTTTTTCTTTTATTTTTTGATTTTTTGTTTAATTCACAACTTTTTTGTTCTAGCTCGGATTTTGACAATCTATATATGGAAATTGACCAGAAAATTACCGTGGCCACAATGCTGCAACTCCCGTTGCTCGATTCTGAAAATTTCACAAAGTTATTTTATTATTTAATTAATTTTCTAATTAATTATTATAGCCCAAATTTTGTGTTGTTACACTCTATCCTATACTATATTGATTTTCATAGCATTTTGTGATTATGTATCGCTCACACCAGACTATTGTCTTACCCGAGATTTTATGCCTTTTTTGTTATTATCTCTGGAACACTTAAATGAGTAGACTATATAATATGTTTGAGATTAGATTATAAACCTTTTCAGGAGAAGAGCAAGAGGGTAGCGCTATTATTTTTATTTCTATAGTTTATTGCGTATTCCATTATGCAGCACTATGGAGCTTTTATGTCACGATCCGAAATCCATCGTCTGAAAAACGACATCCATACTTACCCGTATTCGAATGCCGCATATTCAAACATTGAAATTCGATTCGCACTGGAGCTTATAACACATTAAGTAAACAACGTAGCGGAAACAGAAATAAATGATTAATTGATATACAACATCCGATACAAAATTGATACAATTGAATATCAATAACAGAGCCAAAAGATATACAATATTGGAAAGAATAGCAGCGGAAAGATAATATCTTCAACGCCAAGCAAGAGATCAAGAAAATCCGACAAATACTGCAACTCCATAGCCAAAGTTCTAAACCACAAGCTTGAACCACCATCATGTTGAACTTAAGCAAGTCTAGTTCGCCAATACGATTACCAAACCAAAAACTAGATGATATCGAATCTACATCTACTAGGTGATTATCTAAAAATCTTACCTTGGGCTGCCTATATGGAAAATTGAGGTCACCCAGAGTTTAGAAAGGGAACAATAAACTCTAGGTCAGTCATGGAACTGGTGTGAGCAAACAAAAACAGTTTTATTTACACAAAAACAAATAAAAAGAATTTAAAAGAAATCAGCAATTCTTATTGGAAAATGAAACTACCATAAGGCCTCCCCGTACATACACAATGCAAGCGCACAATTGGATGAGATTTCTCCTTATGATAATTAAACATGCTTGACACACGAAAACCAAATGATATTATTATTAGTGCATAGTGCAGAAAACAGTTGCAAGTATAATATTAATCTTAGCCAGCATATGTACCATTATAGCATGCCCATTATAGCTACCATGTTAGTTGGCAGGTTCTAGAACAAAACTGTACAAGGCGCGTATTAGATGATTGGATTCCAATAGTGGTCAGGCTAAGGAACTTCCTATGCCACATGGGTACGCCTCTTGAGGGACGCCCCAAGAACTTAACCGGCTCTCTGCAAACACAAGGCTGGGTTACCTCTATAACTAGGTAACTACTACACGAGTATGCCACCCCTCGGTCGTTACCGACCTTTATCCGAGGATCCTTAACCACAAAGCAACTACCACAAAGAAATAGATTTGCAGCAACCACATAAGTTAAATATCTCGGCTCCATACCATGATACCACTTTTTATCCAAAAGGAAATAGACATACCCTAAGGGTGCGACCCCCGATAACTTTTCCGCATCCTTCTTGTTTCGACCATTCCAGGTTGTGAGGTCCTGATGAAGTCTCGTCCTACAAAACTACGGTATTCACAAAAGCCATGCTTTGATCAACAAATGATCGCAACACTCGGCATGCCACAGTACCAAATTGGAAAGGTATCACTAGTAAATATCATCTACATAACCTCTGAGCTCGTACGTTTCAGAGAAGGGTGTTAAGCTAAGAGAATAAATTCTCCGCCACCAAAAAGAAATGTATTTGATAGAAGCCAGCTTTACATCTCAAAGTGTAACGTCAGACATATGTCCATACAAGTCCGCTCTGGGTTCGAACGGAACCGAAGGCACTTCAAAAGAAGCCCTTGCAAATCCGAATAACCCCTAATCACGTCCGAACTCCCCATCACAAAAGGTGATCAAATCTCTATACCGGGGCCATTCGATGCAGAGACATTCAACAGGTAATCCTTTCGCTTTCGAAAATACCCAGTCTTCACCACCGGTCTTCAAACTCTATCCATTTCGTTGTATCATTATTCGGAATGGGTTTTATGACACAAAGTCCTCTCCCGGCTAAACCAAATATTGAGCGCTTAATTTTAAAACCATATGGACATATTGGGATTTTATTAAGTCACAACTTAATGCCCAAAACCTTTCTTTTGAATGGTTTAAACAAATTTCCACTTTTAATCTTTTAAACAAAAAGATTCACTTCACTTTGAAAACAAAGTTCACCAATCTTCCACAAAGATCCATTCATAGCTTTCGAAACTATTTCAATTTGAATCACCAATAACTTGAAATCCTTTCAACAAAAACTTTTATATGAAATCCATTATCATTTGAAAACAAAGAGTTTTCGTTTTGGGAAAATCCGATCACATTTGCTCAAGTTATAGCCCTTAAAGTATAAACTTGGGTTAAATTCAAATTCCCAAAATAATACTTTTAAAGATACTTAAAAATGGTTTAAAATCAATATATATATATACACACACACATATTATATAACTTGTATAATCTTTTTAAATCATAATTTCCAAGCATATATTCATAGAACTCAACTTCAAATCTTGAATTCAAATTCAAATTTCCTTTTCAAAAACTTTTCATATTCAACCCAATTCCATTTCCAAAACAATTTTGGATTCAAAATTCAATCTTTAAAACCATTTCATAACATTAAATTTAAATATCTGTGACTTAACCGATTTCCTCGTGAAATCCATATTTGTGTGTGTGATGTAGTCCAGGGGTTTTACACACAATAATGCAATATCATCAATCATCACAATCCAAGCATGATAATATCGATAAGCGGGATAACCCTATAACGCTTATCTTCATTCACATATTCACAGATAAATAATATAAATTCATCATAGATAAATAAATTCCATTTATCACAGCTCAAATCTAAATAATTCATATCACAAAGCATCACACATCAATGATATCAAACAATTCAAAGCATTCCATACAATCCAAACATCCATAAGTAAAATCAATTAATCATCTAATTAATTTAAAATCAATTTAATTACTAATCCTGGTTAATTAATCTTAATTAATTACGAACCATTTGAATTAATTATCCTTTAATAACAAATTAATTAACCTTTAATTATTAATTAATCAACCTTAATTAATAATTAAATCTACCTTTAATCATTAAATAATTAACCTTTAATTATTTAATTATTCTTTGATTAATCATCCTTAATTAATTACATTAATTAATTAACCCTTAATTAATTACCATTTAATTATTATCCTTAATTAATTATAATAAGTGATTATCCCTAATTAATTAAATCGCAAATTAATTACATTTATTAATTTTCCTTTAGTCACTTGATTAAACAACTTTTAATCATTAAATTAATTTTCCTTATTTACTTTCATTAAGTAATTATCCTTAAGTAAATAATTTCCCTTTAATTACTTATCATTAATTAATTAACCTTAATTAATAAAAGATAAATCATTACCTTAATTTATTTCTAAATTATCATTTAAATCCTTATTTAATAAACCTTGGAAAATTAATTATCATTTACATAAGAATTTAACTTAAAATCTTTAAGTTAATTTAAAAATCAAAACAATGCTTAAGACAACCCATTTATCTTTAAAATCTCATTTTAATAACCTTAAAAATTAAATTTATTTTTTAATATATGAATTAACTTAAAATTCTTAAGTTAATTAAAACCATCATCTTTTTAACTACTTAAATATACCATTTAAATTTAACTTAAGAATTCATTTTAAAATAAAGAATTAAAACATTTTAACTTAAATTTATTAAAATACTTTATTTAAAACTTTAACTAATTCAAAATTAAAATAAAAAATTTATTATTTTTAAAAGAATTAACTATAAGGTTTTTAAACTTGTTTTTTTAATAAAAAAACTTGTTTAATTAAAAATTCAAAATTCAGACCCGAGGTTACTTCGGGTATCCACCCGAGTCGTTTGCCAATTTACCCGAGCGTTACTTCGAGTCAAAACCTACCCTTTTCTTTTAAGCTTTTTTTTGTTTTTAAAACTTAAAAACCTGATAATACACTCCGTGAACAAACCCGAGGAACACCCCGAGCCAATAACCCAAATTCCCGAACATGACTTCGAGGCTTTCCCCCTTTTTCTCCAAACCTAACAATCCAGACACCATTAGTACCCGTGCACATGCATAGGAACTCCGACCATCTCCGGTCATTGCCACAACCACTCACACAACGACAATCACCCATTCGAACTTCCCGACCACCCAACACCCTCAAACTCGTCAGAATTCAGAATCGAGCAACTCAAAACCACTAGAACCCAAAAACCGATCAACAAAACCCGTTCACCACGCCACCTCCGACTATTTGAGTTCTCACCATCGCGACCAGAGCTGCCTCGATGACCCACGCGACGATTCCCCCATAAGCGATCACCTCCGATGGTCTAACGATGCGTACGAACCTCAAATTCAACGACCACCAAAATGACACCACCAACACTAGTTCGACTTCGCCCGAACTCCTCATTGATCTATAAATCAAGTGATCATTTTTCTGATGATCAGCAACCCGCATGCTACCTTCGACATCAACCCCGAGCTTCAATTCATCGTCGATCGATTACAGTTGACAATAATACGATTTCCGTTCAACTACAAATTTCACATCCAATACCAACCTAAAAATCTTGATTTCTATTCTAAAAATCATTGTTTTTAAACACGAATCTATTTATATAACCAAAATTTGAAATAAAAACATTGGATTTCCAGATTAAAAAAGATTTTACTGTAATTTTCTTTTTTTGAATATTTACCAAATATTTTCATTTAAAACTATTTTTAGAAATAACATCACATTGTTATAATCATTTTCCTTTCAAAGATCATAACCTACAAGAGATTGAGAAAAGATTTAACATCCCGTCTTTTTGTACGTTTTAAATCAAAGATAACCCACACGCGTCAGACTTAAATCATACAGAAGGACGGATTGTTATGGGTTAAATAAGAAAAACAGAGAAAGAAAAACAAAATAGAATCTTGCAGTGGAACAATAAAGTATAATAATCAAATAAATAGTTCATAAAGCTGTTTATAATAAAACATTTGATTTTACTTATACAATACATATCAGAGTTACACACATCAGAGAATAATAAAATGCAGCGGAGTACATGATGCAATGAAATAATATGATAAATAATAGTAATACAATCTTTGTCTTCGTCCTCCGGAGATAAAGTCTTCGAATCCTGAAATGCTCAGACTGACCTGAGCGAATTGAAAAGACAAAACACTCGAGTCAGAACTAAAGGATCTTATGTAAGTTAAATTAATAGTAAATAATATGAGTGGAATGGCGTCAGAGATGTTTACGAGATTTGACATCTCCTATCCAGTGTCTAACGCGAGTGCAGTAACTTAAGAGATGCTCGGGATTCACATCTCCTAAGGATCCGTTAAACTATTTACTATGTAGTAATATTTTGCTATTATAATAATTTCTACAGTAATATAAAGTTACTTTTAAATAGTGTTAAGGGGTTACCCATATATCCCTTACCACGTAATAGTCCCAGTAGTCCATCTAGTATCAGTGCATCTCCAGATCGAGAGACCACCCTAAATACTCCATGGGCTACGGGCGAAAACCAAACTCGTATAAGGCGCGCTAGGGTAGGTGACACGGCACACAAGGCAATGCCAGGGTAGATATACCAATTACGCATCCGGGCTAGTGGTAACGCATAGTAGCTACTACCGCCCACCTCTAGCCACACCCCCAAATCAAAAGTGGCCATCAAATCAATCTCAAAATCAGAATATAATATCGAAGGAGTGTGCCCGATCAGAGGAATGATCTCATTGGCCCGGGAATCGCTCCTGTTTTAGCCACCTTATGCCAACTCACGGGAGTCGGGTCCACGTATATACCTTAATAGAACGTCGCCACCATCCTACTTCACTCTGGAATCTCCACCGCGTACACGGTTGTTAAAGTGGTTTTCAGAGTTGGTAGAAAATATGACAACTTCTGATCCCGGTCTCTTTAACAACCAAACGTTATTATAACATCGCGGTCATTTCAAAATAATTTATATTTCAAAACCAGAATATAATATCCATCTCAAACCATATAAATACGATACCATTTCCCTTTTTAAAACCAAATCAATATGATATCATTTTCAAATATATCCTTTTCTAAAACTATAACACTTTCAAAGTTATAATATTTCGAAACCAAATGCTTGAAATATAACCTTTCAAAACATAAAACTTTGAATTTCATAACTTTTAAACATAACTACACCACTTAAATGGCTTAAATATTAAATTACTTTATATAATAAAATAGCTTCTTCAATTTCATAAATCAATTCCAAATACAGATTTGAATCCCCAAATAAACCATTTCAATTTCCATATATTTCAAAGCTTTAATATTCCACCATTTCAAAACTAATTCTTTGATAATTCCATATATATCAAATTCAATGACTATTATTTAGATTTAAAATGTTTACTTAATAAATCCAATATCATTTAAGTAGGACTTTTAAAATTCAAATAACTTGATATTCTTTCAATTTATTTAACTTGATATATTCATTTAAATCAACTTGATATTCATTTAAATCACTCTAAACCAAAATCAAGTTATAAAAATCATACCCTTTTTAAAATATCAATTTTATCTAATTTCAAATCAAATTTATTCGAGTACGATTCTTAAATAATTTAATTTAATTCAATTCCATATTTATCTTCCAACCTCAAAATTCATTTAAGTCATTACAAACTATATATACAATATAATTTAAACAGATACTTAACCATCATTATATAAAAGAATCAACTTTATTATTTAACTTAATTTATATTTCAAAACAAATTTATACATAGCTAAAAATCAAAGATAAAATAACATTTATATAACATCTAAAAATCAATAATTATATAACCCATATATTTCTTTATAAAACCATAGAAATCATTTCAAAATATTTTTATATATAGACCGCGGTGACTGTATATAATTTTCCATCCTATGGTCAAATGATACGGATATTTATCATTTCAATCCGTGATTTAAGATAAAATACAGTTATATATCATTTCAAACTGCAATCCCGAATGAAATAAAAATCCATAACAACTTGCAGTTTACAACAGTATCAAACACAACATCCATTCATCCAATATCAATCATCAAACATTTATTACCATCATCATCCAATTCAATCAATAACATCAATATAGAGTAGAAAATAAATAACAGGTATTTACCGGCAGTTTATATTCAATAATAAATTAAATAACAATTTAACTTCCAGTTTATATGCAATAACAAATTGAATAACAATTTAATTAAATAAATTCAATTTAACTGGAATGATGATAAAAATATACCAAACAACCATAGATAAATTTCTAATCACATCAGAAATTAATTTAACACACATAAGAAATTTTAGAAGTTGTGAGTGGGTTAAAACATTCATCTTTTGAATTTAAATTGAATTTAAATCCAATTTAAACCCAAAATTTGAACAATCTCAGAATTCGTCCAAACCTATGTCATAATATCCGGAATTTTGATACAATCCTAGCGGAGAAAGCCACGCATAATTTTGACCTCGTATGAGAAAGTTATTGTCGTTAGAACATTTGGAAATGAAATTTAAGTAAATGAAAATAATAAAAGCAAAAGAGAATGGCCACGTCACCTGTCTTCAACAGTAGCCCAAGCCAACAATCTTGAACGCACGCAACTTATCAACGTAGAATGACCGAAGCCGCCACAAATGATTGTCGATCGCCGCGCGATGGCCAGCCACGGCCTCCCCAGGCCGAGTCGCCTCCTCCAGGTGCAGTCTCCCCTCCCTACGACGTTCGATCTAGCCGAAATCCCCCATAGCCGCCACCTAAAAACTTGACCTAATTGAATTTTTTAGCTCGATCCAGCCGTTAATTCGCAAAACAAACCATACGGATGAACTCCTCTAGTCGATCTCCAAAAAACCCTACCATCGATTCGACGATCCGACGTAGTTCATTGACGCGTGATGAATGGCCGTGAAAAGTTCTTCAATTTTTGGACAACTAGTGATTCAAATTGAAAAACGAATTACAGATCTAAGATGCGCTCGTCGAGAGCTTCAGATCGATATAAAATTTGACATAGTTTGTGGAGTTTGAATTCTTGGTTTGATTTTGAATTGCAATTGGATTTGGAAGTGAGAATTTGTTTGTCTGCCATTGAGGAGGAGAGATAGCTGAATTGTATGTACAGAAATAAGGAATAAGAAATAGGCTAGGGTTTATAACGACATATTTATAGATGGATCAGAAAATAGAAACAATTGGATCGAATTGGTTTGAAAGTTGAACGCTCCACGGCCCAAAAAACCGTTTCGACTCCGGATCGAAAAAGGGTCAACCCATATATCAAAATAGATGTTTTAAAATTTTCTAAACGCACCCGTCGTATGAAGAAGTTATGCTAAAATCAAGTTATTTCAAATTGATTTCAAGGCGTTTCAAGCCCGTACGATCAAACGACAAGCCCGATCATTAAGAAACTTGAAATCCTATAATAATTCGCCGATACAAATCCGATGAAACAGGTTTTGTCGAAATCCAAGCCCGTGGTCAAAATGGCTATTTTTACGTTGATTAAATAATTTATAATTAGTTAATTAAACCAAATTTTAAATTTCAATTCTATAATTGACAAATTTTTATCGTTTTAAATTTCTTAATCATTTGTACTAATTTTAAACAAATTTAGATGTCACTTTAATGCTGATTCAATCATCAATTTCGGTGTTAAATTACAATTTCATTAAATTCAGAAATCATAAATTAAATTTCCAATTATTCCATTTAATTTACTTTTTCATTCTATTATTCAATTCATTATTATCAAACGAATGAAATTAACACTGGATTCATAATCTATTACATTAATATTCTCACATTCCATCTTAATTTCAATTAACGTAATAATTAGATATTTAATTTCATTTATTTGCAATTAAATCCAATTATTATAGTTCAAACCCATTAAATTGATAAGTCTTCATTCCCAATCTTCTAATTCATCAAATTTTCCTATTATGGATAATATTAACATTAATTTCAAATATTACTTTAATTAACTTTAAAGAAATATTTTATTTAGATTTATTGCAATAGATTCCAATTCAGTTTAATGGATGAAGATATATTGGTAACTTATAATAATTGTCGCTACTAACTCTTAATCATACTTTTATAAGTTATCATTTCCAAACGATATTATAATTACTTACAGAACATTGATTTTATTCAATTACTATTTATAATTATCAATTCATTAATTAATTCAATATTTACGTTTGCTTTCTTATATTCAATTTATATCCAAGCATAACAATTTTCATTACCTCAATTAATTGAAATTTCATTTCAACTGTTACTACTTAGCTTAAATTTCCATGGTTGCATTTAATTTTAGCTTTCATTTCATTATTAAATTACAAAATTTTTGTTTGTTCCAAATTTATTTACAAAAATCTTATTAATTTAACAGTTTTAATTATTGAAAATTTACGGGTCGTTATAAAAAAGAAATTGTATTTTTTGAACTTATCTTTAGCTTGGAAAAAAAAACAGAGGTATGCTCATTCATATACAGGCATGCACATCTATATACATATATATTCAACGTGCAAGCATATTTAACACCTAGACAACATTTTATAACATGTTCAAACATCAGTCCACAAACATCAAAACATAGAGGCAGATACAGATGTGTTTGGTCACTTGGATTTAGAAGAAACAAAGACAAAGAAGAAGCCTGGAATTGATAACTGGAAACTTTGATTGATTATTATTGAATTTATTTGATTGTTGAATTGATCTGAATTGCAACCGTGTTAACCTTGCATTTGTTTAATTGTTGATCTTAGATGATCTCGAACTTTAATCTGACTTGCTGGATTAAGTTTGATTTGCTTGATTGTGAACTGCTTCAGGTAAAAATGCAAGAGTTTGTTTGCTTTGAATCTACTTGTTGTTTGATGATCTTGCTTTAAGATTTAAGTTGAAATTTGCAAAATTTTGTTTACTGTTTTCTTTTCTAGTTTTTCTTTTATTTCAGGTTTGTGTTTCTTTAGCTTCGATTTTTTTTCTTCAGGTTTGTAGATGAAGGAAATTTTTTAAATAGAAGGATGAAGAAAAATGAGCAACCTGGTTTTACGCTTTTGATATTTATTTTCATTATTAAAATAAGATTGCCACTTGTTTGTTTTGTTAACACTTGATAATCTATGTATGTCCTTATTTCACAAATGTCCTAAACAAGAAATTTTATGTTTTAAACCCTTGTTTATAAATTACTTATAAATTTATGTATGTATTATTTACATATGTATTATAGTTACAATTATAAATATACAAACTAAATTTATTCATTTTAAGAGAAAATGTATTTTAAATTTTATACTTATACTTTCAAAAGATATACATATCAAAGCTTTTATATTTACTTACATATATACTAACTATATTTATTTCCAAGTATATAAAAGAAAAGTATTTTTAAATTTTTAATTAAATCTCATTTTATATATTTACAAACCAACTTTAGATACATATATGTTTGTTAAAGCTTTTAAACTCAATTTTATTTCTAAACTATTTATTTTTGAATTTCAAATTCAAATTCCAAATTCCAAATTTATTTATATAACTAAACAAGCATATATCTTATTAAATTTGAAAATTTCAAATTAATTCACAATTTAATCTAAATTTTTTATATAAATTACCAATTTATATTTGGCTTAAAATCGGGAATGTTACATTTTATCTGTGCTTTATTTTAATTGGAGACATATTTCCTTTGAGTTTGTTGATGATGTATAAACTCTATTTTGTTTGCTTTGTGTCACCATTGTGAACCCTGCACTCTGTTATTTGCTTTGGTTCATTTAGCATACTTATCTATCTCGCCTAATATATATCTATGTAGATATTATATTTTTTTTGTTGCATTATGAGATATATGATAAACAGTAGTGGGGTTTTAGTTATTCTACACTTGACATTCATCCTACATTGATTGGGTGTCGTTACAACACATTCTTTAGGTAGGGTAATGAAGGTGTATGACGTTCATCAAAATGTCGTCACTTTAAGATTTTCTATTTGAGCTTAATTATATCAATCAACAGAGAACACTCAAGAGAGTCATTTCATAGTTATCCAGTAACTATCAAAACGTAACCCCTTGGTGCCTATAGTAGCCATGAGTAATAACTGTCCAACGTTTGGAGAACATTACATACACTAGTCTCAATGAATGAATCAATATCCTTTGTCAAAACATTTTAACAAGGAATATTAAAAATAATATGTTATTATTGAATGAGATAAAATTCTCGCGATTACAACATATTGTAATTAGTATCACATAACATATAATTTAAAGATTTTCTATTTAATAAACTTCAAAATAATTACGTAAATAATTATATCATAATATAACAAAGTATATTATAAACATCAAACACCTCTATTATGTACAAGATTGGCTATCGAGTTAGATATATGTTACAAATTACATAATTACCCCTACGACGTACCCTTAACTCTATAAATGATATCTTGTGGATAAATTGTGGTTCAGTTGTATTTAATGATATGTTGTATTTGTTCTATTCAGTCATGTATTTTGACTTAAGATGTATGATGTGAGACATTGTATTCGATTTTCATATGTGTGTGTGTGTGTGTGTACGCGTGCGTGTTATCTTTTGTTTGCTTTTGATTATGTTTGTTTGGGTTTATTCTTATATGTGTCTCTAATATAGTATTATTCATCCTTGGAAACCTGTGTACATTACTTCATGTCAAGATGGTACGTAATATTTTAGATGTATTTAGGTATTAAAACGTATATGTGTTTGCCTAAGGGAATAAATACAAGAGATCGCTCCCATCATGTCCTTTACTCCATGCTATTGGATAGTTATTACTCTCTAATAGCACGGGCACTTAGTCGCATCGCATGTATTAAATAAATACTTATCCTTTAATGTTCTTAGTCAAGATATATCAAGAGTGGAATATTGATCTGTAAGTTAGGAGTAAGTATTGTACGCAACGCTCTCCATGTGATGGATGGTGAATTAGTCTGACCCTTGAAGGAACCAAAGGGCCGTGTGCATATACTTGTTTAGAATGATCACAAAAGATGATAGAGAGTCTTCTATAAGTTAAAAGTTAAATAGAGGATCTCATGTGACGGTATGTAATAGTATTTTGAATTGTGAATATTATTAATATGAGGTTCTAAACTATATTTTGATTATGGTTAATTATACAATAGCGATGATTGTGTTAAGGCCATGGTTGGTTATAGGTCAAACCACTTGAAGTTAAACATTATCTAATGAAGGATTTGTCTCCTTCGAATAGAAGTTAGTATCACTATAATTGTAGTCAATGGAAAGTCAAAGTCTTTGGCTAAAGCATGATTGAGTGATAAAAGTTATTAGATTGATCCATATAATTTGATGTTAGACTTGCAATTAAATATAGATAATATTATAGTTTTGACTATTGACTGGCTTTAGCTAATCGATATAATGGTGATGAAGAGAAAGCATACGCAATATATTGCTTCTTATGGGTGTTGCTTTAGAAAATAAGAAATTGGATTTGACCTAAATAATATATAAGAAACTTAACTTGTGTTACCTACCATGCTTCAGCACAGTCAACATAAGCTTTAATATTAAAACTATTTTAATATTACCGAGTGATGAGTTTACTATAGGAGTCATACAGCTGTAATTCTCAACTTTCAACTGAAAATAATTTAATGATATAGTTTATAAAATTATAAATTACTGTAAGGAATTCAATATAATTTTTTCACTTATTTATTACTTTATTAAGATTATTAGAGGGCTAAAAAATAAACTAAGGAAATATATAGTTGTTGTATATATATTTAATTGTTTATATTGGCCGAAAATAATTTTTATTAAATAACAACCATTGTATGGTAGTAAAAATTATTAGTATTTATTTATAATTAGAGGACTGGCCATATTGATAATGGTTAAATTGTTTGTTATTTAGTTAGATTGATGGAAACTTAACAAATAAAGTCTAGCTTATGGAAATATATTACCGAGATATTTTTCTAAACTCTACTATAAATAGACCATAGAGTCTCCTTTTGTGAAACGAATTTCATTTCACTCCAAAAAGAACTATATCTTGATGGTCGATTTTGGAAATTCATCAATAAGTTAGAGAAGTGTTCTCTTTGAAGTAAAGTTGATGATTCGAGTGTTATCGACCGACTTGATTATCAGGTAAATCATATTTTCATTATAATTTCCTAATATGCGTATTTTTATACTTATATTTTAATAAAATTGATAGTATTGATTTAAAATTATTCAAATATGTTTTAACTTGTTTTAAAATTTTGTAAATTAATGAAACAATAACAAAATCTACTATTTGTATCTATGAGCATACATGCGAATCATCCATAACACCATAGCTAGAACATCAAATGTTGTTAGAACTTTAACGACTATGAGAATATACATGGTTTGGTGAGAAGGAGCTGGTTCCATAGTATTTGTGAACTAGACAAAGTGCGATGGTGACAATTTTTTTTAGTATTTTGGGCATGCAGAGCTAGTTTCATCTTCTCCGAAGTACAAGGGTAGTTGGAATAATATGGTGAGAAAATTATCAATAGCGACTTGTTTTATTTTTTGTGACAAGGAAGAAGGTAGTATTGGTTAAATGTCCTTATTAGATTTAAAATTGTAATTTAAACCTTGAGTTTTTAAGTATCTATAACTCTCATATGCTAACTCTGTTTTGCAAGCAACTTTTGTCGTTGACTTCGTATTATAGTTCTGAAAACATTTACATTATTAAATTGTATATTATACACTTGTATATGACGTTAAAATATGGCATAAATGTATTAAATTATTACTTAAATAATTGTGTATTAACACCATCAAAATGATATATGTATGTATGTATGTATGTATATAGTGATATTAATTTTCGATTTCAGATATTTTTTACTCAAAATCAAAAAACATCATTATATTTGAAAATCATTTTATATTAAATTTATATTTGAATAAATGTTATTCAAGTTGATAATAAATTATTTTAGTAAATATTTTCGTATAAATAATAACACCCTGAATCAAATTAATATTATGATAAAATAACTAAAATTAAATTCAATCAATTCAAACAACAAACATTAATATGATTTAATGTTACAAAATTATTCATGATGACACAAATTAAAGATTTAGTGTAATCATTAATTAATTATTATTTTCTTTTGAAATTTTCCCTACTACCCATTGTCCGATGACCTAATCCAACATAATTACACCAATCATTTTGTATTAAAAGGAGAAGAATCCTCTATTGTGTAGTATTTCACTTCATGTGTTTTGACATACCCAATTAAGGTCGTAACATGCACTAATATTACGTGATTGACTACAGACAAGTAAGGTTTTCTGATATAAGATTCATAATACTCTCAAGTAAAAAGACTACAACAAATAATCTCTGAGACATTGTATTTGACTTAGATATAATAACCTACAAAAGTCTCTCGTTGATTCATTCTATTGTTGTTCCAAATAACAACGTGTACGTAACCTTTTTATTCCTCAACAATCAGGAGTAATTCACCGTTCATCATATGGATAGTCTTACGTACATAGTCTTATTGTAATAAGATGTAAAAAATACAAGTACAAGATTAAATAATTAAATTATTAATTATATTTTTAACTAAAATTGACGCTTTTAAAAGGAATTCTGTACTCTAAATAATTCGTTCCAATAAGTTATTTCATTGCGTTGCTTATAATTTTCTAATGAAATTTAACTATTTGCATAGTCATTTAGAGTTACAAATTGGGAGATATAAGCGAAATAAGTTTTGAATAATATGAGATAACTTCTAAATATTGTTTCAACCCATAGTATGTTGCTTTGGCCATTTAGCTCTATCTTACCCCCAATACCAATGCACACATACCACTATCTCTCTCATTTTTGATCTTATAACCCTTCCTTCTCATCTTCAACATATTTATAAGAAAAGATCGATATTTCAATGTTAAAATATTAATCCCAAGTTTACATAAAAATCACCGAAATTCCTAGACAAAGAGAGTAACAAACCCATATCCACTTTAGGCGATTTGATGGGACTTCACATTGGACCAAATCTATAGCTACGAATTCAAGAGCATTTTTTGAAGGACTTTTATAAGGAAATAAAAGTTAGGTGAGTAGGAAAATACCATTATAATTGTTTTTGCCTATGTATACATGTATTTTGATATATGATGGTTTTATGCTTAAGTATTGGTGGGTTTAGATGTTCGACTGAATTTGATAATTGGTTGAGGGTTAAATATTCTTTGTAATCACCCTAAGTGATTGAATATCGTACAAAAATACATAGACTAAGATACATTTTGGAATCTAAAACCTAGGGCTTAAAGATGAACCATAGATTTAGAGTGGATAAATAGACTATATAACTGATTTTGTACTTGTTTGAATGCTTGCATTATTAAAGTGTAATCATCTTTTTTGAGTGATTTGATTTTTGGGTGATAGGTGCTTTAGTTAAGGCCTTGGAGGTGTTTGTCAAAGTGCCTAGGTGGAAGAAATCAAATATGTTTGCAATGTTAGAGTGCACAAAACGTTAAGATTTTAGAGCTAAAATGGATTTGGAATGGACTAAAAAAAAGTGTGCAAAAACATCCCGTTGAATTGATAAGTTTCCATAAATAGGTTAAGCACTAGCATCATTCATACAGATTGGTACCAATCTAAATGAATGGATCGGGCTATATCCATATGGATAGAATAATAACAATCCATATGTCCATGAAATAGGACTATCCCATGGTAATATTGGTCGATATCGATCGATGCCAATTGATTTCAATGGCCCAGTGTATATAAGCACACTAGAGTGAGCTCATGGAGTTTGGCATGACTTTGGTATGCCTTGGAAAGTTACTTTAGGTTGATTCAATAGTTGATGATATGTCTTCCAATGAGCACATCTTCTTTGTTTTGAATCTAATTTTGATGGTGCCTGGAAATTTATTCTCAAGACAATGAGGAATATACCCTAGGGGTTTTTGGTATAATTAAGATAACCCATATTTTAGAGTTGTGGAAGGGGAATCAAGTGATAAGAAAAAATGAGAGTAAATCAATTAAGGTTAAACGATGAGTGTTTTGGTAATGATTAGTCTATGGATCCGTAGGTCGTCATGTTGGCAATTAGGGCCTATGTAGTAGGACCGATATTCCATTAGAAATTGGGTCTACAGCTATGTGTGCATATGTGTTTCAATGCGACACTCTCGACGGCTTCAAGCATGCTATATAGTACCTAAGGAAGGGATGAAAAGCAAGGCTTCAATTTTATATTCCATATTGATAAATGGATAATGTTAAAGTTAAAGCATATATCAAAGTCCGTATTTCATCAACAAGAGGGTGGTTAAAGAAGCATGTGTTCTATAAGGCCTATAGTTGTAGTGGATTGGTCAAGGATTCTTTTGTCAATATGGCAGTGTTGTCTGGTATTTTTAATGCCGAGCCTAGGAAACTACACTAAGGATGTCAATGAGTTTAAGTTTATGCACTAAGAACTCTCTAACGATGTGTTGATGAATAAAAATCTTAGAGCATACGCTACTTATTCCATATTATAGATTAAAGGGTGTAGGACATGTGCTTCATGGACCTTTAGTTGGTTTGGCAAAATACCTTGACGCGTTACATTTGCATTAGGAAGTGTAAGATAGACTTTCCATAGAGTGGCAACTAAGTCGAAAAGAAAGCCTACAACAACCCACTCCTTTTATAAGATAGTTATACCGAATAACATAACGTTTAAAATTAACTATATGGAAAATCAAGTTTTAATTTGATAAGGCCATTTTAGTGATTCTAGACTATTATAATACTGAAACCTTGTTTTGGTTAGAACTTTTGATATGAGCATAACTAAATGCTTATTCTTTTTCCATTATGTAAATTATGTTAATACTCTTTCCATAGAGTGATCGTAATAGTGATTTGGTCCATATGTTTAGAATATACGAATGTTTTTTGACCTAAGCTAATAGAATTAGTTGGTAATTAGCTAAGCACCATTAGTCCATTCCAAGAATTAGAGAACTAAATCTAGGTTTCCATCTACCATTAGTCATTATTTTTACCCTAAAAAATTTCCTACTATCCATTAAGGTCTAGCTCCATGAACATCAATCAAATACACCAATTTTTAATGAAAAAATTAAGTGAAAGGAAAGAGAATTGATAAGACTAATGATCAATTATATCGATTGATTTGGGAATTTTTGGACTGATTAGAGGATGCACACATCACATTTCACATCTTTTAGTTTGTATCTGGGGACACAGTGAGTAATATAATACTCTATTATGTTATGTTTGCTATATGGTTCATAAAAATTGGTAATAAGTAAAATAACATGGTTTTAGATGAATCCCTTGCTATCTGGATTGGATTAGGGTTGGAAAATGATGCCTATACATGCAGTAATGATGTTAGATCACCTAGAGCCCATATATACTAAATATGGTTGTTTTCCATATGTTTTTTTATGTTTAATGCATTGATTTGATGTGGTATGCTTGATGTTATGTTGTAGTATCAGATGTTTTGTTTAGGTTAGGTAGGTGATTGGGAATGATGAATCATGTCGGTTGGACCAAAGTAGATCAAAGCTTGCATTTGGCCATCTGATTGGTAGGCACATATGAAGCGTTTGATGAAATGGGTAATCAATAAAATCAAAGTATTCATGAATTTAAAGTGTATGGATGATCTAGAATAGAACAGGAATGGATTGGAAAAGGAAAACGAGAAACTATATGATGAAGGGTTGAGAAAAGTAGCCAAATTGGCTAAGTGTTGGGTTCAGTCTGTATGGAGCAGTACTGATTCATATGAGATAGACTACTATCGATTGATATGAATCAATAATGATCCATACACTATGGATCCATAACGATCCATAGTGTGATCGATCAGTACCGATTGACACGGGACTGATGGTACTGATCAATAATATGTAGAATTAGGAATGATCATTATGACAGTGTAACTTCTATGTTTCAAGTCCGATTTCAATGAGATTTTGACCACTTCTCATGAAATAATGAGGACTGCATTCCACGAAGTTTTGGAGATGTTCTAAGGACCTTGATTTTACATGAGAAAGTAGGCAGTTTTAGGATAGAGGGTAAGATTCAAGATTTACATCGGAAAGGCGAGGACTTAGGTTGAGTGAAGGATAGATGTCGAATGTGAACAACATAAAAGGAAAGAAATAATTAGTCGGTTTTAGGAATTGTGTAAGCAGGTCGGATATGGAACAATTTATGGACTGGCCAAGGGGTACATGATATTCAGGGCTTATAAGGTGTCAAAGGATGGATGATAACGACAAATTAGCCAACCATGAGAGATTGGAGTGATAGAATGGGGATGCCTACTCATCCAAGGCTAATTGGATTAGTCAAGTTTTGGACCGTAGAAGAACTTTCTCGATGATCATGGGATCGAAAGAGTCATTATCTATGGTCATTATGGATCCTAGTACACATTAAGTGGGCATTGTCGTGGAGGGTTAAGGATTCTTTGAATGTCTTATGTGTTATGTGTGGTATGTGCTTAATGTGTTCATACCTTAAATACCCTAGATCTTGTTATCCATTATATAACATTGTATGTGGGTAGATTAGACATATGATATTAGTTTATAGTGTTTTTGATTGTAGGAAGGTGGATGAGCACAGCGCAATAGGTCTGTCTCATGGTCACTTTACCTGGTTTGAATATAGGTTGTTACACTCATAATATATAAATATATATATAGTTTTTATATGTAATACTATTGGTAAGAGAATAACTTATACTATACTCTGTTGGATTCGAAGTTAGTTTTTTTTAACTTACTTACAACTCTTAAGTACTCGTTGCGTCTACGAGTAGTCTAAGAGTCAGTTATGGTGTGGTCGTGCATGGTAGTTGTTTATGGCATGAGAAGAAGGCCCATGGTACTTATTACAGACATTTACAATGTTTCTACTATATAATATTATGGGCGAATAGCACTATTTATTTACTTATGTGTCAGGAGGAAGAGAATAAGATCTTATATGTACTATTTGACTTTAATGAAACGAAACGACCCGACTTTCTTACCACAGAAAATCGCATCATTTTTAAGAAAGAAAGGGATAGAAAAGGGAAAAGACAGAGAAGAAAAAAGGAACAACATCAGAATTTAAACAGCGGAACGAATAAATTATATTAATCACATAATACATTACATATTATCATATATATCAGAGATACATAGCTAAAACAACACATACTAGACGATTATAAACACCTGTCTAGTTACACAACTCAATACTACACAAAGACAAACGACTCAGAGAACACACAGCGGAATGTTATACAGCTATACGCAGAAGCCTCATGCTCCATTGCTCTTCCATAATTCGTCAAACCTAACCTGAATTTCCTTGGCTACTCGTAAAAATTTTAGTACCCAAGAGTTTAAGAAAAACAGAATAAACTCCAGGTCAGACATGGGTCTAGTGTGAGTAAACGGTTAAAGTTGCTTAACTTTAAAAACCTTTTGAAAGAAAAGGTGTCACGTAAGACTTTCCACACATAAAAATGGAAAAGTTTTTACCTTACGCTAACCATAATATTTGATAGGAAATCCAATGATATTATAATATTTTCTAGGGTTTTCAAGTAAAATACAAAAATAGCTGGAATGCTTACATCTCACGTTCCAACATAGTTGGGCACAACTAATACGTACGGCATTTATTGGATTTTGGATACCATTAATGGCAGTGCTACTGGGGTACCACCCGTCACAGTACGTGGCCTAGATCACTGTACCGAGGAGCCACCCTAACTCCCCTGCAACACAAAGCCGGAACCATTCCTTACTAAACAGTTCCGAATAAGACAACCCCGACGGATGTAGCTATTCAACCGCCCACACAGCCGAAATAAAAGGGACCTCTAGACAGGGGTAAATCTTACTCTCAAGTGGGGGCTACCCACGAAGCCTTGCTACACCTCCCCTGTTTTAGCCATTCCCGGTTGATGAGGCTTGAGGCTACGATTATCTTTAGTGAACACATCACTTAGAATGCTCATCGTCCACCTGACGATGTTCTGAGAGCATTCAATCCATACGAGTTCGTTCCGGATTCGAACGAAACCGAAGGCATTATCTCGTTACATTCATTTTGGAATCACCCTCAGAGTTAACGAAAATAACCCTTGCACTCTGAATCTTCATATCAAATCTGAAAGTACTACTCGTCAAACTCATCACGGAATCACCCTCAGATTTATATTGACGAATAGTTCTTACACTTCGAGTCTTCACTCTTCACAAGAGATTCACGACCTATCGTTAATTTGGATCGATGTGGTTTTTGGATATCCAAATATGGAAACCCGATCTCGGTCTCATCGAAATCCAAAACATATCTTTTAGGTCCAAGTTGTTTAAGGTTAAACAATTCAATTCAACTATCTATATACACTCAGAATAGATAATTTACAATATCTGAATTGATAATCACATTATCAAAATAAACAGATGATCCATAACCAAATAGGTAATCCACATCATTATCTCAATAGATAATCTATATTACCATCACAATGCAACCAAGCATTCATACCACACAACATTACTTATCTCATTTCTGAGATTACATCCATTCAAGACAATTAATGTCACCCCTTTATACATAAGCAACGATTTACTAAATCACAACATAATTGATTCAAAATAAATTAAATTAACTATCTTTATCTCTAATTAATTTAAAGTGAATTAAATTAATTACTTCATCTCTTAATTAATTTAAAATTAATTAAATTAATTACCTTCATCATAATAAATCTTGCTTACTTATCCATTAATTAAACCAATTAATTAATCATCGTCTTATTTATCAACCTGGATTAATTAACTCTTAATCAAGTAATTAATTCTTAATTATTCCCATTAGTCATATCAATTAATGAATCTTAATTAATTACTTTTATTAATTAATTAACTATAATTAATTACATTATTTCTTAATTAATTACATTAATTAATCATGCTTAAATTAATTGCTTCCAATTAATCAACTTTAATAAATATAAACAGTAATTAATTATTCTTAATTACTCTTAATTACTTTTAATTACTTTTTAAGAAAGCTTTGATTTACTACACCAAGTAATAAACCCTTAGTTACTTTAACAAGTAATTATCCATTTAAATTACTTCCCAATTGGTAATTTACCTTATCCCAATAACCCCTGTAATTTATTCATCAATTACTTATTTTAAGTAATTAGCCTTATCAAAACTTATTAAATAAACATACTTAATCTTTTATCAAGTGACTATATTTAATTAATTAACCAATTAATTAACTTACTTGATCCCGACACCCCATAAATCATAATCGAGTAATTCATTCCTTAATTACTCTTTAACCAAATTAATCTTCAATTAATAGATTAATTAACCTTCAATTATTAATTAATAAACCTTAATTATTAATCAATCATTTAGTACAAAGTAATTAATCACTAATTACTTTTTATAATTAATTAATTGACCTTAATTAACTAATTAATCATCTCTTAATTATTAGTTAATAAAACTTAATTATTAATTAACATCCTTAATTACAAATTAATTAATCCATAATTATAATTAATCAATTCTTAATTACAATTAATTAACCTTTAATAATAGTTAATTAATTTTTAATTAACTTGTATTATAGATTAATACCCCTTTTTAATTATTAATTAAGAAAAGCCCAATTAAAACTTGATTACTAGTTTAATCACTTAATTAATTAATAATTAAAATTTAATTAATCATTAGTCATTAATTAAATCATCATAATTATTAAAAATTATATTTAATTAATTAAGTAATTAATCCTTTAAAATAATTAATTAAATAAATAAATTAAACTTAAAATTCTTAATCAACTTAATTAATTACAAATCATTAACACTTAATTATTTTCAAGATAAAACATTATCTCTAAATAACCTTGAGATAGCTTTACTTAACTTAATTCATTAATTAGTTTAAGATATAAAGTAATCATTAATTACCTATCTTTAATTATTAACTAACAATTCCTTAGTTACTCAATTATTTTAAAACTTAATTGTTAATTAATAAATCATTGTTCATTAATAAAACATTTCCTTATAAATTCCTTTTTATATTTTAAAATAAGTTTTGAAAATAACATTAAGGTTTTTAACTTAAAAACATTTTGAACCCTTCATACAAATTCATCATATAATCAATTCAATTTAAAGAAATGAGTTCTCAAGAATTTAATTTAACTTAATTATTTAAAGTTTAAAACTTACATATTTTAAATAAAAATCTGGTTGAACATTAATTTTGGGTTCAACCCATGTATACTTGAATTCAAGTTCAAGTACATCTTATTTTACTCCTTTCTTTTAAAAAATTTTGACTTAAATTTAACAAAACTGTTTTCAGTTAAAACTAAAAAAAACTGTTAAAACATAACAGTTTAAACCCAGAAGAAAAACCCAGAATGTAACAACCCGCATATTTATCGATTTTATATTTAAATATTTTATTTAAATATTTTGTCGTTAATTCGATATTGGTCCGAAAAGCTACTTTTTGCAAACGGTCAAATTAGGAATCGAGACCACTTCCATTGAGTTCGAAATGCCGTTTACAACCTTTTTAAGTATAAACATTGATAGGTTTGGAGTTAGTGGAATTTCACTAACTTTTCCCGCTTTGGACTTTGGGTTAGTTTAGCCTATTAAGCCCAAGTTCCAACCCCCTTCTCCTCACTCTTCATAAATTTTCTAACTAACTCAAGCTTTGGCATTAATGGTGAAGAGAATGGGAAATTAAACTTCCAAGCACAAATTCAATTGCAAATCCAACATTCAACTCCAAATTCAAGTAGAAGATATTGGATTCAAGCTTTGGATTACTTCTACTTGCTTTCAAGCTTCATCTTCATAAATTTTAGTGCAAAGGTGATATTTTTATCTCATAATTCTAGTCTATAACTATATTGGACTGTTGGGAATGATTCCCCATCACTTTAGCGTGTACATTTGCATTTGGTTTGGATTGGATTGGCGAAAAACTCCAATTTTTAGTGTTTTTGGTGAAAAACTGCACTTAGGTCGTTCTGCCTATGTTAGGTCGTTCGCGTTGAAAAGTCACTTAGAGAATAGCTCGTTTCTGGCCTTAAAACCGTTCGCACGTGTTAGGTCGTTCGCCTTGGAATTAGGTCGTTGGGTCTTAAGTAGTTAGGTCGCTCGCGACCTAACCCTTTGGTCGCTCGCGAGTTAAGCCTTAAGCCGAAGGTCGTTCGCGAGTTAAGTCTTAGGTCGTTTGGCCTTTATAACGTTAGGTCGCTCGCGTGTTAAAACTTTAGGTCGCGCTGGCCTTAAATCGTAGGTCGTCTTCGACCTAATATTGCCTCTTCTATTTCACTAGGTCGCGCGGGCCTTAGGTCGTAGGTCGTGAGTCTCCTAGGTCGTAGGTCGCTCGGTCCTACTTCTATCCCTAAGTCGCGTAACCCCATCACTTTTAGGTCGTTAGGCCTTTATGTCATTAGGTCGTTACACCTATAGCCCGTTAAGTCGCGAATACCTTTAGGTTGCAAACCCCTTTAGGTCGTGTGGCTTTGAATTCCTTAGGTCGTAACACTGATAGGTCGCATTCCCCTTTTTCTCCGACAGGTCGCGTGCCCCTTTTTCTTCGATAGGTCGCTCGGCCTTGCCTTCCATTTTTAGGTCGCAACACTGTTAGGTTGCCTGACCTATATACCGTTAGGCCTTAGGTCGTTGGACCTATAACCCGTAAGTCGTTAGACCGTTAACCCACTAGGTCGTATGACCTATAAACCGTTAGGTCGCGTGACTTTTGCGCCTTTGTTCCATTAGGTCGCGTACCCCCTTAGGTCGCTCGATCCTATCCTCCCTTTGGTCTTCACTAGGTCGTACCGTTTTGGTCGGGGCGCTGCCCCGCACCCCGCCGGGGGCGCTGCCCCCTGGACCCCTGCGACCTGACCAGGCAGGTCGAACCCCGTAAGCGGTTGCGTTGCCCCTGCACCCCCACCTTGGGGGGTTGCCACCCCCCCGGACCCCCCTACGTAGGGGATCTTATCTGAAAAACATTGAGCTGATTTCCTTGGATTTTATTCACATCTCCGTATGCGATTTTTGTGACTGATTGTTTCTACAATTGCTTCTGTGTTCTGTCACTTTATAATATAAAGGTTTCAATACTAGTAGTAAATATCAAAAATCTTTTAACAAACAATTTCAACTCTATTTTTAATAACAAAGCTCTTTCCTTAAACCGTTTTCCAATCTATTAGTATATACAAACCTTTACCTCACTCGGATGAGAAATCTAATTAAACGACTTAGTAAAACAAGTGGTATGAAATGCTTGCGTTCACTTCGTCAGTTAATTCTTGGACTTGTTCGATTGAACCTCTTGTGACAATTTTATTAGTGAAGATTTACAGTTTGTTCGTAAATATTTAAGTTAAGCAAGTGGTTATGGGACATGAAGCTAAACTTCTATATTTACTAGCTTAGTGTAATTGACACTTCTCGTTGATCATGACGATCATTCTGATGATTTAGACTAGCAACTGTGTGATGTCTCTTGTTGCGAGGTTAGACTAGACACCACTTGTGTGATTCCACTCACACATACCTTTTTGCTTTTTGGTTAGTCTGGACCTTAATCTGTGTGATTCCATTCACACATGTGGGGTAGCTCCCCTTGGTCTTCGGACCGTCATGTGATAGGCCTCTTTCTCTTTTCTATGATTTCTGGACTTCTTGCATTGATTTCTAGAATTTATGTCATTGACTTGTTATGAGTACAAGTTTGGGGTATGATGCCCTTTCCGAATCTTTGAGAAGATTCTTGTGATATTGATTATCTCTTATTGATTGACCTTCTGTTGATCATTATTTACATACTTATAGTGGTGTGTCATTATGGATATTTTATGTTTATGCCATATCTTTTATGTTATATCATGTCATCTGATATTTATAGCTAGACTGACCCGTTTATTATTTTCTTAAATAATACTCGGGTCAGACCGAGATGTTACAGGTGCTTCTGCTTGACTTCTTCCCAAGGATTCATCACTCTGACTTTTGGCTAACTGTTTAGATTAGCAGTTTTTGTTGTATACACTTGAGATATAGACTCATAGTTGTATTCTTTTGTATAGAACGTGTTGCTATTCTTTTGTATTATTGTGGATCTTTTGAGCACTACTCTGATGTACACTTTCATGTGTTAGTTATATATTCATATCTTCTTCCGCCTTTGTGATATGGATGTCTGTGACTGATTTGCGTTATGCTTATTTCTATGTTTGTTTCCGAAGACTATTTATAGCCACTGTGTGATAAGCAATTACATGGATGGTCGCTCCTCAATAGCCTTATTCTCCGTGCTAGTTGACAGCACTACTCCGTAGTGTTCTTGGCTAGCGTGGGTATAGAGGTGAGGCGTCACACAGAACCCATACGAGTTATTTCCCGAGTCATCTACCATATGCCCCGAGACCCACTTCGAGAAAAATATGCGAACCCAAAACAAAACCCACAGATACATTCAAACCCCCATGTGCAAGTGCACCGGCGCTGGAATCACCTCCGACCAACGCCGACACCACCGACACGTCACCCAAGCATCCTACAAGCTCCTACGATCAGCCAAACATCAACACAAATCTCGATTCAAAATCGAGCACCCTGATTGAACAGAACACTAAATACCATCATCAGGAAATTCCAGTAAACCCTCGCCTCCGATCAATGATAAACGCCACAAATCCGGCCATGGATTTCCAACACACCACGCTTCCACTTCCCAGAATTTCATCCAACTCGATGCAAAGACGAAAATACAGTAGCCAATTTCCAAGGTTCAAATAGAACTAGGTCTGAAAACAATTCCGAGAAATTTCAATCTTCACAGTGGATTACAAATCCTTCAACCATTTATTCCGCACTTTCCAATCCAAACCCTAACTTCATGATGAATCTCGAGCACCCCAGATTCATAAATCAACAGATATTGGTAGAAACCCAATTCCCAGATAAACCCTAGTTCCTCTCTCAATACAATTTTTAAAATGGTGATTCTTGTCTTAAAAATCCTAACATTCTAAAATGATCTGAGATATATGCTTAAATCAATATAACTTAACATTTGATTTTTGCAAGTTAACAGATTACTACCGTTTTCCCCAGATACAAACATATCCTTAATTCATAAATACTTGTTTATATATTCAGTACCTAGTTTATACTAATACTTAGCTAATTTGCTTTTAATCCAAGTGGTAAGAATGAAAAAATAAACAGATATGAAATTTTATACATTTGTAAACACTTAAAACCTGTAAACAGGGAAATAATAGGCATGCACAGGTTTAAAGCATAATAAAATCTATTGCATATTTATTTCACAGAAGCAACTTATATAAACATTATCACTAACTTATTTGCAATGGATAAGTACTACTTTAATTTTTGAAAAATGTTTACTCAGCTTCATAAAAGAAATGCAGTGCAGAGGTTTTGAAATTGAACTGGAAGTTTGCTAAAACATTGAACTTGAAGCTTTTAAAAACAGAAATGCCCTCAACCTTTTAAATTGCTTTCAACAGAAATGTTTTATCCTTTTGCTTCAAATGGCCTTGACCTAGATTCACTTGCATGCATATGGAAACTGGAAATGTTTTTGAATTGGCTGGAGTTCTTACATGCATTTGAAGATGAGGCAGACAATGGATTGAAAACTTGCATCAACTTTGAAAACATGATGCAGATTTTGTTTTAAACTGGGATGTTTCCAGGTTTTGGGTAAACAAAGATTGATGTTTGAATTTGAGAAATTAATTTTGTTTTGAGAACAAACTGCAGACTTTGATCACAGAAATGTTTCAGGTTTTTTTTGTTTGAGGGTTGATTGAATTGAGGAGCTTCATATTTTAATTTGAGGATTGGTTTGAAGATTTGCTGATTTTGGAATGAGTGAAAGATTGGCATGGATATTTCTAGTTTCTTTTTTTTAGGAATGAACAAAATTTAAAGAAAAAGAAGATCGAGAGAAAGGGTGATTATATAGGTAAATTTCAGATTTAATAAATTAAAAAGAAAATAAAAAATAATGGACACTTGTCTTTAATTTACACAAATGTTTAACACTTATTTGACAAAGTGTTTTAGGATTTAACACATGTCCTAGTTTATTTTATTTATCCTAAAAGAATTTTTAAACCTTTTTAAATAATTTCCTAATGAACAAATATGTTTTCTTAATTTAAAAAAATGTTTTTCTAATTAAATTCCTAGTTAACTAATACATTTATACATTTATAAATGTTTTCCATATTTATATAAAATACAATCTTTAATAAGAATGAAACCAAATATAATTTAAATAAAATTATATACATATTACAAACTTATTTTTAAAATGCAATTTCAAAAAGCCTTGCATTTATTCTTATTAATTAAATACAAATCCAAATTTCCATATATAAATTTCTATAAAAATAATAATACAAAAAAAATCTTATTTTTAATTAAAAACATTATCTATATATTTTAAATTCAAACTATATTATCATTTTATTTTAAGATTCATGTATGTTCCTTGAATTCAAATTTATATTCAATTCAGAGTCAAATTTAAAAATCAAATCTAAAAATCAATTTAAATAAACATAAATATCTATTTTTAAATAAGCTCATTTTTATTTACAAATAATCTATCCTATTTAAAATCAATTTAAAATACACAGATATAAATATATTTAAACCCATTTATCAATTTTGAAAACAATAAGCCAATTTAGAATTTATTTATACAAACAAAATAATTATTATTAATTTAAAACCAATTTATAACCAAAATTAAGACATTATATTATTATTACTTGGTTATTTATTTTTGAAAATAACAATTTATCAATTTCAAATAATTAAATTAAGAGATTATCACTTTTTAAATTCCTGGAAATTCCGGGATATTACATTCCTCCCCCTTAAAAGAATTTCGTCCTCGAAATTTAAAATAAAGATAATCCACAATTTTATTTTATCCCAACCAATTCAAACATTCATAACAGCCATACAATATCAATCAAACAAACAATTTCATCCAAACAACCAATTCAATCAAATAAACAACACTAGCTATCCGGACAAAGATCCGGATAAGCTTCCTAAAATTATCTCGAGTTTCCCAAGTACAGACACAGGGATACTCGCTCTACTAAATCCAAACTAGTTATACTGCTAAGCTACTGAGTTCCTACTCAGCTAGATCTATAATCTGCACAAGATACTGGAACACAGACAGGTCTGATCAACAACTAAATCCTTCACAGAACTACTGGTCTCAAAACCAGTGATGACCAAACACGTACTCCCTCAAAGACACGTGAAATATTTTGAATTCCAGTCTTCCAAACTGGCAATTCAACTCTTCAAACCAAAGCACCGATCTCTACAAAAAATCAGAAGAATCCAATATACCTTGAAGCTCACCAAATCTCATTGCTCCCTTTACCAGAGAAAATCTCAACAATATCGAAGCCTCCAACTTCGAATTCCAAATTCTTTCGTTACTTAACCTCAAAACTTCCCAGATGATCCGGGCTGCCTACAGATCCTTCCTGATCAGCTCAACCTTTGCTGACGCTTCTACAAACAAATTGGATTAAAACAACTCAAAAAACTGATCCTCATAAGATCAATCCAAAATCAAAACCAAACTTTACTATCAACGGTAGAAAACAACTTCTCCCCTTCGGAAAAGACAAAACAGAATCACTCGCCAAGTTGCCTCAAATCCTGAAAAATAAATTTAGTAGAAACTCTCTAATCCAAAACACTACAACTTCTAGTTGCTTCTACTCAAGAACAACAGCCACCTTGCTTTCGCTGCACAACTCTGATCTAGAGCAGATGAAAATGTCGTCGAATGAACACAGGAACAGACTAAACATCACATCTCGGAAATAAGGTTCAATAGAAGTTCTAAGAAATACAGAGCTGCTTCACCAAACAACCAACCTAGGAGACAACCTTCTACCTAGCTGAATCACCGGTATCACTCCTGACATCAAGTCGATTCAGAACTCAATCCTCAATGCGGGCAAATCTCTAACTTTCCTGAAGATATATCCAGAAAATCTTCGACAATTTCCATAACTTCTACATCCTCTAGAAATGCCACAAATCCAAGCAGAAGATTATCTAAGATAATCACCCAACTATCGCAAGTCACTTTTGCGATCAACCAAACGTAAATTTCCAAAAATACTTCTCTCTCTCCACTAATCAGAACAATTTATCCTTGACCAACTAATCCATCGAAGAAACAGATCCTCACTGCTGCTTCTGAATTCCACTTTAAGGAAATGCTAAGCCAAAAAGATCTGTCTTCCGGAACACAGAACATTCCTGAGCTGCACCGCTAACACAGATGCCAAAGACTTCTTATTCAGAATAGATAATTTACAATATCTGAATCGATAATCACATTATCAAAATAAACAGATGATCCATAACAAAATAGGTAATCAACATCATTATCTCAATAGATAATCTATATTACCATCACAATGCAACCAATCATTCATACCACACAACATTACTTATCTCATTTCTGAGATTACATCCATTCAAGACAATTAATGTCACCCCTTTATACATAAGCAACGATTTACTAAATCACAACATAATTGATTTAAAATGAATTAAATTAACTATCTTTATATCTAATTAATTTAAAGTGAATTAAATTAATTACTTCATCTCTTAATTAATTTAAAATTAATTAAATCAATTACCTTCATCATAATAAATCTTGCTTACTTATCCATTAATTAAACCAATTAATTAATCATCATCTTAATTTATCAACCTGGATTAATTACTCTTAATCAAGTAATTAATTCTTAATTATTCCCATTAATCATATCAATTAATGAATCTTAATTAATTACTTTCATTAATTAATTAACTATAATTAATTACATTATTTCTTAATTAATTACATTAATTAATCATGCTTAAATTAATTGCTTCCAATTAGTCAACTTTAATAAATATAAACAGTAATTAATTATTCTTAATTACTCTTAATTACTTTTGATTACTTTTTAAGAAACCTTTGATTTATTACACCAAGTAATAAACCCTTAATTACTTTAACAAGTAATTATCCATTTAAATTACTTCCCAATCGGTAATTTACCTTATCTCAATTACCCCTGTAATTTATTCATCAATTACTTATCTTAAGTAATTAGCCTTATCAAAACTTATTAAGTAAACATACTTAATCTTTTATCAAGTGACTATATTTAATTAATTAACAAATTAATTAACTTACTTGATCCCGACACCCCATAAATCATAATCGAGTAATACATTCCTTAATTACTCTTTAACCAAATTAATCTTCAATTAACAGATTAATTAACCTTCAATTATTAATTAATAAACCTTAATTATTAATCAATCCTTTAATACAAAGTAATTAATCACTAATTACTTTTTATAATTAATTAATTGACCTTAATTAACTAATTAATCATCTCTTAATCATTAGTTAATAAAACTTAATTATTAATTAACATCCTTAATTACAAATTAATTAATCCATAATTATAATTAATCAATTCTTAATTACAATTAATTAACCTTTAATAATAGTTAATTAATTTTTAATTAACTTGTATTATAGATTAATACCCCTTTTTAATTATTAATTAAGAAAAGCCCAATTAAAACTTAATTGCTAGTTTAATCACTTAATTAATTAATAATTAAAGTTTAATTAATCATTAGTCATTAATTAAATCATCATAATTATTAAAAATTATACATAATTAATTACTTAATTAATCCTTTAAAATAATTAATTAAATAAATAAATTAAACTTAAAATTCTTAATCAACTTAATTAATTACAAATCATTAACACTTAATTATTTTCAAGATAAAACATTATCTCTAAATAACCTTGAAATAACTTAACTTAACTTAATTCATTAATTAGTTTAAGATATAAAGTAATCATTAATTACCTATCTTTAATTATTAATTAACAATTCCTTAGTTACTCAATTATTTTAAAACTTAATTGTTAATTAATAAATCATTGTTCATTAATAAAACATTTCCTTATAAGTTCCATTTTATGTTTTAAAATAAGTTTTGAAAATAACATTAAGGTTTTTAACTTAAAAACATTTTGAACCCTTCATACAAATTCATCATATAATCAATTCAATTTAAAGAAATGAGTTCTCAAGAATTTAATTTAACTTAATTATTTAAAGTTTAAAACTTACATATTTTAAATAAAAATCTGGTTGAACATTAATTTTGGGTTCAACCCATGTATACTTGAATTCAAGTTCAAGTACATCTTATTTTACTCCTTTCTTTTAAAAAATTTTGACTTAAATTTAACAAAACTGTTTTCAGTTAAAACTAATAAAACTGTTAAAACATAACAGTTTAAACCCAGAAGAAAAACCCAGAACCCATACGAGTTATTTCCCGGGTCATCTACCATATGCCCCGGGACCCACTTCGAGAAAAATATGAGAACCCAAAACAAAACCCACAGATACATTCAAACCCCCATGTGCAAGTGCACCGGCGCCGGAATCACCTCCGGCCAACGCCGACACCACCGACACGTCACCCAAGCATCCTACAAGCTCCTACGATCAGCCAAACATCAATACAAACCTCGATTCAAAATCGAGCACCCTGATTGAACAAAACCCCAAATACCATCATTAGGAAATTCCAATAAACCCTCGCCTCCGATTAATGGTAAACGCCACAACTCCGGCCATGGATTTCCAACACACCACGCTTCCACTTCCCAGAATTTCATCCACTTCGATGCATAAATGAAATACAGTAGCCAATTTCCAAGTTCAAATAGAACTAGGTCTGAAAACAAATCCGAGCAATTTCAATCTTCACAGTGGATTACAAATACTTCAACCATTTTTGCCGCACTCTCCAATCCAAACCCTAACTCCATGATGAATACCGAGCACCCCAGATTCATAAATCAACAGATATTGGTAGAAACCCAATTCCCAGATAAACCCCAATTCCTCTCTCAATACAATTTTTAAAATGGTGATTCTTGTCTTAAAAATCTTAACATTCTAAAATGATCTGAGATATATGCTTAAATCAATATAACTTAACATTTGATTTTTGCAAGTTAACAGATTACTACTGTTTTCCCCAGATACAAACATATCCTTAATTCATAAATACTTGTTTATATATTCAGTACCTAGTTTATACTAATACTTAGCTAATTTGCTTTTAATCCAAGTGTTAAAAATGAACAAATAAACAGATATGAAATTTTATACATTTGTAAACACTTAAAACCTATAAACAGGGAAATAATAGGCATGCACAGGTTTAAAGCATAATAAAATCTATTACATATTTATTTTAACAGAGGCAACTTGTTTGACATGAGTGAAAGATTGGCATGGATATTTCTAGTTTCTTTTTTTTAGGAATGAACAAAATTTAAAGAAAAAGAAGATGGAGAGAAAGGGTGATTATATAGGTAAATTTCAGATTTAATAAATTAAAAAGAAAATAAAAATAATAATGTACGCTTGTCTTTAATTTACACAAATGTTTAACACTTGTTTGACAAAGTGTTTTAGGATTTAACACATGTCCTTGTTTATTTTATTTATCCTAAAATAAATTTTTAAACCTTTTTAAATAATTTCCTAATGAACAAATATGTTTTCTTAATTTAAAAAAATGCTTTTCTAATTAAATTCCTAGTTAATTAATACATTTATACATTTATAAATGTTTTCTATATTTATATAAAATACAATCTTTAAAAAGAATGAAACCAAATATAATTTAAATAAAAATTATATACATATTACAAACTTATTTTTAAAATGCTATTTCAAAAAGCCTTGCGTTTATTCTTGTTAATTAAATACAAATCCAAATTTCCATATATATATTTCTATAAAAAGAATAATACAAAACAAATCTTATTTTTAATTAAAAACACTATCTATATATTTTAAATTCAAACTATATTATCATTTTATTTTAAGATGCATATATATTCCTTGAATTCAAATTTATATTCAATTCAAAGTCAAATTTAAAAATCAAATCTAAAAATCAATTTAAATAAACATAAATATCTATTTTTAAATAAGCTCATTTTTATTTACAAATAATCTATCCTATTTAAAATCAATTTAAAATACACAGATATAAATATATTTAAACCCACTTATCAATTTTGAAAACAATAAGCCAATTTAGAATTTATTTATACAAACAAAATAATTATTATTAATTTAAAACCAATTTATAACCAAAATTAAGACATTATATTATTATTACTTGGTTATTTATTTTTGAAAATAACAATTTATCAATTTCAAATAATTAAATTAAGAGATTATCACTTTTTAAATTCCTGGAAATTCCGGGATATTACATGAACTATCCATGTATAGTCAATGTTAGGATACTCTAATGCTACATAGGTCTATAGCTCTTTATTTTGGTCATTGTGACGACCTCCCACCACCTTCAATGCCAAATATCCATATAAAGTAGCAGCATTGTAGTAATACCCAGCCAATAGAGGAAAACCATCAAGAGTTATATTATGCAAACAATCCGTATAATTGCCTATAATACATCTCACAATGCATAGACAAAATATAATAATAACATAAATATAAGATAGGTGAGATGGTAACATAATTAAATGAACCAAAACATCTTTAGAGCGCAACATAAGTTGACCAGATTATACAAAGCGGAAATTAAGAATTATACATCTCCAGTACATCATATACTTTATAATAAACTGTCTCCATGTATAATAAAGTGCTAACAACTTCATAACACTGCACAATGGAAATAAGTTATAGCAAATCCATATAAGTAGCATATGTAAGAAACTGTAAGCCTCCTGGTTCATCCTCCGCATAGCTCCATGCACTTTCTCCATACTTATCTCTCAATATACTTATTAGCGAGTACCCAAAACTATAAGAAGCAATGCTAATTACCTTGGATCAGTCAATTGTCTGGTATGAGCAATCTATAATCTCAAAAATAGATATCAAGCTGATATATCTTAATACAACAATATGGAATAGAAAGTCATATCGGACCTACTCCTGCATCGAACAAGCTAGCACATAAACATAAATAAGCTAAACTACTATTATCGATATGGGTGTACTACTACTCTAAGTACGAACTAGACAAATAAAGAAACCACAACAACCATCACACAACTTGCATCTCTTACAATCAATGTTATAGGATACATGATAACCCAAATGACTAAGTTGTACAATCAATGACTACTTAACATCACGGCTCCATTAATTCTCACATTTTTTCCTACTCAGACGGCTAGGAACTAGACCAACATTGTATGGTCCAGAGATACAGATCATGTCATATAATCCACATTGAGCATCCAGACTTTCTCCTTCTTTATAAGCATACATCAAAACCTTTGAGTCATCAATAATCCCTTGGCATACATACTGATATTCGAACCCTATTGTTCAACTCTATAAGTCATCATCATATAGAACTTGCTTGCTCAGATGATTCCCAAGTGCTCTGCTAACTCCAAACCGTAGCCCATACAAAATTGATGCTAGCAAGGGTCACTGTTGATCAAGCATGGATAAGTACAAGTCCATGTACTTAGCCAAATTTACTTCTAGTTACTCCCCAAGCCAAAATATGTCATAACTCAACTTCTTTATGATCGGTATTCATCCACCTGGATCATTATCGATCCATTTACTTAGCCAAAACTTGTCTCACTTGCCTTGCGATCGACCTCCCATGCTCCAAATCCCCCATAAATGATAAATCCCAAATTGGGATGGATTGGTACCGATCTATATGGACCGATGTTGATCCAAACGTCAATCGAAATCAGTTAAGTTTTTTTTTCATGGTCCAATCTACATCGATCCAACTCTTTCTAGTCCTTTCTAATGGTGTGCATCCCTCATTATCGCAATCAAATTCTTTAGATTCAATCCATTGAAGCTCAATTTACAACTACAAACCTGTCATCCTTAGTGTAATCATTAAAGACCCTACCAAATAACCTTCATCCACAATCGAAGATCCTTGCCCATAGAATGACTCAATCCTAATTTACTTCATATAAGTGTTACATCCATTCTGCAAAACATGCAAAACAACATAACAACAACATAGAACAAGCATCATATGAGTCACTAAAGCATAAATTCATCACTACGAAGCACTAGCATACATGTTCATATCTACATCATATAAACATATGATTTAAAACACTAAAACCATGAAAACACATTGTAGTTCCCATTTTACAACCGGATCAGATCTGAAAAACACATTTTTGTTTTAAAAAATGGATCCTAACATTTTTAAACATATGTTTGCATTTATAATAAGTATGGGATCATAGATCACTCACCAATCGATGTAAGATCAATGAAATAATGTCAAGTCCAAACAAATTGAAGTTACATGGCCAAGATCTCAAATTTCCCTTCCAAAAATGTTGATTTGATAATCATCAATGGATCTTTGGCATAAGTGCACTTTAGTATCTTATTTTTAACTAAAAAATAATATAATTTAATGATTTAGGTGGAGAAAGGATTGATGGACGTTTAGATGCATTTTAAAAAGAAAGAGAAATGATTTGGTTGCTGCACTTATCCTTAGGATTTGCATAATTTATGAAATCATTAACCGGGCCTTAATTAAGGGTTTGGGCCTAATTACATAAATCTGCCTGAAATTGTCTAATTTAAAACCATGATTTATCCTAAACAGCTTACCCATATTAATATTATGAACATTCTATGAAAAGTCAAACCATTATATCTTTCATTTAGAACAAATTTTAGGTTAAAATTTTGCTATTGTTAAAATTTATGGCCATTACAAGTTTTCTAGGCTAAATATATCCACAATTTATTCTAAGACTAAAAAATGTCAAATTACCACATTATCCAAAGCTTTAGCTCCTTTTAAGTTTGTTTGGTAATGTAAATAATATTTTTACTATCTATCATGTAAAAAAATGTGGGTCATTACTTCCCCCCAAAAAAAATTCCCTTAAAATTCAGCATCAATCAAAACATAGCCAAGGCAATAACAAAACAACATTCATAACATTCTAGCATAGCAATCAAATTATGCTAACATCCTATCATGCATATAACCCTAATATAATTAAATAAGATACTAAATGTAATAGTAAATGTTATCTTACGAAGTAAAGAGCTCCAGATAAGCGGTCCTTCTCTTTTGAGGTAAGTTTGCATGCAATGCTTCCCAATCATCTCGAGTATCGGGGAAGGTCCTACAATCTCGGTGCCAAGTACCCCTTATTACTACGTAGAACTACGTTTCTTAATGGAGAAATTTTTATAAACACCATATTGCAAATAGAGAACTCTATATCCCATCTTCTCTTATCAGCATAGCTCTTTTATCTGTCTTGTGCAACTTTCATTCATTTTCGAATGATCTCTATCATCTCTAAAGTCGCTTTGATCATATCAGACACAAGTTTTAATTTCTCCCCTATTTCCCACTAACCAAGGGGTATTGCATTGTTGCTGGTATAAAATTTCGAACGGTGTCATGACAATGCTCAACTAATAATAACTATTGTATGTGAACTATATTAAGTGGTATAAAAGATCCGCTAGTATACGATTCACTCTCTCGAGTTGACCATCGTTTTGTAGGTAATAAGTTGTACTTGAATTTAGTTCCATCCCCAACACCTCTTGTAAGCTCTTCCAAAACTCACCCATGAATAATAGGTCTCTATCGCTCACTATACGTTTCTGTACTTCATGGAATCATATGATTCAAATGCTCATACAACTCACCTAGTTTTGTTATCGTTCTATTGGACTTCAAAGCTATGAATAGGGTACTCTTCAATAATCTATCAACTATAACACAAATACTCTCTTACCCTCCTTAGTCTTTGAAATCCATCAATAAAGTCTATCAATATCTACTCTCACTTACACCATGGAACTTCAAACAGTTGTAATAAGCCATTGGTTTCTTTTTGTCAACATTGACAAGCAGAGAGATAAATGTCCCGATGTAACAACCCGCATATTTTACGATTGAATATTTAAATATTTTATTTAAATATTTTTATCGTTAGTCGGATTTTAGTCCGAAAAGTTACTTTTTTGCATACGGTCGAATTAGGACTCGGGACCACTTTCATTGGGTCCAAAACGCCGTTTGCGATCTTATTGAGTATAAACTTTAATATGTTTGGAGTTAGTGGAATTTTGCCACTTTTTCACTTTGGGCTTTGGGTTTGGTTTAGCCCATTAGCCTAAACTATTAACTCTAGCTCAACCTCCTCTTCTCTTCATTACTTCACTTTCATTTCCTAACACTCAAGCTTCATAAAAAATAGAGAGAGGAATGGGAAATTAAAACTTCAATCCCTAGTTCATTTGCAAATACAACATCTAACTCCAAATCCAAAGAGAAGCCATTGATTCAAGCTTCCTGTGTTGAGATTGAAGTGTGGTTGATTCTTCCTTTTCTTTTAAGCTTCTCCTTCATTGATTTTGTGAAAAGGTGAGATTTTTATCTCACATCTTTGTCTATAACTATCTTTGATTGTTGGGTATGAATTCCAAACACTTATTCATGTGCATTTGCTTTTGGTTTGGATTGAATTGGTGAATATCCCAATTTTTAGTGTTTTGGGTTCAAATCTTTAAAAATCCTAACTTTGAAGTTTGAACATGTTTTTAGTGATGCATCCAGGAGCCAATAGGACTGGGTAGCCGATGGGCGTAATCCCCTAGCGTCCGTGCTCGACCGGTTGCAAATTGAGAGAGTTTTTGCATTTCTGTTGCTTACGTCACTCTACTTGCCCCAGTACCTTAGGTCGCTCGGCCATGTTAAGTCGCACCTGCTATATCTCGCAACCGACTTAGGTCGCGCCAAGTTAGGTCGCAACCTCTTAGGTCGCCCCGGTTGCAACTACATAGGTCGAGCAAACCCTCGGTTTGCTCTTCTACCAGTTAGGTCACTCGGCCTGCATGTAGGTCGCACCAACTTTGGTCGTGCCATGCTATAGGTCAGCTATGTTAGGTCGCTCGGCTTGCATTAACATAGGTCGGCTATGTTAGGTCGCTCAGCCTCACCTCCTTAAGTCACTGTGCCCCCTTTAGGTCGCTGACCACTTAGGTCGCTCGCATTGCTATGAGTCGGCCTGCTTTAGGTCGCTCGGCTTGCTCGCAACCCATTAGGTCGCTCTCCTAGCTATGAGTCGGCCTGTTTTAGGTCGCTGACCACTTAGGTCGCTCGCCCTGCTTTAAGTCGCACCAACTTAGGTCGCGCCATGCTATAGGTCCCGCCATGTTAAGTTGCTCTGTTAGGCTGCATGTTATTTCTTAAGTCGCTGATCTCTTAGGTCGTATGCCATGGAGTCACATATGTTGAGCCGTTGATTTCTTGTGTTGAATTGTGTTAAGCCGCAAGGGTATTTCCACTTTGATGGATTTGGAATCGAATTCTTTGGATTTTATTCACGTCTTCGAATGTGAATTTTTGTGATTTATTGTTTCTGCAATCATTTTTGTGATTTGTCACTATAAAAATTATAAAGGTTTCAATACTAGCAGTAAATATCAAAACTCTTTCATCAAAACGATTTCAACCCTATTTTATTACAAATCTTGTTTCTTAAACCGTTTTCCAATCTACTAGTATATACAAACCTTTACCTCACTCGTATGAGAAATCTAATTAAACGGTTTAGTAAAACAAGTAGTATGAAATGCTTGTGTTTACTTCGTCAGTTAATTCTTGGACTTGTTCGATTGAATCTCTTGTGACAATTTTCGAGTGGAGATCTACAATTTGTTCGTAAATGTTTAAGTTAAGCTAGTGGTTATGGGACATGAGGCTAAGCTTATATATTTACTAGCTTACTGTAATTGACACTTCTTGATGGTCGTTGATGATCATTTTTGTGATTTAGACTAGCAAATGTGCGATGTCTCCTTGTCTACGAGGGAGACTAAACCCCGTTTCTGTGGAGCTTCGGCTCAATTTGGTGGGGTAGTGACCCATGGTCCTCGGGCCGTTTTGTGGAGCTTCGGCTCAAAATTAATGGTTAGCAACCACGGAATAGCGTTCCATTTTGTGATACATGTGTCGGTGAGTTTTCATGCTCCCTTTTTGTAATAGGCCTCCCCTTTTTTGTGACTTCTGGATTTCTATTGATTGATTTCTAGAATTTGTGTTTCACCAATTTTCGTGATTTATATTGATAAGTTTTATCAATATTTGTGCATTGCTGAATTTGTGTGTCATTAACTTTTGTGATTGGCATTGATATAATTGTCAATATTTATGGTTTGGTGAATAAAAATAAAGAGTATGACATTCCTTTTGATCTTTGAGAAGATTCTTGTGATATTGATTAATCCCTAGTTGATTTTCAATTGCATACTTATCACAGTATGGCTTTATGGTTATCATATGTTTTTGTCATATCTCTTATTCTATATCATTTCATCTGATATTTATAGTTAGACTGATCCCTTTATTATTTTTTTATTAAATAATACTCGGGTCAAACCGAGATGTTACAGGTGCTTCTGCTTGACTTCTCATCTGGGATTATTATCCTGACTTTTGGCTAACTACTTAGATTAATAGTTTTTGGTTGTATACATTCTAGATATAGACTCATTGATGTATACTTATTATTTTGTGAAGCTCTTGTAACTATTCTTTTGTGAAATTGTGGATCTTGTTTGACCACTACTCTGATGTACACTTACATGTTTTATATTCATATCTTTTTCTGCCTTTGTGATATGGATATCTGTGACTGATTTGTGTTATGTTTATTTCTATGTTTGTTTCCGAAGAATATATATAGCCACTGTGTAGTAGCTTTGAGTTTGTATCGGTATGTCGGATTTCCTCCTGAAACCAAATGCATGTTGTACTATCTGACATATCGGTGCTTGCACAAAGCAATTACACGGATGGTCGCTCCTCAACAGCCTTATTCTCCATGCTAGTTGACGGCATTACACCGTAGTGTCCTTGGCTAGAGTGGGTTTAGAGGTGGGGCGTCACAGCTTGGTATCGGAGCCAAACTTCGGAACAATGTAGAATAATTTAACAAGGATCATCGTCCTAAGTCCATCTTAGGAGTCGTGTCTTAGGATTTTATTCGGGTCTTCGAACCGTTCTATCCTATTTTCTTTTGTGATTCCTTGTTTTAACAATCATTAACGCTTGATATTCAATTTGTGAATAAGCTTTTTCTTCTTCCTTCTTCCTTCTTAAGGAAGAGAAATGGTTAGACCAGGCCGTCCCGACGCCGGTCAATCTCGCGCTACTCCCCAGGATGGAGTATTTATGTCTACCCAGCATCTTCTTGATCTAGTAACGAATGCTCAAGCAGTCGGATCTAATCCGGAGTCTACTCACCCTAAGTCTGGATTCACACGTTTGTGCAACGATTATACCAACTTGGGTGGGAAGCCATTCAAAGGATCTGAAACTATTATTGAAGTCCAGGCTTGACTGAGAACGTGTGATCGAATCTTTTCTCGCATGAATCTTATTGATCTTCACCGTGTACAAGTGGCCTCTAGTATTCTCCAAGAAAGAGCGTTAGATTGGTATGTGCTTCTGATTTCTGAAATAAATGAAGCGGATCTTACTTGGGAGAAATTCCGGGAACGAGTCGAATTAAAGTTTGTGCCAGAAGCTGAGAAAGTAACATTGGCTCGTCGTTTCATTGACCTTGTTCAAGGTGAATCCTCCGTGGCAGATTATGTCGCATCCTTCGAGTCACTTTCTAAATCCGGGGTCGAATACATAAACACCCCATTGAAAAAGAACCAAAGATTTGTCTATGGCTTGAATAAAAATCTCAAGAAGCCATTACTTCTAAAATTAGAAGTTTCTTTTGATCAACTCATTGATATCGCTCTTCGACTTGAAGAGGCAGATAGGGAGAGCGATGTTGAAGTTTTGGGTGCCAAACCAAACTTTAACAACAAGAAAAGGCCTAATAAGTTCAAAGGTCCTTATCCCAATAAGAAAGGGAAGAAAGCAACTTCGGTGGCAAAAACTTCTACCTCTAGTAGTAGGCAATGCTGAAATTGTGGTTCTAATGACCATTATGCGAATAAATGTTCAAATCCCCGTGCTTGTCGCTATTGCAAAATCCCAGGCCATTATATATCTTCGTGTCCTAAACTTCAAGGTAAGAAGGTGGGAAAACTTAATGTTGCTCAAGCCCCTGGCAACACATCTTGTGGTCAAGGAATTTCTCATTCTATCATTGATGGCATTATTTTATTTCGTGATCATCCTATTCGAGTTCTTTTTGATACGGGTGTGTCCCATTCTTTTATATCAAAAGAACTTGTTGATACTTTTTCTTTGAGTGTTGTCACTTTAATGACTTCTTTGAGAATTGCGAATCCGGTTGGTGGATCCGCAATAATTAGTTTGCTTTGTAAAGATGTCGAGATTATTTTGTGTGATTTTTCTTTTCGAGCCGATTTGCATGTTATGCGCTACTTAGGCTTTGGAATGATTTTGGGAATGGAATGGCTTAACTGCTATGAAGCTCAAATCCTATGTCCTGAGCGGACTATCATCTTTGACATCCTCAATCTGTTAAGAAGATTTCTATTGATCTTAAAGAGTCGGATTCCAGCTTGGTTGCATCTTTATATTCTTTAAATCCTCATGATGACGATAATGATGATGAGGAAGATATTATTTCTCTTATTCACGTTGTTCGTGAATTCTCCGACTTATTTGAGCCCATTTTAGGACTACCACCTAAGCAAGCTATTGAGTTCAGAATTAATCGCATCCCTAGAGCTTAACCTGTTACTTGTCCTCCTTATCGTATGTCCAATAAAGAAAATGAGGAGATGCGCAAACAATTGTCCAAATTGGAGACGAAGCAATTTATTCGCTCTAGTTCCTCGCCTTGGGGAGCTTCGGCTATTTTTGTGAAGAAATCCGATGGTACACTTAGGCTTTGCGTTGACTACCGCAAGCTTAATGATCTTACTATCAAGAATAAATATCATTTACCTCGGATGGATGATTTATTTGATCAGCTTAGTGGTGCTAGAGTCTTTTCACAATTAGACCTAGCTACCGGTTTTCATCAGCTTCGTATCGCAGAGGATAACATTCCTTTGACATCGTTCCATACTCGTTATGGATCTTATGAATGGCTTGTTATGCCATTTGGTTTAACGAATGCTCCGGCTTATTTCGTTGACCTTATGAATCGAGTTTTCAAAGATTTCCTCGATCGATTTATTCTCATCTTCATTGATGATATTCTTGTGTATTCAAAAACCGAGGGGGGAATGAAAAGCATCTTCGGATTGTGTTGGAAACTCTTAGGAGTAACCAATTAAAAGCAAAAAATTTCTAAATGCCACTTTTGGCAATCTCGTGTGAAGTTTCTTGGTCATATTATTTCCGAATCCAGAATTTCCGTGGATCCTTCAAAGATTGAAGCGGTTCAAAATTGGAGGAGACCGGAGAGTGTGACGGAGATCCGTAGTTTTCTTGAATTGGCAAGTTATTACCGCCATTTCATAAAAGACTTTTCCAAAATTTCCATGCCTCTTACTACCTTAACAAAGAAAGGTGTTAAATACATTTGGTCGGACAAATGTGAAGCTTCTTTTTAGAAATTAAAAGAACTCCTTTCCGATGCTCCTATTCTTGTGATTCCCGAGGGAAACCAAGATTTTATTATTTATACCGATGCTAGTCGCATTGGTTTGGATGTCGTTCTTATGCAAAGAGAACGTGTTATTGCTTATGCTTCTAGGCAATTAAAGCCAGCCGAGACTAGATATGCCACTCATGATTTAGAGCTCGCGGCTATTGTTTTCGCCCGTTGTATTTGGCGTCATTATATTTTGAGAGAAAAATTTATTCTTTACACCGATCATAAATCTTTGAAGTATCTATTTTCTCAAAAGGAACTTAATTTGCGTCAACAACGTTGGCTCGAATTTCTTGCAGCTTATGATCTTGATATTCTTTATACTCCCAGAAAGGGAAATCGTGTTGTCGATGCACTTAGTCGCAAGCAACAAGCGGTTGTTTCTACGATGATTTTCGAATGGAATGATCTCGGAATTTTATCCACTTGTGAGATTCGAGAACATATTTCCGATTTATGTTCATCTCTTGTTTTATGTAGCTTTGGGGCTCATCCTTCTCTTTTAGACCGCATTCTTGAAGCTCAAAAGCTAGATCCCGAATTGGCTCTTCTTGGCCAAAATTTTAGGGATAAAATTGATATTGAAGGTTTGAAAGACTTTGATATTGATTCTCGTGGCGGTATTCGAAAATTTGGTAGACTTATCGTGCCAAATATTAGTGATCTTCGTAAAGACATTTTAGAAGATTCTCATCGTTCTAAATTTACCATTCATCCCGATAGTAGTAAATTGTACGTGGATATGAAGCGACTTTATTATTGGGAGGGAATGAAATCTGATATTGCTTGTTAAGTGTTGCATGACTTGCCAACTTGTCAAGGCCGAATATCAAAGGCCCCATGGGTTATTGCAACCTTTAGAAATTCCAATTTGGAAGTGGGACCAAATTTCCATGGATTTTATAGACGGCCTTCCCCGTTCTCGTTCGGGTCATGATAGCTTATGGGTGATAGTTGATAGACTTACTAAATCCGTCCATTTCATTCCCAATCGGTCTAATCGAACCGTACCTCTTTTGGCCAAACTTTTTATCAAAGAAATTGTTAAATTACATGGAGTTCCTACTTTTATTGTTAGTGATCGTGATCCATTGTTTACTAGTGGATTTCGGAAGAGTCTTCAAAAAGCTTTGGGAGTGAAGCTTAATTTTTGCACCGCTTATCATCCTCGGTCCGATGGACAGACTGAGCATGTGAATCAAACTCTTGAAGATCTTCTTCGTGCATGTGTTCTTGATTTTGGTGGAAGTTGGAAAGATCATATTTCTCTTGTTGAGTTTTCCTATAATAATAGCTTCCAATCTAGTATTGGTATGGCACCTTTCGAGGCACTCTATGGAAGGCTATGCCGATCTCCTTCTTGTTGGCTTGAGGCCCGTGAGAAGATGGTTTTAGGTCCAGATTTTATTCATGATTCCACAGAGAAGATTGACCTTATTCGTCATAGGATGAAAGAAGCCTAGAGTAGACAAAAATCCTATGTTGATAACCGGAGAAGGAAATTAGAATTTTCTGTGGGAGATCTTGTGTTTATTCGTGTTTCACCTATGAAGGGTGTTGTACGTTTCAGTAGATCAGGAAAGTTAGCACCTCAATATATTGGGCCATTTCCTATCACGAATGTATTGGTTCCGTGGCTCATCGCCTTTTATTACCGGCTCAGTTTTCTGCTATTCATGAAGTGTTTCACGTTTCTCAATTACGGAAATGCCTTCGAGATTTCGATTCTATTCTTGAGCCCGGTGTTGTGGAAGAAATTGAAGTTTCGCCTAATTTGACTTATGAGCAACATCCTATTCGTATTATTGCTTCGGAGATCAAACGCCTTCGAAATAAAGATGTTCCGCTTGTTAAAGTTCAATGGTCCTAAAATCCTAAGGATTGCTCTTGGGAATCTAGAGAGTACATCGAGCGAACACATCCGGACTTACTTTCCCGTGCTCTTTGAGGTGAATTTCTTATTTCAAATTTCTTTTGTGTTGATATGCTTTCATGGTTTTATATTCTCTTCCTAAATATTGCTTGGACACAATTTCTTTATGGAGGGGAGTCTGTAACAACCCGTATATTTTACGATTGAATATTTAAATATTTTACTTAAATATTTTTATCGTTAGTTGGATTTTAGTCTAAAAAGTTACTTTTTTGCATACGGCCGAATTAGGACTCGGGACCACTTTCATTGGGTCCAAAACGTCGTTTGTGATCTTTTTGAGTATAAACTTTGATATGTTTGGAGTTAGTGGAATTTTGCCACTTTTTCACTTTGGGCTTTGGGTGTGGTTTAGCCCATTAGCCTAAACTATTAACTCTAGCTCAACCTCCTCTTCTCTTCATTACTTCACTTTCATTTCCTAACACTCAAGCTTCATCAAAAATGGAGAGAGGAATGGGAAATTAAAACTTCAAGCCCTAGTTCATTTGCAAATCCAACATCTAACTCCAAATCCAAAGAGAAGCCATTGATTCAAGCTTCTTGTGTTGAGATTGAAGTGTGGTAGATTCTTCCTTTGCTTTTAAGCTTCTCCTTCATTGATTTTGTGAAAAGGTAAGATTTTTATCTCACATCTTTGTCTATAACTATCTTTGATTGTTGGGTATGAATTCCTAACACTTATTCATGTGCATTTGCTTTTGGTTTGGATTGAATTGGTGAATATCCCAATTTTTAGTGTTTTGGGTTCAAATCTTTAAAAATCCTAACTTTGAAGTTTGAACATGTTTTTAGTGATGCATCCAGGAGCCAATAGGACTGGGTAGCCGACGGGCATAATCCCCTAGCGTCCGTGCTCGACCGGTTGCAAATTGAGAGAGTTTTTGCATTTCTGTTGCTTACGTCACTCTGCTTGCCCCAGTACCTTAGGTCTCTCGGCCATGTTAAGTCGCACCTGCTATATCTCGCAACCGACTTAGGTCGCGCCAAGTTAGGTCGCAACCTCTTAGGTCGCCCCGCTTGCAACCTCATAGGTCGCTCGGTTTGCTCTTCTACCAGTTAGGTCACTCGGCCTGCATATAGGTCGCACCAACTTCGGTCGTGCCATGCTATAGGTCGGCTATGTTAGGTCGCTCGGCTTGCATCAACATAGGTCGGCTATGTTAGGTCGCTCAGCCTCACCTCCTTAAGTCACTGTGCCCCCTTTAGGTCGCTGACCACTTAGGTCGCTTGCATTGCTATGAGTCGGCCTGCTTTAGGTCGCTGACCACTTAGGTCGCTCGGCTTGCCCGCAACCCATTAGATCGCTCGCCTTGCTATGAGTCGGCCTGCTTTAGGTGCTGACCACTTAGGTCGCTCGCCCTGCTTTAAGTCGCACCAACTTAGGTCGCGCCATGTTAAGTTGCTCTGTTAGGCTGCATGCTATTTCTTAAGTCGCTGATCTCTTAGGTCGTATGCCATGGAGTCGCATATGTTGAGCCGCTGATTTCTTGTGTTGAATTGTGTTAAGTCGTAAGGGTATTTCCACTTTAATGGATTTGGAATCGAATTCTTTGGATTTTATTCACGTCTTCGAATGTGAATTTTTGTGATTTATTGTTTCTGCAATCATTTTTGTGATTTGTCACTTCAAAAATTATAAAGGTTTCAATACTAGTAGTAAATATCAAAACTCTTTCATCAAAACGATTTCAACCCTATTTTATTACAAAGCTTGTTTCTTAAACCGTTTTCCAATCTTCTAATATATACAAACCTTTACCTCACTCGTATGAGAAATCTAATTAAACGGCTTAGTAAAACAAGTAGTATGAAACGCTTGTGTTTACTTCGTCGGTTAATTCTTGGACTTGTTCGATTGAATCTCTTGTGACAATTTTTGAGTGGAGATCTACAATTTGTTCGTAAATATTTAAGTTAAGCTAGTGGTTATGGGACATGAGGCTAAGCTTATATATTTGCTAGCTTACTGTAATTGACACTTCTTGATGATCGTTGATGATCATTTTTGTGATTTAGACTAGCAAATGTGCGATGTCTCTTTGTCTACGAGGGAGACTAAACCCTGTTTTTGTGGAGCTTCGGCTCAATTTGGTGGGGGTAGTGACCATGGTCTTCGGGCCGTTTTGTGGAGCTTCGGCTCAAAATTAATGGTTAGCAACCACGGAATAGTGTTTCATTTTGTGATACACGTGTTGGTGAGTTTTCATGCTCCCATTTTGTGATAGGCCTCCCCCTTTTTGTGACTTCTGGATTTCTATTGATTGATTTCTAGAATTTGTGTTTCACCAATTTTCGTGATTTACATTGATAAGTTTTATCAATATTTGTGCATTGGTGAATTTGTGTGTCATTAACTTTTGTGATTGGCATTGATATAATTGTCAATATTTATGGTTTTGTGAATACAAATAAAGAGTATGACATTCCTTTTAATCTTTGAGAAGATTCTTGTGATACTGATTAGTCTCTAGTTGATTTTCAATTGCAAACTTATCACAGTACGACTTTATGGTTATCATATGTTTTCTTCATATCTCTTATTCTATATCATTTCATCTGATATTTATAGTTAGACTGATCCGTTTATTATTTTCTTATTAAATAATACTCGGGTCAGACCGAGATGTTACAGGTGCTTCTGCTTGACTTCTCATCTGGGCTTATTATCCTGACTTTTGGCTAACTACTTAGATTAGTAGTTTTTGGTTGTATACATTCGAGATATAGACTCATTGATGTATACTTATTATTTTGTGAAGCTCTTGTAACTATTCTTTTGTGAAATTATGGATCTTGTTTGACCACTACTCTGATGTACGCTTACATGTGTTATATTCATATCTTTTTCCGCCTTTGTGATATGGATATCTGTGACTGATTTGTGTTATGTTTATTTCTATGTTTGTTTCCGAAGAATATATGTAGCCACTGTGTAGTAGCTTTGAGTTTGTATCGGTATGTCGGATTTCCTCCTGAAACCAAATGCATGTTGTACTATCTGACATATCGGTGCTCGCACAAAGCAGTTACACGGATGGTCGCTCCTTAATAGCCTTATTCTCCATGCTAGTTGATGGATTTACACCGTAGTCTCCTTATCTAGAGTGGGTTTAGAGGTGGGGCGTCACAGCCGATGTCCTTCTGTATTCCTTCTTCATAAAATGTTTTCTTCATATCTCTATATATTTTATTGTCTCTAAGATGGATGACCAACTTTAGATGATGGAACTCTCATAGCACCTCATCTCTAACTCCATCAACATCAGGTACATATAATCTCCCATCTTTACCGAGTCAACGTTTTCGGTCAAATCCATACCCTTCAAATTTTCAAAGTTTACTCCTACCTCAAGTTAGCAATAATCATTGATATTCTAGCGTCACTCATATGACTAGTACCAATCCACACTGTGAGAAAAGATCTAATCATCAAGCTCGCCAACTTCCTGTATCTAGCTCACACTTAGGTCAAAAGTCATGTCCAACAATATACTCTAACTGTATCCACTCTAGGAACATGGCCCTAGGCACATGTCTCTTACTTAATACATCACGACTATATTTCCCTTACAAGGCATATAAGAAATGACAAAGTCATAGGAGACTACGAACTCTAACTGTAACATCCCTCATTCTAAAACCCAAAGATGAAACCCTAGTATGTTGCAGTCATGTTGAAATTATCTTTTGATGAAAAAGATGAGATCAGTTATATTATAGAGTCTTAAGTAAACAAAGTATATGTAATTGCAACCAAGCAACTCATTGCAAATTTAGTTCAATAATATTTACATCCCAAAGTCATGCCCACGTGGGGATAAAAATATAGTACAACAAAAGACTAGTGTCTCGTACCACATATAAAGATGCATACATGAACATTATATACAGTGGAACAAAATAATATAAATATATCACTCAAACATCATGCTTTGTCTTCAAATTGAAGAATTCAGCCTTCCCTAAAAGATAACTATATAGGCCTATAAGCTCATCCTACGTGAATGAGTACCCATGAGTTTATACAAAAAACAAGAATAAAAACACGAGTCAAATATAAAGTTTATCATGAGTAACATATTACCCTAGCATACAAAGTAGTGAGACTATGCCGCCAATAGGCAATACGGGTTTTCCTATTTTCCAAATTAATAAATTATCTTATTGAATGATAAACCTAGACTTTAGATTCTTAACCAAGTGTCAACACAATACTATTGCATCTTAATCAAAGGTAATCCCTCGGTTCAGTATCCGAAAAATATAACAATACTTCGATAAAGCTAAAATATCCCCACATTTGACTGCCTCTAAAGATTTACATACTTTTACAGAAGATATAAAGTATTAAAGTTCTACCATTTTTCTACCACTAAGGCCTTGCGTCTATGTACATGTACTGTATACATTTACACTATTAATCAGCTTCCACTAAAGCCATATGCCAGTGGTTTCAATTTTGAATGCCACAAAAGCCTTACTCCTCCGCTTTCGTATTATGGTTGCCACGAAGGCCTAACAACAACACTTTCGTTTTTGGTTGCTACACAAATCTTACACCTACTTCACTTTCGATTTTGATTGCCACACTAGCCTTACACTAATTTCTTCCATTGTTTGGATGGATGCCTCCATTAGGCCTTACTCCTTCGCTTTCATTTGTTGATGCCATACAGGCCTTACTCCTTTGCTTTCATTTGTGGATTCCACATAGGCCTTATTCCTTTGCTTTCATTTGTGGATGCCACTCAGGCCTTATTTCATTGCTTTCAGTCCCTTGACTGCCACATAGGCCTTACTTCTTTGCTTTTGGCCCTTGACTGCCACACATGCCTTAATTCTTTGCTTTTGGTCCCTTGACTGCCACGTAGGCCTTACGTCAACTGCTGAACCTAGTACTAACCATTCATTATTAAGCTTTTCACTTAGTTATCTATAGATCTAACTCTTTTACTAATAGTCTTTCGATTATTAATATTGATTGTTTATTATCATCAATGTCTTGAGTTCTGCTCTCAGCTATCTTAAGCCGTGACACATCATATAGTCTCCATAAGTTACCAATATTGATATACACATTCTTCCAAGAGCTACATTACTCTAGGAAACCATGACCCTTAGTCTCATCCAGGGAAGCTGATTATAGTTTAGTTTCGATGATTTATGAAATTAAATCTTTAATTTTCCAAAATCCTTCCTTTATCCATGATTCTTCATTAACCGTTGACAGCCTTCGACCCTCGGTTAAAACCTTTGGTTTATCAAACCTTAGCTTTCAATACTTAAGTCATCCACTCTCCAATTCGGCTCTAACCTTTCATCATTTCCCTTTGATGTATGTTGGGAGCTACCCACTGCACATTTTACGTGACACCTTATGATTCGTTTGACTTGGATTTTGTGTTACTGTTTTATTTACCTCGCTAACATGTTTAGTATAAAATGTGGATTTGGTCTAACACCCAACAATTAAGTAAAATCATTAGCTAAATAACCTGTAACAAGCCAAAATTTCCAGACTTCTGTTTTGACTTAAAACAGTAACTTTAACTAGAAAAGTCGAAAGCAATGGATCATTGGGTAATTAATACATGGAAAACAAAATAGAAATTATCTATTTGTCTTTCAGGACTCATGGTGGAAGGAACATAAAATATAATATTCAAATAATGCTATGTCATTTCTAAACTAATACATACATACTTTTCATAAATCATTGATATGCATAATATAAATCCAAACCCATACAATACATCAAGTGTCTTAGACACACACGTACTATAATATATAATATGCTTTTGCTACCTGAGCCTCCAGCATCATCATAATCAAACATGTCCCCATCAATCTATCACATATCATAAACAAGGGAAACGGTGTGGTGAATATAATTGGGTTCAACATTTACTTGTTTAACAATACAACATGATGAAAAATGATAAACTACCATATCATTATACATTTCAGTTTATATTCAACTTATATCAAATTCAATATACAAATCACATTCAAAAAGTTTTATGTTGCTATACTCATTCTAAAATAAGGTGACTAGATTTGGAAACCTACAAATCGTAAGTTGTATAGTTATATCAGGATAAACTAAACAATAGCCAATAACAATTGTATTACAACAAACCCACAACATCTAGTGTCACGACTCCCTTACATTCTAGCTCTATTCCAAATCAATAACCAAAAACTAAGTCACATAACTTAAAAACATCGCCCCTTCTATGGCATGTGACAACACAATTTCCACATAGGCCAGGTACGTCATCTTCCCCTTCATTCGGGTCGAACAAACTCAAGAAATCTGGCACGACTCGTTAAATCTATATGTTATGGCCTGGAACAGGTCCATGTTCAACCAGTCAAAATTGTTGGGCAACCGTTACACCGGTGTAGACCACCGACCCACCTGTGCACTAGTCTGAAGCAATTTCTGGGTAACTTTAGAATTTATATTTTTCTATAATATTGCATATTTTTATTTTTAATTCTTTGTTCTTGTGATTTATTAGCTTTTGATCTTATACTTATGTAATATACATCCATAACATATCATAGTTTTTTGCTACAAACTTTTGTCATCATTTACTATTTAATTTATTATTTCTTTAATTTTCATATATCAAAATACATTATATAAATTCATATATAGTTTAAATTTGAAATAAAAAATATATTTCGTTTTTAAATATGTGTATTTAATCTGCAGAAATCAAATCTTGACTTTTTTTAAACCATATTATATATATATATATATATATATATATATATATATATATATATATATATATATAAAAATCATATATACATTCATATATACACGTTATTACCATTTATTGCACTTTTTAGCAAATAAATCATATTTGTTAAGATACATCACTATACATCTGAAATAAAATTTATAGATTCATATAAACATGTATTTTAACTTTAAAAATCAATTTCATGCCATTTTGATATGGTTATATACACCAAATCATAACAAATTTGGCTGATTTTCACATAATATGAAATCTATGTCTATAAATTCATGTAAATTGACTTAAATTACATGAAAATAATTTTTAAACTTGATATCATCATACCAAAATTAGAAGATAGTTTCATATCCATTTGACATATTTAAATGGCCCAAATCACTAAATGTGTATTTTTTATATAGTTTATGCACAAATATGTAATATTGTTATATTAGTTCATACAAATCATATAAAAATCCATAAAAATTATATTTAGGTCTATAAACACCACATTTCATCCTAGAAATTTATTTATTTAGGTGTAATTTGATTTACATATCATTTCAATATGATTTTCCCAACTTTATAACTCATGTTCGTCTAGTTTAGTATGTAGAGTCTACATATATATTGTATAACTCTATCGACCAATTTAATTACTCAAAAAACAGTTATTAATCAAGTTAGCCAAAGTTTACACAAATTATAGAGCCTAATATCAAATTTAATCATCTAATTACCAAATTTAATCATATTAAATCATGAAATCAAGAGAGTAAACATAAAAAATTAGTTAAACCCACCCACTCTAATCGATTCCTCTTAATTCCAAGCCTTTAACCTCGCTTTCCTTTACTGTCCAAAGATAGAACTTCCTCAATTCTTTTTACTAACACCTCTAGTGATTCCTATGTATTCATCCTTGCGTCTCTCTTCAATTCAAGGCCTTAATCTCCTAGTTTGGTCCTTATTTTGGGGATTAAGGTTAATCAGAAAGTTGAGGAAGAAGAAAGAAACAAGAATTAGTTTTTTAAAAAGGAAAGAGGGATACAATTTTTATTTTTGAGTCAAAGGAAGGAAACAACTACCTGTCCGCTAAAATTCAAATTTGAATTCAAATTTCATAGCACCCATTCGACTCAATGAGACTCAATGATGTTTCTGGTCCTATCTCATTCATACGAGCTCCAAACGAAATAAACAAATATACTGCATGAATCAAAAAACAAGATGGTTGCAACGGTATTGGTTTTGTTACCAAATTCCAATTTCTTAAAATTGACCATTTTACCCTGCTTTATTTTTAATTAATTAAATTAATTAAATTAATTCATTAATTTCACTATTTTTCATATTATTATATTATTATTTAGTTAAATATTATTTGAATTTTTAGGGTATTACATTCTCCTTTAAAATAATTTTATCCCCGAAATTCACAAAGGACATAAAGAATAAAATAGTCCTCCTAATTTTTCATATTAACCTGTCTCACCTCTGTCATTCATGCATGTGCATATTCTCACATAAGAAAAAAATCAGTAACCAACAACATATATGAAACAAATAAGTCAAACATGCAAGAATATATATATATATATATATATATATATATATATATATATATATATTGAAATGCAATAATGCAATTCTAACTTTAGCCACTTATATGAATGCATTTTATATAACATATCAGTCATGATGCACAACACCCTAATAAGCATATAATTTCTATATGAATGAAAAAATGATAAGTAACAAAATAGGGTAATATATTATAACATATTATACCTAAGGTTCGTCAGTTAATCAATACCTAAGCATTACAGCTATGCATCCAAAGTTGTTCTAAAAATCAAATACGCATAAGGAATATACCCGTAAAGAGATGTGGATAGGAAACTCACATCCTCCCCTCTAGTTCTCATGTACTCTCCACTGGATCATTTCCCTACTGGACCCTTATCAACTTCACAACCTTGTTCCGTAGCCATTTCCTCAACAACTGTGTAGGGCACGAGACTTACTCTCCTAAGATTCCAACTCCACTTCCTCTAATTGACTAGGTTATATTATCGTAGATGGATCGTGCACACATTTTTGCAAATGTAAACATGAAACACATTTTAAACACCGGCCATCATTTCAGTAGTCGCCTTTATGGGCTAGTCTTCCAATGCTCTCTATCAAAGGGAAAGGTCCAACAAAGCAGGGTGCAGTTTTCCCAAATTGCCAAACCCAAGCACTCTCTTCAATGGTGATGTAACGACCCGGAATTTTCGACTAAGAAAACTCCAGATAGTTAGGAAAGAAGGAAATAAGAAAAGAGAAAGAAGAAGTAGCAGAAACAAGTCATAGAAACCTCACATTCACTGCGGATCAAAATATAATATCAAAAAATATTCTTTACACAAAGGAAACTGTATCGGACAATTACATTTTAAATACATCAGAGTTACAACATATATACAAATAGTGGACATATAAAATCAACATGCCCCAGATATGCAACAATGTATCATAGTGGAAATACTCCAAACGTTCCTGCCATCCAGCTCGTCTCTTGAACTCCAGAACGTCCCTACCTGAAAATCTGTAATACTCGGTCTGTCCCGAGCATTACATCAAAGTAACACCCGGGTCAGGCTGGAAACCAGCGTGAGTAAACCCATCTAACATGGAATACAAACATACTGCTATTATAATACCCAGGGTAACTCATATCAATTTACAACTTCACAAGTTTTTATAGACATTACTTATTTCACATATCAATTTCTAAGTAACAAAACTTAGATTAAATGGTCCAATTCACTTAAATCATTCCATTACAGCTTATTGATTCCATATATCAATTTATAAAGAATCGAAGTGGTTTCGGGTATTTACTAATACCCGACTCTGGTCTCTTCGAGTCCAATGTCATCTTAACCCAAGTTATTCAAGTGATTAAATTCAAATACTGGATGTCACTTTTACACGGCAATAACACATATAAACGTCACCCATTTATCATTGATATAACCAATATCAATAGAATGTCACAACATATCATCCAATAGATATCATTCAATTTAGACATTCAACAAACAATCATCCATATGCAAGCATTATCAATTTCATACCATAATTAATCATCTAATCCTGTTTCATTAATTAATTACAATCATTTAATTTATTCACCACTCCTTGATTACTTTATCAATCAATCAGTTAATCTCTAATCATAGATTAATTAACCTTTAATTATCAATTAATAAATCTCAATTATTAATAAATCAACTTTAATACATAGTTAATCAATCCTTAATTACTTTATAATCAATTAATTATCCTTTAATTAACCCTTTGATTTCTTCAGTTTTTTTTTGAGTTTGAATTACTATATTTACCAACATGCATATCAATATATATTCATATTAACATGACTCCAGGTTTTATCAAGCATGCATACATAGATTATAACATACATAACAGGATTTACACAAAACATTACAGAACATCAAATTTAAACTAATTTAGGGGTTAAATTTACTCACTTTTTTTTTAAGTCGAATAGAGTAAGTTTTGAAGTAGTTTAAACCTTGAAAACTTGAACTCTGAACTTATTTATCTACCACTTTGATTTGCTACTGATCTAAGATGCTGAACTGTAACTTGATGAGTTGCTCCTACCTCTGATCTCAAGATTGAAATGATTTACTTGATTTATCTTTTGTTATGGAATGTTTATAGGTCTTTGAACAGGAATTTGGACTAGAACTGAGTTGATTATGCTTCAGGTTGAGTTTTGAACTTGAAAGGGATGATTGTTTTAATTTTTTCCAGTTTACTTTTGAAAAAAGAGAAAAAAATGTAACCTGGCTTCTTCTTTGCATATTATTATTATTATTATTATTTTCTTTTTTTCTTTTTTTTAAAGAGAAGTTAGTTGCCACTTGTTTATTTCTATTAACACTTGTTATGTGTATGATACTATTGTTTTACAAATGTATTAACTATGTATTTTATGTTTAAAACCTTGCCTCCAATTTATTTATAATTTATGTTTAAATCCCTACTTAATTATATTTTTTTTATAAATTATTTATTTTATATTTACATATGTGATGTGTATTTTAAATAGCTCTTGAAATTGGCTTCTATATTTTTAAATAGAATTTAACTTTAATTACCCTTTGAAAAATTACTGAATTCAAAACAATGCCTCTTAATTACTGTACATATACATACATATATCTATATATATACTTATATACTTGTATGTATATATATTTGAATTTTCCAACATTATAAAGTATGCCTAAATTTATATATATGTTAATTTCCTACAAGATTATCCTTTTCAAATATTTAAATTTATAGATTCAAATTCATTTATATACATATCCAGATAATTATCCAATTATTAGATGACCAAAATCTAGGTTATCACATTCCTTCCCCCTTAGAATCTTTTCTTCCTCGAAAAGAAATGAAGCCAGAATTTATTCAATAATTTAAAATCAGATAAATTATTCTTTAATCATTTTTAAAACACTTTAAAAACTAAATAATATTACAAAACAGTTTTTATAAAAATACTTTTTATAACTCGATGTCTTAACCAGTCCATCCTTGTTCTCATAGAAATTCAGTCATACATCGATCAGGCGTAGGACTGAAGATCTATAAGTACTTAGCAGACTCATTTTCAACATCCAGTGAAAATACTTGGGAAAATAATTTTATTGAAAATATAGAAAACAGTTTTTGAAAATAGAGGAAATATCTTTGGTGAGAATGCTCTAGAAATCATCACCCCCATCCATGGTCCCAATTACATTCTAGGGTTGCGTTGCCATCACAGCAAAAGTCCATGTAACTGTAGGCTCTCCGCGGCCTCTCGATTACGTCATGGAACCCACAACAGATCGCAGTTACATTCCAGGGTTACGTTGCCATCACAGCAAAAGTCCATGTAACTGCAGGCTCTCCGCGGCCTCTGATTATCGCTGTCGAAATGAAACTTCTCCACTCCTACATAGGTCGCGGTCTACCGATATAAAATCAAACGCAGAATGTTGGCTCTCAGCGGCACACACGACTTTCGCTATGTTACCATAGGTTGTAGTCTACCGATATAAAATCAAACGCAGACTGTTGGCTCTCAGCGGCACACACCACTTTCGCTATGGTACACACTACTCATAATCCCCAGGAACTAGTTTTGTCCGGACTCCTCACAGGATCAACTTTAGAAACCCCCCTTGGGGCTCAAGGCAGCACCACCCAGTGGCACTCCTGAGAAGTTCATTTCAAGGGAGCGCCTTTTTCCCTAGAGTCATCATCAAACATTTTATACTATACACATATAGTATCTTCAAATCATACACCTAGTATGATCTCATACAAAGCTCCTTTACACAAAATCGATTATTCCAAAATCGATAATTCTCAAACTAGGCTTTCCAAATTCTCATATTGATTTTACCTAAAAATCAAAAGCCTTTCCAAATCCAAAGGTTCCCAAAACCTTTTTCCAAAATCCTCATATGATCTTTTATATATATATATATATATATATATATATATATATATATATATATATTCAAAAATATATATAATCTTTAAAACTTTGTATCATTTCAAACTTGTATAAAACTTCTTTTATACTTCAAAACACTTTCAAAATCCTTTCCTTCTGGCAATAGATTCATCAAGGGAAGTTTTATCTTATATAACAAAGATATATAACTTTATTTATCCAAAATCAAATATTCAAATTTGATTACTCTTTTTAATATCAATTTCATTCAAATCCGTACGATGTACACATATCATTCGTACGCCATACCAATCTGATCACTCACTCGATTACACAATTTCACTTCCGAATTAGTATCGTCCACCCGACTTCCTAGTGGGGACACAGATCTGGTTTCTTGATCAAAAACCGTCATTCTCCTTGCATAGTCATAACTATGATAGAGAATATTCAGAACCAATCAACAATCCATATCCAGGTTCGCCGTCGAAAATTAAGTGAAAAATCCCAACTCGGATCGACATACTATCTCGAAATTCTATGCTCGAATCTGGATCAAATCATTATGCGAATAGAATAACATATGTACATCCTACGTATCTATCTTTGTTGGTTATTAGCCAAATCGATTCCATTTCTATTCACATTGATTTTCATTCACTTACTCACAATTGCTTCAATCCATTTGGATTATCACCTCTATTCTTATCTCGATTGGGTATTTAACCAATAACAGTTTGAACTCCAACCAGTTTATTTAGAAAATAGCTTGAAAATTTTAAAATAGATAAGTAGTTGCTAGTTTGTAATATAGGTGTGAAATAGTTAGGTAGTTGTAAAATAGTTGGAAAATAGTCAAATAGTTATAGAAATTTTAAATAATTGTAAAATAGCTATAAAATAGTAATTTGTTATAAAGTAGTTTGTAAAACAAGTATAAGATAGTTTGGTCTTTTAAAAAGAAAGATTGTATAGTAAGTAATTTGGAAAAATAGATTTATATTAAAACCATTTATTTTGAAAATAGTCCAGAGTCAAACTGTTCATTTCCCAATCCTCATTCTCATCAATTCAATTTCAATTTCTACTAATTCAAATAAATTTCAATTGAACTAGTTCCAATTTCAATTCATTTCATCTCCAGTTTGAATTAATCCTAATTTCAAACTCCATTTCCAAACCAAGTTGAATTATTCTTGATTTCCACCCAAATTCAATTCAAATTCGATTTGAATTTAAAACTATTCAACTTTAATTACAATTCCACATTATTCAAATCAATTCGGACTAATTTCAAATTGAACCCACTTCAATTTCAAATCTTTTCAAATTAATCCCATTCAAATTTTCCATTTGAATTTTTAAACTTATCCATCTTCAATCACAATTCTGATTAATTCAAATCAAATTTAATTTGAACTAATTCAATTCAAATTTCAAATTTAAACTATTTAATTTTGAATCCAAATTCTATTTCAAAGTTCAAATAATAATTCAAATCCTTTTTTAAACAACTAAATCTTTGAAATTCAATTTATCACCAAACTTAAATTTTTATAACCCAACCTTTGAAGTTTTACCTTAAACATTTCAGTCTTAAGTCCAAAATGATTGTATACATTAATTCACTACATATTAGTAGTTCTTACATTACATACATTAATCCAAAATAAGAGTCTTACAAAAGTCATAAATCTAGATGTCTTTCAATTACCTAGAGGTTTGGAAAGAACAGAGCCCTAATACTCTTACAAGTATTCTTCCTATGGACTTCCTTCCAAAGGGTAGAGCCCGAACATACACTTCTCAACAGGGTGTCCCCACTTATAACATTTACCACAAAATGTTTCTACCCTGTCATCAATCTGGATAACCTTCACGCCTCCAATAGTACGTTCTACAGCCTTACTCCTCTTTTGCCTCTCGGAACAATTCCTAGCAATGTGTCATGTCTTCTTACAATGATAGCAGATGTCGGCTCATTGACCGGTTCCACCGGTTTATGCTTTGCCTTTCTCATTTCAGGGCAATGATTTAGAAAATGTCCTTTCTTATGACACTTAAAGCACAAGATTTCAGAGCGAAACCGATGGGATGTACTCTTCAATTCCTCCCTTGTTTTACTGCACTTGGCTGCGTAATGTCCCTTACCGAAACATCTGTAGCAGGTGACATTATCATAAGGTCCTGGTTCAGCCTTTTCCTTAACAAGTTCCTCATACTCTCGAATTCCTTCATCTTGATCCCTACATGTAGCTGCTCTTTGCACTCTGCGCCTAACCTTCCCTTCTTCACTCTTAGTCATCTTTCTCAAGGACTGAATTTTATAGGAGCTTCCTAACCTATAAATTAGACTTAATTAGATTACTAAGTTATACCTAATGTTTTAACATCTTTGGTTTCTAATTCAAGTCCAAATTTCAAACAACCCATTATTTGCAACAAGTCTCTTTTATTTAAATAATAATTATTTATTCTTTTAGCACATTGTAACAATTGTTTTCAAATTTATGGACCTAGATTTAAAATTTCACAATTTAGGTGTTTTCAATTTCAATTTATAACTCATACTTTACTTAAATGTTTACTTCTTTAGAACATTTCATATTGCTTACTCATTAATACACATCTATTATTAAACACACAATAATCATTTATGATAATAACCAAGATTATTATATCTAAAACCATCTATTATCATCTTATTCTAAAATACTTCTCCAATTCAAGATTTCAATTTTAGTTTGAATCCATTTCAAACTTATCTTTGTTTAATTTCAATTTAATTCTAATAATTTAACAGGCAATTTCCTTAGTATTTATTAGAGTGAAATATTACTTTATATATCAAAATATAATCTTATATGAAATTATTTAAAATCTTTATATAAGAAAATAACAAGTACGCTCTCTCATATATACACTCAACTCATCCTACGGTACCATTGACCCTTTCCTTAATGAGTAATCCCAATAGAGCCAAGGTTCTCGCTTAACCTGGCTCTGATACCAAATGTAACGACCCGGAATTTTCGACTGAGAAAACTCCAGATAGTTAGGAAAGAAGAAAAGAGAAAGAAGAAGTAGCAGAAACAAGTCATAGAAACCTCACATTCGCAGCGGATCAAAATATAATATCAAACAATATTCTTTACACAAAGGAAACTATATCAGACAATTACATTTTAAATACATCAGAGTTACAACATATATACAAACAGTGGACATATAAAATCAACATGCCCCAGATATGCAATAATATATCACAGTGGAAATACTCCAAACGTTCCTGCCATCCAGCTCATCTCCTGAGCTCCAGAACATCCTTACTTGGAAATCTGTAATACTCGGTCTGGCCCGAGCATTACAACAAAGTAACACCCGGGTCAGGCTGGAAACTAGCGTGAGTAAACCCATCTAACATGGAATACAAACATACTGCTATCATAATACCCGGGGTAACTCATATCAATTTACAACTACACAAGTTGTTATAGACATTACTTATTTCACACATCAATTTCTAGGTACCAAAACTTAGATTAAATGGTCCAATTCACTTAAATCATTCCATTACAGCTTATTGATTCCATATATCAATTTATAAAGAATCGAAATGGTTTCGGGTATTTACTAATACCCGACTCCGGTCTCTTCGAGTCCAATGTCATCTTAACCCAAGTTATTCAAGTGATTAAATTCAAATACTGGATGTCACTTTTACACGGCAATAACACATATAAACATCACCCATTTATCATTGATATAACCAATATCAATAGAATGTCACAACATATCATCCAATAGATATCATTCAATTTAGACATTCAACAAACAATCATCCATAAGCAAGCATTATCAATTTCATACCATAATTAATCATCTAATCCTGCTTCATTAATTAATTACAATCATTTAATTAATTCATCACTCCTTGATTACTTTATCAATCAATCAGTTAATCTCTAATCATAGATTAATTAACCTTTAGTTATCAATTAATAAATCTCAATTATTAATAAATCAACTTTAATACAAAGTAATCAATCCTTAATTACTTTATAATCAATTAATTATCCTTTAATTAACCGATTAATTAACCATCAACTATTGATTAATAACCTTAATTATTAATCAATATCTCTTAATACAAATTAATTAATCCATAATTTATTCTTATAATTAATTAATTACTAATTAACAAATCAATTATGTCTTTATTATTAATTAATAAAACTTAATTATTAATTAACAACCTTAATTACAAATTAACTACTCCCTAATTCACTAATTGATTAAACAGTTAATCAACCCTTAACTTATATTGATTAATCCTCAATTACCTTTTAATTAATCCTTAATTAAATAATCTTTAATTAAAGATTAATCATCCCTTAAGTATTAATTAATAAAACTTAGCGCACCCAAGGATTAACAATAAATTATTCTCAAAAACTTGTCTAATCTATAATAACTTATTTAAATTTCCTAAATTAAATAGACCTAAAGTAAAACAATTTTAAATATTTTAAAATTCTTTTGTCCATATAAAATTGTAAATAAACATTACGTTAAAGAAAAATCGGTTTTTTTTTAAGTTTTACTTTATATCAAGATGCTTGATTTTACTCTTCCATTGGTTATGGATTTATCTCTCTTTAAAACAATTTTCTTTTAAGCCAAATCAAATTCGGTTTTAAACAAACAAACTCAACAGGCCAAAGCCTAAAAGCCAAGTCTAAAATAACTGAAACAAAAAAAATACAAGGAAAAAAAATAGTACAATATAGATGGACAAAAGTCCAACACGCAAGCACAGGATCAAAGCTGAAAATAAAACCCAAGAAATCCTTCTTCCATACCTTCCCCACACCCTCCGATCAACCACCTAACTGATGCCTCGTATGGAAGAGAAACGGCCCGATCATCGTGCCTCTTCCAAAACTTATCCCAACTAGAACAAAGCAACATAGCTAGAAATGAACCCCTCCCTCTTTCTCATTTCCTTTCAGCCATGGAAGCTTCCATGTGCATGCCGTACACGTGTACACCTACGTTCCTGACTAATCCACCATCGTGACATTCCAGCCAAAATTCCTATCATCCCCTGATCCGCTTTGCCATTTCGACGATTCCCCACGACCACTCACACAAGAACTCAACCTATCACGCGGACCTAAGGAAAACCCATCCTACCTGATCGACGAACTGCAACCACCACACTCCATCGATCGGCACGGCCTTCCCACCGATTGGAAGCTCTACTCTGACACTTCCTTACCACCAAACCTCGAAGGTCTCGGTTGCGTCTTTTCTTGCCAAATTGATTTCGTTCGCAGGCCTCCCATTGCTACTTCAAAACCCTACAAACCTCCTCACTTCGATGTACGGCTAACAGAAAAATTTGCTTCCATTTTTCTCGTGATCTCCTACATTCGGTCCTACTCTAGTCACAATCCCGTAGCCTCAGGGTCACGCGAACACCATCATTCGACAAAAACCCCAAATTCCGATCAACTTCAATATCTCATGAATTACTTAATTAAAATTCATGATTTCAATTTTAAAAATCATCATTTTTGATAACAATTCAAATCATATATTTGAATTATCCAATTATAAAGATTGAAATTTTGATATGGGTTGAATCTTTACTGTTCTTCTTCTTAATATTCAAACTAGCTTCAAATTTAGCTTGGTACTATTTTTAAAATTTATATCTTTTTATTACAAACCATTCTCGTTTATTCATTGAAGATTAAAAATTTACAGATGAAGAACATTTAAATTTTGAACATCATTTGCAATCTGGAAGTGAAGAACAGAGTTACTGACATGCACTCTTAAATGTTCATAATATATACGTATGAGATCATATACAACAAATCAAACAAGCACTTTACAATTTATCTAAGTTTTACTGCATGCGACATAGTTTATACAGATTTATAACTTTAAATAAGGATTGTTTATTCACAGATTTTAGAAATGCAGAGGCTTCAGGTCAGAGATTAACCCTTTGATTTCTTTAGTTTTTTTTTGAGTTTGAATCACTATATTTACCAACATGCATATCAATATATATTCATATTAACATGACTCCAGGTTTTATCAAGCATGCATACATAGATTATAACATACATAACAGGATTTACACAAAATATTACAGAACATCAAATTTAAACTAATTTAGGGGTTAAATTTACTCACTTTTTTTCAAGTCGAACATAGTAGGTTTTGAAGTAGTTTAAACCTTAAAAACTTGAACTCTTAACTTATTTATCTACCACTTTGATTTGCTACTGATCTAAGATGCTGAACTGTAACTTGATGAGTTGCTATCGCCTCTGATCTCAAGATTGAAATGATTTGCTTGATTTATCTTTTGTTATGGAATGTTTATAGGTCTTTGAACAGGAATTTGGACTAGAACTGAGTTGATTATGCTTCAGGTTGAGTTTTTGAACTTGAAAGGGATGATTGTTTAATTTTTTTCAGTTTACTTTTGAAAAAAGAGAAAAAAAATGTAACCTGGTTTCTTCTTTACATATTATTATTATTATTATTATTATTATTATTATTTTTATAGAGAAGTTAGTTGCCACTTGTTTAATTCCATTAACACTTGTTATGTGTATAATACTATTGTTTTACAAATATCTTCACTATGTATTTTTTGTTTAAAACCTTGCCTCCAATTTATTTATAATTTATGTTTAGATCCCTACTTAATTCTTATTTTTTTATAAATTATTTATTTTATATTTACATATGTGATGTGTATTTTAAATAGCTCTTGAAATTGGTTTCTATATTTTTAAATAGAATTTAACTTTAATTACCCTTTGAAAAATTATTGAATTCAAAACAATGCCTCTTAATTACTGTACATAAACATACATATATCTATATATATACTTATATACTTGTATGTATATATATTTGAATTTTCCGACATTATAAAGTTTGCCTAAATTTATATATATGTTAATTTCCTACAAGATTATCATTTTCAAATATTTAAATTTATAGATTCAAATTCGTTTATATACATATCCAAATAATTAACCAATTATCAGATGACCAAAATCTGGGTTATCACAGGTGACGCCTTGACAAACACTAAATCACCAATAGCAAATTCTAGATCCACCTTTCGCATGTCCGCATAAGATTTCTGTCTATCTAATGCTGCTTTTTCATCCATTTTGTATCAATTCCATCGTTTCTGAAGTGTCTTTGATCATCTCTATTCTAAGGTAGACCTAGTCCATAGACTTCTACAAAAATAACGGTGATTTACAGTGTCGTCCATACAAAGCTTCAAACAATGCCACTCAAATACTTACTTGATAACTATTGTTATAAGCAAACTCCACAAGAATTTAAATGATCTTCCCATGCTCCTCCCAAATCAAGAATACATGCCCTTAATAAATCCTCAATACCTGTTTTATCCTCTATGTCTGTCTATCTGTTTACGGGTGATATGTCGTACTCAAATTCAACTCCATTACCATGGCATTTTGTAGACTCCTCTATAACTCACAAATAAAAGATGGGTACTTGTCACTTACTATACTAATTGGTACTCCATTTAGTCAAATTATCTCCTTAATATACAAAGTTACCAAAGTCGAGTGGTTCTTGTACTCTTTATTGGAACCAAATATGCGCTCTTTGTAAGGCAATCCACCATTATCCAAATTCTTTTATTGCCCAATCCGCTCCTTTGTAATCCATCGATGAAATCCATAAAGATGTTCTCCCATTTCCACTGAGGTACTTCCAAAGGTAATAATGGTCCATCTGGTTACTTCTGCTCTGCCTTGACCATCTGAGATTCGTACATTTAGCTACGAACTCCACTATATGTCTCTTCTTACTTGGATAGTAGAAAACTCTTTCATGTCTCAATACGTTTTATCTTCTCCTAGATGAATGGTCATCCTCGATTGATGATAATCATCTAATACCTCGTCTATCAAATCCTTCACCTGTGTTATGCACAACCTACCATCTCGTCTCAAGTAGCCTTTCTTATCCTTAGAATAACGGTCCAAATGACTTGATCTCTCGCCTCTCTTCAACATAATCATAATACCCACCAAAGTAGATCATGCCCTTGATTCATGCCTCTAGGTCCATCGCAGCTGGTTTGACTTGCAAAGATGCTAATAATTATCGTGCATACTCCAATGGAGGTCAGAAATCAAATTCAGACATGAAATCCAACTGCCTTATCTTTAACATCATCAAGTTAAACACTGCATGCTTCCAACTTAAAGCATCTGCACAACATTAACCTTTCTTGGTATATATATAATCTGAAATCATACGATGAAAAAAATTCCATCCACCTTTGTTGTCTCAAATTCAAGTCTGTTTGAGAGAAAAAATACTTCAAATACTTATGGTCCATAAATAAATCCACTCTTTTTCTAAGTAGGTAATGTCTTCGAGACCTCATAGAAAACACGATAGCAGCCAACTCAAGATCATGGCTTGGATAGTTATTTTTGCGAATTCTTAGTTGTCTACTAGCGGATGCTACCACCTTTTCTTCTTGCATTAAAATAGGTCCTAACTCGGTATCCCAAGCATCTGTACACATGGCAAAAGGTTTGGAACTATCAGACAAAGTGAGAACCAGTGTAGATATTAATAACTCCTTCAATTTAACAAATGTTGTCCACAAATGTCATTCTATGTAAAATCCAAATTCTTCTTGGTAAGGCGTATAAGTGGTGCTAAGATCTTTGCAAAGTCCTTGATGGATTTTCGATAGAATCCAGCCAAACAAAGAAAGCTCCTAACTTTAGTTGCATTTCTGGAAGTATTCCTATCTGTCATGGCTTCTACCTTTCCTAAAGCTATAGCTAAACCAGTCTTTGATGCCATATGACTAAGGAATCAGACTTCCTTCTTCCAAAAAATACACATAGGAAAATATACTTTTAGCTGGTTCCTTCTTAGAACATCCAAAATTTCCTTTATGTGCTTCTCATGATCCTCTTTGCTATTTGAGAATATCAAAATGTCATCCAAGAAGACTACCACAAAGTTATTTAGTTGCTTCTAAAATACTCAACTCACCAAATCGAAAAAATGCACGAGAGCATCAGTCAAGCCAAGTGGCATGGCAACTCACTCAAACAAACCATCAACCTTCGAAATGCAATTTTTTAGAATATTATCATCCACTAACCTCAACCGGTGGAATCCTATAGTCAAATCCATCTATGAGAAAACCCTTGTCCTAACTAGTTCATATAATAAGTCACTAATATTCAACAAAGTATGTTGATTTTTCCTCATTATTTTATTCAACTCTTGACAATCAACACATGATCTTAGAGAACCATCTATCTTTATAGAAAACACTCCAAGTGCTCTCCACTTCAAAATACTTCTTCTAATAAAGCCTTTCAACAATCAATCAGTGTAACGACTACAAATTTGACACCGTAAAATACTAAATTAATTAAGAATGAATTTTATAAAAGGTGAACCGAGTATTATGTTTATAACCGTTATAAAGGTCTTTCTAAGAAGATCGGTTTGATATATAGTTTTGATGGATTTGAGGTTATGATTTGTGAAATACGGATGTTATAACGTTTAAATAGTATACATAGCTATTTCGGGACATACCAGATATGTAACCTACAACCGAACCTAAAGACTATAAATAAGACTACACTAGCTATCACTTCTATCTTTAGTTTTCTTTTCTAATCCAAAATTTCTTAAATTATCCACTAATAATAATTAGAAAAATTATTAAGAAGAAGTGATTAAGAATTCAAAATGCCTAAACCCTCTTATATTATATATCAATTAAAGATTGTGATAGGCCAATGGATGGGAGACGCCTGTTTGTCGATATAGTGCTTCATTTGGCCAGAAAACCTGAACAAACCTTTAATGGGTTGGGTTTGACCAAGGTAGGAGAGGAGTCGAAATTAGGGAACGACGGTGGTACCATTTGGTTTCTCTCATGGAGTGGAGTTTATGGCGGTGTTCGACCATGGCAGTAGTGATCGAGATAATGGAAAAGTTGAATTATCGTTTGCCACACAGGCGGGGCATGGTTTTTGGGCGTCGCAGGTGATGGCATCGATTGGGGATAGTCGATGATAGGCTAGGGAGTTCAACGACTATGGAGGTAGGGTGTTCATATGCTTGTGGCGATGGCTAGGATGCGATAAACGGAAGCGGTGATGGGTTGTTGACATAAGACCTAAAAAGGGAAGAAGGCATTGTTGACAAGAGACCTAAATAAACTCTAGAACTTCTAACTTGAATATTTTCCACATACAAACTCCGATTTAAGCGCGGTTTCTTCTGTTGGACTCATTGTGGAATTTCAGAAGATATAATTATTGGAAAAAGTACGTTGGCATGGATTTTTATTTAATTAATTGAAATTTTAAATTGTAAAATAAACGATCAGCTATTTTTAATTGTAATTAATTTCAGATGTTGGAAATAGTGGGGTGTTACACTTGGTATCGAAGCGAGGTTTAGTGACTCCTTGAGCCTTAGGAATACTTGACCATTTAGTTTAGGTTGATTTATACTTTTGCTTGGGTTAAAAATATAGAATGAGGGAGCATTCTTATTAACGATTTTATGTTTTATGTGTATAGGTTGTGTGCATAACCACCACTGCCTCGTCCCAAGATGTTAGCTGTTTATAGTAACCTTTAAGTGAGAAATAAATACTATAGGAGTATGGTAGGATAAGAACTTTAGCAGGAGTTAAGTGCTGGTTTTAACCCCACGGACACTTAAGTGACATTAAAACCTAACCTTAAAAAGTAGATCTATTTTTATTGGGTTTTAACATGAGAAATTATATTGAAAATATAAGTTTTGGATTTTGAATAGTATTTTATTTAAGAAGTAAAAAAAATGTAAGTTTTGGAATTAAAGAGGTTTACTAAAGTTTTCATATGGTGAAAACAAACATTTGACTTGATGAAAATTTATTTTGAGGATGTTTTGGCGCAAAAGGCTAGACTAGTAAAAAGATAGTAGAACATACAAAATACTTTTGAGAAGTTATTTTAATGAAGAAGATATTTGAAAGTATTTTTGTTAAAAATGTTTTTAAAAATACCTTTTTGAGTAAGGAATGCGAGTAACAGTTTTGTTTGAAAAAAATATGTTTTGCCTAAGCAAACATCCTTAAAATTTGGAAAGCATTTGTGTGGAACAAAATTTTGGTTTAATTTTTTTATGCGAAGAACACTTTTAGACAAGTGGTTAAAGAGAAAACATCTTTCAAAATGTTATTGATAGGGAGAGTAACCAATTTTTAAAGAGGATGTTTTATTAAGAACATGTGTAAAGATATTTGTCTCTTTATAAAAAGTATATATCATAAAATATCGTTAAATATTTTGAGAAAATATGTTAGAAAATAAATTTTACAAGAATGGAAATAATTTGATTCAAAAGTGGATGTTTGAAAAGAAAAGAAGTAAAATATTTGGTTTGAATAAAATTCAAGAGGTGTATTTTAGTTGGTGAAACTCAATTAGAAAAACTAGGTTGTGTGAAATAAGATGTGGGATGCCTGGTTATGTGAGTTTTACGATTTATCAAAAACCCATCTTGGTGTATGGAGTTGAGATATTATACTTTAGCAGTGCTTGTTCGTTTTGGCTGAATTGATTGTGTTGTTATATTGCTTGTTAACATTACTTCAGTTAAATTGACTATTTTGTTTGACTGCATTTGATAACATGATTGTTTGAACTAATTTATTTCATTTGTATTACATTATTATTATTTACTTGTCTGATAATGGTTGTTCATTAGTTATGTTTTGCATTTTTGTGTTAATTATTTTGCTTGTATAATATTTTTATTAAACTTTTGTTTTGATTCAATCTACTTAATTGTTGGTTCACTACAAGAAAAGTGAGTTTTAACTGCAATCATAGTCAGCGTTTAAAATTTTAATGATGTAGAATGAGTTTGTGAGAAAGTTGTTTCAAGGGTTCAACGCTGACAAAACTATCAGTGTTTATTTCGTTTGCTGCTGCATACACCAGTGTTTATTTCGTTTGCCGCCACTTCTCATTTACTCGGAGAAAAAAGAAAATATGTCGATTTCCAGTTTCCATTCCCTCCCCAGTTTCCAGTTTCCATACATCGATTTCCATTTCAACACCAGAAATCATCTTCCTTCATCCACCGCTTTGATTTTGGTTGAGCATATCTGTCGTCGATTTCGATTTTGGTCGCCCTAAGCTCAGCAGAACGTGAAATTGGTGAGCGTTATTTCTCGACCCTAGTTTTCAGTTTGGGTTAGAATGGTTTCGAATTATCAAATCTTGCTTATCAGATTGAGTTTAAAAAATTTCCTAGTTTTTATTCAATATTTATTTATAACAATTGTAAGAAACTTTTCTTAATCTCTTTGATGAAATTTCTTTTCTAGTTGAGTTATATTCTTTCTGATTTTAGTAAGTACATCTTGTTTCATTTCTAGCTGGTCTGATTTGGTTTTTGTTCGTTGAGGATCCACCATTTCTTGATTCGTGTAGGCATTATGATGAATTGATGAATTACTTAATACTCATTTGCATGCTCTTAGTATTCTATTATTAAATTTTTGTATCATTATACCTAGATTATATTCATTAAATTATCTCATTTTGGGACGTTATTATTAATGCAGTTGAAAATAAGATTAAACTCCTACAATTTGCAGTTAAAACTTTGATATGAAGTTATGATATTTTAAAATGTTAATTATGTAGCCCATTGATAGTTTGGAAAATTTTCAAAATATTTGACATGCTCTGTGAATTGTTTTATTGAATTGAATGGTTAGTCTTTGTTTGTTAATTTATAAATGCTGAACATTATGGTACACCGTTGTTGATAAGGAAAATTTTCAAATTGTTTGATATATCTCATTAATTGCTCCATTAAATTCAATGGCCTACAAATATCTAAATAATGATCAATAAGGTGCAACATTGATGATAAGAAAAATATTCAAGATCGTATTATACTAATGCTTCATTTAACTAAATAATGGTGTATAACTTCAAATATTTTAAGCGTTATATTCTATTAGTATTCGACTGTATGATACGAATGAAATAGCTTCTTGCTAATTTTGAATCTTCATGAAAAGTTAGGAATATTTTATATATAGGATAGAATGCCAAACACAATATAAATTAATGCTGCAAAATTAATTACTTTTTATCACAAACAATGAGTAGACGACGAGGGAAATATGTGGCATAATAACAAATAGATGTATATAAGTAGAATTTGGTTGAGAAAATAGGATTAAATCCTACATTCCAATGGATTTTATTATTATTGAATAGATCAGGTCATAATTATTAGAAAAAGGTGCAAGGAGCTGGATAGTAGATGTCCATGTATCTTTGTTTGAACACATACGGAGATGTATTCAATAATAATGAGATCCAATGGTCGGGATACACTGTGCCAAATTTTGTGCTTTATAGCATCGAAATTGACTTTCCATGTGTGTATGTGTGTTTGTAAAGCAAGTATATTCACTCACAAGTATTTTAAGTCCTTCACCCATGCTATCCCAACATAAATTGTCAAACCATGGTTTGAATGCATATTGATATTTGGAAGATATACAAGACAAGAATGTTAAACGTGACTTTATGTGCAGAATGAAAAATTAAAACTCTAATTTAAGAAAAGCTAAACATTTTAGTTGAGATTAACTAAGAGAAAAACACAATTTGAGGAAAGATTCAAATTTTTAGCATGATAGGATTGGTTGATAAGAGCTGTGTTTATTGTTGCATAAATTTTGTTATGTTTTATTTTAGCATGGTGGCTATTATCTTTAGTTTTTTACTTTATACAAACATAAGGATTATTTGATGTTTTTGAATGTTTCTATCACACATCATTTTTAATTGGAATTGCAGAGATTTTATGTGTTTGTACACAGCTTTATGCACTTTCACGTATATATGCAATATATACTCCTATACCTGTGGATGCACATAACATATTTATAGATTTTTGGTGCATTATTATATTTTTCAACGTTTCTCACATTTTTTATTAAACGTTTTCAAGTACAACCATTACATAATAGAATATAAATAACCAGTTTTACTCCTCTAAGCAAAGATGACAAAACAATTAAGTCAGATTACAATTTTTGCAATATTTGAATATGATATGATTAAAATGCTTTTTTACTTAGCAATTAGATTAGGGTACACAACTATTATATATTGGCTATAAATTGTACCTTTTATTAACTTGTCAACAAATACTTTCGGATACGGATAGTTTCATATCCGCATCTACATTCGAGATTATTTTTGGATATCGGATATCCGCATCCGTAGATACAGACAGATGTCGGGTAAGTGTCCTATCCACTAATGATCAATAAATCAAGAAATAAAAATAATAATAATGATAATTAATAGTTTTTAACAGTTAATATGTATTAAATAAATATAATATACATTATTAACTTTTATATATATATATATATATGCGACGGATTTCAGATTTTTTAGTATCCATGGGCAGCCTTAACTTTTATCATTTTTTAATTATACCTACATTACTGCAGGATGGATTAGTCTCTTATAATTTTTTTAGTGTGTTTGGTCATATCGGTTTTATTCATTAGTTTTCACGTCATCTTAGTTACCTAATAGAGTATAGATCTATATATTATTTTTTAAATTTCTATAGTACATAACTTGACATGGTTTGGCAAAAAATAATAATATAACACAAATCGCATGTTAAGAGTCTAATTTTCATCTTGTTTATATACAACAAAAAAACTACTATAATTTCATTTGATTTAATATACTAGTGTAAATAAGCATGTGGGCTGTAAGCAGCTTTATTAATTCGCTTAAATTCAAATCCATTTCAAACTCTTGAGCATCCCCATTAGTATCCACTTCAAACAATTGTTTATATTTTCTGCTGAATTCTAATGTCTCAGCTTTCCACCTGATGAGGTTTATTCTTCCACGCTTAATGTTTAGGTGCACTTTTTAACTGTAGTCCTACATCATTTTTAGGAGAAACACATGAATGTGTGTATATTAGGCAATTCTAATGCATTATTTGAACTCATTGTTTTTGAATCATCTTAGAACTCAATTCCTTTTGTGTTCCTAGGACTGTGTTCCTAGGACGAAGCATCTTGATATGCTATGATAAAGCTGTCAGTCCTATATAATACATTATCTTTACATTTAAATGCTTTGTCCATACATGCTTAGTAGCAGAAAACCATTTCAAAGAAAATCTGGTTATATGCACTGACATCTGATAATATGCACTGACAAGCAGATGTCAATTCCATATGTTGGCTTTGACTAGTTGAATATGGTTTGTTTGAGTAGCCTTTTCTGACGATTTCAACCCTATTGAGAGCGCATCTATTTTTCTAAATGTTAAAATATACATTCAAATCCACCATTCTAGAGTGTTTCAAATGTACCATTCAAGAATCTCAAATAGCTTATTTGTTGTTAAGGCTATATATAGATATAATCTGATGATTAATGCATCCAAATTCGGATATTTTTGGGTTTATCGAAGTTTGTATAATTATGGAGAATAAGGCAATTCATATGTAAGAAGTCAGGTCTTTTGATGTTAGGTATTTTTTCATATAAGCTTGAGTGTGCACTCTATCATGCTCGAGGTAACTCTGTAATGGTAATCTATAGGTATTGAACTTACCAATCGTCTAGAATGCACAAATTCATAATCTTTTATAAGAAACTAGAAAGTAATTTGGACAATGTGTGTCAAAAATACCTTATAGTTTTCACTAAACTGTGCCCTCTAAAATATAGATTGACTATAAAAAGTAGCTTCATCACAGGATGTCTTATAAACTACCACTGTGGCAGCTCACATTGCAAAAGTCAATTATGTAATGCTCATGAACTCTATCGATGTGCATCAAAAATGGTGCTTATAACACGAGTTCCATACTTCTGTGTGATTGCTTTTAAGCATACAAATGATAATCTATCACAAACCACCCCAAGTTGTGTACTTGATGTTCAGTTGTTTTTTTTTTCATGAGAAGGATGTGGATCCTGAGCTGGTCAAACCTAAGCTGTTCAAAACTTAGTGCTCTATTTCGTTATATATTGTCAAGCTATTAACCATAAATGAATAATTTGTTTTATAGAAACAAAAGTTAAAAAGTCAATTTCATTAAGTAAAAAATTAATGCTCTAAAAACTTACAAGTTATATGCCACCAAGTGTCAAATTTATGTACCTATAAAGTTTGCTCACCTTTATATATAGCTAGCGTGATAAATCAATAATGTTTCTTGTTGTAAAAAACAGGAATAGTAATATAGGTAAAAGTCATAAGGTGTTGCAATTTTTGTTTCTATCTGAGAACATCTATTTATGGTTCGACGTACCATAAGTCAAATTAGCAAAACATACAGGTTGAAACTACAACTTAAGATAAGTTTTTAAAATTGTCTATTTTTACATTAAAAAAAAGTAAGTAGTACCCTTCAAGTTTTCGTCCAACTCTATGGAGCATTTTGAAATCCATATATCATCACAAGTTGTTGGTTCTTTCACAATAAAATTGTTTATCATGCGATAATGAACATAGATGATTGACTGAATTATAACTGGTGTTCTGTACAGTTATCTTCAGTTTCTTTGTCCTTGTCGTCTCTTATATTTTATGTTATACTAAAAATGGAAGTGTCTTCTTATTTGTATTTAGCTTGTCAATGCTCGGTCATGTTTCTATGTCTTCACATTATTTTGTTTGTATGTTATCTTTTCAAAGGAAAAATCAGTACGTCTTTCATATCAAATTCTGCTGTAGTACTAATACTTTTTGCCAAAATAGATAATGTACAATTGGTAAATAATTGAGACAATGGCCTACGCTGCAAGCTATAATAAAAATAAGAAACCACTGCATTTCAAAGCCTTAAATATATAATAGAAATAGAATGGTTTATGTGGATTATACTTTCTTATTCCCTTTTACTGTACAGTTAGACTATCACAAGTTGCTGTATTACCTTTTGTTTCAGGTGAAATTTGCTAGCTCTGATGGAAATTTGCTTGCTGGAAAGACATTTTGTTTCAGGTTACCGGATTTAATTGCCACACATTTTTACACGAGTTTGGAAAAAAATTATTAAGTAGTTGCTAGTTAGGTGTTTGGAAAAAAAGTATGTTTGGAAAAACTGTAAAATGTATTTTTATGTTAAACTGTTGCACCACAATCATTAAGTAGGTTCAAGGTAGATGTTTAGGAAAAAATTGTCTTTTATGTTTGGGAAAGAATATTAAATAAATGTGTTTAGTCACCAACTTTCATATTTCTTCATCACAGGTAATTAAAGATGGTGCAAAATTGTACAAGATGACACATTCTTCTACCGTAGCAAGCATATGAAACTTTTTGGATGCACGTTGTGTTGTTAGTATTCAGTGCGAACTTAATTGATATTATGTTTTTGTTTAATAAATATTGTGTCTTTGTTTAACAGATATTGTGTTAACTTGGTTTATGGCATTATTTCTGTTTATGGATATAATGTAAACTTGGTTTATGGTGTTATTTTTGTTTATGGATATTATGTCAACTTGGTTTATAGACGTCCTTGTTTATTAATATTGTCTTAAATAGTCTATGTAAAAGATTAATAGTTACTAGAACATGTCATATATGCTAGTTGCTTGAAATATATTCAATATATAGTTTTGTGATATGTACGTATACAACAGAATATTAATGATGTTAAAACCATATAAATGGAAGACAACATCTATTTCATGTTGTCGTTGAAATAAGTCATGTTGTCATTAGCTTTAATAGTTAATAATAGCGTTTATCACATGCCGTCGAAACAGTTAATGAGTTAATAACAGCATGTAGAAACTGCCGATAAAAACATAAAACATTTGTGACGGTGATTCGTAAAAGCTATCATAGGCTGCTAAAGTAGAACTGAAACATCTTTGACAACAAAATATTAGCGCTGTGAAATCGTAAGACAACATACTTGAAAATGTTATAAAAAAGTATTAACAGCTTGTTATAAACGTTGTCAAATCGAGTTTTCAATAGCGTTTTCTCTTACATTGTTACTAGTTCTGTATATACGACAGCATGTCCTTATACAGGATTTGAACTAATGCTATTGTACCATATTACGACGTTCATTGAACGCTGTTAAAACCACTTATGGTGTAGTGCTTTCTTGGAGTTTGCTTTGTTATGATTGTGTCATTATATGGTCGGATAAATGTCGGCTAGTGTTAATAATCATATGATAAAGTAGTTACCCAATTTTAACTTTTCGAGGGATATACATTGGAAAAAACTGATGAGATGATAAAACATATATTTGGATAGTCATGGTGGATGGCATAAGATTTTCTTTATTTGACTTCGGGGTATGCATAGGGAAAATGGTGGATCAAGTGCAAGGAAATCCTAAGAGTGAAGAGAAGTGTTCTAAACCTTTACAAATCGATGATGCGATGCATTTGATCGAGTACTTCAAGTGGGAAGTGAATAGGACTACAGTAGTCCGAAGAAGCACGTTCGACAAGGTGAAGCGATGTGGCGAGGCATGATACGTTTCGAATCAAGTTGGATGATGAAGGGATCGTTGGTAACTCTAGATAGCACGGTTGTTCCTAGGAGCAAGGGTATGTGAGGATATTCACATATATATCCTGGATAGTGAGATGGCCTGGCTTGCCCTATGAGATAGGTATCTAAAAGAATGTCGGATCCAATTATGGCATGAGATGTCGTCGGCTTGAGAGCTCGTAGAGCGAGTTAATGTATCTAAGAGACCTTGTGAAGGTCATGATAAAGGAGGACTTTGAGGAAGTCATACTAGAGTGGAACTCCAGAGATGATCATAATAGGGCGGGACTCTGGAAATGATCGTAGCGAACTGAGACTTTGAGGATACCTTGAGAAGGTTATGATGAAGGGAGAGTTTGAGAAAGTCAAAATGGAGTGAGACTCCAAAGATGATCGTGGTGAAGAGAGATTTCGGTGACGATCTTGGAGAAGCGAGGCTTCAGTGAGCACTATGGCAAAGTGAGACTTTGGTTATGATAAGTGGTAAGTTGAGTCCTTGGTAATGACCAATATGATGTGAAGACTTGATGATGGTCCAATTCGTCTTAGTAATGGTTTATATTTCCCAATTGTATACGAGAGGCCATGAAAACGAGGATTGATGCAAGTGTAGCATTATTTTAAGAAGGTAGCCATAGGTGGGCACAAATATTATTTTGGAAGAAGATGGCAGGAAATGTTACACCTGTTGTTATGAGGATAAGACTATAAGGAAGTTAATCGATAGGTTGGAAGATATACATATTATAGTGTAAGGGTAATCAACGAAAGGATTAGCACACATGTGTTATTTGTTGGTATAATGATGTGATGATTACCATTTTTCGGTTGTGTGCATTTGTTACTTGAATGAGCTATGTTGATTATCGATTTATGTATATTCCTATTATGCATGCATGTTTGGACCAACCTAAATTTTGTTGTGTATTTTCACTATGGGTGATTGCTTTGATTATTGAGATGCATGTCGTGACCTGTATATGGAGTTGATATATAGTCAGGAATGTTTCACCCTTTATTGATGGAGTGTTTGTGTTATATATTATAGTTTGGATGCATGATAAAGGAATTTATGATGTTAATATAGTATGTTTATTGTTAGCACCAGAATTGGTCACTAACACCCTTGAGGAAGATTATGTAGAGTGATTAATGAAGAAAGTAAATTAAAGTAGAGGACTGTATGCTAAATTAACTGCAAAAACAAGAACACCAGATTTATAGCGGTTCAGCGTAACTATCTACGTCCACTTTGAGTTTTGATCTTTATTGCTTTAACAAAGAATTGATTACAGATACAATCCGTACACCAAATACTCGAATACGAATGCTAACTGAAAAGAATGAGTCTTGAAAGCGGCAGAGTCTCCCCGATGTTCTCAAAAAAGGTCCCTTTCACTATGCCTCTGCCCCTCTATTTATAGGCGAAGATAGGCCTGACTTGCTTTGCGGGCCCAGGAGTACGGCACTTTGGCCCACAGTAAGTTACTTCTGTGTGTTGAGCCAAGGATGCCGAATGGCAGTTGCCGAGCGAGGGATGTGTCGAGATTTGTCCGCAGTGATCATCAAGTGACTCGAGGTAAAGTTCTGCTGAACGCCTTTGGTTTGTTGTTGGCTTGACAACTTGTTAGCTCCTTTAGTATGTACCGAGCCATGAATGTCGAACGGCAGTTGCCGAGCGAGCTATTTATGCCAAGCGGCATGCCTATGTCGAGCGAGGCCTTTAATGGCGAGTGAGGGATAAATGCCGAGCGACATGATCTGGCCGAATGAAACTTGGGCTGAGCGAGGCTCTTGTGCCGAACGACACTTAGGCCGAGCGAGGCTCTTGTGCCGAACGAGGCCTTGTGCCGAGTGACTCATCTGTGCCGAGTGAGGCTTCATGCCGAACGACTCGTCTGTGCCGAGCGACTCTGTTGAATATACGAGTATATGACTTTTGTTTGATGATAATAAACATATATACATTCATTTAAAAGTATTTGTTAATGTACTATTTTATTTTTCATAGATTAAATAAATATTTGCTGAATAAAATAAATAACACAGAATTTGAATTCAAACAGAAATTTTATTCAAACAAATATTTATTATAATTTTGAATAGTATAAATTTCAAGCTCTTATTTTATATATATACAATTTCAATTACAATACAATTTTGATTACATCACGATTCACATTTACATTTGACCTCACTACATATCACTCATTCACTCACACTCGTATTTATCTTCAACTTCATTCCAATGTGAATCCAGCATCTGAGCAATCTGCAAAAATATACGTTGACGCGGTAAAATTGAAAATAAAATATTTTTGCAGTATAAAATAAAATATGATTTTGAAAATAATATTTGCCTCAGTTAATTTGGTTGTTCGTCATCATTTAATTTTGAATTCATCATACACGAACAGCTTGCCACATACACAGTGTATCAATAGATATGCCACAAGGCCGCGCACACCGATATACACTTGATAAAATTACAGGGACATGTGAGCATAGGTCAAACCCAAAACACCAGGTTCAACTCAAGGGAAATAAAAATAATGTCATAATATCAACACAAGGTCAAACCCGAGCTCCAAGCTGGATTCAACCAAGGTGCAAGTACATGAAAATGGTCAAGACAACTAAAACAAGCCTCGACCAAAATCCAAATGTACAAATGCAATATGAACCAAACAGTGCACAAAGGCAGTGGTACAAACCACATGAAGACAATGCACAAACATATATATACATATGTATATACACATGTATACATGCATGTATTGACAGCAAAATCCAAACCAGCCATGATATGGAAGTAAACCAGACCAGTTCAGGTTGAAGAAAGAAAGTACACATGAAGCTAATAGAGCAACAGGTCAGAAGCGACATCAAATGATCATGTGACGGTGCAATGCAAACGGACTCATGTGGAACAAGTGAAGACGCAACAGAATGAAAGTGTACAAACAGTGGTGAATGCAGATACAACATGCATCAGATCAGGTCAAAGTAAACCAGAGATCAGCCATGACCAGAGAGAAGCCAAAGCTAATGAACATCAAGTGATACAAAAACAACACCAAAATTGTATGTAAACTGCCCAAATTGACAAACCAAGTGATACAACAGCTCTGTGACAATATCAAGTGAAGGCCATAGCAGCTCAAATGAGCAATCTCACACATGACAGTGAAACAGGCTAGAGAAAAGAATATCACATTTGAACAAAGCATCAAGCAACAACAAGTATACATGTCCATGAAGATTTAGTGAAGCCAGAAGCTCCAGACAGTATCAAGTTCGAACAAATTCAACAGAGTTCGAGTTTCAAACACCAATAAACAAACTATAATTCTAACACATCTAACAATGAACTGATACAAGTGACTCTTGGAAATGCAAATACACATATACACAATGCTACAACAGAGATGAACACAAACTTCAGACTCAAGTACATATACAGAAATGCACAATGAAAATGCAAACAAGTCACAGTCAATTGGTCAAGAACAACTCACCAGAATGCATCAAGAGACCAAGAACATGCAACTTAAAAATATGATCTGCCTCGAAGCAATAACAGTCGGGAGCAACCAAGACTCATGTACACATGAAACCAAGTGCAGTCTTCTAAAGCAACTCGAACTCAAGTAAAGCAAAAGTCAGTGATGTGCACATGAACTACATGTCTCGAAGAACAGTGAACAGAGCTCGATGCAAGAAGACTCGAGTGCTTCCAGAACACAAAACCAAGCAGTGAACCAGCTAATGAACAAAGGGCCAGAAACCAAAACAGTCGCAAGTTGAACAAGTTAATGCCAAAATCAACATAATAAAATCAAGTGACCGAAGTCAACAGAAACCGAAATCGTGGTGGCCACAAACGAAATCAACATCGTCAAACCAGAATCGAGACCGTGATGACCAAGAAAAATGAACAGTTCAAAATCAACACCGTGTTATTTAAGTAAATTGAAAAAGTCACTAATCATCTCAAGCATCCAAACGAAGATCAATGAACAATGCAAATCAATTGACAACTTCAAACAAATATATACAAATGAGAAATTAGGGATTCAAACCCTATATAAACATTAACATCATCGGCAAATTTCATCATCCGAGTTCGAGCGAAACAGAGAACAGTAATTATTCAACTCGAATCATCAATCGAGTTCAAGCAAGCAAATCAGAAGAAGCAAAAGCAAAGATTACATACCAGATTTACGAATTGAACTCTTCGAAGCAGCCGATGTGAGCAACGAGGAAACGATCGATCAAAGCGACAGCGAATATCCACTTAATAGATCAACAAAGTCGGCGGCTTCACAAAACTTCAAGCCCTAATTTTTAGAAACGAGCGAGGAACGAAGAAGCTAATATTTCTCACAAGGAACGACCACCATTTTCACGAAAGAAAGGAACGGAGCAAATAAAAGGGGAACCAGGCCGATAAAGAAATAAAAGAAAAGGGGCCGGCCTTTATTGTTTACAATTATATTTGGGCTTAATTTTTCAATTAGTGTTTTGATTGTTTAAATTTATTTTTAAATTTAAATTCTTCTTTTAAACATTGTAATTTCTAGTCGTGTGACTAGGGGACAAATTATGTGGCGTAGTTTGAGAATTCGCAACTCAGTGGCTGAGTTATGTATTGAGCGTAGAGTTAAGGCTAGTCGATAGCGGGTGTCGCGAGTTTACGTGTGTAAGCGTCTGACTACTTAATTTCCAGCAGAAACCTTGGAGGTAGCACGTAGGCAGGGTTTTGCCGAAGCTGGGTAAATTCCGTGTCGTTCTATTTCTGCATTTATTATTCTGCTATTATATGTGCTGCTATTATTTTGATATATCTGTGTTGAAATAATTTTATAAGCTTCCACAATAATTTTTATAATTAATAGCATCACCCTATTCACCCCCTCTAGGGTGACATCGATCCTACAATTGGTATCAGAGCTAGGAATAGAAGTCAACTTTTATTTTTGAAAAAAAAATTCGATTTTTTTTCAAAAAAAACCAATTTTTGTTTAAAAATGCGAATTTTTAAAATGGCTTCTTTTAATACTGCTTTTGCTGAGGGTCAGTCCATAGTTAGACCACCAATGTTCAATGGTGAATATGCTTACTGAAAAAATAGGATGGAAATTTTTCTGAAACCATTGACACTTGGGATATTGTTGAGACGGGGTGTAGAGCACCAACTTTAATTGTAAATAATCAGGAAATAAATAAACCAAAAGATCAATGGACAAATTTAAAAAATAAGTTACAGAATACTAATGCCAAAGCTATGAATTTGATTATTTGTTCATTAGATCAGTTTGAATTTAATCGTGTCTCACATTTTCTAACTGCGTAGGAAATATGCACACACTAGAAGTGACTCACGAAGGAACATCTCAGGTCAAGGAATCTCGCCTTGCCATGCTGAGTAGCGAATACGAGAATTTTAAAATAGTCAAGGAAGAAAATGTTAAAGAGATGTATGGACGGCTTTCCAACATCGTATACAAATCAAAAGCTCTCAGAAAATCATACACGGAATTGGAAATAGTCCGAAAAATCCTCAAAGTCCTTCCACGAAGTTTTGAAGCAAAAGTGACCGCCATTCAATAATCAAAAGATTTAAAACAAATCAAAGTTGAAGAACTCATTGGAAATCTCACCACTTATGAGCTAGAAATGAAATTCAAAGAAGAGCGTGAAGGAGGTGACACTCGAAAGAAAGCAATAGCTCTTAAAGGAACAACAGAAAGTGATGGTGATGATGATGATGGAGCAATAGAATTGGAGCTGATAATAAAGAAATTCAAAAGGTGGAATTACAAATACGGAAATCCAGCTCTAAATTAAAAATTAAAAAGCAGAATAATCAAAGTTTTAGATAACATAGAATAGCAAACAATCATCTGTCACAAGTGCCACCAACCTGTACACATCAAGCCCAATTGTCCTCAAAATTGACGCTACTTTGAAAAAAATCAAAAAGGAGGAATTTTGCAGCCACGTGGAATACAAGTAATGAAGATAATCAAAGTACTAACAGTGAGAGTGAGAAAGCAGATACGTGCCTTCAAGTTAATATAACTGATAGCGACGATGACGAGCCAAGCGATGTATCAAAACTCACTCACTCAGAATTACTTATATATTTCCACGAAGTAAATGGCTGCTTTGAACGACTTAGGGAGAAATATGCTAAAATTGAATCACAAAGAGATAGTTTAATAGAAGTAAATGAGCAGCTTGAACAATTTGTTAAAACCTATCAAAGTGGGATCCCTAAGTGTGATAAGTGTCCAACATTCGAAGAAGAGATTAAAAAATCAGAAATCAAAATTAAATCGCTTGAAAATGAAATTCTGATTTTGAAAGAGAGTGAAAATATAAGAAGGGAAAATTCTATTAAAAAGTGCACACAATTGTTAAACGAAAATGAATCTCTCAAAACACAAGTCCAACAACTGTCAACGACTTTAGATAAATTTTCAAAAAGTGAAAAATCATTTAATATGCTCTTAGGGAAACAAACTGTTAATACAGTCAGACAAGGACTTTGTTATAATCAATTTGAACCTATTAAACGAAAAATTAATCAAGTCAATTCAATGTTCACAATTTGTAGAAAATTTAGACACAATCAAAACAATTGTTGGTATAGACCCAAACACGTAAAAACCATTCCAATTTGGGTTCCAAAAGGCACAAATGTAAAAATTCTCGCAGTTAAACAAATATGGATGCCAAAAGGAACATATATAAATAGTTATGGGCCTCCATGAAATTATTTTTCAAAATATTATGCCACTAACAATCATGGACCTATAAAAACAAATAGGTCACAAAAATCGTTCATCATGTAGGTGTGGTGGAAGGCTAAAGAACAACAATAGTGTTACTTGGATTCTAGCTGTTCCAAGGACACAACGAGCGACAAAGCAAAGTTCCTTAGCCTAGTACAAAGGTGGCAGAATCATAATGGGCAACAACGAAAAATTATCGTAAAGGTAAAACAGGTAATGATATATTTTGGACGATATATTAAATGTGATAATCTGCACCGTAGTCTGAATTAAATCAGCCAATAATGTGATGATAAAATAAATGATGATTTTAATTCTGACTTATTCAAAATTGTTGGCCAATTATATTCTTATTCTATGAACACTATAAAAATCTGTAGAGTCTTTGAATTACTTCATATATATTAGTTTGGATTAATAATTGTGTTTTATTGGATGATAATACATTTGGTTATTTTACAGCTGACTCTATATTCATGGTTTTTGATTATTTACACGGCTTCAATTCAAATTCAAGAGAATTTCATTTAGAAAGTTGTTAAAAATGATTTTGAGGTATTTTGTTGCACAACTCATGGTCTGGTCAATCAAATTCAGTTAATGATAATTTTGAGTGAAAGAAAAATTTAGATGCAGATTACACTGGTAATCTAGTTGATAAAAAATTACTAGTGGAACGTGATTTATGTTGAGACATTTAGCAACTGCATCGTTTTTAAAAGAAAATATCTGCATATTTTTCATTTCAAATAATTTTCAAATAGCAGAAATTTTTCTCAGAAAACCTCTTCTAAAATCATTATTGACCTTGTTTTCAGATTGGACATTTTTAGAGAAATTGGTTTTATAATTATTTTTGAATTTAATTTTTAAATTATAACATTGACTAATCTGACTCCCTACTAATTATCAAAAAGATAAATAGTGATTGAAAAAGTGGTGAGTGTTGATATTTATCATATATTATGACTCGAGACGGTATAATTAGTAAATTTCTTTAGAAATTTAAACAAGAGTTATAAAACTTTTTGTTGGTAAAAAATCCATGACCGTCTCTATTTCTATCATATTTCTAATGACCATCACTCATCAAAATTCAATATAGTTTGTCGATATGTGGTACTTTAAACAGGAATCATTCGTTTTTCATTTTATATTTTTTAATAAATAATAATGATAATAAAATAAAATAAAATCCAAAGTATTCACTCTCATTTAAAAGTCCTCACGGTTATGCATAGGTAAATTATTTGCAATTTGTTATGTGCTTCCATGCTCATTTAAAAGTCCTCATGGTTATTCATGTATGGAATGCATATCAAAATTGATCTATTAGATAAACAAGTTGACTCTAATCCCATTTAAAAGTCCTCACGGTTATGCGTGGTTAGAAGATACTTGAATTCATTTTTTTTAAAATAAAATTGGAATACTACTAATCTCATTTAAAATTCCTAACGGTTATGCATGGTTGGTAGATATTCAAATTCCTGATATAAATATACCACAAATAGACACAACTGTATGGTTTTATATGATGACATCATTCCCATCATTCTAAAAGTGAAATATGCTTCTAGCAGAGTATTTATGATTTTTGTTTGATTTTTTATTGAAATTTAATATTTATACTCGATTGAGTTTTAATTTTGTATTAATATCTATCACTTTATCTCTATTTTTCTAACACTATTACTCTTTTGCTGATAACAAAAAGGGCAGAGAAAAATTAAGTTTTTGTCAAATAAAATCAAGTAAAGGTCAAATATTTTCTATTTGCATCTAGGCTCATTTTCGTATTTTTAATTGTATGCATATATGAAAGGGGAGCTTTCTGTAGATAGGAAGCATTCAAATAGGGGGAGAAAATTGAATAATCAAATACATTTAATAAATTCAAATCTTAAATATATGTTTTTATCATCAAAAGGGGGAGATTGTTGAATATGCGAGTATATGATTTTTGTTTGATGATAATAAATATATATACATTCATTTAAATGTATTTGTTAATGTACTATTTTATTTTTCATAGATTAAATAAATATTTGCTGAATAAAATAAAAAACACAGAATTGAATTCAAACAGAAATTTTATTCAAACAAATATTTATTACAATTTTGAATAGTATAAATTTCAAGCTCTCACTATATTTATACAATTTCAATTATAATTACAATACAATTTTGATTATATCACGATTCTCATTTACATTTGACCTCACTATATATCACTCATTCACTCACACTCGTATTTATCTTCAACTTCATTCTAATGTGAATCCAGCATCTGAGCAATCTACAAAAATATACATTGACGCAGTAAAATTGAAAATAAAATATTTTTGCAGTATAAAACAAAAAGTGATTTGAAAATAATATTTACCTCAGTTATTTGGGTTGTTCGTCATCATTTAATTTTGAATTCATCATACACGAACAGCTTGTCACATACACAGTGTGTCACTGGTTATGCCACAAGGCCGTGAACACCGATATACACTTGATAAAATTACAGGGACAGGTGAGCACATGTCAAACCCAAAACGCTGGGTTCAACTCAAGTGCAATAAAAATAATGTCACAATATCAGCACAAGGTCAAACCTGAGCTCCAAGATGGATTCAACACACGTGCAAGTTCATGAAAATAGTCAAGACAACTAAAACAAGCCTCAACCAAAATCCAAATGTACAAATGCAATATGAACCAAACAGTGCACAAAGGCAGTGGCACAAACTACATGAAGACAATGCACAAACATATATATACATATTTATATACACATGTATACATACATGTATTGACAACAAAACTCAAACCAGCCATGATATGGAAGCAAACCAGACCAGTTCAGGTTAAAGCAAGAAAGTACACATGAAGCTAATAGTGCAACAGGTCAGAGGCGACATCAAATGATCATGTGATAGTGCAATGTAAACAGACTCATGTGGAACAAGTGAAGACACGGCAGAATGAAAGTGTACAAACAGTGGTGAATGCAGATACAACATGCATCAGATCAGGTCAAAGTAAACCAGAGATCAACCATGACTAGAGAGAAGCTAAAGCAAATGAACAGCAAGTGATACAAAAACAACACCAAAACTATATGCAAACCGCCCAAATTGACAAACCAAGTGATGCAACAGCTCTGTGACAATATCAAGTGAAGGCCACAGCAGCTCAAATGAGCAATCTCACACATGATAGTGAAACAGGACAGAGAAAAGAATATCACATTTGAACAAAGCATCAAGCAACAACAAGTATACATGTCCATGAAGATTCGGTGAAGCTAGAAGCTCCAGAAAGTATCAAGTTCGAACAAATTCAACAGAGTTCGAGTTTCAAACACCAATAAACAAACTATAACCCTGACACATCTAACAATGAACTGATACAAGTGACTCTTGGAAATGCAAATACACATGTACATAATGTCACAACAGAGATGAACACAAACTTCAAACTCAAGTACATATACAGAAATGCACAATGAAAATGCAAACAAGTCACAGTCAACTGTTCAAGAACAACTCACTAGATTGCATCAAGAGACCAAGACCAGGCAACTTAAAAATATGATTTGCCTCGAAGCAATAACGGTCGGGAGCAACTAAGACTCGATGTACACATGAAATCCAATGCAGTCTTATAAATCAACTCGAACTCAAGTAAAGAAAAAGTCAATGATGTACACATGAACTACATGTCTCGAAGAATAGTGGACAGAGCTCGATGCAAGAAGACTCGATTGCTACCAAAACTCAAACCAAGCAGTGAACCAGCTAATGAACAAAGGGTCAGAAACCAAAACAGTTGCAAGTTGAACAAGTTAATGCCAAAATCAACATAATCAAATCAAGTGACTGAAGTCAACATAAATCGAAATCGTGGTGGCCACAAATGAAATCAACATCGTCAAACCAGAATCGAAACCGTGATGACCAAGAAAAATGAACATTTCAAAATCAACACCGTGTTATTCAAGTAAATTGAAAAAGTCAGTAATCATCTCAAGCATCCAAACGAAGATCAATGGCCAATGCAAATCAATTGACAAATTCAAACAAATATATACGAACGAGAAAATAGGGATTCGAACCCTATATAAACATTAACATCATCGGCAAATTTCATCATCTGAGTTCGAGCAAAACAGAAAACAGTAATCATTCAATTCGAATCATCAATCGAGTTCAAGCAAGCAAATCAGAAGAAGCAAAAGCACAGATCACATGCCAGATTTACGAATTGAACTCGTCGAAGCAGCCGAAGTGAGCAACAAGGAAACGATCGATCAAAGCTACAGTGAATATCCACTTAATCGGTCAACAAAGTCGACGGCTTCACAAAACTTCATAAAGCCCTAATTTTTAGAAACGAGCGAGCAACGAAGAAGCTAATAATTTTCACAAGGAACGGCTGCCATTTTCATAAAAGAAAGGAACGAAGCAAATAAAAGAAAAGGGGGCGACCTTTATTGTTTACAATTATATTTGGGCTTAATTTTTCAATTAGGTTTTGACTATTTAAATTTTAAATTTAAATTCTTCTTTTAAACGTTGTAATTTCTAGTCGTGTGACTAGAGGACAAACTAAGTGGCGTAGTTTGAGAATTCGCAACTCAGTGTCTGAGTTGTGGCAGGGTTTTGAGCGTAGAGTTGAGGCTAGTCAATACCGGGTGTCGCGAGTTTACGTGTGTAAGAGTTTGACTGCTTAATTTCTAGTAGAAACCTTGGGGGCAGCACGTGGGCAGGGTTTTGCCGAAGCTGGGTAAATTATGTGTCGTTCTATTTCTGCATTTATTATTCTGCTATTATATGTGCTGCTATTATTTTGATATATCTGTTTTGAAATAATTTTATAAGCTTCTGCAATAATTTTTATAATTAATAGCATCACCCTATTCACCTCACTCTAGGGTGAAATCGATCCTACAGACTCGTCTGTGCCGAGTGAGGCTTCGTGCCGAGCGACTCATCTGTGTGGAGCGAGGCTTCATGCCGAGCGACTCATTTGTGCCGAACGAGGCCTCGTGCCGAGCGACTCGTTAATGGGTCTAATAATCGAGTAATACTTTCCCCCCAAAGCGTATCATGAGGGTCAATCATGATATGCTTTGAATCATAAGCCATTCAAGCTTCTCATTCTTCTCCTACCACTAGATGGAACTCATTTCTCTATTGTGCTGCCATCTCCAATGTGGTCCAGCCAACATACACATGCCGAGCCACTCGTTCGGCATACTCATTCCCGCTCGGCATGCCTATTCATCGAAACAGAGAGATATCATTGACCGGGTCCACTGGTCAGCGCCTGTTGACCTCTCATTCATCATATTTAGAAAACCAACAGTTCTCCTCTTTCTCCCTTTTACTTCTTCTCTACAAGACTTTCTAACTCGTCCTCCACTAGACTCTCGTTAACACTTTAATATTCCTTTTCCTTCCAAATCCAATACGTTGCCTCACGTCCTCTCCCATCGACGAGCCTGTATAGTTTTCAATTCAAAATCCAGAATTCCCTAAGCTTCGAGCCATTCCTTAGGTATGAATCTCTTGACTTCCCGACACTCCCGATTGAAGGATTCGTATGAGACTAGTATTCATAATGATCCTTTTTACCTTTTTTAAAACTACAATGGTAGGAGTCGTCCATACGATGAAGATGAACATAAGATTTAAACATGCTTTAGGATTAGATGTAGAAGGGGAAGGAAGAGGGTGTCAGTGGCTTCTAGGAAGTTGGTTCTTGTTGGGCTGCCGAGCAAGGGAATAGGAAGTGTGGTTGGACCAGTAGGAATTAGTGAGGTTAGGGAGTGTTGGTTGAGTGTGGCGTGTGATTTGGAGTGATGTTCTACTGGCCATTTAGGAAGCTATTTAGGTTACTCGAACCGCATGCCGAACGATGGAGAGGGAGTTCAGGAGAGAAGTAAGAGTTGGGTTTAGCGCGCCAACCGATGCGGCTCAGTACTACCATGGCTCGGCATGGCTCCTGATGCAGGAGCGAAGTAGGAATTGGGTTCAATGTGCTGAGCGATGCGGCTCGGTATGACCACGGCTCGGCATGACTCCCACATGCCGAAGGTGAAGAGGGAATGCAGGAGTGAAGTAGGAGTTTGGTTCAATGTGCCGAGCGATGCAGCTCGGCATGACCACGGCTTGGCATGACTCCCACATGCCGAATGGTGAAGAGGGAATGTAGGAGTGAAGTAAGCAATAATAGTCGAGACCATCCCAACTCGAGCATAGTTCATGTTGACTTGGCTCACTTTATTTGCCTAAACATATGACAAAAATAAGGAAAAGGATTTAAGCAAACAAGCATATCAACCAATCCAGACTGATAACTCCCCTGTTTCAACAACTATGATCCTGAGTCTAACTTGATTAAAACAAACAATAGCCTTCCACATACAGTGTCGATGCCAAGTTCAAAATTGAAACCACTATACAACAAACCCTAGGAGATGGTCAACGATGGCGGTCTTCGAAGATGATAGTTCAAAGCCTAACTTTATTTGATCAACTTTATGACTTTTAATTCTTCGTCACTTATACTCGAATGATTGCACTAGTTCACACACCACATGGAGGGAGTATTTTTGTTGTTATGTCTAATGTTGATTGTTTTTCAAGTATAGTTTAAATAGGTGTTTCATCAGATCCAACACTCATTAGAGATGTCTAGAAAATCCAGTTTTGCAACAATCTCATATAGACCCAAGCTAACTTCTCAACAATAAGTAGTTGGAACTTCGCATCCATTGACTACTCCTGTACAAGATATTCCGAGCCCCACAATTGCATCCTCGACTTGGCTCCCGATGACTTAGACGCAACGATCTTTCTAGACAATCCAGTCGATTCTCAAGCTTCGAGAATTAACGAAGTGCTCTTCGCCGCATATGCTCAATACATGGAATTCCTTTTGACGATGTGCTGGTTCCATCGGGACAAGATTGCCCTCACTTTCCCCCAGTCGGGTATATGGCCTGCAACAAATTTTTGTGATGGGTTGGTAGCGTGCCACCTTTCAACTCCTTCCTACGCTATCTATTGCGGTATATTGATATCGCTCCATCATATTTACATCCCAACAGTCATGCATTCCTATACGGCACGTGCATTCTCTTCATGAGCATTCTATTTAGGCTCCCCACTCCCAGCGACATTTGTTATATTTATCATTTCAAGAGGTGGTCCGACAGCCCATCTTTCATATTCCCTGAGCTGCATAACAAGTGCCAAATCCTGACTGGAGCGTGGAGCAAATTTGCTTAGTATAAGCAGGAGTGGTTCTACGTGCACTGTCCCCCTGGCTTTGTAGGGAGATGGCTGGAAGGGAGTAAGTTTCATTTCTGGATCAGTACCTGTATTCGTCGGAAAGTGCACCCTTTCTAGCCTTTTTTCTACTTTTACAGGTACCAGCCCATGTTTCGATGGCTCCGGGTATTCTGAGGCCGTTGAAGTTGTTCGAGCTGTCCCCGTGGGAGACCGAGGAATCAGATCTATTATTTCAAACGAATCACTCTCGAAATTTGGACTATTGGCGGAAGGTCGTCGAAAAATTATTCCTCGTGGTGTCACTTCATCTGGATCTGCCTTGGACAAAGGCAAAAGGCAAGCTGGGCCTTCAACACGTAATGTCCCTGATACACCAGGAGATTAGAGAGGCTAAGGTGTCAGACACACCTGGTGAGAATGTAAGTCCTGCTCGGGAATCAGTGGTTGAGGCACACGAAATCGAACGCCTCCCCCTGCGAAAGGAAAGAAAAAATTGGCTTACAAATTGAGGAAGAAGATAGCGGGTGGAACCTCTAAGGTCACAATCACTCCGCTGGAGAGAAAGCCTTCTCTTCAACACTTAGAGAGTTCTTTGAAAGGCTTGTCGGATCTTACTATTCCTGATGACTTGCTCAACTACAGCTCCAACGATCCGGAAGCCCTTAAGCTTCATTCTCCCGCAAGAAGCGATGCAGGCGCTTAAGCCCATAACCAAGGAGAAAAGACTCCCATAAGTAAAGATAAAGAAACTGGTCTGTCGGGGGGAAACACTAGGATACGCATGGACATGTGCACTTCACTTTGCACTTAAATTTAGCCACCACTCTATTTTTTGCTAACTTGTCGTCATTCAATTTCTGCGCAGGTGATATGGGGTGTACTCATGGACTCGACCGTCTTCGTGGGTCTTCCATTTTTCATCATTCTGGTCAGGATTGGGCTTCGACAAACGCTGGGACAGAGATGATACGGGCGATCGATACTGCTACCCTCGAGAATCGTCTTATCGAAGAAAACATAAAGCCAGTTCTCCTACTCTCGCGGTCCTCCTTCTCAATCAGAGCAAGGCAAGAAGAAGTCTGTGCATAAGGGATTCTAGCCTAAGGCCCACCGATATCAACATTCCGATTCATCTAGTACTAGGCAATCTCGGGAACCCCACAAAACATCTGTAGTCTCCAGGCAAACTCCTCCCGCTCCTATATATGATTCGTCGGTAGCGGAAAGACATACTGAGCTCAAGGCACATTCCTGAAAATATGCTTCGATGGTTTGAAATTTCTCTCGGTGATTCATCACATTCCGGGACACATCAAACAAAGCGTCATTGCTTGTAACAACGACGTTTACGTTCAACATGACGCATTTGTCCACTTAGCTGAAAAAGTCTCGGAAGTCTCTATTGAGCGTCAACACGAAATCGATCGCCTGAAGCTCGAAGCTATTACAAAAAAGATATCATTAAAGCTCAGGATGAAGAGCTCTCTTTATACAAGTCTCATCTTCTACCTAAGAAAGCGCTAAAGACACAGCAGAGGCTGTTAATCGTCTAGAGGCGACACATAAGAAAGAAATTAACGAAGCGGTTCAACGTTGCGGGGCCTTAGCTTTAGAGAAAGATTCCATTCAAAAGGAGAGGGATGCATTCGCCCAGCGAGTCAAAGAGTTAGAAGAGCTACTCCTCAAAGAGATGGAGGAAAAAACTGCTGCTCAGGAAGAGTCGGAACGATATTCCGATGAGATTGTTGCTATGCAACTCTTGAAAATAAAGCTCGACGACGAACTCTCTAAAGTTGAGATGCTGAAGAATGAAGCCCATGAGGAGGGCAAAAGAATAGCATCCACGAAGATTGATTCTTTCCTTGAGGCAGCTACGAAGGCTAGCAGGGAGGAGATCAAGTGGTTCTTCAACCCGCTTATAGCAGAATACAATGCCCATATCCTCATGCATTGGGACTTAACTTTTCTTGGCGAGGATTACCTCAAATCTCTAGCCTAGGCATGAGAAACTTTGATAAAGATCAGAAAGGTTGAGTCGGGAACCGAAGAAGTTGACGAGGAGGCTTTAGTCATGGAATTTCTCAGGGGGAAGAGCCTTAAAACTTTTCTGCAGCAAAGGCTCTCTATAGCGAAGATTCCTCCTCGTCAAAAGGAATGAATGACATTGCCAATCCGTCTAGAGCCGAGCCTCCGGTTCCTCCCCTATTCAATCGACCGGTCGGCCAGTAATTGATCTCTTCGAACAACACGTTGGTTACATCCCGAAAAACCCTGGCCTTGATATTCATGTTCGATCTCCCATTCCATAGGGTGAGACTCCTCAGACGGTTGAGAATCAGTAAGAAACTGGTACATAACTTTCCTTCTTAAAGTTCAAAGAGCCGTCGTCTTCGGCGAGAGGTTATTGTATTCTAAAAATTTTCACTTCTGATTTTGTGTAGGTCGTTCTGATCCTAAGCCAACCCCAAGGAGCGATGACACCACGGAGGAGAAGGAGAAGATGAGAGAGGCTATTCAAGCGGGAGAGACTTTCGGTCTTGATGCTCAAGTGATTGAGGCGCTTGACGAGGACAAATCTGAAACTTCGTCACCCGTCGAAGAAAGTTATGAAGTTGAGATTACAAGCACCTCCGGACACACTTTGAAAGTGAGCATGAAGGAGCAACTTGCAGAAGAGAAAAATAAGAAAGTTGAGATCAAGGTCGAGCCTCAGGTTGTGGAACTAGATGATCCATTGAACATGCCTTTGAAGGCCATTCTCCCTGGTGGGTCCAGGCCAATGGAAGTTCCTTTTCCTTTTTCGGATGTTGCTTCTCCAGCGAGCAAAGTGTCCAAATGAAAATGCATAGGGAAGGAGTTTTCTGAGAAAACAAGAAAGGAGAAGAAGCCAAAAAGTATTTGTCACTCTCGTTCAACGAGAGTTAGCTTAGATTATGTAATTATTTTTATTTATTTTCATGGTCAACGTAAATAGACTTTTGACTCTGAGTTTTGGAGGGATTATTGTGGAACCTCATTTTGAATCGATAAATAAATTTATTCTCTTCGTCTTTCAAATGACTTTTATTGTTTAGCTTATTGTTTAACTTGTTACTATAACTTGACATTTGGCGAGTTATCCAAACTCCAGTTCACCTCCATGTGACTCGGAAATTTTTTGAGAATCGTAAATCCTCTGTTTCATGCTTTGGGTACTTAGAATATTCTTGAGTTCGTACTCTGGGGACTCAGAGTACTCTAGTCCACACTCCGAGAACTTGGAGATTTCAAGTCATTTATACTCTAATCTACACTTTGGGGACTCAGAGTACTCCACTCTACACTATGGGGACTTAGAGATTTCAAGTTGTTTATACTCTTGTCCACACTCTGGGGACTTAGAGTACCCCGTCGCACTTTGGAGACTTGGAGATTTTAAGTCGTCTATACTCCAGTCTGCACTCTGGGGACTTAGAATACACCAGTCCACACTCTGCGGACTTGGAGATTTCAAGTTGTTTATACTCTAGTTCGCACACCGGGACTCAGAGTACTCCTATCCGACTCTGGGGACATGGAGATTTTAAGTCGTTTATACTCTAGTCCGCACTCTGGGGACTCAGACTACTCCCATCCGCATTCTGGGGACTTGGAGATTTTAAGTCTTTTATACTCTAGTCCCCACTCTGGGGACTCAGAGTACTCTCGTCTGCACTCTGAGGACTTGGAGATTTTAAGTCGTTTATACACTAGTCCGCACTCTGGGTACTTGGAGGTTTTAAGTCGTTTATACTCTAGTCCACACTCTGGGGACTCAAAGTACTCTCGTCTGCACTCTGGGGACTTGGATATTTTAAGTCATTTATACTCTAGTCCACGCTCTGGGGACTCATAGTACTCCCGTCCGCACTCCGAAGACTTGGAGATTTTAAGTTGTTTATACTCTTATCCGCACTCTGAGGACTCAAAGTACTCCCATACGCACTTTGAGGACTTAAAGATTTTAATTGTTTGTGCATGTTCGTACGTCAAACAGAATAATGTAACTTTAGTTTTCTACAATAGAATTATGACACATGGAAATATTAATAATTCATGGAAAATATGGCTTCAAGCCTTTATTAATGCAAACAAACTAAATTTTCTTATTACATGCTAAAAACTAAGAATCAACGAAATACAAATATATTGGAAATAATTGCAACTAAAATATGAAAGAAATAGACTAAGTATAATAATGCCGCAAATGCTCGCTATTTCATGCTCGGGGGAGTGTCGCACCATCAACGGTCGCTAGCTTGAAAGTTCCCTCTTCAAGCCTTCGTTCAATGACATATGGACCTTCCCATGCGGGATTTATATGCGACGGGATCGGGAAAACTCGTTTCAAAACGAGGTCGCCCACATCAAAGATTCTCGATTGGACTTTTTCATTATAATATCGAGCGACTCAGTGCCTATATGCAGTCGCCCTTAAATCAGCTTCTTCATGTTTTTCATCGACGAAGTCTAGTGATTCCAGCAAAAGATCCCGATTCGTCTTAGGATCGTAATGAGTTACCATATGCGACGAAACTTCAAGTTCTACGGGTATAACAACTTCCTTGCCATATGCCAATGCGAATAGAGTGTGGTCAGTCGCAGACTTATGGGTGGTTCTGTAAGCCCAAAGTGCTGTTGGAAATTCATCCACCCACTTGCCTTTAGCCTTTACCAAACGTTTTTTCAATATGGACTTGAGTATTATGTTCACGACTTCTACTTGTCCATTGGCTTTTGGATGAGCAACTGCTGCAAACCTTTTCTCAATGCTATACTTTTGACAAAATTCTTTGAACTTCCTACTTTCGAATTGAGTTCCGTTGTCTATAATGATAGTTCGCGAAAGACCAAAACGGCATATAATGTTTCGTACAATGAAATTAATGACCTTTTTGGTAGTGATTGCGAAGTAATCGATTGCAACAATTACGTATTTTGCACCACCTTTGGATATGGGTAAAAAACTAATTATATCGATCCCCCACATTGCAAACGACCAGAGACTAACCATTTGTATGAGTTCCGTCGGCGGAGCTCTCGGGATTTTTGCATACTTCTGGCATTTTTCACATCTCTTTACGTAGTCTGCAGCATCCCGGTTTACGGTTGGCCAATAGTATCCATAGCGAAAGATTTTCTTTGCTAACGTTTGCACCCATGTATGGTCACTACATTCTACTTCATGGACTTCCCTTAGGACCCATCTTATCTCATTATGGCCAATGCACCGGAGTGAGGGGGCCGAAAACCCCTTTCGATACATTATTCCGTCCTGCATTACATATCGTGAAGCTTTACGAATGACTTGTCGTCTTTTGTTCTTTCTTTTGGGCAAGATCCCGTGTAGCAAGGATTGCTTAAATGGGGTCATCCATGATTCTTTCTCGATTTCAGTTTCTAACACGAAATCTATCTCCATCACGTTCATAAGGTTTCAACGGGAACCAATCCCATTTTTTGCGCATCGCCTGTACTTGCAAATTTTGCCAATGAATCAGCTTCTTTGTTTTGTTCACGCAGGACATGCGAAACATCATAATATTCTAGATTTGCTAGCAGCTCTTGAACCCATGAAAGGTATGGGGCAAGTCTTTGTCCCTTCGCTTGATAGTCCCCCTACATCTGGTATACTACCAATTGTGAGTCATAAAAGATTTCAACCAATTTTACCCCCAGTTCTTTGATAATTTTCAAGCCAGCAATCAATGCTTCATACTCGGCTTTGTTATTTGTTGCTGGGAAATCGAGCTTCAAAGCGTAACAAATTGATCGGTTCTCAAGAGTCACAAGAACTATACCATCCCAAGAGCAACGGGTGTTAGATACCCCATTGGTGTACAGTTTCCATCGAATGGGGGAAATAACATCATGGCCGTATGGTTCGTCTGACACGGTGAATTCAGCAATGAAGTCTGCTAGCGTTTGCCCTTGTATGGCCCTTCTTGGCAAGCAGGTAATATCGAATTGACTCAACTCGATATTCCATTTTAACATTCTTCTAGAAGTTTCTAGTTGTTTGAGTTACTGACACAAAGGTTGATCAGTATAAACATTGATCGAGTGTGCCTGAAAGTACGAACGAAGCTTTCGTGATGCAATTACCAAGCAGTAAGCTAGTTTCTCAATCTTGGGATAATTTATTTCTGCCCCTTTTAAACGTTTACTGTCATAGTAAACCGGCTTTTGAACTCGGTCCTCCTCGTGAACTAAAGTCGTACTGATAGCATGCTGGGATACAAACAAGTACACATACAATACTTTATGGTCTACAGGTTTCGACAACACCAGGGGACTTTCCAAATGTCTTATCAAAGCTCGAATGCGTTCTCACAGTCGGGCGTCCATTTGAAATTTCTCTTTCCTGCGTTTATTACATCAAAGAAGGGAATACAGTTATTTGCGGCTCTGGATATGAATCGACTTAGCGCGACCACCTTTCCATTCAAGCTTTGTACCTGCTTTATAGTTTTGGCATTTGCATGTCCCAAATAGCTTAAATCTTTTTCGGGTTAGCTTTAATTCCCCGCATATTAACAATGAAACCTAAAACTTCCTTAACGCAACGCTAAAGGAACACTTAAAAGGATTGATTTTCATTCCATAATATTTGAGTATATTAAACATCTCCGCTAAATCTCCAATGTGGTCATTTGATTGCTGTGACTTCATGAGCATATCATCCACATAGACTTCCATTGTTTCACCTATTTGGTCTTTAAGCATTCGATTTACCAGACGTTGATAAGGCGCTCCCGCATTTTTCAATCTGAAAGGCATCACTACATAGCAATATAGCCTGACTGTGATAAAATTAATGTGTTCTTGGTCTGCAATGTGCATTGGAATTTGATTATATCACGAGTATGCATCCATAAATGACAGTAACTCGTGTCCCGCTGTTGAGTCAACCAGCTGGTCAATCCTGGGTAAAGAAAAACTATCCTTGGGGACACTTTGTTGAGATCATAGTAATCTATGCAAATTCTCCATTTCCTATTTGCTTTCCTCACTAGCACAGGGTTAGGCACCCATTCAGGGTAGAGGGCTTCGCGGATGAGCCCATTGGCTTTGAGTTTGTCCACCTCCTCTCTGAGAGCAGCGGACCTCTTCGGGTCCATGCCTCTCCTTTTCTGCTTTACTTGTACATGCCTCTTGTCTATGTTCAACATATGACTCGTAATAGCAGGAGAAATCCCGCACATATCAGAATGTGTCCAAGCAAAAACATCTAGATTCGCTCGGAGGAAATCAGTAAGATCCTTGGCCATCGAGGGATCGAGTTATGATCCAATCTTAAGTACTCGCGATGGGTCATCTCGACGGACTGAAATGTCAATCGTCAATTCAGTCGGTGCTGCTTCTGATTCCTCGGGTTCCTCATCATCATCTCTCGGATATATGTCTTTATAGATCTGAGAATGTAGCCTGAGCCAGGGCTCGGGCACTACTTGTCAATAATCAGTGTTCCGAATGTGGATGGAGCTGTCCGCAACCTTTCCTTTCTCTTTCCGCTGGGCCTCTCTCAGCTTAACAACATAACATGCATGACCGGTTTCCTGATCTCCATGCACCACACCAACTCCTTTGTCCATCGGAATTTCAAAGTTAAACACCACGGGGCCAAAGCTGCCCAAAACTCTGCCAGGGTAGGTCAACCCAGAAACACATTTATGGAGAATCAACATCCAAAACTATGAAAGATAGGATTCACACACCCTCCTACGTTCACCTTGTCCCAGTTCAACTAGCAATTCAACATACCACACTGCATCGGTCGTTGCACCATTAAAGCCATGAATACGGGCTTTAGATGGTTTTAAATCCTTCGTCTCCATCTTTATTTGGTTATATTCCTTTTTGAAGATGATGTTAACAGAACTTCCACAATCAATCAAAATTCTCTTTACAAATGCTAGCCCAATTATTGCAGATATGACCATCGGGTCAACAGTAGGAGCCTCCACCTGGTCAGCATCTCGGCTCTTGAATACTATATCGTCCTTCATCATGCGCTGCTGTTTAGCGGGGGTCCCATCCTCCACATTCGAACAATACTCATAATCTGCATGCCTCAAGGAGTTAGCATATCGCTCCATTTCCTGCCAGTTCTATCTATAGGATGAGGTCCATCGATTATAGTGTTTATGACTAGTCTACCTATAGTTCGGGCAGGTTCCTCTGGATGGCGTGGTGCCGGCCCGCGTCCTGGGTCTGTTGTTCCTTGCCTACCTTCCTACGGGATCTTGACAAACTCATGCAACTTTTTCTATCTAATCAGTTTTTCTATGGCATCGTGGAGGTGTCTACACTCTTTTGTATTGTGCCCGTAAGTCTTATGGAAACGACAGTATTTTCCAGTCCATTTTGTTCCTCTTTTGACTCCTTTGGGCGTGGCTTTCTGTATTGAAAAGTATTACAAGTTAACAAGTAAATATTCTCCAGACATGCACTCAAAGGAGTATATTCATTGTAAGTTGGAATCCTTGGCTTCTATTTTCCTGCTTCTATTTTCTTTCTGGGATTTCCTCCTCCGGACCCTTTAGATTGCCCGAGCTTGTTCTAGACATTGACCTGAACCTTCCCCGAACTGTCACCGGATTGTTTTACAGCGATGTTGCTTTTCACAATCTCCTGAACAAGTCCTGGTTCCTTATCTCACCTTGTCCACCTAGCTTCCTCTCTCTTATGAACTGATGGGCCTTTAAATAAAAATGCTCTAGCGTAGTCGGAGGTTTTCCTGCCAACCAATCTCCAAACTCTGAATCTGGATCCACTCCTCGCATTATAGCCATCAGAATTGCATGGTCGTTGGGGTTGCTAACTTCAGCAGCCGCAACATGAAATCTTTATAAGTACTCCTTCAACAACTCCTTTGGAGCCTGGATTACACTGGATAGGAACATCATGTCCTTGGGACGAGTGGCATGTATCCCAAACTGCTCTATAAATTTCATCGCCAATTCGTCAAAGCTAGATATAGATCGCGGTGGAAGTCGAGTGAACCACGTGGTCGCAATTCCGGATAAAGTAATTGGGAAGCATCTACACTTCGTTGCATCATTTTCTCTAGCTGAATCCATCATCTATTCATATCTCATCACATGCTGTCGGAGATCAGTTTTCTCTTCGTAGGTCAGGATAGTTGGCATGCGAAACTTTCTAGGGTACTTGGCATGTAGAATAGTATCTGCAAATGGAGTATGACTCTTGGATATCCCCCAATCTTCATTGGTCAAGCCTTGATTTTCTCTCATCAACTGTCTGACCACAGCCAATAGATCCGGGTTTTGAATGGAAGATGGAAGGTTGGAATCTGTTCTATGGGACCGCTCGGGTTGATGTCTCCTATGTTGGCGATCTACCAAGCATGTATCTTGGGACCAGCTTCATTAGGATCTTGGTGAGCTGAGCGTCCAGGTTCCCCATGTGCTCCAGATCCTAAGTTTAATTTCCTGTTCCAGCTTGGGTATGGTCTCCAAGGTGTAAGTGATCTGTAGTTGATCGATCAACAACACATGCCTGTGTAGTTTTAGTTTTGCGGCGTCTACACCTGGGAGGTTCACTGGAAGAAGTCGAGATATCAGATGAAGAATAAGCAATGGGACTACCTCCAGCATTCTGATGTTGTTGCAGCATAAGCTGAGTCATTAGGTTAGCGTTAGCTTGAATCTGCTCATTAAGTTGTCTTCTGCTTTTCGTGGGTTTTCTCATCAACTTGTTGAACTCCGTTTTGGTGGCAACTTCCATTTGATTTTGGGTGGTGGTTCCTGCACCTAGATTTTCTTGTTGATTGCTAGGTCCTATTTGATGTATGCTAGCAGTCTCATTGATGTCCGCGTTATGAGAGGCTGATATAGTGCGTGGTCTTTCCATAGTAGAGTTATTGATAGGAACTCAGAGTAAAATCAACGAACTTCCTGTGAATGATGTGGATCTTCTTCGAGCGATTTATTCAATCCAGTAGCTACAAAGCAGATCCTTGCGGCTTGAGAATTTGATTCTCAATGAAAGCACCAAAATGTTAGCACCAGAATTGGTCACTAACACCCTTGAAAAAGATTATATAGAGAGATTAATGAAGAAAGTAAATGAAAACAAAGGAGTGTATGCTAAATTAACTGCAAAAACAAGAACACCGGATTTATAGTGGTTCAGCGTAACTGCCTACGTCCACTTTGAGTTTTTATCTTTATTGCTTTCACAAAGAATTAATTACAGATACAATCCATACATTTAACTGAAAAGAATGAGTCTTGAAAGCAATTAGAGTCTTCCTAGTGTTCTCGAAAAAAGACCCTTTTCACTATGCCCATGCCCCTTTATTTATAGGCGAAGATAGGCCGAACTTCCTTTGCGGGCCTAGGGGTAAGGCACTTTGGCCCACAATAGGTTGCTTCTATGTGTCAAGCCAAGGATGCCGAATGGCAGTTGCTGAGTGAGGGATGCCGAACGGCAGTTGCCGAGCGAGGGATGCCGGTTGAGAACTATCTACAGCGATCATCAAGTGACTCGAGGTAAAGTTCTGCCGAACTCCCTTGGTTTGTTGTTGGCTTGACAACTTGTTAGCTCCTTTAGCATGCACCGAGCCATGGATGCCGAACGGCAGTTGCCGAGCAAGGTATTTAAGCCGAGAGGCATGCCTATGCCGAGTGAGGCCTTTAATGGCGAGTGAGGGATAAATGCCGAGCGACATGATCTAGCCGAACGACACTTGGGCCGAGCGAGGCTCTTGTGCCGAACGATACTTCGGCTGAGCCAGGCTCTTGTGTCGAACGGGGCCTTGTGCCGAGCGACTCATCTGTGCTGACCGAGGCATCGTGTCGAATGACTCGTCTATGCCGAGCGACTTGTCTATGTCGAACGAGGCCTCGTGCCGAGCGACTTGTTACTAGGTCAAACAACCGGGTAACATTTATTGAATTCATTATTTAAATAAATTGTTGTGTGTCATGATTGATTATATTGTGTAGATGTTATGTAATACAATTAAAGATGGTTGATTTTGATTGATATACCTCATTATGATTAAATCCATGTTGGGACTTTATTGATTTAGTTGAAGGTTGTGCTTGAGAAATTGTGAGGGCACAATTCTTTTAAGGGGGAGAATGTAACGATGTGAAAATTTGACATTATAAAATATTAAATTAATTAAGAATAAACTTTTAATAAAATGGGTGAATTGGGTACCATGCTTATACCATTGCAAAGGTGTTCCCGAGGTGACAATTTGATATATAGTTTTGATGCATTTGGGATTATGATTTGTGAAATACGGGCTTCATAGTGTTTAAATAGTGTCTGTAGTTGTTTTGGACCAAACTGGATGTATAACCCATAATCCATCCAAACGACTATATAAATAAGGTTACGAAATCCTACCATCATATCTATCTTTAATTTTCTTCCCTAATCTCGAAATTGCTTAATTATCTACCAATGGTAGTTAGCAATATTTGTTTAGAAAATAAGTGAATAAGAATTCAAAGTGCAAAAACCTCTCTATATAATATATCAAAATGAAGATTGGGATGAATAGAGTGGACAAGAGGCCACCGTTTACTGAAATAATGCTTAGTTTGACCAGAAAACCCAATTAAACCCTTAACGGGTCAGGTTTAACCAAGGTGGTGGAGGAGTCGAAGTTAGGGGTCGGCGTTGGTACCATTCAGTTTCTCTCAAGGAGTGGAGTTGGTTAGTGGTTTTTGCCTATGACAAAAGTGGCCGAAGCAGTTACAAAATATAATTAGGATTTCTCCTAAAGGCAACTACGGCATGGTTTTGGAGGGTCGCAAGTGATGGCATCTGTTGGGGATAGTCAGTAGTAGGCCTAAAGGTTATCCCCAATATAAAGGCCCAAATTAATCTTGAGCCTTGGGCTAATTTTCAAAATATATTTGAATATTTAAAAGATATTTTAAATTTAAATGTTAAGTTTAAAATACAAAAGTAATAAAATTCATTCAAATTTTAAATTTTTTTGAGAAATTTACTAATTAATTTCGAAATTTAAAATTTAATTAATATGGTTAATAAAATAAAATAAAATAAAATAAAATAACCAATTAAAAGATATATATTATATGTGTATAACCGTAATTGTTGTAGTTGTTTATTTTATCTTATGATATTTATGATAAATTGAATTAAAATTTCAAATTGATTAAATTTCTAATTAAATAAAATTTATTAAACAAAATTAATTAAAAGTTAATTGATTAAAATGTATACATGTATTGATATGTACACACAAATAAATTATAAATGTTATGGTTGATTAACTATCTTAAATAGTTTAAGATGGGTAATATAAGATTTTATGTAAAATAAATTAGATTAGTTAAATATGATTTAATTAATACAAAGTAAAATTTATTAAATAGGATCTAATTAATAAGATACATGTGTTTAGATTTTATAAGTGAATTAAATATAGAAGTTATGAATAATTTAATACTTATATTACTATATACATACAAAATTAAGTGGAAAGAAGCCCAAATTATATATAAGGAAAAAATACATACATATCGAATGTATACAGTGATTTTAGATATGTCCAACACTTGTATCACAAGGGTATAAGTATTACATTATTCCTTAAATCATTATCAAAATAAATTTATTTTAAGGATTATGAACCTCTAATATAAATGTTCTCCTCTACCATTTATATATTAACATATTACTTGCATATGCTCTAGTTATTGAGAAAACTCAAGTTAGAGATGTTTTGTGTAGTATTATTAATTTTCTTGTTAGATGAGGTAAGATACATGTATGTATTTGTCGAGCAAACTCAAGGTTTATGCGTTATACTTAAGGCACCACGAAATGAGGGTATAAGTGAATAATCACTTTCAATTTGTTGAGCATACTCAAGGTCGAGATTGAGATTAGGACAAAGACCATGGACTAGGAATTGTATATGACACAACCAATAAAGTGTTATCCATCGCTTGTAAGCTTATGATTTATTAAGCAAACTCAATGTTAGAATCCCAAGGCATGCAAGTCTTAACGCTCACTAGAGAAATTGAAAATTTTCCATGTTATTCTTAAGGTTTTGAGAAACATAAAAATATAGTGGGTGCCTTATTAGAAAAATTGAAATGGTAACATTTAACCTTTCTAATATTGTAGGAATGTATGTTATATAAGTTAAAGATAATCTAGTTAGATAAATCTGTGCAACCATTATAATTCATAAAGTGTTTACTAGTTAAAACATGCAAAAGATAAAATTAAGATAGACATAGAAATATAAAATATACTTACCAATGAAATCTGTAACGACTCGGATTTTCCGTCGTTTGATTTTGAATATTTAAACGGTTTTAAAAATATTGGATTTGGAGTGTAAATTGATTTTTTGAATATGAAGATTTTGGTTGAAATTATAAAATGAATTTAAATTTCAAATATAGCGATTTAACGTAATATGGAAATGTTGAATAATTGAATTTGAGTTGAATATGAATCGAAAAGATTTCTAATGTTGATATAAATTCTATTTGAATTATAAGTGACTTAGTAAGGTATTAAAACTAGAATTTCAAGTGATTTCGCCAATTTTTAAAATCGTCGATTTAATCAACGCATCAAAATAGCGATCTAGGGCACATCCATGGAATTCGACGAAACAAGCTCCATTGGATTCATAATAATGTATTATTATCGAATTTCAAATTTCGTAGCATTTGGAGTTATCGTTTGGTCATACGGGATAAAAAAGCATTTACATTAATATTAAAAATTTAATATTTTAATTGGGTTCAAAATGCTATCTTCTACATATGACTGAATTAGGTCTCGAAACTTGTTCCATTGCGTTTGAAATAGGGGTATAACATTAGGAACGCCAGGCGGCACACCTTAGTAGGGGTTCGGCATTTCGAGTTATGCAAAATGAGATATTTTGAATATATACATACATACATACATACATACATACATACATATGTATAATGTCAATCAAAAGTTAAACCAAGACACCCTAAATCGTACATGGGTCGACCTATACGTCTGTTGCGCCACTCCCTTCTCGTTTAAATCGCGTACTCCTTCTCCAATCGAAATCGATTCGAATATAATAAAAAAGAAAGAAAGTCTCAATCGAGGGAAAAAAGGAAAGTTGAAGTCGCGATTGAAGGAGGAGAAAGTAGTGCGAGGTTATGGTGGTCATCGCTACCTGGTCGAGAGCGAGAGGGGTTTGGGGTAGTCGCAGTTTGATGTACGGTTGTGGTGGAAGAAGCGTGTTCACACGTGCGTGTAAGGGAATGGTGGCAGCGTCAAGGCAGCGCGGTAGGAGGAGGTGGATACCAGTTCTTTGTCCAGCAGTGGGCAGAGTGGAGAAGCAGTGGTTGGGCATGATTTGAGAAGCTTATAGAGCGCAAAATGAAGGTATTTGATCTTGAATGTGTTAGTGTGACAAGGAACTTATATTGTCCAAAGAATTCGAGTTTTATTGAAGCAGGAGACTTAAACCTTCAAAAAAAAAGGGCATCAACAACTCTGCAAGAGAGGCAAGTAATGGTTAGAAAGGAAGTATTGCTAGGTTAGTGAAGAAGAGAATGTTCAAAACTTTGGATCCAAGAAGCACTTCAGCAACAAATGACAATGATATTACAGCTCACGGTGCAAGAAAACTACAGTTCAAAAGGAAGGCCCAAAGGACTCAACTGATCTGAGTAAGCACGATACAAGACCAAAAGTGGACTATCGATCATCATCTTTTTGCTGTGCACAATCCAGCGAAAACTTGTTAACTTACAGAAGCAAAAGCTGGTTTGGATGAATTTGGGGCTCGCAAGATTTTGGGTAAAATTAAACGTTAATTTTAATTCGAATACAATGCTGCAACGTCTATTGGAAGCAAGGTAAGTAAATCTCACTCATTTGGATTACTGGATTTAATTTATAACAAATAAAAATTATTTATTGGATGATTGGTTAGATTGATATATTATTATCAGTTGAATGTTATATTATATATATTAGTATATATATTAGTAGTTAGATATATTTTCAGCCGTTGGAGCGGATGAGACACTATGCGCCCTGCATAATAGCGGATGACCCTATATTACCGCGATATCCCACCTCGAAGCGGGCTTGGTATTTTATGTTATATAACATCTGTGGATGCATGGAACAGGTTGCAAGAATCCAACTAGATTCCTCAAATATATTGGTTGTCTTCATATATGGTGATATACGATGTGACTGAATAATCTGTTATAGATGGTTGTTTGATTTGATTTATTGGATGCTACAGTAGCACTGGCCTTATTTTGGTATTTTAAATACCTAAAGAATGTTTTTGAGTTTTAAAAATAAATTAAAAAGGTGAAAATTGTGGAAATAGAAATAGTTATATCGATTTGGAATATTTGATTTGTAATGAGTGTGAATTAGATAAAATGAAAAAGGATATGATTTGGAATTCATTTGACTATTTTGCACAGTGTTTTCAAATAAATATTTTTGAAATTAATTTATACAAGGAATTTGAAAAAAACTAAATTTAATGATATTTCTAAAATTTTAAATTGAAGTTAAAATCGAATTTTTGAATGGAAATTAATATTTATATCGAATTTTGGATTATTTTAAGGGAAATTGATTTGGATAAAACAATGATTTGATTTTGGGTTTGTACTTAATTATTCGTTAAAGGTTTAAATATAGATTTTAAAATATATTCATGTAAGGGATTTTTCACGATGGATTTTTAAATGATATATCTGAAATACGGTTAAGGAGTTGAAATCCATATTTAAAATAGATTTGAAAAATAAATGGGTTTTATAAAGTCATAGATTTAAAAATGAAGTTTATAAATGAGGATGTTTTATAAATAAGTGAAACTAGAAATGAGTATTAAATTTATAAATGATTTTACGAATAATGTGAAATGATTATCATTTGTCAAATTTAAGATATAAATTCACAGTGAGAATTTATAATGAGATATGGAAACCAGTTTAGAGAGAAACAGTGGATTCTATTTGGGAATCTGGAAATAGTTGGGAAACTGGAAATGAAAATTGATTTGTGATAATCGAGAGAGATTTATAAATATAAAAATGGTTACGTTGAAATTTTAAAAAAAAATATCGAGAAGTTTAATTTTATTTTTCAAAAGGATATTTAATTTTTAAACTATAGAGTTAAAAACTGTTATAGTATCAAAATATTTTGAAAAGTTGGTTATTTAAATATTCATTATTAGTTGAAATGAAATTTTAATTTTTATAATAAGCTTTGTGAATCGATTATTATTACTTATAATGATTTAGAAATTAGTTATCGTCGTTTATTTAAAAGTGTTTTGATATTTTAAATAATTATTTAAATGTGTTTTGAAAATAAATTATTATCCTTTAAAATTACTTATTACATATATAGAGAGTTTTGGGAATTGATTGAAATTATTAATAAATACTCTCGAGATTTGTAAATTAGGTTTTATTTAATGAATGAGATTTTATAAGAGAAATCTTATAATGGAATTCTGGAGACTTAAATTTTTTTCCAAAATGTTGGATACGAGAACTTTGAAATGAACCTGAATTCATACGGAAGTTATAAATGGTTAGTGGGGATTTTAAACAAGTATAATCGGTCTTGAAATTGAAAAAGGAATTTATTAATAATTCCGGAAAACTAGGAGATAAGTTATGATAGTATTGATATTAGAAATGATTTCAAAAATAGGCATATAATATTTTCCTAAGTGTTGAAATGAAAGGTTTTGGAAATATTTTAGTGATGAAAGGATCTATATAGAGTTATCATCTAAGTAATGGATTATAAAACGAATTTCAAAATATTTCACTAAGTATTGAAGTAAGATATGATTTGAAAATATTCTGTTATGGATAAGTATTTAAAATTTGTTTTCAAATGTTGGAATGCTAAAAGAGAATTGAATATATATCTTTATAAAGATATTTTTAAATAAATGTTTTGGAAAAATTATAATATGGGCCTAGTGACTACTTATATGTGTAATTTGATAGTTAAATAACCAACTATCAAATCTGGCCAAATTCATTGATAGTTTCGAAGAGATTGGGATGATATTTAATTATCCGAAACCACTTCGATCTGATTTATGCCTTATGAATTGTGATATCTCGAAGATAATGAGGATGTTAATCTTGAAGGAGATTCAGTTTGTTTAGATCCAGAACAACTTGTATGGATGAATGCTATCATTGCGTTTCTTGCCTGGAGGGCAGTGTTAGCATTCCAAGAATGAATGCTATTCTTAAGGTATACGTAGCCTCAAGCCTCATCAATTGGGAAATGACACGGGTCGCTCCCATTAGGGTATGATTATCACTCATCTAGAGTGGACATTTATCATCATCGCTATCTACTATTTGTTGCATTTCGGGCCCATTAGTGGTGATCATATTCAGTACTTATAGTCAAGTGCTAGGTCAGTCTCGTGTGGCAGGGGTACAAGATGTTCTTATTAGAGCATGGTGCATTTTATCTAGAGATACACCATCGGAAGGTAGTTCCTTATGTTGTCATAGTATGTAAACATGAGATGCAAGCATTTCAGCTTTTTTTATATTTATATTCTATAGACACTATTGTAATATCAGATGATTTGATATAAAACTGTTTTGGTTATCGTAAGGTAATAACTCGCTGTGTTTATGTGTGGCGTGGTCTTACGAGATACCTTTGTTTTCAAAGGATTTTGATAACAACGATATTTTAAATTGAGTGTGCTTTCTCACGCTGGTTTTCTAGACTGACTTGGGTGTTATTTTATATGATGCTCAGGTCAGACCGAGTATTACAAATTCAGATTAGAAAGCTTGGAGGAAGAGACGAGCTGGAGGATTCTCAGGCATACTATATGTGCTTGGTTATTTTCATTGTGTGAGACATGCTGTATATTCAGTATTTGTGAGGAAAAGTTATTATAACTGTCCAGAATGATTATTGATTATTGTACTCTAGTAATTGTTTGTTTATTAACAGCTAGAGATTCTTTGTATAAAAATATGGTATTTTCTATTATATATTTTTCCACTGCGATTTGTGAGATTCTATGAATCGTTTCTGTTTTCTTCTATCTCTTCTTCTTCTTTACCGCTTGTATCGGTATTTTCGGCACTTGAATATTCGGCATGTTATACAGTGAACGTATAAATGTCGATTTTCGAGGGTCGAAAATCTTAGGGCCACTACACTTGGTATCAGAGCTGGAGGTTAAGCGAGAACCTTGGCTTTGGTGGGGATTACTCATTAGAGATAGATTCAGTAGAACCCTAGAATGACTTGGGTGTATTATAGATATGAGCATGTATTTGTTAGTGAATATAATACTGTTCTATATTGTGTTGATTTATCTGTTGAGTGGCTTATGAATTCTGGTCAAGTAGTGGAACTCCACGACATCGACATGAGTTTCTAAACACGTAAACACGGTAAACCGACACAGCATGGTTTTGAAGTGGGTAAATGAAATAATTTTGCCCAAATGTTATTTTGATATAAAAGAATATAGTTATCAGAAGTTATTATGGCATAATTGGTGAGTTTGGTTGTTATTATTATAATCCAGATAAGACTATAAATTTTGAAATGGTTATATGTAACCAAATATTGATTGTATAAGAATGATTTATGCAAATGAATTATAAATAAAAAATGGATTCAAAGTAGAGTTTAGATATTTACAATCCCGGATGATTTTGGAAAATATTTTGCCAAAGTGTTGTGAAAATTAAAATAGTTTTATTTTTGATAATATTTTTGAAATAAAAACGATTTTAAATGGATTTTGGAGTTGATAAAGCACTAAACTCACTTTAGTCATCGGAAAATTATTTCAATGATGATTGTAACATCACCGGTCTTCATTTTCGAGTTTTTAAGTGATGGATTGCTATCGCGGTAAATTGGTATGGAGATTTCTGTTGGTGACCAAGTGCTGTTTTGAAAATTCAAAAGGAATGGTTTGTTAAACCAAAGGAGCCATATATATTTATTATTTCAAAATGATTTGAAATAGAACCGGGTAATTGAATTCAGGAATTCCAATTTAAATGAGAAGTGGAACCAAAAGAAGATAAGTTTTTGAACTTATAACTTGGAAGTGTGGATTTTAATATGAAATTAAAAATTTAACTCAAGCTAAGTGTAATAAAATTGGTTTGGATTTGAAATTATAACAAATTAAACTGAATATAAATTTGAATTGTGAAATAGTTATATAACTATAAGTTATAATTTTGAATGGAATAAACTCAAATATCGAATTTATGAAATTGTGAATAATAAGTTGTACAACTTATTAAACAGAGAAATGGAATAGTAAATCAAAATGAAATGGTTAAATATTAGGATTAATAGAAACGAAAATCCAAGTTTGGATTATGAAAATGGAATTAACTCAAGTCGAGTCAAATTAAGTGAAATCTAGAGTGGGAATCCGAATTTGAGGTATATAATGGAATTGGATTTGATTGTGATAAAAATGAATGTGAACTCGAGTTTAAAAAGAGTTTGACTTAAGTAAAAAATTGAATTGAAATATGTTTTGAAATTTTGATTCATAAAAATTTAAATGTGAACCTAAGTCGTAAGTGATAATAATTAGAAGTTGTAATATGACAACATTATAATGGGCTTAAGTAGAATTAAATGGAATGGAATTCATAAAAACCTAATTGAAATTTGTCTCAAATGATTTCTGAAATGGAATCTTAACTTAAGTAAATTGCAAGTAAACCAATTAGAGAAATTAAGTAGTGAACTGGATATTGAAATGAGACTTGGGTAGAATGGAATTAAATAAGTTAAATATGGATGAGATGAATTGTTGAAATAGATAAGACTTGAGTGTAAATAAAACACAAGCTGGATGGAAAGGGAAATCGCTTAGGTTAAAAACGAGCTCGGTATATTGAATATGGTTTTGGGATATTATTTAAATGAAATTAAGTATGGAATTAAGTTTTGAGGTGGAAATAAATATAAGCGAAGCGATTCATGAATAAAGTGGCATGGAATGAAACTCCGTTTAAATAAATTGAAGTGAACAAGATTTTGTGAATAGATTGAATGTGAATTAATAGAAAATTGATAAATTGATTTGGAATCAATTTAAAATAGCTATAAACTAGAATGGTTATTTTATTAAATGAATCTCTCCGAATTTACATGGAAAATTTTGCCATTTGAAGTAAACAAAATTTTACGAATCAAAAAAAGTGAATAAATTGATTTTGAATCAATTTGGAATAAATATGAGTATAATATGTGTTGATATGAATTGAATGCTAATAATTTGTTTGTGAACCATTCGAATTGAATGAATGGTATATAAAATGATCGAAAGTAACTAAATAAATGATGGAACCTTGTGATTGCTTACAAATACCTGATATGCCATGTTCTGCATTTTGAAACTATGTGTTTAAAGTAGTAAACTGCATGTAATAATATAAGATTTCATAAATTTTGAAACTGGTGTGTTTTAATTAAGTAAGTACAGGTACATGGAGCTATTTGGCTTGATTTTGGTTGCACAAATTGCATATAAATTAAGCAAACTCACTTAAAAATGCTAAAATAAGGTACGCTTACGAACTTAGCACGCGAAAAACGCAATATATTGATATATATTGTGTTTTTTGGCCCTGAGAGCCGATGTACATTTTTTTGTCATATTTGTGAAATTGCAAAAGGCTCTCCGTACAAGGGAGACTCTGTTAAAAATTTTGGGAAATTTAGGGTGTTAGAAAAATTTTAATTTTTTTTAGCAAAGCTAGCGAGGTTGGCTGGTCCCCTACCAGATATTATTAAAAAGAAAAAGAAAACTACTCAAAACATGCTTTGAGCAAGAGAAAACAAAGGATAAAACAAAAGGCAGAGACAAATAAATATAAACTAAACAATAAGAACAAATACAAGGGGAAAGGAAAATTGCACGGGGCAGATTGCAAGCACGAGGCAGGAAATGACAAGAACAACCGGAGGCAAGAAATAGGGTAAGAATGGGCGACGACTCGGAGAAACAGGAGAGACAACCTGAAGAGTTCCCCAACGCCACCAGTAAAGCTTGACCTACCAATCCCGAAGCATAGGGAATATAAAGGACTTGCGATTCTGTAACTCGTTCATGATTGAATGTCTCAACACTAACCACAGCTGAAGTTGGGATTGTTCCACATTATTAAAACATCTCTGATTTCTCTCCCTCCAAATAGTTTGAACATACTTCTTAAGACAAAAACAAAGTGGTTCACCTGCATCATCCTTCTTACTTGTGGATTTTAGAATCAAGTCCCAATCAAGAGATGACTGAATAGACACACAAGACTTTCCAAGATTGACCATTATTCTCTCCTAAATTTGGTGCAGATAACCGCATTCAAAGATCAGGTGCTTACCACTCTCAAGAATACTTTTGCAGAACACACACAAGTGATCAGAAACGAACGCAAACCCAAACATACTGTCTCTAGTCATGATAGCATTAGTTAGAACGCTCTACAACACAAGATTGTCAAAGGGTGTGGAGTGTTTATTCCAGATAATCTTGTGCCATGGGTACTTAGGCTTGTATCGAGTGTTAGATAATAAGTGATAAACATGCTTTATAGAGTGGGGCTTACCACCAGCAAAGCATATCAGTATCAGGAAAAGAGTTGTGATAACTACTTAAACTAGCCCAGAATTCTCTCAAATTTTGGTTACTAGTAAAAGGGAGGGATAACTTATTGTCCACAATGAAGTCAACAGCTTTAGCATTACTGTTTATTCCAGATTGATATATTTGTTGTTGAGTTAAGATAGCAGACAAGATGAGGCCATTACTTAACCAAGGATCATTCTAGAAATTCTTATTGCTATGACGTGAGAGAATATCTGAGGTAAGGCAGGAATGCAGAACGCATTGATAGGATCTTTTGCCAAATCCAACTACAACTAGACGGGGGCTCTAAAGACCAAATGCTTTTGTTACTTAAGTTTTGAGTGACAGTCCATTGAACCCAAAGGCTATTTTTATTTGAAAGTAACGAGTCAAAATGATGACTGATTGCAGCTATATTCCATCGCTCAATGTTGAGGATACCCAAGCCACCACAAGACAGAGGTTGTTCGATGCTATCAAAGGAGCAAGGAATAGGCTTCCTGTTGTGAATGCTACCGGTCCAGAAGAACGTAGCATAGCACGTCTGACCAAAGGAAGCAATTTTTTGGGTAGAAGAAAGGATCTAGCCCAGTAGACCATAATGGAAAAGCACGCTGATTTAATCACGACGAGTCTGCCGGTCTGAGAGAGAAATCGATTGGCCCATTTATCAAGCATTTTAGTAATTTCATTATAGAGCGGAAGGCAATTAGCAAATGTGACCCTTGATGAGCAAAGAGGGATGCCCAGGTAAGCCATATCACTTTGCATGGGTTGAAGACCAGAAAAAGCAGTCATCTCAGAGGATAAGGAGGGAGGAATACCAGCAAACAAGATGGATGATTTGGAAAGATTAAGCTTAAGACCTGAGCAAGAGTAAAAGATGTTAAGGGTTTTGTTTATATTATCTATGGATTCACGAACAGGGGAAGTGAAGATCATAGTGTCATCATTAAAGAGAAGGGAAGTGATCATAGGCTGTTTACATTTAGGATGGAATTTTATCTCTTTGGATCGAAATCTGGCATTAAGCATACTAGTTAGAATTTCCATAACTAAGAGGAAACTATACGATGATAGCGGATCACCTTGGTGAATGCCTTGTTTACTTTTAAAGTACCCTGCAACTTTACCATTGTATTTAAGAGAGAAGGTAGGAGAGGATATGCAAATGTAGATCCAAGCAACAAAAGATTTTGGGAAACCCATCAGAGCCATGACTCACAATAGTGGACCATTGAACACTCCCATAGGCCTTAGAGAGATCAAGTTTTAGCATAGCACTCGGAGTTGTGTTAGCACAACCATACCCCTTGAGAAGCTCGTGCGCTAACATCACATTATCCAGAGAGTTTCTTTTAGGCAGGAAGGTAGCCTGATTAGAAGAAATGAGGTCAGGCAGAACAGATTTGGGTCTGGTAGCAATAATTTTGGCTATGCACTTGTACATCATGTTGCAGCAAGATATGGGTCTGAACGAGGAAACATCTGTAGGAGGGTGGGATTTGGGAATGAGGACCAAATTAGTTGCATTGACTTCATTTAGTAACTTGAATTTATAAAAGAAGTTGTGGATAGCAAGGCAAAGTCAGTTTTAATGATGTCCCAATTGTGGGTGAAGAACTGCACATTAAAACCATCAGGACCACCGCTAGATTTCTTATTCATATTGAAGAGAGTGTGTTTTATTTCATCGTCAGTGACAATAGAGATAAGATGGTCAGCTTGGGTATGATTAATGGAAGGGAGGTCAATGATGTCAACATGATGAAGGTTAGCTTCAAAATTTTCAGAGTTTCCAAGAAGGCAAGAGAAGTACTTAACCAAAGCATTGTCTATATCAAGAGGAGCGGTGAGCAGAACACCATTAACATCCGAAATTCGATATTAGCTTGCTTAGCTTTTATTGCAGCGTGGAAATAAGCGGTGTTGCTGTCTCCCTCAGTCATCCATTTTATATTAAGTTGTTGTCTCCTCATAGAGCGTTTCATCTTTAAAGCATCAGAAAGAGATAAATAAAAGTTCACTCTCATGAGCCACAATCTCATCATCATTAGGATTGTTATGCATTTGAACTTGAATTTCTTCGTGTTGCATCCTGATTGCCTTTGACTTCAAAGTTCTCTTCCCAAAATTTCTCTTAGGCCAGCCTCTGAGGGAGTGTTTGGCATGCTTCAGTTTCCTCCAAAATTTAAAAGTGGGATTACCGTAACATGAGGTGGATCAAGCTTCTTTTGTTATATTAGTATACTCTGGTTCATTAGACCAGATATTATAGTGTTTAAAACTTCTTTTCTCAAGCATGGCAGGAGGACCAGTGGAGAGTATGATGGGAGAACGGTCTGACAGAATTGGAAGAGGAAGGTGAGCAGAGAGGGAGGGCCAATTTGATAAAGATTTAAGGTTACAAAAGGAGTGATCAATTGTGGTCAGAATTCTATACCCAGATCGACTACGATTATTCCAAGAAAACTTGGATCCAGATTTATTGATTATCATCAGATTGGCTTCCGCAATGGAAATATTAAGAGGCTTGATGTCTTTAGGAGCTAGTTTCAAACCACCAAATTTGTCATCAAGGTTTAGGCAATAGTTAAAATCACCAAGGATTAGCCAGGGGTGGGATTCTTGTCGGAAAGCAAGAATTTAACGAAAGAAGGACTGTTTGATGGATGGGGAGTTTGAAGCATAGACAATGGTGAGATAGAAGGATATGGAATCAGGGATGAAAGAAGCATGGAAATGGATAAATTGAGGGAAGACAAGGATAGGAGACAGAGAGTATTTTTATGGGTTGAAGATCACCATAATTTTCCCATACGGGGCTTCAAGGAGATTATGATGCAAAGCCCAGTTACTATTGATGTAATTGTAAAGCCCAGTTACTATTGATGTATTTGAAATAAGGGTTTCGAATTAGAAATGAAAGCTAATTGTTTTGGAAGAAACTAAAAGATTTAGAAAAGTGAAATGTAGAGTTTAAATGAGTGGGTTTTGAAAAGTTAATGGGTTTGGAGCATTTTTTTCTACCTCGGCAATTTAGGGGATGAAATTCTTTTAAAGGAAGGAATATAATGACCTGGATTTTCATCATTTGATTTTGAATATTTAAATGCTTTTAAATATTATATTCGGAGTAAAATTGATTTTTAAATATGAAGATTTTGGTTGAAATTATAAAATGAATTTAAATTTTAAATATAGCGATTTATCGTAATATGGAAATGGTGAATAATTGAATTTAAGTTGAATATGAATCGAAACGATTTCTAATGTTGATATAAATTCTATTTTAATTAGAATTGAGTTAGTAAGTTTTTCGAAACAGGAATTTCAAGTCATTTCGCCAATTTTTGAAATCGTCGATTTAGTCAACGCGCTAAAATAGCTAACCGTGACACAGTCTCGGAATTTGACAAACTAGCTCCATTGGATCCGTATTAGTATATTATTATTGAATTTCAAATTTCATAGAGTTTGGAGTTACTATTTAGTAGTACGCATAGAAATGCGTTTGAAATTAATATTGAAAATTTAATATTTTAATTGGGTTCAAAAAGCTATCTTCTGCATATGATCGAATTAGGACTCGAAACTTGTTCCATTGTGTTTGAAATAGGGGTATAACACTAGGAACACTAGGTGGCATGCCTGAATAAGGGTTCGGGATTTTGACTTATGCAAAACGAGATATTTTGAACACATATGTATGTATGTATGTATATATGTATGTATGTATGTATGTGTGTGTACGTATGTATATATCAACCAAAAGTCAAACCCTATACACCCTAAATCGTACATGGGCCAAGCTATACATCTGTTGTTCATCAACAACTCTATAGGAGAGGCAAGTAATGGTTAGAAAGGAAGTATTGCTAGTTTAGTAAAGAAGGGAATGTTTAAAACTTCAAATCGAAGAAGCACTTCAACGACAAATGACAATGATATTACAGCTCACAATGTAAGAAAATTACAGTTCAAAAGGAAGGCCTAAACGACTAAACTTATCTAAGTAAGCACGATACAAGACCAAAGGTGGACTATCGATCATTAGCTTTTTGCTGTAAACAATCCAGTGAAAACTTGTCAACTTATAGAAGCACGATAAAATCTGGTTTGGATGGATTTGGAGCTTGCAAGATTTTGGGTAAAATTAAACGTCAGTTTAATTTTAATCCAAATAAAATGCTGCAACGTCTATTGGAAGCAAGGTGAGAAATCTCACTCATTTGGATTACTGGATTTAATTTATAACAAGTAAAAATTAATTATTGGATGATTGGTTGGATTGATATATTATTATCAATTGAATGTTATATTATATATATATATATATATATATATATATATATTAGTATATATATATTACTAGTTGGATATATTTCCCACCGTTCGAGCGGATGAAACACTATGCACCCTGCATAACAGTTGATGGTCTTATATTACCGCAATATCTTGCCTCGAAGCGGGATTGGTATTTTATGTTATATAACATCTATAGATGTAGGGGACATGTTGGAGGGATCCAACTGGATTCCTCAAAAATATTGGTTGTTTTCATATATAGTGAGTGATATATGATGTGATTGAATAATCTATTATGGATGGTTGTGTGATTTGATTTATTGGATGCTATAGTAGCACTGTCCTTATTTTGGTATTTTAAATTACCTAAAGAATGATTTGAGTTTTAAAAAGATATTAAAATGGAGGTATTTGGAAATAAATATAGTTTTATCGATTTGGAATATTCGATACGGAATGAGTGTGAATTAGATAAAATGAAAAAGGATTTGATTTGGAATTCATTTGACTATTTTACAGGTTATTTTGAAATAAATAATTTTGAAATTCATTTATATAAGGAATTTGGAAAAAATGGATTTTAATGATATTTTTAAAGTTTTAAATGGAATTTGAAATTGAATTTTTAAATGAAAATATCTGTATCGAATTTTGGATTATTTTAAAGGAAATTGATTTGGATAAAACAATGATTTAATTTTGGGTTTGTACTTAACTATTCGTTAAATTTTTAAATAGAGATTTTAAAATATATTTATGTAAGGTATTTTTAACAACAGATTTTTAAATGATATCTCTAGAATATGGGTAAGGAGTTGAAATCCATATTTAAAATAGATTCGGAAAATAAACGAGTTTTATGAAGCGATATATTTAAAAATGAAGTTTATAAATGAGGCTATTTTGTAAACAAGTGAAACCGGAAATGAATATTAAATTTATAAACGATGTTTATGAATAAAGTGAAATGATTATCTTTTGATAAATTGGAAATATAAATTCACAATGAGAATTTATAATGAGATGCGGAAATCAATTTAAAGAGAAACAGTCGATTCTATTTTGGAATTTGGAAATAACTATGAAATTGGAAATGAAAATTGATTTAATCGAGAGATTTATAAACATAAAAATAGTTATGTTGAAATTTAAAAAAATTAAATTTTTATTGAGAATTTAAATTTGTTTTTAAAAAGGAGATTTAATTTCTTAAACTATGGAGTTTAAAAACTATTATAGTAGTGAAATATTTCGAAAAGTTAGTTATTTATATGTTCAATATTAGTTGAAATAAATTTTTAATTTTTATAATAAGCTTTGTGAATCGATTATTATTATTTATAATGATTTAGAAATTAGTTATCGTTGTTTATTTAAAAGTGCTTTGATATTTAAAAAAATTACTTAAACGTGTTTTGAAAATAAATTATTATTCTTCAAAATTACTTATATATATATAGTTTTGTGATTTGATTAAAGTCATTTATAAATACTCTCCAGATTTGTAAATCGAGTTTTATTTAATGAATGAGATTTTATAAGAGATATCTTATAGTGGAATTCTAGAGACTTAAGAAAATTCCAAAATGTTTGATACGAGAACTTTGAAAATGAACCTGAATTCATACGAAAGTTAAAAATGGTTAATGGGGATTTTAAATAAATATAATCAGTTTTGGAAATTGAAAAAGGAATTTATTAATAATTTCGAAAAACTAGGAGATATGTTGTGAAATATTCCCTAAGTATTGATATTAGAAATGATTTCAAAAATAGACTTATAATATTTTCCTAAGTGTTGAAATGAATGGATTTGGAAATATTTTAGCGACGAAAAGATTTATATAGAGATATCTATCTAAGCAATGGATTATAAATCAAATTTGAAAATATTTCACTAAGTGTTGAAGTAAGATATGATTTGAAAATATTCTATTATGAATAGATATTTGAAATTTGTTTTCCAATGTTAGAATGCTGAGAGAGAATTGAATATATAACTTTGTAAAGACATTTTTAAAATAAATGTTTTGGAAAATTTATAATATGGGTTAGTGACTGCTTATGTGTGTAATTTGATAGTTAAATAACCGACTATCAATTCTAGCTAAATTCATTGATCATTTCGAAGAGACCGGGATCGGATTTAATTATCCTAAAACCACTTCGATCTGATTTGTGCGTTACGAATTGTTATATCTCGAAGAAAATGGAGATAGTAATCTTGAAGGAGATTCGGTTTGTTCAGACCCAGAACAACTTGTATAGATGAATGCTATCATTGCATTTCTTGCTTGGAGAGCAGTGTTAGCATTCCAAGAATGAATGTTATTCTTAAGGTAAACATAACCTCAAGCCTTATCAACCAAGAAATGACAAAAAAAGGGCATGCAGCAAGGCTAAGTGGGTTGCTCCCATTAGGGTATGATCCTCGCTCATTTAGAGTGGACATTTATCATCATCACTATCTATCATTTGTTGTGTTTCAGGGGCCGTTAGTGGTGATCATATTTGGTACTTGTAGTCTAGTGCTAGGCCAGCCTTGTGTGGCAAGGGTAGAAGATGTTCTTGTCAGACCCCGGTGCATTTTATCTAGAGATGCACCTTTAGAAGGTAGTTCCTTACCATGTCATAGTATGGAATCCATTCTCCGATAAGCATTGTACGGTTTTAGATGTTCCCAACTTTGCTGAAACGTGAGATGCAAGCATTTCAGCTATTTTATATTTATATTCTATAGGCACTATTATAATATCAGATGATTTCATATAAATTTTTTTGGTTATCATAAGGTAAAAACCCATCTTGTTTATGCATGGCGTGGTCTCACAAGATACCTTTGTTTTCAAAGGATTTTGATAATAATAATAATTCAAATTGAGTGTTTTTTCTCACGCTGGTTTTCCAGACTGACTCGGGTGTTATTTTATTAATGCTTGAGTCAGACCGAGTATTACAGACTCAGGTTAGGATGCTATGGAGCAAGAGACGAGCTGGAGGATTCTTAGGTATATTATACGTACTTGGTTATTTCTGTTGAGTCATGCTATATATTCAGTATTTATGAGGATAAGTTATGATAACTGTCTAGATTGATTGTTGATTGTTGTACTCTGATAATTGTGTGTATATTAACAGCTATAGATTCTTTGTATAAAAATCCGGCATAATCAATTATATATTGTTCGTCCGCAATTTGTGAGATTCAATGAGATGTTTCTATTTTCTTCTACCTCTTCTTCTTCTTTACCCCTAGCAATCAGTATTTTCGGCACACGAATGTTCGACATCCTATGCAGTGAACATATAAATGTCGATTTTCAAGGATCGAAAATCTCTAGGCCGCTACAAAATCTTTTGATATGGTGCACTTCAAGACCTATCCAAGAGCCAGTTTGTATAACCACTAAAACATTTGTGCCTCTACCACTCAACTATTTATTTTTGTAAGACTATGTATTGTTTTACATGAGTGTCGAACTCTAATAGTAATATAAGATGGATATTTGATCCATATTCAATCACATATAAATGTTATATGGTAGATGGTCATGGTTCGTAGTGCATAAAATTTCAAATAAATTAGTTTAACAGAAATAAGCAAACAAACCATAATGTGAAATCATGTATTTAATATAATTGATTACAATAAGGATATGTTTGAATGGTTTGACCATTTTAGACAAGAAAGCGAATGTACGAGATTGAATGTAGCTATGTCACGATTAGGATGAAAGAGTGAATAGTCGCTTCTTCTTCATGAAGAAACATCGAAAACGGGGATTGTGTAAAACTCTAAAAGGTACTTAATATGGAATAAGAAATGTGAATTCCACTTCAAATTTATTTTTATATAGAAAATATTTTTCTATAAAAGTTATGTCTTCGAGTTCAAGATAATTGATCTGAAATTCATGATTGTAAACTAGTTATAGTGAATGAATAAAATCCTGTAATAAGTGGTTGAATGGAGCTATATATTTTGTAAGCTATCATAATAATGGTAGAAATTATGGAAGCACTCTATACAACACCTCTAGTGGATGCATCAAGTTACAAAAAATTGTTTTTTGTAAACATACCAAATATTATTTATTAAATATTAACTATTTTCAGTATTGATTGAAAATAAGTATAGCTCTATTTCAATATAAATATTATGAAATTTCATTTTAAGATAAACCTATGATAATAGTATTTGTTTTCACAACAAAATTTTGAATTAGAAAATATAGAAGTATCTGAAATCCTACAATTATTTTGAAATTTTAGACTAAGCCACAAGTTCGAGAAATAATTCTTTAATCATATGACTATGACTCATACTATTTGTGAATTGTATCTCAAACGTTTAAGAGCAAATCACCCATTTAGTAGGAGTGCATAAAAGTTGGGGAACTCTTAGGATTGACACATATAGATGTACGCAATTATAGGTTAATGATACCAATACGGTTCCTAGTACTTCGTTAAATTCACCAATGAATTATCACAAACATGAACATGTGCATTTGATACACATGGATTATGTCAATGATAAGTTAACAGAATATGTGACGACCCGGAATTTTCGGATATTTGAAATTGGAATATTTAGTTGATTTTATATATTTGAAAGTTACTTTAACTTGAATTTCAAATATCACTATTTATTTGGCAATTCAATTATTGAATTTAATTATTTGAAAGTTGGGTAAAATATTGAATCTTGGTTTTTAAGCGTGTTAAAAATAGTTTAAAGGCTTATAAAATTTGTGTTAACAATACTGAAGATAGTAGAACTTTTTAAATTGAATTTAAAGATGGTTTGTTCAGTTTTGAAATTATATCGTTTAAATTGATATTTAAAAGTAGCATTCCGAGGTATAGTCTCGGATTTCAACGAATCTAGCTCCATTGGATCCGTAATAGTGTATTATTATCAGATTTCAAATTTCATAGTGTTTGGAGTTGTCGTGTTGTCATACGAAGTATAAATATGTTGAAATCTTTATCGAAAATTCAATAAAATAACTGGGTCCAAAAAAGCTATCTTCCCCATACGATCGAATTAGGGCTCGAAACCTTTTCCATTGTGTTCGAAATAAATGTATAACATTATAAAGCCAGGCGGCACGCCTCAATAGGACGTAAAAAATTTAAGCTTCGAATTCAAGACGAATTAAATTTGAATTTAAATTCAAAATATAAATAATATAATTGCATTGCAACACTATTGCAAGCGTAGACAGGTAAAGAAAATTTCAAAACACGTGTTCACCTGCATAACACGCATCTTCTTTATAAAAATATATGGCCAAGCTCATTCGAAAATTCAACACAGGGAAACTCGTATCTCCCCTTTTATTCAAAAAATATATTAATGGCACAACGAATTCGAAATTCATTCGTAAATCAAATAAAAAAATATAAAAGAGAAACTGGGCTGCTCCCGTCTAGTTCGATCAAACAACCGGTTCGAGGTAACAACTTGAAGGAAGAAGACGAGAGGCATATCGCGAGCTCGTTCGAGCTGCATGGAATCAAGGGCACAAGCCCTTTTTCCCTTCCATTCGAAATCGAGAAATCGAGTTCGATATCTTTTGCAGCCGGCATTTCAAGGTTGTAGCTCGTGCATGAAGAAGCGAAGGAGGCATCGATCGAAGGGTGCATGGTCTTTGGGTCGGAGCTTTTTGAAGGGGGGAGATCACAAATCTTTTCGAATTCTGGAAGGCGGGTTGACCGGAGACTCGCGATTTGGGGATAGGGCTTCGGGCTTGAGCATGGCAGTAGCGGTTCGTATGGGAATGCGAGCAGCGTGGTATGTCGAGATGGCCTGGTCGAGTTCAGAGAGCAGTGAGGTATTTTGCAGACTTGTTTAATTTAATTTAATAAATAAATATATAGATCAAAGATAATAGGAAAAACTTTTTCTGGTTAAGGAAATATATATAGTTGATTTTGGATTTTTGGAAATTTGTATAAGAAATTATTTATTTATTTATGAATATAAGTAAACAAGGACAAACAATATATACACACACACATATATAGATAAGATTTTGGGAAATATAGGACTTTTAAAATATTGAAGATTTATTAAAAAAATTGGATTTTTGAATCTATATAAGTTATTTATAACGTGTGTATATATATATATAATTTCAAAAGAAAGATAAATATACATATATATCTATTTTCATTTGCTAGTTAATTTTGAAGTAATGGAGATTTATTTGTTAAATTAACTTATTTAATTATTTTAGCTACTAAGAAATTATTAAGGGAAAGATTTGTTAAATTAAATGGTAATTGATTGTTTGATTATTTCAAATGATAAATAAACCATATAATGTTTATTCAAGGTCTGAAATTGTGAAGAATCGTGAAGAAAACATGCTGGTTTGGTTTGGGTCGCCTAAAATCAAAGGTGAGTTAATCTCACTCATTTGGATTACCATTTAAATTTAAATAGTTAAAATTTGAATTATTGGATTGATTGCTTGAATTGATGATTTATTATCAGTGTGGAGTGGTATATTATATATAGTAGTATATATATATATATATTAGAGTGATTTATTTCCCGCATTATATAGAGGATGAGATCCTATGCGCCCCGTATAATGGCGGATGACTCTATATACCGCGATATCCCCCTCGAAGGGGGATTAGCATTTTATATTATACTAATATCTGTTGATGCAGGGAAACAAGTTGGAGGGTTCCAACTGGATTCCTCAAAACATTGGATTTATTTTTTATTCAGCTATGTGATTTATTTGATGATCTATGATAAATTATATTGATATATTAGGGATTGAAATTATTGAATGTTATGGCTTGGCTAAAGATATATTGGTATTTTGAGAAATGTAAATATATATATATATATATATATATATATATATATATATATATATATATATGTATATATATTTATATAAAGTTTGGATTTTTTAAGGAAATGAAAAGAAAATTCTTAAGTAAATAATTATTGGAAATTGGATAATTCGAGTAACAAATTTTAAAGGGAAATTAAACTAGGAAATCAGTTTGAAATCGATTTAATGTTTTGGAAACTGTGATTTAAAGGAAAATGAGAAATGGAAATTTGTAAAATGGTTTATAAATGAAATGGAATATTTATCCGTGGATAAATTTGTAAGTGTAGATTCCTGTGGAATTTATAAGAAAAGGTGTAATTCATTTTAGAAATAAAAGGTGATTTTATTTTTAAAAGCTGAAAAGTATATTTTTCCTGGAAAACTAAGAATATTTTCAAAGAAAAGATTAAAAAGTATAAACTAGAAGTTTATAAATGTTTTCTTTAGAACATTTTAGAAAATTTATCTTTTTGAATTATTTTTAAGTCAAAACTAAATTTATTTAACTTAATTATCGTAGTTAATTATTTTTAAAGGTAAACTTGTTGATGTGCACGTAAATGTGCATATTTTTACCACCATATTTAATCTATTTAAATTAAATAAATGATCATATTGGGTACTTTAACTTATTTTAACGAAAATCCATATTAATTCCAAATCGTCTCATATTCATCTTCATATAGAGGCAAAATAGTCATTTGTATGCGTATATTTCTTTGAGAAAAATTAATTGGAAATTTATATATATTTTTGTAGGAATTTGATCTCAAATAGGAGTTGTTTCATGAAAGAATATGCATGCACAAAGAAGATATAAAAGAATGAAGATGGAAGTAATTCAAAGTGAAGAACATGGAGGACCTCACCTACCCACCACCTTAATGTACAAACTAGAGGCTAATGCACATGCTTATTGAATTAATGGCTTCATGTATACTTAAATGATGATTAGTAGAAGCTAATGATTACTTGGCCTCCACACTTTCTCAAGGGTAGTTTGGTGATTCCCCAAATTATGGATTAAGGTTTCATGCTTGTATAAATAACCCCTTATGTTCATGTAATCCTACTCTTCCTCTTACTTAGTCTCTCTTTAGATTAGTTTAGGCTCAAAATAAATGAAAGCTCTCTTTCTCTTTTCATGGCTACTTAGCCATTTTTATTTTATGTAATTTTCTTTTCATTTTATGCAATGTTAATTATTATTTCTTTTAAATTACATGTTCATTTCCCTTTATGCAAGTAGTGTAGATCTCTCTTATTTTATGCAAGTAGATTAGTTTTCCTTTCTTTTTGTTCTCCTTTTCCTCTTTTTTGTTTAATGTTGCTTTCTACATTTGTTCATATGATAACAAATATGAGAGCTTAATTCCTTCAATTTAGGGGTAATGAATCTCTCTAGTATGTAGATTCAATATTTTGGTATTATTTCTCTCTTTTTGTACTTAATGACAATGCTTGAAGTGGTTTAACTTGTTGTTTTTGTTTTGAATTTGATAGCCTATATTGTTGACACCAAATAGGCTATACTTAAACAATCGCTAATACAAATGCCTCTTCATCAAAATATGATTATGGCATAAGAAAGTGATTTGAAATTTAAATTTGATGGTCTATATTTCTAATTAATAGTTAATAGGCCATACTTAAAATAGATTTCATTTTCAACTTTGTTGTCATTTTGTTAGAGTTATTAAGCGGTTTAAGTGGTGTGTTATAGTTTGATGGCTTAAGTTGAGCTATTTAATAGCACAAATAAGCCATACTTATGATAAACACATCATTTAACTTCACTAATGACCAAAAAAGAGAGATCATAATTTCATTTTTTGTTGAACTATGTGATCTATGGAGTGAATTAATCTCTAAATTGTTTTTCTACTCTAATATTTTTATCAATTTTCTTTTGCTTATTTTTCTACATTTTTAGTTAATCACACTTTTAACTTTGGTTAATTTGATTGAATAAAATTTTAAAATCATCAATTCCTTGTGGATCGACCCGTATTCGCCACGTGCTACATTTGTATACCGTGCGCTTGCGGTTATTTTTATTTCTAAATTTTTCGACGGTTTTCTAACGCGATAGATATTTCGCCGTTTAACAAGTTTTTGGCGACGTTGCCGGGGAGTTGATTTGATTTTAATTTTCTATTTTTTGAATTATTTTCTTTTGATTTTTGCGTGTTTTTATTTTTTGTGTTCGCATTTAAAAAAAATGTTGTGTGCTTGTTGTTTGATTTTTGTTTGAGTGTTTGTTTTGTGTGCATTTAAGTTGTGTGAGTGTAGTTGTTCCATTTGTTTTCTTCTTGCATTTGCAATTTTCATTTCTATTAAAAAAAACTATTCACACAATCTCAATTGAAAAAGAAAAAAAATCATTCCATTTTTTTTCCTCAGTTTCAGTTTACATTGTATAGTATACATCTCTCTATGTTTCTTTTTTATTTACAATTATTGTCTCACTGCCTCACCCCCTACAAAACTGCCTGCCATCACCCTAGTTTCAATCAAACACTAGCACTTCCCTATTTCTCCATCATTAACAACAGAGCAACTTCCTCCAACTTCTGTCTCTGGTTTATGCATCTATCAACCCGCCTGCTGTTACACTTAATAACCATTCATTTTCCTGCCTGTCTGCAAACAAGAGCCACTTCAACGCAAAATCAGTAAACTTCATATCACTGCCTCGACATTCTTCCACCTCCTTTTAGGCATTTCTGAACCAATCACTCCCCTTCACCATTTTTGTTAACCACAATTTCTCCTTACAACTGCAGACACCACCGTTGCAGCCATACAAAACCCTCACCACATCAATCCACTTGCCATACACTTAAAGCAACATTCACATTGCTTACTTTTTCATTCCCGATTCCATTCAAACGCTCCATCGACCTGCTCTTACAACAACTCTTACAACAGATAAGTACAAACTGCTCTTACAACAGCACATCGACCTACTCTTACAACAAATCATTTCCACACAAATCATTATCCACGTATTCCTACATTTCATTATCAACAAACACCTACCGTCTTCCAACTACATCATACATATAGACAACAGTGCTGCAACACATTTCTGCAATCACTGTTCCACAGTTCATATATCATACCCAGTCGAGCAAATGCAAACCTCAACCACCACGAATTCGACCAACCTCCCCTGCATCCCCCGCTAAACCACATCCAGTCAGACTTGGCAGCTACTCATCAATACCCTCTACAACATCACATCTCCACTCCCTTCTCCTTACCCATATACAATCCATCAACACATGCCTCTGTTGCCAATCACCCCATAAAACAGCCACCCCATTTTCATTTTTTCACTGCTTTGCCTGCCGCAACCAACTGCTTCAACTTCCAATCAACAGTAATTCACAAACACTTACTGCTTATCGTTTCCTCGACCACTATCGAACAACTTACTGCCTGCTACTCATCATTACTTGCAACCAAATCGAATCGCCAATGGTCGCGAGCAACGTAATCACGAAATCACCGCGGCTGCATCCTACCACCAAGTCGACTTCCATCACTGCCGAAACCCAACCTCCGCTTCCATCCCATGCCTCCCCCAGTCGAACAACTTCAATCGAAACTCGACCACCCTCATCTTCGACACTGCCTAATTGCCACCAAATTCGAGAACGAACCAACCAATCAAACCAATCTCTACCTCCCACAATCGCAGCAAGCATCGATCAACAAATTAATCCCCTAAAAACGATCTTGTAAAATTCGAAATTGACCTTAATTTTGGATTCTAATTGAGGGATTTCAACAGTTGTTTTTGAACAAGTGTCGGGTTTGATTTAGAACGAAACTGATTCTAATTGAGGCATACTTTCTCGTTATTTAGAACGAAAAAAAAAAGCAAAGAAATTTTAGCTGAGTACGTTTGATTTGTTTGGGCCCGGTGAAGTGATTTCGTTTTTGGATTGCGTTGTTTAGTTTTTTCTTGAATTGCTTTTGTTTCAAAGGGTAATCAATATAATTTTGCTTTTGTTTTTATTTTTTTCTCCTTTTACCTTTTTTTTCAAAAAAATAAAAAAGGGGGTATTTGTTTTCATTTTTTTAGTTTAATTTGTTTTGTTTTTTTACTTGTTTTAGTTTCATGTTTAAAAAAATAACTGTATATATCTTGTTTTTATTTCAAATTGCAGAAGCAGAAATCAGAAGGAAAAGAATGGCTTGCTAAAATAAATTGCTTTGCTTAGCTTGCCAAAAAATAATAATAATAATTGCCTACTTGCTTATAATTTTTTTCATTTTCCTTGCACTATATATATCTCTTGTTTTTATTTTAGTTGCATTGTTGATTGCTTGCATTTGAATTTATATATTTAAAAACAATCCATTCATAGTTGCATTGTTACTACACGTTTAATTTTTGGTTTGCATTTCATTTTAGAATTTTGACTAATAGTAATGGTTAGGCATTGTAGCACTTAATTGTATATTAATAATTTGTCTTCTTTGAACAATTTAAATTCTTGGTGTCTAGGCTACGGCAGAGCAATAATCAGTTATAAATATTACGGTGATTCGTAAATATTATACTGAATTATTTCTCTGAAGGTACTTAAACCTTCGGCTGCATTACTACGGTGATTCGTGGTGCACCGATAAATCCTGTCAGTTACCTGGCTGAGAACTATCTTGTTGATTTAAGACAATTTGTGATTATACAATTTTAGGTTAACTTATGATAAATCATTTGCAATTAACCACTGTATTCATTTAATTGCATTAGTTAATGCATATTTAACAAAAAAATCAAAATTCAAAACTAAAAAATTTATAAATATTCCTGTTTCTTTTGAAATTTGTAAATCCTTTTCCTTTCAAATTTCAAAGACACAAAAAAAACTTAGAAAAACAAAAATCTACAAAAAAAATATAAAATCTTTTCAAAAGGAAAAAAATTTGAAAATTCAAAAACAAAACAAAAATTAATTTTTCATTTTGAAAAATAAATTCTACTTGTAAATATTTTTCCTTTATATAAAGAAACTTTCTTGAAAATGCCTGAAATTCCATATTCACTTGAATTTTACGATAGTTGTAAAAATCAGTATAATCCACATAATTTCACTTCATATTCTTATGGATATTTCAACAACAACTATTTTTTAAACGTTTCGAGTTTTGAACCACAAAATTTTCAAAATTACGAACAACCTTTGAATCTCGAAAATAGCATTTCATCTCTACTTGAAATCTCTACACAAGAAAATCAAGAGATAAATGATTTGTGTAATTCATATTCGTGTAGTAACTCGAGTCAAGGATTTCAAAATTTGAATTAATTCAAACGATTTCGATTATAACCCGTGCCAACTCAATTTCGGACTTCAAAATGAATTTCAAAATAAAAAAGAAAGTGGAAATAACTTTTCAATTAATTTTGGCAAAGGAAATAATCTCGATTACAATGCGACTAATAATTTTTGTTCTCAAGAAATCCAAATCGAGAATTTTCAAGTTAATAAATACAAACTGGATTTTGTTGAACAAATGAACGAAATTTACGATGATCACATGGATTCGTGTTCGAAACTTATATGAAACATCGTGAACAACAAAACCAAATTCCAATGTGTGATGAGTCGAGTGATAATCCATCTTTTTTCAAATCGACGATTTTCAAATAACAACCTTTGAAATTGAAAATAATAATCTTAATGAAGTCGTTGAAAACATGGTAATTGAGTTGGATTTCAATTCCCTTGAGGGTGTGGAACCAAATTTAAAATTCGATCTTCCTTTTCTCGATTTCGAAATTTTGAATAAAACAACTTTGGATTTTGAACTTGACATATGTAATGAAGTTGTTGATAATCCAACAGAGGAAAACAAATTTAATGAACACAATTTCTTTGGACTTTTCAAAAATGAGTTGTTAAATTCTCATGGGGAAGATTTAAATCACCATTTTAATTTTGAAATCAAAATTTTTGAAGAAGTTTTCAATGATAAATCTGAATTTCAATTTGGTGAAAATAAACTTGAACTTCAATCAATCGATTTATCAGCCTCGAAAATCATTGAAAATAAAACAACTCGTACGATTTTTAATAAAACAACATTCGTTTTTCCAAATCCACATTTAGCTTGGAAATCTTTTATGTTTTGGTTTTTCAAGCTTAAGCTGTGTTTCGCATACTTGACGAGACAAATGAATCAGTCTTTGGAAGACCGTTTCATTTCCTCTTTAATGACGTACTTTCTTACGTCATGTAAATAATCATCTTTTCATTTTCATAAATATATGTTTTTTTTATTTTTCTCCTTCCACTTGGGTGACTGTGAGGACACAATCAAAATCAAGTGTGGAGGGAAGACTCATCTTCATTTTTATTTTATTTTTCATGGTTTATTTTTGCCTTTTCTTTTAAAATCTCAAAAAAATTAAAAAAAAAATCAAAAACAAATTTTCTTTTGATTTATTTTTAAAGAAATTTATAAGATAAATATATGGTTTTGGTTTATTAAATTGAAATTTTTTAAAATTTATTTGTCTTAACAAATATAAAATAAAGTTTGATTACAAATAACAATGGTTTAACTAGTATATAGGAAGATTCATATGTGTTAATTATGAAATAGATCCTAATTGAAAATCTTTGTTTTAGAAAGTGGTTGATTTAAAGTAAAGATATAACACTTTTTTGTCTTCTAAGTTAAATGATGCTAAGATGATTTTGCAAAACTCTCTCTCTCTTAAAATAATAATAATAATAACATCCAAAGTATTCACTCTCATTTAAAAGTCCTCACGGTTGTGCATGGGTGAACTACTTGGAATCTTTGATTATATGCTTTCATACTCATTTAAAAGTCCTCATGATTATGCATGTATGGAACACATGTAAAAAGAAAAAAGAAAAAAGAATAGACTTAATAAAAACCACCTACAGTCGATAAGTGTATGCACGGAAGTATGTGCACTCGCTATGCTCTGTACTCCCCTCACATAAGCCCGAAAGGCAGTGCATGAGTAGTATATCTGGCCTCAGTTTAACTAAGCTAGATGTGTAATTTTTCTTGCAAATAATGAGAGAGCAAGCAATTTAAATCCTAGCACTATTTTTACTTATTTGATCCGATTTGTTATTGAAATGAAATGAAAATACCACTTTGATAAACTTTGATAATCAACTAAGGATCCATTTCATATTTACACTATGTTATTAACCAAAACAACGAGTTAAAATATAGTCTATTTGTTATGATAACTTGATTTTTTAGCCAGTAAATGACATAAATTTTCAAGATAATAACCAAAACCTATATTTAACTTATTTGTGCCGATTTAAAATAAATCCTTTGTTTTTAAATATTTCAAAAACTCGCATTCATCTCTTTGTAAATAAATCTTGCATTTTCATCCTGCATTTGGATTTTGTGGGTAGTATCCACTGAAAACCCTCATGAGACAACACTCGTCCTATTGGGGACACCTAGAGGTTTAACGGCTTGTTGCATACACTCAATGCAATCGTGCTCCATACGAAAACGGATTTATCTTAGTTTTTCTTTACTCGAGGACGAATAAAAAGATAAGTGTGGGGGTATTTGATGTGCACGTAAATTTGCATATTTTTACCACCATATTTAATCTATTTAAACTAAATAAATGATCATATTGGGTATTTTAGCTTGTTTTAACAAAAATCCATATTAATTCCAAACCGTCTCATATCCATCTTCATATAGGGGCAAAACAGTCAATTGTGTGCATATATTTATTTGAGAAAAACTAATTGGAAATTTATATATATTTTTGTACGAATTTGCTCTCAAATAGGAGCGGTTTCATGAAGGAACATGCATGCACAAAGATGATATAAAAGAATGAAGATGGAAATAATTCAAAGTGAAGAACATGGAGGACCCCACCTACCCACCACCTTAATGTACAAATTAGAGGCTAATGCACATGCTTATGGAATTAATGGCTTCATGTACACTTGAATGATGATTAGTAGAAGCTGATGATTACTTGGCCTCCACACTTTCTCAAGGGTAGTTTGGTCATTCCCCAAATTATGGATTAGGATTTCATGCTTGTATAAATAACCCCTTATGTTTCATGTAACCCTCATCTTCCTCTTTTCCTCTTTTCATGGCTACTTAGCCAATTTTATTTTATATAATTTTGTTTTCATTTTATGCAATGTTAATTATTGTTTCTTTTAAATTACATGTTCATTTCCCTTTATGCAAGTAGTGTAGACCTCTCTTACTTCATGCAAGTAGATTAGTTTTTCCTTTCGTTTTGTTTTCTTTTTACTTTTGTTTATTTAATGTTGCTTTCTACATTTGTTCATATGATAACAAATATGGGAGCTTAATCCCTTCCATTTAGGGATAATGAAGCTCTCTAGTATGTAGATTCAATATTTTGATATTATTTCTCTCTTTTTGTACTTAATGACAATGCTTGAAGTGGTTTAACTTGTAGTTTTTGTTTTGAATTTGATAGCCTATATTGTTGACACCAAATAGGCTATACTTAAATAATCACTAATACAAATGCCTCTTCATCAAAATATGATTATGGCATAATAAAGTGATTTGAAATTCAAATTTGATGTTCTGTATTTCTAATTAATAGTTAATAGGCCATACTTAAAATAGATTTCATTTTCAACTTTGTTATCATTTCATTAGAGTTAGTAAGTGGTTTAAGTGGTGTGTTATAGTTTGATGGCGTAAGTTTAGCTAATTTATAGCACAAATAAGCCATATTTATGATAAACACATCATTTAACTTCACTAATGACCAAAAAAGAGAGATCATAATTTCATTTTTGTTGAACTATGTGATCTATGGAGTGAATTTATCTCTAATTGTTTTTCTACTCTCTTATTTTTATCAATTTTTTTTGCTTATTTTTTTGCATTTTTAGTTAATCACACTTTTAACTTTGGTTAGTTTGATTGAATAGAATTTTAAAATCATCAATCCCTATGGATCGACCCGTATTCACCCACGTGCTACATTCGTACACCTTGCGCTTGCGGTTATTTTTATTTCTAAATTTTTCGACGTTTTTCTAACTCGATAGAAATTCCACCATTTAACACTAGTATTTTGATTTTTAAAAAGGAATTTTAACACAAATATTTGATATAATAATTTATTATTTAAAGGAAATTTTGGTTTAAGTTCTACTCACAAACTCTTATAGGATTTCTTAAGTATTATTTTTATTTAAGAAATTTTTTGTAGCCTTAACGTAAATAGTTTAAGTACATATTTTTATAAGTGATTATAAAGAGATGGAAATGTGTTTTAAAAATAAAAAGTGGTTTCATTTTTAAAGTGTTAAAAGAAATTTACGGGTTTGGGACATAAATTAAATTGGGATAAATCGAGAAGAATTTATAAACTTATTAAATGGATTTTATTGGGATGGAAAGTGTATTTCCTTGAAAAGCCAAGAATATTTTCAAAGAAAGATTTTCAAATATAAGTTAGAGGTCTTAAACTGATTTTAAAAGAATGTTTTTGAAAGATATTATTATTTAGTAATTTTAAAATTTTTAAAAGTAAATTTTTATTAATTTAACTATATAAGTAAATTATTTTAATTATGATATAAAAGATGATTATTTAATATTTATACCTTATAGAATAACTTTTATTTTAAATTTAGTTTTGGCTTGAGCTTTACATGAGAAATTATTATAAATTTCATAATTAGTATTTACATAAGTTTTTTAAGTAGTTTTTATTTTAAGTGTTTTAAAATATATATTTTTGGATAAATTGATTTAAATTATTTAAAAATCTAGAGTATTATGCCTTAGTGATTTTCTGTGAAAAAAACAATTAGGTGGAAATTTATTCCGCGAGAGAGGAAGTGATTTGAAAACTATTTTCAAAGGGTTGAAGTTTAGAAAATATCCTGCGAAGATATTTTGAAATGAATAATTTAGAAAATTATAAAGGCCTGATGGTTGTTTGTTTATGTTATTTGATATTTAAATAATCGACTATCAATATTGACTAATGTGCTGAACGTACGAAGAGACCGGGATTGGGATTAATTTTTCGAAAACCACTTCTATCCGGTTTGAATTTTTTCGTGAGGAAGACAAGAGCTTGGAGTCGAAGATGGAGCAATGAAGTGCAGGGGCTAATCGCTTCTAATCCTGAGGGTGATTTCAAAATGGATGTAGCAGGAGTAGTGCCTTCGGTTCAGTTCGGACCGGGAACGGACTTGCATGGACGAATGCTATCAGAACATCGTCAGGAGGATGATGAGCATTCTAAGTGAGATATGTTCTAAAAAGGTAACGCATAGCCTCGAGCCTCATCAACCAGGAATGGCTAAAACATGGGAGGTGCAGCAAGGCTAAGTGGCCAGCAACCAATTAGGGTAAGGTCATCCCTGTCTAGATGTCCCTTTTTATTAGGCTATGTGGGCGGTTGCTGATCCCAACCGTAGGGTGATCTTATTCGGACTATCCAGTATGGAATAGCTCCGGTCATGTGTAGCACGGGATCAGGGTGGATCGTCGGTACTCTGATCTAGACTAGGTACTTTGACGGGCGATACCCCAGTAGCCATGCCATTGATGGAAACCCAATCTCGAATAAGCGCCTTCAGACTTGTTTGTATACTTATTATGCTGGAATTTAATGAATGTTACAATTTCGGCTATTTGAATACGTATTTGTATGTAGACACTACTATAATATCAGAGGATTTGATAAAAAAATGTTTTGGTTATTGTAAGGTAAAAACCTGGCATGTTTATTTGTGGTGTGATCTTACGAGATGCCTTTGAGTCAAAAGGATTTTGAAACTTTAATAATCCAATTGAGTGTGTTTTCTCAAGCTGGTTTTGCAGTCTGATTCGAGTGTTATTTTACTATAATGCTCGGGTCAAACCAAGTATTATAGAATATAAGAAAGATGTTGTGGAGCTCAGTAGACGAGCTGGATGGCGAGATGTATCATACGTACTTGATGTATATTCCATTGTGTATGATTAACATCATAGTTAGTTTTTTTAAGGAAAGGTTATGATAACTGTCCAGTTGTGTGCTATGGATTTTGGTGTACTCTAAAAATGTAAATGTATTATTCAGTTATTGATTCTTTTGTATAAAAATCTGTTGTTATCTGTTATATATTATTTTGCTATGTTTGTGAGATTCTGATGTTGTTTTGTTTTCTCTTCTTCTACCTCCTTCTTCTTTCCCTTATGGACTGGTTTTCTGGCATTCGATTGTTCGGCATTTAATACAGTGGACGTATTGATGTCGATTTTCGGGCGTCGAAAATTCAAGTCGTGACATTTTGGTATCAAAGCTGAAGGTTAAGCGAGAACCTTGGCTCTGTTGTGGATTACTTATTAGAAATAGAGTTCGTAGTACTCTAGAATGAGTTTGAGTGTATTAATAGATATGAGCGCATATTTGTTAGTAAATATAAAAAAATTATATTCTGTTGATTGATTTATTAAATGGCTTATGAACTCTGGTCAGAACAGTCCGTACAACAGTACCGATTGGGGTTTCTAAACACTTGAATAGAACAATTCGACATGGTATTGTTTTTAATAGGGCAAATGAAATAATTTTGCCCAAAAGTATTTGTATATTAAAGGAATAATTTTCAGAAAATTGTTATAGTATATATGGTTGCTTGGTTGTTAGGAAATGATAATATTAAATTATTATCGTTGTTGTGTGGAAATTGAATAAGGAATTGAATCATAATCAAAAGCTAAGGAAACAAATTCATATAACAAAATCGAATTCATAAATCTGAATTATAAATGTGATGTATAATTTGAAATAAAATTCCAAAGTAATATCTGAATATAGATCAAAATGATTTAGAATTTGAAATTTTGGAAATTTAAATTCCCTTTGAGTTGAAAATGATTTTTGTTTTCATAAGGTTTTGGAGAATAATAGTGATTTTATTTCGAAAATATTTTTGAATTGGATATGAAATCTGGTGGGTTTTGGAACTTAAAATATTTGAAAAGGTTATTATAAGAGTAAAAGCACTAAACTCTTTTCTGTCGTTGGAAAATAACTTCGATGATGACTACAGCATCATCGATGTTCATTTTCGAGTTTCTAATGGAGGAATTGCTGCCTGAATATTTTGAATTGGTATTTTTTGCAAAATTAGGTTTGATTTTAGGATGCAAAGGAATAATTTGGTTCGGGTATATATGATTTCAAAGGAGATTTTGAAATGTTGAGAAATTGTTTAAACTCTAGAAGTTTAATTAAAATGTTTATGGAATATAAATAGGATGGAAAACTTATGGAAGTTGAAAATTTTGAATTGGATTGAAATATAAGTGAATCTTATAAATAAAATGTGAATTTAAAGAAAAAGTCTAAATAGACCAAGTAAAATGGTCATTGAAATAGAAAAATTATTAGGTTGGAAACAAAATTTACTAAATTGAAAACAAATTTGTGAATGAACAAATATATTTAGTGCAACTAAATGGAAATTGGAACTGAACATTTGAACAATGTTTAAGTTTTAATTATGTTAAAAAAATGAGATAAAATAACCAATTAATCGATTTAAATTGGTAAGCAATTGAATTGAAATTGAATATTGGAATGATATTTAATTTAAATTGTGTAAAGTAAAGTAAAGTTGAAAATTGTTTGAAGGAACTAAAATAAGTAAAAGTTTGGAAATAAACTTTTATTTGAGAGTTGAAATTAAATGTGGAAATGAAGTGATTAATTAAAATTAGAAAGTAGAATAGATTTGAAATTGAATTAGATTGGAAACAAATTAGTTAATGGAACTAATTAAAAGAAACGGTTAATTAAGAATGGGTTTGAGATAAGGCAAATAGAATTCAATATTAAGTTTGAATTGGAAATAAATTAAGAATTTAAGATAAATTGAATTCAGAATGAAATTGAAAATTTAAGTTAAGTTTAAAAATAGATGTGGAAGGTGAAGTGAAATAAATATAAGAAGTGTATAAACTACTCATATTGAACCTAAGAAAGGGATGGTGAAATTCCTAAGTAAAATTGATATTGGTAAAATATTCTAAGTTAATACTGAATAAAGGTTATGTGCAGTTGTGAAATGATAAGTGTGGATAAGTGAATAAGAATTAAAAAATAGATGTGAATAAAAGAGAGTTGATATAGTTAATAATTAATTGAGATAAATACGTAGGATATATGTGTATTATTTTATTTGCAAAACGATTTGATCCAAATTCGAGCACAGAATTTCAAGATAACTATATCGATCTGAGTTGGGATTTTTCACTCGATTTTCGACGGTGAACCCTGGATATAGATTTTTAATTGATTTTGAAAATTCTCTATCATAGTTGTGGCTATGCAAGGAGAATGACGGTTTCTGATCAAGAAAACATATTTGAATCCGCACTAGGAAGTTGGGTGGACGATACTATTTCAGAAATGAAATTGTGTGATCGAGTGAAAGATCGAATTTGGTAATGCGTATGGATGATATATATGCATCGTACGGGCTTGAATGAAATAGATATTGAAACTGTTGTAAAGAAATGTATAAAATGATTTTGAATACGGTGATTGGAAATTATTGCTAAGTAATATACAGGTTTTAAAGCAAAGGATAAATTGGTGTTTTGATTTCAGAAGATAAATTGAATTGCTCGACAAAAAGGTATGTATTTAAATTTCTATATGAAATTTGATGGTTTTCTGATCAAGCCACTTGGCTTTTGTTTTCTTTTTGAATCTCGAGGCCCGTTGAGGCATTTTGTAGTCGTTCCGATCTAGCTGTGCAAAGGAGACGTTGGCAAAAAATATCGAAAATATAAGGAGTTAGAAAATTTTTGAGATAATTTTGATAATTTAAAATTTGGTTTTAAATTAAAATTTGAAATGGTTTAGTAAGCGATATTGTTTGGAGCATATGGATAAGTTTAGGAAGTTAGTAAGAGTGATAATGTCTTTAATAAAAAGATTGTTTGGGTGTTGTTAAGCGGTTTGGGTGTCTTTAATAAAAAAGTGTTATCCCATTTTTGGTCAAAACTGGAATATCAACAAATTGGCAAGGAATTATGGATATCAGGATTGGAGATCGGTTGGAATCAAGGCTACGATCGATATCATCAAAATTTGGTTGAACATCGATCGGGACGAAATTAATTGGAGATGATGATAGGGATTAGGAAAGGCTATGTTTCAAATTTCAGGTTAATCGGAGTTCGTATGGAGAAGTTATGATCGATTCAAGGTAGGAAAGGCATGCTGTTCGAATCGATCAGGGGTAGCACTCACTTCGAATCGATACACTTCGTATCGATCGACCTGGGTTCGACACTGCTACTTCGTATCGATCGAAGGCAAGGCACAGGGATGGTTCGAATCGATACGCTTCGTATCGATCAGTATGGTTTCGGCCTGGTGAACTTCGTATCGATCAGGTAAGAAGGATAAATGGATTTCGGCCCAATGGCAATGGATCCAAAAATGGATAGGTTCGAATTAACCACCACAAAGCCTTGTTCGACTCCAAACAAGAATCCTTGTTCGAGTCCATCATTGGACATTGCTCGAACCCAAACATGGAACCTCATTCGAACCCATCCATAAAGTCATGTTCGAACCCATCCTGTGTAGCCTCATTCGAATCCACTGGGTCAACCAACCATGATGACGTGTCTTCCATCGGTTCGAATTCGCCGAGATATATAGAGTCGAAGCGGTCAACTCGAAGTGAAGACCGGATCGATTCGAAGTTTGCGCTCCACGTCACCACGAAGACGCGTGCCATGATAGATTTGAAACCATCGGTTCGAAAGCATGGTTTCGAACCAAGCAGCCATGCAATGAACCCCATTTCGAATCCATCATATCTCCCAATCTATTGATCCAAATGCCAGGAAATTTTCACAGAAGCTTACATACATGTTGAAGAATGTTCTCACCAAATTTCACCTTGATTGGACATTTCCTTGATCGATTCGAAGTGAGGGTCGAATCGATCCTGATGTGGGCCCGGACCTCCAGATTTCGGGCGAGTGGGCCCCCTCACGTGCTTGAAGCGGTCTTCCCGGATTTTAGGAGAAATATCAGCCTCCTACGCTTATAAATAGAGCCCCTGGTCATTCAGAAAAGGGGTCAGAGATTCTAGAGAGAGAAAGCACGCTCGGACGCTGCCAGAATCATTCCATATCATCATTGCTGCTATTTATTTCAAGTTTTGGACTTTGTAACTGCCGTAATCATCTGTAATCATCAAGGATAATCAATAAAAGGATAAAAACTTTGGAGTGGACGCAGGCCGGAGATAGCCGAACCACTATAAAACTTGGGTCTCTGTTCTTTACTTTGAGATTACTGTTTGATATTTGCTGAGATTTGAGATTTGCGTTTGAATATTATTGATTTGTATTCATACACTGGTGCTTTCACGGTATTCGGGGTTTGTGACCAATTTTGGCACAAACACTTTGGTGCTTTCACTGAGAGCGACTAAAACCCGCTACATCGGATTTGAAATTTGGATTTGAAGAAGTTTGAGGAGTTTCGATCTGAAGACAATGACTAGGCAAAACAGTAGAAGGCAAAGGGCCGAGCGAAGCCAACAGGAAGGAAGTCAACAAGCATCCTCCAGAGCTGGGGAAGGACAGGCTTCAATCTACATAACTCGGGATGAAATGGAGGCTATGGCAAATTCTTTGCAAGAGAGATTATTGAAGAGCCAACAGGAAATGATGCAAACTTTCTTTGAACAAATGAGAGCTGCAGGGATGCAAAACTTAGGAACAGCTACAGCCGCTGTGGATGCAGGACAGGGGACTAGGGTTGTGGAACCCAATGGAGGACGAGATACGGAGTCAGAAGGCAATCAGCAAGGGCCTGGGGGCAGGCCCATAGGATCCAACACAGGAGGACCTTTGGGAGGAGTTCAACAGGCTAGAGCTAACGTTGCTGCTAGTGAACCACACGAGGAATATGTGCCGGAATTCCCTCGGGGGCATGGAGGGCAACCCCCAACAGACAATACCGGATTAGTAGAAATCATCAGAAGAACTGTGCGAGGTGGTTTGACCAACAGAGACTTGGAAGGAGTGAATAGGAGTCCGTTCGCTCAGGAAATAAGGATGGCTCAGAGTCCACCTAAGTTCAAGCTACCAAGCGTGGAGGTATATGATGGAAAGGCAGATCCAACAGATCATTTGATGTGGTACACCTGACACATGGAGGTGCTGGGGGCGTTGGAGGAAGTGATGGCCCGATGCTTCCCTTTGTATTTGACGGACTTAGCTGCGATGTAGTTTAGGCAGCTGGAAGAAGGATCTATCAGGACTTGGAGGGAATTGGTGGAAAGGTTTTTGGGGCAGTTTCTGGTTCATGTTAAGAGACCGAAGAACGTAATGACATTGACATCGGTAAAGCAAAGGACAGACGAATCGCTTAGAGCTTTTCTAACTCGATTCAGTGCGACAGTCGCTTCGGTGGATCGGCCTGATCCATCGATGGTTTTAATGGAAGCAGTATCAGGAGTCAGGGAGAACTCGGATTTCAAGGTATCTTTGATACGAGATCCCCCACAAGATCTCGACGAATTCTTTCACGAGGCAGAAAGGTTCCTTCGGCAAGAAGATGCAAGTACGGATTTAAAGTTGAAAAAGGTTAGTGCAATCGAGGTTGGAGCAGTATCCAGCGGTGGTTCGGATAAAGACAAAGGAAAAAGGAAATTGGATGATGATTCTAGAAACACTAAGAAGCGATGGAAGGATCCAAAGTTTTCCACATACACAGGATTGAACGAGACGCTGGAGCGGATATACATGGATACTCGGAATCGACTTCCTTACCGAAGGCCGGCTAGGAGAGAACCATCAGAACGGGAAAGGACATCAGGAAGGCACTGCCTTTTCCATGATTTAGATGGACATGATACCAACAGCTGTAGGCACTTAAAGGATATAATCGAGGAGCATGTAACGAATGGACAGTTACAACAATATGTCGAAACTCGGAATGCAACGGTGGAGCAGGAGCAACCACCGACAACCTCTCGCCGTGATGATGGGAGGCCCAGGGATGATGGTCGATTGATCATCCACTGATCAGGATAATGTGAAATAAGTAGCGAACTACTGGCAAGCAACCAAGTCATTTACACATGTATGGGGACAGAGATAGCCCCTAGGCATGGTCTGAATGATGATAAACTGCGATGCCGTGGTTTGTGAAATCTGCTTTTCTGTTTTGGTTTGGACACTTGTTTTTCTGATTTGGTTTTGGAGTTTGGTTTGAACTCCTGGTTTTCGTTTGCCTTATGGTTTGGATTTTCTTTTGGATGACTGATTTCTGTTTTGGATGCTGGTTTGAATTTTTGAATTTTTGGTTTGATTTGGATTCTGGATTGGATTTTGATTGGATTTTCATCTGGTTTTTGATAAACGGTCGTCGGGTATGGATTACGCCTGGCAAGGGGTGAGTCACTTTGCCCGAACGTGGTAAACTGACTCATTCAGGTCGCCGAGTATGGACTATGCTCGGCAAAGGTCCAGAGTGACCAGGATTCGGCCTAGGACTTAGGCCCTGTATTATCAATTGTTATTTCAGGTCGTTGAGTATGGATTATGCTCAACAAGCGTCCGGAGAGACCAGGATTCGGCTTAGGACTTAAGCCATGGCCTAGCTCAACGTCCAGGGACACTGGACCAAGGTCGTCAAGTGTGGATTGCGCTTGGCAGGAACCCGGAGAGGTTAGCTCAACGTCCAAGGACACTGGACCACGGTCGTCAGGTATGGATTACGCTTGGCAGGAACCCGGAGAGGTTATGGATTCGGATATCGACCCGGAGAGGTCCTGGATCTGGTTATTGGCTATTGGATAAGGATGGATTAGGACTTGGCTGGCGAGTTCGAATGGATGTGGAATTGGCTAAGGCTTCGGTTATGGGATTTGGAATTGGACATCAACTCGGAACAGTCAAGGATGATATGCTCTGGCTATATGGCTATGGACTTCGGATATTGGATTCAGGACTATTCAAAACACGCCTTGTTATCACAAGGCATGTTTTGGGGGGCAAAGTGTTATCCCATTTTTGGTCAAAACTGGAATATCAACAAATTGGCAAGGAATTATGGATATCAGGATTGGAGATCGGTTGGAATCAAGGCTACGATCGATATCATCAAAATTTGGTTGAAATCCGATCGGGACGAAATTAATTGGAGATGATGATAGGGATTAGGAAAGGCTATGTTTCAAATTTTAGGTTAATCGGAGTTCGTATGGAGAAGTTATGATCGATTCAAGGTAGGAAAGGCATGCTGTTCGAATCGATCAAGGGTAGCACTCACTTCGAATCGATACACTTCGTATCGATCGACCTGGGTTCGACACTGTTACTTCGTATCGATCGAAGGCAAGGCACAGGGATGGTTCGAATCGATAGGCTTCGTATCAATCAGTATGGTTTCGGCCTGGTGAACTTCGTATCGATCAGGTAAGAAGGATAAATGGATTTCGGCCCAATGTCAATGGATCCAAAAATGGATAGGTTCGAATTAACCACCACAAAGCCTTGTTCGAATCCAAACAAGAATCCTTGTTCGAGTCCATCATTGGACATTGCTCGAACCCAAACATGGAACCTCGTTCGAACCCATCCATGAAGTCATGTTCGAACCCATCCTGTGTAGCCTCATTCGAATCCACTGGGTCAACCAACCATGATGACGTGTCTTCCATCGGTTCGAATTCGCCAAGATATATGGAGTCGAAGCGGTCAACTCGGAGTGAAGACCGGATCGATTCGAAGTTTGCGCTCCACGTCACCACGAAGACGCGTTCCATGATGAATTCGAAACCATCGGTTCGAAAGCATGGTTTCGAACCAAACAGCCATGCAATGAACCCCATTTCGAATCCATCATATCTCCCAATCTACTGATCCAAATGCCATGAAATTTTCACAGAAGCTTACATACATGTTGAAGAATGTTCTCACCAAATTTCACCTTGATTGGACATTTCCTTGATCGATTTGAAGTGAGGGTCGAATCGATCCTGATGTGGGCCCGAACCTCCAGATTTCGGGCGAGTGGGCCCCCTCACGTGCCTGAAGCGGTCTTCCCGGATTTTAGGAGAAATATCATCCTCCTACGCTTATAAATAGAGCCCCTGGTCATTCAGAAAAGGGGTCGGAGATTCTAGAGAGAGAAAGCACGCTCGGACGCTGCCAGAATCATTCCATATCATCATTGCTGCTATTTATTTCAAGTTTTGGACTTTGTAACTGCCGTAATCATCTGTAATCATCAAGGATAATCAATAAAAGGATAAAAACTTTGGAGTGGACATAGGCCGGAGATAGCCGAACCACTATAAAACTTGTGTCTCTGTTCTTTACTTTGAGATTACTGTTTGATATTTGCTGAGATTTGAGATTTGCGTTTGAATATTATTGATTTGTATTCATACACTGGTGCTTTCACGGTATTCGGGGTTTGTGACCAGTTTTGGCACAAACAGGTTTAGTAAGCGATATTGTTTGGAGCATATGGATAAGTTTAGGAAGTTAGTAAGAGTGATAGTGTCTTTAATAAAAAGACTGTTTGGGTGTTGTTAAGATGTTTGGTTTTGGAAAGTTGTTAAAAACTATTTGGATCGGAAAATAATTAACGGGTTATGGATCATTCTTCTTAATTATTAATTTCAGGGACGAAATCCTTTTATGGGGGAGGAATGTGATGACCCGGAATTTTGGGATTTATATTGGAATATTTAATTGATTTTAAATATTTGAAAGTTACTTTAACTTGAATTTCAAATACCACTATTTATTTGGCAATCCAATTATTGAACATAATTGTTTGAAAGTTGGGTAATATATTGAATCTTGGTTTTTAAGCGTGTTAAAAATAGTTTAAAGGCTTATAAAATTTGTATTAACAATACTGAAGATAGTAGAACTTTTTAAATTGAATTTGAAGATGGTTTGTTCAGTTTTGAAATTATATCGTTTAAATTGATATTTAAAAATAGCCTTTCGAGGTACAGTCTCGGTCGACGAAACTAGTTCCATTGGATCTGTAATAGTGTATTATTATCGGATTTCAAATTTCGTGGTGTTTGAAGTTGTCGTGTGGCCGTATGAAGTACAAACGCACCGAAATATTTATCGAAAATTCAATAAAACAACTGGGTCCAAAAAAGCTATCTTCCCCATACGATCGAATTAGGACTCAAAACCTTTTCCATTGTGTTCGAAATAGGGGTATAACATTATGAACGCCTAACGGCACGCCTTGATAGGATGTAAAATTTTTAAGCTTCGAATTCAAGACGAATTAAATTTGAATTTAAATTCAAAATATAAATAATATAATTGCATTGCAACACTGTTGCAAACGCAGACACATAAAGAAAATTTCAAAATATGTGTTCACCTGGATAGCACACATCTTCTTTATAAAAATATATGGCAAATCCAAGACAGAGAAAAATTGTATCTCCCTTTTTATTCAAAAAAAAATATTAATGGCAAAATGAATTCGAAATTCGTTCATAAATCAAATTAAAAAAATATAACAGAGAAAACTGGCCGCTCCCTTCTAGTTCGATCCAATAACCTGTTCGAGGTAATGACTAGAAGGAAGAAGACGAGGGGCATATCGTGAGCTCGTTCGAGCTGCGTGAAATCAATGTCGCAAGTCCTTTTTTCCCTTTCCATTCGAAATCGAGAAATCGAGTTCGATTTCTTTTGCAGTCGGTGTTTCAATGTTGTAGCTCGCATGTGAACAAGCAATGGAGGCGTCAATCGAAGGGTGCATGGTCGGTGGGTCAGAGCTGTTAGAAGGGGGAGATTGCAAATCTTCTCGAATTATGGAAGGTGGGTTGACTGAAGACTCACGATTTGGGATAGGGCTTTGGGTTCGAGCATGGCTTAGCGGTTCGTATGGGAATGCGAGCAGCGTGGGTTGTCGAGATGGTCTGGTCGAGTTCAGAGAGCAGTGAGGTATTTTGTAGTCTTGTTTAATATAATTTAATATATATATATATATATTAAAGAGAATAGGAAAAACTTTTTCTGGTTAAGGAAATATATATATATAGTTGATTTTGGATTTTTGGATTTGTATAAGAAATTATTTATTTATTTATGAATATAAGTATACAAGGATAAATAATATATATACATATACACACATATATACATATATAGATAAGATTTTGGGAAATATAGGAATTTAAAATATTGAAGAGTTATAAAAAAATTGGATTTTTGAATCTACATAAGTTATTTTATAATGTATATATATGTCGCTTCAAAAGAAAGATAAATATACATATATACCTATTTTCGTTTGCTAGTTAATTTTGAAATAATGGTGATTTTTTTGTTAAATTAACTTATTTAATTATTTTTGCTACTAAGGAATTATTAAAGTAAAGATTTGTTAAATTAAATTATCAGTTAACTAAATTAAATGGTAATTGATTGTTTGATTATTTCAAATGATAAATAAACCATAAAATGTTTATTCAAGGTCTGAAATGAAAAATCTTGAAGAAAACAAGCTGGTTTGGTTTGGGTCGCTTAAAATCAAAGGTGAGTTGATCTCACTCATTTGGATTACAATTTAAATTTAAATAGTTAAAATTTAAATTGTTAGATTCGTTGCTTGAATTAATTATTTATTATCAGTCTGGATGTGGTATATTATATATAGTAGTGTGTGTGTATATATATATATATATATATATATATATATTAGAGTGATTGATTTCCCGCATTATATAGCGTATGAGGCCCTATACGCCCCGCATAATAGCGGATGACCCTATATACCACGATATCTCCCTTGAAGTGGGATTGGTATTTTATATTGTACTAATATCTGTGGATGCAGGGAAACAGGTTAGAGAGATCCAACTGGATTCCTCAAAACGTTGAATTTAATTTATATTCAGCGATGTGATGTATTTAATGATCTGTGATAGATTATCTTGATTATATTGGGGATTGAAATTATTGAATGTTATGGCTTAGCTAAATATATATTGGTATTTTGAGAAATGGAAATATATATATATATATATATATATATATATATATATATATATAAAGTTTGGATTTTTTTAAGGAAATGAAAAGAAAATTCTTAAGTAAATAGTTATTGAAAGTTGGATAAATCGAGTAATAAATTTTAAAGGAAAATTAAACCAGGAAATCAGTTTGAAATCGATTTAGTGTTTTGGAAACTGTGATTTAAAGGAAATGAGAAATAGAAATTTGTAAACAAGTTTATAAATGAAGTGGAATATTTATCAGTGAATAATTTGAAAGTATAGATTCGGGTGGAATTTATAAGAAAAGGTGCAATTCATTTTAAAAATAAAAGGTGATTTTATTTTTAAAAGTTGGAAAGTATATTTTTCCTAGAAAACTAAGAATATTTTCAAATAAAAGATTTCAAAGTATAAACTAGAAGTTTAAAAATGTTTTTTTTAGAATGTTTTAGAAAATTTATTTTTTTAATTATTTTTAAGTGAAAAGTAAATATTTATTTAAGTTAATTATGGTAGTTAATTATTTTTAAAGGTAAATTAGTATTATGATTTTTAAAAAGGAATTTTAACATAAATATTTGATATAATAACTTTATTTTTTTAAAGGGAATTTTGGTTTATGTTCTACGCAGAAACTCTTATAGAATTTCTTAAGTATTATTTTTATTTAAGAAATTTTTAGTAGCCTTAATGTAAATAGTTTAAGTATATATTTTTGTAATTGATTATAAAGAGATGGATATGTGTTTTAAAAATAAAAAGTGGTTTTATTTTTAAAGTGTTAAAAGAAATTTACGGGTTTGGGACGTAAATTAAATTGGGATAAATCGTGAAGAATTTATTAACTTATTAAATGGATTTTGCTGGGATGGAAAGTGTATTTCTCTAAAAAGCCAAGTATATTTTCAAATAAAGATTTCCAGGTATAATTTAGAGGTTTTAAAGTGGTTTTAAAAGAATGCTTTTGAAATAAATTATTATTTAGTAATTTTAAAAAATTTAAAAGTAAATATTTATTAAGTTAATAATATAAGTAAATTATTTTAAAGGTTTAACTAGTATTATGATTTAAAAGATAATTATTTAATATTTATATCTTATCGACTAACTTTTATTTTAAATTTAGTTTTGGCTTGAGTTTTACATGAGAAATTATTATAAATTTCATAACTAGTATTTAAATAAGTGTTTTAAGTCGTTTTTATTTTAAGCGTTTTAAAGTATATATTCTTGGATAAAGTGATTTAAATTATTTAGAAATCTAGAGTATTATGACTTGGTGATTTTCCATGGAAATAAAACAGTTGGGGGGGAATTTATTCCACGAGAGAGAAAGTGATTTGAAAACTATTTTCAAGGGGTTGAAGTGTAGAAAATATCTTGCGAAGGTATTTTGAAATAAATAATTTGAAAAATTATAAATGCCTGATAGTTGTTTATAGATGTTATTTGATAGTTAAATAACCGACTATCAATATTGGCCAATGCGCTGATCATTTCGAAGAGACCGGGATTAGATTAATTTCCCAGAAACCACTTCGATCCGGTTTGAACGTTTTCGTGAGGAAGACAAGAGCTTGGAGTCTAAGATGTAGTAGTAAAGTGCAAGGGCTAATCACTAATAATCCTGAGGGTGATTTCAAAATGGATGTAGTAGGAGTAGTGTCTTCGGTTCCGTTCGGACCGGAAATAGACTTGTATGGACGAATGTTATCAGAACATTGTCAGGAGGACGATGAGCATTCTAAGTGAGATATGTTCTAAAAAGGTAATTCATAGCCTCGAGCCTCATCAACCGGGAATGGCTAAAATAGTGGAGGTGTAGCAAGGCTCAGTGGCTAGCAACCAATTAGGGTAAGGTCATCCCTGTCTAGATGTCCCCCTTTATTCGACGGCGTGGGCGGTTGCTGATCCCAATCGCGGGGTGATCTTTTTCGGAATATTCAGTAAGGGGTAGCTCCGGTCTTGTGTAGCAGGGGATCAGGGTGGATCCTCAGTACTCTGATCTAGACTAGGTACCATGACGGACGGTACCCTGGTAGCCCCGCCATTAATGGAAACCCAATCTCCAATAAGCGCCTTCGGACTTGTTTGTATACCTATTATGCTGGAATTTAGTGAATGTAACAATTTCGGCTATTTGAATAAGTATTTGTGTACTAACACTACTATAATATCCGAGGATTTGATAAAAAAAATGGTCTGGTTATCATAAGGTAAAAATCCGGCATGTTTATTTGTTGTAATGAGCCAATTTTTTTAATGGTTTTAATGACGTATTTAATTGGAAATTTTGTGAAAATTTTAATAATTGAATTTGGAAATAAAAATTTAATATTTGGATTACGTATAATTAAATATGACAAATGATAAATTTTCATCAGAAAAATATGAAAGTTTATTTTTTTGTGTAATTCTATTTCAATTTCAATCAGTTAAAAATTTGATGGCAACAAAATATTTTCCAAACCTAAATATTTTACATAGAAAATTTGTAAATCATTTCTGAGCAAGACGTCATATTTCATTTCTCAAAATTTGGACTGTTATTGCTCCGTTGATCTTATTTTCCACGAAATAGCAGCATTTTCTTACCAATATCGACTTTTGATCAGATGATCGTACCATTAATATCTGTATACCGTTTTGATCGTCTCATCGTGCCAATTTCTACGATATATTCAATTGTCAAGTTGAAATTCAAGACATGACGAAATCAATGGATTGATCAGCGTATCGGTTCCGTAATTGGACCGGTGCCTTTTCGTTGCTCCATGAGACAATCAATAGCCTGTAGCTATTAATATTAATTGAATTTATCATATCTGACTATTTCTATTCCAGCTGACCTTTCACTTTCATCTTAGTTCTTATGTTGCTTTTTGGAAAGAACATTTATAACATATATATAAAGCTTATATTTAACATTCACCTATCATTTCCTTTTTCCTCTAAACAGTTTCTTCTTTCCATCTCCACTCCTCCTTATTTTCATTTGTTCTGAGCTTCGTGCATATAAAAAAAAGAAATTTTATACCAAAAGAAATGTTGTCGAGCACGTCCTTCGCCCCTTCCCTCTTAAACCATCGGCCTCGTCATTCCAAACAAGGGCCGAGCACCTTCTCCTCTACCACATGACCCCTGCCTCCTGTTCCTCGCCAAACACTCACGCACACACCCTCTCCCATCACCTTGCCTCGGCAGTTGCGCCACTCACCATAGCCCCTGGCCTCACCGTACTCCGCCCTCACCTGTCCCATCGTAGCAGCTGAAAACGTCCATACCCCGCCTCACAACCTGACACGCCGTATGCCACCTTTTGGTCGGCCTAAGGCTTATTTCCATCTTGTAGCAACTCCACCTTCCTCGGCCTAGACTCCCACCACCGGCATCATTTCAGCCTCCCCCTGATCGAGTTTTTCCATGATTTAGGCCTGTTGCCGCTCACCTCTTTTATTTAATATGCAGTAAGTATTTTGATCGCTTATATAATACTACATATATATTAGGTATAGTAAGCATATTTGGAGTTTGTAAGTTGTATATATAATAATATATGTAAGTTTATAATTGTTTACTTTGCAATATAACATGCGTATGATGTTATATATATTTGTTTATAAACATATTTTACACGAATGTTGTTTATATTCTATATGTTACCGTATATATATATATATATATATATATATATGGGTTCTTATTTATATAAAGTTGTTTTATATACGTTGTATTATATTCTACTATATCAATATATATGTTAGTTTGTGTATTTTGGTCTATATAAATATTATAATATGTTGGTTATACCAGTTTTATAACATGCCCTTTTATGTTCTTAAGTTTTAAGTTTTAAAGGCTGTTTGGTTATATAAAATATAAGTTGGTTTTGGAGATAAAGCGAGCTTGTAGATCTGTGTCTATTATAAGTTATATATAAATTTTATTGTCTACCTGCTTATATATAAAATTTTGTATTTGTTGGTTTTTCATGTTAATATATATAGCATGTTTTACAGGTAGGGATATAATACTATAGTACTTACTTAAACTTATGATTTGTACTTTAATTTAGATTAGTAATAACTGTAAAATATATACACTTTTAAAGGTATAATTTAAAGGTGTATATGTTTTATACAGTGTCTGTTTATGTGAAAAGAAAATATATGCTACAATGTAATTTTAATATGTTATAAAATATAGGGTTTACACATGTTAGTTTATATATACTATTCTGGGTTGTAATTTTAATATGTTATAAAATATAGGGTTTACATATGTTAGTTTATATATACTATTCTGGGTTTTATAATTCTTGATATAGTAAGTATGTGGTTTTCAAATACTCTGAAACATGCCTATTTAAATATCCTACAGTGTGCATATGTTTTACATATTGTTATTGTTAACATTTTTTAAGTCTGCATATGTATTAGATTTTATATACAATCTATTTATACGTGTGAGTATTATACGCGTATATAACCTTAAATATTATTTGTTAATAAATTTTGATTTATATGTTTATAACCTTAGCATAATAATATTTGGTATATATATAAGCTATTTAGCTTATTTGACTCGGTTATATATGTATATTTAGTTTTATATGAGTTATAAAATCTGTATATCAGATTATATTAGCCTATATATATAGTGTACAGATTTGATTTTAAACTATATGTATAATTCTAAATTTAATTTTGATTTATACAATACATATTTCGTTTTAATACATCAAGCTAATCTCGATTTTTCCTTTGATTCCAATTTATCAGCTTTGTCCGTCGTGCCTGTTTTCTTCATCAAATAATGACCATCTCGCATTGCCTTGGAATTCGTAGTTCATTTCTTTGTCAAATCTATCTGGCCTCGAAAGGTGAGCAATCACTCACGATTAACATTCTTGTATTTATTAAATTTTATTTCAATTGAAACGACAATTGAAATATACTGCTGATAGTTATTTACATGGCTATATATGCTATTATCTGTAATTGTTCACCTGCGGGATATGACACAATATCCTATTGTTTATATATTGTTATTGATGATTTAAGCATGTTATTGTTATTATCATATCTGTTATCACTCTGCAAGTTCCTATTAGTATAGAATTCATTGTGGGTTGAAATGATACATACCCGAATGGACTTTAGAATAGGAGAAAATCATTATGGGTTGAAATGATAGACCCAAGTGATTTACATTTTATTTGCATTTAGGATTGCGGTTCGAAATGATATATACCCGTATATATATATATTTAAATTTGCGGATTGAAATGATAAATATCCGTATCACTTGACCGTGGGATAGAAAGTTATATACATACATAGTTGGTCTATCTATAAATATTTTGAAATGATTTCTATGGTTTGAAAGGAAATATATATATGATTTTATTTAATATTGAAATTATTTTATATATAGATATGTTTTAATATAAATTATATTTAATAATAAACTTTAATCAAAGTTTGATTTAATTAATATATAATATGTTCAAGTATTATATTGTTAAGTAGATTTTCAATGATTTGTATAAGTTAAGGGAGATAAAGTGGGATTGATTGAAACTGTATTTAATTGATAATTTATGTAATTAAACCGTTTTAAAACTATTGAATTTGAAATTTTAACAATGATCCTATAACTTGATTTGATTTAAGTAATTTAATGAATGTTTCACGTTTAAAGAAATTAAAGGAAGTACATAGTAAACTGTAATTTAAGATTATTTAAATGATATTGAATTTATTAAGTGAATATTCCAAGACTAAATAAAAATGAATCTAAACCAAGTCTATATGAAATTGTTAAACTTGGTTTTGAAAATGTTGAATATTTAAAGTTTTGAAATATATTGAAATGTAAATGGTTTATTTTGTGATTCAAATCCGGATGTGAAATCGATATAATGTGAAATTGTTTATTTAGAAACTGAATTGAATTGAAATTGATAAATTGAAATTGAATTAAATTTGAATTTCGAATTCGAGTTGATTTGAATCAATTTATGAAATTTGAGGAAATATTAAATACTTTACTTTATAAATTATTTTAATATACATATATAATTTGGAAATATATGTGTGTGTGTGTGTGTGTGAAATGGAAATGATATTTTGGTTTTGAAGTTTAAATTAAATTGAAATGACCACGGTGTTTGACAACGTTTAGTTCCATGGATCCTCAGAGGATGGTTATCCCAAACATCCTTTGAGTTACTTGTATTTCAGTTGACATTTCACTTGAGTTGGATTTATTAATATAAGAATGTTAATCCTAACTCGAGTGTTTTGTGTTGCTTTACGCTCGGGTCAGACTGAGTGATACAACATTTGAGACTCACATTTGGAGTTTGAAACTTTGCCTGGAGATCCAACTATCGATTCAGCTTTCAGCTTTTCCGGTTGATTTGTTCAGAGAGGTCATTGGTTTGTATTGGAGACTTCACTGTATTTTCGATGTTCTGCTGTATTTTATTTCTAACTCTGATGATTATATATTAGCTTCATGAACTACTATTTATCTATTCCGCTGCATTATTATTATATTACTTAGTGTCTGTGATTTTGTGATTAATTTATTTACTGTATATGCTGAGATTTGCCAAAATTTATATTAATAATCTGATGTTTTGAGCAATTCAAGTCCGGTATGTGTGTCTGCGAATGGTTGAAAATATCAGGTCATTACATTTGTGGCATGGTCTTACGAGATACCTTTGATTCCAAAAGGATTTTGAAACTTTAATAATCCAATTGAGTGTGTTTTCTCACGCTGGTTTTCTAGACTGACTCTGGTGTTATTTTACTATAATGCTCGGGTCAAATAGAGTATTATAGAATACATGAAAGGATGCTGTGGAGCTTAATAGACGAGCTAGATGGCGAGACATATCACATGTATTTGATGTATATTTTGTTGTGTATGATTAACTGCATAGTCAATTTTTGTGAGGACATGTTACGATAACTGTCCAGTTGTGTGCTATGAATTTTGTTGTACTCTAATGATGTAATGTATTATTCAGTTACAAATTCTTTTGTATAAAAATATGTTGTTATCTGTTATATATTATTCCACTGCGTTTGTGAGATTCTGATGTTGTTTTGTTTTCTCTTTTTCTACCTCCTTCTTCTTTCCCTTGCGGACTGGTCTTTTGACATTCGATTGTTTGGCATTTAATACAGTGGACGTATTGATGTCGATTTTTGGGCATCGAAAAATTGGGTCATGACAGAATATTAAATGGAAGTAAATGACATGTTGTGCAAAAGAAAGTAAACAATTCGATTTGATCGAATAAGTGAGTGTATTGGAAAGGAGTTACAAATGTACCTAAAAAAAATAAGATTCTCTCTCTAAAGTCATTCCTCCTAATAATACATAATGGTGTACCGATATGGTGTAATTGGACTTCATTGGACAAAGTACAATTAATTATGAGTGTGGTTGAGTTAATTTCTATCTATAAGGTCATGTACTTAAGAGTAGATACATAAGGATAAATTTAATGTCGCCCAAAAGATAATTTATGAAATCATATATGATAATGGCTGAAAAGACACCCATATATATATATATATATATATATATATATATATATGTATGTATGTATGTATGTATATATGTATGTATGTATGTATGTATCCTAGGTCAAGGAGTTGATAAGTTGTGTGATTCAAGAGGCTTCATGTAATATTTACTTGTGAGGGACCTTGTGTGGACCATCCCAAATGAGTTATGGACCGAACAATGTAGATTAACCAATTTATGTTATGAACAGAAGTTTCATAAACTAAAAACCATGTCAATTTTATATGTATATAAAGTCATTTCATACCTATTCTATTGCATTGAGAAAAAACACCTACTTCATGAAGATGGAATTTCTTTTTGAAATCATTGGCAGTAAAATGGATTTAGATGCGATCTAAAGAAGAAAGTAATTACAAAGGATGAAATGAAATTGACCAAACCTAAATGGACACATCCGACAAGAATGTCGACTAAGAACTCTAACACATTAAAAGAAAAGCTATGATTTTATTTATCGATGTCAAGATAAGAATTTCCTTAATAGTCAATAAGCCATTTAAGGTATTGACTTTACCATATGACATGATGTGCAAATCCAGAATGGATTCCAAGTACATTATCAAAGTATGATTTTGATGGTTGTGCCTAAAGGAATATGATCCATTGAAATGAAAGTATCTTCTAGAAGAAAACCAATGTTGTTAGAATATGGTAAGCTATGTTGATAAAATAACATCATAAATTTCAAGTGTTGAAATTAACATAACAGATTCGTCATTCAACATAGTTAATTTAATTCTGGTATTACTCACAAAACTATCACTCAATGTGATTTTGAGTTTTCGTATATTTATGTTAAAAAAATTCTAGGTAATGATTTAGATAATGTTATTTGCTCTTTATAACCAAAGTATCTCAAAGTTAGCTGGAGCAATTATGAGTTTGTGGGCTATTGGACATGAGCCAAGAAATGATATGGAAGTATTATTTGATATGCATCAGAGTTAAGAAAGTATTTTGACAGAGAAATCAAATCGATTGATTTTCAGTCAAAATTTTGAGGAATCTTGTGTTTGTAAGAAATAATGTTAAAGGTGCAAAAATATTTATAAAACCATAAGTAAAATAGCAAACTTGGAATCGTTAATGATCAATCTGTCTAAAATCATTTCAGTTTGGTTTTTCAAGTCTCAGAATAGGATTTGAAAAGACATCTTTTATAATCGGTATAAACGGATGTTTGGAATGTTCCAAAATGATATACATAGACACTATATTAAATTATTTAATATAAGGCATATAAGATGGTTGCTTATGCATTGGCAATAGGAATTATCATACATGATATATCGTCTGCAATATCTCATATCTTTATGTGTTTGATATGTAGAGCAATTATCGAATCCGAGTTATATCTGCTTAGAATTTGGTATCTTTTTTGGAAAATTTCCTTCATTGTACTTGCAATTTCTTGAGCTTAGGGTGTTGTTCAATTTTGTATTTGGTATCTGGTACATTTGTGTCTCATTTTTGCTAAGTCGTTTTGTAAGATTTTGCTTCAATGGTGAGAGCTTTGGTCATAGTGTTTTGTGTTATCGTGTTTGTATGTTAGCATTATGAGTCTTGAATGTGATTGCCTTGTCAATATGCTAAGTGATTGTATTCAATAAGCGTATATGTTGAAGCTGCTGAGGTCTTCTTTCCTCACACCAATAAAAAATTATTTTTATAAAAGTGGACGGGCCACTATAAAAACAAGTTTACCTTTCTAAAAAAAATCTGAGTTAAGAGTAATATGGGTAAATTGAGAGTGTTCTCGAGTATTTATGAAATACTAGGGGGTTGTTTATAAAAATAACGAATTACTTATGAAGGAGTGGCCAGACTCGAGCTTCATAAGTGATATCGAGTATAACATGTCATCCAAATTTTGGATTCAATCTTAAGTTAGCAACATTAAGTTGGAAATATTACAAACAATAAGTAGTAGCTGATTCAACCAAAAGCTAAGTACATCGCCTTGGATAACGATGCAATAAACGAAGTATAAATTAAATCATAAGTTCATAACTAAGCTAAGGGTGATTTCAAATGTTGAAAATCTCATGACGTTGTTATACGATAATAATGATGTGATACAGTTTGTAGAAGAACCTAAAGCCCATTGGAAATCAAAAAATATACTCTAAAAAATTCCATGGGTTGAAGGTAGTTTATCAGCATCAGAGAAAGTTAATTGACAGAGTATAATTCAAACAACATAGCACACGCATTTACGAAGGGACTAATCTAATTAGTTTTTGGGGAAACCGATCAACAGAATTGGAATAAGATTCCATAATTGAACCCATGTGCAAGAGGGTGATTGATAAAGTTAGGAGTATGCCTTAGAGGCAATTATATATATCTAACTCGATAACCAATCTTATTCATAATAAAGATGTTTAATTTCTATTATATACTTTATTATATTATGATAATAAAGTAGTTAATTTAAAGTATATTCAATAAAAAATCCTTAAATCATATGATCTGTAATATTAATTACAATGTGTTGTAACCATTAGAATTTCATTACACTGAAACATGATATTGTTTTAAATATTCCTAGTAAAGATGTTTCGAGAAAGGATATTGATTTATCTGTTGAGAGCAGAGTACATATCACTCTCCAAATGTTCGACAATGTTCACGGCTGTTAGGGGCACCAGGGATTACGTGCTGATAGTTATTATAACTATGAAATGAATCACTCTAGAGATTTTCTGTTGGTTAAGTGAATAAGGCTAAATAGAGAAACTTAAAGTGATGATATCACATAGTTCTCTCGAATTGAGAATACCATTGAACATTACCGTGGACACTCCACTTTGCTATAGTTAAATAGTGGCATGGCATCCATTGAATGATTATAAATGGGTCTAAGTTGAAACATTAGATGAATTATAAAATTCATCTTCTCAGTTATAAGAGGTTAGTATCACGGTCAATTATAGTCAATTCAAAGTCAAAGTCTTTGGCCAGATTAGTACAGTTAATAATTATTATTATTACTGAACCAAGGATTTTTGTTTGGACTAATCAACTAGAATATGGGCGATGTTGGAATTTTTACCAAAGGCAAATTCCATAATTCATAATGGATATAGTTTTGACGAAGAGAATTGGTGTAAATAATCGTTGCTACAAGGTACCGTGTATAATAGTAAAATTAGATTTATCAAAAATACGTGTAAGCGATAATTTAGCCAAAATGTCACACCATAGTAAAGTGACATGTAAATGCTAATATTCGAATTGTTTGATACTAGTCGCTGACTGAATTTACACCTTTGGGTCGCATAACCATAATAATGAATTCCAAAAAAACACATGATTTAATTAAATTATAATCATCATAAATTAATTAAATTAATAAATATTAATTATTAAATTTTATTTGCGTTTGAATGACACTAATATTTAATAAAGTGCATATATAAAAGTTATATATACATGTATGTATGTATGTATCGATGTACGATATTAATAAACATTTAAATTTGACTTAAATCAATTATTTACTAAGTGTTTTTGGAAATTTTGAGGGCTCAAATAGCCTTATGCTATGGCCGACCATGCATGTTAAAGGGGGCATTTGATTTAATTGAGATTTAATGGAGAATTAAAAAGAGGATTCTATGTAAAATCTTAAATTTAATTTTAAATCATTCCTAGATTAAAACTATATTCAAAATTATTATTATTATGTTTCAAAATATATTAGTTAAAATTAGGATGTATTTGAGTGTTCAAAATTGTTTTGAAATGGCATTAAAGGATGAGTTAATGAAAGGAGATAACCCATTCACCTCTTCCTTTCCTTAATTGATTACTTAAACACAATTGATTGTCATTTTGAATATAAGTAAACTTTTAACTAGTGTAAATAACTTTACAAAATATTATATGTGTAAATATAAGTAAACTATATATATAATTAATTTATATAATTTTTGTAAAAACTATGGACAATGATTGCATATATAAATGGAAAAATAAGTTCATTGCAATGTAGATCCCAACACTTGTATATAGTGACATTAACCACGTACATTACTTACATGTTGCACTTGTACTTTATACACATTAATGTATTTGATAAACTCATTGCAGTATACAATTTAATTTAAATTTGAACTCTTTCAAATAATTAAATAATTTTTTATTTAATTTTTTTTGGATTGGATCTATAATCCTTTAGACCTCGTTGGCCTAATAGATCCAAAAAAAGATTTTTTTTGAAGTCTACCTATTTCAACCACTTAGATTGACCTTTTTCCTTCATAGTGCACCTTTTCTAGTACTTCTTGATGATTTGAAGTCATTTATTGTGTATAATGATGCTTGCGGTACATGACTTTGTACTTTTTTAGTGCGGGGGCTAGATTTGTTTATTATACTAGCTGAGACTTAAAAGGACATGAGAAAAATTATTCAACTCATGATCTTGAGTTGGCAACTATTGTTTTTCCATTCATATCTTGAAGACGCTATCTTCTAAGGGAAAGATTTTAGTTGTTTACCCAAAATAAATCCCTAAAGTATTTGTTATACCAAAAAGATTTGAATTTACAATAGCGAAGATGGAGAAGTTCTGGGCATTGTATGATTTTGATATTTTGTATAATCTAGGAAAAGGCAATGCTATAGTAGATGCCTTGAGTGGGAGATATGTGATGTTTGATTCCATGGTTTTAGAGTGGAAACATTAGATTTTATTTTTGCATTTGATTTCCGACCTTCAGCAAATCTAGAATCAAGGTTATTTGCAGCTTTAGATGTTCAATCTTTGCTAATGGACTGATTTTCGAGTCTGAAGCAAGACACAAGGCTATTAGGTAATTTTGAGCAGCTAAGTTGAGGTGAGCATTAATGTCACTTAGACCGTTATTCCATTGATTCAAGAGAGTGGTTGCTTACATATGGTAGGTCGTATGTTCCATTTATTATAAAGCTAATTGACTTTGTACTTAACGAATCCCGCTCTAGGATGACTACTCATCTCGATAGTGACAAAATGTACTGAAACATTAAGAGAGTATTTTGATGTTTGTGTATGTAGAAGCATGTAGCGTCGTTCAATTTGAGGTGTATGATATTTCAAAGGGTTAACACGGAGCTCTCGATGGATTATTATAGCCTTTAGATATACCATAGTGGAAGTAGGAAAGTATTTTGATGGATTTTATTGATGGACTGCCTAGGAGCAAAAGGGAAATGAGAGTATTGGGGTTTTTATCGATTGACTAACCAAATGTACTTATTTATTTCTATGAGGCATACAAGGAGTGGTGAACCTTTGGCAACTTTATATGTTAGAGAGGTAGTTCAACTGCACAGAGTTTCTTTCAATATTGTTAGTGATCAAGATCTGCTTTTTACTAGTGAGTTTTAGAAGAGTCTTCAGGAGGCCTTGAACTGTGAATCGAACTTGAGTATAGATTATCTCCTACAGATAGATGAGTGGACCGAGCGGGTGAATTAGCTGTTGGAGAATTTATTGTAGATGCTTATTTTGCATTTTTGAGGTTCTTGAGAAGACCATTTACCGTTAGTAGAGTTCGCTAATAATAACTACGATCAGACATGTACTAGAATGGCACAGTTCGAGGAGTCATACGGGAGGCCACGCAAATCTCCACCCTATAGGCGAGACCTATATATAGGATTATACTTGGATGAAGGATGATTAGAGGGGCTTCGGAGAAGGTGAATCTAATTCGCAAAGTGATGAAAACTATGCCGACAGCGTAGAAATCATATGCTGACAGGATATGCATAAAGTTTGAATTTGTCGTAGGCAACATGGTTTTTATGAAGGTCTCGACATTATGAAGTTTGGTAGTTTGTGAAATTTGGTACAAGGTTTGTAAGGCCTTTTCAAATATTAGAGAAAGCGAGGAAGTTAGCATATAGAGTGAAGCATACTGAAAAATTAGCGAGAGTTCATGATGTTTTCCATGTATTGCACTTGAAAAAATGTTTATATGATTCAACTTTACAGTCGAGCTGAGTCAGCTAGAGAAGATCAAAGTAGAGAGAGAAAGTCACTTATCTATCTTGCACCTATTTACATCACTGAGCATGGGATGAAGAGACTCCAAAACAAAGTACTCAAATTGGTTAGAGTTCGGTTGGGAAATGATTCGGTTAAGAGTACTTGGAACCCAGAAGAGAAGATTAGAGTTTCCCATTCCTAACTCTTTTCCAATATGTTTTTTCTTCATATTCTGTATGTATAGTTATTTAGGAAATTTGTTGGTTTGGAATGTTTTTTTGTGGCTTACATTTTATTGCGTTACTTAACTTTTTATATTTATGTTGCATACATATAAAAATTATCTGTATATTTTAGGACGTTTTGCATAGATAATGAAATAACCCTAATTCCAATTTACATTATTTTGGCATATTTAATTTGATAAATAAAATAAAATAATGTAAATTTGTGAGGAGATTGATATTTGATAATTAGTAAAGGTCGAGCCTTAATTAATTAATTAGAACTTAGATAAGAAGGAGGAATATATGCCAAGGGCAAAATAGGAATAAGACATAATTCTTAGTGCATACCCTTATATTCCTTCACCCTTACTCACTTCACTCTTACAAAAAAATCTAAGGACCAAGGTCGACCATTAACAAGGGTTTCAAGGGAATTAAAGCTAGGAAAACATGAGAAAAGCGTATGGGAATCAAATTAAATCCAAATCTCAACCTTCTTAAACCATTCAAGAGGAATAATAGTCGTGCATCTCAAATTTTAGTCGCTATTTTTGGTTTGAAGTATAAATCTAAATGTTTTGATGTTATTATGCCATATTTTAAATGATTTGATGAATTTATGATATTTGATGATTTTATATGTGTTAGCGCCAAAATTGTTCACTAACACCCAAATCCAGATGAAAGCACCTAATCACAGTCATAGATCGCAGGTAGAATATATGTAGAGAGTATAAATGTGAAGAACAGTAAAAATTAAAAAGAAAACAACAATAACATAGGATTTATAGTGGTTCGCCCGACTCCCGCCTGCGTCCACTCTAGAAATTTCCTTTTTATTGATGTTAGAATGAATTATAGTTACAATCTTGAGTTTTTAGAACAACAATGGCGGAGCAGCCTTAACAGGAAGAAGAAGGGAAGCAGAATAAGTATCCCTTTTTTGAATCACCACATGCTGTATTTATAGACAAAACCTGAGTTGCTGGGCTTCTTGAGTGATACGGGCCCACCAAGACAATAGACGAGCTAACTTCCTATGCCGATCTGACCCCCTCTTCCTCAATGCCGACTGGCACATGACTCCCAGCCGAACCACCAATACCGACCGTCCCATGACTCCAGACCGAGCAAACAATGTCGACTAACCCACGACTCCAGACCGAGCGACAAATGTCGAACGATCCACAACTCCAGACGGAGTGAAAAATGGTGACCGTCCCAAGACTCCAGACTGAGCGAACAATGTCGACCGACCTACGACTCCAAACCGAGAGACCAGTGCCGACCGACCCACAACTCTATACCGAGCGACCAATGCCGACCGACACATGATTCCCTGCCAAACCACCAATGCCGACCGACTTGTGCCGATCCTCCTCGACCGAACCACGTCCAAACTCCAACAACGACCACTTCATCCTAACCGAGTTCAACCGATCCATACATGCCGACCGACTTATTCCATTCCAAGCTGATCGGCCCTAACCTGACCGATCCAGAAGTGCCGAAAGAGATCACCACCAAGCTACATTTGGTCGAGCCGAACTAACAAGTCGAACCACCTTACATACATGCTGCATTACCTATCCATCCAGTCCACTCAAACTTATCGCATTCCATCCTAGATAACCGAGAAATCGACCTAGTTAAATCTGCCTGCTTATGGCCTTGCCTAAAGGCAGGTTAACATTTTGCCCCCCAAAACATGCCTTGCCATTGGAAGGTGTGTTTTAAATAGTCTCAAATCCGATATCCAAAGTCCATGTTGCATTCATTATCAAGCAATTTCATCCAAATCTGATAGTCTATTATGCGACCGTTCCGATTCGTTATCCAATTTCGAATCCACGATCTCTCCGAATCATTCTATTCGAGTCTGGGACCTCTTTGGGTCCTGCAATCCTTGCCGCGGACCTTGCTGGATCCAAATCCTAAGCCAGGACCTCACTGGGTCCTAAAATCCATATCCAAGACTCCGCTGGGTCTTTTTCCAAATCTATAGCTTTTCGAAGCCACTATCCGAATCTAATTCACACCTTGAAAATCAGTAGTCGAATCCTACGATCTCTCCAGATCGTTAATGGCATCTCCGAACCCTTGCTAAGCTCGATCCAAACTTAACGATTGAATAGGCAGATCATGCCGCGTTCCAACGAAGCAACCTATCCCTTGCACTCCGGTTCAGCATCCCTAAACATTAAGCGATGCCCTGATCCTCCTGGACCAATACCAGCCTCTCCAGGCTCTTACTGGATCCCGTCCTGTCACTCTCTGGTGAATGGGAAACAGCGTTTAGTGAGCCGATCCTGTCGCTCTTCGGCAAAGCAGCGTCACTTCCTGCACTCCGGTTCAATATCCTTGAACATTAAGCGATGTCATGACCTAAGTACTAGACCGCTTGTTGCCTCTCCGGGCTCTTGTTGGATCCCATCCTGTCACCCTCCGGCGAAGGGGAAACAACGACTGGCGAGCCAATCCTGTCATTCTCCAGGGAAGCGGCGTCGCTCCCTGCACTTCGGTTCAGTGTCCCTGAACATTAAGCGATTAATTTCTAACATCCCATAACTCTTCGTTTAGGTGTTTATTGCATAAAACCAAAATCCATTTATCAAATCTAAGGTCCAAATGTCCAATAAGAAAAAAAAACTAAGGGTTGCCTCTTCGGGCAATGCAGCCTAATACCATCTCAGAGCATGCCTAGGGATCACTCTGGTTCCCTTACATTTTTAAGTGGCATAGTTGCTATTTATTTTTATTTTTAAAACAAAATCAGAAAATATTATTTGATGACCAGAGTCTAAATCCTGAACTCGGTCCCTGCCATCGCGATCAGTGGATGACGAGCCATGACCCCATTCCAAGGTCATTCCTATTTGATCCAAGTGGTAGCTGCTCGTGTTCTACTGCTCTTGTCTGATTCCTTATTTCATGTGGCACCCTGCCACTTCTAACATGTTCCTCTACCACATCCTTCAAGTGGCGGCATTCATCCGTGGAGTGACCTTCCAGCTCATGGAATAGGCAGTACTTCCTGCGCCTGCGTTTCCGTTCCGTGGGATCCCTCCTAGGTGGTTTTCGATAGGGGAACGACTCCCGAGTGTCGAAGTAAATCCATTTCAAATTATCTGTTAAATTCACGTACGTCGCGGATTTGGGTTCTTCACCTCTCCTCCGTTTGTCTGAACTACCAGGTCCATCGTCCAGCTTGCGCTTTCCTTTATCCAATCTTCATCCTTCATTAGATGTTCCTTTGCCTTGCACGACGTTTATCTCTTACCTTTCGGCACGTGAATCCTCTAACCGAATGAATCTTTCCGTCTCATGATAGAACTCTCCAAGATCCTATGGTGGATCCCGTGCTAATGAATCCTTGAGTTCTGTGTCTTCCGCAATCCATGCTACCGCCGCCATCAAAATCATCGATAGATCCGGGCGATCTACCGATGCCACAGCCGCATTAATCGCATTAGAAAACCACTGACGGACTCTCATGTCCTCTGCTTCATCAATGCTAGCATCAGTACATTCTTGGGTCGCGTCACATGGACCCTGAACAATCTCATGAAACGTTCCACTAACTCGCCCCATGTCCTGATCGATGCATTCTCCAGCTGCCTGAACCAAAGTATAGCCAAATCCATCAAGTATAAAGGGAAACGTCTTGCCATCACCTCCTCAGATACCCCCCAGCACTTCCATTTGTCTGATGTATCTAGTTACATGCATAGTTGGATCATATTTTCCATCATAGGCCTCCAATGTTGGCAGTTTGAATTCTAGAGGAATCCTTGCATTTCTGATTTCCAGAGTGAACGGACTTCGACTAACCTCCTCCAAGCCTCTACTCGGTAGCCCTCCTCTCATAATCCTTCATATTAATCCAGCTATCTTCTAATCTCCATCTAGGGGTAGTCCTATGTTCGCTCTAACTTGCCCCCCATGTCTAAGGGGGTACTCTGGGTAGTACTCTTTATGTTGGCCATTTATGTCCATGTTGGTCCCTGCTCGCTGATCTTCATTCAGCGCTCCCCCAATATCCAATCTCTAAGGTCTGCCCCCAGGCCTTTGCTGATTTCTTTTAATCTCTCCAATCTGGTTCTGGGTTTGACCTTGGGAACTTTTACGGTTCCAGTTCCTTGTTTTGCATTGCCAGCAACCGCGATTGGTACATTCCCTTGACTTTATGCTCCAACTTGACCAACCTGTCGAAGTAGGTTCTGTATCATGTCCTCCTGCCTTTTTCATCATCGTCTCCATCTTGTCTCTAGTGATATAGACTGAGACCTGATTAGCTCCAAAGGAAGCCTCTTGACTTCTTTCATGCTGACTTCTTTTCGTTCTCTGTCTCCTGGTTAATTGCTTTGCCATAGTCTCCAGACTCAAAGTTCCTAGGCCTTTAAATCCAAACTCCAAGCTCCTGAATCCCTGAGTGCTAGCATTCTCAGTGAAAGCACCAAAATTTTAGCGTCAAAATTGGTCACTAACACCCAAATCCATATGAAAGCACTAAATCACAGTCACAGATAGAATATATGTAGAAAGTATAAATGTGAAGAACAATAAAAATTATAAAGAAAACAACAATAACATAGGATTTATAGTGGTTTGGCTGACTTCGGCCTACGCCCACTCTAGAAATTTCCTTTTATTGATGTTAGTATCAATTATAGTTACAATCTAGGATTTTTAGAACAGTAATGGAAAAGCAGCCTTAGTAGGGAAGAAGAAGGGAAGCAGAATCAGGATCCCTTTTTTGAAACCCTACATGTTGTATTTATAGGCAAAACCTGAGTGGATGGGCTTCTTGAGTGATACGGGCCCACCAAGACCATAGCCAAGTCAACTTCCTATGCCGTTCTGACCCCCTCATCCTCAATGCCGACCGACACATGACTCCCAGCCGAACCACCAATGCCGACCACCTCAAGAGTCCAGAGCGAGCGAACAATGCCGACCGATCCACGACTCCAGAGCGAGCGAACAATGCCGACCAACCCACCACTCCAGACCAAGTGACCAATGCCGACCGTCCCAAGACTCGAGATCAAGCGTACAATGCCGACCGGCCCATGAATCCAGACCAAGCAACCTATGCCGAGTGACACATGATTCCCAACCGAACCACCAATGCCGACCAACTTATGTCGATCCTCCTTGACCAAACCACGTCCAAACTCCAACACCGATCACTTCATCCTAATCGAGCTCAGGCGATCCATACATTCTGACTGACTTATTCCATTCCAAGCTGATCGGCCCTAACCTGACCGATCCAGAATGCCGAACCAGATCATCACCGAGCCACATTTGGCCGAGCCGGACTAGCATAGCCGAACCACCTTCCAAACGTGCTGCATTACCTATCAATCCGGTCGACTCAAACCTATTGCATTCCATCCTCGATAACTGAGAAATCGACTTAGTTAAATCCGCCTGCTTACAACTTTGCTAAAAGGCGGGTTAACAATATGATTTAAAGATATGTTTGAATTGGAAAACCTATCATATTACACCCAAAAAATTGGAAATTCGGATATGATGTTTGAAATAATATTTTGGAAAGGGGTTTTAAATTTCATAATTTTCCAAGGAATTAAGAATTTATTATCAATTTTCTAAGTAGAGAAAATGGATTATCTCGGATTTTGATCATTTAAAAGGTTAAATATTGTTTTTTTCCCCGAAATGTTTGTAGTTTAAAACATATAATCAATTTGATTCATTGTGATTTTTGGAGTTTTTTCCAAGTGTTTATGAAGGGTTATATAGTTATTATGCTAGAAAGGCTTAATTAATGTATTAAGATATTAATATAAGATTAAAGGTTTGCAAACGTTTTGAAACGATAAACCTGCTTTGGGTCTGTTTTCTGAAAAATAAATGTGATAAAATTTTGTTAACCAATTAGAATTTGAAAAATATGTGGAGTAGTTGGAATAGAACTTTCTTTTATTGGTAAAAATTTCAGTTTTAATGTTAATTACCATTGTGCCACATCGAAAAGGTCGATGACACCTTTTATCTTGTCATTTCTCAGGTCTTCGACGTCAACCATGGACAGTGTATAGAACATCAACTCTTGTTGGTGTGAAATACATTGGCCCTAGGTGAAGTAAGAGGCGCAGTATCGATGTCGATGTCATGGTCTTCGATGTGATCCATTGCTACGCATCTTCAGTACCGAAGCTAATCCTTTAAGGCAAAAATGTTGCATAGTATCATTAATGACTCCGAAAGGCATAGACACCATGTTTTATCGCTTCGACCTAAATGGTTACCGACTTTAATCTTTATCGCCTGTTTTTAAAGAAGGCTATGTAGCCTCCTATCAGTACTTTGGCCATATGATGCCGCGTTTTATCTACTTCGGCTTTATTTTTTGCTGTATGTTTTTGAAGACGGCTATGGTGCCACTCCTATTGACTTTGGCTTTAATGAACTTGCTTATTTTCCTTTACGAAGCGATGCCAAGATTTAACTATGTCAACCCCATCCTTTTAAAGTTTTATAATATGCTATACGAAGTGGTTGACTTTAACTATATAGCCTTATGTTTTACTAGTAAACATTTTTGTCATGTTTTGAGGGGAAAAGACCTTGTCGATTATATTCTTACCACGTTGTATTAATATAAAGATTTTATATTATTTTAGGCTCTATGACATACAGCTTCAAAGTAAGATAACTTCAAAGTGGTTTCAAGATTCATCAATATAATTTTATAAAAGCATATATCATGGCATAAATATTTTGGGAAAAGCAAAGGGCTTCATTTTCCTTGTTTTATAAGTACGATTTCAAGTGTTAAATCATTTATAAAGAAAGAATTTTTTTCAGGGAAAAAAAAGGTTATTTAGTCTAGGCTTTTACTAAAGAAATATTATTCTTATCGCTTTTGAAAAGATTGTGATAGATAAGTTGACTCGGAGAATTAGAAAACTAAATGGGACTGGTGTAGGGTAGCGCCTTATACTTTAGCTATTAGCCCCTGGTTGATATAAGTCCAAAATTCCATTGTGTAGGGCTTTGTCAAGGGTAAGACTAAAAGTAGGTTTACGCACAGAAAGTAATGCATAAAGATAAGATAGGTTATAGGTTGACCTGCAAAATCTTTATGTTCATAGTAAGCCTAGCAAAACTATGAGATGGATAAATAGCTAGGTAAACACTAGGATAGGTGTATTTGGACAGGCCACCCAGTTTTCTTCAAACAGTCAGTTAGGAAATTTAGTATATCTTGTGGGGTCAAGTCAGCCATGTCGGTTGGTAGTTACCTTATGAAAACTAAACATTGGGACGAATAGTCCATCGATTTTACGAATAGTCATGATTACCTATGTAGCATGCATGCACATTATTGTTTATATTGTTTGTTTTAACCATTTTGGTTGTAGGAATTTGATTTGCAAAAGATATATTTCAAAAGAGATATTAGTGAGGGAAAAACCCATCCTTCTCAGCAGCGTGGTTGTAACGACCCGCCTTTTATGATACCCAAATATATGCTGATCAACACATATATTTGAAGTACTTTAAAAGACAAATGGTCATATAAATTTAAACTTGATTAAATTATAAATTTCGACATGACCTTTGCGCAATCCGCGATGAAAAAACACAATATATAATTTGACAAGCACATATAAAATCACATGGAGGCATAAACAATGTATATCAGCCTAACTAATGAGATATATATATATATATATATATATATATATATAAACACAACTAAATACATAAACTGATAAGGCTACGGTCTAAATAAATCTCTACATAAACTCCATACAAATGTAACACCGAATAGATACATCAATACAATGCATAGTCTCTTAGATAAATAGAGCATCTGATACATTGAATCGTACATGGACTGATCATAAAAACAAGCATATCTCCATAACCCAAAAGTCCAGCTCTTCAGCTAGCCCGCCTCCAAAATCAACCTGTCACTCAGACTACTCTACTAGTAGTTATCATAGGTTCCAAACAGGAAATAAAAGAGAGGAAATGAGTGTCAAAAAGAAATCTAGCGAGGTGAACTAGCCTCATAATATTGTAATTAAATATAGGTATACAACCTAGCATGTAATAGGTCTATGTGACATATCATAAGTTAAAACTACATGTTCTAACTACATAAGTATCAACAATATGAATAGACAAGTGCAGTGGTAATACTACACTCGTACCATACATATCCTAATCTACGATCAAATCCAAAATATAAGGTAGGTTCATCTATAACGACATTATATACAAATATATACACATATATCCAAGCATATATGTAAACCACAAACCCCAAAAACATGTAAATACAACCATAATGATGCTATATAACCAAGCATCCCTATACCCAAAGACCCTATATGAATCATTTATGAGAAATTTCCAAGGTCAACGCTACTTGAATATCTATAACTGGTACCCATGCCAAATTGCCATTTGACTAACAAAGAGATTTATTAAGAGCCACAACTATATTATGGACCTTCCTAAAATCCAACACCTCAAAAGAAGTTGGATTATAGGTCCTATCACAACATCTACTCGTACTATTTAACAATATATGACCTACTCTAAACTGAAGTTCTAGTCTCTCTCTGCCCCTGCTTTGGGACCACGCCTATAGGTCGTGTCGCCTAAGTGCTACAGTGGATTCCTTTTACAAAACTTATATCATCCAATTGTCTATAAATAGACAATCCAGATTCAAGCTGTCCCCATATTGTTGAACTTCATTAGAACTGCAAAGCTTCTATCTGGATAGAAATTTCTGTAGCTTTCCCGAACAAACAATAAAGCCATTCGAATCCATCACTTTCATCGAACCCAAAAACCAAACCTCGACCCGGATCAAAAATATTACCATGTGTAGGACGAAAGTACCACTTGGCACAGCCCACAAAGCCGTGCTGCTAGCACTGCCTATACAAGACAATGCCATAAAACTTGGCACTGCCTTAGATCATGGCAGTGCACTGCCTTCTTCAAGGTAGTGCACTGTGCACTGCAAAGCATTGCACAGGCACTGCATTTTTTCAAGGCAATGCATCAGCAGGCACTGCATTATTTCAAGGCAGTGCACCAGCACCACCTTGGATCAAGGCAGTGCACAAACACTGCCTTCTTCAAGGCAGTGCCCAGCACTACCTTGAATCAAGGCAGTGAGCACACTGCCTTGGATCAAGGCGGTGCATGGCACTGCCATGGAAAGGCAATATGCACATTGCATTGCCTTTTTAAAAGGCAGTGCACTAGGCACCAAATAAAAATAAAGAGGGAGGGAGTTCTCTCGGCCTCCTTGGGGGGTCTAGGTTATTTATAGCCTTTGGACTATCAATTTTTTTACACTTTCTCTTTCTGTTAGCTTCAGCTAATCTATCGCAACTTTAATTAATGATGTAACCTTCTTGTTCCTTATTTTTTAATTTTTTTTAATAATCGTTCAAACTTGATTACCATTGTTAACGAACATTTTCTATTAATAATACACTTTATTACTATTGCAATTAAACATTTCAACCAATCAATATAATTTGGTTATTATTCTATATATACACTTTTGCCCATTATTTCAACATGATTTACATCATTAGCAAGCTCTTTTATATCATAGCTTACTAACATAACTTATTAAAAATCACATTTTTATCACTTTTAACAATATTCTTTTATTATATCATCGCTACTGTGTTGGTAAATGATAATCTTCAATACTACTTAAGCCATTGAGCTACTATTCCTAATAGCCTGCTAACTCCTTTCAAAATCCCATCTTGTGTTACTTTTATCAACATAAGCTCAAGCTCATATCCCCTTTTTAGAAGCTACTGAAACAAGTTTATATCATTTAGAAATCATAACTATAACTTTACTACCTTTCGTACATCTTACTTATTTCCTTTTATAAGTTTATAATCTTTTTAATGGTCATTATAACAACTTAACATCATGCACTCAAGTTACTAACAATTTCCACTTCCTATTCCAAATTACTACAATCTTTATATGCTTACTACCACACTAAAAATCACATTTTTTTAAACTATTATTCCATACAAACTTTATATATATGTTTATTTATGATAATACAAACTATATCATATATAAATAAGCAACCATTTATACTTGATGGTTACTAATTCTAACATATGTTAACCATTTTCATCATAAATCAACCATTCGGTAATTCACTCTTCATACCAAACTCAAATTAAGACAAAATCAAGTCTTACCTGAATGAAATACAACATACTTACTTTATTTATTATTTCATAATAAAACACACATCTTTATATAACTACAAGCTACAAATTTAATATCTACTCACTTAGCAACCATTAACATTCCCAAAGAAACACGAAACCCATTCCCTAACCCTCTTTCTCTTCATGAACGAAAATCAAACCACCTCCAAGTGCTCCAATACCAATAGACATTGCAGAGGGAGGCAAGAGAAGAATTTAGGTGATTTTAGTTTGATTTTAGGGAATTTATTTTATGGGTTTATTTCGATTGAGCTTGAAGTTTTAGGTTTTTAAGAGAGTATGGGAGGAGGCAATGTAAAAGATCAAATGAGAGACGACAGTGCGCTCTTTAAAGGAAAGCAAATGGGCCTTGAGCCTAACTTCATCATCTTTAATCAACAACAACTCACCTCCTTTATAACTCAAAATCTGATATTCCAAATATGAATGCTTATACTCAAAAAGGTTGGAAACATCATTCCGAACAAAATGGAAGTAGTTCAAACACTAATTCCATCGTATGCAAAAGTTAGATTTTTAGATCATATATTAATCGATTTCCAATATATTACCTAAAACTCGATATCCTAAACATATCAATACTTATACTCAAAAAGGCCAGAAACATCATTCCGGACACAATGGAAGTGGTCTCAAACACTAATTCTACAGTATGCAAAGTTAGCTTTTTAGATCATGTAATCGACTTCCAGTATATTACTAAAAATTTGATATCCCAAACATCTCGATAATTATACTCAAAAAGGTCGGAAACATCATTCTAAACATAATACAAGTGGTCTCAAGCACCAATTCCATCATATACAAAAGTTAGCTTTTTTGTTCATTAATTTAAATTAACTTGTTAATATTTAAATAAAGCTTTTAAATATTTAGGTGGTTAAAAATAAGGGTTGTTGAAGTGATCTCACTGAATATCTATAAATCGAGATGGCATATTATTATGCATATCAGGCTTTCTATCTAACTCGAAGTTTATGTTTTCCCCTTAAACACTCGGATGCTCAATATTTAATTTGAGTAGATCGAGAGTAAGGGCTTTTCAAGATAAGTAGGTTTTGGTGAATTAAGCTTTCGGAGATGTGCATGAGGCAAAACTAGCTATGTAGGAGTCTATCTATTACTACTATCCACTGTGTTATGTCAGTTGTTGTATGAATGTATCGACAGTATATGTATTTGTCTATTCGGTAACTCTGATTAACCAATGAGGCATCTTCATATGTCACTCTTAGAATATTTTGTAATAATTATATTTCATCTGAAGCCGGGAAAAGTTTGATATTATGAATGAGTATGGAATATTATCTTTGAATGAAATATGAAAGTTTGCTTTGAAACTATGCTAAAAATTATTTCATATTTTTACGCTTCTATTTATTATGAATACCATTAACATGACCATATTTTTTTCACTGAAAATTAACACTATGGATGACTGTAGCATCAGTAGCGCTTAGTTTCGGGCCTCAAAATGGAGAATGTTACACATGACCATATCCTATGATCTTGCATTCGTATTAGGACCACATTACTTGATTTATGCACTTATCACATGCCTTATTAATGACATACGTTTGGTGTGATGGATGTGTGTTATTTTGTTCCATTTATACTATTGTTGTCATATATTATTATCAATATACTGGTTAGAGTTAATATCCATATAGATATCGTTCCTCACATTGTTATAAATATTAGGGATTGAACATTGCTTTGATTGTGATGTGGTTTGGGTGAATGTAGTGCACATGCACACGCTTGTTATTATATAGTTGAGTCTATTAGTTACATTCATCTTTTGGAATTTCGGTTGAAATTCTCTTAAGGAGGAGAATGTATTACCTTGGATTTTTAATAAAAATAATAAATTAACTAAATAGTTATTTTAGTAGTTTTACACAAAATACAAAAAAGCAAAATTTGTACAAATCGAGGAATTTGGTAAAATTTTACTTTACCATTGTATTGTGTAAACTTTTATGCCCTAAATTCATATTAAAAAAAGCTAAAATGGATATGGGATGAAGGAGATACAAACATTTTTTGTAAAGCATTTTTTCAAGCTAAACGGGTTTGTAAGCCAAGTAGGCATATGATTGGATTTTAGGATTAAGGTATAAAACCAAAAGAAGTGTAATTGTATCTCATTCTAGTCATGTTCTTCTTCATCTAGCGGCCATCACTAATTCTTGGATTAAAAATCCACTTTTCTTCCTCAAATCTACTCTAGATTCATCAAATAAAATTTAAAACAAAGAGGAAAACAAAAAACCTAACAAAATAATATAAATTGAAATAAAAAGGGAAATCTACAACAACCCGCACTTTAATTAGCCTAAATTTTGACAAGAATCGATCTCTAGCCCATCAAAGCATAAATCGTTGGAATTGGTACCTGCAAATAAGCATGATCATGATCATAGATTGGTAAAAATCTAAATTCACAATAGAAACAATAATAGGATATAAATACTGACTATGGCTACTACATTGGAATTAATGGTATTTCTTGGATATCAGATTGCCACACCAGCATCGAGCATGAAATAAAATAAGATTTCTCCAATAATAAATCACGTCTAGCTCTAGTGACCTATCCATCTAAATTTATCATATGTGTTGTAATAAGGAGAGGGTCGAGAAAACATTCTAGTTATTAGAAAATCTATACAGTGTCCATGACATAAATTTATACCGATTGGTTTCCATTTAACTATTACTTCTACTATTCTAAGTTTGACCAAATTAACTTAATATTTCACATACAATATTCATACCTAGCACAATTCATCTACCTACCCTTCCTAAGGTAAAAAAATTTTGACGTAAGCCTATAAGTCACTTAATGCTTCCAAATATAAAGCGGGCTCCTAGCATCATCATCGTTGGTCTATTGGTCCTAGCTATATACACCTTTGACCACAATTTATGGCCTTAACATATATAATAACCATGCTACTAACGCATCTATCATCATTAAAGTCTTAGCCATACAAGAGACGGTACTCAAGCTACTTAATCCCTTATTAATAAGGACTAGGCAGACCCATGACCATTTAATACCTATATTCTAGGCAGGCCTTTGTCACTTAATACCTAACCCAGGGAGGACTCCTTACTAGTACTATCTAGCTAATATTACTTGGAAGCACACTTGGACACTTAATACTTCTTTATGGAAGAGAGGCGAAACCTAGACCAATTATTTAATATCTTAAACCCGAAGCGAACCCTTCTTGAGATATCCATACTGCTCCTAATTGATAATTCGGACCACTTAATTCTTTTTAATTAGGAAATAGACGGTCCCTCAAACAACCACTTAATAGCTCTAATCGCTAAGCAGATCCTATTATTCCCTTTATCATTTCCCATGGATCCTATGATTGGTGATGCCCATCATCAATAATAAGTTATACACAAATGTTGGTAACCTCTGAATGAAGCGCGAACTTCCATTGTGTCACTTCACTAACCTCGCATTCCAATCTTCCAAGGCCAATTATATGGGTCCTATGGTTAAAGATGTCCCACTTCAGTAGGAAGTATACATAACTGCTAGTACCTTCAAAGTAAAGAGTAGGCTTTTGTTGTGTAACTCTACTGACCTCACATCCCAACCTATAAGTCAAACTAATTACTCTAGGATAGACTAACTTAACTCATATTATTCAAGGCTTTACTATTACTAAGCTTTATCACCCTAAATTGAATACTGGACTTAGCTTACTAATCTCCTTTTTCTTATTTAAGGTTATATATATTACCCTAAATATTCACCTTCTCATAAATCCCTTTTTTATATATTTCTCCATAGATGTCAACTTGTCCATGATAAAGGATTATCATCTTAAGGACATTTCCTAAGACATTTATATATTTACTAATTTCCAATTAGTATTTTCTTTCTATCTATTCCAAAGTTATTAATCTAATCTTCCATATTTATCAATCTCATTAATCCATTTACTCTATCAATTATTTGTAACTACCAAATTCGTTCCACACTTATTACACATTAATTGGAGTTACAACCTTTCTAAAGTTTCCTCCTATTTCTTATTCACAAATCAACTTTATTACTACGTAACTGATATCCTAAGAGAGCGTTACGCATAAATCGTCATATTTATTAGCGCGTATAAATACCTACTTCTATCAAATATATACTAGTCACAAATCTTCAACTAGAATACTCTTTCCATATTTAATTTGTTGAAATTACATTTCGTAGGAAGATTCTTCATTACGATTTCCATAAATTAGTTTAAAACAAAAGAACAAGAATAAAAGGAAAGATTTGCCTCATTTGAAATTGCAAGGAATGATTATTTTCTTTTTATTGGAATGGAAAACATAAACTACAAAGAATAAATTTGTACTTCACACATTTCTTCCTTTTTATTTGAATGTATTCTTTGTTAAATCGACCGCTACACTTTCTATGCAATTTGGAAACACAAACAAATTTATAAAATTCGATTGGACGTTCTTCCCATAAATTAAACTATGGAAAATCTCCAATTCAACATAATTAGGATCTCAAATAATATTGATAATTTACAACCCAATTTTCGTTCTTATTCAAAGAAATATGTATAAAACGGGTATATTCATATATTAGAATTATAGATCTGAGAAGAGGTTTGGGGTTGAAGCGAAATATAAACACACACACACACACACACACACACACACACACATACATATATATATATATTACTTCGTTTTCACGTGGTGTTGATTTGCTTCTTTTCTCTTATTTGATTTCTATTCTTCTCCAAATAATATACATACAAATATAAATATTCTATTTTATAATCTAAAAAATAGTGGAGAAGAGAAAATGGCAGGGTTTCGTTACTGCATTTAGAAAAATATGAGAAGAGAGGAGAGGGTTGGGCATGAATTTATAGTCACTCGAATCAACCACAGCCGTACGATATATTAAATCCGGGTCATTATGGCCTAGAAAAACCCTAGCCGTCGGCTTGCCAACCGATCGCCCGCTCGTGGGCACCGGTCGACCGCTAGCTATGTAGTTAAAGCCCCGCTGTTACCCCGCTATAACTCCGCTATATCTCATAGCGGATTTCTACTGCTACGATTTTTCTATGTAGCCCCAAAATATAGCCTTTCCGCTTTAATCCCCGTTATTTCCGTTATATCCCGTTATTCCCGCTATATTTTGCTATTTCCGCTATATCTTCTTTAATAAAATGAATTGAAAAATTGCATTTATGCATTATAAAAACTATGAAACTAATTTAATTGATTTAATTTTTAATATATTTTCAGAAATGAAAATACTCTTATATTCTACTAAATTCAATTATGTTATATAATAGTTTTACGTTTATTTAAAGTATATTTGCACATGTTTTTATTTAAAATTATTTATGTATTAATTATAATTCAATTGAATGATGATTTTTCATTTAATTATGAATTTTATATACTATTTTAGAGTCATCCGTTATATCCCGCTATATCCTCATTGTATCCCCGCTACGACTTTTTACACCTCCACCGTTTTGAATCTGCCGGGCGCATTAAATGCATAGACCGCTAGGTATCAACCTGCCGCAATAAACTTATCGACCTGTTGGTCAGGTAATTAATATATAAACATTAATTATTTCTAATCTAATTATTTTCATTTAGAATCCCTTTCTTATCCATAACTTCTTCTTTGATTTCGATCGCATAATTCCAAATACGAAATTTTCTCAGAATTTTTCCATGAACGCAATGGTGAAAGTTTCATGTCCATTATTTGCACAAATTCTGTTTTTGGAGCCCAATTAACTAACTAACAAACTAATAACTAACACTAAATTTACCGAGTGTTACATTCTTCCCCCTGAAAAGAATTTCGTCCTTGAAATTATACCAATGACTAAGTCATGTTTCTAGCTCACAATTATCCTAAACTACACAACCAATTAGTTACAACCAATTTTGCAACCAACGTGCATAAGTGCACAGTGTATCACAACAAAAAAAAACATATAGTTAGAATGATTCTAAATCAGGATTTCCTATGTGAATGCTTTTCTTTTGAGAACATTTTTAAAAATACAGTGCGACAACCTGTATATTTACTGGCAGTTCATATGTATGCAGATTTAAAAAAAAAAAATCTTTTCACCAAAAATCCCTATACGTCTATAAATAGGAGTAAGATGCAACCAATTGCATCCAATTTCTACCAACCAAAAATCTAACATGTCGAAACCTCGCTTCCTATACGTTAGTCCTAAATTCTTACCACTCTTTAAGCTATCCATTTCCTATTGTACAGCGGAAATTTCTTGTTGTCCCAGATCCACTCTAAATTTTTCACGCACAAGACGCATAAGGAGGCTTGTTTCCAAGCTCTAGAACGAAATTGAGTCCAAAAAAAGACACATGCACGTTGCCGATAAGGTATGGAAATATAAATTCTGAGGCTAAAACGGCTTTTCCCTTGTTATCGCTTGCATTTTATCATATCGTTGATCCTAATACACTGTTAAAATGGCATTTCTAATCTATTTTCATTCCCCATGCTTAGACCATGACCTTCAAAATCAAAAGATCACAAAAACCTTCTTCTCTTTTCAAATTTGTATGACGCTTGAAAAATAAAATTTAAAATATTTGGATGCAAATTTTTCCCTTGAATTAAAATTTTGGGCGAACATTCTAAAAATTATTTGAGCACCAAAAATAATTTAGAACAAAAACCCTTTTTTCTTTTCAAGCAAGAATTTCTAAATCAAGAGAAGATTTTGAAAAAAATATTCTTCTCAAAATTTTTGATAATTCAAGCCACGTTTTTAGCGTTAGTCGAAAGTCAGTTATGCAATAAATGCATAAGCTCAATTCTAGCATTCTACATTTAACCTTTACCCATAAAACTTGACATTTTATTTAAAATTGTCAATATACTCAGTTACTCAAAACTTGCAGCTTTTAAGGAATAAGAACAATGACCCCTGATTCCCAAAATAATTTTATCTAGTCCTTCTCTTGCTAAAATTTATCTATTCAAAACTTCTAGTTTCACATTGCACTTTTAGCGTTATTTAAGTGTTCTTATGAGATTTTCATATTTATACTATTTTTTCCAAACATACATATAAGAGTAGTTCATATATTTGGAAATAACAACATAGTGAATAAATATAATTACATCTCATATTATCATGCGTGTCTTAAAAAGAGACAACTAACAATTACAATCCAACAACATTAAATGGAAAGAACAATGCTGGAAGAGAAAGATACAACAACACACTACAAAATCTAAAACACGACCTACATACTATGGGATGGTCCCAATCCTCGATGGGAACTCGAGCCATTGCAGTGTCCTCGAAAAGGGCAAAGCACAGTGACTAAGCATCAAATCTTATGACTCTGGCATTGTAGCTTAGTCCCCATCTTTTGATGGTTGGTGTGGATCCCCTTGAATTCAGTCTGGACCTATTGAATGGTGACTAGCTCGAGATTATGATATCCCTCGATGCCCTGTCCCTGCTCCACCTCCTTCTACAGTTACGGCTCTACTGCTGGCTCGGCTACTACAACTGGTGGAAAAGGAATTTCCAACTTCCTTATAGAGGCTCTATCAATAGCAGATGGGACCTTTGTTGGATAATCTCCCCATTAAGATTCACCCTATGTCGCCTGAAGATGAGAGTGAATAGTTGATAATGCAAAAAAAGTAACTCTATGGGTGCCAAATCCCTAATCGAAAAAATGAATCATAAGAGAGCATGCTTAATTGATGACTATACTACCAGTAACTACATAGGTGACCCTCCACACCTAAGGATAAATCTAATCACAATTCCTCATCTTAAGGATGATATTGTGCTGAATGATGCACACAATACAACGGGAAGTCGGACGTAGATTCTTCGTCTTCCAAACATCAATATGCCAAGAGAAGATTCGCTGCATGATCTCTGAGTCTATGATCCCAATATCATCCAAATCCATGTCATCCGTAGAAATCTCAAATATATTGCCAAAGTCATCGTCGAACATCTCGATCCTGACTCCTTAAACTTTTGACTGAATGAAACTGCTGCCTTAACTGAAATTTGGTGCCAAATAAGCAGTAAAAAGGCATATGCAGCGCGGGTAGCATTCCCGCTTAAGAGTCTCGAAGCGTAGGGTCGGTGCAAGTCCCACCGCCTTGAAAAGTTCTTCTAGCCCAAAAGCTGCAAAGTCTCCAAACTTCACCCGTCACCTTTGAAGGAATTTGAATTTGGCAGAGTCGAGGAAGGTGGTTATTGTCTGCTCGTTCTAGTCCAACCACCCGATCTGTTAAGGAGCGATACCAGGGTGGCACGAGGAGGAACCAGCGGTGCAGGGAGTTGGCATAGATTAAGAGTGGAGAAATAGAGTTTAGAGCTTGAGTGGCAGTGGGCAAGATCTAATGCGCAAAAATCGATGCAAGGGGAAGGCAAGGTTACTGCTTAATGGAGGGGAGCGAAACAGCGTTGCTTAGATGTGGAACGGAGGAATAGGTGCCGATTTGGACAAGGAGGAAGATAGAGTTGGGTTTGGCTATCTAAGGATAGAAGAAGAACTAAAAGATGTGGCTGGGGGTTTCGAACGCGACTTTTATATGCGCGTTCCAGGTTCAGGTTGTGCCGAAACCCATTGACTGGTCGACCGCTCTAGGTTTACCACCAGGTGGTGGACTGGTAGATGGGTTTCAGGTGTAGGTTGAATATGGACCCAATTCGGACCAGACTAATAAACAATAAAAATAATAATAACGATAATCGTTTCTTATCGTCCTTTTCGACACGGCACAATTAGATAAATCCCTTCCCTTTTCACGACGGTGCCTAAGCTTACCATCTGGCTTTCGAACCATTTCTCCACTATTCCGCAGTACTTCTAACTTATACTACTTCAACCATCAACAATTCCAGAAACTCAAAAATATTCCAACTGCTATTTCCTACATACTTCGCATGGAAATATTCCTTTCAATAGCTGGCGGATACAAAAGCACTTCTAACGTCATACCCTAGTAAAATTAAATGTCGTTCCTTTTTTGTCCACCGCTTAATAGAGAGAAAACTTTTTAAAATTTAAATTTTTATAAACAAAAAATCATTAGATTGAATATTCACACTTTGAAACACATTTCCAAATCAAAAAACTATTTTCATGCCAAAAATCAGAATCAAACCTCTATTGATGTATATACATATAAATATCTAAGGATTTCAAAACTTACTTCTTTATGAACCAAATTTTTTTAACACGACCAAACTTAGCGGTATACACGTTTCTAGAAAATTAGAATGTCAAAACTTCCCAAAAAAAATTTCCAAAATAAATCCTTCGAAAACCCTTTTTCCAAAATCTAAGGCATCTCCATTTACACTAAGTGTGTAAATACCAAGTGTCACATTTATTTCAATTTTCTATTATTTTTATAAAATCCTAATTTAAACTTATATAAGCATATATCTTCTTTTACATTTCCTTTTTCTATCTTCAATTTTGAGAAAGCAGAAATGTAACTTGAATCAATGGCCAACCTGAAACACTCCTCTGATCAAATTTGTTAAAACTTGTAACATTTTTGAAAAAAAACAAAGATCATCAAGCTTCCACCCCAAACTCAAAACATGTAATATTCTCAAGCATATAACAAATTCCTCAAGACAGAAATCAACCTGAAATCATTTTACAAAAACTCACATCTATTTCAAATCCTCTCAAAATCAGAACCTGTAAATGCATTTCTCAAAACAATTCAAAACCCTGTAACTCAACCAAAAAACAACTCAAGTTCATATCCAGTAAACAACTTCCTCTCCTTAATCCTAGATCTGCAAAAAAATTCAAGTCTAAAAGCATTTTTTTTCAAAACTGCACCCTGGAAGCAAAGATGGAACCATCATGTTCCAGTTTTTCAAGCATTCAAAGTTTTCTAGAAAATCAAAGCATTTCATGTTTAAAGTAATTAAAGTTGATAGGAAGTAATACAAGTTTCAGTTTCAAATAAAGCATCTCGTTTCTTTTCAAAGCCTCTGCTTTCAAAATGGCGAGTAAACTTTTAAATTTAAAATTTAAGTAAGAAATAATGGTTGCTTGTGAAATTCTGTGATGATGCTCCGCATGTATATGTTTATATAAGTAATGCCTCTGTGTATATGAATGTAAATGACTGTGCATGTATTTTTTTTAATTGTTCTTCTCTGTTTTTAAATTACAAAGAGTAGGAATAAAAGAAAATTCAAATCTCCTTATCTGATCATTGTTAGGTTTTAAGTTTTAAACAGGAGATGTTTGTTTAAACATAAATTTAATTTTAAATTTTATTCCAGCAAAATAGATGTGGGAATTCTCTGGAATCAAAATAATATAGGTGGAATTCTTTTAACATGTTAAAATATATCACTCAAATTTACTGATTCAAAATATTAACCTGAATCATCTTTAACAGTTATGATTTTTAAAACAAAAATCATAATTTTTAATGAAGTATTGAATGAGAATTTGGTGAATAACTGGAATTTAGTTTCTAGTCGATATCTGATGATCACAAGGTCTATGGCGATCAGGATCTTGGGTGGAGGTTGAGATATGATCAGAAAGTAGGGTAAAAATTTCTAGAAGTGCTCCAGATCGTCGAGATGAAGTTGAGGTGGTGATTTAGGTTTTTAAACCTAACTTGGTTGAACTGTGGAAATAGGATCAGTGTTTTTCCTCTAGTCAATCGAGTTCTATGAAACTCTTGTGATGGCTTCGTGAATGGTCGGAAGTAGTGTAACCATGTTGGGGCGATATCTAGTGGTCGGAGATGCGACTTCGATGTGGTTTTGGCCATGGTGATGGGTTTCCTGTTTCGACTGGAATGCTAAATACTGGAACAATGCATGTGATGGTGATTGGAGAAGGTTGTCGCAGTGTAGGGTGACGTGCCAAAGGGTTCGTCAGGGGTCAGAGATGGTTCCAATGCTGGTGCATTTGCACAGAAAGGTTTTGGAGTCTGTGGTTTGAGTGTAGGTTTTGCTTTGGTTTGCTCGAAGGAAGCACCGTGTTTTTGTGTTGGAGACTCGAGTGAAAACTCGAGTGAATTTGGGGTCTAGCCTGTAGATTCAAACTTAAACCTGTTAACTGTTTTTAATGGTTACAGGGTTTTTAAATTTAAATTTAAATTAGAATTTTGAAATTTAAGAAGAATTGGAACTTGAAGTGGCTCGAGTAATACTCAGGTTCAAAACTCAATCAGATTAATTAAAGGAAATTTTCAAAATTTTTAAAAAGGTTTTATAAAACAGGTTTCAAATTTATACAAAGAAAGTTTTAAACTTTTAAAATGAATATTTTTTTTCTCTTTAAACCCTATTCTTATAAAAACGAATGTTTTCTTTAACATTTTATTTAGAAGTGTGAAATTTGTTTAATTTAAACCTCAAACTTAAGTTAGAAATGGAATCTTAAAGGTTTTTATAAAAGAAAGTTTTTTTAAATTTTAAATTAGAACTAGATTCAAACTTTCACTTGATAATGTTTAAAGCATTAAAGTAAGTTATCATTAGTAACTTTAATTTATCAAGTTAAATGAATATTTTAGAAACTTAAATTTTGATTTAATTAAGTAAAATTAATTATTAGTTATAATGGTTTAAAAATGAAAATGTTAATAAAGGCATTAAAAGATAATGTTTAATCTTAAGATAATCAAAGTTTATTATCTTGAAATTAATTAAGTTAATTAAGGAAAATTAAGTTTAATTAATTAATTTAATTAATAATGATTAAGAATTAATTAAGAGAAATTAATTGATTTAATTAATTTATTTAAAATTAATAATTAAGGGTTATAATTAATTAATTGGAGGTTAATTAATTAAGAATTAAGAATTATTATTAGGTAATTAGAGATTATTGATTAATGAGAGATTATTGATTAATGACTAGAGATTAATTAATTAAGTAATTAAGGTTGATTAATTAGTAATTAGAAATTAATTAACTTGTAATTTGTGATGACCCGGAATTTTTAACAATTTAAATTGGAATAATTAATTGATTTAAAATATTTAAAAGTTAATTTTTAACTTGAATTCAAATATTATTATTAATAACAATTAAGTTATTAGATTTAATAAACTGAAATTGGGTAAGATGTTGAATCTTCAGTTTTAAGCTTGTTAAAAATAAGTTGAAGACCTGTAAAATTTATATCAATATTTCTGAAGATAATAAAAGCTTTTAAATTAAAATTGGAAGTGATTCGTTCGGTTTTAAAAATTTATCGTTTGAATCGATATTTAAAAATAGCCTTCCGAGGCATAGTCTTGGAATTTGACGAAACCAGTTCCATTGGATCCGTAATAGTTAGTTATTATCGGATTTCAATTTTCGTAGCAATCGGAGTTGTCGTTTGACCCTGGCAGCTCAAAACGCTTAGAAACTATTTTAATCGATTTAATTTGAAATTGATCGTTTATTTCCGTAACTCGCTCATATGACCGAAATAGGCTCTTGAACACGTTCGTTGTGTTCGGAATACAGGTAAAACCTTATAAACGTCTGTCGGCATGTCTGATTCGGGGTTCGAGATTTCGCGTTATGCGTAACGAGATATTTTGAAATTTTAATAATATTAAAAATATAAAAATGTAAAGGTTAAATCACCAGCAACCTTTATCGTACGTGAGCCACCCTATAGACCTAGTTATCTCCTTTTCTTTTATTAAGCCGTGTACTTCGAAAAATCTTCAGAAAAAAAATGATGAACCGAAATCAAATTTCATTTAGATGAAACCTTTCTCTGGTTCATAAGCGAAATTAGATATTTAATGGCTTCTCCTCTATCGTTCTTCACCTCGTCTCAAATTAACCTATCTGTAACCCAAATCGATTTCAATCCAAACGACTTCAGGGCCAACTTTTTTTGGGATTCGCGAACCATTCCTAGTCACGATGTTGTCGCGATCGCCAGGGCCGAGGGGTGCGGTCTTCTGAGGGCTTCACACTAGCATAGGGAAGGTGTTGATCGATCGGAGTTGGGGAAACACGACCGTGACGTTTGAAGCGTGATAACTAGGGTTATGATTTTGGCTTGATTTTGAGATCGGTGTTGCGATAAATGGCAGAGGATGGTGAAGATTTGGTAGCTTATGTAAGTGATGCAAGCGCTGCTAAAGAGCTAAGTATAAAAATGGATCTGATGAGACGGAGCAGGAAGATGATAGCGAGGATGATGCTATGGAAGCCGGTGATGATGAATTAGCAGAAGCAGATGGAGGGTTCAAGCACGCAGCGAGTCGGTGAGGTACCATTCGATTTTCTTTCATTTAATTTATATACATGTACAAAAGCAGAAAGAAGAAAACTTTACAGAGAAAAAAAATAAAAGTAGTATTCTTTTTACAGTAAGTTATTCGAAACAATTCTGTTTAAAATTTATATGTACCTTCATTTGGGGATAAAAGGAATTTTATTTATTTGAATTTAATGTGTAAGTTAAAAACTAGAAATACAAAAATCAAGTTCTTATGGTTCATATATTTATATATATTAAAGGAGTTTTGCAGTAAAGTAAACTTGACCTGTTAAGCTGTTTTTATTTTAAAGTTAATGATTGTTTTTAAATGTTAAAATTTTATATAAAAGTTAGATTTTAAGGCTATATAAATTATTTTTATATGCAATTTGGGAATGAAGAAAAAAATAAATTAAAATACAGACACATTATTTAAACCTACCAGTTATTTTAAATAATGTATTTTAGTCATTAATCTGATTAATAAACTTATTTAATTTATTTAGCCACGAAAAGATTCTTAAGAAGAAAATTATTGTTTTAAAATAAATTTATTAAGTATCAAATGGTAATTGATTTTTCGATTTGTTCAAATATTAATAAACTACCTAATTATTTATACAAGGTCAAAAATCGAGGAAACCAAGGCAATTTTGAGGTGGATTGCAATTGAAAGAAAAGGTGAGTAAATCTCACTCCTTTGGATTTTCTTTTATCTAAATTTAAATGGTTAAATTTAAGTATTTGGTTGCATGATTAAATTGATTGATGTGCACTGTGAATCGATGATCGGGTGACTTTGGTTTTGGTTGGTTCTCGTGTTAATTGTTGTTTGACTCGAAGTATTCGGGTTTTAAGTTGTTTTAAACTTAAGTCATAAATAAGAAAATGTTTTCATTTTAATGTTAATAAGGGCTTAATGATTTGTGATTCATCAAATTAGAAGGGTAATTAAAATGGATAATTAATTAATTCAATTTATTAATGATTTGAGTTGATTAATTTAGAAATTAAGGTTTGAATTAATTAATTAATGTTAAGTTAATTTATTGAGTTTAATTAATCTATAATAATCAATGGGTGGTTTAATAAGTAATTACTTAATGCAATTATTAAAATTTCTTTGTGTAATTAATCAAGGGATAAATTAAGATAAGTAATTAAGGAGAATTAATTTATTAAATGAAGTAAATAAAAAGGTAGATAATTTCAGGTGGAGATAAATCAAGTATGATTAATACTATGGTTTAATTAATTTAGATTAGAAAAAAATTAAAATACAATTGGAAATCATTAATTTATATAATTAATGATGTAATTAAAGATTGATAAATTAAAATTGATTAATCCATAATCAGTGACTTATTAGAAATTTATTAATATAAGTAATTAAGGATTAATGTAATTAGTATAGTTAATTAATTTATGAAGTAATTAAGGTTACTTATTGATCTTGGTTAAAAATAATTAATACCGTGAAGTTAAATGAAGATAATTACTCGAATGTAATTGAAAGATAATTAATCCAGGGTGATTAATTGAGATGAATAATGAAGTGATGATTAATTAATTGATTTGAAATTAATTAATGACAAGTGAAGGAATCTAAGTGGTTGAGGTTAGTAATCCAATCAGGATTAATTAAATTAAATTTGTATATGATTAAGCTTTTCTTATGAATGATTGAATGGTATTGGATGCTTTGAATAAGTTGATATCTCTGATAGGAAATGTTGTGTATTTCTTTTGGATAATTTGGGTTAGGATGACACGAGACTCGAAGAGACCAGGGTCGGGTATTAGAAGATACCCGAAACCACTTCGAAGTTTATAGATTGATATGTGAAATCTATATGGTGGAATGAAGTGGTTTAAAGGAATTCGACTATTTAAATCTAAACTCTGGTACTTATAAAATGGATGTGTGGAATAAGTGATGTTTGTAACATATTGTGAACTTGTAAATTGACACGAGTTGCCCCGGGTTTGAAATAAGTTGTATGCTTTGCATTCCATGTTAGATGGGTTTACTCACACGGGTTTCCAGCCTAACCCTAGTGTTACTTTGATGTAATGCTTGGGTCAGACCGAGTATTACAGATTTCCAGGTAAGGACGTTCGGGAGCTCAGGAGGCGAGCTCGATGGCAAGAACGTATAGAGTATTTCCGTTGTATTATATTATTGTAAATCTGAGACATGATAATTGTGTATATCCAGTGTCTGTATATATGTGTAACTCCGATGTATTGAAATGTAATAGACATATATAGTATTCTTTATAAACTGTTATCATTTATTATTATATTTTATCCGCTGCGAATGTGAGATGTTGTTTCTGTTCTTCTTCTTCTTCTATCTCTGTCTTCTTTTTCATAACTATCTGGAATTTTTGGGATCGAAAATTTCAGGTCGTTACATAATTAAAAAGGTACTTAATTTGAAATTAAGTTTTATTAATTAATAATTAGGCTTTATTAATTAATAATTAATAAATTATTAATCTATAATTATGTTAATTAAGGATTTATTAACTATTATTTAGGGTTAATTGATTGTTATTAAGGATTGATTAACTGATTAATTAAGGATTAATTAATTGGTTATTAAGCTTTATTAATTGATAATTAAGGTTTATTGATTAATAAGTAAAGAATAATTAATCTGTAATTAAGGATTAATTATTCTGTTTAAAAGGTAATTAATGGATAGTTACCAATTGTAATTAATGAAATAAATGTGATTAACTTAAGTTAATTAATTTGTTGATTAATTAAAAATAATCATTTGGTGATTGATTAAGTTAATGAGATTAAATAGTGTAATTACTTAGTGAAGTAATTAATGTATACTTACTAGGATGTAATTATTTAAAGGAATTACTTAATGGAAAGTAATTAAAGAATAATTACATAGTAGAAGTAATTCAGAATTAATTACTTAATGTAATTAATGAAAGGATTAATATAATTAATTAAAGAGTTAATTAATTAAGGTAAGTAATTACAGGATGGTAATTACTGTTTATGATTAATTAAAGTTGATTAGTGGAAGTAATTAATAAAGGATCATTAAATTTAATTAACGAGAGCAATTAAGGATTGATTAATTAAGATTAATTAATCAATAATTAGTTATTGTTAGGTACCTAATTAATTGTAATTAATTAAGGATTAATGTAATTAATTATAATTAACAAAGTAATTAAGGATAATTACTTTAATGGTTTGTAGATAATTAATTGGTGTAATTAATTAAGAGTTAATTACTTAATGTCATTAAAGATAATTAATCAAGGGTGATTAATTAAGATGATGATTAATTAATTGGTTTAATTAATGATTAAGTAAGCAAGATTATGTGATGAAAGTAATTAATTTAATTTATTTAAATTAATTAGAGATGGAAGTAACTAATTTAATTCATTTTAAAATGTGACGGCCTAGGCTTTTCAACCATCGACAACGGCTAATCTCGACTGGTAGGCTTTTCAACCATCCCAGCCCTGCCGTGGCATAAAATGGTACCCTACCCTTGCTTTTACGGCCAGCCTTTCGACTGTCATACCTTACGGCTAACCAACCCCTCGAAGAGGACGTGAAGGAGTAAGAGTCTCCTGCTCGCCCCCAAACAAAAAGCGAGAACCCCTCATCACGTTTCACAAAGATAAGCAAGGTCGGTCCATCCTAAGTGTAAACTTCAATATCCAAAGTCTCCATAGAATTCCAAAGAGAAAGCTGAAAGCTACTGAAGCGATATCTACTATCTGAAAAACCTAACTCTAGACTCCCCGTGTGAAAAATTACAGGCACCCAGATTTTATTAATTATAGATGGTGATTAATAAATCATTGGTTATGTATGGATGGATGATATTGATTGCCTTGAATGATTTGAGATCTCAGATTGAGTTAAGTAATATTGTGTGATATGGATGCTTTGGTTGAAGTATGATGATAATGAGGATTATCTGTTTGTGATGATAATGTGAATGATCTGTTTGTGATGATGATGTGATTATCTATCTGTGTGAATATAGATAACGATTTGAATTGAATTGTTTTAACTTTAAAACAACTTGGACCTAAAAGATGGCGTTTTGGATTTCGATGAGACCGGGATCGGGTTTTCATATTTGGATATCCGAAAACCACATCGATCCAAATTAATGATAGGTCGTGAATCTCAAGTGAAGATGAAGATTCAGAGTGCAAGGGTTATTGTCGTTAACTCTGAGGGTGATTCCAAAATGAGTGTAACGAGATAATGCCTTCAGTTTCGTTTGAACCCAGAATGAACTTATATGGATTTAATGCTTTCAGAACATCGTCATTTGGACGATGAGCATTCTAAGATAGATGTGTTCTATAAAGGTAATCGTAGCCTCAAGCCTCATCAACCGGGAATGGCTAAAACAGGGGAGGTGCAGCAAGGCTAAGTGGGTCATGCCTAAGTAGGACGAGATTTACCCCTGTCTAGAGTACCTTTTTATTCGACTGTGTGGGCGGTTGCTAGCTACAACCACAGGGTTGTCTTGTTCGAAATTGTTCTGTAAGGAATGGTTCCAGCTTTGTATTGCAGGGGATTGGGAGTAATCCTTGGTACGGTGATCTAGACCCCGTACTGTGACGGACGGTACCCCAGTAGCCTTGCCATTGATGGAAACCCATTCTTCCTACGTGCCCTTACGGTTTTGATTGTATTACCCACTTTTGTGCCTAGTAGCTGGAATTTAATCATGTAATAATTTCAACTATTTCTTTTTATTTGAAAACCCTAGACCCAATTATAATATCACAGGATTTCCTATCAAATATTTTGGTTAGCGTAAGACAAAAATTTACCCATGTTTACGTGTGGGGAGTCTTACGTGATACCTTTGTTTTCAAAAGGTTTTTAAATTTAAGAAAATTTAACCGTTTACTTACACCAAACCATGTCTGATGCGGAGTTTGTTCTATTTTTCTTAAACTCTTGGGTACTCAAATTTTTACGAGTAGCCAAGGGATTCAGGTTTGCTTTGATGAATTCTGGAGGAGTAATGGAGCATGAGGCTTCAGCATTTGTCGATATATAGGGGGTTCCACTGTGTTGTTCTCTAAGTCGTTGTCTGTATTGTATATTGAGTTGTATAACTAGACAGGTGTTTATAACTGTGTAGTATGTGTTGTATAAGTTGTGTAACTCTAATGTATATGATACTATGTAATATTTATGTGATTAATAAAATTTATTCGTTCTGCTGTTGAGATTCTATTGTTGTTTCTTCTTTCTTTCCTATTTTTTCTCTTTTCTATCCCATTCTTTCTTCAAAATGATGCGTATTTCTATGGGGAGAAAGGTGGGTCGTCTCATTTGGTATCAGAGCATAGGCTGAGTGAATACCTAGGCTCTCGAGTGGTGTCGTTCTTGAGAGAGCGTACTTGTAATTTTTATATATAACTCTACATATATATATATATATATATATATATATATATATATATTCTACCTATTTGTTGGATTACGTGTTCAGGTTTTCCAACATAAGTTATAAAATTTGATAAGGGAGTGGTGTGTGTAACACGACTGCCAGTGGTTGGAGTTTGAATGTTTGAGGTTGGAAGTATATCTGTCGAGATTATAGACCTAACACCATCTCGAGTGAGCTTTGCTATAGTGTAAGGATTTCATTTATCTCTGAAGGAAACTTGTTAAGGTTCGGAGTCTATATTTGAAGTGTAAGTTAATCGCGCTCGTATGAGCAAATTTTCGAGAGTTTGGATCTGTTGATTGAGCAGAAGTGTGTGATGGTATTTTGGCAACTTCAAGAAGGAGCAACTGTGTGGTGAAACGTAGTGATTATGGATGTTTCCATAGATGTTTTCTTTGGAGCAAGTTTAAGGAAGTATGTCTGCATCAGTGATGAGGCTGAGTTTGTGTTTGGGTTGGATCCCGAGTTTCTTGCGGAGATGTCTGCCCATCTCAAGGTTCTGCGTAGAATTGGTTAATCTGATTTTGAGGAATCAAAAGGAGCTTTGGATAAGAAGTCTTTGGCATCTATGGCAGCTTTACAGCTGGAAAGTGTTCTGTGTCCTGGCAGGAAGATATTTTGGCTTAGCAGTTTCCTAGAGGTGGAGTTCAGAAGCAGCGGAGTGGACCTGTTTCTTCGGTGGATTAGTTGGTCGAGGATAAGCTGTTCTGATTGGTAAAGAGCGAACAGTATCTGTGGATATTGGATTGGATAGGATCGCAAAAGTGACTTGAGATAGTTTGAGTGTTCTCTTGAGTTGTCAGAGATTTTTATGGATGTCTTCAGGGAAGTCAGAGATTTGTCCGCATTGGAGATTGAGTTCCATATCGACTTGGTTCAGCTAGGTTGAAGGATTTGGTAAAGCAGCTCAGTATTTCTTAGAACGTATGAGTTTTCTCTTTATGGATTTTTTGAACCATATTTCTGGGATGTGCTGTCTAGTCTGTGCTCGTGTTCATCGAACGACATTCTCGTCTTTTCCATATCAGAGTTGCGCAGTGGAAGCAAGGTGGCAGATGTTCTAGAGTGGAAGCAACCGAAAGTTGTAGTGTTTGGATTAGAAGATTTCTACAGGAAATTTTTTTTAAGATCTGAAGGCCAGTTGGAGAGTGATCCTGTTCTGTTTTTCGGGATAGGAGAAGTTGTTTTCTACTGTTGATAGTAGAGTTTGTTCTTGATTTTTGGTAGATCTTGAGAGGATCATTTTATTGAGTTGTTTTTGATCCAGTTTGTTTCTAAAAGCATCAACGAAGGTTGAGCTGATCAAGAATGATCTGTAGGCAACCCAAGATCATCAGGTGAATTTTGTGATTAAGAGACAAAGGAATTTGGAATTAAACGTTGGAGACTTCGATGTTGTTGAGGTTTTCTACGGTAAAGGGAACAATAAGATTGGTTAAGATTGGGAAGTTAGCTCCGAGGTATATTGGATTCTTCTGAGTTTTCATAGGATAAGTGTTTGGCTTATAAGGATTGAATTGCCAATTTGGATAACTGGGATTCGATGTGTTTCACGTATCTCTGAGGGAGTATGTGTGTGATCCATCTCTGGTTTTGGAGCCAGCTGTTGGGAAGATTTGGTTGTTGGGTCGGTCTTGATTGTGGTCAGATCTCTTGCGTAGATTGTAGATCTATATGAGTAAGAGCTCAGTAGCTTAATTATGTGGCTAGTTTGGATTCAGTAGAGCGAGTATTCCAGTGTCTGTACCTAGGAAACTCAGGTAGATTTTAGGAAGCCTATCCGGATCTGTGTCCGAATAGCTAGTGTTGATTATTTGATTGAATTGTTTGTTTGGATGAAATGTTTATTTGGTTATGTATGGATGATATGTGTGCTTGAATTGGTTGAAATAAAATAAAACTTTAGATTATCTTTTGTTTTAAATTTCGAGGATGCAATTTTTTTAAGGGGGGAGGAATGTGATATCTCGGAATTTCAAGGAATTTAAAATATGATAATCTCTTAATTTATTATTTAAAATGGGTAAAAGTTGTTAATTTCAAATAATAATAGCTATAATGAGTTATTTTAAATATAGTTATAAATAGATTATTAATTAGTTACAAATTTAATTTATGTTATTTTATAAATAGATTTTAAATAGACTTATTATTTCGAATTTAATAAGTGTTATTTAAATGTATATATATGTATGTGTGTGTATTTAAATTGATTTTAAATAGAATAATTTACAAATTTAATCATGTGTTTGTTTAAAATTGATATATTTATTTGAATTAATTTTAAATTGGATTTTAATTTGAATTTGAATTTGGATTTAAAATTTGAATTTAAAGGAATATACATATATTTTAAAAAAGAAATAATAATATGGTTTCGATTTCAAATATATGGATAAAGTTTTATTTAAAATAAGATTGTTCTCTATGATTTTTTTAAAGAAATTTATTTATAGAAATATGGAAAAGTATTTATTTAGTAGGAATAAATACAAAAGATTTTTGAATTAGCATTTATAAATGAGTTTACAATATTATATATGATTTTATTTAAAATATAATTGGTTTTTATTTTATTTTCTTTTAAAAGTTTTATTTATTTAAAATTAGAAAAGAATTTCTTAATTTATATATGTATTTGTTTATTAGGAATTTAATAAGAAAAGCTTTGAATCATTTTATATAATATAAATATAAGTAATGACAAGTGTAATTAAATAAAGAGAAATGTAACATGTGTTAAGTGATTAAGTGTGTAAATACCAAGTGTCACATTTATTTCAATTTTCTTTTATTTTTATAAAATCCTAATTTAAACTTATATAAGCATATATCTTCTTTTACATTTTCTTTTTCTATCTTCATTTTTGAGAAACCAGAAATGTAACTTGAATCAATGGCCAACCTGAAAAACTCCTCTGATCAAATTTGTAAAACCTGTAACATTTTTGAAAAAAAACCCAGAGATCATCAAGCTTCCACCCCAAAATCAATGCCTGTAATATTCTCAATCTTGTAACAAATTCCTCAAAACAGAAATCAACCTGAAATCATTTTACAAAAACTCACATCTGTTTCAAATCATCTCAAAAATCAGAACATGTAAATGCATTTCTCAAAACAATTCAAAACCCTGTAACTCAACCAGAAAATAACTCAAGTTCATATCCAGTAAACAACTTCCTCTCCTCAATCCTAGATCTGTAAACAAATTCAAGTCTAAAAGCATTTTTTCAAAACTGCAACCTGGAAGCAAAGATGGAACCATCATGTTCCAGTTTTCAAGCATTCTAAATTTTCGAGAAAATCAAAGCATTTCATGTTTAAAGTAATCAAAGTTGACAGGAAGCAATACAAGTTTCAGTTTCAAATAAAGCATCCCGGTTCTTTTCAAAGCCTCTGCTTTTCAAAATGGTGAATAAACATTTAAATTTAAATTTTAAGTAAGAAATAATGGTTGCTTGTGAAATTCTATGATGTGCATGTATATGTTTATATAAGTAATGCCTCTGTGTATATGAATGTGAATGACTGTCGATGAATTTTTTTAACTGTTCTTCTCAATTTTTAAATTATAGAGGGTAGGAATAAAAGAAAATTCAAATCTCCTTATCTGATCATTGTTAGGTTTTAAGTTTTAAACAGGAGATGTTTGTTTAAACATAAATTTAAGTTTAAATTTTATTCTAGCAAAATAGATGTGGGATTACTCTGGAATCAAAGTAATATAGGTGGAATTCTTTTAACATGTTAAAATCTATCACTCAAATTTACTGATTCAAGATATTAACCTGAGTCATCTTTAACAGTTATGATTTTTAAAACAAATATCACAATTTTTAATGAAGTATTGAATAAGAATTTGGTGAATAATCGGAATTTAGTTTCTAGTCGATATCTAATGATCACAAGGTCTATGGTGATCGGGATCTTGGATGGAGGTAGAGGTATGATCAGAAAGTAGGGAAAAAATGTCTGGAAGTGCTCCAGATCGTCGAGATGAAGTTGAGGTGTGATTTAGGTTTTTAAACCGAACTTGGCTGAACTGTGGAAATAGGATCAGTGTTTTTCCTCTGGTCAATCGAGTTCAATGAAACTCTGGTGATGGCTTCTTGAATGATCGGAGGTGGTGTGACCATGATGGCGCGATATCTAGTGGTCGTAGATGCGACTTTGATGTGGTTTTGGCCATGGTGATGGGTTTACTATTTCGAATGGAATGCTAAATACCAGAACAAGGCTTGTGACGGTGATTGGAGAAGGTTGTTGCAGTGTAGGGTGACATGCCGAAGGGTTCGTCAGGGGTCAGAGATGGTTCCGGTGCTGGTGCATGTGCATAGGAAGGTTTTGGAGTCTGTGGTTTGAGTGTGGGTTTTGCTTTGGTTTTCTCGAAGGAAGCACCGTGTTTTTGTGTTGGAGACTCGAGTGAAAACTCGAGTGAATATGGGGTCTAGCCTGTAGATTCATACTTAAATTAGAATTTTGAAATTTAAGAAGAATTGGAATTTGAAGTGGCTCGAGTAATACTCAGGTTCAAAAATGCATCAGATTAATTAAAGGAAATTTTCAAAAGTTTTAAAAAGGTTTTATAAACAGGTTTCAAATTTATATAAAGAAAGTTTTAAACTTTTGAAATGAATCTTGTTTTTTTTTAAACCCTGTTCTTTATAAAAGTAAATGTCTTCTTTAACATTTTATTTAGAAGTTTGAAATTTGTTTAATTTAATCCTCAAACTTAAGTTAGAAATGGAATCTTAAAGGCTTTTATAAAAGAATTTTTTTTTTTTTTAATTTTAAATTGGAACTAGATTCAAACTTTCACTTGATAATGTTTAAAGCATTAAAGTAAGTTATCATTAGTAACTTTAATTTATCAAGTTAAATGAGTATTTTAGAAACTTAATTTTTAATTTAATTAAGTAAAATTAATTATTAGTTATAATGGTTTTAAAATGAAAATGTTAATAAAGGCATTAAAAGATAATGTTTTATCTTAAGATAATCAAAGTTTATTATCTTGAAATTAATTAAGTTAATTAAGAAAAATTAAGTTTAATTAATTAATTTTATTAATAACGATTAAGAATTAATTAAGAGAAATTAATTTATTTTAAATTTATAATTAAGGGTTATAAGTTAATTAATTAGAGGTTAATTAATTTATAATTAAGAATTATTATTAGATAATTAGAGATTATTAATTAATGATTAGAGATTAAGTAATTAAGGTTGATTAATTAGTAATTAGAATTTAATTAACTTGTAATTAAAAAGGTACTTAATTTGAAATTTCATTTTATTAATTAATAATTAGGCTTTATTAATTAAGAATTAAGAAATTATTAATCTATAATTAAGTTAATTAAGGATTAATTAACTGTTATTTAGGGTTAACTAATTGTTATTAAGGATTAATTAACTGATTAATTAAGGATTAATTAATTGGTTATTAAGCTTTATTAATTGATAATTAAGGTTTATTGATTAATAATTAAAGGATATTTAATCTGTAATTAAGGATTAATTATTTTATTTAAAAGGTAATTAAGGGATAATTACCAATTGTAATTAATGAAATAAATGTGATTAACTTAAGTTAATTAATTTATTGATTACTTAAAGATAATCATTTTGTGATTGATTAAGTATAATTACTTAACGAGATTAAATAGTGTAATTACTTAGTGAAATAATTAATTTATAATTATTGGGATGTAATTAATTAAAGGAATTAGTTAATGGAAAGTAATTAAAGAATAATTACTTAGTAGAAGTAATTAAGGATTAATTACTTAATATAATTAATCAAAGGATTAATATAATTAATTAAAGAGTTAATTAATTAAGGTAAGTAATTACAGGATGGTAATTACTGTTTATGATTAATCAAAGTTAATTAGTGGAAGTAATTAATTAAGGATCATCGATTTATGTAATTAATGAGAGTAATCAGGATTGATTAATTAAGATTAATTAATCAATAATAAGTGATTATTAGGTAATTAATTAATTTTAATTAATTAAGGATTAATGTAATTAATTATAATTAATGAAGTAATTAAGGATAATTAATTTAATGGTTTGTAGATAATTAATCGGTGTAATTAATTAAGAGTTAATTACTTAATGTCATTAAAGAAAATTAATCAAGGGTGATTAATTAAGATGATGATTAATTAATTGGTTTAATTAATGATTAAATAAGCAAGATTTATGTGATGAAAGTAATTAATTTAATTTATTTAAGTTAATTAGTGATGGAAGTAAATAATTTAATTCATTTTAAATTAATTATAGATGGTGATTTATAAATCATTGCTTATGTATGGATGGATGATATTGATTGCCTTGAATGGTTTGAGATTTCAGATTGAGATAAGTAATGTTGTGTGATATGGTTGCTTTGGTTGAAGTATGATGATAGTGAGGATTATCTGTTTGTGATGTAATGTGAATGATCTGTTTGTGAGGATGATGTGATTATCTATCTGTGTGAATATAGATAATGATTTGAATTAATTGTTTTAACTTTAAAACAAACTGGACCTAAAAGATGGTGTTTTGGATTTCGATGAGATCGGGATCGGGTTTCCAGATTTGGATATCCGAAAACCACATCGTTCCTAATTAACAATAGGTCATGAATCTCAAGTGAAGATGAAGATTCAGAGTGCAAGGGTTATTGTCGTTAAATCTGAGGGTGATTCCAAAATGAGTGTAACGAGATAATGCCTTCGGTTTCGTTCGAACCCGGAATGAACTTGTATGGATTGAATGCTTTCATAACATCGTTAGGTGGATGATGAGAATTCTAAGATAAATGTGTTCTATAAAGGTAATCGCAGCCTTAAGGCTCATCAACCAGGAATGGCTAAAACAGTGAAGGTGCAGCAAGGCTAAGTGGGTCATGCCCGAGTAGGACGAGATTTACCCCTGTCTAGAGTCCCTTTTTAGTCGGCTGTGTGGGCGGTTCCTAGCTACAACCGTGGGGTTATCTTGTTCAAAACTGTTCAGTAAGGAATGATTCCGGCTTTGTGTTGTAGGGGATTGGGTGTAATCCTCGGTACGCTGATCTAGACCCCGTACTGTGACGGGCGGTACCCCAGTATCCCTGCCATTGATGGAAACCCATTCTTCCTACGTGCCCTTGTGGTTTTGATTGTATTGCCCACTTTTGGGCTAGTAGCTGGAATTTAATCATGTAACAGTTTCAGCTATTTCTTATTTATTTGAAAGCCCTAGACCCTATTATAATATCATAGGATTTCCTATCAAACGTTTTGGTTAGCGTAAGGTAAAAACTTACCCATATTTATGTGTTGGGAGTCTTACGTGATAACTTTGTTTTTCAAAAGGTTTTTTAAAGTTAAGTGACTTTAACCGTTTACTCACACCAGACCCATGTCTGACCTAGAGTTTATTCTGTTTTTCTTAAACTCTTAGGTACTCAAATTTTAACGAGTAGCCAAGGGATTTAGGTTTGCTTTGACGAATTCTGGAGGAGCAATGGAGCAGGAGGCTTCAACGTTAGTAGATATATAGGGGTTCCGCTGTGTTGTTCTCTAAATCGTAGTCTGTATTGTATATTGAGTTGTATAACTAGACGGGTGTTTATAACTGTCTAGTATGTGTTGCATAAGTTGTGTAACTCTGATGTATATGATACTATGTAATATTTATTTGATTAATAAAATTTATTTGTTCCGCTGTTGAGATTCTATTGTTGTTTCTTCTTTCTTTCCTATCTTCTCTCTTTTTTTATCCCTTTCTTTCTTCAAAATGATGTGTCTTTCTGTAGGGAGAAAGGCCGGTCATCTCACTCTACAAGGTCATTCCAACCACCGAAACCACCGTAGCTTCGCCTACATTTTCTTCCACGTCTTAAGCATGTTTCTTCACGTCTGGCCTGGCTCGATGCTCCGATGACGGCGAACAACCCCAAAACCCGACCTCGTCTCGTTTGGGTTCTAAAACCCTAGTTCCAACCACCGCCAATGCCACAACCCATGATCGCCGCTTCCACCGTTTTTCCTAACATACCCAATCACCAAGCAAACTCTGACAAAAACCTGATCAATCAAATGTTTGACGATCGCCAAAAATTGGTCGAAATCCATTTTCTGTTCATCTTCTAACTGCTCATTTAATACTACACTAAAAATCGAGATTTTGATTTTAAAAATCCTAATTTGTATAGAGGATTTAGATTATATACTCGAATTAATAAATCATTTAGTTTGATTTCAACCCAATTCTAAGTTTTTTTACTGTTATTTCCATTTTCAGAATATTTATAAGATGCTTTTATCTAAAATTATTTTCATAATGAAGTTACATTATTTCAAGCAATTTTTTTAATGATCAAGGCTTAACATTCATTCTTTTGGGTGGTATGAATTTTTAAACAGGTTTATCAAACCTGTCATGCATAAACAGAGGCGTTTTGCCTATACACAATCATACACACAGTCATCCACACATATGTACAAGCATGCAAGCACCTTTCACAATTTATATTCAAGACTTATCACATGAAAAACAGATATATCAAGTTTTAAGAATTTATAAGGGTGGTTTGCTCACCTGGATTGGATGTTTGAACAGAGTAAAAGCCTGGTTTTGAAGCCTGGAAAATGATTTGTTTTGAGAACTTGATATTTGATTTTAAGAACTGGAAACTTCTTTGATTTGGAATGACTTGTTGAAATGATCCTAAAACTTGTTTGATTCTAGTTTAAAGAACTTGAGTTAATTTCATATTTTGATTTTTAGAACAGAGAACAGATCTAAATCTTTAAACCTGGAAACTCGATCCGATCTTTATGTTGCTTGATGAATATGATTGATCTTTGATCTTCTATGTTTAAAGTTTTGATCTTTGCTCAGGTTCACTTTGATGTTAAACTAAATCCGTATATTGTTTGATCTGAGATAATCAGATCTATAATTTAGGTTGAAGCATGAATTTATTTCCTTGTTATCTTACAGATTTTCAAACTGAAGCTATTCGGTTTAAATCTTTACTTTACTTTTGTTGAATTTATACTTGCTTTGATGATTTGGATTTTCTTTTCAAATTTTAGTTCAGTTTTCAGGTTTTTTTAGAAGATAACAGGACTTGAGAAGTAAAGCATGTTTTATTTCCTACTCATATTTTATAAATTTTAGATTAAAAGAAAAATATCTCTTACCCGCCGCTTGTATTTCTAAAATAAAATCCATCTAACACTTGTTGATGTTTATTATTAAAACCTTACACTTGTTATTTCATATAATCTCAACCTTACATTTGTTAATTTCATGTTTTAAAAATGTTACACTTGTAAAAAATATCAAATTTATGTTTAAGACCTTATTTTAAATTAATTTACAATTTATATTTTAACCCCTACTTTATTCTTATTTATAAATCATGTTTTATGTATATACAATTCATATTTAACTCATTAATTTCAAAATATAAAATTTTAAATCAAGTTTTATTTCTAAAATATTTATTTTTATATATAGAAATCAAATTTGTATTTTTGCACAAATTAAAAAGAAAAGCATATAAACCTTTTTATCAAATCTTTATTTAAACCAAAACTATTATATTAAATTTAAAACATACTTCCAAATCAAAATGTCTATTTAATAAAATCAAAAAACAAATTATTGTAAATTGAAAATATAATGGTTTCAAATTCAATTTATTTCCAATATATTTATTTTTTTGGATTTCAAATTCAAATAAAAAATTATAATTTATTTATATAAACACAAAAAAACACATATCTTTATTAAATTTGAAAAATTCAAATTAATTACTAATTTAAATTTGATTTAAAACCGTGATCATTACATTACACTTTATAATTCAAGTTAGTATGGGAGAGTTACGGGCGTCAGAACATATTTAAGATTTTAAAATTAAATTTAAAATTTGACAAAGCCTTAGGTTGAGCTAAGAAGACCATAGGTCGACTAGTAGCGGTCTGCCGAAGGGGAAGGCGGTCAATATGACAAGGGATTTTCAAGTGATTTGCACTCTAGAAAGACGAGAATCAATGGCACGGATTGATTGCTTGCATTTGAAGTAGTTGATGGGCGGTTAAGATGGTAACTGAGAATGATTCAATGGTTCTAAGTGTTAATCTAACTCTATAAATAAGATAGCAAACTAAACCCTAATTCTTTGGTTGAATATACAAATACCAAACTCTATCAATGTTTCTTTTTAAAACCCTAATTTTCCATAAACCCAAAAGTCAAAATCAACCCTTAATTAATCTAAAGAGGTAAGAGCAAGTAATCTAGGGGAACTATGGAGATCTAGGGAAGGAGCTATCGTTTGGGGGCCAACTTCTCAAGGTCAAGATCTTACGCTAAAGGTGAGTGAGAACAAATTTAATTAGACGATTATTACAGTTAAAGTAAAGACATTTTATCTCATCTTGGGTGTTAGTAATTTAAAATAGTAAATTATAAACCCTAGTTATTAAACCCGATCGAAATAGGTAAAACTCTAAACTGAAATCTGTAAACTAAATTAGAATCAAAATCTATAAATTATTAAAACAGATTTGATGCTAATATACCCCTTTTATGATCATATTGTAAACTCTAATTTCGAATCTATAATCTATGGTAGAATTGAAATCAATGTAAATGGAAAAATCCGATGTTTGAATATCCTTTTATTGTTTAATTGTAAGCCCCAAACTCATGAACCCTAGATTAAACAATTTAAATTGAAATTGTACAAATTTATGAAATGGGTGGAATGTTAACTTGTCATTTAGTAGCTTGACTTACTACCAATGACATAAATTAAACTATAAAACTCAAACGACATCAAAAACATAACAAAACTCAAATTGTAGATTACGACCGGTCGACATGGAATTCCCAGCGGTCGACCGGTTGTAGTCAACCTTAAGGGACCAATGGTCGACCGTTCGATGTGTGAAATGTGAAACTTGAACCTCAACCGGAGACCCAGGTTTGTAATAAAATTTACAAGTTTTATAAAATTATATAAATAGAAAATTGATTGTTTGATCCTATTTTTAAGCTAAGTAAACAAGCAAGAAATAGTAGGGCCGTTTATCCCCTATAAAGAGATTTAAGGGCTGTAAATCCCCTATAAAGAGACAGTAGGGCCGTAAATCCCCTATCAAAAGACAATAGATCATTGGAGTCGATAATAGTTAAATACCCAAATACGAGTTCAGAGTTGGCAAGGACGAAGAATTTCGCAAACACTCAGGGGGTATTCCATCTTGATGACGTACAACATTTACAAAGATACCAAGTGAGTGAGCCCGGTCCTTGTTTACCTAAAAGGTGGATCAACACCCTAGGTTGAGTGTGAAAGCACCATCCATGTTCTTATAGAGCAACAATATAAAAAATAAATGTAAAAGAGCAGAATAGAAAGAAGACAAGAATTTTTTTATAGTGGTTCGGTTGTTAATGAAGCATACATCTACTTTATAGTTTATATAATTGATTGATTGCTTTGACAAAATTTATTGGATTACAAAGTTCTTGCATATCCCTAGTTAGATCAAGTCTCCAATGCTAGAGTTCACTGGAGAATCACAGTGAACTCTTTGGGTGACTGTAGTGCAGAAGGAGAGGAGTGAAGAAAGCTATCTGTAGAATTTCAGCAACCAGTTCGAAAGATCCTGTTTCTGTTGTAGGTGGGATCGTATTTATAGGGGTTGGGGAACTATTGGGCTAGGCCTGCTTTGCTAGAAGCCTACACATGATGCTATAAAGGAGCTTATAAAGTTTGAAGGCAACCCGAGCAAATCTGATGGATCGCTAACGATCCATAGGTGATGGACCACCAGCAATCCAATTACTTGGAATATTTTATGCCATCCTTTTTGAAAATTTCATAACAATCCAACATAATTCCCTGGCTCGCCAAAGATCCATAGGGCGTGGATCGCTAGTGATCCATGTACTTAGGCAATTTTTTAGTGATCTCCATTTGATTGTCTTCCTTTCTTCTATTTGAGTGTCTTTCCCAAATATCAAGTCGTTTGGAGTTTATTCGATCATCTGTCTTCATGGGTCATCTGATCCAGAAGAATCATTCATAGCTCACTCAAAACTTAACCACTTTATATGAGTTATGCAGGTCCATTTTAAGTTAACTACTTTTGGTCAAATAGCTTGAATCGAATGAGTCTTTTCTTCCTGAACTACACTACTTGGAATGCTATGAAACTTGGTAAATATTCTTAAAATAGGTAGTAGATCATGATGCAAGAGACTTTGACAATGAAGCTTCCTTATGGATCGTTGGTGATCCATAGATGATGGATCGCTGGCAATCCATATGGGTTATTCTTCTTAAGTCCCCCATGGACTATTCCTCTGGTCTTTTTGGTCGAGTCTTAAGTTGTTTTGGCTTGGCTTAGATGTTCTAACTCATCTGGATTCTTGCTTGGGTAAAAACCCAGTTAACATTTGCCCCTAGCGTATGCCTTCGTAGGAAATAAGGTGTGCTCTGAAAGTAACTGCTTTTGAGTTTTCATTTTATGAAATCTAGTTGACCATGTCGAGTTTACCATGCAAATTTGGCTTTGACTATTCAGCCATCTGTTGAATTTTGGATGTGAATTGTCAGAGTCTGCCTCACGATGTTGTTTTCAATTGACTGACTTTTGATAGTCGTTCGTTTTTTGATTTCGATCTGAATTTCAGTTTATGGTATTGATGATGCAATCTTTGCTTCATAGTTTACACAAGGTTTTAGGTCGGTAAGTGGCTGCATGACATAGGTTTGGAGTCGTCCTATATAGTTTAAACTCGACCGACGATGAAGCATAGTTTTGTCTCGAACGATTGTATGCCATTCTAGAGCGAAATCTTTCTCTTTGTCTTTAACTTTTTCTTTTCGAGAACTTGGTTAAGTTCCCGTCGATGTTTTTGAATTCGAATGCCATGATTTATTCCAAAATTGGATATAGTGGTTGATTCTATCATATCACTCATCCCATTTCAATACTACAGTCGTCTTGAAAAGAAAATCTTCCCTAATCGCTTCAGACAACGGCTTCATTATCTATCGTTGATTGATAATAGGTATGTGTGGAAGAGATAATTCCAAAGGACGATATGGATTGCTTTTCAAATGTAAGCAAGCTATCTACACTAGATTGTTTGTTTGTAGTATTCAGGATACCAGACTCTTCACATGTAGATAACACACTACATCTACCCCGGTCAACGCTCAGAACCTTACTGACCAACTTATGCCAACTTCTCTTGGATTCCAGGCGTTGGTTATATGAGGATATTATTTAAAGTAAAACATACCCGACAAGGTTGAACGCCAAGTTTTTTTGTTGAAAATGACTTTTCCATGTCCAATCTTTAGTCTGGCGGAGGATCTTCCACTCCTTTAAAAGATGGGTCCTTCGCAACTTAGGCTCCCTTATTATTCCTATCGTATTAGGATGATTAATTACAATTAAATTACAAGAAATAGTTGCTTTTATAGAGTTATAGTTGAATTCCAATCAAGCACTATTTTAGTCTTCGGAAACTAGTGCATGAGTTGTTCGATTGCGATTACTCTTCCTTTGCGTTTTTCGAAATTCAATCTACAAACCAGCTTCTGTCTTCGGGGACTATTAGTTTGATTTCCCTATTCCGAGCATTGTTTTTTCTCGATGTTGCACTTCTTTCTATTCATATGTAGCATATTTGTTTAGTGTAATTCTATACATGTAAGTAACACTTTTGTGGTCATTTTGGCATATTCTACATCAAAGCTTTGTTCAGAACTATGAATTAGCTTGGTCTAGCTAGTTCTATAGCTAATCCCTACTTATGCTCAATTGAGTTCATTTCAACAAAGTGTTGGTGTATCTGCCCAAGTCTATAGGGCTGATTTCTTTGAATACTAAGTCCATATGTTTTTCGAAGACTAGGTCTCCTAGGAAATATGTTCAATTATTTTGATTTGATTGACACGGTAACTTCTATCTCCCGGAACTACGGACTCTGCTGCTTGACTCCAAGCTCTAATTTGTTCAATGATATATGTATGCATTAGAAAGATGCGTTTCTGGAATCTTTCTCTAAAGTAAATTCTTCTGAGTCCGGCTTTGAGTTCCTAATCATGTGTTCGTTTCTATCTTCGAAAACTCATGTATGGATGACTCAAACCTATGGATTTTTCCTTGATGTTTTGGATCTTCGGATAACGTAAGATTCCAGAAGGTAGGATTAAAGAGTCGATAAAGATTTTGCTTCTGCTTTTGAAAACCAATGTATCGATAGTTTCATTTTATGGGTCTCTTCTTAGCATCGCCAATCTTTGGGCGATGGCATATTCCCGCAATATAGGATCAAACATTCTAGTCGGATCATAAGTAGGTCATCAATCCTTCTCCTTATTTCCAGACTTAGAGTGACAGTTAGGTTCTAAAAATTGAATCCTTCATTTCCATTATTGGAAATTTTATTGCTTGAATGCTCTGTTTTGCGCTACAGAACCATTATCTAACCAACCTCGTGGTTGTTTGTATTTGGACATTGCAACATTTCTTTCGATCAAGTATCTATGCGTCTATCTCTACTTAAGGGACTAGCTATTTTGAACGTCTGTATTTGTGCGATTGTGAGAGATAGAGAGGTTTGGGACAAATGATTTGATTGCACCTGGTTTGGCTCTCAATCCTATTCCAAGATTGTGGAAGTCCGATGGTTTGAGTTCCAACCTTTCGTGATTGTCCCTACGTGTCCTTAGTTGTGCATGCGTTGCTTGAATGTTGTCGTCAAGGAAGTTTTGTTCATACACCAATTCATGTCGTCGGGAATTGGTAATCTAGTTACTAGGTTTCAAGCGGAATTTCCTTATGGTTGCCTAACTCTTTCTAAGTTGAATTCTGGAAATTTAGTTGTGCACGGGCTTTCATCTGTAAAAATTTACACATGAGCGATTCAACCCTGGGATTTTCTTTCGATGCTGCCTTATTCTCATGCAGTGGTTGATTCCTACTATTTTAGGTTGAACCAACCAGTTGACCTATGAAAGGTTATGTCTTCCGATCTTTGCCTGTGATGGGCAACGGTACTTTTCTGAAGACATGGGTGGAAACTCAATTGAGAACCAACTTCTATCTCTGGAAGCTAGTGTATTGATGGTTCAATATGATAAATGCTTCTCATTGACCCCGTAGATTAAAGTTTTCTTGGTATTGCCTAGGCAATATCAGTACATAGGAAATAGAAAATTTTCTCGGAGTTGCCAGGGAACATCGGTACTTAGAAAATGAGAGAAGATCTTAGCGTTGCAGGGGCAACCCCGATACTCAGGACGTTACAATTGATTTCCCCTATCGATTTGGCGGTACTTTTAGTCCAATTGGGTACTAAATTCGATCTTCGAAAACTAGCACTTCGATGAATGGATTGCGAAATTATTTTCTTAGTGCTGCCTGTCTTCGAGCAGTGTTAAAGTTATATTGGTAAGGAATGAATCATTCATCTGATCATGTAGAGTTGAATAGATTCCTTTTAACCCAATGTGGTTTTTTTCTCAACGTTGCTTAACTTCGGGATACACCATTTTCTCGAAATATGAGAGTCCTAGTCGTTTTCTTGCCTAGCTTTGTTTATAACAGTCAAGTATTACCCATGGAGATGCAAGACTGTTGCTTAACCAATTCCATAGTTATTCTTGTTCACGAAAAATCGAATTTCCTTCAACCGGTTTTTTTTTTAATTTTTGATGATCACCTACTAAACCCTTCATTTCCAGGTGCCAAATTTCAGGTTCTTATAGAAAATTAGAAGCTGTGGAGCAAGTCATCACATTGCCCCTTGTATGACCGTGCTTATCCCTATTCTAATCACCGACCTACAGAGTTTGATAGTTTTTGTCTTAAATCTGTGATAATTAACCTTAGCTTGTTTCAAGCCATATGCATTATGCTGAGCTGATGCATTGTTGTGGATATCAACCTTATTCGTGGGATCCAATCTTCGGGAATCAATGGTTTAACTGCTTGATTTCAAGCGTTCTCTCCTTTTCGTTGTTTTTCTTTGGATAATAGCTGGTTTCCTACAAGTTGGGGTCTAATACTTCAGTCGAGCACCTATTTCTATATTTGGAAACTTGTGCATTGATTATTTCATCTAGAAAAGTCTTATGTCGTCTTCTATCTCTGGAGGATGGAAAGTTCCTCCCTTTATTGTGAGTTGGAGCGATTTTCTTTCCTGACCAAGTGTTAATGTGTTATATGTCCCTTAGTCCACCGGCTGATTATTCTGAACAATTGATGTGAGACTTGATGTTCTGGGCGGCTCTAGGACGCCCCAAGTCAAAGGTACGTTGCAGCTCCTATCTTTGGGAGCTCATGGCTTGGATTTCTTGAATTTAGACATTTTATACATTAACTTTGGTCAAAGATCAAAAATTCTTTGTCGACTTCTTAGTTTGTGAACTTTATGGCACTATAGGAGCAATGTCGGTTCTTTCGAGTAGCGTGAGTTTAGCCCTATTAATCCTATAATAGACAAGTTTCCCAGTGTTGTGGGGGCAACATTGGTACTCAGAAAATCTTAATAGTTTGCTGATGATGCTAGAGCAACATCGAGTAATGCTTGCGCGGCTTATGAAATGCGCGGCTTTTAAGAGTGCGTAGCTTACATAGTGCACGACTTACGAAATGCATGGATTTTGAGAGTTTGCAGTTTACGAAATGTATGGCTTTTAAGGTGCTTGGCTTATGAAATGCACGTCTTTTGAGAGTGCATGGCTTACGATATGGGTGGCTTTTAAAAGTGTGCGGCTTACGGAATTCGCGACTTATGGGATCGATACGACCCATCGATTAAGAATGATTTGGGACTTTTTCACATTGCCAGACTTCGGGTAACATGAGGAGTTCATGCTTGGAGATTGCGGTTCCTTGGTGCCAGAAATGATGTGCGGTAGAGTGCGCAACTTACGAGATGTGCACAATGGTTTGGGCCTTTCCAATGCTGCAGGAGCAATACCATTTCTTAGAAGGTAAGGATTGAGTTTTCCTATCAATCCGACGATTTTACTTCGTTGGAATGCAATTTCATCAGTTCTAAGAGATAATTGGTTTTTGGATCTGTAACTATGGCCTGGACGATCATCTCGTATTTCGAGAAGATGTGCATAACCGAACAAATAAGATTGTCATGGTGGATAGATCTTAGTTGACCGCATGGAGATGGTTATGAGAAAGAGCTTATGGGAGTTTAGGGAAAACTCATTTTTCGGTCCAAACTACCTTTAGAGAATTGGTCTTCAGCTGGCATACAGTCTAAGGAAAATGATCTGGTCACAAAGGGTGTCAAAGGAAGAGTTGGCAAGAAGTAAGCAAGCATTATGCTTCCATTTCGTTTATTGCGCTAGCTTGGTCGTAAGTCCATATTTGTCAGAATGCCAAATTTTTTGATTGCGCATAACAAAACTATGTTATAATTAGCCTCGGCCTTCGTATGGCTATTCAAGTGTGTGCGGTGCCCCCCATGCCACATTGTTGTTGGCACACTTGAACTGTACCCAAGGGCTCTCCACAACTTGCCTGGTCGCCTCCAGTCTAGTTGGTGTGATTCTCTCGAGTTCTAAGCCTAGGCTTGATTCGAATCGACCTCTGATTAACCAAGATGTCAGTTCAGTTTTGTCTTAGTTCCTTTAAGCGTCTTTGAAGCTCTGATGTTCAACACTTTTTGTTTCATTGGTCATTGAAAGTAATTTAGTTAATTATGTAGAGTGATTGACATGATTGCCAATTTCTGGCCCCAGAGCATGACTTCGTTGACTTCGGGGGGCTCTAGATCAGATGACTGCTGATTTTCCAGTTCAGCTTCATGAATATTAGTCGTATATAAATTTCACTAATCTATTAGTTCACCTTCACGACGCTATAGTTCGTGAAAGACCTTCATGTTCGCGAAGGGTTTTTTGGATCAGATAACCGCTGATCTATAATTTTACCTTCACGATACTTTAATTCATGAAAGACCTTCATGTTCACGTAGGGCTTTTTGGATCAGATGACAATCAATCTACCAGTTCTCCTTCACGAGTTTAGTTCATGAAAGCACTTCACATTCGCGAAGAGTTTTTTGGATCAGATGACCACTGATCACCGATTCGCTTTCACGATGCTTTAATTCGTGATAGACTTCATATTCATAAAGGTTTTTTGAATCAAATGACCACTAATCTACCGGTTCACCTTCATGATTCTTTAGTTCATAAAAGATCTTCACGTTCGTGAAGGGTTTTTGGATCAGATGACAGTTGATTTACCCGTTCACCTTCATGATGCTTTAGTTTGTAAAAGACCTTCACATTTGTGAAGATATTTTGGATTAGATGACCACTAATCTATCGATTTGCCTTCACGACGCTTTATTTTGTGAAAGACCTTCGCGACGCTTTAGTTCGTGAGTCTTTGTGGTCGGATGTCCGGGGACCGGATGGCCTTGGAATGATAACTTATCAATTCCGAGATGAATTTTGGTCGAATGACCGATGACTAGACGGCCTTGAGCAATAATTCATCGACTCCAAGAAGATTTTTGGGTCATGTGTCTGATAGCCCGGTGGTTTGAAAGCGATGATTCATCGACCTCAAGAGAAATTTTTGGGGTTCAATTCACGAGAAAACAGTTTTATCGGTTCCTGGAGATTAAGTGGTTGGATCTGTTTGTTCGACGATCCTTTGGACAAGACTTCTCAATGCTACCAAAGCAAGACCTGTTCTCAAAAGAGGGATCGACATGACTCGTCGAGGTAATAGAAGCATTTATTTTGCCATGCTGTCTGTAATGCCCATAGTGTACCGATATGGCTTATTTGGAAAAGGAAAGTAGACATGGATGGATGAGAAGGCATCGCTTTAGGTTGTTGCCCTATTCCTTAGTTGCTAGCTAGCTAGAGTGTTATTTGATAATCATCCTTTCGTTTGATTTCATCAGTTAGCCGGGGCACTTTTCTATTGGGTCCTAATAGCCTTGCTTGGGCAGAAGGTCCCTGAGGTCCTATAGCTCCTTCACAATTTGGTATGTTCTTTGGCAAATTGCCATGTTTTCCTTGTGCCATTGCACTACCTCTAGTCTTTAGAACCATTTTGCCTTCCCATAGAATTCTTTCATGTTAGTAGTTGTTTCATCCTTTAATAATTCCTGAGGGCCTTGTAGTAGTCTGCATCCATCGCCATCGCTTCGCCACATTCTAGTCATACCTATAAAAAAGTAATTTCGAATCAATTGTACTATTATACAAAAGGTATAGTTGGCATGATAAACTTCTTTGGATATTCTACATGTTGAACGACTTTGGTGAATGGGTTTCGATTAGGGAAGATACTCTAATCGTTGTCAGACTGATCTGTTTTCAAGTTACGGCTGTTTATAATGCTTGAGAATGATATATGCAAGATTTTCTATGCTTAAATGACTGGAAATGTCGATTGAATGAAAAATCACTTAGTATGGGGTTATGAATCAGCGAGATCCCCAAAAAATTTCAAACTAGGTGAGAACGGTCTGGAGTGACAAAGTAGGTCCCATAAGCTTGCATTCCAAATTTTAAGGCATTTGGAGTTTCCATGTTCGAGTTATGAGCAAAAGAAGATGGATTGGCATTGATGAATCGGTGGTATTTTACTTGGAGTCCGACTAAAGAAAATTTTCTATTTTCTTGGAGTTAGCACATGGTTCGCTTGGATTCACATAATTTGAAGTGCTAGGTAGGTGACAAACTTTGCTCGGAGCCATTTGCATGTTTTCTTGAAGAAAATATTGGTTTTACCCGAGTCTAATTTCGGGCCAGAATTTCCTAGGTTTACATCGAGAAAAAGTTGATTACCGAGTTCGACTTCGAGTCGGGACATCCATAATCTGCTTCAAGTTAAATAGACGATTACCCGAATTCGACTTTAAGTCAACCCTGAAGTGGGTTTCTCAATGACCATTTTGATGATTTTTTATGATTCTCAACGATGACCACTAGTGAATCGATGATAGGATCTCCATGATGGGAGTGGAAGCTGGTCATTTGGGAGTGGTTAGAGTATACCATAGGAGCTTGGCCTTGTAATTGATCTTGGTTTGTATCATATCTTCTTTGTTCTCCTGCCTCTAGGAGTACCTTTTGAGTGGCAGTTCCTCGTCCATTGCTTGGCACTGTGCTATGACACGGGTTTTAGAGCTTCTTCTAGCGTTTTTCACATTGGCATTTTTATCCAATTTCTCTTCCTCAAATTGTTTGTCAACTTCAGAGCCCGAGAGAGTCATCATTATATCCTCCCGTGGGGTTTTCATCCCTAAGTTCAGGTTTGCAGTTGGTGCTTTTGCAATAGGTGGAGTGTTAGTGTTTTCTTCCGTCATGATTCTTGGAGTTTCGCCCATTGCTTGCTTTTTCTTTTTCCTTCTGTTTCTTCTGTTCAAGCCAGAAATAGAAGAATGCTCTTGCTCTATAGCAGCCATGCCATCAGGCATTGTTCTGGGAGTAGTTAGTATATTGGAGCGCTGAGGGAGCATCTATCTTTTTCATAATATATTTTTGATTGTTTATCGTTTTACGGTTAAGTTCATCAACCGTCTTGTTCAATTCTCCCTTAGTCACAACTTCATGCCGTGGAGGATCCTGGAACCTGATCTTTAGAGTTGGCTCCTAACAGCAGGTTGATGATGTTGTTGACTTCAATTTGTTGAGGGTTTGTTTCTTCTTCAGCAATGGTAGCTTCTCTGGATCTTCCGAAGGTAGTTCTCTTTCTCCCTGGTACCATTGATTCTTAGCAGCAAATCTTCTAAGTAGAGATTAAGGATCAAACTTTTGAATTTATCTGATCAAAGGTAGATAGCTAGACCTAAGCCTGAATCAGTTCTCAATGAAAGCACCAAAATGTTAATCCAAAAAGTGGATCAACACCCTAGATTGAGTGTGAAAGCACCATCCCTGTTCTTACAGAGCAATAATATAGAAAATAAATGTAAAAGAGTAGAAATAGAAAGAAGACAAGAAGAATTTTATAGTGATTCGGTTGTTAATGAAGCTTACGTCGACTTTATAGTTTTTATTATTGATTGCTGTTACAAAGTTGATCAGATTACAAAGTTCATGAATATACCTGGCTAGATCATGTCCTCAATGCTAGAGTTTACTGGAGAATCATAGTGAATTCTTCGGATGTCTGTTGTAAGGAAGGAAAGGAGTGAAGAAAGCTTTCTGTAGAGTTTCAGCAACAAATCTGGAAGATCCTATTTATGCTCCAGGTAGGACTGTATTTATAGGGGTTGGAGAGCTATTGGGATAGGCCTGCTTTTCTAGAAGCCTACACATGATTCCATAAAGGAGCTTAGAAATTTTGAAGGCAACCTGAGAAAATCTGATGGATCGATAGTGATCCATAGGCGATGGATCGCTAGCGATCCAATTACTTGGAATATTTTGCGCGTTCCTTTCTAAAAATGTCATAATAATCCAGTATAATTCCATGGATCGCTAATGATCCATATACTTAGGCGATTTTTGAGTGATCTCCATTTGGTTGTCTTCCTATCTTCTATTTAAGCGCCTTTGCCAAATATCAAGTCGTTTGGAGTTTGTTTGATCATCCGTCTTTATGGGTCATCTGGTCCAGAAGAATCATCCATAACTCACTCAAAACTTAACAAAATCAGATGAAACTTTGCACGTACACTCAAGATTGTGTCAGAGACCTACCATAAAATTTTCAAATGGTGGGGCCGAATCTAAATGGGTAGCTAGCGATCCATCTAGTTAGGTCGCTTGCGATCCACCAAATCAACTCCAAATGATCTCATTTTCGCTACGAGCCTTTTGTTATGTCTTATAAGTTTTTTTCAAAATTTCAAGTCAGTCCGACTTCATATGACTTCTACAGGTCCATTTTAAGTTAGCTATTTTTGGTTAAATAGCTTGAATTAGATGAGTATTTACTTCCTGAACTACGCTGCTTGGAATTCTATGAAACTTGGTAAGTATTCTTAGAAGAGATAGTAGATCACGGTGCAAGGGACTTTTACAACCCGTGAATCTTCCTTATGGATCGCTAGTGATCCATAAATGATGAATCGCTAGCGATCCATCCCCTTAGTATATTTTTGGGTAATTCTTTTTGAGTCCACCTTGGCCTATTCCTTTGGTCTTTTTGGTCGAATATTGAGTTATTTTGGCTTGGCTTAGATGTTCTAACTCATCTGGATTCTTTCTTGGGTAAAAACCCGGTTAAAAATCCAAACGTGAGTTCTTGAACGCATGGTTCTTACGCGACTTGGTACAGGTGGACGTCAGAGCAGGACGATAAGAGGCTACGATAAGTGTTGTTTGGCATTACGATCAAGAGGTGGGCAATAGGTGCATATGATGATTTGCATTATTGGTTTGTAATACGAGTTTGCATTTCAGGATTCTCCTCTTGAGTATTGTTATTATGTAATTTTGGATAATTCAAAGGACATCAATTGATCGTTATTGTGAAGTTCGATCCATAGTTTGATCATTGTAGTAGCCTACACAGTAGTGGTGTAGTTATGAATTAGACAAGAATCCTTAGGTAATGGACCTTAGGAATTCAAGGACACTTGTAGTACACCTTAGTCATTTAGAATAGTTTTGAACTTAACTGCACATGATCATTACATATTAAATTGTACTCATTGACCGAACTTTTATCTGACCTACTCCCTCCTTTCCATTTTTCCTCACCGCAGAATGGTAGGTTCGCAGTTGTTTGGGCATAGTATGTAGAGATAGGAGCTTCACGTTAGCGTTCTCATATTATTCATTGTTCCTCTTATAGTCACTTATTGTATTAAATGTCTGTAAAGCTTATATTGTATTTTGAAATCGGTGTATGTGCAAAACAAATATTTTGGAAACTTTTTTTCGAGATTTGCATTATGTGTGCTTATAATTTAATTACTTCCGCTATGAGATCTAAATATGTAGAATGTCTTTGAACTTACACTTATAATTATGCCCTATAATATTTAAAAACCCAATAGTTATTATTTTTGGTATGACATGAGGTCGAAAGCCGCATTGAGCTTTGGATCGATGTGTTGAGAAGTGCGGGGTGGTTATGTTTGGCATAGAGCTTTGGATCGATGTGTTGAGAAGTGCGGGTTGTTAAGTTTGGCATAGAGCTTAGGTTTAGGATTACATAGAGATTAAGCATGTATTGAGAGAATGTACTTGAAAGGTTTTTTTTTTGTAAAAAAGGTGATTTTTTAAAAGGATTTCCAAAATGTTTTCCATAAAGTTTTCAAAAATGATTTTTGAAAATATACATACATACATATATATATATAAGTTTTCAAAAAGCTTCCCAAAGATTTTATCTATATATCCTAATCCTTTTTATCTTTGCCTATACGATCTTCGAGAAAACTAAAAGTAATTCCCAATCACAGATAGTAAAATAAGTACAATTTTTAAAGGAATGGCTCTAGAAAAGCCAGTAGAGATTTTCTATACAAAATAGCAGTAACAAGTAAATTATGGATTTAAGGGTGAGTTAAGAAGATTAGTAACATGAGACTCATATAATAGGAATATGATATTGATAGCATAAGGGGGATGCTAAGGTGGACTTTGCAAACTTAACGCAAATTTCCCCCAGTTAAAGTAGAAACCATATTTTCATATTGGTAATAGTGCAAGGGTTCATATTTACTTAAAGGTGTAGCTGAAGCATTTTCATATTGAAGTTAGACACTAAATTGAAAAGTAAACTTGAGTTAACCATTTATGAAAAAGAAAGACAGAAATCTTATGCACTTAAAGCATTATTCAGTATATATAGCTGGTGTAATTAGATTGCCATTGTTTGCTTCTATTTAAGTGATGAAACAGTGAAAATGTTTTTCGAAAAAAATTGTGAAACAGTAGACTTCTAATATTTTAAAAGGAAAAATAAGTTAGTTTGTGATTTTTTATAAAATAATTAGACAAATTATATAGAATTTGTTTAAAAAATAAGATTAAAATAATATGAAAAAAAGAAAATTTTCAATAATTATTAAAACTTCTGTTTTCTCTTTTAGGCACATTATTACACTTGCCTTCAATGTGCACTGTGCTTTTAAAATGAAACTTTTGAGAAAAAAGAAAAATAGAGTTGTTTTATGATTTTATATAAAATAGTCAGACAAACTTAAAGGAAATTGTTTGAAAGCTAAGAATAGAGAATTTGATAAAAAGTTATCTCTCGATAACTGTTTTAAAACTTTTATTTTGTCTTTTAGCACATTTTGCACTTACCTCAACGTGCATTTAGCTTTTAACAATAGAACTTTTGGGAAAAGAATTTGGGAAGTTTCTCAGTCCTAACTTTTGAACTCCTTTTATAATTAAGAAATGGTTATGTTTTTGAAAATGTTTTATAAATGTTTCTGTTGTATTTTAAAATAATAACAACAATAAGAATAAGTTAAAAATACTGCATTACTTTAAAAGATTATGAATTTTTTTATAAAAGAAGGTTTTAGAAAGGTATATTTTTATTTACATTTTTACTAAGTTAAGTTAATCATTTTTGATAATATAATTAAAGAAAATGTTATGACTCTAGTAAAAGAATTGATAGTTAAAAATAAGTGAAGTGTTTTATAATTTTTAAAACTTACTAGTTTCATAGTAATGGTAAAAATCAATGGTTTTGATTTAAATAGGTAAAATGAAAATACATGACTACCACTTAAAACTTAAAAATAGAAACAGATTGGAGTTAGATAAATAGGTTTAACAACCCCTAGGGAAAAAGTGATTATGGAATTTGGAAGCATTGGAATGATTGGGACAGTGATTAGTAGTAACATGTGAATTTAGTGATGTTTTCAAGCAATGGTTGACTTAGAAGGATAGAATACTAGGATGTACTTCTTGTAGTAGTGAAAGTTGAACACCACCTTGTGTTTCTCTACCTATGTATGGTTTAAACTGTAGTATGTAAGATTGAAAAGTATGTTTTGACTAAACCTATTTCAGAATAAGTGTTATCCGGTCATTTGACCAACCAATATTCAGGCAGACTAGATGGATCGCACATGGAGTTATCAAGGCAGCAAGCCTAAAGTGATAGCCTCAATGTCCAAAAGCCAAGTACAAACAAAGTCGTAAGGCAAATGAAAACTAACTCAAGCCAAGAGAATCATGGATCCATCAGAGTGGTGGATCTATATCGACCTAACTCTATGTAGGTACCGATTCAACTTCCCTTCACTGGTGGGTCCCGTCTTCTGCTTACACAACCTACTCGATGCTAGAAGCCTATCTCAAGTGTTATTTTGTTGTTTCAGTACAGTTCTCTATCGATCACCGTGAACTCTTGAATCAACAACTCTATTCTTCTACGGATTCATCATTAACAAGCAACATTGGTGCAAACAACTATGGAATCACAAAGCTAACTGCAAGACAAGCCAAAGCAAAGAGTTCAAGATGGCTATATTAGCAATCTTATGGAGTCGTTTCGACCCAAGCCTTTAGAGTCATATCGCTCCGTATAAGTTGATGAGATGGCATCCTACTTTAGTGGAGAAATAGTATAAGGCATGGAAAACAAGGTGGAGATCTTTTGTGTGAGATTTTAGGCTTCCTACCTCTATAAATAGGAGGGTATGGCTCATTTTTGGGGATTCTTTGGCTCTTGAACTTCCTTTTCTACTTGTAATCTCAGTCAAAGTTGTACCAACTCATAAGAACTTCTGCCTCCAAGGCAAAATAAGCAATAAAATCGTTAAGTGGATGTAGGCCTTGATTTTTCGAATCACCATAAATTGTTGTATGTCCTTTCACGCTCATTTTCAATTTTATCTCTTCACTGTTTATTCTCTACTTATTCTTCTGCATGTTTATGCCATTTTTGGTTCAAAAAATAAGGAAAGAGTAAGTCAAGATGTTTTAATTAAATCAAAGAACGGATGCAATAATTTTTTCGATTTAAAGTATAAAATGGACAAGTAGGATCTACTTCAACCTTTATTAAGAGGGTTAAGTAACATATAGGCATTTCCTTGATTACATTAGGCAATTTCAAATGGAACAATAGGTATGGTTTACGACACTGTAGCTGCAATATATTAGTTGGTACCATATAGATGAGAATGGGATACTTGTAGGCTATGGGCAGTCCAGGTATTATGTTGTCCTCTGTAGACTATAGGCAGACCAGGTGGACAAGAATGGGAAGGTATCTACTTTACACATGTTATTGGACTTATATCATAGTAGTTGAGTGCCATGGATAAGTAGATGTGAAGCTTGAATTGTAAGATTGAATATTGCGCATACTTGAGAATGGAAGATGATGGAAAGTAATAGTTTCTGGAACTTATAGTTATGTAATAGCTCCAGATTGGTAGACTCAAATCACTTAAGCAAGTAAAAATCTAAAATTTGTCATCATAGTAAATTGTTGGATAATTGATATGGATTAGTAAACAAAAATTAAAAGTAATTATTCAATGGAAATGAGAATTAAGTCGTAGTTTGATTCATTGGGATAAAGTGTGTAAGAAAGTAAATTTCTATAAATTTTCCAGTTTTTGTATAAAAATGCATCGTTTGAAATAACAGGGAATATACCAAAAGGAAAAGGACATACAAAATAGGGATAGTCATTTTATTTTGTACCTTTTATTTTAAAAATAAATAAGAGAGATAATTCCTTGTAGTTCCAAATATAATATAAATCCTCTCTTAGATAATTTATGAAAAGTTACAACGTTTACATTCCTTTAGGGAAAAGTGTAATTCCAATGCATTAAAATGCAGAAATCCCTAAGTATAGATCAAAGTATTTATCATCATGTCGATTGGATTAAAATGGCAAGGTCCCATCTAGGAAATGACATCAAAGAATGGAAAAATAATTTTTCTTAGAAATACAAACTACTAAAGGTACCTTAACTAAAAAATTTGTAAAATTTCATAATGGATGGTAGATTCAAGAATTAGGGTCTCCGTCAAGAAAAGGATATGGTTATTTGCATGCATTGACAATGCAACAACGATCCTCATAGAAAAGAAGGTTGATAATTTTTTGATTAGAATAATTTTAGGATATAACTCTAATCAATTTAGGACTCTTATTGTTAAGGTTGAATGGGAAGTAGACCAAAATTTTACTGATAGAACTTGGGATAGATCCATAAAGACCATAAACATCATACTTAGATACCATGATTTTGAAAGGATTAGGAAACAACCCAAAAGTAAAAAGAAACTTAAGTTGACTCGAATTAAGAAAGAAGCTATGCCATTTCCAAAAATTAATAAATCACTAAGCTATGATACCTTTGGGTAAAGTGGAGAAATAACAAAGTGCTAAGTAAGAAATACCATAGAAGGAGACACCGTCGACATTTGAGTTGTCCCACTTGGTACCTAGAAGTTACGATGATTAGATATACCACCGGATGAGTTAAGGCAGTATATTATGCATTGAGGATTTCATAGTGCTATAGTTTCATGGAAACATACTTATGCTCAAGTTATTTAGCATGGTGCATGTTGACACCATTTGAGTTAGTAGCATGGGTTGTAGAGAAATACCAACGCACATACATTTGGATTAAGGTTGAAGCTAGTGGTAAAGGATGAGAGAACATGGATAGGTTTATTTTATAGAAGGACAAAGATTACACAAGGTAGATAGAAAATCAAGTTCTGATAGGAGATATATGAGGTAGTCCGAGGAACCGAGCCCTCTATAGTCCATGGAGCTAAGTTTACAATTGGAAAGTAGACAAGAAGAAAATCCCTAAGGTAAGATAGAACATTGCTAAAGCATAGAGAAGCTGTCATTAGGTACTTGTAGAAGTGTCTATGTGATGCAGTTACCAAGGTCAAGTTGTGTCAGTTAGGGAAGTTGAAAAGAATAGGAAAGTCCCTTGTTTGTCATGCATCTACCCCTATTTTTGGGCATGGGACAAATCGACTCTAGTAGGGATACAATCTAGTTAAGAGTATATGGGAGCTTGAGGGGAAATCCCGAGCTACCCATCCAGAGCTCTCACCGGCACGTCTCCATTCTTGTTAGAAAAGATTATGTTTTCTAAATAGGTTCTAAATTAGGTAGAGACCATTGGATGGTAGGAATTATTGCGACATGTCCGTTGGACATGTTATGGATAATGGATGCTAATGGATGTACTGTTTGGATTATATTCTTTTACATGTTAGGAAAATATGTCCTCTAGATACACACATGCCACTTACATCTATTTGCATGTTATTTCTTGCTTATTGTTGTGCTAGTGGATGTTATGCATATGGATGTTGCATATGAGTTATATAGTTATGCAAATATATAGAACTGCAAGTATATTTACTTAGGATGTTGTATACATTTGGATGCATAGCGTAAGCATTTTCTTTTGCATTATTATAGATTCACGTGCACTTCACGTCGCATATATAGTATACGTTGCACTTGAAAATTTCTAAGGACAATGATTGTCATGGATGATGTATGAGTAGATCGTTGTCGCTATTGGTTGTTGTGTATATAAGTTATATTTTTCTGTCCTTTAAGATTTCAAGTATGAAATCTTTTTAAGGGAGGAAGAATGTAACACCCCGAAAATTTAACAAAATTAAATAAGAAAATCTAATTAATATAAAATAAGGATTTCAAATCGAATTTCCACAGACGTCCAAATTTGGCTATGAAACATGCATCATTGCATTGCATTCATAGTGATTTTCTAGATGATTTTCATATATAACACTTCGTATCCAAGTTAGTATGAGAGAGTTATGGCCGTCAAAATGGATTTAAAAATTTAAATCTAAATTTAAAAATTGACAAAGCCTTGGGTCGACCCAAGAAGACCTAGGTCGACTGTTAGCGGTCAGCCGAAGGGCATGGGCGGTCGACCCGACATGGGATTTTTCGAGTGATTTGCAATTTGGAAAGACGTGAATCAATGGCAGAGATAGATTGCTTGCATCCGAAGTAGTTGATGGGTGGTTAAAATATTAGCTGAGGTTGATCCAATGGACCTAAGTGTTAATCTAATGCTATAAATAAGATGGTAAATGTTATCACCATTATTGACTTTAAAGATATACGACATACAACAAGGATATGACGTCATCTTTTATGATAGAGAATTACTCTTTGTTCACGTCTAATGCCATCATTAGCGTCGAAGACATATGACCAGTGAAAGACTTATGGTGCCAATAATCAACATCGAGAATATGATGATGGATCAACGTCGAATAGGATGCCACACTTCATCAATAAAAGTGTGTTTAGCTAATGAGCATTTTCTTCGAACATTGAACTTAACTTTCAGAGGCTCTACTAAGACTTTGTGGCAACCCAAACAATAGAATGCTGAGGAAGTTTAGTTGAAGCTAATAGTCTGAGCATATTTCCCATGCTCTCTGTCGCCTGAGTTAAGGACAACATAAGTTTTTGGTCTTTATGTTTCAGCTTTTTTGGAATGGAATCTAAAAGGAAACACATATTAGTAAAAGATAATAAGAAAACATCGGGTAGCCAAGGATGAGAAACTTACTAGAAACAGAAAATGTCCCTCTGATGTTAGAGAACTATTTGACGAAAAAGAATCGTGTTTCCCAACCCATTGTCTTGTTGACACCCTTGGAAATCATACATATCGGGTAAGGATGGATTCAGAACAGTTGATGATCCGGTTGCTCACCAACCTTAGAAGAAATAGCTATTGAATAGAGAATTTCGATAGGGAAGGAAGTCCTGCCTCTCGATCCAAGACCGCCAAGAAAATCAGATATGTAGAGGAGTTTGGTAAGAGTTAAATCAGTGTAATGTCCATATGTTCTAAATATCTTAGGAGAAAAACTAGAAAAGGAAGGTAGCCCGTGTGCCAAATATGAAATATCCTTCCAAGGATTGTAAATATTCTTCGTAGGACCGACAAGGATGGTTTTAACACTCGTAGTTCTGAATTTCTCCAGGATGGAATCAACCTCGGCTTGGGATGTAATATATGATAGATTCAAAAGATTGCCTTCTTTCTAACTAACAGAGGGAGAGGTCTTAGGGCCTGCACTAGATTTCTTAACAGAACTTTTTAATGAGCTTTGAACTTTCCATTGGCCTGTGGGTGATATTATTTCAAATTTAAGAGATCACGGTGACCATATCATATAAATATTTGCTATATGCCTACCTAACTAAATGGCATTATGATGCTCAAAGGATATGTTAGCTGCAAATTAACAACCCTTAAATAGCACATGTTGAGTTTAATGAAGGACTTAAACTTTAAACTTTAACAAAGAAAGTCCATGGAAAAGCTATATGAAAATAAAATAAAAAGTAGTTAGGCAACACTAATGACCTAAGTCATTAGCTATGATGATGATGATGAATGTCATAAAGCATTGGTGAATACCGCCACTGTAACTAATAGTGAAGTGACGAAGATTGTCGACATCAATAAATAAAGACAGAGCGATTTGATAATATGCTAATCAAAAAATAAACGATATCAATTGAAGCTTAACTTATAATGTTAAAGATAGCTACAGAAAAATGGTAGCAAACAAAAAGACTGTCGGTATCAAGTTGTACGTCGATGAGGAAAGTAGATAATAGTATTTATAATTGAGTAAGGTCGCACATAATAGTAAGAGGCTAATACATCTCATCTTAATCGCTCACGGTATGGGAATTTTGCATTATTAAGGTGATGGGATAAGAACTTTGTTGATGCTGAATATCACATCGCTTATCTTATAAGGCATTTATAAATATCGCTGCAATGGCTAATGTAAGAGTGATAAGGGTCATTGACATCAGTGAATGATGACGATGTGAGTTGATATATATCAGTTAAACAACTTGTAACATGTAAAAATAAATATAACAATACCGTAAGCGATGATATCAAAATAGTAGCAATGAATGGTAATATTGTTGGTATCAAGTTATAGCTTCATAAATCAACAATGAAAACGAAAGACTCTATCTATAATTAAATAACATTGCATCTAACTGAAATACACTTTCTTATGACAATAAGGGATTATCACACTTTATCGATTAATAGTATGAGGTTTTAGCACTATTAAGGCTATAGGTTAGTGAAGGATTTTATTGACACCGTGGATCATGTTGGTATCATATCATCGACTTTAATTACTACCTAGATTATAGATGTCGCATTTAATTGATTTAGGCATCCTAATAACAGTGACATCTGTAACTCTGTTTCGCTCTCATTATTTAAAATATAAAAGCTTTGTATAAAAAACATTAGTTAATGAAATAACAAGATAATATAATGTTTTATTAATTTCATGTATCATAGTAATAACCATCACCATCGATCATCATAACAACGTCGTAAATATCAATGATGATATAGTAAAAGTCAGCTCGAGTTTCTGGTCTAATAAATCATTTTCGTCGGCCAGTAAAAGCTTTTCACATCAATATCGGTTAATATCAAAATCTATTCATGTAATATAAAGGTCTTATACTATTGATTAATCAATGCCACACCTTCCAGTAGTGTCATTAATGTTGGTACCAACACAGGTCTAAATGGTAGTGGATGCGGGTCTAATAAGTGACCCACTTCATCATCAAATTGGAATCCCTAAACATTCAAAATGACTTCGATTCACAATCAATTGATTTAAAGATTAATAAAATTGCATGATATCCAGCAATAATAAATTCATAATCGCAATCCTTAACACATAGTTAATCGAGTCGAAATCAATGAAACTCCAAATCAAACCCAAGTGGCAATCGCAAAAAATAATCGACCTGTTAATTAGATCGATGTGAAATAAAAAGTCATTCTTTAATGAGAATCGGCTGATTGGGAATTAGGGATATCTAAATTTTATTAGGAATTTTTGGTTTCTTGCTTGAGTTCTCAATTGCATGAAAAATAAGAAAGAAGAAGTGGCTTGGGTATAAATAGGAAGAAGAAGGCACGCTGAAGTCGTTAGATTAACTTTAAATGAATAATTGGATTGACATTGGAAGACGATGTCAATAATATTGACTAGAAAAGTCGATGACTCCTCTATGTTAGGGGAGAAAATGTAATCACCATTATTGGGTTTAAAGATATACAACGTAAGATATGGATATAACATCGTCTTTCATGATGGAGAACTGCTCATTTTTCACGTCGACTTCCATCATTACCCTCGAAGACATGTGACCAACGAAACATTGATGGTGCCAATACTTAACATCAAGAATATGATGATGGATTGATGTTGAAAGAATAGGATGTCGCACTTCATCAGTAAATGAATGTATGCAACATAGCGTGTAACCAAAGAAGCAAAGATATCGAGTACAGTCAACGACGTAGCCATCAATGAATGTCGATGTAACCAATATCGCATCTCATTGATGCTGTGCTCTAGTGGCATTGCTATTCACCTATTGTTTCTAAAACAAGTTCGTCTTCAATATAAATCCTCCATAGTAACTACCAAGTAATGCAATGTTCGTTACCGCATTTCATCAACTGTTGAGTATTGACGTCGAGAATCATTAATGACGATATTATACTAAAGTGAGTTACTCCTTCTCAACACTGCTCTATATCCACGCCGCTCTTCATTAATGCTTAATGTCATTCCCAAATGATGTTGCTAACAATCAATCAAGAGTACCTCAAGGAATAAGGTCATCGACATAGGAAGTTATTGCTAATGTCATTAATAGCCAACATTATGTCAACAATACCTAACAACACTACACTTATCAATATGCGGTGTTGATGCTGAGAGTCGTTAACACTTACAAGTTTTATCGAAGCCGATAATAGTATCTTATCGTAACAATGCCAAAGCATAACTAAACGCTCAAGATTTTCGAAGGTCATCATAGAATAAGGCCTGGCGCCATGCGATGTTGACATGCCGAAGTCCATAAATGTCGATGCCAAGCTGTTACGCCACAACCCATCCCCTTATTAATACAGACCTAAGGTTGGTATGGAGAGGCGGATCATTCTTACCACTCTTCTTACATTTTAAGCTTTATTAACCCTAAATCAATTGGAGGATTTTTGCTGATTGTAACACTCAAACATCATGCACATAAGAAGTTTGATATCTAACGATTGCATAGCATATTTGACTAATTGACTCTTGCATTATGACTTACATATTGCCTTACATGTTGACTTGGATTACACATGACATTCAATATGAATTTGATGACTATACAAGGAATTATTATGTACTTGACATCAAGCGTACTTCATCCTAACAACTCCAACTATCCCCAACAAAGCCTCTCTTTGATTAACTTTACTTTCCATGCTTTTAGGTAACGAACAAATTTGTTAACAGTAAACTAAACCCTAATTCTTTGGTTGAATGTGTAATAACTAAACTCTGTCAATTTTTCTCCTCAAAACCCTGATTTTCTTAAAACCAAAAAGTCAAAATCAAACCCTATCCAATCTAGGAGGTGAGAGCAAACAATCAAGTGGAACTAAGACGAACTAGGGAAGAAGTTATCATTGGTGGGAAAATTTCTTAAGATCAAGAGCTTAGGATAAAGGTAAGTGGGAACAAATCTAATTAGATGATTATTACATTTAAATTAAATATATTTTATCTTATCTAGGGTGTTAGTAATTTAAAATAGTAAATTATAAACCCTAGTTATTAAACCTGATTGAAATAGGTAAAACTCTAAACTTAAATCCGTAAATTAGATTAGAATTAAAATATATAAACTGTTAAATCTGATTTGATGCTAATATACCCCTTTTATGATCATATTATAAAACTCTAGTTTGAAATCTATAATGTAGATTACAACTGATGTTTGAATGCATTTTTATTATTCAATTGTAAACCCCAAAACTCATGAACCCTAGACTAAAGAATTTAAATTAAAATTGTACAAATTTATGAAATTGATGGAATTTTAATAGGTCATTTAGTAGCTTGATTACTGCTAACGACATAAATTAAACCATAAAAATCAAATGACATTGAAAACATAATGAAACCCCAATTTTAGACTATGATCGGTTGACCGAGAATTCCCAACGGTCGACCGGTAGCGGCCAACCGTTCGATGTGTAAAATGCGAAATTTGAACCTCGGCCTAAGGCTCGGGTTTATAATAAAATTTATAATTTTGTAAAAAATTATATAATGGAAAATTGATATTTTGATCCTATTTTTGAGCTAAGTAAACATGCTAGAAATGATAGTGTCATAAATCCCCTATTAAGATATTTTAGGGTCATAAATCCTATATAAAGTGATGATAGGGCCGCAAATCCCCTATAAAGAGATGGCATGGTCATAAATCCCCTATCAAAGGATAATACATCATTGTAGTTTGAGTAACAGTTAAATACCCAAATAAGAGCTGAGAATTGGCTAGGACGAAAAATTTCGCAAACACTTAGGTGGTATTCCGTCATGGTAGCATGCAGCACTTATGGAGCTACCAGTGAGTGAGCCTGGTTCTAACGGGAGTTCTTGTATGTATGGTTCTGGAACGACGTGGTATATAGGTGGATGTTGAAGCAGGATGATAAGAGGCTATGACAAGAGACGCTTGGCATTACGATCGAGAGGTGGATAGTGGGCGCATATGATGAGTCGTATAACTGGTTTGCAATATGAGTTTAAATTTTTGAGTTCTTCCCTTGAGCGTATTGATGATCGATGCTTTTGGATAATTCAAAGGACTGATCGTTGGTGTGAGATTCAATATGTTGTTCGATCCTTGTAGTAGCCTACACTAATAGTACTGTAGCTATGTATTAAAAAAGAACCCTTACGTAATGGGCCTTAAGAATTCACAGACAGTTGTAGTACGCCTTATGTCATTTAGAATAGTTTTGACGTTAACTGCACATGATTGTCACATATTAAAATTGTACTCATTCACCAGACTTTTGTCCGACCCACTCCCTCCTTTCCACTTTCCCTAACATAAGATGGTGGGTTAGCAGCTGATTGGGCATAATATATGGAGAAAGGAGCTTCATGTTGGAGTTCTCATATTATTCATTTCTCCTCTTATAGTCACATATTGTATTTAATCTCTGTAAAGCTTATACAGTATGTTGAAAATAGTGTGTGTGTGTGTGTGTGTATATATATATATATATATATATGTGTGTGTGTGTGTGTGTGTGTGTGTGTGTGTGTGTGTGTGTAAAACAAGTATTTTGGAGACCGTTTTTCTGATATATCTAGTTTATATTCTTATATTTTAATTCTTTCCGTTCTAAGATCTGAATGTGTATAATGTCTTAGAACTTACCCTTATAATTATGCTCTATAAAATATAATGGTTAAAATCCCTACAGCTCGTATTTTTTGGCACGACATGAGACTAAAAGCCATACCAAGCTTTGGATCAATGTGTCGGAAAGTGCGGGTTGTTACAAGAATGGGATCATTCGCCAATGAATGAAAGCTACTTAAGGTTGACAAAAGAGCCACACTGATAGAAGTAGATGTGACTTAGAGTTCTCCGTTGGCAATATGGTATTTGTCAAGATCTCTCTGTTGAAGAACGTTGTCTGATTCGATGCTAAAAAGAAGTCGGCATCGAGATTCGTTGGCCCTTTTTTGATACATGAGAGAATTGGGAACCTGCTTATAGAGTTGGGTTACCTCATAAGATGGCAGGCATGCATAATGCATTCCACATCTTTCAATTGTTGAATTTTGTGTATTACTCAAGTATGATAGTTGAACCAAATCAGCTTGATGGTATTTAGATTGAACCAGAAGCTTCAAGACCTTGTAGGCCTATTCGTATCGTTGGATGTGATTCAAAGCAGCTTAAAAAGAAGATGGTAGAGGTGATGAAGGTTCAATGGAGTGAGAGTGAAGGTTATTGTACTTGGGAGACCGATGAGAGCATGAGGACCGCTTATCCGAAGCTCTTTACATAGTAAGACTTTCTGTTTATCGCATTTACTTTCACTTTCGTTCTCATATAGGGTATTTTAGTATCATGCATGTTAAGGTATGTGTATATATCATTTCTACTTCTGTACGCATGTTTGATATTTGATATGTTTTCTCAACGATGTTAGGCATGTGAGGAACCTATGCTTGATTTTACCTTGTTTGTTTTGGAGATCAGGGCAAAAATTCCTAAGGGGAAGACCATATGACCCATATTTTACGTACAGAAGAACCGTAAAACATTATGTTCAAATTCATTGTAACACCCTAATTTTTATTAATATTATTTAGGAGGTTTAATTATATAAATTAAATAGAATAATGTAAAAATTAAATGATACGGGGATTGAGATTTGCAAATTTATTTAGGGGCCGAGCTTAATTAAATAAATGGGCTTATGAACGGTTTTATATGGTAATTAGTTAATGCAAGGGCATATTAGGAATTGCGCACCATAATTCCATTACATTAAAATCTCATTTCCTTTACCATTCACGTTCATTTTTACAAAATGCAAAATGTAAACAAAAAGAAAAGCAAAGTGGGCCTCTACCAGGGAAGAAAAGGAGATAATTAAATTAAGGCTAAGGAATTAAGCAAGTGGAATTAATCTCAATCAAATCTCAAATTCCTTATCATAATCAGGGTAAATAATAATCAAAACCATCTCTCTTTTTTTAATGATCATTTAATTTTAAATCCATTATGATGATTTTTGATGATGATATGCTCAGTATTCATGATATGATAAATTCAAACAAGTTTGTTTGATAATTGTCTCATACGGTTTTAAGGATAAAATCGATTATTTTGGATTTTGAATGCCATAAGGAATTTATATGTTATGTAAAACATTATTTTGTAGATGGGTTTTAATTTAAATAATTTTTCCAAAATATGGAAAATTTATTATGAATTCTCAAAGGAAAATATGAATAATTGGGTTTATAAATTAATTTCAGAAATGATATGAAGAATTTGGGTCTGAAATTTATATGTATTAGATAATATATTAAAAGTGAGTTTATATGATTTTTGAGAATTTTTCAAAGTGATTTACTATGGAAATTAAATATTTTAGAAAGAGAACATAAATGATTTAATTGTCTTTCTTAATGAAAAGGCTTATTTGCTAAATTAATCTTTGTTTAGATATGAAAATATGTGGTAGATTTATTTTAAGAAAGAATATGAAAAGTTTATAACAACCAATTAAATGTTTACAAAGAGATAGGTTAGTTAAAAGCATTTACTTTAAAAGGCATTAAAACAGTCTTTACCCAGAAATTATGTTTCGCCTCTTTCAGTGGTACCTTTCGACCCTGTACTTCTGCCTCAACCAAGTAGAAACCCACTAAGTCGAAACCGGTACACAAGGCATCAGAATGTTGGTACATGGTGGATTGGAAGAAAAGGCGCCAAGAATGGTGTCCGAAACTTGCTTCTGAAGTGGTCGAAACTAGTTAGCTTTCGAAAGTCTTTGTTTTATTATCCAAAGAAATGCGCATGCCTTGTTTTAATGCATGCTTTCAAAGGAGTCGAAACCAATGCTTTCAAAAGGGTCTTTAAAATAGATTTTAAATGGGATTGCCGCCTTTTTGTCTAAAGTGTAGCTTTCGAATGAGTTACTTTGTTTTTAATCAATATTTTTGGAAGGGTAGATTAAACCCTGTTGAAACCCAATGGCTGACCCTATGCCTTTCGAATGGATTGAATTTATCAAATGGCTCGAAAGGTATCTTTTGTCTTATAAATGTACCAAGTCACTTCCTAAAGCCTTCGAAAAGGGATTTAATGGTTTCGAAAGCAATGGCTTCATAAGGGGTTTCTAAGCTATCCTTCAAATGTTTTACTTAAGTTATTTAAGCTTTCGAGGTGAGGATTCCGAAGCTGTCAGATTTTCCCTCCATCATTTTATTTAAAGGTTAATGGTTTCGAAAGGGGTACTTTCATTTGTTTTCACTTTGACCCAAAAGATATTGTTAAGGATAAACCCAAAGGTTTCCAAAAGGGATACTTTCAAATGGTTTCAAAAGGGGTACTTTCAATAGTTTTGAAGCTATGCTTCTAAGAGTTAATAAATTATGCTTTAATACTTACAAAAGGTATGTTTTGAGGATTTCAAAAGAGATGATTTAAAGTGTTTTGAAAGGTATATGCTTAGTGTTTTGAAAAGAAGATTTAAATTCTTTCGAAGGAGGTTATCCAATTGTTTCGAAAGTTAAGGTTTAAGGTTTCGAAAGCCTTAGTTTTCAAAGCTAAAAGTCCAATCTTATATTTTTAAAGGAAAAACCATGGCAATAATAAAGGGATTTTGAAATGGCTTTTAAGTATGAAGTTTCGAAGAAGCTTTCCTTCATAAAATAATAGGTTAAAGGGATTAACCATGTTTTATATGGAAATGATTTCAAGGATATTAAACCATGGATGTTGGTGATTATTACGTTAATATGTTTGCCTTTTCTAGTCTATATATTCACTTTAATATGGACCCATAATTGTATTTTGAGAAGAAAGGGCAGAATAGACAGCTAGGTTAACCCAATAGTGTATATAAATTGAGTTAACTCCTGAATGAGTAGAATGCCTAAATACCGACCAGAATATAGAATGCCTAAATACTGATTAAAGAAGTTGTCATATAGACAAGTTCATAGTAAAACAATGAAAACTATGTTTAGGAAAAGTTATTGGTAGGGGCCAATAGGTTCATAGTAAATCCATGAAAACAATGATTAGAAAAGAGTTATTGGCAGGGGCCAATAAGTTTGTAATGAACCCATGAAAACTATATCACATTAATTTATTGACAGAAGTCAATAGGTTCATAGTCAACCTATGAAAACTATGATAAGAGAGAAGTTATTAGAGATATCAATAGGTTCGGGGAGAATCCATGAATAAAGAAGCTATTGGCAGAGGCTAACAGTTTCTTAGTGATCCCATGAAAACTATGAAACTGGACTGAGAGTCCATAAACATTAAACGGGTTATTAATCAGCCCATGAAAACTAATAGGCTAATAGTGGCTCTAGAAACTATAACTGAGATAGGTAGTCAAAATGAGTTGGGATAGGTAATCGAGAATTATTTACTTGTTTGCATATCATCATAATATTTTGAATTGTTATGTTTTAACCATTGTGGATGTAGGAGCACAGTATATGGTTTTTTATAAAGCTTTGGATAAGATACCAGTGAGCGGAAAACCCATTCCGCTAAGCGACGTGGTCTCACTAGATATCTAAATGGATTGAGATTATAGATTATTATTCATACCAGACTTTATGTCTGACTCGATGTTTATTTTTCCTCTTAAACTCTTAGGTGCTCAATTGATTTTGGATAGTTTGAGAGTTAAGGTTTTCAAGCACCTTTTTAGACGAAAAGCTTACGGAGACGTGCAGGAGGCATGATAGCTAATTAGAATTCTTTTCTATTTTGATCCCTTTGTGTTTAGTTGTAAAGGAAAAGTTGTTTAATTGCCTAGTTATATACTCTGATCATCCAAGGGGGCATCTTCATTTGTTGCTCTTGGCGTATGTTGTAATAATTATATTTTCTCCGAACGTGGTTCTCGAATATCGGATTATATAATGAATGTCGAAATGATTTGAAATGGAATGTGAAAGTTGTTTAATGATTTTAAATTTTTTCCATACCCATGTGTTTCTGTTATATCAATGTATCTAACATTACCATAATTGGTCGTCGAGGATTAATAACTATGGATGACTACAGCGTCCGTAGCCTATAGTTTTGGGCCTCCAGGTGGGGGATGTTACAAGTTGGTATTAGAGCATAACTTTATGAAACTTAAAAAGAAATTTAAACCTAACTGATTTTTCAAAACATAATCCAATGAATCAGATAATAAGATCTGGATTTAGGATAACGCTATAGTAACGTACTTGTATGTATGTGTGTGTGTAAGTACATATTCCCCTCTCTCTTAGACCGTTCTTTTATATCTTACTTAGACTCGTATGCTGATTTAGGAGAAAAAAGATATGCAGGCAGGAAACGGAAGAGGAAATCTTGATGGAGAAGCACCACAACCGACGAAAATGCTCGACCCACTTGGAGGACCTCGGATCGATGGGAAAATGCTAATTAAAATGCATATGCCAATGTAGGTGTTGGAAATCTACCAGTAGATATGGGGACGATGTATCAGTTCTTCATTAATCTGATGCAAGTTGGTGCTGATGCTAGAGTTGGTGGGAATGTTGGAGGAGCTAATCTCGCAACTCCAATTAGGAATAAGTATGCTATGTTGAGAAGGGATTATAATATTCTTGGTGGGAAGCCATTTATGGGAACAGAGGATGCCGTAGAAGTGGAGAACTGGTTGTTGCATTGCGAGAGAATCTTCGTTGATTTAGGCTTAGATGATGATTAGAAGAGGAGATTAGCCTCTAGGCAATTGCAAGGGGTAGCACTTTATTGGTGGAATAGTGTTAGTACCGAAGTTCCTGAGGAAGAGTTGACTTGGGTAGAATTTCGAAGGAGATTTGAACAGTGGTTTTTGTTTGAAGTTGCTAAATATGCATTGTTAAGAAAGTTTATGGATTTGGTGCAGGGAGAGATGTCGGTAATCAAGTATGCTACTAAGTTTGATGAGTTGTCTCAAAATGGTATGCTACCATAGATAATATCATCAGGAAGAATGAGAGTTTTATTCGGGGATTGAGGCTCGAGATTGTTATGGCGACCTTGACACATCTCCGTGATTCTTGTAATGTAGTTGTGGAGATGGCAATCCGATATAAGGAGATGCTTGCTATTTGTGCGAGAGAAAAGCCGATTGAAACCAAAGGTTCTCAAGGAAAGAAGGTAAATTTCTTTAAGAAGAAGGGAGCCCAAAAGCGGGAAGCTGCCAAGAAGGCAAAGGCTGATTTAGTTCACTTTAAGTGTGACAAGAAAGGTTATTTTGCTCATGAGTGCCAGTCAGGCAAGGGAAAGAAGGCTACATAGAAGAAGGGTGTGAAGTGCTTCAACTGTGACCAAATAGGGCATTAAAGGAATCAGTATCCAGAACCAGTTACGGCTGACAAGGAAAAGATCTTTGCTACTAGGCCATCATCTACTAGGCCAACTGCAGCTAAAAAAGAGAAGACTGTGATGAAAGGTACACTTTTGATTCAAAGTACACTAGTTAGGATACTGTTTAATACTGGTGCATCAAATTCATTAATATCTCAGTGTTTGGTCGATAGTTATGCTTAGGACCCACGTACCTTGTTACTTCCTTAAGGTTTGCAAATCCGATAGGAGGGTATGCAACTTTAGGAATTAGATATGACTAGTTAGAACTTGATTTGTTAGGTCATAAGTCTTCATGCAGTCTGTATATTTTTGATTTCGTAGATTTCGAGATCCTTTTGGCTATGGATTGGTTGGATAAATATAAGGTTAGGATATATTGCCAGGACAAGGAAATATCATTAAGACACTCTAATAGTCATAACCGAATCATATTCTCAGTAGAGAATTCTTACCAGAGTGTATACTTTGTTAAATGCTATGGAAGTAGGAGAAGTGTTAAGTCAGGTTCGAGTAGCATGAGATTTTGCATATGTTTTTGAGTCGATTACAGGGACTACCACCGAAACGAGCCATTGAGTTTTGGATAGATCTTTTACCAGGAGCTGAACCTATCAGTAGACCACCTAGCAGGATGACACCGACTGAGATGAAGGAATTAAAGGTGCAGCTAGTGGATCTAGAAGGGGAAATTTTATTAAACCAAGCAGTTCGCCCGGGAAGCGACCGCGGTGTTCATAAAGAAACCAGATGGGGGCACTAAGGATGCGTATCGACTATCGTAAGTTTAACGAGAGGATGATTAAGAGTAAGTGTCCTTTGCCGAGAATTGATGATCTATTTGATCAGTTGCATGGAGCCAGAGTGTTTTCCCCATTGGATTTGGCGACAGATTTCCATCAGTTAAGAGTGGTGGAGGATAGTATTCCATTAACAGCATTTCAGACTAGGTATGGTTCGTATGAGTAGTTAGTAATGCCATTTGGGTTAACGAATGCATCTGCTTTCTTCGTGGATTTGATGAACCGAGTTTTTTGAGAGTATTTGGATAAGTTCATTTTGGTATTTATAGATGATGTTTTAGCGTACTATAAGGAGAAAGAGAGCATGAGGATCATCTTACAGTGCCGCTTGGGACGTTGAGACAGCATCAGTTGAAGGTGAAGTTTTCCAAGCGTAATTTTTGGAAGAAAAAGGTTAGGTTTCTTGGTTACGTGGTTTCAAAAAAGGGCTTGTCAGTCTTCCAGATAAGATCGAAGCTGTTAATAATTGGAAGAGACCAGAGACGGTGATTTAGATAAGGAGTTTTCTTGGACTTGCTGGGTATTACCAAGGATTTATCAAGGATTTATCGCAGATACCAGCACCTTTGACTAAGTTAACCAGGAAAGATGTGAAGTTCGTCTGGCCCGACGAATGTGAGTAAGCATTCCTTAAGTTAAAGCATTTGTTGACCAATACACCTGTATTAGTAGGACCAGATGGAAACCAAGGGTTGGTGGTGTATAACGATGCATGTAGGACTGGAATAAAGTTGTATTGATGCAGAAGGGTAAAGTTATTGCCAACGCTTCACGACAAATTAGACCGCCTGAAGTGAGATATCCTACTCATGATTTGGATTTAGCATCGGCGATCTTCACATTAAAGATTTGGAGGCATTATCTCATAGAGGAGAGATTTAAGCTATAAGTCCTTAAGGTATTTATTCTCTCAGAAGGAGTTGAATATGAGACAACAGAGGTGGCTGGTGTTTGTAGCAGCTTATGATTTTGGTATAGAGTATACTCTTGGGAAAGGAAATAAGATAGCAAATGGTCTTAGCAGAAGGTATCAGAATGTGGTGTTAGCTATGTTGGCAGAATGGAAAGATTTAGAAGCTTTGATTACTTGTAGTGTGCAGTTAAGATCGACTAGTAGTTCTAGTCAGAGCACTACATGTTCTCCTGTTTTGAAGTTCGACCAGTATTGATTGAAAGGATTGCTTCTAAGCAGAAAGCTAATCAAATATTAGCCGACGGGAATATAAGGCTTGAGATGGGATCAAAGATCGATGATCTAAAGGATTTTAGTCTTGAACAGAGAAGATGGTTGAGAAAGAAAGGACGGTTGTGTGTTTCGAATGTTTAGAAATTAAGGAAAGAAGTTTTTGGAGAATGTCATCGGTTTAAGTTTACGATTCATCCTAGAGGGACCAAGATGTATCATGATATGAAGAGGAGCTTCTATTGGGAAGGTATGAAGAGGGATTTTGGCTTGTGGGTTAAGTAGTGTGCAAACTGTCAACAAATGAAGGCCGAACCTCAGAAGCACTACAACAAAAAGATCCTTTAATAGCGTTTAAAAAACGCTATGAAAGGCTTTTATAGGGTTTTTATAAATGCTGTAAATCAAGTTGTAATAAGTCAATGACTTATTATGCAGCATAAGAAACGCTATAAAAAACACGTCTTTTACAGCGTTTTCAAAATGCTATAAAAAGGCTTATTAATGGCGTTCTGAAGATGCTATAAAAACCCTTTATTATAATGGTGTTGGTGTACAACGGGCATAAAACTCTAATATTAATTATAATGGTGTTTCATAAACGTTATTGTAGGATTTAATAGCGTTAAATAAACGCTATTAAAGGATTAAATAGTGTTTTAGAAACACTATTAGATCCTTTAACAGCGTTTTAAAAACGTTTATTAAATCCTTTAAAAGCGTTTTAAAAATCATTTTTACAATACGTAGATATCCATTATCACACTATACTCGACAAATTTACATAAACATAATGCATTATTTCACACAATAATATAGATGGCATTAAATGAAAAATAACTAATCATTTAATATTCACATAGAATAACGCATAATATGTCGTAATATTCAATGAACGTTACATTAAAAGTGTAAATAATACAAGTGTTAAAAGATCGTACTACACGTGACAATTAAATTTGCAAACCAAAAAAGTTGTTGCTTCAAAAGAACTTCAAATCGCTAATATACCGCAGCAGGTTGTCATTTGTAAGCGCCGTAGACGGGTAATTACCTTATGAAAAAGAAATTGAATAATTAGCAATTATAACTATAGTAACATACATATATGTGTGTGTGAAACTTAATTATATAAATTTAACTAGTTTATATGGAACTTAATTAATTTATACGAAACTTGATTAACTTAGTTAACTTTTATAAAATTATATTGATTTATATAAACTTTTTTAATTTTATGAAATTAATTATTTATATAATCATATAGAAACGATATCAATAACATATGGAATTTCCTGAAATTGATGTAAATTTTGTTTTAAATACTTTATTCAACAATTGCATGTATATTGATATAAACTTATTAATTTTTATAAAACTTAACTAAAGTTTATAAACTTATTTAATTTAAAAAAACAGTTGGCTTATTTAATTATTATAAAACTTAATTAACTTAGTTACTTATTATAAACTTAGTTAATTTGTTGTTGTTGTTGTTATATTATTATTATTATATATTATTAAAATAATTATATTACTATTATTACTATACTTTATTATATTATTATTCTTCTAAATTTAGTTAATTTTTATAAACTTAATTAATTTTTATAAACTTAATAATTTTATAAAACTTAGTTAATTTTTTTAAAACTTAGTAACAAAGAATTCAAAATAGAGAATATGATTTTTATAAAACTAAATTTTATAAAACTTAATTAAATTTTATAAACTTATTTAATTTAAAAAAACAGTTAGCTTTTTTAATTATTATAAAACGTAATGAACTTAGTTGCTTATATAAAACTTAGTTAATTTTTATTATTATAACATTATTTTATTACTACTATTATTATGTATTATCCAGCCTTTTGGCAAGGCCATGACAACAAGAACTTGACCAGAAATCAAGGACAGTCCGTCCTAAAGATCAGTTATACATAGGTTCACTATGGATACTGGTAAATTCTACCCGAGTCTGGATTGAGCTACAATCGGTGTGACGCGACAAGCAAAGATGTAAAATCCAACATTCCAAATTTCAAATCAATCGGAGTTCGTGTGCTCAGGATACAGAACGATTAAGTTTCATGAGGAACATATTCCATTCGTAACCATCTCATCCGTGTCTATCAAATCTCGAGTGAAACATTACCGGTCCATATCCATGAAGGAAACCCCACATTCGTACCCCTCAGACATTACCTTCCTTCGTATCCAACAAACCGAAGCTATTTCGTATCCATCAAATTAACACTTTTCGTATCTATCAACGATCGGCATCATGTAACGGTCCTAAATGCACCTTGCATATCAGTTTTCACATGCATGATTCGTATCGATCGTCACTGATCGATACGAGAGTGGCCATATATTATCGATACGAGATTGAGTGCTTCATAACCGATATAGAGGGTCACTTGTCAATCTATACGAAGAGGCTATTCATGTGCGATAAGAAATAGAATGTTGTGTATGGTTACGAATGAAGCTATATTGGTCGATACGAACAAGGCCTAGAAGAAAGGAAGACTCGGCATGAAAATTGGACCGATCCTAGAAAATAGAGCCACGTTATCTAGCAATCACGTGCGTCCCATGGATACGAATGGAAGCGATGCGAACATATCGATACGAGCTCGGCTGCACATTGAAAACACAAACTTGCATCGATCATAACTCAAAATCTTTAAGTCCAAGTGCCACCAAATTTTCACAGGGGCTTGTGTGCTACCTCAAGAATGTACCTAATGAATCGCGGCCCAAAAAGGTCATTTCTTGATTAAATAAATTGGATACATATCGATCATGGATCGAGCCAAAATGACCAGGGATCGATCACGTAGGCCCAACCATGTGAAAGAAGGAGTCTTTCGAGATCTGAGTGAGATATTTGCAGCCTACACCTATAAATAGCAGTCCAAGGCCGTCAGAAAATGGACTTTTAACTCTGGAACGCTGAAACTCTGCCGGAATCATTGTTGTATCTCGATTGTACTGTTGTAAACATCTGTTTGTTTATTTTGTTGTATTTGTTAGGTTAACCTCATTTTCCACTTATATTCTTCACTTTAATCTCTACAAACACGCCCGAAGAGTATTGTACCCAATTTTGGTACAAACACTTTGGTGCTTTCACTGAGAAAACCTAGCTTTTCTCCTGCTTTTTGGATCTACCACCGTCATTGTATGGCAAGAATCTAAGGTGAAGATCAAGATCTCATACCTAGAAGTTCTTCTATCCTATTCAAATTTGTATAAATTCTAGGAGAGAGCTTCACCCTTCACTATGGTTACCACAAGGATTTCCTTGACCGATGCGAATCAGGAAGGAAGACATAGACATAATCCGATGCAGCTACCCGCTAGTGGCTAGAACTCATTTGGACCTTCAGATCCACAAGGCCCTGTCACTAGGGAGGAGTTACAGATGTTGATGCAAGAACTGATCCAAAGTCGCCAGCAACTTACCCAGCAAATCCATGCCAACACGGAGTTAACCAACTGACTGAATCAGGAAAGACGAAGGAGATCCAGGAGGGATCAGGCTTTCTGCTCATCCATTGAGAGTTCAGCTTCCTTTGATTACCGTCACAGATCCACAGATCCATGACTTGGTCCATCTGCTAGTTACCAGGCAGGACCCTCCTCCCGTGGAGGGATAATTCTTTATCACATTATTGATAATCGTGCTACCGCCGCTGCTATCGACTTGGAAGCTGACATTTGAGACCGAACAGATCCGAACCTTCATCAATGTGATCATACTTCTAAACCCTATGTGCCTGAGGACCTGGAATCAAGGAGGCGAGGTATGGACCGTCGACCGTGCCCGGGTCATCCTCCCATTGTGGAACTAGACGACACCTTGGCCTAGCATGCATAGAATGTCCAGATACCATACATCATGGCCATGATTCGTCAAATGATTCGCGAAAGTTAGGGCCTCTCCAATGACGACTGTGGAATCACCAGGAGTCATACACCCTTCACTGATGACATCCTTTATGTTGAATCGCCTCGCCGTTTCAGAATGCCGACTTTACCTGTTTACGAAGGGAATTCAGACCCTAACCAACACATTTTAAAGTATGAATGGCCGATGAATTCCGCACGAGATGACGATGCGGTCAAATGCAGATGTTTTCTTCTCTCCCTCGGGGGTATCGCAACCTTGTGGTTTACTCACCTACGACATCGATCTGTTTCATGCATTTATTGGTTAGCTACGTAATTCGTCGAACAGTTTCGTATGCATGCTATAAGACCTAAGGATGTTAGCACCTTATCTAGCGTCACTCAAGCTCCTGTAGAAATGCTCAAATGTCATCTAGAAAGGTTCCATGCCGCTTGCATGGAGATTAGTAACCCTAATGATAATTCCATATTGATGGCACTAACTAAGGGAATTGATCTCGATTTTGAATTTGGCAATTGGTTGGCTGGGAAACCCCCTGCGTCATTGAACCATTTCTATTCCTAGGTAGCCTAGTTCTTAAGGAGGAAAGATGCGAAATAGTCTAGGAAGAAGGATGATGCAGGGCCCAGTGTGGAAGGAATCCAGAGCAATGTCGCTATGAAGCAAACTGGTGAGAGTTCCGGTAAAGTACAATTAAATATACATAATAAGCAGAATCAGCAGAAAGGAGATGGAAGTCAAGGTAAGAAGCAGGATCAAAATCGTGGACCACGATGTAGAGCTCCCATGTTTGACGCCTATACTCCATTGAATACATCCCTGGAGAATGTGTACTTGCAAGCCTATAACACTGGCCAATATAAGAAGCCTGCTTCGAAGCATTCGTCCGAAAAGTAGATTCAATCTGGAAATTTTTATAGATTTCATGATTGCTATGGTCATAATACTAATGAATGTCGTCATTTACAGGATATCATTAATAAGTTAATCTGAGATAGGAAGTTGGAACAATTTGTTCAGGCACCGTAGGCTTGAGGTGTGGGCCCATCAAACCAGAATCAAGTACCGAATCAAGCTAGACCGAAGGAACCCACACGTACTGGTGGGAAGTTTGTTATTGACACAGTAAGTCAAGGTCCTCACCCAACGGATCAGAGCTGGAGGGAAATAGAGTCATACGCCAGTTCGATTAGGCATGCAGACTTCGAGTGTTGTAGTAATCCTAACGATGGGGATCCGGCCAGACAACAAAAAATGATGACAGATGACATTGTTTTCCGAGATAGAGATGCCAATAGAGTTGAAGCCCCCACCATTGATCCACTAATCATATCAGCTTAGATATGTTCTTCTTGGATGAAGAGGATCTTAGTGGACAGTGGAAGCTCCGTGAATATTCTCTTCAAGTGAGCATATGATCAAACGAAAATGGAAGAAAAGGACCTGAAGCCGTGTCAATCACATATACATGGTTTCAATGGAAGTACGACTATACCCACTGGAATGGTAGAATTACCAGTGGAGTTGGGAGTTGGAGAACGCCGAAGAGTCCGGATGTTGCAGTTCATTGTTGGATATTAATTCATCGTACAATGCTTTCTTGGGCTGACTGGCCCTAGCTGAATTCAGGGCAGCTATCACCCCTTGGTGTTTAAGTTTGAAATTCACCACTGACAATGGGGTTGGAGTTGTTCAAGGAGATAAGGCGGTTGGATGCGCCTATTATGTTACTGACCTATGGGAGGCACAGCGGAAAAAGAAGGGCAAGGACGTAGAGGAATCTCTCTACGTCCGTTTTACCGAGAATCGACAGCTAACGCCTGGGCCTAGGCTCGGGCGCCATAACCAATTCCTTAAAGATCTTGATCCAAGAGATGATGATAATAAAGGGGAAGTCAAAGACAGTCAAGCTTCCTTGGAAGAGTTGACGATCGATGTTCCGATTGATGATGATGATGACTCCAGAATGATAAAGGTTAGATCTCAGCCAAGCCAACAGATAAGAGAGGAATTGGTTGAATGTCTCTGAGCAAACCTCGGCATGTTTGCTTGGACACACTCAGACATGTGTGGGTTCTCGCCAGACATCACGAGCCATGTATTGAATATTGACCCGTGGCATGTCCTGATCAAATAGAAAAAGTGTGATATGGATCCAAAGAGATCTGCCGTCCTAAAGGAAGAGGTGAATAAACTCAAGACGAACGGGTTTATCCGAGATGCATTATATCCAGAATGGGTATCCATACCAGTGCTTCTCAGGAAACCAAACGGGAAATGGAGGACTTGTGTGGACCACTCAGACCTAAATAAGGCATGCCTTAAAGACAGCTTTCCACTTCCCAAGATTGATCAACCTATAGATTCCATAGCCAGATACGAGCGCGTCTTTCATGGATGCATATTCGGACTACAATCAGATACCGATGCACTTATCCGACCAAGAGTACACCAACTTTGTCACCGTTTTGGGACTCTACTGCTACAAAGTGATGTCGTTCGGACTCAAGAATGCCGGAGCGATGTACCAACGGCTAGTCAACCGAATGTTCGTCGGCTAGATCGGGAAAACTATGGAGGTATATGTGGACGACATGCTTGTAAATTCACAACTCTCCACCAATCATGTCAAAGACTGAAAACAACGCTCAACATCCTCCAAGAATATTGAATGGAGCTCAACCTATTGAAGTGCCTCTTCGGAGCTGCATCTAAAAAGTTCCTTGGATTCATTATTAATGTTCGAGGAATCGAAGCCAATCCCGAGAAAATTTAGGCGATTCGAAATCTCTAGACTCTGAGAACTATAAAGCAAGTACAAAGCCTCAATGGGAAGGTAGCAGCATTGAGCGGATTCATCTCAAAATCCACCGACAAATGCATTCCCTTCTTCGATCTAGTCAGGAAAGGAAAACGAAACATTGAATGGACTAAGGAGTGTGAAGGCGCATTTCGAGAACTGGTACAACACTTAGCTACGCCAACTATTTTTTCAAAGCCTATTGATCATGAGAGACTATGCATCTATTTGGTGGTGTTAGAGAATGCAATCGGTGCTGCATAGATTTGCGAGGAAGATTGGATACAACGGTCAGTCTATTACATCAGCAAACGACTGACCGGGGCAGAGAGAAACTATCCAAAGTTAGAGAAGTTAGCCTACTGTCTCGTCATTGCCTTAAGAAAGCTTCGTCCCTACTTTTAGGCTCATTGTATCATAGTCTACACCAGTCAGCCGTTACGATTGGTCCTTACGCGACCTGAGACATCTGGTAGGTTGTTAAAGTGCAACATCGAGTTGAGTCTGTTTGGTATTGCTTACATACTAAGGCGGGCTATTCAAGGACAAGTTCTAGCGGATTTCATTACTAAATTCACTATCTCAAAAGACTTGCTCGAGACTAGTGAATCTCCTAAATACATATGGAAATTCTATACCGATGGTGCCTCGAACGACCACTACTCAGGCACTGGAGTTGTACTTGAAACCCTAGAGGGTCGATACATATGTTATGCTTTGAAGTTTGATTTCCATGCAACCAATAACGAAGCCGAATACGAAGCTTTACTCGCTGAACTCAGACTCGCCAAAAGACCTGATAATTATTGCTGTGGAGGTTTACTGCGATTTGCAGTTGGTCGTATGTCAAGTTTAGGGAGAATACCAAGCTAGAGACCGGAGGTTGGCTGCTTATCTTGCTTGAGTCCAGGAAGTATTGAATTAGTTCGATTATTATGCCATCTATTGCGTTCCTCAAGATCATAACCAAAAAGGCCAATTCTCTACCAAAACTAGCCAGCACCGGTGAAGCATAACAAATTGAACTTGTCCCTGTTGCGACACTTACCTCTACGAGTATCGATCAGATGGAGATAAACTAGGTTCATGAAGCCACACCCGAGAAAGGGTCATGGATGACCCCTTTCAAAAACTATCTCAAGCATGGAGCTTTGCCCGAGCACAGAAGTGAGAAAAGTCAAGTTCTTTGGAAAGCTTCATGATTCATTATCTAGAATGAAGTCATGTATAGAAGAGGATACTTATTCCTTTACTCCGGTGTATCGCCTATGACGAAATCAAATGAGTGTTACATGATGTGCACAAAGAGAATGCGGTGATCACACTAGGGGGGCAAGCCCTTGCGAAGAAGATACTTCGATATGGGTATTATTGGCCTACTGTGAATCAGGATTGCATTAGACTATGCCAAGAGATGTGACAAATGTTAGAAACATGCTCGGATACTAAGAGCCCCGCCTATAAAAATTACTCAAATGATTAGTCTACGGCCATTCGACACGTGGGGCATCGCTATAATTGGATCTTTACCTCTAGCTAAAGGTGGTGCGAAGTACGCCATCGTTACAGTTGACTACTTTACCAAATGAGCGGAAGCTGAGACCCTTGCTACAATCACAATGAAGAAATTATCAACTTTGTTTTCCGTAATATCATCTGTCATTTTGGCCTCCCGCATACCATTATCACTGACAATGGAGTGCAATTCGATAGTGCCAAGTTCGAACTTCTATCAATGTTTTCATATTTAGAAGAAATTCTCAGTAGTTGCTCATCCTCAGGCAAATGGACAGGTCCAAGCTGTTAACAAAGTCATCAAATCCATTCTGAAAAATCGACTAGAAAAGCCGGAGGCAAATGGGTCAATGAGCTTCCCATGGCTTTATAGGCATATCGAACTACCCACAAGTTCGCAACCGGCCACACTCCATTTTCACTTTCTTATGGCTCGTAAGCCATCATTCTGGTCGAACTGGAAGTACCTTCTCATCATGTGACCTACTATGATCCAAAGAAAAATGCTATATTGCTTGCCAAATCTCTAGATTTATTAGATGAGAAGCGTGAAGAGGCTGATTTGAGGGCAGCTGCTCATCGAAGTTGAGTCGCCCGATTGTACAATGCTAAGGTCCGACCCCGAACCTTTGAACTTGGCAATCTTGTGCTCAAGAGAATTTATCCGGTCCCTTCGCATATGAAGCCAACATGGGATGGACCGTAGGTTATTGAATGAAGACTTGGAGACGACACATTCAAATTATCGACCGTCGATGGTCTCACTTTGTCGAGAGCTTAGAACAGCGAAAGTCTTTATCGCTACTACACATAATAGGCATTGTTTATTCATTTATTTTGCTATTCATTTGCAATTTGTTTATGTATTTTGAAATTTGAACTTACAATAAGGCAACTGACTTTGCCGTACTTTCTTATTTCAGCAATAAAATGCAATCTCTTCGAGCCAGAGTAGTGATTCTTGAAATGCATCATGCAACCATCACAATGCATGGAGAGTTAAGATCCATACTACGGTAGGACTTATTCAAATAGGGGGTGCCTGCGATATGACCGGTCACTCACTAAGTGAAACCCGAGCTTGTGGGCAGACTATCACACTAAAGCCAGCATGGATAGATACACGATAATCCTTTAACTAACTCTGGCTCCCAATGTGTGAGATGGAGTTTAAATATATAAATATGGGCTCAAGGAGGGTGGATCTGTCCATCTATGACTTCACCCATGTACAATCTAAACACAAGGAGGATGGATCCGTCCATCTACAGCTTCGCTTGTTTATTCAGGATGGATGTGATCTGACCATTCATGATCCTGATCAGCTTATCGTTCCCAGAGTGCGAAAGAGATATCAAAACTCAAAACAGATGTAATCGACCATCTGTTAACTAATTCTAGATTTCTAGAGCATGAACTAGAGTATAAACATTGTTGGGTGTGACTGACCACCCATAACTAACTCTAAGTCCCCAGAGCACGAATTGGAGTATAGGCATGAATTGGGTGTGACTGACCATCCACAACTAACTCTAAGTCCCCAGAGCAGAGACTGGAGTATAAACATAAATTGAGTATGACTGACCGCTCACAAGTCAACCTAGTCCCCAGAGTGTGGATGCAGTTCTGGTTATTAAAACGGGTGTGCTGACCACCCGAAAAACCACTTAAGTCCTAGAGCGTGGATGTAACTTTAAACATTAAGCAGGCATAATCGACCGCCAGCATGCGAGTTCAATCCTCAAAGTGAGGAGACAATTGTCAATACACGAATGAGTGATCCAACCACATGGACTTATGGCACAACTACTTAGTTTCGACTAAGTGAAATTACAAAAGTTTCGAAGGTGAAAAGCAATCATCGTCCGACCACTTCAACTTGTCCCTAGGATTGGGGGCATAACTCGAGCACCAACTTCCGATTGAGATAGAATAATGTTAGGACTTGACTTAATGTTTGATTACACTCAAAGCCATGACTTCGAGACTTAACGGGCCGAACACGAGTCCTATCTAAAGATTAAAACTTCATAAGTGTATTGAATAAAAATTCAAGTACTGAAACACTTAGGAAAATAAACTTAGAGTTACGCTAAAAAGAGAAAGAAGATTTTATTTCATCTATTTTTTGGAAACAAAATAAGCACAAAAAAAGATTATTCAAAAAGTTCCTACTAACAGGGGCCGAACCCACATCTATACATAGCCTATTGGAAGCAAAAAAAGGAATTCCTACTTATGTACCCAAAAAAGGACACAAAGAGACATGCCTACTCCTTATGTTTCTTCTTCTTACCCTTCGGCGTCGATCCACTAGAGCTACCGCCATGGTGCCATTTTGAACCCTTTCCTTTTTCTCAACTTATCCCAAATCAAGAGAAGAATTGTAATCTCCTCCTCCGAACTCATGGAAATTGGAACGCTTTCGAAATGCATAGTTGGAGGGACGGGGGCACTTTCTATCTAAGGAGACTCAAGAGGTACCTCAATGATGATGATTGTACCACCTGGAGAGACCATACATAAAGGAGCTGGACCGGGACCTGCCATCCCACCTTCAATATCGCTACCCAATGCGACATTTGCCATTCGGGCACTGATCTCCATCATTACCACTTCATCATGAGCTGCTTGAGTGTCCGGTGGAATGCTGGCAATTGGGGCTGAAGAGCTGGCTGTGAATGTGCCTTTACCCATGACAAAAGGCAAGTCTGTAGGTGGATCACTCTGATGACCGAGGAGTTCTTCCATTATCTGTTCATTGAAGATAAAAGCGCTCACATGAACTTCTCCAGTCAACGCGGTAGCTGTAGTAGTCATTGCCTTCGTCACGACAGCCCCCTGCTCCTGATGTTGCACTTAAGTTGCAGGGGCACAGTCGGTGCAGCTCCTATCAGTGAATGAAGATAAGAGAAAATATTAGTAACTTCTTATGAAAATACTCCAGACTTTGAATGAATTTGATAATTGTTCAGAATAACTTCCTTAGGCTGGCTCATGGGTGAAGCCGGGACTCCTTCGGAGATGTGCTTGCAAGTCGAGGGCAATTGCGGTTGATTGGGATCGTAAGCAGGCACAAATAGAGGATCGGCTGCAGGGGTAGATTTAGGTTGTGTTGGCATAGGGATTTCAGAACTTGTGACATGATGCTCAACACCAGAACCCTCTCCGACTTCTGGATCTGAGTGACAAGTTTCTCTTTTTCAAATGTAACGATCGCCTCGTGGAGAACTGTCCACTCATCTACATTTAGCACCCAATCATCCAAGTCAAACTCATAAATAAATTCAGCATGGTATTTTGCCTTTACATCCGCAACCAAACGATGCCAGGCGTTGTAACAATGGGTCGAGTAATCGTCGAGCCAGCTCAGACCGAGGTATTTCAGGACATTGGTGTTATAAGTGACTAAAAGATCTTCCATATCTCCTTCTAATCTAGCTTCGGCTTCCCCGACTTCAGCTTCAATCCTAGCCTTAGCCTCTTGAACCTTTAGAACTGCTACATCCCACACTCCTTTAAGGTCCACTGTCTGCTCGCACGCCTCCTGAGCAGCCTTATTTGCGTCGTCTTTTCCTTTGACGGCTTCACGTACTTCGCCTTAAGCTCTTTAAGCGTGTTGTCTCTTTTAGCTATGAATATGGCATTTATGTGGCCGATATCATTGACTAGCTTTAGATGCGCCTGCCTCGTCCGCTTCATTTCCTTGTTGGCCTCGTCAACTTTCTTCAGAGCCATTATTTCAAAATTCCTCAAAATCTCATTTTAACTAGTGAGCAATGTGACTATTCGATCTTTCTTGGCGATAGTTCTTTGTAGCTCTTCAATTGTCTTTGCCCGCTCAAATGCCATAGCCGAGTCCTTCTCTTCGGTTTTCTTCCACTCACGATATTGGCCAAAGGCATGATAAATATGGTCATGGACAATTTTCTCTAGCGTATTTGGACGCATCATCAAATTTGGAGGGAAGTGGAAGCCATCGGAACAGATGTTAGGAAACTCTCTTTTCAATAGGGCAATTCGAGTGGCTCCTCCCCTGCGATCTCTATATCCATTGAAGTGGTAGCGATAGAAGTGTCTGCCCCAGTTGTATGGTGATGTTCGCCGGGCCTGAAATTTGTGGAGGCACTGGCTGGTGTGAGGATCCAACGTTTTGTATTCTAGAGCTGGAGGATGGCAATGAAACCCTAGGTGGAGGAAAGCATGATCGGGAGCGGCGTCTACCTTGCCTCTCTTTTCCCTCTCTCTTACTCTTTCTAACTCCCTTTCCCTAGCTCTCTCTATCATAGTAATTCCTATCCTGGCTAGAATGGCGGTGTTTATGGTCAGAATCATGCCTACGCGACTCCTTGTATGAACTAGAAGATTGGCGTGCGACATGGAGGCTGCCAACATAGATGGTTGCTTCGACATTGAATCTGTAGAGTGAAAAGAAACATAATTATTATCGGTAGAAATTAAACAGCTCATAGATTTCAGTTGAGTGATGCAATGAAGTATATGCATGCATGAGTTAACCCCCAAACAACCAGTTGTTATAACCATGCTCGGAGGACTTGGCTCTCCTAAATCTAAGGCACTTTGAAGCCCTTCCAACCAGGTGTCTTTTTGAAGAGATACATAGTCCGGAATTGGGAGATATATAAGTCTTCTAAAGGGCTCTCCATATGCGAGGAGGAAGCCCCTGAAATTACCACACTCGCTGCTGGTAAAGACATGACAACAGACTTGTGTCTTGGGAACTTGTAGGTAGTGGCCTTGCCCTTCCTTATCCCTTTCGAGTGTTGGGGACTTTGTGAAGGCCTGGGTATGGGTTCATCTCCAATGGGCGTGTCCCCGTCATCACCTTGCTTGGTGATCACTATCCCAGGAACTTTCCTCCTAACTTGCCTTGTCGAAACTGCCCTAAGAGACCCTTCAAGTTTGATGCTTTGATTTCCACCAATTAACCCGACAGCTCTCAAATTTTCATCTGTTAGAACTTCGCCAATTTCTCTATCCTCAATGGGCACTCTTTGAAGAACCTTTACAATTTCTTTAAATCAGTCGCCTTCAGGTCGTAGAATCGAAGCTGTGAAAAAAAAGAAAGTATTAGATTCAACATCAAATAAGATTATCAAGTCAATCGGTAGAAAAGTTGAAATACCTACGCCTAACCAGCCACGTCTAGCAATACCCGGTATGCATCGGATGTAGAACCGTTCAGTCTTGAAGTAACTTAGCTTGGTCCGCGCTCCGATCACAACCTGATAATTCCTAACTACCTCTAAGAAGGTGAAAGATGGATTATCCCCTTGGCTCTTTTATTGAAAAGGTATAGGACTTCCTCTAGAGTCGAAGGTCGAAAAATATGCTCCATGAAGACGATAAATAAGCTGTTCAGCATAGCATATCTGTTCGAGTGCATCTGTAACGGAGCAATCCTTAAGTAGGATAACACTTCCTGGATGTATTCACCGAATGGAGGAAATGTCCTAGCTATGCATGAGAATTTATTGAAAGCTGTATACCCTTTTGAGGGAGAGTGGGGTCAGTCTTCTGTCCCTGGTAGTAGGATGTCATCCCTCGACAATCCATGCCTAGTACAAATTCTTCCCAACATGTCTTCAGAAATATTGGAGGGAACAAAGTCTTACGGATTCCCGATAAAGGATGCTCTTGGTAGCTCATCCGGAGCCGGGCTTATAACTTCGGCTACGATAACCAGCATCTCAATTATGGAAAGAGGCGGACTCTGAGCCTCCTGTTGTTGTGAACTTCCGAGTCCCATAGCTAATAAACTCGATAAAAATCATCATTAGATGACAATAATCCCGTGTTTTCCCCAGTGTGAAGTGCATGAATGTGTTGTGCAATGCAGTGCTATATATAATTTAGGAAGTGCTACGAGATTTAAAAGGTTTTCGAACGATGAGACTTTAAAATTCAACCGAAGTGACCATCATCGCTGACCGTCATACCTGCGCTATCCAGACTACGGAGACCGATCCAATTTAAAATTCGTCAAGTTACAGTTCCATCGACGAGCTTCGAAGGACAGTCAAATATGCAGTGATACAAAGATTAAGTCCAATTATGCAAGGCGGTAGCTTGACATAGTCAAATATTCGATTATGTAAGATTTTGTATTCATCAAAGTTCAAACTTGAATCGTTTCCGCAAAAAGCCTTGATTTCGTATTGATCAAGGTTCATTAACTTCATATTGATTGGGTAGCATTAGGCTTCGTATCAATCAAGAATTGTAAGCTTCGTATCGATCCGAACCAGGAACTTCATATCGGTCACTGACCATGAATTTCATATCGATCGTTTATTCCATGATTTCGTATCGATCACCTCAAATCAATAAGAATTGTCACCACATTAGACCGATACGAAGCTCGCCTTCACTAATTGATTCCTAATCGATACGAATCCCTTACTTAGAGTCGATACGAGATAATGTTTTCACCATTCCTTCATCAATACGAAGTTGAGGCCAAACTTCTTTCCACCAGTTCCTTCATATCCCTCAGAACTCCTTCTTCGAACAACAAGAAAACCATTCCAACCTCCCTCAACCTTGCTTCGACCATCATCGGCCTCCTCTTCACCAGAATTGGCCACAAATATGAGTAGAATGGCACGAGAATTCGAGTCTTATCATTTAAGTGTGGGTTTATTGATTAATTACCTAAATTGAAGTGTAGATTCGAAGGATTAAAAGAGTTGAATAGGTTTGGAGACGTAGGCAACTCCTATTTCTCGGTTTTACAATCGACACGAAAGCGCTGTGAAGAAATGAAAGAAAGAAAAAGAAATTTCTACGTACAAAACATATTTGTATGGGCGGAGAACTAGGAAGAAATGATCCGTCTCCCAGTGCCAGTGACCGATAGAAGCTGTTTGCACATTACCGATACGAAACCTCATGTTCGTATTACTTACTATCAACAAGAAGCCACAACTATACGTATCCATCATTGACCATCGATACGAAGAAGCCTTCTTTGTATCCATCCTTCATCCATCTAATGCAACAGTCGTTCATATCCATTGGTTCCCATCGATACCAAAGCCACTACTAAGTCATGTTTGGACTTCCTAACTCCATCGATACGAAATATTTCTATTGATTCGTATCGATCGTCATCGATACGAAGCATATTTTCCAGTCTCTCAAATCGATCCAGGAGAGGATCAATACGAAGGGATACTCTAAAATGACCATCAAGCATTGTTATGACTCGAATTTCACATCGATCTAGGAGAGGATCGATACGAAACTCAGTTTAAAAAAAAACTTGACAACGACTCGTGAATGTGCAAACGTTAACGGAAGTTAGGTTAACAAACATGCATGTGTGACTGTCTAATATTCAATTTTCAAAATTTACAGGAATTGAACGCTCACCTGAGGACAATCACAACGGTGACCAACAAATTGCTAGAACTCAACACTCAGTTACAACAATGCACATAACAACCGTTGGCAGTCGACGATTCAGTCTTTATATTACCGAGAAACAATCAAAGGTTACTTCTTTTGGCGAAAAGACGATGACTACTCGTCAAATCAGATAGAACCTTTTGGACAGAAGGTTGCAGCTTTTCAAAGCACGCCATGTTCATACAAAACATACTTTGGGGGGTAATGTTATCCCGCCTTTGGCAAGGCGGTGACAACAAGAACTTGACCAGAAACCAAGGACAGTCTGTCCCGAAGATTGGTGATACGCAGGTTCACTATGGATGCTGGTAAATTCAGCCCAAGTCCGCATCGAGCTACAATCGATATGACGTGACAAGCAAAGCTATAAAAGCCAATGTTCCAAATTTCAGATAAATCGGAGTTCGTATACTCAGGATACAAATCGATTAAGTTTCATGAGGAACATACTCCATTCGTAACCATCTATTCGTAACCATCCAATCCTATGTCCATCAAATCTCGAGTGAAACATAACCAGTTCGTATCCATGAAGGAAACCCCACATTCGTACCCAACAGACATTACCCTTCTTCACATCCAACAAGCCGGAGCTATTTTGTATCCATCAAATTAATACCCTTCATATCCATCAATGATCGGCATGATGTGACGGTCCCCTGAATGCACCTTGCGTATCGGTTCTCACATACGTGATTCGTATCGATTGTCACTGATCGATATGAGAGTGGCCATATATTATCGATACGAGATCAAGTGCTTCATAATCGATATGAAGGACCACTTATCAATTGATACGAAGAGGCTATCTACGAGGGATACGATATAGAATGTAGTGCATGGTTACGAATGAAGCTATATTGGTCAATACAAACAAGGCCTAGAAGAAAGGAAGACTCAATCGCTCGACATGAAAAGTGGATCGATCCTAGAAGATAGCACCACATTATCTAGCAATCACGTGCATCCCATTGATACGAATGGAAGCGATATGAACGTATCGATACGAGCTCAGCTGTACATTGAAAACACAAACTTGCATCGATCATTACTCAAAATCTACAAGTCCAAATGCCACCAAATTTTCATAGGAGCTTGTGTGCTACCTCAAAAACGTACCTGATGGATACGGTCCAAAATGATCACTTCTTGATCAATACGAATTGGATATGTATCGATCATTGATCGAGTCGAAATGGCCATGGATCAATCACATGGGCCCACCCACGTGAGAAAAGGAGTCTACTGAGATCTAAGCGAGATATTTGTAGCCTACACATATAGCTGTCCAAGACCTTTAGAAAATGGACTTTTGACTCTGGAATGTCAAGACTCTGCTGAAATCGTTGTTGTGTCTCGATTGTACTATTGTAAACATCTGTAACCAGTGAGTAATATCAATAAACAGCAACTTTCCATAGTGGACGTAGGCTACATCACCGAACCACTCTAAATCCTTGTGCTTCTACACTTCTGTTTGTTTTTTTGGTTTGTTTGTTAGGTTAACCTCATTTTCCATTTATATTCTTCACTTTAATCTCTTCAAACACGTTCGAAGAGCGTTGTGCCCAATTTTGGTACAAACACTATATATTTATTATTATTCTTCTTTTAAAATTAGCTAATTTTTATAAAATTAATTAATATTTATAAAACTTAGTTAACTAGGTTAATTTTTATATAACTTAGTTAATTTTTATGTCCTTTAATTAATTTTTATAAAAATCGCTTAATAAACTTAGTAGAATATTTATAGGACTTAGTTTGTAAAGTAGTAAAATAATTTTAGTTAATTTTTATAACTTAGTTAAATTTTATAAGCATTAGTTAATTTTTATAAACTTATAGTTAATCGAGTTAAATTTTTATAAAACTTGATAATGTAGTTAGTTTTTGTAAAAATTTGTTAACAGTTAAAAAACAATTAGCTTATTTAATTATTATAAAACTTATTTAATTTAGTTATATATTTTAAACTTAGTTAATTTATTATTATTATATTATTTTATTACTACTACTACTATAATTATATTATATTATTATTATTCTTTTAGATTTAGTTAATTTTTGAAACTTAATTAATTTTTATAAAACTTAGTTAACTTAGTTAATTTTTATTAAACTTAGTCAACTTTTATAACAATTTAACAAAGATTTCAAATTGGAGAACATGATTTTTATAAAACTAAATTAATTTGCATAAACTTCAATTAATTTAATTAAAAAAATTAAATTTTGTTGATTTTATAAAGCTCGTTTAACTTAGTTAATTTTTATATAACTTAGTTAATTTTTATATAACTTAGCTAATTTTTATAATAAAAACCACTTAATTAACTTAGTTGAATATTTATAAGACTTAGTTTATAAATTAATTAAATAATTTAGTTAATTTTTATATAAATTAGTTAACATTAGAATTGGTTGACTTTTATAAACTTTTAGTTAATCTAGTTAAATTTGTATAAAACTTGATGACATGGTTAACATTTATAAAAATTAGTGAATTTTTATAAATTAAGTAATTTTTTTAATTTTAATTGTTTTGTTTATAACTTAGTATCTTACTTAGATTTTTATACTTAGTTTTCATAAATTTATTTAAATTTTATAAAATTTTATTAACACTTAGATATTAATTTAATTTTATAAAACTTAGTTAATTTATAGAAAATTATTTAATTTTTAAAAAACTTGGTTAACTTAATTAATTGTTATAAACCTTGTTGATTTTTATAAACTTATTGGATTTCATGATTTTCGACAGTCTTTGCGCGGTTAGTGCTTTCCCGCACACCCCAATTCAGTATACATTTAGACGATCAAAATAAGATCGGATTTATATCATATATAAAAAAGTAAACTTCATAATAGTGTAAACATTCAAAGGCATAAATACATACATTTTGTTAGTAACTTTAGCTTCCAATCTTTCATGTAGCAAAGGAATGTTTTGTGTACCTATATAGCAAAGTAAAAGGAATAATTAGGACGCAAATCTACAAAGCATTATATAATTATGAAAAAGGTGTGAATGCCAATAATATTTATCAAGTAATATTTTCACACGTAGAGATAGAGCGCAAGTTGTTCCATAAGATGAGCAAAAAATGAGCTTGATGATAATTCATGTCTTCTAGTCAGTGATTGCTATTCCATTCAGTGTTGGAAAGTATAGCTACACCACCAGACATTGTTTTTGCATTAAAAATTGAAGCTCGGTCATAAACCTTAAATCTTGAATTATATCACGAATATTGATCAAAAGATATAGAAATAACTTTTGTTTTGAACAATTTCATAAAAATGGAGTCTACTGTGCTATTCTTCACTCGTGATCTTAATTAGTTTAGCAAGAGAAATGACATTAATTGCTAGTTTAGAAGGAGTATACATTCTTTATGTTTTTGATGAAAATATATATAACTACACAAATTAACAACAACATTAAAACTTGAAATGACCTTTCCTATGTCTAATGATGTGTCGCCCATTCCATAATATAATTCTAACTGTGCCTCTATTCTTGGACCCTTTCCTACGTCAAACCCATCATCTTCTGATCCAATTACTACTTTACACATGTCACCTATACAAACATCCTATTAGTCATTATAGTGCAGTTTATTTAATTTGGTTTCCTTTTCCCAAGCAATATATTCTAATGCAAACCTGTTTCAAAACCATGCAACACAATCTGAAGTAAATCCTCTCCAAACTATACGGTGAGGATTATTTAATGAAAAATCTTTTAACCATGCAACACAATGCAATGCGAGCTCATCCCAAATCCATGCAATTATCTCTATTGCAAAACAATCCGATGCAAACACATCCCAAACCTATGCAAATCAGTCCGATGCAATCATTCTCAAACTCATACTAACATCTTAGCATCTATGCATCTCTGTCCAATGAACCGTTAAATTCTATCATCACTCCTCAAATTCAATGTTCTATCCTACTTATAAACAATCCCTTCTCTATTCTCACAACTATCCCATCCTATGAAATAATTAAGCAACCATTCTCATCCATTGCATCTGATCAATCTGTTGCTCCAAGTTATCAAGCAACTAAATTTAATTCTTCCATCCAAACGCTTTCTACCTCTGTCTTATCTAAATGTACCACAAATTTTGATTTTGCCTCTACCGGAATCTCTCTTTCTAACGCATCTCACTTTAATATCAATCCTCCTACTTCCCGCCCTTTAGTTCTTCCAACCACAAGTCTCTCATTGTGCACTACTGTGCACCCCAATGCACACGCATCTTCTAGTATCGGTCATTATCTCCTTATATCACCTCCTAGCCATCTTTTTCTTCCTCCCCACCTCCTCTCTCCACTTCCACCCTTATTCAGATCGATGTTAACAATCCCTCTAAACTCTCTAAATATGGTAGAAAGAAAAAACTCTCTTCCTTTGATGATCTAGACAATGGTTTAGAATACTCCTTGGAACAAGTACAGCCTATCTCCTCCTCAAAATCCCTACGAAGTAACCCATCCTCTAGAAGGCCCACTCACCTACATGCCCTTTCCCTCAACCTACCATCTTTTAAATGACCCTCCACAACATAACAATGTGGAATATTAAAGGGGGTCACCCACTGTAACGACCCGTAATTTGAGGTAATATCAATTTAATAATTTGTGTTAATAATTAGATTGATTTGATAATTTTCTTTATAATTTTAATTTAAATTGGTAAATTTATTCTTTTTCAAAGGTTAATAAATATTTAATCTGATGATTGTGATCAGTATCTTTTTAACAATATAAAAATTGATAAGATTTATTTTTCAAAGATAATGAAATTTTATTCTATTTATAATATATATATTTGATATATTGTGAATAGAATATCTTTTGTTTTAGATAAAGATTGAATTTTCAAATTGTAATATATATATATATATATATGTTATAATTTGGATTTGTTTTGAAATTTAATTTTAATCAATTGATAATTTATAATTGTAATTTAAAGCTTTGTTTAATTTATATTTTCAGAAAGTTAATTTAGATTAATTAAATTGTTTTTAATTACAATATAATTGTTTGTTTTTAAAATATGAGATTGTTATTTATTTTAAATATGATAGTTTAAAAAGATTTAAACATTTTGTTTGTTTTCTTTAAAAGTGTTTAAATTTAAAATAGTTATAAATGTATCCATAAATGTTTTAGATTTTTAAATCTATGTATAAGAAATTATTTATATTTTAATTAGTTTTTGAACATTTTCTTTTAAAAGTAAATTTATATTCACATATATAAGAATTTATTTATAAAGTAACCTAAATAAGTAGGACTATATTTACATTCAAATTAAATAAAAGTTTATTAAAAACACTTGAGAAAGACATATGTAAATTTTATTTATTTAGTAAGTTGAGTAAGTTATATTTACATTTAAATTAAGTAAAAATTAATTTAAAATGCTTAAGTACAAATGTAACCATATAAACACCTCTAAATAACAGTTGTAAGTAATTAAATCAAGTAAAGTGACAAATGTAAGATTAAAGAACATGTGGCATTCATCTTTCATTTGTTTGAAAATTTAAAAACATAAAAGAAAATTGTTTCTCCTTTTTCATTTTTTCAAAACTTTCTTTCTTCTTCTCAAATTAATGGCAATTTAGCAAACCACGTGCAAATCTGAAAGATTTAAACACAAAATCAACAGCAAATGAAAAACTGTAATATCAAATCCTGCAAATTTAAAGGCTGCAATTCAAATTCCAACCTGCAAGTTCAATATTTTTTCATCAACTAAAGCCTGCAGTAGGATTTTATCTGCAAAACTTCTATCTGCAATTTACAAAGTAAAGCTTCAACCTGCATTTCAAAAATGATGTTCAATCTGCAACTTTCAAACCTGAAGTTCATGAAGATCTGCAGTTTTTAAAGCATCAGATTAAAGTATGCAAAAGGGTTCATCTCCTGCAGAAAGTGTTTTTCAAATCTAAGATTCAAGCCTGGGAAATTAAAAAAAAAGGTGAACTGCTCTGCAATTAAAAATAGGTGAGTAAACAATTTTAAAAACAGTTGATTTGGGTTTATTACATGCATGTGATGATTTGAAAGTTTTGATTTATATAGCCTGAAAATCATTCAGTTTATTATTGAATTTGTAGTTATGTTTATAACTCTGTGTATTTAAAAAAAAACACCCTGCTTCATGTTCTTTCAAACTGTTTCTGCTCTATCCTTCAGAAAATTTAAATCTTCCACTAACCCATTGTTTGATTATAATGATTAAATGAAATTTTTATGTAAATAATAGATAGAAGTTTTAAAGATAGTTTCTGTGATTTTTAAATTACAAATAATTCTAAGAAATGAAATTACTGTAAACCACTGATGAATGCCAAAAAAATCAACTTCCATGTTTTCTGATTTGGATTTTGTGAATATGTTAAGGACCAAAAATCATGATTTTTAAAGTTCACATCATAATTTTTAGTTGTGAAATTAAGGTGAATTTTGGGTTTGAGCATTTTTGCAGTTTTCGGTGATTTCCGTGAATCTATACAATAATTTGATTTGTAATCTTGGGGGAAGCTTGTTTTCATGATAGGGATGAAGGGAAAAATACATTTTGAATTTTTAAAAGAATGAATCTTTTGAAACCGATCAATCTAGGGTTTATTTCTGTTTTTGACTGGGTTGAGCCGTGGAAGCATTCGCGACTTGGATTTATGATCGGAGTCGATCATGACGTGTGGGATGAAAGCGTGGAGGTTCGGTGGTGCTCTGGAAGGTCGTTGGGGTTATCAGGTGGAGGTGACCACTGGTGGTGATGGATTTTTTGGTGCGAGCAGCTGTAGATTTTGATTCGAATGATGAAATTTTGAATCTCGTGCGTATTTTTTGATCTGGGTTTGGAATTGGACTCGCACGCGACCAAGTGATCGTCGACGTTGGTCATGATGACCTATTATGGCCGGAGGTGACCGCGCACGTACAAGTGTGTACGTTGTGCATGTGTAAGCGAGGATCTGGGGAAGACGTTGGGAACTCGAAGTGGCTATCGTGATTTTATCACGTTCGACTCGAAGGAGATAGGGTTGGGTTGGCTTTGGGGAAGGCACGAGAATTTCCTGGGTTGATTCTCGAGTTTTGTTGCTTTACTCTGTGTATTGTATAGGCAGATAAGATTTGTTATGTAAAATAAGTAAAAATCAAGTCAAATTTATAAAAGAAGTTTATAAGGAGGTGAAATGCAAAGTTAAACTGGTTATTTTAAAGTGAAAGTAGATCAAACATTTAAAAGTGAAAAATTAAATTTATATTTCAAATTTAAAAGGTTTTAAGGGTTTGTTTGAAATTATTTATCTTAATTAAGTTTTAAAATTCAAATTTAAAGAGTGTTTGAATTTAATTATCAAATCAAAGTTTTAAGATAGATTTTGAAGTAATGTTTTTAATAACAAAGTTTTCAAATTATTTTAAAATAGATATGTTTAAATTGGATAATTAAAGTATTTTAATTTGATTTCTAAATTCCTTATTTTCAAATAAAGTTATTATTATGATTTTGAAATCTAAATTGAATAATTTGTTTAAATTGTTAAAATTTGATTAATTCAAACAATTTATTTATGAAAATAAATAAGGTTAAATTATTTGGATAATTAATTTAAGAATATTTATTTAATATGATTTGTTAATAAGTTAAGTTTGATTAAGATTAATGATTTTCTAAATTACTTAAAGATTTAAAAATATAAGAAGTTAGTTAATTAATAATTTAATTAATTTTAAATAATTAGTTAATTGTTTATTTAATCACTTAATTATGGATTAATCAAGTGTGATTACTTAATGAAGTAATCAATGGTTTATTTCAAATAAAATTAGAATGGTAATTACTTATGGGAGTAATTGGAGAAGTTACTCATGGGAGAAATTAGTTGGAGTGATTAATGGGTAATCACTTGTTGTTATCAATTAAGGAATTGAATTAGTATAATTGTTTGAAGTTAATCAATTATGGATTAAGTAATTAATTAAGGCTTAAGGATTGTTTAATAATGGAATTAATTATTTGTTAAGCAATGAATTAAGAGAGTAATAAAGAGTTATTAATGAAGTAATTAGAGATAATCACTTATGTAAGTAATCAAGAGTTAATTGCTTAATTATTTTAGTTAATTAATTAATAAGATTAATTAACTAATGAAATGTGTTTTATTAAAGATTAATTACTAAGTGTAATTAAATTAAATGTAATTAATTAATAAAGTAATTAATTAAGGAATTATTTATTAATTTAATTTAATAATAATTACTTAATGAAGTAATTAAAGATTAATTAATTAGATTAATTAATCAAGGGTTAACTTAGTTAAATAAGAATTTAATTAATTAAGATAAGTAATTACTAATTGTTAATTGCTAATTATGATTAATGAGTTGATCGATTACAAGTTAATTATTTAATTGAAGAGAATTATTAATTAATAGGGATAATTAATTAATGTAATTAATTATATTAGTCAAAGTTGATTAATATAAGTAATTAATTTAAGTGTGATCAATTAATTGTAATTAATTAAGGTTTACTGTAACTAATTATAATTGACTAATTAATGGAAGTAAATGAAGGATCATTAATTATTGTAATTAATGATAGTAATTAAAGGTTAATTACTGCATATAGTTAAGGATAATTACTTAAATGTAATTAAGTATAATTAATCAAGGAAGATTAATTTGGGAAGATCATTAGAGATGATTAATTTATTTGAAATAAATAAATGAAGAAGGATTTAAGGTTAATCCAATTGATTTAGAGTTGATCAATTCTGTTGATGGATGATTGGTTGTTATTGATTGATCGATGTTGGATGATTGATTAATATTGGATGGTTGATATTGGATGAGTGATATAGGGTGATTGATATTGGTTGATACTGGATGATTTGGATATCTCTATGTGATATGCTGCTTTGTGAGATGAATAGTTGATATGAATTATCTATTGTGATAATGTGATTCATCTATCTGTTTATATATCATCGTGAATATAAATTTAACTGTTTAAACCCTTAAGTACAACTTGGACATTAAAATGGCATTTGGTTTCGATGAGACCGGGATCGGGTTTCCATATTTAGGATCCGAAAACCACATCGATTCCAATTAAACGTTAGGTCGTGAATCCAAGTGGAGCAAGTGAAGACTCGAGGTGTAAGAACTATACGTCAGTAAAACTCTGTGGGTGATTCCGTAATGAGTTGATGGTATAGTACTTATAGATTCGAGATGGTGATTTAGAGTGCAAGGGCTATGGTCATTGACTCTGAGGGTGATTCCAATAAGAGTGCAACGAGATAGTGCCTTCGATTTCGTTCGAACCCGGAGCGAACTTGCATGGATTGAATGCTTTCAGAACATCGTCAGGCGGACGATGAGCATTCTAAGATAGACGTGTTCTATAAAGGTAATCGCGGCCTCAAGCCTCATCAATCGGGAATGGATAAAACAGGGGAGGTGCAGCAAGGTTCGTGGGTAGCTCCCACTGGAGAGCAAGATTTTCCCCTGTCTAGAAGTCCCTTTTTATTTCGGCTGTGTGGGCAGTTGGAATCGCGCGCCAACTACGGGGTTGTCTTGTTCGGGACTGTTCAGTAAGGAATGGTCCCGGCCTTGTGTTGCAGGGGAGTTAAGGTGGCTCCTCAGTACGTTGATCTAGGCCACGTACTGTGACGGGCGATACCCCAGTAGCCCTACCATTGATGGAAACCCATTCTTCCTACGAGACCCTACAGTTTTGATTGTATTACCCACTTTTGTGGCTAGTAGCTGGAATTTAATCATGTAACAATTTTGGCAATTTCTTATTTACTTGAAAACCCTAGATACTATTATAATATCACTGGATTTCCTATCAAATGTTTTGGTTAGCGTAAGGTAAAAACTTTTCCATGTTTATGTGTGGGAAGTCTTACGTGATACCTTTTCTTTTCAAAAGTTATTCTAAAGTTAAGCAATTTTAAAACCCGTTTACTCACACCAGACCACTGTCTGACCCAAATGTTTATTTTCTTTTTTTATTAAACTCTTGGGTACTGATATTATATATGAGTAGTCAAGTGATTCAGGTTTTCTTGACGAATTCTGGAGGAGTTATGGACCAGAAGGCTTCCACGTGTAGACATATTATGGTTCCGCTGTGTTTGTTTGGTATCTGTATATGTTGTACTTGAGTTGTATAGTTAGACAGATGTTTATAACTGTCTAATATCTGTTGTATAAGGTTATGTACTCTGATGTAATATGATACTATGTAATATCTTATGTGATATATTATATTTCATTCGTTCCGATGTGAGTTATCTGTTGTTGTTGTGTTCTTCTTTCTCTTTCTTTTCTTCTTCTATCCCTTTCTTTCTTCATTGATGATGCGATTTCCTGGAGGTAGGAAGTCGGGTCGTCTCAGCTGGTATTAGAGCATTAGGTTGAGTAAATACCTAGGCTCTGGAGTGGTGTCTTTTCTTGAGTGGGCGTATTTGTAATTTTTATATATAACTATATATATATATCTACCTGATTTGTTGGGTTATCTGTTTGGATTTTCCAGCATAAGTTTTTGAGGTAGATGGAGTAGTGGTGTGTGTGTGCAACACGACTACCACTAATGGAAGAGGTCCATATGTTTGAGGTTGGAAGTTTTTGTTGAGACTGTAGACCTAATACCGTCTCGAGTAAGATCTGTAGGTTGGAGTAAGGATTTCTCTGATATCTGAAGGAAATCTTTTGAAGATTCAGAGTTTATCTTTGAAGTATAAGTTTGGATTTCGCTTGGGTGAGCGAATTTTTCTTGAGTTTGGATCTGTCGGGAGTGTAGAAGTAAGTGATGGTATCTTGATAAATGCATGATAAGATGCAGTATCCATGGATATTTTCGATGGTGTTTTCCCTTGAAGCAGTTTTAAAAGTAGTTGAGGAGCAGTCTCTACCTGCCGCATGGAAGATTCGTCTGTGTAGAAGTTATCTGGATCTTTAGCTTGGAGGTTGGCTGTTCTGGAATATGAGACTAAGGTGTATGAGTTGTTCTCATCAACTAAAGCATGAAGTAGGATTTTATCTGCAAAACTTCTATCTGCAATTTACAAAGTAAAGCTTCAACCTGCATTTCAAAAATGATGTTCAATCTGCAACTTTCAAACCTGAAGTTCATGAAGATTTGCAGTTTTTAAAGCATCAGATTAAAGTATGCAAAAGGGTTCTTCTGCTGTAGAAAGGTTTTTTTCAAATCTAAGATTCAGGCCTGGGAAATTAGAAAAAAGTGAACTGCTCTGCAATTAAAATTAGGTGAGTAAACAATTTTAAAAACAGTTGATTTGGGTTTATTACATGCATGTGATGACCTGAAAGTTTTGATTTATATTGCCTGAAATCATTCATTTTATTATTGAATTTGTTGTTATGTTTATAACTCTGTGTATTAAAAAAAAAGAACACCCTGCTTCCTGTTCTTTCAGATAGGCTGCTCTATCCTTAAGAAAATTTAAATCTTCCACTAACCCATTGTTTGATTATAATGATTAAATGAAATTTTATTGTAAATAATAGATAGAAATTTTAAAGGTAGTTTCTGTGTTTTTTAAATTACAAATAATTCTAAAAAATGAAATTACCGTAAACTACTGATGAATGCCAAAAAAATCAACTTCCATGTTTTCTGATTTGGATTTCATGGATATGTTAAGGACCAAAAATCATGATTTTTAAAGTTCACATCATAATTTTTAGTTGTGAAATTAAGGTGCATTTTGGGTTTAAGCATTTTTGCAGTTTTTGGCTATTTCCGTGAATCTATACAATAATTTGATTTGTAATTTTGGGAGAAGCTTGTTTTCATGATAGGGATGAAGGGAAAAATACATTTTGAATTTTTAAAAGAATGAATCTTTTGAGACCGATCAATCTAGGGTTTATTTCTGTTTTTGACTTGGTTGAGCCGTGGAAACATTCGTGACTTGGATTTATGATTGGAGTCGATCGTGACGTGTGGGATGAAAGCGTGGAGGTTCGGTGGTGCTCTGGAAGGTTGTTGGGGTTTTCAGGTGGAGGCGACCACCGGTGGTGATGGATTTTTGGGTGCGAGTAGCTGCAGATTTTGATTCGAATGATGTAATTTTGAATCTCATGCGTATTTTTTGATCTGGGTTTGGAATTGGACTCGCGCGCGACCAAGTGATCGTCGACGTTGGTCGTGAGGACCTATCATGGCCGGAGGTGACCGTGCACGTACACGTGTGTACGTTGTGCACAGGTAAGCGAGGATCTGGTGAAGACGTTAGGAACTCGAAGCGGATATCGCGATTTTATCACGTTCGACTCGAAGGAGGTAGGGTTGGGTTGGCTTCGGGGAAGGCACGAGAATTTCCTGCGTTGGTACTCGAGTTTTTGTTGTTTTACTCTGTGTATTGTATATGCAGATTAGATTTGTTATGTAAAATAAGTAAAAATCAAGTCAAAGTTATAAAAAAAGTTTATAAGGAGGTGAAATGCAAAGTTAAACTGGTTATTTAATATGATTTGTTAATAGGTTAAGTTTGATTAAGATTAATGATTTTCTTAATTAATTAAAGATTTAAAAATATAAGAAGTTAGTTAATTAATTATTTAATTAATTTAAATAATTAGTCAATTGTTTATTTAATCACTTAATTATGGATTAATTAAGTGTAATTACTTAATGAAGTAATCAATGGTTTATTTCAAATAAAATTAGAATGGTAATTGCTTATGGGCGTAATTGGAGAAGTTACTCATAGGAGAACTTTGTTGGAGTGATTAATGGGTAATCACTTGTTCTTATCAATTAAGGAATTGAATTAGTATAATTGTTTGAAGTTAATCAATTATGGATTAAGTAATTAATTAAGGCTTACGGATTGTTTAATAATGGAATTAATTATTTGTTAAGTAATAAATTAAGAGAGTAATAAAGAGTTATTAATGAAGTAATTAGAGATAATTACTTATGTAAGTAATCAAGAGTTAATTACTTAATTATTTTAGTTAATTAATTAATAAGATTAATTAATTAATGAAATGTGTTTAATTAAAGATTAATTACTACGTGTAATTAAATTAAATGTAATTAATTAATAAAGTAATTAATTAAGGATTTATTTATTAATTCAATTTAATAATAATTACTTAATGAAGTAATTAAAGATTAATTAGTTAGATTAATTAATCAAGGATTAACTTAGTTAAATAAGAATTTAATTAATTAAGATAAGTAATTACAAATTGTTAAATACTAATTATGATTAATGAGTTGATCGGTTGCAAGTTAATTATTTAATTGAAGAGAATTATTAATTAATAGGGATCATTAATTAATGTAATTAATGATATTAATCAAAGTTGATTAATATAAGATATTAATTTAAGTGTGATTAATTAATTGTATTTAATTAAGGTTTAATGTAATTAATTATAATTGATTAATTAATGGGAGTAAATGAAGGATCATTAATTATTGTAATTAATGATAGTTATTAAAGGTTAATTACTGCATATGGTTAAGGATAATTACTTAAATGTAATTAAGTATAATTAATCAAGGAAGATTAATTTAGGAAGATCATTAGAGATGATTAATTTATTTGAAATAAATTAATGAAGAAGGATTTAAGGTTAATCCAATTGATTTAGAGTTGATCAATTCTGTTGATGGATGATTGGTTGTTATTGATTGATCGATGTTGGATGATTGATTAATATTGGATGGTTGATATTGGATGAGTGATATAGGGTTATTGATATTGGTTGATACTGGATGATTTGGATATCTCTATGTGATATGCTGCTTTGTGAGATGAATAGTTGATATGAATTATCTATTATGATAATGTGATTCATCTATCTGTTTATATATCATCCTGAATATAAGTTTAACTGTTTAAACCCTTAAGTACAACTTGGACATTAAAATGGCATTTGGTTTCGTTGAGACCGAGATTGGGTTTCCATATTTGGGATCCGAAAACCACATGGATTCCAATTAAACGTTAGGTCGTGAATCCAAGTGGGGCAAGTGAAGACTCCAGGTGTAAGAACTATACGTCAGTATAACTCTGTGGGTGATTCCGTAATGAGTTGACGGAATAGTACTTATAGATTCGAGATGGTGCTTTAGAGTGCAAGGGCTATGGTCGTTGACTCTGAGGGTGATTCCAATAAGAGTGCAACGAGATAGTGCCTTTGGTTTCGTTCGAACTCGGAACGAATTTGCATGGAATGAATGCTTTCAGAACATCGTCAGGAGGACGATGAGCATTCTATGATAGATGTGTTCTATAAAGGTAATTGCAGCCTCAAGCCTCATCAACCGGGAATGGCTAAAACAGGGGAGGTGAGGCAAGGCTTCGTGGGTAGCTCCCACTGAAGAGCAAGATTTTCCCCTGTCTAGAAGTCCCTTTTTATTTCGGATGTGTGGGCAGTTGGAATCGCGCGCCAATTGCGGGGTTGTCTTGTTCGGTTCTGTTCAGTAAGGAATGGTCTCGGCCTTGTGTTGTAGGAGAGTTAGGGTGGCTCCTCGATACGTTGGTGTAGGCCACGTACTATGATGGGCGGTACCCTAGTAGCCCTGCCATTGATGGAAACCCATTCTTCTTACGAGACCCTACGGTTTTCATTATATTACCCACTTTTGTGGCTAGTAGCTGGAATTTAATAATGTAACAATTTCGGCAATTTCTTATTTACTTGAAAATCCTAGACACTATTATAATATCACAGGATTTCCTATCAAATGTTTTGGTTAGCGTAAGGTAAAAACTTTTCCATGTTTATGTGTGGGAAGTCTTACGTGATACCTTTTCTTTTCAAAAGTTATTCTAAAGTTAAGCAATTTAAAACCCGTTTACTCACACCAGACCACTGTCTGACCCAAGTGTTTATTTTTTGTTTTTATTAAACTCTTGGGTACTCATATTATATATGAGTAGTCAAGTGATTCGGGTTTTCTTGACGAATTCTGGAAGAGTTATGAAGCAGAAGGCTTCCACGTGTAGATATATCATGGTTCCTCTGTGTTTGTTTGGTATCTGTATCTATTGTACTTGAGTTGTATAGTTAGACAGATGATTATAACTGTCTAATATCTGTTGTATAAGGTTGTGTACTTTGATGTAATATGATACTATGTAATATCTTATGTGATATATTATATTTCATTCGTTCCGCTGTGGGTTATCTGTTGTTGTGTTCTTCTTTCTCTTTGTTTTCTTCTTATATCCCTTTCTTTCTTCGTTGATGATGCGATTTCCTGGAGGTAGGAAGTCAGGTCGTCTCAGCTGGTATTAGCGCATTAGGTTGAGTAAATACCTAGGCTCTGGAGTGGTGTCTTTTCTTGAGAGGGCGTATTTGTGATTTTTATATATGACTATATATATATATATATATATATATATATCTACCTGATTTGTTGGGTTATCAGTTTGGATTGTCCAACATAAGTTTTTCAGGTAGATGGAGTAGTGGTGTGTGTGTGTGTATAACATGACTACCACTGATGGAAGAGGTCCATATGTTTGAGGTTGGAAGTTTTTGTTGAGACTGTAGACCTAATACCGTCTCGAGTAAGATCTGTAGGAGGAGTAAGGATTTCTCTGATATCCAAAGAAAATCTTTTAAAGATTCAGAGTTTATCTTTGAAGTATAAGTTTGGATTTCGCTCGGGTGAGAGAATTTTTCTTGAGTTTGGATCTGTCGGGAGTGTAGAAGTAAGTGATGGTATCTTGATAACTGCATGATAAGATGCAGTATCCATGGATATTTTTGAAGGTGTTTTCTCTTGAAGCAGTTTTAAAAGTAGTTGAGGAGCAGTCTCTACCTACCGCATGGAAGATTCGTCTGTTTAGAAGTTATCTGGATCTTTAGCTTGGAGGTTGGTTGTTCTGGAATATGAGACTAAGGTGTATGAGTTGTTTCGCTTCGGCATGGTCTCATTTGTCATTCTTTAAGGAAAGAGAGATGTTGATGCTTGGTTTGGAGGCCGAATTTCTTGAGAGGTGGGCTGTTATCTCAAAGATCTTTTGTGTGGTTTTGTTGTTGGTTTTGGGTTTGAGGAAGCTTTGGATTAGAAATTTTTGGTTAGCTGTGGTAGCAGTTCAGTTCGAAGTGTTCGGTGTGCTGATAAGAAGGTCTTTTAGCTCTGTAGTATCATCAAAGGAAAGTTTGGAAGCAGCAGTGTTGGCTTGTTTCTCCGATGGTTCAGGAATATTTATGGTTCTTCGATCAGCAGTCCAGGCAGGTGGTGATGTTTTCTGGAGGGTTAACCTTGTTTGGAAAAGTTTAAGGCTGTTCTAATTGGTAAAGAGAGGACAGTTTCTTTAGAATCCGAATTAGGTAGGATCGCAAAAGTGACTTGCGATTAATTTGGGAATTTTCTTGAGCAACTTTTTGTTAGAGACCGAGGATTCTCATGTGGAAGTAGGAGCTACTGATGTAGTCAGAAGTTGTCTGCATCTGGAGTTGAGTTCCATATTGTTTTGGTTCCAGAAGCGATTTTTGGTAGTTAGCCTAGAGGAAGAGTTGGTGCAGCAGCTCAGAATTTTTGGAACTTGGATTTGGTCAGATCTAGTTTTTGAGTTGGGTTCTGTTATAAGGTTGGGTGACTGAGTCAGTTGTGTCACTCAGATTTTATGGATTTGATGAACAAAGTTCCCAGATATATTGGATAGTTTGTACTCGTGTTCATCAATAGTATTCTCATCTATTTTAGAATCAGAGTTGTGCAGCGGAAGCGAGGTAGCAGCTGTACAAGGAAGGAAGTAAGTTCAATTTGCTATTGCTTGGGAAGTAGAGCTTGTGTTTTGGATTTCGATGGATTTTGGAAGACTTTTCTAGTTGAATAGGATCTAGAAACTAGATTGCTTTGGTCTAGTTGTTTCTGGAAGTATCAGCATAGGTTGAGCTGATCAAGAGGAGTTTGGCAGTCCAAGATTGTCTGTTGAGTTATACAGATATGAGATAAGGAGTTTGGAATTCGAAGTTGGAGACTTCATTGTTGTTAAAGATTTCTCTGGTTATGAGAACAGTAATTGGATAAGATTGGATGGCTAGTGCTGAGGCATTTGAAGATTTCTTTTCTGTGTTTGATAGGATAAGATTGAATTGCCAGTTTGGATAGCTGGAATTCATTATGTGTCACGTATCTCTGAGGGAGTACGTGTATGATTCATCGATTGGTTGTTGAATCTGTAGTTCGGTTGGATTTGGAAGTTGAGCTGGACTTGAGACTAGTCTGATGTTCTGTTCAGGTTGATGGATCTATAGATGAGAAGAGCTTTGGATTTTGGCGGCGTAGTTTCTTTAGCTTCTGTAGAGTGAGTCTCCCGGTGTTCTGTACTTGGGAAACTCGGGATAGTATTAGTAGGATTTATTCTAATTTGTGTCAGAATAATTAGTTAGGTTGGTTTGTTTGTGTGATTGATTGCTTTGGTTGTTAGTAACTGGATGTTAGGAATGCTTTGCTGTTTGAAATTAAAATCTTTGCTGGGTTATTAAATTACCTTTGCTTTTAAATTTTGGGGACGAAATTCTTTTAGGGGGGGGGGAGTGTAACGACCCGGAATTTGTGGCAATATCAATTTAATAATATGTGTTAATAATTAAATTGATTTGATAATTTCCTTTATAATTTTAATTTAAATTGGTAAATTTATTCCTTTTTAAAGGTTAATAAATGTTTAATCTGATGATTGCGATCAATATCTTTTTAACAATATAAAAATTGACAAGATTTATTTTTCAAAGCTAATGAAATTTTATTCTATTTATAATATATATATTTGATATATTGTGAATAGAATATCTTTTGTTTTAGATAAAGATTGAATTTTCAAATTGTAATATATATATATATATATATATGTTATAATTTGGAGTTGTTTTGAAATTTAATTTTAATCAATTGATAATTTATAATTGTAATTTAAAGCTTTGTTTAATCTGTATTTTCAAAAAGTTAATTTAGATTAATTAAATTGTTTTCAATTATAAGATAATTGTTTGTTTTTAAAATATGAGATTGTTATTTATTTTAAATATGATAGTTTAAAAAGATTTAAATATTTTTTTTGTTTTCTTTAAAAGTGTTTAAATTTAAAATAGTTATAAATGTATCCATAAATGTTTTAGATTTTTAAATCTATGTGTAAGAAATTATTTATATTTTAATTAGTTTTAGAACATTTTCTTTTAAAAGTAAATTTATATTCACATATATAAGAATTTATTTATAAAGTAACCTAAATAAGTAGGACTATATTTACATTTAAATTAAATAAAAGTTTATTAAAAACACTTGAGAAAGACATATGTAAATTTTATTTATTTAGTAAGTTGAGTAAGTTATATTTACATTTAAATTAAGTAAAAAATAATTTAAAATGCTTAAGTACAAATGTAACCATATAAACACCTCTAAATAACACTTGTAAGTAATTAAATCAAGTAAAGTGATAAATGTAAGATTAAGGAACATGTGGCATTCATCTTTCATTTGTTTGAAAATTTAAAAACATAAAAGAAAATTGTTTCTCCTTTTTCATTTTTTTCAAAACTTTCTTTCTTCTTCTCAAATTAATGGCAATTCTGGAAACCACTTACAAATCTGAAAGATTTAAACACAAAATCAAAAGCAAATCAAAAACTATAATTTCAAATCCTGCAAATTTAAAGGCTGCAATTCAAATTCCAACCTACAAGTTCAATATTTTTTCATCAACTAAAGCATGCAGTAGGATTTTATCTGCAAAACTTCTATTTGTAATTTACAAAGTAAAGCTTCAACCTGCATTTCAAAAATGATGATCAGTCTGCAACTTTCAAACCTAAAGTTCATGAAGATCTGTTGTTTTTAAAAGCATCAGATTAAAGTATGCAAAAGGGTTCATCTGCTGCAGAAAGTTTTTTTCAAATCTAAGATTCAGGCCTGTGAAATTAAAAAAAAAAGTGAACTGCTCTGCAATTAAAAATAGGTGAGTAAACAATTTTAAAAACAGTTGATTTGGGTTTATTACGTGCATGTGATGATCTGAAAGTTTTGATTTATACTGCCTGAAAATCATTCAGTTTATTATTGAATTTGTAGTTATGTTTATAACTCTGTGTATTTAAAAAAAAAAAGAACACCCTGCTTCCTGTTCTTTCAGACAGGCTGCTCTATCCTTCAGAAAATTTAAATCTTCCACTAACCCATTATTTGATTATAATGATTAAATGAAATTTTAATGTAAATAATAGATAGAAATTTTAAAGGTAGTTTCTGTGTTTTTTAAATTACAGATAATTCTAAAAAATGAAATTACTGTAAACTACTAATGAATGCCAAAAAAATCAACTTCCATGTTTTCTGATTTGGATTCTGTGAATATGTTAAGGACCAAAAATCATGATTTTAAAGTTCACATCATAATTTTTAGTTGTGAAATTAAGGTGAATTTTGGGTTTGAGCATTTTTGCAGTTTTCGGTGATTTCCGTGAATCTATACAATAATTTGATTTGTAATCTTGGGAGAAGCTTGTTTTCATGATAGGGATGAAGGGAAAAATACATTCTAAATGTTTAAAAGAATGAATCTTTTGAAACCGATCAATCTAGGGTTTATTTCTGTTTCTGACTGGGTTGAGCTGTGGAAGCATTCGCGACTTGGATTTATGATCGGAGTTGATCGTGATGTGTGGGATGAAAGCGTGGAGGTTCGGTGGTGCTCTGGAAAGTCGTTGGGGTTTTCAGGTGGGGGCGACCATCGGTGGTGATGGATTTTTGGGTGCGAGCAGCTGCAGATTTTGATTCGAATGATGAAATTTTGAATCTCATGCGTATTTTTTGATCCGGGTTTGGAATTGGACTCGCGCGCGACCAAGTGATCGTCGACGTTGGTCGTGACGACCTATCACGACCGGAGGTGACCGCGCACGTGCACGTGTGTACGTTGTGCACAGGTAAGCGAGGATCTGGGGAAGACGTTGGGAACTCAAAGTGGCTATCGTGATTTTATCACGTTCGACTCGAAGGAGATAGGGTTGGCTTCGTGGAAGGCACGAAAGTTTCCTGGGTAGGTACTCGAGTTTTGTTGCTTTACTCTCTGTATTGTATATGCAGATTAGATTTGTTATGTAAAATAAGTAAAAATCAAGTCAAAGTTATAAAACAAGTTTATAAGGAGGTGAAATGCAAAGTTAAACTGGTTATTTTAAAGTGAAAGTAGATAAAACATTTAAAAGTGAAAAATTAAATTTATATTTCAAATTTAAAAGGTATTAAGGTGTTTGTTTGAAATTATTTATCTTAATTAAGTTTTAAAATTCAAATTTAAAGAGTGTTTGAATTTAATTATCAAATCAAAGTTTTAAGTTAGATTTTGAAGTAATGTTTTTAATAACAAAGTTTTCAAATTATTTTAAAATAGATATGTTTGAATTGGATAATTGAAGTATTTTAATTTGATTTCTAAATTCCTTATTTTCAAATAAAGTTATTATTATGATTTTAAAATCTAAATTGAATAATTTGTTTAAGTTGTTAAAATTTGATTAATTCAAACAATTTATTTATGAAAATAAATAAGGTTAAATTATTTGGATAATTAACTTAAGAATATTTATTTAATATGATTTGTTAATAAGTTAAGTTTGATTAAGATTAATGATTTTCTTAATTAATTAAAGATTTAAAAATATAAGAAGTTAGTTAATTAATTATTTAATTAATTTAAATAATTAGTCAATTGTTTATTTAATCACTTAATTATGGATTAATTAAGTGTAATTACTTAATGAAGTAATTAATGGTTTATTTCAAATAAAATTAGAATGGTAATTCCTTATGGGAGTAATTAGAGAAGTTACACATAGGAGAACTTAGTTGGAGTGATTAATGGGTAATCACTTGTTCTTATCAATTAAGGAATTGAATTAGTATAATTGTTTGAAGTTAATCAGTTATGGATTAAGTAATTAATTAAGGCTTACGGATTGTTTAATAATGGAATTAATTATTTGTTAAGTAATGAATTAAGAGAGTAATAAAGAGTTATAAATGAAGTAATTAGAGATAATTACTTATGTAAGTAATCAAGAGTTAATTACTTAATTATTTTAGTTAATTAATTAATAAGATTAATTAATTAATGAAATGTGTTTAATTAAAGATTAATTACTAAGTGTAATTAAATTAAATGTAATTAATTAATAAAGTAATTAATTAAGGATTTATTTGTTAATTCAATTTAATAATAATTACTTAATGAAGTAATTAAAGATTAATTAATTAGATTAATTAATCAAGGGTTAACTTAGTTAAATAAGAATTTAATTAATTAAGATATGTAATTACAAATTGTTAATTACTAATTATGATTAATGAGTTGATCGGTTGCAAGTTAATTATTTAATTGAAGAGAATTATTAACTAATATGGATCATTAATTAATGTAATTAATGATATTAATCAAAGTTGATTAATATAAGTAATTAATTTAAGTATGATTAATTAATTGTAATTAATTAAGGTTTAATGTAATTAATTATAATTGATTAATTAATGGGAGTAAATGAAGGATCATTAATTATTGTAATTAATGATAGTTATTAAAGGTTAATTACTGCATATGGTTAAGGATAATTACTTAAATGTAATTAAGTATAATTAATCAAGGAAGATAAATTTAGGAAGATCATTAGAGATGATTAATTTATTTGAAATAAATAAATGAAGAAGGATTTAAGGTTAATCCAATTGATTTAGAGTTGATCAATTCTGTTGATGGATGATTGGTTGTTATTGATTGATCGATGTTGGATGATTGATTAATATTGGATGGTTGATATTGGATGAGTGATATTGGGTTATTGATATTGGTTGATACTGGATGATTTGGATATCTCTATGTGATATGCTGCTTTGTGAGATGAATAGTTGATATGAATTATCTATTATGATAATGTGATTCATCTATCTGTTTATATATCATCCTGAATATAAGTTTAACTGTTTAAACCCTTAAGTACAACTTGGACATTAAAATGGAGTTTGGTTTCGGTGAGACCGAGATCGGGTTTCCATATTTGGGATCCGAAAACCACATGGATTCCAATTAAACGTTAGGTCGTGAATCCAAGTGGGGCAAGTGAAGACTCGAGGTGTAAGAACTATACGTCAGTATAACTCATTGGGTGATTCCGTAATGAGTTGACGGAATAGTACTTATAGATTCGAGATGGTGCTTTAGAGTGCAAGGGCTATGGTCGTTGACTCTGAGGGTGATTCCAATGAGAGTGCAACGAGATAGTGCCTTTGGTTTCGTTCGAACTCGGAACGAATTTGCATGGAATGAATACTTTCAGAACATCGTCAGGAGGACGATGAGCATTCTAAGATAGATGTGTTCTATAAAGGTAATTGCAGCCTCAAGCCTCATCAACCGGGAATGGCTAAAACAGGGGAGGTGCAGCAAGGCTTCGTGGGTAGCTCCCACTAAAGAGCAAGATTTTCCCCCGTCTAGAAGTCCCTATTTATTTCAGATGTGTGGGCAGTTGGAATCGCGCGCCAACTGCGGGGTTGTCTTGTTCAGGACTGTTCAGTAAGGAACGGTCCCGGCCTTGTGTTGCAGGAGAGTTAGGGTGGCTCCTCGGTACGTTGATGTAGGCCACGTACTATGATGGGCGATACCCCAGTAGCCCTACCATTGATGGAAACCCATTCTTCCTACGAGACCCTACAGTTTTGATTGTATTACCCACTTTTGTGGCTAGTAGCTGGAATTTAATCATGTAACAATTTTGGCAATTTCTTATTTACTTGAAAACCCTAGATACTATTATAATATCACTGGATTTCCTATCAAATGTTTTGGTTAGCGTAAGGTAAAAACTTTTCATGTTTATGTCTGGGAAGTTTTACGTGATACCTTTTCATTTCTAAAGTTAAGCAATTTTAAAACCCGTTTACTCACACCACACCCCTGTCTGACCTGAGTGTTTATTTTCTGTTTTATTAAACTCTTGGGTATTCATATTATATATGAGTAGTCAAGTGATTCAGGTTTTCTTGACAAATTCTGGAAGAGTTATGAAGCAGGAGGCTTCCACGTGTCGATATATTATGGTTCCTCTGTGTTTGTTTGGTATCTGTATCTGTTGTACTTGAGTTGTATAGTTAGACAGATATATTATGGTTCCTCTGTGTTTGTTTGGTATCTGTATCTGTTGTACTTGAGTTGTATAGTTAGACAGATGATTATAACTGTCTAATATCTGTTGTATAAGGTTGTGTACTTTGATGTAATATGATACTATGTAATATCTTATGTGATATATTATATTTTATTCGTTCCGCTGTGGGTTATCTGTTGTTGTGTTCTTCTTTCTCTTTCCTTTCTTCTTATATCCCTTTCTTTCTTCATTGATGATGCGATTTCATGGAGGTAGGAAGTCGGGTCGTCTCAGCTGGTATCAGAGCATTAGGTTGAGTAAATACCTAGGCTCTGGAGTGGTGTCTTTTCTTGAGAAGGCGTATTTGTAATTTCGTATTTGTAATTTTTATATATAACTATATATATATATATATATCTACCTGATTTGTTGGGTTATCAGTTTGGATTTTCCAACATAAGTTTTTCAGGTAGATGGAGTAGTGGTGTGTGTGTGTGTAACATGACTACCACTGATGGAAGAGGTCCATATGTTTGAGGTTGGAAGTTTTTGTTGAGACTGTAGACCTAATACCGTCTCGAGTAAGATCTGTAGGAGGAGTAAGGATTTCTCTGATATCCGAAGGAAATCTTTTGAAGATTCAGAGTTTATCTTTGAAGTATAAGTTTGGATTTCGCTCGGGTGAGCGAATTTTTATTGAGTTTGGATCTGTCGGGAGTGTAGAAGTAAGTGATGGTATCTTGATAACTGCATGATAAGATGCAGTATCCATGGATATTTTTGAAGGTGTTTTCTCTTGAAGCAGTTTTAAAAGTAGTTGAGGAGCAGTCTCTACCTACCGCATGGAAGATTCGTCTGTTTAGAAGTTATCTGGATCTTTAGCTTGGAGGTTGGTTGTTCTGGAATATGAGACTAAGGTCTATGAGTTGTTTCGCTTCGGCATGGTCTCATTTGTCATTCTTTAAGGAAAGCGAGATGTTGATGCTTGGTTTGGAGGCCGAATTTCTTGAGAGGTTGGCTGCCATCTCGAAGATCTTTTGTGTGGTTTTGTTGTTGGTTTTGGGTTTGAGGAAGCTTTGGATTAGAAATTTTTGGTTAGCTGTGGTAGCAGTTCAGTTCGAAGTGTTCGGTGTGCTGATAAGAAGGTCTTTTAGCTCTGCAGTATCATCAAAGGAAAGTTTGGAAGCAGCAGTGTTGGCTCGTTTCTCCGATGGTTCAGGAATATTTATGGTTCTTCGATCAGCAGTCCGGGCAGGTGGTGATGTTTTCTGGAGGGTTAACCTTGTTTGGAAAAGTTTAAGGCTGTTCTAATTGGTAAAGAGAGGACAGTTTCTTTAGAATCCGAATTAGGTAGGATCGCAAAAGTGACTTGCGATTAATTTGGGAATTTTCTTGAGCAACTTTTTGTTAGAGACCGAGGATTCTCATGTGGAAGTAGGAGCTACTGATGTAGTCAGAAGTTGTCTGCATCTGGAGTTGGGTTCCATATTGTTTTGGTTCCAGAAGCGATTTTTGGTAGTTAGCCTAGAGGAAGAGTTGGTGCAGCAGCTCAGAATTTTTGGAACTTGGATTTGGTCAGATATAGTTTTTGAGTTGGGTTCTGTTATAAGGTTGGGTGACTGAGTCAGTTGTGTCACTCAGATTTTATGGATTTGATGAACAAAGTTCCCAGATATATTGGATAAGTTTGTACTTGTGTTCATCAGCAGTATTCTCATCTATTTTAGAATCAGAATTGTGCAGCGGAAGCGAGGTAGCAACTGTACAAGGAAGGAAGTAAGTTCAATTTGCTATTGCTTGCGAAGTAGTGCTTGTGTTTTGGATTTCGATGGATTTTGGAAGACTTTTCTGCTGAATAGGATCTAGAAACTGGATTGCTTTGGTCTAGTTGTTTCTGGAAGTATCAGCATAGGTTGAGCTGATCAAGAGGAGTTTGGCAGTCCAAGATTGTCTGTTGAGTTATACAGATATGAGATAAGGAGTTTGGAATTCGAAGTTGGAGACTTCATTGTTGTTAAAGATTTCTCTGGTTATGAGAACAGTAATTGGATAAGATTGGATGACTAGTGCTGAGGCATTTGAAGATTTCTTTTCTGTGTTTGATAGGATAAGATTGAATTGCTAGTTTGGATAGCTGGAATTCATTGTGTATCACGTATCTCTGAGGGAGTACGTGTATGATTCATCGATTTGTTGTTGAATCTGTAGTTCGGTTGGATTTGGAAGTTGAGCTGGACTTGAGAGTAGTCTGATGTTCTGTTCAGGTTGATGGATCTAGAGATGAGAAGAGCTCTGGATTTTGGTGGTGTAGTTTGTTTAGCTTCTGTAGAGCGAGTCTCCCGGTGTTTTATACTTGGGAAACTCGAGACAGTATTAGTAGGATTTATTCTAATTTGTGTCAGAATAATTAGTTAGGATGGTTTGTTTGCGTGATTGATTGCTCTGGTTGTTAGTAACTAGATGTTAGGAATGCTTTGCTGTTTGAAATTAAAATCTTTGCTGGGTTATTAAATTACCTTTGCTTTTAAATTTTGGGGATGAAATTCTTTTAGGGGGGAAGGATTGTAACGACCCGGAATTTGAGGCAATATCAATTTAATAATCTGTGTTAATAATTAAATTGATTTGATAATTTTCTTTATAATTTTAATTTAAATTGGTAAATTTATTCTTTTTTAAAGGTTAATAAATGTTTAATCTAATGATTGTGATCAATATCTTTTTAACAATATAAAAATTGATAAGATTTATTTTTCAAAGCTAATGAAATTTTATTCTATTTATAATATATATTTGACATATTATGAATATGATATCTTTTGTTTTAGATAAAGATTAAATTTTCAAATTGTAATATATATATATATATATATATATATATATATATATATGTATGTATGTATGTATGTGTGTATGTATGTATATGTTATAATTTGGATTTATTTTGAAATTTAATTTTAATCAATTGATAATTTATAATTGTAATTTAAAGCTTTGTTTAATTTGTATTTTCAAAAAGTTAATTTAGATTAAATAATAGGGATAATTAATTGAAGAGAATTATTAATTAATAGGGATAATTAATTAATGTAATTAATGATATTAATCAAAGTTGATTAATATAAGTAATTAATTTAAGTGTGATTAATTAATTGTAATTAATTAAGGTTTAATGTAATTAATTATAATTGATTAATTAATGGGAGTAAATGAAGGATCATTAATTATTGTAATTAATGATAGTAATTAAGGGTTAATTACTGCATATGGTTAAGGATAATTACTTAAATGTAATTAAGTATAATTAATCAAGGAAGATTAATTTGGGAAGATCATTAGAGATGATTAATTTATTTGAAATAAATAAATGAAGAAGGATTTAAGGTTAATCCAATTGATTTAGAGTTGATCAATTCTGTTGATGGATGATTGGTTGTTATTGATTGATCGATGTTGGATTATTGATTAATATTGGATGGTTGATATTGGATGAGTGATATTGGATGATTGATATTGGTTGATACTGGATGATTTGGATATCTCTATGTGATATGCTGCTTTGTGAGATGAGTAGGTTATATGAATTATCTATTGTGATAATGTGATTCATCTATCTGTTTATATATCATCCTGAATATAAGTTTAACTGTTTAAACCCTTAAGTACAACTTGGACATTAAAATGGCGTTTGGTTTCGGTGAGACCGAGATCGGGCGTCCATATTTGGGATCCGAAAACCACATCAATTCCAATTAAACGTTAGGTCGTGAATCCAAGTGGAGCAAGTGAAGACTCGAGATGTAAGAATTATACGTCAGTATAACTCTATGGGTGATTCCGTAATGAGTTGACGGAATAGTACTTATAGATTCGAGATGGTGATTTAGAGTGGCTATGGTCGTTGACTCTGAGGGTGATTCCAATAAGAGTGCAACGAGATAGTGCCTTCGGTTTCGTTCGAACCCGAAACGAACTTGCATGGATTGAATGCTTTCAGAACATCGTCAGGCGGACGATGAGCATTCTAAGATAGATGTGTTCTATAAGGGTAATCGCAGCCTCAAGCCTCATCAACCGGGAATGGCTAAAACAGGGGAGGTGCAGCAAGGCTTCGTGGTTAGCTCCCACTGGAGAGCAAGATTTTCCCCTGTCTAGAAGTCCCTTTTTATTTCGGCTGTATGGGCAGTTGGAATCGCGCGCCAACTGCGGGGTTGTCTTGTTCGGGACTGTTCAGTAAGGAATGGTCCCGGCCTTGTGTTGCAGGGAGTTAGGGTGGCTCCTCGGTACGTTGATGTAGGCCACGTACTGTGACGGGCGGTACCCAAGTAGCCCGCCATTGATGGAAACTCATTCTTCCTACGAGACCCTACGATTTTGATTGTATTATCCGCTTTTGTGGCTAGTAGCTGGAATTTAATCATGTAACAATTTCGGCTATTTCTTATTTACTTGAAAACCCTAGACACTATTATAATATCACTCGATTTCTTATCAAATGTTTTGGTTAGCGTAAGGTAAAAACTTTTCCATGTTTATGTGTAGGAAGTCTTGTGTGATACCTTTTTTTTTCAAAAGTTATTCTAAAGTTAAGCAATTTTAAAACTCGTTTACTCACACCAGACCACTGTCTGACCCGAGTGTTTATTTTCTGTTTTATTAAACTCTTGGGTACTCATATTATATATGAGTAGTCAAGTGATTAAGGTTTTCTTGACGAATTCTAGAGGAGTTATGGAGCAGGAGGCTTCCACGTGTAGATATATTATGGTTCCGCTGTGTTTGTTTGGTATCTGTATCTGTTGTACTTGAGTTGTATAGTTAGACAGATGTTTATAACTGTCTAATATCTGTTGTATAAGGTTGTGTACTCTGATGTAATATGATAGTATGTAATATCTTATGTGATATATTATATTTCATTCGTTCCTCTGTGAGTTATCTGTTGTTGTTGTGTTCTTCTTTCTCTTTCTTTTTTTCTTCTATCCCTTTCTTTCTTCATTGATGATGCGATTTCCTGGAGGTAGGAAGTCGGGTCGTCTCACTCACCCTCTAAACTACTTTGAGATATGATATTTTATAGTGAATATGGTGTCCATATAATGGGTGTTTGTGAAACAAAATTGGGTGAAACCCAAACTATTCAAGCATGTAAATACGTTATGCCATCTTGGAAGTTGGAGCATAATATTGATATGGCTCTTTATGGTAGGATTTTTTTTCTATTTTGGAATCCCAATAATTATTCCTCTCCAAAACTCAATCCTCAGACCAATTTATTCACCTTTACTACAAGCACCTCCCTTCTAACTCTTATCTAAACCTAACCCCTATATATCCTCATAATCATCTCCAGCAAAGATTATCTCTCCTTAACTTCCTCACTCACATCCAATCTCATTGTATTAGTGTTGGATGTTCTAACATTGTATTAGTGTTTAGATGTTATTATTTAATTGTCATATCACTTCTTTCTAGACTGCATACATACAATGCTAGAAGAATTTTCTCGTTGTATTAGTGTTGGATGTTCTATTAGTTGGTTTCCTAACATATAGATGCATTTGAACAACCTTATAAATGTCAGTGGGATAAAGCTTAGTTAGCAGAACTACAAGATCTGTCCTGAACTAGGATAACTCATATTTAAAGTTGTATTATGAATTATTACACTTAAGAACAGGTTAAAAAAATCATATTAACATCACATCACTAAACTATTTGAATTTCTATAAAGTATTATAATTACTTTGAGTAATATAATGCAAGGTGCTTGCATCTTCATTTATGATACTCTATGTTGGAAATAAACTTGGTTTTAGGAAACGTCAATTATATTGATGATTATAATCTTTGTATTAATGGAAATGTCAAATTAAGAATACAGAAAAATCTAGACTTGCCAGATATGTAATTTGATAAAATCCTAGAGAAGAATTTAGTATATTTGATGAAGAAAATTCTAGAAAATGGAATGTTAAAGAAAAGCCTAGAGACTGTATCACACTATAAATATGAATCTTTTATCTCCCTTTGTAAGAAAAGCAAATGTATTTGTAAGCTTTCATTTTTTTTATGCTTCAAATTAGTTTTACGCATTGCAACCATACATCTTTCATGGATATTAAAAAATTTATTACAACTTTACTAGAAAGCAGGAAGTAATTTACTCATCTTGAAGTATATCAAGATTTTCATGACAACAATACTTAGAAGAAATTTGTAATCTACACTTCATGTCTTTTGCATTCTTTATAACTACAAAAGTTATATATATTCTTCAGAAATTTGTATACTTTAATAAGTATTTGCATATTGCAACTATCACTTCAATGGATATTAAGAGTTTCATTACAACAATACTTAAAAATAGGAAGTAATCTACTCATCATAAATTTATATCAAGATTTTCATTACAACAATACTTACAAGTAGGTTGAAATCTACTCTCCTTGTTCTTTGCATTCTTTATAACAATGAAATATATTTATATTCTTCAGGAATTTGTATGCTTTCATTATTTATAATGTTTTAAACAATATTTATACCTTCAGGGTATTTTAAGTGTTTCAAACACTTTCGCTGCTTCAATCAATTCAATTATTTATAAAAACATGATGCCTAGAGCATTTAACACGATGTAGCACTACATGTGCTTCAATAATTTCAGTGTGTTTTTCTATTATATGTGTGTGTGTGTGTGTGTGTGTGTTGCGAACTACAGGTTCACATTTCTTATTTAGGAGAATTTTATGATGGTCAATCATGTTTTTCTCTAATCCAGGATCTTCAATCCATTTATAAACATAAGCGCTTTATTATTTATAAATTTATCATCGATGATTATTTCTTGTCAGTTCTAAACATGATTTATTGAGATCTCTTTAATTATCATGTTTTAGGTACCTAACCCACTTCTAGGGTTATTTGAGAATCATATCATGGATCTCTTTCAGAGCATCCTTAAGTGTTTCTTTAAGAACACTCACCTCCTTTATTTGGCATCTTTATTACTTACTCCAAAAATATTTTGAACTGATTTTGGAACCATATTTCAGATGTGGTTTACAAATTTCGATCCTTCGGGGATTCAAATCTATATTGGAGAAAATCTACTAGGGATGTTACTGATAATTTGTTCAAGTTACTTAATATCTTGTATCATTGTATATTTTAACAAATATTTAATACTGATGATCAAAATGAGCTTGTATCCTTTGTCCTCCCCCTCAATGTTGACAAACATTGTCATATTAAATAATAATTATCCTTGGACTCTCATTTTGATCTATTATGATATTGCTACTAGCAAATACATCATACATATTAATAATAGGAGGATAATTCCTTTATTAGTTCATAAGATGCATTTAATTGATATTGATTATTAGAGTTTGTTCTCATTCATTGATCTAAGCAATTGGAGGAATTTACTTATAGTGTAGATCATTTGAATACATACATGACTTCAGGTCATTCAACATTTATGTTGATTGAATTTTAAATCACTAAATAATATCTATGCATAATCTATAAGACGAGCTTATAACAAACTTCAGGTTGTTAGTTAAATATTTACATATGTGGATATATACGTGCGTCCACGTATCGCATATATATTATAAAATTTTCATATTCTTTCTCATTTGAATTAGTGATTTTTAGAACAAACTATTACAAGGATCCAAATTATTAATTTCTATTTATAAATCAATGTCAATGCAAACCTGTCAAACTGCGTGATAATGTTCAAAACATTTGGTTTGAAATCATATCGAACTTCTGGTTCGAACAACTTCAAGTTGTTAAGTTTTGTTCCTCAATTATATCTCAAGTATAAGTTTTGAACATTAATTATATTACTTATCAACGAATAATTTATAATTGCATATAGACATATCTACACATCTCTATTGAGAGTTCTGTAAAAAAAATTACAGCAAAAATAATAATAGTATCTTCTGGATACTTGGAATGTTACAGTTACAAATTTCCTCAGGACCGTATGTATAGCTTTAGTGAAAATTATGATACGACATATAGTTTATCTCTTCAGGAGCACATCTAAAGATATTTCTTCAAGAATAGTTATGCATATAATATTTGATTCATCGTAAGTTCTGAAAAGTAATAGGTTACATATCACTATTTGTCTAATGGAGCTACGGGTCCATGACAATAGACGATTGAATTTTAGATAATTTATTATCACATTTGACAATATTTTATAGGCAATTCTTTTATAGTGCTATACGATGATAAAATATCACTTCCGGGGATATTTCATAAACACCGCTTCTAGAGTGGTACATATCACTTCTAAAGATACTTTATATGCATTGTTTTTGGTATGTCATCAATAATCGATATTTTTTCTACATAATTGACATAATTCTACAACATCTCTTCTAGGATGTTTGCATTTTGAAATATAAAAATCATAAAACATCTCTTCAAGAGCATGTCATATGGATTATCTCTTCTGGAGAATATTAAAATGTACTTCTTCAAATATATAGTTTGGCAAACACACCCAAAGATTATCAAAACTTGGGTTTTACCAACTTCAAACTGATTTATTGAACTGAAATAAAATAAAATCCACATAGCAGACTTCAGGCTGCTATTATTGATCAATTCGACCATATCATTTATTACTGCACTTAGATTTTCATCATTAATGAAGTTTCCTTCATCTTCGAAGAAATGATCTAACTTTATGTTAGTATTACTAGACAATCCTTTCACATAATTTTAGTTTAGAAGTAATTTTAAAATAGAGGAATTGTATTTCCTAGTAGATTTAAAGACTTAAAACTTCAAGTTCAACCACTCATGTCTAGTGATTAAAAGTGTGACCATGTTTTGGTGGTCATAACGCTCCTTCAGGGAGTTCCATAGGTAAAGATGATCTTTTTCAGTTAAATCTGTGTAATATGCAAGTCAAGTTAACCAAGTATAGAAAATTTGGCAACAAAAAAAAATGTTGAATAAAAATATATATTTACATGGAATCAATTTCAATACTCACTAATATGAATGACGTGAGTATGTGCCCTGAAACATATGATTAAGAAAAAAAGGGCATGACTTGTACCATACAATAAAATAGAAACCTGATGAAACTTTATTTTTTATGTTGCTTAATTTCATTGATCAAATAGTGTACTAACCAATTTTTTTTTTATACTTCAATGAATGTCAAGTACCAAATAAAGCAAGATGGTATGGTAATTATTACCATTAGCCGTATAATTCAAATCAAATGCTAGAAATGGAATATAATGTCCATAATATATGCACAACTTTTATAAAGAATGAAGAATCAATTTAATAGAACTTTGTAAGCTGAACATAATGGAATACCTCATCTGAATATGGTTAATTCCTAAACAAAAAAAACATATATAATCATATAAATTCTATATTATTTCTAAATGAAAATATGAACATCACGGAACTTTGTTCGATCAATGCGTGAATGAAAACAGAAATCTCATAGCAAGAGCAAAAGTGCGTGTTTCCATTAAAGGAAACGTGTTTTATACATCGACGAATGAAAAATGGAACAAGTCAAAAATATATGTACCATTGATTCGATTCTAATTACTGGAGTCATTGGGAATTAATCTGTTTGCTTCTCCTATAACTCAAACCTCTCTGTATTATTAAATCAGCAATAATATATATAACTATACACGCTACAAATACCAAAACTATTTCATGTAGATATTTGATAATCAACATTAATTTGGTAGAAATTTTAATATAAAATCTTTCATAACAAAGAATATCAATTAAAAATAATGAAAGATCAATGAGATCTAAAATCAATCATTATACCATATCAAGGCTGTGCATCGAAAAGAAAAGCAACAGTATATAAAATATAAAATGTTATAGATCTATAAAATTAGATCTATAATAGAATTAGGTTAGAAAAATTAGATCATATTGAGATCAATATAATAACATCTACAAATAAAATCAATTTAATAAGTCTACAAATGAGATCTGAAAAATGAAGTCTATAAAGTTAGATCTATACAAATAAATAATATTAGATTCACATAATTAGATCAACATTATAAGATATACAAAATGAGATCCAGAAAAAAGAAATGAGATCAAAACAAATGTTTACAAAACGAAATTTGATCTATGAAATAAAATTAGATCCCAAGAGAAAAGAAATAGATCTTAAATGCATAAAAAAAATCTTAAAAATAAAACATCGTGCTGATAATGTGTTATAGAATAAAGAAAGTTTAAGCTATTAGAGAGAGAACAATTTTATTCATTCAGAGAATAGATATCTATTTACATTACATGGTCTACTTTATACAAAGGCTTCAGAAATAATGACTGAACTTATTCCACGATGTGGGACTAAACAAAACAATGTACAAGCATATTCACTTTATAATATACATATATTATAACAGTTACTTATTTAAAATTTCAATTGTTTTAACAGTTTGTAAATAAAATTTGCTGATTAGTCATACCATTCCTACCGACTTCAAGTCTTAATATAATACTTAGTAACGCATAATAATATACAGTTTAATGTTTCAATCTACAAATGATGAATACCAAGAGCCAACAGTTAGGTAGAAGTGAATTGGTGAGTGCTCACCAATATGAGCCTAATATGAATATACGAGTCTTTGATGTTTCCATTTAATTTTTCATTAGTGAAATAGAACAAAAAGTGTGGAAATCAAACATACCTGAGATTACTATTGCTGAGGCCATCAACCCATGCTTCTGCTAGTAACGATAAGATTGCTGCTGCTGAGTCCTTACATACACGTATGCAACCTACAGTTGAAAATGATATAGCTGCTTCTGCTAGTGCACATAGACCTACATAGCCTTCCAATGCCCAATTTCAGATCATCATGTAGTAAACAAACTCAATTTTGAGGACCCATTGCCTAATGCATAACATGTGCAAGGTACTCCCGTCTCTTACTCAAAGGGGCCCCATTATGCTGCAGCACTTGCTTTAGTAAATGCAATTTACATACAAAACATTTCTCAAGCTCACACTGTGCTTCTGATCACTTGCCTAATGACAAATTTTCACCAACTTTATTTTTCCTAGTGATCTTGTCCTATATATATAACTTAGTACAAGCTTATTACTCATAAGACTTTTATACATACTGGATGGAGAAAATTAAACTATAAGTTAAACTCAACCAAAAAAAGTAAGTTGACATGAGAAATGGATCATAAAATTTGAAGTATGGAGTAAAAAGATGATGCTGTTTTCTAGCATTATAACTACAGTCAATTGTTTTGTTTTATTTGTTATTTATTTAAAACAATATGAAATGTGGGATCCATGAAACTTGCCCCGTATTGTATATGACTCTTTTCTTCTGTTTAATATATCTTGCTATTTCAAATATATAAAAAGAGCAAACAAGCTCCCATATTGATAGTTTCACGTAAACAATATATTCAATACATATACAATAGTTCATGCTAATTGATACACTGGTTATAGGCTAGTCAGTAAGAACTACACTATTCAACTAGGAAAGCTGCACATTCAAAAATTGGTTCATAGCAATCAAATACCAAAAGCTTACGAAGGATATGAGAATGCGTACTCGTTCAATGGAACCAATCCGCCCAACGAAAAAACCACTATTTTTTTTAGTGGGCTACCAGGTTAATTAACCGTCTTATGCCTAAAATAGATGGGAAAGATTAAAAATCAAAATAAGAATATAGGGTACTGGGAAAGAAATAGTCAAAGATTTCTTTTATGAAGAAACATATATCGAGAATTAATATTTTGAAGGGAGATGGATTTATAATGAAAAACAAGTAAAAGTAAACAATACATGTACATTACGGTGGTTCAAGCCATCCATCTCTAACTCTAAAAGAAAATGTCTTCGGTCGGATCTTATAGTGGTTTCGTTTTAAGTTATTGATATTCCATTTTACTAGAAAAAAATAGTCAGCGATGGTAGCTTCACAGATTGTTTATAATAAATTGTGCTAACTAATGATTTTCATAATTACAATGTGTAATGGATAAGAATATAGTATGAACTTCAGTAGCATACAAAAGCTAAAAGATATTTTTGAAATACTACATTGAAAAGGAAAGAACCCGCAATGTGTTTACAAGCACAACTGAAAATAAATTCACTATCTGAAACATGTTTTGGTTAAAGGCGAGTTATGAATAACTCCAGGTATACATATAGTGCTCATATTGTTTAACTCAAATCCATATGGCTTTCCACAATTTTTACTGTAAAAAAAAAATAAGTTATGACAAGTTAGACAGTGAAAGTTATTATTCCATTATAAAAAAATAAGTTACGAATAACTCCGAGAATACATTCAATGATCAGTGGCAACCAGCTTAGACAATGAAGTTATTCATTATTCCATTATAAAAAAAAAGTTATGGTTATACATGTTTCCGCATCCACTCTTAGTCTCTGGTAACAATTCAGTTCTTGAATAAGGCAGACTTCAATATTGAATAACAATTCATATTAGCTTTATGCATATAAATCATTTCTCCAAATACAATTACTTGCCACACATGTGAACGGTATTTTATTTCTATGTTGATTACAGTACAAGGGGAATGTATTTTCCGACGGCCAGAATCCGTCGGCGGCCGTCGGAAGCGGTCGGAAAAAACCGTCGGAAAAGACTGCGTCGGGGAGCAGTATTTCCGACGGCTTCCGACGGATGCTGCCGAACACGTTTCCGACGGCTCTCGACAATTTTCGACGATTTCCGACAGCTTCCGACGGGCGTCGAACACCGTCGGAAATATTTGGCTACAGGCCGTCGGAAATTGTCGAAAGTCGACGAAAATTTTGACCTGTAAGCCGTCGGAAGTCGTCGGAAATCTGCTGTTTTTTTTATATTTGCTGCAAATAGAGCCTTCCAACCATATTTTTCTTCCAAACACTACGATATCAATACTGCACAATCCAATAAATAATAATCCAACCAAATATCCAAACCTAGACTACAAAATATTCAATAAACACACAAATGGATGAAATTAGAATAAAAATAAAATACAAAATATACATACCATTTCAACATTAACAATAATCCTAACAATAACTGTTCTACCATGTTGTTAATACACAAATTCATCAACATTCTCATGCATATCCTCATACAACTACAGAACCAAGTGTATCATACATAATTATACAAATCAACAATTAATTGCACCATCTACCGAATCATTCTAAACTAAAACAAAACATACCTGCACGAACGAATAAGCAAGCAATGAACCAATCTCCTCCAGATCCAAAGCCAGCCGAGGAAGAGAAGCGGCCACCAAACTGCTGCATGTACTCTAACAACTGTGCGGTCTACAAGGCTTGTTGGCGGTTCTGCTCCTCCAATTGGGACACTCTAGTCCGCAATTCTTCTATACCTGCTAAATCGCTCTGATGTCTACTCCGACGTCCCCTACTCTGACTACTGGACTGCAATAATTGAAAAATAAATAAAATCCAACTTTATTGTTTTGAAAAGGTAAAAATATCATATTTTCAATATTTTAAGAAAAAGTAAATTATTTACCGCTAAATTGTCAAATCCGTATCGTCGACCATGCTCTGCTGGACTCATAACGGACTCAAAAATAACGTTCTCCTCATTGGTCGTCAGCTGCTCTCTACCCGTATCAGTAAGGAGTTTCTGCTGCTGCTCCATAAACATCTTCTGCATTAACAAATTAATAATATCATATCTTATTTCATCATAATTTAACAATTAAAACAATTACTAATACTGAATAACATGAAATATGCTTACATGGCTTTTGCTGGATTTATCGTCCTGCCATATGTACGAAACAGTCCCGTCTGGATTAACATGCTCGACAGCATGCGTGCGGGTGAACACGTCCATATAGCTGACATGACCATGTGTCTCGGCTTCCTGAAGTTGATTGTTACATACAATTATTATACGTTTAAAATCATATAGCATAAACTATTTACATTTATTATTCAGTAAATTTACCAACTCCTGCCGATACTGCTGAAACGACTTCGATCCTCCGCGATAAGTGACGGAATTCTTATTTCTATTTGCAGAGTTTCTATCCGATCTGTCTGTACATTCAAAATTTGATACATTATTTTTCAATCACGTCAAATTAATAATTCAAAAAAAATTAGTATAATTGCCTTCGCCTCGTCCGTCTCCCAGTAGCTCAACCAAGCTTGCCACACGCTCTTTCCCATCCACCATGGTTTCTTACCAGATTTCTTAATCTCAGATATCGTGTCCCTGTAGTTCTTGCGCATCTTCTTCATCCAGTATGCTCGTGCCAGCATCATATCGTCTGTTTGGATGTCTATCTCAGCCTGTATTAAAAAAAAAGATTACACTTTAAACGATAAACAACAGAAAAACGACAAAAACGAATTAAAAAACAAAAAAATTATACATACTAGGACATCCTGCCATATGCACTCTATGATGTGAGGAGGGATGGTATCCCACCTCGGCCAGTACGCACTCATCCTACTGCGATAAGATGTTCTAGAGACGTCTAGCACAACCTTAAAGGGAAGTAGGTCGAACCCCTTGTTTTTAAGTACGATATAGATAAGTAAGTATGTATATCATAGAAAATATAAGATGCTGAATAAAATTTAATTCTTACCCATCTGCTCTAGGGACTAACGATACAACTGCACGCTGTGGCTCTTGCGATGGGCCACTGCCATCGCCTCCTGGCGATCGGGAAGAGCTCCTACCTCTATACGACATAATGATAAACCTGTGACATATACACATCATTATATAAGAGAATAAAAACATGATAATGAAATATATTTCATATGAAAATGACATCAACGGTATAAATTGCTTAATTAATGACTGAAATGGAAATAGAAGTGGAAGTGTGTTATACCTGATTCATAATGGGTGTACTCTTCCAATGATAAGCAAAGTTCATTGCATTTTTAATAAAAATTGCTAAATAAATGACAAATGGAAATAACATAAAACATGCAAACAATAGTAAACGGATTTGGTTTCATAGTTACATCAATTTCATAATACATCAAGAATTCAACATAGTTACATCAATTGCAAAAAAACATATTCAGATTTGTATCAGTCATCATCGTCTTCTGATTCAGATTCGGTCTCGTATTCGACGATATTTTCCTCTGCACTGTCAAACGCTTGTACCCAAACATTTGATTCATCGATCAAGGGACCAAAATTTGTATGATCGTCTGTAATTATTATTTCGTTATTTTGCTCAAGATCTGCCTGATAAGCTTGTTCGTCCAGAATATTCTTTCCATCGAATGTGAATCTGGCCTTTGTTTTAAAAACTACAGACCAATCTGCTTTATCTCTTTTTAGAGACGGATAAGGAGCGTAATAAACTTGCAATACTTGTTTGGCTAGTACAAAAGGATCATACTTGTGATAGTGCGATGTATGCTTTATTTCGATAAGATTATAATCCTTGTGCACATTAATTCCAGAATCTGGAACATTGCTAAACCAATTGCATCTAAATAGAAACACCTCCTCCGCGGGTCGTGAGAAATATGTCATTTGCAAAATTTGTGTCAGAACGCCATAAAAATCATTTAAATGATTTTCTGGATCGTCACTACCTTTAACAAATACACCAGTATCATTCGTTAATTTTTCTGCACCGTATTCTTTAGTGTTAAATTTATATCCATTGACGAAATATATTGGATATGTCTTGACCACTCTTTTTGGTCCCATCGCAAGATGTTTCAACCCTTCGTCAACAACACTATTTCTCGGCTCATAAACGTAATTTGAAAACCAACCGGAAAATTCTTTACTGAGATATCCGTTCGGATGTTCACGTTCATAAACACTGTTTATATAAACAAATTATTACATTAGGTTATACACGCGCATGCATTGTAGAAAAGAATAAAACACAAATTATTATTTCAGATTACCTAACAAACGGTGCAACCTCGGCACAATTTAGAAGAATATAAGTGTGTGCTACATGAAGATCTCTATCGTCTAGCCATATTTCTACACATTTTCCAGAAGGCCGACCATGTTGTCTAAAATAGATAACATTGCTTGAGAGGACTCTTGTTCGTCGCCTTCGTCATTACGAGGAACACTTTGAAATGAAATATTCACATGGTCACTAAAATAGTGAGAGAAAAAGAACGAAGCTTCTTCTTCGATGTAAGATTTACATATCGAACCTTCAACCCATGCGTTTTGCCTCACTTTTTTCTTTAGGTGATTCAAATATCTATGCAAAATTAATTTATATCAACTTCATCTTTCAAATGCAATTAAATTACGTTATAAAATATTACATACCTCTCAAATGGATACATCCATCCATATTGGACAGGACCTCGAAGTCGTGCTTCAGATGGGAGATGAACAGGTAAATGTTCCATCACGTTAAAAAAATCGGGCGGAAATATTTTCTCTAATTTGCAAAGCAATATAGGAATGTCCACTTCAAGTTTACGTAAATGTTGCACTTTTAAAGTAGTCGAACAAAACTCTTTGTAAAACATACTAACCTCCGTTACTACTTTCCAAACTTTTAACGGCAGTAGTTCTTTGAACATTACGGGAAATAAATTTTCCATCATTATGTGACAGCCGTGATTTTTCATTCCGCTCAATCTACCATTTTTAAAGTCAACACATCTACGAAGATTTGATGATATCCCATCAGGAAATCTTAACTCTTCCACCCATTTTAACACACCTTTAACTTGATTATTATCTAATTCGTAACAACCTTTGGGTTTTTTACTGTCATTTGGTTTCATATGAAGCTCAGGACGTTTTCATAATTCTTCTATATCACGTCTTGATTTCAAATCATCCTTCGTCTTCCCTTTCACATTCAAAATTGTGTTAAATACACTATCAAATACATTTTTCTCATTGCACATCACATCTATGTTATGGCGAAGCAGAAGATGTTTCCAATACGGCAACTCCCAAAAAATAGTTTGTTTGCACCAGTTATGAACAATTGATTTGCCTTCAATTTCTGTTTGCTCGCCAGTTTCATATATCTTTGGATAGTCCTTAACAAGTTCATATATGTCTTCGCTTGACCATATCGTCGGTGGTTGTCTAGTTCTACTCTATTAGCTAAAAAGTTTTTCTTGTCTCCTCTGAAGTGATGATTTACATGGAGAAAATATCGATAACAGTCAAACCATGAAATTTTCTTATCATGAGGTAAAGAAAATGCTTGTGTTTCATCCATGCAATATGGACATGCTAGACGACCGGCAGTACTCCATCTCGAAAGCATTGCATAGGCAGGAAAATCACTTATAGTACACAACAAAGAAGCAAACATACGAAAAATTTTCTTCTTGGACACATCGTATGTTTCTACTCCTTCGTTCCACAGTATTTTTAACTCCTCAATCAACGGTTGTAAATATACATCGATTCCTTGTGTCGGATCATCGGGGCCAGGAACGACAACAGTAAGAAACATATATTGCGTTTTCATGCACATCCATGGAGGTAAATTATACGGTGTGACGATAATGGGCCATGATGAATATTTAGAACCAAATTGAGAAAATGAAGAAAAACCGTCCGCACATAATCCTAATCTAACATTTTGACTCTCCGCTGCAAAATTTGGATACGTTTTATCATAATGCTTCCATGCTTCTCCATCGGCCGGATGTGTCAACGTACCCTCTTCCTCCGTTCTCACGCTATGCCATCTCATATTAGACGCAGTTACAGAAGATGCATATAATCTTTGAAGTCTTGGAGTTATGGGTAAGTAGTGCATACGCTTGTACGGAACTTCCTTCCCCTTCTTTATTCTTGATTTGTATCTCTCCTGGTTACAAACTTTACAATTTCTAAAGTTTGCATCTTCTTTCCAAAACAACATGCATCCTTTTAAACATGCATCTATTTTCTGATACGGTAAACCAAAAGCCGACATAAGTTTTTTTAACTTCGTAGTGATTTTCACACATTAGATTATCGGGCGGCATATGTCTTTTTGTAGCTTGTACAACAGCCGTAAACCCAGCTTCAGTGATGTTGTATTTTGACTTCATCGCAATGTATTCTGCGATTACTGACAGGTGAGTGTCGCTTTTACAACCATCCCAAATAGGTTTCTTAGCTGCATCTAGTAAATCATAAAAAAAAATTAGCTTCAATACTTGGTTCTTCAACATTTCCATCGTCGTCGTCAACTTCAACCATAGCAAACATTGATCGTGCTGCATCTTCGACCATATTTTCTATACGGGTCGTTGAAACTATTTCGTTAACGACACTTTCAGACTCTACAGAAGTATTTGCTACAACTTCTCCATGCCAATCCCAAACATAATATTCGGGTGCGAAACCGTGTTGGCACAAATGAACTTTCACAATATCTGGTAACAAATACTTCAAATATCTACACCTACTACACGGACAACAAATTTCTGGATCGTTTCCGTTATTACTTAAAGCGAATTCAACAAATACGTTTATACCATTATAAAAATCTTCTTTTATTCAGCCCTTCGGTCCTTTTCTTTAGTACATGCATCTCCTTCGATCAACAAAATAATCAATCATTTTTCCTATTTGACAAAATGAGAAGTTCAAAATTTAATATTTATTTTGAAGAATACAAATTCGAAAAAGATTATTTTCATGGTCGTATAATATTTTGAATTTAAAGAACAACTTCACAAATTTAAAAATATTTTCAAACAGGGCACATTTTATTTTTTAACGTAACGATTTAAAAATATATATAATTTTTTTCGTTGGTCAGGCATCCTACTTCCCATTACAACCACATTAAGCATTTACATTTCGTATATTACTTCGTCTCAAACGATTCAACAAAATTTCGGTAGCATTTCCCTTTTGTTCCCTGCATTGTACACAAATGCGTGTACGCTAGAAACAAAAAAGAAAAGTTAGGCCGAAATCTTATGAACCGTTTGAGACGAAGTAGTATACAAAATGTAAATTCTTACTGTGTTCATAACTTGTCCAATACAGGGACAAATCCGACAAACATTGTACCAGATGAATATAAATGGTCGTTTTTCGAAAAAAATGACTATTTATACAACGATCATATACAACACTCGTCAGACGGGGCCAAAAACTCTCTAAGGGACATTTGTCAGTTAACATGCGCGCATTTTACGAAAAAATACCGTTTTACTCACTTTTCACATTTACAAAAATATATATTAATTTAACACATTTATTCGACGTATTACGCATCAACTTAAGGCTGGTTTAACATTTTTGTCATTTTTCAATACACACAATTATAATTTAGAGTAATGCATTTTTTTGTTTCATAACTAAATACGTGCACAGTATAATGCTCCTAGTTCATTCAATCATTTTATCTCATTCCAAATAACGTATACAATCGTCGAATCAAGACATATACAACGATTTACATATACATGAACAACTACAAATTATACGTGTTTTTCACAATTTCACGATAAAAAATGAAATATGTATACCATGTGATGCTATAAACCGTTATTACGCTATTGGAAACAATTGCAGTCACTAATTCGCCCTAATTTATCAATTTATGCAAATCTAGAATTAGGGTAAAAACTGAAATTTTCACAAAATAAGAGATTATACCTGAGATTAAGAGCAAGAGATGTTGAATTAACAGCGGGGAAGGAGAAAAAATCACGAAATCAGCGATTGGAGGTGGAAAATGGGGATTTGGGGGTTTTTCTTTAGAATTTGAGAAGCTGGAAAATGAGGAAGAAAGGCTCGGCCGAGCTGCAGATAATCGCGAATTTCCGACGGCAGCCGACGGCCCTCGGAAATCGTCGGAAAATGGCCATTGGAAGCCGTCGCTCCCACCCGTCGCTATTTGGCATTTTTCTAGTAGTGTTACCAGGAGACATAAGAAACATATTTTTTTCCTTATAAGGTAAATAAGTCAATAAGGACCATTTAGAGTTATAGCTTCAGTTAACTAAAAACTGATAATATCAGTTAAAGCAAGGGAAAATTGCTTCTTATAATGATATTTGAACTTTATTCCATTTGGCTCATGCATAAAAATAAGAAAAACAAAAAAACTAAATTAAAGATTAAAACATAAAAGCAAAAAAAATTATTAGTGAAGTACTAATCAGGTAGAAGCCAAATGTTTATATATAATTTTGGAAGAATGTGTAATTTGAACTGTTAAAATGCACACAGCTACTTAAAAATGTTTCTATATTGACTATTGCTTGATAATTGAAGCTTTGAATTTTCATTCATACGAAAGTCAATAAAACTAAACTTTTGTTTAATAGATTGATAATTGAAGTTTTATATATATTTAGTTTTTTTAGCACTATTCTTACACTTTATTCACATTGTCACTATCCTGACTTCACTTTTGGTACAATTCGTTTTTGCTATTATATATCTCTTTTTTTGTCTATGTTGTGTTATTCTCAAAGTCAAAACCAAAAATTTAGATTCTTTCCAAAGCATATGCTCAAAGCTTATTAAGGTAAGAAAACTAATTTTAACAATTGGTTAGAGGTTGGTTTTAATGCTTCGGTCTGCACTGCACTTTTACCCCTCAAAAACAAGGAAAGATTTTTCTTTCCATTTGTATCATTTGACTACTCATTAAATAAATTAAAAGATAACTTACTATGCAAAAAATTTATTGTCCAGATCACTTATCCTCTACTCCTTGTATAGTTTTGTTGTTTATGGCAGCAAGGGATAATATATTAGTTGTGGTTCCATATGTCAGTACACAATTATTATCAATCTTGCCACTTCTTGACTAAAATGAATCCAAAACTTAATTCATTGATAACATATCAAACGAGAAGTTAGATAGTAGTAGTGAACGTATCAAAATGTCAACAAAGAAACACAACTTAAATCACACCTTTTTATTAATTAACATAGAAGGAAAAACATATTAGAAAACACCTCTGGTAAATCTGCAACAAGAAATAGCAAATGAAAAAGAAAATCAAGAAGGAATAATCTTGAACCTTGTCATCTACATGAAAAAGGAGATACTCGATAATCCTTTGGCACATACTCAGTAGAAGAAGGAGCACATAGCAAATGAACTGGAATATTTCCTATAACTGTTCCAGAAACTTCTTTCTGGAACTGTGCTGGAGACAATGTAATAAAGTACTTTAATCTTATTGTCCATGTATGCTTTGCATTAGCCAAAATAAATCTTTAACTATGCTCTTGATGATGTAATATATCTATACATCTATTACCAGAAACTGACTTTACAAAACCCTAGTAAATAGAAATTGCTAGTCCTATAGTGTTAGCAAACAAAACTATAAATTTACTTGTTTTTTTTTCTTGCATTTCAAGCCCTTTTGCATTCATCCCACATGTACCCAGGGCTGGCCCATTGAAGTGGGTTTCCTTAGGCCAAGTTAAAGTCCAATAAAAAAGGCAAGTAAAACATTTGCAATAGTAAATAGAAATTGCTAGTCCTATAGTGTTAGTAAACAAAACTACAAATTTACCTTGTTTTTTTTCTTGCATTTCAAGCCCTTTTGCATTCATCCCACATGTACCCAGGGCTGGCCCATTGAAGTGGGTTTCTTTAGGCCAAGTTAAAGTCCAGTAGAAAAGGCAAGTAAAACATTCGCAATTTAGTCATTGCTGGGAATCAAACCAGCACCATCCCATTGTGTTATTGCAGCCGTTAAAGCACCCTACCAAGGACTGTTATTGCCAACTTAAATAACAGAAGTTTATTTAGAGCATAAACAAACAATGAACATTCTTATTTTTATTCATGTTGCCTCATAAGAGGGGGTTTCCCAATTCAAAGGCCTTATGGGCCTTGCCCTTGGCCCGGGCCTGCATGTACCATAAAGCCAAGCATTCATTTGCAAACCATGGCGTCTAGTTCTTTGAACTCGAAATCGACCTCCCTGTCACGATGACACAGAAAGACAAAGCATTCTCCAGCCTAACCCGAGGCATAGAAGGCTAATTAATAAAAATAAAGTAAACTACATAAAAGGCCATAACAAATTCCTATCACCAAACAAAATCTCAGTCGACACCCTCGATAGAGAAAATGCAACCATCAAGGACAAACACGTAACCATCGCCACCGGTTTCGATGTCAATCCCTTCCTAGAATCAATATAGATGACAAGAATGTTGTCACTTCCACCAGTGCCCTAGCCCAAATTAAAATCCCCAAAAAAAATAAGTCATCGAAGTCGGGTACATCGGTTCAGAAATAGGTTCGGCTTGGAATGGGCTTGGATCTGAAGTATTATTATAGCATACATATACAATCAGAGCATGTGGAAGAGCTGGATTTCATGAGAGATTGACTCAAGATATAAAGCTGCAAAGCTCCGTAGCAGCAAAGAGTTGTGATAGACAGTGGAAAATCAGAGCGAGAAATGGAAAGTACTGGAGGAAGAAACTGAATGGAGTAGAGAAAAACTGTATTGAATTGTGTAGGGCTAGAGTTATTTTTGATTTTTTGAAGCTTTTCCTTACCTATATTAAAAGGAGAGATGGTTGGAAGAAAAAAATGGATTAAGTTTTTAATTTTTTTTGGGGATAAGGAAAGAAAGCAAAAATGTGGTAGGAAAAGTAAGCAGGAATATATGTATATAGCCCGCCAGAAATTTTATCCAGTCGGAGCCACTTAGAACGCTGTAATAGTTTTAAGCATACGAAAAACAATAGCATTCAATGTCCAAACGTTGTTCTTTATTGTAGTAAAAAGCATATTTTCTTGTAGTGAAGCCGAGTGGGTTACTTCAACCTTTGGAGGTACCAGTTTGGAAATTTGATTTGATATCCATGGATTTTATAGACGGGTTGCCAAGGTTAAATAAAGAAAATGAAAGTGTATGGGTCATAGTAGATAGGTTGACCAAGAGTACTCATTTCATTCCACTTAACTCAACCAAAACGATACCTGTTTTAGCTTAGTTGTTCACGAAGAACATAGTTAGACCACATGGAATTCCTAGTAGTATAGTCAGTGACAGAGATGCTTTGTTCACTAGTGAATTCTGGAAGAGTTTACAGGATGTATTAGGTGCCAAGCTCAAGATGAGTACTGCGTATCACCCTCAGACGGATGGGCAGACAGAGAGAGTCAATAAGATGCTCAAGAATTTACTGAGAGCTTGTGTATTGGACTTTGGTGGGTCTTGCGAAGATCACCTACACTTAGTGTAGTTTTCCTATACTAATAGTTATCAGACTAGTATAGGAATGACGCCTTTGGAAGCTTTGCATGGAAGACTATGCAAATCACCGACATGTTGGTTAGAGACTAGAGACAAACTAGTCTTAGGTCCAAATCTGGTCAGAGAGGCAACAGAAAAGATTGAGTTAATCCAATAAAGCAGTCCAGAAAGAAGAGTTACGCAGATAATTAAGAGGCATAAAGACCTAAATTTTTTAATCGAAGATAGAGTTTTCATTAAGGTATCACCAATGAAGAATGTGGTACGATTTAGGAAGTCAGGGAAGTTGGCACCAAGATGTGTTGGTCCGTTTCTAGTTATAGAGCGGATAGGAAAGCTTGCATATAGAATAGAGTTGAAGAGTCGTATGGCAGGTGTCCATAACGTGTTTCATACGTCTCATCTTCACAAGTGTAAGCATGATCCCGAGATTACTATTCCTCCGACAGGATTGGAAGATTTGATGGTAGAGCCTAATTTGACTTCTGTTAGACAACCAGTTTGGTTTGTAGCGAGAGATGAGGAAAAATTGAGGAACAAGACAGTTAAGTTGGTGAAATTTTAGTGAAGCGACAACGAGAAGAACTGTACTTGGGAGGCAGAAGATAGGATTATATATACTGATTCTGATCTTCTTTGAGGGTATGTCTATATTAGCTTTATGTAGATAGTTGCTAGTCAGGTAGGCTAGTATGGTTGTTAGGAGCTATTACAGATGATTGCTACTTTTAGTATTTAGTCCTTACTGAATTTCGAGGACGAAATTCAGTAAGGAGAGGAGCCTGTAACACACCTAATTTTTATTAACATTATTCAGGATATTTAATTAGATAAATTAAAAAGAATAATGTAAATATTAGAATGATAAGGGGATTGAGATTTGAAAATTTATTTAGGGGCCCAACTTAATTAAATAAATGGGCTTATGAATGGTTTTATATGTTAATTAATTAACGCAAGGTCATATTAGGAATTGCGCACCATAGTTCCATTACCTTAAAATCTTGTTTCCTTTACCATTCGCGTTCGTTTTTACAAAGCGCAAAATGTAAATAAAAAGAAAAGCAAAGCAAAGTCGACCATTACTAGCGAAGAAAAGGAGATAAATCAAATTAAGACTAAGGAATTAAGCAAGGGGAATTAATCTCAATCAAATCTCAAATTCCTTATCCTAATCAAGGTGAATGATAATCAAATCCATCTCTAATTTTGTTTTAATGAACATTTGATTTTGGGATTTAAGTTTAAATCCATTATGATGATTTTTGATGATGATATGCTTGGATTTCGTGATAAGATATATTCAAACAAGTTTGTTTGATAATTGTTTCATACGGTTTTAAGGATAAATTCATTTATTTTGGATTTTGAATGCCATGAGGAATTTATATGTTATATAAAACATTATTCCAAGCTATGGAAAACTTATTATGAATATTCAAAGGAAAATATGAACAATTGGGTTTATAAATTAATTTCAAAAATTATATGAAGAATTTGGGTCTGAAATTTATATGTATTAGACAACATATTAAAATTGAATTTCTATGATTTTTAGGGATTTTTTCTAAGTGATTTATATGGAAATTAATTTATTTAGAAGGACGACTTAATGATTTAATTGTTTTGCTTAATGGAAGGGCTTATTTGTTAAATTAATTTTTGTTTAGATCTTAAATGGTGCAGCGGTTTTATTTTAAGAAAGAATTTGAAAAGTTTATGGAAATCAATTAAATGTTTATAAATAGGCGGGTTGGTTAAAAAGCATTTAATTTAAAAGGCATTAAAATAGTCTTTACCCAGAAATTATATTTCCCCTCTTTCAGTAGTACCTTTCGACCCTGTACTTCCGCTTCAACCAGGTCGAAACCTACTAAGTCGAAACCAATACAAAAGGTACCAAAATGTTGGTACGTAGTGGATTGGAAGAAAAAGCGACAAGAATGGTGTCGAAACCTTGCTTCCGAAGGGGTCGAAACTAGTTAGCTTTTGAAAGTCTTTGTTTTATTATCCAAAGAAATGCGCTTTCCTTGTTTTAATGAATGCTTTCGAAGGAATCGAAACCAATACTTTCGAAAGGGTCTTTAAAATAGCTCTCAAAGGCACCCTTTCGAAGGAGTTGCCGCCTTTTTTTTAAAGTGTGGCTTTCAATTGAGTTACTTTGTTTTTAATCAATGCTTTCGAAAGGGTAGATTGAATCCTACTACTGACCCTATGCCTTTTGAATGGATTGAAGTCATCAACTGGTTTGAAAGGTAGCTTTTGTTTTATAAATGTACTAAGCCACTTCCTAAAGCTTTCGAATACGGATTTAATGGGTTCGAAGGCAATGGCTTCGAAAGTTCTTTCGAAGCCATCCTTCAAATGTTTTACTTAATTGATTTAAGCTTTCGAAGAGCGGGTTCCGTAGCCATCAGTTTTCCCCCAATCATATTATTTAAAGGTTAATGTTTTCGAAAGGGGTACTTACGTTTGTATTCACTTTGACCCAATATATATTTTTAAGGATAAACCCAAAGGTTTCAATAGGGATACTTTCAAATGGTTTCGAAAGGGATACTTTAATGGTTTCGAACCTATGCTTCTAAGAGTTAATAGCTAATGCTTTAATACTTTCAAAAGGTATGTTTTGAGGGTTTCAAAAGAGATGATTTAAAGTGTTTGAAAGGCATATGCTTAGTGTTTTGAAAAGAAGATTTAAATGCTTTCGAAGGAGGTTATCCAATGTATTCGAAAGTAAAGGTTTAAGGTTTCGAAAGCCTTAGTTTTCAAAGCAAAGAACTCCAACTCATTTTTTTAAAGGAAAAACCATGGCAATAATAAAGGAGTTTTGTAATGGCTTTTAAGTATGAAATTTTGATGACGAGTTCCTTGATAAAATAATAGGTTAAAGGGATTAACCATGTTTTATATGAAAATGATTTCAAGGATATTAAACCATGGATGTTTGTGATTATTACGTTAATATGCTTTCTTCTTCTAGTCTACATATTCACTTTAACTTGGACCCATAACTGTATTTTGGGAGAAATGGCAGAATAGGCAACTAGGATGACCCGGTAGTGAATATTAATTGAGTTAACTCCTGAATGAGTAGAATTACATCTAGGAGGTCAGATAGACCAGAATATAGGATGCCTAAATACCGGTTGAAGAAGTTGTCAGATAGACAGGTTCATAGTAAACCCATGAAAACTATGTTTAGGAAAAGTTATGGCAAGGGGCCAATAGGTTCATAATAAACCCATGAAAACTATGATTAGAAAAGAGTTATTGGAAGGGGCCAATAGGTGTCTAGCGAACCCATGAAAATTATATCCGAATTAAGTTATTGACAGAAATCAATAGGTACATAGTCAACCCATGAAAACTATGATAAGATGGAAGTTATTAGAGATACCAATAGGTTCAGGGAAAATCCATGAATAAGGAAGCTATTAGAAGAGGCCAATAGGTTCTTAGTGATCCCATGAAAACAATGAAACTAGACAGGGAGTTCATAAACATTAAACAGGTTATTAGTCAGCCCATAAAAACTAATAGGTTAATGGTGGCCCTAAAAACTATAACTGAGATAGGTAGTAAAAATGATTAGGGATGGGTAATCCATAATTGATTTTACTTGTTTGCATATCATCATAATATTTTGAATTGTTATATTTTGAACATTTTGTATCCAGGAGCATAGTGTATGGTTTTTATAAAGTTTTAGATAAGATACTAGTGAGGGAAAAACCCGTTCCGATAAGCGATGTGGTCTCACTAAATATCTAAATGGTTTGAGATGGTAGGTTATTATTCATACCAGGCTTTGTGTCTGACTCGAAGTTTATTTTTCCCCTTGAACTCTCAGGTGCTTAATTGATTTTAAGTAGTTTGATAGTTGAGGTTTTCAGGTATCTCTTTAGACGAATAAGCTTTCGGAGACATGCATGAGGCATGATAGCTATTTGGAGTTCTTTTCTATTTTAATTCCTCTGTGTTTTGTTGTAAATACAATGTTGTTTAATTGCCTAGTTATATATTCTAATCATCCAATGGGAAATCTTCATATGTCATTCTTGACGTATGTTGTAATAATTATAATTTCACTAAACGTGGTTCTCAAATATGGGACTATCTAATAAATGTTGAAATGATTTAAAATAGAATGTGAAAGTTGTTTAACGATTTTAATTTTTTTACATATCCATGTGTTTCTATTATATCAATGTATCTAACATTACCGTATTTAGTCTGGCGAGGATTAATAACCATGGATGACTGCAACATCCGTAGCCGTTAGTTTTGTGCCTCCAAGTGGGGAATGTTACATTCATATAAAGTTGTATGACTCTATAACTTTGGAAAATACCTACTAGAGGCATTTCCTATATTTAGAATTTTATCAGATGATTTTTCCACTAAAATCCTGTAACTGCTATAACTTTTGATAGAAGCCAAATTATCATCCAAGACAATTTCCGTTGGAAAGATATAATGGTTTCTCTTTCCGTAGTGTGGGCATAATGGTGATTCAGACTTCTGACTAAGAGATATGGCTGTTTAAAGTGTGGCGTTTTTTGAAGCAGCTTAGTGTATATCTTCGAACATCCCCAAATCATTTCCACCATCTTCCAAATAGGTCTAATTCTCCATTAATATATTCTATACCTAAAACAATCTCTTTTCTCCTTCAAATCAAGTTTAAATCGTAGATTAAGGTTAGATTTGTAAGTTGATTCATTAGAGATCTTCAAATCTACATTTTTGGACAAACAAATCAGATCATTGCTGTTAATTTTTGGATTTACCTCTATTTGTGCATAAATCTCCACTTTTTGGGTGTTTAATGAGTGATTTATCATCTCTTAAATAAGTATGTATCTATAGGTTTTAACATGTTTCGGATCCATTTTTGAAAGTCAAAATTATGTTTTAATGTTGTGTTAAAACCCTACCTATAGTAAAAACGTAAATAAATGGATTTTTGGGGATCTAGACATGTTATTTGGATGTGTGATTGCCTTGATATATATTATGCTTTGATATAGACACCTTGTATAATGTTATGATTTATTATATGGTATGCATGCTTGAATGTTGTTTGATGCGTGTATGATGCTTGTGTGTATGCTTGAATGATTGAAAACGCTCATTAGAGAAAATTAGAAGTAGGAACCATGAAACCGAGCTTCATTAGATAGGTTCTAGAGCATTTGAAGTCATATTTTTGCATAGGTGATGCACATGGGTCGAAGTGTTAAGGGTATCAATGGAATCGGTATGAGATTGTGGCGTTGGAAATTACTATATGAGATTGGTTAGGGGAGTTTTGTTCAGCATGGCTTGTCTGGTGGAGGCGTTGTCAGGTGGTTGTCTTCAACGAGGTAAAGTGCTGGTTCAGATCTAAGTTGGCTCGGCAGTGGAAGACCGGACAGGAAATCATGTCTGATGGTGCTTACGTTCGGTATGGAAGACCAAATAGGAAACCATATCTGGTAGCTGCTTGGTCCGGTTGGTGCTTTAGTCCGGGTTGGTGAAGTATGAGACAAGGCTTCGGTCCGAGCACCGGTCGAGGGGGTTGCTTCAGGGTTTAAAGCACAGGATGGGATGTTGGGCTTAGTGGGTGTTGCTTTGGGGTTTTAGTGGTAAGACTCTTTTGCTCAGTTTTGTGTAAAGCTGAACAATGTTTGGGTCTTAGGAATATTTTGTGAAAGATTTGGGGTTGCTTGGTGGTTTTGGGAGCTGGTTTGGAGTAAGGATGGATGATTCTAGGGTGACTCAAGATGATTTTAGGATTGTAACCAATAAAGTGCGACGACTTCGATGGCTCGATATTGAGAGTAACTATGGAATCTAGTGATGGACCGAGAGAACGATTTCTACATGATAGCTCGTAGAGTAGAACATGAGGTCGTAGTGCTCATTAGTGGAATAGGGTAGTCTACATGTACCCAGGATAGTTTGCATATACCCATATTTTGGGCGTCTACGTGTGTCCAATCCTTAGCCATCTGCGTAGACATGAGTTGAGCATCTACGAGGTAGTTTTACTATGGATAAATATGCCAAGGGATTGATGGATGACTCTGAGATTGAGATGCTTATTGTTGGGACCTGGTATACCCAGGATAGTCTGTATGTACCAATTTTGTTAGATGTAAGCATGTGTATAGTCCCTAGCCATCTGTGTGGATAATGATTTGAGTATCTGTAAGAGTTATCGTGTGTCCAACGCACTTGAGTGAGAAATGCAAGGCTGTGTGATGGTTGTTTTGCTTATTATGGGCTTGATATGTTATGTGATGCCCTTATAAGTTATAATCCATATTTCCACATGTGATAATAATATAGCATATACTGTGTTCATGTGCCAAATCTTTGGATGTATGGACGTGTCAGGTATAGTTCCTCATATCTTATACCCATATTTATGATATACGATTTTTGTAGTATTTATAAGATGATGTATCGCTCATACTAGACTGTTGTCTAATCTGAGGTTTTATACTTTTCTTCTTATCATCTTATGTACTTTCAAATAAGTAGATTGGGGATAACATATCTAGATAGTGCATGGAGTTGTACGGGATACGAGTAGAAGGCTACACTTTCATATATCTATATTTGGAGCTTACTGTCGCATATATTCCACTATTTCAGTGGCGTAGAGCTATACCAGTACTTTTATTAACTTAGAGACAGTTATGGAGTTTATTTTGGATATTTGGGATGTGTAAGCTCTAATATTTTAGTTTTTGTATAATCTGTGAACCTATTGCACTCTGGTATCTTTATTTATGGTTCACTTGATGATATCACTGTCTTATCTGTTTTACATCTATGTTATTATATTATATTTTATCTGTGCACTGTGAGATATTCTATAGATTTTGTACTTGGATTTCCATTACTTTACACCCTTGACTATCATCCTATGTTGGCTGGGTATCTCAGTAGCACATTATACATGTATATTGGGTACCAAAGGCATGGGGTGGTCATCACATGCATAATTAGAAAAATATATAATTTTGGATCGTTAAAGAACCTCAAATATAATCCAAAATATAATGTATGTTTAAGATAGCGAAGAAGTTTTCTATAGCTCTCCAATGTTGCTCAAATAGCTTACACAATATTTGAAATAATTTATTTACAAAAAACACAAAGCAGGTCTTTTGATGGAAATGATTAAAGAGCGTTAATTACAATTGTGTACTTAGTGGCATTAGTTCGTGAGGATTCATCAACAAGACATAGCGTCCAATTACCGATAACGACACGATGACTTCTTTTGCCTCTAATTTATTTGTTCGTGCTAATAGATCTAAAAAGAAGTTCGTAAGAAGTTGGAAGAACTCCAACACCTAAATGGTACTGTAAATTTCCAAGATCCTTTAATGAAAATGATGTAAAGGTTCTTTGACAAAGTGTTGGCAAAATAATATATCATTTCCACTAAGTAGCAAATCATCAACATAAACAAGAAAATATGTAATAGTTCCGCTTTGGGGGTTGACGAAAAGTGAAAAATCTGATTTGGATTCATGGAATCCATTTTGTTTCACAAATGTACTAAGAGATTGATAGCATGCTTTTGGAGCTTATTTTAAACCATATCTCTTTCTTAAAGTGGTAAACATAGGAAAGAAATAACTTATGGACAAACCTATAAGGTTTTTGCATATACACATCTTATGATATTGCGCCTTGTAGGAATGTATTTTTAACATCAAGTTGATATTTTTCATCTTCTATGCAACACATACGAATAACAACTCAAAATTATTGGCTAATTGACAGCTATGAATGTCTTATGATAATGATGAAAAAAAATTGTAACTAGTGGAGCTTTATATTGTGAAATGTCACCATGAAGATTTCTTAATATTTGAAAAATCCATCTACGTCCAACTATATTTTGATTTGATTTAGGAGGGAAAATTTCAGAATTTTAATTATCAAAAGAGCATTAAACTTGTCAGCTGGTTGGGTACTTGAAGCGTTAATAGTTTGTTCCACATTTTCTATGTGTGAATTTTTTTTCATCTCTTTCATTGAAGTGGTTTCTAAAGTGAAGGGAGGTGGATCCAAAATAGACTATGTAGGATGTAACCAAGTTGATTTAAAAGTGCAACCTTGCAACTTACACAAAGATAAGGAGAAAGAAGGATATTCTTCTTCATCGATATGATACGATGATTGTAAATGGCTCGTAACACAAATAAGCACTTCGATTTTTCTCGACAACCAAGAAAATGCTTGACGTGGATGCATGGGAATAATTTTTAAGCCAAAGATAACATAAACATCCAAATATTAGAAATTTATTGTAATTTGATTATATTTTGATAATAGTTTCATTTGGTTATTGTTAAGAGATGATTTCATTCTTAAATAATTAATTAAGTATGCAGTAGTTACAAAGGACCAAAATGACGAATGAATAAAAGCATCGTGTAACATGGTTAATCCGGTTTCCACTATATGCATATGATGCCTTTTATAAACACCATATGTTATGGTGTATGTAGTGGAGTTTGCAAATGTATGCCCGTAAATGAGAATAATTTGTTAATAGGATAAATTTTGTATTTAGGCCGATTTCGTAAACAAATTACAAGAATAGCCAACTTTGCAAACTAATAACAAAAATAGACCAGTTTTGTCCACGTAGGATACCACGTGTGCTGGCGACATCTAAAATGCCGCCAGTACATGTCTTTGTTGCATAATAACACTGGCGGCATTTGAGATGCCGCTATTTCTGCTGCTCTTTGTATAATTTGCAGCCCTTCCACCATACCAACTCACTCCCCCTTCTCTCAACTCATCTTCAAAAATGAACCGAACCCACCCCCCCAAATCACCAAAAATCAAAATTTCAAGCTTCCAACTACCAATCCACATAAGGAATAACATCTAATTCTTCCTCTTCGATAAGTTATTAGTTATAGCAGGTATGTTTTTTTGGAAACCATAGTTCAATTTTTTTAATTTCATTTGCTGTTTGGTATCAAGTGATAATAGTTTACTAGTTGTATGAATAAATTGTAGAATGGCTCCCAAGTGTGTACCGACCATATGTTATTTCGATGGCGAATTGGTTGTTGATGAACTTAATTGTGGAAAATATGTGGGGGGGTCGTGTAAGCCAGCTAAAGTGTTGAGAGATTGTAATTTGATGCAGTTGAAATAATCGATCTATAAAGCGATCAAGATAAAATCTGAAGAATTTGACATAGAGGTAGTGTGTAATTGGCCGACGGACTCAGGATCGAAAGCCATTAAAATAGCCGATGATAACGATGTCGAGCTAATGTTTTCAGCGACATCGAAATCAATTGAGCTGTTTGTTGGGAAAATTACGTGCTTGCAAGTAGAAGAACCCGTAAGAGAACAAGAAGTTAAGTGTTATTGAGGAGCACCAAAGAACGGTTGAGGCAGTAAGTATCAGCCGTGGAGACGCATTCTCGAGTTTCATTAACCCGACTATGACAGCGATGTACGGTCAACAACAAGGTCTATTTGGATATCCTCCTTGTATGACCTATCCACAGGGCATTCAGTATACGTACCCCTATCCAAGTCAAGGCAGTTTTACGCATTTGCTCGGAAGGTGAAACATTTATTTATGAAATTTATGTCCTATTAATTTGATAGTTGTGCGCTACGTAACAATTTTTTTTCCTTATATGCAGTTATCTTCCTTGTCGACCAACACCGCCTAGTCCCGCTGGACCATCACAATGCCATATGTCTCAATTTATGTATCCAACTCCATCCAAATTATATGATCTTAGTCTGAGGTATGTCTCATGAAAAATCAAATTTGTGTAGGTAGTAATTACGGTAATGGTTTTAAAGTAATGCGTATGTATGAATAGCAGATTCCTCGTGAACGATACTGCTATGCAATCTAATGTTGATTTGGAGAATGTAAACGTAAACGTGAACAATGAAGATGTTGATACTATGATGGAAGGGGAAGAAGGTGAAGATGTCAATGATGAACCCTCCGTAAATAGCATGGATTTAGTGAACATGGTGGAGAACGACATGTCGTGGATAGGTAGTATGCAAGTGAACAATGAACCTTTGAACTACGATTTTCCGGTTGAAGACATTATTTTCGAAGACAGCGATGAGGTGGAAATCGAAGTTCCTTTGGATGATGATTTGTGCAATGCACATGGCAAGGTCAATCATTGCAAATCTTAGGTTCAACAATGATATGTTTTCAACCGTAAGCGTTCAGAATGGATTTAAAGTTGGTATGATTTTTGAGATGAAAGCCAAGTTGTTACAACAGTTGAGCGAATGGTCGATTTTGCATGTCGTATCTTTTAAAGCAATAAAATCAAATAAAACCAAATACGCCACCGTTTGTAATATAGATGGAAATTGTCTATGGAGAATGCATGCTATTGTCTCAAAAAAATCAGAGCAAAATTGTTGGATTGTAAGGAAATATCCTAGTGAACACAACTATGTTAATCCAAGGTGAACTCCACCCACAAGCAGGTGACGTTTAATATTGTATTGGCAAAAATACTACCTTTTGTGAAAGCCGATCAAAACATTACACCCAGAACGGTACAAGTTTTGATGGAAGAACAGTTGTTTGTGAAAATTAGTTATATGAAGGCTTGGAGAGCTTTGGGTAAGGCGGTGGAAAGAATTTATGGTGATTGGGCTGAGTCATATGGTAGTCTAAGGCAATATTTTGCTGAAATAACTAGATCGAACCCGAAAAGTGTTGGACACCTTACGACCGATGATTATGGAGTCTTCGATTGAGCTTTTTGGGCCTTTGGACCTTGTATTGAAGGATTTGTTCATTGTCGTCCGTTGTTATGTATTGACGGGACATATTTGTACGGGAAATATAAAGAGACGATACTTGTGGCCACTGCTGTTGATGCGGATGACCATCTATACCTTTTAGCGTACGCAATTGTAGAGTCCGAATCCGGGGATAGCTGGGGGTGGTTTTTTGCCTACATGCGGCGGTTCATTCACAGTGTTAACAATCGATGAATTACCTTCAATTCGGATTGAATGAAAGGAATACCATCAGCCTTGGAATCGAAATGGTGTTTGCCGCGCAAACATAGATTTTGTGCTAGACATCTAAAAGCTATTTTTCAAGCTGTAGGGTTTAGATAAAAACGATTAGCCGGACTATTTTATGTTGCAGCTTGTGCTGTGGAAGAAGCCGAGTACATCAGAATACGTGAAGAAATAAAAACTATAAGCATCATGGCTCACAATTGGGTAGAAAGGAGTTTGGAGGCGCACGAGGAGAACTGGGCGTTGTGTAAAGATGATGGCGGTCGATTTCATGTCATGACCACCAATTGAGCAGAAAGTTTCAATGGTGTTCTTAAAGGAGCTAGGTCATTACCTGTCAAAGCTTTAGTTGCACGCATCTTTTTCAGGTCGGTTGATTATTTTTGTCAACGAAGAGAAGCGGCATCAAAACTGACTTCTCATCTAACTCCGAAGTGAGAAACCAAGATCCCTGAAAGAGCTAACGAAGCTAGGCATACAAGAATTATTTGATTTAGTCAATCTGAGTGGTAAATTGTACACTATTTTGGTGACGAGTTCAAAGTACTAATCAACGGTAATAGTTGCTCTTGACGTGCAACATTCCTCTTTTAGAGCACTTACCGTGTATGCATGTTATGGCCGCTTGCTCAATGGTTTCCAATGGAGCAAATAGGGCCCATCATGACTTTGCCTCAACATGGTATTCCACAGCGAAATACCTGGCATCTTACACCCCTGAGTTTCACCCGGTACGAGATAAACGTTATTAGAGTTCAAGTGACAGTCAATTGGTCCTACCTCCGGTCACTAAAAGACAACCAGGACGCCGACGTTCAACTAGAATTAAAGGTACAATGGACGAGATGCAGACCCCTAAAGGAAATAGATGCGGCAAATGTGGTGTTCGTGGTCATAAAAAAATTGTTGCAATACAGCAACTTAATGTTTTTGTTTTATTTTGTCTGTAATCCTAATTCGAACGCATACTACTTTGTCTAAGAACAAATGTTTATGTAATCTAATGTTGGACGAAAATGTTATTTCCAAAGTCTTTTGAAATGTCTCTCTTTGTGGCATTTGAAATATCTCTTTTCTTGTGGCATTTAAAAAGTTGCATGCCGTGACATTTCAAATGCCGCGCGAGGCGGCATTAAAAAAGCTGCTTACTGCGGCATTTCGGATGCCGCCCATCTGCTGCCTATATATTATCTTATATTTTCCAACTACCCCACCCACACCCTAACTTACCAAAGTTATTTTAGCAAAAGCTCTAGGTTTCATATTGGTTTACTATTCTCGTCCTATTTCAACAAATTGCAACAACTCCTTCCATATTTCAATCCAACATTGTCGCGCCGAAGGTAATTATTATACTTTTCTCGTTCAACTTCATCAATTGTTTTGTCGATGTATTTTTGGTTGTTTTCATAGGTAATGGACAATGTTGAAATTGATGACGTAACAATGATGAAAATGTACGACGAATTCGAACAAAATAGAGGAAAGGGGATTTCAAACGGCACCGACCTTGAAGTTGATTTTGTACCAGAGACACAATTCGAAGAAGAACCCCTGAATGAGTATAGTGGAACATCACGTGGAGAAGCAGCGATTGATAAACCAGTCCAACAATCGCTCCATGCACGTCTTTTAGGTGTCCTAGGTCGGCAAAATCATGGAAACTCAAGCTCCCATGCTACATGTGTAGTTTGCGCCTGTGGAGAGGAATGCAAAGTAGTCGTTTGCAGAAATAATAGAAACGTTGGACATCGTTTCTACCGCTGTGCTGGATACAACAATCATAAGATTCGGCCGAATCAGGTTGAATGCTGCAATTTTTTTAAGTGGCTAGATCCACCGCTATGTCCTAGAGGAGTGGAATATGCTTTAGAAATGCAAGCGGAAGTTAGTCGTTTGGAAAAATTGAACCTGGAATACAGAAACAAATTGTTGGTTCATGGGTATAAGTATTCGGCGTTGTGGCCACGTAGATTGTTAAAGGACAATTGAAATGTAACGTAATGATATTAAAAACTTGCTGTCTGATTGAAGTATGTTATGTTATGCATCATTTGAAGTATGTTATTGAAGTATAATCGAAATGCAATTGAAGTATATTATGTTATGCATCATTTGAAGTATGTTATACATCGATAATTGAAGTATGTTGTGAATTGTTTGAAGTATGTTACACATCATTCAAAGTATGGAATGCAAAACCTGAAGTAACAGAGAGGCATTTCAAATGCCGCATAAGGCGTCCTTTGAAATGCCGCTAGTGGCGGCATTTCAAATACCGCTCTATGCACAGTAAACCATGATCGAACGTGACCATATAGAGCGCCTCGGTCCACTCCACCTCCACCGCGAACGCCTTCGAACCCGTCGCCTCCGTTCATCACAAAAACCCACAAGAACGCGCACATTTTTCATCTCGATTCTAGCGAATCCATGAAGAAATTGCATACATCAACCATATGGATTTAAAGAGGAGGTTGAGATGTACAACTTTCACGTTAGAGGTTTTTGAATTCGATGAACGAATTGAGAGAAATTAAGGAGAGACGATCGATCAACTTTGACCGTTGAAATAATAGTTTGCGGCGGCCATGGATTGGACTAGGGTTTTTGAAATAAAATAAAAATATTTTCTTGATATGCATGCCATTTATATAGTTAGGTCCAAAATTGTCCGAACTCCAATTGAGGCGTGCCGCCATGCGCTTATAATGTTTTACCCAAATGCAATGTAACTAGTTTCGAAGCCTAATTCGATCATATATGGAAGATAGCTTTTCAAAGTCAATTTATTTTATCAAAATCCTTTAAATTGATTTCTACGCATTTCAAGCTAACACGGTCAAACGACAAGTCCGATCGCTATGAAACGTGAAATCCTACAATAACTCACTATTACGAATCCGATAAAATTAGTTTCGTCGAAATCCAAGACAGTTGCCAAAATGGCTGTTTTTACTCGTTAATTAAAATATAAATTTTCCAATTTCTAATTTTTCAAATTTACATCCAATTTTATATGTTAAAAACATTCATTCATATTTGAATAAAATTTGGATCAATTTCCTATAACATTTTTAATCATATTAAATCCATAATTCAATTATTTAAATAATCTCAAATATCAAATTTAAACAAATTAAATTATCTAATAAATTAATATTAACAAATCATTAAATTTCAAATAAATTTTAGTCATCAACATTATTTTATTTCTATCTAAATAATTCACATTTATTATTCAACTTCAGTTATTTATCATAAATACCATCGATACATATAATTTATTTCAATATAAATAATTCCCAAATTTTCAAAATTGTTTATTTCAAGATTTTTATTCATATTCAACAACTACACTAATAATTCATTAAATTAAATTTTTAACCATTTTTATTCAATAATTATATCAAATCCTATAATTTAAAATGGTTAACAAAATACGGGTCGTTACACTAGGTGTTAATAAAAAATACATATACATATTTACAAATATTATTATTTTATTATATTTTTTGTTTTTTGTTATATATATATTGAAGATAGAGTTTTGCAAAATCATCTTAGCATCACTTAACTTAGAAGATAAAAAATACCATATCCTCTTCTTTATATCCACCACTTTTTTAAACAAAGATTTTTAATTAGGATATACTTCATAATTATCATCTGTGAACCTTCGTATATACTAGTTAAACCATTGTTACTTGTAATTAAACTTCATTTTTATTTTTGTTAAGACAAATAAATTTTCAAAAATTTCAATTTAATAACCAAAATCATATACTTATCCTATAGTGTTTGTTTAAAAGTAAATTAAAATCCTAGAAAAAAGAAAATTTGTTTTTCATTTTTTTGATTTTTTTGAATTTTTTTTATGTCTTGGAAAGAAAATGCAAAAAATAAACCATGAAAAATAAAAATAATAAGACTCCAGCCACACTTAATTTTGACCGTGTCCCCATAGTCAACCCTAGTGAAAGGAGAAAAATAAAATAAAAATAAAAATATGACCAATATTGCATGAAAATGAATGGTTATTATTTACAAGATATCAGAAAATATTTCGTTAAAAAGTAAATGAAACTGTATTTCAAAGACCAATTCATTTGTTTCGTCAAGTATGAGAGACACCGCTTAAGCACAGAAAACCAAACCACAAAAATTTCAAAGTTGAATGTTGGTTTGGTAAAACGAATGTCGTTTTATTAAAAATCGTATTAGTTGTTTTATTTTCGATGATTTTCGGGGTTGATAGAACAATTAGTTGAAGTTCAAGTTTATTTTCACCAAATTGAAATTCAAGCTTATCATTGAAAACTTCTTTAGAATTATCGATTTTAAAATCAGAATGGTGATTTAACTCTTCCCCTTCGAAATTCAACATTCCGTCTTCGAAAAGTCCAAATAATTTGTGTTCACAAAATTCATCTTCCATCGTTGGATTATTAACAACTTCATTGCATATATCAAGTTCAAAATCCATAGTTGTTGTATTCAATTTTTTGAAATAAAAAAGAAGAAGATCTAAGTTTAAATTTGGTTCCACACTTCAACTTCACACATTAGAAATTCAAAAAATGTCTTCTCTTGTCTTACCCCTCCCCATCCCTTCTCCATGCTTTCAACTGTTCATGTCCCTTCTCCAATTCCTGCCCACTCCTCGACAGCCCTTCCTTCGTCTCCCTCCTCTGACCGGCCTTCCCCTCCCGTTCCTCCGCCTCCTGACCTTACCTCCTAAATTCCCTCCTCTTCCTCTTCTCTTCCTACTGTTGATCCTTTTCCTCCTCTTCTCCCTTGTCCTCATCCTTCTTCCTCCATTCCCTCTCCTTCAGCTGTCCCATCTTCTTCATGGTCCTCTCTTTTCACAGCAAAACCCAGGAATGCAGGGATTTATATCCCTGTTCATTTTGATCTTCAATATCCGGGTTCTCCTCTTTCTCCACCCAAGGAGATTATTAATGAGGGTATTAAATCATGGCCTGATTGTTTAGCGGGTTTTTTTCCTTGCTGGAACAGTGAACTATATGGCAGTTAAAGCCTACCTTGATAAGGTTTGGAAGCTTAAAGGCTCTTATGAGCTATATTTTGATAAGCTTAACTACTACTTTAAATTCTCCGATGAAGAAGACAAGCTGACTGTCTTAAAGAAAGATCCTCTCTTCATTCGTGGTCAAATGTTTATCATTTCGAAATGGAATCCTACTTTTGTTTCTTCTCAAGCAGCGGTTAGAACTGCCCCTGTTTGGGTTCATCTTCATAGAATCTCGACATTAACGTGGACACTTCTTGGCATCAATTGGTTGGCGTGTCATATTGGAAGATTAATATGCTTTGATGAAAATTCGGAGAAACCGAAAAGATTTGAGTATGCAAAAAATGTTTGATTGAGATCTCTCCTGATAAAGAGCTTCCTGATAGTCTTTCTGTTGGTGATGGATCATGTCCTAATGTCCTTCTTGATTATGCCTGGAAGCCTCTTATTTGTACTCAGTGTAAAATATTTGGCCATGAAACAGTTAATTGTGAAAAACTTATTGCCTCTGGAAAGTCTGCGGAAATGAACAGTAAGAGAGCAGTTAATCAAGTTGTGGATGATGTCTCTAATGTTGTCAAGTCTGGTCTAGTAAATCTACAAAAGAAAAGCTTGTTGTTTAAAAGTAAACGAAAATTAAAACCATTTCAAAAATTATGGAGAAAGGTAAATAGGGATGATAATGAGAATAGTATAATTCATACTGTTGATATGGAGCATCAGTCCGTAGTGGATTTGACTGTAGTTTCCCTCACTTTGAAGTTTGTGGAAGTTGATATGCAACTGTCTCCAGGTCTTGCTGGTGTTTTTGATAAGGTTGCTCCGAGAAATATTCAACCTGAATTGTTAGTGGAGGGTCTTATACCTCCTCTGATCCTTCCTGGTGATTCAGCTCCTATTTCCTCGCCGTATGTTGAATCAATCACTGCTACTCTTGATGCTCTTCAAATTTCAACTTCTCTATCTTCCCTTCAACTTGTTTCAAGGCCTAAAGTGGCAAACCATCTGTGTTCTAATGGTGTATCTACACATAATAATTCTGTGCTTCAGACCTTAAATGAAGAGTTTGAAGAGGATATTGAAGACATCATGACACAATATGTTCATTCTGACGTTTCAAAAGGCAAACAGCTTCTACCCTCTCCTGATACTATCAATGTCAACAATATGGGCATGCACAATGATATGCATAGCGCTATGCACTCTTCTGATCATGTTCCAGTCCAACCTTCAAACCTAAACACTCATGTTCTCTCCATTTCTCCTTATTCATCTTTATCTCTTCCAAATCAAGTCTTCTCCGACATTAATCCTATCCAATCCAGCAATCTATCTCTCTCTCCTTCTTCCAATATTCAATCTTTACCTGATTGTTCAGGTTCGTCCTACAAAAATAAGAGGGGAAGGCCAAAAATGTCTTTCAAACATAAGAATCCCTATCCTGACTTTGATAAAGGAATTTAATATTCCATTGACCAAGTTTCTCTTTCATTGCCACTCTCATCAGACCTCAACAGTTCTTCCTCTGGTGTTAGAACCAGAGCCTACACTCAATCCTTTTTATGATTGATAGAATAGGATTCTGGAACATAAGGTGTAACAACCCGCATATTTTACGATTGAATATTTAAATGTTGTATTTTAATGTTTTATCGTTAGTCGGATTTTAGTCTGAAAAGTTACTTTTTGCATACGGTCGAATTAGGACTCGGGACAACTTCCATTGGGTCCAAAACACCGGTTGCGATCTTTTTGAGTATAAACTTTGATATGTTTGGAGTTAGTGGAAATTTTCCACTTTTTCACTTTGGGCTTTGGGTTTGGTTTAGCCCATTAGCCTAAACTATTAACTCTGGCTCAACCCCTCTTCCCTTCATCACTTCACTTTCATTTCCTAACACTCAAGCTTCATTAAAAATGGAGAGAGGAATGGGAAATTAAAACTCCAAGCCCTATTCATTTGCAAATCCAACATCTAACTCAAAATCCAAAGAGAAGCCATTGATTCAAGCTTCTTGTGTTGAGATTGAAGTATGGTTGATTCTTCCTTTGCTTTCAAGCTTCTCCTTCATTGATTTTGTGAAAAGGTGAGATTTTTATCTCACATCTTTGTCTATAACTATCTTTGATTGTTGGGTATGAATTCCTAACACTTATTTATGTGCATTTGCTTTTGGTTTGGATTGAATTGGAGAAAATCCCAATTTTTAGTGTTTTGGGTTCAAATCTTTAAAAATCATATCTTTGATGTTTGAACACGTTTTTGGTGATGCATTGAGCAGCCAATAGGACTAGGTAGCCGATGGGCATAATCCTCTAACGTCCGTGCTCGACCGATTACAAATTGAGGGAGTTTTGCACTTCTATCCCTTAGGTCGCTAGGCCTGCACCATTTGAATTGCTCGGCCTGCATATAGATCGCGCCATGCTTAGGTCACGCCATGGGATAGGTCGTTCCACCACTTAGGTCGCACCATGTTAGGTCGCGTTCCTTAGGCCGCTCGCCTTGCTAATGAGTCGGACAGCACATTTAAGTCACTCGGCCTGTAGTTAGGTCGCACGCCTTAGGTTGCGCCATGCTTTATCTCGCAACCACTTAAGTCACTCAACCTTTAGGTCGTTCCTTAACTTCGGTCGCTCGGCCATGTGTTCGGTCGTTCCATTACTTAAGTTGCTCGGCCTACTCTTACCCCTTAGGTCACATCACTAAGGTCGTTCGGCCTGCATCATTTAGGTCGCTCGGTTTGGTCGCACCACTTAGGTCGCATTACTTAGGTCGCTCGGCTTGCCCCTGTACCTTAGGTCGCTCGGCCTGTTAAGTCGCACAGCTGATGGGTCGTGCCATACCTTGGATCGCACCTGCATTTAAGTCTCAACAACTTAGGTCGCGCCATGCTATAGGTCACGCTATGCCATAGGTCGTGCCATGTTCAGTTGCACTATCAGGCCGCATGCTATTTCTTAAGTCGCTGATCTCTTAGGTCGTATGCCGTGGAGTCGCATGCGTTGAGCCGTTGATTTCTTGTGTTGACTTATGTTAAGTCGTAAGTCGTGGTTGTTAAGTCGCAAGGGTATTTCCACTTTGATGGATTTGGAATCGTATTCTTTGGTTTTATTCACGTCTTCGAATGTGAATTTTTGTGACTTATTGTTTCTACAATCATTTTTGTGATTTTTCACTTTAAAAATATAAAGGTTTTCTATACTAGTAGTAAATATCAAAACTCTTCCATTAAAACGATTTCAACACTATTTTATTACAAAGCTCGTTTCTTAAACCGTTTTCCATTCTACTAGTATATACAAACCTTTATCTCACTCGTACGAGAAATCTAATTAAACGGATTAGTAAAACAAGTGGTATGAAACGTTTGCGTTTACTTCGCAGGTTAATTCTTGGACTTGTTCGATTGAATCTCTTGTGATAATTTTCGAGTGGAGATCTACAATTTGTTCGTAAATATTTAAATTAAGCTAGTGGTTATGGGACATGAAACTAAGCTTATATATTCACTAGCTTACGGTAATTGACACTTCTTGATGATCGTTGATGATCATTTTTGTGATTTAGACTAGCAAATATGCGATGTCTCTTTGTCTACGAGGGAGACTAAACCCCCTTTTTGTGGAGCTTCGGCTTAATTTGGTGGGGTTGCGACCCATGGTCTTCGGTCCGTTTTATGGAGCTTCGGCTCAAAATTAATGGTTAGCAACCATGGAATAGTGTTCCATTTTGTGATACACGTGTTGGTGAGTTTTCATGCTCCCGTTTTGTGATAGGCCTCCCCCTTTTTTGTGTTTTCTGGATTTCCATTGATATTTCTAGAATTTGTGTTTCACCAATTTTCGTGATTTACATTGATAAGTCTTATCAATATTTGTGTATTGGTGAATTTGTGTGTTATTAACTTTTGTGATTGGCATTGATATAATGATCAATACTTACGGTTTTAGTGAATAAAAATAAAGAGTATGGCATTCTTTTTTATCTTTGAGAAGATTCTTGTGATATTGATTAATCTCTTGTTGATTTTCAATTACATACTTATCACAGTATGGTTTTATGGTTATCATACGTTTTTGTCATATCTCTTATTCTATATCATTTCATCTGATATTTATAGCTAGACTGATCCGTTTATTATTTTCTTATAAAATAATACTCGGGTCAGACCGAGATGTTACATGTGCTTCTGCTTGACTTCACATCTGGGATTATCACCCTGACTTTTGGCTAACTACTTAGATTAGTAGTTTTTGTTGTATACATTTGAGATATAGACTCATTGATGTATCCATATTCTTTTGTATATCACTTGTGGCTATTCTTTTGTGATATTGTGGATCTTGTCTGACCACAACTCTGATGAACACTTTTATGTGTTATATATTCATATCTATTTCCGCGTTTGTGATATGGATGTCTGTGACTGATTTGTGTTATGTTTATTTCTATATTTTTTTCTGAAGAATATATATAGCCACCGGGTAGTAGCTTTGAGTTTGTATCGGTATGTCGGATTTCCTCCTGAAACCAGATGCATGTTGTACTATCTGACATATCGGTGCTTGCACAAAGCAATTACGCGGTGGGTCGCTCCTCAACAGCCTTATTCTCCACGCTAGTTGACGACATTACCCCGTAGTGTCCTTGGCTAGAGTGGGTATAGAGGTGGGGCGTAACAGCTTGGTATCAGAGCCAAATTTCGGAACAATGTAGAATAATCTAGAAAGGATCATCGTCCTAAGTCCATCTTAGGAGTCGTGCTTTAGGATTTAATTCGAGTCTTCGTACCAATTCATCCTATTTTCTTTATGATTCCTTGTTTATCTATCAAGATTGCTTGATATTCATTTGGTGAATAACCTTATCCTTCTTCTTTCTTTCTTTCTTTCATAAGGAAGAGAAATGGTTAGACCTGGTCGTCCCAGCGCCAGTCAATCTAGTGCTACTCCCCAAGATGGAGTATTTATGTCTGCCCAGCAGCTTCTTGATCTAGTAAGGAATGCTCAAGCAGCCGGATTTAATCCGGAGTTTACTCACCCTAAGTTTGGATTTGCACGTTTGTGCAACGATTATACCAATTTGGGTGGGAAGCCATTCAAAGGTTCTGAAACTATTATTGAAGTCCGGGCTTGGCTAAGAACGTGTGATCGAATCTTTTCTCGCATGAATCTTATTGATCTTCACCGTGTTCAGGTGGCCTCTAGTATGCTCCAAGAAAGAGCATTAGATTGGTATGAGCTTCTGATTTCTGAAATAAATGAAGCGGATCTTACTTGGGAGAAATTCCGGGAACGCTTCGAGTTAAAATTTGTGTCAGAAGCTGAGAAGGTGACTTTGGCTCGCCGTTTCATTGACCTTGTTCAAGGTAAATCCTCTGTGGCAGACTATGTCGCATCATTCGAGTCACTTTCTAAATACGGGGTCGAGTACATAAATACCCCATTGAAGAAGAACCAAAGATTTGTCTATGGCTTGAATAAAAATCTCAAGAAGACATTACTTCTAAAATTAGAAGTTTCTTTTGATCAGCTCATTGATATCGCTCTTCGACTTGAAGAGGCTGATAGAGTAAGTGATGTTGAGGTTGGGAGTGCTAAACCGAACTTCACCAACAAGAAAAGGCCTAATAAGTTCAAAGGTCCTTATCCCAACAATAAGAAAGGGAAGCAAGCCTCTCCGGCAACCAAGACTTCTACCTCAAGTGGTGGGAAATGCTACAACTTGGTTCTAAGGACCATTATGCGAATAAGTGTTCAAAGCCCCGTGCTTGTCGCTATTGCAAAAGCCCGGACCATTATATATCTTCGTGTCCCAAACTTCAAAACAGAAAGGAGGGAAAGCTTAATGTTGCTCAAGCCCCTGGCAACACCTCTCGTGGTCAAGGTATTTCTCATTCTATCCTTGATGGCATTATTTTATTTCGTGGTCATCCTATTCGAGTTCATTTTTATACGGGTGCGTCCCACTCTTTTATTTCAAAAGAACTTGTTGATACTTTTTCTTTGGATGTTTTGTGTTTAATGACTTCTTTGAGAATTGCGAATCTGATTGGTGGATCCGCAACAATTAGTTTGCTTTGTAAAGATGTCGAGATTATTTTGTGTGATTTTTCTTTCCGAGCCGATTTGCATATTATGCACTACTTAGGCTTTGGAATGATTTTGGGAATGGATTGGCTTAACCGCTATGAAGCCCAAATCCTATGTCCTGAGCGGACTATTCATCTTCGACATACTCAATCTGTTAAGCAGATTTCTATTGACCTTAAAGATTCGGATTCCAGCTTGGTTGCATCTTTATATTCTTTAAATCCTCATGATGACGATAATGATGATGAGGAAGATATTATTTCTCTTATTCACGTTGTTCGTGAATTTTCCGACATATTTGAGTCCATTTTAGGATTACCACCTAAGCGAGCAATTGAGTTCAGAATTAATCTCATCACTGGAGCTCAACCTATCACTCGTCCTCTTTATCGCATGTCCAATAAAGAAAATGAGGAGATGCGCAAACAATTATCCAAACCAGAAGCAGAGCACTTTATTCGCTCTAGTTCCTCTCCTTGGGGTGCTTCGGCTATTTATGTGAAGAAATCCGACGGTACACTTAGGTTTTGTGTTGATTACCGCAAGCTTAATGATCTTACTATCAAAAATAAATATCCTTTACCTCGGATTGATGATCTATTCGATCAACTTAGTGGTGCTAGAGTCTTTTCACAATTAGACTTAGCTACCGATTTTCATCAGCTTCGTATTGCAGAGGATAGCATTCCTTTGACATCCTTCCATACTCGTTATGGATCTTATGAATGGCTTGTTATGCCATTTGGTTTAACGAATGCTCCGGCTTATTTCGTTGACCTTATGAGTAGAGTTTTCAAAGACTTCCTCGATCGGTTTGTTCTCATCTTTATTGATGGTATTCTTGTGTATTCTAAAACCGAGGAGGAGCATGAAAAACATCTCCAGATTGTGTTGGAAACTATTAGGAGCAATCAATTGAAAGCAAAATTTTCTAAATGCCACTTTTGGCAATCTCGTGTGAAGTTTCTCGGTCATATTATTTCTGAATCCGAAATTTTCATGGATCCTTCAAAGATTGAAGCGATTCAAAATTGGAAGAGACCGGAGAGTGTGACGGAGATTCGTAGTTTTCTCGGATTAGCGGGTTATTACCATCGTTTTATCAAAGACTTTTCTAAAATTGCCGTGCCTCTTACTAGCTTGACAAAGAAGGGAGTTAAATACATTTGGTCGGACAAATATGAAGCTTCTTTTCAGAAATTAAAAGAACCCCTTTCTGATGCTCCTATTCTTGTGATTCCCGAGGGAAGCCAATATTTTATTGTTTATACCGATGCTAGTCGCATTGGTTTGGGTGCCGTTCTTATGCAAAGAGAACGTGTTATTGCTTATGCTTCTAGGCAATTAAAGCCTGCTGAGACTAGATATGCCACTCATGATTTAGAGCTCGCGGCTATTGTTTTTGCCCTTCGTATTTGGCGTCATTATCTTTTGGGAGAAAAATTTATTCTGTACACCGATCATAAATCTTTGAAGTATCTATTTTCTCAAAAGGAACTTAATTTCCGTCAACAACGTTGGCTCGAATTTCATGCAGCTTATGATCTTGATATTCTTTATACTCCCGGAAAGGGAAATCGTGTTGCGAATGCACTTAGTCGTAAGCAAGAAGCGGTTGTTTCTATGATGATATTTGAATGGAATGATCTCGGAATTCTATCCACTTATAAGATTCGAGATCGTGTTTCCGATTTATGTTCATCTCTTGTTTTATGTAGCCTTGAGGCTCATCCTTCTCTTTTAGACCGCATTCTTGAAGCTCAAAGGCTAGATCCTGAATTGGCTCTTCTTAGCCAAAATTTTAGGGATAAAATTGATATTGAAAGTTTGAAAGACTTTGATATTGATTCTCGTGGCGGTATTCGAAAATTTGGCAGACTTATCGTGCCAAATATTAGTGATCTTCGTAAAGACATTTTAGAAGATTCTCATTGTTCTAAATTTACCATTCATCCCGGTAGTAGTAAAATGTACGCGGATATGAAGCAACTTTATTATTGGGAGGGAATGAAATCTGATATTGCTAACTTTGTTAAGTGTTGCATGACTTGCCAACTCATTAAGGCCGAACATCAAAGGCCCGGTGGGTTATTGCAACCTTTAGAAATTCCAATTTGGAAGTGGGACCAAATTTCCATGGATTTATAGACGGCCTTCCCCGTCCCCGTTCGGGTCATGATAGCTTATGGGTGATAGTAGATAGACTTACTAAATCCGCCCATTTTATTTCCGTTCGGTCCAATCGAACCGTTCCTCTCTTGGCCAAACTCTTTATTAAAGAAATTGTTAAATTGCATGGAGTTCATACTTCTATTGTTAGTGATCGTGATCCATTGTTTACTAGTGGATTTTGGAAGAGTCTTCAAAAAGCTTTGGGAACGAAGCTTAATTTTAGCACCGCTTATCATCCCCAGTCCGATGGACAAACCGAGCGTGTGAATCAAACTCTTGAAGATCTTCTTCGTGAATGTGTTCTTGATTTTGGTGGAAATTGGGAAGATCATATTTCTCTTGTTCAGTTTTCCTATAATAATAGCTTCCAATCTAGTATTGGTATGGCACCTTTCGAGGCACTCTATGGAAGACCATGCCGATCCCCTTCTTGTTGGCTTAAGGCCGGTGAGAAGCTGTTTTTAGGTCCAGATTTTATTCGTGATTCCACAGAAAAGATCGACCTTATTCGTCATAGGCTGAAAGAGGCCTAGAGTAGGCAAAGATCCTAAGCCGATAACCGGAGAAGGAAATTAGAATTTTCTGTGGGAGATCTTGTGTTTATTCGTGTTTCACCTATGAAGGGTGTTGTACGTTTCAGTCGATCGGGAAAGTTAGAGCCTCGATATATTGGGCCATTTCCTATCACCGAACGTATTGGTTCCGTGGCTTATTGCCTTTTATTATTGGCTCAGTTTTCTGCTATTCATGACGTGTTTCACGTTTCTCAATTACGGAAATGCCTTCGAGATTCTGATTCTATTCTTGAGCCCGGTGTTGTGGAAGAAATTGAAGTTTCGCCTAATTTAACTTATGAGCAACATCCTATTCGTATTATTGCTTCGGAGGTCAAGCGCCTTTGAAATAAAGATGTTCCGCTTGTTAAAGTTCAATGGTCCTCAAATCCTAAGGATTGCTCTTGGGAATCTAGGGAGTTCATCGAGCGAACACATCCTGACTTACTTTCCCATGCTCTTTGAGGTGAATTTCTTATTTCAAATTTCTTTTGTGTTGATATGCTTTCGTGGTTGTTACCTTATATTTTCTTCTTAAATATTGCGTGGACGCAATTTCTTTAAGAAGGGGAGTCTGTAACAACCCGCATATTTTACGATTGAATATTTAAATATTTTATTTTAATATTTTAACGTTAGTCGGATTTTAGTCCGAAAAGTTACTTTTTGCATACGGTCGAATTCGGACTCGGGACCACTTCCATTCGGTCCAAAACACCTTTTGCGAACTTTTTGAGTATAAACTTTGATATGTTTGGAGTTAGTGGAATTTTGCCACCTTTTCACTTTGGGCTTTGGGTTTGGCTTAGCCCATTAGCCTAAACTATTAACTCTAGCTCAACCCCCTCTTCCCTTCATTACTTCACTTTCATTTCCTAACACTCAAGCTTCATAAAAAATGGAGAGAGGAATGGGAAATTAAAACTCCAAGCCCTAGTTCATTTGCAAATCCAACATCTAACTCAAAATCTAAAGAGAAGCCATTGATTCAAGCTTCTTGTGTTGAGATTGAAGTGTGGTTGATTCTTCCTTTGCTTTCAAGCTTCTCCTTCATTGATTTTGTGAAAAGGTGAGATTTTTATCTCACATCTTTGTCTATAACTATCTTTGATTGTTGGGTATGAATTCCTAACACTTATTCATGTGCATTTGCTTTTGGTTTGGATTGAATTGGTGAAAATCCCAATTTTTTGTGTTTTGGGTTCAAATCTTTAAAAATCCTAGCTTTGAAGTTTGAACACGTTTTTGGTGATCCATCGTGGAGCCAATAGGACCGGGTAGCCGATGGGCATAATCCCCTAGCGTCCGTCCTCGATCGGTTGCAAATTGAGGGAGTTTTGCACTTCTATCCCCTAGGTCGCTCGGCCTGCACCATTTGAATTGCTCGGCATGCATATAGGTCGCACCATGCTTAGGTCGCGCCATGGGATAGGTCGTTCCACCACTTAGGTCGTGCCATGTTAGGTCGCGTTCCTTAGGTCGCTCGCCTTGCTAATGAGTCGGCCTGCACATTTAAGTCACTCGGCCTACAGTTAGGTCGCACGCCTTAGGTCGCGCCATACTTTATCTCGCAACCACTTAAGTCGCTCAGCCGTTAGGTCATTCCTTAACTTAGGTCGCTCGGCCATGTGTTTGGTCGTTCCTTTACTTAAGTCTCTCGGCCTACTCTCATCCCTTAGGTCGCATCACTTAGGTCACTCGGCCTGCATCATTTAGTTCGCTCGGCTTGGTCGCACCACTTAGGTCGCATTACCTAGGTCGCTCGGCTTGCCCCAGTACCTTAGGTCGCTCGAGCTGTTAAGTCGCATAGCTGATGGGTCACGCCATACCTTGGATCGCACCTGCATTTAAGTCTCAACAACTTAGGTCCCGCCATGCTATAGGTCACGCCATGCCATAGGTCGCGCCATGTTCAGTTGCTCTGTTAGGCCGCATGCTATTTCTTAAGTCGTTGATCTCTTAGGTCGTATGCCGTGGAGTCGCATGCGTTGAGCCACTGATTTCTTGTGTTGACTTATGTTAAGTCGTAAGTCGTGGCTGTTAAGTCGCAAGGGTATTTCCACTTTGATGGATTTGGAATCGAATTCTTTGTATTTTATTCACGTCTTCGAATGTGAATTTTGTGACTTATTGTTTCTACAATCATTTTTGTGATTTGTCACTTTAAAAATATAAAGCTTTTCTATACTAGTAGTAAATATCAAAACTCTTCCATTAAAACGATTTCAACACTATTTTATTACAAAGCTCGTTTCTTAAACCGTTTTCCAATCTACTAGTATATACAAACCTTTATCTCACTCGTACGAGAAATCTAATTAAATGGCTTAGTTAAACAAGTGGTATGAAATGCTTGCGCTTACTTCACCGGTTAAATCTTGGACTTGTTCGATTGAATCTCTTGTGATAATTTTCGAGTGGAGATCTACAATTTGTTCGTAAATATTTAAGTTAAGCTAGTGGTTATGGGACATGAAGCCATGCTTATATATTTACGAGCTTACTGTAATTGACACTTCTTGATGATCTTTGATGATCATTTTTGTGAGAATAGCAAATGTGCGATGTCTCTTTGTCTACGAGGGAGACTAAACCCCGTTTTTGTGGACCTTCGGCTCAATTTGGTGGGGTAACGACCCATGGTCTTCGGGCCTTTTGTGGAGCTTCGGCTCAAAATTAATGGTTAGCAACCATGGAATAGCGTTCCATTTTTTAATACACGTGTTGGTGAGTTTTCATGCTCCCGTTTTGTGATAGGCCTCCCCTTTTTTTGTGATTTCTGGATTTCCATTGATATTTCTAGAATTTGTGTTTCACCAATTTTCGTGATTTACATTGATAAGTCTTATCAATATTTGTGTATTGGTGAATTTGTGTGTTATTAACTTTTGTGATTGGCATTGACATAATGATCAATACTTATGGTTTTAGTGAATAAAAATAAAGAGTATGACATTCTTTTTGATCTTTGAGAAGATTCTTGTGATGTTGATTAATCTCTTGTTGATTTTCAATTACATACTTATCACAGTATGGTTTTATGGTTATCATATGTTTTTGTCATATCTCTTATTCTATATCATTTCATTTAATATTTATAGCTAGACTGATCCGTTTATTATTTTCTTATTAAATAATACTCGGGTCAGACCGAGATGTTACAGGTGCTTCTGCTTGACTTCACATCTGGGATTATCACCCTGACTTTTGGCTAACTACTTAGATTAGTAGTTTTTGTTGTATACATTTGAGATATAGACTCATTGATGTATCCATATTCTTTTGTCTATCACCTGTGGCTATTATTTTGTGATATTGTGGATCTTGTCTGACCACAACTCTGACGAACACTTTTATGTGTTATATATTCATATCTATTTCTGCCTTTGTGATATGGATGTCTGTGACTGATATGTGTTATGTTTATTTCTGTATTTGTTTCCGAAGAATATATATAGCCACCGGGTAGTAGCTTTTAGTTTGTATCGGTATGTTGGATTTTCTCCTGAAACCAGATGCATGTTGTACTATCTGACATATCGGTGCTCGCACAAAGCAATTACGCGGAGGGTCGCTCCTCAACAGTCTTATTCTCCGCGCTAGTTGACGGCATTACCCCGTAGTGTCCTTGGCTAGAGTGGGTATAGAGATGGGGTGTAACATAAGGGGTGCTAACACTTTGTCAAAACAACCAGAAATTAGAAACTTCATATCATCCTTCAAAATTCAAATCATGGAAATTGCAGAAACAAAATTAAATCATGTCAACTCCATCAAGGCCTCTCAAATCATTAATAGTGACTAGAATTTCATCCACAACCTTTCTCAAGCCCTTGTTGGCAGACTATTAATTCTCTGAATCCTACCATCTTCTCTATTACTCCGCTCTATGTTCACAGACAATATATTCACACTCTAATCTCTCACATCCCTTCTTCATCTAAATTTCACATGACATTTATATATGTTGACAACAATTGTCTGCATAGACAACTATTTCTTGACTCTTTTCCCTCTCTTCAAACCTCTAATATACCTTGGCTATGTTTTGGAGATTGGAATTGTATGCAAACTTCTACTGACAAGTTTGGTGGAACTCCTCTACATATCAACAAACTAGACCCCTCAACAAAGCTAAATATGATTCTAATCTCCTTCCTATTTCTTCCAATGGTTGTTTCTTTACTTGGAATAACTCTAGCAAAATAGGCAAGCATACCTTTTGTAAACTTGACAGATCCTACAAAAACTTTTCATCTGTTCTAGCCTGGCCTAACCTTAACTGCATCATTCCCCCTCCTTCTCTCTCTGACCACTCTCCTCTTATCTTAGACTGGGGTAAAACTTATGAGAGAAGACAATCCTCCTTTTCATTTTTTAATAACTAGACTGTGCATCGGGATTTCATGAAAATTGTTACTAACTGCTGGTCTTTTAAAGTTTATGGTAATCCTATGTACATTTTGCAGGCTAAGCTCAGGCATTTGAAAGATACTCTCAAACCTTGGGCTAATAAAAAATTTGGAAATGGTAATAGTCTATCTCATTCTGTTCGAGCTAATTTATTTAAAGTGCAAAAGGATATTCAGGTATGTATGGATCATTCGATGCTTGCTAACCTTGTGTCTCAGGAGCATACTCTAAACAATCTACTAGCAAAAACTCTTGTGGAAGAAAAGATGGCTTTTAAAAAGGCAAAAACTAAGTGGTTCATCCATGGTGACAAAAACTCTGAGATCTTTCATGAATAATTAAGAATCAAACACACTGCAGCAAATTTTTCTAGCCTCCTAGATAAAAATGATGTTCTATGTTTCTCTCCTGAAGCTGTTCATGATGCATTTTTGGATTATTTTCAAGATCTTCTTTCTTCCCCCAACAATCCTCATATTCACAGCCAATTATTTGATAACATTTCCCTTCCTTCCTTATCTTCTCAGGCCTCTAATTTTCTTATGCAAGAGATAACTGCTGAAGAAATTAAAGAAAATATTTCTGCTATGAATTCAACTAGTTCTCCTGGTCCTGATGGCTTTAATGCCCATTTTTACAAATCTGCTTGGTCTATTATTGGCCCTGGTGTGATTAAGGCCATTAAAAACCTTTTCAAGCACAACAAAATGCTTTCTGGTATTAATTCCACTAAAATTGCTTTTATTCCTAAAACTGACCAGCCTTCATCTGTTACTCAGTTCAGACCCATTGCCTGCTGCAATGTGATTTACAAATGCACATCCAAGATTATGGAAGCTAGGATGAAATCTGTTCTTCCAGGAATTATCTCTTCCAATCAAAGTGCTTTTCTTCCCTCCAGAGACATCACAGATAAAATTCTTCTCTCTTCTGAATTGCTGAAAGGTTATGATAGGCAAAATATTTCAGAAAGGTGTGTTCTAACGCTTGACATTCAAAAAGCTTATGATACCCTCCAATGGAAGTCAATTATATATTCTTCTCAAGATGAATTTCCCAATCCCTTTCCTTTCATGGATATACACGTGTGTTTCCACTGTCAAATACTCATTAAGTTTTAGTGGCAATTTATTTGGTTACTTCCAAGCTACTAGGGGCATTAGGCAAGGTGACCCCATGTCTCCTTACCTATTTGTTTGTGTCATGGAATTATTCACATCCCTCACGTCTAAATTCTTGTCATTGAAGCTTATTGAATATCATCCCTTGTGCAAACATTCTGGTATTTCTACCCTGCAGTTTGCTGATGACCTTCTTCTTTTCACAAAACCAACCTCTAAATCTATACATCGAGTCCTGCTTATTTTGGATGATTTCAAGGCTCTTACTGGTCTTACTATTATCAGGAATAAATCCAAAATTAGGATTGCAGGCATTTCTGAGTCTGGAAAACGCTCTGTCTACTGTTTGTCTGGTCTTAATCATATACATTACCATGATGATTATTAAGGAGCTCTTATGTTTTCATCTAAAGTAAAAACCAGCCAATGTCTCAAACTTTATGAAAAAATAACTGTAAGAATTTCATCCTGGCCTATCTCTAAATGTTCTATAGCTGGTAGACTTGTAATAGTCCAACCATTGCCACTTCCATGTGCCTTCACTATGCTCGGATTTTCATTTTGCCGGCCAAATTAATTCCCATGATTAACTCTGCCCTTAACCATTTTATTTGTGATGGTAATCCATTTTCCAAAAAGCTTATTCCTATTGCTTTCAAAAAGATTTGCTGCCCTTATAAATTTGATGGTCTGGGTATCATGGACATTAGGCAATGGAATAAGATAGCTATCTCGAAGCGTATAGATAAAATTTATAAATTTGATAATAACTTATGGGCTTCATGGGTGAGGAAGAATTTAATCAAAGACGGTCATTTTTGGACTATGGAAATTCCTATGGACTGTAGATGGACTTGGAGGGATCTACTTCGGTTAAGAAAGGATTTTATACATATTTTTCCGGCTGGTCTTCTTTATAAAAATAAAATCTCCTTTTGGTTCGATCCTTGGTCTGATCAGGGCCTCATTTTAGCTGATTTGATTAGCTACAATATCAGAATCATGATTGGTATATCTGAGCATGCTACTGTTTCTTCTATATGGTCTGAAGGATCCTTACTGCTTCCTTCCTCTAGTTCTACCTCTGTTCGTGCCTGCTGGGTAATATTCAAGCTAAATCCTTCTCGTCTAATGATTTTCATGCTATGTGGTGTCATAAGCCTCATAAAATTAACTTAGTCTATTCCAGTATGCAAGATCCTTCACAATTCTCTATTTTTCCTTGGCACTCTAGAGTCTGGAATGCTGGTTCTATTCCTAAAGAGAATTTACTCCTCTGGAAGATTATTAAAAATGGTTTACACACGCTAGATAAATTAAAGGTGATGGGTATTACTCTTGTTGATACATGCCTTCTCTGCCATAAATTCAAGGAGTCTATCCATCACTCATTCTTTTAATGTGAGGTTACTTTCTATATTTGGGGAAGCATTTTTAAGAACCTAAATTTTCAGAACCCTTTAAGAGATTCTTCAATGGAATGGTACAACATTTTCAAGGCAACAAGATGGAAGTCGCATAAGAGTTCTCTGCTTCTATGTGTTTTGAAAAAGACTTTGAGTGCTATATGGATGGAGAGAACAGTAGGGTGTTTAGAGATGTTTCTATTTCTAAACATATACTCGTCAACTCTATCCTTTATAATTTTAGTCAGTAATCTCTTTGCTGCTGTAATTTCCTTTGTTTCTGATCTGATGGTATGCCATGGATCGTTGTAATTCTTTTTTCTAATATATGGTAGGGGCCATTTAAACCCGTTGGCTTTGCCAAAAAAAAAATTTGGTTCCACACTTTCAAAAGAATTGAAATCCAACTCCATTACTGTATTTTCAACTTCATTAAGATTGTTGTTTTCAGTTTCAAAAGTTGTTATTTGGAAATTGTCAATTTTGATAAAAGTTGGATTATCACTTGACTCGTTACACATTGGGATTTGATTTTGTTTTTCACATTGTTTCATATATATTTCAAACAACAAATCCATGTGTTCATTGTAAATTTCATCCATTTTCTTAACAAAATCCAATTTATAATTATTAACTTAATAATTTTTAATTTGAACTTGTTAAGGACAAAAATTGTCAATCGCACCGTAATCGCGATTATTCTCATTGCCAAAATCACTTAAAAAGTGGTTCTAATTTCCATTTTGACTTTGAAATTCATTTAATTTCAAAATTGTTTTGGCATGAGTTATAATCGAAATTATTTGAATTTTGAAGTGAATTCAAATCTTGATTATTTTAAAAACTTTGAATTGAATCATTACACAAATATGAATTATACAATTCGTTTATGATTTAATTTTGTTGTGTAGAGAGTTCAAGTAAAGTCGAAATCGTTTCAATGTTATTTTCAAGATTTTAAGGTTGATCATCAATTTGAAAATTTTGTGGTTCAAAGTTCAAAAAATAGTTGTTATTAAAATATCTGTAAGAATTTTGTGTAAAATTATATGGATTATATTGATTTCTACAACTATTAAAAAATCTGGCAAGTAAGAAAATTCGGATGTTTTCAAGAATTTTTTTTGGATCTTTTATAGAGGAAAACTATTTACCAAAAGGAATTTATTTTTTAAAAAGATTTTTTTTATTATTCTTTTTGTTTTGAAAAGGTTTCATATATGTAAAAAAATTGCTTTTCTAAAAAAACTAACTTGAATTTTTTTCTTTTGGATTTTTGATTTTGATTGAAAAGTTTCAAAAGAAAGGAATATTTAAAAGCTAAGTAAATGAATATTTACAATTTTTTTAGTTTTGGATTTTGAGTTTTTTTTAAAAATATGCACGAACTAATGCAAACTAAATGAATGTAATGGCTTAATTACAAATTTTAAATCCTAAGCAGCTCCTAGCCCAAAATTTTCTATCCTAAGGAGCATAGTGGTTGTCATGTGCATGCATGTGTTTGTATTATTTAGTTCAAGGTTAGTTTTGTAATTTTAGTACTTTTCTAACTCTATAAATACCACTACTCTTTCATATTCTTCACTTTACAATCTTCTACTTCATTTCTAAAATTTCCTAAAGCTTAATAGAATATTCCTGCCTCCCCTCATGGATTATAAGTTGCAAAATCTTTCTACCTCTAATCTCCTTTAAAGTTCACTAAAACCATTCTACATCTCAGTTCCAAAATACAAGCACCCATCAACCATAAAACTCCAAGGCCATGCCCAAAATACCCGAGGCCAAGCCTTATCTAGGAGCTTAGCCACTCAACAACTCCATTTTTGCAAGTTAAGACCAAGTTCTAGCTTGTATCCAAGTTCCAGTAAGAGTTTTGCCTTGAGTTAGTAAGTTACGGTTAGTAAATGTCTAACTTTCTGGAAAAGAATTTACTTGATATATATGGACTATATTGTTGTAAAATATGTTGATATGTTGGTTGAATCATCGTGTTGATTTGATGATATATGTGTTGCCAAGTTTGTTGGTTAGCGTAGATTTGTGATGTGGATGATATGTTGATATGTTTGGTTATAAATATGTGACCTTTGGCTTATGTTATGATGGTAGTATGATTGTGAACCAAAACCAAGTGTATGTGATGTAAATGTTATGAAGTTAGCACCTTTAAATGTTGCAAAGGACTTGAGATCCGATTTGAAAAACAAAAGCTTGTTATACAGTTTTGGATTTAGTAAATGTTTTCCAAGTTTTCACCTTTTGTTTAAGTTTTCAAAACTCTTCCATTTATGTTTTCAAAACAAGTCATAGCAAGTATTGAATTTAGATAATCACTTAGAAAATAATTCTAGCGAACTACACTCGTAGCGATAGTCGTTACGGATGTAGTACGGCAAATTTCACGATTTCAAATTTTTAACTGTTTCCTTTTGGAAATGTTTTGTGAGCTCTTTTCAAACTCATTTAGTAAGTGAAAATGATTAATTTTTATTAATTAATGATTAGTTTACTTAATTAGTAAATCAAGGGTAATTAGTACTTAAGTAGTGATTTAATTAAGTAATTAGTGTTTAAGTATCACTTAAGCAAGTCGATGATTATTTATTAATAAAAAAGGTTTAATTAACGATTAATGAACTTAAGATATAATTTAGTATTTAATTTATTTAATTAATTTTAACGATTTAATTAATTATTATTTAATTAAAGTGAATTATTTAATTAATTATTATTTAATCAAGGTGGATTATTTAATTAATTTTTAATTAATTAGAGTTTAGTCATTTGTAAATTAATTTGTAATTAACTAAGATTGACTAAGGTTTACTTATGATTTAACTATGATTAAGATTTAATTAAGATTTGTTTTATATTTAACTGAGTTTAATTTATTAAAGGTTTGTTTTAAACCCAGTTGGCTAAGGTTAAGTCAACCTTTCTTTATGAAGTTAATTGATTTTTAACCAAGAATCTCTTGTTCATGATATTAAGTAGCCAAATGAATTAAAGTAGTCGAAGTAAGTCGACTTGTACTTAACACAAATACTGCATTATGGGAACATGATGAATACAAGGGAGTTAATTTCAATAAGCGGGTCATGAAAATCTAGCATATAGGAATGGTCCACTATAAACAACTTGACCCTTTAAATTATCGAATGTTGCTTTGGAAAGACATGGATTGGATGGCAGTTGTTATTCGAAAACCACTTCGAACCAATGTAAGCGTTCGAATTGGAAATAGTGAAGTCAAGGTCTAAGATGAAGGCTTCAAAGTGCAAGGGATATTTTCTACTAACCCTGAGGGTGATTCCAAATAGGTGTAGTGGAAGTAGTGTCTTTGGTTCGTTCATTTCTTTAATGACTTGTATGGATGAGTGCTGACATTGTGTCAACATCTGGAATGCAATGTTAGCATTCCAAGTGGTAGTGCTATAGTAAAGGTAAAATTAACCTTGGGCCTCATCAATTGGAAATGACTAAAACAGAAGATATGCAACAAGGCTAAGTGGGCCGCTTCCATTTGGGTAAGATCACCCGTATATACAGTCCCTACTATAAACTCATGTATGCTTCGGTATGGTTGCTGATCCCTACCGAGGGCTGATCATATTCGATACTATCCAGCAAGGGGTAGGCCGGTCTTGGGTTGGCAGGGAATCCCGGCGAGGTTGTTGATATTATTTTATTTAAAGACGCACGGGCGTTCCCCTGTTGCCCGGTCATTTCAATGAACCATTTTTCAATAAGTGCCATATGGATTTAGTTGTACCTAATATGTTAAAATGTGAGATGCAAACATTTCTTCTATGCTCTATTTTACTTGGAAACCCTAGGCATTATCATAGTATCACTGATTTCTATATAAAGTGTTTTGGCTACCGTAAGGTAAAAACCCGTCCGATTTTTGTGCAATGTGGTTTTACGAGATGCCTTTGATTTTAAAGGGTTTTAAAAGTAATAATTATGTTGTTTTGAGTTTACTCACACCAGACCCATGTCTGTCCTGGATTTTTATCTTCTTTCCCTAAAACTCTTGGGTACTCAAATGTTTATGAGTAGCCAAATGATCCAAGTTTCTTACGATTGCGTTTTGGAGGAGTTGGAGCAGGTGACTTCACCATTTGCTTGTTATTATCTTATTCCGCTGTGTCTATGTATGATCTATGTATTTTGTATGTGCGGGTAGTTTTAAATTTTTGATTTTGATTGAAAAGTTTCAAAGGAAAGAAATATTTGAAATCTAAGTTAAGGAATATTTACAATTTTTTAATTTTGGATTTTGGATTTTTTTAAATTTTTTTTTAAAATATGGACGAACTAATGCAAACTAAATGAATGCAATAGCTTAGTTACAAATTTTCTATCCTAAGCAGCTCCTAACCCAAAATTTTCTATCCTAAGGAGCATGGTGGTTGTCATGTGCATGCATGTGTTTATATTATTTAGTTCAAGGTTATTTTTGTAATTTTAGTACTTTTCTAACTCTATAAATGCCACTACTCTTTAATAGTATTCACTTTACAATCTTCTACTTCATTTCTACAATTTCCTAAAGCTTAAGAGAATATTTATGGCTTCCTTAATGTATTATAAATTGCAAAAAAATCACTTCTTTCTACCTCTAATCTCCTCTGAAGTTCATTAAAACCGTTCTACATCTCATTTCCAAAATACAATCACCCATCCACCCTAAAACCCAAGGCCATACCCAAATATACCCTGGCCCAAGCCTAATCTAGTAGCTTAGCCACTCAACGACTATGTTTTTTCAAGTTAAGACCAAGTTCTAGCTTGTATCCAAGTTCCAGTAAGAGTTTGCCTTGAGTTAGTAAGTTACGGTTAGTAAATGTCTAACTTCCTGGAAAAGAATTTACTTGAGATATATGGACTATATTGTTGTAAAACATTTTGATATGTTGGTTGAATCATCATGTTGATTTGATGATATATGTGTTGCAAGTTTGTTGGTTAGCGTAGATTTGTGATGTGGATAATATGTTGATATGTTTGGTTATAAATATGTGACCTTTGGCTTATGTTATGATGGTAGTATGATTGCGAACCAAAACCAATTGTATGTGATGTAAATGTTATGAAGTTAGCACCTTAAAATGTCGCAAAGGACTTAGATCTGATTTGTAAAACAAAAGCTTGTTATATAGTTTTGGATTTAGTAAATGTTTTTCAAGTTTTCACCTTTTGTTTAAGTTTTCAAAACTCTTCCATTTGTGTTTTCAAAACAAGTCATAGCAAATATTGAAGGTAGATAATCACTTAGAAAACAATTCTAGCGAACTACACCCATAGCGATAGTCGCTATGGGTATAGTACGGCAAATTTCATGATTTCAAATTTTTAAGTGTTTCTTTTTGGAAATGTTTTATGAGCTCTTTTAAAACTCATTTAGTAAGTAAAAAAGGTTAAGTTTTATTAATTAATGATTAATTTACTTAATTAATAAATCAAGGGTAATTCGTACTTAAGTAGTGATTTAATTAAGTAATTAGTGTTTAAGTATCACTTAAACAAGTTCATGATTATTTATTAATAAAAAAGGTTTAATTAATGATTAATGAACTTAAGATATAATTTAGTATTTAATTTATTTAATTAAGTTTAATGATTTAATTATTCTTTAATTAAAGTGAATTGTTTAATTAATTATTATTTAATCAAGGTGGATTACTTAATTAATTTTTAATTAATTAGAGTTTAGTTATTTGTAAATTAATTTGTACTTCACTAAGATTGATTAAGGTTTACTTATGATTTAACTATGATTAATTAAGATTTGTTTTATATTTAATTGAGTTTAATTTATTAAAGGTTTGTTTTGAACCCAGTCGGCTAAAGTTGAGTCAACGTTTCTTTATGAAGTCAATTGATTTTTAACCAAGAATATCTTGTTCGTGCTATTTAGTAGCCAAATGAATTAAAGTAGTTAAAGTAAGTTGACTTGTACTTAACACAAATACTGCATTATGGGAACATGATGAATACAAGGGAGTTAATTTCAATAAGTGGGTCATGATAATATAGCACATAGGAATGGTCCACTATAAACAACTTGACCCTTTAAATTATTGAACATTGCTTTGGAGAGATTGGGATTGGACGGCAGTTGTTATTCGAAAACCACTTCGAACTAATTTAAGCGTTTGAATTGGAAATAGTGAAGTCAAGGTCCAAGATGAAGGCTTCAAAGTGCAAGGGATATGTTCTACTAACCCTGAGGGTGGTTCCAAATGGGTGTAGTGCAAGTAGTACCTTTGGTTCGTTCATCTCTTTGATGACTTGTATGGATGAGTGCTAACATTGTGTCAACATCTGGAAGGCAATGTTAGCATTCCAAGTGGTAGTTCTATAGTCAAGGTAAAATTAGCCTTGGGCCTCATCAATTGGAAATGACTAAAATAGGGGATATGCAACAAGGCTAAGGGGTAGGTCAGTTTAGGGTTGGCAGGGAATCCCGACGAGGTCCTCGATGATATTTTATTTAAAGATGCATGGGCGGTAGCCCGGTCATTTCATGGAACCATTTTTCAATAAGTGTCGTATGGATTTAGTTGTACGCAATATGTTAAAATGTGAGATTCAAGCATTTCAGCTATGCTCTATTTTACTTGAAAACCCTAGGCGTTATCATAGCATCACTGATTTCTATATAAAGTGTTTTGGCTATCGTAAGGTAAAAACCCGTCCATTTTTTGTGCAATGTGGTTTTACGAGATGCCTTTGATTTTAAAGGGGTTTTAAAAGTAATAATTAAGTCGTTTTGAGTTTACTCACACTAGACCCACATCTGGCCTGGATTTTTATTTTCTTTCCCTAAAACTCTTGGGTACTCAAATTTTTATGAGTAGCCAAATGATCCAGGTTTCTTACAGTGTTTTGGAGGAGTTGGAGTAGCTGGCTTCACCATTAGCTAGTTAATATCTTATTCCGCTGTGTTTTTGTATGATCTGTTATTTTGTATGTGCGGGTAGTTATAAATGTCCCGCTGAAAGTTGTAATGTAATGACTCTGATATATTATTATTATGGAAATGACTATGTATAACTTTATGTTATCTATTATATATTGATCATTGCATTGGGAGATTCTGTCATTTGTAGTTTCTTCTTTTTCTTTTATCCTTAATGTCTCGTCTTTTGGAGTAAGAAGGGCGGTTCATTATATAAAGTTTAAAGGGTTTATTTATCATTATATTATTTTACTTGTTTTTAAAGATTTTTATTATATTATTATAAAAAAAATTTACAGTTTATTATTTCATTAATGATTGTTAAAGTAGTATTTTACTAGTGTTGTTCAAGATAACTAATTGTTTTATTAAAGGCGTTTTTAAATGATAAATTGTTTTATGATAATGTTTATATAATAAGCTGTTTATTTAAAGGAATCGTTTAAAATGGAAAGGTTTATATAAATGTGTTTATTTTATAAAAGGATTTATTAAAGGAGTTTATAAATTTGAAAGAGATCTTGGAATTGAAAAAGAAGATTGGTTTTCAAATGTCTCAGAGATTTATGATGGAGTTTTATAAATGGTTTTAAAGATTTACAAAAGAGTTTTATAAATAAACTTGGAGATTGATAAAGTGTTTTATAAATGGATTTGGAATTTAAATAAAGGAAATTTCATAAATGAAAAGGATTTATCAAAAGGATTTATTGAAGAGATTTATAAAAGAATTTAAGATTGGATTTCCTTTAAATGACCTTCTTAATTCTGGTGGTATGAACATTCGTTCCACAGTTAACACCGAAGGAATAGTGTTTGAGGTTATCTTTATATCCAGTTTAAATAACATATGTTTTTTATTCTTTTCATACGATTTTGAAATAAGAAACCTTTCACAAATGTATTATGAATATACATATGCTGGTGGGATAAGTATATGAATATTTTAATAAATATTTTGGAAAGAGATTTAAATAAATGAAAGATTTTGTTAACCAAATTTTTGGTCAACGACCCAAGTAGTGCTTCAACAAGAAAGGGAAGGAAATTTGAATAGAAGGATAAGATGTTCCTAATAATAGTTTCCGCACTTTGTTTCAATAATCGCCGACTTTTGATTTAGATCTCTTGACGTAGTCGAGAGGTTTAATCTTTTAAGTAGAAGACTTAGTACCAAGGTAAAGCTTATTAAGAGTTTCGTGGAACTTTTCTTTATGACACGGATGGTTATTGACCAAATGTATCCCTATAAAGCCAAGCTCTAATACTTTCGAAAGGTTTGAGTGATTAATCTCCTTGGAAATAGGTTAGATAATTACTTCTTGGGTAGTGAATAAGAACCTTTGACCTTGCCGTAAGGTTTGTTCACTTTTAGGAAGTTGGTTTTAGCTGGGCTAAACGGTGTTAGAGTTTCAACTATTGGATCAACCTTTATTCTCCTGTACTTAGATTATCTCGAAGGGTTTGAATGATTGATGAATAACTGCAGATGGTTTGATTAGTGCTAAAATATGAATATCTACTAATTTTACTTGAAGGATTCCAATCGTAATGTCAGTAGCTCCGGAAGGTTACCGCTCATGTTAGAGCAATTTGGCTGTCGTCCCTACCTAAGGGTGAGAGTAGAAAAGTCGGTGTCTTTCATAGCTTGAAGTTGTAGCTTTAACCAATCAATCTTCAAACTTTATCGGTAAGAACCTTTTAGAGGAGTTAACCCTGAAAATAGGTGTTATGACAGCAAAAAATCAAGTAATCAATAAAATGATTCACAACTTGAAGTTGCAGCTTTAACCAATCCATCTTCAAACTTTATCGGTAAGAACCTTTTGGAGGAGTTAAGCCTGAAAATAGATGCTATGACAGCGAAAAATCAAGTAATCAATAAAATGATTCACAAATCAAAAGACTTCCCTTGCAATTAATGATAGGACTTCATTTATTAAATTTCTCCAATTTGATCCCCAATTAGGGTTACAGAATTATTATTAAGAAGTTATAAGTTTTTTAAATGAAAGAAAATCCGTTCCTAAAACAGGACCCCTTGGGTCTTATTTATAGATGTATGTGGCACTCCCTCCGGCCTTCTGCCTTCATCTGGTACGAAAGTTTGCCTCTTGTATGCAATTGCAAACCTTTCGGTCTTGCCGGAAGATTGCTTTTTGTACACGGTTGTAGGCCACTCGTTATTGACAGAAGGTTTGTTTATTGTGCATGATCATGGACTACTAAATGCTGCCGAAGGGTCTTTTCCTTCATTTGTCTTTAGGAACTTGTTGCTCTTGCAGGAAGATTTGTCATATGTACGGCATATGAACCTTTTGAAGGTACGGGAGGGCTTTTAGCTTTTGTGAACCTTTTGGCTTTGTCAGAAAGTTGCTTTCCGATGACTTATGGATGTCGCTTTTACCTAAATCTTTCGGCATCATCGAAAGGTATCCTGCAAGTGTATTATCGGCCTGAAGGGCTTATTGCGCTTTCGAAAAGGTTGTCGTAGGGTCGTATGCCCTTGTTTTCGCTTATTTGCCTACTCCGAAGGGTAAGAGCTTCTTGAATATTTTAGGATGACACCCTCCTTCTTTTGCGGAAGGTCTTGAACCACTTCATATTATTGACTCCATCCCTTCAATCTCTTCGGGTGGTCTGATCCAGATTCTTTTCCTTTTATCCTCTATTTGAGACCTTATGGCTTAAGCAGAAGGTGAATTTACTGAGAAACATTTGCCCCCCCCCCAATGCGAAGGGATGCTCTTGACTTTCCAAGTTACCCTCTCTAAGAATTATAGAATTTTCAGCTTCATTTTCGTGCAAATGTAAGTCCAAGTACAAGTAAAAGAGTTCTTTTAAACAACTTGACCTTCCTCAAACAAAGAAGTCATTTTCCAAACCCGATTTAAAACTTTTAGGTTATCTTTCTATTTCTTCATTCATCATTCATTTCCCTTTTTTTGCAAGTTTAAAACTGCTCTTAACATCAAATTAATAATATGATCTAAGATCCATTTAAATACCATTTAGGAAACCTAGAGTGTTCTTTTTGCCCTTCCGAAAGGAATTGAAGTTGCAGCACTAAACCTTCTGATGGGACCGGAAGGTATTCCAACCTCAATTTTACCCTACCGTCAGAAGGTTTAAGTAGCATAACGGATAGTCCTTCCGACAAAAAGCCTTCATTGGTATTTAAAAGTCCAAAACCTTCTGATTCCATTCTGTTCATCAGAACACCATATAACCAAGTAAGAAATACATAAACACATTTTCAGCTGTGTAATATAACTTAAGAAATTCAACTAAAATATCTAAATATCCACACACATAAACACACACACACACATATAAATATATATTACTTCACATTACACTTTTCAAAATGATCTGTCAATATACACGTATTCAAAATTACACTAGCATCCTAGAATTAAACATTGAAGGCGACCAAAAGTAATAAGATGATTTATTCCCTTTTTCCTACAGCCCATTTGGAAAAGCCGAAAGGTTTGGAACTAAATCAAAGGGATTGATGACGATGGGTTTAACCCATATCAGCTGATACAGAGAGTAGGTTATCAGCATAGGGTTTTCTCCTAAAATATCCCAGATGGCTAAATCCATCCAAAATGTGTTTATGGCCAGGTCAAAAAGCATAGAGCACGATGCTTTTATATGTGGATTAGGGAAATTAGGTTGCTGGTGAACCTCATTACTAGATTGTGCGCTATCGACTTCTTCCGCCTCTTGCGGAGTGTTCAATATGCTTAACGCAAAGCAACAACAACAGTAGGGTGCTTCTACATTGATAAAATCAGGATGAATCTGATGAAGGTTTCAAGCGGCATTGATTCTTTTTTCTCTTGTTTTGTTGTTTTTTTAGAACTAATATTTAATGAAAATTACAAGAGAAAGACGGAGAAAGATGAACGGATCAGTGATTCTGGTGCAAAAAACAAGGCATTCTTCTACTCTCTAGAAATCTTCATTAATGGTTTTTGTCTTTCTATATGATTACTATTTATCTTTAATTTGAAAACAATTGTTGGTTAAGCCTTATTTGATGAAATTTTGCAAACAACAGCTCTAATTCGACACATTTCTTTTGTAAATTAAGACTCAGCCTAAATCTTAGTGCACGTTGAAAGTTGCTTTGAATCAAATCATCTATCAAAGTTTTCCTTAAATGGTTTAGGTGTTATAAGTATGGGCTTGTTTTCGAATTTCTCCCTAGGTCCATTTCGTATGAACCGGAGGGACAATTATAAACATGTGACATACAGTTGTTCTCATGAATATACGTTTCTCGTTACATATCTTATATTTAGCTTGTTTGTACTTTGTTTTCTCAGACTACCTGTCCCTTAGCTCAAGTAGCCTTGAGAGAACCACCTAGCCAATATGCCTAATAGGGGAAAGCCCTCTATAAAAATGACTTAATGCAAAGGATTTTAGGGTAGATAGCTTTCAGATGAGGAACATTCTCCCCTCTCACCCGGCTTCTTTTGAAGGTAGAAGAGAAATCTCACTTAAAGGAGATTAGAGTATTTTATCATCAACGGCTAGTCTCAACAACATATACATTTTATTATGTGTTCTTATTACTGAAATAAAGAATTTTGATTTCTGTTTCGTTTGTTGATATGGGGAGCTCGAATAAGGTTAGCTCTACCTTTGAAAGTGCTCATTTCAGAACTTACAGTGATTTAGGATAGGCTAAGAGTAGAATTCAATTAAGGCTAATTTCCATAAAAATCCTCTAGATTCTAAGCTCAAATGCTACACCATTTTAAAAATTCTTCAAGGAAATCGAGATTTTTTAAGTTAGATTTTTAGGAAGAAAGGGGAACTGAGATATCGAAGTTTTAAATCATTTCACTGGTAGAGATACTTGCATCAATTTTCAACTTGGAATGACCAAGCTGTACGACAAGGTAACCATCTTAGAAATAAAAATTTAAAAGTTAACCTGGCACCACAAATCTTTAGAATCCATAATCGGTAATTCTGTTTAGAGTACCGATTTCATGATATCTATTGGTTTTATACGAATGGTTGACCAAATCATAAGTATCTCAATATATATGATATGTTCTCCATACCTTAGTAATGCCATGCAGCATAATGCAATGTGACGTTTATAATATTGTAAATACTACCTGTTTTGCTGCTTTTCATTCGCATCTTGTTCATCTTTGATTCAAATATGCTCTTGGAGATTGATGTGTCTCCAAGCTTTTCGTTTCAATCCATGACTCCACTTCTGATTAAGTGAATCCAGATTCTTTGTCACGCTGTCTTTCCTGCAAAACATGTAGCATATAGTACCCTATAATTATTAGCTTGAAATTGACAATCTAATCTAGAAGCCTCAATTGCCTAGATTAGCAAATCATTATGGAAATTATATGAAAAGTGATTCGTTAAAAATTTCAAAATCTCATCTTCATCCATAATGAGGGATGAAGACAGATTTAGCTCCTTTCACTTGTTGGCATTCCTAAGAATAATTAATATTAGGCTGCATTTAATTATCGAAATCTATAATTTACTTAATGAAGACCCTGATGGGATATTTATGACTGAGATCTTGATATAGTAGTTTTTTTGATTCATTCCTCATTATCAAGGAAATCTAAGAATGAGAAGGTTGGAAATTCCCATTAGGAGACTCTTTTGGCGGTAATCTTCTTTCAATAATATTCCATGATTTGGGTCAAATTACTTAAGATAAATAAAAACCCAAAGATTGTGTACCCAAATTGGGACTTTCAATAATTAGTAGTCTTAGCATCATTAATGATGAAGTATTACAAGACATCACCGGACTTAGATTCGGGTATTAGAAAATATTGAAATAATTTCGAAGTCGCCTTTTGGTATACTCCGGTTATAGGTGATGGAGAGTTAGAATGTCGAAATGCCTTTCCTTGATAATAAGCACTAGAACCCTACCGTATCATTTCCAGTGATGATCGTCATAAGGATAGACTTTTATATTTGCTGATAAGATACCGGGATCTTTAATCTGATGCAGCACTTGAAAATTAGTAGAAGACCAAGAATACACCATGGTATTTAGTACCAGAAGACCAGGAAACCCATCTTGGAATTTGGGTAATAAAAGTTTAGGATACCATATTTAGCTGGTAACAGTGAAGGATCATAAACTTAGCCCGGCAATGAGTAATAAAAGACCGAATTACCATTCTTAGTAATAAGTGATAGAAAACCAGAATATCGCTTTCGGAATTTCATTTTTGTAACAGAAGTCCAAGGTACCGTTAATAATAGAATGCCAAAATACCGCTTTTGATAATAAGCAATAGAAGTTCAGAATATCATTTCTGGTAGTAAGCAATAGAAGACCAGAATACCATACCCGGTAATTAATAATAGAAGACCAGAATACCATTCTTGGAAATTAATAATAGAAGACCGAAATACCATTCCTAGAAATTGATAATAGAAGACGGAAATACCATTCTTGGAAATTGATAATAGAAGACCAAAATACCATTTCTGGTAATTAATAATAAAAGACCAAATACCCATCTGGCAGGAATTCGAGAACTCTCTCTGATTCTGTCTATTGAATATGCCATATTTAGGCTTTGAAGATGTCTTGCATGCTTTTGCTTTCTCGGGCCCAAGTTTTCTTTGTTCATTTGTCATTTGCTTATGGCCCATTTCAGGTAGGGACTCATTTATCCAATTTTATGCTTATTTAAGCAGAGCCTATTTCAAGCTGTTTGTCATCTTTGACATTACCGAACTTTATGGTAGTTGCTATTTTAACCAATGCCAATTTCTGACAGTGCCTTTTTTAGGCATGGACTTCTCTTAGTCCGTCGGACATTTCATTTAGGTTTCCCGCGCACTCGGCTAGCTTATTCTTAAGAAGGTACCGAGGACGTACCCGACCTCCCTCCAAGAGACCCCATAACCTGGCCATAGCGTGACACTGCTAAGGGCTTGTTTGGTACTTGGCCAGGCCATAGCATGGCGGGACTAAGGGATTACCCGTCCGCCCTCCAAGAGATGCCTTATCATGGCCATAGTGTGACGCGGATAAGGGCGTGTGTTGCTTTAACCTAGCCATTTTTGGTTTTGGCGTGGATAAAGTCTTACGCCCTCCCTCCAGGAGGTTCCTTGACCTGGCCATCTTGGAGCGACCAAGGGCTTTCTACAATTATTGGCAGCCTACCTTTTTCGGTAGTCCAAGTTTAAGGAGAATTCCTTTCCCGATCATGTAGACTTTTCTTATTTTAAGAATAGAGCCTTCATTTAATGGCTTGATTAAACCTTCACAAATTATTTCAACTTCCTAATTTTAGAAAGTGTAGGACCATTTTTCCAAGTACTTTACATTGGTTAGTATCATGTCCGTTGATGTGCACGTAAATGTGCATATTTTTACCACCATATTTACTCTACTTAAATTAAATAAATGATCATATTGGGTATTTTAACTTGTTTTAACCAAAATCCATATTAATTCCAAATTGTCACATATCCATCTTCATATAGGGGCAAAACGGTCATTTGTGTGCATATATTTCTTTCAGAAAATTAATTGAAAATTTATATATATTTGTGTAGGAATTTGATCTCAAATAGGAGTGGTTTTATGAAGACACATGCATGCAAAATGAATACAAAGGAATGGAGATGGAAATAATTCAAAGTGAAGAACATGGAGGACCCCACCTACCCACCTACCTTAATGTACAAATTAGAGGCTAATGCACATGCTTATGAATTAATGGCTTCATGTACACTTAAATGGTGATTAGTAGAAGCTAATGATTACTTGGCCTCCACACTTTCTCAAGGGTAGTTTGGTCATTCCCCAAATTATGGATTAGGGTTTCATGCTCGTATAAATAACCCCTTATGTTTCATGTAGCCTCCATCTCTTCTCTTAGTCTCTCTTAGGCCTCCTCTCTTCCTCTTCCTCTTCATTAGTTTAGATCAAATAAAAGAAAGCTCTCTTTCTCTTTTCATGGCTACTTAGCCATTTTTATTTTCATGTAATTTTCCTTTTTTTATGTTATTAATACATTCTCTTTCCTTTTACATGCCTCTTTTTTATGTTGTAGTGTAGATCTCTTTTCTTTTATGCAAGTTAATTAGCTTATCTTTTCATTTTTCTCTCTTTTTCCTCTTTATTTTGCTTTCATGTTGTTAGCTACATTTGTTAATAAAATGACAAATATGAGAAGCTAAACCCCTTCAATTTAGGGGTAATGAATCTCTCTAATTAATGTAACTTCAACATTTTGTTAATTCATGCTATGTTTTTGTGCTAAATGATGATGATAGAAGTGGTTTTATTTGTTGTTTTTGCTTTGAATTTGATAGTCTATATTGTTGACACCAAATAGGCTATGCTTAAACAATCACTAACACAAATGTCTCTTCATCAATATATGATTATGGCATAAGAAAGTGATTTGAAATTAAAATTTGATGGTCTATGTTTCTAATCAATAGTTAATAGGCCATACTTAAAATAGATTTCATTTTCATTTTCTTTGTCAAGTTTCATGAAAGTTAGTAAGTGTTTTAAGAGGTGTGTTATAGTTTGATGACTTATGTTGGCTAATTAATAGCTCTAATATGTCATACTTATGATAAACACATCAATTAAAACACTAATGACCATAAAAGAGAGATCATGATTTCATGTGTTGAAGTACATGATCTAGAGAGTGGACTTATTCTCTAAATTGTCATTTAACTCTCATATTTGCATTTCTTTTCTTTTTGTTAGTTAGTTCATTTTCTCATTTTCTAGCTTAAACACACTCTCGACTTTTGTATAATTTGATTGAGTAGGAAATTTAAATCATCAATTCCCTGTGGATCGACCCGTATTCGCCACGTGCTACATTTGTACACCGTGCGCTTGCGGTTATTTTTAAATTTAATTCGTTCGACGGTTTTCTAAACTGATAGAATTTCCGTCGTCCGAACAAGTTTTTGGCGCCATTGCCGGGGAATTGTCTTGATTTTGATTTTCTATTCTTCGAATTTTTTTTTAATTTTATTGTGTGTTTGTTTTGTGTGTTTGCATTTTAAAAAAAAAGTTGTGTTTGTGTGTGAATTTTTCTTTCATTTGTTTGTGTTCATTGTGTGCTTGTTTTTTATTTGCAATTCATATTCAAAAAAAATAATACAAAATTTCAAAGAAAAAACAAAAATATTTTATTTCCATTTCATTTACACTGTGCATTTTATTTTACTATCTCTTTTTTTCATTTTACAATTTCTGTTCATTGCCAATCTTCAGGCTGTTTCAATTTCTGTTGTTGTGTGCTTCTCTGTTATTTACTGTTGCCTCACTTCCCCTTCATTAACACCATTGCCTTCATCTTTCCATTCAAACATTCTCCACTCACCACAAATACAACAACCAAACTGCCTATAAACATAAACAACCTCCTTCACCCTATTAACCCTCAGCCTATAACCCACTGATCTGAACCACCTTCAAACTCTACCTAATGCCTATCCCAACTCACTTCCCATCCATCATCTTCAACACACTGCCTTCTGACTAGAGAAACTGACCTCTGCACTTCATTCAGACCATCATTTTCATAAAAGACTTACCATCAGCAACCGACTCACCTAAGACTGTGCCACACTTTCCTGTTCATCCACCAACTAAACTACTCCTAGCACGAAGAAACAACATCGCTACCTCCTATAATCACGTGACTTCCTCGACAATCACCAGAACCAACCTACCTTCCACCCCAAATCGCCATCGACATCCTGAAACCACGAACTCGAACATCTCCACCGCTGCAGGCAAAAGCTCAACCACCTCCTGAATAAATTGCCGCGACCACAATCGAACTCGCACTTCCCAAATCAAACACCCACCGTTGTGACCTACCACCACCTCGAACCCTCTCAATTCAAACCGTGACCACAACTACCTTTTGAATTCACTCAATTTCTGAGTTCAACATTTCTGCTATCTTTTGATTTCGTTTTTTTTTCAGCAAAGAAGAGTTTTTGTTTTTTTAAAGAAAGGTTTTAATTTGAGCCAGTGGATTTTGGGTGGGCCGGGTGGTTATAAGTTTGATTGGCTTGAATTCAATTTTGTTTTTAGCTTTAGTTCTTTTTAATTTAGATTTATTTTGTTTTCTTTTGTTTATTTTGATTTAGATTAATTCTATTTAAAACGGATAACAAGTTTAATTTAGTTATGTTTTCTTTTCTTTTATTTTTCAAATAACAAGTTTTTATTTTATTTTATTTGTTTTCTTTTCTTTTCTTTTGTTTTGATTTAAAGTTGTTTCATTTTAATTTGTTTTGATTTCTCCAAAAACGAAAAAAAAATTGTATATATCTTGTTTTTATTTTTAGGTTGCCAAAGCAGAGACCCAAAAGGAAACCGCTTGCCAAAAATACTTGCTTCGATTTGCATGCTAAAAAAAAAACTTCTTGCTTGCTTATCTATTGTTTTATTAGTTTTGCATTGTTGGTTGTTTGCATTTGCATTTTGTATATAAAAAAACAAAAACAAAACTCATTCGTAGTTGCATTGTTAATACACGTTTAATTTCTGTTTTGGGTCGCATATTAGATTTTGTTAATAATAATGGTTAGAAATCAATAACACTTAATTGTATATTGTCAAATTGTCTTCTTTGAAAAATTTAATTTCTTGGTGTCTAGGCTACGGCAGAGCAATAATCAGTTATAAATATTATGGTGATTCGTAAATATTATACTGAATTGTTCCTCTGAAGGTACTTAAACCTTCGGCTGCATTGCTACGGTGATTCGTGGTGCACCGATAATCCTTGCCCGTTACCTGGCCGAGAACTATCTTGTTTATCTAAGACAATTTGTGATTATACAATTTTGGGTTAACTTAGGATGAATCATTTGTAATTAGACCCTTGCATTCATTTAGTTGCATTAGTTCAGGCATATTCAAAAAAAATTCAACATCCAAAACTAAAAAAATTGTAAATATTTCTTAACTTAGTTTTTTTTAGAAAATAAAAAAAATCCAAAAAAACATAAAATCTTTTCAAAAAACAAAAAATTTGAAAAATCAAAAAACAAAACAAAAATCAATTTTCCACATTGAAAAATAAATTCTACCTGTAAATATTTTTCTTTATAAAAAGAAAACCAATAAAAATTCTTGAAAATGTTTGAGTTTCCTTTTTCTTACTCACTTGAATTTAGTTGTGAAAATCAATATAATCCATATGAGTTCACTCCAAATTCGTACGGATATTTTAACAACAACTTTTGTTTAAACAATTCGAATTTTGAACCACCAAATTTTCAAAATGATGACCAACCTTCAAATCTTGAAAATAGCATTTCTTCTTTACTTGAAATCGCTACACAAAAAAATTCAAATGATAAATAAGTTGTGTAATTCATATTTGTGCAATAAATCGAATCAAAGTTTTCAAAATAATCCAAATTTGAATTCACTTCAAAATTCAAACGATTTCGAGTATAACCCATGCCAATATAATTTTGAACTACAAAATGAATTTCAAAATCAAAACGAAAATGTGATCCACTTTTCAAATAATTTTGGCAATGGGAATAATCTTGACTACGATACGAGTGAAATTTTTTGTTCTAAACAAATCCAAATCGAAAATTATCAAGTTAATAATTACAAATTGGATTTTGTTGAACAAACGAACGAAATCTACGATGATCACACGGATTTGTTGTTTGAAACTTATATGAAACAACGTGAAAAGCAAAATTAAATTCCAATGTGTGATGAGTAAAGTGAGAATCCATCTTTTACCCAAATCGATGATTTTCAAATAACAACTTTTGAAATTGAAAACGAAAATCTTAATGAAGTTGTTGAAAACATGGTAATTGAATTGGATTTCAATTCTTTTAAGGGTGTGGAACCAAATTTGAAATTCGATCTTCCTTTTCTTGATTTCGAAAATTTGAATACAACTACTTTGAATTTTGAACTTAAGACATGTAATAAAGTTATTGATAATCCAACAAAGGAAGACGAATTTAATGAAAATGAATTCTTTGGACTTTTCGAAAATGAGTTGTTAAATTATGAAGGGGAAGATTTACATCACCATTTTGATTTTGAAATCAATAATTTTGAAGAATTTTTCAATGACAATTTCAATTTGGTGAAAATAAACTTGAATTTCAATCACTTGTTTTATCTGCCCCAAAAATCATCGAAAACAAAACAACTCATTCAATTTTCAATAAAACAACATTCATTTTTCCAAATCAACATTCAACTTCAAAATCTTTTATGGTTTGGTTTTTCGAGCTTAAGCTGTGTCTCGTATACTTGACGAGACAAATGAATCGGTTTTTGGAAGACCGTTTCATTTACATTTTGACGATATACTTTCTGATCTCATGTAAATATCGTTCGTTTTCATTTAAATAATAATAAACATCCCTTTCACTTGGGTTGATTGTGTGGACACAGTCAAAAGCAAGTGTGGGGGGAGACTCGTCTTCATTTTTTTTCATGGTTTATTTTTGCTTTAAAATCACAAAAACAAAAAAAAATAAAAAAAATCCCAAAAACAAATTTTCTTTTGATTTATTTTTAAAACAAACACTATAAGATAAATATATGGCTTTGGTTTATTAAATAGAAATTTTTGAAAATTTATTGGTCTTAACAAAAATAAAAATGAAGTTTGATTACAAATAATAATGGTTTAACGAGTATATAGGAAGATTCATACGTGTTAATTATGAAGTACATCCTAATTGAAAATCTTTGTTTTAAAAAGTGGTTGATTTAAAGTAAAGCATATAACATTTTTTTTGTCTTCTAAGTTAAATGGTGCTAAGATGATTTTGCAAAACTCCCACTCAAAAAAATATAAAAACAAAAAATAATAACATCCAAGTATTCACTCTCATTTAAAAGTCCTCACGGTTATGCATGGGTGATTTCTTGGAATTTTTGATTATATGCTTTCATACTCATTTAAAAGTCCTCACGGTTATGATGTATGGAACACATGTAAAAAAAGACTTAATAAAAACCACCTACGGTCGATAGTGTAAGCATGAAAGTGTATGCACTCGCCATGCTCTGTACTCCCCTCACATTAGCCCGAATGGCAGTGCATGGGTGGAATATCTGGCCTCAGTTTACCTGAGCTAGGTGTGTAATTTTTCTTGCAAATAATGAGAGAGCAAGCAATTGAAATCCTAGCACTATTTTTACTTATTTGATTTGGTTTGTTATTGAAAAGAAATGAAAATACCACTTTGATAAACTTTGATAATCAACTAAGGATCCATTTTATAATTACACTTTGTTATCTACCGAAACAACAAGTTAAACTATAGTCTATTTGTTATGATAACTTGATTTTTGTTGGAAATTTTGACGAGTAAATGACATAAATTTTCAAGATAATGACCAAAACCTATATTTAAATTATTCGTGTCAATTTAAAAATAAATTCTTCATTTGTAAATATTTTCAAAAATTCGCATTCATCTCTTTGTAAACAAATCTTGCATTTTGTAAATATTTTCATCCTGCATTTGGATTTTGTGGGTAGTATCCGTTGAAAACCCTCACGAGACAACACACGTCCTACTGGGGACATCCAAATGTTTAACGGCTTGTTGCATACGCTCAATGCAATCGTGCTCCCTACAAAAACGGATTTATCTTAGTTTTTCTTTATTCGAGGACAAATAAAAAGATAAGTTGGGGGTATTTGATGTGCACGTAAATGTGCATATTTTTACCACCATATTTACTCTACTTAAATTGAATAAATGATCATATTGGGTATTTTAACTTGTTTTAACCAAAATCCATATTAATTCCAAATTGTCACATATCCATCTTCATATAGGGGCAAAATGGTCATTTGTGTGCATATATTTCTTTCAGAAAAATTAATTGGAAATTTATACATATTTGTGTAGGAATTAGATCTCAAATAGGAGTGGTTTTATGAAGACACATGCATGCAAAATGAATACAAAGGAATGAAGATGGAAATAATTCAAAGTGAAGAACATGGAGGACCCCACCTACCCACCTACCTTAATGTACAAATTAGAGGCTAATGCACATGCTTATGAGTTAATGGCTTCATGTACACTTAAATGGTAATTAGTAGAAGCTAATGATTACTTGGCCTCCACACTTTCTCAAGGGTAGTTTGGTTATTCCTCAAATTATGGATTAGGGTTTCATGCTCGTATAAATAACCCCTTATGTTTCATGTAGCCTCCATCTCTTCTCTTAGTCTCTCTTAAGCCTCCTCTATTCTTCTTCCTCTTCATTAGTTTAGATCAAATAAAAGAAAGCTCTCTTTCTCTTTTCATGGCTACTTAGCCATTTTTATTTTCATGTAATTTTCCTTTTTTTTATGTTATTAATACATGCTCTTTCCTTTTACATTCCTCTTTTTTGTGTTGTAGTGTAGATCTCTTTTCTTTCATGCAAGTTAATTAGCTTATCTTTTCATTTTGCTCTCTTTTTCCTCTTCATTTTTCTTTCATGTTGTTAGCTACATTTGTTAATAAAATGACAAATATGAGAAGCTAAACCCCTTCAATTTAGGGGTAATGAAGCTCTCTAATTAATGTAGCTTCAACATTTTATTAATTCATGCTCTCTTTTTGTGCTTAATGATGATGATAGAAGTGGTTTTATTTGTTGTTTTTGTTTTGAATTTGATAGTCTATATTGTTGACACCAAATAGGCTATGCTTAAACAATCACTAACACAAATGTCTCTTCATCAATATATGATTATGGCATAAGAAAGTGATTTGAAATTAAAATTTGATGGTCTATGTTTCTAATCAATAGTTAATAGGCCATACTTAAAATAGATTTCATTTTCATTTTCTTTGTCAAGTTTCATGAAAGCAAGTAAGTGTTTTAAGGGGTGTGTTATAGTTTGATGACTTATGTTGGCTAATTAATAGCTCAAATATGTCATACTTATGATAAACACATCAATTAAAACACTAATGACCATAAAAGAGAGATCATGATTTCATGTGTTGAAGTACATGATCTAGAGAGTGGACTTATTCTCTAAATTGTCATTTAACTCTCATATTTGCATTTCTTTTCTTTTTGTTAGTTAGTTCATTTTCTCATTTTCTAGCTTAAACACACTCTCGACTTTGGTATTATTTGATTGAGTAGGAAATTTAAATTATCAATTCCCTGTGGATCGACCCGTATTCGCCACGTGCTACATTCGTACACTGTGCGCTTGCGGTTATTTTTAATTTTAATTCGTTCGACGGTTTTCTAAACCGCTAGAATTTCCGTCGTTCGAACATCTGTTCATGAGATGGAAGTTGCAATATGCTTCTTTAGACCTTCTCTCAAACACTGGCTTTTTCTTTTGAGAGGGCCAATAGTTTAGTTCCTCTTTGGATCTAATATAAATGTCCTCGATTGACGTTGTAAGATTGTATTCTCCAAGAAGTATTGATTTTTGAGCCATCTTTGTCTGGCATCCAATTCTTTTGTAGCCTGGTTCAAATATTTCTTCTTGAGGGATATGTTTTCATTGCCTATTGGTTTTCTTTCAAAGATTTTCCTTTCAGTCTCAGGGTTTCGGTTGGAAATTCCTTGGTAATTCTTATATTTCCACCGAGCAGTTCTTTTATATGTCTTATTTCTTCAATCGTGGATTTTCCCAAATGCTCATAGTTTTCCCTTGGGTGGTGGGCCTCATTTATGATCTTACTCCATTTGTTCGTGAAATTATCATAATCGTTTATCATCTCTTTTTCAAAGAAGCTCCCTAGGAATATGACTGATAATTCTTCTCATTCGATTAAAACTGTTGTCTCTTCCATTTATTCTTTTTCCAAGTGCAAAAATCGGTGTCGGTCCCACATGAAAGGGGTTCAAGCTCCATTTTTCAAGGTCATAAGATTCCGCCTTCTTTTTGTTTATAATCTTTAAGGCTTCAAGCCTTAACCCTTGTTCCTCGTCTTGATTATAGCAAAGTCTTATCATGTGTGGCTTGGAAGACCATTGCTCCGATGTCTTGAAGCTTTTAGCCATGATCTAATCAGTAATAAGTGAATTTGATGCGGAACTGGTTTGATGAGAATCAAAGAATTGTAGTGTCAGGAAATCAATCAAGTTAGAGGTTCGAGCCCTTCTTCCAGTGCCAAAAATGTTAACCAAATTTTTGGTCAACACCCTAGATAGTGCTTGAACATCAAAGGAAAGGTCATTTGAATAGAAGGGTAAGATATCCCTAATAATAGTCTCTGCACTTTGTTTCAATAATCGCTGACTTTTAATTTAGATCTCTCGACATAGTCGAGAGGTTTAATCTTTCAAGTAGAAGGCTTAGTACCAAAGGTAAAGCTTATTAGGAGTTTTGTGGAGCTTTTCGTTATGATACGAATGGTTATTAACCAAATGTATCCCTTTATAGCCAAGCTCTAATACTTTCGAAAGGTTTGAGTGATAAATCTCCTTGGAAATAGGTCAGATAATTACTTCTTGTGTGGTGCATAAGAACCTTTGACCTTACCATAAGGTTTGGTCACTTTTATGAAGTTGATTAGCTTGGTCGAGAGGTGTTAGAGTTTCAACTGTGGGATCAAGCATTATTCACCTTTACTTAGACTATCTCGAAGGGTTTGAATGATTGATTAATAACTGCAAATGGCTTGGTTGCTGCTAAAATATGAGTATCTACTAATTTTACTTGAAGGATTCCAATTGTAGTTTAGTAACTTCGAAAGGTTATTACTCATGTTAGACCAGTTCGGCCTTCGGCCCTACTAAAGGGTGAGAGTAGAAAGATCAATGTCTTTCGTAGCTTGAAGTTGTAGCTTTAACCAATCGATCTTCAAACTTTATCAGTAAGAACCTTTTGGAGGAGTTAACCCTGAAAATTGATGTTATGACAATGAAGAGTCAAGTATTCAATAAAATGATTCATAAATCAAAAGACTTCCCTTGCATTTCATAGTAGGACTTCACTTTATTAAATTTCCCCAATTTGATCCTCAATCAGGGTTACAGAATTATGATTAAGAACTTACAAGTTTTTTGAATGAAAGAAAATCAGTCCCTAAAACAGGACCCCTTGGATCTTATTTGTAGATGTAGGTGGCACTCCTTCCAGCCTTCTGCCTTCATCTGCTGTAGAAGGTTGCCTCTTGTGTGCAGTTGTAAACCTTTCGGTCTTACCGGAAGATTGCTTTTTGTACACGGTTGTAGGCCTCTCATTATTGATGGAAGGTTTGTTTATTGTGCATCATCATGGACTACTGAATGCTGCCAAAGGGTCTTTTCCTTCATTTGTCTTTAGGAACTTGCTGCCCTTGCAGGAAGATTTGTCATATGTACCCATACGAACCTTACGAAGGTACTGGAGGGTTTCTAGATTTTGTGAACCTTTTGGCTTTGTCGGAAGGTTGCTTTACGATGACTTATGGATGACGCTTTTACCTAAACCATTTGATATCATCAAATGGTATCCTGTAGGTGTATTATCCGGCCTAAAAGGCTTATTGCTCTTTCGAAATGGTTGGAGTAGGGTCATATGCCCTTGTTTTCGCTTGTTTGCTTACTCTGCAGGGTAAGAGCTTCTTGAATATCGTAGAACGACACCCTCGTTCATTTGCGGATGGCCTTGAACCGCTTGATATTATTGATTGCATCCCTTCAATCTCATCGGGAGGTCTAATCCAGATTCTTTTCCTTCTATCCTCTGTTTGAGACCTTATGGCTTAAGGGAAAGGTGAATTTACTGAGAAATAGATTTATTTTGAGGCTTAGTGGTTGTTATTTGTAATTAAATCTTTGAATTGTTATTTGATTGTGTATTTTATAGTTAAATAACCAATTATCAAATCTTGACCAGTTTTGACTCAGGAAGTATGTTGTTTTTATTCGAGTTCCACAATAAGGACTCTAATACTTGTTACATACTTCTGAAAGAACCAAGAATGAGTCAACCAGATATTATCCGATGTTTTTTTGAAGAGACTAGGATCGGATAATTATAAATTGTCCGAAAACCATTTCTATCAAACTCAAGCATTTCGAACTGAAGATATCTTGAAGATGATTGAAGATAGAGCTTTTGAAGTGCAACAGCTACTTGCTACTAATCATGAGAGTGATTCCAAAATGGATGTAGTAGAGGTAGTGTCTTCGGTTTTGTTCGAACCCAGAACGAACTTGTATGGATGAATGCTAGCATTGCATTTTGCCTGGAGGGCAGTGTCAGCATTCCAAGATGGTTATCTATATAAAAAGTAATCATAGCCTCTAGCCTCACAACTAGTAAATAAATAAGCATGGACGTGCCACAGGGCTATATGGGTCGCTCCCATTAGGGTATGATCATTCCATATTTTGATTCGATATTTATGTATGCTTCGAGGCCCATTATTGTTGTTTATCAACCATGGAGTAATTAGATTAGGCGCTATCTAGTAAGGGATAGGGCGATCCTAAGTAGTAGAGGTGCAATGTGTTGTATCCTCTCGTACATTTTATCTACAGGTGTACAGATTCGATAGGTAGATCCTTATCCTTTCATAGTTGGAATCCATTCTCCAATAAGTGCCTTCAGACCTTATTGTATGCCTATTATGCTGGAACTTAATTAATGTAGCAATTTCGACTATGATTAATATGTATTTTTATCCTAGATATTATTATAATATTACTGGATTTCCTATAGAAAATGTTTTGGTTATCATAATGTAAGAACCCGTTCATGTCTATGTGCGGCATGGTCTTACGAGTTACCTTTGATTTTAAAGGATGTTACAAGTTATAAATAAATAAAATTCCTTATGATTTGAGTTTCTCATGCTGGTTTTACCAACCTGATCTAGACATTATTTTCTAATAATGCCTAGGTTAGTCTGAGCATATTTTTTAGATTTAGCAAGATCCTATGGAGCTTTCAGGAGACGAGCTGGATCCTCTAAGAGTATTCATGTACCTTATATTCTTCCATTGTCTTTGTTCTGTTTTCTGTTTATATTTATCAGCAATTGTAAGGACAAACTGTTATAATTGTCCAAGCTGATAATAGGTTGGTGTACTCTGATGTTGTGTACAATAAAGATGATTTATTTTTATAAAATTCTTGTGTATTTTATCTGTCACACGTCACGTCTGTGAGATTCCGTCATGTCTTTTCTTTCTTTCACCCATATGACATGTCTTTCGGACACTTAAATGATCGGCATACGAATATCATGACTGTATTAAATGTCATCTTTAGATATAAGAAATGAGGATCGTTATAATATTTATGTTTCGTGGGATAAAACCAAATATACACTGATCAATAGAAATAACATATAACATATAATTATAATCGCATAGGAGATGAACTCCTTAAATTTGTATAGCTGATGTACCTCAAATCATATATAATAAGGGGAGAGGTTAATTGTGCTTGCCATGAAAGACAATCAAAGGAAGTAAGTTTAAGAGGGACTTGAAAAGCTACATTAGTGAATATAAGTTTGTTGTTTGATATATTATTAGTAGACATAAGATTAGAATGATAATTTTTTTACCTATGAATGAAAAGTAAATTAAAAAAAATACATAAGGAAACATTTAATTTAAGTAAAGGAATTAAAGCAATTAACCATTGTCCATGTTTACTAATGATTATGTATTATCTAGTAAGGTTCGATACTACTACCAATAAACCTTATATACATCAACAATATACCTCATCAAAACCCTACAATCCCCATAATCTTAATGGGTACCTCGTAAGGAAAAGGAGTGCATCTTATCTCCATATATTAACGTTTCATAGGAGCAAAAAATGAAAATACAAGGATAAATTATATTATGGGATCAAATTAGGGGAGTGAATATATGTGTACCTACTAAAGTCCCTTATACAAAACTTCCAATGCAAATAGTAAGTAACGAATACTTATTAACAAACAAAAAAGATAAAATATAGTTCATGTGGATAAAAGTTAATTCATCCTTATCAAGAACATATTCATTTTTTACCCATTTTCATATAAAGAGACAATAATTGGTAGAAATCCAAGCTTTGGCTACCCGAAATAAAGCCGATTGACCCTTTTTACTACTATTTCTTAGGATGATTAAGGAAAACTTATTCGAGGGGACTGAAAGTTTTGAATCATTCTACGACCTCATTCTCTTGCAAGCATAGACTATAAGTTGGAACTGTAGTATTATTTCAGTACATAACCTTATCTTTAGCATGTAGCTTATTTAGTCTAGGTAATAAAGCACATAATGACATCTCAAAAGCACAATGAGTATTCCACACATGCTTGCACCATCATACTCATTATGTTTAATTCTAGTGGCTTCCCGTGTTGATTTGGAAAAGAAGATGCCATGACTGTTTTGGATCCGGTGCTAGTAGTCCTTAGTAGCAGTTCTGTCTATTTGAGTATTTGTTGATTTGCCGACAACTTTGGGTAGGCAAGTAGGAAGTAGGCACTCACCATTCATGATTATGAATTAGAGAGGATACATTCGAGTTAGGGCCACTCACAATAGCCATTTGTTGCCACCCTACTTTTTCAACAAATGATTATCTATTTAGCCATGGATCTAACCCGTTCAGCCATGGATCCAACCATAAACTAGTGTCGTCTCCATTTACCCTTTTTTCCTCTATAAGCCCCTTGTAGTGTTTCCTAGTTTGGACTGATATTTTCCATGTGCTTGAGGCATCTTTTTCATTTTGAATACTCTAGAAGTTTTTACTTTCGCAGTGTTCTTTTCCATCCATACTTTAAATAAAGAATTTCCTTGTATGTATTTCTAGACCAATGTGATAGCATAGTCATTTTTAGGTTCACCAAGTCTTTTATGCCTAATCCACCCTCCATTTTGATTTTACAAACATCTTTCTGTGATAATCCATGAGATCTGTTATACCAAAGTAAGTTATCATATATTAATTTGATTTCACTGATCATAATAGTATGAATGCAATAGAATTGTAACCAAAAAGCAATCACGGTATAAATGAAAGACTTAATTATATTAACTCTTCTACTAATGTTTCAAAATCTAATGTTCTATTGTCTTAATTTCTAGTTGATTTTGTCTAACAATGTTCCAAAACCTCTTGCCTTTAGCTTGTTGTTGGATAGAGGGATTCCTAAATAAATGACAGGGAGGATACCAACCTGAACTTTGATAGTATTTGAGATGATCTCTTTGTTTTTTCACTTTTGCTGAAAATAAGAGTTGATTTGAGCTTATTCATTTTTAGACTAGTAAATGACATGATTTTGTCGATATTTTTGCATTTTCTTTTATGGCTTTTGCAAATACTAGAATATCACCAACATATAATAAATGGACGATGGTAAGGTTAAAAGAGTAGATGGGCTTTATACCACCTTTAAAAATAATTAGTGAAACAAAATAGACAAATATTCCATTACAACTAGTAGAGGAGAGAGAGGATATCCTTGCCTCACACCCCTATTTCTACCAAAAACCATAAGGGGATCCATTTATAAGCCGTAAGAATGAGGGGCAGTGTTACACTTGAAAATCAAGTCAATAAATTTTTAGGTGAACCCCCCAGCAATTAAAACATATAACGAATAAAATTTATGTTTAACTTGTCATAATCCTTGTGTAAATCAATTTTTAGGCATAAGCTGTTACTTGTTTTCTTATTGAAACTTCTAACCAACTCATATGCTATCAAAGAGTTTCCTAAAATCATCTTACAAGGAATGAATGCATTTTGATTAACTGAAATCACTCATTCATATACCCTTTCATTCTATTTCAAAGTAATTTTGCCAAAATTTTATAAAGAACATTGCAAAGAGGGATAGGCCTATAGTCAGCAACCTCCTGAAGAAAAATGCCTTTTTTGGAGTGAGATAAATAAAAGTATGTTAATTTCTTTTATAAATTTTCCTGAAGCTTGTATCCCCAACAAAGCTGCAAATATGTCTTGTTTTAGCTTTTCCCAATGGATTTTAATTTTTTGCATTTAACCCACAGGGCCTAGGGAGCTGTTATCATCTATTAGAAAGACCATATTTTCAGTTTCCTCTATTACAAACAACCTATCCATATAAGTTTTTGGATTTTCAATCAATATTTTTGCATAAATTATCCCTAAAAATTGATTGTGCACAAAATTTGAATTGAATAAATTAAAATAAAACCGAGTTCCCTGATTAGCTATAATTTTTTATGCTGAAATAAGGTTCCCTTGAGCATATAATGTCTATCTCTGCCTAGTCATAGTGTTAAGAGTAGCCATGTTATTGTGAAAAAAATTGGAGGGTTTATCTCTTTATGTTACTTATTTCTTTGTAACTTTATGTTGTTCCTTTTCCATCAACTTATGCAAACAATCCGAATTGTCTTCATATTTTTGGATGATATCATCATCATGAGGATCAATGATTAACTGTTCATATATACTTTCATTTTCATGTCTACTAACGTTAATTTTTGATAATTATTGTTTTTCCCCTTTGCATAACTTCAAAGCTTGTTTAGCAGCTTTCATTTTACACATTAATTATAAAAAGAATTACCATTAAAAGACAAAGTAAGGCAATCTTCTACAACTTCTCTATAATCTTTATGCATGGAAGGAGTTTTTTTTTAAATTTGGAGAAGTAGTAGATAATTTTATCATGATTGGTGTATGATCACTCAAAGAGCAATTTGCAAAATGTACCCCAAAATGGGAAATTTTAGTCACCATTGAGTATTAACAAATACTCTGTCAATTTTTCTATTAATAGAAAAATTATTACCTTCCCTCCACATGAAGTAGAGACCTGAATAATCTGCTTCATGTAAACCTGATGCCATTACACACTTCATGAATTCTTCATCTATTGAGGTAGCATAAACCCCATTATTTGTTCTTTCATGTCTGGAAGGAACTACATTGAAATCACCCATCAGAATCCATGGAAGTTTAACTTGATTTGCTTGTCGTTTAATATAATTCCATAGAGGGGATCTTTTTCCTTGACTGTTATGGGCATATATGACTGTACAAATAATGCTTAAACACCTTGCATTATGCAACAAGTATGTAACATACTGCTCATCTGAATGAAGTATAATACTAGACTACTGATATGTATCCCATAATATCAAATTCTACTTGCATACCATAGTTGTCATAAATAAATTGCAATTAGAGTTTATTTTATTTGCTACATTATCTATATTATTAGTGTGTTGTTTGTTCTCTAATAAAGCTATAAAAGATGAATTTTGACTCCTTAAACTTTGAATAATGTCTAATTTTTTAGTTGGGGAGTTCATTCCCTATATGTTCCAAATTATGAATTCCATAAGTTAATTAATTGTGATTCACTCCCACTTTATGGTGTAGGAATAACGCCTATTTTCTTTGACTTTTAAGCTTTTATGTCCCACGACTTTGTTAGGAAATCAATTCTATGGTTTCGATGACAACAACTATACAATGGAAATCGAATGTACATATATATTTATATTTACAGGTAGTTAATAAAGTAACATCATCATAGAGACAAGAACAAGACTCAAAAGAAGTATCAAACGACTACAAGTCAATAGAATTGGAAGAGGGATGACACAGGCATAGAAAAAGCAACATGCATACATCCAGACATCTGGGTATGCTAGCCAGACGTCTGATTGATTCCTCTGGTTCGAAACTCAGAAAGAATCAGACGTCTGGTTAATAAACTCAGACGTTTGAAAAGCATCCGGATATAAAAAATATATGAAAGCCAAACGTCTGGTTAATAAACATATACGTCTGAAATGCAACCAGATACAAAAAAATATGAAGACCAGACGTCTGAAATATTTTCCAGACGTCTAATTTTGAACTCGGCTGTGAAAATTTAAAGAACAACTATCACATCCGAAAAGACACGTTCGCTTCTCTTCACTGCAACTCTTCATCACCATGAGAAGCGACCTTAGAGCACTTACTAACAGTTGCAACTACACAAAGGATCTCTCCACCACTATAAATAGAATCAGGAATTCAAGGAAAGATCTTACCTTCCTCACTTACGCTCTTAACTCTTATACTCTAATTTATACCCGATCTTTAAGCAATCAAATACCTGTTGTTAACTCTTCCATATATTCAGAACTCCTCATTCAATAGTCAACATCCGTGTTATTGAACACATTCTTGACAAAGAAACACTGCTATTGTAAACCTATTCCTCCAGGTCAAGTGAGGTCTAGTTGAAAGGAAATTCTGAAGAGGAGATTCGGGACTAGACGTAGGACGGGAGGTCCGAACCAGTATAAAATCCTAGTGTGATTATTTTAATTTACTTTGCTACTATCATATATTAAGTTATATTATATAGTTAGTTGTTTATACTTATATATATATATATCCTGTACGATCCACTCATATAGACTTTCAATTGGTATCAGAGCAAGGGTTTGATCAAATAACAGTAACACGTTTTTTGAATCACTTCAATATGGAAAGTATTTTTCAAGAAGGACAAACCACAGCACGACCCCCACTCTTTAATGGATCTAACTATGCATATTGGTCAACACGTATGAGAATTTTTATGGAAGCTAACGGTCTTGAAATTTGGTCAGCCACACAAGACAAATATGAAGCACCTACTACTGTTATGAACACTTGGACTGATGCATAAAAGACCTTAGCATCAAAAAATGCTAAAGCTATGAATGTTTTATTTTGCTCTTTAGACAAAAATGAATTTTCACGTGTCATGTTATGCACCACTTCATTTAATATTTGGCGTACCTTACAAATTACACACGAAGGTACAACAAAGGTCAAATAAACTAAGATTTCAATTTTACAAAACCAATTTTCTTCATTCAAAATGAAGCAAAATGAAACTATTGTTGACATGTATTCTAGATTTTAAACTATCCAACGCGATCTTATGGCATTAGGAGTTAAATTTACTGATTTTGATTTAGTTTCTCGAATACTCAACTCTTTAACATCAGAGTGGGAAAGGAAGGTTTTAGCTATTGAAGAAGCTAATGATTTTTTCTACTCTCAAAGTTGAAGAGTTGATAGGAAATTTAATGTGCTATGAAGCTAATTTGCAGGCACGGAAAGAACTAAATTCGAAGAAAAAGAATATAGCATTTCCAGCAACAAAAAATGATGACTCTGATTTAGATGAAGAAGAAATAGTCTTCATTTCCAAGAATTATAATAGATCCAAGAAATTTAGAAAGATGATCAAATTTCAAAAAGAAGGGAAGTCCAATACAAACCTATCTCAAATCAAGTGCTATGAATGTGATTAATATGGACATATGAAGAAGGATTGCCCTTAACTCAATAATAACAAAAAGAATAACAAAGTTCAAAAATTCAAAAAGAAGAAGGCTTTCAAAGTAACTTGGGATGACTCAGATTCTTCATCTTCTGAAAGTGATAGTGATAGTGACGGAGAACAGGCTAATGTATGTTTTATGGCACAAACTGAAGAGGTATGTCCTGAACTTAGCTATGATGAACTATTAGAACTTAGCATAGAATTAGATGATCAATTTAGACAAATAAAAAAATTGAACAAAGAATACATAGTCAAAATAAATAGATTAGAACTTGAGGTAGGAATGTTGAAAGATGAAAAAATTATTCTAAAAGAAGAACTTGAAATATCTCAAGAAAAAATCAAAAATAATTTGATAGAAAGTGAGAATATTACTATAGTAAAAGAGAATTTGTTAAAAGAAAATGTTGAGTTTAAAAATAGTATTGAATTATTGAAAATTGAAAATTGAAAATATAGAATTAAAAGTAAAATTTGATAAAATTACTAACAATGTGTCAAAATTTAATAAAGGAAAACAAGATTTGGAAAATCTTATCAAAACTTCAAAACTATCAGGCAATAAAAATGGAATAGGATTTAAAAATTCTTCTAAACAAAAAGGAAATGATGCTAAAAATATTAGTTTACCTTAATCTAAATTGAATATCAAAAATATGAAAATTTGGATTCGTAAAACAAATAATAACTTGATTAGACAAAAGCATATTAATAATTATTTAAAGAATGTAGTCTATAATAAAAATTATATTTATAAAGGTACCAAATCATCTTGGGTATGGATACCTTCCCCTAACAATTTGGACCCTAACAAAATATATGGGTACCAATTAAAACATTTTTATTTTGTAGGTATCCAAAATAAAAAATAATGAGAAATGGATACTAGATAGCGGTTGCTCCAAGCATATCATTGGAAATTCAAAAATGTTGTCAAATATGACATACATCGATGGTGGAACGGTGACCTTTGGAGATAATTCAAAAGGATATGTCATAGGCATTCGAGAAGTCATCAACTGTGGTATATCTAACTCTCCTATTATTACATATGTTTTATTAGTAGAAAATCAAAAACACAACTTACTAAGCATTAGTCAATTATGCGATAAAGGTTTTCAAATAAATTTTGAAAAAGATAGATGTAATATTTTAGATAATAACAAAAAACTCATTTTTGAAGGATTTAGAAGCAAAAATATTTATGTATTAAACATGAATATAAATAAAAATTCAAACCTATGTTTAACCGCCAAACATGATGATCCATGGTTATCGCATAAACGATTTTGTCATATCAATTTTAAGAGTATTAATAAGTTAGAAAAATATGAATTGGTAAGAGGATTACCTAAAAATGAATTACAAAGTAGAAAACTTATGTAACGATTGTCAAATTGGAAAATTAAAGAAAAGCTCTTTTAAGTCTAAACATAATATTTCTACAAAACAACATTAGAATTGTTACATTTAGATTTATTTGGACCGACACAAATACGATCTATAAATCACAACAAATATGTTTTCGTCATAGTTGATGATTTCTCAAGATATACATGGACTTTATTTTTAAAACATAAAAGTGACACTTTTGGTATGTTTAAGATATTTTATAAAAGGATTAAAACACAAATGAACTTAAAAATTAAAAATATACGAAGTGATCATGGAGGAGAATTTGAAAACGATCTTTTTACTAATTTTTGTAATAAAAAAGGAATAACTCATAATTTTTCTTTTCCTCGCACACCTCAACAGAATGGTGTTGTGGAAAGGAAAAATCGTACATTATAAGAATGTACACGAACATTACTAAATAGCAGTGGTCTACCAAAACACTTTTGGGCTGAAGCTATTGCCATATCCTGTTATGTATTAAATCGAGTAACCATACGTCCTATGACAAAACAAACTTGTTTTGAAATATTTTTTTGGTAAAAAACCTAAAGTATCATACTTTAAAACTTTCGGTTCAAAATGTTTTATACTAAATACAAAAGATAATTTAGGAAAATTTGACCCAAAGCCCGATGAAGGTGTTTTTGGTTGATATTCGGATCGTAGCAAAGCTTATAGAATTTTTAATAACGAAATAATACTATTTAAGAAGGTTTACATGTTTCCTTCGATGAAAATCTCTTTAATCGTAATATCAATGACGAAGAAGAAATTATCCCACTAATAAATTCAACGAATTCCGTTAGCAATGAAACAAATATTCAAAATAACACGTTAATATCATCTCCTCGGATTCTTAAGAATCATCCAAAAGATAATATCATTCGAGATCTTAATTCTAGAGTAACTAGAAATCAACTTAATCAAATAAGCCATATAGCTTTTGTGTCAAGTTTTGAACCAAAAAATTATAAAGAAGCTTCAAGTGACAATTTTTGGATAATAGCTATGCAAGAAGTATTAAATCAATTTGAACGTAATAATGTTTGGAAATTAGTACCAAAGACCTGAAGACCAATCAGTTATAGGAACAAAATGGGTATTTAAAAAAAAGCAGACGAGAATGGAAATATTGTTAGAAATAAAGCTCGTTTAGTTGCATAAGGCAATGATCAAGAAGAAGGTATCGATTACGGTGAAACCTTTGCTCCAGTAGCAAGATTAGAGGCCATTCGTACATCACTTGCGTTTGCAACTCATCACAATTTCAAACTATTTCAAATGGATGTCAAAAGTGCATTTTTAAATGGTTTTATTAAGGAAAATGTATACGTCGAACAACCGCCATTATTTGTTCACGAAAAATACCCCAATCGTGTTTTTAAATTACATAAAGCACTATATGGATTAAAATAAGCCCCTCGTGCATGGTACAGACTTCTTAAAAATCACTTAATAACATCTGTTTTTCATATAGGCAAAATAGATACAACTTTATTTATTAAAAGAGAAAATAACGATATTTTAGCTGTACAAATTTATGTTGATGATATCATCTTTGGTTCAACTAACGAAAATCTATGTAATCAATTTCCAAATATTATAAAAATGAATTTGAAATGTCACACATTGGAGAATTAAATTTCTTCTTAGGTCTACAAATAAAACAACTCGAAAATGGAATTTTTATTCACCAAGAAAAATATTGTAATGATTTATTACGGCAATTTGAAATGGATAAAACATCAAGCAAACCAACACCAATGAGTACCACTGTTCACATAGAAAAAGATGAAAATGGAAAAGATTTTGATGAAAAGTTATATCGAAGCATGATTGGTTCTTTACTTTATTTAACGGCTAGTCGACCTGATACTATGATGAGTGTATGTCTCTGTGCTCGATTTCAAGCAAAACCAAAAGAATCTCATTTATGATATGTTAAGCGTATTTTACGTTATCTATCTAGTACAAGAGATTATGGTTTGTTTTACCCTAAAGGATCATCGTTTGAACTTGTTTCATATAGTGATGCGGATTTCGGTGGATGTAGAACAAATCATAGGAGTACTAGTGGAACTTGTCACTTTATTGGGCAATCTCAAATTGTGTTTCTTTATCTACTTGCGAAACCGAATACATCTCCGTAGCTCTAGCATATGCACAAGTGATATACATGCAACAAACACTAACGGATTTCGGTAAAATTATAAATAAATCTCCAATATATTCTGATAACACAAGTGCTATAAATTTATCAAAAAACCCTGTTAATCACTCATGAACCAAGCATATAGATATACGACATCATTTTCTACGAGACAATGTTGAAAAAAGAACTATTTCATTGGAATACGTAAATACCGAAAATCAAGTAGCCGACATTTTTACAAAACCATTAAATGAAAAAACTTTCATTAAACTCCGACGAATTTTAGGTATTTGCTCACTTCATGACCTTTCTCCTTAAAAAATTAATAACATCATTCAAGGTTAAGTTTAGTTATCTACTTTATTACCACAAATTATACTTATTTCTAAACCTTTAAATTTTTTGTTAGTTTGTTTGTCTGTAAATAATGTTTCTAGCTTATATATATATACATGGTTACATAAAAACTATATACAAACAATTTATAAATAACATAATATAGCAATGTCTTCTGGGGAGTCCTATATATCCATCTCTATCTCAACACCATCAACGGAAAGCTCGGTTGACACACCACAACGGCTTCCTATGCCTACACCAAAGCAGGAGCCAACAAATAGGTGGTCCTCATATCGTACGGGTTTTACTCCCGATAATAAGAAAACCAAAAGATCTCTGTTTGTTTCTCCTAACACAAAGGAGAAAATTGATGAAATTCATCATTATCAGAAACAACAGATAGATCTTCAACGAGAGCTATATTTCGAACAACAAGTTACGGCGCGATGACTAAGCTTTTTAGAGCAAGTGGCGATGAAGTTTTGTTCGTCACGAAAGAAAGATGTTCATGAACTGCTACCAAAACCATGCAGTTCCTTGGATCCATCCTCTTCGTATCGTACTTCTTCAGACCCTTCACCAAGACGATATTCTGGCTCCCCACAGACCCATGAATGTGGAAATATTTGGTCTCCACTTAGACCATGGAAGGATAACGAGTCAGGAGATTATAAAACTCCGTCTCCTTCTAAATAAATAAATCATATTAATTATTATATGTATCTATTCTTATATGTTATTTTATTTTAACAATAAAATTTTTTGTTATCAAAATTCGATAAATAAGACCATCAAACCTTAGGCTATTTTTAGCCAAACTGCAAATTCCAGACGTCTGACAATAGTCTTCAGACGTCTGACACAATGATATGCTAATTAAAAATTAAGCATTGTGCATATGTCAGACGTCTGATATACCCCTCAGACATCTGAACTTAAGCTCTACCTCCTAAACATATAATCCAAAGAATTTCAGACGTCAAAAACATTGAACCAGACGTATGACTAAGTTCTCTGTCACAAATACATAGAAAATTTACCTAAACCAGACGTCTGACGTATAAAACCAGACGTCTGATTAAACTTTCTGTATATTCACTCTAATACATTCGACGAAAACAGACGTCTACTCCAAAGACCAGACGTCTGTTTGTATCTTCTGTACAATTTTTTAGGGCAAACCAGACGTCTAATTTCAAATCTAGACGTCTGGAATCCAATCGACCATTTATATACACCCAGATAACGTCATTTTTTTTCTTTATCTCAAAATTATTCCAATCTACGAATTACTTCGTGATGATTTTTCTTCAAAACTGACATCTTTAACACAATTAAATCCAAATGCCTCCTCGCACTAAGAATATCAAAGTTTCAAACCCTCAGGTATGCTCCGACGATCAGATCGAGAAAGGACGAATAAAGCACCACATTCCATCAAAAGGTATCAAGATATTCAAAAGAAGAAACTCCATATAGGACCATTCTACAATTTACTTAAATTCCCTATGTATGATCTAGATGAACTTTGTGAAAATGCTAGATTGGAAACCCTAATTTCTTTTACTCCTAATGATGTTCAAATAGATCAACTAGCTATATTTTTATTCTACGCTAATCTAGATAGTACTTTAGTGTGGAACACTGAAGATGAGGACAATTGGCTCTGGACCAGTGTTTATGGGAATACGATTAGATTAACTCCGGGCTTAATAGTTAGAACCTTGGGATGCTCTGTTACCGGAGAAGATTTACACAACATTTCGGATATGCGCTTCAAGCCACGAAATAGTATTACTCATCAAATTTGGGAGGACGAAATGCCGAAATTTGCTTCGAAATATTTACGTCCAAAAGCTCAACTCTTGACAAGAATGATAATCAATACAGTAGTTCCACGTATGGGGAGTCACGAGCAAATAACAGAAATGGAGCACAAAGCTCTATATGCTCTCTTTAGTGGAACTCAAGTAAATTGGGCCAAATTCATCTTCGACGAGCTCAAACACTTTTGGACTCGATCACAGCCATCGATTATTTACCCAACCTATATTATGAGACTTCTTCATGCACATATTATTCCTTCCTACCTATCGACATTCGAAGAAATCTCGCCTAAATATGCTTCCACCAAATTCTTCTCTCTAATGCACCTACCTGAAATCCCTCCAGAATTCATGACCTTCGAAGATTGGATGCACAATCGTCAATCTAGAAGAGTTGAGCCTCCTCCTCAACCACATATTGATCTATCCCAAGAGAAAGTACAAAATTGAGAAGTCACTCCTCCTCCTCCCGCACCATTTGATTATCCGGGACAAGATGAAATTGTAGAGACTCGATTGGATACAAACCCAACTGAAAGTATTCGAGATCTCACACTTCAAAACCAACATACACTATCCCAAAATCAAAAATATTTGGCGAACCGAATTGAAAATTTTAAAACTTCATTTGCTACACGTCCAGCCCCAGTTAAAGAATCTCTTTTGACTGTTTTATCGGTTCATAAAGAAGTACTACAACGGGTTCGTGGTCCAACACCACCCTCTGAGGATTGGCCAACCCCTGTACCTTCTCCTCCCGCAAAACATTCCAAACTATTTGAGGATAAACCTCCAAAGGAAGCTTTGACATCTCCTTCAAAGGATAGCACTTCTGAAAAAGAAGAACCAAAGGAAGATGATCCAAATAAACCTTCCCCAAAGGAAATCTAGAATTTGGGAATCGTAATTTTTATGTTTTTGTATATAAAGTTTGTACAAATCTATGCTTGTAACCCCTTCATGTTATTAATGAAAAATTTCTTTTTGTTTGGCGATTGGCTTCAATGTTATACTTCTTTTTGATAATGCCAAAGGGGGAGAAAATATAGGTAGAATCATATAACATTAAAAATAAGCACATATTCAGGGGGAGATTTATAACCTATAAGTACATTGAATAGTTGTCATCATCCAAAAGGGGGAGATTGTTAGGAAATCAATTCTATGGTTTCGATGACAACAACTATACAATAGAAATCGAATGTACATATATATTTATATTTACAGGTAGTTGATAAAGTAACATCATCAAAGAGACAAGAGCAGGACTCAAAAGAAGTATCAAACGACTACAAGTCAATAGAATTGTAAGAGGGATGACATAGGCACAGAAAAAGCAACATGCACACATCCAAACGTCTGGGTACACTAACCAAACGTCTAATTGATTCCTTTGGTTCGAAACTCAGAAAGAATCAGACGTCTGGTTAATAAACTCAGACGTCTGAAAAGCATCCGGATATAAAAAATATATGAAAGCCAAACGTCTGGTTAATAAACACAGACGTCTGAAATGCAACCAGATACAAAAAATATATGAAGACCAGACATCTGAAATATTTTCCAGATGTCTGATTTTGAACTCGGCTGTGAAAATTCAAAGAACAACTGCCACATCCAAAAAGACACATTCGCTTCTCTCCACTGCAACTCTCATCACCATGAGAAGCGACCTTAGAGCACTTACTAACAGTTGCAACTACACAAAGGATCTCTCCACCACTATAAATAGAATCGGGAATTCAAGAAAAGATCTTACCTTACTCACTTACGCTCTTAACTCTTATACTCTGATTTATACCTGATCTTTAAGCAATCAAATACCTGTAGTTAACTCTTCCATATATTCAGAACTCCTCATTCAATTCTATTTATATATATATATATATATATATATTGGAAGAAATAGTACTTAATAGTCAACATCGGTGTTATTGAACACATTCTTGACAAAGAAACACTGCTATTGTAAACCTGTTCCTCCGGGTCAAGTGAGGGTTAGTCGAAAGGAAATTCAGAAGAGGAGCTTCGGGATTGGACGTAGGACGGGAGGTCCGAACCAGTATAAAATCCTGATGTGATTATTTTAATTTACTTTGCTACTATCATAATCAAGTTATATTATATATTTAGTTGTTTATACTTGCATATATATATATATATATATATATATCCTATACGATCCACTCATATAGACTTTCAGTCTTAATCTGATATATCATTGTATGCCATTATGGGTTATCGATATGTCTGATTGAGATTGTGTTATCCTGCCTTTTGGTCTGGTTGGGATACCACAGAGTTGCTAAAATGGATGGAATGGAAATTGATTACAGTTGAAACTATAGACGATAGTTGAACGGATTTCGATGGAAAACACTCAAAAAAATAGCTCGGTATAGAACTGGAACTTCACCTAGGCAACAGATCGATCCTCAGTTTCTGACTTAATCAAGATACAATTAGTATGGAGTGACAAGGAGGCCCACATAAGGCTATACTCCAAATTTCAATTCGATTGGAGTTCGTATGCTCGAGTTATGGATAAAAGAAGATGGTTCGATATCGAAGGATCGGTGGTAATTTGCTTGGTGTCGAACCCAGGAAAATTTGCTACTTGCTTGGAGTTGGCGCACGGTTCATTTAGAGTTATAGAAATTTAAAGTGATGGATCATGCTTGGGGTCAGATGCATGTTTGCTTGAAGATTGCTTGAAGAAAAACGATCAGCATCGATCATTTTAGAGAAAAACGATTAGCATCGATCGTTTTTCATTCTTAGAGCCATAATCACGTTTGCTTGGAGAAATTTGGATTTTACCTGAGTCCAAACCTTGGCTAGAATTTTCAGCACTCTCTTCAAGTCAAAAAGGTGATTACTTCCGATCTCGCTTTGGGTCAACCCTAAAGTGGGTTTTTCGACAATCGTTTTGACGATTGTCAATGATGATTGATCTATAAATCGAAATCTACAAAGGCGTTCGACGTGAAATTTATAGGACAACTACATTACACCATGAAGGGTCCACACCATTGCATGATGGGCTCCACGATGAAGTTGGAATGATCGGTCATGATCCATATGGATGGATCCATAAAAAAATTCAAATCAATGATGATTGATAAATATCTCACAAACGCAAAGTCAGAACGACATAAAACTTTAGAAATAGTAAAATATTATGCAAAGGAAACAACCATATCGGTTACATATCATTTGGAGATACTTGAAATGATAGGCCTACATCGTCCTTGAATGATCATATCATTTTAGCCAGAATGATCCCAACTCCATGGAAAACGTGATATCTCAAAACGGTAAGTCAGAATAGCACGAATTAAGAGTAGATAACATCACAAAGGACCCACAAAAATGATCACACTGCCATTAGAGATAATATTAACGATCGACACCAATCGTTCCAACGGTGTGCGATCGAACTGAAATTTGTTGGATCGGGTTGTACGCTCTGGAGGTTTTTTTAGCGAAATTTCAGCTCGATCAATGTACGTCTTCACCTATAATCACAGCGGACTTGGCTCATTATATGAGATCATCTTCTTCTTCTTCCAGTTGGATCTAGTTTTGGCTTTCCTTCTTCACTTCTTATCTCTTCTTCTATTAATTTTTTAAGGCAAAAACAACTATACTTGTAATCTTACGGTATAAATAAAAGATTATTGGAGTGGACATAGACTGGAATTTGCCAAACCGTTATAAAACTTGCGTGTTCATTTACTTTTCTTCAATCTAGTCTGTGATTTATGAATCTATACTTCTCTATTTGGATCTAAATATTGGTATTTGTGCTTTCACTTATAACAAGGTTTTGTGCCCATTTTTGGCGTAAACATTTTGGTGCTCTCACTGGAAAAGCTAGCCCCCGTGGATTTGGAGTTCAGATTTGGAGTCAACTAGAAAATTAGAATTAGAGAAATGGTGAAACCATCGATAAAGAGATAGGTAGCGGATAGGAGCCATCATGAAAGGAGTCAGGAGGCTTCCTCAGGAGCTAACCAAACCTTGTTCTTCATTTCCAGAGACGAGATGGAAATGATTATGATGCTATGTAGGAAAAGATGCTAAAGTGACAGAAGGAAATGATGTAGAATCTACTTTGACAGATTAGATAAGCTAGAGTGCAAAACCAATGGACTAGAGTAGCTCAAGTTGCTGCAAATAATAATCATGGAGTTGGAGTAGCAGGAACTAAGGAAAACCAAAATCAAGACTGAGGAAACAAAGCCAACAGACAACAGGATGGAGTAGTACAACCAAGGGCAGTCCTCAGGCAACACGTACATGCTGGATCGATCCCAAGCAGGGCATTAATAGTGCTTCATAATTTAGTACTGATCGGACTACGAATGTGCGTCACGAGGAATATGTACCAAAATTCCCTCAAGGACTCGGGAGACAATTTGCAAATGACAATAGAAGATTACCCATAGACAAAAAATGAAACGATGGCTAAGATGATACGATGGATAATGAGAGGCAGAATGCCTAATGGGAGTTTGGAAGATGTCAATCGGAGTCTGTTCACTCCGACTATCAAGAATGCAAGGAATCCACTAGAATTCAAACTACCAACACTGGAAATATATGGCAGAAAGTCGGACCCAACTATGCATATGATGAGGTAAATCTATCATATGGAGGTACTAGGGGCATCGGAAGAAGTCATGGCAAGATATTTCCTAGTATATTTGATGAATTTGGTTGCGCTCTGGTTCATGCAGCTTGAAATGGAACAATTAGAACTTGAGGAGAATTAGTAGACATGTTCATGAGATAGTTTAGGGTTCACATCTCGAGACCCAAAAATGTGAAGACTCCGGTGACACTAAAACAAAAGGCCAGAGAGTCCCTAAGGAATTTTCTAACACGATTTAATGCCATGGCAGCATCGGTGGGTCGGCCTGATCCATCTATGGTTTTGATGGTAGTTGTATCTGGAATTGCTGACAACATAGAATTCTAAGATTCACTAGCACGGGATCCACCGATGGATCTGGGAGAATTTTACCACGAAGTAGAAATGTTCTTGCAGCAAAAGGATGCATGAGCCGATAAGAAAAAAGTAAACATTGTTCAGGATGAAGGACCATATGGATATGGTTCCAAGACAGATAAAGGAAAGAGAAAGGCTAACGATAGCTTTGATGGATTAAAGCAACCTGGTGGGAACCGAGATTCACCTCTTACATGAAATTGACTGAAGGACGGATATATCTAGATACTAGGGGTAGATCCTCTATTGGAGGCCAACGAGGAGAGAGCCTGTAGAAATAAAAGAAAATCAGGTAAATATTGTGTATTCCATGAGTTGAACGGGCGTGATACAAATGATTGCAGGCACTTAAAGGATATGATAGAGAAGCATGTTAGGAATGACAGACTGCCGCAGTACGTGATGGCACGGATAGCGGCGATGGAATAAGAGCAGCCACCGTCCGCATCAAATAGAAACAGGAATGGCCGTGGATCGGGGTAATGGCTCATCATTAACTGATTATGATGGCAAGGGCCGAGTTTGGGACTTGGACTCGGTCGTAATAATTATTTTTCCATTTTTTTCCTCATAATAAAAAAGCTAAGTCACTTACACATGTACGGGATAATGAACAATCCCTAAGCATGCTCTAAGATGATAATGAACCGCCATGCCCAAAGAGGTATGCATCGCATTATTTAATTTTTTGTTTTTCCCTTTAGCATTTGAACTCAAGTTTATTGGTTAAGTCATTTGATTGCAAAAATCACTTGAACGTGAAATCTGACATTAATAATTCTAAACCTCATTTGGAAATATGAAATAAAAAGGGAAAAAACAAGCCCCCTCATCGAAAAGTGAGCGGATTGGGCTTGACTACCACCTCGAACGGCATATGATCTCGAACGATCACATTTCGCCTTAAATAGTACTCGATCTTCAACGATCACATTTCGTACAGAATGGCACTCATTCTCGAATGATCATATTTCGCCTCGAGCGACATTCGATCTTAAATGATCATGTATCACCTTAAACGACACTTGATCATGTACAATCATCGTTCTCCCCGAATGTCACTCGATCATGTATGATCATCTTTCATCTTGAACGACAATCGGTCACGAATGACCATCATCTACCGTGAACGACTTTCGGTCACAAATGACCATCACTCACCTTGAATGGCAACATCAACCTTGAATAAATGCCTGCCTCAAATGGCTACGAATCTGGCTAATGGTCTCGAATGACCACAACTAACGATCTGGAGAGATCAAGGAGTTGGATTGGCAACGGATTGGATTCTGGATTGGAATATTTGGCTATCAATACATTATGGATTTCAGATTTTGGATTTATAGAAATTCAAAACACGCCTTCATACTGCAAGGCATATTTTGGGGGTAAATGTTATCCCGCCTTTTGGTCAGGCCAGGATACCAACGATTTGGCTAAAATGGATGGATTGTAAATTGATTACAGTTGAAACTATTTATGATGGTTGAGCGAATTCAGATAGAGAACACTCAAAAAATGGCTAAGTATGGAATTGGTACTTCACCTAGGAAACAGATCAGATCTGATCTCCAATTTCTGACCTAATCAAGGTGCGATTACTATGGAGTGACAAGGAAGCCACATAGGGCTAAATTTCAAGTCGATTGGAGTTCGTATGTTCGAGTTACGGACAAAAGAAGAAGGATCAGTATCGACGGATCGGTGGAAAAAAAATTTTAATCAGACCCAGAAAAATTTGCTACTTGCTTGGAGTCGATGCACGGTTCGCTTGGAGTCGCAAAAGTTTGAAGTGATGGATCGTGCTTAAAGTCGGATGCATCTTTTCTTGGAGATTGCTTGGAGAAAAATGATCGGCACCGATCATTTTATAGAAAAACGATTGGCACTGATCATTTTTCATGCTTGGAGTCAAAATCACGTTTGCTAGAAGAAAATTTGGATTTTACTCGAGTCTAACCCTGGGCTAGAATTTTCAGCACCTTCTTCGAGTTAAAAAGGTGATTACTTTGGGTCTCGCTTTGGGTCAACCCTAAAGAGGGTTTTTCCACAATCATTTTGGCGATTTTCGAAGATGATTGACCTATAACTCAAAATCTACAAAGGCAATCGACATGAAATTTGGAGGACATCTACTTTACACCATGACGGACCCACATCATCAATCTCTATACTCCACGATGAAGTTGGAACAATGTCATGATCCAACTAGATCGATGCATAAAATAATTCAAATCAATGATAATCGATCAATATCTCACAAATGCAAAGTCGAAATGACACGAAACTTTGGAAATAGTAAAGTAATATGCAGTGGAACCTACCATATAAGTCACGCATTATTTGGAGAGATTTGAGACAATCGGCCTTCACCATTTTTAACGATCATATCATTTCAGCTAGAATGCTCCCATAATATACATATCATAATATATAAAAATCACCCATTTTGAACGATTATTGTTATGGTATATTATTTTATGGGCGATCATATCATATCATTATTTCCATGATATACCATAATATACAACATAACATCAAAATAATATACCATGTCGCTCATCTCAATAATCACCCATGAAATACTTATAAGGAGGTAAGGATTATGACACCTGTAAATTGGGTGATAACGATTAAATACATCAAAATCTCTAAATACTATGGATAAGCAAACAATATATCCATTAAATCAACAATAAAGGAATGAATCCGAATCAAATCAAATCCAAGGATTAACAACCAAAATATCTATCTTGACTTGCAGCCCTAATGGAAGTGCAAACTTCTTACTATCAAGCCCTAAAATACAAATCAAGAAAGGAATAACACCAAATAAATAATCAAAGTACCAAATCTAGACCTACAGCCCCAATGGAAGTAATAACTTCCGACTATTAAGTTATTGTAGATAAATCTAGAAATATGGAACCCAAATAGAACAAAATTCATACAAAATACAGAAATCAATATCTAGAAGTACTATCTCGACTTATGGTCCTCATAGAAGTAAATACTTCTAGCTGCTAGTCCTAGAAGATAGCAAGAAATATAAATCCCAACTAAAACACAATCCACATGAAATATCAAATCGGTATCCAATAATTGTCTCAATCTATAGTCCTAATGGAAGCAATAACTTTGGACTGTTAATCCCTCGAAGATAACAAGAAACAAAAACTCAATAAACATCCAAATCAATAAAATACTCAATGTATAAAATCATTTATCTCAACCCCCATTACTTAAATAGGTCAAACTTGACTGAATGGTCCTAGGAGTAGAAATAACAAATCATACAAAAAGGAGACCTCTCAGCCATATGCTCTTATAAGAAAATGACAGACAAGCCCATAACAAGTCTCTTATGTCATAGATTGATAAACACATCTGTCTCGAGTTTGGGTATCTCGAATGAACGGTAAATAGGCAGCCACTCTCTAATGTCAAAAAATCATTTTCTCTAATTAGGAGATAATATCAAATAGCTCATATATAATGAATCCACCTAAGTCATCTAGATGGGAGAATAACATACCCCAGCACTGCTCTAGGAAACGATAATGATTGTAGCTTGTTTCCTACAGTCCCTTAGTTGCTTTTAGAATCGTGACACTTGTATCCATCAAATGTCATAAACACACTGTAAGACTATGTTGTGCATTTGCCACGGTTCCTACAATCCCTTGGTAATGGACTATTGGTCCTTAAGTGACATTGGGTAAATGACTATAATGTGAGAAGTACTCCAGCCTATAAACTCAACAAGGTGATATCACGGATCCAGAGTAGGGCCCCATAATTAGGATGCAAGTATAGATAACTAGCCTATCTGATGGGTCTAATTCATGTACTCTGCATAGTGGCAAGAACCCTATGACATATGTTCTTAACAACTACTCTCGACTATAAAGTTCTAATGAAAGTAATAACTACTACCCTTGACTCTAGGAGTCCCGATGAGAGTGACAACAAATACTCTCTACTCGATAAGTCTTGTTGAGAGTGATAACTGATATTCTTGACTTGATGATTCCTAATGAGAGCCACATCAAATACTCACGACTCTAAGAGTCCTGATGAGAGTGACAACAACTACTACGTACTATACGGGTCCTGATAAGAGCATCTCAATATGATAAAATCCTCAACTACTAGCCCTAAGAGTAGGTAATGATACTCGACTATTTATCCCTTAGAGGATGCAACAAAATACTCTCCATAAGATGAGTCCTAATGACAGTAATAATAAGTATTTTCGACTCCATACATCCTAATAAGAGCATCACAACATAATAACTCCTTGAATACTAGCCTTAAGAGTAATTATCACTTGGCTAGTTAGTCCTAAGAGGATAAATATGTAAATCCCAACATATCTCTAACTTGTATCCCTTGGAGAGTAATAAAACTCTCGACTATTAAGTCTAAGAGTCACTTCTAGACTATATCACAAATTCCTAGCTCATTTCCAAGATATAGGTGACATCTACTCACCAATAATAAATGAAAAAGTACTACTTGAGCATCCCATACCACTCAGTAGTACCCGAATATTTACTACTATCTAGTAAACTACACTCATCAAATCAAAATTATTATATAATATGGGTCAGTGGAATAATCAAAAAAATAAGACTGAGCGTCTCATTCCACTTGATACTACTAATATATTTATTTAACCACCTTATTACATAGAACCAAACATAATAAAAATCATAATAATTTCAAATCAAACCATATATGGAAGGGGATTATAACTCAAAACTCTCAAATCCATTTTATTATTTCATAATTTAATTTATCTTCAAACTAGATTGTATATTTTAATAATCCCCTTTCGGTATTTCTCGAATCCATTTTATTAAATATACACTATACAAAAGAAATACTTTTTGGAAACATTATTAAAACCCCTTCTTTATACTTATAAATCCCATATATTCCAATAATATTGAAAATTTTCGTTTTCATTTTGAAACAATTTTTATTTATAAACAATTTCCAATAAATCGTTTTATACATTCCAACTACTTTTACTTATTTATAAATATACTTTAATCTGATTTTAGAACCTCATGAATACTTTTTTGAACATTCAAAAAATCTTTTAAAACCAGAAAATCAATCAAGCATCGAAAATAAAAATCATGGAGCAAAATTCTCCGAAATCATTAATATAAATTTTATCGCTTGGTCTAAGTCAAATTACATTGAATTCGGCCATCCGTACAATATACGCAAACATATAAAATAAGGTACACATCAAATGCAATTTGACAGCGTTACTTTTGCATTTTAACATTCCAACATACATAAAGTCTCAACATCAAATCCAAATTCATACCCAATATCCCAACAATAAATTCGATATTCAAATAAATATTTCAACCAGTATTCTCAATCTATTTAACCAAGGAATGTAATCTAATTGGGATAAATATATATAGCAGGCAAAGGGAAATAAATATATATATGGGTATAAACTCGTCCAAATGACGCTTGAATTCCTAAATTGGCATAACTCTCAGTCTTTGCTATTACCATCATAGCCAAACATGCCTCTTGACTATGAACACAAAATGGTGCTGCTCCATCATTTTAGACCAGCCGCCGTGCATCTTCAGCGACCAGCCTTTGCCATCTAAATGCCAAAAACCATAGCCATAGAAGCCATCATTGGTGCTTGTTGCTACCATCCTTGCCTCTCCATCATCATCCTCCTCCTCCCAGGATTAACCACCAAATCGTGGCATGCTTCAGCCGCTTTCTTTGCCCTATGTCGCATTGCAGCTCCCTCTGGGCAATTACTGACGATGCCGGCCATAACTCACGATCACATGTGTGACATATTATTATTATAATGAATCAATATAAGGATTTGGGATATTAGGGCTAGGCAATATTATTAGGTTTGGAGTTTTTAGATGAGGGTGGAGTAGGGTTTGGAAATTGGATAATGGAGAGTGAACGTGATTTTTTAGACTTGATTTAGTCTTTAGTTAATTTTTCCCACTTATTCTTTGTTTCTATTCTCTCTTCAATTTTCTTTTAAACAACCCTTTAAATTTAGTTGCAAATATATTTCAATCTAATTTTTGATTAATTTGCACTTCATTCTATAAATTATATTTTGATAATTACCTGATTTGATTCATTTCAACACTTGCTTATTTTATTTTATTTCAACTATTTCAATCATATAAAAATTATTTACACCTTTAAAATACTTTACATTTAACTAAAACATTTTATTCAATATCAAAAAATTATTCAAAAAGAATTTACTGATTCAATTCAGTTTATTAAAACAAAATCTATTGTTACATAGCCTTCAATTAAATAAACATTTACTTTCAAAAATAATGATCAACAATATTGAATTTGAACAATTTTATTTTAATTAAATTTGTTTATTTTTCGATGTAGAAAGCATGGTTGTTGCACTTTTCTCCTCATATGATGTAGTCATGATGCTCTAATTATGATATGTTGGCTACAGCAATGTAGGATACATAATTAAATAAATAAATTCGGATTAAATGGCGATTTGGGAGGGAATTTATCATTTACAATAAAGAAGAACTGGTTTTTATATAAATATAGGAATTTGATGAATTTACATCCAAAATGATGAAATAAAGTGATAAAATGGACTTAGAAATGTAGGGCTAGGTACTAGGTACATTTTCAAGCGATTGAAGGTGGAACGTGGACGGTTGGAGGTGGAAATGACAATGAAAAACACCAATTTTCGCAACCTAGAAACTGCCAGGAAATACATGCATGGGTCCACTGATAGGTATGACTAGGGCACCTGTAGTCTATTCTGGGCTTAGGTTAAACTTGGACCTAAAAGCATATGTATATATAATAACAATTGACTCGATCTTGTTTCTTTCGTATTCTGAAGGCAATTTAAGATAATTTACTATGGCAAACGACAACATTATGAAGTGAATAAATGTGTGTGATAGTTGGTTATTAATTGAAATGAATATATATGTTATCATGATACAAAAATGTCATACGACGATGATAGAACATGAACAAGACTTGGGCACAAGTAGACGACCCAAGATGAGGATATAAATATGGATATAGATATGGACTAGTGACACAATTAGGTGGACTAGGAGTTACATTGCTCCTTACAATACTTAGGTGGGCCAGATGAAGGAGGTGGTGGGTGGACCAGGGAAGGAGTCCAATTAGTACAGAACAACACGCTTTCCTATAGGCTTCGAGCAATCCTAGAAAGTGAGTCCTGTAGGAGATTTACACGATGGTGGACAATAGGTGACCCTATAAGGCATGAGGTCGGTCTTGGGAAGTGAGTTCGTATAGTGATGATGTGGTAGGACTAGATGTGAAAGATAGTTAGGTGCGACATGATGAAATGAAGTGAGGTGATAGAGTGATAGACTCATATCATATTATAGTATTATTTTTGTAGTATATGTAGAGTAAAGCATGGCTCACTCACCAGACTCATGTTTGAACCCATCGTACTTTTCCTTTATATACATACATACATACATACATACACATATATATAGGTTGATGGAGTTTGGAGATGAGATGGTATCGGAGATAGTGACTTATTTGTACAAATTTTATATGATGTAAATAAGTGTGGTGGCCCGGATTTGACTATGTGTAGGTTAGGTTGTATTCGTATTATTCTGAGATACATATTTGACATCATTGATATGTTATGGTGATTCGATTATGGTTATTATCAATGTATTATATTTTATTTATTTCTACTATATGATTCTGAAAGAACATAATCAATACTATATTTTCCAATATCATTTATTTATTTTATCTCCCCGACAACTTATTACTATACCAAAAACACCAATTTGAAACGGTTATCAAATGTTGTTATAACTTTAGTAACATTTTTTACAAGTGTTACAGATTAGTATGTTGCGGATTTTGAAACGCTTAGATTATGTTTCAAATTGCCAATATGGCACACCTACTATATGTTTCAGATTAATAGATTGAAACATTTAGTGGATGTTGCAGATTTAAAAATTGAAACACATACGAAGTGTTTCAAATTGATAATCAACAGCATCTAACTTGTGTTTTAACTAGGTAATCAAAAACACATATTACACGTTTTATATTGATAATTTACAACACTTGACAAGTGTTTCAAGCTAAAAATCTATAACACTCTTTGGATGTTTCAAATTAGCAATTCTATTGGAAGTTTTGAACTTACAGTTCAAAATAAAAGTAAATTGTTCTTCTCAAACTGAACATATGTAGACAATATATGGTCTAATGTGAGCAATATAAACAACACATCAGCAATATATAGTAATATGTCAAAAATATATTAATACAAACAGCATAAGACAATATAGAATTATGAAAAATAACAAGACTACAACTTATTTTAGAATTATATCAAAAACCAATTTTATAGACAATTCCTACGAGCCATGAGAAATGATTATATTATACTTGAAGAGCAAAAACTGAACCTAAGATACACATTCCACATTTTTAAGTATTGGGTAATCCGTTCTCATCACTACAAGAATATTTATCACTGACGAAATTAAACTACAACATTCGAACATTCTTTGCAGTCATGAGTGGTTTAAAACAAAAAATTAATTATGTACACGCTATAGATGTTTTATCAACAAATTTAATTAGTAGGATCATGAATTATTTCAATGGCTGCTCTTTTTCAAATTTATTTCATTCTCTCCCACATTCATTTTCTAGCCACAATCATAAAACCTTTAAAATCCTTGAGAAAAGTTACCTCATCCCTTTGTCTCTAATGTCTCAATCTTTTACCGCTTTCATTGCCCTAGGGATTCACCTTTGCCTTCTCATTCCTGCAATGACGTAGCCATAATAGGGTTAGTGAGATCATGTGACCCCACTCTCATTCTCGAACACACGTATTAAACTTCTTCAACATAGAACCATACTACCTTAACCACTTTTAGCATCCCCTCAGCATGCCTCACTTCGAGTATCTCATCTGTCAACCTAGTGCTTCTACAACATCACACATAGGTGAGTCTTTTGAAGTAATCTTTAACGATACAGAATTTCACTTCTTTGATTTTTAAATATTTAATTAATTTTAAATATTCAAATAATATATAATCAAAATAAAACACTCTTAAATGATAAATAATGATGGTTTAAATGAAAAATAATGATGGTAGAATAGTTTCCAAAATTTGTTTACAAAAATATATAGGTCAGGAAAAAACAGAAAATGTGACCGGAGTTCGTTTTTTGAATTTTCGTTGCCTAAAAGTTGTTGAAATTGTTGTAACACTTTTATATACGTACATACACATATTTAAAAAGTATTTTAGACATGGTTGAATGCATTTGAATATACATAAACACTTAAGTATTTATATATAATATAAGATATATTTTTATATTAAAAAGTTAAAAATAAATAATATATAAGATTCCTTATGAAACATTTAGTATACGGAAGATCAAAATATGTTTTAGCATGTTGGAACATGAAGTGTTAGGAAGGGGAAAAGTCTAGGAGAGGTGGCAAAGGACGAGTTGATGACAAAGGACAAAGGGTAGTTTGGTAATTTACCTTTTCGATTGCTTATAAATAGCCTTCCACCTCTTCAATTTTTCCTCATCTTCTTTCTATCATATCTTCCTCTTCTCTAATTCAAATGGAAAACTTCTTTTTTTCAAATCATGTAAGATTCCAGTTCCTACAACTTCTATTTGTACCACTTCTTCAAAATTTGAACTATCTATGTCAAAAAAGCATTTCTTTGAGACCCATATTTGGACTCAGATTTTGTAGTCCAAAAATAGAACTCCTTCTTTTGACCATATCGTCCTCAAAACAAATTGAAATTTATCGATTCTTTTTTTAAATGATATTGAAAAGAATTCAATTTTTTGCTTTTGTTTACTTTTCAAAATTCTGAGAGTAATATGGCCAAATATTCAAGAGAATATGATTAATTTTTGGGTCTGGTTTTGTGAATTCAACCTTATCCGAAGTACCTCCACCTTACCAAGTCAAGATCACACATCCTTGTTCTTATCATGGTCGAGCCATGCGTTCCCTAGGCCAAGCCTTTTCCAAGATGCAAGGGTCCAAAGTTATGTTTGCAAAGTTATTTCATGTTTCAAAAGAGTTTTGCATAATTTTGGTGAGTAAACTTTGTTTTAAAGTTAAAGGTTTTAAGTTTTACATGTTTTGATAAATTGTTATATGGAATGTGTCTGAATTGTTGGATTTTAGTGTGTTGTTGTATATGTTTTGGAAGTTAGACTTGAAAATGAAGTTTAGCTTAGAAATTAGTTATAAATGTGTGAGCTTTGATCTTGTATACTAGGTTATGTGTATGGACCTTATGTATGAGATTGTAAGTGAAAACTTAGAAATGATGAGGTAGGTTCTGTATGTTATATAGTGGTGATTTCCATTGTGAAGTTATGCTAAGAAAAATAACACATTTATGTGGTAGTGGTGACTTAAATTCTCTGTGGAAGTTATGTAAATTATTTTTAAAACTCAACCCAATTTCAAGTTTTTTAATTTTTTTTTGCAAATACTTACTTTATGTTTGGAAAGTAAGTGAGTTTCATAAGGTGATAAGTTTTAAAGTTAACATAAAAACATTTCTAGTTACGGCATCCATAACGATAGTCGCTATAGATGCAGTTTCGCTTAAAATTCCGATTTTTGCACAAATTCGGTTTTTACAACTAAAAGTGTTTTAAAAACATCTTATAAACTTAACAACGTTGTTTAAGGAAATTTAATTAAGAATTTATAATTATTTACTAATTAACTAGTTTTGATAACTGATCGTTATTAAGTATTTAACATGATTTATAAATTTTAATTAACTGAAGATTGGTTATCAATTAATTATCTTTCAAAAGGTAAGATTAATTTTTAATTAATTATGTGTTAAGTATATGATTTATTTTTAATTAATTATTAATTAAATATAGGGTTAATTATTAATTTATTATTAAGGTAATGTTTAAATATTTTTAATTATAAGCTAACAAAAGTTTTAACTTATAACAAATTATTTATTAAAGGTTTGATTTATTATTTAAGTTTTAATTAAAGATTATTTCATTAAATATTTGAGGTTAATTAATATTTAATTATTAATGAATGTTTAAATTATTATTTACTAATTAACAAATGATTAATTGGGGTTTAATTATTTATGTAATGGTTAATTATTGTTTAATTATTTATTTAATGTTAATTATTTCTTAATTTATAATTAAATTAAGCTAAGAATCAATAAAGATTTATTATAATTTAATAAAAAGTTTAACTTGTAATTAATCATTTTAAAAAGGAGTTCTAAGTTTTAAATCCTTTGTTTTCCAAGAATCAAATTATTTTAAAGGTACTACTTTTCCAAAGATGGTTTTGACCACAAGGGATTCAAATGTCGATACCATTAAGTAGATAAACAATTGTGAATGAGTTGTGTGAATGATTTGATTATGTGGACATGTGTTAGCAGAATATATCTCCGTTTTGTTATAAGTTGATTGTTTAGACATCTGATAGTAGAATAAATCTTTGTTCTGCTATAATATAATTGTTCAGTGTGTGGACATATGTTTAGTAGAATAAATTTTCATTTTTTGCTATAAGTAGTGAATTGTTTGGACATCTATTTAACAGGACAAATCACCATCCTAATATTATGTTATTTGGGCACGTATAGGATAGTTGAGTTTTATTGACATGTTATTCCCTGATTTGGATATGAATTGCATTTACATATATGTTGACTAATGTAAATAAATGGTTAAGTGACTTGAAACTAAAATTAATGTTAAATAGTAATTTAATTTACTATCATCGGGATTGTTAAGCTTCTTTTTGAAATTTTAAAGTATGGTTTTGAATTAATTTAAATTCTTTAATCAATTTGGGTTAAGGTTTATAAGTGATTTTTCAAGTTATATTATTATTTTATAAAGGAATTTATAAATAATAACTTGTTTATAAAAATGGGTTTTGCTAAGTAAAAAAGTTTATTTAAAGTGATTTAAAAAGTTGATTTACAAAAGATACTTTGTAAAGGATTTTTCTTAAAGAAGATTTATCATATGAGCTTTAAATGGGGAACTATTTTATAAATGATTTTAGAGGTTTATAAAGAGGTTTTGTAAATTGACTGGTAGACTTATAAAAGTGTTTGATAAATTGATTTTGGAAATTTATAAAGGTATTAAAATGTAAAGAGGTCTCTTAAATGGGAATTTTTATAACGGATAAGTGGATCGGTATATAGAAAATATTGTTTTCAAAAAGAATTTTGAAAGAGGAATTTCCAAATATTTTGACAAGATAATTATACCCCTAAGCTAAGTATAAACATTTTCTAAGTAAAATGGGGAAGTAATTGTTCTGGAAATAATGTTCTGTAAAGATCTTTAGATTTATTTTTATAAAGTGATTTTATTAACTAAAGATTAAACTAATAAAGGCTTGGTGGATCCCATGTGGAATTAATCAATGTTTGAATGATGTATATTTGATAGTCAAATAACCGGTTTAGAAACCTAGACTAAAATGAAACTTTGGGAATTTCTAGGAGAAAAACGAGAGATATATGGTACAGTCAATCTCGTTTCGTTCTTCTAGGTTAAATGATAAGGAAATTCGTCCACTAATGGTTAGGAGGCGATCTCTCTCGTATATTGTCTGTTTATTTCCTAAAGAATCGGGGTTGAGTTTATCGAAAATTATTGAAAGTTGCTTCGAAGAGGCCGGGATCGGATATGTTATCCAAAAACCACTTCGATCCAACTCAAGCATTTTGAATTGAAGACAACTTGAATATTATGGAATCAAAGGTCGAGTTTTGAAGTGCAAGGGTTATTTGCTACTAACCCTGAGGGTGATTCCAAAATGGGTGTAGTGGAGGTAGTGCCTTCAGTTTCATTCAGTCCCAGAATGAACTTGTATGGGTGAATGTTAGATTGTATTGTTTCCAGGAGGGCATGGTTAGCATTCCAAGTGGGAAGTGTTATATAACGGTAAAATGTAGCCTCAAGTCTCATCAACCGGGAAATGACAAAAATGGGGCATGCAGTAGGGCCATGTGGGCCACTCCCATCAGGGTATGGTCATCCTAAATATAGCTTGATTACTATCTACTCATGTATGCTTTGAGACTCAAAGTGGGGTGACCATATTCGATACTGCTAGTCAAGTGGTAGGCATGTCATGTATGGTAGGGGTACAAGATGTTCTTGTCAGACCTCGGTGCATTTTACTTATAGATATACCATTGAAAGGTGATTTCTAATATTATCATAGTATGGAATCCAGTCTCCAATATGTGCCTTTATGGTTGTAAATGTACCCAATTATATTGAAAGACGAGATGTAAGCATTTCAGCTATATTCATATTTTACTTGAACTATTGGACAATATTATAATATCACTAGATTTTAATATAAAAATGTTTTGATTATCATAAGGTAAAATCTCATCATTGTTTATGTGTGGTGTGGTCTTATGAGATACCTTTGATATCAAAGGAGTTTTAAACATAATAATTCAATTGTTTTGAGTTTACTCACACCAGACCCTTGTCTGATCCGGAGTATTATTTTTTCCCCTAAAACTCTTGAGTGCTCAAATTTTTACGGACGACTAAATAGTTCAGGTTTCCTATTGATGCATTTTAGAGGAGCTTGGAGCAGGAGGCTAGCTAGTTATTTTCTTGTTTTCCACTGTATTATATGTATCCTATATCTAATATGCAGGGACAGGCAGTTATAACAGTCTGGGGTAGAATTGTATTAGTATAAATCTGATGTATCATTTTGGAAATGACATTGCAAAATATTATGTTGATTAATATATATTACTTTTTTGCTATATGAGATTTTGTGATTGTTTAGATTCTTCTTATCTTTTCTGTCTTTCTTTCTTTCACCCCTAATGATCTGTATTTCGGAAAATTAAATGGTCGGCACATGAATATCGTGGATGTATTAAGTGCCGTCTTTAGGTGTAAGAAAGGAAGATCATTGCATTTGGTATCGGAGCTTAATGTTAAGCAAGAACCTTGGCTTTGGTGGGACAACACATTAAAAGATAAGGTAATGGAATGCCTTGTGATGAGTTTGAATGTGTATATATATAAGAAAGCATATTTGTTAGTGATATAAAATGTTTTATATTATGTTGTTTGATCTGTTGAGTGGCTTATGAGTTCCGGTCGATGTGGTTGATCAACGTTGTTGATAGGGATTCTTAAACACTTAAACAAGACCAATAGACATAGTATTGTTTTATAATTAGGTAAATGAAATAATTTTAACCAGAACATATTTTATATATAAAGAATGCTTTTCAAAAATAGTATAGTATTTTTGAGGTGTTGTTTGTTAGGAGACAATAATATTTTAAGGTTTGTTGGTCACGCTCATCCAATTGAGTATTGACAATTATTAATGTGTATAGGTAGCTTCCCTTTTTAAGATTTGGGTTAGGTAGACAGGAATTAGGAAAACTTGAAATGAACACCTTGAGAATTAAGTTTCTCAATTTGACTATAAGGCGTTCGATGTTAATAGTGAACTAAAATTTGATTCACTAAAAGATATTTATAAAAATTAAAATATTTTAAAATAAATACTCGAAAAAAGGTTTTATAAAAGTTGATCTTGTAAAATGAATTTATAAGAAAGTGTCCTTTAATTAAAAAGAACTAAAATTGTACCTTGGACTAAAATCCTTAGACTTTTGAAAAATGGTTTTCAAGGATATAAAAAATAATAGTATTATTATTTGAAAATATTTTTGGTTCAAGAATAAGGTTTTGGGAAATAAAAGGTTACGTAAGAAGTGTTTTCTTTGGATTAGTTTGGGAAAATGAGCCTTGATTGTCTTGTGATGATCTGTATAATCTTCTAAATAATGATCAGATGTTTGCCAAGGAGAACGTTGTGGGGTACTTAGTAAATTATTCTTCTTATCATAGTATAATCAAAACTACTTCGACCTAAACGAACCCAAAACAAGTTAATGATAAATATTTTATTAGAAATATGTGAAATATTGTTTCAAAAATAGGATTTTGAAATAAATTAAATATTTTTAAGTAACTAGTTCGAGCGGCTCGAAAATAACTTAAAAGTGGGGAAGAGATGTGTTTGGATGGTAAACACTTCTCTTGAGTATTACCCTTTTTGGTGAGGGAGTGTATGATACTGTTTGGTAGTACCCAGTTTCATAATATCATTTTGGAGTTACTCGGGCTTTATATAATTTTGAATAAAATGTAAAGTTGCATTTAAAAAAGTTTTTGAAACAAAAATCGAGTATTTAGTTTTTTAGTTTTCTTAGGGAAATAAATGCGAAATTAAATAGTTGAATCAAATAAAGGTATATACTCTTAGGACATAATGGAGTAGTATCCAAGTGAACCTAAGTTTACTTTTATGAAATGTTTTCATAAATAATTTAGTCGGAATAGAATTGGTATTAGGGAGAACCAATTAAGTAAGTGCATAGGTTGGACGTAGATCATCTCTCATTTCCATATAGTTTGATATAAGATTCGAATATAAGGCTTTGAGGTGTCCCACACCATTCCAAATAAGGATCTATTACTCAATTTTTGACGGCGAGCACTTGATGAGGATTTTTGGTGTAGGAACAATATTTTCTATCATAGTACATGCTATGCAAGAACAACAGAGGTTCCTAATCAAGGAAATTGATCGGAATTCGCATTGGAAAATGGGGTGAGTGATACTGGTTTGTAATGGAAGTTATGTACTCGAGTGGTGGTCGAGTCAAACTTTGCATATAAATGATCTGTGTATATTATATGGACTGATGTATAGTGTTATGTATTCCTAGGGTGGTTTGTTTCCTAAGAAGGGTTGAGGTGTAATTTCGGGGACGAAATTCATTTAAGGGAAGAAAATGTAACATCCCGAAATTTCACTTCTTTGATTTGCAAGTACATATTTAATTTTAAATAATGAAATAATAAGTTTTAAAATTAAACTAAAACTCTTTTAAATGATAAACAACGATAGTGAAATAGTTTTTAAAATTTGTTTACAAAAATATATAGTTTGAGAAAAAACAGAAATATGACCGGAATTCATTTTCTAAGTTTTCGAATTTTCGCTAGCTAAAAGTTGTCAGAATTGTTGTAATACTTTTGTACACACAAAAACATATATATACAAAATATTTTAAACATGTTTGAATGCATTTGAATATACATAAACACTTATGTATGTATATATAACACAAGATAAGATTTTTATATAAAAAAGTTAAAAATATATAATATATAAGATTCCTTACGAAACATTTAGTACATCGAAGTAAAAACATGTTTTAACATATTTGAACGTGAATGTTAGGAGGGGGACAAGGGTAGGTGAGGTGGCAAACGATGAGGGAAGAACAAAGGACAAAGGGTAGTTTAGTAATTTACTTTTTCTATTGCTTATAAATAGCCTTCCACTTCTTCAAATTTTCCTCCTTTTCTTTCCACCATGTCTTCTCTTCTTCGACTCAAATGGAGAAATTGTTTATTTAAACCATGTGAAATTCTAGTGACTACAACTTCCATTTGCAGCACCTCTTCATATTTTGATTTTATTTGTTAAAAATGCAATTCTTACGGACCCTTTTTGGACTCAGATTTTCTAGTCCGAAAATAGCACTCCTTCTTTTGACCATATCTTTCTCAAAATAAACTGAAACTTACTGATTCTTTTTTTTAAATGACGGAGAAAATAATTTTCAAAAACTTTTCTTTTGAGCACTTTTCAAAATTTTAAGAGTAATATGATCAAAAATCTAAGAGAATATGATTAATTTTTGGGTCCGATTTTGTGAATTCAACCTTCTCCGAAGTACCTCCACCTCTCCAAGTCAAGCCCATGCATCCTTGTTCTTATGATGGCTTAGCCATGCATGCCTTAGGCCGAGCCTTTTTCAAGATGCAAGGGTCCTAAGTAAAGTTCCTAAGTTATTTCAAGTTTCAAAAGAATTTTGCACAATTTTGGTAAGTATACTTTGTTTTAAAGTTAAATGTTTTAACTTTATATGTTTTGATAAATTGTTGTATGGAATGTATGTGAATTGTTGGATTTTAGTGTGTTGTCGTATGTTTTGGAAGTTAGACTTGAAAATGAAGTTTATCTTTGAAATTAGTTGCAAATGTGTCAGTTATGATCTTGTATATTAGGTTATGTGTATGGATCTTGTATATGAGGCTGTACGTGAAAACTTGGATATGATGAGGTTGGTTTTTTATGTTATGTAGTGGTGATTTCCATTGTGAAGTTATGCTAAGAAAAATAGCACATTTGTGTGGTAGTGGCGACTTGAATTCTTTGTGGAATTCTGTAAATTGTTCTTAAACCTCAAACCAATTTCAAGTTTTTAAATTTTATTTTATTTTTGGAAATACTTACTTTATGTTTGGAAAAGTAAGTGAGTTTAAATTTTAACGTTAACTTAGAAAACATTTTTAGTTACGGCATCTATAGCGATAGTCGTTATGAATATAGTGTCACTTAAAAATTTGATTTTTGCAAAAAATTAGTTTTAACAATTAAAAGTGTTTTAACAAATAAAAGGTTAATTATTAATATAATTATTAGTTAATTGTTAGTTGAGTTTTAATTAAAATTATTTCATTAAATATTTGAGATTAATTAATATTTATTCATTAACGAAGGTTTAAATTATAATTTAATAATTAATAAAGGATTAATTAGGGTTAATTATTTATGTAGTGGTTAATTATTGTTTAATTTTTATTTAAGATTAATTATTTCTTAATTTATAATTAAATTAGGTTAAGAACTAATAAAGACTAACTATCATTTAATAAAGAGTTTAATTTGTAAATAATCATTTTAAAAAGGAGTTATAAGTTTTAAATCCTTTGTTTTCCAAGAATCAAATTGCTTTAAAGGTACTTCTTTTACAAAGATGGTTTTGAACACAAGGGATTCAAATGTCAATACCATTAAGTAAACAATTATGAATGAGTTATGTAAATGGTTTGGACATGTGTTAGCATAATAAATCCCCGCTCTGCTATAAGTTGATTATTCGATTGTTTGGACATCTCATAATAGGATAAATCCCCATTCCGCTATAATGTAATTGTTTATTGTGTGAAAATATGTTTAGTAGAATAAATTTACATCTTGATATAAGTAATGAATTGTTTAGACATCTATTTAGCAGGACAAATCACCATTCTGCTATTACGTTATTTGGACATGTATATGCTAGTTAAGTTGTATTGGCATGTTATTTCCTGATTTGGATATGAATTGCATTTACATATATGTTGACTTGTGTAAATGGGTGTAGTGGAAGTAGTGCCTTTGGTTTTCGTTCAATCTTAGAGCGAACATGTATGGATGAATGCTAGCATTGCATTGTTGCTGGAGGGCAGTGTTAGCATTCCAAGTGGGAAGTGCTATATAAAGGTAAAACATAGATCAAGCCTCATCTATCGAGAAATGACAAAAATCGGGCATGCGCTATGGCCATTTGGGTCGCTCCCATCAGAGTATGGTCATCTTAAATCTATATAGATTATTATTTATCATGTATGCTTCAGGGCCCAAAGTAGGGTGATGATATTCGGTACTACTAGTCAAGTGGTAGGCCAGTCATGTATGGCAGGGTTATAAGATGTTCTTGGTAGACCTCGGTGCATTTTATTTGGAGATGTACCATCGAAAGGTAGTACTTTACCTTATCATGGTATGGAATTCGTTCTCTAATACGTGCCTTTATGGTTTTAGATGTACCCAACTATGTTGAAATGTGATATGCAAGCATTTTAGCTATATTTATATTTTTCTTGAACCGTTATACATTATAATAATACCACTGGATTTTGATATAAAAATGTTTTGGTTATCGTAAGGTAAAAGCTCGTCCGTGTTTATGTGCGGCATGGTCTTACGGGATACCTTTGATTTTATAGGTGTTTTAAACATAATAATTCAGTTGTTTTGAGTTTACTCACACCATACCCATGTCTAATCCGAAGTATTATTTTCTTTCCCTAAAACTCTTTGGTACTCAAATTTTTATGGATAGCAAAGTAGGTTAGGTTTCCTATGGTTATATTTTGGAGGAGCTTAGGGAATAAGGCTTCATCGATAGCCAGTTATTTTCTTGCTTTCTGCTTTATTATATGTATCTCATATCTGATATATAGGGATAGACAGTTATAACTGTCCAAGGTAGAATTGAGTTAGTATAAATCTGATGTATCATATTGGAAATGACATTGCAAAATATTATGTTGATTAATATATATTATTCAGTTGCGATGTGAGATTTATGACTATTTAGTTTCTTCTTATATGTTCTATCTTTCTTTTCACCCCTACTGACCTATCTTTTGAACGCTTAAATGATTGGCATATGAATACAGTGGATGTATTAAGTGTCGTCTTTAGGTGTAAGAAAGACAGATCATTACATAACCCTAGGTGATTTGTTTATTAAGAAGATTTGAATTGCGTGGTTGATTTTTTTTTTTTTTGCTTAACATGAATTTCTCGTTTAGTCCAATATCATTTCCAACTTTATTGGACTTTATTTTGGCTCGTTTGATTCAGTAAGATTGATTTTCTATAAACATCAATTAGGCCTTTTTAATGTCTTATTATATTCATATCTTTTTCCATACTATAGTACACAGGAGGAAAATTTGAATGCTACTTTGTTTTTGGTATATAAATTGAATGAGATTTGTTGAAGATAGTACATTCTTACTCCATTTACATTATAGAACTTAGAAAGATGAAAATTCTTTAAAATCAAGCAATGATTTATTTAAGCTAAGCAGTAACCTACATATTAACATAGACATTCAATACTGAATAGCGCCCAATATCCATAGCATTTCTTAACTGCAGAAGAAGAGGTAGCCTAGCAACTTCATTCTATGAATTTTTCATTTGTGCATGTTAAATCATTTACTTCACTCTTATAATCTCCTTTGGTTGTGCTTATGCTTTTGACTTTTTTATTACCTTATAATGTAATATGATTTTTTGTTTCTTCTCTATTTACTTATATTACTCCTTTGTTGAGTGATTATCCAGTTATTTGGCCTTCTGCCACGGTGATGATATTATAGCTAAAATGTACCATTTCTATGAATAATTGATTGTTTAATCTAAACACTTGATAAACTTATGCTTTGGATATCTAGTTCCTTCTTAAATATTCCACTTTGATATTGAACATGTTTTATTTACTAATAATTTCTCATTGTGATATATCTTGGATTAAATCATTGATTGATTTGTTATAATTCTATCCAACAAAATTGGTTGATGATATTTCAAAACTGGTTGTATTTAATATCGATGTATGTTAGGATTTAAGGATGGAGAAATCAAGTATGGAGAAATTAAATAAGGTTTGAACAATTTGTTTATGAATTGACAACAATTTGGTTTCAATAATGAATGAATGAATACTAGACATAGAGCACTTAGAAGGAAGAGTATATAAGATTGTCATAGTGTGGTCTTATATATGAATATTAGACATGAGACGTTGACAAACATTTAATGTATGTTGTCACATATTATATAGATAGGTAGAAGTATTCTAGGAGCTCTTGGGTCATTTCACCAAATTTTATTCTCCAAAGCTGAGTATGCTTATTAGTAAACTCTTAACTTTAGAGTAATAAATCTTATTAATGTAAGGATTATAACAAAACTATCTACATAATGCAAATATGTAGGTATGAAGAACATAAAGTTTTATATATTTAGAGGAAATGCTTGTAATCAATGACTAGTAGTTACAAGTGTAATTTTCACAAATGCATAATATAGTTGTTATTTATACCGAAGTATTAAATTAAACAAATTTGCTTTATGGATGCTATTTGTTAAAATTACCTAATATATTTTAATCTAAATAATTATTATTAACTAAATTATATTTTATGATTAACTCGACAATGCTGGCATAACTATTAGGTGATACTAAAACACCACCATAAGCAATACCACCTCATGCGATACAAAATTCTCCAAGATCGTAACAACCATTGAATGAAACATGAAATACCAAGTCAACAAAAGAAAAGGCTTTGAACTATCCAGATGAAACTCAAAAAACAAAAAGTTTTGCTACAACAACTATAGCCTGACTTAAACAAGATACTCCAACAAAACATGCATCGATGGAAAAAACTAGAGATATATGTATATGTTGGAGGAAGATAATGAAAGGCATTTACATAATTTATCTATATGATCATTATCTTTTGAGAATTGTACTTCATCATATCTACACTTAATCATATGATGAAGTAAATGATCAAATTATCTAACAAACCAGACATACTCTATTCATGTAACATTTATGATACCTCTAAGTAAGAAAACTTAGTTATGTGCATGGTATTTTAAATAGAGAGCTAGTGATGAATAATAAATTTTATTCATCATCTCGAAAGGAAAAAAGACATCACAAAAAGTTGGCTAAGGATATAAAGAAGTTGGGTGAAACTAGTATCAAGGGTCATAGAAGTTATGATTTGATGCTCGGTTTGCAGCATGAAATTGAATTTGTTTGTCTTTTCTACTTAGTGCACAGATTTGAAATTTCTATTATATCATCTAATTATTCCCTAAAATATCTTTTTTTTCTCCATTAGCCAAATAAGTTGATTGACAATAGTTATCCACTTTATTTAGCCACTACAATACGCGTGTATTGCACAGTAACTAGCAGATATGCATTCTTTTGTATTTGATTGAGTTTTATAATGTGTCAAAGTATCCAATTTAAGAAGCATTCTACTGGAAAAAATGATTCAAAGAAATCAAATATTGTGGTTTCCTATGTAGATTAAATCATTCTTTTTTTTAATTTTTAAAGTAACCAAATATTGTTGACAATAATTATATGCACACAGTTGTATTATTTATGATCTATACTTTTTACTTTAGTCATAATTTCAAAAATCTACATTCATCTCTTATGATTGGTAATTTACAATATTGGTAATCGCTTAAATTAAAATATGGTTTTTAAATCTAATTTGCCTTTAAAATCTCTGCATATTATTCTACTAAAATTCAATTTTTGTTTTTGTGTCAAGTAGGATTTTTGTTATCATGTAGGTAAGAACCTAAGCTTGCTTACGAAAATATAATATCTTAGAGTTTTCTTTTTTATTCTTATATTGTTATGTACATTAGTTATCATAATCAATTTATGAGTCAATTTAAATTTGGGGGATAAGAAGGAACATAAATATTGTTGTGAAAATAGTAGCGCCTTGCGAAAGCTTTTATCAACGGATATTTGTCACCCAAATCACGAAGAGATAACTTGGATTGAAAACAAGACGGAATTGAAATTAAAATGCAGTAACACAAAATATTCCAGCAACCCATTTTATTGCTTCACCAAATTTTTGTTTACAATTAATAGAACAAAGCTAAAGTAAACAACATACCATTGAATCAATAACCAAATTGAGAAAACGAGCAAATATCTATATGGCTAAAATTGCTGGAGAAAAATAACAAAGATGAAGAAGAGAAGATTAACAAATAGATTTTCCACCACACTTTTACCCTCTCTTCTAGTCTCTATTTAAAAAATCAATTACTTAAAGCCCAAGTTAACATAACTCGATTAGCCAATTAGAGAGAGAAATAAACATACTCAAATATGCCTATTAATAATACGAAACAAAATCTTCTCTTTCTTTCTTTTGCATATTTATTTCCCTCTATTTGTGATTTTGTATCACCACAATTTAACACTCCACCTTGATGCAAAATCACATATCTCCAACATATCAAGCATGCCATATCTAGATCTATCACAAATCCTTGTATCTCAACCACACTAAATTAAAACCTCAACCACCGTCTGCAAGTGATGCATCTCCCACATGAGGTGCACCACACAAATATGGTCTCAAAAATGTTTGTAATACCACAAAGATCTATGTCTTGTCTTTGTGGATTTTGCAATTCGACACCCGTCTATCACTTGATCTGAGCTCGTTACCTGATCACTATCGATCCCTCTAGCATCATCAGCATGAAGAGCCATGTCTAAAATATGATCCTCAATGCTAGAATCATAAGCAGTGACCACATTAGCCTCTCCATCTTGCAATTGACTAGGTCCTTCAATCGTTACTCGCTTTCCATTGTCGACTATAGAATCAACCAACCTATAAAGGTTTCCTTCTTCCAATACACTCTCAAAACTCCATCTTGAGTCTCATAAGTGCAACCATAACAATCCATTTGAATGAGAGAAATTAGATTATACGAACAAGTGGGTACATGTCTCACTCCAAAGACTTCTCTAACCAAACCATCATGTATACGAAATCGGACAGATCCAATACCACAAATCGGTAGCTCTTCTCCATTGGTTTTCTAATCATGCCGACACTTTTTTCATAAGGAGAAAAACAATTCACATCTCTACAAATGTGAAAATTGGCTTCTGAATCCATCTTCCAAGGCTTATTTTCATTAAAGAGGGTATCACAAGAAGCTTCACTATAGGTACCTTCAGCAAAAGCTGCATGTGCATCACTACTAGTATCACCATGCGTAGCCTTTTTCTGATCACTTTTATAAGCATAACATTTACTGCGTGTGTGACCTTTCTTATTAAAATAATGACAAGTGATAGCACCTTTACCATTAGCGTCCTTCTTCTTCCAAACTGTATCTTTCTTCGAGTCCCTTGGCACCATAGCCTCACTTTGAATTGACTTCATACCTGACCCTTTTCTTCTAAGCTCCTCATTCAAAAGATAGCTTCGAATAGTTTCTAGAGGGATAGTTCCATTAGCCTTGGAATTACTCAATGAAATAACCAAAATTTCCCAACTTTCTGAAAACGAACTCATTAATAAAAGAGCCTGTAACTCATCATAAAAATTGACCTTCTTATTTGCCAATTGATTTATTGCACTTGAAATTCATTCAAATGCTCTGCAACAGACTTCTCTTCAACTAATCTTAGTTGTACCAAATTTAGAACCAGAAAAGCCTTATTAGTAGCACTCTTTGACTCATACAAATATACCAACTTGTCCCACAAAGCCTTCATGGATTCACAACTAGCCACGTGATGGGAAACTAAATCATCATGATACTAGCGGATCAAAGCAATCGCCTTCTTATTCATCTTCTTCCATTTTCCCTCATCTACATCAAAGCGTTTCTTTTCATCTCCATCAATCGGATCATGAAGATCATTGAGGTACAGAACATCCTCCATCTTAAGCTTTCAAATACCCTAATTTTTCCCATCCAAGATAGCCATCTTTGAAAACGAAATCATATCCGACATCACTAATTTTTCAAACCAAAATTACTCTAAGTTTTACGATAAGCTGGCTCCGATATCAAACTGTTATAAAAATAGTAGTGCTTTGCGGAAGCTTTTATCAACGGATCTTTGTCACCCAAATCACAAAGAGATAACTTGGATTGAAAAAAGATGGAACTGAAATCAAAATGCAATAACACAAAATATTCCACCCAGCCACCCACTTTATTGATTCACCAAAATTCTGTTTACAATTAATAGAACAAAGCTAAAGTAAACAAAATACCATTGAATCAATAAACAAATCGACAAAAAGAGAAAATATCTATATGGCTAAAATTGTTGGAGAAAAAGAACAAAGATGAAGAAGAGAAAATTAGCAAATAGATTTTCCACTACACTTTTACCCTCTCTTCTAGTCTCTATTTATATAGTCAATTAGTTAACGCCCAAGTTAACATTAGATGGCAAAAATAATTTGATTAGTCAATTAGAGAGAGAAATAAACATACTCAAATATGTCTATTAATTAGAGGAAACAAAATCTTCTCTTTATTTCTTTTGCATATTTATTTTCCTCTATTTGTGATTTTGTATCACTTTGACAAATATTTAATTGTAGTTTATATACTGCATGCGCTGCTGAAGCGATTTTGACATTGAATATATGTTTGTAAACCTTATCCTTGGTATATGGAGACATTTAATTGTAGTTTTTATATTACAAGTTGGTAGACTCCCTCCATATATGTATAACATTTTGTGTATTGAATGTTCACATAAACCTTATCCTTGATATATGTGTATGAGAATCTTTTGTGTTACTCTTGGAAAATTATCCATTTATTGTTTATGTAATAATTGGCAGATTGCATCCTTATCCTTCTTATTGCAACTATAGATTTTCTCGAAGAGCTTATTTGGATTGGAACTGTACTTTCTAATACAGTGACATGGTGTTCCATATTTTCATCCACGAGGGCAGCAGGGAAGCATTAATGCCACCAAGGCGAATACAATTCCTTATTCTCATCCATGAGTACAGAAGGGAAGCATCAAAGCCTTCAAGGCCAACACTAAAAGCACTACGCTATGCTATGGAAACTTCTTTTGGGAGCATATGTTATGGATCTCTCTTTATAGCTACTATACAAACATTAAGATGTTATATATATGTATATATGACATTCCATCACTATATGGTTGCAAAGGATATGCATTTTTTGTGATCAATTGGTAAAAAAAAAAGATCTTTCGAAAATGCTTTTAGATCAAAGAGATTTTGTCGAAAATAGGCAACAATAACTATAAGTGCTTGCTATGCTGCATTGATTTCCCTTTTCACATTGTGGAGATGTAATTTGATTTTTCAACACATATGCATATATTCAAGTGTGCACTTTTCCAACAACTATTCAAAAATACTTTTATTATGATTTAAAAGGTCAATTTATACCATATAGCAAATCTGAACTCGTGCCGCTTAACTGTTCATAAATATCATCAACGCATACTTATAGTCTTTGTTATGCTTTTGTTTCTTTATATCTTAATACTTTTATATTTTGCAGATGATGTAGATTGCATTAAACGGAAAGGGATTCAATCACTCAGCAAGCAATGCATAGGAAGTATTCCAATCCATTGGCATTGAAGCATTAATTGCTTGTGATTGTTCAAGTGCATTTTTTAGTGGGAACTATTTAAGGCCATCTAATTTCTAGAATACGCACAAGTGTTTGGGCATGGTTAAAACTAGTGGTATAGTTCTTATAATTAGATCTACTTCCATGTTGACTGGAATGATATTGATATATCACTTGACACGGAAATATGTATTTTCAGCAAGTCTTATCATATGTTAGTCTCACTATTATGGTATGAAATATTGTTATATATGAAGCAATAAAATTAATTGCTAGTACCTTCATAATAAATTTAAATTAAAAAATGATATAATAGATGATAATGTTGTTTTTAGTGTCCAAAAATATTGTCTCAAATCTCAGTGTACCATACTACAGTACTACCAGTATATCTGCTATATTGTTAATTTAGATATACTATAAACATATAAGGCATAAAATCTATAAAAGATTGTCTGAGTCAATAATGAGAGTATGGGACTAGTAGTTATAAACTTATACAGTCTACAGTATCGTTTGATATAACCAATTAATAAGTAGACCTAATCTAACCACTGCTTTATGGTAATAAGTCTGTAACATCTCTTTGGTATTTATACCTAATCATATTTAGTCTATACACAATGAATTCAAGTACAACTGTTGATTCTACATTCATAGTCAAAAATATTATACCCCATGTTTCATGAGAATCTGTCAATGTTATAGATATTTGATAAGTTTATTTATAAAAGTAACACAGATAAATGCTTAGTAAAATAAAATAAAAAAGAAGTCGGTATAATTTTTAATGAATTGTATAGGTATAGTTGAAGATGTCATAAGTGCAGTTCAAGTGATCTGACCTACAACATCTTGGTTATATTGTTAACTTTGTTTCATTTTTCATATAATATATTTCGAAATAAAACACATGATGATATTGAATCTGATCCATATGATTGCTTGCACCTATACAACAATATAATTAATTAGTATATAAGCTACAACATATTTAACTAACGAATTTCTTTTTCATAGTTATACAACAATATAATTAATTAGTACATAAGCGACAACATATTTAACTAACGAAACTGATCCATATTGGTTGCTTGCACCTTAAATTAATTTGCTTCTTTATTATATTAATTATTATTTATAAATAAGTTACGATATCTGATCCTTTATCTATGTAAAATAATAACTGGATCATTTCACTACAATGGTAAATAATTTTAACTTGTACTAACATCTGATCGTATATCCAAATTTCTCTACTAAAAACGTCTTCTAAAATCTGATCGTATATAAAAAGGAAAAAGAAACAACGATCATCTTGTATATAGCAAGGAAAACAAATCTGGTCATACACAAACAAGGCCTTGCTTTTCTTTGAATTATACATGGTTTTTCGTATTGCATTTTGTTATACCATAATCTCAAATTTCCCAAAGAATGTAGGAGTTAGTTCAATAGTGACTCATTTATGTTAATTAGGATTGTTTGTTGCAAAAGCTATCACTAATTGCCTTCCACTTGATCTTATTTGTTGAACTAGCTTGGTTGTGCATAAATATGCGTTTGTAATTGTAAATGCATTAATTTGTAGGCTTTTGATAAGCACATTAATATGTATTGGTTCATTGGTAAATACATTTATGCATCAATTACCATTCTTATAAACACAATTATGATCATTTTAATATTTAATAGTTTGGAGGCCGCAACACTTGCGTTCATAAATAAAAGTATGTTGAGTGAAATATATTTTATGAAATGCTTTATGTAATACAATACATCCTATTGGTCAAATTCTAGTAATTAGTCTGATCAAAATTTAAGCTAAATAAAAGTGAAGAGCTAACGAAAGTAAATTTAAGATTTTTTGAGTGCATTATAACTCATTTGAACTAATGAATTTTATGTTGCTTGCTGTTAGAATTTATTGGTAACCCCAAGAACATTTAGGCTAATTCTATTCATACACCGTAAACTACTATACATACACCAAAAGGTTAGCTTGAATCAGATACACCATTTTTTACTTAACATACACCGTACGTATTACAAAACTACCCTCACTTTGAATAAGACAAAACACTTATCTCATTTCATGTTTAAACAAACTAAGGTTCTTTATTTCCCTGAATTCACTTTTGTAAATCTCAATTTTCAAATTCAATTACCTTAAGTAGAATTTATATTTATTTAACTATTTATATATAGCAAGTCAAATTAAAATTTGATAGTAAAATGTTGAACTATTCAAATTTTGATGTCAAATTCATACTTGGTTTAATTTAAGTAAGAGTTAGAGAAGAGTTTCCCATTCTATGAACCATAATAATTCAATAATGAATTTTAAAATTTACTTTTTTATATTTAATTTGTAGTGGAAATGTTAAAATTGACTACGAATGAATACAACATGAAACTGTATAAATAGAATTTGATATCTAAAAGGAACTTAAACCTAATTCAACTAATGATGTGTAGAAACTTTAGTTACTTATGAAATAAATTGTATTGATTATACTATGAATTTAAAATTCTTTAATATTGATTTTTTTATATCAAACAGGTGTGTTTTTTCGTAACGTTTTATTAAAGTTTTATGGTATAGGTAAAGGCAATTAATGACGCATGAATAGAATCTATCGAACATTTAATATTAATATAAATATGTTCATCTTTTATAGTTTAAAACATGTGTTTTAGGATTCTCAATAGAGAAAATAAGTTTAAGAATCATGGTTCAGTCTCTTATCTTAGGCTATTCATCGAAGGAAGTATTTGTTTTTTGTGTAGTACATTTTTGCATGTACAATTCAAATAAGTTCTTATGAGTATGAAGAATATTTTATTTATGTTTAGTTAAATCTGTTGATCATTAATTATACTATAAATCTAACAAATTTATAAGTATTAATAATTATTAACTCAAAAGGTTGGAAGTTCAAAGCTTAGATTCACATATCAGTGGCTAGTTACATATATATATATATATATATATATATAGTAAATAGCACTCGTGTTTATATGTGTGTGTATTGTAAATAGTAATAGTACCAGTAGTGGGAGGAGTAATAATAATATCTTAATGAACTTAAGCAAAGCTTGAAAACATATTACCGAATTATATGTATTTGTTAAGGTAAATTACAAATGAATTAATACATAACAAATAACATAATAAATGTATATAATAAGTATATGAACTAATTTAATATATATATATATATAATAAATAAATATTTTATAAACGATACATATAACTTATAACATATATCTCTACATATATATGCAAATCATACAAATTATATATGTAACACACACACACACACACACACACATATATATATGAATGTATGTGTATATGTATATATGTATATATAAAATATTATACATATATATAAATAATAACAATAATATGAGTAATTAGTAATATGATAATAATAGTAATATCTTGACAAACTTATTAAACCAGAGAATATAAATGTACCGTAGAATCATATCTATAAAAATAATACATAATTATATATGAATTATTACACACACACTCACACACACGCGCGCGCGCACACACACACACACACACAGATATATATATATATATATATGCATATTAATTAAGTATATGAATTAATACAAATTGTAATCATATAAACAGCAATATCACTTTTCATTTGTTCCAGACTGCATTTCATGTTGCTGCTCACATCAACTATGTTGCAGACTATATTTGTTGTATTTATTATTTATTTTTCTAATTTTTGACCTTCCACTATACTGATAGATAAGTAAAGTGCCATAATAACTTTTGGTATTGAGATTGATTCTCAATTTTTACATTTTTCTTGTAATCATTTGGTGAATTAATAGAGAATTTGTTTGGAGGAGTTTTTTTACTTCATATCTCTTCTAAAACCTAACTGTGTAGAGATCAGAGAAAAAGACCCTAACATATTGGTATCAGAGCCTAATAGAGAATTTTTTTAAAGAGAGTTTGCTTATTGAGAAGATAAGTATGGAAAAAACTTAATGGGAGAAATTGGGGATTATGGATGGCGAAGATGGAGGACTTTCTATATATCAATGATCTGCATCAACCATTAGAAAATAAAGGGGAGAAACTTAGCAATTTATTTGAAGCAAAATGGGAGACTTTGGATAGGAAGGCTGCGGCGGTTATTCCATGTTTTTTGAAGAATTTGGTGTTTCACATTGTTGTTAATGATACATCTTCTTATGCAATCTAGAAGAAATTATAAGAAATCTATTCAAAGAAATCCACAAACAACCAAGGCTCTTCTTATGAGGAGATTGGTGAATCTAAAGCTTAAGTAATGAGGGTCAATTGGAGAGCATCTTAATGATTTTTAGGCAATTGTGAACCAATTAGCTACCATGAATTATAAAGTAGGTGATGAGATACAAGTTTTGATGTTGATGAGTTCATTACCAGAAAGTTGGAAAATGCTTGTGGTTGCGTGGAATAACCCAAATTTGGATGGAGTTATTTCAATGGGGTCGGTGGTCAGTAACTTGCTTAATGAGCGGGTGTGAAGGAGGAACCTCGTAGAAGAAAAGAATAAGGAAGAAAGTGAAAGTGGAAATCTATTTGATGAAGCTCATCTTGCTAGGAAGAGTAATCATCCAAATATAGAAAGACAATAAAATAATTCCAATATGGAAAGGGATTTCATCAGCTATCACTATGAGAAACGTAGTCACCGGTTGAGATTTTACAACAAGCTTAAAAAGGACAAGGAAATGATGAAAGCATTAGAGGAAGACAAAGTCAAATTTGATGAAGGAAGTGATGAAGAGGTAAACTTTGGTGAAAACTCTGATGAAAATGTCCTATATGTCGATAAAGGAAAAAACAAAGATTGGATACTTGACTCAGGTGCTTGTTTTCATATATGTAATCAAAAGGAAGCATTTATTGACTATAAAGAGCAAAGTGATAAGGTGGAACCTGCAGATGGTGGAGATTTGCATGTTAAAGGTATAGGTTCTGTTAGGTTAATGATGTATGATGGAAGAGTGATGAAGCTAATAGAAGTTAGGCACATCCCAGAAATTAAAAAGGATCTTGCTTCAGTGGGACAGTTGAAACAAAAAGGCTATAGCTTTTCAACTCGAGGTTGAGTCATAATGGTTTGGAGAGGTGAGAGGTTCTACATTCAAAATAGGGAAATAATTACATATACAGACAGCTTGGAAAATTATGGGGAATGTAGTGAGTTCTCAAATTGGAGTTGAAGAGGTAAATTTATCGGAATCAAGGTGGAGCTTGCAACGAAAAACCATAAAGTCTGCTCGGATACCTTTTTGGTATCACAAGAAATTCTAATTTACTGATGATATGCATGTTCAATGGGAGCATGCATAACTAGGTGGTTTGAAGGTTGACTAAGTTTGTTTCAAACAAAGGTGGAGCACATGAATAATGTTGTGTCGAGGTGGAGTGTTGATGATATATGACATGATATTTATTTTATATATCATTTAATTTGTAGGTTGACTAATTAACTATGGAAAATATTAGTTTAACTTAGAAAGAGATATTTATGCATGTAGTCTCTCAAATATCTTCATTTTTATGGGAATCAAATAAATAAATATATGGTTAAATATATTCATTTATTTGATTGATTATGAGAGATATATTAGCAAATATATCTATACGTTTCTATTGGTTGGTAGTAGTTATAAATATGTATGTTAGAAGAGTCATTTTTTACTAAGGGTTTTGGTATTAAGTTGATTCTTAATTTATAGGTTTTTTTGTAATTTTTTGGCGAATTAATAAAGGTTTTGTCTAGGATATCTACGCGGTTAGATTTTAGAAGAGATATGAAGTGAAAAAAATCATTTTTTTACTTCATATCTCTTCTAAAATCTAACTGTGTAGATATCCTAGAAAATAAAACCCTAATGACCACTTGTTCCCTTACATGAAAATATGATAGTTTTTGGTGTGAGTGGATCCACAAGTTAAAAAGAAATTTTAGTGGTATGATAGAAAGATTAGTTGCTAAAGTCTACTTAGAAATACCATGGATTTGATTTCATTGAGGCCCTCATGAGTAGTTATATTCAATTCAATAAGAACTAATTCAAGTAATGAAACCAAATAAAAATAATGCATTTTAAAATTTTGATCTACAAGTAATTCTTATGCAAAAACTAACTAGTTTTGAAAATTCAAGTAATTATGTACATTGTGATTACATAAAGCTATATAGGGCCTTATATAGGCACCAATAGTATGATTTGACAAATTTAATGACCTTTTTCAACTAAATCAGACCAACTCGACAAGCAGCATTATCTCAGTGGTTAAGTGATTCGGCTTTGGTGCGAGATGTCACAAGTTGGAAACTTACGTAGCGTGATTCAAACATATATTGACATGTGGTTTGTGTTCTATTGTCTTAGTGACATGTTGTATCTAATTACCATTTCAAAAAAAATAGACCAACCCATTGTTTTTGAAAAATATAAACTGCTATGACCAATCTCATCTTGATTCATGCTAGTGTGAAAATGGTGGAGTAATCAGTGATGATAGAAAATTTTATATTCAAAAACATCTTTTTTAGTTAACCAACACAATTAAGTAAACTCTTACATAGTAGTGTGTAGACTTGTTAGTTTTATTGAACTTGGCTATAAATTCTTCCAAAGCTCTGTATACATATCACTTTAATATTATAGTACAAATAGTTAATAAAAGTCTTATGTCCAAGCAAACTAACAAAATCCTCCGGTTTGACTCGAAGCAGGACAGTCTTGAAAAACCTCCAAGCGTAGCCTAGAGCAACCCATGCAAAAACTCAAGTCATGAGTCAGTACCGACCCCCACTCTGAGGAACGGTACTGAGTCCCCAAAACTCAAGTCAAACACATAGAATACTCAGGTTTAACTCCAAGCAGGCGAAGGGAAACTCAAAACACGAAAATCATCAAGTCGAACCCCAAGCAAACTCTCAAATTTCTTGGGTCTGACCCCAAGCAAGTTCAATCAAAATCGAAAACAACCCAAATCAAGACAACACAACAATGGGATCCCCTAAGTTAGGGATCGATACCCACTTCCAAATATGGCTTGGGTGGACCGCATCTTCTGCCTACATGCCTTTCTTAATGCTAATAGCCTATTTTCAAAGTAGATTTGTTGATTCTGCAGTTCTCCATCGATCTCCATGGATGCTTGAAACAACAATTTTGTTCTCCTTTAGCTCAATCATTTGGACTCAAAAGTAAGTTTATATTGACAACTATGGAATCACAAAGCAAACTAAAAGATGATCCGAGGTGAAGGGTTGAAGACACCAAGAATAATGAATTTGGGGATGGTATTGAATCCCACTTGTGGATTAATACCAACTCCAAGCTCTTGTTGAGGTGGCGTTTACTATTTTAGGGAGAACTGGTCTAAATCATGGCTAATGGCCATAAGGTATTTGGTGCGAGATTTTAGGCTCCCTACCTCTATAAATAAGAAGGTGGGGCTCAATTTTTAAGATCTTTTGGCTCTAACTCTTCTCTATCCTATATTCTTCTAACCTTGAAATTCTAAGTGCGGGAATTGTACCGAGTCCCAAGAACTTTTGCCTCTAAGTTGTAAATCAGCAATAAAATCTTAATGTGGACGTAGGCCTTGCTTTGCCGAACCACTATAAATGATTGTGTCTCTTTTCTTTCCTGTTTTTCATTTATATTTATATTATATTTCTTCACTTTTCTTCTCTGCATAATCTTTGGATATTTGGCCAACTTTTGGTTCAAACATTTTGTTGCTTTCACTAAGAACCCGATTCTCAAGCTATTTGATCTCACATCTACTATTGGATTGCCTAAGATCCAAGAAAGGGACCAGTTTCTTTTCATTCGGATTTGAACTATCTACTTGAAGCTATCTCCAATGCCCCTCATGAAAGACAAAGCTGATACCTCCTCAAGAGCTACTAATGGAGCAGAGAATGCTGACCATCAAATTCTAGATGAAGCTTCACGGTAGGATACTATGGATACTAAGAATCACTCAGATCTCATCATCGAGATTAACTTTGAAAGGATGGTGAAAGAACTATAGGACAACTGTGTAGAGCTGAACTGGCAAATCCAAGAGAACAGAAACTTGATGACCTAGCTGAATTCTCACCATAGAAGGACTAGGAAAGAACCATCTCCTCCATACTTAGAATCAGGCAGTTCCTCATCATTTGACCACCTCTGGAAGAGCGGAAGGCAAAGGACGGATGCATATGAAGCAGGGATGTCAAGGCAAGAGTTGAGAACCAACCCCAACCAAGGCGCTGGAGTCATTACCAATCCCACTAAAGGGCCGGTGCCGAACCCATAACCAGGGTCTGGGTCTTCGATTTGGAGACGACGTGCAACATGGGCATACTATGATTAACCAGGGTGTCAGAAATCAGGATTTTGCTGCTGGATTGACCCCAAGAAATGAACGTGGTGTTGATAAGCAAACGATTCCTCCAGAGCCAGATGAGCCTAGACAACAAGGCATGAACATGGACCATTTACCGGGCCAAGCACAAGGAGTAGACTATGATTACCGCAACCTAATAGCCATTCGAGGAACAGATCTAACTACAATGCTAAAACAGCTTATGAGAGAAAGCCAGAACTAAACTAGTGACAACTGGGGCACTTCCCCAGGTCAGAATCCCTTACGTAGAAGCTATTTTACGCAAAGAATACCCGTGGAGATTCAACATGCCGACCAGTGGAGATTCAACATGCCGACGATGCCCTTATACTCAGGAATGATAGATCCTAGACAGTGGATCATGAAATACAAATGGCACATGGACTCTACCAGGGCCACAGGTGTCTTCAAATGCAAATGCTTTCCCATTTCCCATGAAGAAGTAGCGACCACGTGATTTACTTGACTACCATCAAGGTCCATCTCGTCATTTGACCAACTGGCAAGGAAATTTATCGAGCAATTCATGATGCACACGACTCACCCAAGGATGCATGTCTTATCTAACTTATTCCAAGGTCTAGGGGGATCAATCAAGGATTTTCAATAGAAATTCAATACCGCAATGACTGAGGTGAGTAACCCTTAGGAGAATATCATGTTGATGGCTTTGATCAGGGTGATCCACCCCGATATAGATTTTGGAGAATGGTTATCAAGGAAGCCTCCCTCCACTCTAGATCGCTTGTACAACAAGGTGACCCAGTACTTGTGCAAGGAGGAGGCTTTACAGACCAAACAAGGAGATAAAACAGGCCATTAGGCCGAAGGAATTCAAAGCAATGTAGTTGTGAAACAATCTAGAGTGAGTTCTTAGAACATAGATGTGAATCTTCAGAACAAGAGCAGTGATCATAACAAGGGTCGCAGAGGGGCCCTAGGCAAGAACCCGGATTTTAGGAGATGATTGAGAGTCTCGAGATTTCACACCTACACCCCTTGAATTATTCGACCGAAACCATCTACTTAGCCACTCGCAACTCGGAGCAGTACAGGAAACCAATCCCGAGAGAGTTCACTAAAAGCCAAAGGAAGTCCGGAAAATTCTGTAGATTTCACGAGACCCATGATCATGACACTAACGAGTGCAAACACCTCCAATATATGATCAAAGAGATGATCTGAAATAAAAGGCCCCAACAATTTATGAAATCCCCACCGGATAGCGGGAAGGGGACATTCGACCTCCAGCGAGGATAGGCCGCTCCTAGTGTTGACGGACCTGGATGGCATGATGGAGGACTGGTTATAAACTAGACCATAGATGATCATCATCCAATTGAGAAGAGCCAAAGAAAAACGGAACGGCAACCGCAATGACATCACTTCATCCTAGAATAAACCTTTTTTCTTATTTTCTTTGAACTTTTTTCATAAGATAGACTATGTTATTTTCTATTTTCAATGAATTTGCATTTTAATCACGTAATCTTGCCTTTGAATGCCATTTGAGTCATGAAATGTGACCGACTCGAATGAAACTTCATACGAACAAGCTGTACCCAATGATAGGTGGCCACCAAATCTCTACAGCCCATGACTTGACCTTCAGAGCTTTATCGTGATGAGCATGATTCAACCGCTCCTTAGCCAACTCTTCCCTCTAACTTGGGGGCTAGACTGTGATTCGAAGTGGATGTGACTCGGCCATCCACTCTCAAATTCATTCCCAGAATTTTTTGCCAAAACACTTACGCATCACCTAGGGCTTAGCAGGCTCAAAATCAAATCTAACGTGACAAGACAATCTACATGCTACCTCTTAACCCTTATGTGGGTCCCAAAGCATAATCCGAGTTAGTTGTGAGTGGTCGTCTATCTCCTAGCCGTTAGTTTTGGGCCTCAAACTGGGGGATGTTACATTCATATAAAGTTGTATGACTCTATAACTTTGAAAAATACCTACTAGTGGCATTTCCTATATTTAGAATTTTATCAGATGATTTTACCACTAAAATCTTGTAACGGCTATAACTTTGGTAGAAGCCAAATCAGCATCCAAGACCACTTCCGTTGGAAAGATATTATGGTTTCTCTTTCCGTAGTGTGGGCATAATGGAGATTTGGACTTCTGACTAAGAGATATTGCTGTTTAAAGTGTGGCGTTATTTGAAGCAACTTAGTGTGTAGCTAGTGAGTTTACCGGGAAGCTCGACAACCCATTTCAAGTTTAGAAGCTATATTGGCTAAATCAAACATCCCAAAATCATTTCCACCATCTTCCAAATAGGTCTAATTCTCCATTAATATATTCTATACCCAAAACATTCTCTTTTCTCCTTCAAATCAAGTCTAAATCGTAGATGAAGGTTAGATTGGTAAGATGATTCATTAGAGATTTTCAAATCTACGTTTTGGGAGAAACAAATCAGATCATTGTTGTTAATTTTTGGATTTGCCTCAATTTGTGCTCAAATCTCCACTTTTTTGGGTGTTTGGTGAGTGATTTATCATCTCTTACCTTATTATATATGTATCTATAGGTTTTAACATGTTTTGGATCCATTTTCAAAAGTCAAAATTATGTTTAAATGTTGTGTTAAAAACCTACCTATAGTAAAAACGTAAACAAATGGTTTTTTGGGGATCGAGACATGTTATTTGGATGTGTGGTTGCCTTGATATATATTATGCTTCGATATAGGCCTCTTGTATAATCTTTTGATTTATTATGTGATATGCATGCTTGAATGTTGTTTGATGCATGTATGATGCTTATGTGTATGCTTGAATGATTGAAAATGCTCATTAGAGCAAATTAGAAGTAGGAATCGTGAAACCGAACTTCTATAGATAGGTTTTAGAGAATTTGAAGTCATATTTTTGCATAGGTGATGCATATGGGTTGAAGTGTTAAGGGTAGCAATGGAATCGATATGAGATTAGGGCGTTGGAAATTGCTATATGAGATCGGTTAGGGGAGTTTTTGTTCAACATGGCTTGTCTGGTGAAGGCATTGTCAGGTGGTTGTCTTCAACAAGGTAAAGTACTGGTTCAGATCTAAGTTGGCTCGGCAGTGGAAGACCGGACAGGAAATCATGTCTGATGGTGCTTAGGTTCGGTATGGAAGACTAGATAGGAAACCATATCTGATAGAAGCTTGGTCCAGTTGGCGCTTTGGTCCGGGTTGGTGAAGTATCAGACAAGGCTTCGGTCCGAGCATCGGTCGAGGAGGTTGCTTCAAGGTTTAAAGCATAGGATGGGATGTTGGGCTTAGTGGGTGTTGCTTTAGGGTTTTAGTGTTGAGACTCTTGCTCAGTTTTGTGTAAAGTTGAACAATGTTTGGGGCTTAGGAATATTTTGTGCAAGACTTGGGGTTGCTTGGTGGTTTTGGGAGCTGGTTTTGAGTAAGGATGGATGACTCTAGGGTAACTCAAGAGGATTCTAGGATTGCAACCAATAAAGTGCAACGACTTCGATGGCCCGATATTAAGAGTAACTATGGAATCTAGTGATGGACCAAGAGAATGATTTCTACATGATAGCTCGTAGAGTAGAACATGAGGTCATGATGCTCGTTGGTGGACTGGGGTAGTCTGCATGTACCCAGGATAGTTTGCGTATACCCATATTTTGGAAATCTGCATGTGTCTAATCCTTAGCCATTTGCGTAGACATGAGTTGAGCATCTACGAGGTAGTTTTACTATGGATACATATGCCAAGGGATCGATGGATGACTCTGAGATTGTGATGCTTATAGTTGGGACCTGGTATACCCAGGATAGTCTGTGAGTACCCATTTTGTTAGATGTAAGCATGTGTCCAGTCTCTAGCCATCTGTATGGACAATGATTTGAGTATCTGTAAGAGTTACCGTGTGTCCAACACACTTGAGTGAGAAATGCAAGGATGTGTGATGGTTGTTTTGTTTATTATGGGCTTGATATGTTATGTGATGCCCTTATAAGTTATAATCCATATTTCCACGTGTGATAATAATGTAGCATATACTGTGTTTATGTGCTAACTCTTTGGATGTATGGACGTGTCAGGTATAGTTCTTCATATCTTATGCCTATATTTACAATATACGATTTTTGTAGTATTTATAACATGATGTATCGCTCATACCAGACTGTTGTCTAATCTAAGGTTTTATACTTTGCTTCTTATTATCTTAGATACTTTCAAATAAGTAGATTAGGGATAACATATCTAGATAGCGCATGGAATTGTACGAAATACGAGTAGGAGGCTACACTTTCATACTCTATAGTTGGAGCTTACTGTCGCATATATTCCACTATTTCAGTGGTGTAGAGCTATATCAGTACTTATATTAACTTAGAGACAGTTATGGAGTTTATTTGGATATTTGGGACGTGTAAACTCTAATATTTCAGTTTTTGTATAATCTGTGAACCTATTGCACTCTGGTGTCTTTATTTACGGTTCATTTGATGATATCACTGTCTCATCTGTTTTACATCTATGTTATTATATTATATTTTATCTGTGCATTGTGAGATATTCTGTAGATTTTGTGCTTGGATTTCCATTACTTTACACCCTTGACTTCCATACTACGTCGGCTGGGTACCTCAGTAGCGCATTATACGTGTATATTGGGTACCAAAGGCATGGGACGGTCATCACATGCACAATTAGAAAAATATATAATTTTGGATTGTTAAAGCACCTCAAATATAATCCAAAATATAATGTATTTTTAAGATAGCGAAGAAGTTTTCTATAGCTCTCCAATGTTGCTCAAATGGCTTACATAATATTTGACATAATTTATTTACAAAAAACACAATTCAAGTCTTTTGATGGAAAGGATTAGAGAGCATTAATTACTATTATGTACTTAGTGGCATTAGTTCGTGAGGATTCATCAACAAGACACAGCGTCCAATTATCGATAATGGCACGATGACTTATTTTGCCTCCAATGTATTCGTTCGTGCTAATAGATCTAGAATATATTTTCGATGAGTAAAAAGAAGTTTGTAAGAAGTTGGAAGAACTCCAACACCTAAATGGTACTGTAAAATTTCCAAGATCCTTCAATGAAAATGATGTGAAGGTGCTTTGACAAATTGTTGGCCAAATAATATATCACTTCCACCAAGCAGCAAATCATCAAAATAAACAAGAAAATAAGTAATAGTTCCGCTTTGGGGGTTGACGAAAAGTGAAAAATCTAATTTGGATTCATGGAATCCATTTTGTTTCACAAATGTACTAAGAGATTGATAGCATGCTTTTGGAGCTTATTTTAAGCCATATCTCTTTCTTAAATTATTAAACATAGGAAAGAAACAACTTATGAACAAACCTATAAGGTTTTTGCATATACACATCTTATGATATTGCACCTTGTAGGAATGTATTTTTAACATCAAGTTGATATTTTTTCATCTCATATGCAACACAATACGAATAACAACTCAAAATTATTGGCTTATTAACAGCTATGAATGTCTTATGATAATGGTGAAAAAAATTTTGTAACTAGTTGAGCTTTATATTGTGAAATGTCACCATGAAGATTTCTTAATATTTGAAAATTCCATTTACATCCAACTATATTTTTATTTGATTTAGGAGGGAAAATTTCAGAATTTTAATTATCAAAAGAGCATTAAACTTGTCAGATGGTTGGGTACTTAAAGCGTTAATAGTTTGTTCCACATTTTCTATGCGTGAATTTTTTTTGATCTCTTTCAATGAAGTGGTGCTAAAGTGAAGTGAGGTGGATCCAAATAGACTATGTAGGATGTAACCAAGTTGATTTAAAAGTGCAACCTTGCAACTTACACAAAGATAAGGAGAAAGAAGGATATTCTTCTTCGTCGATATGATACGATGATTGTAAACGACTCGTAACACAAATAAGCACTTCAATTTTTCTCGACAACCAAGAAAATGCTTGGTGTGGATGCGTGGGAATAATGTTTAAGTCAAAGATAACACAAACATCCAAATATTAGAAATTTATTGTAATTTGATTATATTTTGATAATAGTTTCGTTTGGTTATTGATAAGAGAGGATTTCATTCTTAAATAATTAATTAAGTATACAGTAGTTACAAAGGACCAAAATGACGAATGAATAAAAGCGTCGTGTAACACGGTTAATCTAGTTTCCACTGTATGCATATGATGCCTTTTATAAACACCATATGTTGTGGTGTATGTAGTGGAGTTTGCAAATGTATGCCCATAAATGAGAATAATTTGTTAATATTGTATATTCACCGCCATCATTTCAATAAATAGATGATTTTTTGCATTAATAAATTTCATCTGATGTCCAAAATTGTGGAAATATAGTTGGTACATCATATTTGTAACGACCCGTATTTTTGAGTCTTCCAATTTGAATATTTAATTTATTTAAATATTTGGATTGGAATTTATTTAAAATAAAAATACATATTTCAATTTAAGACTTGATTTTTAGTGATGTATTTTTAATTTATTTTATAGTATTTTTATGTAATTTTTAATTAAAAAAATAATTAAATTTTCGTTAGATGTATTTTGCGCAAACGTTGGCATTTTCGAAATTTTGCAGAATAGGCAAACTTGTCTATTTTATTGTTGTTTTGTGATCATATCATATTATTGTGTACGATCATACTTTTATTCTTGTCATTTGTGGATCATACGTGAAGTGATATTGTGTGGCGGAGTACCCCAAAACTAACTTTTTTCAAACAAATAAAACACATATGCAAGTTGTCTTTTCCTTATCTCTTTAAACAAGCATCTAGGAAACATGCTTTGTCTATTGTCATGATTGTGGATATTGGTTTGTTTTTGTAAATTTGGATATGAAAGGTAGCTTTGGCAAATTCATTTTGGTACATGTCAGTTTCATTTCTCTGTGCAAAACAAATATACACAACAACCCTTTTCATTTCAATATTATTTTACAAATAACTTTCCATACACTAAGTATTGACCAAACGAAAGTTGTAGAGGGCAAGGAGAACTGTGTTTTCTGTTCTTATTGTACTCAAAATAGCAGAATGTAGGCTGAGTTATGGGGAAAAGAAGTTTTGGCCTTGGGTAGTCTATTTGTGCTGAATGTTGTGCAAGAGTGTGTTCATGTGTGGTATGCATGCATGTGATGCTGGTAGAAGGAGGAGGTGTACATGGCTGTGGTGTATGCAGTGAGCATGGAGGGACGAACATGCATGAAGGAGGAGATATGTGGGTGATTGAGTCTGGGAAGGTGATGGCCAAGCTTGGTTTAAGCAAGTGAAGTGAATGGAGGAGGAGGATGCCGGTAGAAGGGTAGAGCGACAGCGGTTTGTGGGTTGGACGAGGACGAGGCATGCTGGCCTCATGAAAAAGTAAATGGGAGTGGGGGAATATGCTACTATTCTTTTTAAGGGATTTTGCAAAAAAGCCATATCAATATGGACAATTGCATTCTTGGGTGAAGAAATTACTATTATATATGTTGCGACTTTAGTTTGCATATGTTCATGTTCGTGTGCGTGATGCTTGTTGTGAATATACATGTGGATTTCAAAATGCAGTACACGAATGAAATTGTGGACACCTTATACTACTTATGATTTTAGTTTGCATGTGATAGTGAATGTAATGAAGTGAAATAAAAAAAAGTGAGAAATTTATTAGTTTATTTATTTTATAAATAAAAACATCAAACTTTGAAATGCTATAACTCACCCTTATTAAATATGTTTAACCCACAGATTTTTGCATTGGGTTTGTATTGACGAATGCAACACTTTGACATAATGTGTTGTTAGTTTTGAAGTAGTATAATTTAATAAATTAATACTAATTAGTTTAATTACGTTGATTTGGATAATGACGTAGTTAAATTAATTATTCTTCATGGGTGTTATCTATTTGGCCAAATAAAAACCATATTGTTAAAGTAAATTGAATAGAGAAATTAGATACATGTTTAGTGGAATAAAATACCGTTTTGCTAGTCAAATTGGATAGAATAGATCTGGACTTCTATTGAGCAGAAACAAACCCAGTTCTACTATTTCATTAAAGTAGACACTTATTTACATTCCAGTTGATTCATGTTGGATAAGTGTTGTGTTAACAATTGATTGTTAGTTATAGATTAAATTTACATATACGCCTGCTTATGTAAATACCAGTAATAAACTTGGAAAGTTAACTTGAATGAAATGATAGTTTGTTTAAGTACCATTATGATTACTAAGCCTCTTCCCGAATTTAAAAAGATAGGATTTAAACCATCTTCAATTTCAAACAATTTCAAATGTTTCTATAACTATTATTTTAGCAAAGTGTTTATATTATAATTATTTTATCAAAAATGTTTTAAAGTTAACTAATTTATATTTGTTGTTTAAAGTATGAAGTTATATTCAAATCATGATTTAAAGTTATTTTATACTTTAATGTTATCTAAACCTATTTTATAATAATTTGATTTTAAAGTCAATTATTTTTTAAAAGTAAAATATTATTTAACGTTAACTATTTTATATTTTAAAGTTAATTATTTCATTTAAAGATACTTATTATATTATTAATATTTTAAACGTATTATTTATTATTCTAATATTGTTTAAAAGTTAATTTATTATTATTATAATGTTTGGAGATTAATTTATTATTATAATAATATTGTTTTAAATATGATTTACTATTATACTAATAATGTTTCAAGGGTAATTAATTCTTAAGATATATTGTTAACGATGTTTAAAGTTTTATTTTAAAATTGTTAAATTTTTATTATTATAAGTGTTAATAAGGTGTAATTACCCAGAATTTCACTACATATATGGAGATTTAAAAATATTTTAAAGTAGCAAATAAATGTACTTTAATCATCAAATAAACCTATTTTAAATGTTTTCTAATGATGATTAAATAGTATTCAATTTTTTTTTACTAATATGGTTAGTTTAAAAAAAAAAAGGAAATGTGACCGGAAATCGTTTCTCAATATTACGACTTTTCGGCATCGAAAAGTCATCGGAAAACGTTATGCACACTTATGTAACATGCACATATACATTTAATAGGATTTGTAATAATAAAACACTCTTATTTATATGCTAATACATATTTATTTAAACCTAAAAGTGGATGTGACAAATTATGAGTAAAAGGCATATATATACATATAAACACACTTATATATACAGAAATCATCTTTATATCTTTAGTAAACATACATGAAAGCTCGAACATGATTCAAGGCATGGAAGTAGGGAGGATGTTTTTTGGGGTAGGTGTTTGACGGCCAATTTTCGATCGGATTAGAAAATAGCGGTTCAAATTTGAATTAAAAATTAACCGCAAGCGCACGGCGTACAATGTTAGTATGTGGCGAGTATGGGTCTACCCGTAGGGAATTGTTTAGATTTTTAAAATTATATTCAATCAAATTAAACCAATATTTTATTTTCAAAAAAGTAAACCAATATTTGAAGCGTTTTTGAGTTAAAAATATAGAAAAACTAGTAAAAGAAAACGGATAAAAATATGAGAGCAGACGATAATTTAGAGATAAATCCACTCTTTTGATCACATAAATCAACACAACATGAAATTATGGTCTCTCTTTCGGTCATCAGTGAATTTAGTTAATGTGTTTATCATAAGTATGGCCTATTTGTGTCATTAATTAGCTCAACATAAGCCATCAAACTATAACACACCCACTTAATCACCTTTTAACTCTTATGAAAATGACAATGAAATTGAAAGTAAAATATATTCTAAGCATGATCTATTAACTGCCGATTAGAAATATAGACCATCAAATTTTGCTTTTAAAGTTCACTTCATTACCATAATCATATGTGGATGAAGAGATAATTTGTATTTTTGTTTGTTTAAGAATAGCCTATTTAGTGCCAACAACATAGGCTATCAAATTCAAAGCTAAAACAACAAGTTAAACCACATCAATATTTCCATTAAGCATAAAAAGAGATCACAAGTTATCAAAATGTTGAATCTATATGATAAGAGAGCTTCATTACCCATAAATTGAAGGAGTTTAGCCTCTCATAATTGTTATCACTTCAACAAAAGTAGATCGCAACATGAAATAAAAACAATAAGAAAATGCAAGCTAATCAAAAAGAGAGCTAATTAAAATGAAATAAAAACTAATCTACTTGCATAAGAAATGAAACTAAGCTACTAACATAAGAGGAAAGAGAGCATGTAAAGCTTGAGTTAACATTGCATAAAAGAAATAACATAAAAGAATAAAATGGATAAGTAGCAACGAAAAAGAAAAGAGAGTTTATATTTTATTTTGAGTCTAAAACTAAACTAAAGAGGAGGCTTCACTTAATTTTGCATGTGTTAATCCTTGAGGAACCCTAATCATATTTTTGGGAACTACCCTTGAGGAAGTGTGGCAACCAAGTTATCATTAGCATGTGTTAATCCTCCACTTAAATATGCATGTAACTTTAATCTTCATTAGCATGTGCATTAGCTCCTAAGTGTACATCATGGTAAGTGGATAGATGGCGTCCTCCGTGTTGTCATGAAATGAATTATTTCCATCTTCATTTGCTTATCTTCTCTTGAGCATGCATATTTTCCATGAAGCCTATTGTAATTTCCATCTAATTTTCCTACAAATAAAAATAAAATGTGAAAATAAATATTCTCAAATTAATATATGCACAAAATTGACCATTTTTCCTCTATATGAAGATGAATAAATGACGATTTGAAAATAATTTGAATATTGGTTTAATCATGTTAAAATACCATATATGCTCATTTATTTAATTAAATTTGATAAAATATGGAAGTAAAAATATGCACATTTACGTGCACATCAAATACCCCCACACTTATCTTTTTATTCGTCCTCAAATAAACTAAAACTAAGCTAAATCTGTTTTCGTAGGAAGCATGATTGCATTAAGCATATGCAATAAGTCATAAGACCTTTAGGTTCCCTAGCAGGACTAGTGTTGTCTCATGAGGGTTTTCAACAGATGCTACCTAAAAAATCCCAAATGCAACATGAAAATATTTACAAAACAAAAAATTCCTAAATGCAAGATTTATTTACAAAGATAGGAATGCAAGTTTTTTTGAAAATATTTACAAATGAAGGATTTACTTTTAAATCGACGTGAATATAAGTTTTGGCCATCATCATGAAATTTTAGTCATTTTACTTGTCAAAGTTTCGATAAAACCTAAGTTATCGTCGCAAGTAAATTCTAATTTGACTAGTTGTTTTTATTGATAACACAGTGCAACTATAAAATGGATCCTTTGTTGATTTTCAAAGTTTATCAAAGTGGTGTCTTCATTTCTTTTGAATAACAAGTCAAATCAAATAAGTAAAAGTAGTGCTTGAATTTCAATTGCTTACTCTCTCTATTTTTTTGAAAATTTTATTGATATTAACAATGTTTACATATGCCTATCAGAAAACTGAGGCCAAATATATTACTCATGCACTGTCTATCGGACTTACGTAAGGGGAATACAGAGTGTGGCGAATGAACACACAAGTATGTACACCTATCGATTATAGGAATTATGAATAAAAGTATTTTTATATACATACACCTAACTTGGATAAACTGAGGCCAGATATACCGATCATGCACTGCCTTTCTGTCTTATGTAAGAAGGGTACAGAGTATGGCAAGTGTACACACTTGTGTGTGAACACATGACTCTAGGTATGACGATCCACATTTTGGAAGGTTTAAATCGACAATAATCCACGCATGTCCGACTTAAACAATCTAAAACGTAGATAATCAATAGGGTAAAATAAAAAAATAAGAAGAAAAGAAGAAAACAGAACACAAAATCTCATGGCAGAAACGATAAAATACAATAATCAAATAACAATTCATGAAGATGTTTACTATACATTTGATTTTAATCCATACACATTTATCAGAGTTATATATACACACACCAGGGATAAATAATCAATATAACAGAATAAAATGATGCAGGGGATAATAATAGTAATACGCCAAATCTCCATCTTCGTCCTCCAGAGAATAGTCTTCAATATATTGAAAAAACTCAGGACTGACCCGAGCGTAATGAAGAGACAAAACACTCGAGTTAGGACTAAAAAACTGTTATGTAAGTCAAATCAATAACATAGAACATGAGCGCAATAACTTAAGAGATGTTACGGGATTTTCCAACTCCTAAGGATCCGTTAAACTATTTATATATAATAGTATACGCTATAATATATAATGTCTATCAGTAAAATAAATAACAAAATAGAATTAAGGCTTTGCGTTAATCCATCTTAACACATTTTTACAGTTTTAAACCAAAGTCATAATGGGATCGTATAGGATAAATATGACAACGCACATGAGGCAATGCCCAAGGTTGGATCCTACCAACTTACCTTTTCTGGCTGGTCGTAACCCATCCATGGCCGACTGCGACAATCAATTTGAACAAAAGGTGCACCATTGAATACGACATTGCAATAGTGATACGAGGGATCAACGTCGCTAGAGGTAGATAGCCTCATTGGCCAAAAATAGGCTCATGTTTTAGTCATTTTAATTATGACATGAGTGTTAACGCTATCCATCATCGTTCTCTTACTTCATTCCAGTAAACATCGCCAATTGAACAACTACATTCTGGGTATCATCCACGCGTACATGGTTTTCAATGTGGTTCTAATATTAACAGAGAGTATGCCAATAAGAGGCCCGGTCTCTTTAACAACCAAACGTCATTTTACACACTGGTTGATTCTTTTACATTTCGAAAAAAATTCGTATGTGATATCAAAATATCATATTCGCTTCAAAAATCACATTTTACTTCAAAATGTTAATTCAACTTGATATATTGATTTCACTTCAAAATTTGATTCGAATTACAATTTTGGTAATAATTAACTTTAATCGATTTCGTATTTAAATTTAAGATTTAAATAAACAAATTCTACCCTTTGACCGGTTTGAATTTAAGAAAATAGTTTAAATAGTTTTAAACTAGTTTAATAGTTAAAATAATTTAATAGAAACTAATTTGAGTATTTAAAATAGTTTATGTAGTAAAATATTTGGGAGAAATTGAAATAGTTTGAATATCTAAAGAAAATAGATTTGAAATAGTTTATGCTAAAATAATTTATTTAAAATATAGTTTCCAAGCAAACTGATTCAATTCCAAAATTTTCAATCCAAATCAATTTCCATTTCCATTTTCAAATTAATTTAAATTCCAATTTCAAATTAATTTTAACTCCAAACCCAAATTAATTTATTTCCAATTCCAAAAATTTAAACCATGTCGATTTATATCAATTTGAGCTCGATCCAAAATATTGATTCAAAACACCTAAATCAAATTTTCCTTCAATATCCAATTTAAAATCCAAAAATTCAAATATAATTAAATTCCGAGCTTAATTTTGAAATATCATTTTATACCACTTTTACGTAGCAAAATTTAGAGTTCGAATAAAAGTCAAATCTTTTAAAACAAATAAATTTATAAATTTTACATCATATTTCGATTATAACTTTAAAATTCTCAACTTCGATTACTTAAATAATTTCGTTTACCAAATTTAAACTTCAACATTTCGAGCTCCGTTTCAAAACTAATTCGATTTCCATGAATCCGATTTTTTTCTCCTTCAAACCAAGTCATTTAAATTTTTAAAAAATCATTTAATTTAACTAATCTGGTGTCCGTATATAATTCTCTATCATATGGCCAAGTGAATCAATTATTTTAATTTAGGGATGGATGTATATCATTTCAATCCAAAGTAAATGTCATAGGTATATACCTTTTCAACCTATTTCTTAACTAATTCGAAATAATTCAATTTTCAGTTTTAAATACTGTAAACAATATACAGGATGAAAACCTGATATATCAAAATAAATAAACATCTAAAATATCAACCAATAGCATCCATCAAACATCAAATCAGTTTATAAAATTCACAATAATCTAATAATTATCAATATTAGGTACTTTGCGGGTAATTAATTTCTAATTACATTTTAACTATCAATTCAATTTTTATAAATTAATTAAGATATCAATTTAAATGTCAATTAAATTTATCCAACAATAAGCAATAAAGTATATATCACATCACAATATAAATTTAACTAACATACAAATATTTCAGTCAATTGTGAGCGTATAAACACTTGTCATTGAGTTTATGATAATTTAAAACCCAAATAAAGGCCCAAATTTGAACAGTCTCAGAATCCAATCAAACTAGGTCCATGTTGTCCTGAATTTCGATACGAATGCAACAGAGAAAACCGTGCGTCGATTCGAGCTAGTATGCAAAAGTTATTCGAGTTAGAACATTTGAGTTTTAATATAAAATAATTAATTAATAAAATAAAATAAACAACCGTATACCTTCTTCCTCCCATTCAACATGCACAGCAAACCACTCACGCACGTAGCTTCTTCCATGCGCACGCAACAACCAATGACCGGACCATGATCGAACGTGACCATATTAAGCATCTCGGTCCACTCCACCTCCACCGCGAACGTCTTCGAACCCACCGCCTCCGTTCATCACGAAAACTCAAAAGAACGTGCGCACTTTTTGTCTCGATTCAGGCGAATCCATGAAGAAATAGCATACATCAACCATATGGATTTGAAGAGGAGGTTGAGATGTACAACTTTCCTATTGGAGGTTTTTGAATTCGATGAACAGATTGAGAGAAATTAAGGAGAGAAGATCTAGCAATTTCGGCCGTTGAAATAAGAGTTGGCGGCGGCCATGGATTAAACTAGGGTTTCTGAAATAAAATAACAATATTTTCTCGATATGCGTGCCATTTATATAATTAGGTCCACAATCATCCGAAATCCAATCGAGGCATGCCGCCAGGCGTTTATAATGTTTTACCCCTATTCCGAACGCAATGTAACTAGTTTCGAGGCCTAATTCGATCATATGTGGAAGGTAGCTTTTCAAAGTCAATTTGTTTTATCAAATTACTTTAAATTGATTTCTACGCATTTCAAGCTCACACGGTCAAGTGACAAGTCCGATCGCTATGAAACTTGAAATCCTAGAATAACTCACTATTACGGATCCGATGAAACTAATTTCGTCGAAATTTGAGACAGTTTCCAAAATGGCCGTTTTTACTCGTTAATTAAAATATAAATTTTCCAATTTCTAATTATTCAAATTTATGTCCAATTTTATATGTTAAAAATCATCATTCATATTTAAATAAAATTTGGATCAGTTTCCTATACCATTTTTAATCATATAAAATCCATAATTCAATTATTCAAATAATCTCCAATATTAAATTTAAAAAATTAAATTATCTGATAATTAATATTAACAAATCATTAAATTTCAAATAAATTTTAGTCATCAACCTTATTTTATTTCTATCTAAATAATTCACATTTATTATTCAACTTCAGTTATTTATCATAAATACCATCGATACATATAATTTATTTCAATAAAATAATTCCCAAATTTTCGAAATTATCCATTTCAAGATTTTTATTTATATTCAGCAACTACACTAATAATTCATTAAATTCAATTTTTAACCATTTTTATTCAGTAATTATATCGAATCCTATAATTTAAAATGGTTTAAAAAAATACGGATCGTTACACTAGGTGTTAATAAAAAATATATATACATATAAACAAATATTATTATTTTATTATATTTTTTAGTTTATATATATATATATATATATATATATATATATATATATATATTAAAGAGAGAGTTATGCAAAATCATCTTAGCACCATTAACTTAGAAGATAAAAAATATCAAAGCCTCTTCTTTATATCCACCACTTTTTTAAACAAAGATTTTTAATTAGGATATACTTCATAATTATCATCTGTGAATCTTCTTACATACTAGTTAAACCATTGTAACTTGTAATCAAACTTCATTTTTACTTTTGTTAAGACAAATACATTTTCAAAAATTTCAATCTAATAACCAAAATTATATACTTATCCTATAGTGTTTGTTTAAAAGTAAATTAAAATGTGAGAAAAAAGAAATTTTGTTTTTGACTTTTTTTTGATTTTTTTTTAATTTTTTATGTTTTGCAAAGAAAATGCAAAAAATAAACCATGAAAAATAAAAAAAATAAAAAAGACTCTCGCCACACTTAATTTTGACTGTGTCCCCACAGACAACTCAAGTGAAAGGAGAAAATAAAATAAAAATAAAAATATGACCAATATTACATGAAAATGAATAGTTATTATTTACAAGACATCAGAAAATATGTCGTTAAAGAGTAAATGAAACGTAGTCCAAAGACCAATTCATTTGTTTCGTCAAGTATGAGAGACACCGCTTAAGCACAGAAAACCAAACCATAAAAGATTTCAAAGTTGAATGTTGATTCGGAAAAACGATTGTCGTTTTATTAAAAATCGTATTGGTTGTTTTATTTTCGATGATTTTCGGGGTTGATAGAACAATTAGTTGAAGTTCAAGTTTATTTTCACCAAATTGAAATTCAAGCTTATCATTGAAAGTGTAACAACCTATAAATTTTTAAACGTTTTTTAATAGTGTATTTAATTGAATTTTTGAGAAATTTTAAATAATAATATTTTGAAATAAAAATTTAATGTTTGGATTACATATAATTAAATATAAGTAGTGAATGAATAAGAAAACATATACATTTAGATTATGTTACTTGTTAATTAATTTGGGCGTACGTTCGTTTTAATTATTGCATTTATTGTACGCACTCTTTGATTTCATATTTTGGCTATTAAAAATCAAATCAACACGTGCATTTTTTTAAAAAAAGAATTAAAACCCTGCCTCCAATTCCCGTGTAAAACTTTCCACTTTCATTTGCTTCTCCGTATTTAATAGGAATAAAAATCTTTGATTTCCTGACCGTTTCAAAATCTCTTCCCATCTTCATTTTTTGCAACGTAGTTCAGATCTGGGGAAAAAAGGTAATGGGTAATGATCCGAAATTTTAAACCAATTTAAAATTCTAATTTTTTTTAAATATTGAATAAAATTTGATAGAAACAAAAATGATGGGAATAATGATAGTTTATATGAGATTTACAATTTGAATTAAAAACAACAAATGTTAAGAATTTAATAATAATTGTTAATTATAAATATTGATCTATTGAATAAAATTAAAGAGGAAACAATAGTTTAATTGTATTGTTGTAATTTAAATAAGTTAACCTCTAACAAATGAACTAAAATTGGTAACTAATGGATATGTTGAGTTATGTGAAATTATTAAATAATGTTTGATTTATTGTTAATAAAAAGAAGTAGTTGAATTAGATTTTTATTTGATTTTAATATGAAATTAATATTTGTATTCGTTGAAATCTTTCCATTAAGGAAAGAGAATGTATTAAAATGAACATTTAATTTGGTAGTTAACATAATAATATTCTATTTATAAGTTTTAAAAGAGAAAATTATTTCAAAATGTTTTCCAAATATAATAATTAATATAAGAAAGATATTTTGAAATAAATGTAACAGGTTGTATTCTGTGAATTTACAATTTTTTTTTATTTACTATAAAGCAGTAGATAGTTGTTATTATTTTATATGTTAATTTAATGATTTAAAAGTTAATATGGTTTCAATTGGGAATAATATTTAAATTGACGTTAAATAATAAATTTATCTGTAGCCTTGCATCCCAAGTGGAAAAGAAATCATTTCCCTAAACGTTAAATTTCTTTTAAATCTAGTTTTGATAAGTTACGTTTAAATTTCTACGCTTCCCTTTTTCCTCATTTTTATAATAGGAATAAAAATTCACGTAGCAGTTTCAAGCAAATTTATTTCTCTTTAGAAGTTCAAAATCCGTTTCAAGATTGTTTGAAATTCACATGTATAAGTGTCACTTCTTTTCCATTTACTCCTTTGTAATTAATAGGAACAAAATCTATGATTTTCCTTACCATCCAAACGAAATTCTTTTATTTCCTTAATGTTCATATGCCATTAATTAGTTCGTTTCCTCATTTAATCTATTCAACGCAACTATCTCCTAAATCAAATATCACGCACATGTTCCTCCTGACAGGAATTACTTCCTGCCGTTTCTACAAGCAATCAATACTAGTTTCATTTAAATACTCAACCTTGTACGCAAATAATTTTCACCACCTTCCAATTTTATAAATATTTCTTGCGTTTTAATCAACGCATTTACTTCCTAATAAATTTTAAACGTGTACAAAATATTTTCCAAAGATTTCTTGCAGTTTCCTTTTGCTAAATTCACGCAATCAATACCACTGTAAATATTCGCTCAAATCTTTGTTGCCTATATTCTGTCACCTTAATCAATGCAATCGTGTATAATTAATTTAAATTTATTTCTTGTCTATATTCTCTCACCTCAGTCAATGCAATCGTGTGTAAATATAAGCCTCGTACACAAACAGTTTTCAATTGCATCTCAACATTTTCTTCATTTCTTCTTGCGTGCGTGAGCTCTGAAGGTATGGCCTCCATTTTCTTCTTTTTATTTTATATATATATTTTCATGCTTTGCTTCTCCCCTCCCTGGCCTCTGCTTCCAATATATTTGACAAATCCATCTTTATATTTCAACTCGCGTTCACAAATTTTCACATTATAACAGTCTCTATTTAATTGATATTTTAGCATAAAACTATATCAACATATTTTTTATGTTTAATGCTTATGTGAATTTTAAGCCAAGTTTTTCAGAGACGTATATATACGTTAGTCTTATATCTTATTTGTTATTATAAAGTATTAGTAATATACATATTTTGAAAATATAATTAGATTTTTATTCCTGTTCGAATATAACATATATTCGTATGGCAGCTGAGTGTTGTAAAAGCATTAGTGATTTATGTTGTAAAACTAAAAATTTAAATGTATAATTTTCATCTCGATTCTAGTGAGTATATATGTAAAGTATGTTTTGTTTTTTTCACTTTTCTATAGTGCTATCATAATGTATAGTGTATATATATATATATATATATATATATATATATTAATTTTCTCAGTATATGCTATGAATTTTGAGTAAACTATATATAAATATGTTATTTTAAAATGCGTGTTTTAAATAAGTGATGATTTTTATATATATTATGCCTATATTTTATTTTGAGTGTGTGTTTAAATGTAATATTGATTTAAGAGGAAAAACGTTTATGTGTTTAAATTTAAGTATTGATTTTTCAGTAATATTAGGATGTTTTGTTTTAATATGTATTTTAAATTTAATATCAGTTTCAAACAATGTGAATATTTTATTTGAATATCCGTCTTAAATTAAATTTATTGAGATTTTAAGGAAATTTAAATAACACATATAATATATACTCTGTTTATATCAAACCGATTGATTTTTTTTCATCGATTTCTATCTATCAGCTTTGTCATCAAATTCGTGTCAATTTTGCTTTGCTTCAAAATTCGTATTAGGATCCATAACTGACCTCATTATCGTTCTTCTCTAGCCTCGAAAGGTGAGCAATCACTCACGATTAACGTTCTTGTATTTTATTAAATTTGATTTCAATTGAAACGATAATTGAAATATGATGCTGTAGTCATTTAAATTGTTATATATATATATATATGATATTTTCTGTAATTGTTCACCTGTGGGATATGACACCATATCCTGTTGTTTATATTATATTTTTATTGATGATATATGCCTGTTATTTTATTGTATTATCTGTTATCACTCTGCAAGTTCTTTGTAGTTTAGAATTCATTATGGGTTGAATTGGTACATACCCGAATGGACTTTTGGATAGGAGAATTTCGTTATGGGTTGAAATGATAAACCCAAGCAATTTTCAATTAAATTGAATTTGGGATTGTGGGTCGAAGTGATATCTACCCGTATATTTAAATTTCGGATTGAAATGATAAATATCCGTATCCCTTGCCATAGAATAGGAAATTATATACAGACATCGTTGGTCCATATATATATAAATGTTTTGAAAATAATTTCTATGGTTTGGGAAAGAAAAATATAGTTTTAATAAAACTGATTCTTAGAATATTATATGTATAAAAATGAAAATTTTATGTATATACCTAATAATAATATTTAATCTAATTGAGATTGATTTAATACATATGATATGTTTAAGGATTCGTTTAAATTTATTTTTCAAATTAGATTTGGTAAAATTTTGAATAATATAAAGTTGAGAAGATAAAGTTGAATTAATTGGAAATGGTATTTAAATAAGAATTATATTCAATTAAATCGATTTGAAACTATTGAATTCGGGATTTATGATATGATTTTATAACTTGGTTTTGGTAAAAGGGATTAAATGGATATTTTAAGTTTAAATAAATTCAAGGAAATATTCTGTAAAATGAAATCTAAGGCTATTTAAATGATATTGAACTTGTTAAGTGGATATTTCCTGACTAAATAATAATGATGAAGCTAAATCAAGATCTATATGAAACTGTCAGATTTAACTTTAAAATATTGAATATTAAAGCTTTGAATATAACGAAAGTTTAAATGGTTATTGGGAGCTGAATTGAATTAATGAATTGAGCTTTGAATAAATGGGAATATGGAACTTGAGTTGATTAGAATCAATTTGTGTAGTTGAGGAAATTTCAAATACTTTACTTTATAAATTATTTAATATATATATATATATAGACACACACACAAAATCTTGGAAAATAGATATATTTGAAAGGGAAATGATGTTTTAATTTTGAAGTCTAAATAAAATTGAATGAGCCTCGACTTCTTTCGAAATCTAACTTCCCTCCTCTGCCTGCGGTTGCTCCTCCTCCCCTCGGTCCAGCTGCTTGCCATAGCTCAACAGCATCGACAATCAAACCTGCTGCTGTCTTGCGTCCTGTGGATGGAGCTTTGCTTTCGGCAGTGGTTGGTAAGGTCCCTTTCTCTTAAAACTTTGTCGAAGTTGGATTGGGTTTAATTGGAAGTTCGAAATACGTTTTGGGTGATTTGAGATTAAATCTTGATGTCAACAATGAGTGTAATGTGGATGGTGTCTCTGATATTTCTGGAAAAGGGACTGGTCAGATTGGTTGTGTTAAGGCTTTGGTTAATGCAATTAACTCGATCTATGTTATGAAAATGTTTGTGAAATTTCCTGTGACATAGTTTCTCCTCACAACTCCAATGTTCCCGGTATTCCCCCCGTTGTGGAGCGGAGCGGAGCTTCTGTCCATGATCTCGCTTCCCTGGCAGGCTCCAAAACTTGGTCCTCTCTTTTCACTTCTCTCCCGAGTAATGTTGGTAACTATAAATCGATTGTTTTTGACATTGTTGAGGAAAATGGGGTTATGATCCCACCCCCTATTGTTATGCAAGCTGGTATGGATTATTGGTCAGATTATCTAGTTGGTTTCTTTCTGGACCCTAATCATCGCCTGCGTGATGCGGTTTCGGTATGCCGTAGGGCCTGGAAACTACATGGCGAATTGAGTGTCAAAATAGTTGATTCCATGTTTTTCCTTAAAATTTCCTCTCCTGAGGAACGCCGTCGTGTTCTTGAGGCTGAGCCTTCCTATTTTGATGGAAAACCTTTTATTATTACTCCTTGGTCTCCGACTGTGGCTAGTGCCCGTGAGCAAGTTCTATCTGTCCCTATTTGGGTTTTCTTTTCACAAATTCCTTCTGCTCTCCAACCATTACTTGGTTTGAATTGGCTTGCATGTAACATTGGTAAGTTGAAATGTATTAATACAAACACTATAATGAGGGAGAAGTTGGTGTATGCTAAGGATTTGGTCGAGATCTCCCCTGATAAGCCTCTTCCATCAGCAATACCTGTTCAGCTTGTTGTTGGACATGTTGCGGTTGTCCATGTTCGTTATGGTTGGGTTCCTGATATATGTTCCACCTGTCACTCCTTCGGCCATCTTGCTCCTGCCTGCTCGCATTCTATTGTCTCTGCTGCTGCTCCCAAGATCCCTCTGCCTCGGCCCCCGCTTAGGAATTGGGTTCCCAAGGATGTCCCTCCTTCTGATCCAACCCCTGTTGCTCCTTTTCCTGACCAGGGTCCTCCTATGGTTCCTGATGCTAAGCCTGGCTCACCTGCTGCTTTGATTGTCCCTTATGTTGTTTCTTATACTCCTGTAGAAGCTTCTAATTCCCCTGATTCCCAGGTTGCCCCTTCCTTTGCGGCCTCCTTGCCTGATCTTTGTCCTCCTACTCCCGTTGTTCGGCCTGCCTCTTCTCATATTGCTGTGGATCGTTCTACTGCCCCAGCTAATCCTCTGGAAGTTTCTGATTCTTCCCGGATTGTTTGGGAAGATTCTAAAAGGTGTTGGGTTGACCTTATTTCTGATGTGAGATTTAGCCCAGTGAATGATTTTTTTTCCAGATTTATTTCTGATGATCAGATGGATCTTATATGCCTATTTTACATTCCGTCTGGGGATGCACTAGTTCTTGATATGGATGGTGATTATGCGAGCGAGAATTCTGCCATACTAGCTGACTCTTCTTGGGATCGCTCCTTCATTTACTCTCCTGATGTTATGGGTTACGACCCTAGTCTTGCTATCCGTTTCAGCCCCTATGCTGGTCGTTGTGGCAAGGACCCTTAGGTCTCTGTTGTCGTTGGTGACTCTTCCATCATGGAGGAGCCCTAGCTCACGTGATTCTTTAGTTCTGTGACATGTCTGTCACATACCTGTGCTATATTTTCCATTTTATTTAGTAGTTAAAGTGCTTTTACCTTACTCGTGTACTTCAACTTTTATTACGTTCGTAATAAAAAATGGACGGTCCACTATAAAACCGGCTGGCCTTGCAAAAAAAAAATTGAATGACCACGGTGTTATAGTGTATATATCTACCTTGTAGATAGTTCCATGGACCCTTAGAGGATGGTTATCCCAAACATCCTTAAGTTATTTGTATTTCGGTTGATATTTCACTTGAGTTGGATTTATTGATATAAGAATGTTAATCCTGACTCGAGTGTTTTGTGTTTTTGCTTTACGCTCAGGTCAGACTAAGCGATACAGCATTTGAGACTCGCCTTTGGAGTTTGGAGCTTTGTTTGAGGATCCAATTATTGATTCAGCTTTCAACTCTTTCAGTTGATTCGTTCGGAGAGGTCATCTGTTCGTACTGGAGACTTCGCTGTATTTGAGATATTCTGTTATATTTTTATTTCTAACTCAAGTATTTATATAGTAGCTTCATGAACTACTATTTATCTATTCTACTGCATTATTTTATATTACTCTGTGTCTGTGATTCCGTGGTTGATTTATTTACTGTATATGCTGAGTTTTGCCAAATTTTAATTAACAATTCGGTATTTTAAATTATTCAAGTCGGACATGTATGGTTTTATTGTCGATTTGAATGGTCCATACTAATATATGTTATATTCGAATAGGAATAAAAATCTAATTATATTTTCAAAATATGTATATTACTAATATTTTATAGTAACAAATAAGATATAAGACTAACGTATATATACGCCTCTGAAAAGCTTGGCTTAAAATTCACATAAGCATTAAATATAAAAAAAAATATGTAGATATAGTTTTATGCTAAAATATCAATTAAATGGAGACTGTTATAATGTGAAAATTTGTGAACGCGAGTTGAAATATAAACATAGATTTGTCAAATATATTGGAAGCAGAGGACAGGGAGGGGAGAAGCAAAGCATGGAAAATAATATATAAAATAAAAAGAAGAAAATGGAGGCCATACCTTCAGAGCACACGCACGCAAGAAGAAATGAAGAAAATGTTGAGATGCAATTGAAAACTGTTTGTGTACGAGGCTTATATTTATACACGATTGCATTGATTGAGGTGAGAGAATATAGGCAAGAAATAAATTTAAATCAATTATACATGATTGCATTGATCGAGGTGAGAGAATATAGGCAAGAAAGATTTGAGCGAATATTTACAATGGCATTGATTGCTTGAATTTAGCAAAAGGAACTGCAAGAAATCTTTGGCAAACATTTTGTACACGTTTAAAATTTATTAGGAAGTAAATGCATTGATTAAAATGCAGGAAATATTTATAAAATGGGAAGGTGGTGAAAATTATTTTCTTACAAGATTGAGTATTTAAATGAAACTAGTATTGATTGATTGGAGAAATAGGTGTAAAAGCATTAGTGATTTATGTTGTAAAACTAAAAATTTAAATGTATAATTTTCATCTCGATTCTAGTGTGTATATATAAAGTATGTATTGTTTTTTCTCTTTTCTGTAGTGCTTTCAAAATGTATGGTCTATATATATAGATTGATTTTCTCAGTATATGCTTTGAATTTTGAGTAAACTATATATAAATATGTTATTTTAAAATGCGTGTTTTAAATAAGTGATGATTTTTATATATATTATGCGTATATTTTATTTTGTGTGTGTGTTTAAATGTAATATTGATTTAAGAGGAAAAATGTTTATGTGTTTAAATTTAAGTATTGATTTTTCAATAATACGAGGATGTTCTATTTTAATATGTATTTTAAATTTAATATCAGTTTCAAACAATGTGAATATTTTATTTGAATATCCGTCTTAAATTAAATTTATTGAGATTTTAAGGAAATTTAAATAACACATATAATGCATACTCTGTTTATATCAAACCGATTGATTTTTTTTGATCGATTTCTATCTATCAGCTTTGTCATCAAATTCGTGCCAATTTTGCTTTGCTTCAAAGTTCGTATTGGGAACCATAACTGACCTCAATATCGTTCTTCTCTAGCCTCGAAAGGTGAGCAATCACTCATGATTAACGTTCTTGTATTTTATTAAATTTGATTTCAATTGAAACGACAATTGAAATATGATGTTGTAGTCATTTAAATTGTTATATACATGCTATTTTTTGTAACTGTTCACCTGTGGGATATGACACCATATCCTATTGTTTATATTATATTTTTATTGATGATATATGTCTGTTATTTTATTGTATTATCTATTATCACTCTGCAAGTTCCCTGTAGTTTAGAATTCACTATGGGTTGAAATGGTACATACCCGAATGGACTTTTGGATAGGGGAATTTCGTTATGGGTTGAAATGATAAACCCAAGTGATTTTCAATTAAATTGAATTTGGGATTGCGGGTCGAAGTGATATCTACCCGTATATTTAAATTTCGGATTGAAATGATAAATATCAGTATCCCTTGCCATAGCGTAGGAAATTATATACAGACATCGTTGGTCCATATATATATAAATGTTTTGAAAATAATTTCTATGGTTTGGGAAAGAAAAATATAGTTTTAATAAAACTGATTCTTAGAATATTATATGTATAAAAATGAAAATTTTATGTATAGACCTAATAATAATATTTAATCTAATTGAGATTGATTTAATACATATAATATGTTTAAGGATTCGTTTAAATTTATATTTCAAATTAGATTTGGTAAAATTCTGAATAAGCTAGAGTTGAGAAGATAAAGTTGAATTAATTGGAAATGGTATTTAATTAAGAATTATATTCAATTAATTCAATTTGAAACTATTGAATTCGGGATTTAAGATATGATTTTATAACTTGGTTGTGGTAAAAGGGATTAAATGGATATTTTAAGTTTAAATAAATTCATGGAAATATTCTGTAAAATGAAATCTAAGGCTATTTAAATGATATTGAACTTGTCAAGTGGATATTTCCTGACTAAATAATGATGATGAAGCTAAATCAAGATCTATATGAAATTGTCATATTTAACTTTAAAATATTGAATATTAAAGCTTTGAATATAACGAAAGTTTAAATGGTTATTGGGAGCTGAAAAGAATTAATGAATTGAGCTTTGAATAAATGGGAATTTGGAACATGAGTTGATTAGAATCAATTTGTGTAGTTGAGGAAATTTCAAATACTTTACTTTATAAATTATTTAATATATATACTATCTTGGAAAATAGATATATTTGAAAGGGAAATGATGTTTTGGTTTTGAAGTCCAAATAAAATTGAATGACCACGGTGTTATAGTGTATATATCTACCTTGTAGATAGTTCCATGGACCCTTAGAGGATGGTTATCCTAAACATCCTTAAGTTATTTGTATTTCAGTTGATATTTCACTTGAGTTGGATTTATTGATATAAGAATGTTAATCCTGACTCGAGTGTTTTGTGTTTTTGCTTTACGCTCGGGTAAGACTAAGCGATACATCATTTGAGACTCGCCTTTGGAGTTTGGAGCTTCGTTCGAGGATCCAATTATTGATTCAGCTTTCAGCACTTTCAGTTGATTCGTTCGGAGAGGTCATCTGTTCGTACTGGAGACTTCGCTGTATTTGAGATATTCTGTTGTATTTTTATTTCTAACTCTGGTATTTATATAGTAGCTTCATGAACTACTATTTATCTATTCCGCTGCATTATTTTATATTACTCTGCATCTGTGATTCTGTGGTTGATTTATTTACTGTATATGCTGAGTTTTGCCAAATTTTAATTAACAATTCAGTATTTTGAATTATTCAAGTCGGACATGTATGGTTTTATTGTCGATTTGAATGGTCCAAAATAGCGGGTCGTTATAGAAAATTTCTTTAGAATTATTGATTTCAAAATCAAAATGGTGATTTAACTCTTCCCCTTCGAAATTCAACATCCCGTCTTCGAAAAGTCCAAGGAATTTGTGTTCACAAAATTCATCTTCCTTCATTGGATTATTAACAACTTCATGGCATATATCAAGTTCAAAATCCATAGCTGTCGTATTCAATTTTTTGAAATCAGAAAAAAGAAGATCTAAGTTTAAACTTGGTTCCATACTTCAAAAGAATTGAAATCCAACTCCATTACTGTATTTTCAACTTCATTAAGATTGTTGTTTTCAAATTCAAAAGTTGTTATTTGGAAATCATCAATTTTGATAAAACTTGGATTATCACTTGACTAGTTACACATTAGGATTTGATTTTTATTCATGTTGTTTCACATATGTTTCAAACAACAAATCCATGTGTTCATTGTAAATTTCATCCATTTTCTCAAAAAAATCCAATTTATAATTATTAAATGATAATTTTTAATTTGAACTTGTTAAGAACAAAAATTGTCAATCGCACCGTAATCGAGATTATTCTCATTGCCAAAATCACTTAAAAAGTGGTCCAAATTTCCATTTTGACTTTGAAATTCATTTTGAAATTCGAAATTGTTTTGGCATGAGTTATAATCGAAATTATTTGAATTTTGAAGTGAATTCAAATTTTGATTATTTTAAAAACTTTGAATTGAATCACTACACAAATATGAATTATACAATTTGTTTATCATTTAATTTTATTGTATTGAGAGTTCATGTAAAGACGAAATCGTTTCAATGTTATTTTCTAGATTTTAGGATTGGTCATCAATTTGAAAATTTTATGGTTCAAATTTCATACAGTATTTGTTATTAAAATATCCATAAGAATTTTGTGTAAAATTATATGAATTAAATTATTTTTACAACTATTGAAAAACTCTGGCGAGAAAGAAAATTTAGATATTTTCAAGAATTTTTTTTGGATTCTTTATAGAGCAAAACTATTTACCAAAAGGAATTTATTTTTCAAAAATGAAATTTTATTTTTGTTTTGTTTTTTTGGTTTTTCAATGTTTTTTTTTTGTTTTGAAAAGATTTCTTATATGTAAAAAAAATTGCTTTTCTAAAAAAACTAACCCGAATTTTTTTTCTTTTAAATTTTTGATTTTGATTGAAAAGTTTCAAAGGAAAGAAATATTTGAAATCTAAGTTAAGGAATATTTATAATTTTATTAGTTTTGGATTTTGAATTTTGTTAATTTTTTTTTAAAATATGGACGAACTAATGCAAACTAAATGAATGCAATAGCTTAATTACAAATTTTCTATCCTAAGCAGCTCCTAACCCAAAATTTTCTATCCTAAGGAGCACGGTGGTTGTCATGTGCATGCATGTGTTTATATTATTTAGTTCAAGGTTAGTTTTGTAATTTTAGTACTTTTCTAACTCTATAAATGCCACTACTCTTTAATAGTATTCGCTTTACAATCTTCTACTTCATTTCTAAAATTTCCTAAAGCTTAAGAGAATATTTATGGCTTCCTTAATGTATTATAAATTGCAAAAAAATCACTTCTTTCTACCTCTAATCTCCTTTAAAGTTCATTAAAACCGTTCTACATCTCATTTCCAAAATACAATCACCCATCCACCCTAAAACCCAAGGCCATACCCAAATATACCCTGGCCCAAGCCTAATTTAGTAGCTTAGCCACTCAACGACTATATTTTTGCAAGTTAAGACCAAGTTCTAGCTTGTATCCAAGTTCCAGTAAGAGTTTGCCTTGAGTTAGTAAGTTACGGTTAGTAAATGTCTAACTTCCTGGAATAGAATTTACTTGATATATATGGACTATATTGTTGTAAAACATTTTGATATGTTGGTTGAATCATCATGTTGATTTGATGATATATGTGTTGCAAGTTTGTTGGTTAGCGTAGATTTGTGATGTGGATAATATGTTGATATGTTTGGTTATAAATATGTGACCTTTGGCTTATGTTATGATGGTAGTATGATTGCGAACCAAAATCAATTGTATAAAATGTTATGAAGTTAGCACCTTAAAATGTCGCAAAGGACTTAGATCTGATTTGAAAAACAAAAGCTTGTTATATAGTTTTAGATTTAGTAAATGTTTTCCAAGTTTTCACCTTTTGTTTAAGTTTTCAAAACTCTTCCATTTGTGTTTTCAAAACAAGTCATAGCAAATATTGAAGGTAGTTAATCACTTAGAAAACAATTCTAGCGAACTACACCCATAGCGATAGTCGCTATGGATGTATTACGGCAAATTTCATGATTTCAAATTTTTAAGTGTTTCTTTTTGGAAATGTTTTATGAGCTCTTTTAAAATTCATTTAGTAAGTAAAAAAGGTTAAGTTTTATTAATTAATTATTAATTTACTTAATTAATAAATCAAGGGTAATTATTAAGTAATGATTTAATTAAGTAATTAGTGTTTAAGTATCACTTTAACAAGTTAATGATTATTTATTAATAAAAAAGGTTTAATTAATGATTAATGAACTTAAGATATAATTTAGTATTTAATTTATTTAATTAAGTTTAATGATTTAATTATTATTTAATTAAAGTGAATTATTTAATTAATTATTATTTAATTAAGGTGGATTACTTAATTAATTTTTAATTAATTAGAGTTTAGTTATTTGGAAATTAATTTGTACTTAACTAAGATTGATTATGGTTTACTTATGATTTAACTATGATTAATTAATATTTAATTAAGATTTGTTTTATATTTAATAGAGTTTAATTTATTAAAGGTTTGTTTTGAACCCAGTCGGCTAAGGTTAAGTCAACGTTTCTTTATGAAGTCAATTGATTTTTAACCAAGAATCTCTTATTCGTGCTATTTAGTAGCCAAATGAATTAAAGTAGTTAAAGTAAGTCGACTTGTACTTAACACAAATACTGCATTATGGGAACATGATGAATACAAGGGAGTTAATTTCAATAGGTGGGTCATGATAATATAGCACATAGGAATGGTCCACTATAAACAACTTGACCCTTTAAATTATTAAACGTTGCTTTGGAGAGACTGGGATTGGATGGCAGTTGTTATTCGAAAACCACTTCGAACCAATGTAAGCGTTCGAATTGGAAATAGTGAAGTCAAGGTCCAAGATGAAGGCTTCAAAGTGCAAGGGATATGTTCTACTAACCCTGAGGGTGGTTCCAAATGGGTGTAGTGCAAGTAGTACCTTTGGTTCGTTCATCTCTTTGATGACTTGTATGGATGAGTGCCAACATTGTGTCAACATCTGGAAGGCAATGTTGGCATTCCAAGTGGTAGTTCTATAGTCAAGGTAAAATTAGCCTTGGGCCTCATCAATTGGAAATGACTAAAATAGGGGATATGCAACAAGGCTAAGGGGTAGGTCGGTTTAGGGTTGGCAGGGAATCCCGACGAGGTCCTCGATGATATTTTATTTAAAGATGCATGGGCGGTAGCCCAGTCATTTCATGGAACCATTTTTCAATAAGTGCCGTATGGATTTAGTTGTACCCAATATGTTAAAATGTGAGATTCAAGCATTTCAGCTATGCTCTATTTTACTTGAAAACCCTAGGCATTATCATAGTATCACTGATTTCTATATAAAGTGTTTTGGCTACCGTAAGGTAAAAACCCGTCCATTTTGTGTGCAATGTGGTTTTACGAGATGCCTTTGATTTTAAAGAGGTTTTAAAAGTAATAATTACATCATTTTGAGTTTACTCACACCAGACCCACATCTGGCCTGGATTTTATTTTCTTTCCCTAAAACTCTTGGGTACTCAAATTTTTATGAGTAGCCAAATGATCCAGGTTTCTTACAGTGTTTTGGAGGAGTTGGAGCAGCTGGCTTCACCATTAGCTAGTTAATATCTTATTCCGCTGTGTTTTTGTATGATCTGTGTATTTTATATGTGCAGGTAGTTATAAATGTCCCGCTGAAAGTTGTAATGTAATGACTCTGATATATTATTATTATGGAAATGACTATGTATAACTTTATGTTATCTATTATATATTGATCATTGCATTGGGATATTTTGTCACTTGTAGTTTCTTCTTATCCTTCTTTTCCTTTTATCCCTAATGGCTCGTCTTTTGGAATAAGAAGGGCGGTTCGTTGAGTAAAGTTTAAAGGGTTTATTTATCATTATATTGTTTTAACTTGTTTTTAAAGATTTTTATTATATTATTATAATTTGTTTTAAAGTTTATTATTCATTAATGATTGTTAATGTAGTATCTTACTAGTGTTGTTCAAGATAACTAATTGTTTTATTAAAGGTGTTTTTAAATGATAAATTATTTTATGATAATGTATATATAATAAGCTGTTTATTTAAAGGAATTGTTTAAAATGGAAAGGTTTATATAAATGTTTTTATTTTATGAAAGGATTTATTAAAGGAGTTTATAAATTGGAAAGAAATCTTGGAATTGAAAAAGAAGATTGGTTTTCAAACATCTCAGAGATTTATAATGGAGCTTTATAAATGGTTTTAAAGATTTACAAAAGAGTTTTATAAATAATCTTGGAGATTGATAAAGTGTTTTATAAATGTATTTGGAATTTAAATAAAGGAAATTTCATAAATGAAAAAGATTTGTCAAAAGGATTTATTGAAGAGATTTATAAAAGAATTTAAGATTGGATTTCCTTTAAATGACCTTCTTAATTCTGGTGGTATGAACATTCGTTCTACGCTTAACACCGAAGGAATAGTGTTTGAGGTTATCTTTATATCCAATTTAAATAACATTTTTTTTTATCCTTTTAATATGATTTTGAAATAAGAAACCTTTCACAAATGTATTGTGAATATACATATGCTGGTGGGATAAGTATATGAATATTTTAATAAATATTTTGGAAATTGATTTAAATAAATGAAAGATTTTGTTAACCAAATTTTTGGTCAACACTCGAAGTAGTGCTTCAACAAGAAAGGGAAGGTAATTTGAATAGAAGGGTAAGATATCCCTAATAACAGTTTCTGCACTTTGTTTCAATAATTGCTGGCTTTTGATTTAGATCTCTCGACGTAGTCGAGAGGTTTAATCTTTCAAGTAGAAGACTTATTACCAAGGTAAAGCTTATTAGGAGTTTCATGGAACTTTTCTTTATGACACTGATGGTTATTAACCAAATGTATCCCTATAAAGCCAAGCTCTAATACTTTCGAAAGGCTTGAGTGATTAATCTCCTTGGAAATGGGTTAGATAATTACTTCCTGGTTAGTGAATAAGAACCTTTGACCTTGTCGTAAGGTTTGTTCACTTTTAGGAAGTTGGTTTTAGCTAGGCCAAAAGGTGTTAGAGTTTCAACTATTGGATCAAGCTTTATTCTCCTATACTTAGATAATCCCGAAGGGTTTGAATGATCGATTAATAACTGCAGATGGTTTGGTTAGTGCTAAAATATGAGTATCTACTAATTTTACTTGAAGGATTCCAATCGTAATATCAGTAGCTCCGGAAGGTTACCGCTCATGTTAGACAAATTTGGCTGTCGGCCCTACCTAAGAGTGAGAGTAGAAAAGTCAATGTCTTCCGTAGCTTGAAGTTGTAGCTTTAACAAAACAAGCTTCAAACTTTATCGGTAAGAACTTTCGGACGAGTTAACCCTAAAAATAGGTTTTATGACAGCGAAAAATCAAGTAATCAATAAAACGATTCACAAATCAAAAGACTTCCCTTGTAATTCATAATAAGACTTCATTTTATTAAATTTCCCCAATTTGATCCCCAATTAGGGTTACAGAATTATGATTAAGAAGTTAAAAGTATTTTTAAATGAAAGAGAATCCGTTCCTAAAATAAGACCCCTTGGGTCTTATTTATAGATGTAGGTGGCACGCCCTCCGGCCTTCTACCTTCGTCTGGTACGGAAGGTTGCCTCTTGTATGCAGTTGCAAACCTTTCGGTCTTGCTGGAAGATTGCATTTTGTACACGGTTGTAGGCCACTCGTTATTGACGGAAGGTTTGTTTATTGTGCATCGTCATGGACTACTAAATGTTGCCGACAGGTCTTTTCCATCATTTGTCTTTAGGAACTTGTTGCTCTTGCAAGAAGATTTGTCATATGTACGGCATATGAACCTTATGAAGGTACCGGAGGGCTTTTAGCTTTTGTGAACCTTTTGGCTTTGTCGGAAGGTTGCTTTCCGATGAATTATGGATGTCGCTTTTACCTAAATCTTTTGGTATCATCGGAAGCTATCCTGTAGGTGTATTATCGGCCTAAAAGGCTTATTGCGCTTTCGGAAAGGTTGTCATAGGGTCGTATGCCCTTGATTCCGCTTGTTTGCCTACTCCAGAGGGTAAGAGCTTCTTGAATATTGTAGATTGACACCCTCCTTCTTGTGCGAAAGGTCTTGAACCGCTTCATATTATTGATTCATCCCTTCGATCTCTTCGAGATGTCTGATCCAGATTCTTTTCCTTTTATCCTCTATTTGAGAGCTTATGGCTTAAGCAGAAGGTAAATTTACTAAGCAACATCCCTCCACCATGTGAAGGGATGCTCGTGACTTTCCAAGTCACCCTCTCTAAGAATTATAGAATTTTCAGCTTCATTTTCATGCAAATGTAAGTCCAAGTACAAGAAAAAGAGTTCTTTTAAACAATTTGACTTTCCTTAAACAAAGAGGTTATTTTCGAAACCTGATTTAAAACTTTTAGGTTAACTTTCCTACTCCTTCATTCATTATTCATTTCCCTTTTTTGCAAAAAACTGCTCTTAACATCAAATTGATAATATGATCTGAGATTCATTTAAATACCATTTTTGGAAACTTAGAGTTTTCTTTTTGCCCTTCTGAAAGGAATTGAAGTTGCAGCACTAAACCTTCCGATGGGACCGGAAGGTATTCCGACCTCAATTTTACCCTACTGTCAAAAGGTTTAAGTAGCTTAACGGATATTCCTTCCGACAACAAGCCTTCATTGGAGTTTAGAAGTCCAAAACCTTCTGATTCCTTTCTTCTCATTAGAACACCATATAACCAAGTAACAAATACATAAGCACATTTTCAACTGTGTAATATAACTTAAGAAATTCAACTAAAATATCTAAACATCCACATACACAAATATATATATATATATATATATATATATATTACTTCACATTACACTTTTCAAAATGATCTGTCAATATACACATATTCAAAATTACACTAGCTTCCTAGAATTAAACATTGAAGGCGGCCAAAAGTAACAAGATGATTTATTCCCTTTTTCCTATAGCACATCTAGAAAAGGCAAAAGGTTCGGAACTAAATCACAGGGATTGATGATGATGGGTTCAACCCATATCAGCTGATACAGAGAGTAGGTTATCAGCACAGGGTTTTCTCCCAAAACATCCCAGATTGCTAAATCCATCCAAAATGTGTTTGTGGCCAGGTCAAAAAGCATAGAGCACGTTGTTGTTATATGTGGATTAGGGAAATTAGGTTGCTGGTGAACCACATTATTAGACTGTTTGCTATCAACTTCTTTCGCCTCTTGCGGAGGGTTCAATATGCTTAACATAAAGCAACAACAGTAGGGTGCTTCCACATCGATAAAATCAGGATGAATCTAATGGAGTTTTCAAGCAACATTGATTCTTTTTTCTCTTGTTGTTTTTTTTAGAAATAAATGCATATATAATGAAAATTACAGGAGAAAGAGGGAGAAAGATGAACGGATTGTGTCAGTGAATCTGGTGAAAAAAATAAGACTTTCTTCTGCTCTCTAGAAATCTTCATTAATGGTTTTTGTCTTTCTGCATGATTACCATTTTATTTTAATTTGAAAACAATTGTTGGTCAAGCCTTATTTGATGAAATTCTGTAAACAACAGCTCTAATTCGATACATTTCTTTTGTAAATTAAGACTCAGCCTAAATCTTAGTGCACGTTGAAAGTTGCTTTGAATCAAATCATCTGTCAAAGTTTTCCTTAAATGGTTTAGGGGTTATAAGTATAGGCTTATTTTCGAATTTCTCCCTAGGTCCATTTCGTATGAACCGGAGGGACGATTATAAAGATGTGACATACATTTGTTCTCATGAATATACGTTTCTTGTTACATATCTTATATTTAGCTTGTTTGTACTATGTTTTCTCAGATTACATGTCCCTTAGCTCAAGTAGCCTTGAGAGACCCACCTAGCCAATATGCCTAATAAGGGAAAGCCCCCTGCAAAAATGACTTAATGCAGAGGATTTTAGGGTAGACGACTTTCATGATGCAGAACATTCTCGCCTCTCACTCGGCTTCTTTTGAAGGTAGAAGAGAAATCTCACTTAAAGGAGATTAGAATATTTTATCATCAACAAAAAGTCTCAACAAGATATACATTTTATTATGCGTTTTTATTACTGAAATAAAGAATTTTGATTTCTATTTCGTTTAGTGAAATGAGGGGCTCAAATAAGGCTAGCTCTACCTTTGAAAGTGCTTATTTCATAACATACAATGATTTAGGATAGTCTAAGAGTATAATTCAATTAAGGATAATTTCCATAAAAATCCTCTAGATTCTAAGCGCAATTGCTACACCATTTTAAAAATTCTTCAAGGAAATCGAGACTTTTTAAGTTAGATTTTTAAGAAGAAAGGGGAACTAAGATATCGAAGTTTTAAAGCATTTCACTAGTGGAGATACTTGCATCAACTTTAAACTTGGAATGACCAAGCTTTATGAGAAGGTAACCATCTTGGAAATAAAAATTTAAAAGTTAATCTGGAACCACAAATCTTTAGAATCCATAATCGGCAATTCTGTTTAGAGTACCGATTTCATGATATCAATTGGTTTTATACGAACGGTTGACCAAATCATAAGTATCCTAATATATATGATATGTTCTCCATACCTTAGTAATGCCATGCAGCACAATGCAATGTGACGTTTATAATATTGTAAATACTACTTGTTTTGCTGCTTTTCTTTCGCATCTTGTTCATCTTTGATTCAAATATGGGTCTTGGAGATTGACGTGTCTCCAAGCTTTTCGTTTCAATCCATTACTCCACTTTTGATTAAGTGAATCTAGATTCTTTGACACGTCTTTCCTGCAAAACATGTAGCATATAGTACTCTTTAATTATTAGCTTGAAATTGACAATCTAATCTACAAGGCCTCAGTTGCCTATATTAGCAAATCATTATGGAAATTATATGAAAAGTGATTCGTTAAAAATGTCAAAGTCTCATCTTCATCCATAATGAGAGATGAACACATACTTAGCTCCTTCACTTGTTTGTCATTCCTAAGAATAATTGATGTTAGGCTGCATATAATTATCGAAATCTAACATTTACTCAATGAAGACACTGATGGGATATTTATGACTGAGATCTTGATATAGTAGTTTTTTGTGATTCATTCCTCATTATCAAGGGAATCTAAGAATGAGAAGGTTGGAAGTTCCCATTAGGAGACTCTTTTGGAGGTAATCTTCTTCCAATAATATTCCATGATTTGAGTCAAATTACTTAAGATAAATAAAAACCGAAAGATTGTGCACCCAGATTGGGACTTTCAATAATTAGTAGTCTTAGCATCATTAATGATGAAGTATTACAAGATATCATGGGACCTAGATTTGGGTATTAGAAAATATTGAAATAATTTCGCAGTCGCTTTTTGGTATACTCTGATAATAGGTGATGGAGAGTTAGAATGTCAAAATGCCTTTCCTTGATAATAAGAAATAGAACCCTGTCGTATCATTTCCAGTGATGGTCGTCATAAGGATAGACTTTTATATTTTCTGATAAGATACCGGGATCTTTAATCTGATGCAGCACTTGAAAATTAGTAGAAGACCAAGAATACACCCTGGTGTTTAGTATCAGAAGACCAGGAAACCCATCTTGGAATTTAGATAATAAAAGTTTAGAATACCATATTTAGCAGTTAACAGTGAAGGATCATGAACTTAGCCCGACAATGAGTAATAAAAGACCGAACTACCATTCTCGGTAATAAGTGATAGAAAACCAGAATGTCGCTTTCATAATTTCATTTTTGGTAACAGAAGTCCAGGGTACCGTTAATAATAGAAGGCCAGAAAACCGCTTCTGATAATAAGCAATAGAAGTTTAGAATATCATTTCTGATAATAAGCAATAGAAGACCAGAATACCATTCCCGCTAATTAATAACAGAAGACCAGAATACCATTCTTGGTACTTAATAATAGAAGACCGAAATACCATTCCTGAAAATTGATAATAGAAGACCAAAATACCATTTTTGGTAATTAATAATAAAAGACTAGATACCCATCTGGCAGGAATTTGAGAACTCTTTCTGATTCTCTCTATTGAATATGCCATCTTTAGGCTCTGAAGATGTATTGCATGCTTTTGCTTTCTCAGGCCCAAGTTTTCTTTGTTCATTTGTCATTTGCTTCTGGCCTATTTCAGGCGGGGACTCTTTTATCCAATTTTATACTTATTTAAGCAGAGCCTATTTCAAGCTGTTTGTCATCTTTGACATTACTGAACTTTTTGGTGGTTGCTATTTTAACCAATGCCAATTTCTGGCAGTGCCTTTTTTAGGCATGGACTTCTCTTGGTCCGTCGGACATTTCATTTGGGTTTCCAGTGCGCTCGGCTAGCTTATTCTGAAGCAAGGCCCAAGGACATACCAGACCTCCCTCCAAGAGGCCCCTTAACCTGGCCATAGCATGACACTGTTAAGGGCTTGTTCCCTACCTTGGCCAGGCCATAGCATGGCAGGACCAAGGGATTACCCGTCCGCCCTCCAGGAGGTGCCTTATCATGGCCATAGCATGACGTAGATAAGGGCTTGTGCTGCTTTAACCTAGCCATTTCGGGTTTTGCCATGAATAAATCTTACGCCCTCCCTCTAAGAGGTGCCTTGAGCCGGCCATCTTGGAGCGTCCAAGGGCTTTCTACCATTATTAGTAGCCTACCTTTTTCGATAGTCCAAGTTTAAGGAGAATTCCTCTCCCGATCATGTAGACTTTTCTTATTTTGAGAATAGAGCCTTTATTTCATGGCTTGTTTAATCCTTTACAAATTATTTCAACTTTCCCTGTTTTGGAAAGTGTAGGACCATTTTTCCAAGTACTTTACATTGGTTAGTATCATGTCCGTTCATGAGATGGAAGTCGCAATATGCTTCTTTGGACCTTCTCTCAAACCTTGGCTTTTTCTTTTGAGAGGGCCAATAGTTCAGTTCCTCTTTGGTTCTAATATAAATGTCCTCGATTGACGTTGTAAGATTATATTCTCCAAGATGTATTGATTTTTGAGCCATCTTTAACTGGCGTCCAACTCTTTTGTAGCCTGGTTCAAATATTTCTTCTTCAGGGATATGTTTCCTTTTCATTGCCTGTTGGTTTTCTTTCAAAGGTTTTCCTTTCAGTCGCAGGGTTTCGATTGGAAAGTCCTTGGCAATTCTTATATTTCCACTGGGCAGTTCTTTTATCTGTCTTATTTCTACAATCGCGGATTTTCCCAAATGCTCATAATTTTCCCTTGGGTGGTGGGCCTCATTTATGATCTTACTCCATTTGTTCTTGAAATTATCATAATCCTTTATCATCTCTTTTTCAAAGATGTTCCCTAGGAATATGATTGGATAGTTCTTATCATTCAATTAAAAATGTTTTCACTTCCATTTATTCTTTTTCCAAGTGCAAAAATCGAGGTCAGTTCCACATGAAAGGGGTTCAAGCTCCATTTGTCAAGGTCATAAGATTCCGCCTTCTTTTTGTTTATAATCTTCAAGGCTTCAAGCCTTAACCCTTATTCCTCGTCTTGATTAGAGTCTTTGATTCTTACATAGGAAAGCCTTACCAAGTGTGGTTCGGAAGACCCTTGCTCAGATCTCTTGAAGCTTTTAGCCATGATATAATCAATAATAAGAGAATTTGATGCGGAACTGGTTTGATGAGAATCAAAGAATTGTAGTGCCAGGAAATCAATCAAGTTAGAGGTTCGAGCCCTTCTTCTAATGCCAAAAATGTTAACCAAATTTTTGGTCAACGCCATAGGTAGCGCTTCAACATCGAAGGGAAGGTAATTTGAATAGAAGGGTAAGATGTCCCTAATAATAGTCTCTGCACTTTGTTTCAATAATCGCTGATTTTTGATTTAGATCTCTCGAAATAGTCGAGAGGTTTAATCTTTCAAGTAGAAGACTTAGTACGAAAGGTAAAGCTTATTAGGAGTTTCGTGGAGCTTTTCTTTATGATACAAATGGTTATTAACCAAATGTATCCCTTTATAGCCAAGCTCTAATACTTTCAAAAGGTTTGAGTGATTAATCTCCTTGGAAATAGGTCAGATAATTACTTCTTGTGTGGTGTATAAGATCCTTTTACCTTACCATAAGGTTTGGTCACTATTATGAAGTTGGTTTTAGCTTGGCCGAGAGGTATTAGAGTTTCAACTGTTGGATCAAGCTTTATTCTCCTGTACTTAGACTATCCTGAAAGGTTTGAATGATTGATTAATAACTGCAGATGGCTTAGTTGCTACAAAATATGAGTATCTACTAATTTTACTTGAAGGATTCCAATTGTAGTTTAGTAACTTCGAAAGGTTACTGCACATGTTAGACCAGTTCGACCGTCGGCCCTACCAAAGGGTGAGAGTAGAAAAATCCATGTCTTTCGTAGCTTGAAGTTGTAGCTTTAACAAATTGATCTTCAAACTTTATCAATAAGAACCTTTTAGAGGAGTTAACCCTGAAAATCAATGTTATGACAACGAAGAGTCAAGTATTCAATAAAATGATTCACAAATCAAAAGACTTCCCTTGCACTTCATAGTAGGACTTCACTTTATTAAATTTCCCCAATTTTATCCCTAAATCAAGACCCCTTGGATCTTATTTGTAGATTTAGGTGGCACTCCCTCCGGCCTTCTGCCTTCATCTGGTATAGAAGGTTGCCTCTTGTATGCAGTTGCAAACCTTTCGGTCTTGTCGGAAGATTGCTTTTTGTACACGGTTGTAGGCCTCTCATTATTGACGGAAGGTTTGTTTATTGTGCATCATCATGGATTACTGAATGCTGCCGAAGGGTCTTTTCCATCATTTGTCTTTAAGAACATGCTGCCCTTGAGGTTGATTTGTCATATGCACAGCATATGAACCTTACGAAGGTACCGAAGGGTTTCTCGCTTTTGTGAACTTTTTGGCTTTGTCACAAGGTTTCTTTACGATGACTTATGGATGTCGCTTTTACCTAAACCTTTCGGTATCATCAAATGGTATCCTTTAGGTGTATTATCCGGCCTGAAAGGCTTACTGCGCTTTCGAAATGGTTGGAGTAGAATCGTATGCCCTTGTTTTCTCTTGTTTGCTTACTCCGCAGGGTAAGAGCTTCTTGAATATCACTAGACCAAAACGGGTAAATTCTAACATTTATAAGTGTTACAAATAATTTTAGTAACACTTTTTAAGTGTTACTAATGGACGGTGAGGAATGGAGCGGCCAAATTTATGACACTTATAAGTGTTACAAACATACGTATTGCTAAACTTATAAGTGTTGGTACCTAAATATACGGTAATGCTTATAAGTGTCGGTAACGAAATATACAGTAATACTTATAAGTGTTGGTACAGAAATATACGGTAACGCTTATAAATGTTGGTAACGAAATACACAGTAACACTTATAAGTGTTGGTACAGAAATATACGGTAACACTTATAAGTGTTGGAAAATGATTATTTAGTAACATATATATATATATATATATACACACACATACCAAAACTTAAACGCAAAGTTTAAATATAAACATTCTGCAAATAATGGTCTCTATATCACAAATAATTCATCATACATATTCAATGAAAAGTTTTAACGCTTCGCAAATGTAGTATAATATATCATAAACAATTATTTACATATCCAAAATACCACAATTTCATATATTCAGATATTATTACAACATAAGCTACAATTTTTTTTCAAAATACACTTAAAAGTTTAACTTATGGTTAACCTAACCATTCCTGATCATCCACTCCAAACTCTAATGGTTTTGAATATTCTTTAACGTCCAATACAACAACCCAAAGCGTCCTTCTTCAAGTTCTTGCATTTAATATAAACACTCGATAAAAACTTATACCTTCAAAATCAAATGGTTAAAGACTGGGTTACAACTCAGGTTCTAATTTTTTTGTATTTATGAATTTGCAAACTTAGCATGCAAAATACACGTTAATCAAACTCAATTAGCATTTGCGAATTGAGTTTGCAAACCCAATTTACATCGATTTTGCTACATGCTCAGTTTGTGTGTTCAGTTTGCAAGCTCGGTTTGTGTGCTCAGTTTCGCAAACTAAGTTTGCATGCTAAGATTCAATGCCAACCTAATTCTATTTACATGCTTAGATTCAATGCAACCTAACAATCAACCTAATTCCATTTATAGGTTTTCTACAGTTTCCAATCATGATAAAGATTCAATGCCAAGAGTTTGGATAGGAAATGACAATGTCCAAATAATCACAAAGGAAGCTCGTGCTATTGTACCAAAAAATTATAGATTAAAGTTGCTTAATTTATGTATGAATTTGAATAAATAACTTTTTTGAAAATATTTCTTTAGGCACTTAAACTTTTAGCTGTATTGGCTGCAATTCTACTAGAAGAAGAATCAGATAGAATCAAAATATTCTCAGTTCAACTCTTACTGATGCTTCCACTGCATTTCTTATGTATATGCATTTGCACCATTTTTCAAAAATATTCTTATGGCGGGTTGTAGCAAAACTTTGAGATGCAGCAATTCTTATGTTCATACCAAATAAATTGATCAATTATTCATACCAAAGTAAAAATACTTACATAAGCTTTTGCGGTAGATGGAAGAACTTGTCTAGATTTCTTATTTATATGTCCCGCCTTCCAAACGATTGTCTGCGTAACTTTCTCCTTCAGATTGACCTGCATGAACAAAAAATTTAAACTAATTAACTATTCATTATTAATATTTACAAGAAATAATTTTTATACCGTTTCTTACCATTTCATCGTAAACTTTACGGTTCGATTTTCTTCCTAGTGCATGAATGATAGTATTTTTAGCTTTTGCTTCGGTGTTTTTCCTACACCTGATGGAATGATTTTGTACACTTCATATTTCGAACACCGTACAAGTCTTTCTTAACAAAAAAAAGCCAACAAGTTATGAGCTTCAAATTTATTCAGGTAAAGAGAGAAATTCACTTATAGAAGCTGTGGGACATTATAAACTACTATTTAATAGCTTTTATGTACCTTCTTTTACATGAAAATTTATTTTTATTTCAAGATTTTCTGGTTTGAACTATGTTTTTTGGTGATGTACTAAAGGATATTTTTTCAGTACTAAAGAATAGGGATCAAGATCTTGGGCTGACTTACTGGATAAATGCATTAAAATTAAGGATAGTATCGAGTTTCATTACCCAAAATCAGATCCGGATGGTGAATTTTCTGAAATAGATGATCTCGACTACCAAAAATCAAATGAAATATGGAATAATTCTATGTTTATATATGTGGCTGGTAAACGCCCTTATTATAAATGCTTATGTTAAAAGAGAATGGAAACCCAAGGGCAAGTGAGAGGTTTTCTCAATGGATAATGGATTCTATCTAGTAAAATTTGAATTACAGGAAGATCTAGAGAAGATCCTAAATGGAGGACCATGGTTCATGGATAGTTTGCTTATATTCATGAAAAGATGGGATGCAAATTTCCAATTTGAAAGGAATATGTTGGAATCATACCTATTTTAGGCAAGACTTCATAACTTACATTCAGCATTATGGAATGCTACAGGGATTAGTAAACTAGCTAGTTAAGTTGGAAAACCTATTGACATTAATTAAAATACTTGACAAATGAAGAGACTAAAGTATGCCCGTGTGTTAGTGGAGGTAAAAGCAGATGCAATTCAAAAAATAAAACATTAGAGTCGAAGATGGGTATGGAAGAACTTATATTCAAGAGGTGGTATATGAATTTATTTCACCTATACGTAAACAATGCAACTGTTTAGGCATAGTTTGATGCAATGCCCATTTCCAAAAATAGTAATCACTTAATAATAGATACCAAAAAAAACAGTAAACGCATCACAAACCACATCAGAAGCTAATCCTTATTCCTTTAAGCCTATACATCGACAGGAAGTAAATGAAATACCTGATTGCTTGGTGGAACATGCTGATAGAGCAAGTTTTACATCTCCAAAAATTAGTTACAATACTACTATAAGCAGCCACCTAACTTCTACGGTAGATAAACTGAAGGTCCCCAATAACCAAAAGCAGGATCAGATGGCGAAGGAGGAGCAAGTGAAGGAGACATCCTAGGTACATTAGGATGTACAATAGGAGGGTGGAAAGGTAGGCCTCGTTACTGAACTGGATCTAGTAGCAGAGTTGGATAGCCCTATAAGTATGGTGGAAATACCCAAAATGAACATTAACTTTGAGTATACCGCTGAAGAATTAGAAGATATTGAACCATCCCTAACTAAATTTACCAAGGAGAACCCAAAATTTAAAAAAAAAAATTCAATAAAGGGAAGAAGAAGTAGAAAATCATAGGTTTCTTAATGTCTTTACTATGTTGGAATGTAAGAGGTCTTAAAAGTGGCACTAGAAAATTAGACCTCTTTAAAATAAGGAACAAGTTAAACCCTACTTTTATGGCTTTTTTAGAAAATAAAATGGGGATTCAATCTCTCGAAATGTATGAAAACACTTTTGGTAATGAATGGAAATCTTTATATAATAACTACTGGCAGTCTAAAGTTAGAATCATGATTATTTGACACAAGGCAATTTGGTCTGGTAAAATGTTGGATGTGGATGAACAACATTAACTGTTGAAGTATCAAATGTTAGTAAGTTATACATGATTGTTTATGCTCATCGTTGGGCATGTATTAGGACTATACTATGGAGCATGTTAGCTTATCTAAACTCACAGATAAACAATGGATGGTGCTTGGGGATTTTAATGTTGTTTAGAAAACAAATGAGAAAAAAAGGAGGTCTTACATTGAAGTTGTCACACTGAGGAATTCAACGAATGTGTAATGGTAGTTGGGCTCATGGAGGCTAATGATGCAGGACTGAGATTCACGTGGAGAAGTGGCGAAGCAAGAAAAATAACATGTAGATTAACAGATTTCTAGTAAATGCAGAGCTATTAAACAAAATTCCTCGATTAAATGTTATAGTTCTGCTGTGCCCGATAAATGATCACGCTCCTCTACGTATTCAATACAACCATTCTACTTAGCATGTGAAGGGAAAATCATTTAGATATGTTAATTCTCGGTGCTTACTTGACAATTATGAAGAAAAAATTAACATTAGACACATAAATCTTGTTGAAGGAAAGGGATGGTATACTTTAGTCATTCTTCTGAAGGAAATAAAAATTGGGTTGAAAAACTGGAATAAAACTAGACCTAAATAGTCTGATGCAATTGAGAATCTCTAAAATGAATGTGAAAATTTCCTTTATATACTGGATGAAGACCAATTGATGAAGAATCAATGCATAATACTATGCAACCCAGAAACAACTAAAATATGCAATGCAACAACAAGCTGTGGATGTCAAGCAAAAGATTAAGGAGAAATGGTTAACTCAAGGTGATGAATGCATAAAATTATTTTACACTAAGATATTGTACAGGAAAATTTGCAACAATCAACTTAACATTATTGCAAGCAATAGGGTGCTAGTCACATATCCTTGAACAGCTTGAATGGGAAGCTATCTCTTACTTTCAAAATCTTTGCAATGGAAAAAATAATGCTGCCTTACCTCATGTGAATTGCAGGGCTTTGGTTAGTGAAGAAGGGAAAATCATGTAGCAAGAAGCTATGTCTAAGAAAGAAATTAGAGATGATATTTTCTCCATGCATGTAGATTCGAGCCTCGAGCTAAACGGCTGGAACTCGAAATTCTTCAAGCATCACTAGATGGACCTGAAACATATGACATTGGAAGCAATTCATGAATCTTTTAACTTTTGTGTGCGCACATGTTCAAAAATAATAATTATGTACTAAAGGATATTTTTTTAATTTTAAATAAAATTTAATAAGGATATTTGTGTAATTTAACAGCCTTAACATATCCTTTTTATGATAAATGTTAACATTTTCAAAATTAAATTAGGAATAAGATGATAAAATACGATGAAGATTAAATAACAACGTTACATTGATAGGAAAAAATAAAGATATACCGACATGAAGATACATTCATCATCGTAGGTTGGTTATTTCGTCTAACTGATCCCTTCTAATTATTACGTCAAAATGGTTGTGCACGAAGCTAATTTCAGTGTGATGCTATCTCATTTTCAATTCCATAGTGACAGCTCTTTGAGGCAATGGTTCATTGTTTCAACGTGAAAATCCACGGACATTTGGAAACATACAACAACTGAAGTAAAAATGTCCAATATCATACCATATCATACGACAATATTCAGAGCTACATATGCACATTTACAGTAAATGAGAATGGATCTACCACTTGCTCACATTTTTGTTGTTGTTGTTGATAATTTCATTGTTGTTACCATCTCTTCTCTCTATTCCCATTTCGTTTATGTTTTTCTTGTACCTCTTCACAATATCTCATCTCCATGTACCAAATTCATCTGGAGTTTGTAGTGTTTTATGATATTTTGGAAGTCCAATATCAATTTTTTAATCTGCTTCCATACACTAATTTGATTTATATCATTTTCTCTCTTTGTCTAACCTTTTTCTTGAAGTTTAGTTAGACAAATTCTAGCTTACCAGACCTCGTTTTCAAAGTAAAGCTCAAAAGATGCAGCCTAAATATGAATTATTCATGTAACACATATAAGAAAACCTTAAGCTCAAATTCTATAACTAGGTTTCAAAAATAAACTCATTCTAACTATAGACCACATGACTGAACCAAAGTAGTGCATATATTATTAAAAATCAATACACCTGAAAAGGTACCAGAGAATATTTAACGATTTCAGTTTGAGAACTTCACTTTTTTAGCAGAAACCAAACTTGATTATTCCTTTTTGCCTAAACTTGTTTCTTTTACAACTTACCTCTTTGCTATAATCCATCCTTTTATTTACATATTCATGTTTAGACAGTTTTAACTTGTGCACATTAGTTGTGCATTCACATTTTCTTTTCACTGATCTATATTAACCAATCATGAAAAAAAATTCTTACTACTACAATGTGAATAAAATGAAACATCCTATGTGGCTGATAGTTATAAAGATATGATTTTACCAAAATTAACAACATATGTATATATAATGCTAGCGTGCAACATAAAATACTGGACAAAATAAAAGAGGCCAGCAAATTCTTAAGTTACAATTCCAAAAAATTTGCACTTATAATTAATCAATGTAAGCTACGAAATATGAATTGTTGACTTCATGTAATAGATCTTAGTTGCTTCACATAAAGTATTGACAGATGCACTAAAACTTGCAATAGATTGAGCTAAAATTTCATGAGTAATAATCTCATGTAAGAAGTAAACTTAAGAAATAGCAACACATGATGAGATTCTGAAGCCTATTTAGGAAAATTCAACTTTATATTAAAATGAACCTTTATTCGATATTGATGAGATTCTTAAGTCGCGATATAGAGAATTGAAATCGCAGGAAATCTAAAGTCCTGTCGCAATCTAGTCCCGTCGATGTCGTGAATAGAAATGGATTTCGATGTACTAAATTTGAAGTCTATGTCATGAATCCCGATATCGCCAGCCGTCGTCGATGTCGTAGCCACGAGAAGCTATCTTCAATGTTCCTAGAGAAGAAGGACCGCTCCATAAGCCACTCGTCGTCGTTGATGTCAAGAGAGTGGGTATCACATGAAACCCTAGTTAAAAAATAATAATTTTGTGCGCCTTGAAACTGATGGGAAATGGGGGAAGCGTCACAAAACATATCATATGTAAAAATTACGAAACGCTCCATTTTTCAGAGAATTATTTACATTTTTACCGGCTTAATAACACTTATTTGTGTTGCAAATTATAACCAATATGTTGCAATGTTTATACATATGACTATTTATTTTTACTAACACTTTTTTAGGTGCCCTAACACTTTTTTGCTGTTGGCAGTTTATAACATCTATAAGTGTTGGAAATTAACATATATAAAATGTTACAAAATCACTATTTTAGTGTAGTGTATTGTAGAACGACGCCCTCCTTCATTTGCGAATGGTCATGAACTGCTTCATATTATTGATTGCATCCCTTCGATCTCATCGGGAGGTCTGATCCAAATTCTTTTCCTTCTATCCTCTGTTTGAGACCTTATGGCTTAAGCGAAAGGTGAATTTACTGAGAAATAGATTTATTTTGAGGCTTAGTGGTTGTTATTCGTAATTAAATCTTTGAATTGTTATTTGATTGTGTATTTTATAGTTAAATAACTGATTATCAAATCTTGACCAGTTTTGACTTAGGAAGTATGCTGTGTATATTCGAATTCTACAGTAAGGACACGAATACTTGTTACATACTTCTGAAAGAACTGAAAATGAGTCAACCATATATTATCCGACATTGTTTCGAAGAGACCGGGATCAGATAATTATAAATTACCTGAAAACCATTTCGATCAAACCCAAGCATTTCGAACTAAAGATATCTTGAAGATGGTTGAAGATAGAGCTTTTGAAGTGCAACGGTTACTTTCTGCTAATCATGAGGGTGATTCCAAAATTGATGTAGTAGAGGTAGTGTCTTCGGTTTCATTCGGCCCTAGAATGAACTTGTGTGGTTGAATGCTAGCATTGCATTTTTCCTGGAGGGCAGTGTTAGCATTCCAAGATGTTTATCTATATAAAAGGTAATCATAGCCTCAAACCTCACAATTAGTAAATAAATAAGCATGGACGTGCCATAGGGCTATGTGGGTCGCTCCCATTAGGGTATGATCATTCCATATTTAGATTCGATATTTATGTATGCTTCGAGGCCCATTATGGTTGTTTATCAATCATAGGGTAATTAGATTAGGCGCTATACAGTAGGGGATAGGGCGATCCTAAGTAGTAGAGGTGCAATGAGTTGTAGCCCCTCGTACATTTTATCTACATGTGTATAGATTTGGTGGGTAGATCCTTATCCTTTCATAGTTGGAATCCATTCTTCAATAAATGCCTTCAGACCTTATTGTATGCCTATTATGCTGAAACTTAATTAATGTAGCAATTTCGACTATGATTATTATGTATTTTTATCCTAGATATTATTATAATATTACTGGATTTCCTATAGAAAATGTTTTGGTTATCATAAGACAGAAACCCGTTCATGTCTATGTGCGGCATGGTCTTACGACTTACCTTTGATTTTAAAGAATGTTACAAGTTATAAATAAATAAAATTTCTTATGATTTGAGTTTCTCATGCTAGTTTTTCCAGCCCGATCTGGACATTATTTTCTAATAATGCTTGGGTTAGTCTGAGCATATTTTCCAAATTTAGCAAGATCCTTTGGAGCTTTCAGGAGAAGAGCTGGATCCTCTAAGACGTATTCACGTACCTTATATTCTTCCATTTTCTTTGTTCTGTTTTCTATTTATATTTATCAGCAATTGTAAGGACAAACTGTTATAACTGTCCAAGCTGATAATAGGTTGGTGTACTCTAATGTTGTGTATAATAAAGATGATTTCTTTTTATATAATTCTTGTGTATGTTATATGTCACACGTCATGTCTGTGAGATTCCATTCTGTCTTTTCTTTCTTTCACCCCATATGACATGTCTTTCGGACACTTAAACGATCAGCATACGAATATCGTGACTGTATTAAGTGTCATCTTTAGATATAAGAAAGGTGGATCGTTACAATATTTATGTTTCGTGGAATAAAACCAAATATGACCAATACAGTGATCAACAGAAATAACATATAACATATAAGTATAATCACATAGGAGTTGAACTCCTTAAATTTGTATAGCTGATGTACCTTAAATCATATACAATAAGGAGAGAGGTTAATTGTGCTTTCCATGAAAGACAATGAGAGGAAGTAAGTTTAAGAGGGACTTAAACTACATTAGTGAATATAAATTCGTTGTTTGATATATTATAAGTAGACATAAGATTAGAATGATAAAAAGTTTTTTACCTATGAATGAAAAGTAAATTAAAAGGAATACATAAGGAAACATTTAATTTAAGTAAAGGAAAGTAATTAACCATTGTCTATGTTTACTGATGATTTTGTATTATCTGGTATTATGTTGTTTCTATTTCTTTTAAAAAAAAAATAAGGTTCGATACTACTACCAATAAACCTTATATACTTCAACAATATACCTCATCATAACCCTACAAACCCTCCAATATTAATATATCTCCATATATTGACATTTAATAGGAGCAAAAAATGAAAATACAAGGATAAATTGTATTATGGGATCAAATTAGGGGAGTGAATCTATGTGTACCTACTAAAGTCCCTTATACGAAACTTCCAATGCAAATAGTAAGTAACGAGTACTTACTAACAAAAAAAAAGATAAAATACGGTTCACGTGGCTAAAAGTCAATTCATCCTTATCAACAACATATTCATTTTTTACCCATTTTCATATAAAGAGACAACAATGGTAGAAATCCAAGCTTTGGCTACCGGAAATCAAGCCGATTGACCCTTTTTACTGCTATTTCCTGGGATGATTAAGGAAAACTTATTCAAGGGGACTGGAAGTTTTGAAGTTGAAGCTTATTTTCCTCAGATCTATTATAAGCTCTCTATTGAATAGGAAAACGGTTCCTACAGTCTTAAAGATAAGTTCCTTTCCACTCACTTTGTTTCTTTCGATGTTGATCTATAGATTTTTACAATCCCATATACGTAAAAGGATACGTACCTGAGATGGCATCTGAATTCCTTGAAAAGTCCTTATGTTACATAGCACCAAATATGCCACACCAAATAAGTCATAGCAATGTTTATGAGGTGATTTATAGGTTTTCATCTATTTTTATTTGTCTATAGTTGATCAAAATGTCATCAAGGTTATTGCTAGAAATTTTGTCAACTGCAGTTTGTTCTTAATGTCATGTCATGGGTCTGTAAAGTAAGCCAATTAAAAAAGAGGCACTCTATGTCTTCATTCTTTTGCAAGTATAGAATATAAGTTGGATTTGTTGTATTATTTCACTACATAACCTTATCTTTAGTATGTAGCTTATTTAGTCTAGCTAATAAAGCACATAATGACATCCCAAAAGCACAATGAGTATTCCACACGTTCTTGCACCCATTATTTTAATTCTAGTGGCTTCCCATGTTGATTTGGAAAAGAAGATGCCATGATTGTTTTGGATTCGGTGCCAGTAGTCCTTAGTAGCAGTTCTATCTATTTGAGTATTTGTTGATTTGCCGACAACTTTGGGTAGGCAATTAGGAAGTAGGCACTCACCATTCATGATTATGAATTAGAGGGGATACATTCTAGTTAGGGCCACTCACAATAGCCATTTGTTGCCACCCTACTTTTTCAACAAATGATTATCTATTTAGCCATGGATTCAACCCGTTCAGCCATGGATCCAACCATAAACTAGTGTCATCTCCATTTACCCTTTTTTCCTCCATAAGTCCCTTGCAGCGTTTCCTAGTTTGGACTGATATTTTCCATGTGCTTGAGGCATCTTTTTCATTTTGAATACTATACAAGTTTCTATTTTCGCAGTATTCTTTTCCATCCATACTTTCAATAAAGAATTTCCTTGTATGTATTTATAGACCAATTAGATAGCATAGTCATTTTTAGGTTCACCAAGTCTTTTATGCCTAATCCACCCTCCATTTTAGTTTTACAAACATCGTTCTATGATAATCCATGAGATCTGTTATGCCAAAGGAAGTTATCATATATTAATTTGATCTCACTGATGATAATAGTATGAATGTAATAGAATTGTAACCAAAAAGCAATCACGGTATAAATGAATGACTTAATTAAATTAACTCTTCTGCTAATGTTCAAAAATCTAATGTTCTATTGTCTTAATTTCCAGTCGATTTTTGTCTAACAATGGTCCAAAACCTCTTGCCTTTAGCTTGTTGTTGGATAGAGAGATTCAAAAATAAGTGATAGGGAGGCTACCAACCTGAACTTTGATAGTATTTGAGATGATCTCTTTGTTTTTTCCCCTTTGTTGGAAATAAGAGTTAGTTTGAGCTTATTCATTTTTAGACTAGTAAATGACATGATTTTGTCGATGTTTTTGCATTTTCTTTTATGGCTTTTGCAAATACTAGAATATCACCGACATATAGTAAATGGACAATGGTAAGGTTAAAAGAGTAGATGGGCTTTATACCACCTTTAAAAAAATTAGTTCAAATAAAATAGACAAATATTCCATTACAACTGAAAATAGCAAAGGAAAGAGAGGATATCCTTGCCTCACACCCCTATTTCTACCAAAAACCATAAGGGGATCCATTTATAAGCACTAAGAATGAGGGGTAGTGATACACTTGAAAATCAAGTCAATAAATTTTTAGGTGAACCCCAGCAATAAAAAATATAACGAATAAAATTTATGTTTAACTTGTCATAAGCCTTGTGTAAATCTATTTTTAGGCATAGGCTTTTGTTTTTCTATTGAAACTTCTAACCAACTTGTATGCTATCAAAGAGTTTCCTATAATAATCTTACAAGGAATGAATGCATTTTGATTAACTGAAATCACTCATTCATATACGCTTTCATTCTATTACAAAGAAAATTGGCCAAAATTTTATAAAGAACAATGCAAAGTGGGATAGGCCTATAGTCAGCAACCTCCTCAAGAAAAATGCCTTTTTTGGAGTGAGGTAAATAAAAGTATGTTAATTTCTTTTATAAATTTGCCTGAAGCTTGTATCCCCAACATAGCTGCAAATATGTCTTGTTTTCGCTTTTCCCAATGGATTTTAATTTTTTTGCATTTAGCCCATAAGGGCCTAGGGAGCTGTTATCATCTATTAGAAAGGCCAGATTTTCAGTTTCCTCTATTATAAACAGCCTATCCAGATAATTTTTTAGATTTTCTATCAATATTATTTTTATAAATTATGCCTAAAAATTGATTGTGCACAAAATTTGAATTGAATAAATTAAAATAAAATCGAGTTCCCTGATTAGCTATAATTTTTTATGCTGAATAAGATTCCCTTGAGCATATAAAGTCTATCTCTGTTTGGTTATAGTGTTAAGAATAGCCATGTTGTTGTGAAAATTTTTGGAGGGTTTACCTCTTTATGTTAGCGATTTGTACTTATTTCTTTAGAACTTTATGTTGTTCCTTTTCCATCAACTTATGCAAAGAATCCAAGCTGTCTTTATACTTTTGGATGATATCATCATCATGAGGATCAATGATTAACTGTGCATATATACTTTCATTTTCATGTCTACTAACGTCAATTTTTTGATAATTATTGTTTTTCCCCTTTGCCATAACTTCAAAGCTTGTTTAGTAGCTTTCATTTTACACATTAATTATGAAAAGAATTACCATTAAAAGACAAAATAAGGCAATCTTCTGCAACTTCTCTATAATCTTTATGTATGGAAGGAGTTTTTTTAATTTGGAGAAGTAGTACATAATTTTATCATGATTGGAGTATGATCACTCGCAGAGCAAATTTGCAAAATGTACCCCAAAACGGGAAATTTTAGTTACCATTGAGTATTAACAAATACTCTTTCATTTTTCTATTAATGGAAAAATTATTACATTCCCTCCACATGAAATAGAAACCTGAATAATCTGCTTCATGTAGTCTAATGCAATTACACACTGCATGAATTCTTCATCTATTGAGGTAGCATAAAACCCTATTTGTTCTTTCATGTCTGGAAGGAACTGCGTTGAAATCACCCATCAGAGTCCATGGAAGTTTAATCTGATTTGCTTGTCATTTAATATAATTCCATAGTGAGGATCTTTTTCCTTGACTGTTGTGGGCATATATGACTGTACAAATAATGCTTAAACACCTTGCATTATGCAACAAGTATGTAACGTACTGATCATTTAAATGAAGTATAATATTAGACCATTGACATGTATCCAATAATATCAAATTCTACTTACGCACCATATTTGTCATAAATAAATTGCAATTAGAGTTTATTTTATTTGCTACATTATCTATATTATTAGTGTGTTGTTTGTTCTCTAATAAAGCTATAAAATATGAATTATGACTCCTTAAACTTAGAATAATGTCTAATTTTTTAATTGGGGAGTTCATTCCCTATATGTTCTAAATTATGAATTCCATAAGTTAATTAATTGCGATTCACTCCCACTTTATGGTGTAGGAATAACACCACTTTTCTTTGAATTTTAAGCATTTCTGCCCCACATCTTAATCTGATATATCATTGTATGCCATTATGGGTTATCGATAATGTATGATTAAGATTGTGTTATCCTGCCTTTTGGTCAGGTTGGGATACCAGGGATTTGCTAAAATGGATGGATTGGAAATTGATTATAGTTGAAACTATAGATGATAGTTGAATGGATTCGGATGGAAAACACTCAAAAAAATGGCTCAGTATAGAATTGGAACATCATCAGGGAAACCCATCGATCCTCAGTTTCTGACTTAATCACGATGTGATTAGTATGGAGTGACAAGGAAGGCCACATAAGGCTATATTCCAAATTTCAAGTCGATTGGAGTTCGTATGCTCGAGTTATGGATAAAAGAAGATGGTTCGATATCGAAGGATCATTGTAATTTGCTTGGAGTTGAACCCAAGAAAATTTGCTACTTTCTTGGAGTTGGCGCATGGTTCATTTAGAGTCAGAAATTTAAAGTGATGGATCTTGCTTGGGGTCAGATGCATGTTTGCTTGAAGAATGCTTGGAGAAAAACGATCGGCACCGATCATTTCAGAGAAAAACGATTGGCACCGATCGTTTTATGTTCTTAGAGTCATAATCACGTTTTCTTGGAGAAATTTGGATTTTACCTGAGTCCAACCCTGGGCTAGAATTTTCAGCACTCTCTTCAAGTCAAAAAGGTGATTACTTCCGATCTCGCTTCGGGTCAACCCTAAAGTGGGTTTTTCGACAATCGTTTTGACGATTGATCTATAACTCAAAATCTACAAAGACATTCGACGTGAAATTTGTGGGACAACTACATTACACCATGAAGGGCCCACACCATCGGTTGATGGGCTCCACGATGAAGTTGGAATGATCTGTCATGACCCTTATGGATGGATCCATAAAAAGATTCAAATCAATGATGATCGATCAATATCTCACAAACGCAAAGTCGGAATGACATAAAACTTTAGAGATGGTAAAGTATTATGCAAAGGAAACTACCATATCGGTTACATATCATTTGGAGATACCTGAAATGATATGCCTACATCGTTCTTGAATAATTATATTATTTTAGCCAGAACGATCCCAACTCCATGGAAAATGTGATATCTCGAAACGGTAAGTCAGAATGGCACGAATTAGGAGAGCAAGTAGCTAACATCATGGAGGACCCATAAAAATTATCACACTGCCATTAGAGCTAATATGAACGATCGACAACAATCGTTCCAACGGTGTGCGATCGACCTGAAAATTGTTGGATCGGGTCGTACGCTCTGGAGGTTTTTTTTGGCGAAATTTCAGCGTGATCAATGTATGTCTTCACCTATAATTACAACGGACTTGGCTCATTGCATGAGACCTTCTTCTAGTTGGATCTAGGTTTGGCTTTCCTTCTTCACTTCTTATCTCTTCTTTTATTAATTTTTTAAGGCAAAAACAAGTGTACTTGCAATCTTACGGTATAAATAAAAGATTGATGGAGTGGACATAGACTGGAATTTTCCAAACCGTTATAAACTTGCGTTCATTTACTTTTCTACAATCTATTCTGTGATCTGTGAATCTATACTTCTCTATTTGGATCTAAATATTGGTATTGGTGCTTTCACTTATAACAGGGTGTTTGTGCCCATTTTTGGCGTAAACATTTTGGTGCTCTCACTGAGAAAGCTAGCCCCCATGGATTTGGAGTTCAGATTTGGAATCAACTAGAAAATTAGAATTAGAGCAATGATGAAACCATCGATAAGGAGATAGGTAGCGGATAGAAGCCATCATGAATGAGTCGGGAGGCTTCCTCAAGAGCTAAGAAAACCTCATTCTTTATTTCCAGAGACGAGATGGAAATGATTATGATGCTATGCAGGAAAAGTTGCTAAAGGGATAGAAGGAGATGATGCAGAATCTACTTTGACGGATTGGATAAGCTAGAGCGCAAAACCAATGGACTAATGTAGCTCAAGTTGCTGCAAATAAGAATCATGGAGTTAGAGTAGGAGGAGCCAAGGAAAACCAAAATCAAGACCGAGAAAACAAAGCTAACAGGCATCAGGATGGAGTTGTACAACCAAGGGCAGTCCTCAGGCAACACATACATGCTGGATCAATCCCAGGCAGGGTCATGAATAGTGCTTCGTAGTTTAGTACCGATCGGACTATGGATGTGCATCACGAGGAATATGGGCCGGAATTCCCTCATAGACTCGGGGGACAGTTTGCAAATGACAATAGAAGATTACCCATAGACAAAAATGAAAGGATGGCTGAGATGATATGATGGATAATGAGAGGCGGGATCCCTAATGGGAGTTTTGAAGATGTCAATCGGAGTCTATTCACTCCGAATATCAGGAATACAAGAAATCCACCGAAGTTCAAACTACTAACACTGGAAATATATGGAAGAAAGTCGGACCCAACTATGCATATGATGAGGTATATCCGGCATATGGAGGTACTGGGGGGCATCGGAAGAAGTCATGGCAAGATATTTCTCAGTATATTTGATGAATTTGGTTGCGCTCTGGTTCATGCAGCTTGAAATGGAATAATTAGAATTGGGGAGAATTAGTGGACATGTTCATGAGACAGTTTAGGGTTCACATCTTGAGACCCAAAAATGTGAAGACTCCGGTGACACTAAAACAAAGGGCCATAGAGTCCCTAAGGACTTTTCTAACACAGTTCAATATCGTGGCAGCATCGGTGGATCTGCCAGGCCCATCTATTGTTTTGATGGTAGTTGTATCTAGAATTGCTGACAACATAGAATTCAAATATCACTAGCACATGATCCACCAATGGATCTTGGGGAATTTTACCACGAAGCAGAAATGTTCTTATAGCAAAAAGACGCATGAGCCGATAAGCAAAAAGTAAACATTATTCAGGATGAAGGACCATCTGGATAAGGGTCCAAGACAGATAAAGGAAAGAGAAAGACTAACGATAGCTTTGACGGATTAAAGCAACCTGGTGGGAGCCGAAATTCCATGAAATTTACTGAAACATTAGGACGGATATATCTAGATACTAGGGGCAGATCCTCTATTAGAGGCCAATGAGGAGAGAGCCTATAGAAATAAAAGGAAATCAGGAAGATATTGCATATTCCATGAGTTGAAAAGGCATGATACAAATGATTGCAGGCACTTAAAGGATATGATAGAGGAGCACGTTGGGAACGACAGACTGCCACAGTACGTGAGGGCACGGACAGCGGCGGTGGAACAAGAGCAGCCACCGTCCGCATCAAATAGAAACAGGAATGGCCCTGGATCGAGGTAATGGCTCGTCATTAACTGATTATGACGGCAAGGGCCGAGTTTGGGACGTGGACTTGGTCGTAATAATTTTTTTTCCATTTCTTTCCTCATAATAAAAAAGCTAAGTCACTTACACATGTACGGGATCACGAACGATCCCTAAGCATGCTCTAAGATGATAATGAACCGCCATGCCCATAGAGGTATGCATCGCATTATTTAATTTTTTGTTTCTCCCTTTAGCATTTGAACTCGAGTTTATTAGTTAAGTTATTTGACTGCAAAACTCACTCGAACGTGAAATCTGACATTAATAATTCTATACCTCATTTGGAATGATGAAATAAAAGGGTAAAAACAAGCCCCCTCATCAAAAAGCGAGCGGATTGGGCTTGGCTAACACCTCGAACGGCATATGATCTAGAACGATCACAATTCGCCTTGAATAGTACTCGATCTTGAACAATCACATTTCGCCCAGAATGGCACTCGATCTCGAATGATCATATTTTGCCTCGAGCGGCATTCGATCTTAAACGATCATATATCGCCTTAAATGACACTTGATCATGTACAATCATCATTCTCCTTGAACGTCAGTCGATCATGTATGATCGTCTTTCGTCCTGAACGACAATCGGTCACGAATGACCATCATATGCCATGAACGACTTTCGGTCACAAATGACCACCACTCACCTTGAATGGCAACATCAACCATGAATAAATGCCAGCCTCGAATGGCTACAAATCTGGCTAATGGTCTCGAATGACCACAATTAACGATCCGGAGCGATCAGGGAGTTGGATTGGCAACGGAATGGATTCTGGATGGAATATTTGGCTACCAATACATTATGGATTTCAGATTTTGGATTTATAGAAATTCAAAACATGCCTTCATACTGCAAGACACGTTTTTGGGGGTAAATGTTATCCCGCCTTTTGGTCAGGCTAGGATACCAAGGATTTGGCTAAAATGGATGGATTGTAAATCGATTACCGTTGAAACTATGGAAGATGGTTGAGCGAATTCGGATAGACAACACTCAAAAGTGGCTAAGTATGGAATTAGTACTTCACCTAGGAAACGGATCAGATCTGATCCGCAATTTCTGACCTAATCAAGGTGCGATTAGTATGGAGTGCTAAGGAAGGCCACATAGGGCTAAATTTCAAGTCGATTGGAGTTCGTATGTTCGAGTTATGGACAAAAGAAGATGGATCGGTATCGACAGATCGGTGGTAATTTGTTTGGAGTCAGACTCAGAAAAATTTGCTACTTGCTTGGAGTCGATGCACAGTTCGCATGGAATCACAAAAGTTTGAAGTGATGGATCGTGCTTGGAGTCGACTGCATCTTTTCTTATAGATTGCCTGGAGAAAAATGATCGGCACCGATCATTTTACAGAAAAACGATTGGCACCGATCATTTTTCATGCTTGGAGTCAAAATCACGTTTGCTTGGAGAAAATTTGGATTTTACCCGAGTCTAACCTTGGGCCAGAATCTTCAGCACCTGCTTCAACTTAAAAAGGTGATTACTACGGGTCAACCCTAAAGAGGGTTTTTCCACAATCATTTTGGTGATTTTCGACGATGATCGACCTATAACTCAAAATATACAAAGGCAATCGACATGAAATTTGGAGAACAGCTACTTTACACCATGAAGGACCCACATCGTCAATCGCTATACTCCATGATGAAGTTGGAACAATTGGTCATGATCCATCTGGATCGATGCATAAAACAATTCAAATCAATGATAATCGATCAATATCTCACAAATGCAAAGTCGGAATGACACGAAACTTTGAAAATAGTAAAATATTATGCAAAGGAACCTACCATATCAATTGCACATTATTCGAAGAGACTTAAGATGATCAGCCTTCATCGTTTTGAAAGATCATATCATTTCAGCTAGAATGCTCCCATAATATACATATCATAATATATAAAAATCACCCATTTTGTACGATTATTATTATGGTATATTATTTCATGGGCGATCATATCATATCATTATTTCCATGATATACCATAATATACAACATAACATCAAAATAATATACCATGTCGCTCATCTCAATAATCACCCAAGAAATATGTATAAGGAAGTAAGGATTATGACAACTATAAATTAGGTGATAACAATCAAATACATCAAAATCTCTAAATACTATGGATAAGCAAACAATATATCCATAAAATCAACAATAAAGGAATGAATTCCGAATCAAATCTAATCCAAGGATTAACAACCAAAATATCTATCTTTACTTGCAGCCCTAACGAAAGTGTAAACTTCTTACTATCAAGCCCTAAAATACAAATCAAGAAAGGCATAATCCCAAATAAATAATCGAAGTACCAAATCTGGACCTACAACCCCAATGGAAGTAATAACTTCCGACTATTAAGTTATAGTAGATAAATCTATGAATATGGAACCCAAATTGAACAAAATTCATACAAAATACAGAAATCAATATCTAGAAATACCATCTCGACTTATGGTCCTCATAGAAGTAAATACTTCTGGCTGCTAGTCCTAGAAGATAGCAAGAAATATAAATCCCAACTAAAACAAAAATCTACATGAAATATCAAATCGGTATCCAATAATTATCTCAATCTAGAATTCTAATGGAAGCAATAACTTTAAACTATTAGTCCCTCGAAGATAACAAGAAACAAAAACTTAATAAACATCCAAATCAATAAAATACTCAATGTATAAAATCATTATCTCAACCCCATTCCTTAAATAGGCCAAACTCGATTGAATGGTCCTAGGAGTAGAAATAACAAATCATACTAAAAGAGACCTCTCAGCCATATGCTCTTATAAGAAAATGACAGACAAGCCCACAACAAGTCTCTTATGTCATAGACTGATAAACACAGCTGTCTCGAGTTTGAGTATCTCAAATGACAGGTAAACAGGCAGCCAGTCTCTAATGTCAAACAATCATTTTCTCTAAGTAGGAGATAATATCAAATAGCTCATATATAATGAATCCACCTACGTCATCTAGATGGGAGACTAACGTACCCCAGCACTGCTCTAGAAAACGCTAATGACTGTAGCTTGTTTCCTATAGTCCCTTAGTTGCTTCTAGAATCATGACACCCGTATCCATCGAATGTCATAAACACACTGTAAGACTATGTTGTGCATTGGCCACGATTCCTACAATCCCTTGGTAATGGACTGTTGGTCCTTAAGTGACATTGGGGAAATGACTATAATGAGAGAAATACTCCCAGCCTATAAACTCAACAAGGTGGTATCACGGATCCGGAGTAGGGCCCCATGATTAGGATGCAAGTATGGATAACTAGCGTATCTGGTGGGTCTAATTCATGTACTCTCTATAGTGGTATGAACCCTATGACATATATTCTTAACAAATACTATTGACTATAAAGTTCTAATGAGAGTAATAACCACTACCCTCGACTCTAGGAGTCCCGATGAGAGTGGCAACAAATACTCTCTACTCGATAAGTCTTGTTGAGAGTGATAACTGATATTCTTGACTTGATGATTCCAAATGAGAGCCGCATCAAATACTCTCGACTCTAAGAATCTGATGAGAGTGACAACAACTACTATGGACTATACGGGTCCTGATAAGAGCATCTTAATATAATAAAATCCTCGACTACTAGCCCAAAGAGTAGGTAATGATACTTGACTAGTTATCCCTTAGAGGATGCAACAAAATACTTTCCACAAGATGAGTCCTAGTGAGAGTAATAATAAGTATTCTCAACTCCATACATCCTACTAAGAGCATCACAACATAATAACTCCTTGAATACTAGCCCTAAGAGTAATTTATCACTTGGCTAGTTAGTCCTAAGAGGATAAATCTGTAAATCCCAACATATCTCTAACTTGTATCCCTTGGAGAGTAATAAAACTCTCGACTATTAAGCTCTAAGAGTCACTTTTAGACTATATCACAAATTCCTAGCTCATTTTCGAGATATAGGTGGCATCCACTCACCAATAGTAATTTAAAACGTATTGCTTGAGAATCCCATACCACTCAGTAGTAATCGAATGTTTACTAGTATCTAGTAAACTATACTCATCAAATCAAAATTATTATATAATATGGGTCAGTGGAATAATCAGAAAAATAAGACTGAGCGTCTCATTCCACTTGATACTACTAATCTATTTATTCAACCACCTCATTATATAGAACCAAACACAATAAACATCATAATAATTTCAAATCAAACCATATATGGAAGGGGATTATAACTCAAAACTCTTAAATCCATTTAAATATTTCATAACTTAATTTATCTTCAAACTAGATTGTATATTTTAATAATCCCCTTTCGATATTTCTCGAATCCATTTTATTAAATATACACTATACAAAAGAAATCTTTTTTATACACATTATTAAACCCCTTCTTTATACTTATAAATTCCATATATTCCAATAATATCGAAAAAATTCATTTTCATTTTGAAACAACTTTTATTTATAAACAATTTTTAATAAATCGTTTTATATATTTCAACTACTTTTACTTATTTATAAATATACTTCATTCTAATTTTAGAACCTCATGAATAATTTTTCGAACTTTTAAAAAATCTTTTAAAACCAGAAAATCAATCAAGCAACCAAAATAAAAATCATGGAGCAAAATTCTTCGAAATCATTAATATAAATTTTATCGTTTGACCTAAGTCGAATTACATCGAATTCGGCCATCCGTACAATGTACGCAGACATATAAAATAAACTGCACATCAAAATGAAATTTGACAGCGTTACTTCTGCATTTTAACATTCCAACATACATAAAGTCTTAACATCAAATCCAAATTCATACCCAATATCCCAACAACAAATTCGATATTCGAATAAATATTTCAACCAATATTCTCAATCCATTTAACCAAGGAATGTAACCTAATTGGGATAAATATATATAGCAGGCAAAGGGAAATAAATATAGATATGGGTATAAACTCGCCTAAATGATGCTTGAATTCCTAAATTGGCATGCCTCTTGACTATGCACACGAAATGACGCTGCTCCATCATTTTAGACCAGCCACCATGCATCACCAATGACCAGCCTCTGCCATCTAAATGCTAATCAACATAGCTGTAGAAGCCACCATTGGTGCTCGTTGCTACCATCTATGCCTCTCCATCATCATCCTTCTCCTCCCAGGATTAACCACCAAATAGCGGCATGCTTCAGCCGCTTTCCTCGCCATATGTCGCATTCCAGCTCCCTCCGGCCAATTGCTGACGATGCCGGCCATAACTTACGACCGCATGTGTGACATTTTATTATTATTATAATGAATCAATATAAGGATTTGGGATGTTAGGGCTGGGCAATATTATTAGGTTTGGAGTTTTTAGATGAGGGTGGAGTCGGGTTTGGAAATTGGATAATGAAGAGTGGGTGTATTTTTTGGACTTGATTTGGTTTTTAGTTAATTTTTCCCACTTATTCTTTGTTTCTATTCTCTCTTCAATTTTCTTTTAAACAACCCTTTAAATTTATTTGCAAATATATTTCAATCTAATTTTTGATTAGTTTGCACTTCATTCTATAAATTATATTTTGATATTACCTAATTTGATTCATTTCAACACTTGCTTATTTTATTTTATTTCAACTATTTCAATCATATAAAAATTATTTACACCTTTGAAATATTTTACATTTAACTAAAGCATTTTATTCAATATCAAAAAATTATTCGAAAAGAATTTATTGATTCTATTCAGTTTATTAAAACATAATCTGTTGTTACATAGCTTTCAATTAAATAAACATTTATTTTTAAAAATAATAATCATCAAATATTGAATTTGAACAATTTTATTTTAATTAAATTTGTTTATTTTCCGATGTAGAAAGCATGGTTGTTGCACTTTTATCCTCATATGATGTAGTCATGATGCTCTAATTATGATGTGTTGGCTACAACAATGTAGGATAACATAATTAAATAAATAAATTCGGATTAAATGGCGATTTAGGAGGGAATTTATCATTTACAACAAAGAAGAACTAGGTTTTTATATATAAATATAGGAATTTGATGAATTTACATCCAAATAGATGAAATAAAGTAATAAAATGGACTTAGAAACGTAGGACTAGGTTCTAGGTACATTTTCAAGAGATCGAAGGTGGAACCTGGACGGTTGGAGGTGAAAATGACAACGAAAAACACCAATTTTCACAATCTAGAAACTGCCAGGAAATACGTGCATGGGTCCACTGCTAGGTGTGACTAGGGCACCTGTAGTCTATTCTGGGCTTGGGTTAAACTTGGACCTAAAAGCATATGTATATATAATAACAATTGACTCGATCTTGTTTCTTTCGTATTCTGAAGGCAATTTGAGATAATTGACTATGGTAAACGACAACATTATGAAGTGAATAAATGTGTATGATAGTTGGTTGTTAATTGAAATGAATATATATGTTATCATGATACAAAAATGTGATACGACGATGATAGAATGTGGACAAGACTAGGGCATAAGTAGATGACCGAAGATGAGGATATAAATATGGATACAGATATGGACCAGTGACACAAGTAGGCGGTCCAGATATTACATTGCTTCCTTACAATACTTAGGTGGGCCAAATTAAGGAGGTGGTGGGTGGGCCAGGGAAGGAGTCCAATTAGTACAGAACAAAACGCTTTGCTATAGGCTTCGAGCAATCCTAGAAAGTGAGTCCTATAGGCGATTTACACGATGGTGGACAATAGGTGACCCTATAGGGCATGAGGTTGGTCTAGGGAAGTGAGTTCGTATAGTGATTATGTGGTAGGACTAGATGTGTAAGATAGTTATGTGCGACATGATGAAATGAAGTGAGGTGATAGACTGATAGACTCATATCATATTACAGTATTATTTTTGTAGTATATGTTGAGTAAAGTATGGCTCACTCACCAGACTCATGTTTGAACTCATCCTGCTTTTCCTTTATATACACACATACATACATACATTCATACATACATACACACACATATATATGTTGATGAAGTTTGAAGATGAGATAGTATCGGAGATAGTGACTTATTTGTACATATTGTATATAATGTAAATAAGTGTGGTGCCAAGATTTGACTATATGTGTAGGTTAGGTTGTATTCGTATTATTCAGAGATACATATTTGACATCATAGATATGTTATGGTGATTCAATTACGGTTATTATCAATGTATTATATTTTATTTCTTTCTACTATATGATTCTGAAAGAAGATAATCAATACTATATTTGCCAATATCAATTATTTATTCTATCTCCCCGACAACTTATTACAATACCAAAAAGACCAAATTGAAACGGTGATCAAATGTTGTTATAAATTTTAGTAACATTTTACAAGTGTTACAGATTATTATGTTGCGAATTTTGAAACGCTTAGATTATGTTTCAAATTGCCAATATGGTACACCTACTATACATTTCAGATTAATAGATTGAAACATTTAGTGGATGTTGCAGATTTAAAATTTGAAACAATACGAAGTGTTTCAAATTGACAATCAACGACATCTAACTTGTGTTTCAACTAGGTAATCAGCAACACTTGCTGGGTGTTTCAACACAACAATCAGCAACACATATTACATGTTTTATGTTAATAATTTAAAACACTTGGCAAGTGTTTCAAGCTGAGAATCTATAACACTCTTTGGATGTTTCAAATTAGAAATTCTATTGGAAGTTTTGAACTTAAAGTTCAAAATAAAAGTAAATTGTTCTTCTCAAACTGAACATATATGTAGACAATATACGGTCTAACGTGAGCAATATATACAATACATCTGCAATATATAGTAATATGTCAAAAATATGTTAATACAAACATCATAAGACAATATAGAATTATGAAGAATAACAAGAATACAATTTATTTTAGAACTATATTGAAAACCAATTTTATAAACAATTCCTACGAGCCATGAAAAATGATTATAATATACTTGAAGAGCAGAAACTGAACCTAAGACACACATTACACACTTTAAGTATTAGGTAATCCGATCTCATCACTACAAGATTATTTATCACTGAAGGAATTAAACTACAATGTTTGAACATTCTTTTGCAGTCATTAGTGGTTTAAAACAAAAAATTAATTATGTGCACGCTATAGATGTTTTATCAACAAATTTAATTGGCAGGATCATGAATTATTTCAATAGACGCTCTTTTTCAAATTTATTTCATTCTCTCCCACATTCATTATCTATCCACAAACATAAAACCTTTAAAATCCTTGAGAAAAGTTACCTCATCCCTTTGTCTCTAACGTCTCAATCTTTACCCCTTTCATTGCCCTAGGGATTCACCTTTGCCTTCTCATTCCTCTAAAGACGTAGTCATAATAGGATTAATGAGATCATGTGACCCCACTCTCATTCTCGAACACATGTAGGAAACTTCTTTAACATGGAACCATACTACCTTAACCACTTTTAGCATCCCCTCAGCATGCCTCACTTCGAGTACCTCATCTGTGAACCTGGTGCTTCTACAACATCACACATAGGTGAGTCTTTTGAAGTAATCTTTAACGATATAGAATTTCACTTCTTTGATTTTTAAATATTTAATTAATTTTAAATATTCAAATAATAAGTTTTATAATTACAATAAAACTCTCTTAAATGATAATCAATGATGGTTTACATGATAAATAATGATGGTGAAATAGTTTTCAAAATTTGTTTACAAAAATATATAGGTCAAGAAAAAACAGAACATGTGACCGGAGTTCGTTTTTCGAATTTTCGTCGCCTAAAAGTTGTTGAAATTGTTGTAACACTTTTATATACGTACACACACATATTTAAAAAGTATTTTAGACATTGTTGAATGCATTTGAATATACATAAACACTTAAGTATTTATATATAATATAAGATAATATTTTTATATAAAAAGGTTAAAAATAAATAATATATAAGATTCCTTATGAAACATTTAGTACATGGAAGATCGAAACATGTTTTAGCATGTTGGAACATGAAGTGTTAGGAAGAGGAAAAGTCTAGGTGAGGTGGAAAAGGATGAGTGGAGGACAAAGGACAAAGGGTAATTTGGTAATTTACCTTTTTTGTTGCTTATAAATAGCCTTCCATCTCTTCAATTTTTCCTCATCTTTTTTCTATCATATCTTCCTCTTCTCTAATTGAAATGGAAAAATTCTTTTTCTAAATCATGTAAGATTCCAGTGCCTACAACTTCTATTTGTACCACTTCTTCAAAATTTGAACTATCTATGTGAAAAAAGCATTTCTTTTAGACCCATATTTGGACTCAGATTTTGTAGTCCAAAAATAGAACTCCTTCTTTTGACCATATCTTCCTCAAAAAAATTGAAATTTATCGATTCTTTTTTTAAACGATATTGAAAAGAATTCAATTTTTTGCTTTTGTGCACTTTTCGAAATTCTGAGAGTAATATAGCCAAATATTCAAGAGAATATGATTAAATTTTGGGTCCGGTTTTGTGAATTCAACTTTATCTGAAGTACCTCTACCTCACCAAGTCAGGCCCACACATCCTTGTTCTTACCTTGGTCAAGCCATGCGTGCCCTAGGGCGAGCCTATTTCAAGATGCAAGGGTCCAAAGTCATGTTTGCAAAGTTATTTCATGTTTCAAAAGAGTTTTACATAATTTTGGTGAGTAAACTTTGTTTTAAAGTTAAAGGTTTTAATTTTTATATGTTTTGATAAATTGTTGTATGGAATGTGTGTGAATTGTTGGATTTTAGTGTGTTGTTGTATGTGTTTGGAAGTTAGACTTGAAAATGAAGTTTAGCTTAGAAATTAGTTGTAAATGTGTGAGCTTTGATCTTGTATATTAGGTTATGTGTATGGACCTTATGTATGAGATTGTAAGTGAAAATTTAGATATAATGAGGTAGGTTTTGTATGTTATATAGTGGTGATTTCCATTGTGAAGTTATGCTAAGAAAAATAACACATTTGGTAGTAGTGGTGACTTAAATTCTTTGTGGAAATTATGTAAATTATTTTTAAAACTTAACCCAATTTCAAGTTTTTAATTTTTTTTTGTAAATACTTACTTTATGTTTGGAAAGTAAGTGAGTTTCATAAGGGGATAAGTTTTAAAGTTAACTTAGAAACCATTTCTAGTTACGACATCCATAGCGAAAGTCGCTATAGATGCAGTTTCGCTTAAAATTCCGATTTTTGCAAAAATTCGGTTTTTACAATTAAAAGTGCTTTAAAAATATCTTAGAAACTTAACAATGTTGTTTAAGGAAATTTAATTAAGAATTTATAATTATTGACTAATTAACTAGTTTTGATAATTGATCATTATTAAGTATTTAACATTGTTTATAAATTTTAATTAACTGAAGATTAGTTATCAATTAATTATCTTTCAAAAGGTAAGATTAATTTTTAATTAATTATGAGTTAAGTATATGATTGATTTTTAATTAATTATTAATTAAATATAGGGTTAATTATTAATTTATTATTAAGGTAATGTTTAATTATTTTTAACTATAAGCTAATTAAAGTATTAACTTATAACAAATTATTTATTAAAGGTTTGATTTATTATTTAAGTTTTAATTAAAGATTATTTCATTAAATATTTAAGGTTAATTAATACTTAACTATTAACGAATGTTTAAATTGTTATTTACTAATTAATAAATGATTAATTGGGGTTTAATTATTTATGTAATGGTTAATTATTGTTTAATTATTTATTTAATATTAATTATTTATTAATTTTTAATTAAATTAAGCTAAGAATTAATAAAGATTTATTATAATTTAATAAAAAGTTTAACTTGTAATTAATCATTTTAAAAAGGAGTTCTAAGTTTTAAATCCTTTATTTTCCAAGAATCAAATTGTTTTAAAGATACTTCTTTTCCAAAGATGGTTTTGAACACAAGGGATTCAAATGTCTACACCATTAAGTAGATAAATAATTGTGAATGAGTTATGTAAATGGTTTGATTATGTGGACATGTGTTAGCAGAATAAATCCCCGTTTTGTTATAAGTCGATTGTTTGGACATTTGACAGTAGAATAAATCTATGTTCTGCTATAATATAATTGTTTAGTGTGTGGACATATGTTTAGTAGAATAAATTTTCATTTTTTGCTATAGGTAGTGAATTGTTTGGACATATATTTAACTGGAAAAATCACCATCCTAATATTATGTTAGTTGGACACGTATAGGCTAGTTGAGTTGTGTTGACATGTTATTCCCTGATTTGGATATGAATTGCATTTACATATATGTTGACTTATGTAAGTAAATGGTTAAGTGATTTGAAACTTAAATTGATGTTAAATAGTAATTTACTTTACTACCATTGGCATTGTTAAGCTTCTTTTTGAAATTTTGAAGTATGGTTTTGAATTAATATAATTTTTTTAATCAATTTGGGTTAAGGTTTATAAGTGATTTTCAAGTTATATTATTATTTTATAAAGGACTTTAATAACTTGTTTATAAAAATGGGTTTTACTAAGTAAAAAAAGTTTATTTAAAGTGATTTAAAAAGATGATTTGCAAAAGATACTTTGTAAAGGATTTTTCTTAAAGAAATTTATCATACGAGCTTTAAATGGGGAAATGTTTTATAAATGATTTTAGACGTTTATAAAGAGGTTTTGTAAATTGACTTGTAGATTTATGAAAGTATTTTATAAATTGATTTTGGAAATTTATAAAGGTATTAAAATGTGAAGAGGGCTGGGAACTTTTATAACGGATAAGTGGATCGGTATATAGCAAATAATGTTTTCAAAAAGAAATTTGAAAGAGGAATTTTACAAATATTTTGATAACATAATTATACCCCTAAGCTAAGTATAAATATTTTCCAAGTAAAATGGGGAAGTAATTGTTTTGGAAATAACGTTGTGTAAAGATCTTTAGATTTATTTTTATAAAGTGATTTTATTAATTAAAGATTAAACTAATAAAGGCTTAGTGGATCCCATATGGAATTAATCAATGTTTGAATGATGTGTATTTGATAGTTAAATAACAGACTCAGAAACCTGGACTAAAATGCAACTTTGGAAATTTCTAGGAGAAAAATGAGAGTTATATGGTATAGTCATCCCTAGTTGTACCGTGCTTATAAATCGTGTTTCGTTCTTCTAGGATAAATGATAAGGAAATTCGTCCACTAATGGTTGGAAGGCGATCTCTGCTCGTATCTTGTCTATTTATTTCCTAAAGAACCGGGATTGAGTTTACTGAAAATTATCGAAAGTTGCTTCGAAGAGGCCGGGACGGATATGTTATCCAAAAACCACTTCGATCCAATTCAAGCATTTTGAATTGAACACAACTTGAAGATTATGTAATCAAAGATCGAGTTTTGAAGTGCAAGGGTTATTTGCTACTAACCCTGAGGGTGATTCCAAAATGGGTGTAGTGGAGGTAGTGCCTTTAGTTTCATTCAGCCCCAGAATGAACTTGTATGGGTGAATGCTAGATTGTATTGTTGCCAGGAGGGCACTGTTAGCATTCTAAGTGGGAAGTGCTATATAACGGTAAAACGTAGCCTTAAGTCTCATCAACCGGGAAATGACAAAAATGGGGATCCAATACGTGCCTTTATAGTTGTAAATGTACCCAATTATATTGAAAGGTGAGATGCAAGCATTTCAGCTATATTCATATTTTACTTGAACTGTTGGACATTATTATAATATCATTAGATTTTAATATAAAAATATTTTGGTTATCACAAGGTAAAATCTCATCCGTGTTTATGTGTGGCGTGGTCTTACGAGAAACCTTTGATATTAAAGGACTTTTAAACGTAATAATACAGTTGTTTTGGGTTTACTAACACCAGACCCTTATCTGATCCAGAGTATTATTTTCTTTCCCTAAAACTCTTGAGTGCTCAAATTTTTATGGACAGCTAAATAGTTCTGGTTTCCTATGGATGCATTTTAAAGGAGCTTGGAGCAGGAGGCTAGCTAGTTATTTTCTTATTTTCCACTGTTTTATATGATCCTATATCTGATATGTAGGGACGGGCAGTTATAACTGTCCAGGGTAGAATTGTATTAGTATAAATCTGATGTTTCATTTTGGAAATGACATTGCAAAATATTATGTTAATTAATATATATATTATTATTTTGCTATGTGAGATATTTTGATTGTTTAGTTTCTTCTTATTTTTTCTATCTTTCTTTCTTTTCACCCCTAACGATCTGTCTTTTGGACAATTAAATGATCGGCACATGAATATCGTGGATGTATTAAGTGTCGTCTTTAGGTGTAAGAAAGGCGGATCATTGCATTTGGTATCAGAGCGCAATGTTAAGCGAGAACCTTGGCTTTGGTGGGGCAATACATTAAAAGATAAGGTAATGGAATGCCTTATGATGAGTTTGAATGTGTGTGTGTGTGAGCGCATATTTATTAGTCATATAAAATGTTTTATATTGTGTTGTTTGATCTGTTGAGTAGCTTATGAGTTCTGGTCGGGATTCCTAAACACTTAAACAAGATCAATGGACATAGTATTGTTTTATAATTAGGTAAATGAAATAATTTTAACCGAAACATATTTTATATATAAAGAATGCTCTTCAAATATAGTATTGTATAGTATTTTTGAGGTGTTGTTTGTTAGGAGACAATAATATTTTAAGGTTTGTTGGTCATTCTCATCCAATTGAGCATTGACAATTATTAGTGTGTATAGGTAGCTTCCCTTTTTAAGATTTGGGTTAGGTGGATAGGAATTAGGAAAACTTGAAATGAACACCTTGAGAATTAGGTTTCTCAATTTGACTATAAGGCGTTTGGTGTTAATAGTGAATTAAAATTTGATTCACTAAAAGATATTTATAAAGAGTTAAAATATTTCAAAATAAATATTCGAAAAAAAGGTTTTATAAAAGTTGATCTTGTAAAATGAATTTATAAGAAAGTGTCCTTTAATTAAAAAGAATTTAAATTGAACCTTGGACTTAAATCCTGAGACTTTTGAAAAATGGTTTTCAAGGACTGAAAAAATAATAATAGTATTATTTGAAAATATCTTTGGTTCAAGAATAAGGTTTTGGGAATAAAAGGGTTACATAAGAAGTGTTTTCTATGGATTAGTTTGGGAAAATGAGCCTTGATTGTCTTGTGATGATCTGTATAATCTTCTAAATGATGATCAGATGTTTGCCTAGGGGAACGTTGTGGGGTACTTAGTAAATTATTCTTCTTATCATAGTACAATTGAAACTAGTTCGACCTAAACGAACCCAAAACAAGTTAGTGATAAATATTTTGCTGGAAATATGTGAAATATTATTTCAGACATGGGATTTTGAAATAAGAGAAATATTTTTAAGTAACTAGTTCGAGTGCCTCGAAAATAACTTAAAAGTGGGGAAGAGATGTATTCGGATGGTAAACACTTCTCTTGAGTATTACCCTTTTTGGTAAGGGAGTGTATGATACTGTTTGGTAGTACCCAGTTCCTTAATATCATTTTGGAGTTACTCGGGCTTTATATATTTTTGAATAAAATGTAAAGTTGCATTTCAAAAAGTTTTTGAAGTAAAATCGAGTATTTAGATTATGAGTTTTCTTAGGGAAATAAATGCAAAATGAAATAGTTGAATCAAATAAAGGTATATACTCTTAGGACATAGTGGAGTAGCATCCAAGTGAATCTAAGTTTATTTTTATGAAATGTTTTCATAAATAATTTAGCCGGAATAGAATTGGTATTAGGGAGAACCAATTAAGTAAGTGCAGAGGTTGGACGTAGATTATCTCTCGTTTCCATATACTTTGATCTAAGATTCAAATATAAGGCTTTAAGGTGTCCCACACCATTCCAAATAAGGATCTATTACTCGATTTTTGACGACGAGCACTTGACGAGGATTTTTGGTGTGGGACCAATATTTTCTATCATAGTACATGGCTATGTAAGAAGAACAGAGGTTCCTAATCAAGGAACCTGATCGGAGTTCGCATTGGAAAATGGGGTGAGTGGTACTGGTTTGGAAGGGAAGTTATGTACTCGAGTGGTGGTCGAGTCAGACTTTGCATATGAATGATCTATGTATATTATACGGACTGATGTATAGTGTTATGTATTCCTAGGGTGGTTTGTTTCCTGAGAAGGGTTAAGATGTAATTTCGGGGACGAAATTCTTTTAAGGGAAGAGAATGTAACAACCCGAAATTTCACTTCTTTGATTTGCGAATACATATTTAGTTTTAAATATTGAATTAATAAGTTTTATAATTAATTAACGAGAGTGAAATAGTTTTCAATTTTTTTACAAAAATATATAATTTGAGAAAAAACAGAAAATATGGCCGGAATTCATTTTCTAAGTTTTCGACTTTTCATTAGCTAAAAGTTGTCGAAATTGTTGTAATACTTTTGTACACACACAAACATATATTTACAAAGTATTTTGAACATGGTTGAATGCATTTGAATATACATAAATACTTAAGTATGTATATATAATACAAGATAAGATTTTTATATAAAAAGGTTAAAAATATGTAATATATAAGATTCCTTACGAAACATTTAGTACATGGAAGTAAAAACATGTTTTAACATATTTGAACATGAATGTTAGGAGGGGGACAAGGGTAGGTGAGGTGGCAAACGATGAGGGGAGAGCAAAGGACAAAGGGTAGTTTAGTAATTTACTTTTTCTACTGCTTATAAATAGCCTTCCACTTCTTCAATTTTTCCTCCTTTTCTTTCCACCATATCTTCCTCTTCTCTGACTCAAATGGAGAAATTATTTATTTAAACCATGTGAAATTCCAGTGACTACAACTTCCATTTGTAGCACTTCTCCAAATTTTGATTTTATTTGTCAAAAATGCATTTCTTTCGGACCCATTTTTGGACTCATATTTTCTAGTCCGAAAATAGCACTCCTTCTTTTGACCATATCTTTCTCAAAATAAATTGAAATTTAGTGATTCATTTTTTTAAATGATAGAGAAAATAATTTTCAAAAACTTTTCTTTTGAGCCCTTTTCAAAATTTTGAGAGTAATATGATCAAAAATCCAAGAGAATATGACTAATTTTTGGGTCCGATTTTGTGCATTCAACCTTTTCCGAAGTACTTCCACCTCTCCAAGTCAAGCCCACACATCCCTGTTCTTATCATGGCTGAGCCATGCATGCCCTACGCCGAGCCTTTTTCAAGATGCGAGGATCCTAAGTAAAGTTCCTAAGTTATTTCAATTTTCAAAAGAGTTTTGCACAATTTTGATAAGTATTCTTTGTTTTAAAGTTAATTGTTTTAACTTTTATATGTTTTGATAAATTGTTGTATGGAATGTGTGTGAATTGTTGGATTTTAGTGTGTTGTCATATGTGTTTGGAAGTTAGACTTGAAAATGAAGTTTAGCTTTAAAATTGGTTGTAAATGTGTCAGCTATGATCTTGTATATTAGGTTATGTGTATGGATCTTGTATATAAGGCTGTACGTGAAAACATGAATATGATGAGGTTGGTTTTTTATGTTATGTAGTTGTGATTTCCATTGTGAAGTTATGCTTAGAAAAATAGCACATTTGTGTGGTAGTGGCGACTTGAATTATTTGTGTAAGTTCTGTAAATTGTTCTTAAAACTCCAACCAATTTCAGTTTTTAAATTTTATTTTATTTTTGGAAATACTTACTTTATGTTTGGAAAAGTAAGTGAGTTTAAATTTAACGTTAACTTAGAAAACATTTCTCGTTATGGCATTTATAGCGATAGTGCTATGGATGTAATGCCGCTTAAAAATCTGATTTTTGCCAAAATTTGGTTTTAACAATTAAAAGTGTTTTAACAAATAAAGGGTTAATTATTAATTAATTATTAGTTAATTGTTATTTAAGTTTTAATTAAAATTATTTCATTAAATATTTGAGATTAATTTAATATTTAATCATTAACGAAGGTTTAAATTATTATTTAATAATTAATAAAGCATTAATTAGGGTTTAATTATTTATGTAGTGGTTAATTATTGTTTAATTTTTGTTTAAGATTAATTATTTCTTAATTTATAATTAAAGTAGGTTAAGAATTAATAAAGACTAATTATCATTTAATAAAGAGTTTAACTTGTAAATAATCATTTTAAAAAGGAGTTCTAAGTTTTAAATCCTTTGTTTTCCAAGAATCAAATTGCTTTAAAGGTACTTCATTTACAAAGATGGTTTTGAACAAAAGGGGTTCAAATGTCAATACCATTAAGTAAACAATTGTGAATAAGTTATGTAAATGGTTAGACATATGTTAGCATAATAAATCCCCGCTCTGCTATAAGTTGATTGTTCGATTGTTTGGACATCTCATAGTAGAATAAATTCTCATTCCGCTATAATGTAATTGTTTATTGTGTGAAAATATGTTTAGTAGAATAAATTTACACCTTGCTTAAAGTAATGAATTGTTTAGACATCTATTTAGCAGGGTAAATCTCCATTCTGTTATTATGTTATTTGGACATGTATATGCTAGTTGAGTTGTATTGACATGTTATTTCCTGATTTGGATATGAATTGCATTTGCATATATGTTGACTTATGTAAATGGGTGTAGTGGAAGTAGTGCCTTTGTTTTTCGTTCAGTCTTAGAGAGAACTTGTATGGATGAATGCTAGCATTGCATTGTTGCTGGAGGGAAGTGTTAGCATTCCAAGTGGGAAGTGCTATATAAAGGTAAAACATAGACACAAGTCTCATCAATCGAGAAATGACAAAAATCGGATATGCAGTAGGGCCATTTGGGTTGCTCCCATCAGAGTATGGTCATTTTAATTCTAGATCGATTATTATTTACTCATGTATGCTTCAGGGCCCAATGTGGGGTGATGATATTCAATACTACTAGTCAAGTGGTAGGCCAGTCATGTATGGCAGGGTTATAAGATGTTCTTGGTAAACCTCAGTGCATTTTATTTGAGATGTACCATCGGAAGGTGGTACTTTACCTTGTCATGGTATGGAATTCATTCTCTAATACATGCCTTTATGGTTTTAGACGTACCCAACTATGTTAAAATGTGAGATGCAAGCATTTTAGCTATATTCTTATTTTACTTGAACCGTTAGACATTATAATAATATCACTGGATTTTGATATAAAAATGTTTTGGTTATCGTAAGGTCTCGTCCGTGTTTATGTGCGGCATGGTCTTATGGAATACCTTTGATTTTATAGGTGTTTTAAACATAATAATTCAGTTGTTTTGAGTTTACTCACACCATATCTATGTCTGATCCGAAGTATTATTTTCTTTCCCTAAAACTCTTGGGTTCTCAAATTTTTATGGATAGCAAAGTAGGTTAGGTTTCCTATGGATATATTTTGGAGGAGCTTAGGGCATGAGGCTTCATCGATAGCCAGTTATTTTCTTATTTTCTGCTTTATTATATGTATCTTATATCTGATATGTAGGGACAGACAGTTATAACTGTCCAAGGTAGAGTTGTATTTGTACAAATCTGATGTATCATTTTGGAAATGACATTGCAAAATATTATGTGGATTAATATATATTATTCAGTTGCGATGTGAGATTTATGACTGTTTAGTTTCTTCTTATATGTTCTATCTTTCTTTTCACCCTAATGACTTATCTTTTGGACACTTAAATGATTGGCATGTGAATACAGTGGATGTATTAAGTGTCGTCTTTAGGTGTAAGAAAGACAGATCATTACATAACCCTAGGTGATTTGTTTATTAAGAAGATTTGAACTGCGTGGTTGATTTTCTTTTGCTTAACATGAATTTCTCCTTTAGTCCAATATCATTTCCAACTTTATTGGACTTTATTTTGGCTGGTTTGATTCAGTAAGATTAATTTTCTATAAACATCAATTAGGCCTTTTTAATGTCTTATTATATTCATATCTTTTTCCATACTATAGTACACAGGAGGAAAATTTGGATACTACTTTGTTTTTGGTATATAAATTGAATGAGATTTGTTGAAGATAGTACATTCTTACCCCATTCACTTTATAGAACTTAGAAAGATGAAGATTCTTTAAAATCAAGCAATGATTTATTTAAGCTAAGCAGTAACCTACATATTAACATAGACATTCAATACTGAATAGTGCCCAATATCCATAGCATTTCTTAACTGCAGAAGAAGAGGTAGCCTAGCAGCTTCATTCTATGAAATGTTATTTTCATTTGTGCATGTTAAATCATTTACTTCACTCTTATAATCTCCTTTGGTTGTGCTTATGCTTTTGAGTTTTTTATTACCTTGTAATGTAATAGGATTTTTTGTTTCTTCTCTATTTACTTATATTACTCCTTTGTTGAATGATTATCCAGTTATTTGGCCTTCTGCCACTGCGATGATATTATAGCTAAAATATACCATTTCCATGAAAAATTGATTGTTTAAACTAAACACTTGATAAACTTATGCTTTGGATATTTAGTACCTGCTTAAATATTCCACTTTGATATTGAATATATTTTATTTACTAATAATTTCTCATTACGATATATCTTGGATTAAATCATTGATTAACTTGTTATAATTCTGTCCAACAAAATTGTTTGATGTATATTCAAAACTGGTTGTATTTAATATCGATGTCTGCTAGGATTTAAGGATGGCGAAATCAAATAAGGAGAAATTAAATAAGGTTTGAACACTTTTTTTATGAATTGACAACAATTTGGTTTCAATGATGAATGGATGAATATTAGACGTAGGGCACTTAGAAGGAAGAGTATATAAGATTGTCATAGTGCAGTCTTATATATGAATATTAGACATGAGACATTGCCAAACATTTAATGTGTAACTGTCACATATTATATAGATAGGTAGAAGTATTCTAGCAGCTCTTGGGTCATTTCAGCTAATTTGGTTCTCCAAAGCGAGTATGCTTATTAGTAAACTCTTAACTTTGGTGTAATAAATCTTATAAATGTAAGGATTATAACAAACCTATCTACATAATGTAAATATGTAGGTATGAAGAACATAAAGTTTTATATATTTAGAGGAAATGCTTGTAATCAATGACTAGTAGTTACAAGTGTAATTTTCACAAATACATAATATAGTTGTTATTTCTACGAAGTATTAAATTGAACGAATTTGCTTTGTGGATGCTATTTGTTAAAATTAGCTAATATATTTTAATCTGAATAATTATTATTAACTAAATTATATATTATGATTAACTCGACAATATTGGCATAACAATTAAGTGATACTAAAACACCACCACAAGCAATACCACCTCATGCGATACAAAATTCTCCAAGATCGTAACAACCATTGAATGAAACATGAAATACTAAGTCAACAAAAGAAAAGGCTTTGAACTATCCAGATGAAACTCAAAAAACAAAAACTTTTGCTACTACAACAACCATAGCCTGACTTAAACAAGATACTTCTACAAAACATGCATCGATGGAAAAAACTAGAGATATATGTATATGCTGGAGGAAGATAATGAAAGGCATTTACATAATTTATCTATATGATCATTATCTTTTGAGAATTGTACTTCATCATATCTACATTTAATCATATGATGAAGTAAATGATCAAATTATCTAACAAACCAGACATACTCTATTTACGTAACATTTATGATACCTTTAAGTAAGAAAACTTAGTTATGTGTAGGGTATTTTAAATAGAGAGCTACCGATGAATAATAATTTTTATTCATCATCTTGAAAGGAAAAAAGACATCACAAAAAGCTAGCTAAGGATATAAAGAAGTCGGGTGAAACTAGTATCAAGGGTCATAGAAGTTATGATTTGATTCTCGGTTTGCAGCATGAAATCAATTGTTATTATCTTTTCTACTTAGTGCGCAGATTTGAAATTTCTATTATATCATCTAATTATTCCCTAAAATATCTCTTTTTTCTCCATTAGCCAAATAAGTTGATGGATAATAGTTATCCACTTTATTTAGCCACTACAATACGCGTGTATTGCACAGTAACTAGCAGATATGCATTCTTTTGTATTTGATTGAGTTTTATCATGTGTCAAAGTATCCAATTTAAGAAGCATTCTACTGGAAAAATGATTCAAAGAAATCAAATATTGTGGTTTCCTAAATTAAACGATTCTTTTTTTTTAATTTTTGAAGTAAACAAATATTGTTGACAAGAATTATATGCACATAGTTGTATTACTTATGATCTATACTTTTTACTTTAGTCATAATTTCAAAAATCTACATTCATATCTTATGATTGGTAATTTATAATATTGGTAATCTAGCTTAAGTTAAAATATGGTTTTTAAATCTAATTTGCCTTTAAAATCTCTACATATTATTTTACTAAAATTCAAAAAAAAAATTTGTGTCAAGTAGGATTTTTGTTATCATGTAGGTAAGAACCTAAGCATGCATACGAAAATATAATATCTTAGAGTTTTCTTTTTTGTTCTTATATTGTTACATATATTAGTTATCATAATCAATTTACGAGTCGATTTAAATTTGGGAGATAAGAAGGAACATAAATATTGTTGTGAAAATAGTAGCGCTTTGCGAAAGCTTTTATCAACGGATCTTTATCACCCAAATCACAAAGAGATAACTTGGATTGAAAACAAGACGGAATTGAAATTAAAACGCAATATCACAAAATATTCTAGCCAACCACCCACTTTATTGCTTCACCAAATTTTTGTTTACAATTAATAGAACAAAGCTAAAGTGAACAAAAAACCATTGAATCAATAACCAAATTGATAAAGGGAGCAAATATCTATATGGCTAAAATTGCTGGATAAAAAGAACAAACATGAAGAAGAGAAAATTAGCAAATAGATTTTCCACCATATTTATACCCTTTCTTCTAGTCTCTATTTAAAAAAACAATTACTTAATGTCCAAGTTAACATTAGATGGCAAAAAATAATTCGATTAGCCAAGTAGAGAAAGAAATAAACATACTCAAATATACCTATTAATCAGAGGAAATAAAATCTACTCTTTCTTTCTTTTGCACATTTATTTCCCTCTATTTGTGATTTTGTATCACCAAAATTTAACACTCCACCTTGATGCAAAATCACATATCTCCAACATACATGCCATATCTTAATCTATCAAAAAATTCTATATCTCAACCACACTAAATTACAAACCTCAACCACCGTCTGCAAGTGATGCATCTCCCACATCAGGTGCTCCACTCAAATCAAGTCTCGAAAATGTTTGTAATACCACAAAGATCTTCGTCTTGTCTTTGTGGATTTTGCAATTCGACACTCGTCTGTCACTCGATCTGAGCTCGTTACCTAATTTCTATCGATCCCTCGAGCATCATCGGCATGAAGTCCCATGTCTAAAAGATGATCCTCAATGCTAGAATCATAAGCAATGACCACGTTAACCTCTCCACCTTGCAGTGGACTAGGTCCTTCAACCGTCACTCGCTTTCCATTGTCGACTATAGAACCAACCAAGCTATAAAGGTTTCCTTCTTCCAATACACTCTCAAAACTGCACCTTGAGTCTCATAAGTGCAACCACAGCGATCCAACTGACCGAGAGAAATAAGATTATGCGAACAAGTGGGTACATGTCTCACTCCAAAGACTCTTTAACTACACCATCATGCATATGAAATCGGATAGATCCAATACCATAAATCGGTAGCTCTTCTCCATTAGTTTCCTAATCATGTCGACACTCTTCTCATAAGAAGAAATACAATTCACATCCCTACAAATATGAAAACTGGCTCCTAAATCCATCTTCCAAGGCTTATTTTCACTAAAGAGGACATCACAAGAAGCTTCACTATAGGTACCTTCAGCAAAACCTACATGTGCATCACTACTAGTATCACCATGCGTAGCCTTTTTCTGATCTCTTTTATAAGCATAACATATACTGCGTATGTGACCTTTCTTATTACAATAATGACAAGTGATAACACATTTACCATTAGCGTCCTTCTTCTTCCAAATTGTATCTTTCTTCGAGTCCCTTGGCACCATAGCTGATTTCATACCCGACCTTTTTCTTCTAAGCTCCTCATTCAAAAGACAGCTTCGAATAGTTTCCAGAGAGATAGTTCCATTAGCCTTGGAAAACTCAATGAAACAACTAAAGTTTCCCAACTTTCTGAAAGTGAACTCACTAATAAAAGAGCCTGTAACTCATCATCAACATTGACCTTCATATTTGCCAATTGATTTATTACACTTGAAATTCATTCAAATGCACTGCAACAGACTTCTCTTTATCTAATCTCAGTTCTACCAACTTTTGAGCCAGAAAAGCCTTATTAGTAGCACTATTTGACTCATACAAATATACCAACTTGTCCCACAAAGCCTTCGTGGATTCACAACTAGCAACATGATCGGAAACTAAATCATCAAGATACTGGCGAATCAAAGTAATCGCCATCTTATTTATCTTCTTCCATTTTCCCTCATCTACATCAGAGCGATTCTTTCCATCTCCATCAATCAGATCATGAAGATCATTGAGGTACAAAACATCCTCCATCTTAGGCTTCCAAATACCCTAATTTTTCCCATCCAAGATAGCCATCTTTGAAAAAGAAATCATATCCAAAATCAATAGTTTTTCAAACCCAAATTACTCTAAGCTTTGCGATAATCTGGCCCCGATACCAAACTGTTATGAAAATAGTAGTGCTTTGCGAAAGTTTTTATCAACGGATCTTTATCACCCAAATCACAAAGAGATAACTTGGATTGAAAACAAGATGGAATTGAAATCAAAATGCAATAACACAAAATATTCTACCCAGCTACCCACTTTATTGATTCACCAAAATTTTGTTTACAATTAATAGAACAAAGCTAGGGTAAACAAAATACCATTGAATCAATAACTAAATTGAGAAAGAGAGCAAATATCTATATGGCTAAAATTGTTGGAGAAAAAGAAAAAGATGAAGAAGAGAAAATTAGCAAATAGATTTTCCACCACACTTTTACCCTCTCTTCTAGTCTTTATTTATATAGTCAATTAGTTAACGCCCAAGTTAACATTAGATTGGAAAAATAATTTGATTAGCCTATTAGAGAGAGAAATAAACATACTCAAATATGCCTATTAATTAGAGGAAACAAAATATTCTCTTTCTTTCTTTTGCATATTTATTTCCCTCTATTTGTGATTTTGTATCACTTTAACAAATATTTAATTGTAGTTCGTATACTGCATGCGCTAATGAAGCGATCTTGACATTGAATATATGTTTGTAAACCTTATCCTTGGTATATGGAGACATTTAATTGTAGTTTTTATATTACAAGTTGGTAGACTCCCTCCATATATGTATCAACCTTATCCGTGATATATGTGTGCGAGAACCTTTTGTGTTACTCTTGGAAAATTATCCATTTATTGTTTATGTAACAATTAGCACATTGCATCCTTATCCTTCGTATTGCAACTATAGATTTTCTCGGTGAGCTTATTTTGGACTGGAGCTGTACTTTCTAATATAGTGACATGGTGTTCTTTATTCTCATCCATGAGGGCAGAAGGGAAGCATTAATGCTGCCAAGGCCAATACAATTCCTTATTCTCATCCATGAGGGCAGAAGGGAAGCATCAATGCGTTCAAGGCCAACATTAAAAGCACTACGCTATGCTATGCAACTTCTTTTGGGAGCATATGTTATGGATATCTCTTTATAGCTACTATACAAACATTAAGATGTTAGATATATATATATGACATTTCATCTCTATATGGTTGCAAAGGATATGCATTTTTTGTGCTCAGTTGGTAAAAAAAATCTTTTCTTTCTAAAATGCTTTTAGATCAGAGGGATTTGGTCGAAAATAGGCAACAATAACTATAAGTGCTTGCTATGCTGCATTGATTTCCCTTTTCACATTGTGGAGATGTAGTTTGATTTTTCAATACATATGAATATATTCAAGTGTGCACTTTTCCAACAACTATCCAAAATACTTTTATTATGATTTAAAAGGTCAATTTATACCAAATTGCAAATCTGAACTTGTGCCGCTTAACTGTTCATAAACATCATCAACACATACTTATAGTCTTTGTTATGCTTTTGTTTCTTTATATCTTAATACTATTATATCTTGCATATGATGTAGATTGCATTAAACGGAAGGGGATTCAATCACTCAGCAAGGAATGCATAGGAAGTATTCCAATCCATTGGAATTGAAGCATTAACTGCTTATGATTGTTCAAGTGCATTTTTTAATGGGAACTATTTAAGGCCATCTAATTTCTAGAACATGCACAAGTGTTTGGGCATGGTTAAAACTGGTGATATAGTTCTTATGATTAGATCTACTTCCATGTTGATTGGCGTGATGTTGATACATCACTTGACACAGAAATATGTATTTTCAGCAAGTCTTATCATATGCTAGTCTCACTATTATAGTATGAAATATTGTTATATATGAAGCAATAAAATTAATTGCTAGTACCTTCATAGTAATTTAAATTAAAAAATGATATAATAGATGATAATGTTGTTTTTAGTGTCCAAAAATATTGTCTCAAATCTCGGTGTACCATACTACCAGTACATCTACTATATTGTTAATTTAGATATACTACAAACATAAAAGGCATAAAATCGATAAAAGATTGAATCAATAATGAGAGTATGGGACTAGTAGTTATAAACTTATACAATATATACTATAGTATCATTTGATATAACCAATTAATAAGTAGATCTAATCTGACCACTCTTTTATGGTAATAAGTCTGAAACATCTCTCTGGTGTTTATACCTAATCATATTTAGTCCATACGCAATGAATTCAAGTACAACTGTTGATTCTACATTCATAGTCAAAAATATTATACCCCATATTTCATGAGAATCTGTCAAAGCTATAGATATCTGATAAGTTTATTTGTAAAAGTAACACAAATAAATGCTTAGTAAAATAAAATAAAAAAGAAGTCGGTATAATTTTTAATGAATTGTATAGGTATGGTTGAAGATGTCATAAGTGCAGCTCAAGTGATCTGACTTACAACGTCTTGGTTATATTGTTAACTTTTTTTTCATTTTTCATATAATATAGTTCGAAATAAAACGCATGATGATATTGAATCTGATCCATATGATTGCTTGCACCTATACAACAATATAATTAATTAGTATATAAGCGACAACATATTTAACTAACGAATTTCTTCTTTATAGTTATACAACAATATAATTAATTAGTATATAAGCGACAATATATTTAACTAACGAAACTGATCCATGTGATTGCTTGCACTTCAAATTAATTTGCTTCTTTATTATATTAATTATTATTTATAAATAAGTTATGATATCCAATCCTTTATCTATGTAAAATATTAACTGGATTATTTCACTACAATGGCAAATTATTTTAACTTGTACTAACATCTGATTGTATATCCAAATTTCTCTACCGAAAATGTCTTCTAAAATCTGATCGTATATAAGAAGGATAAAAGAAACAACGATCATCTTGTATATAGCAAGGAAAAAAAATATGGTCATACACAAACAAGGCCTTGCTTTTCTTTGAATTATACACAATTTTTTCGTATTACGTTTTATTATACCATAATCTCAAATTTCCCAAAGAATGTAGGAGTTAGTTCAATAGTGACTCTTTTATGTTAATTAGGTTTGTTTGTTGCAAAAGCTATCACTAATTGCCTTCCAATTGATCTTATTTGTTGAACTAACTTGGTTGTGCATAAATATGCGTTTATCATTGTAAATGCATTAATTAGTAGGCTTTTGATAAGCACATTAATATGTATTGTTTCATTGGTAAATACATTTATGCATCAATTACCATTCTTATAAACATAATTATGATCATTTTAATATTTAATAGTTTGGAGGCCACAACACTTGCGTTTATAAATAAAAGTATGTTGAGTGAAATATATTTTATGAAATGCTTTATGTAATACCATACAACCTATTGGTCAAATTCTAGCAATTAGTCTGATCAAAAGTGAAGCTAAATGAAAGTAAAGAGCTAATGAAATAAGATTTTTTTGAGTGCATTATAACTCATTTGAACTAATGAATTTTATGTTGCTTGCAGCTAAAATTTATTGGTAACCCCAAGAACATTTAGGCTAATTCTATTCATACACCGTAAACTACTATGCATACACCAAAAGGTTAGCTTAAATCAAATACACCATTTTTTACTTAACATACACCTTACGTATTACAAAACTACCCTCACTTCGAATAAACAAAACACTTATCTCATTTCATGTTTAAACAAACTAAGGTTCTTAATTTCCCTGAATTTGCTTTTGTAAATCTCAATTTTCAAATTCAATTACCTTAAATAGAGTTTATATTTATTTAATTATTTATATATAGCAAATCAAATTAAAATTTGATAGTAAAATATTGAACTATTCAAATTTTGATGTCAAATTTATACTTGGTTTAATTTAAGTAAGAGTTAGAAAAGAGTTTAGCATTCTATGAACCATAATAATTCAGTAATGAACTTTAAAATTTACCTTTTTATATTTAATTTGTAGTGGAAATGTCAAAATTGACTACGAATGAATACAACATGAAATTGTATAAATAGAATTTGATATCTAAAAGGAATTTAAATCTAATTCAACTAATGATGTGTAGAAACTTTAGTTACTTATGAAATAAATTGTATTGATCATACTATGAATTTAAAATTCTTTAATATTGACTTTATTTATTATCAAATGGGTGTGTTTTTTCCTAACGTTTTATTAAAGTTTTTATAGTGTAGGTAAAGGCAATTAATGATGTATGAATAGAATCCATCGAACATTTAATGTATATTAATATAAATGTGTTCATCTTTTATAGTTTAAAACATGTGTTCTAGGATTCTTAATAGAGAAAATAAGATTAAGAATCATGGTTCAGTCTCTTATCTTAAGCTACTCATGGAAGAAAGTTTGTGTTTTTTATGTAGTACATTTTTGTATGTACAATTCAAAAAAGTTCTTATGAGTACCAAGAATATTTTATTTATTTTTAGTTAAATCTGTTGATCATGAATTATACTATAAATCTAACAAATTTATAAGTATTAATGATTCTTAACTCAAAAGGTTGGAAGTTCAAAGCTTAGATTCACATATTGGTGGCTAGTTACACACACACACACACACATATATATATATATATATATATATATATATATATATATTGTAAATAGCACTCGTATTTGTATGTGTGTGTATTGTAAATATTAATAGTACCAGTAGTGGGAGGAGTAATAATAATATCTTAATGAACTTAACCAAAGCTTGAAAATATATTACAAAATTATATATTTGTTAACATAAATTAGAAATGAATTAATATATAACAAATAACATAATAAATGTATATAATAAGTATAATAACTAATTTAATATATATATATATGTGTATAATAAATAAATATTTTATAAATGATACATATAACTTATATCATATATCTCTACATATACATGCAAATCGTATAAATTATATATGTAACACACACACACACACACAAATATGTATGTATGTATATATGTATGTATGTATGTATGTATGTATGTATGTATGTATGTATGTATGTATGTATGTATGTATGTATGTATGTATGTATGTATGTATGTATGTATGTATGTATGTATGTATGTATGTTTATATAACATCTTAATAACAGTAATATGAGTAATTAGTAATAGTGATAATAATAGTAATATCTTGATAAACTTATTAAACCAAAGAATATAAATGTACCGTAGAATCATATCTATAAAAACAATACATAATTATATATATGAATTATTACACACACAGATATATATATATATATATATATTAAATAAGTATATGAATTAACACAAATTGTAATCATATAAACAGTACTGCCACTTTTCATTTGTTTCGGACTGCATTTCATGTTGTTGCTCACATCAACTATGTTCCAGACTATATTTGTTGTATTTATTATTTATTTTGCTAATTTTTGACCTTCTACTTTACGGGTAGATAGGCAAACTGCCATAATAAGTTATGGATTCGAAGTGATTTTTGATTCCAAAACTACATTTTCATTTATATGCATGTATGTCTTAGTAATTTTGGTTACTAACTGCCATATGTTCTACATTGTTTATGAAATATTATGGATGTATTATGTATATTTTGATCTAAGAATATTACGTATTGATTATGTAATGTTACATGTTGATTATGAGATGTGCGATTAATATAATATGTTGGTTATGAAATGTGTGATTATATAATATGTTGATTATGCGTGTTGATTTTAACCATGATGGTACATAAATTATGACTGATGTGTATAGAAAAGGAACCTATAAAGGGGAAAATGCAGAAACAACAAACGTAAAATGCTGTGTAAACTTTCTATAGTTTATTAAAAACGTTGTGGTACACTTTAATAATGTTTCAAAATCGTCATAAAAGGGTTCATAACAATGGAAAAACACAATAAAAGGAACATTCATAGCAACATATAAAACGCTAGGAATAAATATCACAGCAAGACATAACCGCTGTCAAATATATTTGATAGTAGAAATTGAACGCTGAGAAAAGTTTTAAGCCCATAAGCATAAACACTATAAAATTTATTAATAACATCCATCAAAAGCAATTAAAAATGTACTTTTACAACGTTTTCTCTATAGTTATGGTATATTGTTGAACTATAATGACATGTTGTTACACAGCGTAGAGCATTTTCTAAACGCTGTTAAATGTCCAGTTTGTTGTAGTGCATATAGTACTTGTCGAGTGTGAGCAAAAGTACATCATTCATGAAACACCAACATTAGACAATATATTAGAGCTTTGATCAAGGGCTCAAAGAGGATATATATTTGTATCTACTATGTAATTTTGGTTTAATAAAGCATGAGATGGGAATTAGAACTTAGTAAATTAAACGGTAACTGTAAATAGAAATGGAAAATAACATTCTAACGTAAATCATAGTTAGAAAATTGTAACCACTTCTTAACATAGCTACTACACATAAGCTAGTTGTAACGACCCAGAATTTCTATCATTTGAAATTTGTTTATTTAATTGGTTTTAAATATTCAAAAGTAAATTTTATAAGCTGAATAAATTATATTTCAAATATAAGGATTTAATTGTATAATTAAATTGTTAATTTAATATTTGAAATTGCAGAAATAAGTGAAATTGGATTTAATGTGAATAAAAATGATTTATAATGTTGAATTAAATTATATTTGAATTAGAATGATGTTATAGAACTTTTAAAATTGAATTAAAAGTTGAATTGTAGAAATTGAATATTTTAATATTTAATTAATGTGTGAAAATAGTCATTTTTCATACAGTCACGGATTCCGACGAAACTAGTTTCGTCGGATCCATAATGTTATACTATTGTAAGATTTCAAATTTCGTGTCAATCGGATTTACGGTCTGTCCAGGACAAGCTAAAACGTGTAAAAAATCGTTTAAGCGAATTCTAAGTTTAAATAAGTCGACTTGAAAACCTATCTTTCAAATACGATCGAATTGGCTCTCAATATATATTCCATTGCGTTCGGAATAAGGGTAAAACATTACGAACGCCAGATGGCATGCTTCGTTTCGAGTTCGAAAATTTTCGGGATGAATAGTGTCGTCAAATTTTCTATAAAAGGATGTTATTTTCTTTCATTTGCAAACAAACCTAGCTAGGGTTTACAGCCGGCACTAATTATTTCAATGGCCGATATTTTAAATTCTTTCTCCCATAATTTGTTCCAATCCACCAACCAATTCGAGAAACCTCCAACATGAAAATTATAGAGCTAAGTGGGTTCTACAAATCCATACGGGGATGATTGATTTTAGTTGAGAAAATCAATGGCAATTTCAACTTGAACACCCTGGGTTCGAGCACGATTTTCAATGTTATGGTGGAGCCAAGCTTTTCCTCATTCAAGTCGAAGGTAGAGCTTGCGTGGGTGAACAAAGTGTGGTCCTAGATCGAGTTCAATCGCGTGTGGGTGGCCACAGCAAATCAATTTCGAATGGAGCTAGGTGGGTTTTCACACTAATGAAACGAAGGAGAAGAAGAAACAAATGTTCGGCCCAGATCTGCTGTGATGAAATCAAATAATCACGACTTGAGCAAGGGTTTGAAAAATAAAATAAAATTGAAATTATTATATTATAAAATGGTATAAACTTTAAAACGCTATAACATTTTCATACAAGGTCGAAAATTGAAGAAACGGGTTGCGTTGGGTTCGTATTGATGAGCACTACATTATGGAGCTGGATGGGATTTATTTGAGTTAGTAAAAAATTTGGTTGAAATTAAACACTTTTTTAATTTTAATCGGAATAAATCGCTATCGCGACGACTACAATTAAAGTGAGTACGACTCACTCTTTCTGTCTCAATGATATTATTATATAAGTGAGAATAAATATTATTTATGATGATTGATGATTGTTTGGATGATATATGATATTATATAAATATATATATATATATATATATATATATATATATATATATGTATGTATTGGTCGGTATTCGGATATATTCCTGCCTAGTGGAGCAGATGACCCTATACGTTCTCGTGTATGAGGGGATGACCCTTTGTACGTGCGTCTGCCTCGAAGCAGACATTGTACACATATTCTAATATGTATATTTGTTGCAGGTGCCAAGTTGGAGGTATCCAACTAGATTCCTCAACAATATTGATTTATTTACAAATATTGTTATATATTATGTTATCATATGATGTTTTGATTGATGTATCTAGTGCTGTTGCAGCATTGGGCCTATTCTTGGTAATTTTAAAAATGTTAAAGTGATGATTTCGAATTTAAAAAGGATTTTCAAGTGATTTTTGAAAATAGATGTTTTATAAATTTTGAGTTGCTAAGGAAATTGATTTATTTTACATAAATAAAAGTTTAGAATTTTTATGTCATAAAAATTATGATTTCTGTGGAATATAGTAAATTATGATTGAATATGAAGTTAACTATAAATAGTTTAAACTGAGGTTTTCGATTTATTATAAATAGTTTATATATAAGAATTATAAAATTGATATTTTATAAATTAAAATATTGGAATTATAAAACGAGTTTTATAAGTGTTAAAATGAAGTTATAAATGGATTTTATAAGTAAATAAGATTTATAATTTGTGAAGTTATAAAAAGAACGAATTTTGTAAACAAGAGATTTATAAATGAATTGACTTATGATTGGATTTTGGGCATGTAGTTGATATATATATATATATATATATATATATATATATATATATATAATTGGTTAATAAAGGAATTTTAGGAGTTGAAGTTTTTATAGAATATAAATGGAATTTATAAACACTGTTTTATAAATCTAAAATCAATTGAATTTGATAAGTAAATATATAATATTCATGATTTTTAACAGTGGGTAATCCTTTAATTAAATATGTAGAAGTATTGAATTTGATTATAGAATTATATCCACGATTTTGGACAGTGGATAATTATTTAATTAATGTGTAGAAGCTTTAATTTGGTAAATGAACTATATTCATGATTTTGGACAGTGAATAATATATTAAATAAATGTTTTGGGAAGTGATATTTTAAATAGTTTAAAGATGGTTTTAAAATGTGTTAAATATCGAGTACGTAGATTTCAACATTCATTGTTAAAATAGACGTTTTCGAGAAATAAGGAAATGATGGATTATAACGTTGTTATTATAGTAAATGATTTTCGAAAGGAAATGTTTTCAATAGTATTTGGAAATTATATATCTATCTTATTCTCGAATCCCTATACTATTGATTTTGGTTTGTCGTAACGATGTTTTACGCAACATTCATTTTGACCCAAATAATTGTGTTTAATAAGAATGTTTTCCTTATAGAATAAAATGTATACTTAATTCTGATTTCAGCATATGTAATATTTTCTAAGTATTGAAAATAAATCGTATCGTGAATCACTTGTTATTAAATAAGTATATGGAAATGTTTTCCAATATTGAAAAGTTGAAATGTTTTGAGGTTATATCTTTTTAAAAGATGAATTGAAGTGAATATTTGGCAAGTGCTTTAATCAATAAAAGATTAATAAAAGGGCCCAGTGATTCTTATGGTGCTGAATATTTATTTGTTTATATTGATAGTTAAATAACCGACTATCAGCCTTGGCCAAAATTTAGTTCCTCGACTTGATGTGGGAACTATTTAGTCGTACATTTAGTACGTAGCCTTTTGTGTAGGCTTGATTATCATTTGTGTTGAGGATGTTGATTCATATAGTGTGGAGTATGACTCCAATCTATCGAGCTTCCTTCTTGGCCCGAAGGATAGCAAGTTGAAAGTTGGAGATGTAATAAGTCTATGAGACTTAGTTTCTGTGCGAGGTTGAGAAACGCTTTTGCGTTGTTGGTGCAAAGAGACATGGATCAGATTTATCTGAAAACCACTTCGGACCAACGTATATGCGACGATTATGCAGGTTACTTATTGATGATATTGATATCCCGGATTTTCACAGTGGGAGACTACTTGTTGATCATTTGGGGTTAAAATCCCAATATAAATCTAGTAGCAGTGGTCACTTCGTTATGAAATATCCAATGCAAGGACTATTCGCTACTAATCCTAGGGACTTCCCGACATGATGTGGTAGGAAAGTACCTTCGGTTTGTCCTGTTCCTGGACAACTTGTATGGATGTTTGTCTGACATTGCATTTCTAAAGATTATGTACATTGGTTTTTACAAACGTACATCAGTGGTGGCGGAGAAGGCAACTTCTCTTAGCTTAACACCCTTCTTGAGACGTATGAGCTCAAGGGTTGTATTTTTGTGGAAGGCAATTAGTAGTCAACGGAAATGGCCGTGTAGCATTCAAAGTGATGTGATGTGTGAAAGGTAATCGTAGCCTCACGAGCCTCACATCCCTGTTATGATGGGATTCTATGTGGTCAGATGTATGCTCGCATTTCAGATAGTAGTGATTTGGGTTATCAGATGTTCTGAGCCCCAGGTACCAAATACGTCCGGGCCTTATGGTAGGGATACGCGAAGTCCGGGTCCTTGGATGTTATTCGCAGATTGTATCCACTTTTAGCCATTTATGTTGTTGTATAACGGCGTCTGAGTCTTGGACGTAAGCCGTGGATAGAGATTGATCTTTCCACTAGTTTCCTATCATGTTGGAAATCCAATCCCAATACGAGATTTACGGTTTTGATTGTATTCCTAAAATAGCTATAATGACTTCTAAACATTTCAGCTACCCCTTTCTGGTATCATATATTTTGTTCGGTATATTCCGTTGACCTAGTCTGGATATATTACCTTTGACTTAGTCTAGATATTGATACCTTATTTGGATAAGTTTATTTGAAAAGTGATTTCAAAAGAATGTCATTAGAAATAATATCAAACGTTTTGATATATAAAAATATTTTAGTTATCGTAAGGTAAAAACATATCCGTGTTTATATGTGGACTTGTCTTATGAGATACTCTTGTTTTGATAAAGGAAAAGTTTTTGTAATTTAATAAATTCAGTTGAATGTGTGTCTCACGCTGGTTTACCAGACTGATCCGGGCATTCTTCCCTTTCAATGCTCGAGTCAGACCGATTATATTTACAGGTTTAGATTTGATGCTCTTGGAGCTTCAACAGGAGAGCCGGTGATCTTCATTTTCATGCATCCGTACTTGTTTGATTATCCACTGCGTTGTTGCTTAGTTGTTGTTTTATATTATCGGCAATTGTAAGGACGGGTTATTATAACTGTTCAGGCTGATAAAGGTTGATCGATTGTTGACTCTGGTTGATGTATGTATATATACAGTTTCTGTTTTGTAAATATCATTGATATGATATTATTTATTTTTCACTGCGATGTGAGATTCTGTATTGTTCTATTTGGTTCTGTCTTCTCTCTTTATTCTCTTCCCTTCTTCTCTCTTCTTTTCTTTCTCTTGACTTTCCATCAATCTATACTTTTTGGGTCGATCATGTGTGGTTTATTGTCGATTCAGAGGGTACGGATTTGTGAGTCGTCACACTAGCCACTACCTGAAACTTCCTCTTCTTCGGCTTAGCCAATCAAATATCATAAATTTTGCATCCCCAAAAAAAAAATTTTGGAGAGTTAGCAGATAAAGTAATAGATTTACTATTTCTACAACATGGTAGGCAAACTTCAACAATTAAATATGACATTGCTAGATGAGACTGACACATGCAACCAAGAAGCCATTCAATAAAATACCAAAATACCTTTACAATTGCATTATAAATTTATGATATATATTTTGTAAAACTTTTAGTAAATTACCTAGTATAGAAAACTAACCAGTTTTCATGCTCGATTGCAAATTGAGTCTAAGTGAGTTTAGTTTGCATGCCCAGTTGCAAGCTAAGCTTGAAACTGAGATAGAATGCTCAATTGAAAAATGATCTTGCACGCTCAATTGCAAACTGATGAATTTATTGTTTTTATATGCATATATGTATAAACAGGAACTTGTAAAGAATGGCAAAGAAGGAACAGTGAGACATTTTTGGACAATTTGATTTACACCAAATAACTTTGTGCCAGCTGACTTCAGTGTCATCCCCTTTGATAAGTTTCCTAACTTTTTTAAAGGAGAATTTTTCTTTTGAGTTAAGCTTCCAAATCCAAGTGTCCCTTTGAAGATTGTGATCTTTGAGATATTTTCAATAGCAGTTCTGAAAATATTAGTAGCTTGATGCAATTTTGTATTCCATGCTTGATTGTGAATGATGTTTTGAACCTTTTCAGTAGCATTTCCAAATAGATACATGTTGTTGCAGCCTAGTAAATCTATTAGAGATGTTCCAAAAATCCAAGGATCGAACCATAAGCTAGTTATACGACCATCTTTGAATTTCCATTCTAAAAGAGTTTGCCTTTCTCCCTATAGTTAAGAATATTTTTCCATGTGTATGAATGATGGTTTTCAGCCTTAGTAGTCCAAAAAAATTTACTTTTAAGATATTTTTCCCTCATTCATCTGTCCCAAAGAGATTTGCCATCAATAAATTTCCAAAAAAGCTTGTATTTAGCTGCTTCCCTTAAGTCTCTGATATTTCTAAGTCCCAGACCACTTGAACTTTTAGGCATGTAGACTTTATCCCATGCAACTTTGTGCTGTTTACCTTGCCAAATAAAGTTAGCACACATTTTTTCAATTTTACAAATTGCTTTTGCTAGAATATTATGAGTTTGAATCCAATACATTACAATTGCAGTGATGACAGTATGGGTGAGTTCTAGCCTACCAGCTAGACATAATAGTTTACTAGACCAACCATCAAGTTTATTTTGAATAATGTCATATAATCTTAGACAATCCCTATCATTTAGCTGATTTATACTTAATGGCTGGCCTAAATATTTGACTGGCAAACTACCTTCTTTGAATTTGAGAATGTTTAAAATTTCCTCTTTGCATTTGCAACCTTTACTGAAATAAATTTTACTTTTACACTCATTAACATTTAAACCAGCAAAGATTTCTAATTTTCTAAAGATGACAACGATAGTATTAGCACTTTTAGCATCTGCATTAATAAACAGAAGCAAATCACCTGCATATAATAGATGAGTAATGGAGGTTTGATTCTATTTATAGCTTTAAATTACCCCTTTTATGTTCATAATCAATTAAGAAGGAGAAATACTCCATAACGATGGAGAATAGATAAGAAGAGAGGGGATCTCCTTGCCTAATTCCTCTATTGCTATGTATATATCCTTTTGGAGAGCCATTAATCATTACAGAGTATGTTACACTGTCAATACATTCTTTTATTAGATCATAATTTTTTTTATTGAAACCCATTTGAATCATCATGTGAATAATGAAGTGTCTATTAATTTTATCAAAGGCTTTGTGTAAGTCAATTTTAATGCAATTATTATTATTATTGAAATTTCTAATTTGCTCATGTGCTAATAAAGTGTTTTCAGTAATGAGCCTTCCTGGAATGAAGGCACGCTAATTTTCAGCAATTAGAAATTTTGAAAACATTTTAATTCTATTGCATAAAATTGAAGATATGATTTTATATATAAAATTACAACATGAAATAGGTCTATAATCTTCCAATCCAATGCTAATTTTAGGGATAAGTGCAATGAAAGTGTGATTGAAAGATTTTAAAAGCTTACCGGTCTTAAAAAATTCAGAAATAACCTCCAAAATATAATTATTAAAATCAGCCCAATGAGTTTTATAAAATTTAGCATTAAAGCCATCTGGTCCTGGGCTTTTATCATTATCAGCATTAAAAATAATATTTTTAATATCCAAGATACTTATAGGGGCTAAAAGGAGGTCCTGACTACTCTCTTTTAATAAGTAATTAGTATTAATATTAGGAAAGGTAGTCAAATAGTCATCAGAATTAAACAACTCTGTGAAATAATTAATGGCTTCGTCTTCAATTTCACATAAATTCTTTAAAACAATTCCATTAGCATCAATAAGTTTGCCAATGGTATTTTTATTTTTCCTATCATTTTGGCATAGAAAAATTTACTAGCTTCATCCCCATTAGTTAGCTGGTCAATTTTGGCCTTTTGCCTATTATTAACTGATTGAACATGTAGGGATGTGCTAAGTTTATTTTGAGCCTGAATTATTTTTTTATAGTATTTCTGTCTGAGCAATTACTATCAAGAACATTCTATAATTTCTCACAGTCTGCTCTTAATTGTTTCGGCTCATTTTTGTTTCTGCTATTATTCCATCTTTTAATGTTCCCCTTAGCAATTTGTAGAAATTTAAAAAAATTGTACTGAGAAGATCCATGAATCTTAATTGATAAACTTTTATTTATGATATCTTTATAATTATCTTCAAGCACTCATCCATTCATAAATCTAAATGGAATATATTTTTTATATTGTATGTTGTCTATGAGGAAAATTTGTAAAGGTGTGTGATCACTTGTAGCTTGAGGAAGAGTAAAACATTTATAATGTGGGAATATACTTAAAAAACTTTGATTAATTAAAATCTTATCTAGTTTACAGTGAATATTACTAAACTGACCAGACTTCCAAGTGAATTTGTTACCTATAATATTAGCTTCAATTAAGCATGTCCTAAGAAAGAAGTTATTAATAAAATCTAACTTGCTAAAGGGACTGGAAGACCACCTCTTTTATTAGATGCATGCATTATGGTGTTAAAATCACCTAGTATAATCCAAGGATAAGAGATTTGTTTATTTATTTTTTCTAAGTGGTTCCATAGAACAAGTCTCTCATTTTCAAAGTTTGATGCATATATAAAGGTGATTTCCAAGTTTAAGCCCCCTTTATTTGCAAACAGACAGTGAATATATTGGAAATTTAAGGAGTGGCTAACTAAATTCCAAATGCTATCATCCCATAATATTAAAATTCTGCCATTACCCCCATTTGATTTTTATGTATGATATTCCAATTGGAGAGTTGTCTAGTATGATATTCAACAATTTTTGATTCATCTAATTTATGTTCTAAAAGACCTTAAATGCTAGGCTTTTCAGCAAAAATTAGATTGGAAATATCCAGTTTTCTGATAGGAGACTTAAGCCCCCTAACATTCCATGAAATGATAGATATAATTAAAATTATGCATAAAAAATAATAATAAGGATACTCAAAGGATATGTGTATAGTTACAGTGAATCATTGTAACTATCCTCATCCTCCATCACTTCAAGCTTCTTCCCTTTCTTTTTGTATGCTGAATCATTTTTAACTTTTAGAAGCTTTTCACATTTATCATTTTTAGAAATATACTTTTCTCTAAATTCTTTATCTGCAGCATCCTCAACTTATTCTATGGAAGAAATATCATTTAAGCTTTTAATTCCTGTTCTAGATTTTTTCTTCTTTTTCTTGTATTTGTCTTCAAATGATATGGAAGATGCAGCATTGACTGCTGCTTGGATAGCTTTCCCAGATAATGACTTTTTATTATGTGGAGTGAGAGAGCCTGGAAGAAATGCTATTCCAGTGCTCTATGGAGGGATGTGTAGATCAGGAAGGGCCAGACTTTTTGAATGGCATTGATCAACAATCATAGAATCCTCTGGGATATTTACTAGAGCAGCAGCTTTATTCTTTCCTGTCTCTTTCATGCTGGAGATTGAAAAAATTTGAACAACAGATTCAATATCTTTATTTATGATACCCTAGGAAGCCTGAGGGAAGTAACTTTCTTTATTTTGCAAGTTAGTTTGATGGTCTGCTATTTTGTTTATGTCCATTGCATTTGTGTGAATCTCCACATTATTACGGTAACCACATTTCTTTTGAGTTAAGCTTTACCTTGGAATGCTTCATGCTCATCTTTAGACGAGCCTATTGAAAACTCAATACTTGTATTTTCAGATAAAATTTCATGGTTAAGCGAGTGAGTTGTGAAGCTCGATGTAATGAAAGAAAATGAATCAATCCGATGAAAGAGAACATTGTTCTTACAAAAAATATCACCTGATAATGCTTTTTCCAAAGCAAATGTAGTACCCACATTTCTCGTATGGGAAGCACGTGCATGTGTACTAGTCATTATGAAACATTGCTCATAATTTTGACTAAAATATTTATTAAACTACCAATAAAAGCATTCAGAATATTGCACTTGTTTCATAAGTGAATTTGGTTTGATCAAGAACTACTTCTTATTATCCTCTAGTAAGTGTGGACTTATAAGAAGAGTATTATGACTTTGCTATTGTTGCTGCTATTGCATTTGTTGAAATCTATACTTCATATATCATCCATGTCAGATTCCTAAAGAAATTATATCTCTTTTAAATTTAACAGGTAGTAAGTTAAGCAGTGTCTCGCTAGCATTGTTCAAACATGCATGGACCAATCCAAATAAGAAACCAACCACTAACAATGGATCAAAAGGTCCTTAATAGCAACAAACCAAAAAAAGGTAGAAAAATAATGCTTTTTAGTACTTTGGGATTTGAAGCAACTTGGTCCACCACAAGTAGCATCTTTTCATTCAGTTCCATCACTTTCATAGCAACATTTTCCTTTATGACACTGTCAACATAGAAGCTAGCTTTAGAACTGTTCTTTACTAATTTCATCCTACCCTTGTGTAATGCTTTAACCACCCTATATATTTTTCTATATAAATATGTTTGTATTAAATCTCTATTGAAGAAAGATATGGAATTTTTTTGTACATAATAAGGATCTAAAAAATGCAATAAAACTAAATAAGCTCAGTTCCTTCATATAAGTGATCCTATCAACACTTGTCACATACTATTTAATGCTATGAATTACACAATGATAAGTGAAGTCATAAAATTTTAACTAGAGCGGTAAAATTTCAAAAGCAAGTTTTATGTTTTAGTAATATTTACATGGGATGCTTGAGGTTTACGAGATTCGATCTTCTTATTTGCAAGCATAATAGTTACAACTCTTTATCTCTACGAATCAAATTATAATATCATGTAAATCGTTTCATTTAAATATCAGACACAAATGGGCCTGTATAGAATACCGAAGCCACCAAACAAAAGGAAATTTTATTCATAATGTTCTCGAAAACTCAATCTACATTGAGATACAAAAAATAGTTTAAAAACAATAGCATAAAAACCTTTGTTAAGTGCTTGTAAGGTCATTAATTACTAGTAAGGATTTTAAAATCTCACGTAACATGTGAGACAAAAGTGTTTTAGTGATCTGAGAGAATATGAGTTATTTCTTTAAAGAAATAACAAGATTGTCTGCATGTAATATACATTCTGAAATACTCAACAACAGAAATGTAACAAACAATTCAAGTGATTTGTTAAACCTTTAAAACCTTTAAGGAAACTTAGTGAGATGAAGAGGCAATTAAGTACTTGGCACTCTTGAACCCTTACTTTAAATATAAAATAAAATACGGCCACTGTTGAAGAAACGCGACATGATATTTATTTTATATATTAGTTAATTTGTTGGTTGACTAATTAACTATGGAAAATATTAGATTTGACTTAGTAAGAGATATTTATGCATGTAATCTCTCAAATATCTTCATTTTTATGCAAATCAAATAAACGAATATATGGTCAAATATATTTATTTATTTGATCGATTATGAGAGATATATTAGCAAATATATTGCTACGTTTCTATTGGTTGGTAGTAGTTAGAAATATGTATGTTAGAAGAGTCATTTTTTACTAAGGGTTTTGGTATTGAGATCGATTCTCAATTTTTACTTTTTTCTTGTAATCATTTGGTGAATTAGTAGAGAATTTGTTTGGAGGAATTTTTTTACTTCCTATCTCTTCTAAAATATAATTGTGTAGAGATCAGAGAAAAAGACCCTAACAGATTGGTATCAGAGCCTACTATAGAATTTTTTTAAAGAGAGTTTGGTTATGGAGAAGATAAGTATGGAAAAAACATAATGGGAGAAATTGGGGATTATGGAAGGCGAAGATGGAGGACGTTCTATTTATCAATGATCTGCACCAACCATTAGAAAATAAAGGGGAGAAACTTAGCAATTTATCCGAAGCAAAATGGGAGGCTCTGGATAGGAAGGCTGCGGCAGCTATTCAATTTTTTTTGAAGAATTCGGTGTTTCACATTATTGCTAATGATACATCTGCTTATGCAATCTAGAAGAAATTGAAAGGAATCTACGCAAAGAACTCCACAAACAACCAAGGCTCTTCTTATGAGGAGATTGGTGAATCTAAAGCTTAAGTAATGTGGGTCAACTGGAGAGCATCTTAATGATTTTTAGGCAATTGTGGACCAATTGGCTACCGTGAATTATAAAGTAGGTGATGAGACACAAGCTTTGATGTTGATGAATTCATTACCAGAAAGTTGGAAAACACTTGTAGTTGCATTGAATAACACAAATTTGGATGCAGTTGTTTCAATGGGGTCGGTGGTCAGTAGCTTGCTTAATGAGCGGGTGTGAAGGATAAACCTCGTAGAAGAAAAGAATAAGGAAGAACGAGAAAGTGGAAATCCTTTTGATGAAGTCTATCTTGCTAGGAAGAGTAATCATCCAAATATGGAAAGACGATAAAATAAATCCAATATGGAAAGAGATTTCATCAGCTATTACTGTGAAAAACCTAGTCACCGGCTAAGATTTTGCAACAAGCTTAAAAAGGACAAAGAAAGGATGAAAGCATTAGAGGAAGGCAAAGTCGAATTTGATGAAGGCAGTGAAGAAGAGGTAAAATTTGGTGAAAACTCTAATGAAAATGTCTTATGTGTCGATAAAGGAAAAAACAAAGATTGGATACTTGATTCAGGTGCTTGTTTTCATATATGTAATCAAAAGGAAGCGTTTATTGACTATAAAGAGCAAAGTGATAAGGTGGAATCTGCAGATGGTGTTGATTTGCATGTTAAAGGTATAGGTTCTGTTAGGTTGATGATGTATGATGGAAGAGTGGTGAAGCTAACAGAAGTTAGGCACATCCCAGAAATTAAGAAGGATCTTGCTTCAGTGGGACAGTTGAAACAAAAAAGTTGTAGCTTTTCAACTCGAGGTTGAATCATAAGCGTTTGGAGAGGTGATAGGGAGGTTCTACATGCAAAATAGGGAAACAACTACATATACAGACAGCTTGGAAAATGGTGGGGAATGTAGTGAGTCCTCAAATTGGAGTTGAAGAGGTAAATTTATCCGAATCAAGATGGAGCATGCAACGAAAAACCACAAAGTCTGCTCGGATACCTTTGTGGTATCACAAGAAATTCTGATTTACTAATGATATACATGTTTAATGGGAGCATGCATAATTAGGTGGTTTCAAGGTTGACTAAGTTTGTTTCAAATAAAGGTGGAGCACATGAATAATATTGTGTCGGTGGAGTGTTGATGATATGCGACATGATATTTATTTTATATATTAATTAATTTGTTGGTTGACTAATTAACTATGGAAAATATTATATTTAACTTAGAAGGAGATATTTATGGATGTAATCTCTCAAATATCTTCATTTTTATGGAAATCAAACAAATAAATACATGGTTAAATATATTCGTTTATTTGATTGATTATGAGAGATATATTAGCAAATATATCTATATGTTTCTATTGGTTTGTAGTAGGTATAAATATGTATGTTAGAAGAGTCATTTTTTACTAAGGGTTTTGGTATTGAGTTGATTCTTAATTTTTAGGTTTTTTTGTAATTTTTGGTGAATTAATAAAGGTTTTGTCTGGAGGAAAAAATCATTTTGTTTACTTCATATCTCTTCTAAAATCTAATTGTGTAGAGATCCTAGAAAAAAAGCCTAACAGCCTCTTGTTCCCTTACACGAAAATATGATAGTTTTCGGTGTGAGTGGATCCACAAATTAAAAAGAAATTTTGGTGGTATGGTAGAAAGATTAGTTGCTAAAGGCTACTTAGAAATACCTTGATTTGATTTCATTGAGGCCCTCATGAGTAGTTATACTCACTTCAATAACAATTAATTCAAGTAATGAAACCAAATAAAAATAATGCATTTTAAAATGTTGATCTACAAGTAATTCTTATGCAAAAACTAACTAGTTTTGAAAATTCAAGTAATCATGTACATTATGAATACATAAAGCTATATAGGGCCTTATATAGGCACCAATAGTATGATTTGACAAATTTAACGACTCTTGTTCAACTAAATCAGACCAACTCGACAAGCAGCATTGTCCTAGTGGTTAAGTGATTCGGCTTTGGTGCGAGAGGTCAGAAGTTGAAACTTACGTAGCGTGATTCAAACATATATTGACATGTGGTTTGTGTTCTATTGTCTTAGTGACATGTTGTATCTAAGTACCATTTCAAAAAATAAACAGATCAACCCATTATTCTTGAAAAATATAAACTGCTATAACCTTTCTCATCTTGATTCATGATAGTGTGAAAATGGTGGACTAATTAGTGGTGATAGAAAATTTTATATTCAAAAACTAATTTTTTAGTTAAGCAACACAATTAAGTAAACTCTTACATAGTAGTGGTAGACTTGTTAGTTTTATTGAACTTGGCTGTAACTTCTTCCAAAGCTCTGTATACATATCATTTTAATATTATAGTACGAATAATAAAAGCCTTGTGTCCAAAGCTATTACAGGCAAGAGCATATCTATACCCTCACCAAAATTTAATAAGATATTGCTACAATGGTGAACCGGGTATCCCAAATTCTTACCATAATGTATAGTAGTTGAGATACTGCAGTGACTTAACGCATTAACAACTACACAAATTGACAACTTAGCATATTACCAAATATATTCACTAACTGATGGTTGGTTGACCCACATCACATCCGTTTTCAGCAACAATAATCTCTTCCTAAATAGGAAGTATTGATTGAGGATAGTTGGCCTAATAGTTTCCTACTATACCACTACAAATTAATGAATACGATTATATATATACAAATGTGTGTGTGTGTATATTTACATGTATATATGTACATACGTGTGTGTATTGTTATCTAGCTTTTTGACCATACGGTATTTGTAAATGATCAAATCGAATAAGCGAACGATGAATAATGATCCTAGGACCTTGGGAATACCCATAAAAAGACGAGAAAAAGAAACATAAAAAAATAAACGAAAATAAGTTGAAAATTTGGAAGTTCAAGTTTTTGGATGGGTTGACTCGAAGCAAACCAACAAAATCCTTAGGTCTGACTCAAAGCAGGACAGTTTTGAAAAAACACCAAGCGTGGCCCAGAGCAACCCATGCAAAACTCCAAGTCATGAGTCGGTACCGACCCCCACTCTGAGGATCGGTACCGAGTCCCCAAAACTCAAGTCAAACACATAAAAAAACTCAGGTTTAACTCCAAGCAGGCGAAGGGAAACTCAAAACACGAAAATCTTCAAGTCAAACCCCAAGCAAACTCTCAAATTTCTCGCGTCTGACTCCAAGCAAGTTCAACCAAAATCGAAAACAACCCAAATCAAGACAACACAACAATGGGATCCTCTATGTTAGGGATCGATACCCACTTCCAAATGTGGCTTGGGTGGACCACATCTTCTGCCTACATGCCTATCTTGATGCCAATAGCCTATTTTCAAAGTAGATTTGTTGATTTACTGCAATTCTCCAATTGATCTCCATGGATGCTTAAAACAACAATTTTGTTCTCCTTCAGCTCAATCATTTGGACTTAGAAGTAAGTATATATTGGTACAAACAACTACGGAATCACGAAGCAAACTAAAAGATGATCCAAGGTGAGGGGTTGAAGACACCAAGAATGACGAATTTGGGGATAGGTACTGAATTCCACTTGTGGATTAATACCAACTCCAAGCTCTTGCTGAGATGGCGTCTATTATTTTAGGGAGAACATGTCTAAATCACGGCTAATGGCCATGAGATATTTAGTGCGAGATTTTAGGCTCCCTACCACTATAAATAGGAAAGTGGGGCTCAATTTTTAAGATCTTTTGGCTCCAACTCTTCTCTACTCTATATTCTTATAACCTTGAAATTCTAAGTGCTGGAGTTGTACTGAGTTCCAAGAACTTCTGCCTCTAAGTTGTAAATCAGCAATAAAATCTTAATGTGGACGTAGGCCTTGCTTTGTCGAACCACTATAAATGATTGTGTCTCTTTTCTTTCCTGTTTTTCATTTATATTTCTATTATATTTCTTTACTTTTTTCGTTGCATAATCTTTGGATATTTGGCCAACTTTTGGTTCAAACATTTTGTTGCTTTCACTGAGAACCCGATTCTCAAGCTATTTGATCTCACATCTACTATTGGATTGCCTAAGATCCAAGAAAGAGAACCAATTTCTTTTCATTCGGATTTGAACTATATACTTGAAGCTATCTCCAATGCCCCCCATGAAAGACAAAGCTGATGCCTCCTCAAGAGCTACTAATGGAGCAGAGAATGATGACCATCAAATTCTAGATGAAACTCCACGGTAGGATACTATGGATACTGAGAATCACTCAGATCTCATCACCGGGATTGACTTTGAAAGGATGGTGAAAGAACTATAGGACAGCTATGTAGAGCTGAACTGGAAAATCCATGAGAACAGAAACTTGATGACCTAGCTGAATTCTCACCGTAGGATGACTAGGAAAGAACCGTCTCCTCCATACTTAGAATCAGGCAGTTCCTCATCATTTGACCACCTCTGGAAGAGCAGAAGGCAAAGGATAGATGCATATGAAGTAGGGATGTCAAGACAAGATTTGAGAACCAACCCCAACTAAGGCGCGGGAGTCTGTACCAATCCCACTAAGGGGTCGATGCCGAACCCATAACCAAGGTTCAGGTCTTCGATTTGGAGACGACTTGCAACATGGGCATACTATGATTGACCGGGGTGTCAGAAATCAGGATGTTGCTGCTGGATTGACCCCAAGAAATGAACGTGGAGTTGCTAGGCAAAAGATTCCTCCAGAGCCAGACGAGCCTAGACAACAAGGCATGAACATGGACCATTTACCAGGCCAAGCACAAGGAGTAGACTATGATTACAGCAACCTAATAGCCATTCGAGGAACAGATTTAACTATAATGCTAAATCAGCTTATGAGAGAAAGCCAGAACTAAACTAATGACAAATGGGGCACTTGCCTAAGTCGGAATCCCTTATATATAAGCTATTTTACGCAAAGAATACCCATGGAGATTCAACATGGCGACCACTAGAGATTCAATATGCTGACGATGCCCTTATACTCTGGAATGATAGATCCTAGACAATAGATCATGAAATACAAATGGCACATGGACTCTACCAGGGCCATGGATGTCATCAAATGCAAATGCTTTCCCATTTCCCAAGAAGGAGTAGCGACCATGTGATTTATTCGACTACCACCAAGGTCCATCTCGTTATTTGACCAACTGGCAAGGAAATTTATCTAGCAATTCATGATGCACACGACTCGCCCAAGGATGTCATGTCTTATCTAACTTATTCCAAGGTCTAGGGAATCACTCAAGGATTTTCTATAGAGATTCAATACCGCAATAACTAAGGTGAGTAACCCTTAGAAGAATATCATATTGATGGATGTGATCAGGGTGATCCACCTTGATATAGATTTTGGAGAATGGTTATCAGAAAGCCTCCCTCCACTCTAGATCGCTTTTACAACAAGGTAACCTAATACTTGTGCAAGGAGGAGGCTTTACAGACCAATTAAGGGGATAGAACAGGCCAACAGGCCGAAGGAATTCAAAGCAACGTAGTCATGAAACAATCTAGAGTGAGTTCTTGGACCATAACTGTGACTGTTCAGAATAAGAGCAGTGATCATAACAAGGGCCATAGAGGGGCCCTAGGAAAGAACCCGTATTTTAGGAGATGATTGGGAGTCTCGAGATTTCACACCTACACCACCTGAATTATTCGACCGAAACCATCTACTTAGCCACTCGCAACTCAGAGCAGTATAAGATACCAGCCCCGAGAGAGTTCATTAAAAGCCAAAGGAAGTCTGGAAAATTCTGTAGATTTCACGAGACCCATGATCACGACACAAACGAGTGCAAACACCTCTAATATATGATCAAAGAGCTGATCTGAAATAAAAGGACCTAACAATTTATGAAAGCCCCGCATGATAACGGGAAGGGGACATTTGACCCCCGGCGAGGATAGGCCGCTCCTAGTGTTGACAGAGCTGGATGGCATGAGGGAGGACTAGTTATAAATTAGACCGCAGACGATCATCATCTTATTGAGAAGAGCTAGAGAAAAATGGAATGGCAACCGCAATGACATCATTTCATCCTAGAATAAACCCTTTTTCTTATTTTCTTTGAACTTTTTTTATAAGACAGACTATGTTATTTTCTATTTTCAATGAATTTGCTTTTCAATCACATTACCTTGTCTTTGCATGCCATTTGAGTCATGAAATGTGACCGACTCGAATGAAACTTCATATGAACAAGCTATACCCAAAGATAGGTGCCCACCAAATCTATACAGCCTATGACATGATCTTCAGAGCTTTATCGAGATGAGCGTGATTCAACCGCTCCTTGGCCAACTCTTCCCTCTAAGTCGGGGCAAGACTGTGATTCAAAATGGATGTGACTCGGACATCCACTCTCAAATTCATGCCCAGAATATTTTGCCAAATACTTACGCCTCGCCTTGGGCGCTCAGCAGGCTCAAAATCAAATCTAATGTGAACGTGACAAGACAATCTACACGCTACCTCTTACCCCCTATGTGGGTCCCAAAGCATACTCCGAGATAGTTGTGAGTGACCATCTATCTTCTTGCCCTTTCCCTTAACTCGACAGGGGGGAATGAATCATAATCTGAGATGGATGTGACTAACCGTTCATCTCCTAGCCCATTCCCTTGACCCAACGGAGGGCACGAATCCTAATCCGAGATAGATGTAACTGACTTTCCATCTCCCAGCTCTTCGCCTTGACCTGCAAAGGAGAATAAAAAAAATAAGCATATGTGACTGACCATCCGTATCCTGACTCTTTCCTTTGAATCGATAGGAAGAGTTCAAACCAAAATGAATGTGACTGACCATATTCAACTTAACTCTTTCCCTTGACCTACCAGGGGAAGTACAAAACTCAACACGAGAATGACCCAACCGTCCATCGTTAACCCTGGAGCGAATGTGACTTGATCATCCGTCTCCTAACTTCTACCCTTGTCCGACAAGGGGAAGTTCAAATCCAAATGGACGTGACATGACCGTCCAACTAGGACATATGTAATCCAACCATTCATCCATCAATTCTATTTTTCATGGCTTCACCAAATGACAAACATGGAATGAATGTGACTTGACCATTCACCCACCTGCGCCTACCTTTGATCCGTCAAAGGGAGTAGAATCTCGGGATGGGTGTGACCCGACTGCCTATTGGCCGACTCAAACCTTAGACCTAATAGAGGAAAGTATCACTACATAAGGACGAGACTTAATGGTTCGTGTACTAATCCTATTGACCTCAGACTAGGGCCAAAGGAATGTCATCATCTTATAGCTGACCACGACAGCTCAACATTATGGCTCATGCCTAGTTTTCGATGCAACTTATGGCTACGACCGAAAGAATGCCTCAAAATAGGACGATCAGAATCATTCGATCACTTACTCATGGCTTGAATTCATAACTTCATGATCATCCTTACCATTGAAACTTACTATTTCATCTTCCTCAACATCATCCTAAGCCTAATCGACCACTTAACTGAGGCCTGGGGGCATATTAGAACCAAACATTCTAGAATAAGATGTCGAACTGATAATTCAAGTAGGAATTGCTTCAGTCATCAAGAGGAATTAGTCGCCCTGACGACTGCTCTTCATTAGACTAGCCCAAAAACTTGTAATTACAATCCAGTAGAACTTGGCAACAACCTATATGCATACAAATTTGCTTGGAAGCCAACAACATACCTGAAATACAATTTCTATAATCTATGGAAATCGAATTCTTACTTGATATTTTTAGAAAACAACTAGTTCAGATAACTGAGAACTACTATTTCAATCAACTAGCTCAACGGAATCAATCACAAACAATTATCAAGAGAATATACTCTAATTTTACAATGTCAAATATCGACCAAGCATGACAAGGGATAGTTAGAGATACGTCTCTAAATGAAATCCACTCAATGAAAGGATAAAGACAAATCAAGGTACTAAGTGAAATCCATTCTAGCAATCCCAACTTGTCTCGATTCAAAGCACATCATGTTGCAATAAAATACTTTGGAGGAAAATGTTATCCAGTCTTTTTGACTAAGTAGTATTTGAAAAGACTTAAATGATCAAATCAGATGACCAAACGATGAATAAATGATCCAAGGACGTTGGGAATACCATAAAAAGATAAGAAAAAAGAAATATAAAAAATGATCCAAAAAAGTTGAAATTTTGGAAGTTCAAGTTTTTGGAAGGGTTGACTCAAAGCAAACCCACAAAATCCTCAAGTCTGACTCAAGTGGGACAATCCTGAAAAAACTCCAAAGCACGGCTCAGAGCAACCTATGCAAAAACTCCCTGTCATGAGTCGATACCGACCCGTAATCTAAGGATCGGTGCCGAGTCCCAAACTCGAGTTAGACATATGGAAAACTCGGGTTTGACTCCAAACAGATAAAGGAAAACTACAAACTAGAAAATCTCAGAAAATATTCAGGTCTAACTCCAAGCAAACTCTAAAATTTCTCGGGTCGAACTCTAAGAAAGTTCAACAAAAATCTAAAATAACCCAGATCAAGACGACACAACAATGGGATCCCCCAAGTTGGGGATTGGTACCAACTCCAACCTGGGGATTAATACCAACTCTTAAATATGGATTGGGTGGACTCCATCTTCTGCCTACATGCTTATCTTGATGCTATTAGCCTATTTCCAAAGTTGAATTGCTAATTTAATGCAATTCTCCATCAATCTTCATGAATGCTTGAAACTATAACTTTGTTCTTCTTCAACTCCATCATGGACTCAGAAGCAAGCTTATATTGGTGCAAACAACTATGGATTTGAAAACACCAAGAATAAAAAATTTGGGGATCGATACCAACTCTCACTTGGGATCGATATTGACTCCCACTTAGGGATCTGTACCGACTCCCAGCTCTTGCTAAGGTGGCATCTATTATTTTGGGGGAGAGCTTGTCTAAATCATGGCTAACGGCTACGAGATAATGAAGTATTGTGTTCAGGTATAAAAGTAAATGCTAACACAGTCACATAGATAACACTGAGATAGATTAAAAATAAATGTATACCAATATATTATTGTTGGATAGATCAAGCTTGGTGGTGTTAGCCAAGTTAAGAAACAGATGAGAAAGATTGTTTAATGATAGTTTCTCATATTCACTTATTTTCTACCCTTTGTTTGTTTTCTTTATTGGCGATTACAGTGCTCTTTTTACCTACCAATCTCATTTCTTTACTTACTAAAAATGAACCAAATTACTATAAAAATTCAAAAAAATTAACTGTACTTATAGAAAACCATAAAAGGCTTAATAAATTAGATAGCAGCTATATTTAAGTAAACTAGTCGTTAATTTAAGATTAGTAAGCTCAACCCCTGCCATGTTTTAATAAATAATAATAGAAAATGTTCCACTAACAAAATTATTAGCACTAATATAATCCATTTCCATCTATTGATGCCGTCAATATCTCACTAAAACAGCTAGCACTAATATAATTGAAGATCACGTAAATTTGATTAGAGAAAAAATATAGTATAAGTCATCAAAATTTTCTACTAAAAATAAGAACTATAAATATGATTATTGAATCACCACCCAAATAATTGAAGTAGTCAAATTATAATGAATGGAATTTAGATATCACCTTAGGTTTTGGAATCATATCGATGAACAACCATCCGACAAAACAAGCTCATGCTAATGAAGGAACGTTGGTCAGATGATAGATGCTTAATATTGGTGAAGGAATTCGAGCAGGAGAGTTGATTTGATCTAGCGAAATGGTCGATTAAGGTTTGGGAACGAAAGAAGATTTAATTAAATTATTTGTAGCCACACAAAAATTTGCAAAGGTATACTGGGCTGGATAGATTATACTATCACATGGACTTTAAAAAATCACTGTGCTGACAATCTAAGATTATTTAAAAAATTGAAAATAAAACAAAAACGCTTAACGACATATAGGAACACTTTAAAAGTGGGTTAAGGCTTGCAACATTACAAAAGTGTTCCAAATCAAGAAACTCATGTGTTTCTAATTTAACCTTTTGGTGGTGTATATATCCTTTCCATTCTCGAGTTGTCAATGTTTGTTTGGATTGTGGGCCTGGGGTCAAAAGGGGCGGGTTGTTACATTTGGTATCAGAGCATAAGTTAGAAACTAGGTTAGGAACTAGGAATGTATTGAGAGAATATGCATGTATTTTCTATTATATATAATATAATATATAGGAATCAAGTACATATGCACACATCGATCACTGTTCCAGTTTTATTTACTATCTATTATGGAGCTGCTACTGAAGTCCATTTTTATAGTTAGATGAAGTAAGTAATTCAATCAAAACTAGAATAGAGGAAAACACAGCCAATATAAGTAAGGTAAAGAATAGGGCATGGACTAGCAACCGAGTAGATGTAGGGATGTTCCTAGAGTCAATATTTCAGTATTGTTTAGATGTTATATTCAAGCAACGAGACAAGCTAGTGCCAACCCCACTAAACCCATATCTACACTACAACTGCTAACAAAGGTGTGATTCCAGCCCCAACACCACTGACTATTGACTTCCTTAAGCTGTATAGGGATTTCACTAACCTTGCTAGAAAAACTTCTCAGGACAAAACCATACCCGGTGATTCGAGCATGGCTTAATGATTGTGAAAATATTTCAACCTGTTAGTACTTGGTGATTCTACTAAGAGACGGTTAGATGAAGTGACGAGAATACCATTACCTGGAGGATGTTCAAGTCAAGATCTGAGATTCAATTTCTTTCTAGTGTTGAGTTAGAATTATTATTGGAAAATTTTATTCATCATAAGCATGGAGAACTGAAGGTTGGGGAATATATGAGTCTGTTTAATGAGTTAGCCAAATTTGGTTTTGAGTTAGTTTATACTCCAGAGAAGAGGGCATTGAGTCTGATAAGGTTTTGAGTTCACCTCTGAGAGAACTTGAATTGAATCGGATACCATATGGAACTACTTTTGAGGGACTGGTAGAGACAACACCATTAAACTCCCTAAATAGAACTATGACTAAGGGCTAGACTAAGAAAGTAGAAGGCAAGCAGTAGGGTAAGAAAAAAGGGAATGCACTAGAAGGAAGGCAAGGAAAAAAAGCAGGTGGTTACTTGTCATAGATGTCAGGAAGTGGACACCTTGCAAAGAATTGTAGGAAAAATCTTTTAAAGGATAAATGTTATAACTACAACCAAGTAGGACATACAGTAAGGGATTATAAGGTAACCCTTGCTCAAAAGAAAGTGAAGTGCTATAATTGCAATCAGTTCGAACATATGAAGAGGGTTGTCCAACTTTTAAGAATGAGGGTTATATAGTGAAGGCATATCCTTAGGATGTCATTCCCACTTCTGGTATAGCACCAATGTCATCTCAGGAGAAGGGGAAAGAGATTCATAGAAAGTGAATTAGTTAATAGTGTAGCCCTTAAACCTAACATCATGCACGAACATATTACGGTGTCTAATCCTATCCGAGGATCAACCCATTTATCAATGTCATGTCATAATTTAAAATTGGCCGTTCATGGTATAGAATTCCCTTTAGATGCATATGTGCTGAAATTTTCGGGGTATGGATTGATCATGGGAATGGGTTGGATGCTCGTTATAGGGTAGTGTTGGATTATGACAAGAAGATGGTTCGATTAAGGAAGGGCACTGAACTTGATTTGATTCTATGTTGTGAACTCGATATTCATGTTATGGAGACATATCTGTATTCATTCATCCTATCACGAGAAGAGCTATCGTGTATACTCATAATGAAAGATTATCCTAATGTATTTGAAGAAGTTTTTGGTCTTTCTTCTCGAAGAGAAATTGAATTTCCTAGGATCTCGATAAAGACATAAGGTCAATTATGATTCCTATTAGGCATATAGCTTTGAATAAGAGAAGAGAATCAGATAAGCAAGTTTCAGAATTATAGCTGAAAGGCTTTATTTGGTGGAGTCTCTTAGAATGGGGAGCATTTGTCTTTTTCGCTACTAAGGCAGACGATTCCCTAAGGTTATGCATCAACTATCAAGAATTGAATAATATGACAAAGAAAAACCTTTATCCGTTGCCTCGCACCAACGACCTCTTTGACCAGTTAGTCGGGCAAAGGTTTTCTCTCAGCTTGATTTGGAAACTATGTTCAAACAATTGAGAGCGGCTAGTATCCAGAAGACCGCTTTCGTATGTTTGATAGATTATTTGAGTAGTTGGTCATGCCTTTTGTGTTAATGAATGCTCTGGCTTATTTTCTAGGTTTAATGAGTAAGGTACTTCGAATGTAGTTGAATAGGTTTTTTATGGCCTTCGTAGACGATATTCTTATTTATTCTAGAAGTAAGGCAGACCATGAGATTCGTTTAAGAGAAGTGATGGAAGTTTTGAGAAGAAATTAATTGTAGGGTAAGTTCTCTTAATGTCACCTCTGGAGAAAGGAAGTTCATTACATTGGGCATGTAATATCAGTAGATGGATTGGCAATAGGCCTAATGAATGTAGTTGTACACTATGTCACAAAGTGAATCAGACAATAGTGATCACATGGCATAAGTTAGATTTTCTGTTATCCCGATATTTATCACTGTTTCACACAATATATGGATAAAATAATTGGTTGTTTGAATAGCCCTTAAAATCCCTATATTCATGCTTGTCCTTCAAACAACATTTTATCTGTTGTCTAATTGAAGTTATCAAAAAATTTAGTTACGGCTCCATATTTTCCCTCTTAATACTTTCATGGTCACATTCCTTAATTATTCCCTCTTCACTTTCTTTCCGTTTGGTCTTCTCAAAATATATTTCTCTCTTCTCAAAAATTTCCCCTTCTCAAAATTTATTTCCCTCTTTTCAAAATCAAATCGGCATAACCTTAAACTTAAACTCATCTACGACCCGTCTTCTGGAATTAGGGTTTCAAATCGAGTTGATAATGAAATCACTCTACCGATACTCTCTTACTCTCAAACAATAGTTGATGAAGAAATTAGTTTACATTTTTTAGCCACGTACGTTCAAGCTTTTTTTAGTTTGTCAAGTATTCTTCGGTTGATATATGGTATGATTTCTGCCCCAGTCAATTTTGTTTTAATCTCGACTTCACTTTTAAGATCCAATGATGAGATGGGTTTATATAGGAAATTATTTCCTGTATTTTTGATTTAGACTTGACTTTGGATTTTAAACATTGGTGTTGATTTCGTATTGCTGCATATATATTTTAACTGCTTTATTTTTTGATTTTCCGCTTTATGACCTTGACTTGTTCAATTGTTGAATTCTCTAATATACTTGAATATATTTTTATTGGGTTAAATATATTGATTTCGATCTTTCTACCTTGTACACCTAAATTTGAATATCTGACATTAATTTGGTTAATTGGCAGGTCGTATTGAGAGTTGTGCAAGGCACTAGCACTTATTTAGTTGTTGAATTGGTTGTTTAAGGCAGTGTACATTGGACTTATTTGTGCATTTATTTGTAGCCTATGAACTTGAACTTGAATCATTATTCACTTTATTGTTCGATTTTGAGTTGCTTTCCTTGTTCACTTTATTCTCATTGTTCGACTTTGTTAAGTTCATTATTTCGTTGGTTTCCCCTTGCTTGTTTTGTTACCCCTAACACTTGTAATATTTTCACTTCATTATTCGATTTTGGGAACTTCCATGTATATACATACATACATATGTATGTACATATGTGTGAATGTTTATGGCACTGTTTTTTTTAATTTGTGGCACCGCCTTATTTTAATTTGTGGCACATGCTATTTGTAGCACTGCCTTGTTTTAATTTGTGGCATTGCCTTGTTGCATTGTCGCATTATTGGCCCTGTTCATGTACTTGCATACACACACACACACACACACACCCATATCTACATGTATATACATATATGTATATATGTATGTTAATGTGCTTGAACTCTGAATGGTTTTAATTTTCTAATGAACTTATGAGTGTGCCTTGCCTTGCTTGAACCTTCAATGGCTTGAACTCTGCCTTGTTCTGTTCAACTCCTTTTGAATGTGCTTATCTTCATTTTATGTGCACATGCTGTACCATTTCATGGATTGGTTTGCGAAATTCCTGCACCGGTTTTACTTGTACCATGCATGTGTACCATTACTCACATGTTGTTGGCCTTTGAGTCTGGTTTGTGAAATATCTTCCATGTATATACATACAAACATATGTATGTAAATATGATGTGTGAAGTATTACCATGTTTTTGCTTTGAACTTCCATATGTATGTCCCTTGTGTGTTGCAAACTTGTATATGCTTTGCCTTGGTCCATGTTGTTGGCCTTGTTCACATGTTGCATTGTTGCATTGTGGCCTTGTCTATGTACTTGCACACTGCCGTATTCAAGGTTATGCACTAGCATTGCCTTGACAAGGCAGTGCACTGCCTTGACATTGGTTGAATCCCTTTTATATGCTTTGGTTTCTTGTCTATAGCTTGATTACCTTTCTGATTCTTGAATGAACAAGGCGATGTGCACTGCCTTGAACTCCATGTGCTCCCTGGCTCGTTTGATTCCTGTATGAATGTTCTTTTGGTTCCTGTTCATTTGTTTGTACTTCCTGGCTGCATTTTTTATGGCACTACCTATTGTTCATGTGTTTGTCGCACTTCTTGGCTGCATTTGACATGTGTTGCATATATACATGTATATGTGTATATGTGTGTTGCTCACTATAAGAGATGCAAGTAGTCGTACTTTTGTAAATTCATACCTACCGTTCTTTGTTTGTGCTATTTGTGCATTTAATTCTGTATCATTATGTACCCTTGATACTATTATGAACTTGGTTTGCTGATGCTTGACTTTGTACATCTCCATGCACACTGAACTTGTTTGTGCACTTTGGCTTTGCCGAGTTACCTAATTTGTTTTAAGCTGAATTAGACTACTTATGTTGAGCCAAAGCTTGTTTGGGATTGAACTTGTGTGTTTGCATAAATTGAGCCTTCGGGCTTGACCTTTGCAATTGTTCACTGATTGAATCAAGGAACGGCCTTGTGATATTCACAATGATACGCTATGCATCTCGTAAGTTGTCCGTGCACATATATATTTATCCCTGTCAAAAAATGAAAAGAAAAAACCCAAAAACCGAGGCAATATTTAATATTCAAATTCAATTTTATTTTGTAATTTAGGTTTGTTTCTTTTTCAAGTTTACTGCGTTGTTGTTTATTTAACAGGTATAGGAGAAGGATGGACATAAACTAGAGCAAGCAAATCAAGGTCAACATAAAAAAAAACCGAGTGAGTGTGAGTACGTACGAGTAAATTTAAGTTGTATTGTATCTGAAAACATAAGCAGAGTGATAGTGAAAGTTGTATTGTATTTGAATTTGATTTGAAATACAATATTTGTTTAAATAGAATTGCGATTCATTTATTTCATTATGTGAACAATTATTCATATCAGTCAATATTTATATGTTGTCTAATAGGAAATTTTAGAAATGATACTATAATATCAAACAACATATGGTTTTTTTTGTTATGTTAGTGCATATTAGACGACGGGGCATAACTGTGGTCTGATGTGCAATGAGACCACACGGGATTTAACGATGGATTGGTATGCAATCAAATAATGGAGCATGCCTATCATCTGATGCATTTTTTCCCATAGTGGAGTTAGAGATTGAAACACACGAAAGAATGCATCAGTGGTTCATATATCTTTCTTGGGTTGGTTAGATTCTATTCGAAGTTTATTAAGGATTTGACGAAAATATGTACACCTCTGACCTGGTTGATGAAGAAGACCTGACATATACTTAGAGTACAGAGTGTGAAGTAGCGTTTGTTAGAATGGAGTTATTGACGAATGCTCTAGTTTTAGTGATTCCTAATGATATCAAACCTTTCGCCTTATATATTGATGCATGCGATACTGGTTTTGGTGTTGTCTTTATGCAAGAAGGGAAGGTAGTAGCGTATGCGAGTTAGTGGTTGAAAAATCATGAGAAGAATTTTCCAACACACGACTTATAGTTAGCTGTCATTATATTTGCATTGAAGTAATAGAGGCATTATTTGTTGGGAAAGTGGTTTAAGCTATTTATGGACCAGAAATCTCTCACATGCTATTTTCTCAAAAAGATCTGAATTTAAGGCAACGGTGATGGATGTAATTCTTACCATCGTATCATTTTAGGATTTCTTATACTCCGGGAAAAGGAAACATAGTTGCAGATGCTTTGAGTAGGAGGCTTGCTAAGGTGAATGTTATGATGTTAGAATAGAGGACTTAAGAATTTATATTGGAATTTGATTTCCGACCACGATCGGAGTATACACCTTGATTTGTAATGACTCGTATTTTACATCCAAAGGATCGTAAAATACTTTTATTTTATTTGTATGAGGTCGTATTTTAGGATATGACTCTTAGGGATATTTTACACACCTATGATTTTTTTGAATTTCTTTGTGACCATTTTGACCCAACGAATATTGTTTAGGTTATAACTTTTGGTAGGAGTTGAATTAGAGTCTCAAACTGATTTCATTGCTTTAGGATGATGGATTTCCAATTCCATAGAATGGTCATAATAGAAAAAAGGACTTACGGTTAGGGAGTCATGCCAGTTTTGAGTTTTATAAACTATTGGTCAGAATTAGCGTCTAATTAATGAAGCCCATTAGTTGCCCATCATTCTATTTAGATAATGCTATAAATAGGGGTTATGGAAGTTAGATTAGAACTTTTTCCTCTCATTCCAAATTAGGTCTAAACCCTAATTAGATTTAATTCATCCTAATTCATCCGAATTTCTCTTTGAATCAAACTAGATTGTAGATTAGAGACTATATTAGATCTTCAATTAAAGGCTAGAGATAATCAAATTAATTGATTTAGAGAACTTTTCTTTGCTATATGGATTGGAACCTTGCTGTTCGAATTAGATCTACATAAGTATTGGTTGAATTTGGTAATTGGTAAATGGTATATGTATTCTCACTATACTATGTATGTTTAAATGGTAGTATAGGATTTAACATGTTTAAAGACGGTTTAGCCATAAAAACCTTTTCTAACTTTAATAGTATGTTAACCTATCTGTATGCTTTAGATTGATCGGGAAACACTCTTGTTCATGCATATATATTCATGCTATATGCAGATCTATGTGAGAAATTGATTTGTTTATCTCATTTCTTTGGATTGCATGATTGAATGGATGAAATTGCTTGCTATTTTATGCTTGGATGATATGATTTGATATTGCTTGCTAGTGATGTGATTGCATAGAGAGTTAGGTCAGAGGATTGATCAAATCGAAGGCAAAATTGGTTGGAATTGGGCGAAACTTGCCACGTAGGCTCTGGAGTATTGAAGGAGACTACATGATAACTCGCAAGATGTTTGGAATTAAAGTGATAACTCGGCACTAAGTTAAGGCTACATCTCAGTACCGAGTTAGAGGAAATGTGGCTATGGGTCGGTCTTTGCTATGAGTGGATAGAGCTTGGTCAAAGGAGCTTGTCCATGTTTTGGGTAGAAATTTGGCTAAGTGTTAAAGTAGGGGTTGAGTTATCTCCAGAACTTAGAAGTAGGCTTTGGAGGTGCGTCGAGTTATCAAAGAGGTATGAATGGAGTCTAAGACAACTAGAAAAGAGTGATTGAGACAAAGAAAGAGGAGATAGCCAATTATTGGCTAAATGCTTAACTTAATACTGAGTTAAGGGCTTAAGTCCATACCGAGTTATCACATTGAGTGGTATGGATATGGAACTTTTAGGGAAAAAAGAGAGTGCTCTATAAGTCGTGTTGGAGGTGTTGTCTCATTTGTATCAGATTGGATGATGATATGACGGCATGATGAAAAGCTATGGTATTCGGATGTTGGCTCATGTTAGGAATCGGTTCCAAAGATGGCAACTCGTAAAGAGGGAGCCGTAGGATCGGGGAAAGTAGGTGTTTTTCCTCGTGAATAATGGAAACTGGATTGAGCAAGAAGGGCTCGACGTCCAAATGGAGCAAAGGAGGGCTCGATTTTAGTTGTTAAGGAATCTTTGACTCTCAGAGAGTTTCAGTTGTACTCGAAGCAAGAGTATTGTTAGTAGGAACGCCCATGGGTCAAATGGCGGACCTGTATACCTTAGTCCTGTAGCTTTGGGTCTAGTGTCCAGCTTTGGGCTGCGAGACATGTATTCAAGTTTAGGCTGCGAGATATAAGAGTACAATAGAGAACCGGGATTTCCATTAGTCCCTGGCTTGGTGGTCATACGAGTTGTTATATATTCAGGTTATGGGGTGGGGTGATAGCTAGAATTACTTGATGGATGCTATGGTTGCTATGATTGATTTAGTTACTTTCTTAGGTAGGCTATTACTCAAATTATCATACGAAGTAGGTACTAGGGGTAGGAATACCTGGAAGACTGATATCCTTTATTTGGTCAATAGGATATCTTTATGATAATGTAGAGTAGCATATTATAGTGTTGTATGCTAACTCTTTGGTTGTAGGGACAGGTCAGGTATGGTTTGTATACTCTTGTTCCTTAGCATATTTACCTGTTTAGTATTTTGAGACTCATTTACCGCTCACACCAGACTATTGTCTAACCCTAAGGTTTTTTGCTTTGCCTCTTATTATCTGGGATACTCCTAAATGAGTAGACTAGATAACAGATCTAGATGACACAACAGTTGTTCGAAGGACAAGCTTGATGGAGTTATCTCGTATTATATACATATATGGAGTCTACGCTTATTCTATTGGGCAATGTTGTAGAGCCCGCAATAGTGATTTCTTATTACTATTTGTTGAGACGGTTTATTTGAGTTTGTCCCCATTGCATAAACTCTATTATTGATGAATAACTTTGTGGATATTACACTCTGATGATGATGGTCTATACACATTGTTATTACTATCTCTTCTGTTATATCTGTGATATTATATTTTATTCATGCATTGTGAGATATGATAGGTTATGTTGATTTAGTTCGACTCTAATGATCTCCCTACAGCAGCGTGCTATTTATTTACTACTGGTGCTGGTGCTATAGGGAGGACGTCACGTTTGGCATCAGAGCTTTGGTTACACGATTAATTGGAGTTGATACCATAATCCAGTAGATATAGGGAAGGTGCTATCGTCCTAGACGGAATCGAGAGTATATATGTATAAAAGAGAAAGCGTACTTGTTATAAGTTTGGTTTTCAAAATTATATAGTATAAGTTGCATGCACATGATCACTATGGACATAATTTTTTATGAGAAACTGATCATTCTTATTACAGATAACAATGAGTTGGTATATATGAAACGCCGTGAGGTATTCTACTTCAGGAGTATAGGAAGGAGCGGGCTAAGGAGCTGTTATGCCTGCTGTCCAAGCCATGTTCAATATTATAATGGAAAATTTGATAAGGAATGCTCCTGGAGTGGTGATAAGTGAAGGTGCTTCCGTGTAAGCGCCTAGGTCTAACTTTGCCAAGCTAAGCAAAGATTATTCTACTCTTGGAGGAAAGCACATTCATGGGAACGGTGCCAGCTATAGAAGGGAAAAATTGGCTGGACACTTGCGAGAGCATCTTTGGAGATATAGAGGTGGAAGATGCTATGAAGAGGAAGTTGGCTTCTAGGCAACTTCAAGGGCGAGCTATGAACTGGTGGAATGTTGTTACCATTGCTACTCCAAAGGATCATTTTAGTTGGGATCAGTTTAAGATGAGGTACGAGGAGAAGTTTATTCCGGCTATTCAGAAATCGGTTCTGTTTAGAAAATTTTCCTAGCTGAAGCAAGAAGAGATTTAAATCTTAGAATATATGCAGAGTTTGATGCCTTGTCAAAGCATAAGATGTCAATCATTGAGTCTATACTAAAGAAGCATCAGAAGTTCGTCATTGGGTTGGACAACTATCTTGGAGAAAAGCTAGTAGACCATAGTGAAAGCTGGTAGAGAAGGAACTTTGCCATGAATGTTTATACCCTAAGGCTAAGACTTCTATTGAGAAGGAGGAGCCAAAGCCGCAGCAAGGCGGCAAAGGCAAAAAGAAGTGGAATAGGAAGAGAAAGCAGTACCAAGGAAAGGGTACTAAGAGGAAGAGTAAATGGGAACCTACTTGCTTTGGATGCAACAGAAAGGGTGATTAAGGGTTGCAAGGCAAGTGAGAAGGGGAAATGCTATAACTATGACAAGCATGGGCATTTGAAGAAGGATTGCTCGAAATTAGTGAAGGATAGGAAGATTGTAAAGGCGTATGCCTTGGATGCAGTCCCAACTTCGTTGAGTGCTCCCTCGGTGAAGGAGAAGGGGATTGGAGTTGTCATTCAAGGTATGCTTTCTATTGGTGATGTTCCCGTTCGGGTTTTGTTTGATACAGGTGCTTCTTTTTCATTCATCAATAGTGACCTAGTAGATAAGTTGGGATTAGAGCTTGAGATAGTAGACCGACCTCTAATTATGACAAACCATATTGGAGGCTCTACTAGTCTTTGCATAGTTTGTCGGGGCTTAGTTTTATCGAGTTATGAATGTTCTTTGGTTTGTGACTTTTTTTTTTGGACTTTGTTGGGTTAGGGATTATCTTAGGTATGGATTGGCTTAGGAAGTATGTAGCCATAGTGGATTGTGGAAAGCTGTTGGTGATAGTCAAAGATGGGGATAGGTGAATGGTAGTGATTAGCTGCCTACCAACGAATGGAGTAATGGTTAGCTTTCTATATCTGCTTGAGGTTCCACATGAAGGATTATCATCAGTGCCTATCACTAAAGACTATTCAGATATCTTCAAGGAAGTGATTGGATTGCCGCCACATAAAGATATCAAGTTTCAGATAGATTTAGTGAAGGAATCTAGACCGATTGCTATGCCTTTGAGGCATATGACAATCGAAGAGCGTAGGTGCAAGTAAATGACCTATTGAGCAAAGGGTTTATTCGAAGGAGCATATCTGTCTGGGGCACACCTGTAGTATTCGCAATGAAGGCAGATGGCTCTTTGAGGTTGTGTGTGGATTATCATGTGTTGGATAAAGTGATGAAGAAGAACAAGTATCCATTCCCACTCATTGATGGCTTGTTCGATCAGGTGCACGGTGTAAAGGTGTTCTCCCAGTTGGGAGTAGCGAAGAGAGTGTGCCTATTATTATTTGTGCCTATTACTATGTTTCGTACTCCATGGATTTCTATGAATGGTTAGTGATGCCATTTGGGTTGACTAACGCTCTGGCATACTTTATGGATCTCAAGAATCGAGTTTTCAGAGAACAAATGAATAAGTTCATGCTTGTTTTCGTGGATGATATTCGGATTTACTCTAGAACTGAAGAGAAGCACAAGATGCCTTTGAGGATTGCGCTCGAGATATTAAGGAAGCACAAGTTGAGAGCAAAGTTCTCTAAGTGTCACTTCTAGAGAGATGAAGTGTGATTCTTCGGTCATTCGTGTCGGAACAGCGTATAATTGTGAATCCTACGAAGGTCGTAACGGTCCAAGATTGGAATCAGCCCAAGAATGCTACGAATGTGAGACATTTCCTAGGATTGGTGGGATGCTACAGAAGCTTCATAAAGGACATCTTGAAGGCAGCGGCACCATCGACCAATTTGATGAAGAAGAACCAGATTTTGTATGTGATGCGAAGTGTGTGCATGCATTTGTGAATTTGAAGGGAGGTTAATGAGTGGACTAGTGTTGATCATTCTAGGTGGAAATAAAGAGTTGACAGTATACGTCGATGTTAGTGGTACTGGATTGGGTGCGGCTTTTGATGTAGAAATGGAAAGTTGTTTCCTAAGCAAGTCAACAGCTAAAGCTGTACGAAAGGAATTACCCAATTTATGATTTAGAATTGGCTGAAATTGTTTTTTCTTTGAAGATGTGGAGGCACTATCTATTGGGAGAGAGGTTTGAGCTGTTTACGGACCACCAATCCGCGAAGTACCTTTTCTCTTAAAAGGATCTCAACCTCCATCAGCTACAGTGGTTAGAGTTCTTTGCCTCTTTTGATTTTTGTATTTCCTATACTCCAGGAAAAGGGAACGCAGTCATCGATGCATTAAGCAGAAGACATGCTAAGTTGGGAGAAATGTTCTTGGAATGGAAGCAGAAAGAATACATTACTGGATTCGAAATCAGGCCTCACTACGAGCTAGAACCTGAAATGTTGGCAAGCTTATCGATTGGACCTATTCTGATTGAAAGGATTGATACTGATCAAAAGTGGAATGCTAGGCTAGCGAAGATCATAACAAAGATAGAGGAAGGAGTAGAATCTGAAGATATGAAGTAATACGAACTCAACTGAGAAGGTTGGCTTCGTAAAGACGGGAGATTGGTTGTTCCGAATGTTGATGGATTACGAGATGAAGTGCTAAAAGAGTGTCACCATTTGAGGTTGACTATTTATCCTGGTAGTAACAAGATGTACCAGATACGAAGTAAACTTACTATTGGGAAGATATGAAGAGGAAGGTTGGGGAATTCATCTCTAAGTGGATGAAATGCCAGTTGATAAAGCAGTTAGAAGAAACCTAGTGGATTGTTGCAACCATTAGAGATTCTTAAATGAAACGGAAGCAAGTATTGACGGATTGTATTGATGGATTGCCAAGGACTCAATCATGGTACAATGGCATTAGGGTCATAGTAGATTAGTTGACCAAGAGTTTGAGGTTTATACCCATCAAGTCAAGTAGGACGACATCCAAGCTGGCGGAGTTGTATGTAAAATGGATAGTATGATTTCATTTTGTGCCGAAGAGCATTGTGAGCGATCGAGACCCATTATCCACTAATGGGTTTTGAAAGAGCTTGCAATGGAGATGGAGTTACATCTTAGTATAGCTTATCATCCTCATATGGATGGGCATACCGAAAGAGTAAACTTTATATTGGAAGACCTCTTACAAGCATGCATTATAAACTTTGGTGGATCATGGGATGATCGTTTGCATTTGGTAGATTTGCATACAACAACAGTTATCAATTGAGTATTGGTATGGCTCCATATGAAGCATTATATGGCCAACCATGTAAACGTTGGTAGGAAGAGGGCGAGAAACTGATACTTGGACCAGATATGATTAGAGAGACTTCAAAGAAGATTGAGGTCATTCGACAATGAATGAAAGTTGCTCAAGACCAACAGATAAGCTATGTAGACAAGAGATGAAGAGAGTTAGAGTTTTCTGTCAGAGGTATGGTGTTTGTAAGGTTTCTCCTTTAAAGAATGTAGTTCGAATCGGTAGAAAGGGAAAGTTGATGCCATGATTCGTAGGTCCTTTTCCAATAGTCGAGAAAATCGAAAAGCTAGCAATAGGGTCGACTTACTTTAGAAGATAGCGGGAGTGCACAATGTTTTTCATGTCTCTTATCTATGAAGGTTTGTGCATGACTCAAGCGGGAAGATTACACCAGATCAGCTAGAAGATGTTAAGGTAGAACCAGAAGTTTCTATACCTCGAGGGAAACTTTGTATTGTTGAGTATGATACGAAACAACTTAGTAGAAATATGGTGAAGCTAGTGAATGTACAATGGAGAAGAAGTGATGGTGATTGTACATAGGAGACAGAGGAGAGCGTGAGGACTACGTGTTTGAAGCTCTTTGAATGGTAATATCCACTGTTTATCATATCTACTTTCACCATTGTATGTTATAACTGATAGATTAGTATTTTGCATGTTAGGTTAGGTCACATATACTATTGATTGTATGGTTGCATGTTTGATATGTTTTATTGGTTGCCTATGATTGGTAGGCATGCGGGATAACTTTGATTGTTTGTACTTTGGCCTATTTGTGGATTTTGAGGGCAATTCCTAAAGGGAGGAAGAATGCAATGAGCCATACTTTTATGTATGGAGGATCGTAAAATATTTTTATTTTATTCGTATGAAGTCATATGATTCTATGATTTTTGGATATGACTCTTAGGGACATTTTACACACCTATGATTTTTCTTGAATTTATGCGCAATCATTTTGATCGTGGAAATATTTTGGTTATAGCTTTTGATAGGAGTTGAATTAGAGTCACAAATTAATTCCATTACTTCAGGATGATGGTTCTCATTTCATAGAGTGGTTATAATAGAAAAACGGACTTATGGTTAGGGAGTTATGCTTGTTTTGAGTTTTAAAAACTACTGATCGGAATTAGTATCTAATTAGTGATGCCCATTTTTTGCCCATTAGTCTAATTAGAGTCCTATGAATAGAGGCTATGGAAGTTAGATTAGAACTTTTTCTCTCATTCCAAATTAGGTCTAAACTCCAATTATCCCTAAATCTATCATAATTCATCCAAATTTATCTTTAATTCAGATTATATTATAGATTAGAGGTTAGATCTTCAATTACAAACTAGAGATTATTGAATTTCTTGATTTAGAGCACTTTTCTTCACTGTTTGGATTGGATCTTCGCAGTTCAGATTAGATCTACACAAGTATTGGTTGAATTCGGTAATTCGTTTATGCATTCTCACTATATATGCATGGTTATATGGTAGAATTATAGGATTTAACATGTATAAAGATGATTTTGGCCATAAAAACCTTTTCTAACTTTAGTGGTATGTTAAACTATCCATGTACTCTAGATTGATTAGGAAACACCCTTGTTCATGCATATATATTCATGCTATATGCAGATCTATGTTAGTAATTAACTTGTTTACCACATTTCTATGAATTGCATGATTGAATGGATGAAATTGCTTATTATTCTATGCTTGTATGATATGATTTGATGTTGTTTGCTAGTGTAATGATTGCATAAAGAGTTAGGTCGAAGGATTGAGCAAATCGAAGGCAAAGTTGGTTGGAATTGGACGAAACTTAGCAGATAGACTTTGTAGTATGGAAAGAGACTACATGATAATTCGGAAGGTCTTTTGAGTTAAAGTGATAACTCAATGCCGAGTTAAGGCTATAACTCGGTATCGAGTTAGGGAAAAGGTGGCTATAGATCAGTCTTTGCTATAAGTGGATAGAGCTTGGTCAAAGGAGCTCATCTATGGCTTAGCGTTGAAATTTGGCTAAGTGTTAGAGTGGGGGCTGAATTATCTCTAAAACTTGGAAGTAGGGCTTTAGATTAGGGGCCGAGTTATCATGGAGGGATGGTTTGGGTCTAAGGCGCCTAGAGAAGATTACTTGAGACAAGGAAAGAGGAGATAGCCAATTATTGGCTAAGTGCGTAACTCGGTACCAAGTTAAGGGCTTAAGTCGGCATTAATTTATCACATTGAGTGGTGTGGATGTGAAACTTTCAGGGCAGGAAGAGGGTGCTTTGTAGGTCATACTGGAGGTGTTAGCTCATTCGTATTATGTTGCATGATGATATAATAGCATAATGAAAAGTTATGGTCTTTGGATGTTGTCTTGTGTTGGGAGAAGGTTCCAAAGATGGAGGCTCGTAAAGGAGGGATCCTTAGGATCGGGGGACTTGGGTGTTGTTCTTTGTGAATAATGGAAACTAGATTGAGAAAAAAGGGCTCGGTGTCTAAATGGAGCAAATAAGAGCTCGGTTATAGGTGCTAAGGAATCATTGACACTCGGAGAGTTTTTAGTTGTATTCGAAGCAGGGGTATTATAAGTGGGGATGCCCAAGGGTCAATTAAGGGACCTGTATACCTTGGACCTGTAGCTTTGGGTCTAGTATCCAGCTTTAGGCTATGAGACACATATTCAGCTTTAGGCTACGAGATATGAAAGTATAACAAAGAACCAGGATTTCCATTAGTCACTGACTTGGTGGTCATATGAGTTATCATATATTCAAAGCACAGAGGTGGAGTGATAGCTAGGATTGCTTGATGGATGCTATGGTTGCTTTCTTATGTCGTCTATCACTCAAAGATATCATGAGAATTAAGTATTAGGGATAGGAATACCTAGAAGACTAATATCCTTTATTTGGTTAGTAGTATATCTTTATGATATTATAGAGTAGCATATTATAGTGTTGGATGTTAGCTCTTTGATTGCAGGGATATGTCAGGTATGGTTCGTGTACTCTTGTTCCTTACTATATTTACCTGTTTAGTATTTTAAGACTCATTTGTCGCTCATACCAAGGTTTTATGATTTGCCTCTTATTATCTTGGGTACTCTTAAATGAGAAGACTAGATAACAGGTCTAAATGACGCAGTAGCTGCTCGGAGGATCAACTGGATGGAGCTATCTCGTATTATATACATATATGTAGTCTATGCTTCTTCCACCGAGTAATGCTATGGAGCTCATGATAGTGCTTGCTTATAACTATTTTTTGAGACGGTTTATTTGAGTTTATTCGCATTATATAAACTCTGCTATTGATGTATAACTCTGTGGATATTATACTCTGACGATGATGGTCAATTCATATTGTTATTACCGTCTCTTTTGTTATATACGTTATATTATATTTTATCCATGCGTTGTGAGATATGACTTGTTATATTTATTTATTTTGACCCTAATGATTGTCCTACATCAGCCGAGCGCGACCGCAATGCACTATTTATATATTATTGGTGTCGGTGGTATAAGACGGTTGTTACATGATTGTTAGCAGCGATGGAGGTTAGACCTGCACTAATAGATCATATTGGGTTAACTCAAGGGTAAGTCGCATCACTAGTTAGTATTACGGAGTAGTTAGGATAAAGGGAATGATCAAATCATTTAGATCGTTACTCAAAAGACCAAAAGGGTTACTTAAGGAGAGACAAGAGGCCATGTGTACCATAGATTAAAGAGTTTACAAAGAAAGTCTATGGTGAGTGTCACCATTCTAGGATAACTATTCACCCAGGAGAAGATAAGATGTATTGGGATATGAAAAGGATTTTCTATTGGCCAGGAATGAGAAGGTACGTAGCTGAATATGTAGTGAAGTGCATGACATGCCACGGAGTGAAGGCAGAATAAAAGAAGCCAAGTGGGCTACTACTATCGCTAGACGCACTATAGTGGAAGTGGGAATGCGCATCTATGGATTTTGTGATGAGTTACCCTAAGGTAGAAGAGGAAATGATAGCACATGGGTTATTGTAGATTGTCTCATGAAAAACTAGCACTTTATTCTGGTAAAGAGTATGAGAGCAACAATGACATTGGTGACACTGTATATTAAAGAAGTGATCTGACTACATGGAGTTCCAGCTAGTATAGCGAGTGATCGAGATCTGCTTTTCACGAGTGAATTTTGAAGGAATCTAGGAGGCGTTAAGGATAGAGTTGAATTTCAGCATGGCATATCATCCAGGGGCCGATGGTCAGACACAGAGAGTAAACCGAATGTTGGAGGACTCATTGAGAGCTTGCATATGATAGAGTTAGGGGTATGCCCTAGGGGCAATTATGTAATTTGTTACATATATCTAACTCAATAACTAATCTTGTTCGAAATAAAAGGTGTTGTTTTTCTATTGTATACTTAATATGATATTAATTTATTTAATTAAAAGTATATTTAATAGAAAATCCATAAATGGTATGTTTTGTGATAATACATACAAATTGTTGTAACTGTGAGTAATTTATCTTAATAAAAAATAAATATACCATTTTAAGTGTTCTTAATTGAAATGCATCAATACTGGATATCGATGTACCCGTTGAGATTAGAGTATGAAACGCTCTCTAGATGTTGGGCAATGTAATACTCATAACTAATGGGGGCACCATAAGGTTATGTACTGATGGTTATTGGATAACTATAGAACAATACACTCGATAGTAATTCGTCGGTTAATATTAGTAAGATCAAACAGAAAATATCAAGATGACAGATTTTATAGTTCTCTCGACTTGAGAATGCTATCAACTTATGAAAGATACGCTTTGGTTATAGTCAAATCATGGTACGACGTACATCGAGTGACTATAGTTGGTCGAGTGGGAGTATTGAAAGTGAAGCACTATTCAAGAGGGAGCTCATCTCCTCAGTTATATGGGGTTAGTATCACAGCCAACTCAAGTCAACTCAAAGTCTTTGGCCAGAGCATGTCCCTTAATAATAATTGTTGTTATTGAACTAAGGACTTTGTGTTTGGACTATAGAGTTGAATATGGATGATATTAGATTTTTTACCATTACCAAATTCTATAAGTCCAAAGTAATATAGTTTTGACAAAAAGAATCGGTGTAAATAAAAGTCACAACCAGGTAACGCTTAACAAAGTGAGTTTGAATTTTATCGGAACCAAGTAAGTGATAAATTTGACCAAAATGTCACACCGCTTGCTAAGTAACGTGTGAACGTTAATATTTGAATAGTTCTGTATTAATCGCAAACCAAATTTACATTTGACGAGTCACACCATCGAAATGATTAATTTACTTATGATTAAAAAAATTAATTAGTTTATAATTGTTATAAATTAATAAAATTAGTTAATATTTATGAAATATTAATTATAAAATTTGATTATAATTTGAGAAATAAATATTATAAAATATATTTATAATAGTTATAATTGATAAATGATTAAATTGGATGTAACTGTTTAATATTTTTATATGGGATTAAACATGTTTAAGGCCCATCATAGGGCTGATAAGTTTTGGCTACAAATAATTGGTAGGGGCTGATTAGCAATCTACTCATTCTGGCTACAAATATCAATATCATTTTGGGGAATATTTTCAGCTCAGATTGAAGGAGAATTAGTATGAGATGAGATCCACTTTTTCCTCCTTTCTATCCACTATATAAGCATATCTAATCTAATTTAATTAGAACTTTTTGTTGCCTTCTCCACTATAGCTTGCTGGCCAAAAATATTCCTCAAGCCATATATCACTACAAGCTCAAATCAAGTCAGATCTGATCACTATCTTATAGCTGAAGGTCAACGGTTCAAGGATTAGAAATCTGCTGAATCGAAAAGAGTTTCAAAGGGAGAATTGATCGTTTCAAGGTGTACATCAAGGTTTTGGAATTAAGATATGATTTTTATAGTTAATAATTATTAGTACAATATTTTATCACATATGTATATGTATATTATATTGTTTGTTAAGTGACGATACTGATATGCTAACAATATTGTCACAAATTAGTTTGGTCATATGCATGTACATTAACGCTTCATAAAAGAAGTATCATAAATGTCAGGTCAATAGACCCATATGAATTATAATAAAATTTTATATCTTATTATATTAATATACATATTATTGAATCAAATATATTGTTTATAATTAGTTGAAAAATTATATCATGATCAAAACTAGTAATTTAATTTTATTTATAATGTATTATAGTAATATTAATTATTGGGAGTAAAATAATTTTTTTAAAATAATTTATTATTATTTAATATTATTTAAATTAATTTATTTCATTAATAAATTGTATTAATTAGAAATTGTCATGAAAATGATCTTTTAAATTTTATAATATTATATTAGCAATAGATAAGCCATTAGTCAAAAAATTAAAAATTAATTTTTCTATTTTTAAAAATTAATTATTTAAAATGGTCGAAAGTAAATTAATTATTAAAAATAATTTTAAGCCCAAAAAAATGTAGAAAAATTCTTCAGACCATAAAATATCGGTTAGGATTTTGTAAAATTTCAAAATTTAAAATAAAAGTTTCTAACTTATTTTTTATTAATATTTTATTTTTTAAGTGAATATTTGATTAAAAATGAATTTTAAATCAAAAAAATTTGTGTTATGCACATATGACTAAATATTATAAAAATTCCCTTTGAATGATTTAATTAATTAATTTATATATATAAATTATAAATATTTTACGTATATGTATAATTATTTTATTATTATATATACACATACATATTATTCAAGGTTTATATATTTAAATCAATATATTATTATAATATATCTATAATATTAATATTTTATTTATAAGATGATGTATATACAAATATTTATGTATATATTTTAAATATATATTATATATATATGTATAACTATTTAAACTAATTCAACATATATGTATATATATAATGTTTGTGTAAAGTAATAGTTTATATACATACATATATTTGGACAACATATGCTTACATTTGGATATGTTAACATGTCCGTTGCGATGTAAATCCCGGTATCTATACACGGCATCTTATACCTCACACAAGTTGATATGTTACACATGCACACACAAATATACATATATATGTGTATATGACACACACACAGATATATATATATATATATATCAATATATAAACTAAATAAAGCTATATAATTTATAAATTTAAATAAAATAAAATATTTTATTTAAATAATATTTAGACATGTTCTAAAAGAATTAGATTTCATAGGCCCAATAAAGATCAAATAATGGAAATTTTTTTGAAATTCACCCATAATTTCTGTTGCAGACTGGTCCAGTTCCAATAGTGGTATCAAAAAGCCCAATAACCTATGCGGTTTAAATTAGTCATGTTAGGGTTAACTAATTAAGCTCATAACCCAGTTAGTAGGGTATCTAGAAAAGCAGCGTCTAAGGATTGGGATTGGATAATCAAGTACTCCGCCCTACCAAGCTACCAGCCTGGCCCGAACAGATATGTAAGCCCAAAAGGTTTCCCCTAATGGAAGAGGCCCAATTTGAATTGGGCTAGTTTCAAAATTATTTTGAAATTAAAAATAATTTTTTTAATTTAAAAGTTAAATTTAAATAATAAATATATTATAAATGTTATAATATGAATTTTCAAATTATTTGAAAATTTAAAAATATAAGATTTTAAATTTTAAAAAATGTACATTATAAATGCTATAATACAATAATATTTTTCAAAATATTTGAAAATTAATAAAATTTAATTTAAAATTTATAAAATTTATTAATGAGATTAATAAAATATATTAATCAAATAAATTAATTAATCGCTAAATATATACATGTATTATATATTATGATATAAGATATTTGTTTTAAAATGTTAAACTAACATACGTATACATGTTGTAAATGAAATGAATTTCGAAATTAGTATAATTTGCTTAAGATAGTTTGATTAAAGAAATTAATTTAATGTAATTAATCAAATAATATACACACATATATTATATATGTGCAATACTACAAAGGTTATAGTACACGGTAAATATTTAATATAAATATTGCATTAAAATAATATAAAATTAATTAAATAAGATTTAATTATATAATATCATTCATAAGACTATATAGAAGTAATATCAAATATAACAGTTATATAATAATAAAATTATATAACTTGAATGTATAAACTAAAGGTGAAACATCAAAAAAAACCCAAACAGACTTAATGAAAAAATACATACGTAAATGTACATATATAGTGATTTCAAATATGTCCAATACTTGAATCAAGAGGGTATTTCATAATAAATAATATTGCATAATTCGACATCACTTAATATAATATATTGAAGATTATGAATCTTCAATATAATGTTGCCAACTATCATATATTAATACATTACATGTGTATTCCTTAGTAGTTAAGAAAACTCAAGCTTGAGATGTTATGTGTAGTATTATTAATATATTGAATAGACGAGATGAGATAACTATATGTATTTGTTAAACAAACTCATGTACTAAGGCCATCGTGATACGGAAGGTATGAATGAATAATCTCTTTCGATTTATTAAGCAAACTCAAGGAAAAATGAGAATATGACAAGGAACCATGGGTTGGGAGTTGTATGTGATACAACCGATAAGGAGTTATCCATCATATGGGGCTACGATTTTTTAGGCAAACTCAAGATCAAAATCCCAAAACAAACGAGTCCTAAAACCTACTAGTGAAGTCAAAAGATTTCTATGTTTCACCTTAGGGTGTGGAGAAACAAAAAGATTAGTGGGAGCAATATTAGAAAAATGAAATGATAACATTTAACATTTATAATATTGTAAGAACATATCTTATATAATGTTATAATAATTTACATTGATAAATTTGTGCATTTAATATGATTAATAAAACATTTATCAATTAAGATATAAAAATGAACTAAACTAAAGATTAGCGAATAAAAATATAACATATACTTACTAATAAATGCTTCTTGCATGTTAATGTTTCAATACTCATGCAAGCACCTGATTTTACTACTACTAAATACATTTATAATTTGGTCGCCTACACGTTTATTAGGTCAAGACCGTGTATTGCATTCTATGAGTTTCAAACTCTTAAATAAATATAAGAATATGGATATTTGATTCATATACTGTCGCATATAAGTATTATATAAGGAGTGGTCATAATTCCTAATGTATGATACTTTGATAAAGTTAATTCATTCTAAATAGGCCAATAAGCAATTTTATGAGATTGAGTATTCAATAGATTGATTACACTAAAGATTATATTCCATTAAATGAAACACTAGACTAAAACTATAAGATAAATCTTAGAACTCGATTGCTGAAGTGTTAATTTGGTCAGTTTATGCAAAGTGCAACATATTTGATTCCCTTAAATGTTAAGGATGATCGAGAGTACTTTGGTAAAGAGTTCGTTATGATGTTGTAGTAACTGTATTCTTTTGAATGGTTCGATCATTTAGAAAGAATAATGAATGTACAAGAGTAGATATGATTTGAGATACACTTGGGATGTAGAGGGTGAATGGTCACTTCTACTTCGTAAAGAAACGTCGAAAATGAGAATTGTAATTACAAATTCTAACATTGGTATAAGAAATATGATTCTATTACGAAATGTATTTTCGTATACAAAATTATTTTCTTTATGATTTATTTCTTTGAGCTCAAGATATTTATCAAAGAATTCTCCAATATAAACTTGTTGCAGTATATGAAATAAATAAACTATATTAAGTTAACGATAGACCTCCAAATTTAGTACCCTATTATAGTAGTGGTAGAAATAGTGGAAGCATGCCATATAACACTTATTAATTGCATCAAATTACAAAAATTGTTTTCGTAAAACATACCAAACATAAATTAAGAAATAATGACTATTTTTCAGTACTGACTGAAAATAGACTTAGTTGTATTCCAATGTGAATTTCGATAAAGTTAGGGGTATGCTCTAGGAGAAATTCTATAATTTATTGTAAATTAATTTACTCTGTAATTAATTCTCGTTTGTAATAAATATGTTTTTCTTTCTATTATATATTTTATTATAACGTGTTATAAATAATTAAATGATTGATAAAATATTTTAATAGAAAATCCATAAATGGTGTGTATGTGATAGTAACTATTTAACGAAAAATCTTCTATCTCAATCAAATTAAACCAAACTTGCAAGTTTGTTTAAACTAAGAAGATTTAGAAAAAAAATTAAATTATAAAAAAGTGAATAAAAATATGAGATTAGAAGATAATTTAGAGGTAAATCCACTCTCATATTTTTACATAAATAAAAAAAAACTATGATCTCTCTATTTTGATTGTAAGTAGAATTAGTGATGTATTTATCATAAGTATGGTCTATTTATGTTATTAATTAACATAACTTAAACCATCAAACTATAATACAACAACTAAAGCCACTTATCAATTGTAATGAAAATGAACATGAAATCAAAGCAAAAACTATTTTAAGTATGATCTATTTACTATTTTGTTTAGTAACGTAAATCATCAAATTTTGTTTTTTCTTTAATTTCATGACCAAAATCAATTAGTTAGATGATGTAAATTGTGTTTACGTTGGATTAAGCATAGCCCTTCTGTGATTACAACATAGGCTATCAAATTCCCTAACAAACTTATATCAGCATCCAACCTTTCATGAAGTATAGAAGGAGATCATAAGTCATAGAATATATTGAATTTACATAATTTTAGAGAGCTTCATCACCCCTAAATTGAAGGGGTTTAGCTATTCACTTGTGTTATCATTTCAATACTTGTAAATTTCAACATAAAAATCAAAAAAAAGTAAGAGCTAATAAAAAGATAATTAATCTACTTGCATAAAATAAATTTGAGCTATTAACATAAAGAAAAGAGAGCATATAAATGAAAATAAGCATAAAAGAAAATAAAAGCATGTAGAAAAAGAATAAAAAGAAAAGAAGGCTTGGAAGCCATTTTATTTATCACTAATTTTGTGATTACATTTGCATAATATGATAAGTAGATAAAAACTTTTATTACATGAACATAAGAGGGTTATTTATACATGCCTAACATATTAATCCATATTTTATGGGAATACCCAAAATACCTCTTAGGAAGTATGGCCACCAAGTTATCATTAACATGAATTAATCCTTCATATGTGCATGTGACTTTAATCCCCACTAACTTGTGCATTAGCTTCCAATTGTAGATTATGGTAAGTGGGTAAGTGGGGTCCTCCATGATTTCATGAATCCATTTATTTCCATCTTCATTTGCCTTCTTCTCTTGTGCATGCATATCTTTATGAAGGCTTCTTCCATTTTCCATCCAAATTTCTACAAATAAAACTAAAATGTGAAAATAAATATTCTCAAAATTAATATATGCACAAAATTACTATTTTACCTCGAAATTGATGTATGAATGGTGACTTGAAAGCATTTTTGAAATTTGGTTTTAAACATATAAAAACGCCCAATTATGACATTTATTTAAAATAAAAGTAGGATTAAATATGAAAATAAAAAATGCACATTTACGTGCACATCGAATACCCCCATACTTATCTTTTTATTCGTCCGCGAATAAACTAAAACTAAGATAACTCCATTTTCGTAGGGAGCACAATAAGCCGTTAAACGTCTAAGTGTCCCTAGTAGGATAAGTGTTGTCTTGTGAGGGTTTTCAGTGGATATTATCCACAAAATCCGAATGAAACATGAAAATTTTCCTAAATACAAGATTTATTTACAAAGAGATGAACGCAAGTTTTTGAAAATATTCACAAATGAAGAATTTACTTTTAAATTAACACGAATAAGTTAAATATAAGTTGTGTTCATTATCAAGAAATTTAAGTCCTTTTACTCCTCGTAACTTTCAATAAAAATTAAGTTATCATCACAATTAGACTTGAGTTTGGCTAGTTGTTTCAGTTGATAACATAGTGCAGCTATGAAATAGATCCTTAGTAGATTATTAAAGTTTTTCAAAGTGGTATTTTTTATTTCTTTTGAATAAAAAATCGAATCGAATAAGTGAAAATAGTTCTTGGATTTCAATTGCTTAATCTCTCTATTTTTGAAAAGTATTAACATTACTAATATTTACACACCTAACTCGGATAAACTGAGGCTAGATATACCGATCATGCACTGCCTTTTGGACTTACGTGAGAAGAGTACAGCGCTTGGCGAGTGTAAACACTTGTATATGAACACATGACTCTAGGTGGTTAGTTTTATTAAATTTATTCACATACACCTAACTCAGATAAACTAAGGCTAGATATATCGATCATGCACTACCTTTCGGACATACGTGAGAAGGGTATAGAGCATGGCGAGTGTACACACTTGCGTATGAACACATGACCCTAGGTGTTTCTTATTTTCACAAAAAACCATTTTTTTAATGAGAATAGAGTTTTGCAAAATAATCTTAGCACCACTTAACTTAGAAGATCAAAAACGTTATCACCTTTATTTTAAATCTACCACTCTTTTAAACAAAGATTTCTATTAGAATATACTTCATACATAACACCCATGAACCTTCCTATATACTATGTAAACCATGGTTACTTGTAATCAAACTTTATTTTTATTTTTACTGACACAAATAAATTTTCAAAAATTTCAATTTAATAACCAAAACATATACTTATCCTATAGTGTTTTTTTCAATACTAAATCAAAATGCTAAAAGAAAATTTGTTTTGGGGATTTTTTATAAAGTTTTGAACAGAAAATGCAAAAAATAAACCATGAAAAGTCAAAAAATGACGATGAGACTCCCCCCTCCCCCCCCACACACACACACACTTAATTTTAACCGTGCCCCAAAGTCAATGCATGATATAATGAGTGTAACGGGGAAAATATGTACATATTTACAAAAGAGGGTTAACATTTCTTACTAGACATAGTATGGCTCATAAAGAGTCATGAGCTCCTCATCTTGATTACTTGGTAATTCCACACATGGCTTTAAACAATGACCATTTCCATCTTAATTTTTATTTCTCAAGGAATAAGTAAATTCTAGAGTCATATTAAAGAACTTTTTGATATGGCGAATACATTTTTTTAGGATAGATTTTTCATGAAAAACATTTGTTCTTTCTTTGTAAAAATTTTCTTTTTCATACGCGTCATTCCTAAGTTCTTCTAGTTTGTTGAGTTGTAATTTTCTGTTTTCACCATCCTTTTCAAGATCAAAGTTTAAGTTCTTAATTTCCCACAACGCTTTATGTTTAATCTCAACTAGTAAATGGCACGCTTTTCCATAAACTAAACGAAATGGAGACATCCCAAGGTTAGTTTTAAAAGAAGTCCTGTAAGCCCAAAGTGCGTCAATCAATTTCTAAGACCAATCTTTTAGATTTTTATTAACGGTTTTCTCCAAGTTTTGTTTGATTTGTCAATTTTAAACTTCAACTTGACCAAAGGTTTGAGGATGATATGGAGTGGATGTGTTATCAAGTATTTGTTTATTAAAGTTTCAGATGAATGATTGCAAAAATGGGCTCCGTTTTCGCTTATTATTGTGCAAGGTGTTCCGAACCTCGAAAATATGTTTTCATTAAAGAATTTCACAACAATTCTATGGTCGTTGGTTTTACATGGAATGGCTTCGACCCATTTCGAGACGTAATCAACAGTAAGAAAAAATTACAGTTTTCCAAAAGAATTGGAAAACGGTCCCATAAAGTCAATACCCAAAACATCAAAGATTTCGACAGTAAGAATGGGGTTTAAAGGCATCATGTTTCGTCGAGAGATTCTTTCTACCGTTTGGCGCGATCGCAAGTTTTACAAAATTCGAAAGAGTCTTCAAAAAGAGTGGGCCAGTAAAAGCCACATTGAAGTACCTTTTAAGAAGTTTTTCGAGGACCAAAATGTCCACCGCATGCTTGATCGTGAAAAAACGGAAGAACATTTTTGATTTCACAACCTGAGATGCAATGTCGAATGATTTGGTCTGACCAGTATTTAAACAAGTATAGATCATCCCAGTAGAAGTACTTGACTTAGGAAATAAATTTATATTTATCTTGTTTCGACCAAAATGAAGGAGTTTCCATAGTGACTAAATAATTCACTGTGTCCACATACCATGGTTCGACATAAATAGAAAGGAGTTGTTCATTAGGAAAGTTCTCATTGATTGGCAAAGAAGATGGTGCGTTTGGAAGACACGATAGATGAACGACGATGACACTGTCGGATCATTTTTTATCTTTGATCGTAAGGTCAAATTCTTGGAGTAGAAGGATCCAATAGATCAAACGAGACTTAACATCCTTTTTAGCGAAAAGATACCTAAGAGTGGAATGGTCAATGTAAACGTAATGTGTGTGCCAATCAAATAAGGTCGAAACTTTTCAAGCGCAAAGACTACCGCTAGAAGGTCTTTTCTAGTGGTCGTGTAATTGAGTTGAGCATCGTTCAGAGTCATACTAGTATAGTAGATGACGCGAAGAATTTTATTGATGCGTTGTCCTAAGACAGCACCAACTGCAAAGTCAGAAGCGTCACACATTATTTCAAACAAAAGATCCCAATTAGGAGAGCAAATGATGGGAGAAGAAATGAGTTTGTTTTTTAGACATTCAAAAGCAGAAACACGGTCAGAATTGAAGTTGAATGGAACGTCTTTTCCAAGAAGAGTCTTAAGAGGTCGAGCAATCTTACTAAAGTCCTCACAAAGCGTCGATAGAAACTAGCGTGTCCAAGGAATGAACAAATATCTTTAACAGATTTGGGAATAGGTAGATTTGCAATTACATCAGCTTTCGATTTATCTACCTCAATGCCTTTGTTTGTAATAACATGCCCAAGGACAATGTCCTGTTTGACAGTAAAGTGGCATTTTTCTCAATTTAACGTTAAGTGTTTGTCCTTGCATTGTTTAAGAACCAACTCAAGATGGTGTAAGCACTCAGAAAAAAGTTTCCAAAAATAGAAAACTCATTCATAAATACTTCCAAAAAACCATTCAATCGTCTCAGAAAAGATGCTGACCATGCATCTTTGAAACGTAGTAGGAGCATTGCAAAGGTCAAAGAGCATACGTCGATAAGAAAAAGTATCAAAGGGACACGTGAATGTTGTTTTCGCTTGATCATTGGGAGCGATTGGAATTTGGTTATAACTGGAATAACCATCTAGAAAGTAATAGAATTTGTGTCCAGCTAAACATTAAAGCATTTGGTCGATGAAAGGAAAAGGGAAATGATCCTTACATGTTGCATCATTTAGTTTTTGATAATCAACATAAACACGCCAACCCATTTGAGATCGAGTTAGAATGAATTTGTTAGAGCCGTTCTTGATAGCGGTTAGTCCAGACTTTTTCGGCATGACATGAATTGAGTTAACCCATGAACTATTAGAGATTGGGTATATGATTCCATTATCAAGAGGTTTAAGAATTTCATCATGAACGCATCCTTCATTTTTGGGTTAAGCCTTCGTTGCGTGTCACGAATAGGCTTGGCATCACCAACTAAGTGGATGCGATGTTGAATAAGAGCGAGACTAATTCCCTTTATATCGGTGATTGACCATCCAATTGCTTCTTTGTTTTTCGACAGAATTGAAAGAAGGGAAGCTTCTTGATCAAGAGAGAGAGATGGAGAGCTTATGATAGGAAACGTTTCGTTGTCACCTAAGTATGTGTACTTAAGGTGATCGGGAAGGGGTTTAAGGTCAACCTCGAAGATTTCTCAATCAAAGAATTAGGTGGAAGTTCTGATTCAATGGTAAGAGGTTCAAAAGGAAGCATGTTCTCAATTTCGTTAGGCTCATCTTGAAACAGTTGTTCGTATTCGATTTCGCGCTCGTGATTTAAGTCGATTATTTCGTTATCGAAATTTTTCTTGAATGAAGCTAACTTCCAGCGTTTGGTCATGTGGTTCGTTCGGTTGATTTTCAAGATCGAAAATGTTAAGATCCAAAGTCATGTTTCCAAAAGAAATTTTCATCGAACCATTTTGACAGTTGATTAAAGCATTTGAAGTAGCAAGAAAGATCGGCTTAAAATCAATGGAATTTGACTTATTGGATTATTAACGGGTTGAGTCTCCAAAACGATAAAATTGACGGGGAATATGAATTGTCTTATTTTGATGAGTACGTCCTTAATTTCTCCCACGAATTTCTTTATCAAACTATTGGCAAATCGAAGATTTACTTTCTTGGGTTTTAGTTCACCCAAGCCAAGTTGTTGGTAAACTGAATAAGGGATCAAATTGACACTTACACCCAAATCGTGTAAGCATTTGTTAATCGTTTTGTCTCCTATCGTGCACAAGATCGTTGGACATCTAGGATCTTTGTATTTTATGGGAATTGATTGGCATAAGACTTCGCTAGGTCCGGCAGCTAAGAAAACTTCTTAGGTACACGAATGTGACGTTTTTGGGTACTTAATCCTTGAGCAACTTAGCATATTTACTGAACGATGTCAAGAAGCAGGATATTAACTTTGACTTGTTTAAAAAATTTCAACATCTTTTCCATTTGGTTAGAGTGTTTCTTGGGTCGAAGATGATATGGAAATGGAACATAATACTCAGTAGGTGGGTCTACTTGAGTAGAAAAAGAATTTGGATCGGCATTGGATTCAATGTTTGGCTCCATGTTTTGTTTAGAATTGTTTGTTGTTTTACAAGTGTCAAGAGGAGTTTTCGGTAAATCGTTTAGACTAATGACTTGATTATCGATTTTTTTACCAGAACGCAAAGTCATGATAACATTCATTTGGATTACACTGCAATCTTAAACAATGGGCTTGATTCGAATTCGTTTTTTGATTTCTATGATTAGGAACTGGCTGACTTGGGAATGTGCCTTGTTTACGTTCACTCACAAATGTGGCTAATTAACTCATTTGCATTTCAAGTTTTGCAATTGATTGACTCATATTATGCATGTACAAGGTTAACAAATTTTGCAAATTGCTATTTTATTGGAGGCTTTGAGTTGTTGCCTTAGCCAAAGTTTCGAGACTTTTTTCAAGAGAAGACAATCGTTTATCATCTTGAGGAGCAAAAGATTGATGCGCTTGATTTTCGGATGGCGGTCCAAAATTTTGTAGAAAATGATTGGGTTGAAAGGGAGGATTCAAAGCATTGTTCGAAAATGCTTGAAAATTGAGACGAACCAAATTCGTATTGGGTTTATTTTAGTTCCAAGCAAAGTACGAATGATTTCTCTAGGCAGGATTGTACGTTGGAGCAAACGGGTCATTTTTAACTTTATTGAAAGCATTGAGTTGTTCAATCGAGTTAGGGCCCTAATCGGCTATGTAATTCAGATCATTATATTTATAACACATTAGTTGGAAAATTTAGTTCATTTGGTTCATTTCATTAGAACATTCACATTGGGATGAATTTTCCGCTAAGTTTTCAAATAATTGCCAAGCATCGTCGTTATGTTGGGCAAGAAAATTTCCTTGGCACATCGATTCAAGCATGGTCCATGAGCTATTTTCAAGTTCATCGTATAAGATTTGGCAAAGAGTACATTTTTCGAAATTGTGGCGTGGGCATTTTATCAAAAACTCTTTAAATCTTTCAAAATATTTTTCGAATGGTTCATCCCTGAATTGATGAAAATTGATAATTTAGTTTCGAATTTTAGTTGTTTTTTCCAAAAGGTAGAACTTTTTTAAGAAAACTTTAACGAATTCTTCCCACGTTTTAATAGAGTTTGAAGGTAAGCTATACAACCATTTTTCCGTGTAATCAGTAAGAGCAAATGGAATTAATCGAAGTTTTATTCCATCATCAGAAAGTTGTTGGAGTTTAATGGTTGCGCAAACTTGCTCGAATCGCCAAATTTCGGAAGTGTGGAAATATGGTTTGAATGAATTTCGAAATGGTTACCCATTGGCGCGGATAACGTGATGCAAGAGGGAATAGAACTTTATCGAGAAAGATTCTATCCATAAGTATTCGAGGGGCGTTCTCACTCGCCATTTCAGGAGGATCGTTCGTTAGAGTTAAATGATTTGTAGAAGGGTCACGGGGCCAACGATTCGTAGATTACCACAGATGCAAATACTCATGCACTAGCGAGGAAAATAAGGGAAGGGAAAAAAGAATCAGGTTTAAGAGAAACAAGCAAGGTTTAACAGATGAAGTGAAATTTTATTTTTTTACTATTTTTTTCGAAAAAGTATTTAACAAAAGAAAATTATTTTTCTAAAGAGAGATTTGATTTTTTTTCGTTTTTTTGCATTTTCAAAAAAAAAATCTTTTTCCTTTTTTTCTTTTTGTTTTGTTTTTAGTTTTTGTTTTTAAAAAGATTATATATATATATATATATATATATATATATCGATTTTTGTTTTTCTAGAAAAAAAAACTAACTCGAATAGATTTTTTGGATTTTCAAAAGTAAAATACTTGTTTTTGGTTTTTTTATTTTGATTGAAAATTTTCAAAGGAAACGATTTAAAGCAACTTTTTTGTGAATTTAAAAATAAAACTAAGTTAAGTCAAATTTACATTTTTTTGGTTTTGGATTTTGAAATTTTTTTCTTTTTTTTAAAGTATGCATGAAACTAATGCAACTAAATGAATGCAATGACTTAATCACAAATTTTCTGTCCTAAGTAGCTCCTAACCCAAAATTGTATAATCACACTTTGTCTTAGTTCAACAAAATATTTCTTTGCTAAGGAATGAACATGAGTTATCGTTGCACAAGAAAACACCGTAGCAATTCAGCCGAAAGTTTAAGTACCTTCAGAGAAACAATCACTATAATATTTAGAATCACCATGATATTTGTAAATGATTATTGCCTTATCGTAGCGTAGATACCAAGAAATAAAATTATTCAAAGAAGCCAATTGTCAAGATACAATTAAGCTCTAGGTGAGCTCGCGATACCCTTAAGTCTAATCTCTAACCGTTATTAGTAGTCAAGTTCTATGATGATAATGTCATTTGTGGGCCAAAGAATGAGTGATGAAATCTTCCACTTTATTTGAATTTGTGATTGCACTTAGAAAAGAAAATAAGATGGTATGAATAAAGAATAGAAATTAAACGTGAATTAATGATGCAAAGAAACCAACAATGCAAAACAAATAAAAACAATAAACAAGGACACGATATCAGAGCGTGCAGAATTATTAGTAAATTATTTTAAAGCTGTGAATATTTGTTAAAGCAGAGCAAGCCAATTTGTTTCCTTCCCCTTTAGCAACTTGAAATTTTGAACAAGATGGAATTTTTTATTAAACAAGCTTAACAAAATCTTAATACTCAAACAAAATTAAAACAAATGATTCAACTCAAACAAAACTAATAATTTAAATAAAATACTAAAACAAACTAAACTAAACTAAAACACAACAAATAAATGAAAATAAAAATAACACTTTAAACCCCGCCCAATACCAAAAACTACTGCCACTTCACTGATAAAACTCGTTCCCTTTTCGTATTTCCTCGATTCAATTCCCAATTTCAATTCTCGAAATTGAAATATTCTTTTTTCCAAATTTCCCAATTTCGATTTTGGCTCATGTTCGTGTTCGATCAATTTGCTCGACAGCAATGGGGTTGTTGATTTGCTGGACGTGGTTGTAGAAGGTGGTTCGGGTTGTAGTGAATTGGGTTTGGGTGGCAACGGCGTGTAATTGATGTGTTCGGATTTGGGTATTTGTCACGAATGTTTGCGGTTGGAGGAGTTCCTGGTGGTTGGTGAATTGATCGAAGCTAGTTTCGAGGTTGTTCGGGTTTCTGGTCAGTGAAGTTTTTGATAGTATGTGGGTGGAGTTTGTTAAGGATTGAGAGGGGTTTCGGTTTGTATATTATGGAATGCCGAGGCAGTAAGTGGTGGTGGAGGAGATGAAGTATGAGGAGTAGAAGTGAGGCAGGGCAGTTGCATTGATGTATATGGGAAGTTTGGATATTGAAGTTGTTGTTCATAGAGCAGTGGTGTCAGATGGCAGTTTGTGGCTGGAGTTTGAGGCAGTGTAGTGGTATGTAGTTAATGATGGTTGCAGTTTTGAGGTTGGTGGAGGCGGTGGCAGGGTAGAAGTGCAAGCAGAAGACAGCTTCTTTTTTTCTTCTGTGTAGGGTAGTGAAGTGGAAGTGGTGGCAGAGGGGTGTTGACAGTGATGTAAAGTATGGCAGAGAAACAAAGGGTATGAAAACAGCAGTTGTATGACAGTGTGGTGATGGTTTGGCAGTGTGGTTGGTTAAGGTTACTGTAATGTTCAGGTGAGTTTAACAAGGAGCAGCAGTGGTTTAAGGCTGAAGTGAAATGTTTTGGAGATACATAGATGGTTGTGAGGAGGTGTGTAGGGTGGTTTTAGGATGAAAGTAATGTGGGTTGTCTGTGGTGGTTTGATGATGTGTGGGTGGGTGCAGTAGTAAATGTTGATGATCATGGAATGCTGATGGATGTATGGTTGTAAGGGTAGGACTGCAGTGGTGCACATGTTGATGTTGAATGTTGTTCGGGGTGGTTTTGATGTTGCACTAGTGGGGTTGTGACAGTGAGATAGATGAGGAAGTGAAGTGGTACCGTGAGTTGATGGTGTTATATGGTTATTAGAGGAGATGGATGTGGTGATGGACAGACGGTGTGATTGGTTATGGTGTTGAGGTAGTTTGGTATTGAATGGGAGGATTTGTGTGTTGCTGAAGATTGGTTTGTATGGAGACGGGGGATTTTCACAGAGGAGGATGTGCAGTTTTGAATGATGGTTGAGTGAATTGAAGGTGATGTGGTTGTGGAGTTGAAGATGCACAGAGAATGTAACGTGATAAACAGAATTGTTGATAAAAAGTAATATGTAGATGCACAGGGGTAATGGATGTGAAGGTTGATGGAAGTGGTTTTTGGCAGGCGCGGTTTTGAGGATGTAACAGAAGTGTGGATGGTTATGCTGGAGGATGTAACAGTCTTGAGAAGTGGCAGGGAGGATGAAGCAGTTGATTACAAGGCAGGTTGGAGGTTGAGGACAGTGGTTCAGGGGTGGCTGTGTTGAGTTTATGGACTGGTTATGTGGTGGAATTGGTAGAAGGAAGAAGTGGTGGAGGCGGTTGTCTGGTTGGTGCAGTGGGGAGTGGCAGTAAGGTGATTGCAGTGGGGCGACGACGAGTTTGTAGAAAGGAAGGGAAATATAAAGGGCAGTGAATGGTTGGTTTTGGGTGATGTCTAGTGGGGATTGGGTTGAGTTGTTGTTGACGTAGGTGAAGATGGCAGTTGTAAATGATGGTCTGATGTGCACTGTGATATGTGCACAGAGTTGCACAGTTGAGTTGTAAGTGGTTTGAAGTGGTTGTTGTGAGGTACGGAGGTTGGTGTAGTGGTTTGAAGTAGGTGATGTAGGATGAAGTTTGTTGACAGTTGTAGGTGACGGTGAAATGTATGTAGCAGTATATGTGGGAGAAATGGATGATCGTGTTGTTTGCGGTTGCAGTAGAGTGTGAGGGATGGCAGCAGGTTAAGTGCACAGTTGGTTTGATTTGTAGGAGATGAAGCAGTGGGGAAATGGTCGGGGTTGCAGTGTAATGTGATGAAGAAAGTTGCTGTTTTTGTGAACCAGAGAGAGGTTGGATTGCTGGTATGGGGTGTGCGCAATGATATGTAACAGTGAAATGTAAGCAGAATTATACTAAGATGCAAATTGTAAAACAAAATTGAAATGTGTGCAATGAAATTCGCTAATGTGACAGTGAAATGTTTGTAAAATAAAACTGAAGTGTTTGAAACAATGAAATCAAAATGTTTCTCTCTTTTTTTTTAGGAATGCACACAAAACAAATACAAATGGAAAACAAAAACAAAAGTGAATGCAACACGACAACAATTTTTTTTTAAAAAAAAATGCAACTCAACACACGAAATGAAAACACAATAAAATCAAATAAAAAAAATAATTCGAAGAGTAAACTAAAATCAACTCTATTTCTCGACAACGGTGTCAAAAACTTGTTTAATGGGAAATCTTCTATCGGATTAGAAAATCACCGAAAAATTTTGTGATAAAAATAACCGCAAGCTCAAGGCGTACAATTTTAATACGTGCAATCGGGTCGATCCGCAAGGAATTGAAGTGATTTTCAATATTCTACTCAATCAAATTAAACCAAACTTACAAATTTGTTTAAACTAAGAAGACTTAGCAAAAATTAAACTAGATAAAAGTGAATAAAAATATGATATTAGAAAACAATTTAGAGACAAATCAGCTCTCATATTTTTACATAAATCAACACAAAAACAATTTATGAACTCTCTATTTTGATCTTAAGTAGAATTAGTGATGTATTTACCATAAGCATGGTCTATTTATGTTATTAATTAACATAACTTAAACCATTAAACTATAATACAATAACTAAAGCCACTTATCAATTGTAACAAAAATGAACATGAAGTTAAAGCAAAAAATATTTTAAGTATGATCTATTTACTATTTTTTTAGTAACATAAATCATCAAATTTTGTTTATCCTTTAATTCCATGACCAAAATCAATTAGTTAGATGATGATGTAAATTGTGTTTATGTTGGATTAAGCATGGCATGTTTGTGATTACAACACAGGCTATCAAATTTCCGAATAAACTTACATCAACATCCAACCTTTCATAAAGCATAAAAAGATATCATAAATCTTAGAATATGTTGAATTTACATAATTTTAGAGAGCTTTATCACCCCTAAATTGAAGGGGTTCTATTACTTATTTGTGTTATCATTTCAACACTTGTAAATTTCAATAGAAAAATTAAACAAAGTAAGAGCTAATAAAAAGATAATTAATCTACTTGCATAAAACAAATCTATGCTACTAACATAAAATAAAAAAGAGTATATAGAATAAGAAGAAAAAGAAAACGAGACTTAGGAAGCCATTTTATTTCTCACTAATTTTGTGGTTACAATTTGCATAATATGACAAGCAGAAAAAAGCTTTTATTACATGAACATAAGAGGGTAATTTATACATGTCTAAAGCCCTAATTCATATTTTAGGGGACTACACAAAATACCCCTTGGTAAGTGTGGCCACCAAGTTATCATTAGCATGAATCAATCTTCCTTAAATGTGCATGTGACTTTAATCCCCATTAACTTGTGCATTAACTTCTAATTGTAGATTATGGTAAGTGTGTAGGTGGGGTCCTCCATGATTTCATGAATCCATTTATTTCCATCTTCATTTGCCTTCTTCTCTTGTGCATGCATATCTTCATGAAGACTTCTTCCATTTTCCATCCAAATTCCTACAAATAAAACTAAAATGTGCAAATAAATATTCTCAAAATTAATAATGCAAAAAATTACTATTTTACTCCAAAATGGATGTATGAATGATGACTCGAAAGCATTTTTGAAATTTAGTTTTAAACATGTAAAAACACCCAACTATGACATTTATTTAGAATAAAAGTAGATTAAATATGAAAGTAAAAATATGCACATTTACGTGCACATCAGTAACTACAAAGAATTGTAATCAAGAGTATTGTATCACAATATTATAAAACATATCATTTTAAATGTTTCTAGCCAAGATACATCGATACTGGGTAATGATGTGTCCGTAGACACTAGAGTGCATAGCGTTCTCCAAATGTTGGACTGTGTATTACTCTTGACTGTTGGGCGCACCTAGAGGTTACATATTGATAGTTATTTGATAACCATGGAATGAATCACTCGATAGTTTTATATTGATTAATATAACTAAGGTAAAACAGAAAATATCGATGTGACTATTTTACACAGTTCTCTCTACTTAACAGTACTATCAGTCTTCAATATGAAAGTTCCACTTTGATTATAGTCAAATCATGGCATGTCCATCGAATGACTATAATTGGGTCGAGTGGAAGTATTGGAGGTGAGGTACTATTCAAGAGAGGAGTCGTCTCTTTAGTTATATGAGATTAGTATCACGGTTAACTTAAGTCAACCTAAAGTCAAAATCTCTGCCAGAGTAGTATGGTTAATAATAATTGTTATTATTGAATCGGGACTTTATGTTGGACTATAAAGTTTAATATGGACGATGATGGAATTTTGACCATTACCAAATTCAATAAGTCAAAGTAATATAGTTTTGACGAAGAGAACTGGTGTAAATAACTGTCACACGGGCAATGCTAGTTAAAGTAAAATTGGATTTTGTCGAAACTAAGTAAGCGATAAATTTGGCTAAAATATCAGAACACCTGCTAAGTGAAGTATGAACATTAACAATCAAATAGTTCGATATTAAACGCTGATCAAATTTACACATGACGAGTCACACAATAGAAATGGTGATTTCTCTTTAGACCAATCGATTTAATTAATTTATTTTTGCTATAAATAAATTAATTAATATTTATGTAATATTAATTATAAAATTTTGAATATGGTTTGAGGAATAAATATTAATGTGTATATTCATAATAGTTAGAAATATATCGATCGATATGCGATACCAATAAGCAATGAAATCAGATTTAACTAGTAATATTTATTTAGACCTAAATGGGATATTTGCCCACGATATTATAGTGACATTTCAGCAGTAATAGGAATGTAGGAGGAGGCTAAAAATGAGGTAGGAGTATTTTAGATGGATGGCTCAGATTTATGGAGAATGGGTAATAGATATAATCCGCCTTTCTCTCTATTCCTTCCACTATAAAAGGACTCCTAACCCTAATGCAAATAGGATTTATTTTGTGCTGCCATTTCCCACCATTGCTAGCCGAATTTATCTACATGGGAGCTCCTACAAATTCATCTCAAATCAATTTCAAAGCAATAACTATTGGATAATCAATGGTCTATGATTCAAGGGTTAGTAGTCCGCTGAATCGTGAAGAGTTCTGAGGAGGAGATTCATCATTACAAGGTGTATTTCAAGGCATTGGTTTTGGTATGTGTCATACCATATGACATATGATAACCATATAATATTTTATTATTTGTTTGTGTATCATTATTACACCGTTAGTTAGGTGAGATTCTTATAACTATCAATGTTGTCACATATTAAATTGGTTATATGTATGTACATTACCGAAAAACCATTTTTATAGATCTGATTTATATAGCCGAATAAATTTATTTTAATTATTATTCTTTTATTAGTCAATATATATATATATATATTAATATGTCATACAACATAAACTGAATGACTTATATTTAGTTATGTCATCACATCATGTTAATAATTGATCTTATATTTTATTTATGCATATTTACACTAATTATAATTTTAGGCAACAGCAAGGCATTTTTAGTAATTATTTACTATTATTTAAGTCAAAATACAAGTTGAATAATACATATAAAAATAAATATTTTTCATAAAATATACTTTAAATTTTATAAAATTATTTCATCATCGTATAATCTCTTAGCCAAAATCCTAGAATTTAAAAGTTAAAATTTTTATTTAAAAAAAATCATTTATACGTGCGATCGGTAATAAATAATTATTTTTGACTCAAAAAAATTATGGAATTTTTACATGACCTTAAATAATATGTTCGAATCTCTACAAATTTAAAATTAGTAAAATATATTACAAAAATATTTCTAACATTATTTTAATGCTTTACACGTAATTAATATGTATATATAATTTAATGATATAAAATTATAGTTAAATATTCCATGTGCTGTGTATTCGATTTAAAATGCAATAAAATAAAAAATAAATATTTATTTTTATTTAATTTTTATAATTGATATAATTTTATATATATATATATATATTTGAATACATATATTTATAAATACTTTGGATATTATAAACATAATAATATATAGATACATACATACATATATGTAAATAATTTTGTTACTATAAAATGTATGTGTATATTTTATATAAAAAACTTTAAATTATGTGTGTGTTTGTGTATAAGTATGTATAATTTTTATATTTATATAGTCGTTGATTTAGGTAATATCTAATTTAATATATATATATATATATATATATATATATATTATTAATATTTTACATATATGCAATACATACATATTAATATATGTATATAAGTATATATATATATATTGTCTTAATGTTTATTTAGATAACAAGTTTATATACAAACATATATTTGGACAATATATGATACATATAAGATGAGCCAATATATCTGTTGCAATGCAAATTCCAACATTTATATATGGGCATGTTATACCTTACATAGATTATTATGTTACACATGCACACACATACACATATGTAAATGATACATATGTGTACCATTATATTTAATTGAATATAAATAAAATAAAATTCCATGTATTACTTATAAATTTGAATGAAATAAGATATTTTATTTCGATTAAACTTAGAAATGTTCTAAATAAATTAGACTTCATAGGCCCAATATAGATCCAATAAGAGAAACTTTTATGAAATTCAATCATATCTTCCGCTGCTGGCTGATTTAGTTCCAACAATGGTATTAGAATCGAATAGCCTATAGAGTCTAAATCAGTCACGTTAGGGTTAACTACTAAGTTCACAGCCCAAAAGTTGTTCTAATAGAAAAGGCCTAAATTTTAATTAGGCCTTAGGCTAATTTCATAATTGTTTGATAGTTTAAAATAAAAGATTTTAAATTTAATAGTTAAATTTAAAATATGACATAAATTACTATAAAAATTATAATATAATAAGGTTTTTCAAAATGTTTGAAAATAATTTAAAATAATTTTGAATTTTTATATATATTTATTTATACTACTAATAAATTAAATAAATAAATTAAATTAGTTTGTTAATGGAAAAAACATAAATGTATTATATATTATGGTATATGTTATGGTATTTTAACATATTTAAGATATCGTAAGTACACATGTATGTATAAATAGTGATATTCGAAAGTAAAACAATTTAATTAAAATAGTTTTGTAACGACCCATTAACTAATCACTTTATATTTGAATATTTAAATCATTTTTAAATATATAAATAATGGATTTTAATAAACAAATAAACATCTTTTAAATAATAATTAATGATGTTAAATGTGACCGAAAAGGTTAGTTCAAACAAAAACAGAAAATGTGACCAAAAACCGTTTTCTGAAATTTCATTTGTTCGACACTAGAAAGTTGTCAGAAAATGTTGTGCATATTTGTGCATATGTGAACACATATAGATCTTCGTGCCATGATAATTTAATCCATGTGTTAGGGTTAATAATCAAGCTTAGTTTAAACATAAAACATGATTTGACATAAAATGAAAAAATTATATATAATATAACCTTAGAAAATAGATAAAGTACCACACCATAACCTAAATCACCCTAGGTAAGTACACAAAATCATGCTAAGGAGGACCTAAGGGAGGGTAACGTGTAAGGAAGAGATGTAGGAGGTATGAAGCTCCATGATACATGAACACTTTGTATTATTTAATTCTGAAGTCATTTTACTAAAATGCCCTTCTCATTTTGCCTATAAATACATGTCTTCTCTCACCATTCTTCACATTACATATTCACTTCCATATTCGTTTCCATTTTCTTCATGTATTCATAAATTTCCACGGCTTCCAATTTTATGTTCATGGCTTAAAACTATAGTTTTTCCACTTTCATCCACTTAAAACTAGCTTATACCTTCTCTACATCACTCTACTTAACAAAACAACACCTTAACTCCACATTTCAACCATGGCCGAGCCCATAATAGCCAACGGTTAAACCTAAATAACCAATTTAAGGGCCCAAAAGTCTGAGCTTGAGTGGAGTGAAGTATAGTTTATGTGTCAGCATGTTGTTGTAGGAGTTCGGCTTAATTAGGTTGCATTTTTGTAAGTAAAACTTCACATTTAAACCAAAAGTTTCTAAACCATACTCATGTTCATATTTTTTGCTATTGAATGTTTGTTTTATGTATTTGGTAGTGTGGTAGTTGTTGGTTTGATTCATGCTTTGAAAAGTTGACATCTTGGTCGTAGTTTAGTAACTTGTAAAGTTAGTGAGTAATGGTTGCTTATAATGTTGGTTCATTCTTATTGCATGTTGTATCATAGTAAATTACCATGTATATATGCTCCAATTGTAATGAACCGGCTTTTCGACTCTCGAAAGTCGACACTAATACGTCCATTGTATCACATGCCGAGCAATCCATTGTCGGAAAACCTAATTTTTAGGGAAAAGAAAGAAGGAAGAAAATAAGAAGAAAACTAATCAATACAGAATTTCACAACGGAACGAATAATCTATAATATATCATAAATCTTTACACAAAAACAAAATTGTAATATATGTATATACAAGCATCAATCAGAGTATACTAACATATTTCAGCCTGGACAGTTACAACAGCTTGTCCTCACAATTGCTGATAAACACAACAATGAATACAGTGGAAAATAACCATCTACGTGAATATGTCTCTGGGCCTCCAACTCATCTCTTGAAGCTTCAAGCATCCAAACCAATCTGTAATGTACTTGGTCTAACCCGAGCAGTATAATAAAATAACACCCGAGTCAGTCTGAAAAACCAGCATGAGAAAACACACCCAACTGGATTTAAAGTTATATAAAACCTTTGATTCAAAGGTATCTCGTAAGACCACGCTGCACATAAACACAGACGGGTCTTTATCTTACGATAACCAAAACATTTTCTACAGAAAATCCATTGATATTATAATAATGTCTAAGGGTGTAAATAATAATAATAATCAAGTAGTTGTGATGCTCATGAGTGTACATCACAACAATACTAGGTATATAATCGAAAATCGATAAAGCATGTTTGCTAATTGTGTAGGATTTCCACAGAGGTACCCTCGGTACTTCGAGGAACGGTCCTCCTACACAAGGATCAGAGATATCATTCTGAAGCAACATACATGCCTAGTGATGTACCATAGGAAAAACATAGCTGGTCTCGCTAAGACCGAATGCATCGGCCTATACATGCATAACAACTATAAGTGACATCTAGGAGGAGCGGACTACACCCTATGGGTTTACCAACCCTACTGGTCATGCCTCCTATCTCTGGTTTTAGTCATTCCCGTTGATGAGGCTACGTTCAGCGTCCCAGCTTACGCACCGCCACCAAATATCATGGAATCCTACATGGATTCCTATACCCTAACGGGTCTCAGAATCACACATAGATTCCCGCATGTTAATTAGATCTTGGAATCACATCCGGATTCCCATACCCCAACGAGTCTCGGAATCACACATGGATCCCAACATTCCAAAATATCATGAATCTCCTCCATAGAACCATATATGGTTTTCGGTGTGCTTACCGGTTCGAGTAATCTCTTATGAGTACACTGCTCCGCTTCCCGGGTGCTCCATAAAACCAAACGCCGATTTCCGAAATGCACAATGCCGGTTCATTTGGAAATAATCAAACAATACATAAGAGTGGGGATCACCCCCTAACCGTTTAAGTGAAGAGATCTACTTACCATTTCTCCTAGAAGAATGAAACGAGTTTATAGGTACAGTATAGCACCACCAACGGTGACTGTACCATATAATTCTTGTGTTTCTCCTAGATATTTCCAAGGTTAAAATCCTTCGGTGTTAAGTAGGGAATATTTCTCTACCACTAAAATTAAGAAGGATTGCATATTTAGGCCAAGATTTGATAGTGGATTATTTTACTATCAAATTAACAAACATTCAAACAAAGGTTATATTTCATAGGGAAAACCGACGTTGATTAAGCATATAAGCACTCACTAACCTCATTTCATATATCTTTATAAATAAAACCCACTTTGTAAATTACTTGTATATATACACCTTTACAAAAGATTGCTCGCAAATCTCTATATTTCAATACGTAAAATATCCATATACTTATCTCAATGGTATAAGTATATTCATAGAATTTAGAATGATTTTCTTTTTATTCGATTCAAAACCCTTTATAAAACTCCTTATGATTCTTTAAGAACATTTATAAACCATTTTATAAATCTTTGAAAAACCATTTATAAACCCTTTATAAATTCGATCACTTATAAGCTTCTTGTACATTTCAAAGATCACTGATAAACCCTTTATGAATCTATAAACCATTTATAAAACTTCTTTTATGGATCTATAACCTGTCTCTAAAATTTGTTTATAAATATTTAACCATTTATAAACTCTTCCACCTTGCAAATAACCTTTTATTAACTTTTCAAACCATATTGTAACTCCTTTATAAAATCTAAGTCTTCCAACTCCATTTTCGGGTCTCGGAATCATTTATAAATAATTTAATCATTTACCTCAAAACATCACTATATGATAATAATTGTTAACAATGAATATTATAAATAAATGGAAATAATTAACTTTAAATATCCTACAATAATAATTAATCGTTCCAAAATATTGTTTAAGAAATAATAATAATTAATCTTTATCATTTTATAAATAATAATAATTTATTTTAAAACCTCATTAATAATCCTTATTATAAATTTCAAACCATAATTATTCTTAAATAATTAATCATTCAATTTATTAACCTTTTTATAAATTCTTAAAACATATTAACTATAAAGAAATAACTCGAAACCCAATTTTGGATTTAAAAATCGTTTCTTGTCTCAAAACCCAATTCCGACTTAAATGGCAATCTATAATATTTTTAAAATACTAACTTGAGGCTAATAGCCACCCAATACTTAACCAATATCAATATTGTTTTTCTTATCACTACTAGGTTTTATTTTCAAACATATAACAGTGTTACAATCATAGTGTCCACAATCATATTTATTATTCAATAAACCATATAAAAGAATATCATTTAGCAATTCAATAATAACGAGGAATCTTGTTGGATCCCTCCAACCTGTTTCCACACTGCATCACAAATGTTATATAATCATAAAATATAAATCAACCGCTTCGAGCTGGGGTTCATATACAAAGGGTCATCCGTTCTAACACGAACATATAACAGTGTTACAATCATAGTGTCCACAATCATATTTATTATTCAATAAACCATATAAAAGAATATCATTTAGCAATTCAATAATAGCGAGGAATCTCGTTGGATCCCTCCAACCTATTTCCACACTGCATCACAAATGTTATATAATCATAAAATATAAATCAACCGCTTCGAGGTGGGATTCAACAATTTTAATGAACTATATACCATACTAGTTACCCAAAAGGTAAGATTAACGCACCATTACTCCATTTGTCGTTGGGACGTTCTGGTTTCCATCTAAATCCGACAACATTCGATTTAATGCAAAATTTCTACAAGCTGTAATTGTCACCAAATCAATTCCATTTTGTAGTGCTTTCCAACACAAACCAAACACGACTAACCGCATTTGATTTGGACCTAAAATGAAAGAGATATCATGATTACAACATTTATTCATTTAATAATATAATTATATTATATTAATCATCAGTAAAACATTTTAACCTTAACCAAAAATCTCTCACTAATCCCCTCTTCTCTTCTACTGTTGACTCGCTGCGCCCCTTCTTTGACCGTGACTCCCCTTCGCCTTCGGCCACTATCGTCGACAAAACCCCACCAGCGCGAAGCCGCACGCATGCCGACTCCTTCCCCCCACCCCCTACGCAACCTCCTCCCTTCGTGACTGAGCTCTCACAAAAATCCATAAACGCGGCCACGTTTTCTCCCCACTGCTACCACCATAGGCCATTGGCCTCCACCACACTCACGCCGAAGCACGCCCACGTCGCTGCCTTTCCAATGTCACCACCCTTAACCTCCAGCTCCACCTGTAGCGCCTCCCGGAGGTTGTTAAATCATCTTCATTCATCTCGAGATTCCGACCACCATAGGCGATCATGCCTCATCTCCACAGTTGATCTTCATCAGCTCGATGCCGTGAGCAAGTTCCTATTTGGAGCCGAGGCTTAAAAATGTCTCGAGTGGCTCCTTTGATTTTCGACCCTAGGATTGGAGAGGGAAAATTAAAGTAGGAAAGGAAATAACGTACGCATTCATATAAGGGAAGGCAGTACGGTTGAACGTGGGAGGGATATGGCTGATGTGAATAGACATGGATTGTATGGTCAAGTGGACATATATTTATGTACTATTTAAATCAAGATATCTATATAATTCGATTGTATATAGAAGATAGGTTTTTGAACCCAATTATTATATTAAATTTTCTATATTAAATTCTACACGTTTCTATCTCCCACAACCAATTGATTCATCTGATTGCGATGAAATTTTACGATCTAATATAATTCACTATTACGGATACAATGAAACTAGTTTCATCGAAATCCGAGACTGTTTTCGAAAGGCATTTTCACTTGTTAATTAAAACGAGTTATTTTCAAAATCTATTAAATCACTTTTTAAACCAATTTAAAAGTTTTATTATCTTCATTCTTATTAATAGAAATTAAATAAGCATTTAAATCATTTTTATCTAAATAAAAATCCAAGGTTTCAATTATTTAAATGATTTCAATTATTAAATTTAACAAAAAATTATCCAATAAACCGCTATATTTGGAATTCAAGTTATTTAATCTATAAAATTAACTTTTCAATATTTAAAATCAATTAAATATTTTAATTTCAAATAACTAAAGTTCTGGGTCGTTGCACATACCTTGTTATGTAATGTTTGGTTGTAATGATAATGCCATAAACTTGTTCGCCGAACTGCCCGTATAGCAATTGTCTCTATATCGGCACTTTTACAAAATCATTTTTTTATCAAAATCGTTTGGTTTCATCTTCATGCTTGGAATTGTTTTACAAGTTAAGAAAGCTTTTGATTAACGATGTTTTCAAAATTAATTAACCATTTTCAACAATGATTATTAAATTTAATTAATTAATTAATTATTAAGAATTAAGGTTGACCAATTACTTAGTTAATGATGTATTTCAAATTTAAATAATTACTTAGTTAATGATGTTTTAAAATTAATTAATCATTTTATTTAATGATGTTTAAAGAAAATTAATCATTTATTGATGATGGATTAAAGTTAATTAAATAATTAATTAACTAATGACTTTTTTAAATTAATTAATTTTTTATTAATAAATTTTTAAAGTTAATCAACTTGTTTTAGCTTTGATTAATCTTTCTTTAAATGATGTTTTAAATTAATTAATCATTTTATTTAATGATGTTGAAGGCTAATTAAACTTTAGATAATGTTGGATTAAAATCAATCAATCAATCAATTAATAATGTTTTTAAATTAATTAATCTTTTAATTAATGGCTTTTAAAAGGAAATCAACTTATTTTAACTTTAATTAATCTTTCCTTAATGATAGTTTAAATTGATTAATCATTTTAAATAATGATATTTAATTATTTATTTGTTGATTTAATTAATTATATTTAATTTTGTTAATTAATTAAATTAATGATGTTTAAAGGTGATTAACTTCTTTTGAATTAAGGGTTATTGAAGTCAATCAATCAATGGAATTAATGAAGTTTTAAAGTTAATTAATCAATGTAATAATGATGGTTTAAATTATTAAAACCTTTTTATAATGATGTTTAAAATTAGTGAACTCTTTTAACAAAGTGTTTTGAAGCTAATTGATATGCACGTAAATGTGTAATTCTATACTCACATATTTAATCTAGTTTTAATTAAATAACGATCATATTAGGGTATTTTTACATGTTTATACCAAAATCCAATGCTATCAAATCATCACTCATTCATCTACGTTTAGGGCCAAAATCGTAATTTTGTATATGATTTAATTTGAGAAAATTTACTTGCACATTTTATTTTTATTTGTAGGAAAATTGGATGGAATTAGAAGAGGCTTCATGTATTCATGCATGCACAAGTGAAGGAAGACAAATGAAGATGGAAATAAATCAATTCATGCAACATGGAGGACCCCACTTACCCACTTAACATGATCTACAATTAGAAGCTCATGCACATATTAGTGGAAATTAAAGCTACATGCACATTTAAATGGAGGATTATGCTCATGATAATGATTACAGGAGGTTACATTCCCTAAACGGGCATTTTGGATAGTCCCCTAAAATATGGATTAGGGTTTTAGGTATGTATAAATATCTCTTATGTTTCATGTAATGAAGCTCTTAGCACCACCTTCTAGTTAGTTTAGTGGTAGCCACAAATATAAACAAAAACTCGCTTCCTCTTTTCAATGGCTTCTTAGCCTTTTCTTCATGTAATTTATTAATATGCAATTTTAATTCATGCACTTTTAATTCATGTTCTTTTCTTGTTTGTTTCTTTTTATGTTAGTAGTTTAGATCCCTTTCTTTTATGCAAGCAGATTAGTTTTTAGTTTATTTCAATTAGCTCTATTTTCCTCTTGTTTATGTTTATATTGCAATCTACATTTGCTGAAATGATAACAAATATGAGAAAATAAACCCCTTCAATTTAGGGATAATGAAGCTCTCTTAATTATGTAGATTTAACATATATGTTATTTTTTGATCTCTCTCTATGCTTTATGGAATTTTTGATGTGGTAAAAATTTGTTATTTAACTTTGAATTTAATAGCCTATGTTGTTAACACCAAATAGGCTATGCTTAAAGAAACATAAATACAAACTACCTCTTCATCTACATATGATGTTGGTAATGAAATGGATTTTAGAACGATAATGTGACATTTTATATTACTAATCAATATTAAATAGATCATGCTTAGAATAGGTTTTATTTTTAACTTCGTTATATTTTCATAAGGGTTGACAAATGGTTTAGATGGTGTGTTAAGGTTTGATGATTTATGTTGAGCTAATTAATATCATAAATAGACCATACTTATGATAAACACATAAATAAAATTCACAAATGACCAAAAAGAAAGATCCTAATTTCATTATGTTGATTTATGTGATCATGAGAAGGGATTTGCCTCTAAACTGCCTTCTACTCTCATATTTTTATTCATTTAGTTTAGCTAGTTTTTTTTACATTTTTAGCTTAAAATAACTTCAAATCTTGTTTTAATTTGATTTAGTAGGATTTTAAATGTATTCAATTCCTAAACATCGACCTGTACTCGCCACATACTAAAATTGTAGTTGTGCGCTTGCGATTATTTTTATTACAAATTTTCAGTGATTTTCTAGCCGATAGAAAAATCATCGATTCAACAAGTTTTCGACACCGTTGTCGGGGATTCGATTTTAGTTCTATTCTTCGAATTATTTTTGTTTGATTTTTGTGTGTTTTCATTTTTTGTATTAATTTGCCTTTTTAAAAAAACAATTATTGTTGTGTGTTTTTTATCATTTTGTTTTGTGCATCTCTTGTTTTCTAAGTGCCTCTGCATTTGCACTCTTTATATATAAAAAAACATTGCATTTCAAAACAAAAAAAATTATTCCCTTTACATTTACAATTTGCAATCTATATTTTCTTTACATTTACAAGTTCTTGCTAGAAATTTTTTTTTCTTTCACAAAATTGTTACAAATTCCCCTATATACCCTCTGTGCACTGTGCCTATGCACATTCTCACAGACTAACCACCAAAACACTTGCCATCACCTTCACCAAATCATCAAACCTCCCACTGCCTGCATCTACAACTTCCTGCCACTTTTCAATTTCAGACGCATAATACTTACACTGCATCATCATCATCCTCCTCCATTCATAACTGCCTGTAACAACAATCACAGCCTCACTTCCCACACTTTAGCTTGCCAACCAAACAGTCCATCTCATACCATACCCTACTTACTTCAGTCCATCTTATACCAAACTGTCACGACCCGAATTTCAACGTTCGAAAATAGACACCGGTACGTCACTTGTACTCGAATGTCGCAGATTCAAACGTTGAAATCTGATTCATGCCGGAGCTTATAACATATAAGTATAACAACACAACGGAAGAAAAGAATATATCATTGATATACAACAGTTGATAAAATAACGGATACAACATAAATATCAATATTGTCAGAGATACATGACAACAGCAGAAACAAAACACCAGCTGCGGAACAATTGCACCAAAAGACAGAAGATTCTCCAAAAGAATCCAACTCCATACTGCAACCGCAACTCCATCTCCAAACCAAAGATAGCTCGAACCCCCGATCATGATGTATTAAGCAAGGTTAGTCATCCAAAGACTGAAGAAGATTCCCAAAGACTGAAGGCTACCGAATCTACACCTACTATTTTATTATCTAAAAATCTCAACTCTAGACTGCCCGTGCGGAAAATTATGGGCACTCAGAGTTTAGAATGGGCACAATAAACTCCAGGTCAGTCATGCGACTAGTATGAGCAAACGAAAACAGTTTTATATTTTAAACAACAAACAACAACAAAATAAAAAGGAAATCCTCTATGCTTTTTGGAAAATGAAACTGCCATAAGGCCTCCCATCGCACACACAATGCAAACGCATAATTGAAGGAGATTTCTGCTTATGACATTCAAACATGCTTGATACGCGAAAAACATTTTGATATTATTATTAGTGCATAATGGAAAACATTTGCAAGTATAATATTAATCTTAGCTAGCATACCACGTTTCGTTGTATGTCTACTATAGCTACCATGTTCAATAGCAGGTTACCGCCATATTTCATGGCAGGTTACAACTAAAACCATACAAGGCGCGTATTATTTCTTTGGATTTCCAATAAATGGTCAGGCTAAGGAACTTCCTATTGCCACATGGCTACGCCTCTAGAGGGACGCCCTGAAAACTTACCCAGCACTTTGCCAACACAAGGCTAGGTTACCCCTGTCCGGAAGTAACACCTACAAGTATGCCATCCCCGGTCATTTGCGACCTTTATCCGAGAGCTCTCAACCACAAAGCAATCACAAAGCAATAAATTTGCAGTGACCACATGAGTTAAGTATTTAGGCTCCATACCATGATACCACCCTTTTCAAGAAGAAATGGACATAGGGGCGCGACCCCTAAATAACCTTGCTGCATTCTTCCTGTTTCGACAATTTTCGGGTTGTGAGGTCCTGATGCGGTCTTGTCCACAAAGCTACGCTTTACACAAAAGCCATGATTCGATCAACAAATGATCAGTTGCACTTCGTATGCCACACTACCAAATTGGGAATGTAACACTAGTAACCATCAACTACATAACCTTTGAGCTCGTACGTCTCAGAGAAGGGTGTTAAGCTAAGAGAATAAATCTCCGCACCAAACAAAAATGTATTGATAGAAACCAGCTTTACATCTCAAAGCGTAATGTCAGACATACATCCATACAAGTCTGTTCCGGGTTCGAACAGAACCGAAGGCACTTCACAAAGAAGCCTTTGCAAATCCGAATAATCCCTAATCACGTTTGGACTTTCCATCACAAAGGGTGATGGAATCTCTATACCGGGGATCAGCCGGTGCAGAGACATTTGAAGAGTTATCCTTTCGCTTTCAAAAATATCCGGTCTTCACCATCGGTCTTCAAATGTTATCCATAACATCGTATCATTATTCGGAATGGGTTATATGACACAAAGTCCTCTCCTGGCTAAACCGAATAATGAACGCAATATTTAAAAACCATAAGGATAATAGGATCTTAGTTAAGTCACAACTTATTACCTAAAAACCTTTCTTCAAATGGTTTAAACAAATTACCATTTTCAAAACTTTTAAACAAAAGATTCACTTCACAAAGTTCACCAATCGTTCACAAAGATTCATTCATATCCTTTCTAAACAATCTCCCTTTCAAATTGGATTAACTTATCTAATCTTTAAATCAAAGATTCAATTCATAACTTTCAAAACCATTTCCATTTCAAATCTTTTATACAAAGGATACACCTTTTAGATCCTCTTCAATTTCAAAACAAAGTTCAACAATCTTTCACAAAGATTTATTTATAGCTTCCAAAACAATCCTATTTCAAACTTGAAATCATTTCAATATAAATTGGAAATCCTTTCTTTATATGAAAGCTATTATAATTTGAAAATAAATAGTTTTCGTTTTGGAAAAATCCGAATACATTTGCACAAGTTAAAGTCCTTCAAGTATAAAACTTAGGATAAATTCAACTTCCCAAAACACTACTTTTGAAATGGTTTAAAACACATTTATAACTTATATAACCTTTTTAAACCATAATTTCCAAACATAGAATTCAATTTCAAATCTTGAATTTAAATTCAAATCAAAATATTTAAATTTCAAAAACTTTATCAAATTATTCAAAATAACCTTTATCTTCAAAACTCCTTTTCAAAAGCTTTTCATATTTAACCCAATTCCATTTCAAAACCATTTTGGATTCAAAATTCAATCTTAAAAACCATTTCAAAAATCCGTGACTTAACCAATTTCCTCATGCAATCCATATTTGTGTGTATGGTGTAGTCCAGGGGGTTTTACACAATAGTGCAACATCATTCAATCATCACAATCCAAATACAGCAATATCGATAAGCGGTATAATCTTATAACGCTTATCTTTCATTCACAGATAAACACAAATAAATAATATAAATCCATCACAGATAAATAAATTACATTCATCACAGCTCAAATCAATACAATTCATATCACAAAGCATCACACATCAGGGATATCAAACAATTCAACATTCAATCGAATCCAAACACCCATAAGTCAAATAATTAATCATATGATTATTTTAAATCAGATAATTACTTATGAATAAATTACTAATCTGCGTTAATTAATCATTAATTTATTACAAATCATTTAATTAATTCCCCTTTAATCATTTATTAATTAATCTTTAAAGATAAATTAATTAACCTTTAATAATTAATTAACCTTTAATCATTAAATAATTAACCTTTAATCATTAAATAATTAACCATTAATTGTTTAATTATCTTTTAATTGATTATCCTTAATTAGTTACATTAATTAATTAATCTTTAATTAATAAATCACCCCTTAATTACTTTCATAAATTAATTAACCTTTAATTAATTAATTATCCTCCAATTAATTACCTTAATTAATTACCCCTAAATAATTATCATTAATTAATTTACAATAAGTGATTATCCTAATCACTTATACTATAAATCACAAATCAATTACTTTGAGTAATTATCTTTTAATCACTTGATTAATTAACTTTAATCATGAAATTGATTTACCTTAATCGTGTAATAAATTATCCTTAACTAATTACAATTAACTTAAAATCTTTAAGTTAGATTAAGGATTATAAAACCATTTTATTTTCTCAATCATTCACCTAATTACAAAAATTAAGTTTACAAACTTTAGAACCAAAAGTTATATAAATTAAAACACTTTTAACTTAATAAATTTGAAACAATTTATTTTTTAACCTTCAAGTAATTTCAATTTAAACAAACATCGATTAATTTAGAAAAAAAGTGTTTTAAGAACCTATTTACAAATTTAAATTTGAAAACATGGTTCATATTCTTTGAAACCTTCTTATTTCAATTCCTTTTCAAACTCGATCATTCCAGTATACTTTAAACTTGGCTAAATAAAATTGTCTAAGACTTATTATATTTTTTTCTCAAATCTTAAAGCTGATTTGTAACAAATTTTACTTCACATTTTAAAATCATGTTAACATATTAAATAATCCGAGCTATTACTGAATTCCCCTGAGATCAACTTCGGTTTAACTCACGACTTCGCTTGCTTCAAGTCCAACATTTTACAAACACGAGTTTGTTCTGAGAAAACATCATCTTCCCAAAGCCAAGAACAAAACTGACACCAACACAAAACTGTGCACGTGCACCGACGAACCTGCCACCCCGTCCAACCTTCCAACCTTTGACAAGTCATCGACCACTTCGCCATCCTACTCTATTCAGATCGCCGAAATCGACGGCCAAACAAAATCAAGCTGTCGAACGCACGGGAACCCAAAACTCGATCATCAAACTCACTCGTCGACGTCGAATCCATCCACCGGAGCTTACCATATTCTGACCACAGTAGAGTCACAGGACGCACGACATAATCCCCCTCATACGATCCACTCCGATGCGCTATCAATGCCTGAAAACGTCACGCAATCTCCCAGTTCAAAATTAGGTTCGTACCCTATATCGCCATTTTCTGATCACCACAGTCATTGATAAAATCAACAACCATTTTTCAAGAGATCAACATCCCCTAAGCCATCTTCGACAACAGCCCCGAACTCCAAATCATCATCGATCACCGACGATTGATGAAATACCCAAAATTGTTCAACTCGAAAATTCCAATTGATTATCAAACTAAAAATCAAGCTATTGCCATTAAAATTCATTATTCACCATCACGAATCAGATAGGATGATCAAAATAGAGAATTGAAATGATTGATTTTTGACCAAATTTGATTTTCTACTGTGATTTTCCAAATTTGAATTAATTTCTAATTATAAAATTCTGAAACCATTTTTATAATTAACGTTAAACTGTAACGATCAACTTTTATTTTAAAATCAAAGGTTAATATGGATTGGAGATGAAGAACTTGATTTTTTAAAAAAAAATCTGAATCCTGTAATAGAGGCAATATTATTTGTATATCAGACATGCACACCTATTTTCATGTATATAAATATACACATAAGCATATTCAACAACTGAACACACATTCATCATAGAACACTTCAATACTAAACCCAAACATTAAGATAAATAACAGGGTTAAGAAGTTTGCTCACTTGTTTAAAAAGAACAAAGGCCTAGTTTTATTTTTCTTTTTGATTTGGAAACGCTTTTGATGATTGGTACCTTCTTCTTGCTTTTGAAACTGAAATTGCTTTGAACTCTGGAATATGATCTTTGGATTGTTAAACTTTTTTTTATTCTAATTTTATTTTGATTTCCAGGTTATACTTGATCTGGATCTTGTTTTTGACAGAACCTGATCTTGTTTTCAGGTTTGAAGAGTTTGTTTTTAGTTTTTTATTACTTGCTTCAGGCTGAAGCTCTTGCTTTCCAGGCCTGTGTCTTATTTTTTTCTATCAGTTTTGATATCTTTTTTTTATTTGTACTTTAGTTTGAGAGATTTTGAACTGAGAAGAAAATATACAGGGTTCTCAAATTACTTATCTGTGTGTGTGTGTGTGTGTGTGTGTGTGTATATATATATTTCAATTCCAAGAGAAAGAATTGATTTTTTTCCATTTGTCTACATCAAGTTACATTAACTTAACACTTGTAAATGCAATAAGCAACACATGTTAATATATATATAATCTTAACCTTACATTTGTTTAAACTATGTGTTGTGATCTTAACCCTTGTTAAATCCAACTAGTTTTATTTTCAAATCCTTTTCTTTATTTTTTATTTTTATTTACAAATTATGGTTTAAACCCTCTTGTTTATAAATTATGTCTTAAACCTTTTTCTTTTTATAAATTACTAAATTCTTAAATTCACATATGTTTATATTTACAACTTCATAAGAAATTGAGTATGAAATCTAATTATACTAAATAAATAAACACATATATAGATTATTTATAAGTCTTTAAAATATAAATTTAACTTTAAACAACTTTTTAAAATTATTTATATTAAATTAAAATTTAACTTTCAAATATCTTTTAAAAATTTACTATATTGAATTCCAATACAACTTTCAAAATATATATTACATATGTATATTATAAATTAGAAAACAAATTTCTATTAATTTTGGAATAGAGCTTTTCAAATCCAACATATTATTCAAAACATTTATTTTTGAATTTTAAGTTCAACAATTAATATACAATCAATTTGTATTTATAAATGAATAACCAAACAATATCTTTTTATAAATATATATTTTATTCATTCACAATCTATAAATATTTTTCAAATATTTATTTTCAACATATATGTATTTGAATCTCAAATTCAAATTCCAAATTATAATCTATTTATAAAATATTTAGATTCCAAATCAAATTCTTTATTTAAAAACTTATACATATATTTTTCCCACGTTTTCAATTTAATTTCACAATTTAATTCACAATTTAATCCAAAAATCAAATTAATTACTAAATTAATTTGGCTTAAAAACAGGGATCGTTATAGATTCCCCCTTAAGAAAATTTCATCCTCGAAATTTGCTAGAGAGACAACAAAGAACAGATAGACACACAAAGATAGAGAAACGGTTTTCTAGGTCAAACTGAATATCTATTCTACATTTTGCTTACCAAATCAAAATATCAAAATTGTGAGAACAAATTCATTCAATATTACACAAGATACTCGGATCACCAGATCTACGAAATATACAAGGGTATTGGTTAGTTCGATGGAACAACTAACCGTTCGTAGAATGTATCTAGACCCCCAAAGAATAGATAAATGAATTCTAAACTCAGGTCGGATTACTTTAAAGTATACGCTAGCTTGTCCCTCTTTGGACTTGAATCCTTACCATAAATCACAACAAAATTCTCAAACCTTGGTTTTGACCAAAAACGTTTTATCGATACAAATCAATTTAACTTCATATTTTGATAACCAATTTATCTCAATTAAAATTTCAAATTTACTAGAGTTAACGACGATAAGATGATAAAGATTTGATGAAGAGAATACGAAATAGAAACTTATCTATAACGATTCGCAGGGCCACCACAACACCAAAGCTTCTTCTTTAGCAGCTAGGAAATCATCAAAGAATTTGAAAGATGAATCAAAAGAAATTGATAGAGAAAAGTTGTTCCTTTGTTGTCGCAGGGTATCGACCAATTGTGATGTACTCCCTTGTCCCCTACCTCGCCCTCTTATTGCACTCATACTCACTATCAGTGGATAGTAAGAGAATTCACTAAGGCATACAGACGGATATCTTAGGGATATACTCATTCTAGGGTATTTGTAACCCTATCTCTAATGAGTCACTTAATGTGTTATACTCCTGAGCTAAAATTTCAACCTTCAGCTCTGATACCAAAATGTCACGACCCGAATTTCAGCGTTCGAAAATTGACACTCATACTTCACTTGTACTCGAATGTCGCAGATTCAACCGTTGAAATCCGATTCGTGCCGGAGCTTATAACACATTAAGTATAACAGCACAGCGGAAGAAATTAATATATCATTGATATACAAAAGTTGGTACAATATCGGATACAACATGAATATCAATATTGTCAGAGATACAAAACAACAGCAGAAACAAAACACCAGCAGCGGAACAATAGTACCAAAAGATAGAAGAGTCTCCAAAAGAATCCAACTCCATACTGCAACTCCATCTCCAAACCAAAAATAGCTCGAACCCCCGATCACGATGTATTAAGCAAGGTCAGTCATCCAAAGACTGAAGAAGATTCCCAAAGACTAAAGGCTACCGAATCTACACCTACTATTTGATTATCTAAAAATCCAAACTCTAGACTGCCCGTGTGGAAAATTGTGGGCACCTAGAGTTTAGAACGGGAACAATAAACTCCAAGTCAGTCATGAGACTAGTATGAGCAAACGAAAAAAGTTTTATCTTTTAAACAACAAACAACAAAAGAATAAAAAGGAAATCGGCTATGCTTTTTGGAAAATGAAACTACCATAAGGCCTTCCACCGCACACACAATGCAAATGCAGAATTGGAGGAGATTTCTCCTTATGACAGTCAAACATGCTTGATACGCGAAAACTATTTGATATTATTATTAGTGCATAGTGGAAAACATTTGCAAGTATAATATTAATCTTAGCTAGCATACCACATTTCATCGTATGCCTACTATAGCTACCATGTTCAATAGCAAGTTACCGCCACATTTCATGGCAGGTTATACAACTAAAACCATACAGGGCGCGTATTGTTTCTTTGGATTTCCAACAAATGGTCAGGCTAAGGAACTTTCTATTGCCATATGGATATGCCTCTGGAGGGACGCCCTCAGCTCTCTGCCAACACAAGGCCGGGTTACCCCTGCCCGAAAGTAACATCTATAAGTATGCCATCCCTGGTCGTTTGCAACCTTTATCCGAGAGCTCTAAACCACAAAGCAACCATAAAGTAACCACAAAGTAATAAATTTGCAGTGGCCACGTGAGTTAAGTATCTGGGCTTCATACCATGATATCACCCTTTTCCAGAAGAAATGGACATACCCTAGAGGCGTGACCCCTAAATAACCTTGCTGCATTCTTCCTATTTTGACCATTTCCGGGTTATGAGGTCCAGATGCAGTCTCGTCCACAAAGCTACGCTTTACACAAAAGCCATCCTTTGATTAACAAATGATCAGCAACACTTCATATGCCACACTACCAAATTAGGAATGTATCACTAGTAACCATCAATTACATGACCTCTGAGCTCGTACATCTCAGAGAAGGGTGTAAAGCTAAGAGAATAAATCTCCACCACCAAGAAGAAATGTATTTGATAGAAATCAGCTTTACATCTCAAAGTGTAATGTCATACATACATCCATACAAGTCTGTTTCGGGTTCGAGCAGAACCGAAGGCACTTCAAAAAGAAGCCCTTACAAATCCAGATAATCCCTAATCACGTCCGGACTTCCGATCACAAAGGGTGATCAGATCTCTATACCGAGGATCAGCCGTTGCAGAGACATTTGACGAGTTATCCTTTCGCCTTCGAAAATATCCGGTCTTCACCACCGGTCTTCAAATGCTATCCATAACATCATATCATTATTCGGAATGGATTATATGACACAAAGTCCTTTCCCGGCTAAATTGAATAATGAGCGCAATATTTAAAAACAATATGGATAATAGGATCTCAGTTAAGTCACAGTTTATTACCCAAAAACCTTTCTTTAAATGGTATAAACAAATTACCATTTTCAATTCTTTTAACAAAAAGATTCACTTCACAAAGTTCACCAATCTTTCACAAAGATTCATTCATATCCTTTCTAAACAATTTCCTTTTCAAATTGGATTAATCATCTAATCTTTAAATCAAAGATTCAATTCATGGCTTTCAAAACCATTTCCATTTCAAATCTTTTATACAAAGGATACACCTTTTAGATCCTCCTTAATTTCAAAACAAAGTTCACCAATCTTTCACAAAGATTTATTCATAGCTTCCAAAACAATCCTATTTCAAACTTGAAATCTTTTCAACATAAATTGGAAACCCTTTCTTTGTATGAAAGCTATTATTATTTGAAAATAAATAGTTTTCATTATGGAAAAATCTGATTACATTTGCACAAGTTAAAGCCCTTCAAGTATAAAACTTGGGTTAAATTCAAATTCCCAAAACACTACTTTTAAGGTTTAAAACACATTTATAACTTATATAACCTTTTTAAACCATAATTTCCAAACATAGAAGTCAATTTCAAATCTTGAATTCAAATTCAAATCAAACTATTTAAATTTCAAAAACTTTATCAAGTTATTCAAATTAACTTTTATCTTCAAAACTCCTTTTCAAAGGCTTTACATATTTAACCCAATTCCATTTCCAAAACCATTTTGGATTCAAAATTCAATCTTTAAAACCATTTCAAAAATCTGTGATTTAACCACTTTCCTCGTGCAATCCATATTTGTGTGTGTATGGTGTAGTCCAGGGGGTTTTACAAAATAGTGCAACATCATTCAATCATCACAATCCAAATACAACAATATCGATAAGCAGTATAATCATATAACGCTTATCTTTCATTCACAGATAAACACAGATAAATAATATAAATTCATCATAGATAGATAAATAAATTACATTCATCACAGCTCAAATCAATATAATTCATATCACAAAGCACTACACATCACGGATATCAAACAATTCAACATTCAATCGAATCCAAACACCCATAAGTCAAATTAATTAATCATCTGATTATTTTAAATCAGATAATTACTTATGAATAAATTACTAATCCTGGTTAATTAATCATTAATTTATTACAAATCATTTAATTAATTCCCTTTTAATCATTTATTAATTAATCTTTAAAGATAAATTAATTAATCTTTAATTATTAATTAACCTTTAATCATTTAATAATTAACCTTTAATTATTTAATTATCCTTTAATTAATTATCCTTAAATAATTACATTAATTAATTAATCCTTAATTAATAAATCACCCCTTAATTACTTTCATAAATTAATTAACCTTTAATTAATTAATTAATTATCCTTAAATTAGTTACCTTAATTAATTACCCTTAGTTAATTATCATTAATTAATTTACAATAAGTGATTATCCTAATCACTTATACTAATAAATCACAAATCAATTACTTTGAGTAATTATATTTTAATCAATTGATTAATTAACTTTAATCATGAAATTGATTTACCTTAATCATGTAATAAATTATCCTTAACTAATTACATTAATTAACTTAAAATCTTTAAGTTAGATTAAGGATTATAAAACCATTTTATTTTCTCAGTCATTCACTCAATTACAAAAATTAAGTTTATAAACTTTAAAACCAAAAGTTATATAAATTAAAACATTTTTAACTTAATAAATTTGAAACAATTTATTTTTAGACCTTTAAGTAATTTCAGTTTAAACAAACATTGTATAATGTAGAAAAGAAAAGTGTTTTAAGAAACTTTTTGCAAATTTAAATTTGAAAACTTGGTTCATATTCTTTGAAACCTTCTTATTTCAAATCCTTTTCAAACTCGATCATTCCAGTATACTTTAAAATTAGCTAAATAAAATTGTCTAAGGCTTATTATATTTTTTTCTCAAATCTTAAAACTGATTTGTAACAAATTTTACTTCACATTTTAAAATCCTGTTAACATATTAAATAACCCAAGCTATTACTGAATTCCCTCGAGACCAACTTCGGGTTAACTCACGACTTCGCTTGCTTCGAGTCCAACACGTCTCAAACACTAGTCATTCCGAGAAAACATCATCTTCCCGAAGCAAAGAACAAAACCGACACCAACGCGAAACTGTGCACGTGCACGGCGAACCACGCCACTCCATCCAACCTTCCAACCTTTGACAAGTCGTCGACCACTTCGCCATCCTACTCTATTCAGATCGCCGAAATCGACGGCCAAACAAAATCAAGCTGTCGAACGCACGGGAACCCAAAACTCGATCATCAAACTCACTCGCCGACGTCGAATCCATCCACCGGAGCTTCCCATACTCTGACCACAGTAGAGTCACAGGCCGCACGACATAATCCCCCTCATACGATCCACACCGATGCGCCATCGATGCCTTAAAACGTCACGCAATCTCCCAGTTCAAAATTTGGTTTCATACCCTAGATCGTCGTTTTCTGATCACCACAGTCACTGATAAAATCAACAACCATTTTTCCAGAGATCAACATCTCCTAAGCCATCTTCGACAACAGCCCTGAACTCCAAACCATCATCGATCGTCGAGATTGATGAAATACCCAAAATTGTTCACTTGAAAATTCCAATTGATTATCAAACTAAAAATCAAGCTATTGCCACTAAAATTCATTATTCACCATCACGAATCATATATGATGATCAAAACAGAGAATTGAATTGATTGATTTTTGACCAAATTTGGTCTTCTACTATGATTTTCCAAATTTGAATTAATTTCTAACTATAAAATTCTGAAACCATTTTTATAATTAACATTATACTGTAATGACCAACTTTTATTTTTAAATCAAAGGTTAATATGGATTGGAGATGAAGAGCTTGATTTTTTAAAACAAATTTTCGAATCCTGTAACCAAACATAGGCAATATTGTTGTATATCAGACATGCACACCTCTTTTCATGTATATAAATATATACACAAGCATATTCAACAACTGAACACATATTTATCATAGCACACTTCAGTATTAATCCAAACATCAAGATAAATAACAGGGTCAAAAAGTTTGCTCACTTGTTTAAAAAGAACAGAGGCCTGGTTTTGTTTTTCTTTTTGATTTGGAAATGCTTATGATGATCTGGTACCTTCTTCTTGCTTTTGAAACTGAAATTGCTTTGAACTCTGGAATATGACCTTTGCATTGTTGAACTTTGTTTTGATTCTAATTTTATTTTGATTTCCAGGTTACACTTGATCTGGATCTTGTTTTTGATTGAACCTGATGTTGTTTTCAGGTTTGAAGAGTTTGTTTTTAGTTTTTTATTGCTTTCTTCAGGCTAATGCTCTTGCTTTCCAAGTTTTTGTCTTCTTCTTTTTTCTGTTTTGATATCTTTTTTTTATTTGTAGTTTAGTTTGAGAAGTTATTGAGAAAAAAATATACAGGGTTCTCAAATTACTTATTTGTATATATATTTCAATTTCAAGAGAAAGAATTGATTTTTGCCATTTGTCTATATCAAATTACATTAACTTAACACTTGTAAATGCAATTTATCATTAAGCAACACATGTTAATATATATAATCTTAACCTTACATCTGTTTAAACTATGTGTTGTGATCTTAACACTTGTTAAATCCAATTAATTTTATTTTTAGATCCTTTTCTTTATTTTTTATTTACAAATTATGGTTTAAACCCTCTTGTTTATAAATTATGTCTTAAACCTTTTTTCTTTTTATAAATTACTAAATTCTTATATTTACATACGTTTATATTTACAACTTCATAAGAAATTGAGTTTGAAATCTAATTACACTAAATACATAAACGCATATATAGATTATTTATAAGTCTTTAAAATATAAATTTAACTTTAAAAACTTTTTAAAATTATTTATATTAATTTAAAATTTAACTTTCAAATATCTTTTAAAAATTTACTATATTGAATTCCAATACAACTTTCAAAATATATATTACATATGCATATTATAAATTATAAAACAAATTTCTATTAATTTTGAAATAGAGCTTTTCAAATCCAATATATTATTCAAAACATTTATTTTTAAATTTCAGATTCAAAAATTAATATACAATCAATTTGTATTTATAAATGAATAAACAAACAATATCTTTTTATAAATATATATTTTATTCATTCACAATCTATAAATATTTTTTAAATATTTATTTTCAACATATATGTATTTGAATATCAAATTCGAATTCCAAATTATAATCTATTTATAAAATATTTAGATTTCCAAATTAAATTCTTTGTTTAAAAAATTATACATATTTTTTTATTCCCCGTTTCAATTTAATTTCACAATTAAGTTCACAATTTAATCCAAAATTTCATATTAATTCTTAATTTAATCTGGAAATCAAATTAATTACTAAATTAATTTGGCTTAAAAACCAAGATCATTACACAAACAGTCCATCTCATACCATCTTCTCAAGTAATACACTACACATTCATACATCCCCACCTTGCTACTCCTACAGCCCATGTTCCACTTCCACAAACAAACAAATACTATGCATTTTCATCAACAACATGCTCTCACTGATCACTACACTGACCACTTCTACAACCACTCCTTGTATAAACATCACTACATTTCAAACTGCCTATACTCCACCGTCACTACTGCATATCTCAAATCACAACATCAACTCTACATTACAACCTGCCATCCCCTTCCTTGAATCATCAATTTCAACTTCACATCACCCAACCTCTTCATACAGCCCATACAACCCTTATGTTCACCAATCTACAAACTCATCCACTACAAATATTCTCCTACTACCACTCATCAACAAAACTGTGCACATTGTTGTGCACAACATCAACACCTCTTCCTTCATTTGCATACTGCTAAAACATTTCTCTTGCTATTATTCAACAACTCAATTCACAACCCAGCAACACTTCATAGTAGCATTGTGCACCGTTGTGCACTTACATTCAACAACACCTCCCTGCATATATCCCAGTCTTCTACCATATACATCACACCATCACAACATTTCCACATATATACATTCATAAACAACTACCATATAACCTTCCATACAATTGCATCACATCCACCAACAAAACATACTGCAGCCACATCTCCCTTTGCTTACCATCAGCTACGACTTCCAAACATACAACCATCTGCTATAACAATAACTACAGCTTCACCATAATACCCAATCACCCTTCCTGTTGCATTCATTTCAACACACATCAAATACCACATTTCACCCCTACCCCTCTGTCATCACTACTGCCTCAACACCACACTGCTACATCACAACATCTTCACGTCTACCATCTACAAAAACCATTACCATGCTTGCCAACAACTGCTCCTCCTCTCGACTGCATCCTCTTCTGTGCACTGTCATCTCACCTAATTAAACCATTGCAACTTCACAACTCCTCCCACACAATACCAAGCCTTTGTCATTCCATCTCGACAACTAGAAAATCAAGTTGCAACCAAAAAGTACCTCGAACTCCTCCTTCTTGCTTCCTTCAACAAATCGCAACTTCACTAAAACGCTTGCCTTACATTCGACCACCAGCCTCACCAATCGTCGAATCAACCAACTCAATTCACCAATCAAAATCCCACGAATCGATTACAATAAGAAAGGGAAATTTTTCGATTTGCAAAAAAAATTGGATGCTCAACATTGTTCTGTTTCGGTTTCGTTGATTAAGAATTTGGAAGTGTTTTAATTTGTTTATCTTACTAGGTCGAGCCTAGTGAACTGATATATATATATATATATATATATATATAACAACATAGTTGTTTGAGTTTCTCTAAAAAAATTGTTTAAAAAAATCTTGTTCATCTCTAAAACAGGTTATTTTTAGGTTATTTCAGGTTGCAAAAGCAGATAAGGAAAAGAAACTGCTTGCTAAAATAACGGTGCTACTCTGCTCGTTGCTAGAATAATTGCTTTGCTTGCTTATATATAAAAAAGGCTGCTTTAAAATAAACTGCTAATAATTCTGCATGCTTTGGTATTATGCTCTCATCCCTTGCTTTAATTTGTCTTGCTTTGTTAGTTGCTTGCATTTTAAAAGAAATTCAAAAACAAAAACAAATTTCATTTGTAGCTGCATTATTAATTCACGTTTAATTTCAGTTTTGCATTCGTCTCATCTTTTTTTTATTTTCTAATGGCAATACCCAAATTCACATAAGGTGAGGAATTTCATTATCCCTTCCTTGGCCCGTAAATTTCATTTCATCTTAGAATTTTTAATAATAACGGTTAAACTTCAGACTTAAGGGAGTCACGAGCTAACTTAGGGCTTAGTTGTATCTTGACAAGTTGTCTTCTTTGAACAACTTATTTTCTTGGTATCTAAGCTATGGCAGAGCAATAATCAATTATAAATATTTCGGTGATTCGTAAATATTATACTGATTGTTTCTCTGAAGGTACTTAAACCTTCGGATGCATTGCAATGGTGATTCATGTTGCACCGATAAATCTTGTCCATTACCTGGTTGAGAACTATCTTGTTGAATTAAGACAAAGTTTGATTATACAATTTTGGTTTAAGAGCTACTTGGACATGAAATTTGTAATTAAGTCATTGCATTCATTTAGTTGCATTAGTCCATGCATATTTAAAAAAACAAAATCCAAAACTAAAAAAACTATATATTTTACTTAACTAAGTTTTTAAATCTTTTCCTTTGAAAATTTTCAATCAAAATCAAAAATCCAAAAAAAATTCAGTTGGCTTTTTTTAGAAAAGCAAAAATCCAAAAAAAATATTTAATCTTATCAAAAAAAAAAAGGAGGAAAAAAATTGAAATCCAAAAACAAAACAAAAATCAATCTTTCTTTTGAAAAATAAATCCTTCTTGATAAATATTTTTTCCATTATAAAAAGATACATTTTTTTGAAAATTTCTGAATTCCCCTACTCGCATGAATTTTACAGTAGCTATGAAAATCAATATAATTCATATAATTTCACATCAAACTCTTATGGATATTTTAATAACAACTATTATACAAACAATTCAAATTTTGCACCACAAAGTTTTCAAAATGATGACCAATCCTCAACTCTTGAAAATAGTATTGAAATGATTTGGTGTTTGCTTGAACAACGAAATCAAATGATAAATAATTTGAGTAATTTGTGCAATAACTCAAGTCAAGGATTTCAAAATAATCAAAATTTGAATTCATTTAAAAATTCAAATGATTTCAGTTATAACTCATGCCAATACAACTTCGAACTCCAAAATGAATTTCAAAATGAAAATGAAAATGGAAACAACTATTTAAATTGACAATGAGAATAATTTCAATTATGGTGCTTCGGATAATTTTGGTTCTCAACAATTTCAAATTGACTTAAGGTAATAATTGTGAATTTGATTTTGTTGAGCAAATGGAAAAAATTCACCAAAACCACATGGATTTGTTGTTTGAAACATACATGAAACAACGTGAGCAACAAAACCAAACCCCAATGTGTGACGAGTCAAGTGATAATCCACCTTTACCAAAATTGACGATTTTCGAATAATAACTTTTAAAATTGAAAATGACAATCTTAATGAAGTTGTTGAATATACGGTAATTGAGTTGGATTTCAATTCTTTTGAGAGCGTGGAACCAAATTTAGAGTTCGATCTTCCTTTTTCTGATGTTGAAAAATTGAATGCAACAACCTTTGATTTTGAAATTGATACATACGATGAAGTTGTTGATAATCCAACAAAGGAAGATGAACTTAGTGAACACAAATTTTTTGGACTTTCAAAGATGAGTTGTTGAATTCTGAAGAGGGAGATTTAATTCACCATTTTGATTTTAAAAGCAATAAGTTTGAAGAATTTGTCAATGATGAGTTTGAATTTAATTTTGGTGAGAATAAACTTAAATTTCAACTAATTGTTCTATCGACCCTAAAAATCATCAAAAATAAAACAACTCATATGATTTTTTAATAAAATGACATTCGTTTTTCCAAATCAACTTCAACTTTGAAATCTTTTATGGTTTGGTTCTCTGCACTTAAGCTTTGTCCCTCACACTTGACGAGACAAATGAATTAGTCTTTAGAAGACCGTTTCATTTACTCTTTAACGGTATATTTTCTAATGTCGTGTAAATAATATTCGTTTCATCTTCTTGTAAATATAGGTCATATTTTTATTTTTATTTTATTTTTCACTTTTCACTTGGGTTGACTGTGAGGATACATCAAAATCAAGTGTGGTGTGGGGGGTCTCATCTTCATTTTTGATTTTTCATGGTTTATTTTTTCGCATTTTCTTTCCAAAACTCAAAAAAATAAAAAAAGTCCCAAATTTTTTGAGCATATGTATTTACTTTTGAAAAAACACTATCAGATAAATATATGTTTTTGGTTATTAAATTGAAATTTTTGAAAATTTATCTGTCTCAACAAAAATAAAAATAAATTTGATTACAAGTAATGATGGTTTAACTAGTATATAGGAAGATTCGTGGGTCATAATTATGAAGTATATCCTTATTGAAAATCTTTGTTTAAAAGAAGTGGTGGATTTAAAGTAAAGGATATAACATTTTTGATCTTCTAAGTTAAATGGTGCTAAGATGATTTTTCAAGACTCTCACTTAATATATATATATATAACATAAAAAATTTGGTTTTTATGAAAATAAGAAACACCTAGAGTCATGTGTTCACACGAAAGTGTGTATACTCGCCATACCCTTCTCACTTAAGCCCGAAAGGTAGTGCATGGTCGGTATATTTGAACTCAGTTTATCTGAGTTGGGTATATATGTATATAAAAATTCTTTCATTGATAATTCATATAGTCAATAGGTATACACACTTGTGTGTACATTCGTCATGCTCTGTATTCCCCTCACGTAAGCCTGCAAGGTAGTGCATGGGTGATAAATCTGGCATCGGTTTCCTGAGTTAAGCATACGTAAATATTGTTAATATCAATAAAAATTTCAAATAAAGAGAGAGTAAGCAATTGAAATCCAAGCACTTTTTTTGACTTGTTTGATTTGACTTGTTATTTAAAAGAAATAAAAATACCACTTTGAAAAACTTTAATAATCAACTAAGGATCTATTTCATAGTTGCACTATGTTATCACTGAAACAATTAGTCAAACTAGAGTCTAATTGTGATGATAACTTAATTTTTGTTGGATGTTTTGATGAGTAAGAGGACTTAAATTTCTTGTTAATGAACAAAACATATATTTAACTTATTCGTGTTAATTTAAAAGTAAATTCTTCATTTGTAAATATTTTCATAAACTTGCATTCTTGCCTTCGTAAATAAATCTTGTTAGAATTTTTTTATGTTGTATTGGGATTTTGTGGGTAGTATCTGCTGAAACCCCTCACGAGACAACACTCTTCCTGCTAGGAACACTTTGAGGTTTAATGGCATGTTGCATACGCTCAATGTAATCGTGTTTCCTACGAAAACGGATTTATCTTAGTTTTAATTTATTCAATGACGAATATAAGATAAGTGTGGGGGTATTTGATGTGCACGTAAATGTGTATATTTATACACACCTATTTAGTCTTGTTTAATAATGATCATATTAGGGTATTTTTACATGTTTATACCAGAATTCAAATGTCTTCAAAGCATCATTCATTCATCTTCATTTAGGGGAAAAATCGTAATTTTGTGCATGATTTAATTTGAGAAAGTTTACATGCACATTTTATTTCTATTTGTAGGAAAATTGGATGGAAATTAAAAGAGACTTTATATACTCATCCATGCACAAGTGAAGGAAGAAAAATGAAGATGAAAATAAATCAATTCATGCAATATGGAGGATCCCACCTACCCACTTATCATGATCTACAATTTAAAGTTAATGCACAAGTTAGTGGAGATTAAAGCTACATGCACATTTAAATGGAGAATTATGCTCATGCTAATGATTACTTAGAGGTTACATTTTCTAAAGGGGCATTTTGCGTAGTCCTCTAAAATATGGATTAGGGTTTTAGGCATGTATAAATACCCCATATGTTTCATGTCATGAAGCTCTTAACACCACCTTCTAGTTAGTTTAGTAGTAGCGACAAATATAACCAAAAACTCTCTTTCTCTTTTTAATGGCTTTTTAGCCTTTTCTTCATGTAATTTATTTATAGGGAATTTTAATTCATGCACTTTTAATTCATGCTCTTTTCCTATTTGTTTCTTCTTATGTTAGTAGTTTAGATCTCTTTCTTTTATGTATGTAGATTAGCTTTTAGTTTATTTCAATTAGCTCTCTTTTCCTCTTGTTTATGTTGCAATCTACATTTGTTGAAATGATAATAAATATCAGAAGCTAAACCCCTTCAATATAGGGGTAATGAAGCTCTCTTAATCATGTATATTCAATATATTTGTTAATTTTTGATCTCACTTTATGCTTCATGGAATATTTGATGTGGTAAAATTTTGTTGTTTAACTTTGAATTTGATAGCCTATGTTGTTGATACCAAATAGGTTGTGCTTAAACAAACATAGACACAAATTATCTCTTCATCTACATATGATGTTTATAATGAAGTGGATTTTAGAATAAAATTTGATGATCTATATTTGTAATCAATAGTAAATAGATCATGCTTAGAATAGATTTTATTTTTAACTTCATTATCATTTTCGTGGGGGTTGAAAAGTGGTTTAGATGGTGTGTTAAAGTTTGATGGTTTATATTGGGCTAATTAGTAGCACAAATAGACCATGCTTATGATAAACAAATCAACTAAATTCATAAATGACAAAAAGAGAGATCATAATTTTGTTATGTTGACTTATGTGATCATGAGAAGGGATTTGCCTCTAAATTGCCTTCTACTCTCATATTTTTATTCGCTTTGTTTAGCTAGGTTTTTTTACATTTTAGCTTAGAACAACTTCAAATCTTGGTTTAATTTGATTGAGTAGGATTTTAAATCAATTCAATTCCCTATAGTTCGACCCGTACTCGCCACGTACTAAAATTGTACACCGTATGCTTGTAGTTATTTTTATTACAATTTTTCGATGATTTTATAACCGATAACAAAATCATCGATTCAACACTAATACTTAATGTGAAGCCAAGCATGAATTCGAGTTTTTAAAACAAAATGTTTGATTCGTTTCTGGAAATGAATTAATTTTCATAAAGCGATTCACTTATATGGAAACGGTTTATTTTTATAATTAGCACTAAACATTGAAGAAGTAGACTTATCGCTATTTCGAAAGTTAAGAATAATTGTGAGACATGACTTTGAGGTAATACTACCTTGACTTGTCCAGTATTATTGTTAACCAAGAAATAATACAAGTTTGGATCCGATGAGTGGTGGTAATTATATAAGACTTAATTTCCATATATGATCGTTTTATATCCTCGATGGTTGGTTTCTCGTCTATCGGTTACTTCAGCTTCTTTATTATCATCATTCTAAGATGACTAATTGATCCATTGAGCATTGTTATTCTTTGTCGGAAATGACTAAACTCAAAGTGTCAGAGGAAGCCAAGCTATGTAGGGTTTCTCCCATTAAAAGGGTATTTTCACATCTCATCTTGTTTGGATTCGGTTATGCACTTAGATGTGGAAATATTCGGATTCTCGGTAAGGTTTAGCAGGGTCCGCCTTGGTATTGTCCGAGAAGTGTCACAGAGTATATTTGCTTCTCGGAAGTATATTACTAGAGGTATACTTCAAGGGTGTTGCACCTTCCTACTCATTTGTTGGAAATTTTCCTTTTCTTATTTGATTCGAACCTTCGAATTGTTTTTCTGTAATTACAACAGGAAGAGTCAACCACTCTTTATGATGTTTAATTATGGGTTATATATCTATTCTATCGAGTTTGGATCGTTATCTTATTTTATCTATTACATCCTGTTTGGATTTTGTTCAGACTGTTTCCATGCTTTCAAGTCTAGATCTTTATACTATTTTTGTCTATTATTTATATTTTGATTTGTTTCCTATTGTTCTTTTCCATTCTTATGTTTGATTGTTGTTTATGTGGAAGAAAACCTATTCCGCGTTAGCGGCGTGGTCCTACATATTATTGTTAAATACATTTCCTTTTGTTTTAGATTTTTGCTCATACCAAACATTTTGTCTGACTCAATTTGTTTAATTTCCCTAAAACTCTTGGGTACTCAATAACATTTGAATATTCCAAGAGTAGCAGGTTTTCTTTGGAGCTCTTTGAAGATGGCGATCAGGCAAGTGGCTCCTTAGTTATTTAGTTATTTGTTTCCGCTGTATGATTATGTTGGTATATTTGGTATCTAAAAAATGTAAATTCAGAACATATAGCTGCAAATCTATTAGATGTAGTATTTTTGTTTCACTCTAATAGCTCCATGTAAGCAGTAACATTTTGTACTATATCATTTTGTACTATATGTAACCATTCCATTGTAAGGTATTTCTACTCTGTTCTTTCTATTATTTATTTTACCCCAAGATAACTTATCTTTCGGATGCTTAGGCAACAACACATGGGATGTATTAAGTGTTGTTCCCAGGGATCAGAACGGTGGGTTGTTACAAGTTTAGTCAGATAAATTAATTAAAAGTTAATTAATTAGATAACACACACACATAGATATATACATATATATATGATATATGTTTTATACTATAAAGGTTATAATATGCAAACACATGCACAAAAGTTATATTAATATAAAATTAATTAAAATGTTAATTAATTTAAACTAATTAATTAATATATTATTATACATATGGCTATTATATAAGTAATATGAAATATAAAAGTTATATAATAAATAAACTTATATAATATGAATGTATAAATTTAATGGTGGAATAATAAGAAACCCTAAATAGACTTAAGGAATAAGTATATATGTAACTGTATGTGTACCCTGATTTTCGATGCGTCCGACACTTGAATCACGAGAGTAATTCATAAGAATTATATTGTTCCATAAGTTGATATTACTCAATTTTATATATGTCAAAGATTATAAATCTTCAATATAATGTTGTCCTCTACCATATATATACTAATAAATTACTTGCATACTCTTGAGTTGTTGAGCGTACTCAAGATATGGATGTTACGTGTAGTATTGTTAATATATTGAATTGACAAGATAATATAACTATATGTATTGGTTGAGCAGACTTAAGGTATATATGTATACTTTGGCCGTTGCGATAGGGTAGGTACGAGTGAATAATTTAGTTCGAAGCGAAATTAGGACAAGGCACCAAAGGGTCGGGAGTTGTATATGATACAACCGATAAGGAATTTTCTATCGTCTATGAAGCTATGACATGTTGAGTGGACTCATGGTCGCAATTCCAAGACGGACGAGTCCTAAAACCTGCTAGTGAAGTCGAAAGACTTCTATGTTTCGACTTAGGGTTTGGCATAAAAGACGAGTGAGAGCTTATTAGTAAAATGAAACATAAAGTTTAACCTTACTAATATTACAAGAACATCTACTATATTGATTCGTTATAATAATCAACTACATAAACTTATAGAAAATGACAACCCCAATTTTTTTTGTAGAAACGACAAACTTACCGGACCTAACTATATCGACCGGCTAAGAGAAATCAAAATAGCATTGACTTATGAGTGCCTTTGGACTACTATTACATGCCACCTAAAGAAAAACCCACCGATGATGCAGACCTTGAACTAAGACTTGCTTATGAAAAATAAGGGTCAAACCTAGAGATTGCCTAAGATTTCGTGTTGTTTACGTTAGACAAGCCGTTGTAGAGGCAGAACGTGTCCATGAGATATTCGATTGTTTTAAGATCCTATTTGGTGAATGGTCACATTCCGTAAGGTATGGGCTTACGAAAAAACTGTTCAATACCAAAATGACTAAAGGATGGAAAGCGGACAATTACGTGCTAATGATGAAGGGATATATTGATAAGCTTTCACAGTTGGACGTACAAATAAGCAATGAACTACCAGTTGACATAATCTTTGGTTCCCTTACTTCTCTATATGAACCGTTTATACTGAATTTTAACATGAACCAATTAAATGTGAATCTAGTGGAGCTTCTCAATATGTCGAGGTCGGTTGAGTCTACATCTAAGGATTAAGGTGTCATTCTTGCTGTGTGGGGGTAGTGCATTATCTTCAAAGAGTTGAAAGAAGTGGAAAAAGGAAGGTAAAAAGTATAAGAAAAGTAATATGATCAATGACAAGGGTGAATGTCACCACTGCCATAAAAAGGTCACTGGGAATGAAACTGTGCTGACTACTTAAAGATTATTAGGGAAAGGAAGCAGAATGGTTCTGTGGCTCCATTAGATATATTTATGATTCAAAATCGTTTTGTAATCAACAAAATCTCATGGGTTTTAGATACTACATCTCGTACTCATATATCTAACTTGTTATAAGGGTTTAGAAACTAGCACTGCATAGAAAAAGGAGAGATTAGGCTCCAAGTTGCTGATAGATCCATGGTAGATGCAACGATAGGATGAGATTATCGTTTTGTTTTTCCTAGTGGATTAATATTAGTATTAAATAATTGCTATTATGTAAAAAACTTTATTTGTGGGATCATTTCTGTTTCTATATTGTCAAAGATGATATATATATATATATATATATATTTCATTGTATAAATAATGTATAAAAATTAGTTTGGATGGAAATAAAATCTACGAAGGTATTCTTGAAAATGGAATTTATGTGATCAATACTAATTATATGCATTCTGTGAATAATGCATCTAACAATATAAATGATGACTATTTTTGGCAATGAAGGCTAGGTCATATTAGTGTGAAATGACTACACAAGTTGAAAATCAATGGCTTCCTACCATTAATTAATTCTGAATCATTTGACACGTGTGGGTCGTGTCTCAAAGGTAAAATGACTAAGCGCTTCTTCAGTGGAAGCAATGAAAGAGTTGATGAACTCTTAAGGTTATCGCATAGTGATGTATATGGCCCAATGCCTATATTTACTAAAGATAGTAGTTCTTACTTTGTTACCTTACTAATGATTTTTCGAGACTATGATATGTGTATCTTCTGGAAAAAATCCGACATCTACGAGAAAATGGTTGAATATAGAAATGTGGTAGAAAATCAAATGGGCCATAAGATTAGAATCCTTCGATCAGATCGAGGAGGTGAATACGTTGGACATGATTTCCAGCAATACTTAAAGAGTAATGAGATTATCTCTCAGATCAATCCATCCTATACTCCAAAACACAATGGTGTATAAGAGCGAAGGAACCAAACCCTATTAGATGTGGTTTGTTCCATGATGAGTAATGCTGAGTCACCTCTGTCCTATTGAGGATATGCACTAGAAACCGTAGTGCATATGTTGGACTTATGTAACATCCCCTATCCTGAGTCTCGAAGCTAAGCGCTACAGGTTCTACAGTCATCCATAGTATTAACTTCCGGTGACAAAATACGGTAATGTTAATGGTGTCTATAATATCAGAAGCACAAGAATATGAAATAAAATCAACGCAGATTTCAAAAATAATGTTTTTGATTACATTTAAAATCCATTTTTCATATTCAGTAACATAACCCCAACACGATTCCCAAGTTTTGATCAAATACAATTATTACAAATTGCACCGAGAGCGACATATGTAGATGCCCCTTTGGATTTCTAGAGTACAAGATAGACATATCAGTCATAAATACATCATAGCGGAAATAATATTAAATAGCTCCTATATATCAAGATTTAACTCCTACACGTCTTCAGAAGCTTATTCGTCCAACCTACTAAACCTGAAAATCCTTAAGACTCAGTCTACTCAATTAAGTTTTGACCATGTGAGAGTTTAAGGAGAAAACATAAACTTTGAATCAGACATAAAGTCTGGTGTGAATAATATTATTACATCTCGATTTACTGATATTAAGTAAGACCACACCACTTAACGGAACATGCTTCCTAATATCTTTTTAAAAGCATATCTTTTGCAAATCAAATCCTGCAATCAAACTAATTATAACAATAATAGCAAATGCATGTATGCACAATAATCAAGAAATCTATGGTCTAGTTGTCCACCATACAGTTTATATGACTAACTATTAACCATTAGCTTACTCGGGCCTACCAGGCATAATCAATGATCTAACTTCTGTTAGACACAATACTGGGTTGACTGCCCTTAGCTTTCTTCTTCTAAGGTCAACTAAACCTAATGGTTTTGCGGGCTCACTAATAACCTATATTTCCTCTGCATATTCCCTTCTGTGTGTGGTATTATTTTAGTCTATCTGTGACAAAGCCCTACACACTAGAATTTTGGACTTATATTAGCTAGGGGCTATTAGCTAAAGTATAAGGCGCGACCCTACCCTAGTCACATCTGGTCTTCTAATATATTTGAGTCATAAACTTAGGATTAACTACCCTATTGAATTTTCATTTCCTGTCATATACTTAGGGTTAACTACCGTATTCAAATTTTATTTCCTTGTAAACAATCTTTGTAAATGCTGAAATCGTAACTTTATAAATAAGGAAATCATACTCCTTGCTTTACTCAAAGTACTTATGCCATGATATATGCTTCACAAAAAACAATGTTGATGAAATCTTATCAATGGGATTATCTATCCCTTCATAATAAGTTAAAACCTCTTTTTAATTTAGAAAGCTTTAGGCTATAAAGGTAAAACACTATGGCCGCTCCCCAAGGCTAACTGCTTGGTCTGATAAAATTCTTAACATCTAAATCCACCAACTACACCTTTAACTCTTTCATCTCGATAGGTGTCATCCTACTTGGTAGCCTACTCACCGGTTCTGCTCCTAGTACTAAATCTATCTGAAACTCAATGGCTCATTATGGTTGTTGTCCTATTAGGGGTTCAAAGACATCTTCGAATTTTCTAACAATGAAAGCTCGGTTTAACTCATCTTCTTCATTCGTAACACTCAACAAAGCATTAACCTCAAAACTAGAGTTTTCTACGGAGTATATAACCCAATCGCTACAACTAGGGTGTGTAAGTGATATTTTCCTATCATGGAAAAATATCTTAGCATTGTATTTACTTAACCAATCCATACCCAAAATAATTCTGAACCCTACGAAATCAAACACTTACAAACTACAAGAAAATACATGACCTAATAAATCTAACTCTAAGTGGTTACGTCTCATCCCAAGAGTCGCATACCCTCCTATCAGATCTGCAACCCTTAAGGAATTAATTAGGCATGAGGGTTCTAGGTTAAGCTTATCTACCAAACAATGTGATATAAAAGAAGGCAATGCACCGGTATCAAATAGAACTCTAAATGACATACCATGAATCAAAAGCGCACCTCCTAACACAGCTTTTCCTTTGTCCTATGTTGTTGGTCTTGAGGTAGCTGGTTCCAATGCAAACACTTTGCCTTATCCATCCTTGGCCGATTCCTTGCAATGTTTATCATGTTCAATCTTGTAGCACTTATAGCAAACTACATCGGTCTTCCTTTTCATGGTTACTCCTCCTTTCTAAGCGCCTTTCTTATGGAAAAAATTTCTCTTATAGTTCTACCTACCTTGAGCTTCCCCTGCTTGGTTACCATTAAGAAAAGCAAGCATCTCTTCCTGCCTCAAAGTCATCTCAACAACTACATAACATGGATGCTTAATATGTGGCAAAATTTCTTTGCCAAGCTTAGGTTTCAGTGCCTATATAAACTTCTCATTTTTTTAATGACAGTATCAACCATAGCATGTCCATATCTCGATAGCTCCTTAAATTCGGTAGCGTACTCAAGTACTGTCATATCTCCTTGCAACAAATCCATAAACTTCCTGAGAAGAGTTGACTTAGAAATCTCTGACATGAACCTCTCCTCAAACCTCCTTCTAAATTCTACCCAAGTCATGGTCTCTTCAATTACTCCCACGGTAACACTATTCCATCGATACAGTGCTGCTCCTTGCAACTGCCTAGAAGCAAGTATTCTCTTCTCCTCATCACTAAGCCCTAATCAGCAAAAATCCTTTCGCAAAAAAACAAACCAATTCTCCACTTAAATTGCATCCTTGGTCCCGTTTAGTGGCTTTTCTCCAAGCATGGCATAATCTCTACTTAAAAATGCATAGTTATTGACCACCGGAGCTTCCTAATTTCCTCCAACTAACCCTACGGCAGCTCTAACTTGCATCATGTTGATGAAGAGTCGATACATAGCTCCCACATCAACTTGCGGTGGTCTGACATTACCGTTAATTGTGGCACTTCCTCCACCAATGTTAACTATTCCACTCCTAGCATCCATATCTTACTTCCTTAAAATCTGTATTTGAGTCTTTGTAAGATACAAAAGAATAACCTAAAAGAGATGAGAGAATGGTGATAAATCATATGCTTATATATAGCAAATACAAGTATGTTACTATAGCCTTATCACATACCCCAATCTTTTATGCGATTCCTTAGGATTATGTTTTCAAAACCATTTTAAGTTTAAAATTTCATTTAAGTTTTCATAAACCTATGCTCTGATACCAAGTTGTAACATCCCTTATCTTGAGGCCTGAAGCTAAGCACTACAGATGTCATCCATAGTATTAACTTCTGGTGACCAAATATGGTAATGTCAATGGTATCCATAATATCAAAAGCACATGAATATGAAATAAAATCAACATAGATTCCAAAAACAACTTTTTTGATTACATTCAAATCCATATTTCATATTCAGTTACATAATCCCAACATGATTCCCGCGTTTTGATCAAATACAATTATTACAAATTATGCCAAGAGCGACATATTGAGATAGCCCCTTGGATGACTAGAATACTAGATAGACATATCAGTCATAAATACATCATGGCGGAAATAATACTAGATAGCTCCTACATACCTAGCTTTTGCCTCCTACACGTCTTCGGAAGCTTATTCGTCCAACCTACTAAACCTAAAAATCCTTATCTCTCAATCTACTCAAATCAAATTTTGAGCACCTGAGAGTTTAAGGGGAAAACATAAACTTCGAGTCAGACGTAAAGTCTGGTGTGAATAACATTATTGCATCTCGATTTACTTATATTGAGTGAGACCACACTGCTTTGCGGAACGGGATTCCCCTCACTAATATCCTTTTAAAATCATATCTTTTGCAAATCAAATCCTGCAATCAAACTGATTATAATAATAATAGCATATACATGTACGCATAATAATTAAAAAATCTATGGACTGTTTGTCCACACCATAGTTTTATCTGGCTATCTATTAACCATTGAATGATTCAAGCTTACCGAACATAATTAATAATCTAACTTCTATTAGACACAATACTGGGCTAACTTTCCTTAACTTTCTTCTTCTTGGGTCAACTGAACCTAATGGTTTTGCGGGCTCACCAATAACCTATCTTTACTCTGCATATTCCCTTCTGCGTGTAACATTATTTTAGTCACATCCGTGACAAAGCCCTACACACTGGAATTTTGGACTTATATTAGCTAGGGGCTACTAGCTAAAATATAGGGCGCGACCCTACACCAGTCCCATTTGGTCTTCTAATATCTGGGTCATAAACTTAGAGTTGATTACCCTATTCAATTTTCTTTTCATGTCACATACTTAGGGTTAACTACCCTATTCAAATTTCATTTCCTTGTAAATGATCTTTTTAAATGATTTACCCCTGAAATCATAACTTTATAAAACAAGGAAATCATACTCTTTCCTTTACTCAAAGAACTTATGCCATGATATATGCTTTACACAAAACAATTTTGATGAAATCTTATCAATGGAATTATCTATCCTTCATAATAATTTAAAATCTCCTTTTAACTTATAAAGCTTTAGGCTACAAGGCTAAAACAATACCTTTATTTAAACCTTAAACAATCTCTTTCAAATTCATTGAAAGTACCTCTTTCAAAATAAGTTAACTACTTTAACCTTGAACACTAGGCCGAAAGGCCCAAAACATACCTTTCAAATGTATTGAAAATATGCCTTTTGAAATCATTTCTTTAAAACCTTAGACGTCCCCTTTCAAAACCATTTAGGCTTATTTTTTGAAAGAGTTGTAAATCTTCCATTCAAACACTTAAAATATTGCTTTTGTAAACATTTGGGACCTCCCCTTAGAAACACTTATAGCATACCTTTCGAAAGCATTTGGGTTCAAGTAAGGATTTGCGGAAATGTTGCTTCGAAACCATTTAAACTCATTCCTTTCAAAACCTTTAGGTTTAACATATAATATAAATATAGGGTCATAGAAAAATGGGGTGAAAGCATTAATCGCAAGCAAAAGAAAGAGGATGGTTTCACAACCCACTCATTCGAAACCATTGCCTCTAAAACCATTTGAAAGCGGCTATATGACCTTTTCGGAAGAATTAAGAAGGCGGCTTCAAAGAAAAAGGCAAAAGCACCTTTTCGGATACATTGCTTTAAAGCTATAAAGAAAAGCGGCCTTAACTAGTTCGAAAGGTAAGAATGCGGCAGCATGGGTATCGAATAGGTTTAAAGCGTCTACCCTTTTGAAAGCTTCTTTCAAAAAAAAAGTAAGCGGCAACTCATTCGAAATCTCCTCTCTAAAAACAAAGGCAAGTTGATTGATTCGAAAGCTAATATGGTTGGCTTCAACACCTCGAAAGCATCATTTATAAACAGAAGTAATTCAAAGTTAATATGAATAGCTTCTACCGCTTCGAAAACATTATTTCGACATGATCCCTTCCGCCTTTCTCCAATTCACTACGTATCAATTGCTTGATACCATGCGCATTGGTTTCGCATGGGTTCTTTAGTGGAGTTATGGTTTGTCGAAAGCTAACAGATGGAAGTGGCAAAGTGATAATTCTACGCAAAACTGATTTTTAGCCTTTCGAAGAAATTTCTTTTAACCTAACCTGCCTTATTTATCAAAATATAATTGGTTGCCATTTCTTTATCAAAATCTGTTTCTAAAAGGCTGTCAAATTCAACATTATCAATTAAAAATTTTAACAAATAAGCCTTTCTCCTTGATAAAACGTTTAATCCCTTAACTTAAATAATTTTATAACCATAATAAAATACATAAGAAAATTCACGAAAATACATCATAATTCACTTTTAATACGTGTTCGAACATATTTACATTTCGGACCCAAAATCGTTATATAATTGCTTTAAATAATTTAAACCCAATATTAACTATTTATTTCATAGAAAAATCAAAATAAATCAACAACAACTTAGAAAATTATAAAACATGAAACCCACTCCTAAAATAAAGTTTTTGATCATATATCAAAAACGCAAATCATTTGGATGTCATTTAATAGATTTTTCAATCTAAACTTATCATAAAATCTATATGAAACAATATAAATCATCAACAAACATATATATCCATTTAAAAAACAAGATTGACGTATTATTTACAAAATAATTTGGATCCAATCTTGAAACTGAAATTATTAACAAAAATGAGATGTAAATCAAATTATTCACCTTAGTTTGGTGTTAAAAAGGTAAGATTTTCTCTTTGATTAATTTCTTCAAGCTTTCTACTTGATTCCTAGCTTATCTTCTTTTGATTCTTCTTAAGCTCTTAGGGTTTTAATTTTGTTTATGAATGTTAAAATGAAAGAGAAATGAACGATAGAAGGGTTTAGGGTATGAGGATAAATTATATTCCTATTTTGCCCTTATCATATTCATCCTACCACTAATCTTTAATTCCCTTTTGCTTATATATTCATTAAGGCATAGCTCCATTATTAATTTACAAATCTTAATCTCTTAACCATCTACATTATTTCATTTAATTTATCTAATTAAATATCCTAAATAACGGAAGTCAAAATTAGGGTCATTACAACTTGTTACCCACTAAATCTATGCCTAAAACACCATATGTGGTATGGTAAGAAACCCTAACTCAAGCACTTGAAGTTGTGGGGTTGTCCGACGTACATTAAGAACGTCGGTTTTAATAAACTAGAGGCAAGATCGGTACCGTGTAAATTCATAGGATATCCCAAAAACTCAATAGGATGTATATTCTACAATACCAAGGAACAAAAGGTCATTGTTTCTTGACGCACTGTCTTTTTAGAAAAGGAATATCTACCCATGGAGATTAACAACGAGGTTGTAGACTTGGATGAGATCCAAGAAATTCCGAAACAGTGGGAGAATCAAGTTCACCTTTATACGAAATCATGCAACCTATTAGAAGATCTAATAGGGATTCGTGTGCACCAGAGAGATACTATGGTTTTCTCATAGATGGCGAGAAGAAGGACTTATCTTAGATGACGACACTCCTCTATCCTTTCGACAAGCACTATAAATTAAAGACTCTACATTATGGCTTGAAGCACTTAAATCTGAGATGGCTTCCATGTACGAAAATAAAGTTTGGACTTTATCGGACGTAAACGAAGGGATATAACCCATCAGCTGCAAATGGATTCTTAATAAAAATCTAAATGCAGATGAGGAAGTGGGTACTTATAAGGCAAGACTAGTTACGAAAGAATTTTATTAAATTCAAAGTGTTGATTATGATGAAACTTTCTCACCAATAGCAATGCTTAAATCTATTCGGATCATGCTAACTGTCATTGTATTCTATGATTACAAAATATGGCAAATGGATTCTGAGTGGTGATTTAGAAGAAACCGTTTATATGTCGAAGCCCAAGGGTTTTGTGCTCAGTGGGAGTGAGAGCAAAGCTCGCAAGTTGTTGAAGTCAATTTATGGACTTAAACAAGCTTCAAGGAGTGGAACAAGTGTTTTAATAAAGTAATCAAATAGTTTGTCTTTTATCAGAATACAGAAGAAGATTGCATATACAAAAAGGAATAGGCAACGCTATCATATTATTAGTACTTTATGTCGATGATCTATTATTGATTGGCAATGACACTTCGTTGTTGCAATCAGTGAAAGCTTGGCTTTCCATGAACTTCTCCATAAAGGATTTAGGAGAAGCAAACCTATATACTTCGTATAAAGGTCTATAGAGATGGATCTAAAAGGTTATAGGGATTGTCCCAATCCCTGTACATAGACACTATACTAAAAAGGTTAAGTATGGAGAAATATAAGCATGGAAACATTTGAATGCAATCTAGAATCATCCTTTCTAAAAAGGATGATTCTCAAATAGACGAGGAGAATGAGCGTATGAAGAGAATTCCCTATGCCTTAGCAATAGGATCCACAGTATATGTTATGCTATGTACTAGATCATATGTGGAAAATGTATTAGGATGTGTAAGCTGATATCAATCTAATCCGGGAGAAAAACGTTAGATAATTGTGAAATGTATACCCAAGTACTTAAGAAATACTAAAGATGTAACGACCCGCTAATTTGAGACTATTCGCATCCGCACACGTCGGACTTGAATAATTCAAAATACCAAATTGTTAATTTAAATTTGGCAAAACTCAGATATACAGTAAACAAATAATCACAGAATCATAGACACAGAGTAATAATATGCAGCGGAAGTAAAAGATAGTAGTTCATGAAGCTACTATATAAACATATAAGATACATCAGAGTTAAATAAGTTACAACAGAAGTCTCGAATACAACAGTCAAATATAAAAATCAGAATACATCACTGGAATCAACTGGATATCTGAAAGCTGGATAGATAGCTGGATCTTCAAGTAAAGCTCCAACTCCAAAGGTGAGTCTTGAGTACTGAACCACTCAGTCTGACCCGAGCGTAAAGCAAAACACAAAACACTCGAGTCAGGATTAATATTCTCATATCAATAAATCCAACTCAAGTGAAATAACAATCGAAATACAAGTAACTCAAAGGATGTTGGAATCACCATCCTCTAAGGATCCGTTAAACTATCTACTATGTAGTAATGTACGCTAAATAGATAATGTCTATCGGTAATATAAAGTATCAAAATAGTGTTAAGGCGTTACCATTATCCCCCTTAACACATTTTATATAAATGTCATAGTCTATACAGCACTGTAAACTCCACCGTAAACTAGTGGGATATCAGGGAGTACTCCATAGGTATAACACAAAACAAATTCGTAGTGGTCGCGTATCAAGGGATACAAGTATGACAAGGCACATGAGGCAATACCCAAGGTAGTGAAACTACCGTTCGCCTGATCCGGACTGGTGAGAACGCATCGCCGCAGCGATCGCAACACCGCGAAACAACACTCCTGAAATTCCGAGGGTGCACCTATCAATCACAAGTAATGAGTAGTAGTTACGAAGAAGTGTGTCCGCTCGAGGTGGCTAACCCCATTTGGCCCGGCACGGCTCCTGATTTTAGTCATTTCCAATTTGACACAAGTGTCAAGGCTATCCATTATCGTTCTCTTTCTTCAGTCATCACGTACATCATTCCAACCACTTCATTCTAGATCATTACTCCGCGTATAGTTATTAAAGTGGTTTTCGGTTTAGACAGAGAGTATGTCCAAACCAATTCCGGTCTCTTTAATAACTTTCGTAATTATTACACCGATTGGTCGTTTAGAAAATTTCAAAACCAAATCAATTTCAATTTCAATTAGAATTTAAATTCAACATTTCATTAGTCTTCCACTATCAATTTCCAAAAATTTACGTTTCAAAACTTCCAAATAACCATTTCAAAGTCTTACAATTCAATTTCAATTTTTATTTAGAACAATTCAAATATCGATTCAAGTTCATATATAAGTTTTATTCCGAAATCATTTAGATTAACTTAATTTAACTTTCAAATCAATTTAAATACGTTGATCGATTTCATTCAATATTCATTAAGTTAATTTATCATTCAAACAATTCCCATTTAAATTTCAATTCATTAAATCTATTATTTAATTTCAACCCTCATTATCTCAAAACTTACAATTTGAATTAAACTAAACTCGTCAAATCAAATTCTTTAAAATTACAAGTCTTACGTTAATTTCAATAAATCCTCTTTTATTTCTTGTTAAAGAAATTTAGTTTCGCTTATTCAGTTACTTAGTTACAAATTTCTAAACTCAATTAATAAAGAAACTAGATTTCATATATTCAAGAAATTCAATTTCCCTTATTTACTTATTTAAATAATTTTCTAGACTAAATAAAAAGAAACCTCATTTCATTTATTAACGAAGATCAAATTCCCTAATCGACAGTTCAAATTTCTCTTTTCAAAGAATTCAATTTTTATTCAATTATCAAATAATTCGATCTTATTCAATTATTAAATAATTTCAATCTTAACTATTAATAATTTCAAAACTTAATAATTACAAACTTGATTATAAATTCAAACTTAATTATTAATTCATTTCCACTTAATTATGAATTCAAACTTAATTATCAAATCATTTCAACTTAATTATAAATTCAACTTAATAATTTTAAACTTAATTATAATTCCAACTTAATTATAATTCCAACTTAATTATAATTTCAATTTTTTTTTTAAATGATTTCAAACTTAATAATTTCAAAACTCAGTTATTCCTAATTCCAAATTATTTATTAATAATTCCAAATTAAATTATTAAATTATTAAATTTCAACAACGTTCTTTCATCAATTACTAAGTTAATATTTGTTTCAGATTTCAATCTTTACAATTTCCTTTCTAAAATTCAAATTCCAACTTCATTTCAAAACTTATTCTTTACTCGAATAAAATCATTATTTTATTTTTAAATCAAATTATTGACCAATCGGATTTATTAAATTCTCTATTCTAAGTCAAGTTCATTTTGGGTATTTATCATTTCAACCCGATTCCAATTCCAATTCAAAAATCAACATAAAAAAGGGAACTTGCAGTGTGATAACTGGGATGGTGTCAAAGTAAATAAACAAGCAATAACAACAATCAAACACAATCCAATCATCAATTCAAAAAATCACGAAACAATCGTATTAATTCACATTGTTGTTTGTGCGAATTAATATAATTATTTCTAGAATCTACACTATCATTTCATGTATATTAAAGATTATTACATTACAGTTTTTCTCTTGTCGTTCAATTTCAATTCTACAACAATTTATCCAATATATGTTCAAGGTTCAAAGTGTGATTTATCAAATTCCACATGTCGATTAACTTAACAATTAAAAGGGGTCAGATTATTCAAATTAACTAATCAAATTCAACCCATTCCGATAAAACATGAGTGAGATATGATATCATGAACATGAGGTCTAACTGCTGTTCAAAAAAATAAAAAAAATAAAAAAAAGTAAACAAGAAACATGAGATCTATAACTGATATGCACTAAAATTTTAAAACATATATATATATACTAACTTCCTTTGTAAACAAGAAACCAGAACATACTAACTCAAAACAGCTTATATAACAAGCTACAAATAAAAGGCCTTTGCACTCATACGGGAACTTTATAAACAGATTTATAAAACATAGCTAAGTAGATTTATACACAATATAGTTTGTAAACTTTTCTATAATGCAAAGATATATATAAATCCATATGTAAAAAAAATACATGTAACATATAATATTCTTTATATAAACAGTACTTCATTTGTAACAAGCCCTACTGTGCATAGCCAAGCGACGCATATATTTCAAGATCAAATGCAGACTAGACCTATTCATACAATTATATATATATTGATTATAAACTAAGGGTATACTTGTGTAAACTATTGCATAGAGATAGTATGGATATTAAGATACATAACTCAATATACAAGCAGTTTATAAAACTAACCCTTTTTTTCAAACTTAAGAAGGCATAGAGAGCACGGCAGAAGGAAAAGAGGCCCCGCGGGGACTGGTGGCGGTCAGTGATGCCAGGGCGGAGGTTGATAGGCGAAGCTAGTGGATGAGGTAGGTGCGGTTGTGGACGACTGGACATTCCTGGCCATGGTGCTCGGCCAGTGCATGGGGTTTAGGTGGCGAGGTCGAGTTGCATGGAAAGGAAGGCTCGGATGTGGGTTGTCGGCGGGGAAGCGGGCGATGGTGTGGGTTCGGAAGCCATTGCGGATGAACATGAAGAGAGGGAGGTTGAGGAGGAGCATGGGTGCAAAGGGATGGGGATGATGGGTTGCGGCTTTTGGTGAAAGGGGTGATGGTGTACAGGTTGGAAAGTGGAACAAAATGGAAGGAGAAGAATGCGTGAGTAGTTGGAGCTAGAAATATACTTGTATATTTATTATTCTTCAATGTGAGAGAGAGCTAAAATGCAAATAAATGAAATGAACCTGTGGAAACAAAAAATCACGAAAATTTATTGAAATGAAGGGAATAGGAAAGGAAATGCATTGAATTCTGTAATTATAAATGTCCATTAGTTTCACCAGAATGATCACAAGAAATCCAAAAGACTCCACAAAGGGTACCGATACGGTTAATCTATTCACGGTTTCACCGCGTACTGGATACCGAAACACATAGTTGAATATCCCTCAGAGATCAGCATGAGGAGACGATTAAAACGGTATACGGATATCAGTGGTATGGTTGAATTATAAAAATTCGAATTTTCAACTAGCGGAAAATGCATAAAAATTGCAGAAAATTAAGATCGACGGAGCCAAAGATGTCCGAATTTGGAAAAACGGCAAACTGACAACTTGCTCAGAAGATGCTTTAGAATTTTTCTATGTAAAAATATTTTGATTTTGAAAACGTTTTATTTTCATCGCTTTTTAACTGATTAAATTGAAGTAATTTACGCACGAAATAAACTTTCGTATTTTCGGACGAAAATTTACCGGTTGCTATGTTTAACTGGACGAATTCCAAATATCAAATTTATATTTCAAAATTTTATCGTTTTAAAATCCCATAAAATTTCAATTAAATACGTTATTAAAACCGGTTAAATTTACGGGTTGTTACACTCTCCCCCACTCAAAACTTTTCGTCCTCAAAAAGCGATTAGGTAGGAGAATAGAAACCACCAGAAGAAAATAGACTGAAAACGGAGTAAAACAATTAATTCAAACCATATAAATTTCAATTTACCTTAATTAATACTCAATATTTGATTTTAAAATTCAAGGTATTTCAATAAGTTGATTTAATTTCAATTTATTAATATTTGATACTAAAAGATTTCTTTAAAACAAACTTTGCTTTATTTGTCTCATTTTTCACTGTTTTATTATCCAATTATCCTTTATTTACAAATTTTTAAAATCATAAATTTGAATAATCATTCTTATAATTATATCAAATTTAATCCCCTTTTATTCCAAATTATTATTAAATTTATTCCACTCAATATATCTTATCACATATATTAAGTAGATTTACATTTATTATAACTATTCAAATTTATTTAAAAATTCCTTTGATAGCATTTATATTGTATAATAATCCATTTCATAATTAACTTTTGAAAATTTACAATTCAGTTATTTTAAGTTAAATATTTATTCAAAATCTTTGCCTCAATTTATAATTTGAAATCATCTTTAATCATAAATTTAAGAATTAAATTTTCGAGTAACTTCAAAGTTATTTAGAGATAAATAAATGTATATTAATGTATCAAATCAGATTATCATATCAATATATATTACAAATCAGATTATACTTTAAGAATTTCAAATCAATTTATTTTTCAAAACAAACCGTAGCAAAGCTACAGAATAGTCTCTCCACTTCGAAACTCGAAAATGAATATCGATGATGCGGCCGTCATCACCGAAATTATTTTCCAGCGACAAAGAGAAGAGCACTGATTTAAACTTTAAAATTCTTTGAAATGATTTCTATTTGAAAATATTTTAAATATTATACACTTTAAAACTTTCAAATCAAAGTTTGAAATCATCGAAAATTAAATTCTCAAATTCTAATTTAAATACATTTCGAATTCTGAATCAATTTACAACCAAATTTTATAAATTCATTTATTTATTTTATGAAATAGTCAATGAATTATAAAAAAATAAATGGAAATTAATTTTTCACATTTCGGACAACAGGTTCATTAACATTTAATTTCAGAAAAATTTATACTTATATATAATATAATCATACAAAACTATTTTATTATCCAAATTCGAAAAAAACTATTGTGTCAGTTTGCTCTGTTCAAGATTTTTGGAAATCCTATCGATAGCGTTGATCAGACGAAACGATCGAAAACCCAAATCGACATCAACAACTCAAACAACACAATATATATAAACATTTTTAACATTAATTTACAAATGCAATTCTTGCTCGACGATACAAGGATGGATTTCAAAATAAGAGTAGAGATTCAAATTTGATGGTAATCAAATCAAAGAGAATTTTGATTCGATAATAAGTTCGAAACAGAAGATAAGATAATTCAATGAACTGAATCGGGAGATGGATAAGCTTATTAAATTCACGGGCAACCTTCACCGGATCGACCGTAACTTCAAGAATAAGATCGATGCTGAATTCCGAGGTAAATCAACATTCGATCTCAAGAGATAGAATTCAGGTATAGCAGGAGATAGATAGCACCGTAAACCGAGGGTACAGAAATCTCCGGTAAATCAATGTCTATTGTAAAGGAGTTTCACTCATTTACAAATAATTCGAAGATTGGCGAGACCGCTGATTCATTATAAAGATCATTCGAAGTGGGGTTATGGGATACTCCAGAATTAAAAGAAGACGAATAGTGAGGGACAAGAATGAATTCCGGAACCAAGGGAACGTTCCAAAATTCAAAGGAATTGAGTCAAAAAGAAGAGATTGAAACTAGAGTGGGAGTGATTCTGTAAATACATTTACCATATATGCTAAGTTTTGCCTAGAGCTACCAAAAGCTCTGTTACCAACTGTAACGACCCGCTAATTTGAGACTATTCGCATCCGCACACGTCGGACTTGAATAATTCAAAATACCGAATTGTTAATTTAAATTTGGCAAAACTCAGATATACAGTAAACAAATAATCACAGAATCACAGACACAGAGTAATAATATGCAGCGGAAGTAAAAGATAGTAGTTCATGAAGCTACTATATAAACATATAAGATACATCAGAGTTAAATATGTTACAACAGAAGTCTCGAATACAACAGTCAAATATAAAAATCAGAATACATCACTGGAATCAACTGGATATCTGAAAGCTGGATAGATAGCTGGATCTTCAAGCAAAGCTCCAACTCCAAAGGTGAGTCTTGAGTACTGAACCACTCAGTCTGACTCGAGCGTAAAGCAAAACACAAAACACTCGAGTCAGGATTAATATTCTCATATCAATAAATCCAACTCAAGTGAAATAGCAATCGAAATACAAGTAACTCAAAGGATGTTGGAATCACCATCCTCTAAGGATCCGTTAAACTATCTACTATGTAGTAATGTACGCTAAATAGATAATGTCTATCGGTAATATAAAGTATCAAAATAGTGTTAAGGCGTTACCATTATCCCCCTTAACACATTTTATATAAATGTCATAGTCTATACAGCACTGTAAACTCCACCGTAAACTAGTGGGATATCAGGGAGTACTCCATAGGTATAACACAAAACAAATTCGTAATGGTCGCGTATAAAGGAATACCAGTATGACAAGGCACATGAGGCAATACCCAAGGTAGTGAAACTATCGTTCGCCTGATCCGGACTGCTGAGAACGCATCGCCGCAGCGATCGCAACACCGCGAAACAACACTCCTGAAATTTCGAGGGTGCACCAATCAATCACAAGTAATGAGTAGTAGTTACGAAGAAGTGTGTCCGCTCAAGGTGGCTAACCCCATTTGGCCCGGCACGGCTCCTGATTTTAGTCATTTCCAATTTGACACAAGTGTCAAGGCTATCCATTATCGTTCTCTTTCTTCAGTCATCATGTACATCATTCCAACCACTTCATTTTGGATCATTACTCCGCGTATAGTTACTAAGTGGTTTTCGGTTTAGACAGAGAGTATGACCATAACCGATTCCGGTCTCTTTAATAACTTTCGTAATTATTACACCGATTGGTCGTTTAGAAAATTTCAAAACCAAATCAATTTCAATTTCAATTAGAATTTAAATTCAACATTTCATTAGTCTTTCACTATCAATTTCCAAAAATTTACGTTTCAAAACTTCCAAATAACCATTTCAAAGTCTTACAATTCAATTTCAATTTTTATTTAGAACAATTCAAATATCGATTCAAGTTCGTATATAAGTTTCATTCCGAAATCATTTAGATTAACTTAATTTAACATTCAAATCAATTTAAATACGTTGATCGATTTCATTCAATATTCATTAAGTTAATTTATCATTCAAACAATTCCCATTTAAATTTCAATTCATTAAATCTATTATTTAATTTCAACCCTCATTATCTCAAAACTTACAATTTGAATTAAACTAAACTCGTCAAATCAAATTCTTTAAAATTACAAGTCTTACGTTAATTTCAATAAATCCTCTTTTATTTCTTGTTAAAGAAATTTAGTTTCACTTATTCAGTTACTTAGTTACAAATTTCTAAACTCAATTAATAAAGAAACTAGATTTCATATATTCAAGAAATTCAATTTCCCTTATTTACTTATTTAAATAATTTTCTAGACTAAATAAAAAGAAACCTCATTTCATTTATTAACGAAGATCAAATTCCCTAATCGACAGTTCAAATTTCTCTTTTCAAAGAATTCAATTTTTATTCAATTATCAAATAATTCGATCTTATTCAATTATTAAATAATTTCAATCTTAACTATTAATAATTTCAAAACTTAATAATTACAAACTTGATTTTAAATTCAAACTTATCTATTAATTCATTTCCACTTAATTACGAATTCAAACTTAATTATCAAATCATTTCAACTTAATTATAAATTCAACTTAATAATTTTAACTTAATTATAATTCCAACTTAATTATAATTTCAAATTTTTTTTTAAATGATTTCAAACTTAATAATTTCAAAACTCAATTATTCCTAATTCCAAATTATTTATTAATAATTCCAAATTAAATTATTAAATAATTCAATTTCAACAACGTTCTTTCATCAATTACTAAGTTAATATTTGTTTCAGATTTCAATCTTTACAATTTCCTTTCTAAAATTCGAATTCCAACTTCATTTCAAAACTTATTCTTTACTCGAATAAAATCATTATTTTATTTTTAAATCAAATTATTGACCAATTGGATTTATTAAATTCTCTATCCTAAGTCAAGTTCATTTTGGGTATTTATCATTTCAACCCGATTCCAATTCCAATTCAAAAATCAACATAACAAAGGGAACTTGAAGTGTGATAACTGGGATGGTGTCAAAGTAAATAAACAAGCAATGACAACAATCAAACACAATCCAATCATTAATTCAAATAATCCCGAAACAATCGTATTAATTCACATTGTTGTTTGTGCGAATTAATATAATTATTTCTAGAATCTACACTATCATTTCATGTAGATTAAAGATTATTACATTACAGTTTTTCCCTTGTCGTTCAATTTCAATTCTACAACAATTTATCCAATATACATTCAAGGTTCAAAGTGTGATTTACCAAATTCCACATGTCGATTAACTTAACAATTCAAAGGGGTCAGATTATTCAAATTAACTAATCAAATTCAACCCATTCCGATAAAACATGAGTGAGATATGATATCGTGAACATGAGGTCTAACTGCTGTTCAAAAAAAAAAAAAGTAAACAAGAAACATGAGATCTATAACTGATATGCACTAAAAATTTAAAACATATATATATATATATATATATACTAACTTCCTTTGTAAACAAGAAACCAGAACATACTAACTCAAAACAGCTTATATAACAAGCTACAAATAAAAGGCCTTTGCACTCATACGGGAACTTTATAAACAGATTTATAAAACATAGCTAAGTAGATTTATACACAATATAGTTTGTAAACTTTTCTATAATGCAAAGATATATATAAATCCATATGTAAAAAAATACATGTAACATATAATATTCTTTATATAAACAGTACTTCATTTGTAACAAGCCCTACTGTGCATAGCCAAGCGACGCATATATTTCAAGATCAAATGCAGACTAGACTTATTCATACAATTATATATATTGATTATAAACTAAGGCTATACTTGTGTAAACTATTGCACGGAGATAGTATGGATATTAAGATACATAACTCAATATACAAGCAGTTTATAAAACTAACCCTTTTTTTCAAACTTAAGAAGGCATAGAGAGCACGGCAGAAGGAAAAGAGGCCCCGCGGGGACTGGTGGCGGTCAATGATGCCAGGGCGGAGGTTGATAGGCGAAGCTAGTGGATGAGGTAGGTGCGGTTGTGGACGACTGGACATTCCCGGCCATGGTGCTCGGCCAGTGCATGGGGTTTAGGTGGCGAGGTCGAGTTGCATGGAAAGGAAGGCTCGGATGTGGGCTGTCGGCGGGGAAGCGGGTGATGGTGTGGGTTCAGAAGCCATTGCGGATGAACATGAAGAGAGAGAGGTTGAGGAGGAGCACGGGTGCAAAGGGATGGGGATGATGGGTTGCGGCTTTTGGTGAAAGGGGTGATGGTGTACAGGTTGGAAAGTGGAACAAAATGGAAGGGGAAGAGTGCGTGAGTAGTTGGAGCTAGAAATATACTTGTATATTTATTATTTTTCAATGTGACAGAGAGCTAAAATGCAAACAAATGAAATGAACCCGTGGAAACAAAAAATCTCGAAAATTTATTGAAATGAAGGGAATAGGAAAGGAAATGCATTGAATTCTGTAATTATAAATGTCCATTAGTTTCACCAGAATGATCACAAGAAATCCAAAAGACTCCACAAAGGGTACCGATACGGTTAATCTATTCACGGTTTCACCGCGTACTGGATACCGAAACACAAAGTTGAATATCCCCCAGAGATCAGCATGAGGAGACGATTAAAATGGTATACGGATATCAGTGGTATGGTTGAATTATAAAAATTCGAATTTTCAACTAGCGGAAAATGCATAAAAATTGCAGAAAATTAAGATCGACGGAGCCAAAGATGTCCGAATTTGGAAAAACGACAAACTGACAACTTGCTCAGAAGATGGTTTAGAATTTTTCTATGTAAAAATATTTTGATTTTGAAAACGTTTTATTTTCATCGCTTTTTAACTGATTAAATTGAAGTAATTTATGCACGAAATAAACTTTCGTATTTTCGGAAGAATATTTACCGGTTGCTATGTTTAACTGGACGAATTCCAAATATCAAATTTATATTTCAAAATTTTATCGTTTTAATATCCCATAAAATTTCAATTAAATACGTTATTAAAACCGGTTAAATTTACGGGTTGTTACAAAAGAGTTATTCCTAATATATGGGAATCAAGACCTCATTATAAAGGGGTAAACAAATTTAAGTTTTCAAAGTGATAGAGTTCCAAACAAGAAAGAGTTGCGGATTCCATGATGTAAGTCGAGTACATCATCCACAATGAAGCAGCTAAAGAGACAATTTGGATGTGCAAGTTTTTCAGTGAGCTCGGAGTGTTTTCAAATACCAAGAATCCCATAGCATTATTCTAAGATAATAATGCAGCGTTACAAATGTCAAAAGAGCTCAGAGCACGTAAGAAGTCATGACATATTCTTCGAAAGCTCCACCTAATTAGAGAGTTTGTTGAGAAGAAGGAAGTCATGATACAAATGGTAGATACTAAGGACAACATAGCAAATCCATTCACTAAAGGCTGGCTCGTTCGACTCTCGAGAAACTGATTGAGAAAATGGGATTGAGATTTCATAGTTAGCCCCAAGTGTAAGTGGAAGATTGATAGAGCTAGGGGCATACCTTAGGGGTAATTCTGCAATTTATTGTACATTAATTAACTCTATAATAAATTCTCGTTCGTAATAAAGGTGTTTTTATTTCTGTTGCATATTTTGTTATAATGTGTTGTAAATAATTAAATGATTAATTGATATATTTTAACAAAAAATCCATAAATGGTGTGTATGTTATAGTAATTACAAAAGGTTGTAATCATGAGTATTTTACCACAATATTATAAAAACACATCATTTTTAATGTTCCTAATCAAGATACATCGAGACTTGATATTGATGTGTCTATCGACAATAGAGTGCATAGCGCTCTTCAAATGTTGGATAGTGTATTACTCATGACTATAGGAGGCACCTAAAGGTTACATAGTGATAGTTATTGGATAACCATGGAACAACTCACTTGATAATTTTTATTGGTTAATATAAACAAGGTCAAACAGAAAATATCAATGTAACTAATTTACATAGTTCTCCTGACTTGAGAATACTATCAATCTTCAATATGAAAGCTATGCTTTGTTTATTGTCAAATCATGGCATGTGATCATAGTTAGGTCGAGTGGAAACACTGGAAGTGAGGCACTACTTAAGAGAGGATCCATCTCCTTGGTTATATGGGTTAGTATCACTGTCAGTTCAAGTCAATCCAAAGTAAAAATCTTTGGCTAGAGTAATATGGTTAATAACGATGTTTATTATTAAATTGAGAACTTTATTTTTCGACTATAGAGTTGAATATGGACGATGTTGGAATTTTGACCGTTATCGAATTCAACAAGTCCAAAGTGATATAGTTTTGATGAAGAGAATTGGTGTAAATAAATGCCACAACTGGATAACGCTTAGATAAAGTAAAATTGGATTTTACAAAGCTAACTAAGCAATAAATTTACTAAAAAGTCATATCACCTGCTAAGTGACGAATGAACGTTAACATTCAAATAGTTCGATGTTAATTGCTGACCAAATTTACACCTGACAAGTCAAACAACTGAAATGATGATTTTTCTTTAGACCAAACGATTTAATTAGTTTATAATAGTAATATATCGATTAAATTAATTAATATTAATGAAACATCAGTTATAAATTTTTGAATATGATACGAGAAATAAATATTATTGTATATATCTGTAATAGTTATAAATATATCGATCGATATGAAATATCGACAAGCAATTAAATCAGATTTAATTAGTAATATTTATTTAGGCCTAAATAGGCTACTAGCCTATGATATTATGGTAAAATTTCTATAACAACAGAGATGTAGGCGGTGGCTAAAAGTGGACTAGGGGTATTTTAGATAGATGGCTTAGATTTAGGGAGAATGGGTAAGAGATATGATCCACCTTTTTCTCTTATCCTTCCACTATAAAAGGACTACTGACCATAGTGTAAATAGGACTTTTTTGGCTACCATTTCCCATCATTACTGGTCGAATTTATCTATAGAGGAGATCCAACAAATTCATCTCAAATCAATTTCAAAGTAACAACTATTGCAAAGTCAACGATATATGATTCAAGGATTAGCAGTCACCGAACCGAGAAGTGTTTTGAGGAGGAAGATTCATCATTACAAGGTATACTTCAAGGCATTGGTTTTGGTATGTGTTTACTATAACATATGACTTATGATTACTATATAATATTCTATTGTTTGTTTGTATGTCATGATTATACTGTTAGTTAGGTGAGATTCTTATAAGTATCAATGTTGTCATATATTAGATTGGTTATATATGTATATTATTAAAATAACCATTTTTCTATAGATTTAATGTATACAAATCTGAATGAATTTAGTTTAATTATTATTCTTTTATTAGTTAATTTATATTATACATATTAATATGTCATATAGCATAAATTAAATGACTTATATTTACTTATGTCAACGTATCATGTTAATAATTAATCTTATATTATATATATGCATATTGACACTAGTTATAATTTTAAGTAACAGCAAAATATTTTTAATAATTATTTGTTATTATTTAATAATATTTAAATCAAAATACAAGTTGAATAATTCATCCAAAATAATATATGCTTCGAAAATTATATTTTAAATTTTATAAAATTATTTCATTATATTATTATCTTTTAGAAAAAAATTAAAAATTAAAATTTTTATTTTACAAAACCATTTATATGTACGATCAATAATAAGTAATTAATAAAAAATTATTTTTAACTTAGAAAATTATGAAAAAAAATTCTTAACCTCAAAATATCATTTTTTGAGAAAAATGTGTGATCCTCTACGCATAGAGGAGAGCACACATGTGAATATATATATATATATATATATATATATATCGGATAAGGAGCTGCCAACAAGCCTGGCAGGTAACAAAAACAAAAATACAAAAAACTAATCTCAGGAAACCCTAAGATAGATTCTGGCAAGGACAGCACCCTTCGCACCTCAATATCAAGCTCCAACATGGCCACCGCCCATTATTAAGATGCTAGAAGAGCGAAAAAGACAAAAGGAAAGAATAGAAAACTGAGTGACGACTCAAACTAATAAGAAAGCTCCAAAAGACTGAATCAGAAGAAGCGAATAAGCATCATCTCTAAAGAGGATCTGCTGAGTAGAGAGGCCACTTTAAAGGCTCTGATCAAGAAGAAGCGTCAAACTGGAGAATGAATCATCCTGAAAAAGTACTCCCTAATGGAGATAGCAGAATCCTATATCCGAGGAGAAAACAGCAAGAAGTCCTGGATGAAGAATCTTTGCTATGATGGTCTCTCTACAATCTGATATCCAGCAATCTGAAAACAAGAGAAACCTGCAAAGTGAACCTAAAATCCTATCTCCCAAACCTGTATCTGAAACATGACTAAGGAAAAAATTAGAATGATACATATATATATGTATATTTAAATAGTAAATATACATACATACATATATATATATGTATTTAAAGGAATGAAATGAAAGCCCAGATAAGACTATCAAGGGAGAGCAAAAATTGAGACGGATCTGTTCTATTCATCTTTAATCAAAAGTAAGCTATGATTAAGAGTGAGATCATCATATAAACTTAGAAAATTATTAATAATACTATTATTAGTGCTATAAAACTTATTGTTATGTTTAAAAAAAAGTTAATATTATAACTAATCTTGTTAAGATACCGTTTGAAATGGATATTATTAGCTAATTTATATTTGGGATTAGAAATCCAGTTGAAACAAAATGTAGAAATTGAGAAGATCAATTTGTTAAAGTGACTATTACGATTATTAAAAATTCTTTGATTTCTCTCAAACCAAATAAACCAACTAGTAATAATACATAAAGTGTCTAGTAAAAATCTAATATTCTTATTGAATTTGAATTTGAAATTTTTCCAGTAGAATTCACAATCCAAAATTTTAGTTATAATATTAAAGTTAAAAAATTTAAGAGTATTAATTAGGATGTAATTGGAGTCCAAACAATCATAATATATATGATTAATGTCCTCAAGATGCAGATTACAAAAATAACATTTACTATCGTTTTGAATGTTTTCTCTCTTTAAAAATTCTATTGTATTAAGTTTTCCATGAAGTATTAGCCACATGTGAATTTTGGATTTAGGAGGAGCATTAGATTTCCACATATATTTAAAAGAGTTATTTGTAGTACCCAAAAAATTAATAAATCTATAAAAAGAATTTGGAGTATATTTCTTACTCTTATCCCATTCCCAACTAATAAAATCGTTATCATTATCAATATTATAAAGATTTAATCTGGCATAAAGCAAAGGAGTTGCCTAAGGGTGGATCCTACTAAAATTCTGTTAAAACTTAAATTCCAAGGAGGATCATTTCCGAAGTGTAAACTTCATTAATTAAAGCATACTTAAAGTTACAGATATCATACAAATCCTTAAACACAAACTTAAGAGGCAAGATCGAAATCCAACAATCATGCCAAAAAGAAGTGCAATTTCATGAGTGCACTATCGTCTTAGTTCCTAAATTAAAATTTTCATAACATTTTAAAATGTTTTTCCAAAAATTAGAAAGATTATAGGAAAGTTAATAATCAATTTGGTGTAAATTGGTATTACCGTTATAGAAATATTCAGAAATGATCTCTTTCCAAATAGCATTATCATTAATATCATTAAACTTCCAAAGCCATTTACCTAAAAGAGATAAGTTCATGTTACACAAATTTATGACTCTTAAACCACCCTCCTTTTTAGCTCTACAAACAGTTTTCCAGTTTACTAGACATTTAATGCTGTTATTAATATTATCCCCACTCCATAAGAAATCTCTTCTAATTTTATCGATTTTGTCAATAACCCAATCTGGAAACAGATGCATAGACATCCAATAGATCGGTAAGGCTGATAAAACCGAATTTATTAAAACTAGCCTACCTTCTCTAGATAGAAATCTCCCATTCCAATTAGATATCTTATTTTTAATTTTACCAATAATAATAAGCCAATCATCAAGCTTTAGTTTGGAAGGTCTAATCCCAAACCCTAGATATTCAAAAGGAAAAATCATACTTTTGCAATTTAGGGTATTAGCTACTAGGTTTTCTACATTTTCAAAATCATTTAAAACTAAAACAGAACTTTTTTCAAAATTATTTTTTAAGCCAGATAAAAGCTCAAAACTATAAAGAATAAACTTGAGATAAATAATGTGTCTAGGAAGACGAGAAAAAAAAAGTAAGGTATCATCTGCAAATTATAGAACCGATATACCGTTACGCGATATGTCATTGCCAACATTTCCTAGAGATCCATTATCCACTGCTCTTTTAATAATTTTAGCAAAAACATCAGCGGCTAAGTTAAACAACAAAGGTGATAAGGGATCCCCTTGCCTTAAACTTCTCTTTGACTAAATTCTATTACCTAAAACTCCATTAACCATAATACTAGAATTTCCAGTTTTAAGCAAAGTCAAAATCCAACTGATCCATCTATGACCAAATCCTCTAGCGTGAAAAATATCTACAAGGAAATCCCAATCCACTGAATCAAAAGCTTTAGCAAAATCGAGTTTTAAAATCGCACAGGTTATGTTATTCTTACTACAGTAATTTATATATTCCTGAACAACAACCACTCCATCAGTAATATTTCTCCCTTTAATGAAAGCCGATTGTGAACAGTCAATTAAATCATTCATTCTTGTACTAAGTCTATTAGCTAGAACTTTAGAAATGATTTTTACTGAACAGTTAATCAAGGAAATAGGTCTAAAATCTTTTAAGCTGTTAGCTCCTACCTTTTTATGTAGCAAAATAACATTAGCGAAATTAAATCTCCCTAATTGCAAGTTACCATTATAAAATCATTGAACAAATTAAATAAGTCAAATTTTAAAACATCCCAAAAAGTTTTATAAAATAAAATAGGAAACCCATCAGATCCCGGAGATTTATCACTTGGCATATCATAAATAGCTTTCTTAATTTCCTCTTCTGTAAAAGATTTATCTAACTCTGATAAATCAACAATAGAATCCAATGGATACAGATCTGTCCATCTAGCATTGATTCTATGTTTGATTTTAGAACCAAAAATATCCTTGTAATAGTCTGTAAAAGCTTTGTTGAGATCTCTTTGATCAACTAACTCTATATTGTTAACAAATATAGAGTTAATTGTATTACTACATTTTCTACCATTAGCAATATTATGAAAAAATTTGGTATTATTCTCGCCTTCGTTGATCCATTGAATTTTGGATCGCTGCTTCCACATCGCCTCCTCTTTTTCAAAAATGGAATTTAGTTCATCTTTTAAGTTAGAAAAAACATTACGTTCACCTAGATATAGAGATCTAGATTCTTCTATTTTGTTTATTTTAAGCATTTCGTTAAGAATATTATCTTTTTTAATTTTTAAATTGCCAAAAACATTTTTGTTCCAATTTTTAAAAAAAATCCTAAGATCTCTAAGTTTAGAAACAAAAGACTTTGCAAAATTATCCTTGTTTCTAATATTATGGTAACTCAAAGAAATCCATTTACCGTTGATTAAGTTCACAAAAATAGATTCCAAAAGCCACATCTTTTCAAATTTAAATTACTAGAAACAAGTCTATGATGCTCGCAAGTGAGGATAATAGGACAATGATCGGAGTACGTGTACGGTAAATTGGTGACTCTACAGATTGGAAATTTATCTTCTATTTCATCACTAACAAAGAATCTATCAAGAAGATCCATGGAAGGAGACTCTCTTGCATTACTCCAGGTAAAGGCTCTATTAGAAAGGGGAATTTCAATCAAATTAGAATTAAAAATAAAGTGATCAAATTCCTCCATAGCAGAGTATTCCCCTTCCCTGGGAGAACGCTCGCCAATGAAATGCGTAACGTTAAAATCACCCCACAAAATCCAAGAGCCCGGAGCTAATAATCTAAATTCTAGGCATTCCTTCCATAAAATTCTCTTATTTATTTTTGAGTTAGGCCCATATACATTAGAAATATTTAAAAAAGAGTTATCGGAAAGATTAATAAGAATAATATGAAGTGAATGATGCTTAGAGATTCATTGAAGCATTTTAAATGATTATCTCACCACCCAATAATTAAACCCCCAGAGGATCCCACAAAAGGTAGGAAAACCCATTTTCTAAAGCGATAATCGCCTAATCTTCTGAAAAAACGAATGTATGGACAATTAATTTTAGTCTCCTGAAGTAAAGCAATGTCAATTGAATAATCTTTAAAGAACGCTCTAACCTTATCGCACTTATTCAAATCATTTAAACCTCTAATGTTCCAACTAACGATCCTCATAAACTAACAGTACTAGCCCTCTCTAATTCCTTACACATAATATACTCTCTATCGATCTCAGCATCAGAAAAAATAAAAGAAGTATCACAAGCAAGCTGACTAAACTCGGCAGAAGGTAGATTACCTAATGCGTAGGTGGAGTAAGTACTACCCATAAATGGACTCATACCTGTGCCTGATTCGTAGCGCCACTCGTGGCACTCAATCCAGGTAACTCACCCATGTTTGAAGTTCTGAAAATTTAAAATTTGAAAAAAAAAATATTATGAAAATATTTTTAAAATTATTTTATTGCTTTTGAGCTTATATGTATAAGTATATATAACTAATTTAATAATGTAAATTTATAGTTAAATATTTCATGTGTTATGCATTCGACTTGGAATGCAATAAAAAAAAGAATATATTTATTTTTGTTTTGTTTTCATAATTGATATATTTATTAAAAAAATATGTGTATATATTTACAAATATATATTAATAAATACTTTAGAATTATATATATAATTATATATAGGTACACACACATAAACAGATATATATATACATATATATAATTTAGTTACTGTATAATATACATGTATATTTTATTTTAAAAAACTTTATATATTATGTATATGTATTTATATAACTATATAGTCATTTATTTAATTAATATCTAATTCAACATATATATATATATATATATTAATAGTATTTTACATATATGCAATATATGTACTTTCATATATATATATAAGCATATATCTATATTGATTTAATATTTATTTAAATAACAAGTTTATATACATACATATATTTGGATAATATACAATACATATAAGATGAGATAACATATCTATTGAGATAAAAATCCCAACATCTATATACAGACATGTTATATCTTGCATGTATTATTATAGTATACATGCACGCATATACATATATGTATATGAAACATAAACGTACCATTAGATTTAATTGAATATAAATTAAATAAAATCCATCTATTACTTATAAATTTGAATGAAATAGGGATTTTATTTAAATTAAATTAAGAAATGTTCTAAATAAATCAAGCTTCATCGACCCAATATAAATCCGATAAGGGATTTTTTTTAAAATTCATTCATTTCTTCTACTACGGGCTGACCCAATTCCAATAAATATTATAAATATTCGTTATGAAATAAAAATATAATATGGTACTTGTTTTTAGAATAAAAGTGATGCACTAGAAAATACTGAAGTATCTAAAATTATTTACAATTATTTTGGTATTATAGACTCAGTCGTTGTTTTGAGAAATAGTTCTTATTATATGATTGTTAACCATATGATACTAGTTAATTATATCTCAAATAATTAAAGTGCTATGCACTAATTTAGTAGGATCATAAAAAGAGTTGATGAACTCTTTGGATTGATACATATAGATGTATGCAATCGAAAGTCAATTAATACCAAAATGGTTTAATGTACTTCATCATATTCATCGATGAGTTGTTATAGACATGACATGTGTATTTGATATGTATGTATAAGCCTATATAAGCTCGTAGAATATAGAACATAAGAAAATAATATAACATGCAATATAAATGATTTGATTTGATCGATATGTGAGTACATTGGAAAGAGTTCTAAATGTACTTATAAATTAATAAAGATTCAGTCCTAAAAGTCACTCCTCCCTGTGATACATAATGATGTATTGATAAGGAGTAATCAAACTTCATTGGACAAAGTGTGATTGATTATGAGTGAAATCGAGTTAATATCTTTTAATAAGGTCATGTAGATAAGATTAGTACATAAGGTTAATATTATTTCATTTGAATAATAGTTTGCAAAACTATACAAGATAAGGGTATATAAGAAACCCAACATATCATAGGCCAAGGAGTTGACAGGCTGTGCAAGTCGAAAGTATGCATGTAATAATTGTTAGTGAGGGATCTTGAATGAATCACCTCAAAAGGAGTTTGGGAAAGACTACCATTTGACAACATATTATTGTTTTGAACATACATTTTATATAGTAAAACCAAATCAATTTTATTTATAAGGAAATTCATAAAATGTCTACAAATACCTATTCCATTGCACTAAGAAACAATATTTGTTTTAAGAAATACCAACTTCATAGTGAAGGAATATCTTTTGAAAATTATTGGTATTAAAATGAATTTGGACACCATCCAAAGATAAAACATATGATGTTGAATGAAATGAAATTAACTTAACATATACGATCATATCACATTAAAGTGTCTAATATGTGTTCTCGGACATTGAGATAAAATATGAGTTTCTTATCAATGTCGATAATTGATAATCCTTAATTTTCGATTAAACAATTAAGGGTATTGACTCTATGATATAGTATGATGCGCAAATCCAAAAGAATTCCAAGTACGTTATCAAAATATATTTTTGGTGGTCGTAAACAAAAGGATGTGATCCACTTGTCATATTTTTTCTTTAAAAGCAAGACCAATGTAGGTGTAATTTAATGAGCAATATTGATAAGAATAATCTTGTGAATTTCAATTGTTGAAATTAGCATAATAGATTTGTCATTCAACAACCTCAAGTTATTTTATATTTACTCACAAAATTAATACTTGATAAGACTTAGTATTTTCGAACTCATGTGATGAAATAGAAAATTATAAATAATGACTTAGAACAGACTATTTGCATACAACAACCAAAGTATCTCAAAATCAATGGGCGCGATGTGGTTGCGGGTTCTTGGATATAATCCAAGAAATGATATGCAAGTATCATTTTATAAGCATCAAAATTGAATAAGTATTTTGATAGAAATATCAAATAGTTTGATTTTCAGCCAAAATGTAGAGGAGGTGTGTGTTCATAAGAAAGAACATTAAAAGGTACATTGATATTTCTAAACTATAAATAAACAATACATTGCTGATTTTTAACAATGTACTTGTGTTAAAACCAACCTCGGCTGTTTTAGTACTCTATGTTGGATTTATAAATGATGCCTTTTATAGTAAGTATAAATGTTACTGGAAATATCCCAAATCGATATGCAAGGGCACCCTATTAAAAATGTTCAATACGGATCATGCAAGATGGATTCCTTATGCATTGGCAATAGGAATTAACTTACATGTTATGTTGTCAATGATATCATGATTTGTTTATGCATTTAATACATGAAGCAAATATCAAATCCGAATAGATATCACTAAATGGTTGTTTGAGGTATTCTTGTTTATTTATGAAATATTATAGAATTGTTTACAAAATCAACGAATTCCTTATGAGGTAGTGTTCAGACTCAAACTTCATAAGTGATATTGAGTATAATATGTCAATATAATAATCTTTAAGTCGAAAATATTCCAATTAGAAACGATCGTGGGTGATTCAATTAAAAATGCTAAGTAAATCGCAATGAATAGCACCACAATAAAACCAATATATATATATATATATATATATATATATATATATATATATATATATATATATGCACAAATTTATAACTATGCCAAGGGTGATTCTAAAAGTTGAGAATCCCATAACATCGTTGTATGATAACAATGTCACGATATAGCTCATAACAGAACTTTGTGCTCACTGGAAGTTAAGAGACATGCTCCGGATTGTCCTACATGATAAAGATAGTCTATCGACAACAAAGAAAGTTAATTGACAAAATAGATTATTAAACATAATAGCATACACATGCACTGAGGGACTGACCCAATTGGTTTTAAGAAAATCGATTGGAGAAATAGGAATAAAACTCCATAATTGACAACAAATACAAGTGGAAGATTGATAGAGTTAAGGGTATGTCTTAGGAGCAATTATGTATTTGTTACATATATCTAACTCAATAACCAATCTTATTCGAAATGAAAAGTGTTTTCTTCCTATTATATATTTGATATAATATGTTATATTAATTAATTAATTAATTTAATTAAAAGTATATTCAATAGAAAATCCATAAATGGTATGTTTTGTAATAATAGTTACACATTTATGTAACCGTGAGTAATTTATAATAATAAAAAATAAATATACCATTTTAAATGTTCCTAGTTAAGATGCATCGATACTGGATATCGATGTATCCATTGGGAGTAGAGTTCGTAACGCTCTTCAAATGTTGTGAAGTGTATTACTCATGACTACTGGGGGGACCAAGAGGCTATGTAACGACCCGGAATTTTGGACATTTAAAATTGGAATATTTAATTCATTTTAAATATTTAAGAGTTAATTTTTAACTTGAATTTCAAATATCAATATTTATTGGATAATTTAATTTTTGAATTAAATAATTGAAAATTGGTTAAAATAGTGAATCTTGGTTTTTAAGCTGGTTAAAAATATTTCAAAGACTTGTAAAATTTATATTTATAATACTGAAGATAATAGAAATGTTAAAATTGAATTTAAAGGTGATTTTTTAGTTTTAAAAATATATCTTTCAAAATAGCCTTCTGAGGCACAGTCTCCGAATTTGACGAAACTAGTTCCAATGGATCCGTAATAGTGTATTATTATTTCAAATTTCGTAGCATTTGGACTTATCATTTGGTCGTACGATAGGTAAGCGCGCTGAAATTTATATCGAAAATTCAATATAATAACTGGTCCAAAAGGCTATCTTCTCCCTACGATCGAATTAAGACCCGGAACCTGTTCCATTGCGTTCGGAATAGGGTTATAACCTTATAAACGCCTAGCGACACGCCTCGATAGAAAGTCAAAATTTTGACTAGTGATTTCGAGAATGATTCAAATTTAAATTCAAATAAGTTGACTAGTCAAAATTATTTACATCAGCTTTTTATATCACTATATCATACTCATTCCAACACCTGTACACACAAAAAGCAGCATTTCCTCCATTTTTCAAACATACAAGATCGTTTGAACACACATTTTCTCTAAAAAAAATAAAAAAAATTGTCTTGTTTAAAATTTTCGTCTTCCCAGCATTTCTATTATCTTCAAAACACGGAAGATAAAAACAAACGGCCGAACAAATCTTCCTTCCCCAAATTTCTTTTCCACTCCAGTTTAAAAAAACTCACGCAATTGAATTTGATCGCGAGTGGTTCCTGGTGAGCTATCTTTGTTTGTTCACACTTGAAATAGAGAAGGAAGGAACGCGACCTAATCGCGATCGACTATGGGTCTTTCAGGTTGCAAGCAAGGCAAGGGGAGGGCTCGTGGATACAAGCGACACCTCGAATCGCATGCGCGTGCGACAGGGTTGTCTTGAATCGTAGGGGACACGGCAGATGTCAAGGCATTATAAGGCTTGGAGGGGGAGAAGGTGCTCTCAACTTCGCTCTGAGCTAAAGCACTCAAAGGTTGTCTCGACCTCGATTTACATGGCAGAACGGAGTTGGGTGGTCTAGGCGTCACTCGGGTCATAAGCGGAGATGAGGTCCTTCTCGTTTTCGATTCTTTCACGAGGTATGGGTGTTGTTTTTACTTAGATTATATATAGGTACATATAGGAAATTTGAATCCAGATTTGCTTTAATTTATAAATACATATGTATTAAAAAAAATTACAGCAAAGAAAATCCTATGGTTCATTCACAGAAAAGGAAATATAAATATAAATATATTTTGTACATTTGTGTGTGTGTATACACAGTTAAGGAGAAATATAATACAAGTAAATACATATATACACATACCTATTTTCATTTAAAGTATTTATAGAAATTGTTATTTTAGTAAAGTAGGAATTTTAACATGTTTTGAAGCTATGCAAAAATTAAAATTTTAAAATCTATATAGATTATTTTTTGTAAGTGTATACACACACACATATATATATAGTTTCAAATAAAAATAAATATACACAATTTAAATTTACTAGTTTAATTTTAAAATAATGTATTAGAAAGATTAATCTATTTAATAAACTTATTTAATTATTTTGGTTACTAAAAGATTTTTAAAAGAAAATTAGTTTAAAATTAAATTATTAGTTTAAAACCAAATTGTTAGTTAAGTTAAATAAGTAATTAATTGTTCGATCAATTCAAATATTAATAAGCCATATGCATGATGTTTATACAAGGTCAAAAATCGAGAAACAAGCCGGAATGGAATTGGGTTGCAAACAATAAAATGAAAGGTGAGTTAATCTCACTCATTTGGATTACCATTTAAATTTAAATAGGTAAATTTGAATTATTGGTTGAATGATTGAATTGATTGGATGTGATATGTTTTATATAGTATATAATTTCTATATTAGAGTGATTGATTTCCCGCATTATATAGCGAATGAGACCCTATGCACCCCGCATAATAGCGGATGACTCTTTATACCGTAATATCCCCCTCTAAGTGGGATTAGTATTTTATATTGTGCTAACATCTGTGGATGCAAGGAAACAGGTTGGAGGAATCCAACTGGATTCCTCAAAATGTTGGAATTTATTTTCATATTCGGTGATATGTTCTATTTGATAATTTGTGATAGATTATATTGATTATATCGGAAACTGGAAATATTGAATGCTCTGGTTTGACTTAATATATTTTGGTTATATTGAGATATCAAAAATATAAAGATTTGATTTTTAAAGAAAAATAGAAGAGGGAATTCTAAGTAAAATAAATATAGTGAAATTGGATAAATTAAAGAATGAAATTGGGAAAGTTGATTTTGAATTCTTAAATAAATTCCAAGCATGGGAAGGAGATTTTTGAATAAGTTAGAATAAATGAATTTTTAAACTTAAGTGATATTATTTAAAGAAATAAAGGATTCATTTTCAAGGTTTAAATGGGAGAGAGAAAGAAGAATTTTAGGAAAAAGTATGAAATTGGTATTTTTGGTCTAATAAAATTTAAATCATAATAAGAAGTAAATTTGGAAATTAATGGGTTTTGAAATAAAATTGAGTAAGTAAAGGAATTTATTTTAAAATGGAGTAAATTTTGGAAATCGATTTGGAAATTGATTTAGTGTTTGAAACTGTATTTTAAAAGGAGGATGAGACTATAGAATTTATAAACTGGGTTTATAAAGTGAAATAAGATATCAGTGGATATTTGGAACTATAAGTTCATGGTGGGAATTTATAAAGGAATGGGTAATTTGTTTTAAAAATAAATATTGGTTTTATTTTTAAAGGTTTGGGAAAGAAATTTACGTGTTTGAAACGTAAATTAAATTGGGATAAATTGAGAAGGATTTATTAACCGATTAAATGGACAACTTTGGAGTGGAAAGTGTATTTCCCTGAAAAGCCAAGTATATTTTGAAAGAAATATTTCCAAGTATAAGTTAGAGATTTTAAAGTGGTTTTACAAGAATGTTTTAGAAAGAAATTATTATTTAGCGGTTTTAAAATTTTTAGAAGTAATACTAAGTTAATTATATAAGTAAATTATTTTAAAGTTTGAACTAATGTTATGATTTAAAAGATAATTATTTAATATTTATACCTTATAGAATAACTTCTATTTTAAATTTAGTTTTGGCTTAAGTTTTACATGAGAAATTATTATAAAATTTCATAACTAGTATTTTAAATATAGTGCTTTTATTTTAAGCGTTTTATAGTATATATTTTTGGATAAAGTGATTTAAATTATTTAAAAATATAAGGTATTAAGACTTGATGATTATCGGTGGAAATAAAACAATTGGGTGGAAATTTATTCCGCGAGAGAAAAAGTGATTTGAAAACTATTTTCAAAGGGTTGAAGTGTATAAAAATATCTTGCGAAGATATTTTGAAATAAATAATTTGGAAAATTATTATAGCCTGATGGTTGTTTGTAGATGTTATTTGATAGTTAAATAACCAACTATCAATATTGGCCAATGCGCTGATCGTTTCGAAGAGACCGAGATCGGGATTAATTTTTGAAAACCACTTCGATCCAGTTTGAATGTTTTCATGAGGAAGACAAGAGCTTGGAGTCAAAGAGGGAGCAGTGAAGTGCAAGGGCTAATCGCTACTAATCCTGAGGGTGATTCCAAAATTGATGTAGTAGAAGTAGTGCCTTCGGTTTCGTTCGGAGCAGGAACGGACTTATATGGACGAATGCTATCAGAAGATCGTTATAGGGACGATGAGCATTCTAAGTGTATGTGTGCTAAAAAGGTAATGCATAGCCTCGAGCCTCATCAACCGGGAAAGGCTAAAATAGGGAAGGTGCAGCAAGGCTAAGTGGCTAGCAACCAATTAGGGTAATGTCATCCCTGTCTATATGTCCCTTTTTATTCGGCTGTATGGGCTGTTGCTGATCCCAACTACGGGGTGATCTTATTCGGACTATCCAGTAAGGGGTAGCTCCAGTCTTGTGTTGTAGGGGATCAGGGGGGATCCTCGGTACTCTGATTTAGACCAGGTATTGTGACGGGCGGTACCCAGTAGCCCTGCCATTGTATGGGATCCAATCCCTAATAAGCACCTGTACGGTTTTGATAGTGTCCAACTATTGTTGGAATGTGAGATGCAAGCATTTCAGCTAGATTCTATTTTACTTTCAATAGACACTATTATAATATAAGACGGATTTGATAAAAAGTGTTTTGGTTATCGTAAGGCAAAAAACCGGCATGTTTATTTATGGCATGGTCTTACGAGATACCTTTGATTTCAAAGGAATTTGAAAACTTTAATAAACCAATTAAGTGTGTTTTCTCACATTGGTTTTCCAGACCGACTCAGGTGTTATTTTACTATATGCTTGGGTCAGACCGAGTATTATAGAGTAAATATTCTGGATGGACTGCTATGGAGCTTAGTGGATGCGCTGTATGGCAAGACGTATCAAGTATCTATCTTATTTCCACTGTGTTTGGTATGCTGTATATTCAGCTTTGTATGGACAAATTGTCAAACTGTCCAGAGTTTTGTTGTTGTTTGATGTTGTAATCTGATGATGTAATATATAAAACAGTTATAGTTCTTTTGTATAAAAATCTGTTGTTATATGCTATATGTTATTCCGCTGCGATTATGAGATTCTGATGTTGTTTTCTATTTCTTCTTCTACCTCTTTCTTCCATAACCCTAATGGTTCGTATTTCCGTCCACTTTGAGTTAAACTGTTGGAGAATACTGTCGGCTCAAAGGGGTACGGATTTGCGGGCCATTACAGTGTATCGGAGCAGAAGGTTAAGCGAGAATCTTGGCTCTATTGGGATTACTCGTTAGAAATAGAGTCAATGGAACTCTAGAATGAGCTTGAGTGTATTAATAGATATGAGTGCGTATTTGTCAATGAATATAAAAAATTATATTGTGTCGACTGAGTGTTTATAAAATCTGGTCAATGCAGTCTAGACAACTATATCGATAGGGATTTCTAAACTCTTAAGCTAAGCAAAAACTACACAGTATTATTTTTAAAAGTGGTAAAAGAAATAATTTTTCCCAAATTAATTTATATATAAAAAGGAATAATTTTTCGAAATTGTTATAAGTATATATGGTTGCTTGGTTGTTAGGAAGTGATAATATTAAATTATTATCATTGTTGTGTGGAAATTGAAATAAGAAATAATGTTATAACCAGAAAGATAAGAAAAGAATTCATATAACAAAATGAGATTTGTAAATGTGAATTAAAATTGTGATTTAAAATTTGAAATAGAATAAAATTCCAGAGTAGTATTTGAATATAAGTTGAAAGGATTTGAAATTTGAAATTTTAAGGAAAATTTACTTCTTTTTAGTTTGAAAATAATTTTCAAAAGTTTTGAAAGAATAATAGTGATATTATTTGGAAATATTTTTGAATGGGATGTGAAATCTTGTGAGATATGGAATTAAAAATATTTGAAAATGTTTTTGTAAAGAATAAAAGCACTAAACTTACTTCAGTCGTTGGAAAATAACTTCGGTGATGACTGCAGCATCATCGATGTTCATTTTTGAGTTTCTAAGAGAGGAATTGCTGCTTGAATATTTTACATTGAAGTTGTTTGCAAAACTATGTTTGGTTTTGAAATTCAAAGAAATGATTTGGGTTAGGTATATATGATTTCAAAAATGCTTTGGAATGTTTAAGAAATTGTTTAAACTCCGGAATCTTATTTACAAATGTTTGTGAAGTAAGAATGGGTTTAATAACTTATAAAATTTGAAATTTATTAGAATCAAATTTAACTTGGAAAGAGTTAAGTAAAAGAAAGTGTGACAATAACAAATAGAGGTAGGTAAACCAATTAAAAGAAGTGGATTGGGGAAGATTAGTAAGTGGGATATAAACAAGTTGGGAAATTTATAGAAGTTAAAATTTTGAATTAAATTGAAGTGTAACTGAATCAAATTAAATAAAAGTGAATTTGAGAAGAAAAAAGTCTAAGCAGACTAAACTAAATGAAATGGCCATTGATATAAAATTTATTAAGTTGGAAATAAGTTTGTGAATGAACAAACTAATTTAAGTTGTAAGTAAATGGATTTTAAACTGACTATTTGAATTCAATTTGAATTGGATTAAGTAAAGTAAAGTTGAAATTTGTTCGAAGAAACTAAAAGAAGTAAAAGTTTGAAAATAAAACTTTTATTTGGAATTTAAAATAAATTAGTAAGTGAAACTAATTGAAGAAACGGTTAATTAAATATGTTTAAGATGAGGCAAATTGAATTCAATATTTAAATGAAAGGTAACTTGAAATAGGAGATCCAATTTGAATAAAAATAGATAAACTTCAGTGGTGAAGTGAAATTGAATATAAGAAATATATAAAATATTTATATTGAACTTAAGAAATGGATGGTGAAATTCTTAAGTAAATTTGGTACTGAAAATATACTAAGTTAGTTAATGAATGAAGATTAATAAAAAAGGCATGAAATGATAATTGTGAATAAGTAAATGGAAATCAAAATAAATGTGAGTAAAAGAGAATTGGTATAGCTAATAATAAATTGATATAAATACGTAGGATGTACGTATATTATTTTATTCGCATAGTGATTTGATGCAGATTCGAGCATAGGATTTCGAGATAGTCATATCGATCCGAGTTGGGAATTTTCACTCGATTTTCGACGGCGAACCTTGGATATGGATTTTTGATTGATTCTGGAAATTCTATATCATAGTTTACGGCTATGCAAAGAGGATGACGGTATCTGATCAAGAAACAAGATCTGAATCCGCACTAGAAAGTCGGGTGGACGATACTAGTTCGAAAGTGAAATTGTGTGATCGAGTGTGCGGTTGTATTTGATATTGCGTACGGATGGTATATATACATCATACGGGCTTAAGTAAAGCAAGTTTTGAAACTTTTGTAAATAAATATATAAATCGATTTTGAACGCTGTGATTGGATATTATTGCTAAGTAATATACAGGCATTTGAAAGAAAAAAGGAAATTGATAATTTTGATTTCAGAAGACAAATTGAATTGCTCGACGAAAAGGTATGAATTTAAATTTGTCATATGAAATTTGATGATTTTCTGGTCTAGCCACATGACATTTTTCTTCTTTTGAAATTTGGGGCCCAAAGAGGCATTTTGTAGTCGTACTAATCTAGCCGTGCAAAGGACGTTGGCAAAAATTTTCGAAAATTTAAAGAGTTAGAAATTTTTTGATAATTTAAAATTTGGATTTGAATTATAATTTGAATAGTTGAGTAAGTAATGTTGTTTGGAAACTATGGAAGAGTTTGAAAATTTAGTAAAGGTGATAGTGTGACTTTAGTAAAAAGATTGTTTTGGAAAGTTGTTAAAAACTATTTGGATTGGGAAAATGTTAACGGGTTATGGATTATTCTTCTTAGCTAGTAATTTCGGGGACGAAATTCTTTTAAGGGGAGAGGAATGTTACCACCTGGAATTCTGAACATTTAAAATTGGAATATTTAAGTGATTTTAAATATTTAAGAGTTAATTTTTAACTTGAATTTCAAATATCAATATTTATTGGATAATTTAATTTTTGAATTAAATAATTGGAAATAGGTTAAAATAGTGAATCTTGGTTTTTAAGCTAGTTAAATATATTTCAAAGGCTTGTAAAATTTATGTTTATAATACTGAAGATAATAGAAGTGTTAAAATTGAATTTAAAGATGATTTGTTCAGTTTTAAAATATATCGTTTGAATTGATATTTAAAAAAGCCTTCTGAGGCACAGTCTTAGAATTTGGCGAAACTAGTTCCATTGGATCCGTAATAGTGTATCATTATCGGATTTCAAATTTCGTAGCATTTGGACTTACCGTGTGGTCGTACGATAGGTAAACGCGCTGAAATTTATACCGAAAATTCAGTATAATAGCTGGTCCAAAAAGCTATCTTCTCCATATGATCGAATTAAGACTCGGAACTTGTTCCATTGCGTTCGAAATAGGGGTATAACCGTATAAACTCCTAGCGACACGTCTCGATAGGAAGTCAAAATTTTGAGTGGTGATTTCCAGACGATTCAAATTTAAATTCAAATAAGTTGACTAGGCAAAATTGTTTATATCAGCATTTTATATCACTATATCATACTTATTCCAACACCTGTACACACAAAATCAGCATTTCCTCCATTTGTCAAACACACAAGATCGTTTGAACACGCGTCTTCTCTAAAAAAAGAAAAAAAATTGTCTTTTTTAAAATTCGCATCTTCCCTAGCATTTCTTTTATTTTCAAAACAAGGAAGATAAAAACAAATGGCCAAACAAATCTTCCTTCCCCAAATTTCTTTTCCACTCCAGTTTTTAAAAAAAACTCATGCGATCGAATTCGATCGCGAGTGGTTCCTGGTGAGCTATCTTCGTTTGTTTGCACTTGAAATAAAGAAGGAAGGAGCGCGACCTAATCGCTATCGACTATGGGTCTTCTGGTGGAAGGTACGGCAAGTTGAGGGCTCGTGGATGCAAGCCGCTCCTCGAATCGCATGCGCGTGCGACTTGGTTGTCTTGAATCATAGGGGACGCGGAAGATATCAAGGCATCATAAGGCTTGGAGGGGGAGAAGGTGCTTTCGACTTCGCTTTGATCTAAAGCACTCGAAGGTTGTCTCGACCTCGATTTGCAAGGCAGAATAGAGCTGGGTGGTCTAGGCGTCGCTCGGGTCATGAGCAGAGATGAGGTCCTTCTCGTTTTCGATTCTTTCGTGAGGTATGGGTGTTGTTTTTATTTAGATTATATATATGTATATATAGGAAATTTGAATCCAGATTTGCTTTATTTTATAAATATAAATGTATTTAAAAATTTACAGCAAAGAAAATCCTATGGTTTATTCACAGAAAAGGAAATATAAATACAAATATATTTTGTATATTTGTATATATATATATATATACAGTTAAGGTAAATAGAATACAAGTAAATACATGTATACATATACCTATCTTCATTTAAAGTATATACAGAAATTATTATAGATAAAGTTCAGTAAAATAGGAATTTTAACATGTTTGGAAGCTATGTAAAAATTAAAATTTTAAAATCTATATAGATTATTTTTTATAAGTGTATATATATACATATATGTAGTTTCAAAGAAAAATAAATATACATATACACATTTTAAATTTACTAGCTTAATTTTTAAATAATGTATTAGAAGATTAATTTGTTTAATAAACTTATTTAATTATTTAGTTACTAAAAGATTTTTAAAAGAAAATTAGTTTAAAATTGAATTATTAGTTTAAACCAAAGTGTTAGTTAAGTTAAATAAGTAGTTAATTGTTCGATCAATTCAAATATAAATAAGCCATATGCATGATGTTTATACAAGGTCAAAAATCGAGAAACAAGCCGGAATGGAATTGGATTGCAAATAATAAAATCAAAGGTGAGTTAATCTCACTCATTTGTATTACCATTTAAATTTTAATAGTTGAATTTAAATTGTTGGTTGAATGATTGAATTTATTGGATGTGATATGTTATATATATATATAATATATATATAATATATATTGTGGAGTGATTGATCTCCCGCATTATATAGCGGATGAGGCCTTATACGCCCCGCATAATAGCGGATGTCCCTTTATACCACGATATCCTCCTCGAAGTGGGATTGGTATTTTATATTGTGCTAACATCTGTGGATGCAGGGAAATAGGTTGGAGGGATCCAATTAGATTCCTCAAAATGTTGGAATTTATTTTCATATTCGGTGATATGATCTATTTGATAATCTATGATAGATTATATCAATTATATTAGGAATTGGAAATATTGAATGCTATGGTTTGACTGAATATATTTTGTGTATATTGAGATATCAAAAATATAAAGATTTGATTTTTAAAGGAAAATAGAAGAGGGAATGCTAAGTAAAACAAATATAGTGAAATTGGATAAATTAAAGAATGAACTTGGGAAAGTTGATTTTAAATTCTAATAAATAAATTCCGAGTATAGGAAAGGAGATTTTTGAATAAATTGGAATAAATGAATTTTTAAACTTAAGTGATATTATATAAAGAAATAATGGAATTATTTTCAAGGTTTAAAATAGTTTGGGAGTGATAAAGAAGAATTCTGGGAAAAAGTATGAAATTGGTATTTTCAGTTTAAATAAGATTTTAAATCATAATAAGAAGTAAAATATGAAATTAATGGGTTTTGAAATAAAATTGAGTAAGTAAAGGAATTTATTTTAAAATGGAATAAGTTTTGGAAGTTGAGAAATTGATTTAGTGTTTAAAACTGTGTTTTAAAAGGAGGATGAGATTATGGAATTTATAAATTGGGTTTATAAAGTGAAATAAGATATCAGTCGAAATTTGAAAGTATAAATTCACGGTCATAAAGGAATGGGTAATTTGTTTTAAAAATAAATAATGGCTTTATTTTTAAAGGTTTGGGAAAGAAATTTACGGGTTTGACACGTAAATTAAATTGGGATAAATTGAGAAGGATTTATTAACTGATTAAATGGACTATTTTGGAATGGAAAGTGTATTTCCGTGAAAATCCAAGTATATTTTCAAAGAAAGATTTCCAAGTATAAGATAGAGGTTTTTAAGTGGTTTAAAAGAATGTTTTAGAAAGAAATTATTATTTAGTGGGTTTAAAATTTTTAAAACTAAATATTTTTTAAGTTAATTATATAAGTAAAGTATTTTAAAGGTTTAACTAGTATTATGATTTAAAAGATAATTATTTAATATTTATACCTTATAGAATAACTTTTACTTTAAATTTAGTTTTGGTTTAAGTTTTACATGAGAAATTATTATAAAATTTCATAACTAGTATTTTAAATAAAGTGTTTTAAGTGGTTTTCATTTTAAATGTTTTAATGTATATATTTTTGGATGAAGTGATTTAAATTATTCAAAATCTAAAGTATTAAGACTTGTGATTTTCAGTGGAAATAAAACAATTGGGGGGAAATTTATTATGCGAAAGAAAAAGTGATTTGAAAACTATTTTCAAAGGGCTGAAGTGTAGAAAAATATATTGCGAAGATATTTTGGAATAAATAATTTGGGAAATCATTAAGGCCTGATGGTTGTTTGTGGATGTTATTTGATAGTTAAATAACCGACTATAAATATTGACCAATGCGCTGATGATTTCGAAGAGACCGAGATCAGGATTAATTTCTCAAAAACCACTTCGATCCAGTTTGAACGTTTTCGTGAGGATGACAAGAGCTTGGAGTCAAAGATGGAGCGGTGAAGTGCAAGGGCTAATCGCTACTTATCCTGAGGGTGATTTCGAAATGGAAGTAGGAGTAGTGCCTTCAGTTTCGTTCGGACCGAGAACGGACTTGTATGGACGGATGCTATCAGAACATCGTCAGGGGACGATGAGCATTCTAAGTGTATGTGTGCTAAAAAGGTAACGCATAGCCTCGAGCCTCATCAACCGAGAATGTCTAAAACAAGGAAGGTGCAGCAATGCTAAGTGGCTAGCAACCAACCAGGGTATGGTCATCCCTGTCTAGATGTCCCTTTTTATTCGGCTGTGTGGGCGGTTGTTGATCCCAACCGTGGGGTGATCTTATTTGGACTATCCAGTAAGGGGTAGCTCCGGTCTTGTGTTGCAGGGGATCAGGGGGGATCCTCGGTACTCTGATCTAGACCAGGTACTGTGACGGGTGGTACCCCAGTAGTCCTGCCATTATATGGAATCCAACCTTTAATAAGTGCCTGTACGGTTTTGATTGTGCCCAACTATTGCAGGAACATGAGATGCAAGCATTTCAGCTAGATTCTATTTTACTTTCAATAGACACTATTATAATATTAGACGAATTTGATAAAAAGTGTTTTGGTTACGTAAGGTAAAAACTCGGCATGTTTATTTGTAGCGTGGTCTTACGAGATACCTTTGATTTCAAAGGATTTTGAAAACTTTAATAAACCAATTGGTGTGTTTTCGCATGCTGGTTTTCCAGGCTGACTCGGGTGTTATTTTACCATAATGCTCGTATCAGACCGAGTATTATAGAGTACAGATTCTGGGTGGACTGCTATGGAGCTCAGGGGATGCGCTGGATGGTGAGGCGTATCACGTATCTGTCTTATTTCCGATGTGTTTGGTATGTTGTATATTCAGCTTTGTGTGGACAAGTTGTCATAACTGTCCAGTGTTTTGTTGTTGTTTGATGTTTTACTCTGACGATGTAATGTATAAAACAGTTACAGTTCTTTTGTATAAAAATCTATTGTCATATATTATATTGTTCCGCTGCGATTGTGAGATTCTGATGTTGTTTTCTATTTCTTCTTCTACCTCTTTCTTCTTTAACCGTAATGGTTCGTATTTCCATCCACTTTGAATTGAAATGTTGGAGAATATTGTCGGCTCAAAGGGGTATGGATTTGCGTGCTGTTATAGGTTATATACTGATAGTTATTAGATAACTATGGAACAACTCACTCGATAGTTGTCTGTTGGTTAATATAAGTAAGGTCAAATAGAAATATCGATGAGACTAATTTACACAGTTCTCTCGACTTGAGAATACTGTCGATCTTCAATATGAAAGATCCGCTTATATTATAGTCAAATCATAGCATGACGTCTATCGAATGACTATGGTAGGGTCGAGTGGAAGTGTTGGAAGTGAAGCGCTATTCTAGAGAGGATTCGTCTCCTCGGTTGTATAGGGTTGGTATCACGGTCAACTCAAGTCAACTCAAAGTCAAAGTCTCTGGCCAGAGCATTTCGGTTTATTATTATTATTATTATTAAACCAAGGACTTTATGTTTGAACTAAAGAGTTAAATATGGATTATATTGGAATTTTGACCATTGCTAAATTCCATAAGTACAAAGTGATATAGTTTTGACGAAGAGAACTAGCGGAAATAAAAATCACAATCGAGCAACACTTAACAAAGCGAAATTGGATTTTAGCAAAACCAATTAAGCGATAAATTTGACCAAAATGCCACTCCTCCTGTTAAGTAACGTATGAACGTTAATATTTGAATAGTTCGATATTAATCGCTGACTAAATTTACACCTAACGAGTCGCACCCTCGAAATGATGAATTCTACTTTGACCAAACAATTTAATTAATTTACAGTTCTTATAAATTAATTAAGTTAATTTATGAAATATTAATTATAAACTTTGATTATGAGTTGAGAAATCAATATTAAAAAAAATATTTATAATAGTAATAAATATATCAACCGATATACAATATAGATAAGAAATTAAAATGGATTTAACTGTGTAATATTTTTATATGGGATTAAACGTGCTTAATGCCCATCATAGGACCTATCAATTTTGGCTGCAAATAATAGGTAGGGGAAGCTCATTTTTAGTAAGATAAGCTTGAATTTGGATAGCTCAGATTGAAGAAGAATTAGTATGAGATGAGATCTATTTTTCCTCCTTTCCATCCACTATATAAACATACATAAACTAATTTGATTAGAAATTTTTGCTACCTCCTCCACTATAGATTGCTAGATGGAAATCTTCTTTGAGCCCTCCATCACTAATAGCTCAAATCAAGTTAAATCTTATCACTATCTGGTAGTTGAAGGTCAACGGTTCAAGGACTAGCAATTTGCTGAATCAGAAAGAGTTTTAAGGAGAGAATTGATCATTTCAAGGTATACATCATGGCCTTGGAATTAAGTATGATTTTTATAGTTAATACTTATAAGTAAAATGTCTTATCATATATGTATATGCATATTATATTGTGCCCCAAAAATAAAATGAAGTTTTTTCTTGAAAAAGGTAATTTGTACTATTTTTTTGTTTTTCTCTTCAAACAGGACTTATTGCTATTGAGGCAGTTGGGTGATGATTTTGATATGCTAGCAATGTTGTCATAAATTAATTTGGATATATTCATGTATATATTTGTGCTTAATTTTTTAATAATATATGTGTAATGACCTGGAATTTTCAATCCTGAAAATTCCAGATAGTTAGGAAAAGAAGAACGGAGGTAGAAGAAGAAAACAGAAACAAGACACAGAATCTCTCATTTGCAACGGATCAAAATATAATATCATATAATAACATTTATACAAAGAAGCTGTATCGGTTAAATTACATACAATACATCAGAGTTACAACATTTACACAAACACTGGACGGTTAAAATCACATGTCCCAGATATACAACAACATATCACAGCAGAAACACTCCCTACATTCCTGCCATCCAGCTCGCCTCCTGAGCTCCAGAACGTCCTTACCTGAAAGCTGTAATACGAGTTCTTAACTTGTTGTTAGTAAACACTTATATCACAAATCAATCTCTAAGTACCCTTACTTAGTTTCAATGATCCAGTACATTTAGACTATTTCATTCCAGCCTATTGATTATATATATCAAGTCTATAAAAAAATTATGGTAGATTACAAATCGTAGTGGGTTCGGGTATTTACTAATACCCGACCTCGATCTCTTCGAATTCAATACCATCTAAACCCAAGTTATTCAAGTGAATTACAATTCAAACTTCTAATACAGGGTGTCACCTCTACATAGTAATTCATTATTGAAAGATAACTACATTATCACAGTTCAAACCAAACATATCATATCACATAGCATTGCAAATCACATATCAGAGATATCAACCAATCTAAGGCATATAATATTTTTCAATCATTCATAAGCAAGATTAATTTGTCATATCATTTCTAATTAATTTAAAATAAATTAAATTAATTACCTCAATTATTTTTAAATCCTTCTTAATTAGCAGTAATTGATTACCAACCATTACTTAATCATCCCTTGATTATCTTCCCCAATCACATTACATAATTAGCCTTAAGTTAATTACCCAAATTAATTTAACTTCCACCCATTCACATTATCTACATTATCCATAATTAATTACCCACATTAATTATCCGATAAGCACTTTCATTAATTAATTATCCTTCAATTAATCACACTCATTAATTAATTAATCTTTGATTTATTTCCCCAAATTAATCAATTCTTAATTAATCAATCTTTAATTAATTACACTATGTAATTAATCCTTAATTACTTTCCTTAAGTAATTTACCTTTAAGTAATTACTTTCATCAAGTAATTATTCCATTGGTTAACTATCCTTAATTAATTAACATTGATCATTAATTAATTTAACCTTTAATTGCTAATTAAATTAATTACTCTCAACAGATTAATCCTTTAATTACTTACATTAATTACTCTTATAATTAATTACATTGAGTAATTAATCCCTTTAATTACTTCCATTTAGTAATTACACTTAATTAATTTAGTAATTACTATCCTTAACTAGTTAACCCAATTAATTATCTTAACTTAGTTGTTCTTAATTAATTAACTTTAATTACTTCACTTGATTAATTAATCTTTAGTTATTAATCCATAAAAAAATTATTTACCTTTAATTACCCAACTTAAATTCAAAAAAATCATTGTCTTAATTCATTTCTTAATTATCTTAATAATCATTAACTTGCAAGTTAACATAAGTCCTTATGTTTAGTTAATGATATAACATTTCATCTTTTCAATTATTCTTAATTATTTATTCAAGTTTTAAATATACTTAAGATTTAACTTAATTAATTTAAGTTAAAATAAATTACCTACCTTTTACTTAGCCAAGCTTCTAAAATAAACAATTGTTATATGAAAGGATTATTTTAAAATTTCAGTTCAAAACTTGATTTTCATTAGACTTTAAAAATTGTTAGCCTCAAACATTCCACCCGAGTCAAACCCAAGCTTACCCCAACTAAAACCCGAGCCAACCATTTTTATTCTTTCCAAACTTAGTTTAAATATTAAACGGTTCAGACATAAACACTAACGCGAGCACACTCGAAGACAACTCCGAGACAGCCTTCCCTTCCCCCGATATCGAACCCGAGAAAAATCCCAATGCCTTCAACAAAGACGTCGCTGATACACAACGAACCCCGTGCACGTGTACGTCGCCGACGCTCCACCACGATCCCCTCCGACCCTCCATGTCTGGCCACCGTACCGATCCCATTCACCTAGATTTCTCGAATTCGACCCCGATCGAAATTTCGAGCTCACGAATCACCCATAATAGAACTGACCACCAATAAACGCCTCGACTTCGCCATTCACCCACCATCAACCACCAGAGTCTGTCTGATCCAATGCCATAACCTCCTCTTTCCTCAAGTGCAGTACAACTCGACGTCGCCACGATGCTGAAAAAGACATGAGTTGACCTCATCCAGAAAAAACCCCTAAAACCCTAAATCAACTACGACCGGCCACCACGAGTGATTTTAAGTTTTCCCACAATTATTCCATCGATCGTCGATCGACCAGCAACCATGTACTCAAAGCCTGTTGCTACAGAATCACGAGATCGTCGGAATTTGACGAATTTGCACATTCCGATCATCTTACAATTTTCCACGATTTATACAACTAAAAATCTTGATTCAGATCTTAAAATTCATGGCTTATAAAAACGAACAAGATCTAGTACTCAAACCTCAAATTTTAATAGATCAAATTTTGAAGAAAAATTTAATTTTCTGTGTTTTAAACTTCCCAGTAATCCCATCATTTTTAATACTTAAAAATATTTTTAAAATTTTGATCTTGCCGATTTGAACTTGTTTCATTTAGATATCAAAGTCTATAGATGATCATATGATGATATTTTGATTTTTTTTAAACAGATTTGAAGCCTGTAATGCTTAGAACAGGGATTCAAATGTCTGTTTCCAGACATGCACAACAACATCCATGTATAAATATACATATTTGTATACATTTAACACTTAACCACTCTTCTTCAAGCATGATTTCCAACAACGAGTAAAAGTCCAAATTTCAGAAAGGCTTACTCACTTGCATTTTGTTGATACAGAGAGAACCTAGAAATTGTTTTGAAAACTTGAAAACTGTAGATGATCTTTGAATTTGACTGAGATCTTCTTGTTTAAAGCTTGAATTTGAATCTTGGTTTTTCTTCAGTTTTAAATATTTGAAAGAGTTGTTGATTCAGTTTCCCTTGGCTTTGAGTTTTCTTTTTTTATTTAAGATGGAAGAAGATTTTGAAGTGGAATGTGAAAAATTCTGTACTGAATATAACCTGGTTTCAATTCATATTACTTACATATAATTTATTTTAAAGAAAATAAAAATGAAGAAAGACACTTGTTATTTTAAATGGCACTTAAGCTACAAATTTTGCTTCTATGCATTAGAGAGCTTACAAATGTATAAGGCCTTGATGCATATAATTTTTTTATGCATTTGTTTTATGTATTTAAATTATATATATAAACTAAAATTAGCATATTTAAATTAGAAAGAAAGAATATTAGTACTTGATAAATTCTTGTTTACATTTTATACTTAAGTTGTCATTGTATTTAAATTGATATTTACAAGTACTGGTGTTAAAAATGTAGAATTCAATTTTTAAATGACTCTTGAAAATTATCATATTAATTTTCAAAACATAACTTCCAATTCAATACATACGCTTACATATTATATCTATTATTAGAAAATCATTCTATTAGCTTTGAAAAGATAAAACTTGCCAAATTAAATTATTATATAAATACATTTACTATGATTATATATTCAAAATGGATTTGTATATGTATTCACTTACAATTTCAATATTAAAGAGTTTACACATATTTATTTATATATTTAATAATTTACTATAAGATTCATCATTTTAATTCAACTATTATTATAGTTTCAAATCCACTTATACATATATATCCAGACATTTTTATTTATCAAATTTTATTTGTTTTAATCTAAATAAAATCAATATCTTAATAGCCTAAAATCAGTTAACTACCCAATTAACAGATATCCAAATCCGGGTTATTACACTCCACCCCCCTTTGAATCTTTTCGTCCCCGAAAAGGAACGAAGCCATAATTTATAAAAACACTTATATCAGACAAATTAATCTTTGAATATTTTTAAGCTATAAACTCCATTTTATTTAAGAATTTATTTAAAACGCTTTTAAAATCTACATAGTATTACAAAAGTAGTTTTATAAAAATAGTTTTTATAACTCATGTTTCAACAAGTCTACCCTTATTCTCACTGAAATTTGGTCATACATTGATCAGACGTAGGACTGATAATCTGTAAGTACTTGGTAAACCCGTTTTCAACATCCAGTGAAAATATTTGGAAAATAATTTTATTGAAAAATATCGAAAACATTTTTTTGAAAATAGAGGAAATATCTTTGGTGAGAATGCTCTGGAAATCATCAACCCCATCCATGGTCCCAGTTAACTCGATGGTTATGTTGCCATCCCAGCAAAATCCATAGATAACTGTAGGCACTCCACGCCCCTCGATTACGCCATGGAACCCGCTACAGATCGCAATGACATCCTGGGTTATGTTGCCATCACAGCAAAAGTCCATCTAACTGTAGGCATCAGCGCCCTCGAATTTCGCTGCCAAATAAATGGAACTTCTCCACTCCACTCGACCATAGATCGCAATCTACCGATGTTACGTTGCCTTCCCGGCAAAATCAAGTGTAGACCGTTGACACTCACGTCCACACGATTTCCGCTATGGTCCATAGTAGATTGCAGCGACATCGAGTTACATTGTCGTCACAACATAACTCAAATGCCTCTATAGGCATCAGCGCCCTCGACTTTCACTGCCCAATAATCCTCAAGAACTTCAGTTTGTTCGGACGTCCTCACAGGATCCACTTTAGAGCCTCCCCCTTTTGAAGCTCAAGGCAGTACCAACTTATGATACTCCTGAGAAGTTTATTTCAAGGGAGCGCCTTTTTCTCCAGAGCCATTTTCAAAACACTTTATACTATACACATATGGTATCTTCCAAATCATACACCTAGTATGAATCATAGATAAAGCTCCTTTACAAAAAATCGATTATCCCAAAATCGATAATTCTCAAGCTAGACTTTCCAAATTTCCAAAATTGATTTTTCTTCAAAAATCAAAAGCCTTTCCAAAATCCATACGGTCCAAAAACCTTTCCTCAAAATCATTTTCATAAGATCCTTTATATATATATATATATATATATATATATATATATATATATCTTTAAAAATCTTTGGATCACTTCATACTTGTATAAATTCCCCTTTTTGATACTTCAAATACTTTTCAAAAACCCTTTTCTTCTAGCTATAGATTCAACAAGGGGAGATTTATCTTATATAACAAAGATATATAACTCTGTTTATTCCCAATCAAGTATTCAAATTTGATTACTCTTATAAATTTATTAACCATATTACTTACTTATATAAAGTAAATTTCTATCATAGAAATATCCAAAAAAAAAACATTTCACATTTCTTATCCACAAATTCCCCAATATCAATTTCATTCAAACTCGTACGATGTACACATATCATCCATACGCTATATCAATCTGATCGCTCACACGATCACACAATCTCACTTCCGAACTAGAATCATCCATCCGACTTTCTAGTGCGGACTCAAATCTGGTTTCTTGATCAGATACCATTTTTCTCCTTGCATAGTCATAACTACGATAGAGAATATCCAGAACCAATCAACGATCCATATCCAGGTTCGCGATCGAAAATCGAGTGAAAAATCCTAACTTGAATCGATATACTGTCTCGAAATTCTATGCTCGAATCTGGATCAAATCACTATGCGAATAGAATAATATACGTACAATCTACACATTTATCTTCATTGATTATTAGTTAAATCAATTCCCTTTCTATCCACATTCATTTATGATTCTATTCACTTATTCACAGTTGCTTCAATCTTCATTTGGATTATCACTTTAATTCTTATCTCAATTGGTAACAAATCATAAATAATTTGAACTCTGTCCAGCTTAAACTTAGAAAATAACTTAAAAAGTTTAAAATAGATAAGTAGTTGAAAGATAATTGTTAGTTGTAAATAGCTGAAAAATAGTTAAGTAGTTGTAAAATAGACAAATGGTTATAAAATAGTTAGATAATTTCAAAATAGTTGTAAAATACTAATTAGTTATAAAATAGTTGAAAAATAGTAATTAGTTTATAAAACAGTTGTAAAATAGTTAAGTAGTTACAAAAATAATTATAAAATAAGTATAAAATAGTTTGGCTTTTAAAAGGAAGATTGTATATAGTAAATAGCTTGTAAAAATAGATTTATATTAAAACAATTTATTTTGAAAATAGTCTAGAGCCAAACTATTCAATTCCCAATCTCCATTCTATCAATTCAAATTAAATTTCCGCTTCCATTTAAATTGGCTCAGTTCCAGTTTGAATAACTTCAATTTCTATTGAACTGGATTTAACCCCAATTCAAGTTGAATTAACCTCAATTTCTTTTCAAATTCAAATCAAATTCCATTTGATTTTAAACCTATTTAACTTTAATTACAATTTTAAATTATTCAAATCAATTTGGACTAATTTCAAATTGAACCCATTTCAATTTCAAATCATTTCAATTTCTGTTTGAATTAGTCCCAATTCCCATTTGAATATGAACTCATTCAACTTCAATTTCATTTCAAATTAACATAATTCAAATTTTCCATTTGAATTTTATACCTATCCATCTTCAATTCTAATTAATTCAAACTAAATTCAATTTGAACTAATGCAATTTAAATCTCAACTTTAAACCATCTCGAATTATATAAATTCGAGTTAAATTAAATGTTGATTTAACCCCTTAAATCAAATTAACCTTTATTTTTAAATCAAAAATCAAAATCTTTAAACAATTAAATTCTGAGTCCAAATCTTAAAATTCTATTTTAAATTATCTCTACTTAACTTATTTCAAAGTTCAAATAAGAGTTCAAAACAAATTTCATCTCTAAAAATTCAATTTATTACCAAAATTTATCTTCCAATTTTGAAACTGATTTTTAAACAATTTTAATTTACAATTTCAATTCTTAACCGTCAAATCTTAAGTTCAAAGTGATTCCATATCCTTAATTTCAAATCAAAGTAAAATTTCCCTTCTATCTCAATAATGGATATATTACCACACTTTATTTCTTCATTCATTTAAACAAATCCAATTCACAATTTAAAGACTATTAATAACAATACGATGATATCATATAATTTATTTTAAAATATCCATCCATTTTCCATTTTCAGATCTCAAACCCATTTTGAGATCACATAAACTCCCAATTCAAATCTACCTTTTAACTTCCCAAATTAAATCTTAATTTCATATTGAAATTTCCAAATCAGGTTGATCATTCAAACTTATTTAACTTCTTCTAAATTAAATTCAATTTAATCCCATTAACCTTACTCAAATTTGAATTCCATTTCAAAATTCTTTCCCACTTATAAGTTCGAAACTTATATCATTTGGGTTTTACATCACACTTCAAGGAAAATCAAAAATAAACACCTCAGTGCTTATTTCAAATCGTCTGTGATATTATATACATCTACACATATATACATATTTACTTCTTGACCCACCAAGCCAAATTTTAAAATTTAAACCACCTTTGGTTTTAATTCAAAACAAATTTCTTTTAAAGCTTTCAAACAACTTCTTATTTTAAAATAAGACTATATTCAAAATAGTCTGAATAATATTATTTATTATTTCCTTTAACACTTTGAAACAATTCCAAGTTCTTTTCTGGACTTAAAACTTGACAATTTAAAACTACAAGTCATACTTATTTAAAGGTTACTCCCTTAAAACATTTCATCTTTGCTTAACCATTAACAGACATTTTATCATTTTACGACAATAACCAAGGTTATTACAACTGGACACCAATTCACTATTATTTTATTCTGAAAACTCTTCTCCAAATTTCAAGATTTAGTTTCACTTTGGTTGTATTTCTATTATTTTATATAATTCCAATGATTTAACAACCAATTTCTTTAATATATTTAATAATTAGAAAATTTATTTCTTTATATATCAAAAGTTAATCTTATATAAAAATCATTTTTAAAATCATTTTATAGGAAAATAACAAATACGCCCTCATATACTATACTCAACTCATTCTAAGTTACCACTGACCTTATCTTTAATGAGTAAACCCACCAGAGCCAAGGTTCTCGCTTAACCTTCAGCTATGATACCAAATGTAATGACCTGGAATTTTCAAACCCAAAAATTCTAGATAGTTAGGAAAAGAAGAAAGGAGGTAGAAGAAGAAAACAGAAACAATACACAGAATCTCTCATTCGCAGCAGATCAAAATATAATATCATATAATAACATTTATACAAAGAAGCTGTATTAGTTAAACTACATACAATACATTAGAGTTACAACATTTACACAAACATTGGACAGTTAAAATCACATGTCCCAGATATACAACAACATATCACAGCGGAAACACTCCATACATTCCTGCTATCCAGCTCGTCTCCTGAGCTCCAGAACGTCCTTACCTGAAAGCTGTAATACTCTGTCTGGCCCAAGCATTACATCAAAGTAACACCCGAGTCAGGTTGGAAACCAGCGTGAGTAAACCCATATAACTTGAAAACACTAAGTTACAACATACTTAAATTTCGGGGTAACTCGTACTTCACTACGAGTTCTTAACTTGTTATTAGCCAACACTTATATCACAAATCAATATCTAAGTACCCTTACTTAGTTTCAATGATCCAGTTCATTTAGACTATTTCATTCCAGCTATTGATTATACATATCAAGTCTATAAAAAATTATAGTAGATTAAAAATCGTAGCGGGTTCGGGTATTTACTAATACCCGACCCCGACCTCTTCGAATTCAGTACCATCTAAACCCAAGTTATTCAAGTGAATTACAATTCAAACTTCAAATATAGGGTGTCACCTCTACACAGTAATTCATCATTGAAAGATAACCACATTATCACAGTTTAAGCCAAACATATCATATCACATAGCATTACAAATCACATATCAGAGATATCAACTAATCTAAGGCATATAATGTTTTTCAATCCTTCATAAGCAAGATTAGATTGTCACGTCGTTTCTAATTAATTTAAAATAAATTAAATTAATTACCTCGATTGTTTTTAAATCCTACTTAGTAGTAATTGATTACAAACCATTACTTAATCATCCATTGATTATCTTCCCCAATCACATTAAGTAATTAGCCTTGAATTAATTACCCAAATTAATTTAACTTCCACCCATTCACATTAACTACATTATCCATAATTAATTACTCACATTAATTATCCGATAAGCACTATCATTGATTAATTAACCTTTAATTAATCACACTCATTAATTAATTAATCTTTCATTTATTTCCCCACATTAATCAATTCTTAATTAATCAATCTTTAATTAATTACACTAAGTAATTAATCCTTAGTTACTTAATTTACCTTTAATTAATTACTTTCATCAAGTAATTATTCCATCGGTTAATTATCCTTAATTAATTAACATTTATCATTAACCTTTAATTGCTAATTAAATTAATTACTCTCAACAGATTAATCCTTCGATTACTTACATTAATTACTCTTATAATCAATTATATTGAGTAATTAATCCCTTTAATTACTTCCATTTAGTAATTACACTTAATTAATTTAGTAATTACTGTCCTTAACTAATGAACCCAACTAATTATCTTAAATTAATTGTTCTTAATTAATTAACTTTAATTACTTCCCTTAATTAATTAATCTTTAATTATTAATCCATAAAAATATTTATTGACCTTTAATTACCCAAATCTTAAATTGAAAAAAAATCATTGTCTTAATTCATTTCTTAATTATCTTAAGAATTTAATAAACTTTTGGAATTAATAATCATTAACTTGCAAGTTAACATAAGTCCTTATGTTTAGCTAATGATATAACATTTCATCTTTTAAATTATTCTTAATTATTTATTCAAGTTTTAAATATACTTAAGATTTAACTTAATTAATGTAAGTTAAAATAAATTACCTACCTTTTACTTAGCCAAGCTTCTAAAATAAACAATTGTTATTTGAAAGGATTAGTTTCAAAATTCGGTTCAAAACTTGATTTTCATTAGACTTTAAAACTTGTTAGCCTCAAACATTCCACCCGAGTCAAACCCAGGCTTACTCTAACTAAAACCCGAGCCAACCATTTATTTTTCCAAACTTAGTTTAAATATTAAACGGTTCAGACATAAACACTAACGCGAGCACACTCGAAGACAACTCCGAGACAACCTTCCCTTCACTCGATATCGAACCCAAGAGAAATCCCAATGCCTTCAACAAAGATGTCGCTGATACACAGCGAACCCCGTGCACGTGTACGCCGCCGACGCTCCACCGTAATCCCCTCTGATCCTCCACATAAACCATGTCTGGCCACCGTACGTATCCCATTCACCCAAATTTCTTGAATTCGACCCCGATCGAAATCTCGAGCTCACGAATCACCCAGAATAGAACTGACCACCAACAAACACCTCGACTTCACCATCCACCCACCATCAACCACTAGACTCTGCCAGATCCAGCGCCATAACCTCCACTTTCCTTACCCCAAGTCTAGTACAACTCGTCGTCGCCACGATGCTGAAAAAGACATGAGTTGACCTCATCCAAAAATGACCCCTAAAACCCTAACTACGACTAGCCACCACGAGTGTTTTAAGTCTTCCCATAAGTTTTCCATCGATCATCGATCGACCAGCAACCATATACTCAAAGCCCGATGCTACAAAATCACGAGATTGCCAGAATTTGACGAATTTGCACACTCCGATCATCTTACAATTTCCCACGATTTATACAACTAAAAATCTTGATTCAGATCTTAAAATTAATGGCTTATAAAAATAAACAAGATCTAGCACTCAAATCTCAAATTTTAATAGATCAAATTTTGTAGAAAAAATTTAATTTACTGTGTTTTTAACTTCCCATTAATCCCATGCATTTTTGATACTTAAAAATATTTTTAAAATTTTGATCTTCCCAGTTTGAACGTATTTCATTTAGATATCAAAGTCTATAGATGATCATATGATGATATTTCGATTTTTTTTCACAGGTTTGAAGCCTGTAATGCTTAGAACAGGGATTCAAATGTCTGTTTCCAGACATGCACAACAACATCCATATATAAATATACATGTTTGTATACATTTAACAATTAATCGCTTTTCTTCAAGCATGATTTCCAACAAAAAGTAAAAATCCAAATTTCAGAAAGGCTTACTCACGTGCATTTTGTTGATAGTAGAGAAACCTGGAAATTGTTTTGAAAACTTGAAAACTGTAGATGATCTTTGAATTTGACTAAGATCTTCTTGTTTAAAGCTTGAATTTGAATCTTGATTTTGCTTCAGTTTTAAATATTTGAAAGAGTTGTTGATTTAGTTTCCTTTGGCTTTGTGTTTTTTATTTAAGATGGAAGAAGATTTTGAAGTGGAATGTGAGAAATTTTGTACTGAATATAACATGGTTTCAATTCATATTGCTTACATACAATTTATTTGAAAAAATAAAAATGAAGAAAGACACTTGTTACTTTAAATGGTACTTAAGCTACAAGTGTTGCTTCTATGCATTAGAGAGCTTACAAATGTATAAGGCCTTAATGCATTTTTTTTATGTATGTAAATTATATATAAACTAAAATTAGCACATTTAAATTAGAAAGAAAGAATATTAGTACTTGATAAATTCTTGTTTACATTTTATACATAAGTTGTCATTGTATTTAAATTGATATATACATGTACTAGTGTTAAAAATGTAGAATTCAATTTTTAAATGACTCTTGAAAATTACCATATTAATTTTCAAAACATAACTTCCAATTCAATATATATATATATATCCTTACATATTATAAACTATGATTAGAAAATCATTCTATTAGCCTTGAAAAGATAAAACTTGCGAAATTAAATTATTATATAAATATATTTACTATGATTATATATTCAAAAAGGATTTGTATATGTATTCACTTAAAATTTCAATATTAAAGAGTTTACACATATTTATTTATATATTTAATAATTTACTATAAGATTCATCATTTTAATTCAAATATTATTATAGTTTCAAATCCACTTATACATATATATCCAGACATTTTTAATTATCAAATTTTATTTGTTTTAATCTAAATAAAATCAATATCTTTATAGTCTAAAATCAGTTAATTACCCAATCAACAGATATCCAAAATCTGAGTTATTACAATATGGCAGTTCAGTACAACGATATGAATTATAATATAATTTCATATTTTATTAAATTAATATATATATATATATATATGTAATATTAGTTAATCATGTATATAGTTTATAGTTAGTTGCAACATTATATCATGACTAAAATTAGCCATATAATCATGTATAATGTTTTATGGTAATATCAATTTTTGTAAATAATTTATTATTGTTTAAATCAATTTATTCAATAATAACTTATATTAATTCGAAATTATCATAAAAATTATATCTTAAATCTATAAAATTATATTAGCACCAAATCAGCACTCGGCCAAAAAATTGAAAATTAATTTTCCTAATTTAAAAAATTAATTATTTATTATGGCGAAAAATATATTAAAAATAATTTTAAGCTTAAACAAATTGTGGAAAAATTCTTCAAACCATTGGATATCAGTTAGGATTTTTTGGAATTTTAAAATTTTAAATAGAAGTTTTTAAATTAATTTTTATTAATATCTTATTAATTAGAAATGGATATGTAATTAAAAATGAATTTTAAATTAAAAAATTAAAAAAATTCCTTTTATATAATTTTATTAGTCAATAAATATGTCTATATATTATAAATATTTTGTGCGTGTGTATATATGATTATTTTATTATTATATAAATATATACATATTATTCATGGCTTATAAAATATAAATATTTTTTTAAATATTTGAAATAATTTGTATATTTAAATCAATGTATTATAATAATAAGTATATACGCATAATATTAATATCTAATTTATAAGATGGTATATGTACAAATATTTCTTTACGTATTTTAAATATATTATATATATAATTATTTAAACTTATTTAACGTATATATATTTATAATATATATACATAATAATAATAGTTGATATACATAAATATATTTGGACAATATTTACTTGCATCTTGGATGATGAGCTAACATGTCCGTTATAATGTAAATCCCAACATTTACACACGTTACGTTATACCTTGCACGGATTGATATTTTACCATAACATTTTGCGTTTCAACCCTCGAATGTCGACAGTAATACATCCACGATATTCACGTGTTGAGCACTTAAGTGCTGGAAAGACGAAAAGTTAGGGTAAAAATGAAAAGAAAATAAAATAAGCCAGAAAGAAGAGAACAAATATCAGAATTTCACTAGCGGAACGGTAATATATAATATCAAGGAATAGTATAAAGGGTTACTCTGATATAGGAATTTTGGAGTTACAAAACCTAAGTACTGTCATCAGCCCGGACGGTTATAACCCAACCTCACAAATGTTGATATATACCATATATTAATGCAATGGAAATATGAATACTATGGTAGGCGAAACATCCAGCTTATCTTCTCGAGATGAAAAGAAAACCAACGAAAACCTGCCTTTCTCGGACTACTCAAAAGAGTACACAAGGAATTTAGGAAAACTAAAGACAAACATAAGTCTCGTATGGAAAATCCAAGAAATATATGTTCATCATATAATAGCACTTTGAGACCGCATAAAATGCTATAACGGTTATTCCATTAAAAGAACCACCATTTAAATATACATAAGGTGATATAGTAGATAACGTCTAGGGTGTAGAATATAGGTATTATAACATAGCTGGAATAGTTACATTTGTTACATTCAATAACATATTAGAGGGTACAATCAAAACCAATAAGGAATGTTCGCATAAAGGTTTTTCCATTGATATCTCTCCGGTAGAGCCAGATCCAATCTCCTGCACAAGGATCAAAAGTACATTCTGAGCATTGTATATCTCTAGATAAAATACACCATTAAGGTAAACACAAGAGGCCCATCGTTCAAGCATAAGCATGAACAACATGAACCAAATACCGCCAACTCCCGCCGGCCAACAATCAATAAGTATCTGTAGATATGGAGCTGATAATACCCCGATGGCGATCAGTTAAACCCTAGGTTGTGCATCCTACTCTGTTTTTGGACATTTCTGATGTCGAGGTAACTTTCACCATCTTTCACACGAGTCTTTATCACTCTAATTGAACATAAATCCCCAATTGGATTTCCATATCTTGAATAGATAACGAAACCTCATGTGGATTTCAAATCTCAAATAGATAGCTTCCAAGAGGTAGAACACATATCTAAGTCTTGAAGTGGTTTTCGATAAGTAAAATGCTTTCGATCCCGGTCTCTTCAAGACCGAATCGAATAATTTGGTCATTTGATAATAATGAGAATGGTTGCATATGGAAACCAAGTCTTGTATACTTATCACGTTTTCAATACTTTCATCTCACACTATCCCTCGATCAAGAGTGAAGCTAGTAGGTTAGAATTCTATTGCTCACATTTATACATGAACATCAGTTTTAGTTCCTACAGATGGACAAGCCTACTTCATCGGTTTTTAGTTCTAAGCATATAACTAAATGCTTTTCATAAACGAGTAAACATACAATGCATGATCAAGTCACACAAAGCACGATCAAGTCACATAAGTGACTTCTAATCCCTTTGTTTCTTAATTAATCATTTATTAATTAAAACCTCTTTTATTAGTAAAACTTCTTTTATCTAACAAAACATCATTTATCAGTTTCTACTATTCATCTGTACTCTTTTCAATACTTTAAAAAGTATTCATTTACATATCTCAATGGTATGAGTATATTCACAATCATTAATAATATTTCTTACTTGAAACCTTTGCTTTTTCAATTTTTTTCCAAAAGATTCCTTACTTATAATTTCCTTCAAATCTATTTTAAGGATCTAAGTACTTACAAAAATCCATTCAAAAAGGTTTCATATTAATATTACTTAAATATTATCACTACAAATCCAAATCCATTTCACTTATGCTTATCTTTAAAACATTCTTTTAAAGATCTATTTACATTCATAAGTATAATCGAAAGGGTTAAAGATGAATGTAATTAACACATTGTCACAACAAACCCAAAAAAAATCTATACTTATATTATCTTTAATAACATTCTTTTTGAAGATCTAAGTTAATAATATTTGGTTAAGTTCGATGGTTGACTAATCGACCATCCAATAAAACAATTGCTTATACAAATCAATGTTCATATACTTAACTCATTTCCGACATTTCAACTTAACCATCCCTCATTCAAGATTGAAGCCGGGTAAGTTAGGGAACTGGTTGCATTAAAGGTGTAACATCCCGGAATTTTGACCATATTATTATAATAAGTTTTTAATCTAATTTAAATAAAATACAAGATTTTCATTTATAAGTAAATAAGACACTATTAGTTGTATATGTGTTATAAAGTAAATTTTAATTTCAAAATATAAAATAGACTCTTTTAACAACATTTAAAATAAAATCTGTTTTATTCAATTAAATTAAAAGTTATGTATTAATGACATTTAATACCAGATATATAAATGTAGTTAATAATAATAATAAGTACAATAGCACAATTCTAGTCATATTAAATATAAACATAAAGTATACTAACGCAAATATAAGTTACAAATCAAATATTTGGAAGATTTAACTTTAAATAAAAATAAGATTAAGAAGTGTTTTTAACAACAACTTTTATAATTAAAATAAAATAAGCTTATGAATATTTAATATAAGTATAACATAAAATATGGATATAAACATAAGTACATAAACATAGGAAACCATAATATTAATATATGTATAAAATAGACAAGTAAGAATACATGACATATGTAGTGTTATTCAAGCAATGAAGACAAAATGAAAACCTGCAAACAAATTTTATATGCATAAGTAAGCTAAGTGTTCACTTCAAAAATAAGACAAAACATCTTTGTACAAATACAAAGATCTGCAAATATCTTTATACAAATTCATGTGTCAGCAAACATTAATTACATGTTAACATAAATGAAAACATATGCATTAATTAGCACCACTCTTTGCCAAGAAAATCATTCCAGCCGAAATATCCATATCATCTTAGATTTTTTAGTACATAAAGCAAAATTTGATCATATCCAGGGAAGGCTTATATTAGAAGCTAATACCCTAAACAAAAACTGTTCTTATCTATAAATACCACATCATTCTACCTGTATATATTATTTAGTTCATTCACAACTTAAAAGTAAACTTGAGAAAAGCAAAAGAAATATAAACAAACATCATACTTTCAAACTCAATCAGATTCAAAGGCAAAGAAAAGCTTTCAGAAATTTTGATTGCAGTCTTCCATCAACAAACATCCTCTGTTTCAACTGTAGTCTTGAGTGAGTAAACTTATCTTTTTCTGAACCTTTAATTATGATAATTAGTGCATGTATTTGGTGTTGCTATGTATTGATAACAAGAGAACTGATAACGATTTTTGTTTTACTGGGAGGTGTATGCTCTTCATTGTTTTAACTTTTCTGGGCAAGAAAGTGGAAAAATAAATTTAGCAGAACATTGTAAACTTAGGATATTTTAACTAAATAAATTCGTTTATTCTTAAAACAAAATCTGGAAATGGTTTAAGGTTTGTCAGTGGAGCCTGGCTTCATTATGCTCAGATTTACAGTAAAAGAAATCAAATTGTTAAAATTCGAATGTTTTAAATTAGTGATTTGATTTCATAATCTGGTTTAAAGCACAAAGCTAAGATTTTTAAAATAGAAATGATGATTTTTAGAACATTGGACAAGGTGCAGTTCGGTGATGAATTAAAATTGCTTTTTTGTCAATTTCTATCTACTTCACAAATTTTAAGTGTTGAAACTTGTTGTGTAGATTGATTGAGGGTTCTTGAATATAGGAAAAATATCATAAAATTTTTCGAATGCAAGATTTGATGAAGTGAATCAATTTTAGGGTTTATGGGGTTCGACAGTTTGGGTTCTGTACAATTGATGAATGCGTCGCCATGGAATAACCGAGCGCCGTGAGGTTTTGGGAAGTGGTAGAAGGGGTTGATGGCGAGGTATGGCCGAAGCCACCTCGTCGCAGGTGGTCGAGGTTGAGTGAACGAGATGTTTTTCCCTATCGAACTCGGGTTACTGTTTGTATTTTCAGACATATTTCGATGGCGTACTTATTGCATTGATTTGAGCTTAGTTTTCGAACGAGTGGATATTTTGCGATTTGCTGGGGGCATAGGGGGTCGTCGGAGTGGTGACGAACCACCGTGCACGTGCACGGTGGTGCCGTGTCTGTTGGTTTGAGTTTCGGTGGCGTCGCGCGTTTTGCTCGAGGGAATCGTGTTGTCGCTTCGGGTTTGTCTCTGGGTCAAGGTTTGAGCGCGCGTGTGTTAATGGGTTACAGCAGTTTTATATTTTAACTTTTAAAAAACAAAAGAAATAGAAGAGAAAAAAATAGAGGAAGGAGAAGAGGAGTGCAGGGAAAGACGCGAGAAGGGTTCTGGGTAGTCACGAGTTCGACCCGAGTTAATCACGTTGTTATCTTCGGGTTTCAATTCCCAGGGTTAGCCGCATTAAGCCTTAAGATAAAGAGATAAACCAATTGTAAATTAATCAAGATATTGGTGTTGACAAAAAAAATTTAAGCTAAGATTTACTTAAAACTTATTAAGGAAGTTTTACAAAACGTAAGAGATTCATTGATTTGGAAGTTAATTAAGATTAGTAATTAATTTATAACGATGATTAAATAAATAATTTACGGTTTAATTAAATCTGTATTAAAGATTTATAAATAATCTTGTGTAAATCAATTTGCAATTAGAGAATTTAATTAACCATTTGAAGTTGATTAATTGACAAAATCATAGTTAACTGATTAAATAATTAATTTAGGATTAAACGATTAAGTTAATTAGTAGTAATGGTTAATTAAGTAATTAGTAATACTTAAATAAGTAAATGATTTTATAAATCAATAATTGAGGTTATTGATTAATAATTAATTAAGTGAAAAATTAATAAGTAATTAATAAATTTAAATAAGTTAATTAATTAGTAATTAACTAAGCAGGAATAAAATATGGTTTATTCTTAAGCAAGTAATTAAGTTTAAAATAAATCAAACTAAATGTTGATATGAATCGATGATTCTATTTGATTGACTCTGATATTTATTTATATCCTGTGATGTTCTGTGATATTCTGGATATATCTGTGATGACTGTGTATGATTTATCTGTGATAAATGATATGTGAATTCAATTGTTGAATTAAACTGTTTAAGTTAATTAGACAACTTGGCCTTTAAAATGACGTTTGGATTTCGATGAGACCGGGATCGGGTGTCAATTTGATATTCCGAAAACCACATCGATCCAAATTAAATGTTAGGTCGTGAAATCTCAAGTGAAGATCGAGATGGTGTTTTCAGAATGCAAGGGTTATTGTCGTTAACTCTGAGGGTGATTCCAAAATGAGTGTAACGAGATAATGCCTACGGTTTCGTTCGAACCCGGAACGAACTTGTATGGATTGAATGCTTTCAACACATCGTCAGGCAGACGATGAGCATTCTAAGAGGTATGTTCTATTAAGGTAAATGCAGCCTCAAGCCTCATCAACCGGGAATGGCTAAAACAGGGGATGTGCAGCAAGGTTAGGTGGGTCATGCCCAAGTAGGACGAGGTATACCCCTGTCTAGATGTCCCTTTTTATTCGGTTGTGTGGGCGGTTGGTCTGCAGCCAACTGCGGGGTTATCTTGTTTGGGACTGTTCAGTAAGGAATGGTTCCGGCCTTGTGTTGCAGGGGAGTTAGGATGGCTCCTCGGTACGGTGATCTAGGCCACGTACTGTGACGGGCAGTACCCTAGTATCCCTGCCATTGTATGGGATCCAATTTCCAATAAGATCCGTACGTTTTGATTGTGCCCAACTATGTTGAAACGTGAGATGTAAGCATTTCAGCTATTTCTGCTTTTACTTGAAAACCCTAGACACTATTATAATAGCACTGAATTTCCTATAAAGTGTTTTGGTTAGCGTAAGGCAAAAACTTACCCGTATTTATGTGTGGGAAGTCTTACGCGATACCTTTATTTTCAAATGATTTTCAAAGTTAAACAACTTTAAACTGTTTACTCATACCAGACCCATGTCTGACCCGGAGTTTATATTTTGTTTTTCATAAACTCTTGGGTACTCAAATTTTTATGAGTAGCCAAGTGATAGGTTTCGGAGTACAGAGTTTTCTGAAGGAGTTGGAGCAGAAGACCAGACGTATGTAGCTATCTATATAGTTCCGCTGTGTTAGTTAGTTTATAATATTTGGGATGTATGTTTTGACAGATATGTATATGATAGTCAGGTTGTATGATATTGTGTAACTCTGATGTATATATAACTATGTAATAGTTATGTTGATGTATTATATTTTGTTCCATTCCGCTGTGAGATTCTGATTTTGTTATTCTTTCTTTCTATTCTTTTCTATTTCTATCCCTTTCTTTCTTATTGATGGCACGTCTTTCTGGAGTTAGAAAGTCGGGTCGTCACAGCTTGTATCAGAGCGCTAGGTTGAGCGAGTACCTAGGCTCTGGAGTAATATTTATCTTGAGAGTGCGTATTTGTATTTTCATACAATTATATACCTATCTAAATTTGTTGAGTTACCTGTCCATGTGGCCAACATGAGTTCTGGAAGAAGAGGCAGAGTTAGGGCCAGTACTTCGATTGATAATGGTCGAAGTCAAATTGCTAGAGAGGTTGTAAATCCAGTACCGCCTCAAGTTAGTTTTGCAGCCTTATGTAAAGATTTCAACAATCTTGGAGGCCAACCATTTAAAGGGTCAGAATCGATAATTGAAGTTCAAGCTTGGCTGCGTTCTTGTGAGCGCATTTTTAAGAATATGAGGTTATCTGATGAGCGGAAAAGGGAAATGGCATCGTGGCAATTGCAGGGAGGCGCAGCAGCATGGTGGGATGCAACAATAGCTAATATTTCTGAGGAAGATATTTCATGGGAAAGATTTAAGGAGTTATTTGAGGAGAAGTTTATGCCAACAGCAGGGAAAACCCAATTGTACCGGGATTTTCTGAATTTGAAGCAGGAAAGCATGTCTGTTTTTGAGTGTGAGACCAAATTCAACGAACTTTCGTGCTATGGACCAGGACTCATTGATACTTCCCTCAAGAAGAATGAAAAGTTTATGCAAGGATTGAGGCCAGAATTTCACGATAAGATGATGGTGCTTTTGAAAGGATCTTTTGTTGATTTGATTGATATGGCTTTGAGATATGAAACTTTGACGAGCAAGAAATCAGAGGCAACGGCAGCAGTTTCGAGAGGGAATTTCGCTAACCCAAATAAAAGGAAGTTTAATCCACTTTGGAAAAGGCAAGGCAAGGGAAAGAAACTGGGAGGAAGCAATAACGGACCCCGCAAGTGTTATAATTGTCAGCAAATTGGACATTTGGCAAATCAGTGTCCTCAAGAAGGATCTAAGCAACAGCAACGTCAGAGTGGTCCAGGATCAGCAATAGTTCAGAGATCGTTGTGTTTTAATTGTCACCAGCCTGGTCACATGATCAAGAATTGTCCACTTTTACAGAGGACACTGCAGAATAAAGTTTTTGCTTTGGAAGCCGGTCCATCTTCTTCTCCTCAAGGAAAAGGGGTATTGGAAGGTACCTTACTCTAAGATGGCAAATATATTAAGGTTTTGTTTGATTCGGGTGCATCTTTGAGTTTCATTTCTCTGGAATCAGTAGAAAAGTTCTTTCTCAACCCTAGTACGGTGGATCGTCCTATTTTTGTATCTAATCCTATAGGTGGAGCAACCAAATTGGATACGATTTGTAAGGACTTGAAGATTTCTTTTCTATCCCACAATTTTTCTTGTGACCCTTATGTGTTAAATTTTAAGGGAATTGATCTTATTTTGGGAATGAATTGGCTCGATAAGTATAAAGCAGTCCTGAATTGTGATGAGAGGACAATTTCATTGGAGACTGATTTGGGTAGGATTGCCAAAGTGTCGTGCGATAGTTCTGGATTTCACTTGAGTAGTCTTTTGCAAGGAGTTGAGACTTCTCAAGAGAAAGTTGAGGGCATCGAGGTAGTTTAAGATTTTTTTGATGTATTTGAAGAAGTTAAGTGTCTGCCTCCACATCGAGAAATTGAGTTTCGTATTGATTTGATTCTAGGAGCTGTGCCGGTGATTCAGCCTAGTAGGAGAATGCCTCCTAGAGAGAGATAGGAGTTAATTAAGCAGACACAGGATCTTTTGGAGAAGTGTTTGATTAGACCCAGTTTTTCTTGTTGGGGCTCTGCTGCGGTGTTTGTCACCAAATCGGATGGTTCGCTAAGGTTCTGTGTTGATTATAGAGAATTGAACAAAGTGACCATTCGAAATAAATATCCTTTTCCTTGTATTGATGATCTTTTTGACCAGTTACATGGAGCTTCTATCTTTTCTCAACTAGATCTAGCTTCAGGATTCCATCAATTGAGAGTAGCAGAAGACAGTATTCCCTTGACAGCATTTAGAGGACCGAATTGTTTTTATGAGTGGTTGGTTATGCCTTTCGGGTTAACCAACGCTCCTGCCTATTTTGTTGACCTCATGAACCGACTTTTTGGGGATGTGTTGAATAAGTTCTTGCTGGTATTCATTGATGATATCTTGGTCTACTCCAAATCGGAAGAAGAGCACAGGCAGCATTTGAGGATTGTATTGGAGACTCTGAGGAAGCATGTGTTGAAGGAAAAGTTTTCAAAGTGCCATTTCTGGAAATCGGAAGTCAAATTTTTAGGGAACATTGTTTCTGGAAAAGGTATTTCTATAGATCCAGCGAAGGTTGAACTATTTTGGAATGGAAGCAGCCGGAGACACTGACTGAAGTTCGCAGTTTTCTGGGTTTGGCTGGCTACTGCAGAAAATTTATTAAGAACTATTCCAAGATTTCTTCGCATCTGACTAAGCTGACTAGGAAAGGAACTAAATTCAAATGGACACCCCAGTGTGAAGAAGCTTTTCAGGAATTGAAGACAAGGCTAGCTAGTGCACCAATGCTTGCTATTCCGGATGGGAAGAGCAAATTTGAAGTTTATACGGATGCATGTTTAGTTGGACCGGGAACAGTTCTGATGCAGAATGGAAGGGTAATTGCGTATGCTAGTCGGCAATTGAAGCCACATGAGAAGAACTACGCTACGCACGATCTTGAACTGTTAACTATTGTTTTTGCTTTAAAGATCTGGAGACATTATCTTATGGGAGAGAAGTTTGAGTTATTCACGGATCACAAACCGTTGAAATATATTTTCTCTCAAAAAGATCTTAATTTAAGACAGCAGAGATGGGTCGAATTTTTGGCATCTTATGATCTGGATATTTTGTATACTCCGGGGAAAGCGAATGTTGTAGCTGATGCTCTTAGCAAGAATGCGGTCTTATCTCTTTTGGAGTCGTTCCATCTCTCCAAGAAAGAATCATTAGTAAGCAAATGGACGATAAATCTTTTGAGGAAATAATTCTTGGAACTAAGGACGGTCGATATTCGAATTTCAAAGTGGACGATCAAGGTGCTTTAAGGATTAATGGTCGTTTGTGTGTGCCTAATATAGATGGACTGAGGCAAGAAGTCTTAGCTGAGTGTCACCGCTCCAAATTGAATATTCACCCGGGAATCTCGAAGATGTATAAAGATATGAGGAGAGATTTCTGGTGGCCGAATATGAAAAGAGATGTAGCTGCTTTCGTGAATAATTGTGCCATCAGCCAACAAGTGAAGGGAGATCAATAGAAGTCAGCCGGACTATTGCAACCTTTGGAAATTCCAGATTGGAAGTGGGAGATGATTTCGATGGATTTCATCGACGGTTTGCCAAGAACCAGGAAAGGAAATGAAGGAATATGGGTTATTGTTGATCGTTTAACGAAGAGTGCCCATTTCATACCAGTTAAGACAACTCGTACTGCAGCTTCTCTGGCAGAGATTGTCTTGAAGGAGATAGTCAGATTTCATGGTGTTCCCGTCAGTATAGTAAGTGACCGTGATCCTATTTTCACAAGCAAATTCTGGGAAGCTCAGCAATCAGCTTTGGGAATAAGTTTGAAATTAAGTACAGCCTATCATCCTCAGACGGATGGACAAACGAAGAGGCTTAATCGTATTTTAGAAGATATGTTGCGAGGTTGTGTATTGGATTTTGGTGGATCGTGGGAAGACCATCTTCATCTAGTGGAATTTTCTTATAATAACAGTTACCAAGCAAGTATTAAGATGGCCCCGTATGAAGCTCTGTATGGAAGACCATGTAGATCCCCATCCTGTTGGATTGAATCGAAAGATCGTTTTGTTCTCGGACCTGATCTAATTCGAGAAGCTTCTGCGAAGGTTGAGCTTATCAAGAAAAGGATGAAAGCTGCTCAAGATCGTCAGAAGAAATATACAGATAAGAGACGAAGGCCATTGGAATTTGAGATCGGAGATTTAGTTTTATCAATGTTTCCCCGATTAAAGGAGCTATAAGATTTGGAAAGACGGGAAAACTTGCTCTGAGATATATTAGACCATTCCGAATACTAGAAAGAATTAGAACTGTAGCCTACAGGATTGAATTGCCAGAGCGGATGTCTGGGATTCACAATGTATTCCATGTGTCTCATTTAAGGAAATTTGTTCATGACCCATCATTGGTGGTAGAACCAGTTGTTCAGGAAGATTTAGAAGTGGAACCCAACTTGACTGTGGTTAGAAATCACGTTCAGATTGTAGATCAAGACGAGAAGCGACTCAGGAACAAAGTGGTGAAACTCGTCAAGGTGCAGTGGAGTGAGGATCCCAGAGATTGTACCTGGGAAACTCTTGATAGTTTTAGGAAAGCTTATCCAGATTTATGTCCGGATAGCTAGTGATGGTTGTTAGAATAGACTGTTTGATTTGTTTGTTTTTGTATGGATAATTTGTATGTTTGGATTGTTAATATTAAGCTTTTGAATTAACTATTGTCTAAATTTCGGGGACGAAATTCTTTTAAGGGGGGAGGAATGTAACATCCCGGAATTTTAACCATGTTATTATAATAAGTTTTTAATCTAATTTAAATAAAATACAAGATTTTCATTTATAAGTAAATAAATTTTGGACACTATTAGTTGTATATGTGTTATAAAGGAAATTTTAATTTCAAAATATAAAATAGACTCTTTTAACAACATTTAAAATAAAATCTGTTTTATTCAATTAAATTAAAAGTTATGTATTAATGACATTTAATACCAGATATATAAATGTAGTCATAATAATAATAAGTACAATAGCACAATTCTAGTCATATTAAATATAAACATAAAGTATACTAACGCAAATATAAGTTACAAATCAAATATTTGGAAGATTTAACTTTAAATAAAAATAAGATTAAGAAGTGTTTCTAACAACAACTCTTATAATTAAAATAAAATAAGCTTATGAATATTTAATATAAGTATAACATAAAATATGGATATAAACATAAGTACATAAACATAGGAAACCATAATATTAATATATGTATAAAATAGACAAGTAAGAATACATGACATGTGTAGTGTTATTCAAGCAATGAAGACAAAATGAAAACCTGCAAACAAATTTTATATGCATAAGTAAGCTAAGTGTTCACTTCAAAAATAAGACAAAACATCTTTGTACAAATACAAAGATCTGCAAATATCTTTATACAAATTCATGTGTCAGCAAACATTAATTATATGTTAACATAAATGAAAACATATGCATTAATTAGCACCACTCTTTGCCAAGAAAATCATTCCAGCCGAAATATTCATATCATCTTAGATTTTTTAGTACATAAAGCAAAATTTGATCATATCCAGGGAAGGCTTATATTAGAAGCTAATACCCTAAACAAAAACTGTTCTTATCTATAAATACCGCATCATTCTACCTGTATATATTATTTAGTTCGTTCACAACTTAAAAGTAAACATGAGAAAAGCAAAAGAAATATAAACAAACATTAACTCAATCAGATTCAAAGGCAAAGAAAAGCTTTCAGAAATTTTAACTACAGTCTTCCGTCAACAAACATCCCCTGTTTCAACTGTAGTCTTGAGTGAGTAAACTTATCTTTTTATGAACCTTTAATTATGATAATTAGTGCATGTATTTGGTGTTGTTATGTATTGATAACAAGAGAACTGATAATGATTTTTGTTTTACTGGGAGGTGTATGCTCTTCATTGTTTTAACTTTTCTGGGCAAGAAAGTGGAAAAAAAAATTAACAGAACATTGTAAACTTAGGATATTTTAACTAAATAAATTTGTTTATTCTTAAAACAAAATCCAGAAATGGTTTAAGGTTTGTCAGTGGAGTCTGGCTTCATTATGCTCAGATTTACAGTAAAAGAAATCAAATTGTTAAAATTCGAATGTTTTAAATTAGTGATTTGATTTCATAACCTGGTTTAAAGCACAAAGCTAAGATTTTTAAAATAGAAATGATGATTTTTAGAACATTGGACAAGGTGCAGTTCGGTGATGAATTAAAATTGCATTTTTGTCAATTTCTATCTACTTCACAAATTTTAAGTGTTGAAACTTGTTGTGTAGCTTGATTGAGGGTTCTTGAATATAGGAAAAATATCATAAAATTTTTCGAATGCAAGATTTGATGAAGTGAATCAATTTTAGGGTTTATGGGGTTCGACAGTTTGGGTTCTGTACAATTGATGAATGCGTCGCCATGGATTAACCGAGCGCCGTGAGGTTTTGGGAAGTGGTAGAGGGGGTTGATGGCGAGGTATGGCCGAAGCCACGTCGTAACAGGTGGTCGAGGTTGAGTGAACGAGATGTTTTTCCTTATCGAACTCGGGTTACTGTTCGTATTTTCAGACATATTTCGATGGCGTACTTATTGCATTGATTTGAGCTTAGTTTTCGAACGAGTGGATATTTTGCGATTTGCTGGGGGCATGGGGGGTCGTCGGAGTGGTGACGAACCACCGTGCACGTGCACGGTAGTGCCATGTCTGTTGGTTTGAGTTTCGGTGGCGTCGCGCGTTTTGCTCGAGGGAATCGTGTTGTCGCTTCGGGTTTGTCTCTGGGTCAAGGTTTGAGCGCGCGTGTGTTAATGGGTTACAGCAGTTTTATGTTTTAACTTTAAAAAAAAAGAAACAGAAGAGAAAAGAATAGAGGAAGGAGAAGAGGAGTGCAGGGAAAGACGCGAGAAGGGTTCTGGGTAGTCACGAGTTCGACCCGAGTTAATCACGTTGTTATCTTCGGGTTTCAATTCCCAAGGTTAGCCGCATTAAGCCTTAAGATAAAGAGATAAACCAGTTGTAAATTAATCAAGATATTGGTGTTGACAAAAAAAAATTAAGCTAAGATGTTACTTAAAACTTATTAAGGAAGTTTTACAAAACGTAAGATTCATTGATTTGGAAGTTAATTAAGATTAGTAATTAATTTATAACGATGATTAAATAAATAATTTACGGTTTAATTAAATCTGTATTAAAGATTTATAAATAATCTTGTGTAAATCAATTTGCAATTAGAGAATTTAATTAACCATTTGAAGTTGATTAATTGACAAAATCATAGTTAACTGATTAAATAATTAATTTAGGATTAAACGATTAAGTTAATTAGTAGTAATGGTTAATTAAGTAATTAGTAATACTTAAATAAATAAATGAGTTTATAAATCAATAATTGAGGTTACTGATTAATAATTAATTAAGTGAAAAATTAATAAGTAATTAATAAATTTAAATAAGTTAATTAATTAGTAATTAACTAAGCAGGAATAAAATATGGTTTATTCTTAGCAAGTAATTAAGTTTAAAATAAATCAAACTAAATGTTGATATGAATCGATGATTCTATTTGATTGACTTTGACATTTATTTATATCCTGTGATGTTCTGTGATATTCTGAATATACCTGTGATGACTGTGTATGATTTGTTTGTGATAAATGCTATGTGAATTCAATTGTTGAATTAAACTGTTTAAGTTAATTAGACAACTTGGCCTTTAAAATGGCGTTTGGATTTCGATGAGACCGGGATCGGGTGTCAATTTGATATTCTGAAAACCGCATCGATCCAAATTAAACGTTAGGTCGTGAAATCTCAAGTGAATATCGAGATGGTGTTTTCAGAATGCAAGGGTTATTGTCGTTAACTCTGAAGGTGATTCCAAAATGAGTGTAACGAGATAATGCCTTCGGTTTCGTTCGAACGCGGAACGAACTTGTATGGATTGAATGCTTTCAGCACATCGTCAGGCGGACGATGAGCATTCTAAGAGATATGTTCTATTAAGGTAAACGCAGCCTCAAGCCTCATCAATCGGGAATGGCTAAAACAGGGGATGTGCAGCAAGGTTAGGTGGGTCATGCCCAAGCAGGACGAGGTATACCCCTGTCTAGATGTCCCTTTTTATTCGGCTGTGTGGGCGGTTGGTCTGCAGCCAACTGCGGGGTTATCTTGTTCGGGACTGTTCAGTAAGGAATGGTTCCGGTCTTGTGTTGCAGGGGAGTTAGGGTGGCTCCTCGGTACGGTGATCTAGGCCACGTACTGTGACGGGCAGTACCCCAGTAGCCCTGCCATTGTATGGGATCCAATTTCCAATAAGAGCCATACGTTTTGATTGTGCCCAACTATGTTGAAATGTGAGATGTAAGCATTTCAGCTATTTCTGTATTTTACTTGAAAACCCTAGACACTATTATAATAGAACTGAATTTCCTATAAAGTGTTTTGGTTAGCGTAAGGCAAAAACTTACCCGTATTTATGTGTGGGAAGTCTTACGTGATACCTTTATTTTCAAATGATTTTCAAAGTTAAACAACTTTAAACCGTTTACTCATACCAGACCCATGTCTGACCCGGAGTTTATATTTTGTTTTTCATAAACTCTTGGGTACTCAAATTTTTATGAGTAGCCAAGTGATAGGTTTCGGAGTATAGAGTTTTCTGAAGGAGTTGGAGCAGAAGACTAGACGTATGTAGCTATCTATATAGTTCCACTGTGTTAGTTAGTTTATAATATTTGGGATGTATGTTTTGACAGATATGTATATGATAGTCATGTTGTATGATATTGTGTAGCTCTGATGTATATATAACTATGTAATAGTTATGTTGATGTATTATATTTTGCTCCATTCCGCTGTGAGATTCTGATTTTGTTATTCTTTCTTTCTATTCTTTTCTATTTCTATCCCTTTCTTTCTTATTGATGACACGTCTTTCTGGAGTTAGAAAGTCGGGTCGTCACAAAAGGCTTACCTAGACATTCTTGAATCTCATAAATAGACAAGTTTACTCATCGACTTTTAGTTTTAAGTATGGCATTAATGATTTCCATAAATGAGTTAGAAAACAATATGATTAACACGTTTTCGGCATTCCCAACTTAACTATTCCTCAACCAAGAGGTAAACCGATAGGTTAGAGATCTATTGCTCTGTCCCTACTCGATGTCAATCTTAACTCCTATAAATGGATAAGCCTAGGCATTTAGCATTAGCAAAGTTATTACTTTTCAAACAAATAAGTAAACAATGAGATTAACATGTTTTCGACATTTCCGACTTAACTATTCCTCAACCAAGATAGAACTTGGTAGGTTAGATATCTATTGATCCATCCCTACTCGACATCAATCTTAACTCTCACAAATAGATAAGCCTATTTCGTCGGATTTTAGTGTTAAGCCTTGTCAATTGCCCTTTTCAAAACTTTTGTGTATAATTTTCAAAAATATATTTAAACTTCGAGCAAATTTAAAATACTTCAAAATATATTTAAAAACATTTCTAAAAAATATTAGAGAATAATACTACATTTAATATCATTTTTGAACACTTAAAACCATAAGTAACTTATAAATGCTGTTAAAAGTCCTTGCTAAAGTACACATTGGAAAGCACAAATCTTTATGACTAGTTTTAACCACTTTAAAAATGATTTAAGACTTGAAACTTTTATAGTAAGTACTGTTTGCAGGAAAGTTGGTCACAAACCCCAAATGTCGTGAAAGCACCAGTATATAACACAGATCAATAGTATATGATCACAATCACAGATCTAGGTAATGCAGAGAATGATAAATGATGAATTATAAACTTCAAACCAAATGAACTAGATACGCAAGATTTATAGTGGTTCAGCTATCTCCTACCTACATCCACTCCAAAAGTTAGTCTTTTATTCAATTTTTTCACTGATTACAGTTGATTACAGCGAGTTACAATAAAGAAATTCGAGTATAACAGTAGCTTAATAGTGCAAAAATGTTTTCGGTAGTGTTTGGACGTCAGATTGCCAAAAGATCCTTTTCACGTAGGCCCTGGGGCTCTATATAGGCGTACGAGGCTGATATCTCGCTCAGATCTCGGGAGACTTCTTCTGCCACGTGAGTGGGCCCTTGCGGTCGATCCCATGAAGTTTCGGCTCAATCCATGATCAATACGAACATAATTCGTATCGATCAAGATTTTCCAATGGAGTCAAAATTTGGCATGAACCTTCTTTAGCTTGTACGTAAGCTACCGTGAAAATTTCGTAGCATTTAGACTTGTAAATCTTCAGATATGATCGATACGTATTGTAGCGTTCGTGTGACATTTCGTTCATATCGATCAATTTCGTATCGATACTGGATCGTATTGATATCACGCACGTGCTTGCTGATGATATGGCTCTATTTCCAAGGCTCGATCCTATTCTCATGCTGAGTCGAATGCTTCTATCCTAAAATTATTCTAGCCTCTCGTTCGTGTCCAAAACGTGCTTCGAACCCATTACTTCGCATCCATCAGTTTGTATCGGTCTTATTCGTATCCATGAATTCACGTCTGCTTTGTTTCGGTGCCGGTTACACACTTCATATCGATCTTATACGCATCGATCGATGCGAAGTAACATTAGGTGATAGGATCGATATGAAGAAGGTATGTGAGGATGGATACGAAATACGGTCTTTCATGGATAGGAACGAGGCATGGATACGAACGAGGCATGGATACGCACTACATTTTCTGGATGCATACGAAGGCATCGAGTCGAACAAACCGTCACACGCCTACATGTCCAATCCGATTCCACCGCCATCGAGTTGAAGACTACTTATCCTCTCTATCTGATCGATGCCAACGTCTAATTCGTATCTATGGGTATCGATACGAAACGCATGGATACGAACAACATCGACACCAAACCAATTTCTTCCAACATTGATCCATCCATAACTCGAGCATACAAATTCCGATTGACTTGAAACTTGAAACGTAGCCTTTCCTGGACTTGTTCATCGTTCCCAATCGATCCCGCCTTGATTGAAGCTCGGACAAATTTTGACGACATCGATCATAACCTTGTTTCCAATCGATTTTCAATCCTGATATCCATCCTTTTCCAGCTAATTTGTTGATATTCCAGCCTTGACCAAAGGGTGGGATAACATTTTCCCCCCAAAACATGCCTTGTGATAAGAAGGTGTGTTTTGAATAGTTTCGAATACGAAGTCTGATTCCAAACCCAGTAACCAAAGCCTTAGCCAATTCCATATCCATCCGAACCCGACAACCAGGTTCTAATCCATCCTTATCCGATAACTAAAAACCGAGTTTAGGACCTCTCTGGGTCAATATCCAAATCCGTAACCTCTTTGGGTTCTTGCCATCGCAATCCACACCTGACGACCGTGGTCCAGTGTCCCTGAACGTTGAATAATGCCATGGCTTAAGTCCTAAGACGAACCCTGGTCGCTCCGGACCCTTGTCGAGCATAGTCCATACTTGACGACATGAAATAGTAACCAATAATATAGGGCCAAAGTCCTAGGCTGAATCTTGATCTCTCCGGACTCTTGTTGAGCATAGTCCATACTCAACGACCTGAATAAGTCGATTTGCCACGCTCGGACAAAACGACCTACCCCTTGCCAAATATTATCCATACCCGATGACCATGTACTAAAAAACAAGATAAAAATCCAATCAAAATCCAATCCAAAATCCAAACCAAATCGGAAAACCAAAAATCCACATCCGAAATCAAAACCAACATCCAAACGTGAAAACAATCTTCCAAACAAAAGTCCAAATCAGGAAAAAAACAGAATTAGGAGTTCAACCCAAACTCCAACACCAAACCACAAAAACGAGAGTCTAATCCAAAAACCAAAAACAGATTTCACAAACCATAGCATCGCAGTTTATCATCATTCAGAGCATGCCTAGGAGCCATCTCCGTCTCCGTACATGAGTAAATGACTTGGCCGTTCGTCCGTAGTTTGCTACCTATTCCATATCATCCCTGTCAGTTGGTAACTAACCGAACATCATTCCTGGGCCTCGCACCATCATTGTTTGAGGTAGACAGTGGTTGCTCCTATTCCACTGCTGCATTCCGAGCCCAGACATATTGTCGCAACTGTCCATTCCTAACATGCTCCTCAATTATGTCCTTTAATGCCCGTAGCTATTGGTGTCATGTCCGTCCAAATCGTGCAAGAGACAATGTCTTCCTGATGCCTTTTTACATTCTGAGGGTTCTCTCCTTACTGGCCTTCGAAAAGGAAGGTGATTCCGAGTTTCCATGAATATCCACTCTAACGTCTCGTTCAATCCCGTGTGGGTGGAGAATTTTGGCTCCTTCCACCGCTTCCTAGCTTTCCCTGATTCATCATCTAGCTTCCTTTTTCCTTTATCTTTGTCTTTATCCGAGCCTCCGCTGGATGGCCCTCCATCCTCAGCTGCATTCACCTCTTTTAATTTCATATCTGAACATGCATCTTCCTAACGAAGGAATCTCTCAGCTTCGTGAAAGAATTCCTCGAGATCCAGCGGTGGGTCCCGTATTAGAGATACTTTGAAATCTGAATTCTCTCTGACTCCTGATACGCTGCCATTAAAGCCATCGATGGATCCGGCCGATCCACTGAAGCAACCGCTGCATTGAACCAAGTTAAGAAAGCTCTAAGCGATTCATCTGTCCTTTGCTTTACTGACGGTAGCGTCATCACGTTCTTCGACCTTTTGATATGAATCCGAAACTACTTCAGAAACCTGTCCACCAATTCTATCCATGTCCTAACAGATCCTTCCACCAGCTGCCTGAACCACATCGTAGTTATATCTGTCAAGTATATAGGGAAACATCGGACCATCACTTCCTATGATGCCTCTAGCACTTCCATATGTCTTGTATATCTCAGATCAGCCTTACCATTGTATACCTCTACTATAGGTAGCTTGAAATCTGGTAGGTTCCGAGCCATTTTGATTTCACGAGTAAACAGACTCCTGTTTACTCCTTCCAGATCTCTATTGGTCAATCCTCCATGCATGGTTCGTCTGATAATCTCAGCCAATCCAGCGTTGTCCGTCAAGGGTTGCCCCTCGAGTCCTCAAGGGAATTTCGACACACACTCTTCATCATGCGCTCTAGCATTCCTGCCAGCGTCTTGTTGTATGGTATCGCCTAGGGTTCCTCCAAGGATTGGTCCATCACTACCAGGTGGCTGGCCCCCGAGCCTGGATCCATCCAGGTTTATGGTCATGTGCTGATTAGGGGCTCTCCACTTGGCTGTCTGTTAGGTCCTTCTACTCCAGCTCCGAGGATCTGAACTTCCGAAGCTCCAGCCGTTCCTGCTTGTCCGAACTGCCTGAGGAGGTTCTGCATCATTTCCTCCTGCCTTTTCAGAAACTCTTCGTGCATTGCTCCCATCATCATTTCCATTTCGTCTCAGGTGATGAAAGCTGAAGTCTGATTGGCGCCAGATAAAGCCTCATGACTTCCTTCATGTTGACTTCTCTCTGTTCTTTGTCTTCTACTCGATTGCCTTGTCATGGTTTTTTAGATCCTATCCTCAAGTCTTCAAATCTGAACTCAAAATCTGGTATAGCATGTGCTAGTTGTTCTCAGTGAAAGCACCAAAGTGTTTGCGCCAAAATTGGTCACAAACCCCAAATGTCGTGAAAGCACCAATATACGAACACAGATCGATAGTATATGATCACAAATCATAGATCTAGATAATGCAGAGAATGATAAATGATGAATAATAAACCTCAAACGGAAAGAAATAGATAAATACGCAAGATTTATAGTGGTTCGGGTATCTCCGGCCTACGTCCACTCCAAAAGTTAGTCTTTTATTCACTTTCTTCGCTTATTACAGTTGATTACAGCAGGTTGCAATGAAGAAATTCGAGTACAACAGTAGCTTAATAGCGCCAAAATGTTTTCGGCAGAGTCTGGACGTCGGATAGCCAAAAAATCCTTTTTCCATAGGCCCTGGGGCTCTATTTATAGGCGTAGGAGGCTGATATCTTGTTCAGATTGAGGCATGGATACACACTACATTGTCTGGATGGATACAAAGGCATCTAGTCAAACAACCTCGAGTCAAACAAACCGTCACATGCCTACCTGTCCAATCCGAGTCCACTACCATCGAGTTGAAGACTGCTTATCCTCTCTATCTTATCAATATGAATGTCTAGTTCATATCCATGGGTATCGATACGAAATGCATGGATACGAACAGCATCGACACCAAACCAATTTCTTCCAACATTGATCCATCCATAACTCGAGCATACATACTCCGATTGACCTGAAACTTGGAACCCAGCCTTTCCTAGTCTTGATCATCGTTCCCAATCGATCCTTCCTTGATTGGAGCTCGGATAAATTTTGACGACATCGATCATAACCTTATTTCCAATCGATTTTCAATCATGATATCCATCCTTTTCCAGCTAATTTGTTGATATTCCAACCTTGACCAAAGGGTGGGATAACAAGTACTTCCCTTAAGATACTTTAAACTATGGAAAGAAACCCCTAAGATTATCTCTCCATTTATTTATAAATATTCCCGAAAACAAGGTATTCGAAGGTGCACTTATAATGACTATTCTCGCCTCAAACACTTTCAAACTTACTTAAACTTAATATCTAAGTTAAAAAACTATTTAAAGATCAATTTATCTCTATGCCACATGTTTTAGAGTGTATTAAAAGTGATGTTATACAATATAAAGTTATCTTTTGCTTTCAAAAGCAGGAGGGGTCCAAAGTTCATAACTTTACTTAGTTAATGCCACTTTAACTATTATACTTTGCACACAAGATATATACACACAATATATACTTATAAGATAGTGAGATAAATCAATTAGATCCAGCCAAACCCAAGAACAAAGCAACATGAACAAAGAACCACCTCCCACCATCTCCAAAAGCCTAAAGATCCAACATTTAGCACTTCCAAACCAAAGCCACACCTCTTCTCCTCCTCCTAAGCTCATGGCCCCCTCCAAGATCCCCCTCTTCATCTCACCTTCTCCCCCTTTATACTTTCTAATCATGCTTCCCATGACGTTTTGGGCCTATAACCAAAGTTTAAAAGAGATTTGAGGTGGTCGAGGTTAAGACTTGAAAAAGGTAGAGAAGAATTAGTAGATTAGTGCTTAAGCACTTCCACCATTTTTAATTCTCATACTTCATCTCAAGCTTAAGTTAATTTATGATTTATTAACTATGGTATGCCCCTCCTTATATGGACTCCAAATGTTGTGGTATATGCTTGTTCTCACCCCCCCTCCTTTCATGACATGTAAGGATCACCTTCCATCACTTCTCTTCTATCATTTCTTAAGAGTTGAGACTTTCCTTTTAAGCTTATTTCATAATATCTTTGATGGCATCACCTGTGACATCATCCAAAAGTTTATTTCCATAAATGGAAAAAAGTTTTTATTTCCTTTTATTAAATTCCTAAGCAAATAAGTATGTAAATTGATAAAACAATTTTCAGTTACATTATTAATATTTTTTCAAAGTATTTATTTTTGTAAACATTTTTTCAAAATAAGTTTACCATCATTACTTATTATTTAAAAGAGGATTAAAAAGCTTATCAACTCATTTAAATAACATTTAACCCAAGATTCAAATAATTAAATAATCTAGATATTTAAATACAAATTGTTCGAAATCTCAAGTCGTTGCAGTTACACACGCAAGCACACATATGTATGTGTATATGACACACACACACATATATATGTGTGTGTGTGTATATATATATCAATGTATAAATTAAATAAAGTGGAAATTAGCCACAAGGGCCTCTTTAGCAAATGCAATTAGTTTCTAGGACACACAACTCAAATAATTACTTTTAAGGACAAAATGCAAAATAATTAGTTTCTAAGGCCTAAACACCTATGAAATTATGTCCTTGAAAGTAATTCGACGGCTGACTTTGTCCTTAAAAGTAATTATTCTGCTGACGTTGGCCTTGAAATTAATTTCTCTGGTTGTGTGTCCTAAAAACTAATTTGACCGCAAAGTTTGTCCTTCTGGTGAAATGCCCCTTAAATAAAACTATATAATTTATAAATTTAAATAAAATAAAAATTTCTATTTAAATAGTATTTAGAAATGTTCTAAATGAATTAGATTTCATGGGCCCAATAAGATCCAATGAAGGATTTTTTTTAAATTCACCCATAACTTTCACCGCGGGCTGGCCCAGTTCCAACAACATATTGGATTTTGGAGAGTCTTGGGAGAATAATTCACCTTTTGTGGAGTTCACATATAATAATAGGTACCAAGCTAGTATTGGTGTATGGAAGGCCATGTAAATCACCTTCGTGTTGGTAGGAGTCTATAAGTAAGATTACTTTAGGCCCAAATATAGTTAGGGATACCACGGAGAAGGTGGAGCTAATAAGAAAGAGGATGGAAGTAGCATAGGATCGACGAATGTCATATAATGATTGGAGAAGGAAAGATTTGAAATTTGAAGTGTGAGATTTGGTTTTCATTATTTCCCTATTGAAGAGGGTGGCAAGATTTGCAAGTTCAGGAACGTTTGCACCAAGATTTGTCAACCCATTTCTAGTGCTGGAGAGGATGAGGAGTTAGGCATATAAAGTGGAGCTTCTGGAAAAGAAGGCGGGTGCCCATAACGTGTTCCATGTGTCACATTTGCGGAAATGTGTACACGACCATATGATTGTTATTGCACCCAGTCAGTTGGGGGAGGCAGCGTTGGACATTGAGCCAAGTTCATTCCATGGTCTAATATGAATTATGGAACATGGGGTGAAGAGACTTAGAAACAAGGTGGTAAAGTTAGTTAAAGTGCAATAGGGAATGATCCAACAGAGAGTGCATGGGAGGTTGAAGAGAAGATAATGGCTACTCATCCTCAACACTTTTCTGCTATGTTTCCTAATTTGGTTTGATTTTCTTAGTTTAGATTATTCTAGGGTTAGGATTTAGATGCCTTGGATGATTTGATTGTTATACTTTATATATGATTGGATTTGCATTCATATCAAAAAATATATACACTTATATTAGGGTGTTGTGCATCACGGCTGATATGTCATCTTATTACATTTATATAGGTTGGATTGGCTACATTTATACATTGTAAGTATAGGAACTACAAGTTCATGACATTACTCACACTATATGTTGTTTATATCACTCACACCTATATGTTGTTTTCACTTTTCATAAATCAGATGATATGTTTGCTAACTTGGTTAATATATGTTTAACGAGCGAGCATTATATTATATTTTTAGTTCCTTAGAAATATTAGGGATAAAATTCTTTTAGGTTGAGGGAAGAATGTGATACCCTATAAATTTTGGTAAATATTTTAATTAGATATTAATTACATAAATATGTGAAAATAATTGAATTTAATGAATTAGTTGAATTTATATTAAATAATGAAGGGCAAAATGGTTGTATTTCCAACATTGGAATTTAACAACGAAACCAACGGTGTTGCGACCGCCTCGCTTTTCTGATTTGTGCCCTGTTTCGATTTACCTCATTTGAAGTTCGTACGAAGGAATTATGGGAGAAATGGTATTAGATCGAACGAGGGCTAAGACTTGGTTTCAAAATTCGAATTTGAAGGGATAATTTTATCTCCTTCTATTTAAAAATTAAACCGCGTATGTTTAGTTTTCAACAAACGACTGGATCACTCCTTCTTCCTCTTAACATACCAAAAATCAAACTTTAATAACTTTCTCAAAACTCAATGAAAATTCATGAAATCAGTGGTATTGGAAGCTATCAGAGAGGACTGTGATCCTGAAGTGATTTGGAGGCAAAATCCTAAAGCATAGAGATGCAGCAGGTCGGACAATGAAGATCTAGGCGGTAGAGAGCAATATTGTGAATGATTCATTCTTTTCTCCTCATATAATGCAATCATGACGCTTTAATTGTGATATGCTTGCTATAGTAGTGTATAATAACATAACTAAATAACTAAATTCAGATTAAATGGGAATTTGGGATGGAATTTATCATTTACAGTAAAGTAGAACTAGATTTTTATATAGATATGGAAATTTGATAAATTTACACCTAAATGTATGAAATAAAGTGATAAAAAGGACTTAGAAACATAGTGCTAGGTACTAAGTACATTCTCATGCGATCGCAGGTGGAATGGAGGCGGGTGTAGGCAAAAATGGCGAAGAAACCACCAATTTCTACAACCTGCCAACTGCCAGGAAATACAAGCATCGATGGCCTATTCTGGACTTAGATTGAACCAGAACCCATAAGATCCTATATAAATAATAACAAATGACTCGAGTCTTGTTTCTCTTGTATTCTTAAGGCGTTTTGAAGAGTATTAGCGAGGAAAATGACAGCGTTATGAAGTGAATGAATGTGTGTGATGGTTGGTGGCTTTTTGAAATGAATATGCATGTTTATGTGATATGAAAATGCAACACCCCACCTCTATACCCATAATATCCAAGAATATTACTGGGTAGTACTGTCTGATAATACAGAGAATTAGGTTGTATGGGGGTATGCATGTGAATATTCACTTAGGTTAATATTGGTACGTATCTCAAAAATCATAAACAACTCACATATACGTATCCAATATCGGTACAAAGCAATAAACATGTGTACTACTAGGATAGAACAAACAATACATAATATAAAATAAATAACAGAGAACACAAAGTCATCAAAGCAGCGATAACATATAATAAATAATACACACAAGACCAAGCGGGTCTTCAAAATAGTCAAATGCCTACTATCTTCAAAAATATACATAACACGCCAATATATATACATCTCATCAACACACAAATACGTGTAACTATAATATAAAAAATGATATATAGATGATCCATCCTCCATCTATTCCCAACATCCACAACTGGTTAACTCGTCCCTGAGCCTAAAATGTCTCAGACCGCCCCGAGTGTTATATAAATAACGCATTGGTCAGACTATGTCTACAATGTAGGTATTAATATAAAATAAAAATTGACACGATGTGAACATGTCTAACACAAGTGACACATGCATATCTCAATGTAAACATATCTCAAAACCAGGCATATAAAAGATGACCCATTTCCAAGTAAAGTCGATTAATACATCAAATAATTCATATAATCAAGTGGGTGAAACAACCATAATCTAGATATTATCGGGTATAAAACTCATCAACTATAAAGGACACACTCTCAATAATGCTCTAGATTATCTCTCAGATAATCATAAGTAGACATACCCGGGGTCTGTCTCACTCAATATGTATATAACACATAACAATCACCCAAACCAAACATGAATGAAATATGAATATGGCATACCCTCGGTAGCTAGGGTCATCTATCAGATAACCATGTAAAAATATGTACAAGGTCTAAATCCATGCTCTCAGTATCTTTAGCTATCCTTGATAGCAATAATATCGATGTGTAGGGAGTTACACAACTACATAGACTCTCGGTCTCACAAATAATCCAAGATATTGATAACCACATAATAACCATCTAGACCTTCAACCTAGTAGTAATCAACTTGGCTCTCAGCCAATGAAATAACCTTATGGTCTCTCAAACCTCTACTAATCCACTCAACTCTCAGTATTGTGGCTAATCACCGGGACTCTCAGTCCTATATGCTCTAAGCATCACAAATATCTATTTCAGTATCAGCCATGATAAATGATCGGATTTGCTCTCAACCATAAACACAATGATCTCGTATAGGTAAATAAGTAGGTGTCTTTAGAATCTCATGTTATCTTATCAATAATAACTAGACAGGAGAGTGACAGCTGTTAGCCTACTCCAAATGCCTTCTTCACACGCTCTTAGCACTACTCTTAAAGTCTTAGTTACCTCTACGACAATTGTGACCCAGTATTCATAAAGTGCAAGACTATGCAATGTGCTGGTCATGACCCTGCAATGGTAATAGACTGCTGACTTATGTGACACACTGGCAGTGGCTCTTAGCCATATGCATCAATAGGTGTGCCACTGATTCGGACAGTGACACCATAATCCGGCCGTTAGGATGGATAGTGGCCAACCTGGTTTACTCTTTAGTGCACAATAGAAGTACACACAATAAATAGACACTCTTATAGTTCTTAGCCTACTCATTTTCAACGAGCATCACCTTAAATATAATACGCTATATACTCGACCCTATAAGAGTGATATCTATTTACAGAAAGTAATCGAACAAATATCAGCTCAACCGTCCTATACGACCTAGTGATACTCACCTACTTACTTAATGCTCGTAAATTACACTCATTATCACATAATTATTCTATAAAATAAGTCTAAAGAATAACCGAAGAAATATTACCGAAAGTCCCATACCAAATAGTTCTATATCCCTGTTTATTCTAATTCCTCATTATGCATAAATACAAAGCAATCAAAATATAAAATTCTATTATTTATTAATTTAGAAGGGGTTAAAATATATTTTTCCGAAAATCTTCAAAATAATTTCAAATATTAATATTCAATTGAGAGAAATTTCAATAATAAAATTATCTTTCTTTCCTCAAATTCCGTTTATAGTTTCAAAATAAATATTCTCAAACCCCTCATCTAAATATAAGGAAATTTATAAATTAAAAATTCAATTCAATTCTAAATCTCTTAAAATTGCACATTTACCTTATTTTGAAATAATCAAAAACAAAAAATGTATAAAACGTCCAAGATTATTCTTAACAAGATACATTATTAATTTATTACTAATAATTTTCACGCATAAAACAAATCATACTCATCTTATTATAGTTTCAAAGTACCAATTTCTTAATTTCCTTTACAAATTCATAAATTGCATTCAATTATCATTACTTTAAAATATTAATTCTCAAATTTCTAATTTTATTAGATCTAAATCAAATTGACTCATCACTTTAAAATATAAAAATCCTTTAAATATATTTTTATAATTACTGACAAACGAATAAAAATATAATTATTCATAAATTCACTTATTTGATAAAATCCCAAAATTCACCATTTTCTAAATAATTTAAATTCCTATACAAAATTATTTCGCTTTTATATTTTCTAAAATCATTCCACTTTCAAATCTTCACCTTTTAATTTATTCACCTCTTTCTAATCAATTACGAGTGTTGCGTTTGACTAATACCATCATTAAATTCAACCAACATACATAACGTAATTCAGTAAAAGTATATAACACTCACTCGATCAACTTCAACAATCAACAACCGATGAATCTAATTTAATCTAATCAACATATTAACCAAGCATTCATTGCCAATCAATCAATAATAATATTAATATATACAAGCATCTATATGATAATAGACGATAGTTATGAGTTAAGAAAATAACTTACCTCATTGACGCTCTTTCATCCCTCGAATAAGCATCCCAAATTTCCCAAATCAATACCCAAAACCCTAGCATCACCTCAGCTTTAAATGCTCGCCTCCACATTTGCTACAGCTACGCTCATTCAGAACCATCCCTGCCCGATGTCGTTCATCCCTATGTCGATCGCTCAAAGAAGCATTTCCGACCTGCTGCCATCATGTGCGAGTCTCCTGCCTCCCATGCCAAGGTTGTGGACTCCTAGGAGTCGCGTCAAGCCACCTCCTACCAACTTACGTATGCACGTCAGTACCAGCTCCAGCAACCACTCATAACGCCTTCAATCGTGATGCCTCTAATCGTGGTTTCATGCGTTTTATTTTTTTCCTATAGTAGTCGAATAATTTGGGGTTAGGGCTTGAGAAATGGTAGAGTCTGATTGTGTTTTGAATAGAAATAGGCTTTGGTTGGATAAAGAAATAAAGGAAGTCCCTACAATAGTGGAGGAAGAAAATGGGTTTCGGATCGGGTTGTGTTGATGCCAATTTCTAATTTTATACTTTGCCCAATTTTTTATTCTTTTAATTTATTTACAAACTTATTTCAGTTTAATTTTAACTGATTTATACTTCAGTTTTTACAAGATATATTTCGATAACCGGACAATTTTATTCAATTCGATGCTCGCTTCTTTATTTTTTGCTATTTTGATCATATGAAAATTATTTACACTTCATTGTCCAGAATATCTATTAATACCTACACAATTTCCTTCGCTTCAATTTTTATTTAATTCTATTTTTTAATTTTTTCAATCATGCAAAACTTATTTGTATTTAAAAACATTTTATATTCATTAGAACATTTTGTTCATTTTCAATTTATTATCTGAAAGGAATTTATTAATCTAATCCAATTTATTAAAATAAAATATTTTATTTAATAGAATTTAATTAAATAAAAATTTATTGTCGAAAGATTAGTTATCAAAAATTAAATTCAAACATTTTTATTTATTAAAATTATTTATTTACACGGCATGGAAAGCAGTGTTGTTACATAAAATATATACGCTGATGACATAATGGGAACGAGATTGAGGAGCAAGCAGACGGTCCATGATGATAATCTAGACACAGATATGGATACAGATCTATGACACAAGTAGGTGATCCAGCTATTACATTGCTCCCCTTTAGTGCTTCAATGGGCCAGGTTGAGGAGGTGGATGTTAAGAGACCCTGTCGGCTATCGGCGGACCGAGGCATGAGTTCAATTAGTACAAGGACAACATGCTCTGTTGTAAGCTTCGGGCGATCCAAAAAAGTGAATCTTATAAGCAATTTACACGCCGATGGGCAATAGGCGACCCTGTAGGGCATGATGTCGGTCGAGAAAAGTGAGTCCTTATAGTGATGATGCGGTACAACTATGTGTGTGTTATAGTTAGGTCTGATGCAATGACGGGACGTGAGGTGACAGAGCAATAGACTCGTATCATGTTATAGTATTATTTTTGTGTATAAGTAAATTAAAGTATGGCTCACTCATCAGACTCATGCCAGACTCTCTTATAGTTTACTTTCATATATTCAGGTTGATGGAGTTTGGAGATGAGATAGTATCAGGGACAGAGACTCATTTATATATATTGTATATAACGTAAATAAGTGTGATGAACCGATTTGACTATGTGTGTGGATTGGCTTGTATTAGTATAATTTAGACATGTGTATTCAATGCCGTAGACATGTTATGGTGATGTGAATATGGTTGTTATTGATGTATTATATTGTGTTCTCTTTCACAATGAGATTCTTAAAGTATATAGTTAGTAATGTATCTGCCTGTATCAGTTATTTATTTTATCTCACCCCAACAACTTGTCATTTCGATTCTTGGGTTGTCGACATTATTTTGGGATTAGAGCTAGGGTAAAAAAGGGCAGGTTGTTATAGTTATCTCGTATACCTCATACTTATTGGATGAATATTTTCATCAAAGTTAGTTGTGTCCATGGTACTTTGAGAAATAGACTGATCCTGTGTTGTAGGAGTATTTGTTATTATATTGTCAACTTTCATTTCCGCATTGTTTTATTCCTCTGCTATTGAGGGAACCTTTGTGTTGTTTTGAATATTAGTTTGATCCTGTTTTGGAACCCATGTCTTTATGAATTGAGAAAGAATTTTTGTATGTCCAAAACTAGTGCAGTTTTGGCATATCGCTGGTTTCCACACATACTCAATTGGTTGCATACATATTTTCAATAGTAAGAGTGGTACTTATGTAACGCCCCATCTTTATGCCTACATTACTAAAGAATATTACAAGTAATATTATTGAGTGATATGTAGAATAAGGTTGGATAGGAGCGACCATCCATGTTTATTTCCTTGGGCTAACACTATCACGTCATTCTTTACCTCATATCATCATATATAGACGTGAATAGTCTTAACACAAAACAATAGGCACGTTGGATAAAGTTTAATAGAATAATATCCAACATAATATAAAACACATAATCATAAAGCGCGTTGATAAATATAATATAAAACGTATCATATAACATAAAATGAGTCAATAAAGAAGTGAACTAGACTCACATATACATATGTACATAGACTAAGTCAAAACTCAAAATACAAAATGAGTTTACATCTCAAATAAGTACATCCGTATATATGACAACATCTCAAATGAACCCATGGCATATATATAAGCTAGCATAAACTTATAGTCAAGCTAGTCCACGTCCAAAGCCAAAATGTCCCAGCATATGTCAAGTCTCGGTCTGAACCAAGGGTCATACTATCTCTAATTATCATAAAAGGTGAGTCCATAATAATAGTAAGCTTGCATAAACATTATGAATAAAATGCTCATAGATTGTACTTTACTAATATACTAAGATTCCATATAAAAGCTTTACGACTTAAAGTTAAACTATGCTCATTTACAACCAACATCAAAGTTATAGCAAGGGCATAGAAATTCACCATCATATATGCAAGCGAAAGACAAGCACTTCGCAAGTCAATAATCATCGATGTGTACTTCGAACATAATTAAATAAGCACTTCACCAGTCGACTATAAGACAAGCACTTCATAAATCACCACAAGAGACGAGCACTTTGCAAGTCATAACTAATAACTAGCCTAATAGACAAACTCTTTGCAAGTCAACACAAGAGACACGTACTTCACACGCCAACATAAGAGACGAGCACTTCACAAGTCATAACTCGTCTGTAAACAAGTATACCAAGATGGGCCTGAAATCCCATTTAATCCGCTTAGGATGAATTACCCAAAGACGAGTCTAAAAGCTCGATAAAATAAGTGTTATCTACTCCCTAATAGTAATCACTCAAGGAACGATCGTATGTCCCATACCACACGGGTTTACTTGAATATTTATTACAATTTAGTAAACTCAACTCGATAAGCGCAATACACTTTCTATTAGTAACTAAATGAGTATCGCACAATGCTCCATAACCACTTAGTGATACTTAAATATTTACTAAGCGATGGTAAATTCCTACTCGTGCAAATAAATGTTCATTCGAACAAGTCCAAGAACTAAACAGTGAAGTAAACGCAAGCATTTCATACAACTTGTTTTACTAAACCATTTAATTCAATTTTTTATTCAAGTGAGATTGTGTATTTGTATAGAAAAATAGTTTTGATTTGAAATCTTATTTGAAATAGTAGTTTAAAAAAAATTAATTTTATACAGTAGAAAGCATGATTAGATTCGTATCTATAATTATATAAATCTTCCTTTGCAACTACTTTGAAATTAAGGATAATTTATCTATCTATTTTTCCCAAAATCATTTCTGCAAAAAAAAAAATACATACACAAACACACACCAATCATAGAAAGCAATGAGTAATTACATGCATATTTACTTCCCAAATCCGTTAATAAAATAGATATTTGTAACTTCATAAAAATTAATTTGATTTGAAATATTTATAATTGTGATAAGCTTTGAAAACTAGTGCTATAGTAATGTAACTGATACATCAACATATATCAACATCTTCATATAAATAAAGGCACTAAGAAAGGATTTAATTAACCAAATGGTCAAGAAAGATCATCTCAACATGCACAAACAATGCAACAAAATCATCAAAACAACTAGACAAGGCTAAGCAAATAAACCCAGGGATAATAGATCTAAGAGAAAGAGCATGACACTTGGAGCAAGCTCCAGGCTTCGGTTCAGTCGTCTAGACCAGGTGGTTCAGTCGACTACCTGGAGCATATATGCTCCAGGTTCTCGGCCAGCCAACTGAACCACTTGTTCAGTCGACTACCTAGAGCGTATACGCTTCAGATTGATAATTCAGTCGATTGAAAACAAGTTCAGTCGACTGGTCTCGACTTCTTAGAGCTGTATAGCTCCAGGTTTTGCATTTTCTACAACTACAGGTTAACTCCTTGATGATTTTACTCGATTCTAGTAACAAAAGATATCTGAAAACAACTAATGCATGCAATATCATAACAACCATATAGAAGCAAAATATAACAATTTAGAGATGATTTCCTTCAAAAACAACAAGCATTTAAGATGACGGTAAATAGCAATGCAAACAATATATAATAAATCACTAATTTCATAATCAATCACTATCCAAGAAATAATTTCTGTTTAACTTGCAATTAGACAATTTGAGATAAGTGGCACGAGGATTAACTTACCTTTGTTCTTTGAATTAAGAAATAAACTAGAACCTGTATTTGTCTCAACTAGAAACCCTAGAAATGCTCAATCAAAATAGCAAAGAGAAACTAAATTCAATTACTGTAAATTGAAATAAAATCTCTAATTAGAAGAGAATATGTTTTAGATTCCTTTACCTGAAATTAATAGCTTCTTAAGATTATTAATTGATCTACAAGAAAGAATTCTTGAAAGCTTGAAATAGGTTTCTAAAAGAGGGATAAGAGTTCTTACTATTTTCTAAAGTTATGAAATACTGTAAACATACAGATTATTTTTATTGCAGCTTCTCCTTATGAAAAATGGTCTTGGGCCTTAATTTGGCTTGTAAGTTTACAAAATAAATAAATTCTTATTTTTCTTTTGGTTGGGCTTAAAAACACAAATACTCAAATATCTAAATAATTAAACAAGCCTTAAGAAAAAAATGAGAATATTTAAACCTTATGCTTCAATTCCATATTTTAAATAGTTTAATACCGTCCAAATTTGCTTTTATTTTGTTTAACATGCAATTTCATTGCTTAACAAATAAATTAAATTATCATTCAAATTTTAGAACAACAACCTCTAAAATATTTGACTATCTTTTCTAAAATAATATAAATTCTTTATTTTTCTTATTAAAATAGATTTGTTTATAAACTCAAAAAATTTCACTTTGTCTATTAATTCTTCAATATTATCTAAATTTAGAATTCACATTCTAAAGGATATCTAGATAATTATATATATTATTTAAACAATTAAAATTCAGGGTTATTACAACTCTATTCAAGCAGAGCACTCATTTTGATGTCTCAAGGGTTTGAATTCATGACCTATAGAATCTATCTTTAGAGGGCCATAACACTAACCAGTTGAGCTAGAGGTTTTTGACCAATTGGTTGCATAAATAATTCATCAAATTCATTCAATATATAGATTTGCTTTGGGAATGACGAAGTGCTGTTAAAGTCCACCAGAACCCTCGCATATGCAATCCTAATCATTCCCTCTATGAATTTATCCATTTTAATTAGATTCCCCACAACTGATGAAACACGACTGATACCCTCCTCCATCCAGTAATCAAGTGGAAATTCGTGAAAACTAATCCAAATATGGATAGCTTGTAAAAAAAATCTTTATTCAAATGCTTTTCTAAGCTCCAGCACTTCATCATCGTTGTTTTTTGTCATAAAAGTAAGGGCCTACTTCAAAAATTCTATCACAATCTTCTTTCTGCTCAAATTTCATCACATAGAAACTGCTGTCCATAGAATAAATTGTAAAGTCTTCCATTGGCTTCCACACTCTTTGGATATAGGCTTTGAAATAAAGGTAGTAAGGTTTAGACCCGACAACGTATATAACTATAACATTATCCCATTGTTTTCTTAGCTTTTGACACAATCTCATTGTTCATATTAGCCAACCGAGATTATGTTTGTCAATGAATTTGAAATATTTACCAAAATAAGGATATAATTCTCTTTGATTACATCAATCCAAGTTCTAATAACCGGGGTGCCACATGGCGAATGTTAGTCCATATTGCTTGGGTTTGAAGTAGAACTGCCTGTAGTTGGATCTGTGAGTCAACTAGATTGTTGGGCGTTAGGGTTTTAATTCAAACAATGTGAAATATCCAGGTTTTGCTTGTTAAACTACCTCCACTAGCCATCTTGTCTTACCTCATGGGAAGAAAACTACATTCATTTTATGTGTGACTCGGTTGAAGCCCTCTTCATCAATGTTAGGGGGATTTCGGCTGAAATTGTCGTCGTTGGAAGAGGGATGAGCAGGGACGATAGCGACTAGGGTTAGGAGAGGACATTCGTTGTTTATAGTTTCGTAATGCTATGGTATAATTTTTTTATGTGCTACTAGGTTCTATTATCGGGAATTATTGATGGTGGAGTGGAGCAATTAGAGTTTTTGGGGGTAGTGACATAATAATGCAATGATGTTAGGCAACTTTCAAGTTGTATTATTAATTGCCAATGTTGCATTATTTTAGACTTTTGTACATATCATTATTTTTTTATACATTGTTTTCTTCAATATCATACTATATGATAACATTGTGTACACGATACTTTTTTGTTGTCGGTGCTTACTGGCGAGAAAGTAGGGTAAGATGATATGAGAAATAGTATCATGTTGAGGTAGTGAGGGAAGGCGACACGGCAGGTGTGAGATTATGCGGTGTGGCCAAATTTGCAAGGACTTATGGTTTCCATATTTGATGTGGTTGTAGGGAGGGAGGCAATAGAGCGAGCAATAATGATGTCGATGATTAGTGGGATGAATGTCGACGTGTTTTTGAAGAATATATGAAATTGGATTTGAGAAGAAAGTTGAGGCCAACTTTGTTCTTCATTCTAACTTTCAAACTTGTCGGCCTACAATCTAAGATTGATTTAAGTTTGTCTTCTAAACTAACTGCCTCTAGCAGCTTTATTAGAATAACCACCTTGAATTTCACACCTTGAATTTCACACGACCTTTTATTAGAATAAAATAAGTATTCACAGCAATTTCTTTTATCTCTAATATAAATTAATCATTGCAAACATGTACCTTTAGGGTATGATAACAAAACCCAATTTATAGTAGTGAAAATTTGGATCCATCCTTATTTTCAGATTTTGATCGTGAAAAACCATCTCAAAACCTTCTTTTATATTACACCTTTATTTCTAATTTTAGTAAAGAGAAAATCGTTGTTTGTTGAAAGTTAAATCTTAATATTAATCGCATGTTTCTATCATCAAAACAAATATTTTAGAAACTCCATAAATATTTGTAGAAAACTACAAATATCTGCAGAATTTCTTTGTAAATATTTGTATAGTTTTCTACAATTATTCTAAAACTTAAAACTAGAATTTTTTTGTAACATGTTTTTGAAGATGGAGAACTTTTTATTTTATTTTGAAACTTAAAAGCGTCTTACAAATCGTTCTTTGTATTATCGGTACATAAACGAAGATTCGGTTCTTACTTCTATTTTTTATTAGCATAATTTTTATTTAATAGTATCCTTAGCGGTGCTAAATTATGTTAAAAGCGTTGCTAATGACACCTTATTTCTGTCTTTCTAATATCATTTCTAAAAAGTATCATAAAAATTTACGCTACTTTTCCTAGTACCAGACATGGGGCTACCAAATGCATCACTTTTGACTCTTTCTTGCATATCAAACAACCACCGACAAACACCATTTGGCACGGTCATCAACCATCGAACAACAGTGGTTCGGTGGTTAACGGTCGTGTCAAACGATGTTGGTCGACGGTTTTTCGCAGTGCAAAATGGCTTTGTGCGGTGCTTGATTTTCATATGTAATGATTTTGATATTACGAAACACATAAATTTTAGGGAGAATTAGGAATGACAAACTTAAAAAAAATTGACTGAAGGACATAAGTTTTATTTTTTGGGCTAAAGAACAAATGTTCGTTATAATTAACATTATATTCAATTTTTACACTATACAAAATGCTAGTTATAGTTAGCATCGTCCTTCGGCTTAAAAAACAAACTTATTGTCCTTCAGCCTAATTTTTTTTTAAGTCTGTTCTTGTGTTATTTTGTGAAAATTTTCGGATTCCAGGGCATTTTAGGCTAAAGGAAAAAGTTGCAGAAAAATTTAGTTTTATGGACAAGAAGTTTGCTTTTTAGGCTTAAGGACACTTTTTAGTGTAAATCACAGAATGATAGTTGTAACTATCATTTTCTGTTTACACTACCAAATGTTCTTCAGACTAAAAAGCAAACTTGCTGTCCCTGAGACTAAATTTTTTCGCAGCTTCTTCCCTACGCCTATTTTCGGATTCCATTTATTATTATTTTTTCCCGTGTATTAGAAAAAGAAATTAGAATTCCGTATTAACAAGCTGGCATAAACCAAACGTATGTAACAAATCATGTTCGTATACATAATCACATTCAGTCCAACCCACCTGTAGATCGGACTTGTATCATAACAATCAAAATCCCCAAATTCCTTATTAGCGTCCAACGAACCTGAAATCCCCAAATCGCAGATCTCTTAGCGCGAAATCCCAAACCACAAAATCGAAAGGATCCATCAAAAGTTGATTGTTAACCGATCATGTTCTATGGCACGACAGTTTGGGATCCATGGCTAATCCTTTCTCAAATCGTCTGCCTTCAATGCGTTTATTACATCACTTTGGGTTTCCTCATGACGATTTTTGTCGGAACACGAGTGGCCCGAATGAGTTTGATGTATATGTTTGATTTCTCGACCTTAACTGCTGCCACGGTTACTGGATGGTGCACGATTTTGTCGTTTCTTGTCGCTGCAGCTGCTGGGTAAAGTTATTGTATAACTGATGCTATTTAGTTTAAGTAGCTTGTTAATTAACCCTGGATTTGGATATGAAAATCTGGGTTTGATTTTGGATACGTAGCAACCTTTTGATGCTTCTGTATAATATTTCACATGGTCAACTGTTACGAATATAGTTTGCAATATTTAGGTTTTCGGTATATTTTGCCTGCTGGCCGCATGAAGTATATTTTATGTTTTAGTTCAAAGAACTCAATCTAACTTGACGTTGTTAAAGGTAGACTAGTTTTTGTAATGTCAGGATTTAATTGATGAGAATTTTTATGATTAAAGTCGCACTTTGAGATTTTATGTAGCTCAACTGGGTGATATAGTCTGGGAACGATAATGATAATCCTTTGCATGGTTGCTTACAGAGTTCAACTCTATTCAATTATTGCAAGAGCAATGTATTACTCCTTACCTAAATTTGAGCTGGATGCCAACATCATTGCAGGCTTGCGGATTTCCATAGTTTTTTTTCCTGTTGTTAACTATGGAGTAATACATTGTCGAGCAGTCAGACCTTAAGTAGTTTGTATTTAGCAGTAAAAGATAAATCTGATCAAGCTTACCGTTGTTTGTTTCCATTTTCTTGCAAAAGAAATGTTGATCAGTTGTGCTGGACGATAGGTTGAATTTATCTGTATACTCATAAATATGATGCAAATGTACTAAGCTCTAGCTAGACTAAGGCGGGTATTGGCTATTAGAGCTAAAGAAGTAATGATGATTCATTAGATATATGAAATTAAGTTATGTTCTTGTTGTAAATGTTGCAACCACAATCATGACTTCTTCTTGTAGGCTGTACCTTTTGTACAATGGATTTCAAATATGTACTTTATAGAAGGATACAAACTATCATACTGCATAAGCAAATACAATAACACCAAGACGTGTTTCTAATCCTTTTCTGATCAGCATCCAATTTAAATTCATCAGCAACGATTACAAAAATCTTAAAATCCTATTGTTGACAAGATTTCTGGCCAACATCGAAAATATGGTTAAGAATGGAGATTAACAAAGGTAATTCAATAACACCGTAGTAAGAAATGAAATTGGAGAATGAACTAAAATGCAAGAAAAGGTAAACATCTCTAGATTTAGAGTGATTCGATCTTGATGAAGATCTACGTCCACCATAATAGCTAATTTTATTGCTTTGTATTTTCGGTTATAAAAGATTTATTACTAGAGCTTATAGTTAATATTGCATGTAAGAGAAAAAAATTCGATATTTGTACAAGTGCACGTGAATTTTTATTTATAACCATTGAAACCATGCTTTGGAGGGCTTAGATTGAAGCTCTGGACCTCGGGTTTCCTTGTAGCCATTGATTATGATATACCGTTTAGATGCCGGCCAGCTAGGACGTCAGATGGAGAGAATAGTTCAGATGCAGGCCAGCTGGCGAGGCCGTACCATGAAATGTTTGTGTCAAAAAGGCGACATGAGGTAGAGAGCCGTTGATGAACAACAGCGTCACTGCTATGTGGAGTGAGAAAGTAAAGAGTATTGTTTTAAGTGACACTTTTGTTAGATGAACAATGTCAATATATGCTGATCTTGTCAGGGGAACAACATGGGGTCGTCGTTTCTTTATGCAGGGATGAACATACGCCTTTGTCAGAAGCCTGTTAAGTCACGACAAAGCAAGAAGGATGAGACAGTTTGGACGACCAAGGAAGAGATAGACAATTAAAAACGAGAGGCTCAAATGGGCATGTGAGATGCAAGGCTCTTGCGACCCGGTCATCAAATGATGGGGCTGGACGGAGTTGCTCATGATGCTTTGGGCTTCCCATTGATAGTGATAATTTGGCAGGCCGCTATCTGGATTCAAGTAATGTTGGGACCTTTGTAGTCAAGGCGAAAAGGCGCAAGGCTTGGCTTGCTCTTTTTGGTGCGTCTTAGTTGCGCTTTTTTGCTGCTGCTGCACCACTGTAAAAATTGCAGCTAAAACTACTAGTTAATATATGCAGTTTTGATGACAAAAAATAGCATATACTTGCAATTTTGAAAATAAAACTTCATAAGTTCACGTCACAAACTAAAATAAATAGTCATAAAGTCGTTCAACCTACGTCTACAACAACAAAATACTTAAGAGATTACAACTTAATTAGTTAAATAAAGTTTTGATTTTTCTAAGTTTCAATCACTCATATCATCATCAAAGCTATCGTCATCCCCCTCATCCAAACCATGCTCGTACTCTTCATCTTCTTTCGAATTATAATCTGAGTTCTCTTCCTTCAAAATTCATCAAAAGTTGCTTCTTTGTTCCCAACAAACGTCGATCTTGCGTTGGAAGTTGAACTCAGAACCTTTTCTTTTCCTTTTACCTTGGCATGTTGTCTAGTCATGTGTGCTCTTTCCCCAGTTCCAGAGGCTCGTTGTACAATCCCATGTCAATATTTCTTCGCAAACCAAGTCATCGTCAGCATCTGAATTGTCTTCATCGAGACCGGTCAGCCATTCATCGAATCATCTATGCCTTCCAAAGAAATATGATCTACCAAATCTCTCCGTTTGAAGCGGCTTTTCAATTTCTGATTGTATTTAATAAATACAAGTTTTTGTAGCCTTTCATTCTCAAGTTTATTTTGCTTTTTGCTATGAATCTAATTCAAAAAAAATGTTTATGCTACTTTAATATTGATATAGATTTTAGTATGAGCATAAAAAAATATTATAAATAATTCTTACATGCTCAAAGACGCTCCGATTTCTCTCATAACCCGAAGTATCACAAGTGAGACTTAAAATTTTGATTGCGAGCTTTTGCAATGCAGGAGCTGAATTGCTTATAAACTCCACCATTCAGCTGATAGAAAAAAAATGCACAAAATAATAAACCAATCATTTTCAAATATCCAACTACTTTGAACTTTAATGATCCTAATACTTAATTCTTAAAATAAGATCAATTATTTAATTCTTATTAATGAATATATAGCGCAACGGGGGATTTCGTGTCTCTTGATTTAATTGTCAAGTTAATTCCAAATTGCCCTTCCGCTTTCGTATGCAAAGGCAATTCATCCATAGCCTTTACTTGATCGTCTTTTGAAAGAAATTTTTCATCACATTTATACAAGCCACGCATGTAACCTCTTCATCATGTTCAATGGTGTGATCTTATAAAAGTATTGCAGATTCAAAAAATGTCCAACCGCATGCAATGGATGATGAAGCTGACATTCACATCTTTTGTCAATTGTAGCAAAACTGTCTTTATACCTCTCTTCTTTTCCATTAAAGGACCTTTGATTTGCTTCTTTGGTTCTATCCATAGCCACACATACATAAAATACATACATACATACATATCCCACAACAGATTTTTCTTCGTTATCAACAAGCCGAAGGACTCGAACAAGAGGACCCATATGTAAGAGACATTAATCCAAAAGCTTGTCGTCAAAAATGGCATCACAAGCCTTTTTCTTTTTTGCTTTCCTTGCCCATCTACTTTTTATCCAATCATATGATGTGAACATGCCTCTAAGTTATCTTTTGCGTATTCAAACTTTGCAAGAATAGAAAACTAGTTGCAAACAGAGTCACGCCAAATCTGGCAAGCTTCTTATTGTGATTGAATCTCCACATCATGTTCAATACCATTATGATTATAAATAAATTCGGTAAGGGATACTCCTTTTCTAATTGTACTTCCAACTTTCTTTATTTTTCCAATAGTTTCAAGCATGAGATCAAGGCAATGAGTGGCACAAGGAGTCCAATTTATAGATTTTCTTTTCGTGCTTCTGTAAATGAGTTAAATAGATTAATCAATAAATGACACAATAGATTAGTCAATGAATGAATCGGAATTTTAACTAAGTTCTATAAAATAAAACGACATTTTGTTTTACAATAAATAACTATGTTTTAGTAGAAAATAATAATTAAGTTTTGTACTTATATTATGTTTCATAAAAAGTAAAAACTCACCCGCCATTTTAAAATTGCTTCCATTGTCGGTTATGACTTACAACATTGCTTTCTTCAACTTTTTCTACTAACTTATCAAGCAACTCAAAAATCATATCTTCGGTTTTTACATAAGAAGATGCATCCATTGATTCCACAAACATTGCCACTAAAGAACAATTGACTAGAAAATTAATTAATGTTCTACCCCTTATATCAGTCCACCCATCCGACATGATCGAGCAACCATATATTTCCCACCGATCTTTGTGTCCTTCATCAAATCATTGTATACTCTAATTCTTTGTTCAACAATGGCAACTCTCAATTCATGCTAACTAGGAGGTTTCAAATTAGGTTCGTACATACCAATTGCTTCGACCATGTCTTTAAAGACTTCCATGCGAGCCACGTTGAATGCAATACCAGCTTGATTAAAAAAATTAAGCAATATGTTGCTTGGTTCTATCTATCATTTGTTTATTACGAGCATCATTCATGCTTGTTTGTCTCAAAATAGTTCCTCCACCTCGATCATTTGATCCACTACTTACACTGCCCATATACAAGTCCATTGGACCTTTCAAATTATGTTTTGCCTTCTTCCCCACATTTCTTTTACTTTCGCCAATATTCAATTTGCTAGTTGGTACAAATTCATCATCGTCATTATCTCCCAAATTATAATTACCCAAATCGTTACTTGTATTAGCTTCAAAAGCATCCATTTTTTTAGCATTCTTTTTAGTCATTGCCTCCTTCAATTCAACTCTAACCTCGGGTGGAATTTTAGAACAAGGATTTTCATTTCTAAATCCTGCAATTTGATGTTGTTTCGCTCTAAATATTCCACTCATTGTCACTTTTAAACAAAACATGCAAGTGACGTTATTGGGATTAGTTTCATCCGCAAAAAATTGTATTTTTAACCAATGCCCGCTCTACGATTTCTATTTTTAACCACGTAGGAAGAAGAATCCCCTACATTTGTATGAGGGGATTTGTATCCATAACCTGAAATGGAAAAAAAAAACAGAAAGTATTAATAAATATGAAATATAAATTTCATATTAAACATAATTCTGCTATAAGTTTTTAAAATTTTTAACTTACATGTAATTCTATTTAACTACTAAATGATTTTGGTTTTTTTATACACAAATAAGTTTTTCTATTTAAAAATTTCAAGCGGATTTATAAAAAAATTGATCTGAACAGATTTTAAAATTAGTTTAAAACTACTGTAAGTTTTTAAAAATTAAAACTTTTATGTAATTCATATTTAACTACTAAATCATATTGGGGTTCACAAATCAGTTTTTTCTATTTAAAAATTTCAAATAGATCTAAAAATAAAAAAGATCGATCTGAACATATTTAAAAATAAAAAATCAGTATTTTTTTAAATTAGTAAAATTTCAAATAGATTTAAATTAGTAAACTGATCTAAACTATAAACTTAAATCTTAAAACAATTTAAAAAAACCGACCAAGACAGATATTGATTTGTAAAATTAAAGTTTGAAACAAATCGGTTTTAAAATTTCAAACATATTTAACATAAACCAGTTTAAATATTATTAAACTATAAACATAATTAAAATTAACGAAAATAAAGTCATATCACCGAGAGGGTGAAGCTTGAGCTTGACGGCGCATAGGGCTGAGAAGTGTCGACGGTCGGCAAGGACAGTTGGCAAGGTCGGCGGTTGGAGCGAGAGCAGGCGACGTTAGGCAAAGTCGACAGTAAGCAGCAAGGTCACATGGAAGAAGGTTTTAGAGTTTTTTTTATTCGATTTCGACTTCGTGTTTTTTTTATTTCGATGAGTATTTTCCTGGGTTCGACTTCGATATCGATTAAGTGGAGAGGGTTTTTTCTTGGGTATTTCGGGTTGAAAACTCAAAATTTTATTTTTCGAAAAAAGCAATGAAAAACACATTTTTAATGCGCTGCGCCTTTTTGGGCTTTGGAATTTTTCTGTGCTTTTTTTGCGCTTCACTGACATCTGCGCCTTGAGTGTTCAATAAACTCACTAGTTGCACCTTGCGCCTAAGCACGCGCCTTGACTACATTGGGCGGGACATCCATATCATCAAGAGTCGAGTTATCTGAAGTGTGCTTGCAAGTTTTGTGCCAGATCGGACTTTGGTGGGCAATATGACATGGGCATGCGCTAAACATCATAAGATTTAAAGTGGTTCGATCTTAATGAAGATTTATGTCCACTATGATACCTAATTTAATGCTTTGTTTTTTTAGTTACAAGGAGATCTATTGTAAGAGCTTATAGTTAAAATTGCATGTAAAAGAGAGAAATTTGATCTTTGTACAAGCACACATGAATATCTATTTATAGCTGCTGAAACCATGCGTAAGAGGGCTTAGATTGAAGCTATGGATCCTGGATTTCCTCGAAGCCATTGATAATGATATACAGTTTACATGCCAGCTAGGATATCAAAGGGAGAAACGGTTCGGATTAAAGTCAATTGATGGGGCCGTACCATAGCATGCTTGTGTCATAAAGGCAGCATGGGGGCAGAGAGCCATTGGTGAGCATTAGCGTTGCTGCCATGTGAACTGAGTAGCACTGAGAGTTGCTGCTGCATAGTGACATTTTTGTTAAATAAACACTGTCGTTTAATGTTGATCTTGTTAGGAGAATATTATGGAGTCGTCATTTCTTTATGCTTGAACGACCAAGCGTTTTTTTTGTCAGAAGCTTGTCGAGTCATGATCTAACTAAGACGAACAAGGCGGTTTGGACGACCAAGGGAGAGGCGGACGGGGAAAAATGAGAGGCTCGGATAGGCATGAGAGGTGAGGCTCTCTTGTTACAATCCGGTAATCTAATGACGGGACGAGGCGGAGTGGAGGCGGAGTTGCTTGTAAGGCTTTGGGCTTTTGTTGATAGCGATGATTTGGTGGGCCGCTGTCTGCACCCAAAAAAATGGTGGAGCACCCATATCTTCGAGAGCCAAGCCACTTGAAGTATGCATGCATGTTTTGGGTAGGACCGGACCCAGGTGAGGCAATATGGCGCGTGTCTGTGTTGCCGGGCCCTTAACAAACGGGCTCATTGTCTGTTGTGAGAAATCCGTTCTCACGAGCAACACCTATGATTCAAATATCGTCTCAATTTCAATCTCTTCAGCTATGATACGATGCTCCAATTTGATACTTAAACTCACAATTAGGAAAATTGATTCAAGCAATGCAAAGGAGGGGAAAAAAACAACAAAACAAAAAGCCTAGTTAAATCTATAACTCAAAATTTGTCATTTCAAACCAAAATACAGATGGAACAAAAGAGAAAAGGTTTAGGTTTGGGTATAGAAGATGCTCCACCAAAATCAATTTTATGAATTTAACTTATTGTTATGGGAAAAAAATAGATATTTTCACTCAAATTTCATTCAGTAACCTAAATTAGAAGGAATTCTGGATACATGCGTGTTTTGAATTTACAATTCACAACTTATACACAGTTTTGGTTTAACGTTTAAACCTTCTGATTTACGATTTGAATCCCATTTTTAAAACTTGCCCATTAGAACCACAATATTCAATACAGTTGGAAAATATTTATTTATTCATATAACGTACAACTGAACCGAGTGTGCATGTTTCTTACACGAACCTTAGCACTATTTAAATCTGTAAAAGAGTTCTTTTGAGTAATTCAAATTGTTGCTTCATGAATATCTCTACATATTTCATGAAGTCAATCAGTTTTTTCCATCTCAGCTTGTTTGATATTTGATGTGGATCACTAACTTACTCTTATTAATCTAGAATTAGCTATGCTTAGTACGTTACAACATTTCTCGTTTTTGCTACATTTAAGAATACACTATTTATTTTCCTATTGAACAGGGCAGGATACTTACCGTATTTGATTGGTAGAGCAAAGAAGTGCTTAGATTTTTCAGCCACTCTGTACATAATTCATCTCTGTATATGCATAATATATGGTGGATGGCCATCTTCACTTACATGGTGGATTGTGAACCTCGCATGTTTAGCTGTGATGTCGTTACTTGGTGAATGGCTTTGCATTAGACGGGAATTGCAGGAAATTCCCCTCACACGAATCCGTAAGTGAGCAGAAAATTAATCTTGTCGTTGACTTATTTTGCTTTTATATGTGATAATTTTTTACTCGGGTGAGTTTTAAGCACCATTTTACAGATGTTCATTTATTGTTTCCATTCTTGTTTTTGAAATCATAGGTTTTTAGATGAAGGTTCTGGTGTTAGTTTATTACCTCTAGAAAGAGATAAGGTAATAAGATTTGCATCGTGAATTAATCAATTATAATATATCCAGGTACACCCCTTGTTTTAGAGGGGCAATAAACATATATTCATCCAACTTATATCCATTTGATCTCCCACTATTTGGCATGATTGTAAGCCACAAATTTGACTACAGCTAATGTAACATAAAGCAAATCCTTGGGTCAGCACTCTGAATGAATTTTGAAGCAAAAGTGAAACTTGCGTTGCAGTGGGCAGTATAGAATGCCTAAATAGTTTCTTTCAGTGCTGGATTTGCCAAACCAAATTGTCACTTCCCTAAGGTGTGTTGGTATATGGTTGTATACTGGGTTTACAAACATCTGATTACTATAGCCATCAAAGTAATATGACAGTTTACATTATATAACCCCACTTAAGGAGTGTTAAAAGTCAACCAGAATTGTTAAATAACAATTTATAAATATAATTGAATGTTACAGAACACTTATTTATGAATGTGAATATAAATGATACAAATTGTTGAAATGATAAATTAAACAATAATTGTAAGAAATACAAGTCACATGAGCTCTTCGTGTGGATAATATGTTGACAATTTTACTGGCAATAATGAGGGATTGCTGCAAACACCTAATTGCTATTGGTATCAAAAAGCAAAGGAAAGTTTAGAATTAGCATTGAGCGTAGGTACAATCCAAAGCAACATAGAGGTTGTGTGCTTATCTTCACCTCTCTGTTGCTTTGGCATGTACCTAATCTGCTTATTCTCACCTCCTCGACAATGCTTTCCACATATATATCTGTATTCAATATAACTTTGGTAAACATAGCAATTAGATATTTGTGCCTCTTACTCATACTTAATAAAGTAAAAATGTTATAATAAATTTGTGTATTAGCTGGGAATATCCATAAAGGTAAAGTGATTGATGTGGGGTTTGATCACCTTATTAGGCCTGGGTTTTGATCACCTAATTGGGTCCGGATGCTTAATTGCTTGAAACTTTTCTTTGCTCTAAAGACAAGGGGAGAGTGCGTGTGTATAATGGCAAAATCTTGAATACCCATAATTCCTCTTATTTGTTGTCTGTATATAGCATTGCTTACTCCTAGCCAGATCTCTACATTACTGAAATTGGGCGCCACTGTTTCTAAAAAAATTGTTCATTATCACGTGTGAATAAAATCAATAGTAGACTTACGTATTTAGAGCAAATTATATTGTATATAACATACATCTTACTATATCGAGTCCATAGAGTGGAACATACAATTAATTGGTATAGATTCATTAATTCTAGCTTACTCGAGAAGTTTTAGTCAAAAATTGAAGCTTAGAGAGAAATAGCAGTGAACTCCCCTGAATTCCACAATTTTCAAACTGTCTCTTGCCGCCTCAATTTTTGCAAAACTATCTTTTTGTCAAACTGGCATTGGACACTATATTGAACACCCACTTATTGTGGATTTAAATTCATGGCATAACAGTGGTCTTCAGAATTATGGTAAAAATATGAGAAGTCCATAATGAGACCTTTGCCTTTTCTAAATGGTACTTTATCATTCCACTGAATCAATTATTTACACGCTTTTCCATAAGTTGTGCGCTTACAGTTTTGAAATGCTCGACTTACAGGTGTTTGATATGTAGTATAGTGAGAACAGTATATGGCAAAAAGCTTCAGTGTTGGGCTACGGCGTCTTCCTTCATCATGAATGTTCACATGATCAATTCAACTTGATTTTTCTCATGATCGTAAATGTCAACTAGTTTTGGCGCAGAAAGCATCATATAGTGAAAATATGTTGTAATTACAGGAGGTTACTAGACTTTAATCATAATAGTTGCTGTCATTTATTTTTTGCTGAGATTTTTGGTAGGGTCTGGACTGGGGAGGGAATCAGGTAGTTATTATTGGATGAACGTTCATTCAAGTATACAGAAACAAGTACTTTGTATGCGATCAGCCATTTATTATTGTTTTTGAGTGGTCAGAAACTTTTGTTGCTGTTGTTTCTTCTTCCACCCTTTTCTTTTAGTCTTGCTTTCTGAGAATCAACTGCAGTCTGTAGCTGTATCAACTTTGTATTATTTACTTGTACTCCGAAGAATTGTACATCTAAAACAGAACGTTTGATCGAGGAAAGGGTTTATATCTAGTTTCGCTCATGTTCATTATTTCATTGCAATTACATTTGGATGTCAAAGTCCATGTTTTCGTCACTGAGGTCTGCCAATATGAACATGGCTGGTGAAGTTTTAATAGATGTTTGTGATTATGTAATCACGTGATCTAGTTAAAAGTTCAGCAAAAACGTACCTTTACAAGGCATAAGGAGGTTTAATTTCCTTTTCGCGACAATAAAATGGTAGACGTGAGAACTTGAGGAAGGCAGGCAGCATGTCTTTTTACAATGACGAATGAACTGTTTGTCCCCAGCACGTTCAACGTCCTTGTACATTTTCAATGCATGAATTGATATTCAAGCTCTTTTGATAGGATTAAGTTATTTCACCATTTGTAACATTCTCCACTTGAAAAACTTTGTTTTCAGCCGATGCTGCCGCTGCCTCAGCCTCTCAAGCACTACTCTTAGATGATTTTCATGCTCTTTGAAAACAAAAATGAGACGTGACCAGTTAGAACTTGATTTGTTAGCTTATAAGTTTGCATGCGGTCTATATGTTTTCGACTTCGTAGACTTCGAAATCATTTTGGGTGTGAATTGGTTGGGTAAATATGATGCTAGGATATTTTGTCAAAATAAGGAGATATCGCTAAGACATCCTGGTAGGCATATCGAATTATATTCTTAGTAGAAGATTGTGACCGGAGTGCTTGTACTTTGTTGAGTGCTATGGAAGTAGAAAAGTTAAGTCAGGTTCGAGTAGCAAGAAAATTTGCAGATTACAGCTCGTTTCGATGGTAATCCTGTAATCGGCTCAAAAACATTTGCAAATTCTCTTACTACTTGAACCTGACTTAACTCCTCTTCTACTTTCATAGTGATAGAGTTAAGGGTATGTCATATGGGTAATTATGTAATTTGTTACATATATCTAACTCGTTGACCAATCTTGTTCGAAATAAATGCGTTTTCTTTCTATTATATACTTGATGTGATGTGGCTATATTAATAAATCAATTTAATTAAAACTATATTTAAAAGAAAATCCATAAATGATATGTTTTGTGATAGTAGTTACGAAGTGTTGCAACAGTGAGTAATTTATCACAGTGAAACAAATATACCATTTTAAATGTTCCCAGTCAAGATGTATTGAGTCTGAATATCCATGTATCCGTTGCGACTAGAGTACGTAACGCTCTTCAAATGTTGGGCAGTGTATTACTCATGACTACTGATGGCACCTAGAGGTTACGTACTGATAGTTATTGGATAACTATGGAACGACTCACTCGATAGTTTTCTGTTGGTTAATATAACTAAGGTCAAACAGAAAATATTGATGTGACTGATTTACACAGTTCACTTGACTTAAGAATACTGTGGATCTTCAATGTGGAAGCTTAGTCAAATCATGGCATGACGTTCCATCGAGTGACTATAGTTGGGTCGAGTGGAAATATTGAAAGTGAAGCACTATTCAAGAGAGGATTCGTCTCCTCAGTTATATGGGGTTAGTATCATGGTCAACTCAAGTCAACTCAAAGTCAAAGTCTCTGACCAGAGCATTTTGGTTAATAATAATTGTTATTATTGAACAAAAGACTTTTTGTTTGGACTATAAAGTTGAATGTGGATGACATTGGAATTTTGACCATTACCAAATTCCATAATTCCAATGTGATATAATTTTGATGAAGAGAATTGGTGTAAATAATTGTCACTATTAGGTCCCGCTTATAATAAGTAACATTAGATTTTATCAATAGATGTGTAAGCGATGAATTCTACCAAAATGTCACACCACCTGCTAGGTGACGTGTGAACATTAATATTTGAATTGTTCAATATTAATCGCTGACTGAATTTACAATTTTGAGTCGCACAACTGTAATGATGGATTCTCTGAAAAACCACATGATTTAATTAATTTATAAAATGTTGTAAATTAATTAAATGAATTAGTATTTGAGAAATATTAATTATTAGTTATCTTATTTGATGTTTGAGAGTTATTTGTAATTATTTGAATGCGTTTATAAAAGTTATATTTGCACGCATTGATATATGATATCATTGTAATTAAATAAAAGATAATTACATGCGTTACTTTATGGAATCTTATGTCATTTGATGGCATGTAATTTTCAGTCATACCATATAAAGAAATATCAGTGAAAATTGAAAGTTAATAAGAGAATTAATTAGGGAGGTTTTAATTAAAGAACGGGAAATGTTTCCTTCTTTTAAATAAAAATATTCTCTAATTCATTATGTACGTACAATTCATTCTTTCTCATTCATTCTTTTTCTTGCTCTCCTCCTCACTTTCATTGCAGAAAAAAAATTCCAAAATTCTTTCAACTCCATATGAAAACATCAAAAATAAATAAAACAAAAGCATCCATCTGTTGCAAGGATAGTGTAACAACACATAATTTTGCAATTATTTTTAATTCATTTTATTTGAAAACTTTGATTTTAAATCATATAAATATTTGAATTTTGGAATTTTCCAATGAATTTTTGGATTTTGCTTATAATCATTTTTCTAAATAAAATAAAATAATAATTTTCTAAAATTTTTATATTTTGGTCAACTTTGGTCAAACTTTGACTTCCAGTTGAAATTTTAAGTTTGAATTTTAAATTTCCAATTTTTTCTGTGAAGCTGAATTTGATTTTGATATTCGTTCTGCTTTTCGTTTCATCGAATTCTATTTTATACTTTTTAAATCTGATAAATTTCAACGTTTTACACGTGATTATTTTCAGTTTTTTTATTGTTCATTTTTCTATTCTATATCTTCTATTTCATTTCTATTTTATTTTTGTTTAGGCTTTGATGTTTTATTTGATTTTTGGACTTGTTTGCAAGTGGGCTTGGCTAATGGGCTTAGAAATTCAAGAGACACAAGTTTCTTTTTCTTTAATGTAAAGTGTGACTTTTCCTATGCCTAGCCATTCAAAACTCCTCTCCATTAACCTAGTCGTACATATCAAACTTCTCATCTCCTCATTCACGTTCAAAACTTCTCATCCATCTCTCTTTCCCATTTCATTTCTTGAACAATTTTTTTCTTTTTTTACAGTAAGTTTCTTTTCATGTCTTCCTCCTTTCCTTTTTGCTTTCTCTTTTTTTGTTTCATGCTATGCTCGACCATCATGCCTCCTATTGCCGACCATCTCACCACTCACCACCACTAATGACCGGCCTCCACCATCCCATCACCATTCATGACCATGCCGTGACCACCATAGATCCGAACCTATCACAAATTGCTTGTGTAAACCCTAGCCGAGCACCACATCATCGTCTTCCTCTTCATTAGCCTCGGCCACCACTAGTTCCTCCATTCTTTTGCCTTGTCGTGACCAATACCTCACCTCCAAGCCATGATCGGATGTGCCTTGACCTGATCCAGATCTTAAGCATAGGGCCAAGCCACTTTGGCATAGGGCCGAACCCAAACATCAACATGCCTCGCCTCTTTGCCTTCCTATTGACTTTACCTTGCCATCCCTTCATATTCTAACCCATAGCCGTGTATTTGTGACCATGGCTGAGCATAGGTGCTTCAAAACAAATCATGGCCGATCCATGTTGATGATGGTCTAGCCCATTTTGATGGTAGCCGAGCCCACTTGTATTGGTTAACCAATATTTGCTTCACTTTGATTCATATTTGTAAATTGTTTTGACTTATAATCTTGTGTTGAATTATATATTTATGTATGTTTATATTTGTTGTTTACAAGACTTGGATCTTGGCTCTCCATCTACTCGAATCTAATTCGTGCTTCGTCGTGCTTTTCGGAGTTTGGTTGTGCGTCTTGAATTGTTGTCTCCAGGTTTAGAAGGTGAGTTTATCACTCTCGACACTCGTACTTATATAGTTGTGAAACAATGACATGTAAATTGTAGTAATTGATATGCTATGTTTAGTAGTTCATACATGCCTGTGATATGATATTTCATGATGTTATCACCTAATTATATGTTTGTTACATCACCTGATATGATATGCTATGCTATACTGTTTATTTTATTTATTGTTTCTCACATTGCAAGTTCCCTGCTAGTATAGAATCATTATGGGTTGAAATGATACATACCCGAATGGAGTTTAGAATAGGGAAAAATCGTTATGAGCTGAAATGTTAGGCTCAAGCGATATTAATTTTATTTGACTTGGGATTGCGGGTTTGAAATGATGGAACCCAGAATTTTATAAATTACGGATTGAAATGGTACATATCTATATCACTTGACCTAGGTTAGAAAATATTATACAGACCCATGGTTAATTTTAAATAATAGTTTTCTAAAAACTATTAAGTATTTTGAATCTTTAAATATATGAAATTTAAAATTTAAAATTTGATTTAAAGATTTTAAATATAATGATATAATGGAATTTTATAAGTAAATAATTGGTTTAAAACTAAATTAAATATTTTATCTATGATAAATAACTTAATAATTTAAATTTTATTTAATATGGAATTTTGATTCTAACCTAATAATAATAATAGATTTTAACTATGAAATAGATATGTTTTGTATAAATAAAACTATGATAAAAATTGAAATAGTATGTTTTAAACATGTTATAGTAGTATTCGTAGCATTTTAAAATGCTATGATATTTAGTTATGTTTTAAAATGCTGTAGTTATAAAAAGATAACATTTTTAAAATGCTATGTTACTTTAGGTTATGTTTTAGAGGTGCTACAATTTCCAAATCGTAACATTTTCTAGAGTGCTATTATATAAGGGTAACATTTTAAAAGTGTTATGGTTTCTAAATTTACATTTTAAAAATGCTATAATAAGTGTATGGTTTTGAAAGTGTTATGATTTTTAAATTATTACATTTTAAAAGTGTTATAACTAAGTATATGGATTTGGAAATATTACCAATTTTTGAATTGGATAATATTTTGGAAGAGTAATAGCATTTGGTTTAAAAGTTTTTTTTGAAATGAAAGTTTTGATTAAAATGTAAACATTTGAATAAATAGTCATGGGTTATAATAACGTTTGGTTGTTAAAGAGACCGGGATCAGAAGTTGTCATACTCTCTGCCAACTCCGAAAACCACTTTAACAACCGTGTATGCGGTGGAGTTTCCAGAATGAAGTAGGATGGTGGCAATGTTCTATTAAGGTTTATACGTGGACCCGACTCCCGTGAGTTGGCATAAGGTGGCTAAAACAGGCGCAATCGACTGGCTAATGAGGTAGTTCCTTTGATCGGACACACTTCTACGTATGCCATTCTATTACTTTGTGATTGATATGGTGTGCACCTTTGATTTTTGGGAGTGTGACTTGAGGTGGGCGGTAGTGGCTACTACACATTACCACCGATCCGGAAGTGCAATTGGTATATCTACCCTGACATTGCCTAGTTGTACCGTGTCACCTACCCTAGCGCGCCTTGTACGAGTTTGATTTTATGCAGTACATTTGGAGTATCCTCTGGTGGCTTCCCGATCAGGAGGGACTATGATACTGTAAAGACTATTGGCACTATAAAATGTGTTAAGGTGGAAAATGTAAAGCTTTAACTCTATTTTTAAAATTTATTATAGTTTACTTTAGATATTATTATAATAGTGTATATTACTACATAATAGATAGTTTAACGGATCCTTAAGGGATGGGCGATCCCAAGCATCCTTTAAGTTACTTGTGTATTTCTTTTACAGTTCACTTGAGTTGGTTTACATTATATAAGTATGTATGTCCTGACTCGAGTGTTTTTTGTTTTTGCTTTATGCTCGGGTCAGCCTGAGTATCAGCTTTGGATTTCACCTTCTGGAGCTAAAGGATTTTCTGGAGTTTATCTATCTATCTAATTGTCATCTATTTCTATTCAGTATTTCTACTCAGCTTATGTACTAGTGGACATTTATGTATTGGGATTTCTATTGTATTTACTTTCAGACTCTGGTATTTTGTACTTGTTTTGAAACTGTGTTTGTAGTAGCTTCATGAACTACTATGGTATTTTATTTCCGATGCGAGTTATTTTGATATTTTCTGTGTTTGTGATTGGTTTTATTTGCTCCGAATTATATTACAATCTATTGTTTTGAATTATTCAAATATGACATTTGTGGTTTATTGCCGATTTGAATGGTTCAAAATAGTGGGTCGTTACAGATAGGATGAGGATCTCAAAGATCTGAGGAGATATCATTATTCAAGGTGTGACTTCTAGGCAACATCCCAAGTGGAGTCCATTTTCAAGATGTGCTTCAAGGATTTGAGTAATAAGGTATGTTTTTCATTAATAGATAATAATATTTGACATAATGTTTGTTGAAAGAGAAATATAATCATCATAATTTGTGTATGCATATCATTGCCTCATTTAAGTTGAGAATTGTTTGTGTAGCTTCTATTGTTTGTTGGATGAATTAATTGGTGTTTTACTTAATAAATCAAAACTAATATTTGTATATGTTTAAATATAATTTTTGTTTTGGAACTATGTTGTAAACATTCAATTTAAAGCCTAATTTTTAGATCAGAAACTTTGCATGTTCAATTTATCAATTGGGTTCTTATTTTGTTAAATTAGAGGTAAAATTTATATATGCTTGAATACAATGTTTTATTATAGATCTATATTGTAAACATTTAATTCAAAGTATAATCCTTTAGATCAAGAATTTTGTATGTTCATATTGTTTTGATTAGATTTTACTTTAACTAATTAAGCTAAAATTTGTTTATGAATATTACAACATTTTATTGAAGATTCATGTTTTAAATCATATAAAAAATGTAATTTTAGATTTGAAAGTTTACATTTATGTATTTTGTGTTTGTATTGTTTTGGAAATTAAAAAAAAAGGAAAGATGTTTTGGCAATAAATCTAAATTTTAATTTGATTACTATAGTCTCTAATTTGTATTAATTGGAGATATTTTATTGAATATTACAAACATACAATTAATGTTTTGACAATAAACCTACTTTTGACTTGATTGCTATAAATCTCTAATTTTTATCAAGTAGAAAGATTTGATTTAATCTTATATGCGCAGAATTATATATATATGTTTGCATATATAAAATTTATTACATGTATTTCATATTTTCAAAGTATGATAAAAAAGGAGGAAACAATTTGAATGAGGCAATAATATATATGTATATTTATTTTATTCTATTTATATCCTTATATTACGATGCCTATAATTTGTCATTTATATGCTTGTAACGACCCACTATTTTGGACCATTCAAATCAACAATATAACTACACATGTCGGACTTGAATAATTCAAAACAATAGATTATAATATAATTTAGAGCAAATAAAACCAATCATAGACACAGATAAATCAGAATAACTCGCAGCGGAAATAAAAATAACCATAGTAGTTCATGAAGCTACTATAAACAGAGTCATAGAACAAGTACAAAATACCAGAGTCTGACAGTAAATACAATAGAAATCCCAGTACATAAATGTCCACTAATATGTAAGATGAATAGATTATACTGAATGGAAATAGATAACAACTAGATAGATAGATAAACTCCAGCAAATCCTAGCTCCAGAAGGTGAATCCAAAGCTGAAATACTCAGGCTGACCCGAGCGTAAAGCAAAAACACAAAACTCTCAAGTCAGAACATACATACTTATACAATGTAAACCAACTCAAGTGAACTGTAATAGAAATGCACAATTAACTTAAAGCATGCTTGGGACCACCCATTTTTATGGATCCGTTTAAATATCTACTATGTAGTAATTTACGCTATTATAATAATGTCTAAATTAAAGTATAATATATTTTAAAAATAACGTTAAGGCTTTACATTTTCCACCTTAACACATTTTATAGTGCCAATAGTCTATACAGTATCATAGTCCCTCCTGATCGGGAAGCCACTAGAGGATACTCCATAGGTACGACATAAATCAAACTTGTAGAAGGCGCGCTAGGGTAGGTGACATGGAATAACTTGGCAATGCTAGGGTAGATATACCAATTGTACTTCCAGACCGATGGTAACGCGTAGCAGCCACTACCGCCCACCTCGAGCTACACTCCCAAAATCAAAGGTGCGCATCAATCAATCACAAAATAATAGAATGACATACGAAGAAGTGTGTCCAATAAAAGGAGCTACCTCATTAGCCCGTCGATTGCTCCTGTTTTAGCTGCCTTATGCTAACTCACGGGAGTCGGGTCCATGTATATACCTTAATAGAACGTCGCCACCATCCTACTTCATTCTGGAATCTCCACCGCGTACACGGTTGTTAAAGTGGTTTTCAGAGTTGGCAGAGAGTATGACAACTTCCGATCCCGGTCTCTTTAACAACCAAATGTTATTATAACCCATGGATATTTATTTCAAACATATCTATTCCAAAACCATTTAAAGTCAAATACTATTACTCTTTCCAAGTAATTTCCATTTCAAAATTGGTAATATTTCTAAATCCATGTATATAGTTATAACGCTTTTAAAAATGTAATAATTTAAAATCATAACACTTTCAAAACCATACACTCATTATAGCATTTTCCAATTGTAATGATTTAGAAATTGTAGCACTTTGAAAATGTTATTCTTGTATAATAGCACTTTGGAAAACAGTACAATTTGAAAATAGTAGCACTTCCAAAACATAACTTAAAGTAACATAACATTTTTAAAATGTTATCTTTTTATAACTACAGCATTTTAAAAACATAACTAAGATACCATAGCATTTTAAAATGCTACGAATACTACTATAACATGTTTAAAACATACTATTTAATTTTTATCATAGTTTTATTTATACAGAACATATCTATTTCATAAATAAAATTTATTATTATTATTAGGTTAGAATCAAAATTCCATGTTAAATCAAATTTAAATTATTAAGTTATTTATCATAGATAAAAATTTTAATTTAGTTTAAACCAATTATTTACTTAAAAAATTCCAATATATCATTATATTTAAAAATCATTAAATCAAATTTTAAATTAAAATTTCATATATTTAAAGATTAAAAATACATAATAATTTCAGACAACTATTAATTAAAATTAACCATGGGTCTGTATAATATTTTCTAACATAGGTCAAGTGATATGGATATATATCATTTCAGTCTGTAATTTATAAAAAAATACAGGTTCTATCATTTCAAACCCGCAATCCCAAGTCAAATAAAATAAAAATCGCTTGAGCCTATCATTTTTGCTCATAACGTTTTTCCCTATTATAAAGTCCGTTCGGGTATGTATCATTTCAACCCATAGTGATTCTATACTAACAGAGAACTTGCAGTGTGAGAAACAAAAAATAAACAAATAGTATAGCATAGCATATCATATCAGGTGATGTAACAGGTATAGCATCAGGTTATAACATCGTATAAAGTCAGGTAACTGGCATATTTGCACTACTATCAACATAGCATATCAACTACTACAATTCACATGTCATTGTTTCATAATTATATAAGTACAAATGTCAAGAGTGATAAACTCACCTTCTAAAGATGGAGATAACAATTCAAGACACATGAACAAACTCCGAAAAGCACGACAAAGCAAGAACTAGATTTGAGTGGATGAAGAGGCAAGATTCAAGTCTTGTAAACAAACAAATAGGAACATACATAAGTATACATTATACAAAAGATATAAACCAAAACAATGCATAAATATGAATCAAAATAAAATAAAGATTTTCTTAACCAAACAAGTGGGCTCGGCCACCATCAAAATGGGCTAGACCATCATCGACATGGCTCGTTCATGATCTATTTTGAAGCACCTATGCTCAGCCATGGTCACAAATACACGGCTATGGGCTAGAAATGAAGTGGTGGTAAGGAAAAAGGTCATATGGAAGGCAAGGGGACAAGGCATGTAACTTTGGGTTTGGCCCTAGGCTAACATGGCTCGACCCTATGCTAAGATCTAGATCAGGTATGGTTACACCGCTAGCACGACTTGGGGATAAAGAATTGGTCACGGCAAGGGCCAAGGAAGTGGAGTGGTTGGTGACCGAGGCAAGTAAGAAGGAAAGGGATGTAATGGTGGCTCGGTTAGGGTTTGTGAGGCCATAGGAAGGGGTTTTTGGATCCAAGAGGTCACGACATGGGATGGTGGAGATGCGATGGTGATGGAGGCCGGTCATAGGTGGTGGTGGAGTGGAGATGAGGTCGGCTATAGGAGGCATGATGGCCGAGCATAGCATGAAGCAAAACAAAAGAAAAGAGAGAAGGAAAAGAGAAAGAGGAAGACATGAGAAATTTACTGTAAAAATTTTCTTTTATTCAGGAACGTGAATGATAAGAGACGAGATGAGGAATATTTTGTACGGCTAGGGTATGGTAAAAGTTTTGAACGGCTAGGAAAGAAAAAGGCATCACTTTAAGGAAAAGAAACTTATGTCTCTTTAATTTCCTAAGCCCGTTTATCCAAGCCCATCAAAATAAACAAGCCAAAACCCAAATAAAATATTAAAGTCCAAATCAAAATAAAAATAGAAATGAAATAGAAAATATAGAATAGAAAATAAACAATAAAATATGGAAAAATATCCGCGTGTAAAACGCTAAAATTTATCAGATTTACAAAGTATAAAACATAATTTGATAAAACGAAAAGCGGAACGTATATCAGAATCAAATATAGTTTAAAAGAAAATGATTAGAAATTTAAAATTCAAATTTAAAAATTTCAGCTGAAAGTCAAAGTTTGACCAAAGTTGACCAAAATATAAAATTTTCAAAAAATCTTTAGTTTATTATATTTGGAAAATAAATTATAAACAAAATCCAAAATTACATTGGAACATTCCAAAATTTCAAATTTTTAAATGATTAAAAATCAAAGTTTTTAGATAAATTGAACTAAAAATATTTACAAAATTATGGGTTGTTACACTCTCCCCTACTCAAAACTTTTTTTCCTTGAAAAGGGACAAGACACACAAACAAGGAAAGATAAGATAGAAAAGCAAATAGTACCTGAAATAAACAAGTTCGGATTCGAAGCATGCATGCTCTCCTCCATCTCCCAGGTACCATCCCGATCATCCGTACTCCACTGCACTTTGACCAGGTTGACAGATTTCCTTCTTAGCTGCTTCGTACCTCTATCGACAATACGAAGTGGCTTCCTCTCGATAGTAAGGTTTGGCTCAATATCCAAACTCTCGAGAGCAGAAGGCTGAACAATCAAAGATGGATCATGTAGATATTGACAAAGATGAGAAACAAGTAATACATTATGCACTTCAGAAAATTTCTCAACCAAATCCAGAGGATAAGCTAAAGACCAATCCTCTTAGAGATACGAAAAGGACCAACAAACCTAGGAGCAAGCTTCCCTCTCTGACCAAACCGAATCACATTCCTTAAGGGAGAGACCTTAAGGAAAACCAGATCACCAACAGAAAACTCCAAACTCCTCCTACGCTGATCAGCATACTTTTTCTGCCGATCCTGAGCACTCCTCATCTTTCTCTTAATCTCCTCAACCTTCTCAGAAGCCTCCAAAATCATATCAGGACCAAGAACCAGACGATTACCGGATTCAATCTAGCAAGATGAAGATCTGCAAGGTCGTCCGTAAAGAGCAGCAAACGGAGACATCACAGTGCTAGCCTGAATTCAAAGATGAAATGAGATTGATAAAAGATTAAGATAAGATTGAAATTGAAGATTGAAAATATACCTGATAAGTGTTTTTATAGGTGAATTCAACAAGATGGAGATGATATTCCCAAGATCCTCCATAATCAAGAACACAAGCACGAAGAAGATCCTCAAGAATCCGATTCACTCTTTCCGTTTGACCGTCGGTCTACAGATGGTAAGCAGTGTTCAGATTCAGATGAATATCCAAAGATTCCTGAAAAGATTTCCAAAACTGACCGGTAAAGATAGGATCTCGATCACAAACAATGCTGAGAGGAACACCATCGAGATGAACAATCTCCGTCATATAGATCTCAGACAAACTAGAAGCAGAACGGGTAGACTTGTCCGGAATGAAATGAGCTGACTTGGTCAATCTATCCACAATAACCCATATACTCTCATTACCCTTTCTAGTCCTCGGTAAACCATCAAAAAAATCCATAGAAACTTGTTTCCATTTCCAATTGGGAAGCTCAAGGGGCTGCAACAAACCAGGAGTCTTCTGATGATCTGCCTTGACTTGCTGATAAGTCGCACACCTACTAACAAAGATAGAGATATCTCGCCTCATACCTCTCCACCATTAAAGCTTCTTCATATATTGATACATCTTCGTCATACCAGGATGAATAGAAAGTCGAGATCAATGATTTTCCCAAAGTAACTCTTGCCTCAATCCATCAACATTCGGGACCCAAATCCGATTATTAATCCTCAAAATCCCTCTATCATCCATCTGAGCTTCACTACCAACAAGACTACTACTACCAACTCTGCTATTAACACTCTCCTTCATAAGCCTAAGCTTCTCATCCTCATCTTGCTTAGCTATGATACGATCCAAAAGTGGAGAAGAAGAAACAACAAGCTGACACAACATAGCCTTCTTCCGACTCAAAGCATCGGCTACAACATTAGCTTTCCCAGGGGTAAAGATAATGTCGAGATCATAAGAAGAAAGGAACTCAAGCCATCTAACCTAACGCTGATTCAAATCCTTCTGGGTGAAGATATGTCTCAAAGACCGATGATCAGTAAAAAGCTCAAACTTAGCACCCAAAAGATGATGCCTCCAAAGCTTCAAAGAAAAAACCATAGCAAGCAATTCCAAATCATGAGCTGCATAATTGGCCTCATGGGTCTTCAACTGATGACTGGCATAAGCAATGACCTTCCCATCTTGATCAGAATAGCTCCCAAACCCTTACGAGTAGCATCAGTGTGTACCGTTAATCCTTCATTTCCATTTGGAACAGTAAGCACTGGTGCCGAAGTATGCTTACGCTTCAACTCATTGAATGCAGCTTTGCACTTATCATTCCATATAAACTTAGCATTCTTATGAGTCAAAGCAGTGAGAGGTGCGGCAATCCGAGCAAAATTATCAATGAATCTCCGATAATAACCGGCAAGGCCCAGAAAACTACGGATATCAGATGGAGTCCTAGAAGTTTCCCAATCCTGCAACGAAATAGGGAGAAATAAGGACCACAGAAAAGATAGAAGGATCAAATTACAGAAAGAGAAGAAAAGAAAGACTTACATTGATCGCAGCAATCTTAACTGGATCAATCGAAACTCTATTACTAGAAACAATATGTACGAGAAATCGGACTTCATCCCTTCAGAAATGGCATTTCGAGAATTTAGCCTTCAACTGATGATTTCTAAGAGTCTCCAGAACAAATTTCAAATGAGACTCATGCTCATCCCTTGACTTAGAGAAGACAAGGATATCATCAACAAAGACTAGAACAAGCTTGTTAAGCACATCACGCAAAACACGATTCATCAAATCAATAAAGAAAGCAAGAGCGTTAGTCACACCAAAAAGCATAACTAACCATTTGTAGAAACCATTCTCAGTATGGAAAACAGTCTTAGTAATACTTTCCTCAGCAACTCTGAGCTAGTGAAAACCTATGGCAAGATTAAGCTGAGAGAAAACAGTAGCTTCACAGAGCTGATCAAACATATCATTGATGCGAGGCATAGGATATTTGTTCCTCATAGTGAGCTTGTTCAGCTCCCTATAATCAGCACACATCCTCAAAGAACCATCAGACTTAGTGACGAAAACCACCGCTGCTCCCCATTCTGAATGGCTAGGTCGAATCAGACCTTTAGGGAACAAGTCCTCAGTTTGCTTCCTGAACTCAACCTTCTCACGGTGTGCCATCCTTCTAGGAGGAATAACTACAGGTCGAGCTTTAGGAATAAGATCAATACGAAAGTCAATTTCCCGCTTAAGAGGTAAAGAAGTGACTTCACCAAATACATCGGGATATAATTTGACCACAGGAGTAGAATGAATTTCACAAGGAGAAGAATCCAGAGAATAAATAAAACTGCTAGCAAAATCCTAGGGAAAAATTACCAAAATCATCCATAAGAGAAACAGTCCGGCTTTTACAAGAGATAACAGCTTCATGCCTCTTTAGCCAATCATCTCCAAGCAATTGATCAAAAGCATCAAAACCCAGAACATAGAAATCATCAGAAAACCGATAGCTAGAATAGAAAGTTTCACCTTTCTACAAATCCTACTAAGGTTCGCAGGACCACCAATAGGATTTGAAACACACATAGGTACAGGAGCCAACTCGGGCGAAAGAAGATGCTCGAACTTATCACAAAGATCCACATAAATAATGCTATGGAAAGCTCCAGTATCAAATAGAACACGAATAAGAAAATAAAACAGAGAAAAAGTGCCCTGAAGAGTACCTTGGGCATCACTAGGAGCGGGAGCAGGTGCAGGAGGTGGAGCAGGCGAAGAAGCAGAGGTAACAACAAAAATACCAGATGACTTGCCCTTCTGTCGAGTAGGACAATTGTTCTTGATGGCTAGGCTGTAGACAAATATGGAAGAGATCACGCCAGGTCAACTGAGCTGGAGGAACAACAGCATCAACTAAAGTAGGACAGCTATTAGCATAGTGTCCCTTCTGATCACATCTGAAGCAAGTGATAGAAGAAAGGTCGTCAGGCTGCCTCTGATAAGAAGAAGATCCCAAACCTGGAGTCTTGTTCCAATTCTTCTTCTGCTGATGAAAATCAGGCTTTCTCTTCTTAGGATTACCAGAGAAAGACTGAGATGAAGCGGTATGAGCAACAAGAGGATCCTTAGAAGTAGGATTCTCATATCTAATGGCCATATCATCAGACTAGTGAAAGGGCTATGCATATGAGCAATGAGACGATTATAATACTCCGGACGAGCACCAGCTATGAACTTTTCATTCATCTTGAGAGGAGTGTCAATCAGATTAGGGCCAAACTTAGAAAGTTCATTGAACTTCCTCTCATGCTCAACAAATGACACATCACCTTGCTTGGATCCATGAATTCTCGATAAAGCTGAGATTTTTCTGCTTCGGGCATCCACTTCACAACAAAAACATCCCTAAAGCACGATAAAGAAACGTAAGACAGATTTCAAAAAAGAGAATACTGAACCAAATTCAAAACAAATAGGAGATGATACCTAAAGTGTCCCCAAGAAATGTCAGCCTCAACCATGTAAGCCGCAACAGACTCCCACTAATCCAAAGCTACTCCTTTCGACTGCCAAGCTGTCAACTGACGCTGCTGAGCATCAGTGATCTCAAGACCGGAGAAAATCCTCTCCAAATCCTTCAACCACTATTGAGTCTCAATAATTCTCTCTGATTCGGTAAACTTGGTTTCACCAAGTTCAGTGTATTCCTTACAGAGAGTAGTGAACCTAATGGGTGCAGGAGGCTAAGGAACTGGGGCAACACCACGACCCCTACGTTTAGCATTCCTACGATTCATCCTAGAAAAATCAAGAATGAATTTTAGGAAAAAGGTAATTGAGAAACAAAGACAAGATTAGATAAGATAAGATTAGATTAGATTCAACTTGAATGAATATCCTAAATAAAGAAATTACTCACAAGGTGGATTAAGGAAAAGGGAAGAAATTTAGAAAAATTTGGTTTCAAAACAAGAAAAGTTTATATCAAAATAATTTTTGAAAAATCCTTTGAAAATCATTTTATACTTTAAAATACGTTCTCTCGTAAAGAATTGATTCTAAGATTGATTTCACTAGTTCTAGGGTATTTCTACCCTATCTCTAATGAGTTTTTGCTCCGTAGGCTAAGATTTGTCTAAAACCAAAGCTCTGATACCAAATGTAACGACCCACTATTTTGGACCATTCAAATCGACAATAAAACCATACACGTCAGAATTGAATAATTCAAAACAATAGATTGTAATATAATTTGGAGCAAATAGAACCAATCACAGAATCACAAACATAGATAAATCAGAATATCTCACAGCGGAAATAAAAATAACCATAGTAGTTCATGAAGCTACTATAAACAGAGTCACAGAACAAGTACAAAATACCAGAGTCTGACGGTAAATACAACAAAAATCCCTGTACATAAATGTCCTCTAATACATAAGCTGAATAGAAAATACTGAATGGAAATAGATAACAACTAGATAGATAGATAAACTCCTAGCTCCAGAAGGTGAATCCAAAGCGGAAATACCCAGGCTGACCTGAGTGTCAAGCAAAAACACAAAACACTCGAGTCAGGACATACATACTTATACAATGCAAACCAACTCAAGTGAATTGTATTAGAAATGCATAAGTAACTTAAAGGATGTTTGGGACCGCCCATCCTTTAAGAATCTATTAAAATATCTATTATATGTAGTAATATACGCTATTATAATAATGCCTAAAGTAAAGTATAATATATTTTAAAAATAGCGTTAAAGCTTTACATTTTCCACCTTAACACATTTTATAGTGCCAATAGTCTATAAAATATCATAGTCCCTCCTGATCGGGAAGCCACCAGAGAATACTCCATAGGTACACCACAAATCAAACTCGTAGAAGGCGCGCTAGGGTAGGTGACACCGCACAACTAGGCAATGCCAGGGTAGATATACCAATTGTACTTCTGGACCGGTGGTAACACATAGCAGCCACTACCGCCCACCTCGAGCCACACTCCTAAAAATCAAAGGTGTGTACCAATCAATCACAAAGTAATAGAATGACATACGAAGAAGTGTGTCCGATAATAGGAGCTACCTCATTAGCCCGTCGATTGCTCCTGTTTTAGCCACCTTATGCCAAATCACGGGAGTCGGGTCCACGTATATACTTTAATAGAACGTCGCCACCATCCTACTTCATTTTGGAATCTCCACTGCGTACACGGTTGTTAAAGTGGTTTTCGGAGTTGGCAGAGATATGACAACTTCTGATTCCGATCTCTTTAACAACCAAACGTTATTATAACCCATGGATATTTATTTCAAACATATCTATTCCAAAATCATTTAAAGTCAAATACTATTACTCTTTCTAAGTAGTTTCCATTTAAAAATTGGTAATATTTCCAAATCCATATATATAGTTGTAGCACTTTTAAAAATGTAGTAATCTAAAATCATAGCACTTTCAAAACCATACACTTATTATAGCATTTTCAAAATGTAATGATTTAGAAATTGTAACACTTTGAAAATGTTATTCCTATATAATAGCACTTTGGAAAACATTGCAATTTGGAAATAGTAGCACTTCCAAAACATAACCTAAAGTAACATAGCATTTTTAAAATGTTATCTTTTATAACAACAACATTTTAAAAACATAACTAAGATACATTCCAAAATGCTACGAATACTACTATAACATGTTTAAAACGTACTATTTCAATTTTTGTAATAGTTTTATTTATACAAAACACATCTATTTCATAAATAAAATCTATTATTATTATTAGGTTAGAATCAAAATTCCATGTTAAATCAAATTTAAATTATTAAGTTATTTATCATAGATAAAATCTTTAATGTAGTTTAAACCAATTATTTACTTATAAAATTCCAATATATCATTATATTTAAAAATCATCAAATCAAATTTTAAATTAAAATTCATATATTTCAAGATTCAAAATACATAATAATTTTTAGAAAAATATTATTTAAAATTAACCATAGGTCTGTATAATATTTTCTAACCTAGGTCAAGCGATACGGATATATATCATTTCAATCCGTAATTTACAAAAAAAATCCGGGTTCTTTCATTTCAAATCCGCAATCCCAAGTCAAATAAAATAAAAATCGCTTGAGCCTATCATTTCAGCTTATAACGATTTTTCTCTATTCTAAAGTCCGTTCGGTTATGTATTATTTCAACTCATAGTGATTCTATACTAGCAGGGAAATTGCAGTGTGAGAAACAGAAAATAAATAAACAGTATAGCATAACATATCATATTAGTTGATGTAACACGTATAACATCAAGTTATAACATCATATAAAGTCAGGTAACTGGCACATCTGCACTACTATCAACATTGCATATCAACTACTACAATTCACATGTCATTGTTTTATAATTATATTAGTACGAATGTCAAAAGTGATAAACTCACCTTCTAAAGCTGGAGATAACAATTCAAGACACATGAACAAACTCCGAAAAGCACGACAAAGCACGAACTAGATTTGAGTGGATGAAGAGCCAAGATTCAAGTCTTGTAAACAAACAAATATGAACATACATAAGTATACATTATACAAAAGATTATAAACCAAAATAATGCATAAATATGAATCAAATTGAAACAAAGATTGGCTTAACCAAACAAGTGGGCTTGGCCACCGTCAAAATGGGCTAGACCATCATCAACATGGCTCGGCCATGATCTGTTTTGAAGCACCTATGCTCGGCCATGGTCACAAATGCACAGCTATGGGCTAGAAATGAAGTGGTGGTAAGGCAAAAGGTCATGTGGAAGGCAAGGAGACAAGGAATGTAACTTTGGGTTCGGCCCTAGGCTAACATGGCTCGGGCCTACGCTAAGATCTGGATCAGGTCTGGTCACACCACTAGCATGACTTGGAGATGAAGAATTGGTCACGGCAAGGGAAAAGGAAGTGGAGTGGTTGGTGGCCAAGGCAAGCAAGAAGGAAAGGGATGTAATTGTGACTCGGTTAGGGTTTGTGATGCCATAGGAACGGGTTTTTGGATCCAAGAGGTCGCGGCATGGGATGGTGGAGATGAGATGGTGATAGAGGCCAGTCATAGGTGGTGGTGGAGCAGGTCGGCTATAGGAGGCATGATGGCCAAGCATAACATGAAGCAAAACAAAAGAAAAGAGAAAAGGAAAAGAGAAAGAGGAAGACATGAGAAACATACTGTAAAAAATTTCATTTATTTAGGAATGTGAATGAGAAGAGATGAGAAGAGGAATATTTTGTACGGCTAGGTTATGGTAAAAGTTTTGAACGACTAGGAAAGGAAAAGGCATCACTTTAAGGAAAAGAAACTTATGTCTCTTTAATTTCCTAAGCCTATTTATCAAAGCCCATCAAAATAAATAGGCCAAAACCTAAATAAAATATCAAAGTCCAAACCAAAATAAAAATAGAAATGAAATAGAAAATATAGAATAGAAAATAAACAATAAAATACTGAAAAATAACCGCGTGTAAAACGTTGAAATTTATCAGATTTACAAAGTATAAAACAGAATTTGATAAAACAAAAGGCAGAATGAATATCAGAATCAAATACAGTTTAAAATAAAATGATTAGAAATTTAAAATTAAAATTTAAAATTTTCAACTGAAAGTCAAATTTTGACCAAGTTGACCAAAATATAAAATTTTCAAAAAATATTTAATTTATTATATTTGGAAAATAAATTATAAACAAAATCCAAAATTACACTGGAACATTCCAAAATTTCAAAATTTTAAATGATTAAAAATCAAAGTTTTCAAATAAATTATATCAAAAATATTTACAAAATTATGTGTTGTTACAATGCTGCATTAATAAGTTTACAAAATGGAAAATTGATTCAATCATCGTTGTTATCCTTTATTTATTTTCCATTTTTCTTTTATGTGATTAGCTATCCATTTAATTTTGTTTATATTTTACACCTTCCATCAATTAATAACACCTATGATGTTGCACTTACAAAATTTACACTATAACATATTTGTTTAAACTTATATTCATGACATATATATGTTGCTAATTAATGACATTCGTATGATCAATCAACTTAATTAAAGAGAGAGAAAAAAAGGTTTCTCTCTCCATAAAAATTTATTCCCATCATTAATTGAATAAGTTAAGGGGAAGGAAATAAAAAGTTTCCTTCTCTAAATAAATTATGTCCCGTCATTAATTGAATAATCTAATAGGCAGGAAATGAAAAGTTTTCTTCTTTAAATAAATTTAATAAGTTACGGTCACACAAAATTATGTACATAAGAGTATATTTGACATACTCCAATTTGCATACACATTAAAATAGAGTAAAACTTTATTTATAAAATTAAATAAAATATTGATTTTATTTTAAAGAAACCTAGAAAAGTTCGAAGTATATTTAGACTTCATAGACCAATTAAAGATCCAAAACATCAAAACTTTTGAAATCCACCCATTTAGTCCTTTGCGGGCTGGCTCAATTCCTTCAATGGTATTAAAGGGCAATAGCCTATGCGGTCTAAATTAGTCATGGTAGCGCTAAATAATTAAGCTTGTGCACTTAGTACGGTGTCTAGAAAGTGATGTCTAGGATTGGAATTGGGTAATCAAGTACCCTGTCCTACCTAGTTGCCTGCCTGGCCTGAAAGGTGATGTGACCCAAATGTTGCCCCTAATAGAAAAGGCTCAATTTAAATTGGGCCTTAGGTTAATTTCAAAATAGTTTTGAAGATTAAGACATGATTTTAATTTTAAAAGTTAAATTTAAAATAAAAACATGTTTATTATATACGGTTATAATATAACAAAAATTTTCAAAATATTTGAAAATGTAATGAAATTTTCAAAATGTTTGAAACTATTAATTTCAAAATTTAAAATTTGTTAATAAGATTCATAAAAGTAATTAATTACTTGAGTTAATTAATTAATACTTATATGCATGTATTATATATGTTGATATATGCTATGTTATTTTAAAGTGTTAAGATAACATAATTGTACATGAATATAAGATAAATTTTGAAATTGATATAATTTAATTAAAATTGTTTAATTAAATAAATAAATTAAAGGTTAATTAATTAAATTAATTAATTAAAGGTTAATTAATTAAATAAAAAATACGCATATATAAGATATATGTGTTGTACTATAAAGGTTATAGTATACACTATAAAGGCTATAATAGATATATCTAATATAAAAGTTGTATTAGAATACTAATTTAAAATTAATTAAAGAGTTAATTAATTAAATAAGATTTAATTAATAAAATGTTATTTATAAGATTATTATATAAGTTAATTAAAATATAAAAGTTATATAATAATGAAACTTATATAATATGAGTGTATAAACTAAAGGTGGAACATTGAATGAACCCAAATAGACTTAAGGAATAAATACATACGTAAATGTACGTACGTGATTTCTGATGTGTCTGACACTTGAATCACGAGGGTATTTCATAAGAAATACATTATTTGTATAAGCAAACATCGCTCAATATAATATATTGAAGATTATGAATCTTCGATATAATGTTGTCCTTTACCATATATATATATATATATATATATATATATATATATATATATATATATAAATTACTTGCATACTCCTAGTTATTGGAAAACTCAAACTAGGGATGTTATGTGTAGTATTGTTAATATATTGAACAAATGAGGTAAGATAACCATATGTATTTATTGAGCAAACTTAAGGTACATATACTATACTTAGGCCATCACGATATGGTAGGTACGAGTGAATAATCTCTTTCGATTTGTTGAACAAACTCAAGGTCGAAATGAGATTAGGACAAGGAAAATAGGTTAGAAGTTTGTATGTGATATAACCGATAAGTAGTTATCTATCGTTTGTGGGACTATGATTTGTTGAGCAAACTCAAGGTCAAAATACCAAGACAGACGAGTCCTAACACCCACTAGTGAATTCGAAAGATTTTTATGTTTCATCTTAGGGTTTAGAGAAACATAAAAAACTAGTGGGAACCTTATTAGAAAAATGAAATGGTAGCATTTAACCTTTCTAATATTGTAAGAACATATGCTAAGTAATGTTATAATTATCTACAATGATAAATTTATGCATTTAATATGATTGATAAAATGTTTATCAATTAACATATACAAACGAACCAAATTGAAAGCTAACAAATGGAAATATAATGTCCACTATTAAATTCCTATTGCATGTTAACGTTTCAATACCCATGCAAGTGCTTGATTTTACAACTACTGAATACTCTCTTATGCATTTATTTGGTCAAGAACATGTATTGCATTATATGAGTTTCGAACTCTAAAAGCAATACACGACTATGGATACTTGATCCATATACAATTGCATATAAATGTTATATGGCGAATGGTCAAAGTTTGTAATGTACAATATTTCGATGAAACTAGTTCATCGGAAAAACCAAATAAATCTTAGTGCGAGATCGAGTATTCAATCTGATTGATTATAAAAGGGATCATATTGTGTTAATGTAACACATGATCAAAAACTACAAGATAGATATAAGAACTCGATCGCTAAAATATCATTTTGATCGGTTTACATAAAGTGCAACATTTTTGACGTTCTTAAATGTTAAGTATAATTGATGCGCTTTTGTAAAGAGTTTGTTATGATATTGTAGTATGATTTTTTTTTGAATAGTTTGACCATTTGAAAGGGAAATGAATGTATAAGAATAGATGTAATTTAAGGTATAGTTGGAACGAAAAGAGTGAATGGTCACTTATGCTTCATAGAGAAACATTGGAAACAAGAATTATTAAATGATTTACACCTAATATTAGAATAAGAAATATGATTTCAATTCCAAAACGTATTTTCATATAGAAAATTATTTTTTATGAGATTTATTTCTTTGAGGTCAAGATATTTGATTAACGAACTCTCCATTGTAAATAGTTGCAGTGTATGAAATAAACATATTGTACTAAGTGAATGATGAACCTCCAAATTTAGTACGCTATTATAGTAATGATGGAAATAGTGGAAGCTGCCATATAACACTTATTAATTGCATCATAGCATGAAAATTATTTTCGTAAAACTTACCATACATTATTTACGAAATAATGATTATTTTTCGGCATGGACTGAAAAAATAGACATTGTTATATTTCATTATGAATATTATGATTATTCTTTGTGAAATAAAACTACAATGTGGTAATTTTTTTATAACAAAAGTGATGCACTTGAAAATACAAAAGTATCTAATATTATTTATTTATAGATTTTTTTTAATTCTAAACTAAGCCGTAGTTTTGAGAAATAATTTTAGTATATGATTTGAATCATATGAAACTTGTTAATTATATCTCAAACAATAAAGGGCTATGCACCCATTTAGTGGGAGTACATAAGAGTTGATGAACTCCTTGGATTGATACATATAGATGTATGCAATCATAATTCTATAAATACCATAACAGTTCCATGTACTTCCTCGTATTCACCAATAAGTTATCATCAACATGGACATGTGTATTTGATACACATGTAGTATGTCTATGGTAAACTTATAGAACATGAAACAGAAGTAAATGAAATAACATGCGATAGAAACGATTTGATTTGATCAAATGAGTGAGTATAGTGGAAATTTTTTCGAACGTATCTAAAATGAATAAAGATTCAATCTAAAAATTACTCCTCCATGTGATACATAATGATGCATCGATATGCAATAATCAAACTTTGTTGGACAACGTACGATTAATTATGAGCGGAGTTGAGTTAGTTTCTTTTTAGGCAAGTTCTATTTCAACACAGATAATTACTTAGTAGCCCCTCCAAAATCAAATAAAAGTTTAAAGACTAAAATACCTTTAGAAAGCTGTGTCATTTCTTTCTTCTCAATTCCATTATCTTCTTACATCAGTTTCTTACTGTCGAAACCACCGCTTCTTCAAAACCCTAGTTTCTAAATCAGTAAAGAAAAAAAATTCAATTTTTCACCATTAAGTTATATTTTGGGTTTACAGACTTTACTGAGAAAAAATTCAATTTTTCATTACTGAGTTTCTAAATCAGTGAAGAAAAAGTTATGAACCTAGATTCTAAATCAATGAAGAAAAAACTAAATTTTTCACGTTTTGCGTGGGGGAAAAGGTTGTTCTGGAAATGGTAGGGGGATACTAAGTTATTTTTTGAGTTTATGTACTTTTTAAGTTTTCGGGGAGCTACTAAATAAATGATCGGGTTGAAATAGAATTTATCTTGTTTGTATAAGGTAATGTACTTAAGGGTAGTACACAAGGTTAACATTATTTGATATGAATAATAATTTATAAAATTTTACAAGATAAGGGTTTATAAGCAACTCCAACATATCATAGGCTAAGGAATTGGCAGGTTGTATGAGTCAAAAGAATGCGTGTAATAATCGCTCATGAGGGATCTTGTATGAATCTCACCAAAGGATTTTGAAAAGATTGTCATTTGATGACATATTTATGTTTCGAACATAATTTTTGTAAACTAAAACCAAATCAGTTTTATAAATAAAGAAAATTCAGACAAGCACCTTTGTCCAAGTGGTTAATTGATTCGGCTTTGGTGCAGAATGTCACAAGTTCGAAACTTGCTTTCGAACGTTTATTTGACATGGGATATATTGTCCCAATGATTTGTTGTATATAAAGTACAGTTCAAAAAAAATAAAAGTAAATAAAGAAATTCATAAAACGTTTATGAATACCAATTCTATTGCACTGAGAAACAACTGTTTTTCAAGATCTATCAACTTCATTGTGAAGAAATTCTTTAAGGAATTAATGGTAGTAAAATGGAATTTGATACAATCCATGAATAGAACTGATTATATGAGATGAAATGAAATTAACTAACCTAAATAAACACATAACATTAGAATGTCTAATAAGTATTCTCACACATTGAAGAGAAACTATGAGTTTCTTATTAATGTCGAAAATATATAATCCTAGATTATTTAATTAAACCATTTAGAATGTTGAGTCTATAAGGTATGATGCGCAAATCCGAAAGAATTCCAAGTACGCTAACAAAATATAGTTTTTGGTGGTAGTAACCGAAGGGATATAATCCATGATCTCGACTGTGTCTTTATGAGTAAGATTAATGCAGTTGGAATTAAATAAGCAATGTTGATAAGTATAATATCGCAAATTTCAGTTGTTGAAATTAACGTAATAGATTCGATTTCAACTTGTTCAAGCCAATTTGGATTTACTCACAAAATTATTGCTTGATAAGTCCTAGTGTGTTGGTACATATGTATTGAAACAGAAAATTCTAAATAATGATTTAGAATAAGCTGTTTACACATACTAACAAAAAATGTTTCAAAGTCAGTGGGAGCGATATCGAGTTTGTGAGTCTTTGGATACGATCCAAGAAATCATACGAAAGTATCATTTTATAAGCATCATGACTAAATAAGTATTTTGGTAGAAATATCAAATAGTTTGATTTTAATCAAAATGCAGAGGAATCATGTGTTCAAAAAAGGTAGTACATTGATATTTCTAAACTATAAGTAAACAAAAAGTTGTTGATTCTAACGATATGCTTGTGTTAAGATCAACCTTATTTGTTGTAATACTAAACATTGGATTAATAAATGATGGATTTCACAGTAAGTATAAAAGATGTCAGGAATGTCCCAAATGATATGCAAGAACACCTTATTAAAATGTTTAATATAGAACATGTAAGATTGATTCATTTGCATTAACAATAGGAATTATCATACATGTTATGTTGTCTATGATATAATGATTGTTTATGTATTTGATACATGATGCAAATATCAAATCCAATTTGATACCACTTAATGGTTCTTTGAAGTTTTCTCATGTATTTGTAAAATACTAGAGAATTATTTGCAGAAACAAAAACACCTTACGAAGGAGTGCTCAGACTCGAACTTCATAAGTGATATTGAGTATAATATGTCAATAATAATTTTAAGTTAAGAATCTTTAATTTGGAAATGTTCCGAATGTAAGACTATGGACGATTCAAAGAAAAGGCTAAGTACATCGCCTTCAATAATGTCGAAATAAAAATAACGGATACAAACTATAATTGCACAAGTTTATAACAGAGCTGATTCCAAATGTTGAGAATCTCATAACATCTTTAGATGATAACGATGTCGTGATATGGTTCGTAATAGAACTTAGAGCTCACTAGAGGTCAAGAGACTTACTTCGAATAGTTCCACATGATAAAGTAGTTTATCACTGTCAGTGAGAGTTGATTAACAAAGTAGATAAAACATAATAGCATATTCATTCACAAAGAGATTGACCTAATTGGTTTTGATAAAATTGATTGGAGAGTTGGAATAAGATTCCATTATTGACCCCAAGTGCAAGTGGGAGATTGATAGAGTTAGGGGTGTGCCCTAATGGTAATTATGTAATTTGTTACATATATCTAACTTATTAACCAATTTCGTTCGAAATAAAGGCGTTTTCTTTCTATTATATACTTGATATAATGTGGTTATACTGATTACACAATTTAGTAAAAAGTACGTTTAATAGAAAATCCATAAATAGTATGTTTTTGTGATGGCAGTTGCAAAGTGTTGTAACAATGAGTAATTTATCGCAATGAAACAAATATACCATTTTAAATGTTCCTAGTCAAGCTGCATCGAGAATGGATATAGATGTATCCGTTGGGACTAGAGTATTTAACGCTCTCCAAATGTTGGGCAGTGTATTACTCGTGACTTTTGGGGGCACTTAGAGGTTACGTACTGATAGTTATTGGATAACTATGGAACGACTCACTTGATAGTTTTCTGTTGGTTAATATAACTAAGGTTAAATAGAAAATATCGATGTGACTGATTTACACAGTCCTGTTGACTTGAGAATACAGTGGATCTTCAATATTAAAGCTCCGCTTTAATTATAGTCAAATCATGGCACGACATTCCATCAAGTGACTATAGTTGGGTCGAGGGAAGTATCGGAAGTGAAGCACCATTCAAGAGAGGATTCGTCACCTCGGTTATATGGGGTTAGTATCGTGGTCAACTCAAGTCGACTCAAAGTCAAAGTCTCTGGCCAGATTATTTTGGTTAATAATTATTGTTATTATTAAACCAAGGACTTTGTGTTTGGACTATAAAGTTGAATGTGGATGACATTGGAATTTTAACCATTACCATATTCCATAAATCCAAAGTGAAATAGTTTTGACGAAGAGAATTGGTGTAAATAATTGTCACTATTAGATACCGTTTATAATAAATTTTACTAAAAGATGTGTAAGCGATGAATTCAGCCAAAATGTTACTCCACCTGCTAAGTGAAGTGTGAACGTTAATATTTGAATTGTTCAATATTAATCCCTGAATTAATTTACACCTTTGAGTCTCACAACCGTAATGATGAATTCTCCAAAAAACCACAAGATTTAGTTTATAAAAAGTTATAAATTAATTAAATTAATTAGTACATGAGAAATATTAATTATTATTTATCTTATTTGATGTTTGAGAGTTATTTTTAATTATTTGAATGCATTTATAAAAGTTTTGTTTGCCCGAATTGGTACATACTATCATAGTAATTAAATAAAATTTAATTACATGCGTTAATTTATGGAAGCCATACCATGTAAAGAAATAGGAGTGAAAAGAGAAAGTTAATCAATAAAATTAATTGGAGAAGTTTTAATTAAAGAATGGAAAAGGTTCTTCTTTCAAATATAACATATTCTCTAATTCATTATGTACGTACAATTCATTCTTTCTCATTCATTCGTTTTCTTTCTATCCTCCTCACTTTTCATAACAGAAATCAAAAAACAAAAAAAATTCAAAATTCTTTCATATACATGTGAAAACATTAAAAAAAAAGTGATTCATCCATCTCTTGCAAGGATATGATGGGGATCTTGAAGATTTGAAGAGATATCATCATTCAAGGTGTGACTTCTAGACAACATCCTTACTACAGTCCATTTTCAAGATGTGCTTCTAGGCTTTGAGTAATAAGGTATGTTTTTCATTAATAGATAATGATATTTGATGTAATGTTTGTTAAAAGAGAAATATAATCATCATAACTTGTATGTACATATCATTGCCTCATTTAAGTTGAGAACTGTTTGTGTGGCTTGTATTGTTTGCTGGATGAATCAATTGGTGTTTTATTTAATAAATCAAAACTAATATTTGTATATGTTTAAATATAATGTTTTGAACTATGTTGTAAACATTCAATTTAAAGTTTAATTTTTAGATCAGAAATTTTGCATGTTCAATTTATCAATTGGGTTCTTATTTTGTTAAATTAGAATTAAAATTTATATATGCTCGAATACAATGTTTTATTATAGATCTTTATTGTAAACGTTCAATTCGAAGTATAATCCTTTAGATCTAAAATTTTGTATGTTCATATTGTTTTGATTGGATTTTACTTTAACAAATTAAGCTAAAATTTGTTTATGAATATTACAACACTTTATTGAAGATTCATGTTTTAAATCATATAAATGAAATATAATTTTAGATTTGAAAGTTTACGTGTATGTATTTTGTATTTGTATTGTTTTGAAAATTAAAAAAGAAAAGAAAAGATGTTTTGGCAATAAATCTAAATTTTCATTTGATTACTATAGTCTCTAATTTGTATTAATCAAATATGTTTTATTGAATATTGCAATCATACAATTAATATTTTGACAATAAACCTGCTTTTGACTTGATTGCTATAAATATCTAATTTTTATCAAGTAGAAATATATGATTTAATCTTATATACACATGATTATATATATATATATATATATATATATGTTTGCATATATAAAATTTATTATATGTAATTCATATTGTCAAAGTATGATTCAATTTCTTTCCAATAGGAGGAAACAATTTAAATGAGGCAATATACATATATTTATTTTCTTTTGTTTATATCCTTATATTATGGTGCCTATAATTTTTCATATATATGTTGCATTAATTAAGTTAACAAAATGGGAAATTGATTCAGTCATCGTTGTTGCCCTTTATTTATTTCTCATTTTCCCCTTAAGTGATTAGCTATTCATTTAATTTTGTTTATATTCTACACCTTCCATCAATTGATAGCACCTATCATGTTGCACTTACATAATTTACACTATAACATGTTTGTTTAAACTTATATTCATGACATATATATGTTGCTAATTAATGACATTCATATGACCAATCAACTTAATTAAAGAGATAGAAATGAAAGATTTCTCTCTCCATAAAAAATTTATGCCCATCATTAATTGAATAAGTTAAAGAGAAGGAAATAAAAGTTTCCTTCTCTAAATAAATTTATGTCCCTTCATTAATTGAATAATTTAAGAGATGGAAAATGAAAAGTTTCCTTCTCTAATTTTTTTTAATAAGTTACCGTTACACACAATTATGTACATAAGAGTATATTTGATATACTTTAATTTACATATCCATTAAATTAAAGTAAAAAACTTTATCTATAAAATTAATTAAAATATTGATTTTATTTAAAAGAAACTTAGAAAAGATTTAAGTATATTTAGACTTCATAGGCCCATTAAAGATTCAAAATGGAATTTTTTTTGAAATCAAACCATTTCTTCCACTGCGAGCAGGCGCAGTTCTTTCACATAGCACTCAACAAAGCACAAGCAATTCGGTCAGAATCCTCTACCGAGAATATAATTCGATTATGCCTATCAGGGTGTCTTAGCGATATCTTCTTATCTCGGCAAATTATCCTAGCATCATATTTACCCAACCAATCCATACCCCAAATGATTCCATAGTCTATGAAATCTAAAACATATAGACTGCATGCAAACTTATGACCAAGAAAATCAAGTTCTAACTGGTCACATCTCATTCACAGAGTTGCATGCCCTCCTATCAGATTCGCCACCCTTAAGGAAGTAACAAGGTATGTGGGTTCTAAACATAAACTATCTTACCAAACACTGAGATATAAATGAATGCGATGCACCGGTATCAAATAGTACCCTAAATGGTATACTCCGAATCAAAAGTGTACCTTCTATCACAGTTTCTATTTTCTCAGTAGTAGTTGGCCTAGCAGGCGATGGTCCAACAACAATGGCTTTTCCCTTGTCCATTCGGAGTGGTTATGGACACTGATTCTTGTAATGCCCAACCTAGTCGCAGTTAAAGCACTTCACACCCTTCTAGTCTACAGCCTTCTTCCCCTTACCAGTTTGGAATTCATGAGCATAATGACCCTTCTTATTGCACTTAAAGCAAACCAGATTAGCCTTTGCCTTCTTGGCAGCTTCTCCCTTCTGGGTTCCCTTCTTCTTGAAAAACCTCATCTTCTTGCAAAGAGAACTCTGGGTTTGAACCTATTTCTCTTTCCTATAAGTAGCAAGCATTTCCTCATGTCGAATTGCCATTTCCACAACAACATTACAAGGATCATGAAGATGTGGCAGGACCGGCCTAGAAATCTTGGGTCTCAATCCCCGAATAAACTTCTTATTCCTCTTGATGACATTGTCAATGGTAGCATGTTCATATCCGAATAAAGTTATTGACTGCGGTTGATACATTCATAGTCAACCCATGAAAACTATGATGTAAGAAAAGTTATTTGAGATACCAATAGGTTCAGTGAGAATTATGAAATACCGAAGTTATTGGAAGGGGCCAATAAGTTCTTAGTAATTCCATGAAAACTATAAAACCGAACAGATAGTCTATAAGATTTGAATAGGTTATTAGTTAGCCCATGAAAACTAATAGGTTAACAGTAATCCTAAAAACTATAATTGAGACAAATAGTCAAATGAATGGGGATGGAAAATCCATATATTTTGCTTGTTTGCATATCATCATGATTTTTTAAATTGAAATGTTTTTAACCATTGTGGATGCATGAACACAGTATATGGTTCAAATTGAAAAGAACTCCTATTAGCTAGCTTGCCTTCTGCTTGTCGTCGGAAGCTTATTCATATAGATGAGAACCTGAAACCTCAACTCTCAAACTACTCAAAATCAAATAAGCACCCGAGAGTTTAATAACCGCGGATGACTGCAACATCCGTAGCCGTTAGTTTTGGGCCTCAAAGTGGGAGATGTTACAACGTACAATAAAATTGAAATTAAAAAGCTCCTTTATAGATGTTTTGTATAGATGTCTATTACGATTCCAATATTTATGGTGCTAGCTTTACCAAATCTCATCAAGTCATATCTGTGCAGCCGTATTCATATATTTATTAAATATATATATGCTAAAAGTTTTATTTCTAGAAACAAAATTTTGAATGTTTGAAAGATACATACTAAAACTCATATACGAGTGAACTAGTGTTGTTAAGCATATTTTCGCCTTTAACTCTTCCGGGCATTTCTTTGTTACAAAACCATAAAATTGATTGAATGAATATATTTCAAGCTTTAATTAGTTGATAGTTTGATGAATGATTTTTTCTAGCTTTTTAGTTGTATCGCATATCTATATCTCTATTATTAATAAATATAATTTAATGAATACAATTTTCACCGTGTCCTTTTGAAATTCCGAAATTACGCTATCGTCCATTAATGAAATCTCACCAACGATTTGCAACCTCCACCACATCTCTTTTCCGACCATCCATCAGCAAAATTTCATTTCCAATTTGCATTCGACACTACTAGCAATACTGCTTAGGATAAAGCTGCTACAAACTTTTGCAACGTATCTCTCACTAATTTTTGTACTAAATAAAATGTAAATTTCTCTAGCTATCATATCCATTACGTGCGATTTATATTAATAATTATTTTAAATATTTAGTATGCTAAAATTTTACGCAAGAACAATGAAGAATGATAAAAACATGCTTGGACATAAGATATATATTGATAAAAATTAAAGATTTGTCTTATAGGTAATTTTGTACTTTGATTATATAAACAACGATGTGCAGTAGTCATTTGAAAATGCTGTGAATATTAATTTTTGAAACTATACTTTGATTGTGACCAATTACATGACAATGATGATCGTGTTAAGGCCACAATTAAATATAAGTTAATAAAGAGAATTCAATAAATATAATTTTCGTCGTGTCCTTTTGAAATTCCAAAAATACCTTATCGTCCATCAATGGAATCTCATCAATGGTTTGCAACTTCCACCACCATCTCTTTCCTGACCATCCATCAACGGAATTTCACTACCAGTTTGCATCCCACGCCACTAGCATAACTTCTTGAAATAAAGATGTTGCAAACTTTTGCAACACATCCCTCATTAATTTTTTATTAAATAAAATGTAAATTTCTCTTGCTATTATATCCACATATGTGTGATTTATACTAGTAATTATTTTAAAAACGTACTTTGAATATAAGGTATATATTGATAAAATTAAGGGTGTACCTTATGCGTAATTATCTACGTTGATTATATAAATTAATTCTTATAGTGAATCGTATTTGAAATCGAGTAGACTTTTTATTTTATATTCTATTGTATATATTATTATATTAGGATATAAGTAATGCTTTAAATGCATCAAACATATGCAAGTAGAAAATCCACAGCAAAATCATTTAATCGGTTGGACTTACGAATGTGTACGTAACCATAAGATTGAATATGTCAACTAATACTTGCTCTTAAATGTTCCTATTTAAGTTGTCTCAAGAATGGAATATCGATACATCCATTGAGACTAATGTACTTTACGCTCTCCAAACGATGAACGAAATTACTCGTGACTCTTGGGGAATACCAAGGTGTTACATACATGTGTCTATTTAGATAAATGAGAGAATGAATTAATGAGAGTCTTCAATTGGTTAACCATAAAGTCTAGTATAAGATCTCATATAATGGTGTGCAGTAGTCATTTGACTTTATAATACTATTAATTTCAATTATCTAAACTATATTTTGACTACATTCAATTACGTGACAATGATTACTGTGTTAAGGCCATAGTTAAATATATAATTTAATAAAGAGAATTCAATGAATATGATTTCCACCATGTCATTTTGAGATTCCAAAAATACTCTATCATCCATTAATGGAATCTCACCAACAGTTTGCAACCTTCATCACCATTCACTTCCCCACAATCCATTAATATAACTTCACCAACAATTTGCAACCTTCACTACCATCGCATTCTCGACCACCCATCAACGGAATTTCACTATCAATCTGCGTTCAACACTATAACACCCCGTGAAATCAACCATAAATAAATTAGATAAATCATCTTAAATAAGATGGGGTAAAAATGAAAATTTTCTAAAAGTCGGAATTTGACCATGAAAGCTAAAACGTTGTGTTTGTGGTGATTTTCTGATCAGTTCCCATATATAATATGTTGAAAATGGAAGCTCAAACGGAAAAGCTGTGGACGTTTAAAGTTTTCGATTCAAATTAATTTAAAATTGAATTCACATTCAAATTTGAAAGTTCCCATATATCATCATGATATTTTAAATTGCAATATTTTTAACCATTGTAGATGCATGAACACGGTATATGGCAATTATAACAAATTGAAAAGAACTCCTATTAGCTAGCTTGCCTCCTGCATGTCTTCGGAAGCTTATTCATCTAAAGGAGAACCTAAAAACCTCAACTCTCAAACTACTCAAAATCAAATAAGCACCCGAGAGTTTAATAACTATGGATGATTGCAACATCCATAGCCGTTAGTTTTGGGTCTCCAAGAGGGGGATGTTACAACGTTTTACAATAAAATTGAAATTAAAAAGCTCTTTTATAGATGTTTCGTATAGATGTCAATCATTATTCCAATATTTATGGTGCTAGCTTTACCAAATCTCATCAAGTCATATTTGTACAGTCGTGTTCATATATTTATTTAAATATATATGCAAAAAGTTTTATTTCTAGAAATAAAAATTTGAATTTTTGAAAGATACATACTAAATCTTATATGCGAGTGAACTAGTGTTGTTAAGCATAATTTATCCTTTGACTCTTCCGGGTATTTCTCTGGTACAAAACCATAAAATTGATTGAATGAATATATTTCAAGCTTTATTTAGTCGATAGTTTGATGAATGATTTTTTTCTATCTTTTTAGTTGCATTGCATATCTGTATCTCTATTATTAATAAAGATAATTTAATGGATACATTTTCACCATGTCCTTTTGAAATTCCATAAATACGCTATCGTCCATTAATGGAATCTCACCAATGATTTGCAACCTCCACCATATCTCTTTTCTGACCATCCATCAACAGAATTTCATTACCAATTTGAATTCGACACTATTAGGAATACTGCTTAAGATAAAGCTATTACAAACTTTTGCAACGTATCTCTCATTAATTTTTGTACTAAATAAAATGTAAATTTCTCTAATTATCATATCCATTTCGTGCGATTTATATTAGTAATTATTTCAAATATTTGGTATGCTAAAATTTTATGCATGAACAATGAAGAATGATAAAAACATGCTTGGACATAAGATATATATTGACAAAATTAAAGGTTTGTCTTATGGGTAATTATGTACTTTGATTATATAAACGATGATGTGCAGTAGTCGTTTGACTTGAAAATGTTATGAATATTAATTTTCTAAACTATACTTTGATTGTGACCAATTACATGACAATGATGATCGTGTTAAGGCCACAATCAAATATGTATGTTAATAAAGAGAATTCAATAAATATAACTTTCGTCGTGTCCTTTTGAAATTTCAAAAATACCTTATCGTCCATTATTGTAATCTCATCAATGGTTTGCAACTTTCACCACCATGTCTTTCTTAACTATCCATCAATGGAATTTCACTACCAATTTGCATCCTATGCCACTAGCATAACTGCTTGAAATAAAGATGTTGCAAACTTTTGCAACACATCCCTCAGTAATTTTTTGTTAAATAAAATGTAAATTTCTCTTGCTATTATATCCATATACGTGCGATTTATACTAGTAATTATTTTAGAAACATACTTTGAATATGTGGTATGTATTGATAAAACTAAGGACGTGCCTTATGTGCAATTATATACTTTGATTATATAAATTAATTCTTATAGTGAATCGTATATGAAATCGAGTAGACTTTTGATTTTATATTCTACTGTATATATTATTATATTAGGATATAAGTAATGTTTTAAATGCATCAAATATATGCAAGTAGAAAATCCATAGCAAAATCATTTAATCGGTTGGACTTACGAATGTGTACGTAACCATAAGATTGAACTATGTCAACTAATATTTGCTCTTAAATGTTCCTATTTAAGTTGTCTCAAGAACGTAATATCGATACATCCGTTGAGACTAATGTACTTTACGCTCTCTAGACGATGAATGAAATTTCTCGTGACTCTTGGGGGATACCAAGGTGTTACATACATGTGTCTATTTAGATAAATGAGAGAATGAATTAATGAGAGCCATCAATTGGTTAACCATAAAGTCAAGTATAAAGTACCATTTCAAAAAAAAAGAGTCAAGTATAAGATCTCATATGATGGTGTGCAGTAGTCATTTGACTTTAGAGTACTATGAATTTCAATTGTCTAAACTATACTTTGACTACATTCAATTACATGACAATGATTATCGTGTTAAGGCCATAATTAAATATATAAGTTAATAAAGAGAATTCAATGAATATAGTTTCCACCATGTCATTTTGAAATTCCAAAAATACTCTATCATCCATTAATGGAATCTCACCAACGGTTTGCAACCTTATCACCATTCACTTCCCTACCATACATTAATATAACTTCACCAATAATTTGCAACCTTCACTACCATCCCTTTCTCGACCACTCATCAACGGAATTTCACTACCAATCTGCATTTAACACTATAACACCTCGTGAAATCAACCATAAATAAATAAATAAATAAGATAAATCAACTTAAGTAAGCCAGGCGTAAAAATGAAAATTTTCTAAAAGTCAGAATTTGACCATAAAAATTATGACGTTGTGTTTGTGGTGATTTTCTGATCAGTTTCCAAATATAATATGTTGAAAACGGGGCTCAAACGGAAAAGCTGTGGACATTTAAAGTTTTCGATTCAAATTAATTTAAATAGAATTCACATTCAAATTTGAAAGTTCCCATATATCATCATGATATTTTAAATTGCAATATTTTTAACCATTGTGGATGAATGAACAAAGTATATGGTTATAATAACAAACTGAAAAGAACTCCTATTAGCTTGCTTGCCTCATGCATGTCTCCGGTAGCTTATTCATCTAAAGGAGAACTTGAAAACCTCAACTCTCAAACTACTCAAAATCAAATAAGCACCCGAGAGTTTAATAACTATGGATAACTGCAACATCCGTAGCCGTTAGTTTTGAGCCTCTACGTGGGAGATGTTACAACGTTTTACAATAAAATCGAAATTAAAAAGCTCTTTATCGTTGTTTCGTATAGATGTCAATCGTGATTCCAATATTTATGGTACTAGCTTTACCAAATCTCATCAAGTCATATTTCTCCTTTGACTCTTTCCGGTATTTCTTTGGTACAAACCCATAAAATTGATTGAATGAATATATTTCAAGCTTTATTTAGTCTAAAGTTTGATGAACGATTTTTTTCTAACTTTTTAGTTATATTGCATATCTGTAGCTCTAGTATTAATAAAGATAATTTAATGAATACAATTTTCACCGTGTCCTTTTGAAATTCCATAAATACGCTATCGCCCATTAATGGAATCTCATCAACGATTTGCAACCTCCACCACATCTCTTTTCCGACCATCCATCAATAGAATTTCATTACCAATTTGCATTCGAAACTACTAGCAATACTGCTTGGGATAAAGTTGTTACAAACTTTTGCAACTTATCTCTCATTAATCTTTGTACTTAATAAAATGTAAATTTCTCTAGCTATCATATCCATTACGTGCGATTTATATTAGTAATTATTTTAAATACTTAGTATGCTAAAATTTTATGCAAGAACAATGAAGAATGATAAAAACATGCTTGGACATAAGGTATATATTGATAAAATTAAAGGTTCGTCTTATGGGTAATTATGTACGTTGATTATATAAACGATGATGTGCAGTAAATGTTTGACTTGAAAATGCTGTGAATATTAATTTTCTAAACTATACTTTGACTGTGACCAATTACATGACAATGATGACCGTGTTAAGGCCACAATCAAACATAAGTTATTAAAGAGAATTCAATAAATATAATTTTTGTCGTGTCCTTTTGAAATTATAAAAATACCTTATCGTCCATCAATGGAATATCATCAATGGTTTGCAATTTCCACCACCATCTCTTTTCTGACCATCCATCAACGAAATTTCACTACCAGTTTGCATCCGACGCCACTAGCATAACTGCTTGAAATAAAGAAGTTGCATATTTTTGCAGCACATCCCTCATTAACTTTTTATTAAATAAAATGTAAATTTCTCTTGCTATTATATCCACATACGTGCGATTTATACTAGTAATTATTTTAAAAACATACATTGAATATAAGGTATATATTGATAAAATTAAGGGTGTGCGTTATGTGCAATTATGTAATTGATTATACAAATTACTTCTTATAGTGAATCGTATTCGAAATCGAGTAGACTTTTTATTTTATATTCTGTTGTATATATTATTATATTAGGATATAAGTAATGCTTTAAATGCATCAAACATATGCAAGTAGAAAATCCACAGCAAAATCATTTAATCGGTTGGACTTACGAATGTGTACGTTACCATAAGATTGGACTATGTCAACTAATACTTGCTCTTAAATGTTCCTATTTAAGTTATCTCAAGAATGGAATATCGATACATCCGTTGAGACTAATGTACTTTACGCTCTCCAGATGATGAAAGAAATTACTCATGACTCTTGGGGGATACCAAGGTGTTACATACATGTGTCTATTTAGATAAATGAGAGAATGAATTAAAGAGAGTCTTCAATTGGTTAACCATAAAGTCAAGTATAAGATCTCATGTGGTGGTGTGCAGTAGTCATTTGACTTTAGAATACTATGAGTTTCAATTATCTAAACTATACTTTGACCACATTCAATTACATGACAATGATTATTGTGTTAAGGCCATAGTTAAATATATATATATATATATATATATAAGTTAATAAAGAAAATTCAATGAATATGATTTCCACCATGTCATTTTGAAATTCCAAAAATACTATATCATCCAATAATGAAATCTCACCAACGGTTTGCAACCTTCATCACCATTCACTTCCCTACCATCCATCAATATAACTTCACCATCTGTCAATATAACTTCACCAACAATTTGCAACCTTCACTACCATCCCTTTCTCGACCACCTATCAACGGAATTTCACTATCAATTTGCATTCAACAATATAACACTCCGTGAAATCTACCATAAATAAATAAATTAGATAAATCAACTTAAATAAGATAGGGGTAAAAATGAAAATTTTCTAAAAGTTAGAATTTGACCATGAAACTTATGATGTTGTGTTTGTGGTGATTTTCTGATCAGTTTCCATATATAGTATGTTGAAAACGAGTTCAAACGGAAAAGCTGTGGACGTTTAAAGTTTTCGATTTGAATTAATTTTAATAGAATTCACATTCAAAAATAATAATTAATTCCTAAGTTTGAAATTCTAAAGTTAAAGTAATTGTACTTGGGTCTAAGTAAACGTTAAGATTAACGTTAACGTTAAATTGCAATTGAGGAAGAAAATAAAATAAACAACGACAGAAATTAAATGTTCCCACAACAAGGGGATTGATCGACCACTCCACCAAAACTGGTCGATCGCTAGCCGTCGACTGGTGGGAGCGGCGGTCGACCAGTCCGAGTGGCTGGCGACTAGAGTTTTTTGTATTTTAACATATCAGATTATATTATATTTAACTGACCTTAATCCAACGGTTCTGGTGCATTCCAACCACTATAAATAAGAGCCTAGCCCCCTTAGTTTTATACATAAAATATTTTAAAAATACAAGCGAAGCTCTATCTGTTCGTCTCTTCATAGATTCAGAAAACTCCGTTATGGTTTTAGGTAAGAAATCATGTATATCTATTTTTATTTATCGTTTATTTTCTATACTCTCCTCCAAATTTCTAAATTTCTGAATGTAGCATATATACAAATTCCTTGATCTATATATAAAAAAGAAGAGATCTAAATGAGATTATTTTAGATGTGTCAAATCCAAGGAGGCAAAAACAAGGACCTATAGTGAGTAGAAATGTTAGTTTTTCTATTTTAGTAATCGAATAGTGTAGTTTAGATTTAATATAAGCCTTGAGGAGTTTTGGAGTACGAAAACACCACATTAAAAATCTTAAAAATCCCCCCAAAGCGAAATGTCAATTCTAATGTTGGAATTTTAATTGTTTTGTATTAAAAAAATGGAGTTTGTGCAGATTTTGCGATTTATATGTCTCACATTCTATTCCACTTCTTATTCTTTTTTTTAGACCCGATTAAGAGATTTGACTAAGAAATGGTGATGTGCACGTAAATATGTATATTTTTACCACCATATTTATTATATTTAAATTAAACAAATGATCATATTGGGTATTTTAACTAGTTTAAACCAAAATTCAAATTATTTTCAAATTGTCATATATTTGTCTTCATATAGGGGCAAAATAGTCATTTTTGTGCATAAATTAATTTGGGAAAATTTAATTGGAAATTTTTATATTATTTTGTAGGAATTTAAGTTCAATTACAAGTGGTTTCATAAAGGAATATGCATGCACAAAGAAGATACTAAGGAATAAAGATGAAAATAATTCAAGGTGATGATATGCAGGATACCACCCACCCACCTACCTTAATGTACAAATTAGAGCTAATCCACATGTTAAAAGGCCATTAAATCTTCATGCACACTTAATGGATGATTTTGGATGTTAATGATTACTTGGCCACCACACTTCCTAGAGGGGTAATTTGGGCATTCCCTGGAAAAATGAATTAGAGTTTTAAACTTGTATAAATACCCCTTATCTTCATGTAATTATACTATCTTCTTTAGTCTCTCTTCTCTTTGTAAGTTTAGATCAAAAAATAAAATGAAAGCTTTCTTTCTTTTCATGGCTACTTAGCCACTTTTATTTCGTGTAGCTTTTCTTTTTATGCAAAGTTAGTTAATGTTCCTTTACATTTACATGCTCTCTTTCTTATTTTGTTAGTTGCTTAGTTTATTTTTCATGCAACTAGATTAGTTTTTCTTTCATTTAGCTCTTTTTCATCTTCTTTTTGTTTCATATTGCAAGCTATATTTGTTGATTTGATAACAAATATGAGAGGCTAAACCACTTCAATTTTGGGGGTAATGAAGCTCTCTAATTATGTAGCTTCAACATAACTTGTTAATTTTGATCTCTTTTGTGCTTTAATGAATGTTGATGTGATTTATTATTTCATGTTGAATTTGATAGTCTATGTTATTCATAACAAATAGATTATGCTTAAACAATAATTACCTCTTCATCTACATATGATAATGTCAATGGAGTGAATGTTGAAATTAAAATTTGATGGCATATATTTCTTAACAATAGTTAATAGGCCATGCTTAAAATAGATTTTATTTTTCACTTATTGTCATTTTTCATGAGACTTGAGTAGTGGTTTAGAGGTTGTGTTAAAAATTGATGGCTTATGTTGGGCTAATTAATAGCACAAATATGCGATACTTATGATAAACACATCATTTAAGTTCGCTAATGATAAAAAAAAAAATCATAATTTCATAATTTGTTGAATTATATGATCTAGAGAGTGGAATTATTTCTAAATTGTCATTTAGCTCTCATATTTTTATCGCTTTTTTTTGTTAGTTTGTTATTTTTCTCATTTTCTAGCTTAACAATCTCTCGACTTGGTATAATTTGATTGAATAGATTTTTAAAATCAACAATTCCCTACGGTTAGACCCGTACTCACTGCGTACTACGATAGTACGCCGTGCGTTTGCGGTAAAATTTAAATTTAAATTCGTTCGACGGATTTCTAACCAATAGAATTCCCGTCGATGAACAAGTTTTTGTTTTTTTGTTTTTTTTGAAGAGAGAGTTTTGCAAAATCATCTTAGCACCATTTAGCTTAGAAGACAAAAAAATGTTATATTCTTCACTTTAAATCAACCGTTTTTTAAAACAAAGATTTTCAACTAGTATATATTTCATAATTATCTTCGTGAATCTTCAAATATACTAGTTAAACCATCGTTATATGAAATCAAACTTTATTTTTACTTTTGCTAAGACAAATAAATTTTCAACAATTTCAAATTAATTAACCAAAACCATATATTTATCCTGTAGCGTTTCTTCACAAGTAAAAAAAAAGTTTTTTTTGGATTTTTTTTGGGTTTGTAAATAAAATGTAAAATAAACTATCAAAAAGAAGATGAGACCCCCCCGCACTTGATTTTGACTATAGCCCCATAGTCAACCCAAGTGGAAGGAGAAAAATAAAATATAAATATGACCTATATTTACAAGAGAATGAAACGGTCTTCCGAAGACCAATTCATTTCTCTCACCAAGTATGCGAGACTCAGCTTAAGTGCAGAAAACCAAATTGTAAAAGATTTTGGAATCGAATGTTGATTTGGAAAAATGAATGTCGTTTTATTGAAAACCATATGAGTTGTTTTATTTTTGATGATTTTCGGGTTTGATAACACGTTGATTGAAGTTCAAGTTTATTTTCACCAATTTGAAATTCAAGCCTATCATTGAAAACTTCTTCTGAATCATTGATTTCAAAATCAAAATGGTGATTTAAATCTTCCCCTCCAGAATTCAATAATTCATTTTCAAGAATTCCAAAAAATTAGCGTTCATTAAATTCGTCTTCCTTTATTGAATTATCAAAAACTTCACCGTAAGTGCCAAGTTCAAAATCCAAAGTTATTGTGTTTAAATTTTTATGATTAGAAAAAGGAAGATCGAGGTTTAAATCTAGTTTCACACCCTCAAAAGAATTGAAATCTAACTCACTTACCATGTTTTCAACAACTTGATTAAGATCATCATTATTGTTTTCATTTTCAAAAGTTATTGTTCGAAAATCGTCAATTGGGGTTAAAGATGGATTATTATTTGACTCGTCATACGTTGGGATTTGGTATTTTTCTCACGTTGTTTCATATATGTTTTGAATAACAAATCTGTGATCCTTGTAGATTTCATCCATTTGCTCAACAAAATCCAAATTATGATTATTAACTTCAGAATTTCCGATTTGGACTTGTTGAGAACAAATTTTTTAACTTGTATCGTAGTCGAAATTATTCCCATTGATAAAATTATTTGAAAAGTGGATTATATTTTCGTTTGATTCTGAAATTCATTTTAGAGTTCAAAATTGAATTGGCATGGGTTATACTCGAAATCATTTTTGAAGTGAATTCAAATTTTGATTATTTTGAAACTCTTGACCTGAGTTGTTGCACAAATATGAATTAAACAAATCATTATCATTTGATTTTTTGTGTAGAGAGCTCAAGTAACGACAAAATCATTTCAATATTATTCTCGAGATTTAGGGGTTGGTCATCTTTTTGAAAACTTTGTTGTTCGAAATTCGAATTATTTGTAGAATAGTTGTTGGTAAAATATCTATAAGAATTTGGAGTGAAATTATATGGATTATATTGATTTTCACAACTATTGTAAAATTCTTATGAATAAGGAAATTCAGACGTTTTCAAAAGTTTTTTTTGGATTTCTTTTTTAATATTTTTTTACAAAGGAATAGTACTCATAAAGGAGATTTATTTTCCAAAAAAAGGAAATTCAAATTTTCTTTTGTTTTGTATTTTTTTAATAAAAGAAAACTATTTACCAAAAGGAATTTATTTTTCAAAAGGGAAATTTGATTTTTGTTTTGTTTTTTGGATTTTCAATTTTTTTGTTTTTGGAAATGTTACATATATATTTTCTGGATTTTTGCTTTTGATTGGAAAAAACTCACTTAATTTTTTTTTGGATTTTTAAATTTTGTATTGAAAAATTTCAAATGAAAAGGATTTAAAACTAAGTTAAGGAATATTTAAAAAAAAAATTGTTTTTCATTTTGACTTTTTTTTTAAAATATGCATGAACTAATGTAACTAAATGAATGCAAAGATTTAATTACAAATTATCTATCCTAAGTACTCTTAAACCGAAATTGTATACTCACACTTTGTCATAATTCAATAAGATAATTCTCAGCCAGGTAACGGACAGGGGTTATTGGTGCACCACGAATCAACGTAGCAATGCAGCCGAAGGTTTAAGTACCTTCAGAGAAACAATCACTATAACATTTATGAATCACCATAATACTTATAAATGGTTATTGCTCTGCCGTAGCCTAGACACTAAGAATTTAAATTGTTGAAAGAGGACAACTTGACCATATACAATTAAGCGCTGTTGATTTCTAACTGTTATTATTAATCGAAACTCTAGAATGAAATGAAAAGCAGAAATTAAACGTGTATTAACAATGCGACCATGAATGAATTTTTGTTTTTTTTTGTTTTGAATTTTAAAAACGCAAGCAACCACGAATACAAGCAAACATAAACAAGAGAAAAATGGCACGATACCAGAGCATGCAGAATTATTAGCGAATTATTTTAAAATAGCAATTTTTTAAGCAAGCAAGCAGAGTTGAGCGGTTTATCACATCAACTTCTATTTATTTCCTACAATCTGAAAAAAAGAAGATATATGCAGTTATATATATATATATATATATATATATATATATATATATCAAAAAAGAAACTAAAACAAATTTTAAAAAAACAAACTAAACTAAAAACAATTGAAAACAACTTCTTTTTAATATATAAGGGTGGAGCTTAAAACAATTTAAAACAACACTAACTAAAGCTTAACACTTTTTGTATAAAAAGAAGAATTGAACCCTGCACAACAAAACTAACTAAAACTAAAGTTTTTTCTATTTTTATAACAAGAAGATTTTCAAACAAAAGAAAAAAGAAAAACAAAAGGGTGTAAAATAAATAAATAAAAAACTTTGAATTATCACAGCTCAACAATTTCGGCCCACTGCCTACCCAAAAACGAACTTATTCTCCCCAAAATCAACAAACGAAATTCACATCTCATTTTGTTTTTCTTTCGTTGAAACAAATGAACTGCCAGAGAACGCAATTGAATCCTTAGTCTGCGTTGGTCGATTGACGATTGCTCGATGTTGGTGATTGAAAGCGGGTTGATGGAATCACGATTTTGAGCAGCGAATTGGTCGCGGAGGTGGTCTGGTGGGAATTGGTTGCAGAGGGAGATGATGGAAGTTGCGATTGGCAGTGTGGATGCTAACAGTGGTTCAAGGGGATTTTTTTTAAGGCGGTTTGAGGCAATTTGATTTGGGTGGTGGCTGCTATGGGTTGTCGAATGATGTGGAGATAGTGGATGAAGTATGGAGTTGGAGATGGGTGGAAAAGAACAGTCTATAGATGTATGAAAGAGTGGTTTTGTTACGCTCGATTGATGGAAGGTCGTGATGTTTTGGTGAGTGCAATGTACAGAAGTGATGACAGTGTTATGGTCATATGATGTTTGGTTACAGCAGTAGGCAATTTGATGGTGGTGGAGGTGTACTATTGTATTGATGGAGGCAATGGCGAATATTGATGTTCTAACAATTGTTTGCTATTGTAGGAGATGAGTTGCACAGCAGATTATGGTCGAAGTTGTTGTAGATGGTTTGCAGTTGCAGTTTGTATGTGGGAATGGAGCAGGATGGTAAGTTTGAATGGTGACTGTGAGTATGTAATATGGTTGAATGGTAAGAGGAGTTTGGTTGTTTGCAGTTTTCAGTGATGGTGGCAGTGAGTTAGAGGATGGTGGCAGTGGGTTGTATAGCACAGTGGAGTGATGTATGTTGTAGGAATGAGGATTTTGTTATGGTAGTGGGAGATTAGGCAAACAGTTAGCAGATGTTGGTAGTGGGATGATTGTACAATGTTGTAGATGATAAGTGGCAGTAATAGGGATGTTTTGAGAAGAGGTGGTAGCAGAAGTAGAAATGGCAAGGCTGTGGTGTTTATGTAGAAGTTGTAGTGGTTTTGTAGGCAAATGGCGATGTGGTCGGTGGCAGGACAGTGATGATGGAGGAGAGGGTGGTAGTAGAGCAGTAGTTGAGAAGTGAAGATGGCAACAGTAGTTCAGTGGTATGTAGTTTGATGGTTTAGATGAGATAAGTGGTTAAATGGATGTGGTGATCTGATGGTAGCAAGTAATGGTTACGAAAATGTGGTTCAAGCAGTGAGTATACATTGATGCACTGAAAACAAATAGAAGTTTGTATGGTTTAGTAGAGGAATGAAGTGCACTGAGTATACACTAATGCACAGTGGATTGTGAAAAAGTTGAAGGCAGAAGCGTGGTGATGCCGCTTATTTGCTGTGGAGTTGTAGAAGTTTGATGATGATGGTGCACTGTTGCATGGTTGTTGAAGGAAGGCAGTGTGTGGAATTGCTGATTTTTTTGTGATGGATTGCACAGTAGTGGTAATGGATGTGATGAAGGGGGGTTGCAGAGATGTGTATTTGTTTTTTTTTTGAAAAGTTTTGTTTTGACAACAATGTATCAAAAACTTGTAAAAAAATATATGGTATGCAAATCAAAAATGAACTAAAATATTTTTTTTGTTTTGAAATTGTGAATGTTTTTTTTTGTTTTTTTAAATATGAAATGCAAATGAACAAAACAACTAGAAAACAACAACAAACACACAAACAAAATGCAAACAACACACACAATACAAATTTATTTTTAATAGAAAATTAGCACACAAAATAAACACACAATAAAATCAAACAAAAATTATTCGAATAATAGAAAATCAAACCAAATCAATTTCCCAGCAACGGCGCCAAAAACTTGTTCGTAGACGGGAATTATATTGGTTAGAAATCCGTCGAAAGAATTAAAATTAAAATTTGACCATAAGCGCATGACGTAATAACATAGTACGTAGTGAGTACGGGTCTATCTGCAGGGAATTGTTGTTTTAAAAAATCTATTCAATCAAATTATACAAAAGTCGAGAGATTGTTAAGATAGAAAATGAGAAAACTAACAAACTAACAAAAAGAAAGTGATAAAAATATGAGACACAATTTAGAGATAATTCCACTCTCTATATCATATAGTTCAACAAATTATGAAATTATGTTCTCTTTTTTGATCATTAGTGAATTTAAATGATGTGCTTATCATAAGTATGACATATTTGTGTTATTAATTAGCCTAACATAAACCATCAAACTTTAGCACAAATCTAAACCACTATTCAAGTCTCATGAAAAATGACAACAGGTTAAAAATAAAATCTATTTTAAGCATGACCTATTAACTATTGTTTAGAAACATAGGTCATCCAATTTTAATTTCAACATTCACTTCATTACCATCATCATATGTAGATGAAGAGGTAATTATTGTTGTGATTGTTTAAGCATATCCTATTTGTTATGAACAACATAAACTATCAAATTCAACATGAAACAATAAAGTACATCAACATTCATTTAAGCACAAAAGAGATCAAAATTAACAAGTAATGTTGAAGTTACATAATTAGACAGCTTCATTACCCCTAAATTGAAAGGGTTTAGCCTATCATATCAAACATAGCTTGCAACATGAAACAAAAAGAAGAGGAAAAAGAGCTAAATGAAAGAAAAACTAATCTGCTTGCATGAAAAGTAAACGAAGCTACTAACAAAATAAGAAAGAGAGCATGTAAAGGTAAAAGAACATTAACTAACATTGTGTAAAAAGAAAATCTACATGAAATAAAAATGGCTAAGTAGCCATGAAAAGAAAGAAAGCTCTAATTTTATTTTTTGATCTAAACTAACCAAGGGAAGAGAGCATGAGAGAGACTAAAGAAGAGAGTATAGTTACATAAAAATAAGGGGTATTTATACAAATTTGAAAGCCTAATTCACTTATTTGGGGAATGCCCATACTACCCCTCTAGAAAGTATGGTGACCAAGTAATCATTAACATCCAATAATCATCCATTAAGTGTGCATGAAGATTTAATGACCTTTTAACATATGGATTAACTAATTTGTATATTAAGATAGGTGGGTAGGTGTGGTCCTCCGTGATAATCATTTTGAATTATTTCTACCTTCACTCCTTTGTATCTTCTTTGGACATGCATATTCCTTTATGAAACCACTTGTACTTGAGTTAAATTCGTACTAAATAGTATAGAAATTTCCAATTAAATTTTCTTAAATTAACTTATAAATAAAAATGACCAATTTTCCCGTATATGAAGATGAATATGTGACAATTTGAAAATAATTTGAATTTTGGTTTAAACAAGTTAAAATACCCAATATGATCATTTATTTAATTTAAATATATTAAATATGGTGGGAAAAATATGCACATTTACGTGCACATCAAATGATATGTAAGTTTTGAATTCTTACTCGTAGTATGCACCGTCTATTTCTACAAATTGAATAGTAATTCTCTTGTCTAATTTCATGTAAAAGAAGTCGAATTGAGCGTAAAATTAATTAAATTATAAGTTTCTACTATTGATTTACTCCATTGTTTTAATATGAAATATGTTGGATCTGGATTCTATATACAAGTCATTGATTTGATTTTGAATATTGGATCCATGGTATATATGTTATTGTGGAAATGAGACTGGTATAATTTTGAAAGATTTGACATTTAAAACAATAATTTTGGACGTAATCTCCACAGGCATAAAAAATAATAAGAGAGTGTGTGTGTATTTATAAACTAGCATAAATAACATAAAATTATAACGTATTAGTGGCATAGTTAATTAGGTTAATAATTATCATTTAAATTTCCTTAGGAAAGCAATTAATTATATAGGCAAAATAAGAAGGATTTCTTATTTAGAGAATGTTATGAAATATGGTGAGATGTGTGATAATGTATTTAGAGAGTGTTGTGAAATATGACCAAGTTATAAGGATGCGAGGTCCGCCAAAAGCACATAGAAGTCTGCCCTGCTAATCTGACTATCAGCAAGTGACTTTAGGGCATATGTGAGATATCGCTGATAATAAGTTACTATGGACGACGCGAGAGTAGTACAAATTCTGTAGGCTAAATGTGCCCAGCTAATTTGACTACTAGTTCCTACGAATAGTCGGGCAAATATGAGACGACCTCCCTGGGGTACAGATCATAATACGGAGGAGTCGTTCCGACGATTGTAGGTATTAAGTGGTTGTTTGAAGGTCCGTCTATTTCTCATAAATATTAAATAGTCAGGATTAAGTGTAGGAAAGGTTGAGTATATCTCCAAAAGGTCTGCTTCAATGGAAGTAGTAAGTGTCCGAAGAGATTTCCATACAATATCAACTAGATAGGTACCCTGAGGAGTTAGCCTTGGTAATACGTATTAAATGATAGGAGCCTACCTTACGTCTTAAATGGTCAAAGTCTGCCTATTTTCCATTAAAAGATATTAAGTGGCTTGAGTATTATCTCTCGCATTCGTAGACATTAATAACGATGGTCATAGGGTATTGATTATGGAATTGGATAACACGAAGGACCTACTTCAGGGATTGAAGGTATTAAGTGGTTGTTTGAAGGCATACCTCTTTCCTTTGTATGAAGTATTAAATGGTTTTGAATATAATTTAAATGTGAAAGACATATCCTTATTTAGATCATACTTCCCAAGAGTTAATATAGGAAGGCTTGAGATTTTTATTCACCGGACATTGTTGTTCTGACTCCCTCCTCGTTACAACACTGGATAGGGAAGGGGACGAGAGTTCAGATGGAGATGAAGACGAGAGGAGCTAATAGCAGTATTCTATTTATGTTATTTTCTAATGTACCCATTTAAAGATGACAATGTATTATGGACATGACGAATCTCAGTTATGTAATGTTATTACTGACATTGTGTTATGGTTTACTGACATTTGAGGTTTTAAATAAAATGGTACTTTTTATGTTATTATACTTATTCATCCTATTGTGAGTTCTGAATGAGTAGATAAATAGCTCTATATTGTTCCTTTTTCCAACTACAAATTAGCTTTGGAATGAGTTTAAGTTTCGATGGGCCTTTTTTGGGTCGAAATTTTGGCTTGTTTCGGGATAGGTGACGTATTTGTTATTTCTGAAAAGTATTTTTCAAAACCCCTACTATACACACACACACTCTCTCTCATTTTGAATATACACCTAACTCTATAAATTCCAACTATAGAGGTAGTTGAAACCATATTCTAAAAGGATGTGCGAAACGACTATGAGTTGGAAAAAATATAAATAGTATACCCTTGCTCTGATTACCCCAAGGAGGAGGTCGTATTGTAAGGAGTGGACTAAAAAGAGCATGAGTTCGACATATGGAAGCACCCAGAAACTATATGGTACTTGACTCCTTGGTTGATCTAGTATTCCTTATAATTGTGAACTCTATCAGCATAATACACGTCGATGTTCACATTAGATGTAATTAGAACATTAACATAAATTGCCTAATAAATAATAGGGATAGAAAATGTAAATGAAAAAGGTTGTAATTCCAAGATTAATGAGGCAATAAATATGGAATAAATAGGGAGTTACGAGAATTTAATAGAGATATAAAAGGACTAATTAAAGAGATTATCAGAGAAATTATGGAGAGATCAGGAAAGCATAATAAGTATAAGTGGAATGAATAAATAAATGTCTTTAAGAATTGTTCATTAGAATTATAATCGTTTATTATGGAAAATTGACATTTATAGACATGTTAGGTAGTAATTGAATACTATAAGGCAATATATTTGTTAACATCCAGAAGAAAGATGTGAAGAAGGAGCGAAACAAGCTTCCATAAGAAGATATTCATTAACCACCATAGGAAAATAACCAGATTTTTAAAGGTTGAGTAGGTAAGTTCAAAAGAAAAAACAATTAAAGTCAATTTATAAATTCAACCCGATGAGAAAGAATTTGATAAAAATATTTTTGAAAATTCCTTTAAATGTTTTGAAAGGGATTTTTAAAGGAATATAAAATGAAGATCTTATGTTTCCTAAGTTGATTTTTTTTTGAATAAAAGTGATTTTAGTCGGGTTTGATGCTGCCAATTGTTTTGTAAATGTTTGGAAAGATAATGTAACTTTAAAAGTGGTGGAACGTTTTAAAAACAAAATGGCGGATAAACTTTATCAAAAAAAATTGTAAATCTGATGATTTGAAGAGTTGAAAAGAACGATTTTTCATATTAATTGAGTTAAACAGTTTTCAAGTTCTAAATTCTTCATTTTTAAAATAAATGCAAAATAAGGCGTATGTTGGACTCAATGATTTTTCTCACTTTATAAATTTGAAATTTGTTATTTAAAGAGCAAGAAAATATGGAAATCCATAATTTATAAAAGTAGTTTAGTTAAAAAGTTCAAGCTTAAAAGGATTTTGCATTTTTGAAATTTTTAGTTTTAATTTTATTAAGTTGAAGAGTTTTTGGTCTAAAGATTTTGTTAAAGGGATTTTTTTGCTTTTGAAATAAACGTAAAATAGAACGTAGGTTAGACTCGATAATTTTTCTTACTTTATAAAATTGGAAGCTCTTTTCTTTAAGATTATTTTAAAGAGATGTATAAATGGAAACGACACTTGATTAAATATGATAGAAAGAATAAAAGATTAAGAATGCTCGATAAGGCAGGCAGGAGGAACATTCCCGTATAAGGAACTACGGAGAATAATAGCTAAGGTAGATAGTAGTAGCATTAGGAATTTTAAGTATGATTAGTAGTCTAGATAGAAATAATATAAGAGGAAAATAATAGGATGAAATTTATCTTGTCTACTCCACTTTTCATTGTTTAAGTTATGCAAGATGTTTATAAAAAGTTGAAATGATAATTATTTGGTATGATAATTGAGTTTTTGAATGTTTTGGATCAAAAATCCTACTTTTAAAAGAAGAAGCCCTTTTATAGGAAATAATCAAGAAGAGAAATTTTTCATAATTAATTTTTGAAAACCTATCAATTTTTGAATGTTTATGAAGGAAAAGTCCAACTTTTAAAGAATAAATCTTTGATGTAGAAAGTATCTGAGACAAAAAATTATTTTACACCTTTTTGAAACTAAGTAATTTTGAATTTTTGATAAATGTTTCTAAGTTTATATTCTCAAAGGCAAAAATTTCATATTTGGTACTTCACGGTCGTGAAATTTTATTTATACAAGGAATGGTTAGAGCTAAACCAAATTTTATGGAGTAGGTAAGGATCACTACCTTGGTAAGATTAGTTAAAGGTTTTAAGGATATGAATAAAATGGGAATAATATGTACGATCAAATCTGAAAATTTGAAATTTGTATCAAACCTTTATTTGTAAAAGGTGGCAAAGTCGATAAGATAGTCTATATTTTAATTTTGGATCAGTTTCCATGTAATTTCCGTACATTATCCGGTTTCAAAATATGTATAAAAGCGCGTTTCTTGAATTAACAAAGGATGTACCAAAAAGGAAAAGAAATGTGTAAGATATGGGTATCTTTTTTTTTGTAGTTTACTCTATCTATCTCAATAAAAAAAGATAATTCTTTATAATTTCAAGCAAAGAAAAAATTTCATTTATTGTTGATTTATGGGAAATTATAACGGCAATCTTTTTTCAAAGGATAGATTTGATAAATTAAAATTTTAGAAATAAGTGTTCTAGTTTAGAAATTGGTATACACATATAACCATGCTTAACGAGTAAAAAAATAGCATAATGTATGATTATATACGTATTAATTAGTAATTAACAGATTAAGATTTATGGATATTAATTACAAATTAACGGGCAATAAATTTGTAATTAATGAGAGTAAAAAGAAGTTAAGTGGGGACTGGTTAGAGGAATTTAAATGACATTTACGGAAGAATTGAATCAAGGTAATAGATAGATTTTAAAATCTGAAAAGGATTATAGGACTAAAATAAGGATTGAATAGAGATGGTCCAATTTTGACATTAATAATCAATCATTATGAGTATATTAACTAAAGTGATGGTTGGATCACAATTATTAGAAACCAAGAAGGAAAATTGAGGAATGTGGGCGATGGTAGGATGACATCATAGGAATGTCCATCTTAGTTCAATGAGAAGTATTAATATCTCAACACCATTTACATTAGTTTATGATAAATAACAACTTCCAACAAAATTTTCTTTTAGAGTTTTTGGGTGGTAATCACTAGTGTCTCCATTAGTTATTGGAGAAGCGTAAGCAATGGTATACGATATGTCTCTGTTTTAACACTGTGTTGATTTTATGGATAGCATTGAAACGCTTAGGGTGTGTGTGTATTGATAAGAAACATAAATAAAGAAATTTTATAGGGACACTTAATTAGAAATGAACTGTAGATAAGACTAGAAGTTAATGAGGAAATTAGGTTAACAACCAAAAATAAAAGAATGCTTCAATCCCAGAAATTTTATGATTTTGGAAAAATAAATTTTAACTTGTAGAATGTCGCCATTCAAGAAAGAGATAGATTGTATAGAAACGTGAAGAGAATTTTTTATTGGATAAGGATGAAGAAGAAGGTAGTAGAATTTTCCGTTATGAGCAATATGACTGCAGTGACTCTAGCACAGATTTATATCAAGGAGGTGATTCAAATTCATGGAATTTCGATTGTCATCATTAGTGATAGGAATCCATTATTTACTAGAGAATTTTGGAGAAGTTTGCGGACAGCTTTAGAAATTTCGTTGAACCTTAGCACCGCTTAAACCCGTTACCAACAGAAAAACTAGAAGAGTGATAGGATCTTGGAGGATTTTTTAAAGAGCTTTCATTATTGACTTTGGAGAACATTGGAAGCATCACCTACCTTTAGTAGAATCTATGTATAATAATTACCAATAGTAGATTAGTATGACACCTTTCAAAGTACTTTATGCGAGGCCATATAAATCGTCAAACTATTAGTGGGAAACCACCAACAAAATCCTATTGGGACTAGATTTAATTCGCGAGACTTCATTAAAATATTAGGTGGTATATGAGGGTTTTCAGATTTGGGAAGTCGGGAAATTTGGCACCAAGATTATTGGAACTTTCCCAATTTCGAGAAAATAGAAAAACTTGCGTATTGTGTAGGGTTACCGGATAAATTGACAGGAACCCATGATGTTTGTCACGTTTCTCAGTTGAGGAAATGCCTTCATAACACAACCACTATGGTAGAGCCTAATCAATTGGGGGATATTGAGATGGTTCCAATAGTATCCTATGCCACTTCACGCATTCTGGAGCATGAAATTAGGAAGCTCTGCAACAAAGAAATTTTATTGATTCGAGTATAAGGAGAGAAAATTCGACAGAAAGCATGATGACTTCTCATCCTAAGCTTTATCTGGTAAACTTTCCTCTGCAAAATTAGGTTTTGGTTGCATCGTGGTTGCTAGATTGGATGATAAGAAATGGTTGTTATACCTTTCATTGTCATTTTGCAGTCATATAGAAATTTTTGCATATTTAGGGTCCTTGCATACATACTTATATGTCATGATCACACACTCATGCAAGGATTGAGATCACTTGCAATATGTTTGCAGCTAATAATCCCATTGCGCATTTGGTTGAGTAGATGGTTTTGTAGATAACTTAGTTGTATAACATGGATGTTTATTGCACGTTACGTTATTCACCCATTGGAAAGATTTCGGGTACGAAATCCTTTTGAGGGTGGAGAATGTGACACCCTGTAAAATCAACCATAAATAAATAAATTGGATACATTAATTTAAATAAGATAGGGGTAAAAATGAAAATTTTGTAAAATTAAGAATTTGACCATGAAAATTATGTTGTTACATTCGTGGTGATTTTCTAATCAGTTGCCATATATAATATGCTGAAAAAGAAGCTCAAATGGAAAATTTATAGACGTTTGAAGTTTTCAATTCAAATTAATTTAAATAAAATTCGCATTCAAACAATTAATTAATTCCTAAATTTGAAATTCAAAAGTTAATAGTAATTATGCTTGGGGTTAAATAAATGTTAAAATCAACGTTAACGTTAAATTGCAATTAAGGAAGAAATAAAATAAACAATGAAAAAATTATATGTTCCTATAATAAGGGGACCGGTCGACCGCTCCACCTAGAATGGACGACCGCTAGCGATCGACTAGTGGGATGTAGTGGTCGACCAGTTTGAGTGGCTGGTGGCTAGAGTTATGTGTATTTTAACATGTCAAATTATATTATTTTTAGCCGACCTTATTCCGACGATTCTGGTACATTCCAACCACTATAAATAAGAGCCTAGCCCCCTCACTTTTACTCATAATTTTTTTGGGAATACTAGCAAAGCCCTGTCAGTTTGTCTCTTCATAGATTTAGAAAACTCTATTAGGGTTTCAGGTAAGAAATCCTATATATCAATTTTTTTAGTTTCTAAACGTATTCTCCTCCAAACCTCTATTATATGAATCTAACATATAAATCCCTTGTTGTTTATATCAAAAACAAGAGTCCCGAAGAAGATTATTTTAAGCGTGTCAAATCCAAGGAGGCAAAGCTAAGACACATAGTGAGTGGAAATCTTACTTTTTTTTTTCTATTTTTAGTAATTGAACAGTGTAGTTTGAATTTGATATATGCCTTGGATAATTTTGGGTTACGAAAACATCACATTAAAAATCCTCGAAATTCCCCCCAAATCGAAATGTCAATTTTTAGGTTGGAATCTTAATTCTTTTATATTAAAATAATGGAGTTTGTGTAGATTTTGCGATTTGTGTGTTTAACCACCTATTCCACTTCATATTCTTTTTTTTGGATCTAAATATGGGATTTTATTAAGGAATGGTGTGTAAGATATGAATTTTTATTCATAGTTCGCGCCATGTATTTCTACAAATTGAATAGAAATCCCCTTGTCTAATTTCATGTAAAAGAAGTTGAATAAAGCGTAAAGTTAAATAAATTGTAAGTTTTTACTGTTGATTTACTCCATTGCTTTAATATGAAATAAGTTGGATCTGGATTCTATGTACAAGTCTATTGATTTGATTTTGAAATATTGAATTCATGGCATATATGTTGTTATGGAAATGAGACATGCATAATTTTGGAAGATTTGACATTTAAAACGTTAGTTTAGAGAATAATCGTTTAGGTCATAATCTCTACATGCATAGAAGTTAATAAATGCATATATATATATATATATATAAACTAGCATAAATAACATATAATTATAACGTATTAATGACGTAGTTAATTAGGTTAATAATTATCACTTAAATCCCACTTAGGATAGTAATTAATTATAGAGGCGAAATAAGAAGGATTTCTTATAAGGCCTAAATAATGAATATGGTGAGATACATGATATAATACTTAGTGTGTTATGAAATATGACTAAGTTAGAGGGATGTGAGGTCAATCAAAAGCACACAGAAATCTGTCCAACTAGTCTAGCTACCAACAATGTGATTTTTTAGGGATAGTGTGAGACATCGTCTATAATTGATAACTACGAACGACGTGAGATTAGTCCCAACTCTAAAGGCTATATCTGCCTAGCTAATTTGACTACCATTTTCTATGAATAGTCGGGCTAATATGAGACGTTTCCATAGAGTACAGGTCATAATATGAAGGATCTGCTTTGGGGATTGAAGGTATTAAATGGTTGTTAGATGGCCTGCCTCTTTCCTTTATATGAAGTATTAAATGGTCGAGATTGGTTTTAGGCACAATTAAGGATATCTTGGAAAGGTCCGCTTCAATGGAAGTACTAAGTATCTAAACAGATTTTCATGCAATGTCAGCTAGATAGGTATCTGTGAGGTGTCCACCTTGGGAATATGTATTAAATGATGGTGGCCTACCTTAATTTAGGTCTTTAATGTTCAAAGTCTGCCTATTTTCTATTAAAAGGTATTAAGTGGCTTGGGTACTATCTCTCGCATTGGTATACATTAATAACGATGGTTATGGGGTATTGATTATGGAATTGGATAGTACGAAGGACCTGCTTCGGGGATTGAAGGTACTAAGTGGTTGTTTGAGGGCTCGCCTCTTTCCCTTATATGAAGTATTAAATGGTTTTGAATATAGTTTAAATGGGAAAGACATATCCTTATTTAAATTATATTGTCTAAGTACTAATATAGAAAAACTCAAAATTTCTATTCGTCAGACATTATTGTTCTAACTCCCTCCTCATTGTTGATATGCTAAGATTTTGATCAATGACAATGGGCTTCAACAAAAAGGAAGAGATATGTGCAAAGCTAAAGAAAGAACGATGAAGACCAAGAATAAACATAAGTATGATTTTTATATAGGTCTTAGTTTAGATTTATTATTAAAATCCATCCTCCAGAGGCTTGCACAACACTAGAACACACTAGAACACATTTTATAAATTTCATTTTTTAATACACATTCACTGTGCACAGTTTAGTAGTTCAATCGACTGAATAGGGATGACCAGTCGACTGAACCTGTTACACATATACAACATGTACAGTTTCAGTCGACTGAAACACCCTGCTCAGTCGACTGAATTTGTTCCTGAAAATTTTCTTTCATATTTTCAGTTGACTGAATTCTCTGTTCAGTCGACTGAATTTGAACCAGCGAATTTTCTCTGAATGGACACCTTCTTCCTCCCAAGAGTTGCAACCATTCACCAATGGAAATGGAAGCATCTCTTGTCTGCACTCTTAGCCAACAGATGCACCTCTTCTACAAGTATAAATACATAATTCTAACATCTTCAATTCACTAATTCTCTTATGCTTTAATCTTACTATCTTCTTGAACATATTATCTAGAAATGTTCAAAGCAATCACCAATCTATTGCTTGAATCACTGTTTTGTTTTAACATTCTTTTGATTCATAGCAATTCACATTTCCTAAATCTTCACAAACACATTGCATACTCTCGAGGATAAGATTATAGGAATATTGTACTACATTAGACTCATTAGTGTTGATAAGAACACAACAAGTCGAATATTATTTTTTTAGTAATTGAGTTGAAGTCCTCTTCGATAGTTGAGGCAAGAAATCCCGTTCGGTTGTTCAGGTAAGTTGTAAACCTATTCCTTCGGGTTAAGTGAGGATGTTAGTTAGTGGAATTCCTAAGTGAAGCTTAGGGACTGAACGTAGGACTAGAGATCCGAACCAGTATAAAATCCTGTTGTCTACCTTGATTTTACTTACATTATCTACCTAGACAATTCCGTTATTCCATATTACTCGTTCCTACTGCATAGCCTCTTTCAATTGGTATCAGAGCAAGATCGTCCTATAACCATAACACCGTTATTAGACATATTGATAATATGGAAAATAACGCAAGTACAAGTACAAGCACAACATCTGCCTATAGTTCTACATTTGCGGAAGGACAATCTACCCAAAGACCTCCTCTATTCAATGGACTAAACTATAACTATTGGGCTATAAGGATGAGGATTTATATGCAAGCAACAAGTTTTGAAGCCTGAAATGCTACTCAAGCAGAGTTCGTTGTACCCACAACCGATTATCCTACTGGACACAAATTCAAAAGAATGAAGCTAGTGCAAATGCCAAAGCTATGAATATGCTATTTTGCGCCCTGGATAGAAACGAATTCAACCGTGTTAGCATATGTACTACTGCATTTCAAATTTGGGAAACACTTAAAGTCATACATGAAGGCACAAACAAGGTTAAACAAATAAAGATATCCATGCTGAAGAATCAATTCCAAAACTTTAGAATGCGACAAAATGAATCCATCAATGACATGTACTTAAGATTTCAAGACATTCGTCATGCTTTAATCGGACTAGGAGAAAAATACACGGATTTTGACATTGTGTCTAAAGTTCTAAATTCACTCACTGATGAATGGGAAAGAAAAGTACTAGCAATCGAGGAAGCAAATGATCTATCTATAATGAAACCAGAGGAATTGATTGGAAATCTTATGTCGTATGAAGTAAATATGCAAGCTAAGAAAGATCAAGCTCAAAAAGAAAGAATGTAGCTTTTCATGCAGAAAAGGAAGAATCAGAGTCTGAAGATGAGGATTTAGCATTTATAGCCAAAAATTTCAAGAAAATTTTAAGATATAGAAAAGGAAATAAAAACGGATTCAATAAGAATTTCTTGAACAAACCTACATCCTCGAATATAGAATGTTTCAACTGTCACAAGAAAGGTCACATGCACATGGATTGCCCAGAGCAAAAGAAGGAGAATCAGAAAGCTCTCAACAACAAAAATAAGAGAGAGAAATTCAAAAAGAAGGCATTCTCTGTAACATGGGATGATTCAGATTCATCTTCATCTGAAAGTGAAAATGATAGCGACAACGAACAGGCAAATGTATGCTTCATGGCTCAAGAATCTGAAGTCCCACTTAAAATGAAGAAATGGATATTAGACAGTGGTTGCTCAAAACACATGACCGGAGACAATGATATGCTTACAAACATCACGTACTTTGATGGTGGCTCGGTTACCTTCGGAGATAATTCAAAAGACTATATCATTCGCAAAGGAGATGTGAGCAATTACGGTACATCAAATTTACCTTTTATAACAAATGTTTCATTAGTTGAAAATCTAAAACATAATCTACTTAGCATAAGTCAACTTTGTGACAAAGGCTTTAAAATAACTTTTTCGGAAAATAAATGTAGTATTTTTGATCAAAATCAAAATCTTGTTTTTGAAGGAAAAAGAGATAGGAATATTTACGTTCTAAATATGAATATTAATCATAATACAAGTATGTGTTTACTAGCCAAAGATAATGATCCTTGGTTATGGCACAAAAGATTTTGTCATATAAATTTTAAAACTATTAGAAAACTTTCTAAAAATGAATTAGTAAGAGGTTTACCCAAAATAAACTTCAAAATGAAAAATCTTTGTGATGATTGTCAAAAAGGAAAATTAACGAAATCATCTTTCAAATCTAAGAAAAATATTTCGACTTTACAACCATTAGAATTACTACATATGGATTTATTTGGACCAACACAAGTTCAATCCATTAATCATAATCGATACGTGTTTGTAATAGTTGATGATTTCTGAAGATATACATGGACTATTTTAATGAAAAATAAAAGTGATACTTTTGAGCATTTTAAAACATTTGTCAAAAGAATTCAAAACACTAAAGATTTGAAGATTAATAATATACGAAGTGATCATGGAGGCGAATTCGAAAATGAAGCTTTTGAAACGTTCTGTAAAAAGAAAGGAATAAATCATAATTTTCATTTCCTAGAACTCCTCAACAAAATGGAGTTGTAGAAAGAAAGAATAGAACATTACAAGAATGCGCTTGGACATTATTAAATGGAAGTTTTCTACCAAAACATTTTTGGGCAGAAGCCGTAGCTACTGCATGCTATGTATTGAATAGAATATCAATTAGACCGTTAACTAAAAATACTTCATATGAACTATTCAACAACAAAAAGCCAAATATATCTTATTTCAAAATATTTGGATCAAAATGTTTTATTTTAAATACAAAAATCAACTAAGTAAATTTGATCCAAAAGCCGACGAAGGAATTTTTGTAGGATATTCAGAACGAAGTAGGGCATATCGAGCATTTAATAAACGAACAAACGTAATCGAAGAAACCTTACATGTATCTTTTGATGAGAATTTCAACAAAGAATTAAGTATAAAAGACGATGAAGAATTTATAAATATAGAAAATGCAAAGCTTGAAAAAACCAAGAATATTACGAGATCACCCTACTCAAAACATAATAGGTGAAATCAATTCTCAAGTTAAGACAAGAAATCAACTAAATCAAATGGGACATTTCTACAATAGAACCTAAAAATCCTAAAGAAGGATCAACAGACAATTACTGGATTATTGCAATGCAAGAAGAATTAAATCAATTTGAAAGTAACGATGTTTGGGAATTAGTTCCCCGTCCGAATAATCAATTTGTTATTGGAACAAAATGGGTTTACAAAAATAAAATAGATAAACAAGGTAATATAACTAGGAATAAAGCTAGACTAGTAGCACAAGGATATAATTAAGAAGAAGGTATCGATTTTGAAGAAATTTTTGCTCCCGTTGCAAGATTTGAAGCAATACGTATTCTATTAGCTTTTGCATGTTTTCACAATTTTAAACTTTATCAAATAGATGTTAAAAGTGAATTTTAAATGGTTTTATAAAAGAAAATGTATACATAGAACAACCTCCTTTATTTATACAAGAAAAATATCCAGATCATGTATATAAATTAAAGAAAGCACTATATGGTCTTTAAGAAGCACCTCATGCTTGGTATTAAAGACTTAAAAGTTACTTACTAAATTCGGGATTTCAAATTGGAAAAGTTGATCAAACGCTTTTCATTAAAAATACTACTAAAGATATTTTAATAATTCAAGTATACGTAGATGATATTATATTTGGTTCAACAAATGAAAATTTATGTAAAGAATTTTCAAATATAATGACTAAGGAGTTCGAAATGTCTCATATGGGAGAATTCTCATATTTTCTCGGACTTCAAATTGAACAATTAACAAATGGGATTTTCATAAACCAAGAAAAATGTTGTGCTAATCTAATTAAACGTTTCAGAATGGAGAACACTTCTGCTAAAACTACTCCTATGAGTACCACAACTCATCTTGATCGAGATGAAAATGGCAAAAGTATAGATCAAAAATTATTTAGAAGCATGATAGGTTCCTTACTTTACTTAACCGCTAGTAGACTCGAAATAATGCTGAGTGTATGTTTATGTGCACGTTTTCAATCTAATCCTAAAGAATCACATTTAAGAGCAGTAAAACGAATTATGCGATATCTTAATAATACTAAAGATTTTGGTCTTTTCTATCCAAAAGAGTGTCCATTTGAGTTAGTATCACTCAGTGATGCTGATTTTGGTGGATCTCGAACAAATAGAAAAGGTACAAGTGGTACGTGCCATTTCATCGGAAAATCACTTGTATTTTGGTTTAGTAAGAAACAATATTGTGTTTCTCTTTTCACGTGTGAAGCGGAATATATATCAGCCGCCTTAGCATGTACTCAAGTTATCTACATGCAACAAACACTTAAGGATTTTAATATAAATTTAACAAACTCTACAATATATTGTGATAATACAAGTACAATAAATTTATCTAAAAATCCGGTTAATCACTCTCGTACAAAACATATAGATATTTGTCACCATTTTCTACGAGACAATATCGAAAAAGGAATCATAAATTTAGAACATATTTCTACCGAAAATCAAATTGCCGATATATTTACTAAACCTTTATTAGGAAACTCCTTTATAAAGTTACAAAGAGAATTAGGAATAATCTCTTTTAAAGATATTTTATAAAGTTATCAATTTTTTTTTACAATTCAGTCGACTAAATCTATATGCTCAGTCGACTGAATAAAGAAAACTATGAATTTCAGTTTATATTTTCAAATAATGATACATTATAAATAATAATATAAGGGTTATCTCTAATCCATAGATTTCCAACTGATTTATTTTAACCATTGAATCTTTGATTGGTTAAAAAACTTTGATAAATTATCACCATAATATTTTTTAGAATATTCATCCTATAAATACACGTTTAACATATTTTTATTTTCACAACTCATTTTCACTTACAAAAAATAATTTGAAAAGTTGATATAAAAATGTCCTCAAACAACTCATACTCCCCAACCAACATCACCTCTTCGGTTGATAACTCAACATCACCTCTTCGGTCGATAACTCACCAACGTCTCCAAAAACTCCTCAGTATAGTCCAAATTCATGGGATATAAACTATATGGAGAATGAAGGACGCAAAAAGAAAAAAAGTCCATCTCCAAAGAAATGATTATTTCGGTGGCCAAATCATGTTATTATATTGTATTTTGTTGTAATAATTTATTGAAATTTTTTATAATTTTAAAATTCCAAAAACTCAAGATTCAGTCGACTGAACCTTCCTGCTCAGTCGACTGAAAACTAGGCAGAAAGCAAATACACAACAGTTCAGTCGACTAAAAACTCTGTTCAGTCGACTGAATTTAACACAGAAAACTTCGGCCAAAATTTCAGTCGACTGAACAAACTATTTCAGTCGACTGAACGCCAATTCCCAGGCAACTTTTCCCCTTTTATCAACTAGTTTTTACCCTTTTACCTTCACTTTTTACCTTCCAAAAGTTCTCTCTTCCGCATTGTTTTCCAAAACCCTAGCCCCCAATTCACAAATTACTCTCAAATCTCACGATAAATGGCCCCCAAAAGATAAAAAGCTTCTTCTTCATCATCCTCCGAGCCAATTGATGCTCAAATTGCACAATGGCTCTATGATGGCGTAGCTGTAACGAGGTGGAATAAAATGAAGAATTCTCAGATTTTCGAGCACTCCTTCGTTGATTTTCAAATCCTTCAGACATACAACATTCAAGCATTAACGGATCGGACAGGTTTAACTTCTCTTTCGGATTTAAAAAGGAACGACCATGCAATAAATCATATCATGGTCAAACTATTTTATGCAAATCTTAATCTTGGACACCAAACTCCAAGAAATCCAAATGATAGTGTGTGGAGTATGGTGTGTGGGAAGAAAGTTTGGTTCTCCTTAGATCGAATGGCACATATCTTAGGATTACCTAATGTAGGAAGAAAGCTTGATGAGGTAGAATTCAATCCACAAATTCGAGATAACATAAACCATCAATTTCTGGATGATAATGTTAATATTCGAGATTTTAAATCCACTTCCCTACGACCTACAGCTAGAATCCTTCACAAAGCTCTTATGAGAACTATTACTCCACGAACGGCTTCATATGAACTTGTCTACCCAATCAATTATCAAGCTTTATACGCTATTTGGGGCAATATTCAAGTCAATTGGCTCCAACTAATCCTTGATGAGTTTCTCACATTTAATAGTGGCAAAATGCGAACTATATATTTTGGAGAATATGTCATGAGACTTCTCCTCAATGTTGATACGCCATTACCCGAGTCCGACAATACAATGGTCCATCAAATTAACCAACAGACAATAAGCCTTATGCAACTCCTGGATAGACCTCCTCGAATCATATCACTTGCCGAATGGGAAGCTAGGCATCAAGAACAACAACAACCTCCACAAGCGCAACAACCTCCACAAGCTCTACATGAAGAACCCTTCGACCGAGAAGATGAAATTCGTATCGTTGAGCCAAGTTTTACTACCAATCAATCGTTAGGAATTTTATCAAGAAATCAACAAATTCTTGATAATCGCCTCAAGAAGGTAGATCACAAACTTGATAAAATTAAAGGATTCTTCAACAAATTATGGGATGCCATCTCATGTTCAACTTCCACTACTGCGTCAACATCACGCGGTAAGCGTCCTGCACCTACTTTCACATGGACATCGTCCGAAGAACATACAAGCAGCAACACGAGTGGCACTAGTGGTGGTCAAGAAGGAAGTTATAGACCTCCCACAGGTGGACCCGTTGTCCGCGAACCAAGGGGAGGTAGAGAAGCTTCATATGATTGGGACAAAGATGAATAAACTCTTTTGTGCCTTTTATTATTTCAAAAACACTAATCACAAGGCTTGTATAAATAGCCTTTTATGTTTTATTCATTCATGCAACATTCTATAATTTAATTCTCATGCTACATTTTATGTTTTATTCATTCATGCAACATTCTATAATTTAATTTTCATGCTACATTTTTATGCTATATTATATGCTACATTCTTAAACGATAGACATGCATATCAGTGATTGTTTTGACAATATACTTCTGTGATTATTACTTCCTTTTTGTCGATGACAAAGGGGGGGAAATCTATGTATGTTACTAACCTTGTTTTGTAGAAAAGATAGTGCATATATTCAGGGAGAGGAAATAATCTCTACATACATGAGTATTGTCATCAATCAAAAAGGGGGAGAATGTTGATACGCTAAGATTTTGATCAATGACAATGGGCTTCAACAAAAAGGAAGAGATATGTGCAAAGCTAAAGAAAGAACGACGAAGACCAAGAATAAACATAAGTATGATTTTTATATAGGTCTTAGTTTAGATTTATTATTAAAATCTATCCTCAAGAGGCTTGCACAAACACTAGAACACATTAGAACACATTTTATAAATTTCATTTTTTAATACACATTCACCGTGCACAGTTTAGTAGTTCAGTCGACTGAACAGGATTGACCAGTCGACTGAACCTGTTACACAAATACAACATGTACAATTTCAGTCGACTGAAACACCCTGCTCAGTTGACTGAATTTGTTCCGGAAAATTTTCCTTCATATTTTCAGTTGACTGAATTCTCTGTTCAGTCCACTGAATTTGAACCAGCGAATTTTCTCTGAATGGACACCTTCTTCCTCCTAAGAGTTGCAACCATTCACCAATGAAAATGGAAGCATCTCTTGTCTGCACCCTTAGCCAACAGATGCACCTATTCTACAAGTATAAATACATAATTCTAACATCTTCAATTGACCAATTCTCTTATGCTTTAATCTTACTATCTTCTTGAACATATTATCTAGAAATTTTCAAAGCAATCACCAATCTATTGCTTGAATCACTGTTTTTTTTAACATTCTTTTGATTCATAGCAATTCACATTTTCTAAAACTTCACAAACTCATTGCATACTCTTGAGGATAAGATTATAGGAATATTGTACTACATTTGACTAATTAGTGTTGATAAGAATACAACAAGTCGAATATTGTTTTTTTAGTAATTGAGTTGAAGTCCTCTTCGGTAGTTGAGGCAAGAAATCCCATTCGGTTGTTCAGGTAAGTTGTAAACCTATTCCTCCGGGTTAAGTGAGGGTGTTAGTTAGTGGAATTCCTAAGTGAAGCTTAGGGACTGGACGTAGACTAGAGATCCGAACCAGTATAAAATCCTGCTGTCTACCTTGCTTTTACTTACATTATCTACCTAGACAACTCCGTTATTCCATATTACTCGATCCTACCGCATAGCCTCTTTCAATTGGTATCAGAGCAAGGCCGTCCTATAACCATAACACCGTTATTAGACATATTGATAATTTGGAAAATAACTCAAGTACAAGCACAACATTTGCCTATAGTTCTACATTTGCGGAAGGACAATCTACCCAAAGACCTCCTCTATTCAATGGACTAAACTATAACTATTGTCCTACAAGGATGAGGATTTATATGCAAGCAACAAGTTTTGAAGCCTGAAATGTTACTCAAGCAGAGTTCGTTGTACCCACAACCGATTATCCTACATGGACACAAATTAAAAAGAATGAAGCTAGTGCAAATGCCAAACCTATGAATATGCTATTTTGTTCCTTGGATAGAAACGAATTCAACCATGTTAGCATATGTACTACCGCATATCAAATTTGGGAAACACTTAAAGTCATACATGAAGGCACAAACAAGGTTAAACAAATAAAGATATCCATGCTGAAGAACCAATTCCAAAACTTTAGAATGCGAAAAAATGAATCCATCAATGACATGTACTTAAGATTTCAAGACATTCATCATGCTTTAATCGGACAATGAGAAAAATACACGGATTTTGACATTGTGTCTAAAGTTCTAAATTCACTTACTGATGAATGGGAAAGAAAAGTACTAGCAATCGAGGAAGCAAATGATCTATCTATAATGAAACCAGAGGAATTGATTGGAAATCTTATGTCGTATGAAGTAAATATGCAATCTAAGAAAGATCAAGCTCAAGAAAGAAAGAATGTAGCTTTTCATGCAGAAAAGGAAGAATCAGAGTCTGAAGATGAGGATTTAGCATTTATAGCCAAAAATTTCAAGAAATTCTTAAGATATAGAAAAGGAAATAAAAACGGATTCAATAAGAATTTCTTGAACAAACCTACATCCTCGAATATAGAATGTTTCAACTGTCACAAGAAAGGTCACATGCACATGGATTGCCCAGAGCAAAAGAAGGAGAATCAGAAAGCTCTCAACAACAAAAACAAGAGAGAGAAATTCAAAAAGAAGGCATTGTCTATAACATGGGATGATTCAGATTCATTCTCATCCGAAAGTGAAAATGATAGCGACAACGAACAGGCAAATGTATGTTTCATGGCTCAAAAATCTGAAGTCCCAATTAAAAAAGAACAAATGGATATTAGACAGTGGTTGCTCAAAACACATGACCGGAGACAAAGATATGCTTATAAACATCACATACTTTGATGGTGGCTCGGTTACCTTCGGAGACAATTCAATAGGCTATATCATTGGCAAAGGAGATGTGAGCAATTACGGTACATCAAATTTACCTTTTATAACAAATGTTTCATTAGTTGAAAATCTAAAACATAATCAACTTAGAATAAGTCAACTTTGTGACCAAGGCTTTAAAATAACTTTTTCGGAAAATAAATGTAGTATTTTTTATAAAAACCAAATTCTTTTTTTGAAGGAAAAAGAGATAGGAATATTTATGTTCTAAATATGAATATTAGTCATAATACAAGTATGTGTTTACTAGCCAAAGATAATGATCCTTGGTTATGGCACAAAAGATTTTGTCATATAAATTTTAAAACTATTAGTAAACTTTCTAAAAATGAATTAGTAAGAGGTTTACCCAAAATAAACTTTAAAATAAAAAATCTTTGTGATGATTGTCAAAAAGGAAAATTAACGAAATCATCTTTCAAATCTAAGAAAAATATTTCGACTTTACAACCATTAGAATTACTACATATGGATTTATTTGGACCAACACAAGTTCAATCCATTAATCATAATCGATACGTGTTTGTAATAGTTGATGATTTCTCAAGATATACATAGACTATTTTAATGAAAAATAAAAGTGATACTTTTTAGCATTTTAAAACATTTGACAAAAGAATTCAAAACACTAAAGATTTGAAGATTAAAGATAAACGAAGTGATCATGGAGGCGAATTCGAAAATGAGGCTTTTGAAACGTTCTGTAAAAAGAAAGGAATAAATCATAATTTTTTATTTCCTAGAACTCCTCAACAAAATGGAGTTGTAGAAAGAAAGAATAGAACATGTATATAAATTTAAGAAAGCACTATATGGTCTTTTACAAGCACCTCGTGCTTGGTATGAAAGACTTAAAAGTTACTTACTAAATTCGGGATTTCAAATTGGAAAAGTTGATCAAACGCTTTTCATTAAAAATACCACTAAAGATATTTTAATAATTCAAGTATACGTAGATGATATTATATTTGGTTTAACAAATGAAAATTTATGTAAACAATTTTCAAATATAATGACTAAGGAGTTCGAAATGTCTCATATGGGAGAATTATCATATTTTCTCGGACTTCAAATTAAACAGTTAACAAATGGAATTTTTATAAACCAAGAAAAGTATTGTGCTAAACTAATTAAACGTTTCGGAATGGAGAACACTTCAGCTAAAACTACTACTATGAGTACCACTACTCATCTCGATCGAGATGAAAATGGCAAAAGTATAGATCAAAAATTATTTAGAAGCATGATAGGTTCCTTACTTTACTTAACCGCTAGTAGACCAGACATAATGATGAGTGTATGTTTATGTGCACATTTTCAATCTAATCCTAAAGAATCACATTTAAGAGCAGTAAAATGAATTATGCGATATCCTAATAATACTAAAGATTTTGGTCTTTTCTATCCAAAAGAGTGTCCATTTGAGTTAGTATCACTTAGTGATGCTGATTTTGGTGGATCTCGAACAGATAGAAAAAGTACAAGTGGTACGTGCCATTTCATCGGAAAATCACTTGTATTTTGGTTTAGTAAGAAACAATATTGTGTTTCTCTTTCCACGTGTGAAGCGGAATATATATCAGCCGCCTTAGCATGTACTCAAGTTATCTACATGCAACAAACACTTAAGGATTTTAATATAAATTTAACAAACTCTACAATATATTGTGATAATACAAGTACAATAAATTTATCTAAAAATCCGGTTAATCACTCTCGTACAAAACATATAGATATTTGTCACCATTTTCTACGAGACAATATCGAAAAAGGAATCATAAATTTAGAACATATTTCTACCGAAAATCAAATTGCCGATATATTTACTAAACCTTTATTAGAAAACTCCTTTATAAAGTTACGACGAGAATTAGGAATAATCTATTTTAAAGATATTTTATAAAGTTATCAAATTTTTTTACAATTCAGTCGACTAAATCTATATGCTCAGTCGACTGAATAAAGAAAACTATGAATTTTAGTTATATTTTCAAATAATGATACATTATAAATAATAATATAAGGGTTATCTCTAATCCATCCATTTCCAATTGATTTATTTTAACCATTAAATCTTTGATTGGTTAAAAAAAACTTTGATAAATTATCACCACAATATTTTTTAGAATATTCATCCTATAAATACACGTTTAACATATTTTTATTTTCACAACTCATTTTCACTTACAAATTTTTTTTTGAAAAGTTGATATAAAAATGTCCTCAAACAACTCATACTCCCCAATCAACATCACCTCTTTGGTCGATAACTCACCAACGTCTCCAAAAAATCCTCAGTATAGTCCAAATTCATGGGATATAAACTATATGGAGAATGAAGGACGTAAAAAGAAAAAAAAGTCCATCTCCAAAGAAATGATTATTTCGGTAGCCAAATCATGTTATTGTATTGTATTTTGTTGTAATCATTGATTGAAATTTTTTATAAATTTTAAAATTCCAAAAACTCAAGGTTCAGTCGACTGAACCTTCCTGCTCAGTCGACTGAAAACTTGGCAGAAAACAAATACACAACAGTTCAGTCGACTAAAAACTCTATTCAGTCGACTGAATTTAACACAGAAAACTTCGACCAAAATTTCAGTCGACTGAACAGACTATTTCAGTCGACTGAATGCCAATTCCCAGACAACTTTTCCCCTTTTATCAACCAGTTTTTACCCTTTTACCTACACTTTTTACCTTCCAAAGGTTCTCTCTTCCCCATTGTTTTCCAAAACCCTAGCCCCCAATTCACAAATTACTCTCAAATCACACGACAAATGGCCCCAAAAAGATTAAGAGCTTCTTCTTCTTCATCCTCCGAGCCAATTGATGCTCAAATTGCACAATGGCTCTATGATGGCATAGCTGTAATGAGGTGGAATAAAATGAAGAATTCTCGCATTTTCGACCACTCCTTCGTTGATTTTCAAAGCCTTCAGACATACAACATTCAAGCATTAACGGATCAGGCAGGTTTCACTTCTCTTTTGGATTTAAAAAGGAACGACCATGCAATAAATCATATCATGGTCAAACTATTTTATGCAAATTTTAATCTTGGACACCAAACTCCAAGAAATCCAAATGATAGTGTGTGGAGTATGGTGTGTGGGAAGAAAGTTTGGTTCTCCTTAGATCGAATGGCACACATCTTAGGATCACCTAATGTAGGGAGAAAGCTTGATGAGGTAGAATTCAATCCACAAATTCGAGATAACATAAACCATCAATTTCTGGATGATAATGTTAATATTCGAGATTTTAAATCCACTTCCCTACGACCTACAGCTAGAATCCTTCACAAAGCTCTTATGAGAACTATTACTCCACGAACGGGCTCATATGAACTTGTCTACCCAATCAATTATCGAGCTTTATACGCTATTTGGGGCAATATTCAAGTCAATTGGCTCCAAATCCTTGATGAGTTTCTCACATTTAATAATGGCAAAATGCGAACTATATATTTTGGACAATATATCATGAGACTTCTCCTCAATGTTGATACGCCATTACCCGAGTCCAAAAATACAATGGTCCATCAAATTAACCAACGGACAATAAACCTTATGCAACTCCCGGATAGACCTCCTCGGATCATATCACTTGCCGAATGGGAAGCTAGGCATCAAGAATAACAACAAGCGCAACAACCTCTACAAGCTCCACATGAAGAACCCTTCGACCGAGAAGATGAAATTCGTATGATTGAGCCAAGTTTTACTACCAATCAATCGTTAGGAATTTTATCAAGAAATCAACAAATTCTTGATAATCGCTTCAAGAAGGTAAATCACAAACTTGATAAAATTAAAGGATTCTTCAATAAATTATGGGATGCCATCTCATGTTCAACTTCCACTACTGCTTCAATATCACGCGGTAAGCGTCCTGCACCTACTTTCACATGGACATCGTCCGAAGAACATACAAGCAGCAGCACAAGTGGCACTAGTGGTGGTCAAGGAGGAAGTTATAGACCTCCCACAGGTGGACCCGTTATCCGCGAACCAAGGGAAGGTAGAGAAGCCTCATATGATTGGGACAAAGATGAATAAACTCTTTTGTGGCTTTTTATTATTTCAAAAACACTAATCACAAGGCTTGTATACATAGCCTTTTTGTTTTATTCATTCATGCAACATTCTATAATTTAATTCTCATGCTACATTTTATGTTTTATTCATTCATGCAACATTCTATAATTTAATTTTCATGCTACATTTTTATGCTATATTCTATGCTACATTCTTAAACGATAGACGTGCATATCAGTGATTGTTTTGACAATATACTTCTATGATTATTACTTCCTTTTTGTCTTGAAAATATACTTCTGTGATTATTACTTCCCTTTTGTCGATGACAAAGGGGGAGAAATCTATGTATGTTACTAACCTTGTTTTGTAGAAAAGATGGTGCATATATTCAGGGGGAGGAAATAATCTCTACACACATGAGTATTGTCATCAATCAAAAAGGGGGAGAATGTTGATACGCTAAGATTTTGATCAATGACAATGGGCTTCAACAAAAAGGAAGAGATATGTTCAAAGCTAAAGAAAGAACGACGAAGACCAAGAATAAACATAAGTATAATTTTTATATAGGTCTTAGTTTAGATTTATTATTAAAATCTATCCTCAAGAGGCATGCACAAACACTAGAACACACTAGAACACATTTTATAAATTTCATTTTTTAATACACATTCACTGTGCACAGTTTAGTAGTTCAGTCGACTGAACAGGGATGACCAGTCGACTGAACCTGTTACACATATACAACATGTACAGTTTCAGTCGACTGAAACACCCTGCTCAGTCGACTGAATTTGTTCCTGAAAATTTTCCTTCATATTTTCAGTTGACTGAATTCTCTGTTCAGTTGACTGAATTTGAACCTGCGAATTTTCTCTGAATGGACACCTTCTTCCTTCCAAGAGTTGCAACCATTCACCAATGGAAATGAAAGCATCTCTTGTCTGCACCTTTAGCCAACAGATGCACCTCTTCTACAAGTATAAATACATAATTCTAACATCTTCAATTCACCAATTCTCTTATGCTTTAATCTTACTATCTTGTTGAACATATTATCTAGAAATTTTCAAAGCAATCACCAATTTATTGCTTGAATCACTGTTTTGTTTTTAACATTCTTTTGATTCATAGAAATTCACATTTACTAAATCTTCACAAACACATTGCATACTCTCAAGGATAAGATTATAGGAATATTGTATTACATTAGACTCATTAGTGTTGATAAGAACACAACAAGTCGAATATTGTTTTTTTAGTAATTGAGTTGAAGTCCTCTTCGGTAGTTGAGGCAAGAAATCCCGTTCGGTTGTTCGGGTAAGTTGTATACCTATTCCTCCGGGTTAAGTGAGGGTGTTAGTTAGTGGAATTCCTAAGTGAAGCTTAGGGACTAGACGTAGGACTAGAGATCCGAACCAGTATAAAATCCTACTGTCTACCTTGCTTTTACTTACGTTATCTACCTAGACAATTCCGTTATTCCATATTACTCGATCCTACCGCATAGCCTCTTTCACTCATTACTTCACAGGTTAGGGAAGAAGAGGATGATTCAACTGGAGATGACGATGGGGAAGCCTGTGGTCATAGTCTCTTTATCTATTTATTCTATTTTCTGATGCACTCATTTTAAGATGATGATGTATTTGAACGCAACGAATCTTGGTTATGCAACGGTTATTATGGACATTGTGTTATGGTTTATTGACATTTGAGATTTTGAATAAAATTGGTATTGTTTATGTTATTGTCTTTCATCCTTCCGATATGAGTTCCGAATGAGTAGACAAATAGTTCTGTATTGTTTTTTTAACCAACCAATGGCTAACTTTAGAATGGGTCTATGTTTTGATGGACCTTTTTTGGATCGAAATTTAGGCCTTTTTTGGGATAGGTTGGTATAGACACCACGAACAAAACTGCTTGATATAAAGGTGCTATGATCACCAAAGCTTTTTAAACACATCCATCATTAATTTTTTATTAAATAAAAAGTAAATTTCTCTAACTATTATATGCATATACGTGCAATTTATACTAGTAAATTTTCTGATTATTTTAAATATTTAGTATGCTGGAATAATAAAGAATGATAAAAACATGCTTGAATATAGGGTATATATTGATAAAGTTAAGAATGTGCAATTGTGTACTTTTACTATATAAACTAATTCTTATAGTGAATCTTTTTTGAAATTGAGTAAATTTTATGTTTTACATTATATATTATACTATTAAATGGGATATAAGTAATTTTTTAATGCATTAAATATATGTAAATAGAAATCCCCTAAGGAAAGTACTTAATCGATTGGACTTGCGAATGAGTATCTTAATTAGAGGTCCAGTATAAACTCTGACCGCCTTACATGACCATAAGATTGAACTATATAAATTAACACTTGCTCTTAAATGTTTCTAGTTAAGATGTTTCGAGAACGGGACGTCGATACATCCGTTGGGACTAGTGTACTTAACACTCTTTATACAATGAATGGAATTACTCATGAATGTTGGGAGGCACCAAGGTGTTACATACATGTGATTATTTAGAACAATGGTAGAATGAATTAATGAAAGTCTTCAATAGGTTAACCATAATGAAAAATATAAGATCTCATGTGATGGTGTGCAGTAGTCATTTGACTTATGCATACCAAGAATATTAATTTTCTAAACTATACTTTGACTGTGGACATTTACATAACGATGATAATCGTGTTAAGGGCATATTTGGATATAAGTTAAACCACTTGAAATGAAACATTGTCCAAGAGAGGATATTTCTTCTTCAAATTAAAGGTTAATATACCTTAACTAGTAATCAAATAAAACTTTGGCTAAAGCACATCGATTTATCGATATATGTTGTTAGATTGAAGCATGGGCTTTAATGTTGTACTTCACAATTGACCGTGGACAATATTAGGGTTTTGACCGATGACATGGTTTTAATAATCTAAGTGATGTATTGACAACTAAGAGAAAATGTGCATAATATGTCATTGCTAAGCATATAACTTAAGTGGTTAAAATTAGGATTTTACTTAAATAATGAACAAGTAACCAAACTATTTTCCACTACCGTGCTTCAGCAAAGTCTCTATGAATGTTAATAATTATATCATTTTGTATATTAATAAGAGATGAGTTCATTCCTAGGGGTCACATAATAGTATATTTCAACATATTTTTGAATTCAACTTAATTAAATTAAATTAAAAAAATGTTATATATTAAAATTGGGGAAATTAATATGAATGTTATTGTTAACCTGCCTTTTGAAAAGGCAGTAGACAGATGGATTTAACTAAATCGATTGCTCATTTGTCGAGAAAGGAATACGATGAGTTTGAGCCAGCTGGATGGATAGACGATCAATCACGGATGATATTCATGATTATGAAGCCGGGATTTAGCATATTCGATGGATAAAAGTCGTGGGATACTCGAAATACGGGTTTCGACGAAATTCGAGTTGTTGTGCATTGACAGGAGACTTGCTCCGAGTCATACTTGGACTTGCTTTGGGTTTTCTTGATGGTCGCTCCGAGTCATCCAAGTGGACGCTCGGGTCATGAGAGTGGTCGGCTTTGGGATCGACATAATGTAGTGGTTTGGAATGCTTTGGGTCGGTCGGGCATAAACACTTGGTCGGTGTTGTGAAAGCTTCGGGTCGATAGGAAGGTGGTTCGGTCTTGTTAGAGGGTCTACATGGTTTAAGTGGCTCGGGGTCAGCATAGAATTATACTTGGGTCGACAAGAAAAGGGTATTCGCATGGCAAATTGGATCAGTGACTTTGGTTTGCTCTTGGTCAGTGGGATTCATGCTTTGGGTCGGTGGATTGGTTTTGGGATCGGCGAGTATGGGATGGGCGTTACTGAGTGTGAGTTGTTTACTTCGGTCGGCACTGACATATCCCCCGGGTCGGCATAGGAAGACAGGTCGGCAACATGTTGGGTCGGCATGTTCATTTAGCCTCGGGTCGACATGCTTAAAACTTCGGGTCGACACTCGGGTCTCACATTTGAGATTGGTGTTTGATGGCAAGGGGTCGGTGCGATGTTACTTCAGGTCTTAGCACGGGTTACTTCGAGTCCTACACATGTTCACTTCGAGTCACTCCCGGGGCAACATTGGATCGGCATGCTCGGAGTTTAGGGTCGGTCGTAATGATGAATTTGGGTTCGACTATGGTCTTGATGGGCCTGGACCACTTGAGAAGCCCAGTAACTCGGATTTTGCCTATAAATAAAGCAGACGGGGCTTTAGAAAAGGGGATCTTTATCTGGTTTCCCTTCTTCTTCTTCATTAAAGCTACTCTACCATTATTGTTTTAAAAAATGCGTATTGAAACTTTAATTGATTCTCATATCAATAACAAGGAAATTTCTAGAGTGGACGTAGGCCAGATTCAGCCGAGCCACTGTAAATCTTCTGTTTTTACCGCTTTCATTTAATTTTTACCGCTCTTCATATTTATACTCTTTACGTACACTATATCTGTTATCTGTGTCTATCAGTTGCTGCTTCCAACGGAGTTTGGGAATTGATGACCTGTTTTGGTGCTAACATTTTGGTGCTTTCACTGAGAAAGCTAGCACTCAGTGATTCTGAAGCTTGGATCTTGGATTTAAAGGCTTAGGAGCTCGAATTATGGAAACTATGGCAATGCAATCAAGAAGGAGTCAAAGAGCGGAAAGGAGTCGGCAAGGGGGAAGTAGGAGGCCTCTTATGGAGCTGGATTAGATCAGGCATCCATCTACATCACTAGGGATGAGATGTAGGTCATGATGAATTTCATGAAGGAGAAATTGATGAAAAGGCAAGAGTAAATGATGCAGACACTTCTCAGACAATTTGGACAAGCATGAACTGCAGGAGCTCAGATCCATGGATCTAGATTAGAATGACTCAACTGACAAGCAAATGGAGTGGTTCAGAAGATGGCAGCCCCAAATCAGCAAACAACTTTCAACCCGGATAGACCTAGACTTAAGGGAATACTGCTAGGAAATGCAAGACAAATCAATGGAGGGATACCAGATGGCACGGTACAGCCCGATGCCAGCAGGAATACAGAAGTGTGTGATGAGGAGTATGTACTAGAATTCTCTCAAGGACTTGAAGGGCGGTTAGGAAATGGAGATAGGGGCAACCCTTGGTAGATAACACTATATTAGCCGACATTATCAGGCGAACTATTCGTGGAGATCTAAAAAACAGGGATTTGAAGGGAGCAAACAAAAGTTCGTGTACCCGTAACATCAAGATGGCTAGGAATCCACTGATTTCAAGTTGCCCATACTAGAATTACACAATGGTAAGATGGATCCCACTGACCACTTGATGAGATACACAAGACATATGGAAGTGCTGGGGGCACCAGAGGAGGTTATGACCAGGTATTTCCCCTTATACTTGACAGATATAGCTGCTATATGGTTCAGACAGCTGGAAGATGGATCTATTAGAACATGGACAGAACTGGTGGATAGGTTCTTGAAGCAATTTCAAGTTCACATAAAAAGGCGGAAAAAATTTGATGACAGTAACGTCAGTTAAGAAGAGGACGGATGAATTGCTTAGGGCTTTCTTAACTAGGTTTAATGCAGCAGTTGCTTTGGTGGATCGGCCAGATCCATCAATGGTTCAGACGGCGGCAGTGTCAGGAGTCAAGAATGATTCGGAGTTCAAAGTATCGTTGATAGGGGATCCACCAATGGATCTCTCGAAATTCTTTCACGAAGGTGAGAGATTTCTTCGACAAGAGGATGCATGTTTGGACATGAAATCAGAGGAAGTCGGATAACGAATCTGGCAGGGAAAGGAAGTGCTAGGGAGAACCAAAATTCACCACTTACATAGGATTGAATGAAACATTGAAGCGGATATTCGTGGAAACTCGAGACCGCATATCGAAGACCGGCAAGGAGGAATCCCACGGAGCGCGAGAGGGCATCTGGAAGGCACTGTCTCTTTCCTGTCCTAGACAGACATGATACCAACAGCTGTAGGCATTTAAAAGATATAATCGAGGTGCGTGTAAGGAATGGTCAGTTGCGGTAATATGTCGTAACTCGGAATGCGATGGTGGAACAGGAGTAGCCACCGCCTACCTCAAACGATGATGGCATGAGTTCCAGGAATGGTGGTCTTTTGGTCATCAACTAATCGTGATAGTTTTGGACTAAGTAACAAACTATGGGAAAACGACTAAATCACTTACTCATGTACAGGGACAGAGATAACCCTTAGGCATGTTCTGAGATGAAGATAGACCGTGATGATATGGTATGTGAAATCAAGTTTGGATTCTGGTTTGGACGCTTGCCCTTTGTTTTGGATTTTTGATATGGATTTCTTGTTTTCTGGTTCGATTTGGATTTTGGATTGGATTTTGATTGGATATTCCTTAGATTTTTGGCTAAAAGGTCGTTAGGTATGGATTATGCCTAGCAAGAGGTAAGTCGCATCGTCCGAACATGGCGGGTCGGCTTATTCAGGTCGTCAAGCGTGCTCGACAAGGATTCGGAGCGACCGGGATTCAGCCTAGGACTTGGGATCCATATTATCAATCACTAGCTATTTCAGGTCGTAGGGTATGGATTATGCTCGACAAGGGTCCAGAGCAACTAGGATTCAAGTCATGGCATTGCTCAGCGTTTAAGGACAATGAACCGAGAACACCAAGACATTGATTAACAAAGGTCGCCGAGTATGGATTACGCTTGGCAAGAACCGAAAGAGGTTACGAATTTGGATATTGGCTATGAACAGCTAAGGATTTGGGTATGGACCCGGAGCAGTCCCAGATTTGGATATCGACCTAGAGAGGTCATGGATTTGGTTATTGGTTATCAGATATGGATTTTAGGACCAACGAGGTCCTGGCTTTGGATTTGAACCCGGCAAGGTCCTAGGTTTGGATTACCAGACCCGGAGAGGTCCCGTACTCGGATAAAATGATCTGGAGAGATCATGGATTCAGTTATCGAATTTGGGATGAATTCAGAATTGGATAACGAATTGGAACAGTCGTGGAGTAGACTATCAAATTTAGATGAAATTGCTTGATAATGAATGGAACATGGACTTCGAATATCGGATTTGAAGTAATTCAAATCACACCTTCCAATAGCAAGGCATGTATTGGGGGGCAAATGTTAACCCGCCTTTTGGCAAAGCCGTAGACAAGCGGATTTAACCAAATCGACTGCTCGTTTTTCAAGACTGGAATACGATGAGTTTGACTCAACTGGATGGACAGACGACTAATCATGGATGATAATCATGATTATAAAGCCGGGATTAGGCATATTCAATGGATAAAAGTCGCGGGATACTCGAAATATGGATTTCGACAAAAGTCGAGTTGTCGTGTGTTGCCTGGAGACTTGCATCGAGTTTTACTTGGGCTTGCTTTAGGTTTTCTTGATGGTCTCTCTGTGTCATCCAAGGGGACGCTTTGGGTTATGAGAGTGACATGCTTTGGGATTGGCATGATGTAGTGGTTCGGCATGCTTTGGGTTGGTCGGGCATAAACACTGGGTCGGTGTTGTGAAAGCTTCGAGTCGGAGGAAGAGGGTCGGTTATGGTGGAGGGTCGGCATGGATGAAGTAGCTCGGGGTTGGCGCAGAATTATACTTAGGTTGGCAAGAAAAAGGGGACAACATGGAAAATTTGGATCGATGACTTTGGTTTGCTCTGGGTCGGTGGACTTCATGCTTCGGGTCGGTGGATTGGTTTTGGGATCGGTGAATATGGCATCGGCGGGATTGACTGTGAGTTGTTTACTTCAGTCGACACTAGCATTTCCCCCGGGTCTGCATAGGAAGGGAGGTTGGCAACACGTTCGGTCGGCATGTTCATTTAGCCTCGGTTCGGCATGCTCAGGACTTCGGGTCGGCGCTCGGGTCTTACATTGGGATCGGTTTAAGAAGGTAAGGGGTCGGCGCAATGTTACTTTGGGTCCTGGCACGAGTTACCTTAATTCCTACACATGTTCACTTCGAGTCACTCTCGGGGCAACATTGGATCAGCATGCTCGGACTTTAGGGTCAATGATGAATTTGGGTTCGACTATGGTTTTGATGGGCATGGACCACTCGAGAATCCCAATAACTTGGATTTTGCCGATAAATACAACAGACGGGGATTCAGAAAAGGGGATCTTCATTCGGTTTCCCTTCTTCTTCATTAAAGCTACTCTTCCATTATTGTTTTAAAACTCCAGATTGTAACATTAATTGATTCTCATATCAATAGAAAGGAAATTTCTGTAGTAGACGTAGGCCAGATCAACCAAACCACTATAAATCTTCTGTTTTTACTCCTTTGTTTTTAATTTTTACTGCTCTTCATATATATACTCACTACATATACTATATCTGTGACTGTCATTTGGTGCTTTCAATGGCGTTTGGGTGTTAGTGACCAGTTTCGGCGCTAACAGTTGTACTAGTTTTTTCATAAAATTAACTGAATTACATATAAATGTTGTATATTTACTTAATTAATTAAGTGAGCTAAAATAATTATTTCAATATTTAATACTGTTATTAATTGGGTCCAAAATTATAAATATATTATAATTATATATGCATGGCCATAAAATAATGTAGGGCAGGGGGAGCATGGTCATGTGCTTGTGAAGGCTAAAGGTGAGATCTTTTGGCTTTTGGTCATGGTAGGAAGTACTCATGTGTTTGTGAAGGCTTATGCTTATGTTAGCTTAGTTTTGGGTGAGTTTACCCAACGTTTGATAGTATGCATTGTATTATATTTTTTGTGCTTGAAATACAGACTTAATGAAATAATTAAAGTTATAACTTTGGGCCTTACTTTCTTTTGAAAGCGAATGACAACCCTATATTATATATCATTACTTCTATTGCCCTCCATGACATGTATCCCTAGACTTTGTGTTTATATGTTTGGTTTGGTTATGTATGCCATTGAAGTTTATTGAAAGCGTTTGAAGTGAGAATAGTCGCTATAGATGCACTTTGAATCCCTTGTTATTACCTTGTTAAATAAGCGTAGGTGTAATTATATCCATGAAAAAATGTTTTGAAGATAATGTTAAGTATAAAAAGATTTGGGTTTATAGTAACAATGTTTTAATAACATTTTTTTAACCCATTCTAGTTACACTTTTGGAAATATCAAATCTTGTTTAAGACTTATGAATACTCTCATACCATCTAGGTAAGAATATAAATACATTTCTAAGTATTGAAAGAGTAGAAATGAATAGTGAAAGAGTAGAAATGAATAGTAAAAGAGTGGAAATGAGTAATGAAATGGTAGTATACATGTATAAATCTTTTGTAAAAATATTATATATATAAGTATTTTCAAAGGATTTTCAATAAATAAAAGAATTAATTAAATGAAAAGGGGATTAGAATTCACTTACATGAGTTAATCGTGCTTTGTGTGACTTAGTCATGCTTTGTGTGTTTATTTGTTTATCGAAAGTATTTAATCCTACACTTGGCGCTGAAAGCCGACAAAGTAGGTTTATTCTATATATGAGAGTTAAGAATGATGTTCGAGTAGCATTTAGAACCAAATATTGTTAACCTACCGGCTTCACTCTTGACGAGATATAGTATAAGTTGAGAAAGTTGGAAACGTGATAAGTACACGAGACTTGGTTTACATAAGTGATCGTTTTCATTTTGTACTTGGTGATCGATTAGTCGATTATCCAAATTGACCAAATTAACTTTGGAAGTATATGTAAGCATCTGGTATTGATAGTGTTTGAGATCCCCCAAAGAGGACTTATTCGTATAAATCGTCTCTTGCTTTAAGAACGTATGTATACGAGATCCCCTAAGGATGACTCCTTTACATCGTTCATTTAGTTCTTAAAGAACTGGAATTGAATTTACCATAAAATTCATCAATTTAGTTTTAAAGAGTTCAGGATCGATTAAGTGTAATACTTACCGAAAACCACTTCAAAACTGATATATAGAATCAAAACTTTGGAAGTGTTATGGAGCGGAATGTTATAAGTTTAATTGTTTCTCCTAAGGTTAAGTCCAAAAAAGGTCAACGTTAGTATCCGTCGAACGATTTATACTAGAATCCATGGAGAGGTCCATGAATTGCTCGAGATGTTAGAATCCAGTGTGAGATTTAAGATCTGTTCGAGTGATGAAGACTTGTGTGTTGAGATGTTGAACATGACTTCACCATTGGTAATGGAATAAAATAGAGTAGGATTCATAGTCAAAGGGTTTGGCTAACCCAAGAGGGTATATCAACTCTAAATATCTAGAGATTCTTTTGGTTAAGGTATGCAAGAGTTTATGGTATTTGGTGTCACGTGTTCGAGCATGGACTGGCTATATTTACCTTTGTGACATATTTTATCTAAGGATATGCATGGTTTCAGAAGGTAGTTTATGACCCTCATGCAGGAGTTTGGCATTCAATTTTTATCGAGGAGACCTCCACACATAAATCCTTATGCGAATACACCTTAGCGGTTTTAGTTATACTTCTATAATTGTTGTGTTGTGAGATGCAAGCAGCATAGCTATTTTTCTATTTATATTCTACACCCTAGACATTATCTATTGTATCACCATATGTACTTATTAGATGGTTTTGTTTTTTTGAGGGAAAAACTGTTATAGTAATTCGAACGGTCTTAAAAGTTATTGTTATACGTAGCCTGTATTTCTTAAGTTTATTACACCAAGCTTATGTCTGACTCGTGGTGTTATCTTCTCCTTAATCCCTCGAGTGCTCTTTCGAGTGATTTGAGAAATGAAAGTTTTCATTGATATTATTTTAAACTTCAGAAGACGAGCTGGATGCTTCCATTGTCTATTGTAGTATTTTATTTCCGCTGCACCACTATTATATATATGCATTTACAAGGATAGGCTGTTATAAATGTACAGGCTGATGATAGTACTTAGGATTGTAACTTTGAAATTTTTTTATATCTTAGAGTGATACTTAATACTATCTTCCTGATACTATAAGTTATCAACCCATTGTGAGATTCATGCGTTTTGTTCTCTTTTTTTCTTATTCCTTTTCTTTCTTCTTTCCTTTTTTCCTAACAATTTCTCTTTCCAGCACTTAGGTGCTCGACACGTGAATACCATGGATTTACTACTGTCAATATTTGAGGGTCGAAAAGGCAAGTCATCACAGTTGGTATCAAAGCTGAAGGTTAAGCAAGAACTTTGGCTTTGGTTGGGTATGACTCATTAGAGATTGGTTAAGTAACACCATAGATTGATTTAAAACATATGTGGGCATATATGTATTTGTTATAAACATATTCCTTAAAGGTACCGCAAAAAATAAAGATTCTTATATAAGGTAACTTATATAACTATGAATTTTAAAAGTGTAGTTTGATTAATGTAGGGATTAATGACGTTTATTCGTTATCCTTCATTAATTAATTTGGTCATGCTTGGCCAGTTTATGAGCTTGTCATCCTTTGTAGAATGATTTGACATGCTTGACTAATCTATAAGCATTATTATAATTTGTAGTTTTTTAAGCTCACTCTTGCTCAGTCGGTTTATGAGCATTGTTATCATTTATTGATTAGATTAGTTATGCTCGTTTATGAGCATTGTCATCATTTGTAGATTGATTAGTTATACTCGACCAGTTTATGAGCATTTAATATTGTTCATTGATTATTGATTTATGCTCGTCCGGTTTACGAGCAATTTACCACTTTACTACATAGGTTAAGGAAGACAATATATGTGGGTGCATTGAACGAACACCCTACGAATTAAGTTTCACAGTTTGATTATAAGGCGTTCGGTGATAATGTTGAGATAGAGGTTTATGTTAATGAAGTAAGTTTATTCTAATAAAAAGAAATTTAGTGTGAATTTTCTAAAGATGTGATTTTATATATGAAGGAACTGGGTCAGCCAGCAGCGGAAGAAATAGGTACATTTCTAAAAATTTAAACATTTTGGATCTTTAATGGGCCTATGAAGTCCAAATTAATTTGGAACTTTTCTAAGTTTCTCTTAAATAAAATCAATATTTATTTTAGAGGGCATAAATTAAATTAATAAGAGGGCATAAATTTATTTGGAGAATGAAACTTTTCATTTCCTTTCACTTAAATTATTCAATTAATAAGGGATCATAAATTTAGTCAGAGAAGGAAGCTTTTCATTTCCTTCTATTAATTAAATTAAATAATTGATTGATAAAATAACATTAATGACTAATCTAAATATTCCATGAATTGTAAATATATTCACGATAAATACCGTGCAAGTGCAACATACAGGGAGTGTGCACAGTCAGTGGTGATTGATATGTATACATAAAATAAACATGAACAATTTGAATGGTTATTACATAGGAACTAAAATGGAAATAATAAGGGATGACAATGGTGATTGATATAGTTTCTCTTTTAGTAAACTTAATTAATGTAACATATTAATGAAAATTAATATGTATCATAGTGTAAGAATATGAAAGGTAAACAATGATTGTATGGATACATTATTGTCTTGATTAAAAGAGAAACGATTTCATACTATGCTAATGTATGTAAAGAAAAATAAATTTTATATGAACACATACAAGTAAATCCAAGTATGCATATATGGAATTCAATGAAAGCTTTCAAATAATATAAATTAGATAGTTATTACAATCAATTTCAAAACTTTGATTTTTTGTAAAAATTCCTTTTATTCATATATAAATATCTAATGTAATCAAAAGTGCAAGTAATACATGCAAGCATACATACATACATATATTAAGATTCAAAACTAAAATTACACTTTGTTATGAAAGATTAAAACATAGATCTACAATTGAAACATTGTATTGATTCCATATAAATTTCATTTTTAACTTTAAATATAATTCAACCAATCAACATGAAAATGTAAATTTTCAGATTTGAAGAAATGGAATTTAAATTAAATGCTAAAACATAGAACTAAAATAAAAAAATTATTTTGAAATATATAGATTAGATTCAATTTAACAAAGTAAAGAAAAACAGCTAATCAATTCGAACATGTAAACATTCAGATCTGACGAATTACAATTTTATTAGAATGTTTAAAAATATAGTTCTACACTTAAATGTAGTTTTAAAACATAACCAAATTTAATTTTGGTCTATCAAATTAAAACTCAATCATATCATTCAACAAATAATTTCAATCTTTATAAACAATTTTTTAATTAAGCAAGACAGTAATACATCATACAAATAATGAAAGTCAAATTAAATTTTCATCAAACACTGCAAAATCACTATCTGTATATAGAAAATGACATACCTTGCTACCCACTCCTCAAAACACACCTTTTTGATGTCGCCTTTGATTTACACCTTGAACGAAGAATGCTTCTAGATCCGATTGAATCACCTTAGGATGTTGTCTAGAAATCACACCTTAAATGATGATATCTTTTTATCTTCAACATCCACATCCTATCCTTACAAGAGATGGATGAACCATTTTTGTTTTATTTTATTTGATCTTTTTATTTAGAGTTGAAAGGTTTTGGAAATTCGTTTTCTTTGTTTTGTTTCTGCCCTGAAATTTTAGGAGTAGAGAAAGAGAAAGAATGAATGAGGAAAAAAATTAATTGTATGTACAGAATGAATTAGGGAATATGTTTTATTTGAAAGAATAAAACTTATCCTATTCTTTAATTAAAACTTCCCTAACTAATTCCCTTGATTGCTTCTCTCTCCAAACTTTTTTTATATGTGTGTTACTAAAATGACATAAAATTTCCACAAATCATCTCATCAATGACAAAAATTTTCCATAAATCATGTCATCAAATGACATAAAATTTTCATAAATCATTTCATGCAATTATCTTTAAATTACATCAATATCGTACATCATTGCGCGCAAATATAACTTTTATAAATGCATTAAATAATTAAAAAAAATCAAACATCAAATGCATAATAATCAATATTTCTCAAATATCAATTAATTTAATCGATTTACAATATTTTATAAATTAATTAAATCATGTGGTTTTTTAGAGAATTCATCATTACGGTTGTGCGACTCATAGGTGTAAATTCAGTCAGCGATAAATATCAAACTATTCGAATATTAATGTTTACATGTCACTTAGCAGGTGGTGTGATATTTTGGTCGAATTTATCGCTTACATATCCTTTGGTAAAATCCAATTTTATTTATTATAAAAGGTACCTGATAGTGACAATTATTTACATCAACTCTCTTCGTCAAAACTATATCACTTTGATTTTATGGAATTTGGTAATGTTCAATATTCCAATATCATCCACATTCAACTTTATAGTCCAAACACGAAGCCTTTGCTTCAATAATTATTATTATTATTAACCGATATGCTTTGGCCAAAGACTTTGACTTTAAGTTGACTTCAGTTGACCGTGATATTAACCTCATACAATAGAAAAGATGAATCCACTCTTGGTTAGTGTTTCACTTCCAATGCTTTCACTCAACCTAACTATAGTTGTTCGATGGACGTCGTGCAACAGTTTAACTATAATCAAAGCGGAGCTTCCACATTGAAGATCAACAGTATTCTCATGTCGAGAGAACTGTGTAAAATAGTCACATCGATATTCTCTGCTTAACCTTAGTTATATTAACCAACGGAAAACTATCTAATGAGTCATTCCATAGTTGTCCAATAGTTATCGGTACGTAACCCTCTAGTTCCCCGAATAATCATAAGTAATACACTGCCTAGCATTTGGAGAGCGTTATGTACTCTAGTCTCAACAGATACATCGATATCCGATCTCGGTGCATCTTGACTAGGAACATTTAAAATGGTACATTTGTTTTATTGTGATAAATTATTCATGATCACAACACTTTGTAATTACTATCACAAAGCAAACCATTTATGGATTAAATATAATTTTAATTAGATTGATTAATTAATATAACCCCGTTGTGATATGTTCATCTTGTTATGGTATGATTGTTTGACAATTTTCACTTGTTAGAATGAAATGGATTTTTCGACGATTTTGGACAGTCTGGAACTTCTGAATTGTTATATAACTTAAAGTTAAGTTTTATGAAAATATATAAATGATTTTAGATAATACTTTAATTGAGAATGTGGTAAGTTAGAACAAGTTTTAAATTTTTTGAATATTTATGACAAGTAAAATGAATTTACTGTTGTGTATACTCTTAGGATGTAGTAGAGTATTATCGAGTAATAACTTGAAGTAAGTTTTTATGAGATGTTTTATAAATAAAAATGTCTTTGTAATTTTTTTTACAAACTTGAATTATTTTTATGAAATTTTTTATAATTAAAGATATGGCTTTATAAAATGTTCATAAACTATAGTTACGTTTTTATGAAATGTTTCATAAATGGTTTTAGTATTATATGATATACTATATATGTAAATGAATGTTGTATAAAAAGATATTGGTGTAGTTAAGAAACAAATATGATAAAATATGTAAGTTATACCTAGATCAATTTATTCACATGATAGTTCTGGATCCAGGATTCAAGTACACGATTTCAAGGTAATTTACGCCAGATCGAACAAATTCTTTTCACTCGATTCTCAATGGTGATCATTTGAAATGGATTCCTGATATAAGTATAGGATTTTCTATCATAGTACAAGACTATGTAAAGAGAACAGAAATTCCTAATCAAGGAACCTGACCAGTGATGCACTAGAGAGGTTAAGTGATCTATACTAGGCCAAAAGTGAAATTTGTGTGATCAAGCAAGTGATTAGACTGGATTTTGCATACAGATGATCCTTACACACCGTATAGGCTTAAGTTTACACATACTATGTTTTATTGGCTTATGGAGAGTTCAGTGAATGACTCCTCAATTTGTTCTGAGGTAGCATGAATAAACAACTAAGTAATAACCTGAAGCTGTTGAGCGTAAGAAATGCTTAGTAGATTATTTATCATCCTTGTGCGATGAGTGAGTTTTTGAACTTGAGCACACCGTAAGCTTTTTTTGCAAGTGATTTTGAATACCATTAACCATTTATTTGTGCTTGTTTCTTTTTTTGTGTGATGGTCATATTGGAATTTCGGAGGCAAAATGTTTTAAGTGGGGGAGAATGTAACGATTTGGAATTTTGAATACTTCATATTTAAAATAGCTGAATAATTTAAATATTTGAACCTAGGTTTAATGTGATTAAATTGATTTTATAACCTTATGAAACCTCGTTTAATTTATAAATAATTTAGATAAACCTATTTTTTTTTTAAATTTGCAAAAATAAGTAGTTCGAAGAAATATCGATAATGTAACCGAAAATCTTTTTATCGATAAACAACTTTCTACTCAATAGAAGTTGTTCAAACTTATTATGCTTGTCTAATTAACCAATGTTTAGTTAATTAGAAATTAAATATAATTTGTGTAATCAAAAGCTTCTAGAAGTAATTTGAAGATACTTTGAAGAGGGGTAGTTTAGGAATTTACTAAAGAAAGGTAAGAAGAAACTTTGGTTAAGCGAGGTGGAAAGGAGAAGCGATGTGCACATGGAGGAGGGCATGTTTGACTGGCCACTTGAGGCGTAGAGGAGGACGTTTGGCTGTTGATTAAATCTACATATCATACTTCATTTGATTTATTATATTTTTGCCGAGTTTTGTGAAAAAAATCCTAAGTATTCATGCTCTTTTCTCCTCTTCAATCTTCATTTTGTACATGCAAATCAACTCCAATCCATTTTAAGCTTTAATCAAGGCCTTAGAACATCATAGCATCATGGAATAACCACTGAAAGCTAAAGAAAGATGAAGAAATGGGGCAACCTAACTTAAGCCATGAGTAATATAGGGGAGGGGGCATGACCATGTGCTTGTGAAGGCTAAAGGTGAGATCTTTTGGCTTTTGTTGATGGTAGAAAGTGTTCGTGTGTTTGTTAAGGCTTGTGCTTGTGTTATCTTGGTTTTGGGATAATTTTACTCACAATTTTATAATATATATTATGTTATATTCTTTGTGCTTGAAACATAAAGTTAATGAACTAATTAAAGTTATAACTTTGGACCTTACTTGCTTTTGAAAGAAAATGACAATTCTATATTATCTATCATCACTTATATCACCCTCTACAACATGTATCGTGGCCTAGCCTTTGTATTTACATGTTTGATTTTGTTGCATATGCCATTAAAGTGTGTTGAAAGTGTTTGAAGCGAGAACAATTTCTATGACTGCACTTAGAATCCCTTGTTGTTTTAACTTGTGTTATATAGTTATATGTGAATATATTGTGAATTTCTATATTTTGGTTGTTATTTACACTTATAATAGTGTATGGAATAGTATGGAAATGGTTTGAAAGTGGTAGAAATGATAGAACAAAGTTCAGAAAGTTATAACAAAAAGCTCACTATGGATGCACTTTGAAAATGCCTTGCGTTCGATGATTTTTAAAATTAATTTGAAAGATATGCTTAGGATTTTTTTTCTATTTTAATACGTAAATAAATGCTTACTTATTGTTTAAAAATATCAAGGTTTAAAAAATTAAAGAACATGTTGAACGAAGTTGGAATAGTTAGAAGCGAAATAGTCGATATAAATGCACTTTGAAATAGCTTAGTTTTGGAGAATTTTAATTTGACTTTAAAAATATTCCTAGGGGTTTCTTTCTATGGTCTTTATGTAGTCTATATATGCTACTTACACTATAAAAAATTGGATCTTAAATTATTTATTTAAGTGCTGTAAACTGGCCATAAAGTTTATGCTTTTTTATACTGTTCTCTGTCCAAGACTTTTAACAGCACTTATAAATGCTGTCTTTGAGCAACAATGACACTTCCGGCCTTCTATTGGTGTTTGTTATAAGCAAATTTTGAGATTTTAAATGTGTTTAAATTGGTTATTTTTTCTACAATCTTTTTAAGGGAGTTTAATAACATATATTAGGGTATTTTAAAGTGGTTTCTAGTTTAAATATATTTTTATTAATTGTTTATGAATTTTTTAAAGAAAAGGGGTTCTAAAATATAAAACATGTTTGTTTATTTATTTTTGTTAAATTTGAAATTATTTATTTTCAAGTATATTTTATATAGATATTTAAAGGGACGGTTTGGCACATGTCCCTAATAAGTTTCAAAATACATAAAAACCCCAATAAAAAAAGTTTGTAAATTAGGTCACTAAAATTAAGTTATCTAATAATGGCATACACTTATGCAATTATTCAGTGAATATTTGCAGATATTCATGCAATTATCAAAAAAATTCATATATTTCCACAATTATTCACTGAAAATTGTGGAAATTTCTGTAAGTTTTTTCAAAAAATTTGCGTAAATTTCTACAATTATTCACCAAAAAATTACGGAAATATCCGCAATTATTCACCAAAAAATTTGAATAAATTTATGCAACTTTTGGATATAATTGCATAAATTTCTGCAATTTTTCAGTGAATAATTGCATAACTATATTCTAGGGACATAATTTGCAATTACTTAGTAATTTAATTCTAGGGACCTAATTTGCATACTTTTTTTACTGGAGTTTTTGTGTATTTGGAAACTTATTAGGGACCTGAGCCTAATATTCACTATTTAAAACCTATTTGTAAGTATTGTTAAAGAGTGTGTGTGCATAAGTTGGAAAAGTAAGTTAAGTATTTTATTAAAGGATAGGTGGTTTTGGTTATAAAACTTAATTATAACGAATGGTTTTGGAAAATAATTAAAAGCATATTAATTTGTTAAATAAGTGTATGTGTATCTAGATCTTTGAAAAGAATGTTTTAAAGATAATGTTAAGTATAAAATTGTTTTGGGTTTATAGTTACAATGTTTTAATAATAATTAATTTCAGCCTATTTTAATTATACTTTCGAAAATGTGAAATCTTATTTAAGATTTTACTCTCATACCATTTAGGATAAGAATATGAATTGAAAGAGTAGAAAAGAATAGTGAAAGACTGTACATGGATAGTGAAACAGTAGTTCACATGATGTATATATCTTTTGTAAATGTATTTTGAATTTATATACAAGTATTTACAAAGGAATTTTAATTAGTATAACTAAATGAAAAAGGGTTAAAAGTTGCTTATGCGACTTACTCGTGCTTTGTGAGTTTACTGTTTCATGGAAATTATTAATTTTATAATTGGCACTAAAAGCCAAAAAAGTAAATTTTTTCTATCTATGAGAATTAAGAATGATGTTCAAGTAGGGTTTAAAAGCAACAACGCTCTAACCTACCAGTTTTACCTTTGATAGAATGATAGTATAAGGTTGAGAAAGTCGAAAACATGATAAGTATACATGACTTAGTTTCCATATGCAATCGTTTTCATTTCGTACTTGGTAGTCTATTAGTCAACTTTCCAAATTGACCAACTTAACTTTGGAAGTATATGTAAGCATCTCGTATTGATAGGATTTGAGATCCCTGGGAAGGACTCATTCGTATGATCATATCTTACTTTAAGAACGTATGTGTTTGCACCGAAAATTGGCACAAACACCCAACATATGTTTTGAAGAGAAATAAATAGAGAATAAAATGAAAGCGGAGGAAAATAGTAGTGAAATAGTAGTAGGTTAAAGTAGTAACACGAAAACAACGATTTATGGTAGTTCGGCGTTATGTGCCTATGTCCATCTTGAATAGAAAGCTTTATTAATCACTTTATAAACTGCGTACAATAGGGATCGGATGAAAATCTTGGTTACAATAGAGTACAAAGTAACTAGAAATGTAAAGGTCTCGAAAATGAACAACCAAGCCTTTATATATAGACGAAGATGGAAAAATATTTCCATGAAAATTCGACAGAAGGATCTCCAAAACCATATGGACCCATCAGAAGAATCATATGGCCCAAATCCTAAGGGATGGGGATTCGTGTTGATCCCTATCTTGAAGGAATTTGGGGGTGCAATCATATGGTAGCTTTCCCATATTGTAATGTACTTAGCCTCAAAGTTTCATGCCAATTGGATTAGTAGAACTTGAATTATTGCTCGATCTTTGCTTCAATGTGAGTTGTCTTCTGATTTCAGCCGATCCCTACTGAGGGAAGATGGCCAACCCCTCTTATTTCATCCTTTTGAGGTATGATTCCTAGGGTAGGCTTCATGAGCTTAGTCGATTTCCAATAGTATAAATCCAGGATTATATTCCATTAGTTACTATCTATGTCAGGTTCTACGAGACTAGTACGCTTTAGCTATCTGATCCGGTCGCAACCTTGAAAGCTTCAGGTTTGAATTCAATTTCTATCGATTTCAAAAATTAAATCTTTAGACTATACAATATACACATGCATATTCAGGTACATGTTATTATTGTTGGCTCTCGGATGCTTTTGTATGCTCATGGGTCATCGCCAATTTTCGTTGAGTTAGATGCAATTTCATTGCATTTTGTATATATGTGCTTTACATAATTTCAATGTCCATGTTTTCATACACATAGACTCATGGTTGTTCCCTTTTTTTATAGGGGTGGGCATAAACCGCACTGCTATATGGAAACCACCTGCACCGGACTACAAAAACGGTGCAGAAACCCGCACCATATCTACTAACCAACGCAAACACCACTAACCGGACCGACCTACATCGATATGGTTCGGTTGCGGTTTAGATGATTGAACCGACCATATTAAACCAAACTGAACTGAATATTTACAATATTAATCTTATGATAATAATATAAGAAACTCCTATCTTATTTTATATTTTAATAATCGCTGTCATAAAGGAAGAAGTTATAGTTTTAGACTTTTAATATGATATTTTTCATCTCATTTTGGATAAATGCTAATTATAACCTTATTCTAGTCTTTTTACTTAATGATTATGCATCTACTAACGTTGATGATTAATTAATTTACTAAAAAATCTCACTTGTGGGCTTGTATCTAACTGTCAAATTGAAATATTCGTGCAATTAAGAATCAATCTTTAATTTCTGTATAATATTGTGTGTTTTAACCTTTTAAGTATAAAATTTCACACGGTTGTAAATTTATTGTTGATGGAAGTAATTCTCTTATTACATATTTAATATGGGTTCAAACCGGACATGACCAAAACCGAATCGTATTACATCGAACTGAACCTAAACCAAACCGTTTAATAGGTTAGTATAATGCTTCGTATTTTTGATTAACCATTTAATGCGGTGCGGAAGCAGTTTGGAGTTCAAACCGCACCAAACCGACCCGCAGCCACCCCTATTTTTTGATATATGTATGCAGGGATCGACATTCTTTTAGCCGATCCCCCCTTTCCTTCTTTTTTCGCATAATACGGTCGAACCCTTTCTTTCTCTTTTTTTCTCATAGGGGTCGCCATTACTCTATCCGATCCTCCCTTTCTTTCTCTCTCTTTTTTATATATAATAGAGATCGACATATTTATAGCTGGTCCCCTTCCTTCCTTCTTTTGACCTCACGGAGAATGAAGACGTGGGCCAAATCCACATCCCCCATATATAAATGAAAACCTTTCTTATCCATCCCTCACTAATTCACTTATCTTCCATTTACTTTTACTTTCCTATTTCCTTTAAGCGCAGTCTCGAACCATCCCCTTTCAACCTGAAAAATCTAACCCCTTCCTTTCGAATCAAGTACCGCCTTCATCGATAAACCCGCCTTCCTATTTTGCTTTAGATCATCACTTCGTCTTCAATTTGAATTGCAATCCAATATCTTTAGTCGAGCAGTGCATTTTCTATATACTTAGGTTTGTTTGCTTGCCTTTAACCTTTAATTTTGTGATGATATATTGAGTTCAATTGCGTTAATTCATGGGTTAAGGAAGAGATGAGATGGATGACGAAGATGTAGATTTCGGGGAAGTAGAAAAGGAGGAGGAATAAATGAGTCTAGGATGAAGGAAACGGAGGGATCGATCATGGTGAAGTATGGTGGAGAGGGATCAGTGATGTTATTGGAAGGCACAAGAGGTTGTTGGAATGTTTGAGGAAAGCACGAGAATGTTGATGGAAAGGAATTGGCATCCACTACAACAAAAAGTGTCTTTTATAGCGGCATATATCCACTATTAATCACAACCATAGCGGTTTGATAAGCGCTGTATATCGGCATGTTATAAAAAACCGTTGAATATTTATAACACAAAATATGCCGCTATGGTTGAGCTTAGTTTTATAACGCAAATTTGCCGCTATGGTACGTTAATTCAATAGCTCATTATAGCCGCTATAATACAGCTAAATCTCAACGGAACTGGAAATCTTTATAACACCATTTTGCTGCTATAAAATATGTATTCAATAGCGGTCATTTCACTTTTCAAGATCTATGCCTATATATTACATTTTAATAATAGCAATCAAACTAAATCTTCATAAACGAATAAAGATTATAATCAACAAATATAACACAAGAGCACGCTCAGAAAGAAATGTGATATATTTTCATTGCAGTGTACAAACATTAAAGCAAGTGCATAACCATTGAATAAAACATAAGCCTGAGGCCAAGTTAACACAGAGAAACAGAAAATAATGTCAATTTAGTAAGTGTACAAAACATAAGCCTGAAGCCAAGTCGACTGGCTGTACGAGTTACCCTTTATCTTCCCCATTTTCTTACCTTTTCCCCTTTTTACTTTACTCTTCTCAGTTTTTTTAACCCAAAATTTTCCGCCCTCACACCCTAGAAACCCAATTCCACTCAATTTTCAAATCAAAAATTGTTCAAATGGCTCCTCCAAAACGTCAAAGACAAGGCTCTTCATCCATCGATCATACCGACGCTCAAATTGCTCAATGGTTGTACAATGATGTGGCAGTTACAAGATGGCACAAGATGAAAAATTCAAGGATATTTGAGGGTTCATTCGTGGTTTACAGCGACTTCGCGGCTTATGGAATACAAGAACTCATGCGTAGATCCAGATTGGAGTCTCTACTTGATTTGAATTCAAATTCTCACAAGATCAATCACCTAATGGTGAAATTATTCTATGCCAATTTAAATCTACCTCATCAACGTCCATCAAACACAAATGATTGTGTTTGGAGTTTAGTATGTGGAAAACAAGTATTTTTTTTCTTTAGATCGAATGGCACACATTCTTCAAACTCCCAATCATGGAATTCCACTTGATGATGTCGAATGTAATATTCGACAAAGGGATCGAATTAGCCATATGTTCATGGGAGATAACATGACGGAACTGAAATCTAGTCTCCTTCGTCCAAAAGCGAGAGTTGTTCACAAAGCTCTCATGAGGAGTATATTACCAAGAACCGGGTCATATGAATTAATCTACCCAGAAAACTTCAAAGCTCTATATACGGTTTGGGGAGGAATTCAGGTAAATTGGCTACGAAGGATATTGGACGAGTTTCTCACTTTCAACAATGGTACTATGAAAACAATTTATTTCGGTGAATATATCATGCGATTGTTTTAAATGTGGGTACTCCTCAATCGGAATCCGAAACTTCTTCCGTTGGAGTTATCAATATTCGCACATTAAGTCTCATGAAACTACCATCCGCTCCACCAACTTTTACCTCCTTTGAAGAATGGCATCCACAGCAACATCAACGATCATCAGGCGGGTCAGTTATTCGAGAACATGATTCTCATCCCGATGAAGACGAAGAAATTCGTCTTGCAACTTCAGCTAGTTTACGAGAATCCGTTGAAATTCTTTCTAAGAATCAACAAATATTAGGATCTCGCTTAAAGAAAGTGGATAAAAAATTGGACAAAGTAAAAGGATTCTTCTCTATTCTTTGGGATGCAATTTCATGTTCCACTTCCACAACTGCCTCTTCCATAGCTCATGGTAAACGACCAGAACCAAGGTTTACATGGTCAACTTCTGAAGAGCATACTAGTAGTGATACTAGTGGCATAGGCAGTAGTGCTCATGGAACTTCTAGGCCTAGAAAAGAACTTGCACCAGAGGAAGATTTCGATTAACATCTTGATGAGTAGGTTTTGTGATGAGTAAGTTGGGTATGCATTATCTATCTATAGTTTTATTTTAAAATTCGAAAATATTTGAATCTTGTCTCAAAATTCGTGACTTATTGAGACTTGTACTAAATACTCTCGCTTTTATTTTTATTTTATTTTTCTCTTTACATTTATATATTATGATGTGTCTCCTTTTTATCGATGACAAAGGGGGAGAAAAGTATGTGCACGAACATATTTGATGCAGGAAAAAGATATCATACATTCAGGGGGAGAAAAAAATAAATTTTCTCTGAAAATATATACAGGTTGTCATCAATCAAAAAGGGGGAGAATGTTGAATCACTAGTTTTGATTCATGACAAATCAGTTCAGAGGCCAAGAAAAGAATTTACATTCATACATAACAAAAGAAAGACAATAAAGGATCAAGGCTACAACTCTATGCTTAAAGTAACTAATTATTTCTGTTGAGTCTTAGTTATATGTTAAAATCAATCCTCAAGTTTTCAACGTTTTCAATTTTTCTTTAAAAAAGAAAATTCACCGTGCAAAATATGCATAGCCAGTCGACTGACTGGATATGCCAGTCGACTGACTGTGCATATGCACAGTCGTGAACTCTTTTAAATTTTAAAACGTACATGGTTTTTAAAATTTCAAATACCAGTCGACTGACCACAATCTCCAGTCGACTGAACCGACTTCAACTGTAAATTTTATGAATAGACATCTTCTTCCATGAAGAGTTGCAAACCATATTGTCTCTCTTGGCTGAAACTCTTCACCAAGGATTGCAGTTTTCTGATAATTATATATAGGAGTTCTCTCTTCTTCAAAAATTACCAATTTTCTAATTCTAACTCTCTGTTTCTCTATTGTGATTATTCTAAGTGCTCTCATACTTTCAATTGCTTTGAATCTTTGAGTCTTACTCTATATACTTTGATTCTTAGCAATATTCTTCCTTCTCAAATCTTCACATACTACTTATATACTTGAGGAATTGATTATAGGAAATTTGTAATCTTAATTGACAAATTAGTGTTATCAAGAACACACTTTGTCAACTACTTTCATAGTTTGTTAAAGACCTGTTCTGCTGCTCAGGCAAGGGAAAGTCCTCTTCTGCTGCTGAGGCAAAAATCATGTTCTGTTGCTCAGGTGTCTGTTCCGCTGCTCAGACCTATTCCTCCGGGTTAAGTGAGGGTATTATTAGTTAAAGCCAGAAGTTAGTCTGGGACTGGACGTAGGACGGTTCTCCGAACCAGTATAAAATCTCTGGTGTCATTTTACTTACTGCATTTATTTACTATCTATACTCTGTGTTACTGTTTATCCATATTATACGGTCCTATATACTTTCATTTGGTATTAGAGCAAGGTTTCTTATAACCGTTACAAAGTTATCTGATATCTTATTAATATGGAAAATAACACCAGCACTACCACTAACACTAGTTTTATTGAAGGTCAATCCACTGCACGACCTCCTTTCTTTAATGGTTTAAACTATAATTACCGGTCTACTCATATGAGAATTTACATGCAATCTAATAGTTTTGAATCATGGAATATCACTCAAAATGAATATACTCTTCCTTTTGGAGAATATTCCACTTGGTCAAACACACAAAAATTAGATGCTACTGCCAATGCTAAAGCTATGAACATGTTATTTTGTGCATTAGATAGAAATGAATTTAATCATGTTAGCATGTGTCAAACTGCTTATGAAATATGGAGAACACTTAAAATTACTCATGAAGGAACTAACAAGGTCAAACAAAGCAAAATCTCCATGCTCAAAAATCAGTTTCAAAACTTTAGAATGAAACAAGATGAATCCATCAATGATATGTATTCTAGATTTCAAGATATTTATCATTCACTATTAGGATTAGGAGAGAAGTACACTGATTTTGATATTGTATCAAAAATCCTAAACTCTTTAACGGATGAATGGGAAAGAAAAGTCTTGGCTATTGAAGAAGCTAAAGACCTCTCTACCATAAAACCAGAAGAGTTAATAGAAAATCTAATGTCCTATGAAGTAAATTTGCAGGCAAAACGAGTACAAGCACAAGACAAAAAGAACATAGCTTTCCATGCTGAAGAAGAAAAGGATGAAGATTCAGATGAAGAAGATTTAGCATTTATTGCTAAAAATTTCAAAAAATTCTTGAAATTCCGAAACACTAACAAAAATAATGGAAAAAGGAAGTTTCCAATCAAACCATCATCTTCAGTTCTAGAATGTTATAATTGTCATAAGAAAGGTCACATTCAGAAGGAATGCCCAGAGTTAAAGAAAAAATATGTCAAGGGCAAAAAAGTCAAGAAAAAGAAAGCATTCTCAGTAACTTGGGATGACTCAGATACTTCTTCATCAGAAAACAGTAGTGACAGTGAAAACGAGCAAGCTAATGTCTGCTTCATGGCTACTGAAAATGAGGTTAGTGGTTTTACTTTTGATGATATGATTAAGATAAATTCAGAACTAATTGATACTTTGAAAAATCTCAAAAGAAAATATAAAGAGTCTCATGAACTTCATAACAAAGCGGAATTCGAAAGAGATATGCTTAAAGATATAAAAAAATACTAGAGGAAGAACTTGAAAAAATTACAAGAATCATTCTCTAATATCAATTCTCAACTCACTCTTTTGAGTCAAGAAATTGAAAATCAAAAAGAAAAGAATGACGTTCTTGTTTCTGAAAATCATGAACTAAAAATAAAAGTAAAATTGATAGAATTGGATAATACTAGTCTTAAAACTAAGTTAGAAAGCATTACTAGAAATGTCTCAAATTTTAATAAAGGAAGAGAAACTTTATCAGAAATTATTGATAGCTCTCAATCTATCTCAAGTAAGAAAGGATTAGGATATGTTAAGAAAACAACTGCTCCACCTAGAAAGAAAATTAGGAGAAATGTTAATCCTACTAAAATACACACAAAAAATCCATTCTCAAAAAGTATAAAAATATGGGTTCCTAAAACAAACAACAATTTAATTTGGAAGAAATATATAAACACTTTTTTTGAAACTGTTCATAAAAATAAGGATTACATTTTTAAATGGGATACTGAGCCCTTCTGGGTTTGGTTTCCTAAGATTTAACTCTTAGGACCCTATCAAAAAGTGGGTACCAATATTATCGTTTAATTATTGTAGGTCCCACTCAAGAAAAGAGGAAAATGGATACTCGATAGTGGTTGCTCAAAACACATGACAGGAGACAAAAATATGTTATCAAACAATATTTACTCAGATGGAGGATCTGTCACATTTGGAGACAACTCCAAAGGATACATCATCGGTAAAGGCGATGTGGGCAATAATGGTATTTCAAAATTAACTCTTATTTCAAATGTTTTACTCGTTAAAAATTTAAAACATAATTTACTTAGCATCAGCCAATTGTGTGACAAAGGATTCAAAATCACTTTTTCTGAAAACAAATGTAGTATTTTTGATCAAAATCAAAATATTATTTTTGAAGGATATAGAGACAGAAATATCTATGTTTTAAATATGAAAATAAATCATAATTCAGACATGTGTTTAATAGCCAAAGAAAATGATCCTTGGTTATGGCACAAACATTTCTGTCATATTAATTTTCAAACAATAAATAAGCTCTCTAAAAATGATTTAGTAAAAGGTCTACCTAAAATGAATTTTAAAATAGAAAATATTTGTGATGCTTGTCAATTAGGTAAATTAACAAAATCATCTTTTAAATATAAAAAGGTTATTTCAACTTTACAACCACTTGAATTATTGCATATGGATTTATTTGGACCAACACAAGTACAATCCATCCATCACAGTAGATATGTGTTTGTAATTGTTGATGATTTTTCTAGATATACTTGGACTATTTTTATGAAAAATAAAAGTGATACCTTTGATAATTTTAAAACTTTTGTCAAAAGAATTCAGAACTTTAAAAATTTAAAAATAAAAAATATAAGAAGTGATCATGGAGGTGAATTCGAAAACGAAGCCTTTGAACATTTCTGTAAGAAAAAAGGAATATTCCATTATTTTTCGTTTCCTAGAACTCCACAACAAAATGGAGTTGTAGAACGTAAAAATAGAACCTTACAAGAATGTACAAGGACTTTGTTAAATGGAAGTACATTATCAAAACATTTTTGGGCTGAAGCAGTTGCAACAGCTTGTTATGTTTTGAATCGTGTTTCTATTCGACCACTAACTAAGAATACTCCTTATGAACTTCTTAATGGATGAAAACCAAATATTTCCTATTTTAAAGTTTTCGGTTCAAAATGTTTTATATTAAACACAAAAGATCAGCTTGGTAAATTTGATCCAAAATCCGATGAAGGAATCTTTTTAAGATATTCGGATCGTAGCAAAGCTTATCGAATTTATAATAAAAGACAAATATCATTGAAGAAACTCTTCATGTATCTTTTGATGAAAATTTTAAACCAACTCCAAGTATAATAGATGATGAAGATTTCCCTGATAACACCACAAATGCAGAAACTACATCTTTTGAAATTAATGAAAACATTGCTCACAATAACAATGAATTAAGATCTCCACCTAGAGTATTAAGAGATCATCCTTCTATTAATGTTATTGGAGAACTAAATTCATATGTTAGGACAAGAAGTCAATTAAATCAAATGGGTCATATAGCTTTTCTTTCTCATATTGAACCTAAAAACATTAAAGAAGCATCTTCTGATGAAAACTGGTTAATCGCTATGCAAGAAGAACTAAACCAATTCGAAAGAAATGATGTTTGGGATTTAGTTCCACGACCTAGTGATCAATCAGTTATTGGTACAAAATGGGTTTTCAAAAATAAAGCAGATGAACAAGGAAATGTTACTAGAAATAAAGCTAGATTAGTTGCTCAAGGTTATAATCAAGAGGAAGGAATTGACTATGAAGAAACGTTTGCTCCAGTCGCTAGACTAGAAGCAATACGAATCTTACTAGCTTTTGCATGTTTTCATAATTTTAAATTATATCAAATGGATGTCAAAAGTTCTTTTTTAAATGGTTTTATAAAAGAAAATGTTTATGTTGAACAACCTCCTATATTCATACACGAAAAATTTCCTGACCATGTCTATAAACTCAAAAAGGCTTTATACGGTTTAAAACAAGCACCCCGTGCTTGGTACGATCGTCTTAAAAATTATTTAATGAATTCTGGTTTTGAAATTGGAAAGGTTGATCAAACTCTTTTTATTAAACGAAATAAGCATGATATTTTAATTATCCAAATATATGTTGATGATATAATTTTTGGCTCTACAAATGAGAAACCGTGTTAAGAATTTTCTAACATAATGACCAATGAATTTGAGATGTCTCATATGGGTGAATTAAATTATTTTCTTGGTTTACAAATAAAACAACTGGAAAATGGTATTTTTATTAATCAAGAAAAATATTGTAACAATCTAATTAATCGCTTTGGTATGGAAAATACTTCTACCAAACCAACTCCTATGAGCACAACCATACATCTTGATAAAAATGAAAATGGCAAAAGTATTGACCAAAAATTATATCGAAGTATGATTGGACCGTTACTATATTTAACAGCCAGTAGACCTGACATAATGATGAGTGTCTGTTTATGTGCAAGATTTCAAGCAGATCCCAAAGAATCACATTTACGAGCAGTAAAACGCATATTACGATATCTTAATAAAACCAAGGACTTTGGACTATTCTATCCAAAGGAATGTCCTTTTGATTTAGTATCCTATAGTGATGCTGAGTTTGGAGGAAGCTGGACAGATAGAAAAAGTACAAGTGGGACTTGTCACTTCATTGGACGGTCTCTTGTATCTTGGTTTAGTAAGAAACAAAGTTGTGTTTCATTATCGACTTGTGAAGCAGAATATATTTCTGCAGCTCTGGCATGTGCTCAAGTCATTTACATGCAACAAACACTACAAGATTATGGTTCTAATTTAAACAAATCAACAATTTATTGTGATAGCACTAGTGCTATTAATTTATCTAAAAATCCCGTTAATCACTCACGAACAAAACACATTGACATTCGCCATCATTTTCTTCGTGATAATATTGAAAAGAATTTAATAAATCTAGAATTTGTTTCCTCTGATAAACAATTTGCAGATATATTTACAAAACCTTTAAATGAAAATACTTTCATTCATTTAAGAAGAGAACTTGGTATTCTTTCATTTAAAAATTTATAAAATTATATATATATATATATATAATTTAGTGACCTCTAATAACTCAATCTTAAAACAAAATATATAAATCAAATTTTTATCAAAATAAATATAAAATTTTTATGACTACTAGCAAGTTTGAACTCATAACCTCTCCTATATGATTCACATACTTTTGTTTTTATCTCACCTAGAAGTTTGATTTTATTTGTTCTATTTTTTAAATAATAATAATAATATAACATAGCCACCGGGATTTGAACTCAGGACTTCCAGCTGATAGTTCAATAAATTACCAGCTGGGCTATACATGTTTTTTCTGTTGAACCACATGCTTTCAATCACTTTAAGCCATTTATTTTTAAATTAATTTTCATCCACTATTCTAATCTCTGGTTATTAATCAATAGTTTCTTATAACCATTCAATATAAGCTCTATTGCAACTATATAAATCACACTTTTCACCTTTCATATTCACATTACAAATTATTTCAAACAAGCTTTTCAAATTCAAGCTTCTCAACAATGGCATCTCAAAACTCTTATGATTCATCAAACTCAAAACTATCCTTTGCTACTCCAACTTCCTCTAGTATCTATGACTTATCCAGCAATTCTACACCATCATTACCAACTCCGACCCCTGTTCATGAACCGGGAAGAAATCACACCGGATTTTCACCTAAACCAAAGAAGACTAGAAGATCTTTGTTCCTTTCACCAAAAACTAAAGAGAAAATTGATGAAATACATCATTATCAACAGGAGCAAGTTAATCTACAAAGAGAAACGTTCTATGAACAGCGAATGAATTCAAATCGCCTTAGTCTTATTGAGTCAATCGCTCTTAAATTTTGTGGAAAATCGACCAAGCATGATGTTGTTCAACCTTCATCATCCCATCAGCCAAGCTCTTCTGGATGGAACAAATGGGAACAAACTTCACCTCAACATCAGGCATCTCCAAATTCATGGGAACGCCAAAATTATTGGTCGCCTTTACAACCTTATGTTGAGAATACAAAAGTTGAACCACAAGAACATCTCCTAAGACCCCTAAATAATAATCGATTCTTGTGTATCATTGTTCCTAAATATTTGTATTTCGAATTTGTATTTGTTTCTTTAATAATTTTTCATTTTTCTTTTAAAAAAAAGGGTTACAGCATTATTTACTCCCAGTCAGTCGACTGGAAATTTAAGTCAGTCGACTGATGTCAGGGCCTCCAAACTCTCGGGAAACCATTCAGTCGACTGACCTAAATAATCAGTCAGTCGACTGACTAAGCGAAACTTTTAAAAAATTTATGCGTACCAGTCGACTGGTTTATTTTTTCAGTCGACTGGCTGTACGAGTTACCCTTTATCTTCCCCATTTTCTTACCTTTTCCCCTTTTTACTTTACTCTTCTCAGTTTTTTAACCCAAATTTTTCCACCCTCACACCCTAGAAACCTAATTCCACTCAATTTTCAAATCAAAAATCGTTCAAATGGCTCCTCCAAAACATCAAAGACAAGGCTCTTCATCCATCGATCCTACCGACGCTCAAATTGCTCAATGGTTGTACAATGATGTGGCAGTTACAAGATGGCACAAGACGAAAAATTCAAGGATATTTGAGGGTTCATTCGTGGTTTACAGCGACTTCGTGGCTTATGGAATACAAGAACTCATGCGTAGATCCGGATTGGAGTCTCTACTTGATTTGAATTCAAATTCTCACAAGATCAATCACCTAATGGTAAAATTATTCTATGCCAATTTAAATCTACCTCATCAACGTCCATCAAACACAAATGATTGCGTTTGGAGTTTAGTATGTGGAAAACAAGTATTTTTTTCTTTAGATCGAATGGCACACATTCTTCAAACTTCCAATCATGGAATTCCACTTGATGATGTCGAATGTAATATTCGACAAAGGGATCGAATTAGCCATATGTTCATGGGAGATAACATGACGGAACTGAAATCTAGTCTCCTTCGTCCAAAAGCGAGAGTTGTTCACAAAGCTCTCATGAGGAGTATATTACCAAGAACTGGGTCATATGAATTAATCTACCCAGAAAACTTCAAAGCTCTATATGCGGTTTGGGGTGGAATTCAGGTAAATTGGCTACGAAGGATATTGGACGAGTTTCTCACTTTCAACAATGGTACTATGAAAACAATTTATTTCGGTGAATATATCATGCGATTTCTTTTAAATGTGGGTACTCCTCAATCGGAATCCGAAACTTCTTCCGTTGAAGTTATCAATATTCACACATTAAGTCTCATGAAACTACAATCCGCTCCACCAACTTTTACCTCCTTTGAAGAATGGCATCCACAGCAACATCAACGATCATCAGGCGGGCCAGTTATTCGAGAACGTGCTTCTCATCCCGATGAAGACAAAGAAATTCGTCTTGCAACTTCAGCTAGGTTACGAGAATCCGTTGAAATTCTTTCTAAGAATCAACAAATATTAGGATCTCGCTTAAAGAAAGTGGATAAAAAATTGGACAAAGTAAAAGGATTCTTCTCTATTCTTTGGGATGCAATTTCATGTTCCACTTCCACAACTGCCTCTTCCATAGCTCAAGGTAAACGACCAGAACCAAGGTTTACATGGTCAACTTCTGAAGAGCATACTAGTAGTGATACTAGTGGCACAGGAAGTGGTGCTCATGGAACTTCTAGGCCTAGAAAAGAACCTGCACCAGAGGAAGATTTCGATTGACATCTTGATGAGTAGGTTTTGTGATGAGTAAGTCGGGTATGCATTACCTATCTATAGTTTTATTTTAAAATTCGAACATATTTGAATCTTGTCTCAAAATTCGTAACTTATTGAGACTTGTACTAAATAGTCTCGCTTTTATTTTATTTTTCTCTTTACATTTATATATTATGATGTGTCTCCTTTTTGTCGATGACAAAGTGGGAGAAAAGTATGTGCACTAACATATTTGATGCAGGAAAAAGATATCATACATTCAGAGGGAGAAAAATATAAATTTTCTCTGAAAATATATACAGGTTGTCATCAATCAAAACGGGGGAGAATGTTGAATCACTAGTTTTGATTCATGACAAATCAGTTCAGAGGCCAAGAAAAGAATTTACATTCATACATAACAAAAGAAAGACAATAAAGGATCAAGGCTACAACTCTATGCTTAAAGTAACTAATTATTTCTGTTGAGTCTTAGTTATATGTTAAAATCAATCCTCAAGTTTTCAACGTTTTCAATTTTTCTTTAAAAAAGAAAATTCACCGTGCAAAATATGCATAGCCAGTCGACTGACTGGATATGCCAGTCGACTGACTGTGCATATGCACAGTCGTGAACTCTTTTAAATTTTAAAACGTACATGGTTTTTAAAATTTCAAATACCAGTCGACTGACCACAATCTCCAGTCGACTGAACCGACTTCAACTGTAAATTTTATGAATAGACATCTTCTTCCATGAAGAGTTGCAAACCATATTGTCTCTCTTGGCTGAAACTCTTCACCAAGGATTGCAGTTTTCTGATAATTATATATAGGAGTTCTCTCTTCTTCAAAAATTACCAATTTTCTAATTCTAACTCTCTGTTTCTCTCTTCTGATTATTCTAAGTGCTCTCATACTTTCAATTGCTTTGAATCTTTGAGTCATACTCTATATACTTTGATTCTTAGCAATATTCTTCCTTCTCAAATCTTCACATACTACTTATATACTTGAGGAATTGATTATAGGAAGTTTGTAATCTTAATTGACAAATCAGTGTTATCAAGAACACACTTAGTCAACTACTTTCATAGTTTGTTAAAGACCTGTTCTGCTGCTCAGGCAAGGGAAAGTCCTCTTCTGCCGCTGAGGCAAAAATCCTGTTCTGTTGCTCAGGTGTCTGTTCCGCTGCTCAGACCTATTCCTTCGGGTTAAGTGAGGGTATTGTTAGTTAAAGCCAGAAGTTAGTCTCGGACTGGACGTAGGACGGTGCTCCGAACCAGTATAAAATCTCTGGTGTCATTTTACTTACTGCATTTATTTACTATCTATACTCTGTGTTACTGTTTATCCATATTATACGGTCCTATACTTTCAGTTACATACTTGCATATCATCACTATTCCATAACCTGTTCTTCCTCCTTCATCAACATCACCTCAAACTGCAAACACATTTCACCACAAAGTATCTACTACATACTTCACTTCACCTTCAACCCCAAACCTCCTTGCTCCATTACATTAAAACTTCTGCACACATAACAGCAATACCACTACCTGCACACAAGAAACACAACATACTTCATGCATCACAACTTCAAACATACTAGTGCACATAACAACTTCTACCCCATCAATCCCCTTCCAAATCACCTCATTTCACTGCCAATCCTCACAAGATCAACCAACAACTACCATTCTCCTACTTCCTCCATATCGATCTCTAACATTTCACAACAATCTTCCACTAACTGTTACCTGCATTTCACCAAACCAATAGAACTGCCACATCTCCTACAAACACCCCTCGACCTTGCATTTATTTTATTTTATTAATTAACTACCAATAGTAGGTTGCCAACGTGATTTGAATTCTTACTCCATGGGAAGACTGGGTAAAATTCCAGATCACGCAGGTGGACTGTAGTGGAAAAATAGGTAACTGTAGTCTGCCTGTGGCGTAAAAATCGATTTGTCGCATACAATTGCGTGTAACCTTGTTGATAATCTTGAGAGGAACACTAACACAAAAACCTACTGATAATTGAAACTCTAACCTAAATGAAACAGAGTTGATACATATAGAGCTAGCTAGAATAAGGCGATACTGACCTGATTCATGCCAGAGCAGATGAAGAATCACTTTTATTTAACAAGGGTTTTAGCGCATTGTCATTGTGTGGTAAGAGATAAGACTTCATTTAAAGGAAAGGAAGGGCACTTTAACAAATTTTTTGGATAGAAAACTTGAATATCCGCTAGATATTACTGTCCACCAATAGCTCTACTACCACTTTGAGTCAAATCCTTCTATCCTTTCAGATCTTTATAGGATGCCTCCACCTCTTGTTCTTATTCAAGTTACTTGCTTTTTATATGAAATATATAGGTATTTTGACAATCTTCTGTTAAAAGCACATATAGTATAACAGTGATAATTTAAAGATTGAAAATTATCAAAAAAATTGATAAATTGAAATTTTCAGTTTATATTTAAATTTTGAAATCTTCATGAAACTTTTAAAAATAGAAGCATGAAATATATAACATGGGTATAATTTAGAAGAATTATAATTAAAACCAGGAAAATGAAAATATTCAACCAATAGAAAACTCATAAATTCATAAAGTTGAAGTAATGCCAAAAGGTTTATAAATAACAAAAGTTTCTAATCAAGTTTATAAACAACAACAGAAGGTATTATTCCTATATCTACACTACATACTAAAATTTGGATTTTTTATCAAATTCGAGAAGAACACTATTTTTGTAAACTTAGCACACTTTGTTAATATTTTATAATCTATTATTATTGTTGTTATTGTTAATGTTATTAGTATTTTAAACTTAGTTAATGAATATAAAACTTAATTAATTTTTATAAACTTAGTTTATTTAGTGTTACTATTGCTATTATGATTGTTGTTGTTGTTATTATTAGTATTATTATTACAAACTTAGTTAATTTTAATAATCAATGTTAATTTATTTTGATTATTAGTATAATTACTACGTTAATTTAGTTAATTTTTACCAATATTATCTAACTTGTTTAATATTTTATAACTTGTTATTATTATTATAAACTTTGTATTTTTATAAAACTAATAATTAATTTATTATTATTATAGTAATTATAAATAGAGGTGTTTTTTTATAACATGTTTTTGAGAAACATATGCGTATTTTGAAACTTAAAGAGAGCGTGTTACAAAAGTTCCCTTTAGTTAATTTTAAATGATCAAACTATAAAAAAGAAGTTATAAAAAAAGTGAATAAAAATAGTTATACCAGTTGAGATGAAAGCGACACGCCTAATGCTTGGGCCTTCTTGCAGTTGCTTGAGGATAACATCAGCCCCAATGAAACCACCTTCTTCCATTCGTCTTTTACCAATAGCCCAGGTCAATCCAGGCTCTACTGGAGTAGTATGCTGTTCCATGTCATTTCTGTATAAGCAAAGGCCAGCTTCAAGTCTAATACTACCCGAGCACCTAGCCCCGTTAGTCTCACTTTATCTTTTGATTTTTCAAGAATTGCCTTTTGCAAGGTTGATAGTGTTTTCATGAGGAACTGATATTTCAAAACCATCTTCACCTATATATCTGAATTTCGAAGAAAAAAAGTTTCAACTTCGTTGTCTTTTTCATTTTTCCATGATCCTTGAGTAAAAATGTGCATATTTGTATACATTTTAGTTTGCTTTTTCTTCATATTTTATATGAACCAATATTTTGTACCTTGGATTCAGTGTGGTTATCATGAAAAAAGATTTGATTTTCTATTCAAAATATAAAATATATAGCTTTTGAATGTTATAAATTAAATTTAAGGTTTGAATGAATGAGATAAGGAAAAAAAATTCATGGACTTAAATTAAGGATCTAAGATATATATTTTAGTAATTACGAATTTATTTTAAAAATTAGTTTAGACAATTATAAAAGCTTCCCATTTTTTAAGTAGTTGCTTTATTAGTAAAGACTATGTCTTTTTGAGTTGTTACACATTTCAAATATACAAGGTGGTTTTGGATTTGGTTTTATATTGTTATGTTCTATGTTTTTTTCAGTCCATTTTAAATTTCAGTTTTTAAGTAGTAAAAAATAATATAAAAAATAAGAAAACATATTTAGCTTTTAAATATTTCAAAAATTGATTTCAAAATGAGAAAAAGAAAGTCGGTTTGGATTAGTATTGTTTTCTTCTACACATATTCAAATAAAATTTCTTTTGAGTTTGATGGATTGGATCATTGTCACAAACGAGTCTTTTTAAAATACATTTTAAAGACCAACAGACCAAAAACATTTCGAGTGTTTCAGAAAACTCTGATGTTTCCAAAATGATAATCCAAACATGCTCTTTAAAAGAGATCCAAGAAAGTTCCGCTAAATGATGAATTATCAAACCCAAAAAAATGAAATTATAAGCAATGTAAGTTGCTTCATAAGTCCATTAAATAACTCTACCACTCAATAAACCATCATGCTAAATTGCTTATATATCTCATGTAAATATGATTAAACCATTCACTTCTATTTTTCTTAATGATAGCCGATGCAAATGTTCTCTTTAACCAACACCGTTAAATGAGTAAAATCTATTAAGGAATAGGAAGAATAGACGTAAACTTTCATTATATACATTAACATACCCAGTTCTTGTAAGGAAGCATTTGGCGCCATTGATATCTAACTCAAGAAACTCACCGAAGTTGAACTTACTTAAATCGTCTTTCGTCGGCAATTGTAGAACTGGTGCAGAAAGAGGTCCCTGTAACCATAATTTGTGTTACGACCACTGATCAAAAATTCAGAACAATGCACATTTTCATGAAAATAAATGGAATAGATAGTTAGAAGTTCAATATTACCAACCAGAATTTCATTCTACAACTCTTGTGTGACTTATATTTAAAAAAACTTCAACCATATCGATCACCATCTATATCCATATATAACTAAGCACCGATATTATATATCAACATTTCCACGTGAGTTATGTACCAAATTGAGCCTGAAATTTGCATAGTATGGGAGCTATAGTTGAATTCTGAACATCCAGTTCGTCACCCGCAGTTTGGTTTACTCTCTAATAATCGTATCAGTAAATTCATAATAACTTTAAATGAGAAAATGTATAATAATTTATCTTCTTATATGTTTGCATCCTATGCATTGTTCCACTATCTACATACAATATAGGAATCATTCAGAAGCTCAATTAGCTATTGACGATGTTAACTTCTACTACTATAACTACATATTCTGCATTATTTTAGAACCAACACAACCTTTTCTTTTTCGCCATAAAAATTGTAGTTAGGGGAAAGAAAGGATGAAAATATCAAGTTAGGTGGGGACTAAAAGTCTACAAGGAGATTAATAGAATGAATACCCATCCGATGAGCTACCAGAGGGAAGCATTGAAGGAAGCGGCAGTGGTGATGACTTGAGGAAAGCTAATGGCACCAGGAAAAGCACCCCTGAACTTGACACCAGGGCCGGTATTGGAGACACCGTGTAGGGCCTCGGACCACCACTCGTAGCTGCTAATACCCAGCCGGGGCACAGAGATGGCAATTTTGACGAGCAGCCTGATCTTCTCCGGCATGGTCAGCCGACTCACAAGGTCCTGGGCTCGGACTTTTATAGGTAGTTGGTTTTGCAGAATGGGAGGTTGCTTCCCGTCCCCACGAACGCGAATGCGGGTCGGGCTTCGCAGTGGGTGTGGAAGATTGTAATGGTGAGAAGTAAGAGGAGGAGGAGAGGGATGAGGGGGCCATGGTTGGTGGGTCTAGGTGAGTAGAACTCGATCCTGTTGATGCATAGGATTTAACTAGATTCGATTAGGGTTTATGAAGGAGGGATGGATTTGAAGGGGTGATTTGGGGATTAGATTCCACTAGCATATGAGACTAAGGAAAAGTGGAAAGAAATGAAAGAGGAAAGATGGAGAGGGAAATAATTTGAGAAACCCTCGGCCACGAATTTTTTTGGAGATTTCGCGCTTTGTGAAGGCGTTACATGCGAACAGTACAAAACAAATAGAGTAAAAAAACAAATAATTAAAGGCAAACAATAACGCTTTAGAATAATGCGTTATTAAATGGCGTTATTAATAATACATTTTCTTGTAGTGATTGGAACTTAAGGATGAATGGTTTGCTCATTAGTAAAGAGACAAGGGATCGGTTGTTGGCTTTAGGAGGAAGGGATCGGTTGCATGGTTAAGTTGAGGGATCAGTGTTTTTGCTTTAGGTATCGGTTGTGGCTTTGCAATAGGGATCAACTATCTTTTATACATAGAGGGATCGACTATGGGTACTTGGCTGGTCCTAAGCTTTGATTTGAACTTGAAAACTAATGCATACACTTGCATGAACAATTAGAACCAATCCCATCCCAATGAACTTGAACATAAGATGATAACGAACAACGGGACTACCTTATAAAACCTTGAATTTGAAATTGAACAACTAAACTGCGGGAACTTAGAATATGGATTTTAATAACGAACTTCACACTACCATACGTCGATGGTCGATCCCACAGCTTACAAAACTGACCAATCTAAATGCTAGCTGAGACGGCCAGTGATGACTATCACTTTATTCGAAATCCAAAATCTCGTCTTTTACTTTTGCTTTTAATTTTGAACGGTTTATCTCTGTATTGCACAACACTGCACCACATTAGTTTACACTTAGCATGCTGTGACAAATAAATTTTGCTAATCTAGATTATCAACTGAGTTTAGTTGATATGAGCTCCAAATGTTCAGAGCGTCTAATTGCAATGCCTTTTGGATCATCTTCATAATACAGCAATCCCGAAGCTGAGTCAAGTTCTGCGACTATTTCTGGCAGTCCTGATCGTCAATTTGGGCAACCAGAGATCTTTGGCCCATTGACCAGCCTTTTTTATGACGTTCCCGTCCTTGCGGTGGAAGACATAAGTCCTGCCCTTGACACTTTAGAATGTGCCATATTTCTAAATAACCCGACAGATTCCCAAGCTTCCAGAATCGGCAAAGCCGCTCTTCGCAGACTATGTTCTAAACATGGGATTCCATTTGGAGATGTTCTAGTTTCTTCAATGAATGATAGGGCTTATTTATCGTCAAAAGGATATACGGCATGCAATAAATTCATGTGATGGGTCGGATGTGTAACGACCCGTAATTTCGAACCACGCAAATCGATAATAATCCACACAAGTCGGACTTGAATTGCTCAAACAACTGATTGCTATTTATATTTGGCAAAACTTAGCGTATACAGTAAATAAATCAATCGTAGAATCACAGACACAAAGTAATACAATAATACGCAGTGGAATAGATAAATAGTAGTTCATGAAGTTACTACAGAAACATCAGAATCTAAAGCAAAATACAACATAAGCCCAAATACAAAGGAGTCTCTAATACATAGGCAAATGACAAGTCTAAACATAAATAACTGTAACTGAAAACTGAACGGATAAAGATAGATCTCCAAGCAAAGCTCTAAGCTTCAAAGGCAAGTCTCATATACTATGATACTCAGGCTGACCCGAGCATAAAGCAAAACATAAAACACTCAAGTCGGGATTAACATTCTTATGTAAATAAATCAACTCAAGTGTAATGTCCAAATGAAATGCAATATAACTTAAAGGATGTTGGGATTCCATGCTTTAAGGATCCGTCAAACTATCGGCATACATAATACAAAACGCTACATAGATAATGTCTAAAGTAAAGTATTAAAATAGCATTAAGGCGTTACCCATATCCCCCTTAACATATTTTTATATAAATGCAGTTGTCTATACAGTACCTTAATTCCTCCATAAACTGGAGGGCTATCAGAGGTCACTTTATAGTGTACGACACAAACCAAAATCATAAGGGGAGCGATAAGGCATATGATAAGGAATGCGAGGCAATTCCCAGGGTAGGATACTACCGTTTTGTAGAACCGGGTTGCTGGTAACGCATAGCAGCTACTACTTCCCACCTCGAGACACGCTCCTATAATCAAAGGCACACCCAATCAAATCACAAAGTAATAGATATAGTTTCGAAGAAGCATGCTCGATCAGAGAAGCGACCTCACTTGGCCAAGGTATAGCTCCTGTGTGAGTCATATCAAGCTGACCCGAGGAGGTCAGGGCTATGCTCATACCTCATATAGTAGCGCTCCCTAAACCATCATACTTAGTTCTGGATTCTCTACACGTGCACAGTTGTTGAAGTGGCTTTCAGTATTGGCAGAGAGTATGACAATATCTGATCCCAGTCACTTTAACGAACAAACGCTTATTTCACACAGTGGACATTTTATAAAATCACTTTTATAAAAAGTTAAATAAAATCTCAAATTACAAAATTTAATAAAAAAAATAAATAATTAAATATCTATTTGTACCAAAATCAGGCACAACACTCTTCGGAAGTGTTTGAAGAGATAAAATGAAGAAAATAAATGTTAAAAGAAGATTATCTAACAAAAGCTCCAAATAATAATCAGAAAACAACAGAGAAACACAACGATATAGAGTGGTTCTGCGTACGGCCCATGTCCACTATGAAATGGTTGACTTTTATTAACTTTTGCTTCCTGGTTACAACGAATTACAAAAGTAAAACTCGAGTACAACCGTGATTTCGGCAGAGTCTGGATGTAGATGAGCCACAAGTCCCCTTTCTATAGGTCCTGGGTTGCTATTTTATAGGTGTAGGCAGCAAATATCTCGCTCAGTTGGGAGACATCTTCTCTCATGTGGGTGGGTCCACTTGATCGATCCCATGCAGTTTGTACTCGACCCGTTATCGATAGGAACGAACTTCGTATCGATCAATATTTCGTCCAATCGAGTCGAGATCGATCAGGAAAATGCTTAAGGATGTACGCAAGCTCCTATGAAAATTTGGTATCATTTGGACCTGTAGATTTTGAGTTATGATTGATGCAAGTTTGGATATTCTGAAGGCTACTTAATTCATATCGATGTTGTTCGTATCGATAACCTCATATCGATAGTTCTGCACGTGATGTCTAATGACTCCAACTCCATGATCGGTGGGGAATTTTAGAGTCAAACACCAAAGGCAATGGCAGCCCTAAATTCAGTAAGGGCCGGTCGGCCCAAGAAAGCATTATATGGCGAGTCTATATCCAGCACAACAAATTGTAATATCCGTACTCTTTGGCATTCTCCAATTCCTAATTCCACTAGCAGTTCCACCACTCCAGTGGGTATGGTTGCACTCCTGTTGAAGCCATGAATACGGGACTGGCAAGGCTTCAAATCTTTAGTCTTCATTTTTATTTGGTCATAGGCTCGCTTAAACAATATATTCACAGAACTCCCACTGTCTACCAAAAGTCCTCTTCATCCAAGAAGGACCTACTTGAGCTAGTATGACAAGTGGATCAATGGATGGGGCTTCGACCCGATTGGCGTCTCTGTCTCGAAAGGCGATGTTGTCGATCATCGTCTTCTTTTTCTTGGCCGGAGCCTCATCTTCCAATCTACTACAACAGTCGAAGCTCGCATGCCTCACAGAACTGGCATATGACTCTATTTCATTCCAGCTTCGGTCTATTGGATGAGGACCACCACTAACAGTATTTACGACCAGCCTCCCGGCGGTACAAGCGGGTTCCTACGGTCTCAACTGATTCGACACACGGTTCCAATTTGATGGGCCCGCACCTCCAGACTGTGACTTCCGCACAAATTGGTTCAATTTTGTCTCAAGTATCAACTTTTCAATGATATCCTGCAAATGACGGCACTCGTTCGTATTATGGCCGTAGCTTTGGTGGAATCTACAAAACTTCTCTATCAGAATCTGTCTCTCCAAAGACTATCTCGGAGCAAGTTTCTTATACTGAATGGTATTGCAGTTCTATAAATACACATTTTCCAGCGACGTATTCAAAGGAGTATAATTATCAAACATAGAAGCCCTACGTCGTGGACCATGATTCTGATCCTACTTCCTATTTTGATTACCATTTCCTTTTTTTATTCTGTATGTTCAATTGCACTTTTTTGAAACTCTTCCTGGTTTGTTTAACAATAACATTGCTCTGAAATCCTGCCACACTAGGCCCTGCGTCATCCTTTTTCCTAAACTATTTTTCATCCTCCCTCCTCAAGAATTAGGCCGCCTTGAAACAGAAATGGTCCAATGATGTAGGAGGTTTTTCGGTCAACCAGCTGGCAAACTCAGAATTGGGATCAATCCCCTTAGTCAATGCCATTAGAATAGAGTTATCATTAGGATTGCTAATCTTAGCACATGCGGCGTGAAATCTCTCCAAATAATGTCTGAGCGTCTCTCCAGGAGCTTGAGTGACACTGGACAAAGTATTAACATCCTTCGGCCTCGTTACATGCATGTGGAACTGCTCAACAAACTTTGTCGCCAACTGATCAAAACACGAGACAGATCGAGGTGGTAAACGGGTGAACAACATAGTCGCTATGCCCCCTAGGGAGATCGGGAAACTTCGGCACTTAACTGCATTATCAGCTCATGCAGCATTCATTAACCATTCATACTTCAAGCTATGTTGATTAGGATTAGATCTCCCATCATAAAGGGGTAAAGTAGGCATCCTGAATCGTCGAGGTGGTTCTGGGCCTGTTGGGACAAGGTATGGTCGGTTTCCACAATGCGAGGTGGGCCGGACGCGGTCGACGGTCCATGTCTCGCCTCCTTGGTTCTAATTTCTCTAGAGCATAAGGTTTAGGAGTGTATTCATGTTGGCGATGGTTTGGATCTGTCTTATTTCAGGCATCAACTCCCAATTCAGTAGCAGTAGTGGCAGTGCGGTTGTCTGTAAGGTGATGAGATACAGTACCTCCCCCGGAGGAGGGTCTATTCTGATAGCTGTTTGATGGGCCAACTCTCGGTTGCCCAATATTCAGTGTATGCTGATGTCCAGTTGCTTGGTTATAACTCCCATCCAGCCGTGGATGTGTGGATCTATGATGGTAATCTGAAGAGGCTGAACTCTCAGTAGATGAATAGGAAGCCTGATGCTCCTGGGTAACCTTCATCTTTGACGGTTCAGTCGGTTGGTCAGTTCTGCATTAGCGTGGAGTTGTTGAGTGAGCTGTTGGCAACTTTGAGTCAGTTCTTGTATAAGCAGCTGAAACTCTTCCGTGATGACAGGGCCATGTGGGTCTGATGGTGCGGCAACATTCTGATCGGCAGGAGATAGCTGTATGGGATTCTGCCAGTCCCGTCCTTCTAGATCAACGGTAGTTGAAGTAATCCTAGTGTTATCCATTATGGGTGGCGAAGCTCTTTCCTAGACTTGATGCAAATCTGAAAAAGATGGAAGAACTTTAAGCTTGAAATCTAGATCTTCTTCTTAGATTGATGCAATCCGACATCGATATTAGATCCAACGAGCAGGTGAAAAACTGGGCTTTCTCAGTGAAAGCACCAAAGTATTTATACTAAAATTGGGCACAACACTCTTTGTAAGTGTTTGAAGAGATAAAATGAAGAAAATAAATGTAAAAATTTGATTATCTAACAAACACTCTAAACAATAATCAGAATAACAACAAAGAAACACAAAGATTTAGAGTGGTTCGGTGTATGGCTTATGTCCACTATGAAATGGTTGACTTTTATTAACTTTTCCTTACTGGTTACAACGAATTACAACAGTAAAACTCGAGTACAACAGTGATTTGGGCAGAGTATGGATGTAGAAGAGCCAAAAATCCCCTTTCTGTAGGCCCTGGGCAGCTATTTATAGGTGTAGGGTGCAAATATCTCGACTCATATCTCGGGAGACCTCTTCTCTCATGTGGGTGGGCCCACACGATCGATCCCATGCGGTTTGTACTTGACCCGTAGTCGATACGAACGAACTTCGTATCGATCGGTATTTCTTCCAATCGAGTCGAGATCTATCATGAAAATTCTTAAGGATGTACGCAACTTGCTATGAGAATTTGACAGCATTTGGACATGTAGATTTTGAGTTATGATCGATGTAAGTTTGGGTTTTCTGAAGGCTGCTTAATTCGTATCGATGATGTTCGTATCGATAGCCTCGTATCGATAGTTCTACAAGTGATGTCTGATGACATGCCGCTTTCTTTTGAGGATTGATCCGCATTTTATGCCGAACGATCGAGTCTTTCCTATGAATGCGCCTCGTTCGTATCGACCCGCCTTGGCCTTGTTCGTATCGATCCACTACAGCCATTTTGCATCGATCGCTTAATGGTCACTTCGTATCGATAGATGGGCGACTTCTTTGTATCGATCACAGAGTAGTCACCTTCGTATCGATCAGAGATATTGATTTCGTATCGACCTGTAGCCCATCAATACGAATTATGTTGAAAGCATATCGATACGAAATAGACTCCCTTGTTACTTACCGATGGATACGAAGTAGACATTCACGGATGGGTACGAAGTGGACGTTGGTTGATCGATACGAACAAGCTGGAGATGATCGATGCAAAGTTGTACGAGCAAGGATGGATACGAAGAACACTGTTCTTCTGATCGATACGAAACCAAGCGCATCTGATGGATCCGAACCAGATCGATACGAAGGAAGGTTTTCCCTGGTTGCTTGATGGATACGAACAAGGTGATCACTTGAATTGCATCGTCATATCTGAAGCAAATGAACTCAGATTGACTTGAAATTTAGAAAACTGCCTTCTATAGCTTTGCTTGTCGTGCCTTGTCAACTGTAGCTCAATCCGGACTCTGAAAAAATTTGTTGGCATCCATAGTGGACCTGTGTATAACCGATCTTCGGGAAGGATTGTCCTCGGTTTCCGGTTATATTCTTGGTGTCAAGGCCTTGCCAAAAGGCGGCATAACAATATCTAACTTCAGTTATATTTAATTTTGAAAATATTCACGTAATCACTTTTAATTAGATCAAGTTATAAAATCATATTTTTCAAAATCTTAAAATCAATAAGCCTCAAACAAATTCCTATTTATATTCATTCTTTAACAAATTAAATTACAAATCGACTTTAATTTTTCATTCCAACCTTTACTTATTAAAGTTATTACGAAATCTATTTTCAAAATATTAACATAAATTTTAAATAAATATTTTAAACATATTATACGTATTAGTTAAATTAAATTTTTATTAAATTTTATTATATTAATTTTTATAAAATTAAATCTTACTATTAAATTTATATTATTTTATATTAAATCTTATTTTATATATTTTAAAAATAATAAAGTTATAAGTAAAATATTAAAATTTACATTTTTCAAAACTTAACTTATAAATTTAAAATTTTCAAAACATATAATTCAAAAATCTAATTTTTAAACACATATTAAAATAAATCTATATATGATATTTTAAAATCAATATTTATTAAACACATATTTTTTCAAAATTCTGGAAATTAACTAAAAATAAACCAATGGTGTCTATATATAGTTTTCTATCCTATAATCAAGTGATACAGATATTTATAATTTCAACCCATAATAATTTAAATTTTTACGGGTATATCATTTCAATTCGCAATCCCAAAGTTTCAAAATCCGTAAAATTGCTTGAGTTTATCATTTCAACCTATAATGATTTCCCTAATCTATAAAATCATTTGGGTATGTATCATTTCAACCTATAGTCATTTTCCTAACTGACAAAGAACTTGCAGTGTGAGCACAATAGAATAATAACATAAATTGACATATCATATCAATGGCAAATGTGTATCATAATTAACAATTTAATTATAATATATATACTACATGTTTGGTGTCATATATCAATTAACATAGGTGAACAAATTTAAATAATAACATGTCAAACTCAATGATTTACGCACTAACCAGTTCAATTTTAACAACACATTTCAATCTTCATTTCATGTGAAGTAAATTCACTAAACATGTGAACTCAATCATGAGTGATCACTCACCTTTCTTGGCTATGAAAACAAAGAGAATAAGATGCAAACGGACATGGATAAGCACAGATCAACAAATGGGATAGCGACAAAGCTAGAAAAATGCTACTGTAATTTCCGAACAGTGGCGAAACAAAGCAAATAACAGATGTACAACCAATCGGGACAGCGCGACCACATCGGACAGTGAAAAAACAGTAAAATCGCCATGATATATTCCGGACAGCAGAGGTTATAGACTGGATAGCAAAAAATATGGCTATAACGAGGAATTGTGTTGTGACATTGGGAAGGTGGAGGAAGGTAGCTAAAGCTGTTGTGTAGCGATAGAAAAGGGTGTTATGCTCGGGATTCGGCCAGGAAGAAGGTAGTTGCGTGCGGAGAGGCGATGACGCGAGCGGAGAGGCGGGCTGTCGAGTGAGGGAAGGAGAGAGACGAAGTGGCTGTTGTGGTGGAGAGGGTGGTTCAGCAGTGGAAAATGGCGGTCAGGGTGGCTGTGTTCGGGTAGTGCGGAAGGTCGGAGGTAGTTGTACGTAAAGTTAGGCTGGCAGAGTGGGAGGTGGGGTCTAGAGAGTTTGGGCTACTGTATATTTTTTGTGCGCAGTTTGTATGGAATGCTTGAGTAGTGCAAGGCGGAAGGCGAAAAGGAGGAAGGCAGAGGGGGTTTCGTTGTAGCGAGGTGGCTGGTGGTGAGGCATTCAACAATGGTAGAGGGAGATGGAAGAGGGGAGGCGGTTGGTTCGAAAGGGTTGCAAACGGGGAAGAGAACGAGCATGCTATCGCAATTATACAAGCAAACTTATTATATCAATTATATATATATATTCAAAAGCATGAATAGAATGAAAGGAAGAAATAAGGGGAGAGAATGGTAGCATATATATATATATATATATATATATATATATATATATATATATATATATATCAACTAGTGGGAATAACAAAAGCCTGATATGCTGAATTCAGAGAATATTTATGGTTAATGACTATTTATTTTCTCTCGATGATAAATGAAAGGACACAGGGAAACCTGAAAGACCCAAATAGGTACCGATAAGGCAAACCGTTTTGCAGATTTCACCGTGTACCGGATGCCGAAATACACAATGAATGTACTGTGGAGATCAGCATGATGAGACGAACAAGATGTTACACAGATACAACCAATAAAACCATTCTATCGAAACTCCATTTTTGCTGAATCGCCGAAAATAGTATGAATGGGACTAGAGCAGTCCAAATTTAGCGAAACAAATTATGAAGTCCTATACAGAAAATGTTCAACATTTTTCTTATGTAAAAATATTCAGATTTTAAAAATATATTATTTTCCATCAAATTTTCACTGAGTTTAAATTAAAAATCTGTTAACCGAACAAACTTACAAATTTATGATGAAAATCTTCCACACGCTTTGTTTAAATAGATGTATTCCATATATCAAATTTTCATTGCTAAATTTTATTGTTCATTTTCATGAAAAATTTAGTTAATTACAATATTTAAATCATTAAAATTTTCAGATCGTTAGGATCTCCCTCTCTAAAAACTTTTCGTCCCCTTAAAGAAAGAGATAGGAGAATAGAAGCAAATAGAAAGATAAGATAAATTCAAACGAATAGCATCTGAGACAAACATTTAAGGATTCGAAGCATGCATGGACTCCTCGGTTTCCCATGTGCAATCCCGATCATTTGTACTCCATTGTACTTTGACCAGACTGACAAATTTCCTCTTAAGCTGCTTCGTGCCTCTATCGACAATACGAAGTGGCTTCCTCGCGATAGTGACATTTGGCTAGACATCCAAATTCTCTAATAAAGCAGGCTAAACAATCAAGGACGGATCATGAAGATATTTGCGAAGGTGAGATACGTGAAACACGTTATGCACAACCGATAGCTTCTCCGCCAAATCCACTCTTTGAGCCAAAGTACCAACTCTTTCCAAGATGCAGAAAGGACCAATGAATCTAGGAGCAAGCTTCCCTTTCCGACCAAAGCAAACCACATTCTTCAACGACAAGATCTTAAGAAAGACCTGTTCACCCATTGAAAATTACAGGTCCCTTCTCTGCCTATCAGCATACTTCTTCTGCCTATCCTGAGCAATCCTTATCTTCCTCCTAATCTCCTCAACCTTCACATATGCTTTGAAAATCATATCAGGCCAAAGAAATTGACGATCACCGAATTCAATCTAGCAAGATGAAGATTTGCAAGGTCGTCCGCATAGAATAGCAAACGGAGACATCACGATACTTGCTTGAGAGTTTTATTATATGTGCATTCAATGAGATGGAGATGATCTTTCCAAGATCCTACATAATCAAGAACACAGTCACGAAGAAGATCTTCCAGAATCCTATTCACCCTTTCCGTCTGACCATCAATTTGGGGATGTTAAGCAGTACTAAGGTTCAAACAAATACCCAGACCTTCCTGAAAAGCTTTCCATAATTTGCTGGTAAAGATAGGATCATGATCACAAACAATGCTAGATGGAACACCATGGAGTCTAACAATCTCACTCATATAAACCTCAACTAAGCTCGAAAGGGTTCGATTCGATTTGACCAGAATAAAATGAGCGGATTTGGTCAATCGATCGACAATTACCTATATACTCTCGTTGTCCCTTCTAGTCATCAGTAATTCATGAATAAAGTCCATAGAAACCTGATCCCACTTCCAAATGGAATCTCAGGGGTTGCAGCAATCCAGCAGTCTTCTGGTGATCAACCTAAACCTGTTGACCAGTGGAACATCTACTAACATAAATAGAGATATCCCGCTTTATATCACTCCACCAATACAACTTCTTCGCATTCTGAAACATCTTCGTGACACCTGGATGGATGGAGAGTCGAGATTGATGATTCTCCCTAAGTTCCTCTTGCTTTGATCCATTGACATTCGAAAAACAAATTCGGTTACTAATCCTCAAAACTCCATTTTGATCAATTGGTGCTCCTAACTTACTCTGGTTATCATCTTCCCGATTCCAAATATTCTCCTTCAATAGCTTAAGCATCTCATCTTCGTCATGCTTGGTTGTGATATGATCCACAAGAGAAGAAGAATCTACAATACGACATAACATGGCTCTCTTCTGACTTAGGGCATCGGTCACAACATTGGCTTTCTCGAGAGAGTAGTTGATGTCGAGGTCATAAGATGCTAAGAACTCAATCCATCTAGCATGCCTTTGGTTCAAATCCTTTTGAGTGAAAATATACTTAAGAGACCGATGATCCAAAAAAAGCTCAAACTTGGTTCTTAAAAGATGATTCCTCCATAACTTAAAAGCAAACACAACAGCAGCAATTCCAAATCATGGAAGCATAGTTGGCTTCGTGGGGCTTCAACCGGCAACTGGCATAAGCAATGACCTTCCCATCCTGCATCAAGACAGCATCCAAACCTTCTCGACTAGCATTGATAAAAACAGATAATCCTTCACTCCGATTCAGAATGGTAAGAACAGGAGCAGAAGTAAGTTTTCACTTCAACTCATTAAATGTTGCTTCACACTTATCACTCCAAATAAACTTAGCATTTTTATGAGTCAAAGCAGTAAGAGGTGTAGGTATTTGAGCAAAAATTCTCAAAGAATCTCCGATAATAACTGGTTAGGCCCAAAAAGCTACAAATATCGAAAGGAGTCTTAGGTGTCTCCCAATCTTGGAATAGAATAAGGTGGATAAGCTCAAAGGAAGATAAGATAATTAAATTACAAAAGAGGAAAGATGGACAAACTTACATTAATCGTGGCGGCCTTAACCATATCAACCTAGTCTCCATTTTATGAGCCAATGTGCCCAAGGAATCAGACTTCATCCCTCCAGAAATGGCATTTAGAAAATTTAGCTTTCAACTGATGACTCCTAAGAGTTTGGAGGACAAAGCTCAAATGTACCTCATGCTCCTTCTCTGACTTAGAAAAGACGAGAATATCATCAACGAAAACTAGGACAAACTTGTTGAGAACATTGTGGAAAACGCAATTTATGAGATCAACGAAGAAGACAGAAGCATTCAAAGGAGATGACTAACCATTCATAGAAACCATACGAGAAATAGGACATCTATTCTTAAGAGTAAGCTTGTTCGGATCTCTATAATCAACACACATCCTCAAAGGACCATCAGATTTGGTGACATAGACCACAACTGCTACCTATTTTGAAAAGGGGCTTTTCACTTCAAGGGCTTATTTATGCAGGATAATAAGTTTTAAGAACACTACTTCTGAAAAATTAGTTTTAAGAACATTTTACAGGAGAAAGATAAAAGAAATTATCATTTTCAGTTACACAGAAATAAAGATAAAAGGATTTATCATTTTTCTGTATAACTTAAAGATAAATGAATTTATCATTATGCTGTAAGTTGTCCTCAAAACTAATTATTGGGAAGTGCTATCCTCAAAACTTATACCCTGCAAATATAATCCCTTCAACCTAATTTCCACTTTTGAAAAACTTTGCCTAATCAAACCCTTGGAGAACAGGTCTTCAATCTACTTCTTCAACTCGACTTTCTCTCTGGGTGTCATCCGTCTGGGAGGAAGAATAACAGGTTGGGCTCTAGGAATAAGATCGATGCATAATTTAATTTCCCGCTTAGGAGGTAGACAAGTGACTTCACCAAAAAACATCAGGATAATCCCTGACTATCGGGGTGGAGTCCTGATCACTGGGCTGAGAATCAAGCAAAAAGATAAAACTGCCTGCATAATCCTAAGGCATTCGACATTCGATCATAAGAGAAGTACCCTGGTTGTCTACTAAAGAAACGGTTCAGGATTTGCAAGAAATAACTACATCGTAACGCTTTAACCAATTTCCGCCAAGTAAGATATCAAATGGGTCAAAACTGAAGACATAAAAATCTCCGGTGAATTGACGTCCGTTGTAAAGGTGTTCCGCCCCTTTACAAATCATACTAAGGTTGGTGGGACCACTGATGGGGTTAGTCACACATAAGGATGAAGTTGCCAATTTAGATTGCATGATGTGCTCGAATTTATTACAAAGACCAACAGAAATAAAGCTATGGTATGCTCCAGTATCAAAAAGAACACAGACCAGAAAATCATGGAAAGTTAAGGTACTCTGAAGAGTACCTTGGGTATCATTAGCAGAAGGAGGAGTGGAAGAGGTCATAGAAAAGACTCCAGATGTCTTGCCTCTTTGCTGAGTATGATAATCCTTCTTGAAGTGGCCAGGCTGCAAAAAAATGTGGCAAAGGTTGTTCGTGGTCGCCTAGGCTGGAGGAATAGCAGCTTCAGTGGAAGATAGACAGTTGTTGGCATAATGACCCCGCTAGTCACACTTGAAACAAGTTGTGGAAGATAAGTCAAGAGATCGCTTCTGAGAAGAATAACCAATACCCTGAGAATTCTGCCAATTCTTCTTCTGTTGCAGAATGTTGGACTTCCTCTTCTTCGAACTGCTATAATTTCCCTGAGATGCAAACACGACCTGCTTTCCTTTGGAATTAGGGTTCTCGAATTTGGTCGCCATGTCCATAAGAGAAGTTAAGGTGCCATGGACAAGACTAATAAAATGATCATAATACTCCAGGAGAGCCTCGTGGATAAACTTCTCATTCTTCTTGAGCGGGGTGTCAATCAAACTAGGCCCAAACTTAGATAACTCATTAAACTCCTCTTATATTCTGCAAAAGTCATATCCCCTTGCTCAAGATCCATAAATGCCCTATATAACTGGGATTTCCCGGCTTTGGGCATACACTTAGCCACAAAAGCATATCTGAAAATACATATCCAAGATAAAGATAAAGATCAAAGAGATAGATTCCAAAGAGATAACCTAGCTAAAGGACAACTAAGATCTCATCTAAATTGCTGCTAAGTGATATTCGCCTCGATAATGTGAGTGGTAAATGACTCCCACCAATCTTGCGCAGACTCCTGTAACTACCAAGTAGCTAACCGATGAATCTGAGCATCGATGATCTCAAGTCTGGTTAAAATCCTCTCTAAACTCTTCAGCCACTATCGAGCTTCAATAATACTCTCTGCTCCAGTGAACTTTTTGCTAGTGGAACGGGTGCAACAACTGGCAGTGCGGGGGCATTTCTATGACCCCTACCTCAAATGTTCATATGGTTACTCATTTGGAAAGGACAAGAATGGATTTTAGAACAAAGGTAAAGTTCCAAAATTCAAAAGAAATCCTAATCAACGAGGATTCTAACCAAGAATTTCAAGCTCGAACGAAGATGATTCTATAACTAGTTCTACTTCTCCTAGGGTATTACTACCCTATCTCTAATGAGCTTTTACTCCATAAGCTAAGTTTTGTCTAAATCAAAGCTCTGATACCAACTGTAATGACCCGTAATTTCAAACCATTCAAATCGACAATAATCTACACATGTCAGACTTGAATTGCTCAAAACAACAGATTTTTATTTATGTTTGCAAAACTTAGCATATACAGTAAATAAATCAATCGCAGAATCACAGACACAGAGTAATACAACAATACGCAGCGGAACAGATAAATAGTAGTTCATGAAGCTACAACAGAAACATCAGAGTCTAAAGCAAAATACAACATAAGTCCAAATATAAAGGAGTCTCTAATATATAAGCAAATGACAAGTCTGAACATAAATAACTGGAAATAACTGAAAACTCAATAGATAAAGATAGATCTCCAAGCAAAGCTCCAAACTTCAAAGGTGGGTCTCAAATGATGTGATACTCAGGCTGATCCCAGCATAAAGCAAAACACAAAACACTTGAGTCAGGATTAACATTCTTATGTAAGTAAATAAAACCAAGTGTAATGTCCAAATGAAATGCAATATAACTTAAAGATGTTGGGCTTCCATCCTTTAAGGATCCGTAAAACTATCTACATATGTAATACAATACGCTACATAGATAATGTCTACAGTAAAGTAAAGTATTAAAATAGCATTAAGGCGTTATCCATATCCCCTTAATACATTTTAATATAAATGTTGTAGTCTATAAAGTATCGTAATTCCTCCGTAAACTAGAGCGCACTCCATAGTGTAAGACACAAACCAAACTCGTAGTAGGCGCGATAAGGCATATGATAAGAAAGGCGAGGCAATGCCTAGTGTAGGATACTACCGTTTTGCCGAACCGGGCTAGTGATAGCGCAAAGCAACTACTACCGTCCACCTCGAGACACGCTCGCATAACCAAAGATGCACCCAATCAAATCACAAAGTAATAGATATGGTTTCGAAGAAGCATGCTCGATTGAAAGAGCACTTCACTTGGCCCAGATATAGCTCTTATTTTAGTCTATCAAGCTGACCTAAGGGGCCAAGATTGCGTTCATACTTCATACAGTAGCGTTCATCAAACCATCCTACTTCGTTCTGGATTCTCCACGGTATTGGCAGAGCGTATGACAATATCTAATTCCGGTCTCTTTAACAACCAAACGCTTATTTCACACCATGGTCATTTTATAAAATCACTTTTATAAACAATTAAATAAAATCTCAAATTACAAAATTTTAAAAAAATCAATAATTAAATATCTAACTTCAATTAAATTTATTTTTAAAAATATTCACTTATTCACTTTTAATTAGATCAAGTTATAAAATTCGTACCTTTCAAAATCTCAAAATAAATAAATTTCAAATCAATTCTTATTTAAATTCAACCCATAAAAAATTAAATTACAAATCGACTTTAATATTTCGTTCCAACCTTTATTTATTAAAGTTATTATAATATCTATTTTCAGAATATTTATATAAATTTTAAATAAATACTTTAAACACATTATATATATATATATTAGTTAAATTAAATTTTTATTAAATTTTATTATATTAAATTTTATTAAATTAAATCTTATTATCAAATTTAATTTATTTTATATTCAATCTTATTTTATATATTTTAAAAATAATAAAGTTATAAGTAAAATCTTAAAATTTACATTTTCCAAAACTTAACTTATAAATTTAAAATTTTCAAAACATATTATTCAAAAATCTAATTTTTTACACACATATTAAAATAAAATCTATATATGATATTTTAATCAATATTTATTAAACATGTATTTTTTTCAAAATTCTAGAAATTAACTAAAAATTGACCAACGTTGTCTGTATATAGTTTTCTATCTTATGATCAAGTGATATGGATATTTATCATTTCAACTCGCAATAATTTAAATTTTTACGGGTATATATCATTTTATACCGCAATCCCAAGGTTTCAAAATCCGTAAAATTGCTTGAATTTATCATTTCAACCCATAATGATTTCCCTGAACTATAAGATCATTTTTGGGTATGTATCATTTCAACCCATAGTCATTTTCCTAACTAATAGGAAACTTGCAGTGTGAGCACAATAGAATAATAACATAAAATGACATGATATATCAATGGAAAATGTTTATCATAATTAACAATTTAAATACAATATATATACTAACATGTTAGCTGTCATGTGTCAATTAACATAGGTGAACAAATTTAAATAATAACATATCACACTCAACGATTTACTCACTAACCAATTCAATTTTAACAACGCATTTCAATCGTCATTTCATGTAAAATAAATTTACTAAACATAGGAATGTCAATCATGAGTGATCGCTCACCTTTCATGGTTATGAAAACAACGAAAATAAGCTGCAAAGGGACACGGATAAGCACGGATCAACAAGCGGGATAGCGACAAAGCTAGAAAACTACTGCTGTAATTTCGAGACAGCGGCGAAACAAAGAAAATAATAGCTGCATACAATCGGGACAGCGGAATCACACCGCACGGTGACAAAACAGTAAAATCGCTGCGATAAGTTCCAGACTGCGTAGATTATAGACTAGACAGCGAAAAAGATGGCTATGACGAGGAGTTGTGTTGCGGGAAAGGGAAGGCGGAGGAAGGTGACTAAAGCTACTGTGTGGCGATGGAGAAGGGGTGTTATGCTCATGGTGCGGCCAGGGAGAAGGTAGCTACTTGTAGAGAGGCTATGACGGGAGTGGAGAGGCAGGCTGTCGAATGAGGGAAGGAGAGAGGCAGAGTGGCTATTGTGGTGGAGAGGGTGGTTCGATAGTGGAAAATGGTGGTCAGGGTGGCTGCATACGGGTAGAAAGAAAGGTCGTCGGAGGTGGTTGTTCGTGGAGTTAGGCTGGAAGAGAGGGAGGTGGGGTTTGGAGCGATTGTGCTGCTTGGTGTTTTTTGTGGGCGGGCTATGTAGGGGGTTGGAGTGGTGAAAGGCGGAAGGCGGAGAGGGGGAAGGATGAGGGGGTTTCAGCAAAGCAAGGTGGCTGGCGGTGAGGTGTTCGACGATGGTGGAGGGAGATGGAATAGGGGAGGCGGTTGGTTCGAAAGGGTTGCAAACAGGTAAGAGAACGAGCAGGCTATCTCAATTATATAAGCAAACTTATTATATAAACTTTTTTTTTTCGAAAGTAAGAAAAGAACGAAAGGAAGAAAGGAGGGGAGAGAATGGCAGCATATAAATCAACCAGTGGAAATAACAAAAGCTAGGTATGCTGAATTCAGGAAATATTTATGCTTAATGACTATTTTTTTCTCCCGGTGATAAATAAAAGGCACAGGGAAACCCAAAAGACCCAAAATTGGCACTGATATGGCAAAGCGTTTCGCAGATTTGGCCATGTACCGGACGTCGAAATACACAATTAATATATTGTGGAGATCGGTGCAATGAGACGAAAAAAATGATACAGAGATATAAGCGACATGGCCTTCGTATAAAAAAATACATTTTCACTGCCAAAAATGCTGCTAAATCACCGAAAATAATATAAATAGGGCTAGAGAAGTCCTAATTTAGCGAAACGAATTATGACGTTCTACTCAGAAAATTTTCTACATTTTTCTTATGTAAAAACATTCATATTTCAAAAATATTTTGTTTTCCATCAAATTTTAACTGATTTTAAATTAAAAATCTCATAACTGAAAAACCTACAAATTTTCCAATGAAAATCTTCCACATGTATGTTTAAATAAACGTATTCCAAATATAAAATTTACCTTAATTAACTTTTATTTATTATTTTCATGAAAAATTTAGTTAATTGCATTATTTAAATCGTTAAAAAAATTTGCGTCATTACAGGATGTGTGCCCCTTTTCAATTCTTTCATTCGAGAAATGCTAAATTATTTACGAATAGCTCCTACATAGCTACATCTGAATAGCTATGTTTTACTTCATGGCACCTTCCTACTATTTATGGATGTTCTGTTCCGCCTACCATCTTCTGAGGACATCGAGTTCATTTAAAATTTCAAACGATGGACATGAAGCCTTTCTTACGCTCTCCTCGAGCCTTCGCCCAATTGTCAGGTTCTAACTGGTGCTTGTAACAAGCTTGCAACGACCCGACTTCCTACGCCCAGGAAGATGTATCGTTTTTAAGAAAAGAAAGAGATGAGAAAGTAGAAACGATAGAGAAGAAGAAGAAACAACAACAGAATCTCAACAGCGGAATGAATAAAATATAATATATCACATAAGAGAATACATAGTATCATATACAGCAGAGTTACACGGACAATACAACACCTACTAGACAGTTATAAACACCTGTCTAGTTAATACAACACAATACTCCATACATCACAGAGATACCACACAGCGAAACTATATATATATCTATAACGCTGAAGCCTCCTGCTCCATTGCTCCTCCAGAATTCGTCAAAGCTAAACCTGAATCCCTTGGCTACCCGTAAAAATTTGGGCACCCGAGAGTTTATGAAAACAAAAATAAACTTCGGGTCAGACATGGGTCTGGTATGAGTAACAGGTTAAAGTTGCTTAACTTTGAAAATCCTTTGAAAACAAAAGGTATCACGTAAGACTCCCCACACATAAACATGGAAAAGTTTTTACCTTACGCTAACCAAAACATTTGATAGGAAATTCTATGATATTATAATAGGTCTTGGGTTTTCAAGTAAATAGAAAATAGCCGAAATTGTTACATGATTAAATTCCAGCTACTAGCCACAAAAGTGGGTAATACAATCAAAACCGTTGGCACTTATTGGATTTTGGATTCCATACAATGGCAGGGCTACTGGGGTACCGCCCGTCACAGTACGGGGCCTAGATCAACGTACCGAGGATCACTCCCGACCCCCTGCAACACAAGGCCGGAACCATTCCTTACTGAACAGTCCCGAACAAGATAAACCCCGGCAGTTGTCATGATCAACCGCCCACACAGCCGAAAATAAGGGACATCTAGACAGGGGAATATCCTTGTCCTGCTTGGGCATGACCCACCTAACCTTGCTGCACCTCCCCTGTTTTAGCCATTCCCGGTTGATGAGGCTTGAGGTTACGATTACCTTTAGAGAACATAATTCTTAGAATGCTCATCGCCCACCTGACGATGTGTTGAAAGCATTCAATCCATACAAGTTCGTTCCGGGTTCGAACGAAACCGAAGGCCTTATCTCGTTACACTCATTTTGGAATCACCCTCAGAGTTAACGACGATAACCCTTGCATTCTGAATCTTCATCTTCACTTCAGATTCACGACCTATCGTTAATTTGGAATCGATGTGGTTTTCGGACTTCCAAATATGGAAAACCCGATCCCGGTCTCATCGAAATCCAAAACGTGTCTTTTAGGGCCAAGTTGTCTATTTAGTCTTAACAGTTTAATTCAAATAATTCAATACACACACAGATAGATAACTCACAATATTATAATAGATAGTCAACATTAACATAAACAGATAATCAATACTATCACTATAAACAGATAATGCATATTATCACCATAATAGATAATTCATATCATATTTAAATCAAAGCATCCATATCACATAGCATCAATTTTCATAACCGAGATCTTAAATCATTCAAGGTAAACAATTTTATCCATTCATACATAAACAATCATATAGGCTATAATTAATTTAAAATGAATTAAATTAATTATATCATCTCTAATTAATTTAAAGTAAATTAAATTAATTACTTCACCATTTAAATCTTGCTTATACAATTATTAATCAATCTCCAATCAATTAATAAATCATTCATTAATTATTCGTTTCAATTTATCATATTAGATTTATCAACATTTAATTATATTCAAGTAATCATCCTTTAATTATTTTCACAAATTAATTATCTTATCTAAATATAGAAATTAACCTTAACTTACAAACATTACATTACTTCTTAATTACACTAATTAATTACTTTTTAATTTCTTATTATTGATTAATTAATCTAAATTTATCATCCCATCATTAATTATATCAATTGATGATTTCTAATTACATTTTTAATTAATTCCTTGTTTAAAATTAATTACTTTAAGTAATTAATCTTCAATTAAACCACATTTATTAATCACCTCTGATTAATATCATTCGGTAATTAACTACATTTAATTACTCATCAAATAAATTAATTACTTCTTGATTAATTTCTCTAATTAATCCCTTGATTAATTATACAAGTAATTATATTCCAATTACTTTCATTATTAAATCACCCTCAGTTAATCACATCCAGTAAATATCTTCAATTACTTCCCTAAGTTATTATACTCATCACATCCTCAAATGGTTGTCTAAATTAACTAAACTTAATTAAGAAACTTAAACAATTCATAGAATTAATTACAATGAGTAATTGATTCCTTAATTATTTCCGTTAAGTAATTATACTTAACAATTCACAGTTGCTTATCTTAAATAAATAATTTAATTAATTATTAAAAATAGTCCCATTAATTGATTATCTCATAATTTTAGTTAATGACCTTCATTAACTAATTATAATCCTTTAATTACTTTCCTAAAGTAATTAACTTACATTTTAAGTTAGTCTTAATAACTCATTAATTAATTCTTTATTAATTCATTAATTTATTACTAATCATTAATTTTAAATTAAGCCAATGATTTCCTAATTACCAATTAATCTACCTTTAACTTATATCTTATTTAAATAAATTTAACTCTTAATTTCTGAGTTAATTAATTCTAGTCATTCATTATCCAATTAGTTAATTTGATAATTACAAGCCTTAAGTTTTAAAATCCCTTTTTCTATTAAATGACCAATTTATCATTTATAAGCTATTTAATCAATTTAATTTAAATTTACCTTTAATTCATTTTAAATTTTAAGATTTAAAATGAAATCAAATTAATCTTATCAATTCCAACCCCCTTTTTATTTTACAACTTAAAGAATATTTATCTTAAAATAGAAGATTAAAAGAATTTAAACATGGTTTCATTTTGAATTCAAATCAAATTTAAAAATTCTCTTTATCATTCAAATTTGTTTAAAACAAATTTTAAATTTAAAAATCTTTATTTATTAAAAACTGTAATTCAAATTTACTTAAACCAAATTTAAACTTGAACTTAAACTCTTTTTAAAACTTACTTTCCATTTACAACTAGCTTTTAACTTTTATTTTAAAAAAAACAAACTAGAAACAGGTTTGATGTAAAACCTGATGCAAGCTAGACAACCCGAGACACACCCCAGTTGACTTCGAGTCCAATGCCTTAGTTACCCGAGAAAAAATACTATCTACTTCGGGTTCAACACTATAAAACTCGAGTCCAAAATCAAAAAGAAAATTCTATTTTAGCTGAGATTCAAACTTCCTTGAAACCCAACTTAACTTTGATTAAAATACCTATTTCCAATATCTATATCTCATTTTAAAACCCAGGTTAAAGAAAATTTAAGCTTTACAGTTTTTTTTTCCAGGTTATTAAAACCTGTTACTAGCCTACCCAGTTTTTCCCCCCTACACTACTCCGAGTCAAGCACGATTCCGCTTCGAGTTCGCGTGCAGTAATTCCCGAGTCAATCCCTTACAAGCTCGAGTACCCCTACCTCACAAAACAATCCAGATACAACATAGTGCACCGTGCATATGCACGGTGCCGATGGTCGACGCAGACCATCGTTGACGATCTCTCCATACCATCTATCACCCCAACACCCCCTCGCAACCATCAACATGACCAATCCAACCTGAAATCAAAAAGGAAGGTTCGGGCTCCCACCTAAAAACACAGACAACCCAAATCCAACCCTGGAAGTACGCCGCTCTCGCCACCTCGTCCACCAGAGAAGCTAAAATTCTGGCCATCACCATGTCTACGTCCCCTCCACCTCCTCTCAAAAACCCGTAACACTCGGTCGCACCAATAGGGAGAACGAGACGAAATTTCCAACATGACCAAAAATTAGGGCTACAGGGAAGAAGACATCGCCGGCGCCACCACGTCCATCTGCCAGACCTCATACCATTTTTCCCCACTTCGATGATCGGTCCTACATCTCCAGAAAAGTTTACGAGCTCACCCATCCTCTTGATCACGAGGTAAACCCAGAAACACACTACCAGTAAAAACTCAAAACCCAACTTCATTCCTAAACTATAAATCCTAATTCTTATATTAAAAAATCATACTTTGTGTGAGATTTTCGATTTGTGATACTTGAATCATAATTTAAATAGTTTGAGTTTGCATCTATATTTGGTATATTCAGTTGTTTTTATTATTTACAGAAACAAACATCAGGATTTCAACCATCTTAGAATTTAAACACTTATTCAACTTGGAATCAACATTATTAGTTGACAAACAGATCCTATCATGGACAAGATTATGTGAAAATAAATTTAAATAAGAAAGCATGAGCCTGGGAACATTGCAGAGCACCACTAAGTCACAGTGCTGCAAATATACATATATTCAGAAACCAATGTATACATAAACATCACAACACAAACTCATAGATAAGTATGCAAAAGAAATTTATAAATTTAAACTATTTAATTTGTATGTTACTCACAGTTTTGAGAGGATGAATAGAGCACCAAAATTTGAAGTGGCCCTTTGGAAACTTTCAAAATTGAAATGCCTTATCCTTTAAAATTTTGATTTAAAACTTGAGTGCTTGCTGTTTAAATTTGTATGCAGGCTTGATTTAAAACTTGGGTTGAGGATGAATGCATCAAGTTTTTTGATTTAAGTTTGCTTGTAGGCTTGGGAAAATGCAGGCAAGTTTTATTATTGATAAAATTTGTAAAAATGGAAAAGCTTACTTATGTTCAGGTTTGCTAAGTTTTGAGAACAACCGAACTAAGAACATGTCTATATATAGAAAGATAAGTTTGTAAAGGTGTAGGCTTTTACTGGTGCAAGCTCTTCTTTATTTTGTTTTATCAGGCAAGATATTTTATTTATTTTGGAGGCTGCACAATTCGAATTGACTTAAGTTTGTATGCTGAGATGATGTTATTAAATGCTTATAAGTACTTATGTTTACAACTTATCCTTTTTGTGTAAGTAAATGTTTCCTTTGCTTGCCTGCATATCTATTTGCAGGCTACATACATTATATATATATATATATATATATGTATATATTAATCTTGCATTTATTACTTACAGGCAACATAATCATCACTTTGCCTGGTTATGTTTTCAATCTTTATCTTACTTTGTTCTTGCCTGCATACTTATCTTTAATTTCTGTACATGAATACTTATATTGTTGTCTTGTTCATGAAGGTATTTATACTTATTATCTATTTTTATCTCGTATGTAGATATGTTATTTGGATGTTGATAGATTTCTTTTGCTTGCTTATACTACAGGTTGTATATATATCATAAAATTGTTTCAATCATTGTTATAAATTTTAACTTAAGTATTTAGTTCTATGGCTTATTTTTATTTTCTCTTTTATTTTTAAACTTTAACTATCAAATACTTAATTTGCTGATTATTAATTTATTTTCATACTTATGCTAATATCATAGATGTTTATGTATTTATACTCATTCTAATACCATACATTTAATTTATGTTTGTGTTTAATATATTTTAAGATTTGTTTAATTCAAAATATGTTTGAAAGATTTTATTTCAAATTTACAATCATAGCTTCTCATGTTTATGTATTCAAATAAATTTTGAAATAGTAGTTTCTATCTATATTAAAATCCATTTGTAAGAATATTACATTATTAATATTGTTAAATATAACTCATGATTAAATTAAAATGAATTTGTCTTCTTATTCAATACATTACTTATATATATAAAAACAAAACAAACTTTTTTTTTTATTTAAACTTAAACTAAAATCAATTTAAATAATTAAGTTTTTAGTTTGGGTATTAAAATCATATGGTTATTTATTTAGTAGCTTAATATCAAATTGAATCCAATTTTAAATTATCAAAAATGTTAGAATAAGAAAACATTCCTATGTATATTAAATTTTAAACAAAGATTTATCTAGTTATAATATATACAGATATGTATACATTACAAATATTAAATAATTTATTAGCCTTTAAAATAGATTATCAGTTTAAATATTTATTTTAAAGAAGATTATTACATTTAATTCAAATTAATTGTTAACAATATGATCAAATCAATTAAATTTTGACATAAATTATTAAATTGTTATTGTTAAAATTTCCGGGATATCACATTCCTCCCCCCTTAAAAGATTTTCGTCCCCGAAATTTAAAACAAAGGTTATTTAATAATTTAATTACAGATTTAATATTGAAACACAAGCATATATCAATCATAGCAACCAATTCAACCAAACAAATCTAATTGTCCAGATAAAAAAAAAATTCTAAATAGAATTTTCTCGAGTTTCCCCAAATATAATATTGGAATACTCGTTCTACAGAATCCAAACAAAACAATATTACTAAGCTACTGAGTTTTTACTCATCTGGATCTACAAAACAAAACAGGATATCATACTACTGATAAGTCTGACTCAACAATCAAAACTCTCTGAACTACTGACTTTTCAATCAAAGATAGCTTTTACACGTACTCCCTCAGAGATATGTGAAACACACCGAATTCCTGTTATCCAAACTGGCAATCCACTCTTGAAATCAAACACTTATCAAATCTCCGATTACATACTCCAAATTCCTCCGTCTCTTATTCACAAAACTCTTCGGACGATCCTGGGCTGCGTACATCCTTCCTGATCAGCTCAACACTTGCTGATTCTCCTTAGAAACAAATTGATCCAAAAACAATCCAACATAATGAACTTTCCAAGATTGACTAACACTCAGAACACAAACTCAATTCCAAAATCAAGAGACCGATCTTCTTCTTCTCATATGGAAAGATAGTACAGATGCATTCCAATCTGATCTTAAGATCCCGAAAAATTTCCAATAGAAACTCTCTAATCCAAAACACTGCAAATTCTAGTTGTTTCCACACCTAACAGCTGCCACCATGCTTCCACTGTGCAACTCTGAACAGAGCAGGTGAAAATGCTGATGATGATCACGAGGACAAACTGGACAACACATCTTAGAACTATGGTTCAACGGATCCTTAAAAGAAACTCAGAAGTTCCTCCAAAACTCTAGCTGCTTCACCAACTCATTTTCCAAAAATCACCTTACTGAACCATCGGTACCCCTCTTGGAATCCAGTCGATACCAAATTCAATTTCTAGATACGGACAAAATTCTGACTTCCTGAAGACATCCAGAAAAATCAGATAACCCAAGAGAACACTCAGCAATCGCAAGTCACTTTTACGATCAATCTAGCCCACTACCAAAGAAAAACTGTTCTCTCTTTACCAAATAGAATAGCCTATGCTTATTTAGCCAATTTATCAAAGAGACGAAACTATACTGCTGCTTCTGAACTCCACTGCTGATGCAAAAGTTAAAAACTTCCTTGCCAACACACCAATTGCCAAGAAATTCCTAATCCAGTGCTCTTCGAGAAACTCGAACCTCAAACCAATAGGAACATTCTACTGAACTCAGCCCCAACATCGAAGCAGACACTCTTCCTTAACTTGTCCCAAAGAAACATCTTCGGAGACATCCATAGTCACTGTGTCTCATCACACAGCTACTACACCTTGATGTATCAAGATATTAGGACTTGCTTCTGTCCAACCAACAGATCCAAACTCTAGCTCGACCAAACTCTTACACTTCAAAAATGAACTCCGAACCTTAACAGATCTCCTTCAGAGATTAATGAAATCCTTACACTATCCAAAGCTTACTTGAGACGGTATTAGGTCTACAGTCTCGACAAATACACTTCCAACCTCAAATATTCATACTCTAACCATTGGTAGTCGTGTTACATACACCACTACTCTATCTACCTTTATAACTTATATTGGATAACCCGGACAGGTAACCCAACAAATAGGTAGAAATAAATATATATATATATATTTATATATTAAAATTACAAATACGCTCTCTCAAGATAGAAATCACTCAAGAGCCTAGGTATTCACTCAACCTAGCGCTCTGATACCACATGTAACGACCCGACTTCCTACGCCCAGGAAGACGTATTGTTTTTAAGAAAAGAAAGAGATGAGAAAGTAGAAATGATAGAGAAGAAGAAGAAACAACAACAGAATCTCAACAGCGGAATGAATAAAATATAATATATCACATAAGAGAATACATAGTATCATATACAGCAGAGTTACACATACAATACAACACCTACTAGACAGTTATAAACACCTGTCTAGTTAATACAACACAATACTCCATACATCACAGAGATACCACATAGCGGAACTATATATATATATCTATAACGCTGAAGCCTCCTGCTCCATTGCTCCTCCAGAATTCGTCAAAGCTAAACCTGAATCTCTTGGCTACCCGTAAAAATTTGGGTACCCGAGAGTTTATGAAAACAAAAATAAACTTCGGGTCAGACATGGGTCTGGTATGAGTAACATGTTAAAGTTGCTTAACTTTGAAAATCCTTTGAAAACAAAAGGTATCACGTAAGACTCCCCACACATAAACATGGAAAAGTTTTTACCTTACGCTAACCAAAACATTTGATAGGAAATTCTGTGATATTATAATAGGTCTAGGGTTTTCAAGTAAATAGAAAATAGCCGAAATTGTTACATGATTAAATTCCAGCTACTAGCCACAAAAGTGGGTAATACAATCAAAACCGTTGGCACTTATTGGATTTTGGATTCCATACAATGGCAGGGCTACTGGGGTACCGCCCGTCACAGTACGGGGCCTAGATCAACGTACCGAGGATCACTCCCGACCCCCTGCAACACAAGGCCGGAACCATTCCTTACTGAACAGTCCCGAACAAGATAAACCCCAGCAGTTGTCATGATCAACCGCCCACACAGCCGAAAATAAGGGACATCTAGACAGGGGAATATCCTTGTCCTACTTGGGCATGACCCACCTAACCTTGCTGCACCTCCCCTGTTTTAGCCATTCCCGGTTGATGAGGCTTGAGGTTACGATTACCTTTAGAGAACATAATTCTTAGAATGCTTATCGCCCACCTGACGATGTGTTGAAATCATTCAATCCATACAAGTTCGTTCCGGGTTCGAATGAAACCGAAGGCATTATCTCGTTACACTCATTTTGGAATCACCCTCAGAGTTAACGACGATAACCCTTGCATTCTGAATCTTCATCTTCACTTCAGATTCACGACCTATCGTTAATTTGGAATCGATGTGGTTTTCAGACTTCCAAATATGGAAAACCCGATCCCGGTCTCATCGAAATCCAAAACGTGTCTTTTAGGGCCAAGTTGTCTATTTAGTCTTAACAGTTTAATTCAAATAATTCAATACACACACAGATAGATAACTCACAATATTATAATAGATAGTCAACATTAACATAAACAGATAATCAATACTATCACTATAAACAGATAATGCATATTATCATCATAACAGATAATTCATATCATATTTAAATCAAAGCATCCATATCACATAGCATCAATTTTCATAACCGAGATCTTAAATCATTCAAGGTAAACAATTTTATCCATTCATACATAAACAATCATATAAGCTATAATTAATTTAAAATGAATTAAATTAATTATATCATCTCTAATTAATTTAAAGTAAATTAAATTAATTACTTCACCATTTAAATCTTGCTTATACAATTATTAATCAATCTCCAATCAATTAATAAATCATTCATTAATTATTCGTTTCAATTTATCATACTAGATTTATTAACATTTAATTATATTCAAGTAATCATCCTTTAATTATTTTCACAAATTAATTATCTTATCTAAATATAGAAATTAACCTTAACTTACAAACATTACATTACTTCTTAATTACACTAATTAATTACTTTTTAATTTCTTATTATTGATTAATTAATCTAAATTTATCATCCCATCATTAATTATATCAATTGATGATTTCTAATTACATTTTTAATTAATTCCTTGTTTAAAATTAATTACTTTAAGTAATTAATCTTCAATTAAACCACATTTATTAATCACCTCTGATTAATATCATTCGGTAATTAACTACATTTAATTACTCATCAAATAAATTAATTACTTCTTGATTAATTTCTCTAATTAATCCCTTGATTAATTATACAAGTAATTATATTCCAATTACTTTCATTATTAAATCACCCTCAGTTAATCACATCCAGTAAATATCTTCAATTACTTCCCTAAGTGATTATACTCATCACATCCTCAAATGGTTGTCTAAATTAACTAAACTTAATTAAGTAACTTAAACAATTCATAGAATTAATTACAATGAGTAATTGATTCCTTAATTATTTTCGTTAAGTAATTATACTTAACAATTCACAGTTGCGTATCTTAAATAAATAATTTAATTAATTATTAAAAATAGTCCCATTAATTGATTATCTCATAATTTTAGTTAATGACCTTCATTAACTAATTATAATCCTTTAATTACTTTCCTAAAGTAATTAACTTACATTTTAAGTTAGTCTTAATAACTCATTAATTAATTCTTTATTAATTCATTAATTTATTACCAATCATTAATTTTAAATTAAACCAATGATTTCCTAATTACCAATTAATCTACCTTTAACTTATATCTTATTTAAATAAATTTAACTCTTAATTTCTGAGTTAATTAATTCTAGTCATTCATTATCCAATTAGTTAATTTGATAATTACAAGCCTTAAGTTTTAAAATCCCTTTTTCTATTAAATGACCAATTTATCATTTATAAGCTATTTAATCAATTTAATTTAAATTTACCTTTAAATTCATTTTAAATTTTAAGATTTAAAATGAAATCAAATTAATCTTATCAATTCCAACCCCCTTTTTATTTTACAACTTAAAGAATATTTATCTTAAAATAGAAGATTAAAAGAATTTAAACATGGTTTCATTTTGAATTCAAATCAAATTTAAAAATTCTCTTTATCATTCAAATTTGTTTAAAACAAATTTTAAATTTAAAAATCTTTATTTATTAAAAACTGGAATTCAAATTTACTTAAACCAAATTTAAACTTGAACTTAAACTCTTTTTAAAACTTACTTTCCATTTACAACTAGCTTTTAACTTTTATTTTAAAAAAAACAAACTAGAAACAGGTTTGATGTAAAACCTGATGCAAGCTAGACAACCCGAGACACACCCCAGTTGACTTCGAGTCCAATGCCTTAGTTACCCGAGAAAAATTACTATCTACTTCGGGTTCAACACTATAAAACTCGAGTCCAAAATCAAAAAGAAAATTCTATTTTAACTGAGATTCAAACTTCCTTGAAACCCAACTTAACTTTGATTAAAATACCTATTTCCAATATCTATATCTCATTTTAAAACCCAGGTTAAAGAAAATTTAAGCTTTACAGTTTTTTTTCTAGGTTATTAAAACCTGTTACTAGCCTACCCAGTTTTTCCCCCCTACACTACTCCGAGTCAAGCACGATTCCGCTTCGAGTTCGCGTGCAGTAATTCCCGAGTCAATCCCTTACAACTCGAGTACCCCTACCTCACAAAACAATCCAGATACAACATAGTGCACCGTGCATATGCACGGTGCCGATGGTCGACGCAGACCATCGTTGACGATCTCTCCACACCATCTATCACCCCAACACCCCCTCGCAACCATCAACATGACCAATCCAACCTGAAATCAAAAAGGAAGGTTCGGGCTCCCACCTGAAAACACAGACAACCCAAATCCAACCCTGGAAGTACGCCGCTCTCGCCACCTCGTCCACCAGAGAAGCTAAAATTCTGGCCATCACCATGTCTACGTCCCCTCCACCTCCCCTCAAAAACCCGTAACGCTCGGTCGCACCAATAGGGAGAACGAGACGAAATTTCCAACATGACCAAAAATTAGGGCTACAAGGAAGAGGACATCGCCGGCGCCACCACGTCCATCTGCCAGACCTCATACCATTTTTCCCCACTTCGATGATCGGTCCTACATCTCCAGAAAAGTTTACGAGCTCACCCATCCTCTTGATCACGAGGTAAACCCAGAAACACACTACCAGTAAAAACTCAAAACCCAACTTCATTCCTAAACTATAAATCCTAATTCTTATATTAAAAAAGCATACTTTGTGTGAGATTTTCGATTTGTGATACTGGAATCATAATTTAAATAGTTTGAGTTTTCATCTATATTTGGTATATTCAGTTGTTTTTATTATTTACAGAAACAAACATCAGGATTTCAACCATCTTAGAATTTAAACACTTATTCAACTTGGAATCAACATTATTAGTTGACAACCAAATCCTATCATGGAATTATGTGAAAATAAATTTAAATAAGAAAGCATGAGCCTAGGAACATTGCAGAGCACCACTAAGTCACAGTGCTGCAAATATACATATATTCAGAAACCAATGTATACATAAACATCACAACACAAACTCATAGATAAGTATGCAAAAGAAATTTATAAATTTAAACTATTTAATTTGTATGTTACTCACAGTTTTGAGAGGATGAACAGAGCACCAAAATTTGAAGTGGCCCTTTGGAAACTTTCAAAACTGAAATGCCTTATCCTTTAAAATTTTGATTTAAAACTTGAGTGCTTGCTGATTAAATTTGTATGCAGGCTTGATTTAAAACTTGGGTTGAGGATGAATGCATCAAATTTTTTGATTTAAGTTTGCTTGTAGGCTTGGGAAAATGCAGGCAAGTTTTATTATTGATAAAATTTGTAAAAATGGAAAAGCTTACTTATGTTCAGGTTTGCTAAGTTTTGAGAACAACCGAACTAAGAACATGTCTATATATAGAAAGATAAGTTTGTAAAGGTGTAGGCTTTTACTGGTGCAAGCTCTTCTTTATTTTGTTTTATCAGGCAAGATATTTTATTTATTTTGGAGGCTGCACAATTCGAATTGACTTAAGTTTGTATGCTGAGATGATGTTATTAAATGCTTATAAGTACTTATGTTTACAACTTATCCTTTTTGTGCAAGTAAATGTTTCCTTTGCTTGCCTGCATATTTATTTGCAGGCTACATACATTATATATATATATATATATATATATATATATATATATATTTTAATCTTGCATTTATTACTTACAGGCAACATAATCATCACTTTGCCTGGTTATGTTTTCAATCTTTATCTTACTTTGTTCTTGCCTACATACTTATCTTTAATTTCTGTACATGAATACTTATATTGTTGTCTTGTTCATGAAGGTATTTATACTTATTATCTATTTTTATCTGGTATGTAGATATGTTATTTGGATGTTGATAGATTTCTTTTGCTTGCTTATACTACAGGTTGTATATATATCATAAAATTGTTTCAATCCTTGTTATAAATTTTAACTTAAGTATTTAGTTCTATTGCTTATTTTTATTTTCTCTTTTATTTTTAAACTTTAACTATCAAATACTTAATTTGCTGATTATTAATTTATTTTCATACTTATGCTAATATCATAGATGTTTATGTATTTATACTCATTCTAATACCATACATTTAATTTATGTTTGTGTTTAATATATTTTAAGATTTGTTTTATTCAAAATATGTTTGAAAGATTTTATTTCAAATTTACAATCATAGCTTCTCATGTTTATGTATTCAAATAAATTTTGAAATAGTAGTTTCTATCTATATTAAAATCCATTTGTAAGAATATTACATTATTAATATTGTTAAATATAACTCATGATTAAATTAAAATGAATTTGTCTTCTTATTCAATACATTACTTATATATATAAAAACAAAACAAACTTTTTTTTATTTAAATTTAAACTTAAACTAAAATCAATTTAAATAATTAAGTTTTTAGTTTGGGTATTAAAATCATATGGTTATTTATTTAGTAGCTTAATATCAAATTGAATCCAATTTTAAATTATCAAAAATGTTAGAATAAGAAAACATTCCTATGTATATTAAATTTTAAACCTAGTTATAATATATACAGATATGTATACATTACAAATATTAAATAATTTATTAGCCTTTAAAATAGATTATCAGTTTGAATATTTATTTTAAAGATGATTATTACATTTAATTCAAATTAATTGTTAACAATATGATCAAATCAATTAAATTTTGACATAAATTATTAAATTGTTATTGTCAAAATTTCCGAGATATCACAAAGCTCGACATCCTCAAACACGAATTTTTTTTCATTTGTTGTCCACCTGGCTTTGCGAGGTGATGGTTGGAAGAATGTAAGTGTTGTCTTCACTTTATTCTAATATCCTTTAGTTCAAGTCGTATCATGAACTAACACATACTTTGAAAATCTACAGGTGTCCATCCACGTCCAGAAGGTGGAAATTTCTCAAGGGCGGTTTCTGCAATTCATGCCACCCTAGTTGAAGATAGGACATCAAATCCCTTATAACTGATTAATGGTTATCTCTATTTGGCCTGCTAAAGAAAGTCACGACATTGGGCTTGCAAGGAATGCTGCACCACCAAGAGATATGGTGGAATAAAAGGCGGCGCTAATAGCCCTATCATGCCCTAGTCGAGGGGACTCAAAACGAGGCCGAAGAAGGAGAAATTAGAGGTGTCGAAACCGACAAACTTGGCTGTGCTAATTCAAATTCGGGCAAAGCTCCCGTGGTCAAACCATCACAAGGCATGCAATCTCACTTGCCAATAAAGAGAGGAAAGAAACTCAGATATAAACTCCATGGGAGCAAAACTGCCAAAGAGCTAGAGTTTATCATCACCTCAGTTGATAAAGAGTTTTTTTCCCAACATTTAGAAAGTTCGATGGATGGGTTTACGAATCTCCCAATCCCTTATGATGTCATGACTTATGACTTTCCCAACATTAGTATGGGGGGCTTAATTCTCCCACCAGGAGTCGTGATGGAATTCCTCCCACTAGCAAAGAGGAGAGAACTCCTATGATCAAGGCTGCAGCAACTGGTCCGTCAAGGGGACACTATGACACTCACAATCACGAGCACTTCACTGCATTATTTTCATCTACCTTTTGTTCTATGGCCACTTATGCACACTTGTTTGGTTTGCAGGTACGATGTCTCATTCCCATGCCTTCAATTGCTTGAGGAGCTCGTTAACTCGGTACGGATCCAGTCGCAGTCCAAAATCGGATAGCCGTAGAGAGAGAGACGGTCGAAAAAGAAGTCGTCGTTCGAGGGAGCCTTCATCTTCCAAACATAAGTCCCAATCTCAATCGTCTCATCAGGAAGCTCAGTCTAATCTTCCTATACACAGTGGTGATTAGACTTCTTACCATGCTCCTCAGATCTCTATGTCGCCTGAGCGGTATTCAGGTTCATCTGGTTCCAGACAGTCCCATGATTGTAGATCGAGCAAATGCCCACTTGTCACTTCTGATCTTGCTTTTCATATTGCAGCTCCCGAGGCTTCTACGGTAGAAAAAATCGCCGAAGATAAGGTCAATTCACCAAAGATTTGCTTCGATGGGGTTAAGTTCATTCCTTATATTCATACAATTCTAGAGAATGCTAAAGTGAGTTCCCTTGCATGCGTCAATGACGTTTTTGTGCAACACGAAGCATTCCAACATCTAGCAAAAAAATCTTTGAGGTGTCTATCGAAAGACAACATGAAATCGATCGTCTCAAGCTAAAGGTGATCCATGACAAAGATATACTTAAACATCAAGATAACGAGATATAAGAGTTGACAACAAAGCTAACTGCAGCAGAAATGAATGCCAAAAAACATCTGAGCAGTTAGTCGTCTAGAAGCGGATCACAAAAAGGAACTGGATGATGCCCTAATTGTAGCGATGTGCTTGCTTTGGAAAAAGATGCACTGCAAAAGGAGAAAAATATTCTGACCTGCTGCATTGAGGAACTTGAGAAGTCCTTAAAAAAGAGAAGGAAGAGAAGCCCGAAGCCTAGGAGGAGTCGCAAGATATTACGAAGAGGCCGTCGAAGCCCGGGGATTGAAAATTAAGCTTGACGAGCAACTCGCTCAAATTGAAGTCCCTAAAAAGAGACAAGAGAAGCAAGTCGCAATGAGATGAGAGAGCAGATCGTGGCCCAGTTATAAGATCTCCAAGAAGCCGGTCGAAATGAAATTAAGGACATATTCAATCCTTTGATCATTGAATATAATGCTAAAGTCTTAATTCGCCACGTTCTGAGTTTCCTTGGAGAGGGCTATCTTGAATTGCTCGCCAAGTCTTGGGAATACATTGTGGAAATGAAGAAGACAGCCCTTGATGAAGCTGGTTTATATAAAGAGAAGCCTGCATGGGAGATTCTTCGCTAGGATGAACCTTTAGACCTTACTACCACAAAACTCTAATAATTCGATATCATAGCACCAGAACTGTAATTTTGTAACGGTTATAACCGTTGGTAATCAAATTTCCAACGTTATAACAGTTGGTAGTGGGTACGTTATATTTTTTTTACATATTTTGTAACGATTATGACCGTTAAGAAATTTCGATATCCCCAACGGGTATAACAATTATGGATTTTTTCTTTTCCAACGATTATAACCGTTGAAAATTACGTTTATAACCTACAACTATTTTCATATTTCCAATGGTTATAACCATTGAGAATTTTTAAATTCCAATGGTTATAACCGTTGGAAATTCCTCGCACACATAGGTAAATAGCAAAATTACCAACACTTATAAATGTTGCAAATTTGGTATAGTTGAACCATATCTTTTTCAGCATCTAATAGTGTTTCAATCAACTATATACGAATTTATAATAAAACTAAATTTCAAAACTAACATATCATCAAATTATAATAAAAAAAAACATGAAATGTACGAAATAGTACATATCAAATTCTACAAAGTTCATTGTGACAACTTCGAATTTCACTACTACAATAGAAGCATACAAACAATGAATACGACACTCCGGTCAAACTACAAAACCAAACCATTCATCCTCTAAGTTCTTCATGTATTCCTTGGAGAGTTTTGAATTCAATACTCTGTCCTGTTCTTTCACAAGAGAATGTCCAGCTTCAAGCAAAGCCTCAATGGTTTGCTGTAATATGAAATAACCAATCACTAGATCTAAAACACGATGGATTTTAGATTTAATTTAGCACTGTATTAATTGGGCATTTCACATTTGACAAGAAGCAATGGATTGTCATATGGTCGATAAGATGGCATTAGAGTAAAAGTGCATTAAAATAAATATGCTTGTACAACATCTAGACAAGTCAAGCAGTAGTTTTAGCGGTTTTAGAGAATCAAAGTGGGCAATGTAACTAACTGGATCAAACATAAATTTATACCTTTAGAGGAATATAAATAGGAAGTTTTCCAATTTTCTTTCCTTTGAAGAGTTTCTCACCAAGGTTTTCATACCCTCCAATATCCACATTTACCCACTATGCATTGTAAAATAAAAGTTAATTAATTAATTGCTCTTTTGACATATACAATACTCACTATAATAAAAAAGGTAGAACAACTGACACCCAGTGAGGGTTTTTAAGCTCAGAACCAGACTTTCAACTTTTTTGTTCACTCAAGTTAGTTAATTGATGAAATGAAGGAATTATACTCAATACTTAGAATATTTTGTTATTCAACCGATAATGGAACTTTTTGTTTCTAGAGCTTGTTGTCCTTTGGACAGAGATTTGTTATTTTATATAACTTCTTGCTTATGCTTCATATTAAGCATATATAGAATATATCTGATAGTGAATTAAAAATAGTATCTAATCATTATGGAACATATAGTATTCGTGCACATTGGCATGTGAAGTAATTTACATAAGCAGATCTCTCATTGACAACTCCATGTAAAAATTTGTTATCCATAAGCTACAAATTTCAGCCTAATTTGTGTATTCCATCTATTAAATTTATGACACATTCATGACTATGTTCAGGTTGTCAGGTATATAAACTTTAGAATGGTCATGCAACTAACTGTAGACGTCAATTTGTTGCTGTAAGAGGCTTTTTCAATAGGAAGATTTGCTCATGAATGTTGCTAATCATGAGGTGTGATCTAAAACTATCAGTTAACAGGTGGAAAAGAAGTTGATTAATGAGATGTGATTAAACCTTGGAGAATGACTGATCATATGTCTTCCATCTCATAGCTCCGAAAAAGTCTAGTGCTGCATGGAATAAGAAGCAAGATGCATCAGTAAGTGTGAGTTCAGCCTCCTAAAACCGAAACAGATCAAGATATTACTCTATAATAGGGAGGAAGATCAATATGTTACAAATCAAGTTCCTAATGGAAAATAAACATGTGGAATCAGGTCCATTTCCCAGATTCAAAATTTTCAGTACATGAGTTAATATGCAAATATATGTTTATAGATAATAAAGGTGTTGAACTAAATAAGTTAATTTGACAAATTGCATGTAATTAATAAGAAGAGAAATACCTCATGAACCTGCAATCACTAATGCCGATTGAACAAAGAAGATAATGCATCTTGGGTATAATCCCTACAGTTACCATAAGAAGATGGTGAAGAAAATGTTCAAAAAATGTGGAAGATTCAGTTCTAAGAAACTTTAAAGCAAACTGAATTTTGAATTTACTTATATATGAAGAGAAAAAGCCAGAAAACATTAGGTACAATAACTACATTTCACTTGTACAACTTTTAGGTAAAGCCAGATAAGTGGGCTTCCACATTGAACTGGAATTTATGATATGATTTTCACTTGAAAGTCCTTGATGCGAAGGTATACTTAATTTGCAAAATATTGGTTCATGAAAAATTTGCTGTAATTTGTGGAAACTGGTGGCTCTTAAATCTTTTTTTCTGATAGACAAAAAAAGTGACATATCTTCCCTCCAATCTCTTGCAAGGATGGAGAATACCAGTATTAATTATGCTGTGCATATGGCCATGAATAGCGCAATATTCAAACATATTAAATATACAAGTGCAGATGTGAGTAAATTTGAATCGAAAGTGCTTGTCACTGGATTCATGATTGAAAAAATTAGTTTGAAATTGCTGGTCATTTTGGCTATGCTTTTTAAGGGGAGAAATGGCTTACATTCGAAATTTTTGAAATTTTTGAAATTTTCTAGTGCATAAAAAAAGCCAAAGGAACATTAGAAGAACCAACATAAACACCCTCTAAGGCTAATAATTTAACAGTAAGGAATAAAAAGGCAAGCAACATAGCATTCACGACTATGTGAACTATTATGAAAGAAAAAGATGTAAGCCAAAAATGATATATCCACCTTGAAATAATATCTTTTTATCTATATACAGTAAAATGCTTTGAAAATAAAATAAAAATAAAGAACAACCATATCTTGTAATTTGCATTAATGAAAGACATATATGATAGCATGATACAGAAAAGGTCAATATACTCACTTGCCAAATAGCACTGACTGACTGTGTACCCAATAATTGAAGGAATCCTGGTTTCTTTCCATTCCGAATGAGTCTTACATATACATCTGAAGAACATTACAGGTCTAAATGATCAATACATTTCAAATCAAATGTTGTGTTAACAAAGGTAATGACTAAAACAAATTTAATCAAAAGTTGGAATTGGTGAAGCTGTGCATACCCTACCATCAGTAATTAGCTCAAATCCCTTCAGCTAACTAATTATTAGAACGTAAGGCCCCATGTTTGGAATCAATAAACAAGTAGATAGCTGAAAGGTATAAACAAAAATCTGTGTAAACAAGATGTGCTTTTAATTTCCATTAAGCACTTGTCATTTTATTGGTTACTGCATAACATTTAAAGGTTATAATCTATTTACTGACAAATAAAATTTCTAAAGCAGGGCAAAATGGCATTCAAGTATCAAAACTATATATATATACATATATATATATATACATATATATATATATATATATATATATATTGAAATGGAACTTTATATATAACATGTTACTCGGACAACGTATCACATGTCAATAAACGTTCGAATCACGCTACGCAAGTTTCGAACTTATGATCTCTCGCACTAAAGCCGAATCACTTAATAACTTGGACAGTGGTGCTTGTCCTATCAAAACTACATTGATACCACAACTAAGTCTTGATTTATGTAGGAGGTTTTAAATTTATTCCAGCTAGCGTCAAACAACAACCAAGTATATATAAAAAATAGAAGCACAAAGAAACTTAAAATATCTTTACCAAGTGCTGACTTGTATATTCCAAACAAGCGGCAGCTGAACTGCACTGGTTGCAAGCTCAACGCCAAGTACATCAACATTTTTTGCACGGTCCCATCGTGGTTTAGAAGAATCAGACCAACTAATAAATCCAAACCAGATATAATGATTTCTGCTTTTGAAATTGACCAAATAAAATAGTACTTCCATCGAGCAGTGAAACCAGACATGTACTGATAGAAAAGTCTATGCCAGAAACCAAACACATAGTATGATGGTTCACTAAACCGAGAAAGTGGAAATTGAAATATTTACAACTATCTACAGTTTGAGTAATTTTTTGTACATGACATATGGATCTTGTCAACAATAAAGCATACTTTATGATTTTATGCGAAAACAAATATAATTTTGACCTTTCTATGAAAAAATATTCAGTATTGTGTATTAAAAACGATGGTGCGTAAATAATATGGTATGTTATAGTGAATCTAAAGGCATATACCTAGTTTTTAGTTTGTGTTTATGAGGGATGTTTGGTTTATTCTGGAAGTTGATAGGGACTTGAGATAAAACACCACTTTCATTAACTTGAAAACCTAAACATAATATATCCATTTTAATAAAGTGAAAAAAAGTTAGGGCGTGTTAGTATGACCTTTTTAGATTGCTTTAAGTTCTTCAAAACTCGCAAAATGCATTTGATTTTTTGTTTCTCAAATGCATTATATTAAGCAGTTTATCTCACATAAAACTTAAAATATTTTTCTTCTTTTCAGCCTTCAACAATTATAAAATAAGATGAGGACTATGTTCCGAAGTACAATTTTACAACCTAAATTAAAAAAAATTCAAAATTACAAACCAAAGATGTTTTCTAATTTTCGTTCTGATTTATTTTTCCTTTCGGTTTTCGCAATTAGAATAAAACAGAAGTTGATTAATTCAATATGTTTACATAGCGTAGGTTGGCATTGCACTTGGGGACTTAAAATCGCTTGCAGATCTTTACAATATTCAATCGATAGCATGAATATTATTTACATAAATATAGTAATTATAAAATTTATCTACTTTTATATTATTTATAAAAGTATTTATAAAGATATATTAACCAATTCGATAAAAGTCCCCTTTGCAAGAGTATTCTTGCGAAAAACCTACAATAAAAATTTGAAAATTACCTCATAAAATCATGATGCCTTCAGCTTCTTGATTCTTTCAAATGATCCCTTGAAGGAAACAAAACAAATTTAGCTTAGGCCTTTCTGACCATTAAAATAAGTTAATGTAAAATATGTCTGAAAGTTCTCTAGCAATCTCTAGTTATAAGAATTTAATGAAATGAATGCAAGAAGTAGCTTAGTGGATTTATTCTACGAATAAACTTCTCATACTCATCATCATTATCCCATGTATCCATAACCACTCAGAGCTGCAAAATGTGATAGTAGATTTCAGTAACAATTAACAATCATGTTCAAGATTAATGAAAATAACAATCGAAAAAAAAAAACCAGAAAACATGAAATGTAGAAGATGGATCAACCTCAACAAGTTTTCAGATCTACAACAGCAATAAACTTAGGCGAACTCAGGTTCCTAGGGACGACGCAGGCTTCGTCGCAAAATATTCTCCGAATTACAACAATTCAACCAGTTACACACTGGCACAAAAAAGTCAAGAATTTCATGATTGTTAATTACCATCAAGTATAACAATAATATTGACATTTTTTGTAATATAAATTTTTACACATAATAAAATAAGTCAAATGAAAATAGTTAACGTTACACCATTTTTTATCAGAAAAAAGATCATAATATTCTACATAACTCATTTCAAAGACATGCATAAAAAAAGGTCAGTAATTTCTCATTTTAAAGCGTGAAACGAGTTAACTATATAAGGAACGAGCAAGATGACTATCCTAATATTCTACATAATAATTACCTTATATACCTTGAATGCCAAGGTGCAATTATAAAATTAATAAAATACCAACATTTTAATAGAATTGTAACGTACAAAAAACATACAAGCTTGAAACTTTTATATAGCACCACAATGGGATTTTCGCTATAAAATAGGCACGTAAGTGAATTAAGTTCCTGTAAGTCTTATGTATTGAAGACATATGTCCTTACCATGAATTCATAGAAATAAAATTATTTACAGAAGGAACAATTTATTTGGAATGTAGAGACGGAGAGAAGTGAAGCTAATGTCAACAAATGCACCACTAATATTTCAAATAATCAAAAGCTTATTGTCAAAACTAATTATAGTAAACTAGTGAATACACCAAATAATCATATACAAGCTTTCCTATGGTACACTTTAAATAGAAGCATAAATCGAATTGAATGTAAGGGTAAAAACCATAAATTTGTATCAATAAATGGATTAAAATATACCTTCAGTGGAGTAGAGGCACAGTCTGGAGGAACCAGAAACGCGATTAAAGGAGGTGACAATGCATTCCATGCAAACGAGAAAAACGATTAGTTTTTTTTGTATTTCAAGTAGAAAATACATCAAAATTTTAAATTTTTGGCAAAAAAATAATTCGATTTGCACTCTTTTTCCTTGATGTCTACATTAGCATTCCATCTTTGACCCATCAATTAAACGGCTATCAGCATTCGATGATGCACTCGGTTTATCATTCATACTCACCATATCATGTTTATCAATACTCTTCTCATTGTAGATTAATGAAACTAAACCATTACCTTTATCTGAATCATCAATATCACTCCTCTCAAGCAGCAATTTCAAATGCCATTATACACACTACATGGTCACCAGACCCACAACTACATTCCCTGTTATATATTGTTGCACCATTCTTCGTGCCCGAATTCAAAGGCCCATCAACTGCAATTACCAATAGCTACCCCTTATCAACTGTGTTAGACTAGGTATTATCAAAACCTGTATTATTGTCAATTTCAATTCCAACAGGTCCATCAACATCCTCTCTAGCACCATCAGATTTAACTATATTGTATATATCTCCACCAAATTTGAAAGAGCATCAAATTTATTAAACAAAACTAGACTCGGATCTTCAAAATCACAGGTTTAAATGTATGATTAGAAATCCAATTAAATTCATTGGTTGTACTTTTTTTGGCCGAATTGAAGTTAGATATTGTAGAGACGTTTATTTGCTTTATTGAAAGAACATCCTCGCTTTTATTCTCTTCAAATAGGATAGGAAATGAATTAACAGTTGATTCATAATCAATCACAATCGGATCCAACTTTATAGTATCAACATAACCCTCATCAGAGACCAAATTTTCAATCCCAAACAGCAATGAATCACTACTATTTAGTAACAATAGGTGAATGCACAAAATACCTAATTTCGAAAATAAATTAAGGTTGAAGTAATTACCTGATTTAAATTTGAAAATTAGTTTTAGTCGATTGCCGAAACAGAATGCAGCCTAAATTTTCCTTCATCTTCATCAGGTTGGTATAAAAAAGGGCAAAGGTGGTGGAATATGACGGTGGAAGACGACGGAGGTGGTGGTACTACGAGGGGCGAAAACCCAATGAACGAAAGAAGAAAAACATGAAAGGAGGTAACGTTCTTCGTGAGAAATGGGATAAATTAGCCACGGAAGATAAATTTACAATCCTATCCATGTTGCTCTTAGAAATGGGATAAATTAGCAACAGAAATAAATTTACAATCCTATCCATGTTGCTCTTAATTATTTACCAAATTAATAGATACAGTAACGGTTATAACCATGATAAATGGTCGTAACGGAAATAACTGTTAAAAGTTTATAGCGGTTATTACATTATAAATTGAAAGTGGAAAAGTGTTACAAAATGAGCTGTTTGGTGTTGTGTATTCTAGTACCCGGCAAAGAAGAAAACATTGCCAATTCTTCAAAATCCGAACCTAAAGGCCCCCTTCGATTCAAAGGGCTGAAGCATCGGTTTCTCTTAGCCTGGGACATGATCTGAGCTGTGATCCAAACAGACCCGACTATCGATCAAAGGCGCCGACTCCTATTCCAGAGGGGAGAACTTCGGCGACAATTTAAAATCATATGGATACAGGTATCAGGCTTTGTTTTCCATTATTCGAGAGATCTCGTTCTTCATGTCCAATAGTCATGGGCTTATCTTCTTGTTTTTGTGAATCTCCATGTCTTTCGGGTCCTAGCCAAACTCCAAGAAGCGGTGTCGCCGTGGAGCGACAATCGACATTTACTGAATTTCTGACGGCTACCAACATTCCATGGCCCGACGCTTAAGTTATCGGATCGCTTGATGATGAAAAAGCTAATGACCTGTCGCTGCCAGATGAACCAGATGACATTATGATCACTGATGCCACCGAACATACCAATGAGCTCAGCTTAAAAGAGCACATCGTGAGAGAGTGGAGTTGTTGAAGAGAAAAGCTACGGCAGAACCCACTGACGTGGACATCGATGATCCAAATCTCATCCCACTTCAAGTCATTCCACCCGGCAGGTTGGTTCCCAAAGAACTCCCTCCAACCTCCGAGTGCTCTCTTGCCAAGGGCGGTAAAGGATTGAGGAAAAGGACAGACGGAAGTCAGGTGGTGGCACTCCTAAGAAATCCAGAAAGGAGAAAGGGCAGAATAAATAGTCTTTTCTTTAGCTTAGTTTGTATATAACTTTTATAGCTATTTTTATTTTTTTGTTGGTCATGACTGTGCTGGTATGACCCCGCTTTTGAATAAACTTATATCAACATTTTGAAGTTTAGCATATAAATAAAAGGTTCTTTGTTTTCTACCTAGCTCTAATATGAATTTTGTTTAAGTAGTCCAGCTATCACTTTTCCATTCATTGAACTTGTAATTCTTTGCCTGTTAATTCGAATAACCGTCCATTAATTTTTTACTCAAGGCCTCCATGTGGGCATGGCCTTAACTTGTATCAAACACTGGGCTTGAGTCCTAGTATTACATCGTCGAATTCAGTGGTTTGAGTGATTATACTCTTGCCCCCAGTCTAGGGTTGGCGGAGTTTGATGGTGATGGCAAACTCCATTCTTAGCAAGTTTATACTCCTCATGTCGGTTTCAAGTTGGAGTTTATGGAATAATGAGTGATCGAACCACACTCATCTATTTGTTTATACTCATACCCGCACTCTGGGGATAAATGTTACCTGGTGGGTGATCGAATCGCACCCAGCCATTTGTTTATACTCATATCCATACTCTGGGGATAAGAGTTAGTTGGCGGGTGGTCGAATCGCACCCAACTTCTGTTTATACCCCGGTATGTACTTTGGGAACTTAAAGTTATTTTTGAAAGTTGTCGGATCATTCTTTCCTTAATTGATTGATTTACCCCCAAGTCCCGGGTTTAACTTAGCGAGCGATCGATCATATCACGATCGCTTTTGATTCATGTTTGTCTTATCACTCGGTAGGATTAAGTTGGTTATCCAATGGTCGAGTCTCATCCATTCCTAGTTAGATATTCAGTTCATTGGGTTGTGAGCGAAAATCCTCAGATGAACGGTCGAGGCACATTTATTTTGTTTAGTTCAATGGTGGACTTATGTAATCGACTGCTCCGAGCTTGAGAACCTACTCGCACATATCAATATTAGTTAGTCAAGTATCGTAACTAATATGTAATGTTATAGTAATCACATATATGAAGAAAATTTATTACTTTATTTTCCATATGGAAAGAATTGACAAAATTTGTCTTATTACATATCCGAAAAATCAAATTCTAAAGAAAATTTGTAAATTGAATATAACTGCATGAAAAAGAATAAACTAAGTGAAATAGTGTCATAAATGCTTGCTATTCCATGCTTTTGGGAGTGTGACGGCATCAACGGTCACTAACTTGAAAGTTCCCTCTCCATTCCTCTATTCAATTACATATGGTCCTTCCCAACCAGTATTCATGTGTGACGAGGTAGGAAAGACCAGTTTCAAAATTAGATCACCGAATTCAAAGGTTTTAGGTCGGACTTTAGTGTTGTAGTATTGGACGACTCGGTATCGATGTGCAACTGCCCTCAAATCAGCTTCCTCACGCTTCTCATCTACATAGTCTAGAGATTCTAAAAGGAGATCTCTATTCGATCTGGGATTGTAGTAGTTACTCAATTAGAAGGGACTTCAAGTTTAACGGGAATAACGGCTTTGGAGCCATATGCAAGGATGAATGGAGTATGGCCAGCCGTAGACTTTTGTTTGGTTCTGTAAGCCCATAATGTTGTTGAGAGTTTATCCACCTACTTGCCTCTAGCCTGTTCTAAATGCTTCTTCAAAATGGACTTTATGATTAATGCATAGCTTCAACTTGTCCATTTACTTAAGGTTAAGCAACTTCCGCAAATCTCTTCTCAATATGATGCCGATGGCAGAAGTCTTTGAATTCGGCGTCGTCGAATTGGGTTCCATTACCAATGATAATGGTTTGTGGAAGGCCAAAATGACAAATGATGTTCCAGATAATCAAGCTGATTACTTTCTTTATCGTGATCATGGAAAAAGGTTGCGCTTTGGCCCATTTGGTGAAGTAATCAACTACAACAATGGCGTACTTTACACCACCTTTAGAGATTGGTAAGGAATCGATAATCTCTATATCACGTGTGGAAAATGACCATGGACTAACCATTTGTGTGATTTCCATTGGTGGAGCTCTTTGAACTTTGGCATACATCTGGAACTTATCACATCACCTAGCATAGTCAATAGCATCTCGGTTGACAGTTGGCCAATAATACTTATAACAGAGTATTTTCTTATCTAGGGCCTGCTTCTAGAGTGATCGCCATATTCCCCTATATGAATTTCCTTTAGGACTCTCTTTATTTATCATGAGCGATACACCGAAACAAGGGAATGAAAAAACCCTTTCTATACATGACTCCTTTCAGAATGATATACCATAAAGTTTTGCGAAGGACTTGTTTCATTCCTTCGTTCGGGAAGGACTACCTGTAGCAAATAGTCTTTGATCATAGTCATCCACAATTCCTTATTAGGCTCTATCTCTAATACACAGTCGATTTCCATCTGATTTATGCTCAGAGCATTTAGTACTTCAACTGGATTCAAGCTCATATGTTGTGCATCCCCAGTGCTAGCAAACTTTGTCAGTGAGTCGACCTCTTTGTTTTTGTAACGACCCGTATTTTTACGGATCGAAACATTGTTAAACTATATGCTTTAAGTCGTATTGTTGATAAGTCGTTCGTAGTTTAAGTCATTTGGAGCTTGAGTCGTGTAGGAGCATAGATGACTTAAGGTGTTGCTGAGTTATGGTAGGTAGCGACTTATAGGGTTAACGACTTAGAGCTTAAGTCGTATGGTAGTTAACTCGTGTGGAAGGTAGCTTAGGTCGTGTACGAGTTACGACTTAAGATAGTTGACGACCTAAGAGTCAGCGGGTTAGTGGATTTAGCGACTTAGGGGCTGGAACGGGTTAACGAGTTAAGGGATAAATCGTTAACGAGTTAGTGAGTTACTGGGGTTTTAAGTCGTAAACGACTTATAGGAACAGACGACCTATAGGACTTAGTGACCGTAGGCTTAAGTCGTATACGACTTAGTGATAGGTCGTGTCTAGGTTGAGTCGTGGGAAGGGCCAAGCTGTTAAGTCGTAAGTCGCTGCCGACTTATGGTAGGTCGTTAGGTCGGCAAGTACCCAGTATGGCTTAGTGTAGTTGGGTCGGCCTCTCCGATGAGTCGTATGTCGTTCGAAGGCCTGAGTTGTTAGGTCGTAAGTCGTGGGTTAGGTCCATACGGCTTAGGGTTTAGGAAGGGATGCGCGTAGTAGTTAAGTCGCGCATAGGTTGTGAGTCGTTCCTGTGTTGAGTCGTGTGTGTGTTGAACCATATGTCGTTGAGTCGTTAGGGGCTTGAGTCGTGGACGACTCATGGGTTAGGTCGTGGGCGACTTAAGGGGGGACGACTCAGGGGGGTTTCAGCCTATAAATAGAGGGGTTTGGCTCACTTTTTGGCACCGGATTTTGAAGCGACGAAGTGCTGCCATTTTGAGAGCTCGACTACAACACTTCTTCACTTTTTTTCTCCTCTCTAATCTAGTGCTAACATCCATCCAAGATCGAAGATCCAAGAGCCAAAGTTGAAGATCTTCATCCAACAAAGAGAGATTTCATCGTTTGAAGCGAGATTTTGCCGGATCAAGCTTGTTTCTTTGCTGTCCAGATCTGGAGTTGGTTGTTTTTAAGGTGTTTAGGTGATTCGGTGAGTGGTAGTTATCTCTCACACGGACCCAAGGGAGTATATTGGATCGGTGGCTTGTTTATGTGTTAAAGATAGTGATTTCTTACATTTTCCCTAAGTATGCATGTAGATCTATCACCTATGAAGTTTTGACACCCATTTTACTACATGTTAACTTATGCAAGTTCATTCACCAAGTTGTAGAGATATTGTTCATAATTCATGCTTGTTAGGATGCATGTTAGACTTGAACTCTTTATTTACGAAATTGCCATTATTGTTGTAATTGTTTATTTAGATCTTGTTTGAATGATTGATTGCTTGGATTAATGTTTGATTTGATTGATTAGTTGATCGATAACTTGATTTGGGAAAGTTGGTAGAAGATGATTCAAAAGCTAAGTGGAAAGGCTCTTGAATAAGGAAAGCTGCTTGTGGCATATGAAGCGGATGTTGAAGCTTATATGGATAGATTTGATGATGATGTTGAGATGGGACTTTGCCATGATGCGATGAGGCAAACCATGATGTTGAGATCGGACTTTGCTATGATGCGATGAAGCGAAGTATGATGTAGTCTTGGCGTAATCCAAGCAGGGATCATTCCAAGCATGTTGATAACTCGAGGGATGGTTCGAGTTGGTTGATAATGGATTGCTCGAGAAGTAGCTTGGGCTAGTATAGGAATAGTCGTCGAGGAGGATGACTAGGAGGCTTGGATCTCATCGTTGTTGAAGGTTCTAGTAAACACAAAGCAAGAATACATGGGATGCCCAAACGACTACAGGTAGGTGGTCGGGACACCCAAAAGACTACAGGTAGGTGGTCGAGTACTCTGGGCAGAGTAGGTAAGTCCTAGGCACGGGTCACGATGACGTGCAGAGTTTATCTAGAACCGGGGTTACCATTAGCCCTTGACTGGTGGTCATTCAACTAACGATGATATGGAGGCAATGATAACACTGATAGCCAGAGTCATGGATGTTTGATTGTACCATCATTCGATCTCAAGAGCGGTGTTTTCTGGGTGCTTATCTGATCTTGGTTTAGGACTTGGGGGTTTGTATTTGGAAAACATCGACCTTGACTCGAGTGATAATTACTTTACTTAAATTGTCTGCTTTGCTATGCTTGTTTATGCTTAGTGGGTCTGGGGACTATCACTGTAGAATGAGGCGGAGTGGGATGGTTGAATTCCTATTCCTTTTATCCTTTATGCTCTTTTGGTATGTTTGATAGTTAATTTACTGCTCACTAAGACTGTTGTCTGACTCAAGGTTTTATGTTCAACTCTTATTACCTTGGGCTGTTCATCCATGTTGGGATGAGCATATTAGGTAGCAGGTGACAGGTGCTGTTCTTGGCTACCAACGCTGTTGATGACGAAGACGAGCTGGAGGCTAGCATATTAGTTTTCTTACTATATGTACTGGATGTTCCGCTGCTTGTATATGTTTTGAGTGTTATGTAGTGAGGCTTGATGTATTGATTGTTCAGATGCTTGTATCAAACCTTTATGAAGTCTATATGATGATATTCTGTTATGAGCTTCACTATATACATATACTTCTCTATTGTATTTTGTCCATGCGCTGTGAGTTGTACGATAGAGTTTCTGTTTTATCTTACCCTGACCATCGTCCATGGCTGCCTGGCACGCTCTTCAGCGCACTATTTTCCTGATTGGTGCGGGAGTCATGGGCGGTCGTCACATTTGGTATCAGAGCTTTGGTTAAATCGATTTTAGCCAACGCTCGCTGATGTAACTACGTATGAGAGACGTAATTGTAATTTTGATGGATGATTACTATATATAATATAGTAGTTTAGAAGGATTTGAACTCCTTATGTAGTTGTTTCTCAAGGTGTTCTAAATCATTCCTTTTTGTAGATATTAAGGATGAGTCGAAGTGAGAGACAAGCTGCTAGGGAAAGCCGTGCTGTTGGGGGAGCTACTGACTATGCTGCAATGTTCGAAGCTATGATGACTTCGATCATGAGAAGGATACCAACTTCAGGACCGTCAGTAGATGTTGGAGTTCAAGTTCAAGCTCCAAGACCAGTGGATTTTGCTAAGTTGTGTAAAGATTATACTGCTCTTGGAGGGAAAGTTTTCTTGGGGACAGAATCAACCATAGAAGTTCAGAGATGGATTGATGCTTGTAGAAGGATTTTTGGTGACTTGGGAATCGAGGATGCAACTAAGAGGAAGCTTGCATCGAGACAGCTTTAGGGAAGGGCTGCTGATTGGTGGGGTTCTATCACTATTGATACTGCAGAGGAAGAGATTACTTGGGAGCAATTCCAAGTTAGATTTGAAGCTAAGTTCATTTCTACGGCTCAGAAATCTGTTCTGTTTAAGAAGTTTGTGGAGCTCAAGCAAGGTGAAAGACCAGTTCTTGAGTATGTTTCTGAGTTTGAAGCTTTGTCCAAGTATGCTCGATCGTATATTGAATCTCCCTATCAGAAGAATGAGAAGTTTGTGACAGGCTTGGACTATTATCTTGGGAGACAGTTGGTGGATCATTTGGACGATCCATTTGAGAAGCTTGTGGAGAAAGCTCTCAGGCATGAGAGTTTGTTTCCTAAGGAAGGATCTGTTGTTGCTGTAACCAAGGAAGGGTCTAGGCCACAGCAGGGTGGAAACAAGAAGAGGAAGCAACAGCAACAGAAGGGTAAGGATGGCCAGAAGAAGCCGAAGGGCGAAGTGACGTGCTACAACTGTCAGCAGAAGGGCCATCTCTCCAAAGATTGTAGGAATCCCAAGGTACCGAGAAAGTGTTACAACTGTGATAAGCTGGGACATATCAAGAAGGACTATCCAGAACCGAGGAAAGATAAGCAGATTGTGCAAGCTTATGCTTTGGAGGCTGTTCCATCATCTTCTAAAGCTCCTACTGCTGAAGAGAAGGGGAAGAGTGTGGTGGTTCAAGGTACTCTTTCTATTTGTGGTGTTCCAGTTAGAGTGTTGTTTGATACTGGGGCATCGCATTCGTTTGTTTGTGATGATTTGGTAGGCCGGTTGAGTTTGGAACCGGAAATTGTTGATAGACCATTGGTTGTGACTAATCCGGTTGGGGGTTCGTCATGTTTGTGTATGGTATGCCGTGGTCTAGTAGTATCGAGTCATGATTGCTCTTTTGTTTGTGATTGTTTTGTTCTGAACTTTGCGGGGTTCAGAATTATTTTGGGTATGGACTGGCTTAGGAAGTATGCGGCAAAGGTTGATTGTGAGAAACTGGAGGTGACAGTCGGGAATGTGGAAGGGAGAAAGGTTGTGACACGATGTAAGCATGAGGAAGGCGTCTTCATGGGCTTCATATATTCGCTGGTTGTTCCACGGGATGGACTGTCATCGATGCCAGTTGTGAATGGATTTGAGGACGTCTTTGACGAGGTCAAAGGGTTACCGCCGCATAGGGAGATCGAGTTTCGTATCGAACTAGTTGAGGGAGCCAGACCAGTTGTGATGCCTCTTAGACGGATGGCGCCTAGAGAACAACAAGAGCTGAAGGTGCAGGTTGATGACCTTTTTCGGAAAGGATTCATTCGGCGTAGTGTGCCCGAATGGGGTGCACCAGTTGTGTTCGCAACCAAAGCGGATGGATCGTTAAGGTTGTGTGTGGATTATCGTGAGCTGAATAAGGTGACTAAGAAGAACAAGTATCCATTGCCGAGAATAGATGACTTGTTTGATCAGCTTCACGAAGCTAAGGTGTTTTCTCAGATGGATTTGGCAATGGGATTTCACCAGTTGAGAGTGGCTAAGGATAGTGTGTCGAAGACTGCTTTTAGGACACCATCCGGTTTTTATGAGTGGCTGGTAATGCCGTTTGGTTTGACTAACGCACCAGCATATTTTGTGGATCTTATGAATAGAGTGTTCAGAGATCAGTTGGACAAGTTTGTACTTGTGTTCGTGGATGATATTCTGATTTATTCCAAAACTGAGGAAGAGCACAAGACACACTTGTGTATTGTTTTGGAAATCTTGCGGAACATCAGCTGAAGGCTAAGTTTTCGAAGTGTCACTTCTGGAAGAGTGAAGTGAGGTTCTTAGGCCATGTTATCTCTGGAAATGGAATAGCGGTTGATCCCGCTAAGGTGGCAGCAATCCAGGATTGGATTAGACCTAAGAATGCATCTGATGTGAGAAGTTTTCTTGGATTAGCAGGATATTATCGTCGGTTTATCAAAGACTTTTCCAAGATAGCTGCACCGTTAACAGGGTTGACGAAAAAGAATCAGGTATTCACATGGGATGATAAGTGTGTGCAAGCTTTCGTAATCCTGAAAGAGCGACTGACAAGTGCTCCTGTTTTGATTATTCCAAGTGGGAATGATGAGATGGTGGTTTACACCGATGCATGTGGTACTGGACTTGGAGCGGTGCTAATGCAAAAGGATAAAGTTGTTGCATATGCAAGTCGACAATTGAAGCCGCATGAAAGGAATTACCCGACTCATGATTTGGAGTTAGCAGCGATTGTTTTTGCTCTGAAAATGTGGAGACATTATCTATTGGGAGTTCGATTCGAGTTGTTTACAGATCATAAGTCGTTGAAGTATTTGTTCTCCCAAAAGGATTTGAATCTTCGACAGCAACGGTGGCTAGAGTTCTTAGCATCATATGATTTTGGTATAGCTTATACTCCGGGAAAATGAAACGCAGTGGCGGATGCGTTAAGTCGAAGACATGCAGGATTGGGAGCCATGTTTTCGGAATGGAAGAGCCTTGAGTATTTAGCTGGATTTGACTTTAGGCCCAGATGTGAATTGGAACCTGAAATGTTGGCAAACTTATCGATAAGACCTACTCTTGTGGAAAGAATTGGTGAGAGCCAAAAGCAAGACGATAAGATTGTCAAGATTATCCGCGATTTGGAATCTGGATTGAATCCAGAAAAGGATAAAGGATTTGAAGTCGATCGAGAGGGTTGGCTTCGGAAGCAAGGACGATTAGTTGTTCCCGATATAGATGAATTGAGAGATGAAGTTCTGAGGCAAAGTCATCGCTCGAAGTTGACAATTCATCCAGGTGGAAATAAGATGTATCGGGATATGAAGAGAACCTATTACTGGGAAGGTATGAAGAAGGATGTTGGAAATTTTATTTCCAAGTGTATGAACTGCCAGTTGGTAAAAGCCGAGCAGAAGAAGCCAAGTGGATTGCTTCAGCCATTAGAGGTTCCTACATGGAAGTGGGAGCAGATATCGATGGATTTTATCGATGGTCTACCTAGAACCAGGGCAGGAAATGAAGGGATTTGGGTCGTCGTAGATCGTTTGACTAAGGGTGCAAGATTCATTCCTGTTCGATCAACTAGGACTGCATCGAAGTTGGCTGAGTTGTATGTTAAGTGGATAGTTCGATTCCATGGTATTCCGAAGAGTATAGTGAGCGATCGAGACCCATTGTTCACTAGTGGATTTTGGAAGAGCTTCCAGGAAGTTTTGGGGACTGAGTTGTGTTTGAGTACAGCTTATCATTCCCAAACAGATGGTCAGACCGAGAGAGTCAACCGAGTTTTGGAAGATCTTCTCAGAGCATGTGTTTTGGACTTCGGGGGATCATGGGAAGATCATCTTCATTTGGTGGAATTTGCATATAATAACAGTTACCAGTCAAGTATTGGTATGGCACCGTATGAAGCATTGTATGGAAGGCCGTGTAACTCTCCGACATGTTGGTTGGAAACTGGAGAAAAGCTGATACTTGGGCCAGAGATGATTCGACAGACTACGGATTGTATAGAGATCATTCGGCAACGAATAAAGGCAGCCCAAGATCGTCAGAAAAGTTATGCCGATAATCGTCGTAAGGATTTGGAATTCGACGTAGGTGATATGGTTTTTGTGAAGATTTTTCCACTGAAGAATGTTTTTAGATTCGGGAAGAAAGGAAAATTAACTCCGAGATTTGTTGGACCATTCCCGATTATCGAGCGAATTGGAAAGCTCGCTTATAGATTGGAGTTACCGGAAAAGTTGGCGGGTGTGCACAATGTTTTTCATGTATCTTATCTATGGTAGTATGTGCACGACTCGAATACGGTGGTTTATGCTGATAGCTGTGAAGACTTGGAGGTTGACCCAGTTGTTACGAGACCTCGTAAGCCGCTTCGTGTTGTTGAAACCGACACGAAACAGCTTAGGAGGAAGACGGTTACGTTGCTCAAGGTACAATGGAGTGATGATGCTGACGACTGTACGTGGGAGGAGGAAGAGGGGATGAAAGCAGCTCATCCTGAACTCTTCGAGGTATGGCCCTAAGGTGTCGTGACATCTCATGAATTTGTAGCTTGTTCTAAGTCTTAGAGTTCTGCATGCTAGGCTAGTAATTGGATGCATGGTTTGTTGATCGCTATGGATGGTAGGCATGCGGAATAACTTTGGTTGCTCTTGTTTGTTTGGAATTTCGGGGGCGAAATTCCTAAGGGGGAGAGAATGTAACGACCCGTATTTTTACGGATCGAAACATTGTTAAACTATATGCTTTAAGTCGTATTGTTGATAAGTCGTTCGGAGTTTAAGTCATTTGGAGCTTGAGTCGTGTAGGAGCATAGATGACTTAAGGTGTTGCTGAGTTATGGTAGGTAGCGACTTATAGGGTTAACGACTTAGAGCTTAAGTCGTATGGTAGTTAACTCGTGTGGAAGGTAGCTTAGGTCGTGTACGAGTTACGACTTAAGATAGTTGACGACCTAAGAGTCAGCGGGTTAGTGGATTTAGCGACTTAAGGGCTGGAACGGGTTAACGAGTTAAGGGATAAATCGTTAACGAGTTAGTGAGTTACTGGGGTTTTAAGTCGTAAACGACTTATAGGAACAGACGACCTATAGGACTTAGTGACCGCAGGCTTAAGTCGTATACGACTTAGTGATAGGTCGTGTCTAGGTTGAGTCGTGGGAAGGGCCAAGCTGTTAAGTCGTAAGTCGCTGCCGACTTATGGTAGGTCGTTAGGTCGGCAAGTACCCAGTATGGCTTAGTGTAGTTGGGTCGGCCTCTCCGATGAGTCATATGTCGTTCGAAGGCCTGAGTCGTTAGGTCGTAAGTCGTGGGTTAGGTCCATACGGCTTAGGGTTTAGGAAGGGATGCGCGCAGGAGTTAAGTCGCGCATAGGTTGTGAGCCGTTCCTGTGTTGAGTCGTGTGTGTGTTGAACCGTATGTCGTTGAGTCGTTAGGGGCTTGAGTCGTGGACGACTCATGGGTTAGGTCGTGGGCGACTTAAGGGGGGACGACTCCGGGGGGGTTTCGGCCTATAAATAGAGAGGTTTGGCTCACTTTTTGGCACCGGATTTTGAAGCGACGAAGTGCTGCCATTTTGAGAGCTCGACTACAACACTTCTTCACTTTTTTTCTCCTCTCTAATCTAGTGCTAACATCCATCCAAGATCGAAGATCCAAGAGCCAAAGTTGAAGATCTTCATCCAACAAAGAGAGATTTCATCGTTTGAAGCGAGATTTTGCCGGATCAAGCTTGTTTCTTTGCTGTCCAGATCTGGAGTTGGTTGTTTTTAAGGTGTTTAGGTGATTCGGTGAGTGGTAGTTATCTCTCACACGGACCCAAGGGAGTATATTGGATCGGTGGCTTGTTTATGTGTTAAAGATAGTGATTTCTTACATTTTCCCTAAGTATGCATGTAGATCTATCACCTATGAAGTTTTGACACCCATTTTACTACATGTTAACTTATGCAAGTTCATTCACCAAGTTGTAGAGATATTGTTCATAATTCATGCTTGTTAGGATGCATGTTAGACTTGAACTCTTTATTTACGAAATTGCCATTATTGTTGTAATTGTTTATTTAGATCTTGTTTGAATGATTGATTGCTTGGATTAATGTTTGATTTGATTGATTAGTTGATCGATAACTTGATTTGGGAAAGTTGGTAGAAGATGATTCAAAAGCTAAGTGGAAAGGCTCTTGAATAAGGAAAGCTGCTTGTGGCATATGAAGCGGATGTTGAAGCTTATATGGATAGATTTGATGATGATGTTGAGATGGGACTTTGCCATGATGCGATGAGGCAAACCATGATGTTGAGATGGGACTTTGCTATGATGCGATGAAGCGAAGTATGATTTAGTCTTGGCGTAATCCAGGCAGGGATCATTCCAAGCATGTTGATAACTCGAGGGATGGTTCGAGTTGGTTGATAATGGATTGCTCGAGAAGTAGCTTGGGCTAGTATAGGAATAGTCGTCGAGGAGGATGACTAGGAGGCTTGGATCTCATCGTTGTTGAAGGTTCTAGTAAACTCAAAGCAAGAATACATGGGATGCCCAAACGACTACAGGTAGGTGGTCGGGACACCCAAAAGACTACAGGTAGGTGGTCGAGTACTCTGGGCAGAGTAGGTAAGTCGTAGGCACGGGTCACGATGACGTGCAGAGTTTATCTAGAACCGGGGTTACCATTAGCCCTTGACTGGTGGTCATTCAACTAACGATGATATCGAGGCAATGATAATAGTGATAGCCAGAGTCATGGATGTTTGATTGTACCATCATTCGATCTCAAGAGCGGTGTTTTCTGGGTGCTTATCTGATCTTGGTTTAGGCCTTGGGGTTTTGTATTTGGAAAACATCGACCTTGACTCGAGTGATAATTACTTTACTTAAATTGTCTGCTTTGCTATGCTTGTTTATGCTTAGTGGGTCTGGGGACTATCACTGTAGAATGAGGCGGAGTGGGATGGTTGAATTCCTATTCCTTTTATCCTTTATGCTCTTTTGGTATGTTTGATAGTTAATTTACTGCTCACTAAGACTGTTGTCTGACTCAAGGTTTTATGTTCAACTCTTATTACCTTGGGCTGTTCATCCATGTTGGGATGAGCAGACTAGGTAGCAGGTGACAGGTGCTGTTCTTGGCTACCAACGCTGTTGATGACGAAGACGAGCTGGAGGCTAGCATATTAGTTTTCTTACTATATGTACTGGATGTTCCGCTGCTTGTATATGTTTTGAGTGTTATGTAGTGAGGCTTGATGTATTGATTGTTCAGATGCTTGTATCAAACCTTTATGAAGTCTATATGATGATATTCTGTTATGAGCTTCACTATATACATATACTTCTCTATTGTATTTTGTCCATGCGCTGTGAGTTGTACGATAGAGTTTCTGTTTTATCTTACCCTGACCATCGTCCATGGCTGCCTGGCACGCTCTTCAGCGCACTATTTTCCTGATTGGTGCGGGAGTCATGGGCGGTCGTCACATTTGGTATCAGAGCTTTGGTTAAATCGATTTTAGCCAACGCTCGCTGATGAAACTACGTATGAGAGACGTAATTGTAATTTTGATGGATGATTACTATATATAATATAGTAGTTTAGAAGGATTTGAACTCCTTATGTAGTTGTTTCTCAAGGTGTTCTAAATCATTCCTTTTTGTAGATATTAAGGATGAGTCGAAGTGAGAGACAAGCTGCTAGGGAAAACCGTGCTGTTGGGGGAGCTACTGACTATGCTGCAATGTTCGAAGCTATGATGACTTCGATCATGAGAAGGATACCAACTTCAGGACAGACGGTAGATGTTGGAGTTCAAGTTCAAGCTCCAAGACCAGTGGATTTTGCTAAGTTGTGTAAAGATTATACTGCTCTTGGAGGGAAAGTTTTCTTGGGGACAGAATCAACCATAGAAGTTCAGAGATGGAATGATGCTTGTAGAAGGATTTTTGGTGACTTGGGAATCGAGGATGCAACTAAGAGGAAGCTTGCATCGAGACAACTTTAGGGAAGGGCTGCTGATTGGTGGGGTTCTATCACTATTGATACTCCAGAGGAAGAGATTACTTGGGAGCAATTCCAAGTTAGATTTGAAGCTAAGTTCATCTCTACGGCTCAGAAATCTGTTCTGTTTAAGAAGTTTGTGGAGCTCAAGCAAGGTGAAAGACCAGTTCTTGAGTATGTTTCTGAGTTTGAAGCTTTGTCCAAGTATGCTCGATCGTATATTGAATCTCCCTATCAGAAGAATGAGAAGTTTGTGACAGGCTTGGACTATTATCTTGGGAGACAGTTGGTGGATCATTTGGACGATCCGTTTGAGAAGCTTGTGGAGAGCTCTCAGGCATGAGAGTTTGTTTCCTAAGGAAGGATCTGTTGCTGTTGTAACCAAGGAAGGGTCTAGGCCACAGTAGGGTGGAAATAAGAAGAGGAAGCAACAGCAACAGAAGGGTAAGGATGGCCAGAAGAAGCCGAAGGGCGAAGTGACGTGCTACAACTGTCAGCAGAAGGGCCATCTCTCCAAAGATTGTAGGAATCCCAAGGTACCGGGAAAGTGTTACAACTGTGATAAGCTGGGACATATCAAGAAGGACTGTCCAGAACCGAGGAAAGATAAGCAGATTGTGCAAGCTTATGCTTTGGGGGCTGTTCCATCATCTTCTAAAGCTCCTACTGCTGAAGAGAAGGGGAAGAGTGCGGTGGTTCAAGGTACTCTTTCTATTTGTGGTGTTCCAGTTAGAGTGTTGTTTGATACTGGGGCATCGCATTCGTTTGTTTGTGATGATTTGGTAGGCCGGTTGGGTTTGGAACCGGAAATTGTTGATAGACCATTGGTTGTGACTAATCCGGTTGGGGGTTCGTCATGTTTGTGTATGGTATGCCGTGGTCTAGTAGTATCGAGTCATGATTGCTCTTTTACTTGTGATTGTTTTGTTCTGAACTTTGCGGGGTTCGGAATTATTTTGGGTATGGACTGGCTTAGGAAGTATGCGGCAAAGGTTGATTGTGAGAAACTGGAGGTGACAGTCGGGAATGTGGAAGGGAGAAAGGTTGTGATACGATGTAAGCATGAGGAAGGCGTCTTCATGGGCTTCATATATTCGCTGGTTGTTCCACGGGATGGACTGTCATCGATGCCAGTTGTGAATGGATTTGAGGACGTCTTTGACGAGGTCAAAGGGTTACCGCCGCATAGGGAGATCGAGTTTCGTATCGAACTAGTTGAGGGAGCCAGACCAGTTGTGATGCCTCTTAGACGGATGGCGCCTAGAGAACAACAAGAGCTGAAGGTGCAGGTTGATGACCTTTTTCGGAAAGGATTCATTCGGCGTAGTGTGCCCGAATGGGGTGCACCAGTTGTGTTCGCAACCAAAGCGGATGGATCGTTAAGGTTGTGTGTGGATTATCGTGAGCTGAATAAGGTGACTAAGAAGAACAAGTATCCATTGCCGAGAATAGATGACTTGTTTGATCAGCTTCACGAAGCTAAGGTGTTTTCTCAGATGGATTTGGCAATGGGATTTCACCAGTTGAGAGTGGCTAAGGATAGTGTGTCGAAGACTGCTTTTAGGACACCATCCGGTTTTTATGAGTGGCTGGTAATGCCGTTTGGTTTGACTAACGCACCAGCATATTTTGTGGATCTTATGAATAGAGTGTTCAGAGATCAGTTGGACAAGTTTGTACTTGTGTTCGTGGATGATATTCTGATTTATTCCAAAACTGAGGAAGAGCACAAGACACACTTGTGTATTGTTTTGGAAAGCTTGCGGAAACATCAGCTGAAGGCTAAGTTTTCGAAGTGTCACTTCTGGAAGAGTGAAGTGAGGTTCTTAGGCCATGTTATCTCTGGAAATGGAATAGCGGTTGATCCCGCTAAGGTCGCAGCAATCCAGGATTGGATTAGACCTAAGAATGCATCTGATGTGAGAAGTTTTCTTGGATTAGCAGGATATTATCGTCGGTTTATCAAAGACTTTTCCAAGATAGCTGCACCGTTAACAGGGTTGACGAAAAAGAATCAGGTATTCACATGGGATGATAAGTGTGAGCAAGCTTTCGTAATCCTGAAAGAGCGACTGACAAGTGCTCCTGTTTTGATTATTCCAAGTGGGAATGATGAGATGGTGGTTTACACCGATGCATGTGGTACTGGACTTGGAGCGGTGCTAATGCAAAAGGATAAAGTTGTTGCATATGCAAGTCGACAATTGAAGCCGCATGAAAGGAATTACCCGACTCATGATTTGGAGTTAGCAGCGATTGTTTTTGCTCTGAAAATGTGGAGACATTATCTATTGGGAGTTCGATTCGAGTTGTTTACAGATCATAAGTCGTTGAAGTATTTGTTCTCCCAAAAGGATTTGAATCTTCGACAGCAACGGTGGCTAGAGTTCTTAGCATCATATGATTTTGGTATAGCTTATACTCCGGGAAAATGAAACGCAGTGGCGGATGCGTTAAGTCGAAGACATGCAGGATTGGGAGCCATGTTTTCGGAATGGAAGAGCCTTGAGTATTTAGCTGGATTTGACTTTAGGCCTAGATGTGAATTGGAACCTGAAATGTTGGCAAACTTATCGATAAGACCTACTCTTGTGGAAAGAATTGGTGAGAGCCAAAAGCAAGACGATAAGATTGTCAAGATTATCCGCGATTTGGAATCTGGATTGAATCCAGAAAAGGATAAAGGATTTGAAGTCGATCGAGAGGGTTGGCTTCGGAAGCAAGGACGATTAGTTGTTCCCGATATAGATGAATTGAGAGGTGAAGTTCTGAGGGAAAGTCATCGCTCGAAGTTGACAATTCATCCAGGTGGAAATAAGATGTATCGGGATATGAAGAGAACCTATTACTGGGAAGGTATGAAGAAGGCTGTTGGAAATTTTATTTCCAAGTGTATGAACTGCCAGTTGGTAAAAGCCGAGCAGAAGAAGCCAAGTGGATTGCTTCAGCCATTAGAGGTTCCTACATGGAAGTGGGAGCAGATATCGATGGATTTTATCGATGGTCTACCTAGAACCAGGGCAGGAAATGAAGGGATTTGGGTCATCGTAGATCGTTTGACTAAGGGTGCAAGATTCATTCCTGTTCGATCAACTAGGACTGCATCGAAGTTGGCTGAGTTGTATGTTAAGTGGATAGTTCGATTCCATGGTATTCCGAAGAGTATAGTGAGCGATCGAGACCCATTGTTCACTAATGGATTTTGGAAGAGCTTCCAGGAAGTTTTGGGGACTGAGTTGTGTTTGAGTACAGCTTATCATTCCCAAACAGATGGTCAGACCGAGAGAGTCAACCGAGTTTTGGAAGATCTTCTCAGAGCATGTGTTTTGGAATTCGGGGGATCATGGGAAGATCATCTTCATTTGGTGGAATTTGCATATAATAACAGTTACCAGTCAAGTATTGGTATGGCACCGTATGAAGCATTGTATGGAAGGCCGTGTAACTCTCCGACATGTTGGTTGGAAACTGGAGAAAAGCTAATACTTGGGCCAGAGATGATTCGACAGACTACGGATTGTATAGAGATCATTCGGCAACGAATAAAGGCAGCCCAAGATCGTCAGAAAAGTTATGCTGATAATCGTCGTAAGGATTTGGAATTCGACGTAGGTGATATGGTTTTTGTGAAGATTTCTCCTCTGAAGAATGTTTTTAGATTCGGGAAGAAAGGAAAATTAACTCCGAGATTTGTTGGACCATTCCCGATTATCGAGCGAATTGGAAAGCTCGCTTATAGATTGGAGTTACCGGAAAAGATGGCGGGTGTGCACAATGTTTTTCATGTATCTTATCTATGGAAGTATGTGCACGACTCGAATACGGTGGTTTATGCTGATAGCTGTGAAGACTTGGAGGTTGACCCAGTTGTTACGAGACCTCGTAAGCCGCTTCGTGTTGTTGAAACCGACACGAAACAGCTTAGGAGGAAGACGGTTACGTTGCTCAAGGTACAATGGAGTGATGATGCTGACGACTGTACGTGGGAGGAGGAAGAGGGGATGAAAGCAGCTCATCCTGAACTCTTCGAGGTATGGCCCTAAGGTGTCGTGACATCTCATGAATTTGTAGCTTGTTCTAAGTCTTAGAGTTCTGCATGCTAGGCTAGTAATTGGATGCATGGTTTGTTGATCGCTATGGATGGTAGGCATGCGGAATAACTTTGGTTGCTCTTGTTTGTTTGGAATTTCGGGGGCGAAATTCCTAAGGGGGAGAGAATGTAACGACCCGTATTTTTACGGATCGAAACATTGTTAAACTATATGCTTTAAGTCGTATTGTTGATAAGTCGTTCGGAGTTTAAGTCATTTGGAGCTTGAGTCGTGTAGGAGCATAGATGACTTAAGGTGTTGCTGAGTTATGGTAGGTAGCGACTTATAGGGTTAACGACTTAGAGCTTAAGTCGTATGGTAGTTAACTCGTGTGGAAGGTAGCTTAGGTCGTGTACGAGTTACGACTTAAGATAGTTGACGACCTAAGAGTCAGCGGGTTAGTGGATTTAGCGACTTAGGGGCTGGAACGGGTTAACGAGTTAAGGGATAAATCGTTAACGAGTTAGTGAGTTACTGGGGTTTTAAGTCGTAAACGACTTATAGGAACAGACGACCTATAGGACTTAGTGACCGCAGGCTTAAGTCGTATACGACTTAGTGATAGGTCGTGTCTAGGTTGAGTCGTGGGAAGGGCCAAGCTGTTAAGTCGTAAGTCGCTGCCGACTTATGGTAGGTCGTTAGGTCGGCAAGTACCCAGTATGGCTTAGTGTAGTTGGGTCGGCCTCTCCGATGAGTCATATGTCGTTCGAAGGCCTGAGTCGTTAGGTCGTAAGTCGTGGGTTAGGTCCATACGGCTTAGGGTTTAGGAAGGGATGCGCGCAGGAGTTAAGTCGCGCATAGGTTGTGAGCCGTTGAGTCGTTCCTGTGTTGAGTCGTGTGTGTGTTGAACCGTATGTCGTTGAGTCGTTAGGGGCTTGAGTCGTGGACGACTCATGGGTTAGGTCGTGGGCGACTTAAGGGGGGACGACTCAGGGGGGGTTTCGGCCTATAAATAGAGGGGTTTGGCTCACTTTTTGGCACCGGATTTTGAAGCGACGAAGTGCTGCCATTTTGAGAGCTCGACTACAACACTTCTTCACTTTTTTCCTCCTCTCTAATCTAGTGCTAACATCCATCCAAGATCGAAGATCCAAGAGCCAAAGTTGAAGATCTTCATCCAACAAAGAGAGATTTCATCGTTTGAAGCGAGATTTTGCCGGATCAAGCTTGTTTCTTTGCTGTCCAGATCTGGAGTTGGTTGTTTTTAAGGTGTTTAGGTGATTCGGTGAGTGGTAGTTATCTCTCACACGGACCCAAGGGAGTATATTGGATCGGTGGCTTGTTTATGTGTTAAAGATAGTGATTTCTTACATTTTCCCTAAGTATGCATGTAGATCTATCACCTATGAAGTTTTGACACCCATTTTACTACATGTTAACTTATGCAAGTTCATTCACCAAGTTGTAGGCACGGGTCACGACACAGGTAGGTGGTCGGGACACCCAAAAGACTACAGGTAGGTGGTCGAGTACTCTGGGTAGAGTAGGTAAGTCGTAGGCACGGGTCACGATGACGTGCAGAGTTTATCTAGAACCGGGGTTACCATTAGCCCTTGACTGGTGGTCATTCAACTAACGATGATATCGAGGCAATGATAACAGTGATAGCCAGAGTCATGGATGTTTGATTGTACCATCATTCGATCTCAAGAGCGGTGTTTTCTGGGTGCTTATCTAATCTTGGTTTAGGCCTTGGGGTTTTGTATTTGGAAAACATCGACCTTGACTCGAGTGATAATTACTTTACTTAAATTGTCTGCTTTGCTATGCTTGTTTATGCTTAGTGGGTCTGGGGACTATCACTGTAGAATGAGGCGGAGTGGGATGGTTGAATTCCTATTCCTTTTATCCTTTATGCTCTTTTGGTATGTTTGATAGTTAATTTACTGCTCACTAAGACTGTTGTCTGACTCAAGGTTTTATGTTCAACTCTTATTACCTTGGGCTGTTCATCCATGTTGGGATGAGCAGACTAGGTAGCAGGTGACAGGTGCTGTTCTTGGCTACCAACGCTGTTGATGACGAAGACGAGCTGGAGGCTAGCATATTAGTTTTCTTACTATATGTACTAGATGTTCCGCTGCTTGTATATGTTTTGAGTGTTATGTAGTGAGGCTTGATGTATTGATTATTCAGATGCTTGTATCAAACCTTTATGAAGTCTATATGATGATATTCTGTTATGAGCTTCACTATATACATATACTTCTCTATTGTATTTTGTCCATGCGCTGTGAGTTGTACGATAGAGTTTCTGTTTTATCTTACCCTGACCATCGTCCATGGCTGCCTGGCACGCTCTTCAGCGCACTATTTTCCTGATTGGTGCGGGAGTCATGGGCGGTCGTCACAGTTTTGATCCCAAGAAATGTGCGTGATGTCATAATACTCAAAGTCGGTCAATAGCCCTTGAACTTGGATAAGGTACGGTGTAAGTCATTGTCCTTTAGCTTGGTAATCTCCTTTGAGTTGGTATACTACCAACTATGAATCACAAAAGATTTCAAGAGATTTTATCCCCAGTTCTTTGGCAAGTTTGAGTCTAGTGACCAAAGCTTCATACTCAGCTTCGTTGTTCATTGTAGGGAAGTCAAGCTTCAAAGCATAGAAAATCGGCCGATATTTTGGAATTACTAATACGATTCTAATTCTAGAACAACAATCATTGGATGCTTCATCAATATACATTTTCCACCGAATGATAGGAGCTCAATTGCTCTCTAGGAGATCATCTTGTGTAGCGAATTCAACTGTAAAGTCCGCTAGTGCCTGTCTTTGGATTGCTCTCCGAGGATAAGTAATGGTGAATTGACTTAGTTCGATGTTCCACTTGAATAACCTTCCAGATTTCTTAGGTCGTTGTAGGACATGTCGTAACGGTTGGTTGGTGTAAACGTTGATAGGATGTATTTGAAAATAAAGGCAAAGCTTTCGTAAAGTGATCGACAAGTAGTATGATAATTTATTTATCTTCGGATAGTTCCTTTCAGCTTATGTTAATCATTTGCTAACATAATAGACCGATATTTGGATCTGATTCTCTTCATGAAGCAGTGCGGCACTTGTAGCATGTACCAACATAGCCAAGAAGATATACAAGTCTTCATGATCCACCATCTCTGAAAAGATGGGAGGCCTCTCTAAATGGTTCACCAAAGCTCGGAATGCATCTTCACAATCTTGCGTCCTTTCAAAGCTCTTTCTCCCTCTTCTAATCAAGTCGAAGAAAGGAATGCATTTATCGGTGGCTTTGGAAATATATCGACTTATAGTGACAACTTTCCCATTTAGGCTCTGTACTTATTTGACGGTCTTTGACACTTGGATATTACAAATTTATTGAATCTTCTCGGGATTAGCTTCGATTCCATGGGCATTGACGATGCAACCCAAAATTTTCCTAATGCTACGCTAAAAGAACAATTCAGAGGATTGACCTTCATTTGGTAATATCAGGGGATATCGAACATTTCTGCTAAGTCTCTAATATGGTCGCTTGATCGTCATGACTTCACAAGCATATCATCCACGTACACCTCTTATCATCTTTCCAATCTGATATTTAAACATTTTATTGACTACTGTTGATAGGTCGCTCCAGCATTTTTCAATCCAAATGGCATTACCACATGGCAATACCATCCAACATCGGTAATGAAGCTGGTGTGCTCCAAATCGAGAATATGCATCAGGATTTGGTTATGTCTAGATTATGCATCCATGAAAGATAGCAATTAATATCCTACGATCGAGTCTATCAACTGGTCAAACCTTGGAAGGGGAAAATTGTTTTTTAGGCATGCCTTGTTCAAGTCTGAGTAATCAATGCATGTCTGTCATTTTCCATTCGCCTTTCTCATAGGTACAGGATTAGATACCCATTTTGGGTAGAGGGCGTGGCAAATAAAACCATTGCCCTTAAGTCTATCCATCTCCTTTTTAAGGGCAGCAGATCTTTTGGATCCACGCCATGCCTTTTCTGCTTCATCGAGACATGCCTTGGGTCGATATTCAATGCATGGCTCACAATGGCAGGTGAGATCTCACACATGTCAGAGTGAATCCAAGCAAACATGCCAAGATTTGCTCGAAGAAATCCAGCAAGTTCTTTCATCATCGAGGGGCTAAAATGTGATCTGATCTTTAGGACCCAGATGGTTCGTCGTGGCTGACCGTTATGTCAATTGCCATCTCAGCCGATGCAGCCCTGGCCAGGCTCCTTCTCATCATCCATGGAATCTAAATCTTTATAGAACCGACTGTGGGGCCCAAGCCAAGGCCTAGACGTTGGTTGTCAATCTTCAGTAGTTTGGATGTGGAGAGACTTATCCACACCCTTACCTTTCCCTTACATTGAGCGTCTCTCAATTCGGCAACATAGCAGGCATGTCCAATCGCCTGATACCATGCACAACTCCAACACCGCTATCAGTTGGAAACTTCAAAGTCAAACACTATGAGGCAAGAGCTGCCCGAAATTCAGCTAGGGCTGGTTGGTCTAGAAAAGCATTGTATGGAGATTCAACATCCAAGGCAACAAATGGTAAAATCTGTACTCTCCTATAGTCGCCTTCTCCTGACTCCATGGTCAATTCGACATATCCGGTAGCTTTGGTCGGACCAAAGCACCGTTAAAGCCATGAATGTGGGCTTTAGATGATTTCAGGCCCTTGTCTTCCATCCTTATTTGATCGTAAGCCCTTTTGAAAATTATATTTAGGGAACTTCCACAATCTACCAAAATCCTCCTTACTAAGGCAGGGCCGATCATGGACGAAATGACCATTGGATCGATCGTCGGTGCCTCCATCTTGTCTGCATCTCTATTTCTGAATACAATGTCATCTGCCATTATACGTTGTTGTTTTGCTGGAGATCCATCTTTTATACTCGACATTCAAAATTCATATGCTTAATTGCACTAGCATAGCGCTCCATTTCATGCCAACTTTTATATGTTGGATGCAGTTCTCCGATAATTGTATTGATCACTAACCTTCCACTAGTCAGCACGGGCTCGTCGACCCTGTATGGAGCTTGTCCTCGATTGAGGTCAAATGTCCCCTACCCGCCATCTTGCAGGGCTTTAACGAACTTTTGTAACTTTCTTTCCCGAATCAGTTTCTCGATAATATCGTGGAGATGCTTACACTCGTTCATGTTATGTCCATAACATTCATGGAACCATCAATATTTCCCAGTTTGTTTCTACTTCTCCACTGATTCTTTCATAGGTGGCTTCCTATACTACATGGTATTACATGTAGACAAGTAAACGTTCTCTAAAGATGTTTTCAGTGCTATGTAGGCATCGTGCATTGGAATCCTAGGCTTTCCTCTTTCAGAATCCCTCTTTCGTCCATGGTTCCTATCACCTCCTATCTTTTGCATATTCGGTTTATTTTGGACGTTCACTTGAACCTTTCCAAAACTATCACCAAACCGCTTCACTGTAATGTTACTCTACACTCCCTCTCCACTTGGTCCCATTACATTCTTCTTCCAAAAGCATTTAGCTTCCTCTTTCCTTAAATATTGAGCTACTTTACATAGAAACATTCCAATGTTGCGGGTGGTTTACCAGCTAACCAATCGCCAAAATCAGATTTCGGATTAATCCCTCTCGTTACCACCATCAATATTAAACATCGTTTAGATTACTGACTTCTATGATAGCTGCATAAAATCTCTTCAAATAATCTCTTAGCGATTCTTCCAAAGCCTGGGTCATGCTAGATAGGGACATCACCTTTTTAGGGCGAGTTGCGTGCATACAGATTTGCTCCACAAACTTTGTTGCTAAATCATCAAATCTAGAGATTGACCTTGGGTATAATCTCGTAAACCACATCATTTCTATGCCAAAAAGAATAATAGGAAAACATCTACATTTTATTGCATCATCGGCACGTGCGGAATCCATCAGCCATTTATATCACATGATGTGCTACCTAGGGTCAGTTTTCCCTCAAAGGCAGGTATTGATGGCATGTTGAACCTTCTTGAATACTCCACATATAAGATATTGTTGATAAACGAGGTATGGCTTCTCAAGATGCCCTAATCACCATTTGTCAAGCATTGGCTCTTCCTCACTAGTTGTCTAAGCATAGTCGAAAAGTTTGGTGTTTGGATAGTTGGAGCCAAGCGGTGGTCTTGCTCCATCTCACATGAATGATCCGGTCGATGCTCACCAGTCATTCTATTCCTTCTTGGCTCAGCATCCTCTCGATATTTATCACGTACATTCGCTTCATCATCATTTTGGGGAAGCGGTTGGTCTACATCCATCTGAACTCCGGCATCCAAATTAATCGCAGCAGCCCCAGCTTGGGGCTATCATGGAAAGGTAGGCTCCCTCCTCTAGGGGAGGGACGTTACCGATCCCTATAGAGAGGATCGGCTCTGATCAATCTCGGCAGACCGAGTAGGTTTACCTATTGATATCCTGAAGCTTTTGCGTGATATCCGTCAGTTCTGCGATGCTTGCGTTTGTGATAGTCATCTGATGAACTAGAACTCTCAAATATAGAATAAGGGGTAGGGTCCCTCCTAGCTTTCCCACACTGTTGCAGACTGAGCTGGTTTATTAGATTAATATTGGCTTTAATTTGCTGATTCAACTACCGACGGCTATCCACTAGCTCTCCCATCAGATTTTGAAATTCAACTCTTGTAATGGAATCAGCCGAATTATAGACATCGACTGGATTGGTAGCATTCACATCTACTGGTAGATTTCTCGGGCCTCCTTGTTGGATGCTAGCATTCTTGTTTCCTTTTGCATTTTGTGATGTAGGTCCGGTATTCCTAACCATCGTTGATAGCTTTCCTTAGAATTTTGTAAATTTGAATAGAAAAAACAAGCTTCTTGAAGATGATTTTAGATCTCTTTAGGAGATTTATGTAATCCATTAGCAATAATGGGATTCAAACAGGGTTGAGAATCAGGTTCTTAGTGAAAGCACCAAAATGTTCACGCCAAAAATTGGCACAAACGCCCAATATAAGTTTTAAAGAGAAATAAAAGAAGAATATAAAATGAAAATGGAGGAAAATAGTAATGAAATAGTATTAAATCAAAGCATTAACATGAACATAATGATTTATAACGGTTCAACGTTATTTGCCTACGTTCACTTTGAATAGAAAGCTTAATTAATTACTTTGTAAACTAAGTATAATAGGGATCTCATGAAAATCCTTAGTTACAATAGAGTACAAAATAACTAGCAGCGTAAAGGTCCCAAAATGAAAAACAGAGCTTGCATTTATAGACTAAGATGACAAAATATTTACCTGAAAATTCGATAGAAAGATTTTCAAAACCATATGGACCCATCAGGGGGATTGCATGGCCTAAATCCTAGGGGATAGGGATCGGTGCCTATCCCTATTTTGAAGGAATTTGGGGGTGTGATCCTTGTGGTAGTTTTCCCATGTTGTAATGTGCTTAGCCTCAACGTTTCATGCCAATTGGATTAGTAAAACTTGAGTTATTTCTCGATCTTTGTTTCAATGTGAGTTGTCTTCTAATTTTAATCGATCCTTATTGAGGGAAGAGAGCTGATCCCTCTTATTTCATCCTTCTGAGGTGCGATCCCTAAGGCGGTCTCCCTAGGGCCCTATATCTTACTCACAAAATTTCATAAACATTGGAATTATGGAGCTTGAGATACTGATTTTTTCTATTGAATTGTACTTACTTCCTAGAACATGCCAATCTCTATATTGGAGAATGATTATAGTCGATCCCTCCTATATGTTGAACCATATTCCGTACTTTGAACATTCTGCATCACGTATCTCTCAATTCTATTTGATCACGGCTTCATATTATCATCTATACTTGATGTTTAGACCCTATAGTCATCATTTTGGACTGACTAGCCTTGATAGTCGAATCTAACTTATACAATTAGTTCGAATATAGCAGGATTAAAATGTCGGGTAACAGTATATATATGAGATGCCATAAGGAAGATTTATTTATATCATTCATTTATTTCATAAAGAACTGGAATTGAGTTTACCAAAAAATTCGTCGATTTAGTTTTGAAGAGTTTTAGATCGGATAAGTTACTTATCGAAAACCACTCTAAAAAATGATATACGAGTTCTATGCTTTAGAAGCAATTGTGGACTGGAATGTTACAGAGTTGAACTATCTATCCTAAGGTTAAGTTCAAGGAAGAGGTCGGCGTTAGTATTCGTCGGACGACTTATACAGGAATCCATGGATAGATTTGTGAACTGTTCGAGATGTGGGAATCCCAAGAGAGATTTGAGATATATTCGGGTGATGAATACTTCTATGTTGACATGCTGAATGCAACTTCACCATCGATGATGGAAGAAAATATAGTAGAATGCATGGTCATGGAGCTTGGCTAGCCCAAGAGGGTACATCAACTTCAAATATCTTAAGATGCTTTCGATTAAGGTGCACGGGAGTAGATGATATTAGGTATCACTGTTTGGACATGGACCTACTATGTTTACCTTTGTGACATATTTTATCTATAGATATTCATGGTTTTGGGAGGTAGTTTCTCACTCTTGTGCTGGAGGCTGACCTTTTGTTTTTACCGAGGAGACCTCCATGGAAATCCTTATGCGAACGTACCTTAGTTGTCTTAGTTGTACTTCTAATATTTTTGTGTTGTGAGACGCAAGCGACACAGCTATTTTTGATTTATATTCTAAACCCTAGAATTATTTATTATATCGTCATATTTACTTATTAGATGGTTTTGGTTCTTTTGAAGGGAAAACTATTACGATGATTCGACTGGTCCAAAAAAGGTACTATTGTATGTGGCCAGGTATTTCTTGACTTTCTCACACCAGGCCTATCTCCGACTCATGGTTTAATCTTTCCCTTAATCTCTCGAGTGCTCATTCGAGCAGTTTGAGAAAGACAGGTTTTCATTGATATTTTTTATAACTCCAGGACACGAGCTGGATGCTTCCATTTTCCTATGGTGGTATTTTATTTTAGCTGCACTACTATTATATATATATCAACATTTGGTAGGATAAACTGTTATAACTGATTGGACTGATGATAGTACTTAGGATTGTAACTCATAAATGCTATGTATCTTAGAGTGATAGTTTGTACTACTTTTATGGTATTATATGTTATCATCCCATTGTGAAATTAAGATGTTTCGTTCTCTTCTTTCTTGTCCTTTTTCATTTTACACTAACAGTCTATCTTTTTGAAACTTGGGTGCTCGACATGTGAATATCGCAGATTAGTAGTGTCATTGAGGATTCGAAAAGGCACGTCGTTATGGAAATGATTGACCAAAATGAAGAGAAGCAATTCAAAATGAATTGTAGTCTTTTACAAGCTGAGAAGTCTTTGGACAAGTAGCCCAAAAAACCAAAGATGTCAAACCAGTTGGTTATGTGTAAATATTACAAGAAATTAATAGCAAAAATGTGAGATTGTTCAGCACAATTCCCGACTAGTGGCTCTAGGTTTCTCAAAGAGACCTGAAATTGTTTTGATGAAAAAATGCATATGCTTTGACATTTAATAAGTTTAGCAGTACCAAAAGGACTTGAAATGCATCTAATGGATATGGTAATTGCGTATCTTTATGAAACTTCAGATAATGGAATTCAAATGAAAGTCCCTGAAGCATCTAAGATACCAAAAGGAAAACCATGTTTTATATACTTAATTAAAATCCAACATCATTATATAGATAAACGATCCGAACAAATATGACACAATTATTTAAGTGAGTACATAATTAAAGAAGGGTATACTAACATCCTATATGTCCACATTTGCTCTTGAAGAAAAATGAATCAAGATATGTTATTTATTGGAATAAATGTTGAAGGTTTAAATCAAATTGGCACTCAAAAATGTTGACCAAACCTGAGGATATGGGTTGCAGAATTATGGATCTTAAGGCTAATTAAACGGTAGAGGGGGTGAACAGTAGATTTTGAGGGTAGATCTTAAGACACACCCACTAGATTTCTAAATTTAATTGGTCCCGGCTAAGGGTAGACCTACTTGATTTGATTGGTCTATGAGCATGTATATTTTGAGGACTTGTTTCTTTAAAATATTTTGAAATCCCTATACTTTATAAAATAATTTGATGCTATGTAAAATAGTTTGAACAAAGTTTATGAATATTCTGAACTTTGAAAATCTTTTATAAAATGTTTTGAAATTTATTTTGAAATTTATTTTATTTAAAATATAAAAGATATAAAATAGATGACGGAGATCAAAGAGTGCTACCAAAGACTTTAACAATATAAGCTATGACTCTATACACTAAATTATAATTTTGAGATCTTCATATATTGGTCCTTGTGCTCATGAGTCTTCATGTCTATCTTTTGTGTCTTTATACCGTACAGTCTTCGATTCAACACCTGTGTAATTTCCGACACTATATACTATATAACTTAACAAACCGTTAGTATCTATATTTTATATGATTGTATATGGTTATTGTAATCAAAATCAATAACCGAGTATTAACAATCTCCCCCTTTTGATGATGACAACCATTAAATGTTCCTGTATATAAAATATGATATAACTCCCCTTGAGTTACATAAATCTCCTTGAATATATGCATGTGTATATTTTATACTTTTCTCCCCCTTTATCATCAACAAAAATGGGTGAAAATAAGAATTCCCTTAAATAAAATTCTTAGAAACTATACAGTCAAAATCAATAATTAAGTACAAAAATAATTGAAGCGTTATATAACGATTATATGATGATTATGATATAAATGATGTTAATTAAAACTAGATATATGATAAATTGTGGTATAATGATAAGTAAGATAATAGAAATTATGTTTATTAAAATTAATGTATTCAAATTCTACTATAAATCCAAACTTACAATCAAACCAAAAACAAATAAATCCAAACTTGAGAGTATCAATTTACACATAATAAGTTACATGTTTACATATTTATAATTTAGAAAAACTGAACAACTAGACATTCCTAGAAATTTCGACCCAACCGTTCAAATTCAAAGATTGAATTTGCATTGATGGCCTCCCAATCTTCATTGTCCTTGTTGATAGCGCATTCTGGATTGTTGGTTTGATCATTAATCAAGGAACAAATCAACCAACGAAAGGCATCAAAATGCTTTTCTTGCTCTTTGATCATCTACATTTGACTTAATTCTAAATGCCTTTGAATTTTTAAGACAGAGATAAAAATATCCTTGAAGAATTGAAGTGTTTTTTCAAGTTCTCACACAATTTTTGGAGTAGAGAAGATATTTTTGTTAAGAAAATAGAGAATAAAATGATGAGTGAATATTTTTGGAAGAAATAGGCTTATATAGGGGGTAAAAGTCATTAATAAAGTTTGAATAGATGGTATTTATTTTATTTTTAAATTTCAAAATTCAGCCAAATGGATAACATATATTGACATATCAACATACATATCTGAAAATATAAATATTATGTTTTTTTAATAGATTTTGTTTTTTTAATGCCACTATATTTTTATAGTTTCCAGATACTAATAGAACTATTAGAACAGAAAGAAATAAATTTCATTACTAGGAATAGAAAAATACATGGATTTCAAAAGAAAAAAAAGAAATACATGAAAAAATATGAAATTAAATTAGAAACACACATTGCTGATGAACATAAAGTTAGATGGACAAGATTTAAAAGGATGATGATGATGATGAGCCTCTAAGTTTCCTAATGACCTTTTCAAAGTATTTGTCTACTATGTTGGAAAGAGAAGTGAACTTTTTTGACTAAATGAACGTTTAAAACTCTTTTGGTTTTTGAGAAGTTTCTCTTAGTTCTTTTAAAATCTCTTTGTTGGAAGGGTGGGTTGGTTTATCGAATCTTTCTAAAGAGGGGTCAATTTCCTCCTCCTCTTCTTGAGTTCCTTCTTCTACTACGTCCATTTCGTAGCCTTCTTCCTCTTATTCTTGTTGTATTTCTTGCTCCCCTTCCCATGTCAATTTTTCTTCTTTTTTAATAAGAGTTTCATATGGTTTGAAATAAGGCGTAATGTGCATAAGAGAAATGTTGGCCTTGTCAAAAACTTCTCGAGGAAGTGTTGATTCTCCTTGTAAATCAACACCAAAATACAAGAAAATTCTATTGTGACATCCCGCCTTTTCGCACACTTTAAACCGACACACATGACGATTCAAACCATACGGAAGGGCGGATTGTTATGGGGTAAATAAGAAAAACAGAGAAGAAATAAAACAAAACAGAATCTCATAGCGGAATGATAAAATATAATAATCAAATATACAGTTCATGAAACTGTTTTACAAAATATTTTATTTTACTTGTACAATGAATATCAGAGTTACCCATACCAATACTATGAATGCAGCGGAATTAAATGGTGTAGTGAAATAATATAGTAGATACTAGTAATACAAATCTTTGTCTTCGTCCTCCAGAGCTAAATCCTCAAATCCTGAAACGCTCGGACTGACCCGAGCGAATTTGAAAAGACAAAAACACTCGAGTCAGAACTAAAAGATCTTATGTGAGTAAAATTAACAGAAATAAATATGAGTAAAGTAACTCAAGAGATGCTCGGGATTTACATCTCCTAAGGGTCCGTTAAACTATTTACTATGTAGTATATTGCGCTATTATAATAATGTCTATTTATAAAATTAACTTACTTTTAATAGCGTTAAGGGGTTACCCATATAGCCCTTAACACGGAATATATTCCCATAGTCTATACAGTACCGTAATCTCCCCCGTAATGGGCGTCGTCAGAGGGCACTCCATAGGTATGGTACAAAACAAAACTCGTAGTAAAGGCTCGGTATGGTAGGTGACACGGCACAACTAGGCAATGGCAGGGTAGATATACCAATTGCTATCCGGGCTGGTGGAAACGCGCAGCGCGCAGCTGCCGCCCACCTTGAACAAACTCCCCCAAAATCAAAAATAAAAGTGGCCACTGAATCAATCCAAAGTCAAAGTATAATATCGAAGAGGAGTGTCCGATCAGAGGAATGACCTCATTGGCCCGAGAATCGCTCCTGTTTTAGCCACCTTATGCCAACTCACGGGAGTCGGGTCCACGTATTTACCTTACAGGAAACGCCGCCACCAACCTACTTCATTCTGGAATCTCCACCGCGTACACGGTTAGTCAAAGTGGTTTTTGGTATCGACAGAGAGTATGTCCATATCCGATCCCGGTCTCTTTGCCAACCAATCGTTATTATAACACCGCGGTCATTTAAAATAGTTTATACACTAAAACCAAAATAAAAATTCCATTTCAAAACTATGAATACGATATCATCTTAAAACCCAAAACAATATGATATCATTTTATCCAAATATATTCCTTTTCCAAAATCATACTGCTTTAAAATTTAAAATATCTGGAAACCAAATATTTGACTTACACTTTCAAAGCATAATATTTCAAAATTCATATATTTTAAAACCATAACTTCTAAAACTTGAATGGTTTGGATATTCAACGGTATATAAAATAAATGGTTTGACTTTAAGGTTACTTTGTAAAGAAAATAATTTCCAAGGCTTTACAAATATATTTCTTTATTTAAAGTCTAAACCAAAATTTAAATATCACTTTCAAGTTCCAAAACCACTTCAATTTCTATATATATATATATATATATATATATATATATATATATATATATATATATATATCCATTTGGAGTATTAATATTTCAAAACTAAAGTTGGAATTTATTCCTTCAACCAAATTAAATGTTCTATTATTTAGTCTTGAATATTTACATAAAAATCCATAAATAAAACTCCAATTTCTAGCAATTAAATATTTTCTTCAATTAAATTATACTAGAATATTCATTTTAAATTTATCTTGGAAAAATCCAGTTATAAATATCATACCTTAAAATTTTCCAAATTTAAACATATAATATGAATTATCAAATTCCATTTCTCAATTTTCCCATTTTTATTTAATAGATTTATACACAGCTTAAATTCAAAAAATTTAACTTCATATGTATATATATATAGAAGAATAACATTTATAAAATATCAAAATTAAAAAAATTTATAAACCGTATCCCATCCAAACCATAGAAATCACTTTAAAATAATTTATATATAGACCACGGTGCTTGTATAAAATTTTCTATCCTATGGTCAAGTGATACGGATATTTATCATTTCAATCCGCAATTTAAAAATAAAATTTACGGTTGTATATCATTTCAAACCACAATCCCGAATGAAACGAAAATGCATGATAACTTGTAGTTTAATGACATACAATAAAACATCCATTCACCCATCATCAATCAAAATTATTTCAAACATCATCAGTTTAACAACCATCAATATATATACAATATAACAAGAAATAATTGACAGTTATTAACTAACATTTTATATTCAATTAAATTTATAACTGTTTAACTAGTAGTTTATATGCAAATAAATAAATTCTAACTGTCAATTAATATGCAATAAATGAATTAAATTGACAGTTAAATTAAATAAATGCGAATTAACCGATATGCTGAATAAAACATGCCAAACAATCATAAATAAATTTCTACTCATATCTAAAATAAATTTAAAAAACATAAAAACTTTTAGAAGTTGTGAGTGGGTTAAAACACTCACCTTTTGAATTTAAATCGAATTTAAATTCAATTTAAACTCAAAAATCCAATGGTCTCCAAATCTGTCCAAACCAGCGTCATCAGATCCGGAATTTAATTACGACCCTAACAAAAGAAATTTCGCGCGAAACGGGTAACGTATGAAAAAGTTGTTCAATTTTAATGAGTTGAAACAAAAATTAAATAAAACAAAATTACACAACAACCTAATTAAAGCTTGCCACGTCATAAAGCTTCTTCTCAACTCACGTATGCTCGTCCAGGGAATGAACCCATTTCAACGCACGCCCTCCCCATCTTTGACCGTGCCTTTAGACCGCCCCAGGCCACCAGATGGTGACGCGCCTCCACCATTACGACTTCCCTAGCCAAGTTCTCCAATACCCAGAAACCAATTTGCAAATAGTCGCTCCAAATCAAAACGCCCAAATTGACTTAGGTTTCGAATTTTCTGATTTTGACCGCGATTTGCCGCTGACTCGAGTGTCGATTTCGAAAACAGAGACTGCGCGTAGATTCGTATGGATGAAATCTACAACATATATTTTTTTTGGAATTTTTCTGAGATGTTTGAATTTTCATTTGAAATTTGAATAGAAATAGATCTAGGCTTGCATCCATTTGAGGAGGAGAAGGAGTTGAAGAAAAGAACGTACAGACAAATGATAGAAGATGGAGGCTAGGGTTTTTTTGATCGTCTATTTATAGATAGATCGCAAAAGAATAGGTGTGCACGAATTTTAACGTGCAAATGGAAGTGGTCCCAAAAGATAAATAATATTAATTACACACGTTACGGATTTAGGAAATAAATAAATTCCTTATCATTTACATTTTATTTTAACGTATATACAAATGTAAATCTAGACGTTTCGTTTACGTTTCAAAATATATCCACAATTTTATTAATTTCCAAATTGATCTAAACAAATTTAGATGTAAATTAAAAGCTGATAAGTCTATCCATTGCAGTGTTAATTTCTCCACTTCCTTATATTTAGAAATTATAAATTAAGTTTTCAAAAACCTATTTTTGATTTCCAACTTTTATATACTCATCTTTTACCAGTAATAAGGATGCATTAACATTTGTTCATGGTTTCACCTTATTATCCTCAACTTCCATTTTAATTTTCAATAATTACAATTGTTGAATGTTGATACTTTAATTAAATTTATACATCTTGCTTTCTATAATCAATATCAACAAATGGTCCAATTATAAACAGAATTAGCATTAACTTCATCTTATAGGATTAACTACTCCAATTACAAAACAAATCTACACTAACTGCACGATTTAAGTCAATTTTGTAATTGAGTCTACATTAAACGTTATAAATTATAAATTGGAACCTCAATAAATTCGCTTATTGATTTAAAATCTTTCTATTCAGTAAATAGACATTTTATGGGTATAAATAACATTTGAATTATAACACATGTCATTAGTGCATGCTTCATTTCTTATAAACTCCCCTTTATTAACTAGAACACATTAACCAAAATAAAATAATTAATTTAGATTTATTTCAATCGATTGTCATTCTTAACTTAACATACTCAAAATGGTTAACCTAAATAATTGTTACCCTTTTACATTCAAATTCACTTACAACCATCATTACAACAATGCTGCCATAGATTTAGATTTAATTAAATAAATTAGATAAATGGGTAAAGTTTTGTAATTATCGCTAATGCCAAATATATATGCATTAATTACTACTTATTATTATGAATTCATTTATTAATTTACTAGTTGCCTTTGTCTTCTTATATCCTATTTACTACCAATCTTTCTATTTAGTTATAGTTTATCAATATATATATACCTAGGCAAATCAAGTTCTTGTCTTTTCTGTTATTTCAATTAAATCGGGTATGCACAAATAAATTGTTTATAACTTATTCTTACAAAATTATTTACATGCATTCAGTTACACCTAATTTAATGCATTGATTTTCATTTATAAATTAAAGGTTTTTCCTTTAAAAGCTTTTATTACTAACCATACTCCAACCTCTACAGGACATTGATTTATTAAATTTGCACTTATTATGCATACTTTTAGCAACTCATATATACTTTGCGTCTATTCCCCAAATTTCACATTCTATTGTTACATAATTTGCATTGATTACTATTTATTATTATTGCTTTACTGATAAATTAGATATTTGCATTGGTTTTGCTTATGCTAAATTATTTTCCCATAATAAATAAGGTTTCAAAACAATCAATAACATTTCCATAGCCCAAACCCCGTTTACCAATTATTTTCCTTCAATAATTCATGTTGCTATAAATACGTACATTTACTCTTTATAGTTATTCTAATATACCTATTCCAACACTCTTAACCCTTATCTTTACTTTCACCCACTTGTAACATAAATTTTTATTTTCAAATTTATTCCCATTTACGGTTAATCAATGTTATTTTGCATTAACCAATTTTAATATTCACCTTTAATTTCACATCTTCGAAGTATATCTAGGAAAAATCTTTCCACCACTTAATTTACTGAATCTTATGCAGTCTTACGATAAATAGGTTTTAAATTACCATTACTGTACATTCAGTTACTATCCAAAGTACTTATTCATAAATCAATTCGATATATACGTTTGTTTCCTTCTATTTGATTTATACTTAGTATACATTTTTCTAAATCCTGTTCCATTACCTTCATTAAATGGTTATCGCATTGAGATCAAATTTATTAGCTTATATCGCATTATTACCATTAATTAAAATTGGCTTTAAAAAAATATTTATTCAATACTCTAAATAAATAACATATTATTCCATAATTACTCTTGTTTTCACATATTCCATTCAAAATTTAAACCACAATATTTACATTATTTTATTGAATTGGAAATCTCATTTTAAATTGTTAACTTTTAATAAGAACAAATGGCAACACCAAATTCCTAACATTCATTTTATTAAAAATTATGGAAAATATGACAAATTTAGTTAACGAAATTTTCGGGTTGTTACATCTATTAAGATGGACACCTTGGTAGAGTGTATTCTCATGTCTATAAATATTCTTTTGAACAAAGTCATCTAAGATGACTTGTGCCCAATTGATATCATAGTTTCTGTAAATGGCGAAAAAGCTTAAAATAAATTTGAGTAGGATTATTATAATTATCTGTCCTCGAAGTGACCTTTTGTTGCAAAATGAGACTCATAAGTTATGATTTTGATAGGAGATTTTTGTGTTTAAAATCAAATTCTTCGTCACTTTTAAAATGTCATGAAAAACCTCATGATTTTATTATCAATTTGAAAAGCGGAGAGGTCAATTCCACTAAAATTGCAACTAAGCATGTGAAGTAAAAGTTCAAAATTTAAAACAATTTGAATACCATTTACACTACTCCAAATTTATCCTTCTTTTTCTTAAAAACTTTTTCCAGTCAAATTTTCAAAAAACATTTTAACTAAATCTGGATAATACACAAAATCATTTTAAGAGGGGTTGACTAAATCAAGAATTTCATTTTTAAAGCAAAGATCTTGAAGACCATAAGAGGAGAAATCATCAAATTTAGCAAATCTTAATTTTTTTTTCCAAAAATAGCGTACTCCATATAAGTATAAATGGCTTCTTTGGCTACTTTGTCATTGAAAGGAAAAACTTTGGCTCTCTTTGCACTATTAGAAGTACAGTAAATAGCGATGGCTGTTTCCGACGGCAGCCAATGGCGCGTCGCCAAATTAGCGATGCCTACCGATGGAAAGCAATCTCCATTGCATAATTGAATTAAAATAAACTAGTCGTCGGAAGTCGTTGCTAATAGTGCCGTTGGCGGCTGTCGGCAGCCGTCGAAAATTCGCAAATACCTACTGCTCCAGGCCGACAGTTTCTTCATTTCTTTTGCTCCCCCAAATCAATCATCCCCACTTCCAATCCTCCATGCCATCGACAGCCTTCCACGCCTCCAACACATCGGAATTTTCGATTTTCAGCTAGCTCCATCACCTATTTCTTCGTAAGAAGGTTAAATTCCTAACCTTATATTTAAGTTTGATTCATTAAATTTGGTATAATTTGTTGTTATAGTCGTATAATATCCCATTGATTGTTTGGTATACCCTATTGAATGCTAATTGGGTTGTTATTACAATTGTTAATTATTAAAATGTTGAGAGAAAAAAATTTGTTTGGTATATACATGCGTCAATTCGTGTATATACGTTGATTAATTACTGCATATGAGCACTAGAGCTACTTTGGATTAAGTATAGTCAATTCTCAAAATTTGATGTATTCGTTTTTAAAATGACGAGAACGACGATTTAGTATATGCAGTTTTTAGAATACAAATAAATTATTGTAAAAATTATTGTATAATACAATTTACTTTATATAAATCCCTTAGAGAGTTTTTTGCCCCGTCTGACAGATATTGTATATGGTCGTTGTATGGATATTTGTTTTTATCACAGAATGGATATTTATATTCATTCGATACAATATTTTTCAAATTTGTTCCTGTATTGGACAAGTTACAAACACATTAGTAAATATATTTTGCAAATCATTTTATTTATACGGTTCACAAAATTTCGACACCATTTTATTTTTGTTCCCTGTATACATACATAAGTGTACGTTATAGGAAACAAAGGGGAAGTGTTGCCAAAACTTTGTTGAATCGTTTAAAATAAAATGATTTGCAAAATATAATTACTACTGTGTTTGTAATGGAAAGTAGAATGACCAACCATCAAAGTGTAAAACAATAACTTAAAAATTGTAAATTATATTCATATAATAATTAGAGTAAATCAATTTGAAAATAAAATTAAATAGAATATTATTATATTTACGAAATTTTAAATATATGATTTATTTGAAAAATAAAATGCAAGACGTAAATGATTAATGTGCTTTTATGTTTTAAAGTGGGAAAAATAGCCAATTATTTTATAAATCGAAGCTTGATGTACCAACAAAGAAGAGAAATTAAAGGCTCCATAAGTGAGCATTTTCAAAATGGTGTACACGTAACTGAATTCGCTTTACTAATAATGGAAACGATGAAGAAATTTGTTGTCCATGTAGTATATGTAAAACATTGAAGCATTTGATACAGGATATGGCAAAAGTTCATTTGCACTAATATGGTTTTGTGCCTAATTATTTGGTGTGGGATCGTTATGGAGAACTTATAGCGCCTAATCATGTACATTCGAAGGACGCGGTGGATAGTGAACTTATTCCGATAATCTTATAGAAGATATGGTTGTAGATGCAGCAAGTTCAATGTTCCCTACTATTAAAGTTGAAGGTAATGATGTTAATGTCAAAAAAGAACCAAGTATTGGAGCAACAAAAATTTATGATTTATTGGATGCTGCTAAGAAACCCCTTTGGGATGGTTGTACAAGCGGTACTCAACTATCAGTAACTGCAGAATACATTGTCATGAAATCAAAATATCACTTCACAGAAACCGGGTTTACAGCTGTAGTACAACTTGCAAAACGGCATATGCCACCCAATAATTTAATGTGTGAAAACCATTGTGAAGTGAAAAAAATTATGTCTGCTTTTGATTTGCCATCAAAAAATAGATACATGTTTAATTGGTTGCATATTTTTTTGGAAAGAAGACATCAGACTTAGAAATTGTAAAATATGTAATCAAGAAGAATACAAACCAAGAAAAAAGAAGGGAAATGAAGTTCCATACAAGCGTATGCATTACTTACCCATTACTTATAGGCTTCAAAGGTTATATGCATCTTCTGCGACTGCGCATCATATGAGATGATACTTTCTGAGAACATAGGAAGAAGGTACATTAAAACACCCAGCTGATGTAGAAGCGTGGAAACATTTTGATAAGACAACCCTGCTTTTCCAACGGAGAGCAGTAATCTCACACTTGGTTTATATACGAATGGATTTTCACCGTTCTCTCAATTTGGTTCAAAATATTCATCTTGGCCTATAATCGTTACACCTTACAATTTATCTCTGTGGATGTGTATGAAAACTCCGTAATTGTTTCTCACTATTGCCATCATTGGCCCTGATGATCTGATACAAGGAATCGATGTATATTTACAACCCTTAATTGAAGAGTTGAAAACACTGTGGTATGAAGGTGTTGAAACATATGATATTTCAAAAAAAATCGTATGTTCACTTCTCTATTATGGACTATAAGCGATTTTCCTGCTTACGCAATGCTATCGGGTTAGAGTACGGCTGGTCGTCTAGCTTGTCCTTATTGCATGAAAGAAACACAAGCATTTTCTTTACCGCATGGGTAGAAAATTTCATAGTTTGACTATCATCGGTGTTTTCTCCATATTAATCATCCTTTTAGAAAAGATAAAAAAAACTTTACAAGTAATAGAGTTAAGACCTTGCGACCACCACAATTTGGTTAAACGAAGATATTTATGAGCTTGTAAAGGATTATCCAAAGATATATGAAACCAGCAAACAAATTGAAATACAAGGTAAATCGACGGTTCATAATTTGTGCAAAAAAAATATTTTGGGAGTTTTCTTATTGAAAAAATTTCCTAACTCGTCATAATATCGACGTGATGCACAACGAGAAAAATGTGGTCGATAATTTATTTAACACGATTCTGAATATTAAAGGAAAGACTAAAGACAATTTGACATCAGACGTGATATAGAAGTAGTATGCAATCGTCCTGAGCTTCATATGAAGCCAAATGGCACAAAAAAACCCAAAGCATGCTACTAGCTAGAGAGTAACCAGGTTAAAATACTGTTAAAGTGGGTGGAAGGATTAAAATTTTCTGATGCGACTTCCTCGGATCTTCGTAGATGTGTCAAATATAATAACGGTAAACTGAGAGGGATGAAAAGTCATGATTGTCATGTAATGATGGAACATTTATTACCCGTTGCGTTCAAAGAACTATTGCCCACAAAAGTTTGAACGGTTTTAACAGAACGTAGTTTATTTTATAAGGAGCTTTGTTCAACTACCTTAAAAGTTGAATGTCTACGTAAACTTGAGGAAGAAATTCCTATACTGCTCTACAAACTGGAGAAAATATTTCCACTTGGTTTCTTCAATGTAATGCAGTATTTACCTGTTCATCTTCCGCTTGAAGCACGTCTTCGAGGTCCTGTGCAATATGGATGGATGTATCCGTTTGAATGGTATTAATATTGAGTTGTTAAATTTTAGTTTAATGACATGTAATAAAATTTAATTATAATTATTCTTAACAGGTACCTATGTAGTTAATGCCCCGTTATTTCCTCACTATAACCCTACTATATCTCATAGCAAATTTATACCCTACAATTTTTCCATATAGTTCATAGCATTTTTGTTTTAAGCTCCGCTATTTCCACTATATCCTGTTATTTCTGCTACATTCCGCAATTTCCGCTATATCTTTTTTAACAGAAATGAATTGAAAAATGACATTTATACATTATAAAAATTATGAAATTAATTTACTTAGTTGAATTTCTAATATATTTTTAGAACTGAAAATACTCTAATATTATACTAAATTCAATTATGCTATATAATAGTTTTACATTTATTTACAGTAAATTCGCACATATTTATATTTAAAATTATTTATGTATTAATTATAATTCAATAGAATGTTAATTTTTCATTTAGTTACCATTTATATATTTTCAAAAACATTAAGTACAATTTTATATGCTATTTTAGAGTCATCCGCTATATCCCATTATATCTTCTTTGTATCCCCGCTATGACTTTTTGCACCTCTGGTGTATTGAATCTGCCAAGCGCTTTAATTACATAGACATGTATTTGAATCATCTAAAGGAAAAAGTGAGATAAAAAGCATGAGTTGAAGGTTCTATATGCAAATCATATATCGAAGAAAAAGCTTCGTTCTTTTATTCTCATTATTTCAGTGACCATGTAAACTTACCTTTTGAAAGTGCTACATGAAATGATAAGGGCATTGAACTAGATTCTTCTGAATCAATGCTATTTGTTTTTAGACAGCAGGGATGCCCTGCTAGAAGATATGTGGAAGTATGGTCAGACGACAGAGAATATCATATAGCCCACACATATGTTCTTCTTAACTATGCAGAAGTTGCGTCTTTTGTTAGGTACTAATGAATAACACATCTAAAGTTATTTACTTGAGTAATACATGTGTGTATTAATTATAATACAATATATTATATGTATGCAGTATTTATGAATCATAGCATTCAAGTAGGGATATCAGTAAAAAAAATGTTGCTTGGTTTTTGAACCACGTATATGATCCGGTAAATTGTGTGGTCGACGAAAGATTGAAACATCTTGCGATGGGACCAAAAAGAAAAGTCAAGACAATCTAATATTCTTTTTCAATGGTACAAATTCAACACCAAAGAATACGGGGCTGGAAAATTAACTAACAATATTGGTGTATATGTTAAAGGTGGTGATGATCCAAATGATCACATAAATGATTTTTACAGCGCGTTAACTCGGGTTTTGCAATTAATATATTTCAGCGGACATGTAGAAAAACTTTATTTGTTTAGATGCAACTGGTTCAGTAATGTTCCAGGTTCTGGAATCGATGTGCACCAAAAATATAATTTTATTGAAATAAAGCATACACCACGTTATCATAAGTACGATTCGTTTATACTAGCAAAACATGCCCTACAAGTTTATTATGCTCCTTTTCCATCTCTAAAACGAGATAACGCGGATTGGTCAGTGGTTTTTAAAATGAAGGAAAGATTTACGTTTGATGAAAAGAATATTCCGGACGAACAAGCATACCAAGGGAATATCGAGGAAAATAGCGAATTTGCAATAACAGATGATCAAATCAATTTAGGACCTCTAAATGATGAATCAAATGTATTAGTACAAGCATTTGAGACCGTAGAGGAAAACAATATAGAGCACGAGATAGATTCTAAATTAGAAAACGACGAGGACTAATTTAATAGTATACACGTTGAAAAAAGACGATTTATGGGAGTATTGATATTGCATTTTTTATGTTACATGCTGTGAAATCTTGATATGTTTACTCATAATTGAATGATACATTCTGCCATAATAAAATAATATGTATGTCATAGATATTATAGATGTTATTTTTTAGACGTCGGAGTTCTTCACAGACTGGCTCTTCCATTGGGTCTCAAAGAGGGAGAGGTCGCGGCGGTGGCGATGGCAGCGGACCTTCATAGGTGGTGCCATGTACGGTAGTTATATTACTACCGAAAGTCAACGGTTCGTAAGTATTAAATTTACTTCAGCGTTGTAAATATTTTGTATGATATATTAGTCATGATTTATCTGTATTGTATTTAATGTAGGGGTTTTGAGCTTAAGCTTTCTAACACTGTGCTCAGTATATCCAAGCAGGCGTACATGAGTCGCATGTCTATATGCTGGACGAACTGGAGCAGGATCCTAGACCATGTACGGGAGAGTATATAGTAGGACTTCCTGGTAAGGGTAAAATTATATACCATTATATATAATCACTTTACAATCTGCCGGCTAAGTGTAAATGTATAACTTATATTTTTTCAACATATATATAGGGTGCAGTAGACTTGCAAGAGGAGGACATGTTCCTTTGCCAACGCCACTGGAACTCAAAAGTGGTAAATAATTACAGAGATATGATGTCTAGCATAAGAAAAACCGGGAAGAAGCCACAATGGATGGGCGCCAGCGTATAGGATGCTTGGATTGTATGGTGGTGTAGCGACGAATTCAAGGTAAAAGCAATAAGATATCGCCTTAATTTGTTCAGTACAGAATATATAATTTATAGCTATAAAATATAACCTTAATTTTTAATTTGCAGACGGAGTCGGACAGGAATTCTGCGAAGAACGGGTAGAAAAATCCTGTTACACACCGCGGTGCCTCAAAATCATTCGAGCACCATCGTGAGGATCTGGTAAATAAATTAATTGAAAATTATGAACAATTATTACATTTTTAATATAAATTTGTATAAACAATAATAATATACATCAATTATTACACGAAAGAGCACGGAGGGGGGATCCGATCTCGTATATGGACGTGTTTGAGCATACACATGCCGTTAGGCAGACAGACGATGAGGGATCGATGTCGTATGCTTGGTATGAGGATGATAGAGCATACGCCGCACATGTAAGTATATTATAAGTTATAGTTTATTACTCATGATCATTTTAATTAATTAATTATAAAATATTATAATAATGTCATGTAATATTTATTTGTATTTAATTTTGCGTTGTAGGAAAAATTTATGTAAGCACGTGTGCAGATGCTTGAGCATTTCGGACAGGAGTAGTTGACCACTGACGAGGAGGACGCGATCTTTGATTCTGTTATGGATCCAACCCAGAGAAACAAGTGCTACGGCTATGATAACCAATCAGTACTTTATAAAAATTAACTACATTGTAAAATTTACTTAATCTTTATAAAAGTTACATAATAACTTAAACATATTTCTACTTGTTTTGTAAGCTCGGACATCACAAATGGCTTACCAAAAGGCTCAGGACAGTGTGGACATTAATGAGATTAGATGGCAGATTGCGCAGCTGTAGGAGCAGGACTGCCTCCGAGCAGTGCAAATAGAGCAGCTCAACCAACATTTGGTCGAATATGTGGAGCGTCATGGTGCATTCCCTTCGTCCGGTGGTTCCGAAGCGGATGATGAGTCTTGAGGTATGATTTATAGTTTTTTATGGACATGTGGTGTTGGATGTAGTTTTGTGTATATAAACATTGAGTGATGGTGAGGTTAATTTATGGATATGTGTTGTTTGACATTGATTTGGTGGTTGATTTGTGAAGTTGATATGTAGAGTTTGACGTTGGATGTAAATATAGAAGTTGGATGGGTGAAAGTGATGATGGAAGGTTTGTTTTGTAAATATTGGAGTTTGATATTGGATGTAATGATGTTTGAGTTTGATATTATGATGTTTGAGTTATATATTGACATTGATTTCAGCTTATATATGAGGCTCATATATTGATTTTGATGAGTTATATATTGATTGTGGTATGGAAACGAAGCAGGCAGCAAAAAAAAATTTGCCCAGATTATCGACGGCCATCAACGGCTATCGACGGTTTAAATGCCACTATTTCCGACAGAAAGCGACGACATCTGACGGCTATCGACGGTTTAAAGGCCGCCATTTCTGATGGAGGACGATGTCTACCAAAGGCAATATTCCAACGGCTAGCAGCGGCTTATAGTAGCTTAATGTAAAAATACCACGCCACGTGTACATCGCTGCCGTCGGAACAGCCGTTGAAACCGTCACTACTATGTCGTCGAAGCCATCGAAAATAGATGAAAGTCGTGGTCTGTATTTCGACGGCATTTCCAACAGATAACGATGGCCGCCGACGGCTCCGAGCCGTCATAAATTGACATGTTCTTTGCAGTGTTGAGAGTCTAATGGTTTTTGGAGTTTGAATTAAGGAGTTCACTTTTGAGTTTTTTTAAAAGATAAGAGAATGAATAGATTTTTGAGTTTTGAATAAAGTTAGTGAATGAATGGATAAAGATATATTAAACCAATAGAGAGTGAATGGTCATGTTCTCTGTTCAAAAAGATCCCTTCTAAGAACATAGGAATAAGTGTAGAAGAGGGGGAAATTCAAATTTTGAATTTGAAATGAAATTTCAAATTTCTAGTAGGTATGTCAACATATATGATCTATATATATCGACATATGGACCGTAAATTTCAAAATATTAAAATCTAGCATTTCCAAATCATGCTCAAACTTCGAAAGGCGCTAACTAAACTATGGATTTAGTACTCGATGATGCTTCATTTTTAAGTTCAGTATTTGACTGAGTCCTCGGTACAACTCTTCCTTTCCACTCCTGACATCTAGAAAAGTAAATGCTTGAGCTTGAGAAGGGCCCGGTGATCCGTAAAACTCACTAGGATAAGCGGTATTATTGAACCAGATGAAACAACAACCGATGAAACCACAGATAGTGCGTAGCGTGCGGAAATCTCCATATCTGATCCAGGTGCCTATATATATCTATGTACTTATGTAAATCCAATATTATTATTAATCTATATTTTATTTCAAGATTTTATAATATAAAAAAAATTAATAAATAAAAGGTACCGTTTTTGCCGCTTTTGATCAGTTCTAACGGTCTGTTACTGCTATGAAACACATATTCACATCCTCGAAATCTGGTTCAGTGTCGTTTGAGAAAGTATCTGAATCATCCAATGTTGTTGTGTAAATCCTTTCTCTCTTTCTTGATAGATCGGTAACCGGAAAGATCTTTGACTTATTCTAATGCAGACGGTCTCTTTACATGTGACTAGGTTCATCATGGTTAAAACATTAAATCGTAGTTCCAGTTCTAGGAGTGTTCTTTTTATGTCTTCGAAAGTTGTACATCTTTCTACACTTCATAAATTTTTTGAAATTCCTTGTCATGAAAGCAATCTCCACATCCTTGTCATCGTGTGAATCATGATCGTCAGTTATTACATTGAAAGCAATGAATTTCTTTTCTCTTGCCTTGCCTTCTCTTCTATCTTACAATTGTGCTTCATAAGACATTAAATTACCTATTAACTCGTCAATTTTCAAAGTATTGGTGTCATTAACATCTTTTGCCAGTATCTTTTGATCTCACTCTGAAGAGAGTGAATTGAGGATTTTCCAAGCCTGGCTCTCTTCAAAAATTTTTTACCCAAAGATACTAAAGAGCGTACTATATCTTGAAATCTACAATACATGCCGGAAATAGACACATTTTGATTCAATTTAAACAACCAAAATTGATTAGTTAACACGGAAATTTTAGTCCGGTTGACTTTACTAGTGCCCTCATGAGTGACTTGTAATGTTTTTCAAATTTCATATGTAGACTTACATATAAAGACTATTAAATACATTTTTATCTAATAAGAAAAATAAAATATTCATGGCCTTATAATTATTAAGTGCGAGTGTCTTTTATTCGGCAATTCATTGCAAAATTTTGTCTTGGGTTCTGCGTACTCATACTTTATAGTATTCCAATATTTAGACCATTATATTGTAAATAAATATTCATTCTACATAATCAATAAGTGTAATTACTGTCATTAAAAAATGGGGTCTAGCAGTTGATTGTCCTTCGACAAAAGTGTTAACAGGTGTACTAATCATGTTTCTAGCCATTTAAACTTTCAAAAATCAAATTACGAGTTTTTGAAAATCTTTGCTCTAATAGTAAATGTGGATTGCAGAATTATGGATCTTAAGGCAAATTAAACACTAAAGGGGGTGAATAGTATTCTATAACTTTTGTAAATCCTTTTAAATTTCTTTCAAGTTAAAAATTAAACCATAGATTAACAACACAGAATTATCCTATTGGACAGTCAAAGATAAAAATAAAAGCAGTAAAGCAATGTAAAGATTTAGAGAGGTGACACCAAAGATTTTATACTGGTCTGTATTTCTCCTACATCCAATCTCGTATAATTTCTTGTACATATTTTTTTTCAAATGTCAATCTTTAACCGAGAAGAAGGCAAACCCAAATACAATCTTGATTTCGAGGCTACGAGACGCACCCTTCTGAATTTTCGAGCTTAGAGTAGACTCACTTGATTTGACGAGCTATAAGCACACCGACTAGATTTCTGGGCTATTAAACACATCCACTTGATTTGAACGAGGTACAAGCATACCCAAGCAAATACAAATAGAGTTGATAGTTTTTCCAAAGACGATTTCTTGAACTTTTGATACAATGAATCTAAAGCCCCTTGGACAGCACTTTGATTTTTGAATTGAGAGAGAAGTTTCCAAATAGTAAGAAAGTAGTATTAAATCTATATAAAGAAGTGTGAATTGATTCTATGTGATTTTACAGAGATCTGAAAATATTTTGCAATGGAATTTTCAAGAGAGTAAGTGAAGGGAAGAAAATAAGTAACTAGTTATCAATAATTCATTTGCACTCCCCTTTATGTTAGTACATCAACAGATATTTCCATTCGTGAAGAGTTGTGACAAATAGACACTTTCTTCAAAATTTGAAAAACCTCTTGGCAGCATGTACATTGACAAACTCTATGCATATATGTCGACATATGCATGTATATTTTGAAAACTTGCTTCTTTTAAAATATTTTGAAAGTCCTATACTTTATAAGACAGTTTGATACTTTGTGAAATAGTTTGAACATAGTTTATAAACATTTTGAACTTTGAAAAGCTTTTATTAAATATTTTGAAATATATTTTGAATTTTTTTAAAATATAAAATATAGAAAATAGGAGGTGAAGATCAAAAACAGCTATCAAAGACTATAACAATATAAGTTATGACTCTATATACTAAGTTATAATCTTGAGATCTCCTTATCTTGGTCTTTGTACTCACAATTCTTCATGTCTATCTTTTGAGTATTTAACACCTATATAATTTTCATCACTATATACCATATAACATGGCAAAACATTAGTATCTATATTTTATATAATTGCATATGGTTATATATGGTTGTCACCAAAATCAATAACCGAGGTATTAAAGGAAAGATCTTCGAAGGACAATATTTTGCCTCGATATACTAATTGAACATAACTTAATAGTGCCATTATCTATCGAAAAACGTATATGAACATAAAACTCCTAAAATGCTTTAATACGGTAAGTGTCATTGACTCGATATACACATGGTTGTTAGATCACTTGATGTGAAAATGGCCTCTTTTTCCAATAAAGGCAACGAAAAGGTTTCAGGTTCAGAAGTATCTTATTTTGGTTGTATTGACGCTCTATTGTATTTAACACAATATACTAGATCGCTTATTGTTTTCACCATCGATTTATTGGTTATATATAGCTTTGGGCCAAAAGAAAGACATTAGAGTAGAGTTGAACTTGTGTTGAATTATCCCCATGGCGTGATGAATATGAGTGTATTCTTTTCAAAAGATTCATCTCATACTCAACTTATAATCTACATAAATACTGGATATCTATTTGATCCCTACAAAGCCCATTCACGGACTGGATAGGTATTTGTATGTGATAATTCTTCTATTTCTTGGCTATCAACAAAGCAAATTCTAGTCTCCACATCATCTATTGACACTTTATAAAGTAAGTCAAGAATGTACATGGTTACACTCTATTGTTAACTACATCAGAAACACTCGTAAACTGTTAATGGTTGATAAATATTTTAGAACGATATATGATATATGAAGACGATGCAACTTATATTGCTCAAATTAAAAGAGCTATTGGCACAACAAGAGAGAATGGCTATTCCAACGGCTCCAAGCCGTTGGCGGCCGTTGGTAGCCATTGGAAAAGCCGTTGGAATAGCTCTCACGCTTTCCAACGGCTTCCAATGGAAGCAACGGGGGTATTTTCAACGGTATTTCCAATGGAGGCCGTTGGAAGACGTTGCAATAAAATGACCAAATAGTCGTTGGTAGCCGTTGCTAATCTGGATGAATTTTTTTTAATAACAGCAAGCCATTCGCTTTCCAGCCACACATAATCAATATATATCCATTTCCACTCCATTTTCACTACATTTCACACACATACACACATATATATATATGTGTGTGTGTGTGTATCACATATCCAACACATTATACCACAAACAATATAAACAACCAAAAATTAACATCAAACAATACATTTTCAAATCAAATTACAAGTCAATATGTACATAAACAGCAAAACCCTCACGAACACCAACTCCAATCCATATTCAAGTCAAAATATACAATGCAAACACTTAAACCTCACCACCTCAAAGTCAATATATACACAACAACCATCAAACACAATGCTCACCACCTCAAAGTCAATACATACAATAACCAAACACAAAGACAATAATCATCATACCTCTCAAGCATCATCCACACCACCGGAAGCACCAGACGACGAAGGGAAGGAACCATGCCTATGCGCGTACTCCGCTAAACGTTGATTCAGTTGCTCCATTTGTATAGCGCGAAGACGGTCCTACTCTTGCACCTGCTCAACCATGGCTCTAAGCTCTTTTATTTCTGCTTTGTCACACGCCTTTTGAGCTGCCCGAACCTGCAAATAGAATGTGAGATGTTCACATTTGTATTATAATCATTTTCTTAAGCAATGCATATTTTAAAATATAGAAATGTAAATGGCGTGATCTTAAGCAATGCATATACCACAAGAAAATGCATATTTTATTAAATGATAATGGCGCAGGATGGTAAATCACGTATATGTTAGAATTAACTCAGGTAGAAATCATCATATGTATAGTGTATCTAAAGGTTAATTTATTAAATATATTATTGCAACATTTATAAGATTACCGCTTGGTTTCCATAGCCATAGCGCCTATTCCGCTGTGTCGGATACATGATAACGTTGAAAATATTATCTTGCTCCTCTATGGTCAACTCATCGCGATCCGATTCTGAAAGCAGCTCAGCCTGTGCCTCCTGAAACTTTGCCTAAAATAAAAAACAATTACAATTTAAAAGTAGTAGAATAGGATTTAAACTTATCGATATAAATAAAATAAGATTTAAAATATGCATACATATGCAGCCGTTGCCTTATCGTCCTCATCCCACAGATATGTAATATTGCCAACATTGTCTGCTTGTCTTGATGCGTGGGTGTGGGTAAATACCTCCATCATAGACACGGGACATCCAAGCGATCTTTCCTACAATAAATAATTTATATGTTTTAGTTTTTCATAGCTAATTACTAAACTGATTAATATACAAAATGTAATGATGGTTTAGATTCGTAATTAATAAATTTAAAAAGTCCTCACGGTGTGCTGAAAAGACTTGGATCCGCCACGATGCGTTACAGAATTCCTACTTCTATTGGCGGAGTTCTTCTCAGACTCCACCTGCAATTTAAATTGAATATTATATTTACTAATTGCGAAATAATTAACTATATATTTGGTAGATTTACCTTGAACTCATCGGTCTCCCACCAACTCATCCAAGAATCCCATGCGGAAGCGCTCATCCAGTTCGGTTTCTTCCCCGATTTTTTAAGAGCTGACATTACCTCCCTGTAATTTTTGGCGACCTTCGAATTCCACTGGCGCTGAACCATGGCGACATCGGGCTCTGCCAAGTCCACTTGCCCTGTACAAAGAGAAAATATTACTAATTGTTCATTTATACTTATTCGTAAAGTGGTATAAACTCACCAGAAAATCCTGCCAGATGGCCTCCATGACTTGGTCTGGGATCTTACTCCACTTAGGCCACCAATCCGTCATCCTACTCATATATGATTGCTTGGAAATGCTAAGCACAACTCCTGAGGGCTCCAAATCAAATCCCTCGTGTTAAATATAAAACAATGCTTTAGACAAGTATATATATGTATGAACAAATTTATATTGTTATCATTTTAATTTTGATACTTACGCTCCATCAGCCTTCGGCTGCAAATATACAAATGGTCGAGCCGGAGGCTCACCACTACTCTGACCGGCCGAGCGAGAATAGCTACGACGTCTAGAGCCTGACATAATACCTATTGAAAGTTGCATTTTTAATTATACACATAGATAAAATGATGATATGTGGTGCATGTAATAAAGTCATTTTTAATTAGTAGTACATGTAATGACGATGATGATATGTGATGCGTGTGCGTGAATAATTGTAAAAATTACTGGATATTACTCAGTCCTCGTCGTTTTCTGCTTCAGAATCGGTCTTGTGCTCTATATCATTTTCCTCTACGCTCTCAAATGCTTCGACTAATACATTTTTTTCATCATTTAATTGTCCAAAATCAGTTTGATCGTCTATAATTGTAATTTCAACATTTTCCTCGATATCTACTTGATAGGCTTGTTCTTTTGGAATATTCTTTTCATCGAACGTAAATCTTGCCATGGTTTTAAAAACCGCAGACCAGTCCGCTTTATCACTTTTTAGAGATGGATAAGAGGCATAATAAACTTGTAGGGTTTGTTTGGCTAGTACAAAAGGATCGTACTGTTGATAACGGGAGGTATGTTTTATTTCTATAAGATTATAATTTTGATGCACGTTAATACCAGAACCTGGAACATTGCTGAACCAGTTGCATCTAAACAAAAAAATTTCCTCTGCGGGTCTTATAAAATATGTCAATTGCAAAATCTGGGTTAACACGCCATAAAAATCATGTATATGATTATTAGGATCATCACTGCCTTTAACAAATACACCAGTATTGTTTGTTAATTTTTGAGCACCGTATTCTTTGGTGTTGAATTTATATCCATTAACGAAAAATATTGGATACGTTTTAACTTTCCTTTTCGGTCCCAACGCCAAATGTTTTAAACCTTCATCGACCGCATTATTTGTAGGATCACAGACGTAGTTCGAAAACCAAGTAGCGAAATTTTTGCTTAAATCGCCGTTTGGATTTTGTGATTCATAAACACTGCAAACAAAAACATAATATATTGCTTTATTATTAATTTACACGTGCAGTATTAAATTAAATTTATCAAAATTTGTAATCTGATAATTACCTAATAAATGGTGCAACTTCTGGACAATTAAGAAGAATATACGTGTGTGCTACATGGTAATCTCTATCATCTAACCATACTTCTACACATTTCCAGCATGTCGACCATGTTGTTTAAAAATAGATAACATTGCTTCAGAAGAAGAATCTTGTTGAACGGCCTCATCATTACGCGCAACACTTTGAAATGATATATTCACATGATCATTGAAATAATGAGAGAAAAAGAACGATGATTCTTCTTCGATATACAATTTGCAAATCGAATCTTCAACTCGAGCTTTTTGTCTCACTTTTTTCTTTAAATGATTTAAGTACCTAATAAAAAATATTTCATATCAATATTGATTTTTATTTATAGTTAAATTAACATTTACATACTCAGTATTAATATACCTCTCGAATGGATACGTCTATCCATATTGCACAGGACCTCGAAGACGTGCTTCAAATGGAAGATGAATAGGTAAATGCTCCATTAGATTGAAAAAAGATGGTGGAAATATTTTTTCAGTTTGCAGAGCAGTATAGGGATTTCTACCTCAAGTTTACGAAGACGGTCAACTCTTAACGTAGTTGAACAAAGCTCATTATAAAATAAACTAAGTTCTGTTATAACCTTCCAAACTTTTACGGGCAACAATTCTATGAAAGCGACGGGTAACAAATTTTGCATCATCACATGACAATCATGGCTTTTCATCCCACTCAGTCTTCCGTTCTTATAGTTGTTATCCCACTTTTTGGTCAAGACTGGAATATCAACAAATTGGCAAGGGATGATGGATATTGGGATTGGAGATCGATTGAAAGCGAGGCGGCGATCGATGTCGTCAAAATTTGGTTGAGCTCCGATCGGGACGAAATTGGTTGAAGATGGTGTGAGGGACTAGGAGAGGCTATGTTTTAAATTTCAGGTTAATCGGAGTTCATATGAAGGAGTTATGATCGATGCAAGGTAGGAAAGTTATGCTGTTCGAATCCATCAAGGGGTTAAGGTGGTGCTCGTTTCGAATCCATCGGATTCGAACCCATCAGGTCCGCATCCATCGAAGGCACGGCGCAAGGATGGTTCGAATCGATGCACCTCGTATCGATCAGGAAGTGATGGCTTCGAATCGATACCTTTCATATCGATCAGCTTGCACACGGCTCGATGGTCTTCGTATCGATCAGATGGGAAGGACAGGTGGACTTAGACTCGATGACAGCATGGATCTCCTTCGTATCCATAAGGTGTACACAGATTAGTTCATATCGATGGTGGTTCGAATCGATAGGATTCTGGATTCGTACCTATCGATACAAAGAGCGTTCAAGAAGGATACGCGGGGAGTCGACTTCATGGATTCGAAGGATTTAGGGACAATTTCGAAGCGATCGATACGAACCAGGGAAGAAACGTTCAACGCGGCGACAAAGGTGGATCGATCCGGAGAATTCGTGACACGTCATCGATGCGCACGCGCTTTGGATGGAGTCGAAGGGGATGGATTCGAAGCATGGGTTCGAACCAGGCAGAGCGCACGAAGCCTTGATCTCGAATCGATCATATCTTCCAAACCGTTGATCCAAATGCAATGAAATTTTTACAGGAGCTCGCGTACGCATAGAAGAATGTTCACGCCAAGTTTCACCACGATTGGACATTTCCTTGATCGATTCGAATCAAGGGTCGAATCGATCCTGATGTGGGCCCGGACCTCCAGATTTTAGGCGTATGGGCCCCCTCACGTTCCAGAAGCGGTCTACCGGGTTTTTAGGAGAAATATCAGCCTTCTACGCCTACAAATAGAGCCCCTGGTCATTTAGAAAAGGGGTCGGAGAATTGAGAGAGAACAAGCACGCCCGGACGCTGCCAGAATCATTCCATATCATCATTTCTACTATTAATTTCGAATTTGGACTTTGTAACTGCTGTAATCACTTGTAACCAGCAAGGATAATTAATAAAAAAGGATAAAACTTTGGAGTGGACGTAGGCCGGAGATAGCCGAACCACTATAAAACTTGTGTCACTGCTCGTTAATTTGGATTTGCTGCTTATTATTTGCTGAGATCTGTTATTTGTGTTTGAATATTGTTGATTTGTATTCATGCACTGGTGCTTTCACGGTATCTGGGGTTTGTGACCAATTTTGGCGCAAACAATAGTCGACACATCTACGAAGATTAGATGAAATTCCATCAGGAAATCGTGATCCTTCCACCCATTTTAACAGTACTTTAACTTGGTTGTCATCTAGTTCATAACATGCTTTGGGTTTTTTAGTGTCATTTGGCTTCGTATGAAGCTCAGGACGATTCCATATTTCTTCTATATCACGTCTTGATTTCAGATCGTCCTTAGTCTTGCCCTTAACATTCAAAAGTGTATTGAACATATTATCGAATACGTTTTTCTCGTTATGCATCACGTCAATGTTATGACGGATTAAGAGATTTTTTCAATAAGGCAACTCCCATAATATACTCTGTTTGCACCAATTATGAAACGTCGATTTACCTTGGATTTCAGTTTGCTGTCCGATTTCATGTATCTTTGGATAATCTTTTACAAGTTCATATATATCTCCACTTGACCAAATCGTTGGTGGTTGTAAAGTCTCATGTCTATTAGCTATGAAGCTTTTATTTGTCCCTTCTAAAAGTATGATTAATATGGAGAAAACGTCGATGACAATCAAACCATGAAATTTTCTTCCCATGCCCTAAAAAAATACTCGTGTTTCTTCCATATAGTAAGGACAAGCAAAACGATCGGCCGTACTCCAACCCGAAAGCATTGCATATGCAGAAAAATCGCTAATAGTCCATAACAAAGAAGCGAACATCCAAAAAAAATCGATATGTCGTATGTTTCAACTCCTTCATACCACAATGTTTTCAACTCTTCGATTAATGGTTGTAAGCAAACACCGATACCCTGTGTCGGAACGTCAGGGCCAGGAACGACAATTATGAGAAACATATATGAAGTTTTCATACACATCCAAGGGGGTAGATTGTAAGGTGTAATGATTATAGGCCAAGACGAATATATAGAACCAAACTGAGAAAACGGTGAAAATCCATCAGTACACAAACATAGTCTTATGTTATGGCTTTCCGCTGCGAAATCGGGATATTTCTTATCAAAATACTTCCATGCTTATCCATCAGATGGGTGTGTTAATGTACCTTCTTCAGGTGCTCTCACATTGTGCCATCTATGATGCGCTGTTACAGATGATGCATATAACCTTTGAAGTCTAGGAGTGATAGGTAAATAATGCACACCCTTGTATGGAACTTCTTTTCCCTTTTTTTTCTTGGTTTGTGTCTTTCTTGATTACATATTTCACAATTCCGAAGATTGACGTCATCTTTTTAGAACAATATGCAACCATTTAGACATGTATCAACTTTTTGATACGTCAAACCAAAAATGACATAAGTTTTTTCACTTCATAATAATTTTCGCATATTAAATTATCTGATGGCATATGGCGTTTAGCAGCTTGTACAACAGCCGTAAATCTGGCTTCTGTGAGGTTGTACTTTGATTTCATTGCAATGTACTTTGCAGTTGTCGATAATTGAGTGTCGCTAGTACATCCATTCCAAAGAAATTTCTTAGCAGCATCCAATAAATCATATATATTTTTTGCTCCAACATTTGGTTCCTCTTCGACGTTAACATCGTCGTTATTAATTTCAACAGTAGGGAACATTGATCGTGCCGCATCTTCAACCATATGTTCTATGAGATTCGTCGTACTAACTTCATCACTAATGACCTCTATTGACTGTTCTTCGTTGTGTGTTATAATTTCTCCACGACGATCCCACACCAAATAATTGGTTACGAAACCATATTGACGTAAATGAATCCTAACCATATTCAGTACTAAATGCTTCAACAATTTACACCTAATACATGGACAACGAATTTCTACATCGTTTTCAATATTATTTAAAGCAAATTCGACAAATACATTTACCCCGTTAAGAAAATGTTTACTTATTGAGCCTCCCATTTCTCTTTTTTGATACATCCAACTCCGATCAATAAAATAATTGGCCATTTTTCCTACTGTAAAACCTATGATCAATAGTAAAAAAAATTATTAATCAAATTCGATGGACACATTTAGATTTTACTGTTTTTTATAATCCATTTTCGTTTACATACAAAGTTATATTTCTTGATATTTTGTTCACATTTTTGTACCTTTTGTGATGGTCGGTCATCTTACTTTCCATTACAAACACAGTAGTAATTACATTTCTTAAATCATATCATTATAAACGATTTATCAAAATTTCGGCAGCACTTCTCCCGTGTTCCTTGTATCGTACACATATGCATGTACACAAGGAACGAAAAGGAAACGCCGTCGAAATTTCGTGAACCGTTTATAACGATATGCTTTGCGAAACGTAATTACTTTATAGTGTTTGTAACTTGTCCAATACAGGGACAAATCCAACATATATTGTATTAGATAAATATGGATATCTGTTTTGCAACAAAAACGAATATTCATACAACGATCATATACAACCCTTGTCATACGGGGCCAAAAATTCACTAGGGGGTTTAAATTTTGTTTATATATTACCGTTTTATTAAATATATAAAATAAAGCATATTATGCATTATTTTATTTATATTCTATTATTTTACTAAATATATAGTAAATTATATGATTTTTACTATTTCACAAAATATATAATTCATGTGTGTATATATACTAAATTATATACTTATTTATCTAATGCTAATATATTTCATAAAATATATAATTCATGTTCGTAAAATAGTCGATTAAATCATGTTTGCCTAATATTTTACAAAACATACACAAAATAATTTAAATCAATCCTAACTAATCTAATGTTAATTCAAATGCATTTACACTAAATTATAAACATATGTATATATATACATAATATATATACACAAACAATTTGGACATTTGGATGGTAATAATTGTAATTAGCACTTAGTTTGGTATAATAAATAATCAATAGGCCATTAGATACAACTGTAACAACAAATTAACACAAAATTAAAAAAACTAAAATTATAAGGTTTTAGGCAAAACCTGATTTTGGAGATGTCTGGGGATGGAGAGAGGGTGCTGACGTTGATTAATGGCATCGGAGCGGCTGCCGGTTGCGTGGGGATGCTGGAAGTAAGAAAGGAGGAGTGGAGGAAGGGTTTTGGTGTATTTGGAGAAGAAGGTAATAATGAATCAGGCTCGGCCTTGCTGCAGGTTTACACGAATATTTCCAACGGCTTCCAACGACCGCAAACGGCTCTATTTCCAACAGTTACCAACGGCATGTTAAAACATAACAAGCCATTGGTAGCCATTGGAAACCTCCGTTGGCGGCCGTTGAAAACCTATCGTGGCTATATACTGTATTTCTAGTAGTGTGGGCATGTCAACAGATAATTTCAGATGCAGATAGTGTCACATCCGCATCCGAAATCATTTTCAAATATCAAATATCTGCATCCGTGAATGCGAACGGATATCGGATAATTATCATATCCGCTAACGACCAATAAATCAAAAAACATAAATATTAAAATTTTAGCTTAACATAATTTTTTCAGTTTTGTTGATTATAAAAGCATTAAAAAAATGATAATAAATAGTTTTGAGCAATTAATAAGCATTAAGTGCATATGATATAAACTATTAAATTAATAAAATAATAAATGAATATTTTTTATTGTATTAAAATACACATAATTTGAACTTTAATCTTAATAAAAATCGAACGGATAATTTTTGGATGTGGATGCCTTCGTATCCGCATTCGTATCCGTTTTTCGAATTTTTGATATTCATCGACTTTTTTGATATGAATGCGAATAGGTTTTGAATTTTTCGAGTATGCATTTGCAACTGTAGAGGTTATATTAAAGGAGATAAACCCAAGCATATTTCCTTGATGTTTGTCTGCACACATGATCATGAGAGAAATCATGAAATTAACAAATACATTCTAATGATGCTCTCACATATTTATTTACTAAAAACTGTCCACTTCAATTTTCAAGAATTTGATTCATAGAGTTGAAATGTGACATAGCGTACGATCATCTTAGACAGTCAACGCTTTATCTGAAGGGAGTATTAATTTATAAATATTATACTTTTTTCCTTTGTTTTAGGTTTTGTCCACACGATTTTCCTAACAAAATTTGGTGACACAATTATCCTAATAAGGTGTCAAGGGTATTGCGGTAAATAAGTAGACACTATGTTCAGAAGTTAGAAGGATGCTTGTATTAGGGCCGTTATGATAAAAGTTTGTCATTACCATAACATTACCAGTCAATCGGTTACCGTTTTAAAGCAAAGTCGGCGTATATCAGTATGGTAATGGTAAATTTACCATTTTTTAGGGTAAAACATTGGTAATATATTTTCAAAACCAGCGTTAATGGTAATTTACCAGTCCATTCATATTACATTAATATTCATGTAAGTTGTATTACGGGTATTTAAAAGTAACAAAATAGTTCAATTTATTTCAGTAGTTCAACTCAAAAGATGATAAATACACTTCTTTTCTATGTCCTTTATTAATTGACCGAAAGCATCATTCACTGTAAAAATATATCAACTTATTTTTTTCTAGACAAAAGATAATGTACAATTATCAGTGTAACGGTTACCAGTTTATCGGTATACCGGTCAATTGGTAACGGTAACGGTAACGGTAATGGTAACTGTAAACAATTTTAGTTTACTAGTAAAAAAGGCACAGTAACGGTATTTACAAAACGATAACGATAACCATTACCATAATAGCCCTAGCTTGTATGTCTAGGAACCGACTTCAGTTCCTTTTATATATTTTAGGTGCGTTCGTAACCGCCTCATTTCAATCTGTCCAATTCCCTTCACGCATTGGAAATTAGAATGAGGCAGAAACGCAATCTGCTTCGTTTCCTCCACATTAAGAAAAGGAATATATTGGGAGCCGATGTATTAAACGCGTCCAACCCCAAATCTTTTTCCAACTTCTAAAAGCAAAAAAGTAAATTATAAAATTATAGAAATAAATAATAAAAGTTGAAATATTATAAATATTTATAACTTATAAGACTGTTTATTTTTAGTAGAAATAACAATAAAACTAAGGCATTGTTCAAGGGACTTCAATTTTGGATAAGGGTCATTTTTTTAATATTCGTATAATTGCTATATGGTGTACCAAAAAATGTTCTCTTTTAACGGTAAAAATTCTGTAAATGCTCTTATTATTTCGGTGATCCTCCATTTTTTAACATTCTTTTTTATCAGATCCTATCGAAAATAGTTTTTGATGAATATTTTTCTTTTTTCTTTTTGATAGGATTTTTTCTAATTTTGCTTTGCATGAGGGTAAAATGATAATTTTTTTTATTTAGTTCAATTTATCATGTCTTCCACAATAATTTTTTCCCTCCCGTTATCTAGAAAGGAGTCCTTTAACAAAGCTCTAAAACTAATAAACATATTTTGGTATAAAAATTAAACAATATTAATAAATGTGATATTTTTCATAAAAATAGAAAAAGAAATCAATAACACATACCGTTTTCTCGATGAGACGTTGTCCCTAGATCCTCATGACCTGACGACCATGTCAATTACCATCTGCATAGTGCAGAGGGTTCCTATTGCACACCCACCTATGGGGTTGTGACTAAGCCTGTCAATGAGCCAGGTTTTATCCGAGTATCTTAAAACCCAGATCCAAATCCGATTACAATAATCAAAACCTAAATCCAACCAAAACTCGTAGGGTATTTCTTTTTTTTGAGAAAAATGTGTGATTCTCTAGTAAAAGAGGAGAACACACATGCAACTATATATATAACACATAACAAGGTGCTGCCAACATGTCTGGCAGGTGACAAATCTAAGTACAAGTATCAAAGAAAAAAAACAGGCACCCCTATAATGAGCTCCGGCAAAGCCACCGCCCATTACACCCCAGTATCGAGCTCCGGCATGGCCAACGTCCGATAGTAAGGTGTTGGAAGTACCTAAATAACTGAATAGTATCATAAGCCAAAGATACTGAAAACTAGCACAATCTAGTAAGGAAACTCTATGTAACTGCCTCAGATGGGATAAGGTTGTGACTAAACTAAAGTAGAGTGTCTAATAATCCAGAAAGAAACTCCATACCGAAGACTCGGAATATCTGGAAGTAGCGCCTGCCTAAGGAGTGAATCCACCTGAAGATAAAACGCCTAAGTGAAGCTGAAGATGTATTGAGAAGGATCCCTCACCACTATCGACAATCTCGGAAATGGCAGTCCTGTGCACCTGTAAAGAGACACTAACATTCTATCTATCCTAGACCTGTAAGTGAGAATTAACTAGGAAAATAGTTAGGATGATTCACATATGTATATAAATAGAATTTATAAAGATATATGTGTAAATAAAATCTAATGGGATATAATAAAGCAAAGGTAAACTAGTATAAAAACTTAAAACTCTGAAAAGTAGGGGTAATATGACCCAAACTGAAGAAAAATAAAGAACTATAAACAAGTACAATAATAACTAAAACAAAATCAAAGACACTTCTCGAATTATCATTGTGGAACTACAATCAAAAGCAAATTGTGGTACTTAGAGGGATCATCATTTAAATTTGAAAAAATATTAATACTATTATCATTAATGTCAAAAATATTATTGTTATGTTTAAATATATTAATATTATTACTAACCTTATGAAGATATTCCTTAAAAAGACTATTTTTAGCTAACTTATATTTAGGATTAGAGATCTAATTAAAACAAAAGGACGAAATTAAAAAAAATCAATTTATTGAAGTGATTATTATTATTATTAAAATTTCTTTGATTTCTTTCAAACCAAATATACCAACAAGAAATAATGAATAAAGTGTCAAGCAAATATCTATTATCCTTATTGAACTCAAATCTAAAAGTACCCAATAGAATACACAATCGGTAATTTTAGTAATAATATTACAATCAAATATTTTAAGGGTATGCATAAGAATAAAATAAGTTTCCATACAATCAAAGTAAATATGTTTAATATCTTCAAAATGCGTATTACATAAATAACATTAATCATCAATATGTATATTTTACTTTTTAAAAATTCTATAGTATTTAGTTTTCCGTGCATAATTAACCACATGTACATTTTAGATTCAGGAGGAGAATTTGATTTCCAAATAAATTTAAAGAAATTATTAGATACAGCAGAAAAATTAATAAATCGGTAAAAAGAATTTGAAGAATATTTCTTACTCTTATCTCATTGCCAACTAAAATAATCATTATCATTATCAATACTATAAAGATTTAATCTAGCATAAAGCAAATAAAGCTGCCCAAGGGTAGAACCAACTAGAATTTTATTAAAACTCAAATTCCAAGGAGGATCATTAACGGGAGAAAAAACTTCTGAAATTAATGCATATTTAAAGTTACAAATATCGTACAACTCTCTAAACTCAATCCTAAAAGGGATGACTGAAATCCAACTATCGTGCCAAAAAGAAGTATTATTACCTGAATGAACTATAATATTAATCCTAAGTTAAAAATCTCATGAATTTTTAAAATGGATTTTCAAAAATAAGATTGTTTAAGGGTTACCGGTGGACTAATTTGATAAAGATTAATACTACCATTAGAGTAATAGTTAGAAATAATTTCTTTCCAAGTGGCATTATCATTAGTGTCCTTAAACTTCCATAAACATTTACCTAGTAGAGACAAATTCATATTACGCAAATTAATGACTCCTAAACCACCATCATTTTTGGATTGACAAACAGTTTCGCAATTTACTAAACATTTTATGCAGCTATTTGAATTTTCACCACTCCATAAATAATCTCTTCTAATTTTATCTATTTTATCAATCACCCAATCAGGAAAAAGATGCATAGACATCCAATAAATTGGAAGAGCTGGTAAAACAGAATTAATTAGAACAAGTCTATCTGCTCTAGATAAAAGTCTCTCATTCCAACTAGAAATCCTATTTTTAATTTTATCTATGATTATAAACCAATCGTCATGTTTTTGTTTAGTAGGTCTAATAAAAAAACCAAGATAGTCAAAAGGAAAACTCATAGTTTTACAATTTAGCATATTAGCAACTAAATTTTCAACTTTATCAAAATCATTTAAAACTAAGACAGAACTTTTATTTATTTTTAAACTAGATAGAAGTTCAAAAGTATATAGAATAAACTTAAGAGAAATAATGTGTCTAATAATATGAGAAGAAAAAAACAAGGTATCATCTGCAAATTGGGGGATTGATATACCATTACTCCATATATCATTACCTATATTTTCCAGTGATCCATTATCAATCGCTTTTTTAATTATCTTAGCAAAAACATCTGCGGCTAGATTAAACAGAAGAGGAGATAGAGGATCCCCTTGCCTCAAACCTCTCTTACACTGAATTTTATTACCTAAAATACCATTTACCATAATACTAGAGTTACCAGTTCTAAGCAAATTCATGATCCAGCTAATCCATCTCTGACTAAAACCTCTGGCATGAAAAATATCTACTAAAAATCTCAATCAACCGAATCAAAAGCTTTTGCAAAGTCTAGTTTTAAAATATCACAGGTAATATTGTTCTTGCAACAACGATTACTGTATTCTTGAACAACCGTCACACCATCAGTGATATTTCTTCCTTTAATGAAAGCAGACTATGAACAATCAATTAGTTCATTCATTCTTATACTAAGTCTATTAGCTAAAACTTTTGAAATAATTTTAACGGGACAATTGTTTAATGAAATAGGTCTAAAATCTTTTAAATTATTAGCTCCTACTTTTTTATGTAATAAAATAATATTTGCAAAATTAAACCTTCCCAACTGCAAATTTCCATTATAAAAGTCATTAAACATGCTAATTAAATCTAATTTTAAAACATCCCAAAATGTTTTATAAAAGAAAATAGGGAATCCATCCGGACCCGGGGATTTATCATTAGGCAAATCATTAATAGCTTTTCGGACTCTTCAGTAAAAGGATTATCTAACTCAGAAAGACTAACATTAGAAATAGCTGGATAAAGATCATTCCATCCACGTTAATTCTATGTTTGTTTTTATTGCCAAAAATATCTCTATAATAGTCTGTGAAAGCCTTAATAAGGTCTCTTTGATCAACTAATTCTACGTTGTTAACTAGAATGAAATTAATCGTATTACTTCGTTTTCTACCATTGGTCATATTTTGAAAAAAATTAGTATTATGGTCACTTTCATTAATCTACTGAATTCGGGATCTCTGCTTCCACATAATTTCCTCCTTTTCTAGAATGGAATTAAGTTCCACTCTCCTAAATTCAATTGCCTAGTTTCTTCTAACTTATTTAGTTTGAGCATCTTATTAAGAATATTTTCTTTTTTAATTTTAATACTACCAAAAGTATTTTTATTCTAATTTTTAGGAAAAATCCTAAGTTTTAAAACAAATTTGTTTGCTGAATTGTCTCTATTTCTAATGTTATAAAAACTCATAGAAGTCCATTTATTTATTATTAAATTTGATAAACTTTAATCTAATAGCCACATTTTTTTCAAATCTGAATGATTTACTAATAATCCTATAGTGATCACAGGTGAGAATAATGGGACAATGATCAGAAAAAGTGTAAGACAAATCAGACATTCTACATATAGGAAATTTATCCTCTATTTCGCCATTAACGAAAAACCTATCTAGAAGAGCCATAAAAGAGGACTCTCTAGCATTACTCCAAGTAAATTCTCTATTAGAGAGAGGAATTTCAATCAAATTAGAATTAACTATAAATTGGTCAAATTCCTTCGTAGCAGAGAAATCTCCCTCTCGTGGTGCACGCTCACCTATAAAACGAGTAACATTAAAATCACCCCCCAAAATCCAAGAGCCCAGTGCTAAAGATCTAAACTCAAGGCACTCATTCCAAAGAATCCGACGACCTAATTTTGTGTTAGGCCCATAAACATTAGAAATGTTTAAAAAAGAATTATCGATAAGATTAATTAGAATTATGTGTAACGTATGTTGTTTGGTAATACATTGGAGTAATTTAAAATAGTTATCCCGCCAACCAATCAATAAACCCCCAGAAGCACCCACATAAGGTTAACAAAAGCCATTTTATAAAATAAAATCCAACTAGTCTTCTATAAAAACAAATATCAGGACATTCAATTTTAGTCTCTTGAAGTAGATCGATGTCAACAGAATAGTCTTTAAAAAAAGCTCTAACTTTATCACACTTATTTAAGTCATTCAAACCTCTGATATTACAACTGATGATTCTCATATACCCATTGACCTTGCCCTATGGAATTCCTTACTTCTAATAAACTCATGATCTAACTCAATACCAGATAAAATGAAAGTAGTATCACTGGCTAACTGACTGAACTCAAAAGCAGACAAATTACCTAAAGCATAAGATGAATATGTACTACCTAAATCAAAATGCATACCTAGCCTGAATTCGTAGCACCGCTCGTGGTACTCGAATCAGAAAACTTACCGAAGACTAAGAATGGCTGCGGCGAATCCCGACACTATGACGAACTGGTCCGCTAGATGCCACACTTCCTTCGTCTACCTCTCTTCGATGGAATATAACAAGAAGCAGAATTGTTGCCAGACTCCCCATACCGAACATCGGAATGAAGACCAGATTTCCCCTTAAGATCCAAGTTAATATTCACTTTTTTCATATTCACATTGTCAACCGAGTCATTACCCACCGCAATAACAACCTCACACCTTTTCGAAAATGCAGAATCACTATTGTCACAATTCCTCATCTTAGCAATTGAATCCCTGTCATTAACTAAAACACTACACATACCAACCGACTCTAAAACTGCCACAGGACCTGAAGGGAAATCTTGCAGATTATCAACTCCAACCAAACTCACAACAGAAGATTCCACAACTTCACCATTTTTGTCACAAGCAACATCAACGTTCTGAAGGATTCCAAACAGACCACTTGATATTTTATTTACATCAAAAAGATTATCAACATCCATAGTGGAGCTTGAAAAATTCATATCATCTGCCAGAGTCAAAATCTGTGCACCATGCACATCAGTAACAGCGTGCATATCTTCCATAGAAACAACATTCGAGTTTGACTTCTCTTCAGACAAAAATTCTGATAGTTTATCAATGTAATCAACAATAATATGAAATAGAACGGAGAAAAATATCAGACGCCATTGTTTCCTTTTGATTATTATTATTGTTGTTATATCAAAATTATGAAAGAGGGAAAGTTTTAAACTTATACTGCAGAACACAGCTGGGCTGAACACAACTCAACTGGGCCGAACACGACCTGCTTCCTATCTAGCCTAATGTGAAAATATGCAACCTGCATAAATAAGAATACACAGCTAGGCCACACACATTCTTTATATTATCCAATAACACTCCCCCTCAAGTTGGTGAATATTGATTCTTCATTCCCAACTTGCTGCATAAATACTCCATTCTTGAACCATTTAGAGCTTTAGTGAAAAGATCAGCTACTTGATCTCCTGTCCGTACGAACCCGTTTGTAATAATTCCATCTTGAAATTTTTCTCGAACAAAATGACAGTCAACTTCAATATGTTTTGTTCGTTCATGAAACACAGGATTAGAAGCGATGTGAATAGCTGCTTGATTATCACACCACACTTTAGCTGGACATTTCGACTCAAAGCTAAGTTCCTTCATTAAATGCATTATCCACATAATTTCACATGTAGCATTTGCCATAGCCCGGTATTCTGACTCGGCACTTGATCGCGCAACAACAGTCTGCTTCTTACTTTTCCATGAGACTAGATTACCACCAACAAATACACAAAATCCAGTAGTAGATCGCCTATCTAACTTGGAACCTGCCCAATCCGCATCACAAAAACATTCTACATTCATATGACCATTGTTCATATATACAATTCCTCGTCCAACCGTCCCTTTCAGGTACCCCAATATCTGTTCTACTGCTGAGCAATGGTGAACTGTGGGTTTTGACATAAATTGGCTCATAACACTTACTGAATATGAAATGTCCGGTCTTGTAACACATAAGTAGTTTAATTTACCTATCAGCCGCCTGTACCTGTCAGGATCATTAAACGGCTCCCCCTCTCCACTCAGATTAGAGTTCACCATCATTGGAGAGCTGCAAGGTTTAGCCGCTAGTTTCCCTGTCTCATTTAACAAATCAAGAGTATATTTACGCTGAGACAAGTATATACTTCCTCTATTTCTCATAATTTCCACACCTAGAAAGTATTTAAGTTCACCAAGGTCCTTTGTCTGAAACTGTGTATGAATGAAGTGCTTGAGCTTACCGATACCGACCTCATCACTCCCAGTGATCACTATATCGTCAACATATACAACCAATAATATTATGCCTTTATCTGACTTCTTATAGAAGACAGAATGATCGGTTTTACATCTTCTCACCCCAAATTTCTCCATTGCTAAACTAAATTTTCCGAACCATGCACGTGGGCTCTGCTTGAGACCATACAGTGTTTTGTTCAACTTACATACCAGATTTGACTCCCCCTGAATGGTGAATCCCGGTGGTTGCTCCATATACACTTCCTCAACAAGATCCCCATGTAAGAATGCGTTTTTAATATCCAGCTGATGAAGCTTCCATTTGTATGTTGCTGCCATCGAGATGAACATTCTAATCGATGTCATTTTAGCCACTGGAGAGAAAGTTTCAGAGTAGTCGATACCATAAGTTTGAGCATAGCCTTTAGCCACCAACCGAGCTTTAAGCCTTGCAACTGAACCATCCGCATTCATTTTCACAGAAAATATCCATTTGCATCCAATCGTTTTCTTGTTTGGCGGCAATACTGTTAAAGTCCACGTCCTATTTAGCTCTAAAGCTTTCATTTCTTCAAGCATTGCTTCTCGCCAGTCTGGTGAAGCTAAAGCTGCACCTACAGTTTTCGGTAATTCAACTGAGTCAATTGTGGTCATGAATGCATGCACTGTCCTTGGTAACCTGTTATAATTCACAAATGATGAGATAGGATACGTGCATGTCCTCTTCCCTTTTCTCAAGGCAATTGGTAGTTCTAAAGTTGTATCACTTTCAGGTTGGTGTATGTCAGGTGGATCTAAAGTTGAATCACTTCCAGATTGATGTATGTCAGGTGAGTTGCTATTATCTGACATATCGAAAGCTGGATCCCCACTAGGTATGGTTGAATAGATTAAGAATTCTTCATCATCATCTTCTGGTGTATGTGGAGTTTTCGGTTGATAAAACGGTATGTCTTCCATGAATGTCACGTCGATAGATACGATATATTTTTGTAAACTCGGGCAATAGCATCTATAGCCTTTTTGGAGTCTCGAATAACCAAGAAAAACACATTTTAATGACTTGTGATCTAACTTACCAAGATGCTGGTCCACGTCTCTTACAAAACAAGTGCATCCAAAGATCCGAGGTTTCACAGGGTACATTCCTTTACTTGGATGAAGAATTTGATGTGGAATATCATTGTTAAGAACAGTTGATGGCATCCTATTAATAAGAAAACATGCAGTGGATACTGCGTCGGCCCAAAACACTTTTGGTACGTTCATGTGAAATAACAAAGCTCGAGCTGTTTCTAATAAGTGTCGATTCTTTCTTTCCGCGACACCATTCTGAGAAGGAGTATCAACGCAGGATGTTTCATGAAGAATACCATTTTGAGACAGGTAATTCTCAAACTCGGCTGACACATGCTCTTTTGCATTATCACTACGCAAAACTTTTATAAACGTGCTAAATTGAGTTTTAACCTCAGCATTAAATTTGCAGAATATAGAAAACAATTCAGTTCTAGATTTCATCAAGAATAACCATGTACAACGAGTGTAATCATCAACAAATGTAACAAAGTATTTATAACCTGGTTTAGACACAATAGACGAGGGCCCCCAAACATCGGAATGAACTAAAGAGAATGGACCACTCGTTCGCTTATTAACTCTAGGCTGTGAACTGCATCTATGGTGTTTAGCATATTGACATGCTTCATAATTTATTGCTGACAGATTATTGAACTGAGGACAAAGCTGCTTGAACAAAGTAAGTGATGGATGACCAAGTCTGCAGTGCATTTTTAAAACTGGATCCATGATAGAACATACTATAGGTTTAGAAAGCGTGTCAAGAGTGTACAAGCCACCAGACTCACTTCCTCTACCAATAGTCTGCCTCGTCACAAGATCCTGAAATATACAATAATCAGGAAAGAATGTCACGCTGCAGTTTAGATGATGCGTAAGTTGACTCACAGAGAGAAGGTTAAACGACAGCGATGGTAAATATAAAACAGAATTTAATGGTACAGCCTTGTGTGATGAAACTTCACCCATTCCTTTTACCAATGATTGTGACCCATCTGCTAGTATGACTTTATGTGATCCACTAACTGTTCTCAAATTATCAAGTAAAAGTGGATTACCTGTCATGTGATCGGATGCTCCCGAGTCTATTATCCATTTTGAAGACGAGGAGCCTGCTATTGAGTTTGCCACTGAAGTTGTAGCTGCAGTATTATTAGAATCAGGAGCATTACCATGCATTGTATTTTGAAATTTGGAATACTTCTCAAACTCTTCGGCAGTCATTAGCACAGTTTTGACATTCGATGGCGTAGTATTTCGTTGATTCCACTGCAGGCTTCTACATTCTGACATCACATGGCCAATGCGTTTGCAATAATTGCAGATTTTGTTTTGATTAACTGACGGTCTCCACATTGATCTCTGATTTTGTCCAGACGGTCGAGGTGATCTCCAATGTAGAGCATTGGGTGGTCTTCGCAGCCTCCATGGTTGAACATGTTGTTGTGCACTACTTTTGACTGAATCAGATTGGTTGTTAGAGACTGCATTTCCACTACTCCCCACAAAAGCACTGTTAAGAGTGTTTGCACTTACATTACTCATACTAGTCCCAGTCTCAACTCTCAACAAGCGGCTGTACACGTCATGTAACGTAGTAATATCAGTGTCTGCAAGAATTTGTGACTTTGCACCTTCGAAATCTGGAGAAAGCCCTGCCAAAAAACTCATGATGGCCATTTGCTCACGTTGTCTCTGCTGCACCTTAATATCTACACTCATCGGCAAAAGGAGATTTAGCTCCTCATATGTTTGTTTAAATGCCATAAAGTAATTCATCAAACTCATGTCCTTCTTCTCAGGTCTATAAAATGCTCGACAAACTTCATACATTCGCGTTAGATTCCTTTTTCCTGAATACAAGAACTCTAAGTATTCCATCAACTCTTTTACTGTTTCACAGTGATTAATCAAGCCGATAACCTCATTTTCAACCGAATTTCGAATTTGAAGAAATAGACGAGCATCTTCTCGAAGCCAATTTTGATCTTCCTTATCCTTCGAATCAGATTGCGGTGGATTTTTAATTAGATGATCTATCTTATCCATACTCCTGATGTACAATCTAATAGTCTTGCTCCAGTCATGATAATTCGTACTATTTAGTTTCCGATCTGTGATCTTCGGCATCATCGACATAACATCAACTCCCTTAGAATCCGCAGCCATGATCCCCTTTGGCTGAAGTAACTAGCGACAGAGAAATTAAAGTAAGAGGTAAAAAGGATAAAGGTCAGATACTCACTCCTTGGATCGATCGCTCTGATACCATGTAATCAACAATAATATGAAATAGAACGGAGAAAAATATCAGACGCCATTGTTTCCTTTTGATTATTATTATTATTGTTATATCAAAATTATGAAAGAGGGAAAGTTTTAAACTTATACTGCAGAACACAGCTGGGCTGAACACAACTCAACTGGGCCGAACACGACCTGCTTCCTATCTAGCCTAATGTGAAAATATGCAACCTGCATAAATAAGAATACACAGCTAGGCCACACACATTCTTTATATTATCCAATAACAATCAACATATACACGAGTCTCTAGCTCAGAGTTATCTTCATCAAACTGCTGATCAGATGACATGATCCAATCACAAAAATCACCAAGCTCAAAATTAAACTTATCCCCTGAAAGAACAGAACCATCAACGTCAAGTGGATCCCCCGCACTAACACTCCCTCCCATTTGTTATTATCCAACATAACAATCTGATCATTATAATCAACAACATGCGATAAATCAACATCCATCACTTTCGACCACAAATCACTACAATAGACCTTATTGGATATAGGAATCTGATCAACAACCATTCGACTTTCAGGATCTTTACCATCATCTGACATAATTTTCCGATGATCAAAGTCTTGATCTAGCAGAAATTCACTCAAGAGATAACAACCCTTGAAACTATCACCCTTATTATCAACAAAGAATTCATTACAAACATTCGCTATTCTCATTTGATTTGAATCCAAACTGTCTGGCAAAAAGTGAGCAACCATATCACTATCAACTCCATTCTCAATAGAATTAAGACAAGTGTTAGTCACCAAATCAAGACACTCGAATATTTTAGCAGTAAGTGACTCAAAATTATCCAATCCGCGAGTATAAGATTTACCTTTTTTGGCCTTTATTTGAATAAAACCTTTGTTTGATTCAGAATCATTTCCAGTTTCCTTTATGAAAGACGAGTGCGAACAATTAATACAGTGTGCAACAACAGGATCATACATAATAGGATCGAATCTTGATGGCCCTTCTTTCTTGACAGTATTTGGAAATTCTATTTCACTCTTATTCAAAACATCAAGATTTTCCTCGTGTAAAACGGAAGAGTTAGGAGAAGAATCAGATTTACCAAAATATAACTCTGGATCGTCAAATCTTTCTCTATAACCTTTGTCAATATTCGGTGAGTCGGTAATGTTAAAATGAAATAACTAGTCTTCTAAATATTTAATTTCCTCACTTCACTTTTGCCACAGATGATCCAATAAGATCCTCTTCAACAGCATACACTTAAGCACGAATTGAAAGTCGTGATTTACCAGAGATGCAGAAGAGACAGAGTCGTTAGATTTGGACGAACAAACATACTTCTTGTGACCAAACTTACCACAAGCAAAGCATCTGATAGGATCTCGGCATTGGGAAACATAATGATTATAATCACCACACCTAAAACAATGATCTTTTCTTTTCTTTGAGTCGATCCAATTCTTGCTGGAAGATAGAGACAGAGGGAATTCATACCTATAAGATGGCTGTCCTTCACCACTTGCGCATAAGATCGATATGGTAAAGAATCACAATGTAGGTAATCAGATGAAAAGGTCTGAGACGATTGAATCGAATGTGATGGATTTTAAAATCGAGAGAAAGAAACGGTCGAAGATGATGGATTTTGAAATCGAGAGAAAGAAACAGACGTCATTTTATGTCTGACCCGGAGTTTTCTTTTCTTTTTAACCCGTATGGTATTTCAATACCAATATCCAAGCCCAACCTGTCGAGCTTTTCAAGCCCGCAGGATAATACTTGCATACCCAACTCATAAAATTAATGTCAAAACCATACTTCAAATTTCCATTTTTTTTGAAATCTATAAACAAACAATATTAACATACAAATTGGGTGGTGGTGTACTTAGTGGTGAGCAAATGGTTGGGTTGGTTTGAAACCGACAAAAAATATTGAAACCAAATTAACCATCCAAAAAAAACCGAACCATATCAAACCGATATTTTTCGAAACCGAAACCAACCGAATCAACAATAATTAGTTCGGTTTGGTTGGTTTGTGACTACTAATACAAGACTGAAACAATTGATTTGGTCTACATATATATTTAAATATGTGATGATGTCGTAGTTTATAAAAACTAACCACTTCTCTTCTAAATATATCAACATGAACCAAAAGAAAAAATAATTTTGTCAAAACGATAAGATAAATAATAATATTATTAACCTTAATATTTAACAATAATTTAAGTCTTTTATTTGGTTCAGTTAGTGGTTCGGTTTTCAAATGGTAAAAACCGAAACCAACCAATAAACCAAATAAATTTGAAAATAAAAACCAAAATGTAGCTAAGTTCACAATAAAAACATACAAAAATACTACATGCAAACAAATATAATGACAAATAAATGATAAACAAATTGTTAGCATACAAATTGAGTAGGTTAGCGCGGGCCGAGCCTTTCGAATTCCCTAATTCTATTCTTTCGAGTAGGTTTTTCTTTTCTTTTTTTAAAACATGATAAACAAATAACATACTTATGTTTTGATACCACGGAAAATTAGCAACCAGGTTAAGCCCTAACCGGATCGGGTTTTGATGAAACCATACTCGTCCTTATAGTAATGGTTCAGGCTAGGTCCACATCTGAATAACTAGAGTAAAACCCTTATCTACATTAATGAGGCGGGTGACCAGGCTCGGCCCGAAACCCGTACTGTCGACATGCCCAGTTGTCACCCATTGCTCTCTTCCTTGTAACAAACCCGTGTAGTGATAAGCATTTTCCTAAAAAGAAAATTCAATCCCAAAATTTCTTCCAGATGTCCGTTGTGGCCTTTATTAATTCTGGTGCATCGATTCTTTTTTAATGTATCTGTTTTTTCACTTCGCAATTTCTCATTAACTAATTTAATATCAACTAGTGCGAACTCATGCTTCGCATACGGACCACACTCAACCTCTTATCATCACAACATGTTTGAATGATTTATATAGTTCATTGATTAAGAAATAGTGATCTTTTTTATCAATTTTCAAATAAGTTTTCATTTTGTCTAAAACTTGCGTATAAATCTTTGAAAATAATAATGCAGATAGTACTGGTGCTTGATAAACAATTGTAAAATATCAAGCAAAAATGGTTTCAAAGATTAAATTTCCACACAATACACATATAAATTATACACATATAAATTTATTGTGTACATCAGCTGTTGCTCAATGCATCAGCTGTATTATATGTAACTTCATTTGATGAGATACCTTTATCAATCATTTCCTTTAATACTTGATGTCGTTGATTCCATTTGCTGCTTCGATAATAAATATCTATAAGAGCGGTGCAGTTAACAACATTTGGTTTACACTTGACCATTGATCCAAAATGCCAAAAGCAACGTTGACATGATTCATGAGAACGCAAGTGTTGACGATGATTTAATAAAGTCAAACAGATTTAATAACTTTAATAATCCGAAAAACTATGATTTTAAAAAATTTATGTTTAAGCATCAACAATGGATATCATTGGAAAACATATTAAATTTGAGATTTAATAGTGAAATCGATTCTTTAAATCCAATTAATGTAGAAAAAGTTATCACATTTCAAAGTTTGGAATAGAAACAAATTAGAAGCGTGGCTGTTCATTTTTCAAAATATGAAGGAGGTCCGTGTGCTCTTGAAATCTAACTCAATGATAATATTATAGTATAGATTATGACTACTCTTCACTCGAAAATATTTAAATCAAACTAAGACAAATAGAAATTAAAAAAAGTAAGGTTGTGATTGGTTTATCATTTTTAGTTTTACGCTTTCATCCATACAAAAATGTGTAAGATGCATGTATATTGTCTAAAACGATCAATTTAGAAAACAAAATTAACATACAAAATAGAAAACAATTTTATTTTTTTTTGAAAAATTAATAAAAGCGCAAGAAACAATCCACAATTCTGTTGTCCTTCCGTCCCATCCGTCGCCCCTCCATTTCTCCTCATCAGCCCGTCATCACTTCACTCTTTTCGTATTTGACAAACATTTGAAAATAGAAAACTCAAAATTCGTTTTTAAACCAAACAACACCTAATATACTTTATGGCAGTAAGAATTTAATAGACGAAGCTGTATTTTATACTCTGCACCATTCTTCTTTTGTTATAAATGCTTCATCTTCTTAGCATCTACACAACTTTAGTTTCTTTCTATCTTATTATTACCATACTCTCATATCCTTCTTATCTTCGTTATTTTCAGTCTACTAATTAGCTGCAAAATGCCATACAGCATCAGATCATACTATATTATAAAGTTCTATATATCAATCATGGAATACTTTACAATTTCGCACTGGTAGCCCAAAGAAGTAAAAAAAATATATATATATATCAAATTTCACTCTTCATACGACAGAAGAGATGTAAAGAAAGCAAGAAGATAGTGTAATTTGGTAAAATTTATTATACATGAATAAAAGGAGAACGGTATGTGAAAGAAAAATGAACTTAACAAACTGGATTCCTTTCTTCATCAATTTCAACCACTAGAAGGCGGTCTCTATCCAAGCCTTCTGGTCCTTCAGAGTATAGTACTGGCAGATATGCTTTGTACGCTGGTAAATAACGTGATACAAAATCTAACACCTGCAGAGATGTTGCAGAATTACAATCTCAATTCTAATGCATGCCGTGTAAATTCTTCTATTTGATGTTATTCTACTTTTTTCACAAGATTATTTGTCACGTGCATGTAAAAGCCTCTTACAAAATTATTAAATTTCTATTCAGTTTGATAGAAATAAATTGAAAAATATAAAGAAAAAATGTAATTTTTGTTGGAATAGGATTTGGACTTGTATCCTTGATTATGTTTCAAAATTCACATTAAGATAGATGTTAATTTTTATTTACACTGAGATTCAATTCCTTAACCTCTTATTTGAATATAAGGGTATTTTTGGAATTTCATTATCGGACCAAAAGATTGTGTTTCTATTCCAATTATCAATAAATATATTAAAACAGACTAACACAGATAATATATGCATAGTTGATTCTTCGTTGAAATCCGCTCGTTCATTCACATTTTATCAGTTGACTTAATTAATTCATTTTATTAATGATTGGTGCAGATGTGGTGGACACATGGGGAAATGATAAACGTGGAAATTTGGTTTCGTCCTTATTTTCAGAATTGACATGTGAAAAACCCTTCTTAAAAACATGTTTTAAATTACATTTCTATTTTAAATTTTGGTTAAAAAAACATATCGTTTTAATCGATCCGAATAATAATTGCATGTTTTATGATCAAAACATTTTTTTTTAATTTTTAAATACTATAAATATTTACAATGACTTTGTCATTTAGTTTTGAGTTCCATCTCTAGCCGAACCCAACCTATTTGAAAATAATGGCAAAGTTGGTGTTGCTGCTGCAAGTATTAACGGTGCGGAAAATTGCAGAGTTTTTCGCACATATCTTAAAACTTAAAAATAGAGGTTTTTTTTATAACATGTTTTAGGGAGGGGATGGTGGTGTATTTCGAAACTCAAAGAGGGTGTTTTACGAATCTTTCCATGATAATTTGGAGATGAGATCTGATGATAATTTTGGATGAGACCTGATGATAATTTGGGGATGAATTTTGAGTTCAAAATCTTCAACCCGATGCTATGAAAAAAATTACATTTTGCTTGCCCAATGGACTGTGACCTGGATAAAAATGGATGCACCATCCAAATGAAACTTTAAAAACAAATTTGTTTGTAATTTTAGAAACATCAATTTGTATGATTGGATGATGTAAACATGTCATTGGTATGACATCATATTTGAAATTTAAAAAATTCGACAATTTTTTTTTTTAGAAATTTGTTTTTATTATGTGCATAATGCCTATAATTAGGAAAATTATTAAATTTGCGATTTAATATTGAAAAAAGTTTGTCGATTCAATGTTTCTACAACAATTTACCGCGTTTTGAATATTAAAATAAAAATAACCTTACATACAAATAATTACGAGAGATGATTTTTTATCTACTAAAATTAATAATTAGGATTTGTCATCCAAAACCCCTAATTTTTATTTCTAGTTGTTTCATGAGTTCATTCTTTGCGTGTGTACATATACATACATACATAGATAGGTGTGTGTGGATTGTACCTATAAATTTATATATGTATACCTCGTCAACATTTTTGGCTCAGTTGTGTTGAGGAAATTTCCTTCAAATGATTAGTTCAAGAGAATAAAAAAACCAAAGCAGCGGAAAACAACTGGATCGTGATTGCAATGAGACGAAACAAATAGAGATACACACCAGAACAGACAGTAACAGATCTATGATGCATAAAAATAAATAACATCAGTATTTATAGTGGTTCCACTACCGCGAGACAGTGTCCGTCCACTTGCAGTGAGGAGATTTTATTAATCACTGAAATATTAGAGTTATAAGATTGATTAACTTCTGAAGACTATACATAAGAAGAATTAACAATATAGACAAAATTATACAGAATTTCAGCTCTCTAAGATACCTATCATTGTTGTTCACAAGCTTTACTATTTATATATGAATAGTGAAGATATAAGGAGTAACTGCTATATAGCAGCCATGGGGTTTGGTTCGGCATGTTTAGTCTGGCAAACAGCACACATGGTTTGGTCCGGGTCCGGTATGACTTGGACCGGCATGCTCTGACGCCGAACCAAATATTTGGTTCGGCCTTCAACGTCTCAAATCTGAACCGGCACTACTTGGTTCAACACACAGCATTTGGACCGGCATTCACTGAACGAGAAATCTGGATCGGTTAGCAAACTGGAGCGGCACAATACCGAACCAAAAATTTGATTCAGCATCACACAAGCACCACCGCTCCAAATGGAGCGGCATTCTCGAACTATCGAACGAAAAAATTTGTTCGATATTCATCGCTTCACCGCTCCAAACCAATGCCGCTCCACTTTCAAACCCCGAACGAAGTCACTGCTTCAACAATCCTTTCTTCAATCATCGAACGAACTCCACCAAACCAAACCTTTGGTTCGGCATCTCCTCCAACCGAACCAAAATTACCTTCTTCTCCAACGCTTTGCTTCAGCAACGCGACTTAGGGTTTGGAGCTTCTCCTCGAAGCTTCTCCAATGGCGACGTTTCTTCATGAATTGAAGGTATCATCTCTAACAATCTTCATTTTGATATCGAATTCCAAATAAGCCTTCCAATTTCATCTACACCTTCATGATACAAGCAATGAATACTTACCCAATGAGCTTTTTGGCATTGCCATCACCCACTACATTTTGTCAATGAACTCCGGTAAGGTCACCGTCCGTCAACAAAGTGCTCGAACTTGACAACAGACAATGACTTGGTAAATATGTCTGTTGCATTCTTCTTTGTGTGAACTTTCTGAAGACGAACTAGCTTCTCTTCACTCATCGAGACAAGGAACGACTCTCCCACCTCAATATGCTTCGTCCTCGAGCTGAATGCTAAATTTTCAGCTAAGTGAATTGCACTTTGACTATCACAATGCACATTCACTCCTTCGTATGCGAAGCTCAAATCACACAATAATCACCTCAAATAAAGCGCCTTCTTAGCTGCTTCAACCACAGCTATGAGCTCTGCCTCTATCGTAGACAAAGCCACAATCGTCTGCAACCTCAGCTCTCCAACTGATCGCTGTCCACCAATGGTGAACACATATTCAGAGGTTGACTTCCTTCGATCTCTATCACCGGCATAGTCGGAATCACAAAATCCAACCAAGCTGAAATCTCTTTCTCTGTCGTCAAAGACAAGTCCATGTTTTGGAGTTCCTCTAAGGTATCTGAAGATACACTTCATTGCTTCACAATGCATCTTTTCTGGATTTGCCATGAACCTATTCACCAATCCACTCGTCCGTGCAATGGTAAGCCTAGTGCAGACCATGGCATACATCAAGCTACCAACTGCAATTGCATATGAGACCTTCACCATATAAGCCTTGTTCTTTTTCGAGATCGGAGAGCCTTTACTAGAAAGCTGTATTTGCAAAGGCATGTATGTGCTGATTGTCTTTTCTCCTTCCATGCTAAACCGAGTAAGCACCTTTCACATGTACTTCTTTTGAGTGAGGCTCAAAAGTCCTAACTTTCTATCCCTTTGGATTTCCATAACCAAATTTTTTTTGCTTCTTCAAGGTCTTTCGTTTCGAATTCCGCTTTTAGCTTTTGCTTTAAACTATCGATTTCAGCATTACCCTTGAAAGCAATCAATATATAATCTACGTACAAGAGTAGGTACATACATCTATCATTCTTTAAATGCTTGAAGTACACACAAGCGTTTTTGATGCTACAATCAAAACCAAATGAAAGCATAAAAGAGTCAACCCTCTTGTACCATTGTCTAGACGACTGCTTAAGTCTATACAATGACTTCTTCAATGTGCAAACCCAATTTTCTTTCTCATCTACAACAAATCCTTCTGGCTGCTTCATGTAGATGGTCACATCCAAGTCTCCGTGCAAGAAAGCGGTTTCACGTCTAGTTGCTCCAGCTTCAAGTCATGAGCTACGACGATAGCGAGCAAAATGTGGATGGACGTATGCCTCACTACTGAAGAGAATATCTCATCATACTCCAGTCCCTTTCTTTGTAAAAACTCTTTAGCAACTAGTTTAGCTTTGTATCTCCTATCCTTCACCTTGAACACCCACTTACAACCTAGGTATCAAATCCCAAATCTTATTCTTCTTCAACGACTCTAACTCCTCTTCCGCAGCATACATCCACTTCGAACTGTCACATGACTTCAAATCTTAATCAAGGTCAAGCGGCTCCTCAAGAACTACATGCAGGGCATCGTCAAACTGATCACCAAGACTAAGGTTCGTAAACTGTCAATCACCACACCTTTCGGGCGGCCTAATAATCCTACAACTGACCCAGATAGGTACTGCTTCGCCTAAACTCCTCAGCTCCACCTTGAACCGAACTTCCTCTAGATTCATGCACATCACCAGCACTACTAAAAGATACATGTGGACTATCATGTGATGTTTCATCAACTGCGTTTTCCTCGACATCATCAACAACTCTACTATTTGCCTGAAATACGGGAACGTCCATCTCCTTAGGCCTATCAGAATCTTCTGATGTGATAGATAGCTTCTCCTTTGGATTGAGCATAGCAGACTCATCAAAAGTAACATGTTTGGAATGAACAATCTTTCGTTCACCAAGGTTCCAAATTCGATACTCTTTGATACCATCGGTGTATCCTATTAGTATGCTCTTGTATGCTCTAGCCTCCAACTTGTCATCATCTGTATGGTGAACGTATACAGGACAACCAAAAATTCAAAAGTAACCAAAATACACTGCTTTACCTCTCCACTTTTCCTCTGAAATCTTCCTATCTATGGCTGCGGAATTCGATTTATGATATGCACCGCGGTTGATAATGTCTCAGCCCAAAAGCCTCTAAACAAGTCCACAGTCAATCTCAAGCAACGATCATTCTCCAGTAGAGTCATGTTCATCCTTTCTGCAACCCCATTGGATTGCGGATCGCTGGGTGTAGTGAAATGTCTCTGAATGTCATGCTGTCTACAAAATTCGAGAAACTCCCTAGAGACAAATTCACTGTCATTATCAAATCTCACCACCTTCAACCTAGAACCCCAGATTGGTTCTCAATAAGCAGTTTCCAGTATTTGAACTTCTCAAAACTCTCTGATTTTGCCTTCATCACATGCACTCATACTTTCCGAGAAAAGTCATCAATGAAAGAGAGAAAATACTGCTCCAAGAGGAGTAGCAACTAGTCTCCAAACATCTGTATGCACGTACTCAAGTACTTGCCTCAATCTATGGAGTCCAACTCCAAAAGATACTTTAGTTTGCTTGCCTAACACACAATCTTGGCAAATGTCCATCTTGTCAAAACTTCCTCCTTTGATCATCTTACATCTCTGAAGCAACTCTAAGCATTTCTCTAAAATATGACCCAACCTGAGATGCCAAAGCCTTGTGGCATCTAAAGCACGAGAACTGTCTACTCCAACACACGACTCTCCAGGAATTGTGGTTCCTTTCAGCAAATACAGATTTCGAAACATGTCTCCTTTCATAAGAACGAGTGCACCTCTCGAAACCTTCAGACTATCATTCTCAATAGTTACTTTGCATTCCAAAGATGCTCATTGTCTTAAATAAATTAAGGACTTCAGAAGACCTGAAACATACCGGACACCTGTCAATGTGTGTATCACTCCGTCAAACATCTTGATCCTCACTGTACCTTCACACATTGCTCTACAGCTAGCATCATTGCCCATAAGAATAGAGTTTACCTCTCGTCCAACGAAAGAACTGAAATAATCCTTATTAGGCGTCATAAGGAAAGACGCCCACGAGTCCAGCACCCAATGGTCTGAGACATCCGATACTGCTACAGACAACACATCATCAAAATCAGACTTTTCCACCGCAAATGATGAATATCCGACTTCTTCCTTCTTCTTCAAATCTGGACAATCATTTTTCCAATGATCGGGTTTTTTGCAGATAAAGCACATTCCATCCTTAGATTTTCCTCTCCTGCCATTACCGGGCTTCCTGGACTTGGAACGCTCTCTAGAATGCCAATTCTTCTGATCTTCTCTACCTCTTTCAACAAACAGGTCGTGACTACTACTTCCACCTCTATTTTCTCCACTTATCTCCTTCATCTGATCTCTCAAACCCTCAGATAGAAGACCTGACTTCACATCTTCCACTGTCAATGTGTCTCAAGCGAAGATAAGGCTGCTAGCGAAACCTGTATATCGCTTAGGAGAAGAATACAAAAGAATCATTGACATTTGCTCCTCATCTATCTTCAAGTCAACAGTCTTCATCTTCATCAAGAGATCATCAAAGAAATTAATATGTTCATTCACTGAAATATCATCTCTCATCCATATGGTATAAATGTCTTCAGCAATATCAGACGGTTAGTTAAAGATTTCTTCAAGTAGAGATTTTCCAACTTGATCCAAATGCCCCTAGCAGTGGTCTCACTGCTAATCTCTGAGATGACATTCTCTTTCATAGCTAGTTGTAAAGTAGTATATGTTCATTTCTCCATCTCCTTCCTTTCTGCATCTGAGATGTCAGCCGTCAACTCCTCAGGGACAAACACTACTGGATGGACTTCATTCCTCATTAGAACAGCATTCACCCTCAATTGCCACTTCTCGAAGTCTTTATCCCCATTTCATTTCTCAATTGCCATTTGTGATCCTGATGCGATATACATCCCTTTAGTATAGGGCCTTGTCTAATACTCCTCAATCAACCTTGCAGCTCTGATACCAGACTGTTGGGAAAAATTCTTTCAGGTGATTAGTCTAAGGGAATTAAAAGACCCAAACGAAGCGGAAAACAATTGGATCGTGATTGTAGTGAGACGAAACAAACAGAGATAAACATCAAAACAGACAATCACAGATCTATGCAATGTAGAAAAATAAATAACACCAATATGTATAGTGGTTCCTTTACCGCGAAGCAGTGTACGTTCACTTAGGAAGAGGAGATTTTATCAATCACTGAAAGATTAGAGTTACAAAATTAATTCACTTTTAGAGGCTATACATAAGAAGAATTAACAACACAGACAAAATTCTGCAAAATTTCAGCTCTCTAGGATGGTTGTCATTGTTGTTCAGAAGCTCCGCTGTTTATAGAGTGAGGATATGAGAAGGGGCGGCTGCTATATAGCAACCTAGAGGTTTGGTTCGACAGTCCTAATTCGACATGTTTGGTCCGGCAAACAGCACACATGGTTTGGTCTGGTATGATTTGGACCAGCATGATCTGATACCGAACCAAATATTTGGTTCAGCCTTCAACGTCTCAAATCTAGACCGGCGTTACTTGGTTCGACACAAAGCATTTGGACCGGTAAGCAAACTGAAGCGGCATAATACCGAACCAAAAATTTGGTTCGGCATCACACAAGCACCACCGTTCCAAATGGAGCGGCATTCTCGAACTACCGAGCGAAAAATTCTGTTCGGTGTTCATCACTTCATCACTCCAAACCAATGTCGCTCCACTTCCAAACCCCGAACGAAGTCACTGCTTCAACAATCCTTTCTTCAATCACCAAACGAACTCCACCGGACCAAATCTTTGGTCCAGCATCTCTTCCACCGAATCAAAATTTGGTTCGGCATCTTCTTCTCCAACGCCAAATCCAAGCCCTAGCACCAAACGAACCTCTCCTCCTCCGCTTTGTTTCAGCAACATGACTTAAGGTTTGGAGCTCATCCTCGAAGCTCTCCAATGACGACGCTTCTTCATGAATTCCAGGTATCATCTCCAACAAGTTGGCCGGTAGTTCAAACCATGAGATTAAAGGTCACGAGTTCTTTCATCGGTTCATTTTTTGCGTGTGTACATATACATACATAGGTGTGTGCAATAAATTTATATATGTATATATTGCCAACATGTTTGGCTCGGTTAGTTGGTAATTCAAACCACGAGATTAAAGGTCATGGGTTCGATTCTCGAGATTGACACTTGTTAACATCAATGAACGATGTTCAATACACACATATACATACATACACGGTGGTGAAGCTAGGAGCAAGAAATTTTTGCTGAGGTGGTCGCCTTTTGGAAGTTTATTTAAAAACTTTAAGCCGTTATTTTATAATTTTTTCATTCATTTTCCTAAGCATGGAGTATAAAATTTCTGGGCTGGTCACTTGCCTACCCCAGCTATAAGGTGGCTCCACCCCGTTTGTGTATATGTGTGCGTCAAATGTTATGAGTTTTTCCAAATGCACATTACTTGATGTTAAAATTACCACATCATTAATCTCAAATCGTTTTTTTCTTAATTGATCCATCAAACATTTTTTTCTCCTCAATTGATATATCATCATAAGTTCATTCTAGCACATGCAACTAATTATCCTATCAGATGATAATAGTTGGGGACAACAACAAAATAGCAATGAACCATACTCGGTTTGTATAAACAAGCTCACCTCTTCATCGGACATTCCAGGTTTCCCATCTGCCCTCATGGCAACTTCGGCCTACAATTACATGGTGACTTACAAATTGAGAAAGGTAATTATTTTGCATAGAATTTGCAAACATATATTGCAGCACTTATTTTTATACCTGTAATCGCCATTGGTAGACACAGCTAGGGTCCTTAATCTTTATAATTATCCATGCTTCGATAAACTTTCCCCAGGCATCATAATACGCTTCAAGGTTCTTGTTAACTATTGAAAGCTGAAACGATAATTTTTTACATTATCATCATATATATTATATAAAGTAAATAAATAATAATGGTATGATCCTATAATTATTCCAGTAATCTTCAAAATTTTAACCTGTGGGTCAACTGCTTTCACAACTTCGTCAGGGATAGGTTTGAAGCCAAGCATCCAGCCTTCAAATAGAACAACCTAAATGGTAAATTGACAGATACATATATAAAAGTTTAAATCCAAATAATACATTTATAAAACGAGTGGGTAATATACAAAAAATATGGCTTTTATTTTAACCTCTAGAGGTCCTTCAACTTCAGGCCAAGTAGAAGGATCAGCTCTATCACCCTTCCCGCCATATGCAGACTATATAAAATATAAAGACTCAACATAGTACTCATTTTTTTCCCGGAAAGATGGACTAAACAGCTTTGATCAAATTACCTTATTGTATCGGGGTAGCTTCATCTTCATTTCTATATATTTAAAATTATACCAGATTAGCCGATCAGATTTAATGTACAAAATATAGCTTCAAGCTGTGTAGCTCATAAAGGAGTTTAAACTATACTGTTAAACATAATGGAGATAATTTACCTTTCTTCGTCAGTTTTTTTAGCTTTGAAAGAGTGTCAACTGAGAAAGGGAGGTCGTGGCTTCCAGCATTTCCACGAAGCTATAGGATATATATTATAAAAAATAAAAAATAAAAAATAAAAACCTTACAGGATGTTTATGCTTAACACGAAACAAGTGGATTTGGACCTTACAAGGTTAATTTAAATATCTTTTATAACACCTTCCTTAAAGGTTTGAACGATGTAAGAGAGACGAGGATAATAAAATATCTCCATTTATTACCTCTAACAATGTGTTTCCAGCATTTTGACTCCTCAGGTTGGCCTGAGAAAAAGAGCAAGAATTTAGCATAATAAAGTTAAGAATACAACACTACTGGATACAATAGTATCCCCAGTTACCTGATCTTCTGCAGTCAAATAAAAATCATCTATCGATAATGTTGCAGCATTCCTGGGATATAATCATATCAGCTCGCCACTGTAAGTCTGTGGACGGAATTGATCTTATCTAAATGAAAAGGACCGATGCTATTCTTTCAAAAAACAATAGAAACTACCATGTGAAACAACAATGCTATCATACCTATTAGTACACCGAAAAAGGAATTCAAGAGCAAAAACAAGAGTTGTTTTTCCACTGCCTTGGGGAGCACTAACACCAATCTGAAAAGAAAAGAAAAAATGTTAATTCAAAATATTGCTACGAAACTTTGTACGTTACTTGCTATGTAGTTGGGATGTTAGATTTATGCCCATGTTTCCCAAATCTTATAGCAAAATCTGTGAACACCAAACCAAATCTATGAAATTTTGCATTGTAAATATTTAGGTAAGAGGAATAAGTCAACGTTACCAACACTGTTGGTTTTTATGGTTTACCAGCTTAAATTGATTCAGTCACTTTGAGCTCAGATTCAATGTTTTATTTCATCCATCCACAAAGTCTTTCTTCCAAAACCACAAATACTTGTAAAATAGGAAGAAAAAAATAATAATCTTATGTGCATAAAGCCGGTATGATGAATTGAAATGCACTTTGCTTAACTGAACATGGTTTGTGCTAACACACATGGGCGCGCAAGCACACACTCATTAAAGAAGCATTCTATTTTTTTAAGTTTGTAGACAGATGATTAGAGAAAGAAAATACCACTAAAGGTACTATTTCATCTCCTTCGCCAAACTTTGATCTATGAAGTTCAATCTGTTCTTCGCACCACAGATATACAGGGATATAGTAATGATAAATTCTGGCTTTTTCAGGAAGTGACATAGTAAGTTCATTCATCTGAAATAATCGGCACAGGTAACCACCGTATAAAATCCATTTGTCTATGCTCTCTCCAACTTTTTCAGCAGTATATCCTAGCTTTTCCATTAAAGGGCCACAGCATATAAATGAAAATAGATCGCTGACAGAGGAGACAAGTGCAGAAGATGAAGGCGAAGTTGCTTGTATGGGCTCTAATCTCTGACTATTGACCACAATATTACCATTTTGTCCTCGGGTGGTGGGAAAAACTGGAGAAGGCAGGAAAACTGTATTTAGGTGTAGTTCCTTTTCTTCTAATGATATGATTAAAATAAAAGAGAGGGAAGTTTATTAATCAAAATATATTCTATTATCAGCACATAAGCTATATCTCCCACGATATAATTTACTACGGTAACAGTGACACTATGTTTGCTGATTTAATGTATTTAATATTCCAACAATATCAAAGATATAAAATTTGAAAGCATAGAACTTATGCATTAAGAATTCCAAGATTAAATAGTCTGATAAGGAGTGCATGAAGATGCCATAACAATAGATTAGTCTTGCGACAGACCATGTTGAGATACATTTTTTTTTTCTTCTAGTAAAAACAGAACTACATTAAGTGAATCAAATTTATTTCACACATATCTAACTACGTATATCATCTACATCTAGCAAGCATAGATATTACATACAATTACAATTACATTATCATTACTTTGAGTCATTTCCTTAAAAACGAAAGTAAATATAATCTGTTTCACATTCCAAAAATAAATTTTGTGTATGCAAAGAGAAGATGAATCAAAGTATGAATTAAAATATTATTAAAAATCGTCCCACCAGTACAGAATCATACAAATTAGCAAGCTAATACTTCCTTTGAGGTATACATATTACTTCCTAAAAATCACAGAATACTGCAAGAAGCGTATTTTTTCGGGGATGATAGTCCTAACTTTCTCTGACTAGTCTCAGCATAATTTATACTGAAATAAACCTTAGGATGAATGATCGCATTATAAGCGTTCAATGCTTAAATGCTTAAGATTTAGCAACTAGATGAACAGGCTTTAGTCCAAACCAGATTCAACAAGGCATCCAAGATTCTCCAACAAACATTGTACAACTTGCAATGATTGTCTCAAAATATGACATCTCAAAAACATAATCTCAAACTAACCTGGTCTGAAGGCAAAAGAGCGAGGAGCATAGAGGGACAAAGAAGAAGAAGAACAAGCTTGAAATTTGCAAGAACATGCCAGAGAAAAAACGGCATTAGAGGCAGCAGCACTAAGTACACAACTCATTTTTTTCAAATCGATGGGGAAAAATGAAAACAAATTGATATTACCCTCTACTTAGGGCTAATGCTCTCACACAACGCTTTCGTAGGTTACCCAAAAGCCCACCTTAAACCGTTTGTCATCAAATGAGGATCACAAATCATAAGATTGGATTTATGTGATAATAACGAGCTTTCTACTATTTTGTTGCATTGTGGGGCTAATAAGGGTTGGTTCCAATCTCTATCGTCTTAAAAGTAAAAAACTTGCAATTTTGAAAATATATTGGGGTAACGATTGGAAACGAATCCAACCAAATGAAAAAATTGTAGATCATAGATATTACTTTTACCTTGGATTGAAGCTTGAGGTGTTGTTGATTTCATTTCAGTTGAAATGGTTCTCTTATACCTCCGCACCTAATGGAGTCAAATTTAGGGTTACCATTATGATAAACAGTAATGTCTCTTTAAAAACCTCTATTTTTAATTCCCATATTTATAAAAAAAGAAATTGTAAATAACCGAAGCGAAAATGCTACTTTACCCGGTTATTTGTTTGTCATTTTGTACGAAAACAATCCAAACCCTCCTTTTATATCACGCCCCCTATTTTCCACCTTCAATTTCCAGATCCGCAAATTCGCATCTTCCGCTTTCGGTTACTGTAGCATTGCTCTAACCGAAGTTTTCGAACTACAAATATTGGCAGATAACTCTACAAATATCTGCGAAGTTTCACATATTTCGTAAATGTCTGTAGAGTTTTCAAAAAAATTAGTAAAAAATTCAAATAAATTTATTTTGATTATAAAAACATACAATTGATGTTTAAGTTTAATTTTTGCAAAAACTGTTTTTTTTTCTTTCCGAAACTAAAACAGGGTTTTAATTCAAAAATTATTTTTAGAAGTGGTTTTTCACATGATCTAAGATAAGAGACGGGACCAAAATTTCAGTAATAATAATTAGTGTAATAAATACGTTTAGGGCATTGAAAGTCATTTATTACCACTTTAACATTGGACGTGTATGTGTGCACCTAACATGGTTTTCGTGGGGAGATGCAATAGCTAGGAACGGGCTATCTTTGTTGTATGCATCAAACACTAGCAATTAAGGACACATTCCCAGGTATTTTTTGTCCATTTGAAATCTCGGAAACTTATGTCGTTAAAGATCTACTAAAGCAGAGCTAAAACGCTCAGTGTTGTTCAATAACTATGATTTTACAAACTAGTACTTTTATATACCGAAAATTTCATTGTTTACAACTAAGAGTGCTAAATTGTCGATTTAACATCTATTTTAGCACTTTTAGCATAAACAAAATAATTTTGATCATTTCTTTTTAAACTAGTTAACAAAATAAAGGTATCAATTGAAGCTTAAGGGCATTCTTATGTTTTGATATGCAACAGGAAATAGTTTCTTTTCTTACACCAATGACTATGACCAATAATAAAATCATTTTGTCAATTATATTTTATCTTCGACATTGTTTTTTCACCTCAATTATATCTCTGTTTTATCCCTCTAATATCATTTTACACATCCCTTGTTATGAAATCGTTAAGCGTTTTGATCGTACAAGAATAAAATAAAGGCAGTTAAGCCTTAGTCATGTTTCATCACATTACACTCCAAAATAAGTATTTGAATCCATTGATATTCTCATGGAAATAGTGCGTAACACAAAGATACAGAATGAGATAAGAGACATATTGAAGCACACTTGAAAACTTGGGATACTCTGCTACAAACTAAAGAGGACATTTGGAGTTGTGCCAAACCCTAGCTTTAATAACTCCTTGTTTTATTTAGACTCATAGTCATGCGTTTGGAGGTGGGATATTTACCTCAACTGGTAGCATATCTTTGTATCCGTAGGAAAGAGAAAATGGGGAATGCCCGATTGACGTGCAAGATGATGTTTTATACGACCATAACATCAGCAATAGTTCCTTTGTCCAACTCCTCTTTATCTTTGCTATGTGTTTCTTCAACGTGCTTTTAATGCCTGTTTTACTGCCTCGACTTTCTCGCTTTCTTAAGAGTGGACGATGGGTAGGAAGCATTTTTGAATCCCATTTTTTTTAAAGAAATCCAAGAGTCGCTCTCTTTCAAATTGTATGTCGTTATCTATAACTATCTTCCTATGAAATCTGAACCAGTGGACCATGTTCTTGATGACGAGGTTGAATATTTTGGGTGTTGTATCTCTGATAAGATGTTCGACCTTAACCCACTTGATAAATTAATTGTTTGAACCAAAAAGGGCGCAAACACCTAATAGATTGAGTAGAGAATAAAAAACGAAGAAAATAAATGAAAAACGAGTGAGAAAATACACACAAAGTTTATAGTAGTTCGGCTAATCTTGGCCCGCGTCCACTTAATGATTTCTATTGCTTATATTCTGACTTGGATATAGAAGTTCTTACGCGTCGGTACAACTCCGACAGGGATTACAAGAAATTAGAGAAAGGAGGGTAAAAGCTACAAAATCCTAAAAAAAACAAGTCATCCCCTCTATCTGTAGAGGTAGGGAGCCTAAAATCTCGTCCAGAAGATCTCCACCTTGTTTTCCATGCCTTAGACTATTTCTCCACCAAAGTAGGTGCCACCTCATCAACTTATACTGGCCGGCATGCTCCAAGGGCATGGGTCGGTACGATTCCAATGGCTTGGGTCGGTACAACTTCATAAGATGGCCAATCTGGTCATCTTGAATTTTTTGCTTTGGCTCGTCTTGTGGTTAGCTTCGTGGTTCTACAGTTATTTTCACCAATATTAGCTTGTTTTAGAGTCCGAATGACGGAGTCATGGAAGAACAGAGTTGTTGATTCAAGAGTTCATGAAAATCAATAGAGAATTATATTAGAACACCAAAACAACACTTGGAATAGGCTTCTAGCATCAAGTAGGTTGTGTAGTCAAAAGATGAGGTTCACCGGTGGAGGGAAGTTTGATCGGCACCGACCCATAGAGTTGGGTCGCTATGTCCACCATTTGGTGGATTGATGATTCATTTGGCATGCAAGCTGGCTTGGTCTTTGTTAACTTGAACTAACTTGGAGTCCGATGCAAGAAATTTGAGTGTTTTCTTGGGCTCGTCCTGAAGAATTTTTGAGATTTTTGTGCTTTGAGTTTTCCTTCATTTGCTTGGAGTCAGATCCAAGAATTTTGTATGTCCGTCCCGAGACTTCTATATGTCCGACCCGGGTTCTCTTGCTTGGAATCAGACCCAAGATTTCTATGTGTCCGACCAGAGTTATCATGGGTCAGTACCGATCCAACCACTTGGGTTGGTACCAATCGAACTTCAGGTCGCGCTTCCTAAACTTGAACTTCGAAATTTTCAACTTTTTCTCTCATTTTTTTATATTTCTTTTTTCTTGACTTTTTATAATATTCTTAAAGTCCTTGGGTTATTTCTCCATCGTTCGCTCGTCTGATTCGCTCTTTTGAGTCTATTCGAAGACTACGGCAAATTCGACCATAACACCCGCCCTAAAAAGTACACCTTGTGAATGCTTGGCTTTACTTCGTTTCTAGGCTTCGTAGTTGTCTCTCCAGGCGTTTTGACTTGATAGCTTTGAACTTTGACTCATCAAGTTTGTCTGTATACTGCTTGATCAAAATGAGGGATAATACTTTTCCAACAAAGCATGTCTTGCGAATGGAAGGTGTGCTTTGCTCAAGAACAAACGGTTGTATCGATGAGATGTTAGTAGTCGAATTTCCTGGTTATCAGCCAATCAAGCTGTTGCCAGTCATCATGTTTCTTTGGATACTTTTGTCAGTTACGGGTCGTTCCAGACCCGTCAGAGCCTAGGGCTCTAGACTCTGCCTAAGCATTGTCTATACATCATCGCAATTTTGATTTCATTTGGAGTTATTACATCACATATCAAAATCGTCCTATGTTCACCTGGGATTTGTCGATTCTATTCTAAATACAAGGCGTTCAGATCCTTTTATCAAATCCATTTTCGTTCTTAGGTTTGATCTTCCTGGATCATTTTATATTCAGTTTAATGCACGATCTCTTTGGATCGGTAATCAACTTCGTGGTTCGTTCAAAGTCGATAGTTAAATCCACGATCTCTCCTGATCGTTAACTGAATTTATGGCCGTTTAGGGCTAATAATTAAGTTTGCAATCTTTCCAGATCATTAATCAAATCAATGGTCATTCGAGGCCGATAATTAAATCCATGGTCTCTCCGGACTGTAAATCAAATCCATGGTCTTTCCGGACTGTAAATCAAATCCATGGCCATTCGAGGCCAATAATCAAATCTGTGGTCTCTCTGGACCATTAATCAAATCCATGGCCATTCGGGCTGATAATCAAATACATGGTCTCTTCGGACCGTTAATCAAATCTATGGTCGTTCGGGGTCAATAATCAAATCTATGGTCTCTTCAGACCCTTGCTGAGCCCAATCCGCTCGCTCTTCGACGAAAGGATTCAACGACAAGCAAGCCCATCCACTCATGCTTCGGTAAGGGGACTTGCTTCTTGCACTCTGATCCCTACTCTTCGATCGGGACTTAAAGCAATCAATATCGTACAAGTCTGTTTGCTCGCTCTCCAGCAAGGGGACTTGTACCTTGCATACCGGTCCCGTCTCTCCGGACTAGACTTAAAGCGATTAATATCAATCATCATGTTTAAGTGATTTATAAAATCCTAATCAACTCTTGGGGGTCATTACTCATGGAGTCTAAGTCAAGGCATCTAGCAGACGTCTAATCCTATCGAGCTTGCCTTCAGACTTCTAATTCAGAGCGTGCCCAGGGTTCGATCAGGATCTTATATAGGTGTAAGCGGTGTAAGGTTAGCATTATGCAAATATGCTAAATAGCCATCTCAAGTATCCAACTCAGAGCGCGCCTAGGGGCTGTTCGAGATCTCATACATGTGTAAGCGGCCTAAGGTGATATTATAGCATTTGTTGAGAATAAAAGGCAAGATAAAGGATTCAAACCTGATCCTACGTCGTTGCAGACTTGGGGTTCTCATCCAGTCAAAGTCTCTGATTCATAACTTCATCCTACCACCCGTTCCTATGGGGAAATTCTAGCATGTACTCCTCTGGTAGCATGTCCGTTTTCCAATTTACATTCATAGGCCCCGCATCATCTTCAGGACGTGCATCATTTCTTCCTAGGTTAGAATGACCCATGGCCTTGAGTTTTTATGGGTCAATAATGAACCATTCCCGTGGGTTGGTACCTACCTGTATGTTTGGCTCAGGGTTTGTCCCGAGTCGTTCTACTCTGCTTCCAATTACCCACGCTCTGGCTTTTGGTCTTTGATTCTAATTTACAGTGGCTCTGGCCGTTCCCATCTGTCCCATTCTCCTGACGAAATTCTCCATCATCTTTTCCTGACGAGCAGTCATTCTATCCTGCAATCCATTCATCATGGTTTCATCTCATCCTTGGTTATGTAGATTGATGGAGGGTTAGCTCTCAAGGGCGCCTCTTGGCTGCTCCCTTGTTGATTTCCTCCGGTTACGGCCTTTCTAGCTGATTGTCTAGTCATTCTGAATCTTTTTCAAATCTCAAATCAATGAATTTCAGTGATTTCTTAATGAAAGCATCAAAATATTTGAATCAAAAATGGCAAAAATACCCAATAGATTGAGTAGAGAATAAAAAGTGAAGAATAAATGAAAAACGAGTAAGAAAGTACAAACAGAGTTTATAGTGGTTTCACTAATCCTGGCATATGTCCACTTAATGATTTTTATTTTTTATATTCTGACTTAGAGATTGAAGTTCTTATAGGTCGGTACAACTCCAACAGAGATTACAAGAAATTATAGAAAGGAGAGTAAGAGCCAAAAGATCTTGAAAAATGAGCAATACCCTTCTATTTATAGAGGTAGGGAGCCTAAAATTTTGTCCAGAAGATCTCCACCTTATTTTCCATGCCTTAAACTATTTCTCCACTAAAGTAAGATGCTACCTCATTAATTTATATAGGTCGGTACGACTCCAAGGTCCTAGGTTGATACGACTCAGTAAGACCAATCTGGTCATCTTGAACTCTTCTTTTTGGATTGCCTTATGGTTAGCTTCGTGATCCCATAGTTGTTTGCATCAATATTAGCTTATTTTAGAATCCAAATAATGGAGTTATGGAAGAACAGAGCTGTCGATTCAAGAGTTCATGAAGATCGATGGAGAATTGCATTAGATCAACAAAACAACACTTGAAATGGGTTTTTAACATCGAGTAGGTCGTGTAGGCAGAAGTTGGTGAAGGGAAGTTGGATCGGTACTGACCCATATAGTTGGGTCGGTACCGATCCACTACTTTGGTGGATCAATGATTCTTTTAGCTTAAGTTGGCTTAGTCTTTGTTAACTTGAACTAACTTAGAGTCCGACAGGAGAAAGTTGAGTGTTTTCTTGGGGCTCGACCTGAAAAAAATTTAAGATTTTTATGCTCTGAGTTTACCTTCATTTATTTGGAGTCAGACCTAATAATTTTGTGTGTCTGACTCGAGATTTCCGTGTGTCCGACTCGGGTTTGCTTGTTTGGAGTCAGATTCGAGATTTCTGTATGTCTGACCCTAGTTTTCATGGGTCAGTACCGGTCCAACCACTTGAGTCGGTACTGAATCCACTTCGGGTCGCACTTGGGGTTGCTGCATGGACTGCTTTTGGTCGCGAGTTGGAGTTTTTCAAAGACCATCCTGCTTCGAGCCAAACCTGAGGATTTTGTGGGTTTGATCTATGTCGGCTCTTTCGAAACTTGAACTTTCAAATTTTCAACTTTTTTGCTCATTTTCTGATATTCCTTTTTTCTTGTCCTTTTATGATATTTCCAAAGTCCTTGGGTCATTTCTCCATCATTCACTCGTTCGATTCGATCATTTAAGTCTGTTCGTAGACTAGGACAAATTCGACCGTAACACCTACCCTCCAAAGCATGACTTGTGAATTATTGGCTGTACTTGGTTTCTAGGCTTCGCAGTTATCTCTCCGGGCGTCTTGCCTTGATAACTTCATAGTTTGACTTATCAAATTCGTCTGTATACTGCCTGGTCAAAAAGTGGAATAGCGGTAAGCGCTTGCGATAATTGCAAATTTATACCCTTTCTCCCTTGGTATTTAGTAACTTTCCAATCAAATATAGTCCATAGGTGTCGAATATCTATAAGGGTGTCATCAGTACTAACATGTTGGAGTTGCTCCTAGGATATTGGAAAATCTTTGGAAGCAGTAGCACATCTTTAATATTCCACTGATCATATTTTTCCAAGGCTGCCTTTTTTGCTAGGCTCTTCCCCTAGATGTTATCTTCGCAAAAACATTCATGTAGTTCTTCTATGATCAACTTGGCTTCAACCATAGTTGTGTGGCATTGTAGCGATGTTGCATACCCTCGTTTATACAGTTTTGTGTCACACTCTAGTCTTGATAGATGGTCTTCCTCATCTCTTACTTATTTGGGAGAAACTCCTCATTGATTAAGAACTTAAGGATCGGGGTCCACCAATCTTCATCTTCAAACTCGTTGATTTCTATCACCATTTGTTCCTTTCCTACGCATGGAGTAGACGTGATTTTTGTAGGGACCGAGCTACCTACCTCCCCGTTTAACTACTCGGTGTTTTTGCCAAAGCATTCGCCTTTGATTTTTTTACCAACTGATTTGCTCGAGCTCACAATGCTAAAAAATGCTAAGAATTTTGTTAGGCCAGAAAATGACATAACACCCGAATTAATCAAAAATGAGAATAAGCAAAGTAAAATCGAAATGAAATAGCTTAAACACACGATATTTTATAGTGGTTCGGCCTCAAATTACTGCCTACGTCCATTTTAATTTTATTAATTGAGATTTTGCACAACACAAACAAATTACAATTTTTAGATCTAGAAAACAAAGTAAATCGGAGCTTGATAGCGTTTCGTAGCCAAATAAGGTTAGAGAAGTGAACATGGATCAAAAGTCCCTTTTTCTTTACTCTAACAGTGGTATTTATAGGAGAAACCATCGATCAGAGTCATTAGCTTGCAGAAGACCATGTAAGAACTCATATCCATGCAATCAGGAAGGAATAATGAGTAAATCTTGTGAAACAAATCATGTCGGTACCAACCATATCATGTTGCCACCAACCATACCTTGCTCGGTGTTACATCACATAACATAAGCTCTAATACCAGATGTGATGACCACTATACACCTCTAATGCTCATATAACCGAATAATGCGTTGTTGGAGCATTAGACCAAAGTAGGATGATGGTCTAAGGAAAGAAAAGAAGTAAAAAAAAAGTGGAATAGAAGAAAAGACAATAGAAGAGAAGAGAAAGAAAATATCATATAATTATAGAACATGTCATATACTTGACATCGCATTGAGTAAAATATAATAATCATCACAGATATAAAATAGACAAGATGGTAGTAACTATATAAACAAAAAAATCGAAATATACATGCACATACAGTTATACAAAATAGTAATAAGGTTTATATAATTGGTAAATAAACTAAACTGATAAACTGACTTCAATAGTAGTAAGTCAAACACTGTTTAGGCTCCATAGTGTCACATGGTGAAATAAACAATAATAGGCCCAAGATATAGATATAAGAAAGCATCACCTCCTACTAGTCCATAGCATACTACATGTGCTGCTTACACCTTCTATCTAGTCTACTCATTTAGGAGTACCTAAGGTAATAAGAAGCAAAATATAAAACCTCGAGTCGGATAATAGTTTGGTGTGAGCAATAAACAACCTCAAAATACTATGAAAGTCGATATAGTATATGAAATAAAGGGTATAAGGAATCATACCTAGCATGTACCTACATCCAAAGAGTTAGCACATAACATTAATAATATGCTACTCTATAAACATCACAAAGATGTACTCCATCCTAAGTTCAATGTCGAGGTGCTTAGGTATCCCTATCCATAATGCCCACATCTTATGACATCCTTAGAGCGACAGACTACATAAAATAATCACAGAAAACATGGTATCCATCAAACAAACCTTACCATCATCAATGTGCTTTAGATTTATGATAACTCATATGACCAAATCCTCTACCAGCGATTAATGGAAAAATTCAGGTTTCAATGTACTCACTTTAGCTTTGAAGCTGAGACTAGGCCCAAATTCATTGGTCCAGGGTATATAGATCTGGACAATTGATCTAGGGTAGCCAAAGAAAGTACCCATGAGCGTCCTCACAATATCTCTGCCTTGAGTACAACAAAAAAACACTCCGAGTATCAACAATCCCTTAGCGCACGCATTGTAGCCCTTTCTTGTATTTATTTAATTTCCATTATTCTCAAGGAACCATTCCCACTTTCCTTTATTCCATGATAGAATCAAACACCATTGTTTCCATGTGTCATCCTTCCTAGAACCCGCCATTATGGAAAAAATCATCACGACTCCATCACCATCGAGCCGTCATCATTGGAACATAACTTCATCACTATCGAGTCGCCATCATTAATGTGACGACCCAGAATTTTAGACATTTGAAATTGAAATATTTAATTGATTTTAAATATTTAAAAGATAATTTTTAACTTGAATTTCAAATATCACAATTTAATTGGTAATTAAATTATTGAATTAAATAATTGGAAATTGGATAAAATACTGAATCTGGATCTTCAAGCTTGTTAAAAAATAATTTAAAGGCTTATAAAATTTATATTGATGATACTGAAGATAATAGAAGTTTTAAAATTTAATTTGGAAGCGATTTGTTTTGTTTTAAAATATATCGTTTAAATTGATATTGAAAAATAGTCTTCCGAGGCACAATGTCGAAATTCGACGAAACCGGTTCCATTGGGTTCGTAATAGTGTATATTATCGAATTTCAAGTTTCGTAGCATTTGGAGTTGTCGTGTATCATACGATATGTAAACGCGTTGAGATTTAAATCGAAATTCAATGTAATAACTAGGTCCAAAAAGCTATCTTCTCCATGCTATCGAATTAGGACTCAAAACCTTTTCCATTGTGTTCGAAATAAGGTTATAATATTATAAACGCCTGGCGGCACGTCTCGATAGAAGTTCAAAATATTGAGTTGCAAATTCAAGACGATTTAAATTTGAATTTGAATTTAAATATAATACATATGTACTGTTTGACCAGTCAAAGTTCCTTCACATCAAAACTTTTCCCTTCTTTCTAGGGACACTATAGCTGGTTAATTCAATTACGTTACCATCTAATCATGTCTCCTCTTTGAAACCAGGCAGGAAGAAAAACAAAATATAAGTATAGTTCTGTTCCCATTTCTACAAGTGTAAACATCTTCCCTACCATCTTCATTTGATTTTAATCTATAAAGATTATTTCTTATAAGTAAATATATAAAGTTTCAAAAATAAAATAAATATATATTTACATATTTTAATTTGCTAGTATTTTAAATAATGGATTGGTGATTAAATTGTTCAATTAACTTATTAATTTATTATAGTCACTAAAAGATTTTTAAAGGAAAATTATCTAATCGAATTCTTAGTTACTCAAATTTATTAAAAAGGATAATTAATTTTTCGATTATTTAAAATATTAATAAACCGTAAATGTTTGTACAGGGTCTAAAATCGTGGAGAAAACAGGCCGGATTGGATCGGATTGCAAATAAAATCAAAGGTGAGTTAATCTCACTCACATCTGGATTATTGATTAATTTAAATAGTTAAAATTTAAATTATTGGTTTATTGCTTGAATTGATGATTTATCATCAGTTTGGATGTGATATTATATACAATAGTGTGTGTGTATTGGAGTGATTGATATTCCCATATTATATAGCGGATGAGACCCTATGTGCCCCACATAATAGCGGATGATCCTTTATACCATGATGTCCCCCTCGAAGTGGGATTTGATATATTACTTGTTGACTAACTTCTATGAATGCAGGAAAACAGGTTGGAGGGATCCAACTGGATTCCTCAAAATATTGGAATTTGTTTTCATAGTCTGTGATATGATTGATTGATTATCCGTGATAGATATTATTGGAAATTTGAAAGTATTGAATGCTATGGATTTTGCTGAACATATTTTGGATATTGAAGATATGAAATATAAAAGATTTGATTTTGAAAAGAGATATAAAGAGAGAAATTTTAAGTAAAATAATTTTAGACAAATAAAAAGAATGAACTTGGAGAAGAATAAAAGTTTGATTTTAAATTCTATTAAATAAATTCTGGGTATGAAAAAAATAGAGATTTTACATAAATGAAATTAAAAGAGTTTTGGAGACTTAAGTGACATTGTCTAAGAATTGAAGGATTTCATTTTTAAATTTTAAGATTTAAAATGACTGGGAAGAAATATAAGGGAGAATTTTGAATAAAGAATGAAATCGATATTTCAGTTTAACATAAGATTTTAAATCATAAATAAAGAAGTGAATATGGAATTAATGGATTTTGGAGTAAATTTGGGTAAGTAAAAGAACTTATTTTAAAATGGAGTTATTTTGGAAATCGATTTGAAAACCGACTAAGTGTTGGAACTGTGATTAAAGGAGAATGAGTTATGGAATTTATAAACGAGGTTTATAAATAAAGTGAAATATTTCTCAATGGATAATGTGGAAGTATAAATTCACGGTGGGAAATTAAAAGGAAAGGTTGATATGTTTAAAAAAAATAGTGGTTTATTTGTAAAAGCGTGGAAAGGAAATTTACGGGTTTGGGACGTAAATTAAATTGGGATAAATCGAGAAGGATTTATTAACTGATTAAATAGATTATATTGGGACAGAAAGTGCATTTTCCAGAAAAAGCCAAGTATGCTTTCAAAGTAGATTTTAAGTATAAGTTAAAAGTTTTAAAGTTGTCTTTTTAGAATGTTTTTTCTAAGAATTTATTATTTAAGTTGTTTAAAATTTTAAAGGTAAATATTTATTAAGTTAGTTATAGTAGTAATTATTTTAAAGGTTAAATTGGTATTATGATTTAAAAGATAATTATTAAATATTTATATTTTATGAAGTATCTTTATTTTGAAAAGTAGTTTGGCTAAAGTTTTTATTTGAAAAATTAGTGTAGAATTTCATAACTTTTATTTTGAATAAAGTCTTTTAAGTAGTTTTATTTTAAAATGTTTTAATTATATATTTTTGGATAAAGTAATTTAATTTGTTTAAAAATCTAATTCAATAAGATTTGGCGTTTTCTGTGGAAATAAACAGATGGTTGGAATTTGTCCCGTAAGAATAAAAAAGAGATTTGTAACTATTTTCAAAGTGTTGAAACATGAAGGGAGGATATTTTTGTGATAAATAATTTGTAAAATTATTTAAATTTGATGGTTGCTTGTGGATGTTATACGATAGTTAAATAACTGACTATCAATATTAGCAGATGCGTTGATCGTTTCGAAGAGTCTGGGATCGGGTTTAGTTACCCAAAAACCACTTTGATCCGGTTTGAACACTAGCGAATGAAGGCCGTGAAGATGATGAAGACAGTGATTCGGTTTGTCCAGCCCCAGGGCAACTTGTATGGATGAATGCTATCAGAACATCGTTAGGAGGACGGTGAGCATTCTAAGTGAATATGTGCTAAAAAGGTAACACGTAGCCTCAAGCCTCATTAACCGGAAATGGCTAAAATAGGGAGGTGCAGCTAGGCTAAGTGGCTAGCAACCAATTAGGTAAGGTCACCCCTGTCTAGATGTCCCTTTTGATTTCGGCTGTGTGGGCGGTTGCTGATCCCAACCGCGGGGTGACCTTATTCAGACTATCCAGTAAGGGGTAGCTCTGATCTTGTGTTACAGGGGATCGGGAGGGATCCTCGGTACTCTGATCTAGACCAGGTACTATGACAGACAATACCCCAGTAGCCCTACCATTGTATGGAATCCAATCTCCAATAGGCGCCTGTACGGTTTTGATTGTGCCCAACTATGCTGGAACATGAGATCCAAGTATTTCAGCTAGATTCTATTTTACTTTCTATAGACACTATTATAATATCAAACGGATTTGACAAAAATGTTTTGGTTTCGTAAGATAGAAACCCGACATGTTTATTTGTGGCGTGGTCTTGCGAGATACCTTTGATTTCAAAGGATTTTAAAAACTTTAATAATCCAATTGAATGTGTTTTCTCACGCTGGTATTTCAGACCGTCTCGGGTATTATTTTACTATAATGCTCGGGTCAGACCAAGTATTTTAGGATACAGGATAAGATGCTAAAGAGGTCATCAGACGAGCTGGATGGCATGACATATGACACGTACTTGATGTATATTCTGTTGTGTAGTATAAGCAGTATATTCAACTTTTGTTAGGACAAGTTAATATACCTGTTCAGAATTTTGCTACTGATTTCGTATTGTACTCTGATGGCGTAATGTATAACAGTTGCACTTATCTTTTGTATGAGAATCGGCTATTATTTATTATATGTTGTTTCGCCACGTTTATGTGATTATAATGTTGTTTTCTATTTCTTCTTCTACCTCTTTCTTCTTTAACCCAAATGGTTCGTATTTCTGTCCACTTTGAGTTGAACTGTTGTATTGTCAACTCAAGGGGGTATGGACTTGCGGGCTGTTATAGTGGTATCAAAGTAGGAGGTTAAGCGAGAACCTTGGCTCTGGTGTGGACTACTCATTAGAAATAGAGTTAGTAATACTCCAAGAATGAGTTTGAATGTATTAATAGATATGAGCACGTATTTGTTAGTGAATATAAAATTGTTTTATATTGTGTTGAATGGTTTATTGAGTAGTTTATGGATTTTGGTCAATACGAGTAATTAATGTTATTGACAGGGATCTCTAAACACTTGAATAGAACAATTCGACACGGTATTGTTTTAAAATAGAGTAAATGAAATAATTTTCCTCAAATTAATTTTATATACGAAAGAAATAATTTTCAGAAGTTATCATAATTATATATGGTTGCTTGGTTGCTAGGAAATGATAATATTAAATCATTATCATTGTTGTATGGAAATTGAATAATAAATTGAAATCACAACTAAAACTAAGAAATAAATTCATATAAAAATAGAATTCATAAATTTAAATAATAAATGTGATTTATAATTTGAAATAAAATTCTAGAATAATATTTGAACATAGATTGAAAGGATTTGGAATTCGAAATTTTGGAAATTAAATTCCTTTGAGTCTGAAAATGATTTTCAAACGTTTTGGAGGAATAATGGTGATATTATTTCGGAAATAATTTGAATTGGGAATGAAATCTGGTGGGATTTGGAATCAAAAGTACTTGAAAATGTTTTAAAAGAAGTAAAAGCATTGAACTCACATCGGTCGCTGGAAATAATTTCAATTATGACTGCAGCATCATCGATGTTTATTTTCGAGGTTTCAAGAGAGGAATTGCAACCAAAATGTTTTAAATTGGAGTTGCTTGCAAAACTGGATTTGGTTTTCAAATTCAAAGGATAATTTGATATGAAAATGAAATATGTATATATAATTGATTTCAAAAATAATTTTTGGAATGTTGAGTAATCATTTAAAAGACTCAAGAATCTTATTTGAAATTCTTATGAATATAAATAAGTTTAGGGACTTACAAAATTTGAAATTTGATAGAATAAAATCTAACTTGAAGAAGAGTTAAATTAAAATAAGTGTAAAAATGAAATAATTTAGAAAAGTAAGTCAATTAAAGAAGTTACCAAATGGAATTAAAATAAGTGGAAAACTTATGAAAGTTTAAAATTTTGAATGGAAATGGAATGTAATTGAATTAATTCAAATAAAGTAAATTTTAAAGAAAAGTCTAAGTAGACTAAGTAAAATGGGCATTGAAATAAAACTTATTAAGTTGGAAAAATATATGTGTGAATGAACAAACTAATTTAATTGGTAAATAAATGAAAATTGAATATTGAGATGATATTTAATTTAAATTGGGAAAGTAAAGTGAAGTTGTAGAATTAATTCGAAGTGGACTAAAAATAATTAAAGTTGGGAAATAAAGTCCATTGAGATTTAAAATAAATTAATAAGTGGAACTAAATTAAAGAAATGGTTAATTAAGAATGAGTTTGAGATAAGGTGAATAGAATTGAATATTAAATTTAATTTGGAAATAAATTAAGAACTGAAGGTAAATTGAATTCAGAATGGAATTAAAAATTTAAGTTAAATGAAAATAGATATAAAGGCTTAAGTGATGAAGAGAGAATAAATATAAGTTGTTGCATAAAATATTTATATTGAACTTAAGAAGAAAATGGTGAATTCTTAAGTAAAATTTTGTATTAGAAATATATTCTAAGTTAAAATTTGAATGAAGATTTAATAAAAGTGTGTGAAATAGTAATTGTAAATAAGTTAATGGAAGTTTGAATAAAAATGAAATTGATAAAGCCGATAATCAATTGAGATAAATACGTAGGATATACGTATATTATTTTCTTTGCATAGCGATTTGATTCAGATTCGAGCACATAATTTCGTGGTAGTTATATCGATCCGAGTTGGGATTTTTCACTCGATTTTTTGACTGCGAATCCTGGATATGGATTTTTGATTGATTCTAGAAATTCTCTATCATAGTTATGGCTATGAAAGGAGAATGACGGTTTCTGATCAAGGAATTAGATCTGAGGCCGCACTAGGAAGTCGGGTGGACGATATTAGTTTGGAAGTGAAATTGTGTGATCGAGTAAGCGATCGAATTTGACATTGCATACGGACGATATATGTACATCGTACGGGCTTAAGCAAAGCAAATGTTGAAAATTTTGAAAAGGGATGAATAAAATTATTTTGAATTATGTGATTGGACATTATTTCTAAGTAGGGTATACAGAAGCAAAAGGAAATTGATGTTTTTGATTTCAGAAGATAAATTTGAATTGCCTGACAAAAAGGTATGTTTTTAAAATTGGCATATGAAATTTGATGATTTTCTAATCTAGCCACTTGACTTTTGTTTTTCTTTTGAAAATTTGAGGCCCGTAGAGGCGTTTTGTAGTTGTTCCGAGCTAGTCACGCAAATGAGACGCTGGCGAAGTTTGAATTAAAAAGAGGGTTAGACATTCCAATGATTTAAAATTTAAAGTGGTTAGAATAATTCAAATAATTTTTTTAATTAGCAAACCAAATTGTTTTTATATATATATATATACACACACACACACACACACACACACACCCACTTGGACTTAAAATATATGTGCACATAAAAATCTTGTTTTGAATTTCTAAAATATTTGAATTTTAAAATTCATTTAACTTTTCAAAATATTTTTTTCATTGGAAGCCTAAAGCTTCACAAAAAAATAATTCATTCATTTTTAATTTAATTTTCCATTTAGAAATTTGTTTGTGTGTGTATACAAAAAATATAATATTTTTAATCTGAAACCGAAAGCTAAATATATTTTTTATTTATAATTTTAAAACAAAATGCTAGGTTTAATATTTTGAAAGTATATAATAAATATATTAATATATATATTTCAAATCTAAAGTAATTTTTTTAAATCAAAAGTGATTTAATGACTTATATTATATCATGTATGTATGTGTGTATTAAAGTTTTTCTATATAAAAAATCAAAAAAAAAATTGATTCCTTATCAAAATCATAGCTAAATGTGAATTTCATAACTAGCATATATGTGTGAGCAAAAATGTTTATAAATTTTATATATTTAAATAGAAGAATACCTCCTCCTTGTAATCTTGCCGATTGTCAAACACCTCGATTATTGGTTATTTTCACGGTCCCCTTAGCTACGGTTTACAAATTCATCTCCTTGGATTCATCAATGTTTGATTGAGGCCAGGGTTTGGGTTTTTCTCTTGTCTCAAGAAAATGAGAAAGAGTTGGCCATTTATAACCAACTAAATAACAAATATGTATCCCCTTTCTCTTTGGATCTCAAGACCTAATCACCCTTGCACTCTCCATCTATTGTTATGCCATGCTTGGGCTTCCAAGCAATGGGCTAAAATTATTTAACACATTAAATCATTTATTTAATTAATTTATCCAAAGTCGTTCATTATTTAAGTTAACGTAAAACTTTGATGATCTTATTAAATAATTTGTCAGGCTTTAAATAAATAATTAAATTGCCACTAAAATTTAATAAACATTTGCTTTAAATTTATTATCAATAAATTAATTTTACTTTGGACAAAGTTGGACATAACTAATAACTTGATTGTGTTGACTCTCTGGTTTAAATTTGACCTTCGGTCAATATTTAAACAATTTAAGTATTAAAACATGTATGGACGTTGATAAGGTATGGTGTAGGGCATAATTCAACGTTTATAGATTATTTAGGCGAAATTTAATTTCTAATCTATAATAAGCTCACTTGACAGTGACATTTTGTACATGTATTCTTTTTTCGATTACAGTATCACTTAGATGTCTAGAGTTTGGTCAAAGATCTAAAACTCTAATATATATGTATTATTGCATAGACTATGTTAAGCTCTTGGTCTAATCAAATAACATTTACTAATAAACCTATTTACTCTAGCTAAAGATTTTGACTTTAGCTGACTGCCAATTACGGTGATACTAATCTTCTATAAGTAAGGTGATGAATCCTCTCTTGGGAGGTGTTTTACTTCAAGTATTTCAATGTATACCTAAGTATGGTCATTACATGGTCGCCATGCCATTTAACCATAATCAAAGCATAGCCTATCTACTTAAGATCAATAGTACCCTCAGATATGAAGCTATTGTACATCATTACCATAAGATCTTCTATTTTGAATCAGTTGTATTAACCTATAGAAGACTCTCATCGAGTCATTCTTTGAATGTTCCAATCACCACAAGTACATAAACCCTAGTGCCCCTAACTGTCATGAGTATTTAATCATCCATTGTATGGAGATAAATATGTACACTAGTCTTCTAACAATCCATACAAATGGCTTGAATTTCGACAAAAATCGAAACTCAAGTCTATCAAACCACAAATCATTGGATTCGGTACCTGCAAATAAGCATGAGCATTATCAGAGATTGATAGAAATCTAAACTCTTAGTGAAAACAATAATTGGATAAGAGAACTGATTACTATTACTGCCTTGGAATTAATTATATTCCTTGAATAGCATATTTTCACATCGGTAGTGAGCATGAGAGAAAAGGAGAGTACTCCACAACTAAACGCATCCGTCTTCAGTGACATGTTCCTTTAAATCTATTTGGGTTGTAATGAAGAGGGGGTCATAAAAACGTTTTGGTGACCGGAAAATCTATAAACTATCTATAACATAAATTTATACCGATTGGTTTTCATTTAATTGTCATGTCTATTAAGATTAGCAATTCTAATCTAACCTTGCACTGCACGCATGATTACTTACCTACCTATTCCCAAGGTACAAAATACCGATGAAGCCTTACCAACCACCCAATACTTCCACCCTTATTTACTAGTTAATACTTTTAAATATGAAGTGGACTTTAACTATCACCACATAATAAATTTAATAGAGAAATAAACAGACTCTGCCATTTAAGACCTCAATTAAGGTAGACCTCATAATTTAAGACCTATTCCCAAGGTGGAATTCTAGCATCATCATTATTGGCCTATAAGTCCTAGTTACAGAGACCTTTAACCATTATCTATGGCCTTATAATTCATAATAGCTACCACCAATGCATATATCACTATTAAAGTCTTAGCAATGTTAGAAACTATACCCAAGCCACTTAATACTTTATTACCAAGGACTAGGCAGGCCTCTAACCATTTAATACCTATTTATATGTAGGTATTTGCCATTTAATACCTAACCCCAAGGCAGATACCTCACCTGTACTATCCAGTTGACAATTATTGGAATCTCATTGTCCTACTTGGTACTTCTTTTAAAAGAGAAAGGCGAACTCTAAATCAATCACTTAATACCTCAAACCCAAAGCGAACCATTTTCGAGATATCCACTTGATGCCTCAACACTAAAGTAAACCTTTTTAGAGACATCCTTATTTATTTGGAATCTCACTAGGCTACTTAAAGCTTTCTTTTAGGAGAGAAGCAAACCCTACATCCACTTAATACCTCAAACCAGAAGCGAATCTCTGTGGAGATATCCTTCATTGCTCATAATTCCCAATTTGAACCATTTAATATCTTTTAACTGGAAAAGAGGCGGATCCTCAAACAACCACTTAATACCCCTAACCCTAAAGCAGGTTCTATCTCTCATAAAGTCACGGGTCCGAGAATTAGTGATATCTCACATCAGTAATAAATGCACCTGACTGCTGATAACTTGAAAGTGCAGAACGGTCTTCCATCGAGTGACTCTACTGACCTCGCATTACTATCCTATTAAGTCCAATTAACTATCCTAACTATTTACTTATACCTTTTTAGGTTGACATTGGACTTAGCTTACTAATTCCCTTTTTATTTATGGCAATATAATTTACCTTAATTACTTATCTTCCCATAAATCCCCTTTTAGTGCTCATAAATGTTAATTTATCCATAAAGTCCTAATAGACATTTCCTAAGACATTTATGTGTGATTACTAATTTAAAATCAATAGCCTTTTTATATCTACTCCATTTTTATCTGTCACTTTTTATCCATTTGTCCCTATTAACTGTAACTCCAAAATTCATTTTCATTTGTTACCCATTTATTGAAGTTATAGTCTTTAATTCCCATACTAACCAATTGTGACCTTTAATCCAATCCTATCATTATTTACCATTAATTGGGGTTGTAGGATCTAGATTAACCCTAGAGGGGGGGTGAATAGGGTTATAGCAAATTTTCTCGAATTAAACGCAAAAGCTGCAGAAAAAATAAATATGCTGAAAAGTAAATCACACACAAAATTTACCCAGCTTCGGCAACCCCTGCCTACTGCTGCATTCCCAGATTTCTATTAGAATTAAACAGTCTCCCACTTACAAACACTCTAACAGACTCGCACACCCTCCTACCGCCTAGAGAGTTTTGCAAACTCGCACACCCTGCTCACTGAACTAATTCTAACTAGACAATCTGACACTACCTAAAACCTAGGTGGTGATTTACCAAGATTTGATTCGAAAAGAACAAATAAAAATAAAAAATAATAAACAAAAACCCCCTTTAATAAAAATAAACCCAAACAAAAAATAAAACCCTTTATAATAAAACAAGGCCGACCCTTTTATTATTCTTTTCTTTGGCTCGTTCCCTTTTCTTTTGCTATTGTAAAATGGCGGCCTTGCTCTGAAATTAGGGCTTGAGTTTTTGATCCAAATTAGGGATTTTTTTGAAGCACACCTATGTTGATCGATTCTCTGGTTTGCGTGTTGCCTTGCTCGCTACTTCTTTGATGATCGATTCTCTAGTTGCTTTGCTTGCGCTCGTTCGTAGCTGCTCCTCTATTGATCGAGTTCGATAGTTTGTGGTATGTATTCTCTTCCCTTTCGTTGCTAGTTTAATGCTTGCTTGAACTCGATGCCGATGATGAATTTGTGGTTTGGTATTTATATGAATTCCGAGACACTTGAATTTGTTCGTAATCATTTACACCTTCCTAATTCTCGATTGTCTGATGCGCATGGCTTTGATTATGAAACGTTCGATTGCCTTGAGTCATACGGCAAAAACTTTCCTCTTTTGATTTTTGACTTTTTCAAAGATTGCATATACGCACTTGATTTTTTTTTAACATGGTCAACACAGTATTGTTGAATTTTGTGGTCATCACGTCTTTGGTTGTGAACCGTACCATTTGTTTCATGATGATGAATTTTATTTCTTTGTTCATTCTCAGCTTCATACTAATTTTGGCATGTCTGCATTGTTATTCTTCGACTTGTTTAACATCTTGATTGCCACGGCTTCGGCCATCCTTGTGTTCATCCACTGTAGCATTGATTTACACGGCATTGACTACTTTGGCACGTCTGCATCCATATATGCGTTCATCTTTGCACTTTTCTTTTTCATTGTAACATTTGTTTCTGTGGTCTTCATATTCAAGTGTGTCTTGTTGCACTTGCTAATGTTCCCTGAGCTAGTTTACAATTGAAAATCTGTTTTGACGTCGAACTTGTCTTCATGGTTTTGCTTCATGATGTACTTGATAAATGCACTTCCCAATGTGTACATGTTGCTGCATTTGCTTGCATACACATTACTGCATTGTTCACAGTATATTGATATTATTGTTAAGTGAAATCCTGTTTTTTCTTGTTGACAATGATAATCTTTTTGCTCCATTGATATTTGAGCTTATCTCTGATGTTTGTTACATTGCTGCACTGACTTGTTTGTTGTGAATAATCATGTCTTGCTTGCTACTTGGTCGACACTTGATGTTTGTAACTTGGTTTGTGTTGTTTCTTTGATGTTGTTTATGTCTGCATCTTGTGGTTGCCACTGTGTTGCATTGAGCTCGACATTTTCATCATTATGGTGGCTGACCATCTTATCTCTGTTTCACTGGCTTGATATCATGGTGTACATGTGAGTTGTACTCTCTGTTTTGATTTGCATTGCATCACTGAGTCTTGATAGTCAAGTTGCACACTTTCTTGTTAACAACTGCTTCAACTTGTCACTTGATCTGTTTCATTTGAGTTGTAGCTTGAAGGCTTGGAGTCTTTGTGCTTCATGGACTTGGTTCGACATTTCAGTTTGATTCACTGTTGAGTTGTAATGTGTACTTGGTCGAGTTCATTTGCATTCTGCAGTTGGTCTTGATGTTTGGTCTGACCTGAACTTTTATATTATGTAACCTGGTCATGTTTATATTGAACTAGTCTTTAAGTGCATCACTTGTCTCTCTTGTCATTTCTTTTTACTGGTTTGCCTTTGATCTTGTTTGTTGGTTTAGTTGTGCACTTGCCCGGCCATTTAAACTGCACTTGTACTTCTGGTTCTTCATTCTGGTTGGTCTGCATTTTTGGTTACTCGAACACAACAGCTTTGTTTTGTGTCCATGTATATGGTTGTGTAGGTTGACTTGAGTCACTGTGTTGAATCCAGTTTCACAACTCAGGTTTGACAATGTGCTCGTGTCGTGATTTTATTTATATTGCACGTGAGTTGAACCTGTCTTTATATTTGGGTTTGACCTTGTGCTCACCTGTCCCTGTAACATTATCAAGTGTATATCGGTGTGCACGGCCTTGTGGCATGTACAGTGATACACTGTGCATGTCACATTGTTCGTGTATGATGAATTCAAATGTAAATGATGACGAACAACCCAAATAACTGAGGCAAATAATATTTTCAAAATCCATATTTTATTTTATATTGCAAAAATATTTCTTTTTCAATTTTACTGCGTTAGTGGATATTTTTGTAGATTGCTCAGATGCTGGATTCTAACTGAAATGAAGTTGAAGATAAACTATGAGTGTGAGTGATATGTAGTGAGGAATTTATGTACATTGAATTGTGATGTAATTAAAATCAAAATTGTATATGTATAGTGAGAGCTTGAATTTGTACTATTCAAAATTGTAATCAATATTTGTTTGAATAAAATTTCTGTTTGAATTTAAATTCTGTGTAACTTATTCTGTTTGAATTCAAATTCTGTGTATTTAATTTTATTCAGCAAATATTTATTTAATCTATGAAAAATAAAATAGTACATTAACAAATACATTTAAACGAATGTATATATGTTTATTATCATCAAACAAAAATCATATAAGCGCATATTTAACAGGGGTTACAATTTTCAATTTTCTATTAATTATTGGCAATTCCTAATTTATTACCCATTAAATAGAATTACTACATTTCCTAATTCTACCTATTCGCTTCCCTAAATTTAATAATAACTAACGAACGCTATGCATAAATAATGTATGAATAAACGTTGTTCTTCTTATTAACGGAATAAATACATATAAACCGCCTAATAAGACTACCTATTCGTAACCAAATATATTCGAGTCATAAATATGTAACTGGAATATATTTTCCATATTTAATTTTTGGAGTTAAATTCCTTAGAAAGATTTTCCGCTATGATTTCGGTTTAACACAAAAAGGAAAGATTGACTCCGTTTAAAATTATAAGGAATGGATAATTTAATTTTAATTGGAATAGGCTGTGTAAATTACAAAGAATAAATTTGTACTTTACACATCTCTTCCATTTTTGTTTTATTCCTTGTTAAATCAAGCGTCGGCTTTTTGAATCAAAAGTGGAAAATAGTAAACAAATTTATAAAAATCAAACGAATGTTATTCCCACAAATTAAACTATGGAAAATCTACCTTTAGCATACATTTGGGCAATAATCCAAAAATCATATTTTGCACCCAAGTACAGATCTAAATTAAAAATATACAATATTCGAATTCTAAAATCTTTGGGATTGATTTTCAGATATAGGTGTAAATATATTTCAAATTAGATCAAAGGCAAGAATATGTTGGCAAAGGTTTTCTACACTAATATAAGCCTACATTTCACAAATAAAATCGAATTAGGCATAAAAATTAAATGTAGGCCGACGAAATAGATTTAAAATCATAAACAATATATATAATTTTCCAGTCACCTTTTAAAACCGATCCAAATCTCAAGATCTTAAGTAGAACCTTGAATTCACCTCCAAATCCTTTTTAATCCAACAAAAATGTATAAAAGGGGATATACATATATTAGAATTACAGATCTGAGAAGAGATTTGGGATTGGAAGAGAAAATAGATATAATTGTACAAATATATCTAAATTACCTAAATATGCGTATAGTTGATTCTCTTCTCTTTTTTACTAGATTTCTATTCTTCTCCAATTTGTATGAATATGGGTATAAATATCTTATTTTTATAATTTAGAAAGAAAGTAGAGAAGAAGAAATGGCAAAGTTTCGTTATTGCCTCCAAAAAAATATGAGAAGAGAAGAAAGGGTTAGCCTGAATTTGTAGGTGCGAGAATCAACCTTAGTCATTAGATCGAAATATATTAGATCCAGGTTGTTGGGCCTAACCATACGGGGAGCGGTCGATTGCCCTATATATGGGTCAACCACTCCTGGTTGACCTTTGACGATGGTGGGTCGATCTGTGGGCCTGGGTTAATTAATATAAAACATTAATTTATCTAATCATATTATTTCCGTTTCGAATTCATTTTTCGTCCATAACTTCTTCATTTGGACTTCGATCACAAAACTCCAAATATAAAAGTTGCTCAGAATTTCACCACAAACGCAATTGCGCAAGTTTTTTGTCAAATTCCATCATTTGCACAAATTCTATTTTTGGAGCTTAACTAACTAACTAAGTAACTTATTAAATAACTAATATCAAATTATGGGGTGTTACATTCTTCCTCCCTCAAAATGAATTTCATCCCCGAAATTTCACCAATGACTAAGTCATGGTTTTGGCTTCAAATTATACAAAACTACACAACAATGAGTGTACAACCAATTTTGCAAACAAATGCGCACATGTGCATAATGTATTACTATACCACTACATAGAAAATATGTATGCAAAATGATAATAATCCGGATCCACCTATATGAATACATTTCTTTGAAAATATTTATGAAAAATATGATGCAAACAACCTATATATACTGGCAATTCTATATGTGTGCAGCTTTTGAAAAATTGTTTCAACCAAAATCCCTATACTCCTACGAATAGAAGTATTAAGCAATCAAATTTTGAATCAACTTCCTACCATCCAATCTTCTAACACATCGAAAAATCGCTTCCTAAACTTTAATTCTGTGCCAAAAAGGAACTTAGGTGAAAAATTTATCATTCTTACCACCCTAAACATTTCCCAATTCCGTAGTACAGTGGAATTTTTCCTACTGCCTCGGATTTACTCCAAAATTTCCATAGAGAGAACGCATAAGGTAGGCTTATTTTCAAGCTCTAAAATGGAATTAAGCCTAAAAATAGACTCGCATGCATTTTCGAGAAGGTATGGTTGAAATTCTAAGGCTAAAAAGATTTTTCCTTGTTGTCGCTTGCATTTATCACAACGTTGATCTTAATGCACCACTAAATTCGCAAATTCTAACTCTATTTGCCTTCCTTACACCTAACATGCGACCTTTAAAATCAAAGATTTCATATAAACCTTTTCCACTTTTCAAACTCGTACGTCAAAATAAAATCACAAAATATTTAGATGTACATTTTTCCTTGAAACCAAATTTTTGGACAAAAATTCTAAAAATAATTTAAGAGCCAAAAATAACTAAAACCTATAACTTCGAAAGAGACTTTTCAAATCAAGGGGAAACTTTTTAAAATATTTTCCTTCTGAAATTTTTTGATAAATCAAACCACAACTTCAGCGTAGTCGGAAGTCGTTTATGCACTAAACGCATAACCCAATTTCTAAAATTCTATAACTAAGCTTTACCCACAAAACTTAACATTTTGTTTAAAAATGTCAACATGCTCAATTATCCAAAAAAATTAGCTTTTAAGGAACAAGAGCAATGACCCATGATACCAAAAGTACTTTACCATGTCATTCGCTAAAAAATTTCAACTATTCTAAACTTCTAGTCTTGTAGCACATTTACTATTAGTTAAATGTCGTTATGAAATTTCCATATTTATATTGCTTCTTTACTATGCATATATTAGAGCAATTTACATTTCCAGAAATAATAACATAGTGCATAAATAGGAACTCATAATATCGTGCATACCTTTCACAAGAGACAACTAACAGCTACAACCCAAACAACCAAAAAGAAAAGAACAAATGCTGGAATAGAAAATATAAAAACACCATAGATCCTAACATAATGCTTAAAGACTATGAGACTTCTTGCTTCACGATTGGAGCTCGATCCATTACTACAACCCTTGAATGGTCATAGCATGACGGCTATACATCCAATTTCGTGCCACTAGTGTTGATGATGGCTTCATAATTTTCATCTTCTCGAGGAAGGATCTAATGATGGCAGAATGAACCTTCTACTAAACTGCCTCTCCATGGAGGTTCACCTGTATTACTTGAAGATGAATAGGTGAAAATACGAAAAGTGACTCTGTGGAGTGCTAATCCTTGGTCAACAAATTACATTATAATGGTGCATGTCCAATTGATTGGGATGCCGTCAATACTAGCATAGGTGGTCTTCCACACCATGGTATAAATTTGGTCGTAACTTCCCATCTTAGGGTTGACGTTGTGTTAAATGATAAGCATAACCTGACGGGCAGTCAGATGTAGATTATCTGTCTTTCAAATACCGAAATCCCAAAAAAGATCCGTTGGAAAATCTTTGAGTTGGTCATTTCAAAATCATCCAAGTCCGCGTCCTTCGATGAGAACTCCAAAATCTCAACGAGATCATCATTAGATAGCTCAATCAAGACACCTTTCACCTTCAAATGAATCAAACATTGCCTCCATCCAAATTTTATGCCAACAGGACATCGAAAAGGCAGAAGTAGCATAGGTAACATTCACGCTCAAAGGTCTTGAAGCGGAGGACCGATGAAAATCCTACCACGATGAAAAGCTCTTCTTGCCAAAATGCGGGGAAACCTTCTGCTCATTCTGATTCGGCTAAATGACCACTTGAGGGTTGAGACCATAATGGTGCGAGGAAAAGCTGGCAGTGTGGAAAGGTGTCTTCCACTAAGAAGTTGTCGGAGGGAGAAAATAAGCTTTAGATCCAAAGTGGTGGTGGAGCAAGATCTAGCCTGCAAAACCAGCACGAGAGGAAAAATGTGGGGATGCTACTTTAAGGGAAAAAAGACGTCGCCTAGGGGAGAAATGGAAGAGAGAGGTTGATTATTGGGATAGGAGGATGGAGATTATGTTCGGCTCATTGAGGATGGAGGAACGAAAGAAGTCAACTAGGGGAATTCAGACGCAAGTTTTACAGTCCCGTTTCAGGTTCGAGTAGTGTCAAAACTCTTTAACTGGTGGACCACTCTGGGTTTACCGCTCAGCGGTCAACTTCTAGACGGTCTTCAGGCGTTAATTGAACCTAGACCTAATTAAGATTGGATTAAATAATACTAATCATTTCACGCCGTCTCATACAATTCGACACGATTCGAAAAATTCCTGTCCTCATCATGGCAAAGTCAAGGCCTACCACCTAGTTTCGAACCATGCTCTAGAAATTTCATAGTATTCCCAACAAAACTGCTGTGACCAACAATAATTCCAAAAACCCAAAAATATTCCAAAACTGCTATTTCTTGCCTACTTCGCATGAAAATATTTCTTTCTGTAGTTCGAGGGTATAATAACACTTCAAACTACACACCTTAACAAAATTGAATGCCGTTCCTATTTTGTTTGTATCTTAAAGAAAGAAGATTCTAAAAATGTTGATTTTATAAATCGAAAAATCACTAAGCTAAATATATGCTTCTTTATATTTGTTTCTAAATAATAGAAACTATTTCATACCAAACTTTCCTTAAAAAACATAATTATATATATAAGGGTTTCCAAAAACCCTTTTAAAACAAAAATTTCCCAAACTGGGAAACTATTTCCATGCTAAAAATCAAAATCAAGCCTTTACTTATATGTATACCTATAAATATTTAAGGATTTCAAAAAATTATCTTTTATAAACTAATTTTTTTTTAACCTGACCAATCTAGTGGTATACGTGTTTCTTTGAAAATTAAAATTTCAAAACTTTCCCAAAACAGAATTTCCAAAATAAATCCTTGGATAAAGAAATCCTTTGAAAAACCTTTTTCCAAAATTTAGTGTATTTCCAAAATATACTTTATAAAAATTCTCTCGTATGGTTTAGACTGAGGAATTGACATTAATTATCCAAATAAAAATCCGGTTTGCCATCAAAGAGGTAATCACATGAATGCACCCTAGCAAAAACTTGCCTCCGGATAATAGCAATATACAGACTCTAATTTCTCGTCCATCTAGAATAAATGTGTCTCCGACTGGAACTCATCCCCAAAATCCAAAATCATAAGGTAACTAGAATCTCAACCATCAAGTCGAACATTTCCAGTCTTCGGGATTTTGCCATATGTTGTACGCATGCTCTTCCTCATCAGCGCCTTATGCATCGCCAGCACTTCGTTAGGTACTTCAGAGTTGACGTGGAAATTTGTACTCTAAGATATTTCCAACCCATAGTTTCTTTGCCCATTCCTTCAGAGTGGAATTACAAATACTTTTATAGTTGGAATTCATAGAATCTAACATAAAACGATAATAATACTAGATAGGAAAGTACGAATTCCTTATCTCAATTTATCCTAATTTCTCTGATCTACTAACCTAATCTCTGATACCAAATGTAATAACTTATACCTTAATGGGCATAAATTTTGACAAAAATAGAAACCAAGTCCATCAAATCATGGTTGTTGAATTTGGTACCTACGAATAAGCATGAGCATTATCAAGGATTGATAGAAATCTAAACTCATGGCAGAAAAAATAACAAGATAAGAATAATGATTATGATTACTACCTTGGAATTAATGGTATTCCTTGGATAGCAAATTGTCACATCAGCATCGAGCATGAGAGAAAAGGAGACTTCTCCACAACTAAACACATCCAGCTCCAAGGACCTCTTCCTCTAAATATATACTATGGATTGTAATGAGTAGCGGGTCAGAACAACGTTCTAGTGACTGAAAAATCTATAAATTGTCCATAAAATAAATTTATACCAATTGGTTTCCATTTAATTGTTATGTCTATTAAGGTTCGCAATTCTGATCTAACCTTGCACTGCAGGCACTATTACCTACCTATTCCCAAGGTACGAAATACCGACGAAGCCTTATCAACCACCCAACAATTCCAAACCTATTTACCGCTTAATACTTCTAAATATGAAGCGGGCTTCTACTATCACCACATAATACTTTTAAAAGAGAAATAGATAGACTCTGTCATTTAAGACCTCAATTGAGGTAGACCTCGTCATTTAACACCTATTTCCAAAGTGGACTTCTAGCATCGTCATTATTGGCCTATTGGTCCTAGCTACAGAAACCTTTGACAACTATCCATGGCCTTATAATTCATAATAGCTACAACTAATGCATATATCATTATTTAAGTCTTAACAATATAAAAACTGTACCCAAGCCATTTAATACCTTATTAACAAAGACTAGCCAGGCCTTTGACAATTTAACACTTATTTATAGGTGGGTCTTTGCCACTTAATACCTAACCCCAAGGCGGACTCCTCACTGGTACTATCTTTCTCACATTACATGGAAATCTCATTAAACTACTTAGTACTTCTTTTAAAGGAGAGAGGCGAACCCTAAATCGGTCACTTATTACCTTAAACCCAAAGTTAACTCTTCTCAAGATATCCATCATCACTCTTAATTACAAATATGGAATCTCATTAGGTTACTTCTTTCGATAGGAAGGTGGGCCCTATGATAGCCACTTAATACCTCAACACCGAAGTAAACCTTTTTAAAGGCATTCTTATTTATTTGGAATCTCACTAGGATACTTAATACTTTCTTTTAGGAGAGATGCGGTTCCTACAGCCACTTAATACACTAAATCAGAAGCAAACCCCTATGAAGATAACCCTCACTGCTTCTAATTCCAAATTTGGACCTTTCAATACTTTTTAATTGGGAAAGCGGCGGGCCCTCAAATAACCACTTAGTACCTCTGATCATAAAGCAAGTCTATCTCTCGCAAAGTTACAGGTCCTAGGATTAGTGATATCTTACATCAGTAGTAAGTGCACCTGACTACCGATAGCCTCAAAGCGAAGGGTAGTCTTCTGTTGAGTGACTCTACTAACTTGCATCATTAACCTACTAAGTCCAATTAACTGCCCTTAGTATTTACTTATACTATCATAGGCGGACATTGGGCTTAGCTTACTAACTCTCTTTTTATTTAAGGAAATGTGATTTACCTTAAATACTTATCTACCTATAAGTCTCCTTTTAATACTCATAAATGACAATTTGTCCATAAATTCATAACGAATATTTCCTCAGACATTTATGTATGACTACTAATTTAAAATTAGTAATCTTTTTATATCTATTCCATTTTTATCTGTCCTTTTTATCATTTGTCCCCATTAATTGCAGCTCCCAAATTCATTTCATTAATTGCCTATTTATTGGAGTTACAATCCTTAATTCTCATATTAACCAATTGTAACCCCTAATCTAATCTTATCATTTTTACATTAATTGGATTGCACGCTTTAATTTACTATTAATTATTGGAAACTCCTAATTTATTACTCATTAATAGGAATTACTACATTTCCTAATTCTACCTATTCACTTCCCTAAATGTAATAATAACTAGCAAACGTTACACATAAATAACGTACGAATAAGCGTTATTCTTCTTATTAACGCAATAAATACATATAAAATGTCTAATAAAAATACCTATTCATAACCAAATACATTCTAATCATAAATTTATAACTAGAATATACTTTCCATATTTAATTTGCTGGAGTTAAACCCCTTAGGAAGATTTTCCACTATGATTTCCATTGGTTTAACACAAAAAGGAAAGATTGACTTTGTTTGAAATTACAAGGAATAAATAGTTTATTTTTAGTTGGAATAAACTATGTAAATTATGGAGAATAAATCTATCCTTTACACATCTCTTCCCATTTTATTTTATTACTTGTAAAATCAAGTGTCGCCTTTTTGAGTCAAAAGTATGAAAAAGTAAACAAATTTATAAAATCAAACGCATGTTCTTTGCTTAAATTAAATTATGGAAAATCTACAATCTAGCACACATTTGGGCAATAATCCAAAAATCCTATTTTACACCAAGTACAAATTTGGAATAAAAATATAAAACATTCAAGTTCTAAAATCTTTGGAAACGATTTTCAAATCTAGATGTAAACATATTTCAAATTAGATCTAGAATAAGAATGTGTAAGTAATGGTTTTCTACACTAATTTAAGCCTATAATTCACAAATAAAATCGATTTAGGAATAAAAATCTATGCCAACAGAATAGATTTATAATCATAAATAATATATAGAATTTTCCCCTCACCTTTTAAAATGATCCAAATCCCCAAATCTGAAGTGGAACCTTAAATTCATCTCCAAATCCTTTTTAATGAAAGAAATATGTATAAAATGGTATATACATACATTAGAATTATAGATCTAAGAAGAGATTCAGGATTAGAAGAGAAAATAGATACAAATATATACAAATTACCTCAAATACACATACTGTTGATTCTTTTCTTCTCCTTCTTTATTAAATCTCTATTCTTCTCTAATTTGTATGAATATAGATATAATATATCTTATTTTTATAATTTAGAAATAAAGTGGAGAAAAAGAAATGACAGAGCTTTGCTACTACCTCAACCATTAGATCGAAATATATTAAATCCAAACAATTGAGCCTAGACTAAACCTAGCCGTCACACAGTGTGCGATCGACTGCCCTTATCTAGGGGTTGACAACCCATGATGGTGGGTCAACCTATAGGCTCGGGTTAATTAATATAAAATGTTAATTTATCTAATCGAATTATTTCTGTTCCTAATTTGTTTTTCGTCTGTAACTTCTTCTTTTGGACTTCGATCGTAAAACTTCAAATATGAAAGTTGCTTGGAATTTCATCATTAATGAATGATGTAATTTTCATGATCAAATTCCATTTTTGAAGCCTAATTAATTAACTGACTAACTAACTAACACCAAATTACAGCGTGTTACAAGTCTTAACAGACGTATCTGTAGGATCGATTTCACCCTAGAGGGGGGGTGAATAAGGTGATAGTGTTAATTATAAAAATTAATCACGGAAGCTTATAAAATAATTTTAACAGATCACAAAACAATAGCAGCACAGATAATAGCAGAATAATAAATGCAGAAATAGAACGACACAGAATTTACCCAGCTTCGGCAAAACCCTGCCTACGTGCTGCCTCCAAGGTTTCTACTAGAAATTAGATAGTCCCTCGCTTACACACGTAAACTCGCGACACCCGCTATCGACTAAATCTAACTCTACGCTCAAAACCCTGCCACAACTCAGCCACTGAGTTGCGAATTCTCAAGCTACGCCACGTAGCTTGTCCCCTAGTCACACGACTAGAAATTTAAACGGTTTAAAAAGAAAATACAACTTAAAAGCAAATTTAAAATACAAAACCCTAATTTATAAAAAACTAAGCCCAAATTAATATTGGTAGAAACGGCCCAATAATTAGTTGATTAAAAAATGCGTCCCCCTTTTTTCCTTTTTATTTTATCGGCCTGGTTCCTTTTTCTTGAGAATAATGGCTTTCGTTCCTTTTCCTTGTTCGATTAAAATTAGGGCTTGTTTATGAAGTTGCCGACCTTTGATTGCTCAATCGAAAATGATTTTCAGTTTGTTGCTTTCGTCGATTGCTTGGCTCTTTGAATTGTCCACCGTGGCTGCTTCGTTGATCGAATTCCGGTATGTAATTGTATCCTTTTGCTTTTCTGATTTTGTGCTTTCTGGAATTCGATGCTTTATGCCGATGATGATTGGGCTTTTATATAGGTCGAATTCCTATATTTGCGTTCGTATAAAATCATTTGAATTTGTCATATTATTCACCTCGGCCACTTGATTTTGTTTCGATGATTGAGATGTTTTCTGACTTGTTCAAAAACGTATATTTGTTACTTGATGGTCACGGTGTTGATTTGAGACTTGGTCAATTACATTTGCTACCACGGTTTTGATTTTGTGACTTCTGTATACTACGGCTCTGACCATTTTTTGTGTTCTTCTCTGATAGCACTTTCCAGTTGAGTTCGAGTTGTTTTAATGTGATGTTTACACTTGTCTTCATATGCCCTTGACTCTGTTATACCTTGCTGTGCATTGCATTGATGATTTTGGCCTTGACCACCTTGATGCTGTAACCATTCTGGTTCATGTTGAGCATGATTTGTCATCTCACTTGACTTGACTTTGGCCATTTCCGTTCATCCCTGTAGGAGCTTTGTACAATTCTCTGGCCATTTGTGTTTTATTTGATATTTGGTTTGGGGTAGAATTCAGGTTGTTTCGGTCAGTAGCCTTCGTGTCTTTGATATTGTGCATTTAATCTGGATGTTTGTGTTGTATTTGTTATCTTCGGTCGCTGTTGTGCATTGTCCATGACTGTTTCATGCAGTTCATTGTGCATTATTTTCAGTTGCATTCTGGTCTGGATGCATTTGCAGTTTGACTTAGACTTCACTTGAACTTGCTCTATGCCTTGTCTGGTTCATTGTTTCATTTTGGTACTGTGTCACTGTGATGGTTTCATGTATTTAGTGAGAAAGTCAAGTTGCATGTATGCGTGCTGCCTGGTTTTGTGGCACTGCTTACAGTCATATTGAATTGGGTTTGATCGACTTGTTTTGTTTACATTCATATCCTTGTAGAATTTGTGAAGTGCCGTGACTGTTGTTCGTTCCACTGTGCACTGCTTGACTCGAAGTCTAGTTGCCTCCTTGTGATGATCACTTCTGCATTGTATATGTTGTCATTACTTTGTGTATTCATATAGTCTGGTGGCATGGTCATCTTTGTTTTGCTCGAGTCTTGATGCTACTTGCTGTTTCGACATGAGTCCACTGTGCTTGGCCTTGGTTATATTGATTTGGTGCAGGCTTTCCATTTTCCTTTAATTCACTGTGTATTGGTTCCTTTAATCAAAACTGCTGTGTCAGCGCATACATGTATATTTGTGTATCTGCTCATGTATATATGTATGTGATGCTTTGCTTGGCCATATGTATTTGTCTGCATTTTTGCCGTTGAGTTGAATCCAGTTTTAAAAACTCGGGTTTGACCTTGTGCCGAGAGTTGTGACTTTTATGTTATTGCACGTGAGTTGAATCCGATTTTTCATTTGGGTTTGACCTGTGCTCACCTGTCCCTGTAAATTGATCAAGTGTATATATCGGCGTGCACGGCCTTGTGGCATATACAGTGATATGCTGTGTATGTCACAAGTTGTTCGTGTATGATGAATTCAAATTTAAATGATGACGAGCAACCCAAATAACCGAGGCAAATATTATTTTCAAAATTCACGTTTTATTTTATGTTGCAAAAATATTTCCTTTTCAATTTTACTGCGTTAGTAAATATTTTTGCAGATTGCTCAGATGCTGGATTCAACTGGAATGCAATTGAAGATAAATACGAGTGTGAGTGATATGTAGTGAGGTTAACTGTAAATGTAAAATTGTGATGTATTCAAAACTGTATATGTATAGTGAGAGCATGAAATTGTACTATTCAAAATTGTAATAAATATTAGTTTGAATAAAATATTCGTTTGAATTCAAATTCTGTGTTATTTAATTTTATTCAACAATTATTTATTTAATCTATGAAAAAACAAAATAGTACATTACCAAATACATTTAAATGAATGTATATATGTTTATTATCATCAAACAAAAATCATCTAAGCGCATATTCAACAATCTCCCCCTTTTGATGATAACAAACATATATTTAAGATTTTGAATATGTTAAATGTATTTGATCGTTCAATTTGCTCTAATTGTTCCCTCTATTTAAATGCTTCCTCTCTACACAATACTTTCCCTACATATATGCATACAAATAAAAATATGCAAATGAGCCTAGATGCAAATAGAAAATTATTTGACCTTGCTTGATTTTATTTGACAAAATCTTAACTTTTCTCTCCCCCTTTTGTTATCAGCAAAAAAATAATAGTATTAGAGAAAATAGAGATAAAATAATCGATATCAATCCAACATTAAAACTCAATTGAATATAAATATTAAATTTCGATAAAAAATCAAACAAAAATCATAAATATTTTATTAGGCGCATATTCCACTTTTAGAATGATGGAAACGATGTCATCATATAAAACCATACAGTTGTGTCTATTTGTGGTATATTTATATCGGGAATTTGAATATCTACTAACCATGCATAACTGTTAGGACTTTTAAATGAGATTAGTAGTATTCCAATTTTATTTTATTTTTAAAAAATGAATTCAAGTATCTTCTAACCACGCATAACCGTGAGGACTTTTAAATGGGATTAGAATCAACTTGTTTATTTTAAAAATCAACTTTTGATATGCGTTCCATACATGCATAACCGTGAGGACTTTTAAATGAGCATGGAAGCACATAACAAATTCCAAGTAATTCACCCATGCATAACCGTGAGGACTTTTAAATGAGAGTGAATACTTTGGTATTTATTATTATTATTATTATTATTATTATTTAAAAATGTAAAAATGAAAAACGAACGATTCCTGTTTAAAGTACCACATATTGACAAACTATATAGAATTTTGATGAGTGATGGTTGTTAGAAATATGATAGATATAGAGATGGTCATGGAATTTTTTACCAACAAAAAGTTTTATAACTCTTATTTAAATTTCTAAAGAAATTTATAAATTATACTGTCTCGAGTCATAATATTTGATCAATATTAACACTCATCACTTTTTCAATCACTATTTTCTTTTCGATAAACATTAGGGAGTCAAATTAGTCAAAATAGTCATTTAAAATCAAATTCAAAAATAATTATGAAATTAATTTTTCAAAAATGACTAATATGAAAATATGGTCAAAAATGATTTTCTCCAGGGGGTTTTAAAAGAAAATTTTCTGCTATTTGAAAATTATTTGAAATGAAGAATATGTAGATATTTTCTTTGAAAAAAAAACGATGCAGTTACTAAATGTCTCAACAAAAATCACGTTTCACTAGTAATTTTTCTATCAACTAGGTTACCAGTGTATCTGCATCTGAATTTCTCTTTTACTCAAAATTATCATCAATCGAATTTTATAGACCAAAACATGAAGTGTGCACCAAAAATTTCAAATTCAATTTTAAAAAAAATTTAAATGACATGAAGCCGTGTTAATAATCAAAGATCGTGAATATAGAGTTAGCCGTATTATAACCAATTGTATTATCCAACAAAACACTATTTTTAATCCAAAATGATATATATGAAGTAATTCAAAGAATCTAGAGATTATTATAGTGTTTTTGTCATAAGAATATACTTGGCCAACTATGTTGAATAAGTCAGAATCAAAATCATCATCTTTTCATCATCTCAATATTGGCTAATTTTAATTCAGAATATGGTGCAGATTATCACATTTAATATATCGTTTAAAACGTACCATTACCTGTTTTACCTTTACGATATTTTTCGTTGTTGTCCGTTGTGATTCTGTCACCTTTATACTAGGCTAAGGAACTTTGCTTCGTCGTCCATTGTGTTTCTGGAACAGCCAAAAATCCAGAGAACACTATTGTTGTTCCTTAGCCCGCCACCACACCTACACGATGAAAGATTTATGTGATCTATTTGTTTTTATAGGTCCATGGTTGTTAGTGGCAGAAAATTTTGAAAAACAATTTTGTAAAGACCCAAAACTATTTATAATTGTTCCATTCGGCACCCAAATTTGTTTAACTTTGAGAGATTTTATATTTGTGCCTTTTGGAACCCAAATCGGTATAGTTTTCACATGTTTGGGTCTATACCAACAATTATTGTGATTGTGTCCATATTTTCTACAAAATGTGCACATAGAATTAACTTGATTAATATTGCTTTCAACAATTTTCGAACTATTATATCCAAGTCCTTGTCTAACGGAATTAACAGTTTGCTTTCCTAATAGCATATTCAACGATTTTTCACTTTTGGAAAATTTATCTAAAGTCGTTGACAATTGTTGGACTTGTGTTTTGAGATTTCTTTTTCGTTTAACAATTGTGTGCACTTTTTAATAGAATTCTCTCTCCTAGTATTTTCACTTTCTTTTAAAATCAGAATTTCATTTTCAAGTGATTTTATATTGATTTCTGATTTTTTAATTTCTTCTTCGAATGTTGGACACTTATCACACTTAGGGATTCTACTTTGATAGGTTTTAACTAATTGGTCAAGTTGTTTATTTAAATCTATCAAAGTATCTTTTTGTGATTCAAGTTTGGCATACTTATCCCTAAGCCGTTCGAAACAGCCATTTACTTCGTGGAAATAAATAAGTAATTCAGAGTGAGTAAGTTTTGATACCTCGCTTGGCTCGTCATTGTCGCTATCGGTAATATTCCCATAAAGGCACATATCTGCTTTCTCACTCTCACTGCTATCGCTTTTATTCCACGTGGCTGCAAAACATCTTCTTTTTGATTCCTTTTCTTTGTCGAGTTGAAAACGGGGATAATTGGGCTTGATATCACCGGGTTTGTAGCAAATGATCCCGTGTTCTTTCGAGTTGTCCAGTGCTTTGATTATTCTTCTTTTCAATTTTTGATTTAGAGCTGGATTTCCGTATTTGCGGTTCCACCTTTTGAATTTCTTCATTATTAATGCCAGCTCGGCTGCTCCATCATCATCATCCTCATCACAACTGCTATTTATCAATCCTGTTAAGCACATTTCTTTAACTGAGTCGGTTGTGGAGGACTTCTCATTGCTGTTGACTTTTGCACCATATATCGCATCGAAAGTATTCCAGATTTCTTGTACATTTTTACAATGAGAAATGAAATTAAAATTATCTTGATTAATATGAGAATATAATATATGCATAGCAAGAGCATTAATCGAGATAATTTTCTTATTTGTTATATCACACCCATTTTCAATAATATCCCAACATTTAATATTAACAGATTTTACATAAAATTCCATTTTCAATTTCCAATTCAAAAAATCTGTTCCATCGAAAATAGAAGGAATAATATTGGAACGACCCTCAAAATTATTATTAAAAGAAGCCATTTTAAAAATTCAAATTTTTAAAACAAAAACCGATTTTTTGAAACACGGATTTTTAAAACAAAAATTGATTTTTGAAACACGAATTTTTAAAACAAAATTGGTTTTCGTAAAATCAAATTTTTAAAACAAAAACGGCTTTTGTTCCTAGCTCTGATACCACTTGTAGGATCGATTTCACCCTAGAGGGGGGTGAATAGGGTGACAGTGTTAATTATAAAAATTAATTACGGAAGCTTATAAAATAATTTTAACAGATCACAAAACAATAGCAGCACAGATAATAGCAGAATAATAAATGCAGAAATAGAACGACACAGAATTTACCCAGCTTCGGCAAAACCCTGCCTACGTGCTGCCCCCAAGGTTTCTACTAGAAATTAGATAGTCCCTCGCTTACACATGTAAACTCGCGACACCCGCTATCGACTAAATCTAACTCTACGCTCAAAACCCTGCCACAACTCAGTCACTAAGTTGCGAATTCTCAAGCTACGCCACATAGCTTGTCCCCTAGTCACACGACTAGAAATTTAAACGGTTTAAAAAAGAAAATACAACTTAAAAGCAAATTTAAAATACAAAACCCTAATTTATAAAAAAACTAAGCCCAAATTAATATTGGTAGAACCGGCCCAATAATTAGTTGATTAAAAAATGTGTCCCCCTTTTTTCCTTTTTATTTTATCGGTCTGGTTCCTTTTTCTTGAGAATAATGGCTTTCGTTCCTTTTCCTTGTTCGATCAAAATTAGGGCTTGTTTATGAAGTTGCCGACCTTTGATTGCTCAATCGAAAATGATTTTCAGTTTGTTGCTTTCGTCGATTGCTTGGCTCTTTGAATTGTCCACCGCGGCTGCTTCGTTGATCGAATTCCGGTATGTAATTGTATCCTTTTGCTTTTCTGATTTTGTGCTTTCTGGAATTCGATGCTTTATGCCGATGATGATTGGGCTTTTATATAGGTCGAATTCCTATATTTGCGTTCGTATAAAATCATTTGAATTTGTCATATTATTCACCTCGGCCACTTGATTTTGTTTCGATGATTGAGATGTTTTCTGACTTGTTCAAAAACGTATATTTGTTACTTGATGGTCACGGCGTTGATTTGAGACTTGGTCAATTACATTTGCTACCACGGTTTTGATTTTGTGACTTCTGTATACTACGGCTCTGACCATTTTTTGTGTTCTTCTCTGATAGCACTTTCCAGTTGAGTTCGAGTTGTTTTAATGTGATGTTTACACTTGTCTTCATATGCCCTTGACTCTGTTATACCTTGCTGTGCATTGCATTGATGATTTTGGCCTTGACCACCTTGATGCTGTAACCATTCTGGTTCATGTTGAGCATGATTTGTCATCTCACTTGACTTGACTTTGGCCATTTTCGTTCATCCCTGTAGGAGCTTTGTACAATTCTCTGGCCATTTGTGTTTTATTTGATATTTGGTTTGGGGTAGAATTCAGGTTGTTTCGGTCAGTAGCCTTCGTGTCTTTGATATTGTGCATTTAATCTGGATGTTTGTGTTGTATTTGTTATCTTCGGTCGCTGTTGTGCATTGTCCATGACTGTTTCATGCAGTTCATTGTGCATTATTTTCAGTTGCATTCTGGTCTGGATGCATTTGCAGTTTGACTTAGACTTCACTTGAACTTGCTTTATGCCTTGTCTGGTTCATTGTTTCATTTTGGTGCTGTGTCACTGTGATGGTTTCATGTATTTAGTGAGAAAGTCAAGTTGCATGTATGCGTGCTGCCTGGTTTTGTGGCACTGCTTACAGTCATATTGAATTGGGTTTGATCGACTTGTTTTGTTTACATTCATATCCTTGTAGAATTTGTGAAGTGCCGTGACTGTTGTTCGTTCCACTGTGCACTGCTTGACTCGAAGTCTAGTTGCCTCCTTGTGATGATCACTTCTGCATTGTATATGTTGTCATTACTTTGTGTATTCATATAGTCTGGTGGCATGGTCATCTTTGTTTTGCTCGAGTCTTGATGCTACTTGCTGTTTCGACATGAGTCCACTGTGCTTGGCCTTGGTTATATTGATTTGGTGCAGGCTTTCCATTTTCCTTTAATTCACTGTGTATTGGTTCCTTTAATCAAAACTGCTGTGTCAGCGCATACATGTATATTTGTGTATCTGCTCATGTATATATGTATGTGATGCTTTGCTTGGCCATATGTATTTGTCTGCAGTTTTGTCGCTGAGTTGAATCCAGTTTTAAAAACTCAGGTTTGACCTTGTGCTGAGAGTTCTGACTTTTATGTTATTGCACGTGAGTTGAATCCGGTTTTTCATTTGGGTTTGACCTGTGCTCACCTGTCCCTATAAATTAATCAAGTGTATATATCGGCGTGCACGGCCTTGTGGCATATACAGTGATATACTGTGTATGTCACAAGTTGTTCGTGTATGATGAATTCAAATTTAAATGATGACGAACAACTCAAATAACTGAGGCAAATATTATTTTCAAAATTCACGTTTTATTTTATGTTGCAAAAATATTTCCTTTTCAATTTAATATTTTTGCAGATTGCTCAGATGCTGGATTCAAACTGGAATGCAGTTGAAGATAAATACGAGTGTGAGTGATATGTAGTGAGGTTAACTGTAAATGTAAAATTGTGATGTATTCAAAACTGTATATGTATAGTGAGAGCATGAAATTGTACTATTCAAAATTGTAATAAATATTAGTTTGAATAAAATATTCGTTTGAATTCAAATTCTGTGTTATTTAATTTTATTCAACAATTATTTATTTAATCTGTGAAAAAACAAAATAGTACATTACCAAATACATTTAAATGAATGTATATATGTTTATTATCATCAAACAAAAATCATCTAAGTGCATATTCAACAGTATCAATGTCTTTTTCTCCATATGTCTTAACTAGAAACATTTAAAAAGCATTTATATATCGATTCAATATTTACGGTTACAAACAAATTCGTAACTACAATCGGTAAAACACATCTCATAAGGATTTTCTACTTATACAGGTTTAATATGCTAATTTACATTACTTATACCTCTATATAACAATATATATATAAAAAAGAAAATAAGACCAAAAGCTTAGTTCACTTTGAACAAGGTTATTTTCTAAGAGTTAAGTTATGCAATAAATTAAATAATTGCCCCTATAGCACACCTATAACTCTATCAATTTCTCATTTGCACTTGGGCCAGTTATTTTGCCTCATGCCCATATCATCGATCTATCTACCTAAATTAGACCGAGAAGGGGCTTTAGTTAATGAATCTATGATATTATTATTTTGTATCTACTTTTCAATTATGCTTCCACATTACTAATAAATCCTTTTATCAGTTTATTATAGAGAACATATCTCGACTTCTTGTCAAGTTGTCAGTTATTTTTTCAATCTATATTGCATCATTGTAATCACAACACATAGTGGATTTTCGATGGAGGGAACCACCCCTAGCTTTCTTACAAATTTTCACATATATACCACTTTCATTATGATGTTATTTAAGGCAATATACTTAGCCCTTATAGTTGAATTTGCCGCAACCACTTATTTGGAAAATTTCCAACTCAAAGCTCCTTAATTAAGGTTCAAGATGAACTTAAGACTGACGTACTATATTCAATATCACTTCCGAAGTTTGATTCCCAACACTTCTTAGTATGAAGTTGGTTGTTTTCATAAATAATTTCTATTATCTTTCAATATGGAAATACTCTTTTCTAATATTTAGTGGAATTGCCTTTAGATTTGACATTCGCTTAATGTACCAAGTGTATGAGTGAGATCTAATATACCACACAACATAGCATACTTGATGATTATTATTATCGAAGCATAAGGTTTCTATATCATATGATCCATACTAAATAATTTGATATGAAGTTTATATTTGCGTTTGTGTATTGTGTGTGTATAGTGGGACAATCCCAACATCCATATATAATGAGTATAAGAGACGTCTCTTTCAAATCCTTTATCGAGAATTAAACAATTATACTAAAACTGATTTTAATATGGGTACATAGTTAATAATCAGTAATATGTTATTTACTTATAATATTCGAGATGATTAAGCATCTTTGATTTTTCTTTCTTACAGACACATGCTTCCTTTGCATTTTTACCCAACCAAACTATTTTATTTCTATATCAAAATAATTTTTCAACCTCCAGATGTTTATTTGATTCCATTGTTGTATCAGCTTTTGGATCAGTTCAAAAAACTATAAACTTATTATCCGTCCCACCGACATTGAGACAATTTGGTTGTTGTGTACAAACATTCTTCTAAATCATAATTTAGAAGTTTCATTCCAATATCAATGTACCAAACTCAATTTCATATCATGCAATAATTTGCAAGTAAAATTTGAATAGACTTAAGCATGTTGACTAGCAAAATTACTCTACTATTTCAACATTATAAATCGATGAAGTCGTTTCCTATCAACACTTCTTTGTATAGCTCTCACTGCATTGGTTTTTCTTCTAGGTGACTCACGTTTGGCCAATGAATCATATCCTTTTGGGTACAATTATCAAAGTTCGTATTTTGTTAATGTACTAAGAATCCATTTTGGATTTAATTCGCTTTATGTAGTAGAGTCTAATTCCATCACGACATGTCAAAAACTGAGGAGATTGTTACTATTAATAATTCATTTGTTCGTGATAGTGATAAGAAACTTGTAGTTTTTCTTCAGTGTGTGAGAACTTCAATTACATATTCTAATGTAAGTGTGTCTATTTGAGACTTGATTGAATTTGTTTCATCTATATAATCAAATACTATGTTAGGAGAATCGTATACAAGTCCGTTGCACTACGATAATTTCTCTAAAACAAAATTCCTTCTGTACGAGGTGGTGTTTTCTTCAAACAACAATTTGTTTCTCAATGCGTGGGAATAGGCATTCAAAATAAATAGGGAATTACCATTGAAATTAAAATAGACCTAGTTTTAAGCTTATGAAACTTACGTTCATGATGTAAATTGGACAACCAAATATCTTAAATTATTTAAGATTAGGGTTTCATATCTTACATGAAATCACAAACTATGTTTTAGATCAAATTAAACAAACATACGCACTTACTATTAAGTACATATCCTTGTAGAAAGAAGTAATTCAACTTCACTCATTACCAGTCGTACTTTGTCCAGCAGAGTCCAATTACTCCTTATTGGTACATCCATATGCAACACATGGTGGAATGACTTGAGAGCAAATCGCATTCCTTTTAGGTAAGTATTGAAAATCTTATCCAAAATACTCGCATACTCAATCAGATTAGATTGTCTTATTTCTTTACATGTTATATTTATTACTTTCGTTTTATATTCTATGAATTTATTATAAAAATATCCAATTTGTATGCCAAATACAACATGTTTATATCTTATTTCATCGCTGAATTTAACGAACTATGTAGATCCACTTTTGGTATCATCAGACGTTAGGTTATATACATCTATATGTATCAATCTAATGGGTTCATTTACTCTTTTGTCGCTTCCATCAAATGGCTTCTTTTCACTTAATTATTTAAGATACAATGCATAAGTACCAAATGGTTCGTAATCAAATGATCAAAGAATCATTTCTCAATGATATGCCTTACTTTATAATCCCAAAAGTAATTGTCAGGTGTTTTAGACGTTTCTATGTTTTCTATAGCTAACACACTATTATCGTTATGGAAATAACTACCATCATCGAAATACCAAAATAGATTTATTTTATAAAGAATATTCACAGTATTCATATTGAAACAAACATGTATCTATGTTTGGTAAAAACCAAAAATAGCTACTATTTAATAAATTATATTTGGCATACATGAAAGCAATCTTTCATAATTTGGTGTGTCCACTATAAAGTGTCATGCGAAATGCTCTTATGATTTCTGCTATAACAACAACAACAACGTTTGAAATATGAAGCTCCATTCAGTTACTTTCCATAGCTATTTATTTCTTTTACTATAACTAATTTACAGTTGGGAGTTTTCGATAAAATATGTCGAACTTAAACAAATAAATCTTGCAGAAACCAATTTTCTATAATCAAATTTTAAATATATTAAGTTATATTTCTTTGTCAATCTTTGATTTAGTTATTTTAGTATATTTTAATCGATAAACAATTATAATCATATTAACGATGCAAATTTATTTAGTAGATGTACAATATGATATATATTCTTACACTTGTTAGATTGATTTATTATACTTATCTATAAGACTTTCATTAACTTCTACATTTCTAAAAAACTCAAAAGGAGGTATAAGAATTTCATAAATTCCATTAGTGGGAGTTAGAATCCACTTATCATGTTACTACAACCTTGATGGTGCTCAACATACTATATTCCCCATAATTATATATATATATATATATATATATATATATATATATATAAGGTAAGTAACTTCTTACTAATTATATCTCATATATAGCTCCTGACCATAATTTTACTATGCTCCTAATAATCTTTATGACCTTGAGGGTGCTAATCGAGTTATAGAGTGTATTATATACTCTTGACCAATCATTTTGTGATGTCTTAAGAGAAATTACGTAAATCTTAAGAATACTAACAAAGTTACATAATATTCTTACTTATCCGATGACAATATAAACATAACCTTACATATTCTGTGGCTTGAAGGTGCTCAACAATTACACTATTTATATTATAAATAATGAACTATATTTTTTTAAATCCATAATTCAAAATATTTTTTACAGTGTATTAACAACCATATTATTGAATATTTAAGGGACATGAGTACAACTCATGACATCATATGTCTTTATACACATCCAATGTATATTTACGTCTCATGGGTTTTAATTTATTTAACCTCTCATTTTCTTTATACATATATAATTATACATATATACATATACATATATATACATTATAATATTTATAGTTTATTAAGTTATATGTGTATATTTATATGTATCCTTCCATTAATCAAATATTTTAATAAAGTATAACATTATATTTTTGAATATAATTTAAACCTTTATGTATACACTTTAAAAACATTATTAAATATGCATAAACCTTAAAAAATTAATTCTAATTCAGAATAATTTTAAATTTGAATTTTGTAATCTTTATAAAATTATATAATATTTTATTTAAATTTAAATAAAAATTCAATTTGCACTATTCAAATACACTTATTTGAATCAACCTCAGAGTCAAAACACTTCTAAATCTTCCATAAGTGTGTACTGGAACATACCACTTTGGTAAGCCAGATAAAGGCTGGGGGAGGTGCCCGACTGGCTTATAGTAGTGTCCGACTGGCCTCTTCTCTTACTTTCCCCGCGGCTTCTGCTACTAGTGATGTCTAAAAACTTTCCATAGTTTTGTTACTCATCTTTTTTGTGGAAGGATTTCAGAAGCCAAAAGTGCTTTCAAATAGAAGAGTTGCGACACCACCTAGTGCTATCTCTTTACCAGAGATGACATTATGGCTCCTATTTTAGAAAAGTAGTCGTAGTAAGAGCTTGGATTCGGTCAATAAGACAGACTTTAGGCGCACCTGAGCGAGTTTCCAAAGGGTTTTCCGTTCATAAGAACGTTTCTTAATTAGAGTAATATTCTCGTCAGTTTAAGCAAATTTTCCTTAAACACCCATCTAATTGTTTTTCCAAAAGACCGCTCTACATGGTGATTAATTATTCACATAAGCACAATGTGGCCTCTAATATCATTGTTGGATCAGGTGCATTGACATCATAGGTGAAATAGTGAATTTAAAAAAAAAACTGTTTTATTAATTTGCACAAGGTCATATTTTGTATTTATATGAATAATATATTTTATACTAAATAATTTATGGTATTTCTTAATAAAAGAGTTTGAAAATGTTGAAAAAAATTCAAAAAATATTTAATAATTACATTGCAAAATTTATTGCAACTTATATACGATATAAATTATTATTTACATATGCATTTAAAGATTTTCTTTTATAACTTTCTTCTTTGATATATATAAAAAAAAAATTTTGACTCAAAACCAACTTTTTGGTCCAAACCTAAATTTTTGACTTATGCATGTTTCAAATGCACTCTTATATATTTTTCCCAAATCCAACCCAAATTAAATGGATTCAATTTGAACTCACACTTAATATTTTAACGTCATCTTCGAACCCAAATTCTTTCTAGCGGCACTCGCGCTTAACTTACCCCTAACTTCTACAATCGAAGAGGAAGTACTTTCTCGAAGTAACAAGTTCCTGCTATAAACGTAGGAAGGCCCACTTCACAATGCCATCATGTTTCTGTTGGATCTTTGTAAGCTCATGTCTATCAGCTATTACAGTTCATAACAACTTAGGAAGGTAACAAAATTCTAGAATTGGCGTCAATACTCAAACAGTAAGGTAATCACTTCTGTACTCGTGTTCTCAGACTTCAACAAGGTCGCGACTCAACTAAATAGAAGCGGTGGCTTTAGGTAATGCCATAGCTCCAAGCGGAGAGTATTTCAAAACCTTGGGATCACAATGATAATCCCAAAGGTTTCTAGCTTCAGCGTTATAGGGCTAGGCAATGGAGTTTAGAATAGGTGCAGTAATCATTGGCAAATCCAAATTTAGGAACAATGAGAACAAAATAAGGGGTCAGGAATATTTGTGTTAGGAGATCAAAGTGTTTTAAAGAGAAAGTTGTGAAATTATTTGAGAAGAGCGATTTGGGTTTGGATTCTAGGTTTGAAGTGAGGTTGTAAGTGGTTTTGTGGTCTAGGTGTGTTCGTGACGCAGGTGGAGGAGGAGGAATTGGTGATGGTGACTGATGGAGTGGGCAGTTGGTTGATGAGATATGGGTTGTGGTGGTTTGGCTTTATCGAGGCTAAAGTGGCGAAGGGAAGATGAAGATTTTGAAAAATGTTTTTTCGGAAGAAATGAAAGGAAAAATATGCGTTTTAGAAAAGAATTAACGTGTTAAAGAAAGTGAATTTAAAAATATATTGTATAATAATAATACTGAGGATAAAAAATATATTCTTAAAAATGTATTTAGTAATTTAAAAAGGAATTAAATGTATTATATAAAGTGAGTAAAAAAATGTATTTTATAATAGTATTTTATGATATCTAAAATGGTTGTAGTTGATTCCATCACAACATCAAAAAGTAGTCGTAGCCGACTCTATTAAAAAGTTTTTGCAACATCTAGGAAACGTTGTGAAAGGTGCCATCCTTATTACAACTTCACCCAGAACAAAGTTTCCAAAAACATTTAAAACACATATTACAACATTTATTTGGTGTTCTAATAAAGTATATAGGTTGTAGTGTTTTTCTCTTTTGTAAAGAGAATGACAAAAGGGTGGCTGTAGCTAACTAGATCAAAAATATCAAGTCCCTTTCTCCCTAGATTTGAAGATCTACCACCCTTGCACTCTCCATCTATGGATGATCGAGATAAGGAAGGTTTTGGCTTCTAAAACAACGGGCTAAAATGAGTTAACACGTTAATTCGTTTATTTATTTATTTTTACCAAAGTTATTCGTTAAATAAGTCAACGTACAACTTTTAAATTTCATTTTGAATAATTTTTCAAGCTTTAATTAGTAAGTAAATTACCACTAAAATTTAATATAGAATTTTTATTAAGTTTTATTATTAATTTAAAACATTTATAAATTAATTATATATCGTTCGAATTCGAAAATAACTAACAACTCGGTTGTGTTGACTCTTTGGCATGAACTCGATCCCCGATCGATATTAAAACAATTTAAATACAGAAGTGTGTACGGACTTTGCTAAAAAGCAGTATTTGGCATAAGTACAATGCTTATAGGCCACTTAGGAGAATTCCAACTTCTAATCTATAACAAGCTCACCTAAGTTCAAAAACTCTACTAAAACTTGTATGTAGTTATGTAGACTGCAATAAAGTCCGTGGTTCAATTCGATAATATTTATCGATTAAATAATTTACCCTGGCCGAAGATTTTTACTTTAAATTGACGGCTAATTATGGTGATACAAACCATCTACAAGGAAGGAGACAAATTCACTTTTGGACAGTATTTCACTTCAAGTAGTTTAATGTATGCCTAACCCTAGCCGTAACATGCTCATCATGCCAACCATGCTCAAAGTATAGCCTAGCTATTTAAGATCAAAAGTATCCTCAAGTCCGAAGACTATTGTACACCATTACCATAAGATTTTCTATTTTAACTTAGTTGTACTAACCTATAGATGATTCTCGTCGATTCGTTTTGTGATTGTTCCAAACAATCACAAGTGTAACCCATAGTACCCTTAACGATTATAAGCAATTCACCATCCATCGTACTGAGAGAGTTACGTACACTAGTCCGAATGAATTTATTCATATCCTTTTCTCGGTACGTCTTTACTAGGAACATTTAAAAAGTATTTATTCATCGATTCAATACTCATGGAATATATTCGTAACTGACTTGATAAAATACTTCTCATAACAATTTTCTACTTGTATATGTTCAGTGTGTTAATTAACATTACTTATATCCTAATATAACAATGTATATAAAAGAAAACAAAACAAAAGGCCTACTTCATTATGAACAAGATTCTTTTATAAGAGTTAAGTAACGTAATAAATTATACACTTACCTCTAGAGCATGCCTTTAACTATACCAAAAAGCAGTAAGACATTTATTAGAGAAAAAAGAATGTCCTGCAGGAACTCATAATTTTTTTGTTTTACTAATTCAATGGGAAGTTTTAAATATGAAAATTTGTAGAATCAAGGAAATAAGATTAACGGGTAGAACTAATTAGTATATGTTACATTCTTTCGCTCTAATCATATTTAATATATTGATAAATTGATTAATAAATTAATAGACATTATATGGGCTGGGCCAATTCTATAGTATGGATGAGAGTAACATAAATGGACTCGTATTCAGCTTAATAATACTAGGTCCTATTGAGTGAGCTAGATCCCTCTCCATATCTCTAGAAATGCAACTAATTTTGGAGCACTGGATCACATACAAATATAAAGGGTGAAAGATAAATAAAATGAAGCTAACTAGTTTTGAATTGTTAATCAATATCATGCGCAAATAAAATTGAAAGAGGAACTAGAGATAAACATGAAAAAATGAAAGCTATATTTTTATTAGAACGTAAATAATACAACTAAATAACCCTAGTCATAAAGTTTCATTTATAAGGCTAAAAATAAAGAACAATAAAAGACTAATTTTCCCTTTAGTTATATACGGAATCAACATAATAGTAACAATAATAGGAAATCCATAACTATTCTCCAACATCCACCATCAAACTCATGATGTGACAGCTATGAGCACTAACAGTTTTTCAACCAGAAAAGAAAAAAGAAAACAGAGTGTGACTTGGTAAATGAACAAGAAATTTGCAAGGAAGAAGGTAAGAAAGTTAAGGATGTAACGACCGGCTATTTCGAACCATTCAAATCGACAATAAACTACACATGTTTGACTTGAATTTTTCAAAACGATAGATTGTTATATAAATTCGGGGTAAATAAGAATCAATTACAAACACAAAATATTACAACATCATGCAGTGGAATAGATAAACATAGTAGTTCATGAAGCTACTGCATAAATACCAAAGTCTAAAGTAAATACAACCGAAATCCCAAATACATAAAAGTTTGCTGATACATAAGCAAATAACAAAGTCTTAAATGGGAATAACTGAAATAGGGAATAACTAAGCAGATATATAGATGGATCTCCAACTAGTTTCCATCTCCAAAGGTGAATTTCAAATTCTACGACTCTCGGGCTGACCCGAGCATAAAGCAAAAACAAAACACTCAAGCCAGGATTAACATTCTTATGCAAGTAAATCAATTCAGGTGAAATGTTCAAGTGGAATGCAATAGTAACTCAAAGGGTGCTTAGGATTCCTATCCTTTAAGGATCCATTGAACTATCTACATATAAAATAGAATACGCTACATAAATAATGCCTATTATAAGTAAAGTATTAAAGTAGCGTTAAGGCGTTACTCATCTCCCCTTTATAAGAATATCATAGTCTATATACAGATATTGTAAGCTCCACTAAACTGGTGGTTTACTCAGTGAGCACTCCATAGGTACGATACAAACCAAAGTCATAGTGGGCTCGATCAAGATAAATATGACAAGGCACGTGAGGCAATGCCCAGGGTAGGATACTACCATTTTGCGGATCTAGACAGGTTGTAACACATAGCAACTACTATCGCCCACCTCGAGACACACCCCGTAATCAAAGGTGCACCCAATCAAATCACACAAGGTAATAAATATGGTTTCGAAGGAACATGCTCGATAAGGGGAGCGACCCCACTTGGCTTGGCGTTGCTCCTACTTTAGTCATTTTAATTATGACCCGAAAGTCAAGGTTATCCATCATCGTTCTCTTACTTCATTCCAATAGCTTCGTCAACCATCCTACTTCATTTTGGATTCTCCACAATAGTTGTTAAAGTAAGTTTTTTGTATTGGCAGAGAGTAACAATATCTGATCCTGGTGTCTTTAACAACCAAATGCTTATTTCACACCGTGGTCATTTTTATAAAATATTTTAAATAATAAAATCTTAAGTTACAATTTAAATCAATTACTAAAATATCTAACTCCAATTATGTTTTAGCTTTGAATAATTAACTTACAACTTCTATCGCCTTAAATTATTTACACTTCAAAATCATATCTTTGGGAAATCCATATCCAAATAAATTAAGTAATCCTATTTGATCTCATTCATTTAATTAATTATATTTACAATTTAATCTTAATTTCTCTTCCCTTATTTTTTTTAAAGTTCCTAAAAATAAATTAAATTAACCGTACTAAATTAAATTTTAAATAAATCCTTAAAAACTATATTAATTATTTTATTAAATTATACTTTTAAAATATTTTATTTTATATTTTACTAATCAAATATCAAATTATATACTTTAAAGATAAATTAAATTATAAGTCAAAAATTTGAAATTTTACTTTTATAAGCCCTAACTTATAAATTAACTTAAAAAAATTATATTTTGTTTTATTTCCAAAAATAAAATTTTAAATCAATATTTTTTTCAAAAAAATCACTTTATTTAATCAAAACAAACTTTAAAATTTTAAAACACTTTAAAATAGACTAACGGTGTTTGTATATAGTTTTCTATCCTGTGATCAAGTGTTTAGGGTATATATCATTTCAACAAGAATTTATAAATTTCTGGGTATATGTCATTTCAATTCGTATCCCAAATTATAATTTCAAATCAATAAAATTGCTTGGTTCTATCATTTCAACCCATAACTATTTTTTCTAATCTATAAGAACGTTCGGGTATATATCATTTCAACCCACAGGGATTTTCTAACTAACATACAAAAAGGAACTTGCAGTGTGATTTGCGTAAATAAATAAATAACATGGCATATCATATGCATACATATCATAACATATATCACGTGATATATCATAACATGTATCATAACATAACACAAATGTGACTAACATTTTATATAACATAACATATATATGACTAATATTTTCATAGCATAACATATATGTGACTAACATTATATATAACATAACATATATGTGACTAATATTAATATAACAAATGTGACAATAAATTAATATAACATTTGTGACAATAAATTTCATAATATATGCGACAATTAATTTCATAACAAATGTGACAATAAATTACATAACATATGTGACAATTTATTTCATAACATATGTGACAATAAATTTCATAATACATATGACAATTAATTACATAACATATGTGACAATAAATTTCATATGCATGTGACAATAAGTTACAAAACATGTATAACATTTAAATTTCACAATATATGTGATAATTAATTTCATAACATATGTGGCAATTAATTACATAACATATGTGACAGTTAATTTCGTAACGCATGTGACAATAAATTTCATAATATATATGACAATTAAATAACATATAAATTAACATGTGCATAATATATAAATCAACATAACATGCATAATATGTAAATTAATCATAACATATAAACATATAATTTAACATAACATGCAAAACATACAAATTAACATAACACAAATAACATAAAAATTAGCATAACATAAGTAACATATAAATTAACAAACATAACATGTATAATATATTCCTACCCTAAGCAACAATTCATATGTTATTTCATATGATTCCATTTAACAAACATAACATGTATAATATATTCCTACCCTAAGCAACAATTCATATGTTATTTCATATGATTCCATTTACTTATACAAAAGAATATTAATCATAAGTGACTTGCTCAACTTTCGTGGTAAATGAAGGTGATGCAGACAACACAACGGAGATGAGGACTAAAGCAACAAAGACCAATGCAAAGCTATCCAAACTTGAATACGACAATGACCAAAATATTTTCTTTTCTTTTTTCTTTGAAGAGAGGGGAAAGAGAAGAGTGATCATAGGGTTCGGTCTATGCTTGCAAAGAGGTGTAGATAACATATAAATTAAATAACATGTGTAATATATTCCTAACTAAATCAACAATTCACATGCCATTTCATATGATTCCATTTACTTATACCTAAGAATATTAATTCTGAGTGACATGCTCACCTTTCATGGTAAATGAAGGTGATAAACCCAACACAATAGAGATGATGACTAAAGCAACAAAGACCAATCCAAAGATATCCAAATTAGAATATGACAATCACCAATATATTTTATTTCTTTTTTTTGGAGAGAAGGGGAAGAGAAGAGTGAGCATAGGGTTTGGTCTATTCTTACAAAGAGTGTAGAGCTCGGCCAAAGTGGATAGGTGGTGGTGGTTGACTTTGAATGATCGTCGATTTCACCAAAACCATACCTGAAAATAGGTCTTTTTTAAGAAAAGATTTAGATCAGAATATTACTGAATCTGTAAAACTGACTAACAAGAAAGTTGTTGCAAATTATTTTCATTCCATTTTCAAAACAAATCACTCAAAAACTTCTTCCTTGAGGAAGTTATGGTCAAAACAAACATAGATGTTTTCTGAGTTGAAAATGTGAGTACAAAAACACTTTGAAAAGATTTGAGTTTTTGGCATAGCAATCTAAGAAAATTGAAAAACTGAACTAAAAGAAAGTTGAAACCAAGGGAAAAAGAAATGGTTTGAAAAAAAAATGAATGACATTTTTGGCATAAATGAAGAAGTTCTGTTGCAGTGAAAATGGGGAAGAAAGAGAGAGGAAGGAGAGGAGAGGCAGAGTGGAGGAAAAGGAGAAAGGAAGGAAGAGGGAAAATGGATTGGAGATGAGATTTTTATTGATTTTGATTTAGGTATTTAGGAAGAGGAGAAAATTAATTAATATACCAGATACAAACAATTAATACTATTGATTATTGACTATTAATTATTGATTCATAGTACCAGATACAGATAATTTTGAATTTTATTCTTCCTTTATGATACTAGATTGAATTTTGATCTCCACTCCGCTTTTTGTTTCGTCAAAATCTGATTTCAATTGCTTCAAATTTTCAATTTACTGTCAAAAACTTGCATAAATTATTTGTATATTTTCATATATATTTCCTATAGTATTTACATAGTATATATTTTGTATTTGGATGGTATATGGTCTTTTGGGTTCCTTTTGACTCTTGGGCTTCAAATGACTCCTCAATACCCCAACAGACTTTCACATCTCCAATCAAAATCAATAATTCATTTTTATCTGGTATTCCTTTTGAGTAGTGACTTTTCGATGAATAGGAAGTCTGTTGGGGGTATTGAGGAGTCATTTGAAGCCCAAAAGTCAAAAGGAATCCAAAAGACCATATACCATCCAAGTGCACAATATATACTACGTAAATACTATAGGAAATACATATGAAAATATGCAGATAATTTACACAAGTTTTTGACAGCAAATTGAAAATTAAAAGCAATTGGAATTCGATTTTTATGAAATGAAAAGTAGAGTGGGGATCAGAATTCAATCTAGTATCATATAAAAAGAATAAAATTCAAAATTTAAAATTTTCAAACAAATATCAAACTTTGACTAAATTTGACCAAAATTTGAATTTTCAGAAAATTTTCTATTTTATTGAATTTGAAAAAATATATTACTCAATATTACAAAATATTTGTTATTTAAATTCAAATTTATTTAAATTTTAAAATATTTAATTCAACAATTCAAATAAATTTCCTTTAAAATTTGACTTAATTTACTGGCTTTTACAAAGGAGGTGGTGCTTCCCTCTAGATGATGACTTGTAATATGACAATTAATCTCAATATAATTGGTTTGCTCATGAAAGACGAAGTTATGGGCAATTTAAATTGCATTTTTATTATCACAATACAATACATACGAGTAGGGGATGCATAAAACTCTCATGTCCTTTAGTCATAATCATAACCAAATAATCTATTCGGTAGTAGATGACATAGCATTTCTGCTTCAGTCAAAGAGTGAGATACCATAAAATGTACTTACTCTTCCAAGAGATAAGAGAATCATCCAAAAATGTATATTAATAGGTAATTAACTTATGATTACTGGGCTCACTACAAAACTCAATATCAGAGTAGGCAAACAGCTCTAAAGAAGATGTCGAAGAAAGTATAAGACTATGAAAAATTGAACCTTTCAGATATCTTAATACACAAAGAACACCAATCCAATGAATAGTAGTAGGAGAAGTTATAAACTGACTAACAATATGAATAAGATATGAAATATCCGGACAAGCAACAGTAAGATATATCCAATTTCCAATGATAGTATAGTAAAAAGTAGGATCTGACAATGATTCACTATGAGAAGAATACTTTGCGTTTACCTTAATAGGAGTGCCATCTGTCTTATTATCTGTAAGTCCAGTTTGCTTATAAATATCTACAATATATTTCAATTAAAAATGAAGATAACCTTTGGGTGAATAAGCCACCCTAATACCCAAGAATATCTAAGTGGACCAAGCCCTTCATTTCAAACCATCTAGCTAATATAGCCTATAAAACTAAAATACCATAAAAATCATTATGGTAATAATCATGTTATCAATGAACAAAGGTAAAATTGTGCTTCTTCCATTAGTGCACTGAACAAAGAGTGCAAGATAAGGACTACTAGAAGCACATCCAAGAGAAGATATGACAACATAAAATTTCTCAAACCAAGCTCAAGAATCTTGTTTAGACCATATAATGCCTTATTAAGTGTGCAAATATATCCAAAATCATGTTGAACACCAAGAGGGAGCTCCATATAATTTTTTTCTTAAAGATCTTCATTTAGGAAAGAATTTTTGACATTAAGTTAAGGGATAGACCATCGACGAACTGAAGTTGCTACAATAAGAGTGTAATAGTTTCCATTTTTGTAATAGGAGCAATACTATAATCCATAACATAATATTAAGAATACACATTTGCAACCAATCTAGCTTTATATGTCTCAATGATCCATTAAAATTAGCCTTGATCTATATGTGTACTATATGCCTTCAAATCGCATGTATAATAAAAATTCTTGTATACATGTGTTGTTTGGTTGAAGAGCTCACATGTTGTTATCCAGTAACTAATTTTTTTTAAAATTTGATTGAGTGAATTCCCAACTTGTTTTGTTGTTCCGTACTATGCCAACTGTATACATATGGAGTGCTCAACATATTTATTAGTCAACGTGATAATTTCTATATTATTTATTTGAAAGCATTGAAGCTTTGATGCGTATTCTACATCTGTATTTTTAGGTTGCACAGAGGTTTCTTCGACATATCCCCACATTTTTACCTTCCAATTTTTTCCACCATATAAATACAATTAGAACAATTCTTCACATCAAAGCTCGCACTTATAGCATGAAGCAGATTGTCAACTTCACTACTTCTGATCGGACAAAACAAATCAACTGAAGCAAATTCGAAAATCAACAAGATCCAAAATCACTTATCCAATAAACAAAACACCAATCTAAAATCCAAAATCCAAGATCCAAAATCATTTAAACAACTCAACGAAGTTGTATCAGCTCTCATGCCATTTTAACCAATATCATATATAGAATTAAGTTGAAAGAAGAATAAAAGATAAATAGAAAAAACAAGTTTATGTTTTTATTAGATAACAAACGATACAAATACATAACCTTAACCATAAAGACTAATTTATAGGTCTAAAAATAAAACAATAAAATATTAATATGTTCTTATTATATTATAATAGGAACATAACATATAGATAATAAAATAATAGGAAATCAAAAATTAGTCTTGAATATGAACTTCTATTACAATGAAAACCTATAACCGCTAAACCACTAGTTGCTTCATTAAATTTTATACATAAAAAGCTATTATATTAGATTTAAGAATGAGATTCTGTCAGATTCCTTAGTCAATTGAATTTCTTGTCTTATACCCTATGGCTTACTATAAATGTGGAATCATTTGGGATAAATTATTTTTATTTAGTTTATTTAGTTATGCCTTGTTTTGAGTGGAGATGGTCTTTAGGTTTAATAATGTATCCCTTGATTTTCAGTGGTATTATATTGCTGTCTTTCGTGCCTTGTAGAAATAATATGCTTGCTCTTCTTAAAGCATTTATATTGATGTCCTTCGTGCCTTGTAGAAATAATATGCTTGCACTTCTTAAAGCATATATAATATGGGGTGGACAATCAATAACCCCCTCCCCTTTGAAAAAACCACCCTAAGAAGGATTCATGGAAAAAAAGAGGACGAATCTAGTGACATATGATGTGAAGCATTATATTTAAAATCTCATAAAGAAGATAACATGCCTAAAGATTTCTAAGGCAACCTATGGAAGAAGAGGCAGACTTAGCTTGAGGTTGTAAGGAGATGAACATCTGAAATGACTCAGCTAAAGTACTGAAATTATCAAAGGAGATGATGCTGGCATGAATACATTATTGGATGGCGATTGGTTATCAGATCAAGAAGTTTCTGAGACTGCTACTTTGGCCAGTTCTTCAACATGGGCACCAACTCTTTCAATGACCTTGTTGCTTATGAAATTAGCATGCATAAAACTTTTTATAAAGCTTGCCAAAGTGGACAGAAGGTAGTACTAGCATAAAAGAAACTTCTTTTTCTATGTAAGACTTAATAGGTAACGTTTGAATCAACTGGTGGAAGTGGAGAGCGATGCAAAATTAAACCTCTAAGTCATTCAAAATCACTACAGAGAGCCGCAAAAAGAGCAATAATCATCGGTGCTCTATGTGACTAATATATGCATTATATGCCTTCAACTCATCTAATTATGTGATTCATCCCAAATATTCAAAATAGTACGATAAAATTCTTGTATACACGTATTATACTTTTAGATTGCACAGAGGTTTCATTAATATATCCCATATCTTTTTCCTTCCGAATTTTTTCACCACGTAACTCCAATAAGAACAATTCTTTCTACCCAACCTCACATATATAGCCTAAAGCAGATTGTCTCTTTCACTACCTTTAATCAGACAAAACAAATCGAATCTGAAGCAGTTTCAAAAATCAACAAGATCCAAAGTCTCTTATCCAACAAAATAAACACCAATATAAAATATAAAATATAAAATCTAAAATCCAAGATACAAAATCACTTAAACAACTTAGCAAAGTCGTATCTGCTCTAATACCGTGTTAATCAATATCATATACAAAATTAAGTTAAAAGAAGAAAAAAAGAGGTTTTTTTGATTTAATAGCAAAGAATACAACTAGATAACCTTAATCATAAATAGTTATTTATAGGTCTAAAATAAAGAAAAATAAAAGTTTAATATGTTCTAATTATTATATTATAATAAGAATGCAACATATAGATAATAAAATAATAGGAAATCAAAAATTAATCTCGAATATGAACTTTTATTATAGTATAATTGCTAAACCGTTAGTTGCTTCATTAAACTTTTATATAAAAAAAATTAATATATTAGATTTAAGAGTGAGAAGCTGTCAGGTTCCTTAGTCGATTGACATTCTTGTCGTATATGTTATTGTTAATGTAAATGTGGATTAATCTACGACAAATTATTTTTATTTAGTTTACTTAGTTATGCCTTATTTTGAGTGAAGGTGGTCTAGTGGTTTAATAATGCGTCCCTTGGTTTTCAAAGGTATTATATTGATGTCCTTCATGCCTTGTAGAAATACTATGCTTGCTCTTCTTAAAGCATATCCAATATGGGGTGGATCAATCAATGACCCCCTCCTCTAAACACCTTAAGAAGGAGCCATGGAAACAAAAAATGATGAGTCTATGGACATTTTGTTTGAAGCATCAAAATTCAAATCCTATAAAGATAATAACATACCTAAAGATTTGTACGAAAACTTATAGAAGAAAAGGCAGACCTTGCTTGGTGCTATAAGGCGAGAAAAATCTGAAATTGCTCTGCCTAAGTACTAGAATTGTGAAAGGAGATGACGTTAGCATGAATGCAATATTGGACTGCTATTGGTTATCAGATCAAGAAGTTTGAGACTGCTACTTTGGCCAATTCCTCAATAGGGGACACCAAGTCTTTCAATGACCTTTTTGCTTATAATATTAACACTCATCAACTTTCTTATAGGGCTTAACAGAGGAGGATAAAAGGTACTAGTAGCATAAAAGAAACTTCTTCTCCTAAGTAAGACTTAATGGGTACTTCTTCAACCAATAATTCACTAATAATCGAATCAACCGATGGAAGTGGGGAACGATGCAAAATTAAACCTCTGAGTCCTTTAAAATCACCATAGAGAGCCACAAAAATTGCACTAATCGACATTGTTTTATGCGAGCAATACGTGCACTATATGCCTTCAAATCATTCGATTGTGTGACTTATCCCAAATATTAAACATAGTATAGTAGAATTCTTGTATACCTGTATTATTCTGTTGAAAAGCCCATATGTTGTTTTCCAATTAATACTATTCTACACAATTAAGTTAAGTGAATTCCCAACTTGTTTCATTATCTCCTACTTTGCCAACTATATACTTATGGAGTGCTCAACGGAATTAGTAGCAAATGTGATTATTTTTTCATTATTTATTTCCAAGCATTTAAGCATAGACGCATAAAATACGTCTGTATTTTTAGGATGCACATAGGCTCCGTCAATATATCACCACATTTTTTTCCTTCTAAATTTTTTTCACCATAAAACTCCAGTAAGAACTATTTGAAAGGGACAGAGGTTTAAGGATCTTAAGGCTAATTTAACACTAAAGGGGAGTGAATAGTGTTTAATGAATTCTAAGACCTATATGAACTAAATTGAAATTATGACACAATTAAATGCAAAACTTAATCACAGAACAACCACATGATCAATCACAGATATAGAAAGTAAATAAAAAGCAGTAAAGGAAAAGAACACACCAGATTTTATACTGGTTCGGAGTTACTCTACATCCAGTCATATACCAAGGCAAACCACCTCATATAAATTTGTATTAAACCATTGTCGAGATTATACTCCTCAATTAATAAAGGCCTTGAGGTACCCTCCTGTATCATGAGTCCGGGGCAAACTCTCTTGATTTATGGGCCACAAGATTACCCAATTGATTTCCAGGCACAACCACACCTTATAGAGAGATTCGATAAACTTTTCATTACAAATTGATCCTATAACTCTGAATAGCACTTTGATCTTCAAGAAAGAGAACAGAGAATCAAACAAGTATGAAATTCTAATTTGATTCACTTGAGAATTTGGCAGAATTTCGGCTAAAATATGATAATTATAGAACATGGATTTGTGGAGAAGAAGAAGTGAAGTAAAAATTGAGAATTGTGTATCAAAAAATTCGTTTGAGAAGGCTATTTATAGAGTACCAACTGTCATAACAATTCATGAAGATATTTAAACGAATAGACACTTCTTTTGAAAATTGAAACTTTTGAATTCAACGGCCACCATGCGACATGGGGTATCCCATTATGTCGATATCCCCTTGTTAAAAATAATGTAAAATTTGTTTTGAAAATGGTATTGAAATGAAAACAAGATGAAATGATTCTGGAGTAAAATAAACTAATTTTACTATGTTTTAAAACACAAAAACAAAGAATATTTTAAGGCTAAAACATCTTTTTGAAAATCATTTGAAAAGATAGTTTTTAAGGCTAAAATATTTTGAAAAGCGGTTTGAAAATCGTTTTGAAAAACCATTTTGAAGTAGTTTTGCAAGCTTCTTCCTGTAGAATATCTCATCACATCAGGACTCTAGAACTTGTACAAAACCAGGATGTTCGTGGGTTTATAAGCCACTTATCGTAGGTTTGTAAGCTACATGTGGGTTTGTAAGCCACTAAGAAGGTAGAAATGGGTTCCATCCCAAATGAAATTCGGAATGAAGATTTCCATGCTATTATGAAGTTTTAACAAAAACTAGACGCATATCTTGAAATCTTGATCTTGATACTCTAGAGTCTTCAATCTTGAGTCTTGAGTCTTTATACTGATCAGTCTTTAGTAATCAATACCTGCATATCTATATATCCTGCATATACGTATCTTTCTAGACAATAGTGTTAGTATATATTTTATAATCAAATATGTTAAAAAGGTTGTTGTCGTCAAAACCAACATCTTAGTTCCTAACAATCTCCCCCTTTTTGATGATGATTACCTGTATTTATAAAATATACTTACTGTACCATAGCTCCTACCATAGCTCCCCCTTTCTTCATAACTCCCCTTACTCCAAGACTCCCCCTTACTCCAAGCCAACTACTATTTTATAACTTCTCCCCCTTTGTCATCAACAAAAACTTCTAACTAATAAAATCCTTGAACTTATTATAAGATAATCAACCATAATAAAATAGATAAACCGTATATAAGTGTAATTAGTGCTAAGTGTGATCATAAGTGTAATCAAATAGATCAATCATCAGCCAATCATATTTACAGTAATTATTCAATCCAAACATTTTTACAAACCATACCAAATAAGTTAAGTCAATCAAGTTTTAAAACACACCAATCAAATCAAACAAATAACATATAAAATGACTAGACATTACTTGGTACTTCCACCCATCCATCTTCTCCAAAGATATAGTCTGCTTTAATGGCATCCCATTCTTCTTTGTATTTGTCGAGAGTGACTGGTGGAATTCCTTCGAGATCGTCCTTGTTAAGGGCAACGATCATCCACAAGGGCGTCAAAATGTCTCTCTTACTCCTTGATCATCTGTATTTGACTTAATTTTAAGTGGCGTTGATTACGAAGTATGAATGTAAGAATATTCTTGAAGGAAGTGAGAGTTTCTTCAAGATTATCACTTAGATTCTTAATTGGAGAAGCCATAATTCAAGAAATAGAAAGAACTATGAAAGAGAGTAATTAGAGATGAAGTTTGACAATTTATTCTGGAAGAAACAGATATAAATAGGGATAGAAAGTCGTTTGAAATGAATAGACATAAGTTAGTTACATGAAATTAAAATTTGAAAATGTAACTAGTTTCTGCCCGTTGGATGTCGACATAGGGGGATGGTATATGTCCACATGCCTCTGCCTAAAGTGACAATTTTTTTTGTTTTGAATAATATTAACAAATCTATTAAACTAAAATTTGTATAATATAAAAACAAGCAATTACAGAGACAAGTGAAAAGGAATAACAGGAAATGAACGATTTCACTAATAATTCTAGTTAACATTACATAAGATAATATAATATTACCTAAAATAAAGAAACTACAAAGATAGAACTTAAGATAACATGAACTAAAACTAGTTAGATGAAGATGAATAAGATGATAGTCCAAGCTTTCTACTAATTTTCCCAAAGAACTTGTCAATTTTAGTGGAAACCTTATCCATTTTCTTTCTCATTGATTTTTGAGTGTCTTGTGGTTTTCCACTATAATTCTTTGATTATTGAGAATTATCTCATTGGATGGATTAGCGGGATTAGTAGGATGTTCTATACTTTCTAATGAGGTTTCTTGATCTTCCTCTTCCTCCTCCTCAATTTCCATTCCTTCCTCTTCCTCTTCCTCTTCTTCTTCTTTCTCCATTTCTTCCATTTCTTCATGAGAAAGCCTTTCTTCCTTTTCTGTAAGTGTTTCATATGGTTGAAACATTAATGGAATTTGCATAAAGGAAATGTTTCCATGGTTGAATACTTTTCTAGTTGAAAATTCTTCCCTTTTAAAATCAACTCCAAAGTAATTGAACATTAGAGTAAGATAAATTCGATGGTATAATGTGTTTTCACCCATGATAAAGTTCTTGGGCCTTAGCTCATCCAAAATAACTTGAGCTCAATTAATATCATAATTTTCAAAAATTACAAAACGAGCTTTGCAAACTTTCAAAGTTGGTTTGTTGTATTCTCCCGATCTTTGTATAAGAGTGTGTTGGATGAGAAGATTAAAAATTCTTGCTTTTGGATGAAAAATGATTTTTGAATTCAAAATTGTCATCCCCTTCAAAAATGTGATGAAATGTCTCTTGATCATTTTCATTGATTTGAAATTCTGAGAGATTCATTCCAGTATACTTACATCCCAAAATATTCCCAAAATTTCACAATCCAAAACAATTTATGTTCCTTTACCACTGCTCCAAATTTGTCCTTCTTCCCCATCGTAAAAACCGCGATTCATATTCGCATAAAACATCTTAACAAGATTTGGATAACATACAAAATCATTTTGTTTGCTATCAACTAAACTAAGAATAGAACATTGTTGAAAAATATTTTCAATTTCATAAGAAGGAAAATCTTCAAAAATAGCAAAAAAAATCGTATGAATTTTACAAAAGTTTACATAGTTGATGTAAGCTTTGATAGCTTCCAGATCATTAAAAAAGAAAGTTTTTGACAGATTTTGGAAACCTTATGGTGTTAGGAGTGCTTGAAGAGGCCATTGAAGAAGTTTGAGAGGAGTTGAAGATAATGATGATATGTTTGAAATTTGAAATGAAAGTGAAAAGTGATGATAAAGAGAGTGAGATAAATAGGGATTATATGGTCATGTTCTCTGGTCAAGTGCCATCTTTACAGAGCATTGAAGTTGGTGAAAAGGTAGAGGAAAATTCGAAATTTTGAATTCAAATTTTGAAATCAAATTCTGAGGGGCATGTCGACATGGGGTATCCGGGTATGTCGACAAGTATCTATTGATTCAAAGGACAAGTGTCTAATCCTATTTTCTAATAATTATATATATTATATCCTATATTCTAATTATATAATTCCTATGATAATATCAAAAATAATAATACTTAAATATTTATTAATTTAATATTTAAAATATTATTATTTTTGAATTTAAAATTCAAATTTCAAATTTTAAGGGATAAATTTGAATTTAAAATTCAAGGAATTTAATAAAATCAAGAAAACAAGCAAGCATCCATTCAACCAAGAAAAATTAAAAATAATGTAAATGCATACCTATTTTTAGATCCATACTCCCATCGTCGTCTGATTCATGAATAACAGTGAAACACAAATTTGAATTTTCCGTCTTCTTTTCATCATCACTGGATGAGGAGTCTGAGTCATCAAGAGTTGCTTTGTATACTTTCTTTCTTTTCCTTGAAGAATCATTGTTTGGAGGGAATAATTGTTTTCTGGATACGGACAGTCTTTCCTATAATGCCGGACTTTATTGTAATTGTAACATCTATCATTGTTAACGTTCTCTACATTATTTCTTGAATTCCTTTGAACATTTCTTTTGTAATTATTCAATTTTGTATATTTTTGGAATTTCTGGAAGTTTCGTGTCATGAAGAAAAACTCCTCATCACTGTCTAGTTCTGAATCTTCAGTTGTTGCATTGAATGCTAATGACTTCTTTTCTGTAGCCTTATTTTCTCTTTTTCCTTGGAGTTGAACTTCATAAGATATCAGAATTCCAATCAATTCTTCTATTTTCATTACGCTGATACCATTTGCTTCTTCGATTGCAAGTGTCTTTTTATCTCATTCTGGAGTGAGTGAATTTAGAGTTTTTCTGACTTGGTCTTCCTTCGAAAAACTTTTTCCCAGTGCAATGAGTGAATGAACAATATCTTGAAATCGACAACACATGTCGGAAATGGACTCATTTGTGTGCATTTAAACAATTGAAATTGATTAGTTAATATGGAAATTTTAGTCTATTTAACTTTGCTTGTTCCTTCATGAGTAACTTGCAAAATTTTCCAGATTTCAAATGCAGATTTACAAACAGATACTCTATTAAACTCATTCCTATCTAATGAACAAAACAATATATTCATGGCCTTTGAGATATTTTGTGCAACACCCTTTTACTCAGCAGTCCACTGGGCAAAATTGGTAGTTCGTTCAATATACTCAGTTTGTGTGATATTCCATGTGTCTAATCCTACAGACTGTAAATAAATTTTCATTCTACAAGCCCAATATGCATAATTACTGCCATTGAAAAATGGTGGTCTGACAATAGGCTGACCTTCTACAAATGAACTAGTGTTAGGGATAACAGAACTAGTGCCAGAGTTGACATTACCAGTGTTGGTAGCCATTAAACAATTATCTAGTTTCAGATTATGAAAACAATGAAAACCAATTATCTGATACCAATTGAAATGGACAGCGAATTAAGGATGTTAAGGCTAATTTAACACTAGAGGGAGGTGAAGAGTGTTTAATGAATTCTAAGACTTATATGAACTAAACTGAAATTATGACACAAGCAAATGCAGAGCTTAATCACAGAACAATCACAGAATCAAACATACATGCAGAAAGTAAATAAAGAGCAGTAAAGGGAAAGAACACACCGGATTTTATACTGATTCAGAGTTATCATACATCCAGTCCTGTACCAAGGCAAACCACCTTATGTAGATTTTTATTAAACTAGTGTCGAGATTACACTCCTCAATTTATAAAGGCCTTGAGGTACCCTCCTGTCTCATGAGTCTAGGGCAAACTCTCTTGATTTACGGGCCGCAAGATTACCCAATTGATTTCCAAGCACAACCACACCTTACAGGGAGACTCGATAAAATTTTGATTGCAAATTGATCCTATAACTCTGAATAGCACATTGATCTTCGAGAGAGAATAGAGAATCAAACAAGAATGAAATTCTAATTTGATTCACTTGAGAATTTGGCAGAATTTCGACATGATTCTAAAAATATGGTAATTATAGAACATGGATTTATGGAGAAGAAGAAGTGAATAAAAAAATGAGAATTGTATATCGAAAAATTTGTTTGAGAAGGCTATTTATAGAGTACCAACTGTTGTAACCATTCGTGAAGAGATTTAAACGAATAGACACTTCTTTTGAAAATTGAAACTTTTGAATTCAACGGCCACCACGTCGACATGGGGTATCCCATGATGTCGACATCCCCTTGTTAAAAATAACGTAAAATTTGTTTTGAACATGGTATTGAAATTAAAACAAGATGAAATGATTCTGGAGTAAAATAAACTAAATTTACTATGTTTTATAACACAAAAACAAAGAATATTTTATGGCTAAAACATCTTTTTGAAAATCATTTGAAAAGATTGTTTTTAAGGTAAAATATTTTGAAAAGCAGTTTTGAAAATCGTTTTTTCAAAACATTTTGAAGTAGTTTTGCAAGCTTCTTCTTGAAGAATATCTCAACACATCAGGACTCGAGAACTTGTACAAAACCAGGATGTTTGTGGGTTTGTAAGCCACTTGTCGTAGGTTTGTAAGCTACTTGTCGTGGGCTTGTAAGCCACTAAGAAGGTAGTAATGGGTTACATCCCAAATGAAATTCAAAATGAGGATTCCTATGCTATTATGATGTTTTAACAAAAACTAGACACATTCTTGAAATCTTGATCTTGATACTCTAGAGTCTTCAACCTTGAGTCTTGAGTCTTTATACTGATCAGTCTTCAGTTTTATAATAAGATAAGTTAAAAAGGTGGTTGTCATCAAAACCAACATCTCAGTTCCTAACACTATTCTTCCTATCTAACCACACATTTATTGCCTAAAGAAGATTGTCTCTTTCACTACCCCTGATCGAAGAAAAAATCAAATCTGAAGCAAAATCAAAAATAGAGAAGATCCAAAATCTCTTATCCAACAAACAAAACACTAATCTTAAATCTAAGATCCAAAATCCTAGATCCAAAGTCACTAAAACTACTCAACGGAGTATCTGTTCTGATACCTTGTTAATTAATATCATATACAAAATTAAGTTAAAAGAAGAATACAAGATAAACTAAAAAATGAGGTTATGTTTCAATTCGATAGCAAAGAATACAATAAGATAACCTTAATCATAAAGAGTTATTTACAGGTTTAAAAATAAAGAACAATAAAAGATTAACATGTTTTTAATATTATAATAATCAAAACACAATAACAAAATAATATGAAATCAAAAACTTGTCTCGAATATTAACTTATATTACAGTGCAAACCTATAATCATTAAACCATTAGTTTCTTCATTAAACTTTTATATACAAAAAATTAATATTTTAGATTTAAGAATGAGATTCTGTCGACTTCTTTCGTTGATTGACTTATCTTTTCTTATACCCTATGGCTTACTATGAATCTGGATTCATTTAGGATAAGTAAGTTTTATTTAGTTTACTTAATTATGCCTTATTTTGAGTGGAGATGTTCTCAGGGTTTAATGATGTATCCCTTTGTTTTTTAGTGGTATCATATCGATGCCCTTCGCACCTTGTAGAAATAATATGCTTGCTCCTCTTAAAACATATCCAATATGGGGGTGGATTTATCAGTGACCCCCCTCCCCCTCCAATAAAAACCCCTAAGAAGGAGTCATGGAGATAAAAGTTGAATAATATAGTGAAATATGATGCGAAGCATGAGAATTAAAATCCCATAAAAAAGATGACATACCTAAATATTTCAATGGCGACCTATGGAAGAGGAGAAAAACATATCTTGGGCATGTAAGGAGAGAAACATCTGAAATTGCTTGGCCAAAGTACTAGAATCATAAAAGGAGTTGATGTTGGCACGTTACATTATTGGACTGCGCTTGGTTGCCAAATCAAGTGTTTAAGGCTGCAACTTTGGCCAATTCTTCATCATGGGACACCGAGACTTTTAGTGACCGTTTTGCTTATAGTATTAGCACCTGTTATATTTTTTATAAGGCTTGGCAAAGGTGGATAGAAGGTACTACTAGCATAAAAGAAACTTCTTTTTCTGAGTAATACTTAATAGGTACTTCTTCAATCAATAATTCACTAATAATTGAATCAACTGGTGGAAGTAGAGAGCGATGTAGAATCGAACCTCTATGTCCTTCAAATCACTATAAAGAGCCATAAAAAATGGCACAATCACTAATTCTCTATGCGAGCAATATATGAACTACATGCCTTCAACTCATCCAATTGTGTGATTCATCACAAATATTAGATATAGTATAATAAATTTTTTGAATACATGTATTGTTCTGTTGAAGTGCCCATATGTTATTTTCCAATTAATACTATTTTACAAAAGTTGATTAAGTGAATTCTCAATTTGTTTCATTGTCTCATACATTGCCAACTGTATAATTATGGTGTAATGACCCTAATTTTGACTAACATTATCTAGAACATTTATTTAGATAAATTAAATAAAATAATGTAAAGGGATAGGAAAATTGGGACTTGGTAACTGATTTTAGGCGTGCCTTAGTTTATAAACTAATTGGAGAAATGAAAGGTTGGGATAAGAAGGAGATAAATGATAAGGGCAAAATGGAAATAGCCTTTATTCCTACCTACTTAAACCCATCAATCTTCATTTCCTTCATTCATTTTACACACAAAGTAAACATAGAGAGAGGCTGGCCATAGCTTTGGGAAAACAAGAAGGAAACTAAAAGATTAATGAATCAAAGCTAAATAAAATCAAGTCTACACCAAATCTCATCTTTCTCATCCAAACAAAGGTGAATAATTAATATACATCTCATGTTTTTCTATTATATTCTAGTTTTAAGTGTAAATTCGTTTCTTTTGCAAGTATTATTCCATGTTTTTGTAGTTTGAGTGATTATATGCTTGTTGGTGATTAATAGAATTTAAATATGGAATTTATTGATATGTTTGAGTCGGAAAACTTATCATATGAGACTCAAATGACTTGATATTTTGATATGATGTTAGAAATATGATATTAGAAGTGGGATTTTAGTTTGATAATTTTCCAAGCAAGTATGGATTTTATATAATTTTTATAAGTGAAGTAATTTTGAATTTTGGATTTTAGTTATTTAAAATAATTAAAAAATGTTTTTGGCACTAAAATTTATCTATGTCGAAGAGTGTGATTAACTCAATTTATTTTGATTTTAAAAAAAAATTTCCTAAGTGTTTTAGAGTGATTAAATAAATTGTTTAAGTCTAAATGGCTTGTTTGTCTAAGTAAAATGTCTATAATAAGGGTTAAATTATAAAAATATTTAGCGTTTACAATTATGGCATGTGGTAGTTTTCCTTGGTAAAGAATTTGATAAAGTTTGATAGCCAATATGGTTTTGACAAATTATAGAGGTTTGGTGAAAAGAAAATTAATTTTGTAGTTTTCTAAATATTTACAACTTTTCCATGTCGATATTGACTATATCGAACCCATCTCACCACATCTCAGTGTTATTGACTTTAAACAAAGCAATTCCCTATGATGTCAATGAGTTTGGCATGAAGCAGATTGGTCTGGAACCTCATCGAGATTTTAAAGGTGGAGATGGGTCTTCGATATGGGAATGTTGAGGCGCATGCATGCCACATTTTTACTAAAAAGCATGATGCCGCATACACTTCTTAATGTTTTTGCCTCACCGACCTAGATGGTCATCAAACCTACACTATGTCGATTTAACTTGTCATCGAGCCTAACCCTTGCCACATTTTAACTAGTCATCAAGTTTATGTTGAATATGCGCTTATATGATTTTTGTTTGATGATAATAAACATATATACATTCGTTTAAATGTATTTGTTAATATACTATTTATTTTCACAGATTAAATAAATATTTGCTGAATAAAATAAATGACACAGAATTTGAATTCAAACGAATATTTTATTCAAATAAATATTTATTACAATTTTGATAGTACAATTTCAAGCTCTCACTATAACTATAAAACTTTGATTACAATACACGACATTTCACATTTACATCACAACCTCACTACATATCACTCACACTCATATTTATCTTCAACTGCATTCCAATTTGAATCCAGCATCTGAGAAATCTGCAAAAATATTCACTAACGCAGTAAAATTGAAAATAAAATATTTTTGCAATTCAAAATAAAAGATGATTTTGAAAACATTGTTTGCCTCAGTTATTTGGGTTGTTCGTCATCATATTTTTGTATCTGTGCATATCAGTATTTTATCAGGGACAAAAGTGGCTGCAGTACACTGTGTGCACTGCCTCGCCTACTCGTGTGTGCAAAACAAAATGCACAGCTAACAAATCAAGTACAAGGTCAAACCCAGACATGTTCAACTCAAGTAAACAACAGTGGCAGATAAAGCAACATCAAGTTGAAACAAACTCAAGTGATACAAGTTTAAACAATGCTCAATGCACATGTTAATATCACTTGGACTTATTCTTTCAAATCAATATGACTGCAAACAACAAGTCAAAATACAAACTGCAAACTCAAGGAGAAATACAATGAACAAGTTCATACATGCTCAAGACCAAGTGAACAACGCCAAGCACAGTGGACTCATGTCGAAACAGCAAATCAAGACTCGAACAAAACAATTTCAAGTTACAACAAGCAGTTGCAACATTTGCAACATGACAAACAGAGACATGTATATGAAGTAACAATACGAGCAACAGTTCGTGTATGCATAAGTAATCGAGCACAGGCCAGAAACAATATCAAAGTGCAAACATATGCATCAAGTGACACAGTGAACAACTAGCGATACAAATGCATACACAAAGAGGCAACATGAAGGGAAACTGCACCAATGCAGTTCAAAACAGCGAGTATGGTGATGCAGTCAACAAGGCAGAAGCAGTACAATGACTGCAACATTCGAGTGTATATAGAGAACAAGCTACATGAAGCAAAAATGGAAGTAATGTCAATGCAACATGAATGTCACCAGCATCTCAATATCCAAGTATGAATGCCACGACCCCAGATGAACAAGTCAACCTCAAATAAAGTACAAGGCAGCAACAATATGAACCACCAGTACAGAGAGCAAATGCAAGTATGCAATGTAGACCACACACACATATATACACACATGTATGTATGTATATACATGAACTAGATTGAAGCACACTGGAATACAACTGCAAATATCCAATATGCATCATGGTCGTGGATGGTACAACAACAAAGACCAAGGCTACAAAAGTGAAAGTGCAGACAAATGACCATGCCACAACTATGCACGGTCCAGTGCCAACAGCAAGCTACATGAAGATATAACTACATGCTACAGCAACAATGGACTCAACATCAAAGACCAAGCCGAAGTCAATGTTGAACCAGATCAAAATTCAAAGCCATAGAGAAAGTCACGAAATCAAGTCAATACCGTAAGTGTCAAGCTACCAGAAAGTATACAAAATTGAACAAGTCAGAATCAATCTTAAACATCAAAGCGAAATCGAACGGCCGATTGACAAATTCAACTAGATGTATACGAACGAAAAAATAGGAAATCAAATCCTATAAAAACCCCTCATCATCATCGGCATAATCATGAAGTTCGAATACGAAAATCAAACAGCAACAAAGCATAAATCACATACCGAATCAAAGTCGAACTTCATCAACTCGAAGTCGCCAGAGATAGCAACGCGAATCAATCGAGCAAGGGAACACCAACCAGAGATTCAATCAAATCCAATAGGCGCTTCGAAAGCCCTAATTTGAATCACGAACGAAAGCCCTAAATTGAATTAAAGGGACGAAGCCCTAAAATTGAAAAAGGAACAGCCGCCATCACGAACAAGGAAGAGACGGGCTAGAATATAAAAGAGGCCGGCCTATTGTTTTAAAAGGGAGAAATTTTTTATTTAAGGGTTTTGAATTTAATTAGGGTTATTTTTATTTTAAATTGTTTTTTAATTTGTATTTATTTTTAAACAGTTTATTTTCTAGTCGTGTGACTAGGGTGCAAACTACGGTGTGTAGTTTGGGAATTTGCAACTCGGTAGTAGAGTTGTGGTCAAGGTTTTGAGCGTAGAGTTAGATTAGTCAATAGCGGTGTATAGCGAGTTTACGTGTGTAAGCGAGGGACTATCTAATTTCTAGTAGAAACCTTGGGGGCAGCACGTAGGCAGGGTTTTGCCGAAGCTGGGTAAATTCTGTGTTGTTCTGTTTTATTCTGTTATTTATATTCTGCGATATCTGTGCTGCTATTCTGTGATCTGAATTGAAATTAATTTATAAGCTTCCGCGATTAATTTTTAATAATTTACACTATCACCCTATTCACCCCCCCTCTAGGGTGAAATCGATCCTACAAGTGGTATCAGAGCTAGGAATAGAAGTCAACATTTGTTTTAAAAATTCTATTTTTTTTAAAAAAAAAATCAGTTTTTGTTTAAAAATTCGAATTTTTAAAATGGCTTCTTTTAATAATGCTTTTGCAGAAGGTCAATCCATAGTTAGACCACCAATGTTCAATGGTGAATATGCTTTTTGGAAAAATAGGATGAAAATTTTTTTGAAAACCATTGACGCTTGGGATATTGTTGAGACAGGTTATAGAATACCAACTATAACTGTAGATGATCAGGAAATAGAGAAACCAAAGGAACAATGGACAGAACTAGAAAATAAATTACAGAATACTAATGCCAAAGCTATGAATTCTATTATCTGTTCATTGGATCAATTTGAATTTAATCGTGTCTCACATTGTCTAACTGCGCAGGAAATATGGCACATACTAGAAGTGACTCACGAAGGAACATCTCAAGTCAAAGAATCTCGCCTTGCAATGCTAAGCAGCGAATACGAGAACTTCAAAATGGCGAAGGAAGAAAATGTCAAAGAGATGTACGGACGACTCTCCAATATCATATACAAATCAAAAGCTCTCGGAAAAACATACACCGAATTAGAAATAGTCCGGAAAATCCTCAGAGTCCTTCCACGAAGCTTTGAAGCAAAAGTAACTGCCATACAAGAATCAAAAGATTTAAAACTACTTAAAGTTGAGGAACTCATCGGAAATCTCACCACTTATGAGCTTGAAATGAAATTCAAAGAAGAGCGTGAAGGAGGTGACACTCAAAAGAAATCAATAGCTCTCAAAGGAACAACCGAAAGTGATGATGATAACGATGAAGATGATGGAGCAGCAGAATTGGAGCTGTTAATAAGGAAATTCAAAAAAATGGAATCAAAAACATGGAAATTCAGCTCAAATTCATAAAGCAAAAAGCAGAATAGCCAAAGCACTAGACTACTCAGAAGAACAAAAGTTTATCTGTTATAATTGCAACAAACCCGGCCATATCAAGCCCGATTGTCCACAAATTAAATCCAGCCACAGAAAGAAACAGAAAAAGAAAAGTTTTGCAGCCACTTGGGATGAAATAGACGAGAATGATCAAAGCACTGGAAGTGAAAGCGAAAAGGCAGAATTGTGTCTTCGAGGTGATACAACTGACAGTGACGATGACGAGCCAAGTGAGGTATCAAAACTTACCCATTCTGAGTTGCTTATATATTTTCATGAAGTAAACGGTTGTTTTGAACGACTTAGGGAAAAATACGTCAAACTTGAATCTCAAAAAGATACTTTGATAGAATGTAATAAACAACTTGATCAATTAGTTAAAACCTATCAAAGTAGGATCCCTAAGTGTGATAAGTGTCCAACATTTGATGAGGAAATTAAAAAACCAGAAATTAAAATAAAATCGCTTGAAAATGAAATTCTGATTTTAAAGGAAAATGAAAATACTAGGAGAGAGAATTCTATTAAAAAGTGCACACAGTTGTTAAACGAAAATGAATCTCTCAAATCAAAAGTCCAACAATTGTCTACGACTTTAGATAAATTTTCAAAAAGTGAAAAATCGTTGAATATGCTATTAGGAAAGCAAATTGTTAATACGGTTAGACAAGGACTTGGATTTAATAATTCGAAAATTGTTGAAAACAAGATTAATCAAGTTAATTCTATGTGCACAATTTGTAGAAAATTTGGACACGATCACAATAATTGTTGGTATAGACCCAAACATGTGAAAACTATACCGATTTGGGTTCCAAAAGGCACAAATATAAAATCTCTCAAAGTTAAACAAACTTGGGTGTCAAAGGGAACAATTATAAATAGTTTTGGGTCTACACAAAATTATTTTTCAAAATTTTCTGCCACTAACAACCATGGACCTATAAAAACAAATAGGTCACATAAAATTTTCATCGTGTAGGTGTGGTGGCGGGCTAAGGAACAACAATAGTGTTACCTGGATTTTTGGCTGTTCCAGAAACACAACGGGCGACAAAGCTAAGTTCCTTAGCCTAGTATAAAGGTGACAGAATCACAATGGACAACGACGAAAAATATCGTAAAGGTAAAATAGGTAATGGTATATTTCTTTGAACGATATATTAATTGTGATAATCTGCACCGTATTTTGAATTAAAATCAGCCAATATTGAGATGATGAAAAGATGATGATTCTGACTTATTCAAAATTGTTAGCCAATTATATTCTTATGCCAAAAATACTATAAAATTCTCTAGAATTACTTGATATATAAGTTTGGGATAAAAATAGTGTTTCGATTGGATAATAATATTTTTGTCATAATATTTTTGGCTAAATCTATATTCATGATTTGACACGGCCTCGATTTAAAATCCTAATGAATTCTATTTAAAAATTGTAAAAAGGATTTTAAGAAATTTTTGAAATTGTTGAAACTTTTAAGAAAGTTTTGAAATTTCAAGAAATTGCTTTGAAATAAAAATGATTTTTGATGGCTTCTAAAATTGACACTTTAATATATGTTTGATTGTTGACACGGTCTTCATTTCAAATCCAAGAGAATTTCATTTGAAATTTGTTGATAATAATGATGAGATAATACGTTGAATTTCATAATCTAGTCTTTGACAGTCAACGAGTGAATTTTGAGTGAAATTGTAATTCAGATGCAGATTACACTGGTAATATAGTTGATAGAAAAGTTACTAGTGGAACGTGATTATTTCCTGACACATTCATTTGCTGCATCGTTTTTCAAAGAGAATGTCTGCATATTTTTCATTTGAAATAATTTTTTTAATAGCAGAAAATTTTCTTATAAAACCCCTTCTAGAAAAACATTTTTGACCTTGTATCGGATTAGTTATTTAAGAAAACTTGATTTTATAACTATTTTTGAAATCGATTTTAAATAACTATATTAACTAATCTGACCCCCTAATAATTATCTGAAAAGATATATAGTGATTGAAAATAAGATGAGTATTGATATTAATCATATATTATGACTCGAGACAATATAATTAGTAAATTTCTTTAGAAATTTAGACAAGAGTTATAAAACTTTTTATTGGTAAAAATTCCATGACCATCTCTATATCTAACATATTTCTAACGACCATCACTCATCAAAATTCTATATAGTATGCCAATATGTGGTATTTTAAACGGGAAATCATTTGTGCTTCAATTTTTTATATCTTTAGCAATAAAAAAAAAATAAATATCCAAAGTTTTCACTCTCATTTAAAAGTCCTCGCGGTTATGCATGGGTGAATTACTTGGATTTTTGATTATGTGCTTCCATGCTCATTTAAAAGTCCTCACGGTTATGCATGTATGGAACGCATATCAAAATTAATTGGTTAAATAGACAAGTTGATTCTAATCCCATTTAAAAGTCATCACGGTTATGCGTGGTTAGAAGATACTTGAATTCATTTTTAGAATAAAAATAAAAATTGTGAATACTACTAATCTCATTTAAAAGTCCTAACGGTTATGCATGGTTAGTAGATATTCAAATTTCCTGAAATAAATATACCACAAATAGACATGACTATATGGTTTTATTTGTTGAAATCATTCATATCATTCTAAAGTGGAATATGCGTCAATTAAAGGATTTATGATTTTTGTTTGATTTTTTATCGAAATTTAATTTTTATATTCAATTGAGTTTTAATGTTGAATTAATATCGATCACTATATCTCTATTTTTCTATTACTATTATTCTTTTGCTGATAACAAAAGGGGGAGAGAAAAGTTAAGATTTTGTAAAAAGGGAGAGAAAAGGTCAAAGAAGTTTTCAATATGCATATAGACTCATTTGCACATTTTATTTGTATGCATATATGTAGGGGGAGTCATATATGTAGGGGGAGTATCATATAGAAAGGAAGCATTCAAATAGGGGGAGCAATTGAAATTATCAAATACATTTAATATATTCAAAATCTTAAATATATGTTTGTTATCATCAAAAGGGGGAGATTGTTGAATATGCGCTTATATGATTTTTGTTTGATGATAATAAACATATATACATTCGTTTAAATGTATTTGTTAATATACTATTTATTTTCACAGATTAAATAAATATTTGCTGAATAAAATAAATGACACAGAATTTGAATTCAAACGAATATTTTATTCAAATAAATATTTATTACAATTTTGATAGTACAATTTCAAGCTCTCACTATAACTATACAACTTTGATTACAATACACGACATTTCACATTTACATCACAACCTCACTACATATCACTCACACTCATATTTATCTTCAACTGCATTCCAATTTGAATCCAGCATCTGAGAAATCTGCAAAAATATTCACTAACGCAGTAAAATTGAAAATAAAATATTTTTGCAATTCAAAATAAAAGCTGATTTTGAAAACATTGTTTGCCTCAGTTATTTGGGTTGTTCGTCATCATATTTTTGTATCTGTGCATATCAGTATTTTATCAGGGACAAAAGTGGCTGCAGTACACTGTGTGCACTGCCTCGCCTACTCGTGTGTGCAAAACAAAATGCACAGCTAACAAATCAAGTACAAGGTCAAACCCAGACATGTTCAACTCAAGTAAACAACAGTGGCAGATAAAGCAACATCAAGTTGAAACAAACTCAAGTGATACAAGTTTAAACAATGCTCAATGCACATGTTAATATCACTTGGACTTATTCTTTCAAATCAATATGACTGCAAACAACAAGTCAAAATACAAACTGCAAACTCAAGGAGAAATACAATGAACAAGTTCATACATGCTCAAGACCAAGTGAACAACGCCAAGCACAGTGGACTCATGTCGAAACAGCAAATCAAGACTCGAACAAAACAATTTCAAGTTACAACAAGCAGTTGCAACATTTGCAACATGACAAACAGAGACATGTATATGAAGTAACAATACGAGCAACAGTTCGTGTATGCATAAGTAATCGAGCACAGGCCAGAAACAATATCAAAGTGCAAACATATGCATCAAGTGACACAGTGAACAACTAGCGATACAAATGCATACACAAAGAGGCAACATGAAGGGAAACTGCACCAATGCAGTTCAAAACAGCGAGTATGGTGATGCAGTCAACAAGGCAGAAGCAGTACAATGACTGCAACATTCGAGTGTATATAGAGAACAAGCTACATGAAGCAAAAATGGAAGTAATGTCAATGCAACATGAATGTCACCAGCATCTCAATATCCAAGTATGAATGCCACGACCCCAGATGAACAAGTCAACCTCAAATAAAGTACAAGGCAGCAACAATATGAACCACCAGTACAGAGAGCAAATGCAAGTATGCAATGTAGACCACACACACATATATACACACATGTATGTATGTATATACATGAACTAGATTGAAGCACACTGGAATACAACTGCAAATATCCAATATGCATCATGGTCGTGGATGGTACAACAACAAAGACCAAGGCTACAAAAGTGAAAGTGCAGACAAATGACCATGCCACAACTATGCACGGTCCAGTGCCAACAGCAAGCTACATGAAGATATAACTACATGCTACAGCAACAATGGACTCAACATCAAAGACCAAGCCGAAGTCAATGTTGAACCAGATCAAAATTCAAAGCCATAGAGAAAGTCACGAAATCAAGTCAATACCGTAAGTGTCAAGCTACCAGAAAGTATACAAAATTGAACAAGTCAGAATCAATCTTAAACATCAAAGCGAAATCGAACGGCCGATTGACAAATTCAACTAGATGTATACGAACGAAAAAATAGGAAATCAAATCCTATAAAAACCCCTCATCATCATCGGCATAATCATGAAGTTCGAATACGAAAATCAAACAGCAACAAAGCATAAATCACATACCGAATCAAAGTCGAACTTCATCAACTCGAAGTCGCCAGAGATAGCAACGCGAATCAATCGAGCAAGGGAACACCAACCAGAGATTCAATCAAATCCAATAGGCGCTTCGAAAGCCCTAATTTGAATCACGAACGAAAGCCCTAAATTGAATTAAAGGGACGAAGCCCTAAAATTGAAAAAGGAACAGCCGCCATCACGAACAAGGAAGAGACGGGCTAGAATATAAAAGAGGCCGGCCTATTGTTTTAAAAGGGAGAAATTTTTTATTTAAGGGTTTTGAATTTAATTAGGGTTATTTTTATTTTAAATTGTTTTTTAATTTGTATTTATTTTTAAACAGTTTATTTTCTAGTCGTGTGACTAGGGTGCAAACTACGGTGTGTAGTTTGGGAATTTGCAACTCGGTAGTAGAGTTGTGGTCAAGGTTTTGAGCGTAGAGTTAGATTAGTCAATAGCGGTGTATAGCGAGTTTACGTGTGTAAGCGAGGGACTATCTAATTTCTAGTAGAAACCTTGGGGGCAGCACGTAGGCAGGGTTTTGCCGAAGCTGGGTAAATTCTGTGTTGTTCTGTTTTATTCTGTTATTTATATTCTGCGATATCTGTGCTGCTATTCTGTGATCTGAATTGAAATTAATTTATAAGCTTCCGCGATTAATTTTTAATAATTTACACTATCACCCTATTCACCCCCCCTCTAGGGTGAAATCGATCCTACAGTTTACTCCATGCAGCTTTTTAATATTTGTTAGCGAGCCTTGTCAATGCCATTTTTAACTAGTCTTTGAGCCTAACCCATGCTTTTTATAGTCATCGAGCTTAACCCATAATCTAAATTTTCTACCCTCGATGAGGCATTGATGCCAATGTTTTTGAGAGTCGTCGAAGTTTAATTTTTATAGTTTCACATTATGATTTATGAGGTTATAACTTCGACATCATCTGCATATATTTTCAAATAAAAGACTTCAACATGCTTTTGAGCAGGAAAATATCTTCAATTGCAATGACATTGCTAAATTTTATAATTGTAAAGGGTTTACATAGTATTGGCCTTGCAGCCTAAGTTTTGAAAGGGTCGAAGACACTAATGATTTCGAGTTTCATCAACAATGTTTTGTAAAGCATATATCATGACACAAGTATTTTGAGTAAAGGACTAATGTTTTCCTTGTTTAAAGTATGATTTCAATGGTTAAATCATTTACAAAGATTTTGTTTTCAAAGAAATATGGACAAAGTAGTTAAGCCAGAATTTTACTAAAAGAATGACTCGGAGATTAAAAAACCAGATGAGAGTGGTGTGAGGTCGTGCCCTATACTTTAGCTAGCAGCACCTAGCAAAAATAGGTCTAAAATTTTAGTGTATATGGCTTGGTCATGAGTAAGACTAAAAGAAGGTTACATATAGGAAGGTATACACAAAGTAGAGATAAGTTATTAATGAGCCTACAAAACTATTAGGATCAGTTAACCCTAGAAGTAGCAAGTTATGGACAGACCGTCCAGATTTCTCTAACAGTAAGTTAGAACACTTATTATGTTTGGCACGCCCGAGTCAGTCATAGGTTTATAATAGTCAGCCTGATAAAAATTTGACGATGGGAAAAATAGTACATTGATTACTTATTTTGTATGCATACATGTTATTACATATTGTTTAGTATAACCAGTTTTGTTGCAGGATTTTTATTGCAAAATATAAGCTTTTAAAGGATATTAGTGAGGGGAACCCATTTCGTCAAGTAGCATGGTCTCACTTAATATCGATAAATCAAGATGTCATATTATTATTCACAATAGGCTTTATGTCCGACTCGAAGCTTATGTTTTCCCCTTAAACTGTTGGGTGCTCAAAATTTAATTTGAGTAGGTTAAGAGATAAGGTTTTCACGTTTAGTAGTTTTTGGCGAATAAAGCATCTGATGACTTGCAAGAGGTAGATCAAGCTATATGGGAGATTATCTATTTATCTATTTCATTGTGGTTGAACGTTATATGTAATAGTAGTTGTTATAACTGTCCATTTAGTAACTCTGATCATCCAAGAGGTATCTTCATATGTCGCTCTTGGCATATTTTGTAATAATTATATTTATCTGAACCTAGACAATGTTATGGGATTATGTACTGAATATGAAATGTTTTTTTGAACTATAATGAGAAAATTTGTTTTAAAATTATGTTTGAAATATTTCTTATTCTTATGCTTCTGATATTATGGATACCATTAATATTACCATATTTTGTCACTAGAAAATAATACTTTAGAAGACTACAACATCTGTAGCGGTTAGTTTCGGGTCTCAAAATGGGGGATGTTACAACTTGGTATCATAGTGTAGGTTTATGTAAAACTTAAAATAAATTTAACCTAAAAAGATTTTAAAACATAATCCAAACGAATCAGAGAATAAGATTGAGGTATAGGATAACACTATAATAACTTACCTATATTTTCTATATATAAATATTCGCTTTATCTCTATTCTCCCATCTCTCTTAGACCATTCTTCCGTGTCTTACTAAGGTTTGAATTGTAGATTTAAAAGGAAAGTAGGATATGGAGGCAGGAAACGGAAGAGTGAATCTTGATACAGGAAGCACCACAGCTAATGAAAATGCTAGGCCCAATACTATGAGAAATCTAGGTCTGCAAACAGCTGCAAATGTAGGTGCTAGAACATCGCAGGTTGATATGCATGTTATGTATCAGTTCTTTTCAACATGATGCAAGCAAGAGCTGCTTCTAGACTTGTTAGTGGAAACGTTAGAGGAGTGAATCAGGAAGCTTCGGTTGTCAACAACTATGCTAAGCTGAGGAAAGACTTTGCAAGACTTGGAGGAAAACCATTTGTTGGAATTGAAGATGCAATTGAAGTAGAGAATTGGTTGCTTCATGGCAAGAGGATTTTCGCTGGTCTTAGACTGAATGATGAGTAGAAGAAAAGGTTAGCGTCCAGGCAACTGCAAGGAGCTGCATTGTATTGGTGAAACAGTGTTACAGTTAGAGTAGTGGAGAAAACCCTGACTTGGGTGAATTTTGGAGAAGGTTTGAAGAAAGGTTTATATCAGAGAATTCTATGTCCACTCTTTTGAGAAAGTTTGTTAAGTTAGTGCAGGGAGATATGACTTTGTTGAAATATGCTGCGAGATTCAAGGAGTTATCGAGGTATGGTTACACTACAGTCGACACAGTAGTTAAGAGGAATGAGAAGTTCATTCGTCGACGGAGATCTGAGCTTGGTAATGATATAGTTGTTGAGATGGATTTCAAAAATGAAGATATGTTTTCTTTCTTTGGTAGTAACAAAGCAATGAGGGATCAAGATGAGCAGAATCAGAAAAGAAAGTTCTTTCACAAGAAAAGAGCTCAGAAGAGTAGAGCTACCATAAAAGGAAATCTAATATTATCTGCTATAAGTGTGATAAGAAAGGGTACTTTGCAAATGAATGTCGTTTTGGAGATGGAAAGAAGGTGATTATAAGGAAGAAAATTAAGTGCTTTAATTTTGATCGGATCGGTCATTATAAGAACAATGCAAGGAACTGGCTAAAGTTGAGATGGGCAAGGTGTTTGCATTGGAACCAGCTACCTCGAGCCCAACAACCGAGGAGAAAGGAAAGGTTATGATGGGAGGTATACTTTTGATTCATGGTATACCTATTAGAGTTATATTCGATACTGGTTCATCCTATTATTTCATATCTCATTGTTTGGTAGATAAGCTTAACGTAGAACCCTCATATCAGTTACATTCTTAATGGTTGCTAATTCGATAGAAAGGTATGCAACTCTTGGGATGAGATGTGACCAGTTAGAATTTGAATTGTTAGGTCGTATATTTTCTTGTAGTTTGCAAGTGTATGATTTCGTAGGCTTCAGAATTATTTTGGATATGGACTGGTTAAGTAAATATGATGCTAGGATATTCTACCACGATAGGAAAATATCATTAAGGCACCATAGTGGTATTGATCGAATTATATATTTTGTAGAAAACCCAAGTTTTGATGTTTGAGCTTTATTGGGTGTAATGAAGGAGGAAGATGAGTTGAAACAAGATTTCGTTGTTAGAGAATTCATAGACATCTTTAAACCGGTGATAAGACTACCGCCGAAAGAAGCTATTGATTTTCGGATAGATCTAGTATCAAGAGCTGAACCTATTTGTAGAATGCCAAGTAGGATGACATCTATCGAGATGAGAGAGTTAAAGGTGTAACTGGTGGATTTGAAAGTGAAATTTTTATCAAATCAAGCGGTTCGCCTCGGAGAGCAGCCGTAATAGTTGTTAAGAAACTAGAAGGATCATTAAGGTTGTGTATAAATTGTTGTAAGTTAAATGAGAAGATGAAATAGAATCGATATCTGTTGCCGAGGATTAACAATTTGTTTGATCAGTTGAGTGGACCCAAAGTATTCTCTCAGTTAGATTTAACAAGGTTCCATCAGCTAAGAGTAGCAGAGGATAGGATGATGTTTAAGACAAGGTATGGATTGTACAAATAGTTAGTAATGCCATTCGGACTAACTAATGTGCCAGCCTTCTTCGTAACTTAATGAATCAGATATTTCGAGAATACTTGGACAGATTTGTATTGGTATTCATAGACGACATTTTAACAATTCTAAGGATGAAAGGGACATGAATTTCGTCTTAGGATAGTGCTTGGAACATTGAGGCATCATCAGTCAAAAGCGAAGTTTTCAAAGTGTCATTTTTGGAAGATAGAAGCAGTTAATAATTGGAAGAGACCCGAGACAGTGACCGAGATAAAGAGTTTTTTTGGACTAGCTGGCTATTAATGGAGATTTATTAAGGATTTCTCATAGATAACAAGACCGATGACTAACCTGACAAGGAAATAAGTAAAGTATGTTTGGACTGATAAATGTAAAGAGGCATTCCAGAAGCCGAAATATTTATTGACCAATTCGCTGGTGTTAGTTGTTCCGGATGGGAATCAAAATTTAGTAGCGTATATAGATGTGTGCGGAACTAGATTAGGAGTCGTGTTAAAGCAAAGGGTTAAAGTAATTGCCTATGCTTCTCGACATCGCAGACCACAAAAGGGTAGATATCCGACGTATGGCTTAGAGTTAGATGCGGTAATTTTTGCACTAAAGGTGTGGAGACATTACTTTTTGGGAGATAGATTCGAGTTATTTATGTACCATAAGTCATTAAGATACTTATTCTCTCATAAAGAGTTGAATATGAGATAACATAGATTGCTAGAGTTTTTAACCGCTTATGATTTTGGAATTAAGTTTACACCGAGGAAAGGAAATAGAATAGAAGATGCGCTCAGTAGAAGGCATCAAAATGCGATGCTAACAATGATAGTTGGATGGAAAAATTTAGAAGCATTGACTACATATGGTATGCAATTAAGATCTACGGCAAGTTCGAGTCAATAAACCACTATGTTGTCATGTTTAAAAATTCAACCAGTAATGATCGAAAGGATTGCTTCTAAACAAGAAGATGATCATTACTAGCTGAATGGATTAGAAGGCTAAAGAGTGGAATAAAGATTGATGATTCAAAGGATTACGGTCTTGACCGAAATGGGTGGCTGAGAAGGCTATGTGTTTCGAATATTGGAAACATAAGGAAGGAAGTTCTAAAAGAGTGTCATCAATCAAAGTTCACCATTCATCCGAGAGGAACTAAGATGTATCAGGATATGAAAAGAAGTTTCTTCTGCTAAGGTATGAAGAAGAATGTAGGCTTATAGGTAGAGCAGTCTTTGAACTGTTAATTGGTAAAAGTCTAACATCAAAAGTCAAGTGGATTGCTTCAGCCTTTAGATATTCTAGTTTGGAAGTGGGGTTCTATATCTATGGATTTTATAGATGGGTTGCCAAGGTCGAATAAAGGAAATGAAAATATCTAGGTTATAATGGATAGGTTGACCAAGAGTTCACTCTTTGTACCCATTAAGTCGTCTAAAACGGCATCATTCTTAGCTAAATTATTCATGAAGAATATAGTTAGACTGTATGGGATTCCTAGTAGTATAGTAAGTAACAGAGATTCCTTATTCATTAATGAGTTTTGGAAAAGTCTATAGGAAGTTTTAGGTACCAATCTCAATATGAGTACCGCTTACCATCCACAGACCGATGGGCAAACAGAAAAAGTTAACAAAGTCTAAGAAGATTTGTTAAGAACTTGTTTGCTAGATTTTGAAGGATCGTGGAAAGACCATCTACATTTAGTCAAGTTTTCATATAACAACATTTATTAGAATAGTATAGGGATGACACCATTTGAAGCTTTATATGAAAGGCTATGCAAATCTCTTGTGTGTTGGTTAGAGATTGGATATAGATTCTTTCTTGGTCTAGATTTAGTATAGGGAAGCTGCGGAAAAGATTAAGTTAATTCGTGCTAATGAAGGAGGCTGGTCTAAGCAGGAAAGTCATGTAGATAAGAGATGGAAAGACTTAGTGTTCTCAGTCGGAGATCATGTTTTCGCCAAGATATCACATGTGTAATAAGATTCGGGAAGTCAAGGAAATTGGCCCCGACGTTTGTTGGACCATTTCTGATTATAGAAAGGATCGGGAAACTCGGTTATAGGATAGAGTTACCTAATAGTTTGGTCGTAGCCCACAATGTTTTTCATATTTCGCATCTAAGGAAGTGTGTTCAAGATCCAGAAACTATTATTACTCCGACTGCATTAGAAGAGCTGTAGTGGAACCGGACATGACTGAAGTTAACCCATTTGTATAATGGCTAAGGATGAGAAGAAATTAAGGAATAATATGGTCGGATTAGTAATGGTGTAGTGAAGTGATGATGAGAGAGACTGTAGCGAGGAAACAGAGAGCAGGATTAGAGACACTTGTCCTGACTTCTTTGATGGTATGTTTTACCTTTATGTTTAACTGATGTATTCACCTTATCGTAATTTCAAGAACGAAATTCTTTGAGGGAAATCTGTAATGACCCTAGTTTTTACTAACATTATTTAGTACATTTAATTAGATAAATAAAATAAAATAATGTAAATTGATAAGAAAAATGAGATTTGGTAACTAAGTTTAGGCCATGCCTTAGTTAATAAACCAATTAGAGAAATTAAAGGTTAGGATAAGAAAGAGGAAAATGATAAGGGAAAAATAGGAATATCATTTATTCCTACCCCTTAAACCCTTCTATCTTCATTTCCTTCATTCATTTTACACATATACAAACTAAACATAGAGTGAGGCTGGCCATAGCAAAGGGAAACAAGAAGGAAACTAAGAGATTAAGGAATTAGAGCTAAATGAAATAAAGTCTACACCAAATATCATCTTTCTCATCCAAGTCAAGTTGAATAATGAATATATATCTCACGTTTTTAATTATGTTCTGATTTTAAGTGTAATTCCATTTATTTTGTTAGTATTATACCATGTTTTAGTAATATGAGTGATATATGATTGTTGGTGATTTTTAGAATTTGGTGATATATTTGAGTTGTAAAATCTATCATATAAGACCCAAATGACTTGATATTTTGATATGACGTCAGAAATATCAATTTAGAAGTGGGTTTTTAATTTCATAATTTTCCAAGAAAATATGGATTTTGTGAAACTATTGGTGAATTTCGGTTTTTAATTACTAAAAATAATTAAAATAAGGTTTTGACCCTGAAATTTATATATGTCGAAGAGTATGATTAACTCAATTTATTTTTATTTCTGGGTATTTTTCCTAAGTGTTTAGGAATGATAAATAAATTGTTTAAGTCTAAAGGGATTATTTGTTTAAGTAAAATGTTTATAATAAAGGTTAATTTATAAAAACATTTAGCATTTGAAATTATGGCATGCGGCAGTTTTTCTCAGTATAAATTTGATAAAATTTTGATAGCCAATAAGATTTTGGAAAATTATAGAGGTTTGGTGAAAAACACTTTTATATTAATTTTGTAGTTTTCTAAATATTTACAACTTTTCCATATCGATATTGACTATGTCGAGCCCATCTCACCGCATCCCAATGTCATCGACGTGGAACAAAGCAATGTCACATGATGTCAATGAGTTTGGCATGAAGCAGATTGGTTTGGAACCTCGTCGAGATTGAAAAGGCGGAGAGGGGGTTCGATATGGGCATGTCGAGGCCCATGCATGCTGCATTTTTACTAATAAGCATGATGTCTCATACTCTTTTTAACGTTTTTTCCTTGCCGACCCAGATGTTCATCGAGCCTACATTATGCCGCATTTAACTTGTCATCAAGCCTATCACTTACTGCATTTTAACTAGTCATCGAGTTTATTCTATGTCGTTTTTTAATATTATTATCGATCCATGTCAATGCTGCTTTTAACAAGTCTTCGAGCCTAAACCATGCTTTTTATAGTCATCGAGGTTGACCCGATTTAAATTTTCTACACTCGATGAGGCATTGTTGCCAATGTTTTTTAGAGTCGTCGGTGTCCAATTTTTATAGCTTAACACTATGACTTACGAAGTTATGACTTCGACATCATCCCTATATATTTTCAAATAAAATAATTCGACATGCTTTTGAGTGGGAAAAGATCTTAAATGGTGATGACATCGCCAAGTTTTATAATTGTAAAAGTTTTACATAGTTTTGGCCTTGCAGCCTAAGTTTTGAGAGGGTCCAAGACCATAATTATTTCTGGTTTCGTCAACAATATTTTGTAAAGCATATATCATGGCATAAGTATTTTGAGTAAAGTAAAAGTCCAATGTTTTCTTGTTTTAAATATGATTTCAAGGGTTAAATCATTTACAAAGATTTTATTTTCAAGGAAGATGAATAAGGTAGTTAACCCAGAATTTTACTAAAAGAATGACTCATAGATTAAAAAATCAGATGGGACTGGTGTGGGATTGCCCCTATAATTATACTAGCAGCCCTAGTTAAAATAAGCCCAAAATTCCAGTATATAGAGCTTTGTCATGGATAGGACTAAAAGAAGGCCACACATACAAAGGAATATAAAAAGTAGAGATATGTTATTGGTGAGCCCGCAAAACCATTAGGATTATTTGACCCTAAAAGTAGTAAGTTATGGACAGACCGTCCAGTTTTTCTCTAATAGCGAGTTAGAACATTTATTATGTCTGGTAGACCCGAGTCAGCCATAGGTTTATAGTTAGCCTAATAAAACTATGATGTTGGGACAGATGGTCCACTGATTTTCTATTTTGTATGCATACATGTTATTATATATTGTTTAATATAACCAGTTTGATTATAGGATTTTGATTGCAAAATATATGCTTTTATAGGATATTAGTTAGGGGAACCCATACCGCCGGCTATGTGGTCTCACTTAATATCGACAAATCGAGATGTTATATTATTATTCACACCAGGCTTTATGTCTGACTTAAAGTTGATGTTTTTCCCTTAAACTATCATGTGCTCAAAAATTAATTTTATTTGGTTGGGATTTAGGGTTTTAAAGTTTAGTCTTTTAGGCGAATAAAGCATGCGAAGACATGCAAGTGGCAGATTTAGCTATGTAGAAGATTATCTATCTATCTATTTTGCTGTGATTGAAAGTTGTATTTAATGGCATATGTTATAACTGTCCATTTAGTAACTCTGATTATCTAAAGTGGCATCTTCATATGTCATTCTTATCGTATTTTGTAATAATTATATTTAGCTCAATCTAGAAAAGGTTATGGGAATATGTACCGAATATGAAATGCTGATCAAAATGTAATGAGAAAAGTTCTTTTGAAATTGTGTTGAAAAAATATTTCATATTCTTGTGCTTTTTATTTTATGGATACCATTGACATTACTGCATTTTATCATCGGAAATTAATACTATAGATGACTGCAGCATCTGCAGCGGTTAGTTTCGAGCCTGTAAATGGAGGATATTACATATGGAATGCTTAATGGAATTATTAATAAATATGATAATTTCTGCATCATTTATTTCCAAGCATTTGAGCATGGATTCTTAATCTATATCTGTATTTTTAGGTCAGATAGAGGTTTTGTCAACATATCCCCACATTCTTTTCCTTTAAAAAATTTCCACAGCATAACTCCAATAAGAATAATTCTTCTTGTTTAACATCACACTTATAGCCAAAAGCAGATTGCCTCTTTCACAATCATGATCGAACAAAACAAATCAATCTGAAGCAAATTTGAAAATCAAGAAGATCCAAAATCTATTATCAAATAAACAAAACGCCAATATAAAACCTAAAATACAAAATCCAAGGTCCAAAATAACTTAAACAACTTAGCAAAGCCATATCTGCACTGAAACCTTGTTAATCAACATCATATTCTGAATTAAATTAAAAGAAGAATACAAGATAAACAAAAAATGAGGTTATGTTTTGATTTGATAGTAAAGAATACAGCAAGATAACCTTAAGCATAAAGAGTTATTTATAGGTCCAAAAATAAAGAATAATAAAACACTTTGAAGTTCTTATTATATTATAATAGGAACACAACATATTGATAATAAAATAATAGGAAATCAAAAATTAGTCTCGAATATGAACTTCTATTGCAGTGCAAACCTATAACCGCTAAACCATTAGTTACTTCATTAAACTTCTATACATAAAACATTAATATATTATATTTAAGAATGAGATTCTATTGGGATCCTTAGTCAATTGACTTTCTTGTCTTATACACTATGGCTTAATATGAATGTGGATCCATTTTTGATATATTATTTTTACTTAGTTTTCTTAATTATGTCATATTTGGAGTGGAGATGGTCTTGAGGTTTAATAATGTATCCTTTGGTTTTGGTGGTATTATATTGGTGTCCTTCGTGCCTTGTAGAAATACTATGTTTGCTCTTCTTAAAACATATCCAATATAGGTGGATCAATCAATGAACTCCCTCCCACCAAACCGCCAAGGAGTCATGGAAACAAAAGATGAAGAATCTAATAATATATGATGTGAAGAATCAGAATACATATTCTATAAAGAAGATCACATAACTAAAGATTTCTAGGGCAACCTATGAAAGAGGAGGCAGACATAGTTTTGAGCTATAAGTAGAGAAACATCGAAAATTGCTTGACTAGTGTACTAAAATTATGAAAAGAGCTAATGTTGGGACTGCATCATTGGACTGTGATTGGTTTCCAGATCTAGAAGTTTAAGACTGCAACTTTGGCCAATTTTTCAACATAGGACACTGAGTCTTTCAATGATGTTTTTCTTATAGTATTAGAACTTATCAACTTTTTTATAAGGCATGGAAGAGGTGGATAGATGGTGCTGCTAGCATAAAAGAAACTTCTTTTTCTGAGTAAGACTTAATAGGTACTTCTTCAACTAATAATTCGCTAACAATTGAATCAATTGGTGGAAGTGGAGAGCGATGCAAAATTGAACCACTAAGTCCTTCAAAATCACTATAAAGAGCCACAAATAGATGGCATCAATCGTTGCTCTATGTGAGCAATATATGCACTGCATGCATTCAATCATCCGATTATGTGATTTATACCTAATATCAACATTGTATAATAAATTCTTATATACACTTATCGTTCTGTTGAATAGCTCATATGTTATTTTCCCATCAATGCTATTTTTCAAAATTTAATTTAGTGAATTCCAACTTGTTATGATGTCCCGTACTTTGCCAACTGTACGTTTATGGAGTGCTCAATGGAATAATTAATAATGTGATAATTTCTGCATTTTTTATTCCAAGCACTTAAGCATAGACGCATAATCTACATTTGTACTTTTAGATTGCATAGTGGTTTTGTCAATATATACCACATTTTTGCTTCCAAAATTTTCCATCGCATAGCTCTAATAAAAATAAGGGGTTATCAGGCTCAAGAAAAAAGTTAGAGAAAAATTTAATTTCAGAGATAAGAAGTTCATTTTTTAGACTGAAGGACACTTTTTAGCGTAATTCACAGAATGATAGTTGTAACTATCATTTCAGTTTACACTAAAAAGTGTCCTTCAGGCTAAAAAACAAACTTGTTTTTCCTGAGACTAATTTTTTTTGCAACTTCTTCCTTGTGTCTATATACCTGTAAAAACAATACCTCATATCCAACCTTTCACTTATAGCTTGAAGTAGATTGTCTTTCTCACTAGGGATGGCAATGGGGTGGGTCTAGGGTCCAAACTGGTCGACCCGCCCCTGTTTTGGCCCGTCCAGACCCGCCCCATTGGGTTATTGGGGGCGGGTAGACCCGTGACCCGTTCTTGAGTGCTCCGGGTCTAGGGTCGGGTCGAGGCTCGGTTGACCCGCCCCAACCCAACCCACACTACTAACATCTCATGAAACTGCTTTATTACTATAATGATTTATTAATCTTCTTAGATATAAGTGATTCTAGCATGGATATTAAAATGTTCCAATAAATAATCTATATAAAAAATTAGAGTATTAAGTTGCATCGTTGATAATTATACAATAACATATGTATATATTTTTTGAATTGTTATTGTACACATCATTTTTACTAACTTTCCTTAGACATGTTATTTGTATTTCATGTATTATTTGGTGATAACGAGTATAAAAAAATAAATATATGTAAGTTGGTACACAATTTTGAATCAATACATGAGACTCATCGGGTCTTGAGACGGGTCGGATCTACCCTGACCCGTACGGGTCCCGGGTACGGGGCAAAATTCCAGACCCGCACCGGGTCTATGGGGCGGGTCTGGGACGAGGTCTAAAAAATCCAGGACGGATATGGGGCAGTAAAAACCCGCCCCATTATCGTTCCTTTTCTCACTACCTTTGATCGAACAAAACAAATCAAATCTGAAGCAAATTCAAAAATCAACAAGATCCAAAATCTCTTATCCAACAAACAAAACACCAATCTCAAATCTCAAATCTAAAATCCAAAACCCAAAATTCAAGATCCAAGATCCAAAATCACTTAAACAACTCAGCGAAGTCATATGTTCTATAATACCATGTTAATCAGTATCATATACCGAATTAAGTTAAAAGAAGAATGCAGCATATAACGTTAGTGACAAAGAGTCATATAGGTCTAAAAATCAAGAATAATAAAATATAAATAAGTTTTTATTATATTATAATAGGAATGTAACATATTGATAATAAAATAATAAGAAATCAAAAATTAGTCTTGAATATGAACTTTTATTACAGTGCAAACCTACAACCGCTAAACCATTAATTGCTTTATTAAACTTTTATACGTAAAAAATTTAGTATATATTAGATTTAGAATGAGATTCTGTTTGGTTACTATATCGATTAAATTTCTTGCATTTTACCCTATGGCTTACCATGAATGTAGATTCATATGGGATAAATTATTTTTATTTAGTTTACTTAATTATGCCTTGTTTTGAGAGGAGATGATCTTGAGGTTAAATAATGTATCCCTAGGTATTCATTGGAATTATATTCATGTCCTTCGTGCCTTATAGAAATACATATTAGCTCATCTTAAATATATCTAGTATGAGGTGGATCAATCAGTGAACCCCCACCCCCCAAACTCCCAAGAAGGAGTCATGGAAACAAGATGAAGAATCAAGTGACATAAGATGTAAAGCATCGGAATTCAAATCCAATAAAAAATATGACATGCCTAAAGATTTCTACAGCAACCAATGGAAGAGAAGATAGACATAGTTTGGGCTGTAAGGAGAGAAACATCTGAAATTGATCAGCCAAAGTACTTGAATTGTGAAAGGGGCTAATGTTGGCATGACTACATTATTGGATTATGGTTGGTTGCTAGATCAAGAAGTTTAAGACGACTTTGGCCAATTCTTCAACACGAGACATTGAGTCTTTTGATGACCATTTTGCTTATCATATTACCACTCATCAACTTTTTTATAAGGCTTCAAAGAGGTGGATAGAAGGTACTACTAGCATAAAAGAAATTTCTTTTACCCAGTAAGAATTAATAGGTACTTCTTCAACTAATAATTCACTAATAGTTGAATCAATTGGTGGAAATGGAGAGCACTACAAAATAGATCCTCTAAGTTCTTCAAGATCACTATAGAGAGCCACAAAATATGACACCAATGGTCGTTGCTCTATATGAGCAATACATGCATTACATCATTACATGCATTCAACTCATCAGATGTGTGATTCACCCCAAATATTCAACATAGTATAATTAAATTCTTGTATACACGTATTGTTCTGTTGAAGAGCCCGTATGTTGTTTCCCAATTAATACTACTTTACAAAATTTGATTGTGTGAATTTCCAACTTGTTTCATTGTATCGTACTTTGCCAACTGTATACTTTGGAGTGCTCAATGGAATTATTAATAAATGTGATCATTTTTGCATTATTTATTTCCGTGCATTTAAGCATAATGCATAATCTATATTTGTACTTTTAGGTTGCACAGGGGTTTCGTCAATATATCCCCACATTTTTTTCCTTAAATTTTTTCACCACGTAACTCCAATAAGAATAATTCTTCCTATCTAACCTTGCAATTATAGCCTAAAGTAAATTATCTCTTTTTCTACCCCTGGTCGGACAAAACAAATCATATTTGAAGTAAATTGAAAATCAACAAGATCCAAAATCACTTATCCTACGGAAAAAAACACTGCACAAAATCTCAAATCTAAAATCCAAAATCACTTTAACAACTCAACGAAGAGTATCTACTCTGATACCATGTTAATCAATATCATATATAGAATGGAGTTAAAAGAAGAATACAAGCTAAATGGAAAAAATGAGGTTATGTTTTGATGTAATAACAAAGAGTACAACTATGTAACCTTAACCATACAGAGTTATTTATAGTCTAGAAATAAAGAACAATAAAAGATTAATATGTTCTTACTATATTATTATAGGAACATATGTGGATAATAAAATAATAGGAGATAAAAAATTAGTCTCGAATATGAACTTCTATTACAATGCAAACCTATAACTACTAAATCATTAGTTGCTTCATTAAACGTTTATGCAATAAAATTTAATATATTTAATGTAACGACCTGGAATTTTATCGCTTTGATTTGTAAATATTTAATTTATTTTCAAAATTCAATAATCATTTAAATAAATAAATAAATAAATCTCTTTTAATTAATAACTAGTAATATAAAATTCATTTTTGAATTTTGTTTACATAAATAGGTAGTTTGATGGGAAACTGAAAACATGACCGAAATCCGCTCTTCGGATTTTCAGCTTTTATCGAACAACAAGTTGTAGAAAGATGTTTTACTTTTGGATACACTATAAAACAACATTTAAATGAATTTTTAAGTTATGAACACTTTATTTTCAAATGAGAAAATAAATGAATAAGATAATAATATTCAAAATTAATAAATATGAAATATAATACGGTGAATATGAAGTGATGGATATAAAGTTTGAATTTACATTTCTTGATGCCTTAAGTGTAAAAATTAACAAAAGAACTTAATCTTTTCAAAAGTGACGTTTAAATGGTTTAGGAAATGATGGAAGATTTGAAAAAAGGATTTAAGGGCGTTTTGGTCTTAAGCCTACCTTTTAATTTTTAATTTTCATCTTATATATACACTCTTCTCATTACATATTTCATACTTCTTAACCATTTATAAATTTGGAAAAATCACATATTTTTAACTCAAAAATTCTTACTTCACTCAAATATTAAAACTTGAAGCATTTCAAACCATATGGAAGGTGAGATATTCAAATCTTTGTTTAATACCTATTTTATTTAAAGAATGTTGTATAAAGTTATTAGTAGCTTGGTTGTGATTTTTTATATGATACTCATGTTTAGGTAATCATTTAAAAATATTGTTTTTTAAATGGAAGTTATGCTTGTTATAAATGGACATACATAGAGATTAAGGTATGCAGACACTATTATATTCACTTCGAACGTTCGGTTCTCTGTAAATAGAACAAACATCTTTCATTTCTTATTCAAAAATCAACATCTCTTAAACCATTTAAAATTAGTCATTGTAATCAACTGGAAATTCATTAGTTTGTGTCTATAGTTTATCTTTTTTTAAATAGTCGTGGGTTGTTTCGTCGAGCATGGTATGAGAAATTGATCGATTACAGCGAATAGTCGAGTGGTGTTAATTTGTAGGCGGGGCCGAATTGACGGATGGAGTATATGATCGTGCTTGTCTATGAAAATCATGATTTTTGAAGCAAGTCTCATGATTTAAGAAGTGGGGTTATGTCATAGTGGTTAGATGATCGATTTACGATTTTCTAGCATTTTTCGGCAAACAAGAGGTCGATGGTGATTGGTGGCTGATCGTGACTGGGTATGTTTTGATTTTGGGGTTAATAAGTCAATTTTTTATTTAGGTCACTGGAGTCGATGGTGATGGTGCAGGCGGGTCGCACATCGCTAATAGGTTTTGTTATTAGACATACATATGTGTAGTTGTTTGTTTATGTATACATTTACATTTGTTAGTCGTTTGTACTTTTGGTTTGTAATATAAGGCCCAGCCTAACTGTAATATGAAGGCATTAGTTCGTGGGCTTCAGTGGGCTGATGGAGTCTTGTATATATACTTTGTGGTTCGTGAATAATAGTTAACGAATTTAAGGTTTTCTGAAATATTCTCATTTGATAATTCGTTAACATGGTATCAGAGCGAAAAGAGGTTCAAATTCATTAATCCCGCTTGGACTTCTTCTCCTTCAATTGATCGTCTGATTTACCAATTGTATTCAATCTCAGGTCTTAGCTTTCTTAAGTCATAGGAGAAAACAAAGTCATTCACGATATTGTTCAGATGATGCCCAAGATCACCGATCACAAGTTGAATGATCAAAACCATTTGAATTGGAGTAAAACGATTCGTCTTTACCTCAGGAGTACTGACAAAGGCAATCACTTAACTGAAGATCCACCAGATGCTGATTCTAAAGAAGAGAAGGATTTATTGTGGTTACGAGATGATGCTCGTCTATTTCTTCAGATCTGGAATTCAATTGATACTGAAGTGATTGGTTTAGTGGACCATTGTGAATTTGTGAAAGAATTGATGGAATACTTGGAGTTCTTGTACTCTGGAAAAGGAAATTTGACAAGGATGTACGATGTATGCAAATCATTCTATAGAGCAGAGAAACAGGAGCAAAAATTAATGAGTTATTTCATGAATTTCAAGAAAATATATGAGGAATTGAATATGTTGCTTCCATTTAGTCCAGATGTTAAAGTTCAACAGCAGCAGCGAGAACAAATGGCTATAATGAGTTTTCTTGCGGGATTGACACCTGATTTTGAATCTGCAAAATCACAAATCTTATCTGGATCTGATGTATCATCTTTGAAGGAGGTGTTTAGTCGAATTTTACGAACTGAAGGTATTCAGACTCCAATTACTCCAGTTGACAGTGCGTTGATTAGCAGTAGCAAGAATTATGAATCTTGGAAATCAAGTCCCCAATCTGATAATAGGAAATTTTGGAATAATTCTTCTATTAAAAATGTTCAAGGAAATAGATCAGGAAATCAAGGGAAGTTCTGTGCATATTGCAAGAAGCCGTGTCATACTAAGTTTGAATGTAGGAAGTTGCAATACAAGAATTCAATGGCAAACAATACTGCTAATTCAAGTAAAACGGTGCAATTAACTGCTAATGAATACAATAACTATTTGAAATATCAAGAAGGGTTGAAGAATAATACACCAAGTCAAAATTCTTCTTCAGTCACTATGGTTGCTAAAACTGCTAATGGTGAGAATCAAACACCTAAGTGGGTCATAGATTCAGGTGCTACTGACCATATGACAGGTAATTGTCGTTTATTTTCTGACATTCATTTAAACAAGTCACCACAAGCTGTTACACTAGCTGATGGATCACAAAATTATGTACAAGGATCAGGAAATGTAGATTTACATCCTCATTTGCCATTGAACTCAGTATTATACTTACCAAATTTGTCATTCAATTTACTACCTGTGAGTCAAATTACTCGTAATATCAATAGTTGCATATCCTTCTTTCCCGATTATTGCTTGTTTCAGGATCTTGTGACGAATCAAATTATTGGTAAGGGTCAACAAACTGGAGGCTTATATATACTCAATGTTGCATCTCCTGAACATATTACATGCTCAAGTGTTGATTCTGCTCTTAAGACTCATAATCAGTTAGGGCATCCATCACTTGCTTTACTTAAAAGACTATGTCCACAATTTAATTCTATATCTACATTAGATTGTGAGTCTTGTCATTTTGCTAAGCACCATCGTGTAAGTTTGAGTCCTAGAATAAATAAAAGAGCTTCTTCAGCATTTGATTTAGTTCATTCAGATATATGGGGACCGTCTTCTACTGTGTCAAAGAAAGGATATAAGTACTTTGTAACCTTTGTGGATGATCATACTCGTGTAACCTGGTTATAATTAATGAAAACAGATCAGAATTATTTTCTATATTTTCTATGTTTTGTGCTGAAATAAGAAACCAATTTAATGTATCAATCAAAACTCTAAGAAGTGATAATGCAAAAGAGTACATGTCCAGTCAGTTCAGTACTTATATGGCTAAGTATGGTATGCTTCATGAGACATCATGTGTGGATACAGCAGCTCAAAATGGAGTGGCAGAGAGGAAGAATCAACATCTCATTGAAACTACTAGAGCACTTCTCTTTCAGATGAATGTTCCTAAAGTATTCTGGGCAGATGCTGTGAGTACGACATGTTTCTTAATTAATAGAATGCCTTCAACAGTGTTAAACTATGAGGTTCCTATTCAAGTCTTATGTCCAAATAAAACCATATATCCAGTCAAACCCAGAATTTTTGGTTGTGTATGCTATATAAGGGATGTGAACCCACAGTTAACCAAACTAGACCCAAAGTCATTGAAATGTGTATTTGTTGGATGCTCAAGACTTCAAAAAGGATATACATGTTTTTGTCCCAGTCTTCATAAGTATGTTGTATCAGTTGATGTAACATTTGTAGAAGATGTACCTTACTTCTCTCCAACAGTTAAAGAATTACAGAAACAAAAGGAAGAGAGAGAAGAGGAAGATGTCTTAATCTATCCTGCTGATCTACCTCAGGAAAGTGCACAAAATGATAAAGAAAATATTAGTGTCACACAAGAAGATGAGATGAACTTACCAACAGTGGATGATAGAGAAGTCTCAAGACCAGATCTAATTTGGATCTACCTATTGCACTTCGAAAAGGTAAACACAAATGTACACTATATCATCATATGTTTCATACGACAAATTAGATCAAATTTCTTCATCTTTTGTATCTACCCTTTTATGAGGTCAGTGCGGCGATCGATGGTCGGCGGTGGCATCGGAGGCGTGCACATGCACTTTCATGCATGAGTTTTTTATTTTAGGTCTGGATGTTTAATTTTAGCAAAATTAATTTAAGGGATTTAAGTGATGGTGAGAAGAAGCTTTGTTTGGGTTTGGGTAGTGGGTAGGGTTTGGGCTTAGGGTTGCGGGTGGGTAGTTTTTTTAAATTGTTAAATTACTAAACTAGGTTGTTAATCTTTAAAAAGCTACACATTACTCATTTTGGATCCATTGAACCCATAGATTCTTGCACTAGACTCGTATGAACGAGTACAACACTGTAATATAAAAGGTTGATAATTTTAGTGAAGTATAATTTGATGATTACTTAATAGTGGTAGAAATTATTTTTGTGGTTATGAAATTATATTTAAGCACTGGCATTCCATTAGCAGAATGAAACATCGTTGTGCTATAATTAAACTCCATAGATTATTTTGGACATTTATTTAGCAGAATAAATCCTTGTTCTGCTACTGTATAAATTTGGACATTTAATTGTATGCTAGTTGATTAATATTGGATAAGTGATTTGTTAGCTATAGATTGTTAATTATGAATTTTATTTACATATACATTGCTTATGTGAATCCCAATGATGCGACTTAGAATATTGAACTAAAATAAATGTAGCTTGTTTAAAGTAAAATTGTGGTCGCTAAGCCTCTTTCCAAATTTGAAAAGTTATGGATTTAAATTAACTTAAATTTATAAAATTTTGAGTTTAATTATTTTATAAATGATGTTAAAGTATTAATTATTTTATAAATGATTTTTTAAGTTAATTAATTATTTTATAAATGATGTTTTAAGTTAATTAATTATTTTATAAATGATGTTTTATGTTAATTAATTATTTTATTAATGAGGACTAAGTTAATTAATTTATTTATTTAATGATCTTTTAAAAATTAGTCAATTATTTATTTAGGAGGGTTCAAGGCGATCAGTTAATTAAATAAAGGTGTTTATAAATAATAAATTGTTTTATAAAAGAAATTTTACTTAATAAAAGGATTTATATGAAAGAGTTACAAATTGGAAAGAAATCATGGAAATGGGAAATGAGTATGGTTTATAAAATTTTGATTTTAAACGAATAATGTACGGAGATTTGGAAACCATATACTTGACATTAAACTTCGAGGTAGAGATACTTCTACCTATTCTAAAAGGCAAGAATGTTGTTTAGTCAAGGTTTGAATTGTATTAATACCTCAACTTAAATGTCTTTATTGTTATCCGAAGGGTAGTTTTGGTTTCAAATCGAAGAATGATGTTCGGTGTATAAAGTATTATTTCGCTGTATAAAGTAGTATTTCGTTTTACAAATTTGATCACTTATGACTAAAATAAGGGATATGCTGCAAGGCTATGTGGGTCGTAACCATTAGGGTATGGTCATCATCTTTCTAGATCACTATTTATGAATTTGGTATGTACATGTAAGCTCACGAAGGAAGGTTGTAAAGCAACCGGGGTGGTGACATATTCAATACTATCTAGTAAGGGGTAGGTCGGTCTTGTCATGTAGTGGATCCATGTGAGACCCTCGGTATATTTTATTTAGAGGCGTACTATGGTAAGTAGTACCCCTAGTACCCCGATGCCTTGTGATTGTATAGAATCCATTCTTCAAAAAGTGTCGTACGGACTTAGTTGTGCCTAACTATGTTGGAACTTGTGATACAAGCATTCTAGCTATATTTAATATTTATTTTAAACCTTAGATACTATTAAAATATCGTTGGATTTTCTATTTAAATGTTTTGATTATCGTAAGGTAAAAACACGTTCGTGCTTATATGCAATGTGTCTTAGGAGATGCCTTTAATATTGAAAGGTTTTTAAGATATAGCAACCCATTGATTTGAGTTTCTCACACTGGTTTACCAAATTGATCCTGGTGTCATTTTCTTATAATACTCGGATCCGACCTGGTATTTTTCCAGAGTTAGATTTGGATACTTTGGAGTTTCAATAGACGAGCTGGATATCTCCAAGATGTATTTTCGTATTTTTATTTCCCTTGTGTTCTTGTTGTATTTTTCAGCATTTGTAAGGACTGGCTGTTATAACTGTTCAGGCTGACGATAGAATTGAAGACGGACTTCTTTGAAGTGAAAGGGCTGCATGCTACTAATCCTAACGGTGTAGTGGAAGTAGTGCCTTCGATTTGTTTATATACTGAACAATTTGTATGGATGATTGCTGACAGTGCATTGTTGCCTGGAGGGCAGTGTTAGCGTACCAAGTGGGATTTCTATATGAAAAGGTAAAATGTTGCCTTAAGCCTCAGAGCCAAGAATGACTAAAACAAGGGTATGCCGCAAGGCTATGTGGATCGCACCCATTAGGGTATAATCATCGCCTTTCTAGATCACTATTTATGGATTTGGTATGTACATGTTAGCCTACGAAGGAAGGTTATAAGACAACCGAGCTGGTGATATATTCGGTACTATCCAAAAATTGGTGGGTCGGTCCTGCCATGCAATAGGTCCATGTGAGGCCTTTGGTACATTTTATTTAGAGGAATACTATGGTAGGTGGTACCCTAGTGGCTTTTCATTGTAAGGAAAAACGTGAGATACAAGCATTCCAGCTATATTCAATATTTATTTTGAACCCTAAACACTGTTATAATATCACTAGATTTTCTATTTAAATGTTTTGGTTATCATAAGGCAAAAAATCCATCTGTGCTTATATGCAATGTGGTCTTACGAGAGACCTTTATTTTTGAAAGATTTTGTAAGACATAACAACCCATTTGATTTAAGTTTATCATGTTAATTTACCAAACTTATCCAAGTGTTATTTTCTTATAATACCTGGGTCAGACCGAGTACTTTTCCAGAGTTAGCTTTGGATACTTTAGAGCTTTAGGGGATGAGTTGGATGCCTCCAAGACGTATTTTTGTATTTTTTATTTTCGCTACGTTCTTATTGTATTTATCAACATTTGTAAGGACAGTTGTTATAACTGTGCAGGATGATTATAGGCTAGACCTTTTTTATGTTGATTATTAAAGTTTTTCATTGTTTAAGATCATTTCGATAGTATATTTTAGTTGTCTTGATGTGAGATTCTATTCTGTCTTTTCTTTTCTTTCACCCTAACAATCCGTCTTTTCGGCACTTGGGTGTTCGGTACATGAATTCCGTGGATGTATTAGTGTCGACTTCCAGGGATCGAAAAGGTGGGTAATCACATGTGGTATCAGAGCTGAAGGTTAAGCGAAAACCATGGCCCTGGTGGGGTAAACTCGGTAAGGATATGGCAAGTGACACCCTAGAATGAGTTTGAGTGTATTATATATACGAGTGCCCGTATTTGTTAATTCTTTAAAAATGCTTTTATTATTTTGAAAACTGGTAAATGGAATAATTTACCTACAATTATATTTCATATATATAATAACAAATTTTATATTATTATATAGTTATTTTTGTTATGATTGCTTATTAGGAAATGGTGATATTTATATATCATCACTTACTGACGATCTATGCTCGGCCAGTTTACGAGCATTTGTTTTTTTAACTCAAATTAGTTACGAACACCTTGTGAATTCAATTTCACAATTTGACTATAAGGCGTTCGCTAGTAAGGTGGGCTTAACAAGTTTACTTTGTTAAAAAGGTTACCATAATCAAGGAAGTTATTATATATATATATATATATATATATATATATATATGATTTTATAAGTTTGGTTTATAAGGTGTGATCTATAAAAAAGATTATTTTTTAGAATTCAAATTTTGTTATTTTGAAAAAGATTTCAAATGACTTATGGGAAGAAGTAATAGTAGTATTACTTTAAAATATTTATAAGTATATCTTAAAGAGATTTTTAGGGTACATTTCTGTGGATAGTTCGGGAAAAATGTCTCGATTATTTTTGTGGTAATCTGAATAATCTTCTAAGTGTCGATAGGATGTTTATTTAGGCAAACGTTATAATACACTTAGTAAATTATTCCCTTTGTCATTGTACGATCGAAATGAGTCTGAATCCTAACAAACTTAAAACAAGACTTAGTAAATAAAGTGCTTAAGCCATTTAATAAGCATATAAGAAATATATGTGGTATTGTTAGAATATAAGAGAGCTTGTTATGTGATTTTATGATTTTTGTTGTTGTTTGATTTTAGAGGACCCATAGTTACGAGAGGAGAGATCATGATGATTAGAGAGTTTCTTCATCAAGCCATGGCTATGCATGGCATGGAGGTTCTTAATCTCCCGGTTCCAAAGCCGATGGAGGAGTTGGAGCCAAAGGGAGAACCGGTGGAGGAGCCAGAGCCAGAAGAAAAGCTGATAGAGGAGGAGCCAGAAGAAGAGCTGATAGAGGATGAGCAAGAAGAAGAGTCGATAGAGGAGAAACCAGAAGAAGAATCGATGGAGGAGTACCAAAAGGAGGAGGAAGAAAACCAGCATGAGTGGTGGATGGGATTAGGGGGAGATACAGATTTTGCTAATGAATGGATTACTGATGATGTAGAATGCATGGTGTTATCGAGTCCTCTGTGGAGGACTCTGAGTGGAGACCTCTCTTTGGGGAAGTTTGGGTCATTTTATTTAGTTTGTTCTTTTTTACATTTGTATCATGTCTAGCTATCGTGTATTTGTAGTTTAGAAAGTATTTGGATATTGTATGTATCTATGTTGTGACTGCTAGCTCGGTGGGGTATCTTAGTAGATACCTTAGGTATGTATCTGATATAGCAAGTATGACGTTTAACTTATTCTAGTATGTTATATGGTGTTAGCCTCCCTTAAAAAGTTTTCTTTGTACTTTAAATAGCTAGTATGGGGTTAAGGATTTGGTTTAGACTTGTTTCTTCCAAGGTTAGAATTTGATGAAATTTCGAGGTCAAGATTATTTTAAGGAGGGGAGAATGTAACGACCCGGAATTTTATCGTTTTGATTTGTAAATATTTAATTTAGTTCGAATATTCAATTAATCATTTTAATAAGTAAATAAATCTCTTTTAATAAATAGATAATAATAGAAAATTCATTTTTGAATTCTGTTTACATAAATAGGTAGTTCGATGGAAAACTGAAAATGTTATCGAAACTCGCTTTACGATTTTCACCTTTTATCGAATGACAAGTTGTAGAAAGATGTTACACCTTTGCATACACTCTAAAACAACATTTAAATTACTTTGAAAGTTATGAACACTTTATTTTCAAATGATTAAATAAATACATAAAATAATAATAAAAGTTAGTAAATATGAAATATAGTAAAGTAAATATGAAATGATGGATAGAAGTTTGAATTTACATTTCATGGCACCTTAAGTGTAAAAATTAACAAAAGGATTTAAGCTTTTCAAAAGTGACATTTGAATGGCTTAGGAAATGATGGAAGAGTTGAAAAATGGATTTAAGGGCATTTTGGTCTTAAGCCTTCTTAACTTTTATCTTTTTATTTTCATCTTATGTATACACTCTTCTCATTGCATATTTCATTTTTCATACTTCTTAAACTTTTATAAATTTTAGAAAATCACATATTTTTAACTCCATAATTCTTACTTCACTCAAAGATCAAAACTTGAAGCATTTCAAACCATGTGAAAGGTGAGATATTCAAATCAGTTTTTAATACGTTTTTAATGTAATGAATTTTCTGTAAAGTTATTAGTTGCTTGGTTGTAATTTTTTATATGATACTCATGTTTAGGTAACCATTTAAAAATCATATTTTGTTCTTAAATGGGAGTTATGCTTGTTGTAAATGGACATACACAGAGATATAGGATATACAGACACTATTACATTCTCTTCCAACTTCATGTTCTCTGTAAATATAACAAACATCTTCCATTTCTTATTCAAAAGTCAACATCTCTCAAACCATTTAAAATTAGTCGTTATAATCAACTGGAAAAGTTGCTAGTTTATGTCCCTAGTTTTTTTAAATAGTCGTGGGTTGTTTCGTCGAGTGCAGTATGATAAATTAATCGATTATAGTGAATGGTCGAGTGGTGTCTGTTTTTAGGCAAGCGTGAATTGACGAACATAGTATATGATCTCGTTCATCTCTAAAAATCATGATTTGTGAAGCTAGTCTCATGAATTTGGGAGGTGGGGGTTGTGTCGTGGTGGTTTGATGATCGATTATGATCATCTAGCATTTGGCAAACTAGAGGTCATGGGAAGGTACTGTGTAGCTGGATGCAAGCTTGGGGGATGGAAAAGGCGATGGTGGTCGTCGGGTGGGCGTTGGTGGTCGGAGAAGCTTGGCCAAGCTCACTTTAAGGTTTAGTGGCTGCATGAGTTAGGGTCCGAAAATTGGATTGGTAGCGGCTAGTGGAAGTTTTGAGTTCAATGTTGCTTGGCCTACAGGTGCGACAGTGTAGTGGCATTCGATCGATGGTGGCGGTAGAGGCTGGAAGCAGGGGAGGCGATGGTGATTGGTGGTTGATCGTGACTGGGTATGTTTCAATTTTGGGGTAGATTGATTGATTTTTGATTTAGGCCACTGGAATCGATGGTGATAGTGTAGGTGAGTCATTCATGGCTAATAGGGTTTGTTGGTGAGGTCAGTGCAGAGATCGATGATCGGAGACAGGGTCGGAGGCGTGCATGTGGACGTCCGTGCATGAGTTTTTTTTATTTTGAGTCCAAAATCTTTGAATTTTAGTAAATTGATTTTGGGGATTTAAGTGATGGGGAGAAGTAGCTTTGTTTGGGTTTGGGTAGTGGGTCGGGTTTGGGCTTTGGATTGCAGGTGGGTTGTCGTTATAAATTGTTAAATCACCAAACTAGGTTGTTAATCTTTAAAAAGCTAAAAATCACTCATTTTGGATTTGTTGAGCCCACCCTTTCTCTCATTAGACTCATATTAACGAGTACAACGCTTTAATATAAAAAGTTTATAATTTTAGTGAAGTATAATTTGGTGATAAATTAATAGTGGTAGAAATCAATTTCATGGTTATGAAATTATACTTATGCACTGACATTCCCTTTGTGGAATAAAACATCATTCTGCTATAATTAAATTGAATAGATTATTTTGAATGTCTATTTAGCAGAATAAATCCATGTTCTACTGCTATATAAATTTGGACATTTAATTGTACGTCGGTTGATTAATATTGGATAAGTGATTTGTTCGCTATTGACTGTTCATTATGAATTTTATTTACATATATGTTGCTAATGTAAAAAGTTGTGCTGTGACTTGGAATGTTGAACTAAAATAAGTGGTAGCCTGTTTAAAATACCATTGTGGTCGCTAAGCCTCTTTCCAAATTTGAAAATTTATGAATTTAAATTAACTTAAATTTATAATAATTTGAGTTTAGTTATTTTATAAATGATGTTTAAGTTAATTAATTATTTTACAAATGATGTTTTAAGTTAATTAATTATTTTATTAATGATTTTAAATTAATAAATTACTTTATTTAACAATGATTTAGAAATTAATCAATTATTTATTTAGGAGGTTTAAAGGCGATCAATTAATTAAATAAAGTTGTTTATAAATGATAAATTGTTTTATAAAATAAATTATACTTAATAAAAAGGATTTATTTAAAATGTTATAAATTGGAAAGAAATCTTGGAAATTGGAAATGAGTTTGGTTTATAAAACCTTGATTTTAAATGAATAGCGTACGCAGTTTTTGGAAACCATATACTTGACATTTAACTTTGAGGCAGAGAAACTTCTACATATCCTGAAAGGCAAGAATGTGGTTTAGTCAAGGTTTGAAATGTGATAATATCTCAACTTGAATGGCTTTATTATTATCTGAAGGATAGTTTTGTTTTGAAATTGAAGATTGATGTTCGGTGTATAAAGTATTATTTCCATATACAAATTAGATCACTTATGAAATCAAGTTTATGAAATTAATAAATAATCCTTCTTAATTATAGTAGTATGGAAGCATTTTTCCATGCTCAAATCAAAGGATAAGTGATGGGTTTATAGTAAACAATGTTTTGAATATCATTTGTTTTTAATCTATTTAATATAATTTTGAAATAGGAAATCTTTCTTAAATAATTGGAGAATATAAATATACCGGTAAGATAAGTATATGAATATTTTTGTAAATAATTGAAGTAATATATTTAATGGAGACTAATTAAAGAGGCTTACTGGATTCCACATGAAATTAAATCTGTGTTTGATTGTTTATTTATTTGATAGTTAAATAACTGACTATCAAATCTAGACCAATTTTTGACTCTGGAAATACTAGAAGAAACATGAGAATTATATGGTACAGTTTATAAACTCATTGTGTTCTTCTAGGACAAATGATAAGGAAATATTTCCACTCAAACAGGTAGGATGTCATCTCCGCTCTTAGGTATTGTCTGTTTATTTCCAAAAGAACCCGAGTTGAGTTTACCAAAAACTATCGGTTATCGGTTCGTAGAGACCGGGATCAAATAAACATGAGTTATGTAAAAACCACTTCAAACAGGCTTAAGCATTTGAACTGAAGACATCTTGTAGACGGTAGAATCAAAGACGGAATATTTTGAAGTGCAAGAGCTGCTTGCTACTAATCCTAAGGGTGTAGTATAAATAGTGCCTTTAATTTGTTCCTATCCTGAAAAACATGTATGGAAGAATGTTGGCAGTGCATTGTTGCCTGGAGGGCAGTGTTATCATTCTAATTGGGGTTACTATATGAAAAGGTAAAACGTTGCCTCAAGCCTCACAATAAGGAATGACTAAAACAGAGGATATGCCGCAAGGCTATGTAAGTCGCACCCATTAGGGTGTAAGCTCACAAAGGAAGTTTGTAAAGCAACCAGGGTGGTGACATATTCAGTACTATCCAGTAAGAGGTAGGCTGGTCTTGCTATGCAATGGGTCCATGTAAGGCCCTCGGTACATTTTATCTAAAGGTGTAATGTGATAGGTGGTACCCCAGTGCCTTGTCATTGTAGGGAATCCATTCTCTAATAAGTGTCATATAGATTAGTTGTGCCCAACAATGCTGAAACATGAGATACAAGCATTCCAACTATGTTCAATATTTATTTTAAACCCTAAACGCTATTATAATATCATTATATTTTCTATTTAAATATTTTGGTTATCATAAGATAAAAATACGTATGTGCTTATGTGCAATATGGTCTTAAGAGATACCTTTATTTTTTAAAGGTTTTGTAAGATATAACAACCCATCTGATTTGAGTTTCTCATGTTGTTTACTAAATTGATCCATGTGTTATGTTCCTATAATACTTAGGTCGGACAGAGTATTTTTTTCAGAGTTAGATTTGGATACTTTAGAGCTCTAAGAGACGGGCTGGATGCCTCCAAGATGTATTTTGGTTTTTTTATCTCCGATGTGTTCCTAATGTATTTATCAGCATTCGTAAGGACAGGCTATTATAACTATCCAGGCTGATTATATGCTAGATTTTGATGACGTTTGAATATTAAATTTTCCTTTGTGAAGATCATTTGGATATTATATATTACTTGTAATGATGTAAGATTCTATTTTGTCTTTTCTTTCACCCTAACAATCTGACTTTTCAGCACTTGGGTGTTCGGTATGTGAATACCGTGGATGTGTTAGTGTTGACTTCTGGGGATTGTAAAGGCAGGTCGTCACATATGGTATCAGAGCTGAAGGTTAAGCGAGGACCGTGGCCTTGGTAGGGTAACCTGGTAAGGATATGGTAAGTGTCACCTTAAAAAGAGTTTGAGTGTATATATGAGAGTCTGTATTTTTTAGTTCTATAAAAATGTTTTTATTATTTTGAAAACTATAAATGAAATAATTTACCTACGATTATATTCATACATAAAAGAATAAATTTTCAATATTACAATATAGTTATTTTTATTATGATTGTTTGTTAGGAAACGATGATATTTATTTATCATCAATTCTTGATTATCTATGCTTGGCCGGTTTATGACCATTTGTTATATAATTTAAATTAGTTACGAACACCTTATGAATTCAGTTTCTCGATTTAAATATAAGGCATTCGTTAATAAGGTAGGCTTAACAAGTTTACTTTGTTAAAAAGGTGACCATAATAAAGGAAGTTATTATATAAAGATGATTTTATAAATTTGGTTTATAAGGTGCGATCTATAAAATAAAGATAATTTTTTAGAATTCAAATTCCATTGTTTTTGAGAAAGATTTCAAATGACTTATAGGAAGAAGTAATAATAGTATCGCTTGAAAATAATTATAGGTATATTTCAAAGAGATTTTATGGTACATTTCTTTGGATACTTCGGGAAAAACGTATTGATTAGTTTTATGGTAATTTGAATAATCTTCTAAGTGTTAATAAGATGTTTGCTTAGGTGAACATTGTAGTGCACTTGGTAAATTATTCCCTTTGTCATTGTATGATTGAAATGAGTCCTAACTCTGAAAAATTAAAACAAGTCTTAGTAAATAAAGTGCTTAAGCCATTTTATATGCTTAATATATATTGTATTGTTGAAATATAATAGACCTTGTTATGAGATTCTAAGGTTTTTTTGTCATCTAATTTTAGAGGGCACCCATAGTTACGAGAGGAGTGATCGTGAGGACCAGAGAGTTGTTTCATCAAGTCGTGGCTAGGCATTGCATGGAGGTTCTTAATCCCTGATTCCAAAGTCGATGGAGGAGCCGAAGCCAAAGGGAGAGCCGGTGGAGGAGCCGGAGCCAATAGAAGAGCCGATAAAGGACGAGCCAAAATAAGAGACGATAGAGGATGAGCCAGAAGAAGAGTCGATAGAGGAGGAGTTAGAAGAAGAATCAATGAAGTACCAAGAGGAGGAGGAGGAGTATAACCAGGATGAGTGGTGGATGGGACTAGGGGGAGACATGGAGCTTGCTAATGGATGCATTACTGATGATGCAAAATCCATGGAGTTATTGAGTCCCCCAGTGGAGGATTATGATGTGGATAGCTCTCACTGCGAGAGTTTGGGGTCGTTCTGTTTAGTTTGTTCTTTGTGATATTTGTATCATGTTTAGTTATCATGTATTTGTAGTTTAGAAAGTATTTGGATGTTGTATGTACCTATAATGTGACTGTTAGCTTGGTGGGATATCTAGTAGATACCTTAGGTATATATATGATATGGCGAGCATGGTGTTTGACTTATTTTGGTATGTTATATGGTGTTAGCCTTCGTTAAAAAGTTTTCTTTGTACTTTGGAAAATAGCTAGTATGGGGTTAAGGATTCTGTTTTGACTTGTTTTTTCTTAGGTTTAGATTGTGATGAAATTTCAGAGTTGAAATTCTTTTAAGTGGGAAAGAATGTAATGACCCAGAATTTTATCGTTTTGATTTGCGAATATTTAATTTAGCTTAAACATTGAATTAATGGTTTTAATAATTAAATAACTCTCTTTTAATTACTAACTAATAACCAAAAAATATATTTTTGAATTTTGTTTGCATAAATAGGTAGTTCGATGGAAAATTGAAAATGTTACTGTAACCCGCTTTTCGATTTTCAACTTTTATCGAACAACAAGTTATTGAAAGATGTTAGACCTTTACATACACTCTAAAACAACATTTAAATGACTTTGTAAGTTATGAACATTTATTTTCAAATAAGAAAATAAATGAATATAATAATAATAATAATAATCAATAAATATGAAATATTGTAAAGCAAATACGAAGTGATGGATATGAAGTTTGAATTTACATTTCATGATACCTTAAGTGTAAAAATTAACAAAAGGACTTATGCTTTTCAAAAGTGACATTTGAAGGGCTTAGGAAATGATGGAAGAGTTGAAAAATGGATTTAGAGGCAATTTGGTCTTAAGCCTTCTTTATTTTTATTTCCTATAAACTCTTCTCATTACATACTTCGTAACCTCTTATAATTTTTGAAAAATCACATCACTTTAACTCAAAATTTCTTACTTCACTCAATGATTAAAATTTACAGCATTTCAAACCATGTGGAATGTGGGATATTCAAATCTTTGTTTAATATTCTTTTTAATGTAATGAATGTTGTGTACATTTATTAGTAGCTTAGTTGTAATTTTTTATATGAAACTTATGTTTAGGTAATCATTTAAAAATCATATTTCATTTTTTAAATGGAAGTTATCCTTGTTGTAAATGGACATACACAGAGATATAGGATATAAAAACACTATTACATTCTCTTCCATCTTTCCAGTTCTCTGTAAATAGAAGAAACATCCTCTATTTCTTATTCAAAAATCAACATCTCTCAAACCGTTTTAAATTTGTTGTTGTAATCAACTGGAAAATTGTTAGTTTTAGTCTCTAGTTTTTTTTTAAATAGTAGTGGGTTGTTTCGTCGAGTATGGTGTGATAAATTGGTTGATTATAGTGAATGTCAAGTGGTGTCGTTTTTTAGGCAAACATGAATTGATGAACGGAGATATGGTCATGTTTGTCTTTGAAAACCATGATTTTCGAAGCTAGGATCATGATTTTAGAAGATGAGGTTGTGTCATAGTGATTGGATGATCGATTTTTTATCATCTAGCATTTTCTAGAGAATTAAAGGTCGAGGGAAGATACGGTGGAGCTGGACGATAGCTTGGGAGATGGCGAAGCCGATGATGGTGGGCGCATGGGACTTGTGGTTGGAAAACTTGGTTCAGCTCACTTTAGGGTTTAGTGGCCGTATGGGTTTGGGTTCAAAAATTGGATCAGTGGCGGCTACTAGAAGCACCTAATTCATCGTTGCTTGCCCTGGAGGTGCGACAATGTAGTAGCGTTCGATCGGTGGCGGTAGTAGAGGCTGGAAGTAGGGAAGGAGATGGTGATTGGTGGTTAATCCTAACTTGGTATGTTTCGATTTTGGGGTTGATCAGTCGATTTTTAATTTAGGCCATTAGAGTTGATGGCGATGGCGTAGGCTAGTCGCACATGGCCAGTGGGGTTAATGGGTGAGGTCAATGCAAAAATCGATGGTCGGAGGTGGCATCGTAGGCGTGAACGTGCACGTTCGTGCATGAGTTACGTTCGCGCATGAGTTATTTTTGGGTCCAGACATTTGAGTTTAAGAAAATTGATTTGGGGCATTTAAGTGATGGGGAGAAGAAGCTTTGTTAAGGTCTGGGTGATGGGCCAAGTTTGGGCTTTGGATTGTGGGTGGGTAGTTGTTTTAAACTGTTAAATTATTAAACTATGTTGTTAATCTTTAAAAAGCTGTAACTTACTCATTTTAGATCTGTTTAACCTACGGTTTCTTGGACTAGACTCTTATTAATGAGCGGTAGAAATTATTTTCATGGTTATGAAATTATATTTAAGCACAGACATTCCATTACAGAATAAAACACTGTTATGCTATAACTGAATTGAATAGATTATTTGGGACATCTATTTAGCAGAATAAATCCTTGTCCTGCTACTATATAAATTTGATATTTAATTGTATGATGGTTAATTAATATTGGATAAGTGATTTATTGGATATTGACGGTTAATTATGAATTTTATTTACATATATGTTGCTTATGAAAATTCCTGTGATGCGACTTCGAATGTTGAACCAAAATAAGTGGAAGCTTGTTTAAAGTGTCATTGTGGTCGCTAAGCCTCTTTCCAAATTTGAAAAGTCATGGATTTAAATTAACTTAAATTTATGACAATTTGAGTTTAATTATTGTATAAATGATGTTTAAGTTAATTATTTATTTTATAAATGGTATTTAAGTTAATTATTTATTTTATAAATGATGTTTTAAGTTAAGTAGTTATTTTATAAAGGTTGTTTTAAGTTAATTTATTATTATTAATGATGTTTTAAGTTAATTAATTATTTTTTGTGAGGTTTAAGTTAATTAAGTACTTTATTTAATGATGTTTTAAAAACTAATCAATTATTTATTTAAGGGGTTTAAAAGTGATTAATTAATAAAATAAAGGTGTTTATAAATAATAAATTGTTGTATAAAAGGAATTTTACTTAAAAAAGAATTTATTTAAAAGAGTTATAAATTGATTCACGGTAGGGAAATTTCTACCTATCCTAAAAGGTAAGAATGTAGTTGAGTCAAGGTTTGAAATGTGATAATAGCTCAACTTGAACGGCTTTATTATTATCCGACAGATAGTTCTGATTTGAAATCGAAGATTGGTATTCGGTTTGTAAAGTATAATTTCCGTCTACAAATTGGATCACTTTTGAAAATCAATTTTATGAAATTAATAAATAATTCTTCTTAATTATGGTGGTATGGAAGCATTTTTCCATACATAACACCAAAGGGTAAGTGGTGGGTTCATAGTAAACGATGTTTTGAACGACATTTGCTTTCGGTCCATTTAATATGATTTTGATATAGGAAATCTTTTTTAATAGTTCGAGAATATACTAATACTGGTGAGATAATTATACGAGTATTTTTATAAATAACTGAAGTAATTTAATTAATGAAGATTAATTAACGAGAAGCTTAGTGGATTCCATATGAAATTAAATCTATGTTTAATTGTTTGTTTATTTGGTAGTCAAATAACCGACAATCAAATCTGGACCAATTTTTAACTCTAGAAATATCAAGAAGAAATATGAGAATCATATAGTACAGTTATCTTCAATGATGCTACTATACGTATAAACTCGTTATCTTCTTTTATGACAAATGATAAGAAAATCCATCCATTTACATGGCTAGGAGGTGATCTCCACTCTTATGTATTATCTATTTATTTCCAAAAGAACTGGAGTTGATTTTACCGAAAATATCGGTTATCGATTTGAAGAGACCGGGATAGGATGAACATGGTTTATCTGAAAACCACTTCGAACAGGCTTAAGCATTCGAATTGAAGACATCTTGAAGATAACAGAATCATAGATAGAGTTCTTTGAAGTGCAATGGCTGCTTTTTGCTAATCCTAAGAAGTAGTAGAGGTAGTGCCTTCGGTTTGTTCATATCGTGAATAACTTGTATGGACGAATTATGGCAGTGCATTGTTGCCTGGAAGGCAGTATTAGCATTCCAAGTGGGCTTGCTATATGAAAAGGCAGAATGTTGCCTCAATCCTCACAACCGAGAAAGACTAAAACAGAGGATATGCCACAAGGCTATATGGTTCAAACCCATTAGGGTATGGTCATCACCTTTATAGATCGCTATTTATGGATTTGGTATGTGCACGTGAGCTCACGAAGAAGGTTATAAAGTAACCGGGATGGTGGCATATTTGATATTATCCAGCAAAGAGGTAGATCGGTCTTGCCATGCATGGGTCCATGTGAGGCCCTCGGCACAATTTATCTAGAGGTGTACTCTGGTAGGTGGTGCACCGGTGCCTTGTTATTGTATGAAATCCATTCTCCAGTAGGGGCCATATGGACTTAATTGTGCCCAACTATGCTGGAAAGTGATAGCAAGCATTTCGGTTATATTCGGTATTATTTTGAACCCTCGACGCTATTATAATATCACTAGATTTTCTATTTAAATGTTTTATATATCGTAAGGTAAAAACCAATCCGCGTTTACATGGGGTGCGGTCTATGATATACCTTTATTTTTGAAAGGTTTTATAAGATATAAAAACCCATTTGATTTTAGTTTCTCACGCAGGTTTACCAGACTTATCCGGGTGTTATTTTTTTATAACAATGTGTCAGACCAAGTATTTTTTTCAGAGTTAGCTTTGGATGTTTTGGAGCTTTAGGAGATGATCTAGATGTCTCTAAGATGTATTTTATATTTTATTTTCGCTGTGTTCTTATAGTATTTATCAACATTTGTAAGGACTGACTGTTATAACTATCCATGCTGATGATACGTTAGACTCTGATGATGTTTGAATATTAAATCTTTCCTTCGTTTAAGATCATTTGGATATTATATATTACTCATTACAATGCAAGATTCATTTCTGTGTTTTCTTTTCTTTCACCCCAACAATCTGTCCTTTCGGCACTTGCGTGTTCGGCATGTGAATTCCGTGGATGTACTAGTGTCATCTTATGAGAATTGAAAAGGAGGATCGTCGCATTTAAGAATAAGATTCTGTTGGGTTCCTTAAACGATTGACTTTCTTGTCTTATACCCTATGGCTTAGTATGAATGTGGACTCATTTGGGATATAATTTACTTAATCGTACCTTGTTTGAGTAGAGATGGTCTTGAAGTTTAATAACATATCCCTTGGTTTTTGGTGGTATTATATTGATGTCCTTCATGCCCTATAGAAATACTATGTTTGTTCTTCTTAAAACATATCCAATATAGGGTGGATCAATTAGTGAACCCTTTCCCCCCAAAAAAAAAACCCTCTAATAAGGAGTCATGGAAATAAACAATGAAGAATCTAGTGACATGTGATGTGAAGCATCAGAATTCAAATCCCATAAAGAAGATGACATGCCTAAAGATTTCCAAGGTAACCTATGAAGAGAAGACGGACATAACATGAGGCTATATGGAGAGAAGCATATGAAATCGCTTGTCCAGAATACTAGAATTGCAAAAGGAGCTGATGTTGGCATGGCTACATCATTGGACTGTGATTAGTTGCCAGATCAAGAACTTAAGACTGCAACTTTGGCCAATTCTTCAACATGGGACACCGAGTCTTTCAGTGACCTTTTTTATTATAGTTTAGGACTCATTGAAAGACTCAGTGACCTTTTTTATTATAGTTTAGGACTCATCGACTTTTTTATAAGGCTTTTAGAAGGTGGATATAAGGTACAGCTAGCATAAAAAAACTTCTTTTTCTGAATAACCCTTAATAGATACGTCTTCAACCAATGATTCACCAATAATTGAATCAATTGGTGGAAGTGGAGCGCGATGCGAAATTGAACCTCTAAACTCTTCAAAGTCACTATAGAGAGCCATAAAAAATGGCAGTAATCATTATTTCTCTATGTGAGTAATACATGCACTACATGCCTTCCACTCATCCAATTGTGTAATTCATCCCAAATAGTCAACATAGTGGAATAAAATTCTTGTATACACATGTTGTTCTGTTGAAGAGCCCGAAGTTGTTTTCTAATTAATACTATTTTACATATTTTGATTGAGTGAATTCCTAACTTGTTTTGTTGTCTTGTATTTTTCCAGTTATATACTAACGAAGTGCTCGGCAGTATTATTGGTTGATGTGATAATTTCTGCATTATTTATTTCCCAAGAATTTAAGCGTAGACGCATAATCTACATTATTTTTAGGTTGCACAGAGGTTTCTTCAATATATCCTAACATTTTTTTCTTTCAGTTTTTTTACCTCATAACTCCAATAAGAACAATTCTTCCTATCTAACCTCACACTTATAGCCTAAAGCAAATTGTCTCTTTCATTACCGATGATCAGATAAAACAAATCAAATCTGAAGCAAATTCGAAAATGAAAAGGATCCAAAATCACTTGACCAAAAAACAGAACATTATTCTGAAATCAAAAATCCAAGATCCAAAATCATTCAAACAACTCGATTAAGTCGTACATAAGAAGAATACTACTCTGATACAATGATGCTCAATATCATATACATAATTAAGTTGAAAAAAGAATATATGATAAACAGAAAAAATGTGGTTATGTTATCATTCGATAGAAAAGAATACAACCAAATAACCTTAAACATAATGAGTCATTTATATGTCCAAAAATAAAGAAAAACAAAAGAATAATATGTCCTCATCTTGTCTTGTATATAAAGCAAATATTTTGATCAATAGGTCAAAGTGAAGCCTTTTTGAACTTCCAAATATGCCCACCATTTTATAGTTATAAAAGTTACTTCAAAAGGATTTGTAAGTCCTTTTTTGTTCCTCCACCTCCACGTTTCCTTATCCCTCCCTGGAACTACCTCTTTGCATCATAGCTTTGTCCATTTCATCATTTTCTCACCTCTTATGTCTCACAAACCAAAAGGAAGAAAAAAATTTGAACCAAAATCAAGAGGGTGAAAATCAAACAAATCGAGCGATTTTTTAATATCAAAGAGGAAATTTGGTATGATAATTTATTGAATAAATCGTGTCCACGAATTTTCGATCTCCAGTTGCTTCGATGATTTCATAACAATAATCGACGTAAATGAAGCCTTCGAGAAACAAAGCGCACTATAATCGAATGGTACGAAATGATTGATTTGAACTGATATGATTCGATAAAACTCGCACATCCCGATGGTCATCATTAGTATATTTTTCGATAGTGATAACTTGGTTAAACTTTATATATCACTTGTGATTTTTCTTTCTTTTTCAACCTTTATTAGTTCACGGTTGAAATTTTCAATTAAGTAAATTATCAAGATGTTCATTGCGCAGCAAGCCATTTTGGCATTCCTGTACAATGAAAGCTAACTTAGAGGTTTACTTTATACAAACATGAAAGGTTAGGGCCCGTTTGATTTCATTTTATATTTTGAGTTTTGTGTTTTCAACCTGCACTAAAAAATAACAAGAAATAAGAGAAGAAGATTTATAATTCTTAACCATCGCGACGACCAACGGACAACGAAGGAGTTGGATTGTTCTCCCGGCTTTCGTTATCACTCGAAACACGAAAAACAAAATAAACTTGTTTTCTATTTTACATGTTAATTTCATTTTTTAAAATTGTTTGTTTTTCAATAATACGTACAACGGACGCGTTTTTGTATAGACGAAAACACAAAACTAAAAAACGAGAAGCCAAACGGGGCCTTAGTTTTTGGTCGCTTGATTTATTTTTATTAGTTTTCAATTGTAGTTGTTGCATTTGAAAACTTTCTTTACCATAAAAAAGTTTCCTATATTCAACAATCGTTCTGTTCTTTGTATAATTTTATGTGCAGTCCTTACCTAATTGTTTCGATCATCAACTAATTGGTTCCCTTTAAGCCAAATACTTGATTTTCTTGTTGTATTAAACATTTTACTTTCTATTTTAAATTAGCGAAATTGGCGATTTGTCATATATAGGTTTAATTTTGGCTCTAATTACCTAAATTCATTTGTATAATATATGAGTGGATTGTAAATTGAAGTTGCTTGAAACTATATATCCATCAAAGTAAAAACTTAAACAAAAAAAATGGGTATGCGTTGATTATTCTTTTTTTCCTTCTCAACTTGAAAAATGGTCCTATGAATATATTTTTTATTATGCTTTAGTTGTTGAAAATTATAGATAAATGTAGTATATGCATTTGATTGGTTCATAACTTAGTTTGAGAAGTCATCTGTTCTTTCATGCTTGACCAAACATCATGTTGTCATAATCTACACTCAGTACCGTATATTCCTATTGCACCTTTAAATTACACGTATTTTCAAAAAGTTCATAGTATCATACAAGCATAAAAGGAGAGCGCATACTATGTTATTTATCTATTTAGGCAACAAATTATTACCCTTAAATTATTGTATGTGCAACATTTTTTGTTCTTTAGTTTTATAAAAATCATGACGTGGTTTGTTACCATACGTTCGTATGGCACGATCAATTAATTTGAACGTTTGTGTAGTAGTTTGATATATTATCTTTATTCATTTATACAACATTTTATGGAGATTTTTGTATTTTGGGTCTGATTTAGAGATTTTACCTTCTCTAATATTTTTGATATGTTTAGAGCATACATCGAAAACTAATGAAATTGTTGCATCCTGTATGATATTACTTTATATGTTAAAATGGCAGAGATGGGGTGTTAACTTAAAAATTATATGCATAATCTAAGACAAAATATCCCAAATGAATATCAAAATAGAAGGGTCTTCACATGTTTCATCTCCTTTTTCATAAATCTGAATTTTTAATACTATTGTTTTGCTCCTAACTTATAGGGGAGGACAAATCCAACTGAAGAAAACAGTAAAACTTCAAAGAAGATATGTACAAGTTGTATATTAAATGTCAAATGATGTCAATTTATTCATTGTTGTTGATAAGATCTGCAAGTTGATATCATTATAAATTGGTTTTGATCTTTTTTTGTTGCATACACCTAGAAATTTTTTGTATGAAACGTATATTATTTTATCTGTAGGTAATAGTGCATAGTGCTTAGATAATGACTTTTACAGTTTTCAACAAGCACAAAGCTCTTCAATTTGATGTGCTATCCCTATATCTAGTCCGAGCTTTAACTCATGCATGTTATAAGTTGATTTATTAAAAGGCAATGCCTATTAATCACCATTTCATAAATCCATATCAAGTCTCAAATAGACTAACATCAAAAGTATGGTGATAACAATTCAAAATTCTTTAGAGCGAAAAGATACTAAATATCCATCCCAATATCTCTGAAGAAATAACCAACACTAATGAAATAATAGTTTGGATTTATTATATGTCTTATTTATTTCATTTGGTTTTAGGTATATTGGTATTTATGACTTGTAATTATTAAATATGATATCATTATCTCATTTCTTTATTAGATATAGTCTGACCCGTTTATTTTAAAATATTCGAGTCGGGCCGAGACTCTACAGGTACAGGGACTCGATGGCCTCTGGATTTAGGCAAGCATTGAAGTAGACTATTTTAACCATTTTAGTTTACTTTGTACTTATGTATATTGACATTTAGTAGTTATGTTATATGTATTATCTAATGGCTGTTTTGTACCTGATATGTCAGTATGGATATGATGTATATATTATGTGGGTCTGAACTGATATTTTAGAGACTCGCATTCTATTATATATATGATGTATATTATTTCTCTATGATTCTGATTTTGATTTATTTAATATTATATAATATTCTAAATATTTTAATCGGTGTGTTTATTACTTCATATTAATAGTGTACACATCAAATTTTTTTCAGTTCAGATCCTAAAAAGGTAATAAAGACGTGTCAGTGTTAGTATAAAGATATATTTACATTAGGTCACCCTTAACCAGCCGTACTCTCTGCATTATTAGACTACATTACTTGTAATGTTCTTTAATGATATGGGTATAATGGTGTGGTCGTTACAGCTTGTTATCAAAATTGTATTCAGAACATTATAGAATATAATTTGCATAGAGTCGAGATATACTAATATAGTAAATACATATTTAATATAAATATATTAGTTATCTAAATGTTTAATTCTTTTATGGCTACATCCAGGCCGCCTACATTAGACAAGACAGATCATCAACATGCACACAGACTTCCCTATCTACATGCTGGGAACACCTCTACAACATCACCAGTGCTCGAGAACATCACCTCTAGTACTTCATCCAGTAGTTGCTCTTCCTATTCTCATGCTCGTCGACCCGACACTTTGGCCCCATCCCTTGCTAACATAGCTCGCACGGTGCTGCTAGCCATCAACATGCCCTGTACATAAGGCCAGCAAGCATGTTTGGGCTCTTTATTCACAGTATGATCACACATGGCTTGCCTTAGATCATCTATTCCAGCCGTTGTTCCTCAACATTTGATACACACACATTTTGATACATAGCCTATAGAGATTAAAAGAACACAAATTTTGACACACACACACATTCTTATAGTTGGACATTTTTTTATCAAACATTTGAGACCAACAGAAGATCTAACAGTTATTACATGAGTAAAAAATTATTATGAAGGAATAAAGTTGCTAACCTTTTTAGTCCAAAATTTCACTTTTTAATGCTTTTGCGAATGAATTATCTAAAGAAAACACTAAATATTTTCATCTACTATTTTTATTGAGATATTACATATACTTATGCCTCTTAATGGACATTTTCAAATGCGGGTAGTACGTTATTCGTATCCACATAAGAAATCATTTTCAAATATCGAATATTTGCATCAGCAGATGCAGATGGATATATGATAATCATCCTATCCATTAATGATTAATAAGCTAAGAAACATAAATTGAAAATTTTGACTAAACATAGGTTTTATTCAATCACATTGATTATAAAAGTATGTAAAATCAACAAAAATAATGATAGTACATAGTTTTGAGCAGTTAATATGCACTAAATGCATATAATATAAACTATTAAATTAATTAAATTGTTAGAAATGTTTTGATATTAAACGAATTATTAAAAAAAATGAAAGATGTGTATATTACTATTTAGTGAATAGTCCCACATTGTAGGACTATACAAAAGAATCAAGTATTGATACTTGATTCTTAAAAGCTTAGTTGGGCGCTTTGGGTAGCCAATAATGCTCTTTTTTGAGGAGGAATACCATGCTTGACTACCACACACGTGCTTACATCGACCGACCCAGGCCAAGTTTCGGTTTGGGTTTATTGTGGTGCAACACTTATATTTTTGGGCAAAAGTTGTTTTATATTTTCAGACCATTATTTTATTTAAAACGGTAAATTCAAGATTCATTTTTGAGCTAAGGCCACTCCACTATCCAATAATGTTACTTCTTGTATTTCGGTTTATGTTTGGGTTTATTGTGGTGCAACACTTAATATTTTTGGGCAAAAGTTGTTTTGTATTTTCAGACCATTGTTTTCTTTAAAACGGTAAATTCAAGATTCATTTTTGAGCTGAGGCCACTCCACTATCCAGTAACGTTCCATCTTGTATTGCGTCTATTTAATTAATGTTTAGGTGAGGCAAAAAATGGAACGACGTCTTGTTCTTCGTGGAATTTTCTTAATACTTAGAAGGTGAATGGTGATTTTTGAGTGCATTCAGAGTCAATTTCGTTTGTGCAGATGAATCGATGTCAAAAAAGAAAAGAAGAGAGACTATTTTATCCTAGTGGCGATGACGTTTTTCTAGATTGCTTTGCACCACTAAGTAGAGTGTTGAAACATCTTCAAGAGAGTGATGACGTACATGACTCAACCAAAGTTCATTGTTTTCCAAAAAATTGAAGACGTGCTCACGACAATGACTTTGTTGCAACATTGGATGATTCTCCCCTGACATCAATTTTTTAGGTTTTGGATGTTGTCTATTGTGCCATTCAGATTTGAGGGCCTGGATTTCAAACGATGATGCCAAAAGATGGAATTCTTCTTAACTATGTGGAAGGTGGTCGTTGTGCTGACAACAAACAAACCACAACTACTGGACAGACCCAACGAAGTCTGGACAGACCTAACGAAGTTGAGACAGAGCAAATGGGAGCCTGAATAGACAAATCAAAAGATCTGTAGACCTGGACAAAGTAGGATTATCTGTGCAAGAAGTTCATCCTCAATGGACTCGGCGACGATCTGTATGACTAGTACAATTTAGACAAAACAGCAAAGGAGATTCGGAAAACGCTGTAGAAAAAGTACAAAATGGAGGAGGCAGGAGAAATAAGTATGTTATCAACCGTTACTTCGAGTATCAAGTGATGGATGACAGGTTAGTAGAGATGCAATCTCATAAGCTCTAGAAAATTGCTCATGAGATTGTCTCCGAAGGTATGAATTTATATATAAAGTTTCAAGTTGCAGTCTTGATCGATAATTGTCTCCTAGTTGGAAAGAATTTATGAATAGAGTTAGACATTAAAACTAAGGAATTTTTATTGGAAAGTCTGATAACTCACTTCTTTATTGAGGAGGAATCTCGTAAATATGATATAAAAGAAGAAGTGTTTACTATTTCGAATAACACTAAGAAGGTTGCGGTTCGAAAACCGAACCCGAAAAACTTGAAAAATCAGAACTGCAAACTTAGTCAAAACCGCAACAAACAAAATTTGAACTCGCAAGGGTACCAAAGAGGTCAGCAGAAACCACCCCAGAGGAATGACTCGGGACTTTTTTTCATTGTTAGACTGTGGAAAATCAGGTCATATGGCATGCAAGTGTCGAAACAGACCAAGCTCTGCACCATACGCTAACCTGACCGAGGAGCCTCTTATGGTTATGATTTCTAAGATTCACCTTGTTGGAGGATCAAAAGGTTCGTGGGTAGATACTGGTGCTACACACCATGTCTGCTATGATCGTGTTATGTTCAAAACATACATGAAGACCGAGGATAAGAAAGTGATGTTGGGAGACTCTCACACCACTATTGTTGCTGTGATTGAAAAGATAGAACTGAATTTTACCTCTATGAAGACCGTTGTTTTTAAAGATGTAATGGACACTCTAGAGATGAGAAAGAATCTTGTTTTGGGTTTTCTTCTGAATTAGGCTGAGTTTACACAGACTATTGAGGTTGATTTGTACACCATCACTATGAATGGTATGTTTGTGGGTAAGGGTTATGCAACTGATGCTATGTTTAAATTGAATATTGAATGCAATAAAATGTCTGCGTATGCTTATATGTTATGTGATTTTAACATCCGGCACTCCAGATTATGTCACATAAATAAACAAATAATAAAAAACACGAGCAGCTTGGGTTTAATCCCTAATATGTCATTAAATGGTTTTGAAAAAAATGTGATTTTTGTAGTTAAGCAAAAGTAAAAAAAATCCCACATAAATATGTAATTAAAGAATCAAAAATCTTGGACTTGTTTCATTCTGATATATGTGAGCTTGATGACATTTTGACTAGAAAGGACACTGCTACTATATCACTTTCATTAATGATTGCTCTAATTTTACTTATGTATACCTCATTTAAAATAAAAGTGATGCATTTGAGATGTTTAAATCTTCTAACTAGAATTGCAAAACAATATGGTAGGAGATTTAAAAGATTGCATAATGATAGGGGAACTGAATATGAATCAAGTTTGTTTATAGAATTTTATGACTTATATCGAATAATACATGAACAAACTGCACCATATTCATCTGAAATGAATGGCAAAGCTGAAAGGGAAAATAGAATTTTAACTGAATTAGTTGTTTCTATTTTACTTAATTCTGGTTCATCATCATATTGATGTAGGGAAATTTTATTGACCGTATGTTATGTATTGAATAGAATCCCTAAGTCAAAAAGCAAAATTTCACCTTTTGAAATCTTAAGAAATCATAAACTTAATGTATCTTATTTTAGAACTTAGGGATGTTTAGCATATGTTCGTATACCTGATCCTATGAGAACTGAATTAGCAAGTAGAATATACGAATGTGTATTTATTGGCTACGCTATAAATAGCAAAGCATATACATTTTATGACCTAAATGCACATAATATAAAAGAATCTAATGATGTTGTTTTTTATGAATTGAGATTTCCTTTTAAATTGAGGAATAGTGGAAGCACATCTAGTAACACACTAGCGTTATGTCTATTAGAACAGAACCTAATGAATATTTTGATAACGAACCTAAAAGAAGCAAAAGAGAAAGAATTGCAAAAGATTACAGTTTAGATTTTTGTGCTTTTACTATAGAGGAGAATCCCTTAAACCTCCAAATGCCGATTTTGGGCAAGAATCTATTAATGAGGAGATGGAATCTTTGGATTCCAATAAGACTTGGCACTTGGTAGATTTACCACCTGGTTGTAAGTCTATAGGCTGTAAATTGGTACTTAAAAAGAAATTAAAACCTGATGGAACAGCCGATAAATATAAAGCCCGTTTAGTAGCTAAATGATTTTAGGCAAAGAGAAAATGTAGACTTTTTGACACGTTTTCACCTGTAACTAGAACTACATCTATTCGAATACTAGTTTCACTTTCATCCATTCATGATTTGATAATACACCAAATGCATGTTAGAAATGCTTTTTTAAATGGTGAATTAAAAGAAGAAATTTATATATACCAACTTGAAGGTTTTATAATTCATGGTCAAGAACTTAAAGTTTGCAAGTTAGATAAATCTTTATATGGTTTAAAACAAGCATCTAAGCAATGAAATGAAAAGTTTGATAGCTTAATAATCTCACATGGTTTCAAAGTTAATGAAAGTGACAAATATATTTATTATAAATCTGAGAACAACATTTGCATTATTATATGTTTGTATGTGGATGATCTACTTATTTTTGGGTCAAACATGCTAAAACTTCGTATATACGATATTTCATAATTATGATATTTTGACGATGACAACTGTACAAGTCATTATTATATATTAACTTGTTTTTACAGGAATTATTCAAGACCGGATTCAAATAAGCTTCAAATCTTATATAAGTATGTATTGAGTCTGTGTCTAGAGTTTACTCATGTTAAAATCTCTCCTATATGATATATATTTCGACACTTTTTTCATTTCATTAGCGTACACTAATCATCTTTGCATATTATCATTTTTAGTTTATATTTAGACGTCTGAATATACCAAATCAGACGCCTGAATCTGGAAAAATGAATATTTTTTAGTACAATATTCAGACGTCTGAAAATGGTTATTTTTAGCCTATTTTCTTTCTGGTTTGAGCTCGTGCAATTTCAGAAGTCTGAATTATTCAATTCAAAAGTCTAATATCTATAATGGCTATATTTTCAAATAGGCACTTTGATTCATGAAGAGATGCGTTCTTCATTTCAATAGATATGTCCATATCTCTTCATGATAATTCTTCACGAACATATGCACCTATTTATAATCTATATAAACACATTAGAATCATGTTTTCATAACTTAATTCAATCTATTCTTACTCTACTCTCATATTCTTTGATTCTAATACTCTTGTGCATTCAATTTCATACAAATCCATTATATTGCTTCCTTATTCTTCACGTATTCATATATACATCATAAAGGAGAAGATTATAGGAAGGGTGTACTACAAGTGACAAATCCGTGTTATAGAACACACAAAGTCAAAACAATCTTTTGTATTTGTTGAAGTCATGTTCTGCTGCTCAGGCGTGTGAAGTCCTCTTCGGCAGCTGAGGCGAAATCATGTTTTGCTGCTCAGGTCCCTGTTCGGCTGCTCTGGGGTTGTATAGACTCCTTCCTCCAAGTTAAGTGAAGGTTGTTGTTTTAGTGAAATTCCAGAAGAAGTCTGGGACGTAGAACGGTGCTCCGAACCAATATAAAAATCTCTGGTGTCATTTTACTATACTACTTTTTATTCCGCACTATTTATTGTATTACTATCATCGCTACACTAGTATAGTATAATTCCATATGGCACGATCCGCACTGTCTTTTCATTTGGTATCAGAGCAAGGCATCTAATGACCTTTACAAAGTTATTTGATATTTTATTAATATGGGAAACAACACCAGCACTAGCACTGTCACCAACACTAGTTTTGTAGAAGATCAATCCACTGCACGATCTCCACTGTTCGATGGCATGAATTACAACTATTGGGCAACTCAAATGTGTAGTTATATGCAAGAAAATGGTTTTGATTCATGGAATATCACTCAAACTAAGTATAATATTCCTACAACAGAATACTCTTCATGGTCAAACACACAAAAATTAGATGCTACTGCAAATGCCAAAGCTATGAATATGTTATTTTGTGCCTTAGATAAGAATGAATTTAATCGAGTTAGTATGTGTACAACTGCTTATCAAATATGGAGAACACTAAAAGTTACACATGAAGGTACTAACAAGGTTAAACGAAGAAAAATTTCTATGTTAAAAAGTCAATTTCAAAATTTTAGAATGAAACGGGATGAGTTTATTAATGATATGTACTCTAGATTTCAAGATATTTATCACTCTCTATTAGGACTAGGAGAAAAACTTACTGATTTTGATATTGTATCAAAAATCCTAAACTCATTAACGGATGAATGGGAAAGAAAGGTCTTAACCATTGAAGAAGCAAATGATCTTTCTACTATAAAGCCAGAAGAGTCAATAGAAAATCTAATGTCCTACGAAGTGAATTTGCAGGCTAAAAGAGTACAAAGCAAGACAAAAAGAATACGACATTTCATGTAGAAAAAGAAGAATAGGATTCGGATGAAGGACTTAGCATTCATTGCTAAAAACTTTAAAAAAAATTTGAAGTACAGCAAAGGAAATCGAAACAACGGTAAAAGAAACTTCAACAACAATTCAAATAAGCCATCTTCATCAATACTAGAATGCTTTAACTGCCACAAGAAGGGGAATATACAAAAAATTGTTCAGAATAAAAAAACATATCACAATAAGAATCAAAAGGACAAGTTTAAAAGAAAAGCATTTTCAGTAACACGGGATGACTCGGATTCTTCTTCTTCAAGAAGAAGTAGTGACAGTGAAAATGAACAAGAAAATGTTTGTTTCATGGCTACAGAGAATGAGGTCCCACTTAAGAAAAGAGGAAAATGGATACTCGACGGTGGTTAGTCAAACACATGACAGGAGAGAAAAATATGCTAACAAGTATTACATATTCAAATGGAGGCTCTATCACATTTCAAGACAATTCCAAAGGCTATATCATCGGAAAAGGCGATGTGAGAAATTACGGTATATCTAATTCACCTCTCATTTCCAATGTTTTACTTGTCAAAAACTTGGAGCACAATTTGTTAAGTATTGGTCAATTATGTGACAAGGGATTCAAAATTTCATTTTCTGAGGATAAATGTAGCATTTATAATCATAATAAAAATCTTATCTTTGAAGGTAATAGAGATAAACATATACGTTCTGAATATGAAAATCAATCATAATTCAGATATGTGCTTAATAGCCAAAGAAAATGATCCTTGGTTATGGCACAAGAGATTCTGTCATATTAACTTCAAAGTAATAAACAAACTTTCTGAAAATGACTTAGTCAAAGGATTACCAAAAATGAACTTCAAAGTTGATCATATTTGTGATACATGTCAATTAGGAAAGTTAACTAAATCATCTTTCAAATCTAAGAAAGTTATTTCTACATTACAGCCACTTGAATTACTTCACATGGATTTATTTGGACCTACTCAAGTACAATCCATAAATCATAATAGATATGTGTTTGTAATTGTAGATGACTTTTCCAGATATACTTCGACCATATTTATGAAAAATAAAAGTGATACTTTTGACCATTTTAAAGTTTTGTCAAAAGAATCCAAAATTTGAAAGGATTAAAAATAAAAAATATTAGAACCGATCATGGAGGAGAGTTTGAAAACGAAGCTTTTGATATGTGAGTTAAGCAAAAAGTTAAGGTAATGGTATGGTTGTTTTCTGATCTCAAAACATTCGTAGTTATATGCTTTTTGTTGTGTATGTATTTATGTGGTGATCTCGTGCTTGCTATGTTGGTTTGTAAAATTGAACTTCTATGTCTCTTTTGGAATAGTGTAGTATGTTAACATTTCTACATTATCTATGCTATTCTTGCTCACTATCGTTCATATAATATGTGAGTATTTCATATATATTATGTTTCCTTTTTTCGATGTCAAAGGGGGAGGAGTTTAAAAACTACCATCGACGGGGGAGCTTATAGTAAGGAGGAGTACATATAAATTTATTCCTGTTTATATATGTTCATATTGTGTATATACTTATATAGTTGTCATCGTCAAAACAGGGGAGAATGTTGAAACTTCGTATTTACGATATTTCATAATTATGATATTTTGAATATGACAACTATACAAGTCATTATTACATACTAACTTGTTTTTACAGGAATTAATCAAGACTGGATTCAAATAAGCTTCAAATCTTACATATGTATGTATCGAGTCTGTGTCTAGAGTTTACTCATGTTAAAATCTCTCATGTATGATATATATTTCGACACTTTTTTCATTTCATTAGCATACACTAATATTCTTTGCATATTCTCATTCTTAGTTTACATTCAGACGTCTGAATGTACCAAATCTGGCGTCTGAATCTGGAAAAATAAATATTGTTTAGTACAATATTCAGACGTTTGAGAATGGTTATTTTTAGCCTATTTCCTTTCCGGTTTGGGCTCCTGCAATTTCAGAAGTCTGAATTATTTAATTCAGAAGTCTGAATATCTATAACGGCTATATTTTCAAATAGGCACTTCCATTCGTGAAGAGATGCATTCTTCATTTTAATAGATATGATCATATATCTTCATGATAACTCTTCACGAACATATGCACCTATTTATAATCTATATAAACACATTAGCATCATGTTTCCTTAAGTTAATTCAATCTATTCTTACTCTACTCTCATATTCTTTGATTCTAATAGTCTTGTGCATTCAATTTCATACAAATTCATTCTATTACTTCCTTATTCTTCAGGTATTCATATATACATCATAAAGAAGAAGATTATAGAAATGGTGTACTACAAGTGACAAATCCGTGTTATTAGAACACACAAAGTCAAAACAATCTTTTGTATTTGTTGAAGTCATATTCTGCTGCTCAGGCGTGTGAAGTCCTCTTCAGCTGCTGAGGCGAAATCCTGTTCTGCTGCTCAGGTCCCTATTCGGCTACTCAGGAGTTGTATAGACCCGTTCTTTCGGGTTAAGTGAGGGTTGTTGTTTTATTGAAATTCCAAAAGGAGTCTGGGACTGGACGTAGGACGGTGCTTCGAACCAGTATAAGAATCTCTGGTGTCATTTTACTATACTATTTTTTATTCCGCACTATTTACTGTATTACTATCATCACTACACTAGTATAGTATAATTCCATATAGCACGATCCGCACTGTCTTTTCAAAACGTTCATGCTATAAATACTATTAAATTTTTGTTAATTGCCAATTTTGATATAAAAGATCTATGAAGTGAGTGCAATCCTTGATATTAAGATTACTAGGTCAGAACAGGGAATTTCTTTGGATCACTCTCATTACATTGAGAAGATATTGAAGAAACACAATTGCTTTGATTGTAAACCTGCATGTACACCATATGATCCTAGCGTAAAACTATTTAAGAACATTGATGAAGGTGTAAGGCAGTCTGATTATTGACAGCCTTTGGTACGCCAGTGATTGTACCAGACTCAACATTTCCCATGTCGTGAGAGTATTATACGAATTTACTAGTAAACCTAGTATAAAGCACTGGCATGCTATCGAAAGGACCACGAGATACCTAAAATGAACCATGAAACTTGAATTACATTATGAAAAGTTTTCAGCTATCCTTGAAGGATACACCGATGCAGACTGGAGTACTTTATTTGATGATTCAAAAGCAACCGGTGGCTATATCTTTAGCATTGTTGGTCGAGTTGTTTCTTGGAAATCCAAGAAACAAACTATTTTGGCTCAGTCCGTTGTGGAGTTTGTGATGATAGCATTAATCACAGCTAATGAAGAAGTATATTACTTAAGAAATATGCTAGTTGAGTTTTCTTTATGGAAAAAACCAATACCGGTTGTGTTGATCCATTGTGATAGTATCGCGGCTATTGCAAAAGTATATAACCGTTATTACAAGGGTAAGAGATAACAGATACGCCGTAAGCACAATACTGTTAGACAACTACTCTTTTCAGGGGTTGGTAGAGTGCATCACATATGTAGGATGAGAATCTGGAAAATCCTTTCATGAAAGGACTGGCTAGAAAGAAAGTCCTTAGAACTTCTAAAAGAATGAGACTATTGTCCTTTGATTGTTGAGTCATGCACAATGATAAGCCGACCTAATGACTGGATTTCTCAAGAACTAAGTTCAATGGGTAAGAACAAGTTGTAAAGTGATATGAGTTGAAATGCTATTTTATATATTCAGAAGCATGTATTCCTGAAGTGATTAGACGATGAGTTAATAGAAACTCTTAATGAAATTTATACTCTATACGGAGTGGAGTCCTACCTTCAAGAGTAAGCTTGATAGACTCATCTGTGTGGATGTGGAAATGTGGCCGTTTTCTATGGAAATTTGGGAAAAATTACTGCAACATTCACTAAAATGGGATAGACGTGCATGACTATAAATGCACGGGCTTAAAAAGTGTGTGTGGTTTGATGTGAGGAATAGATTTCAAGACTACGTGTCACTTTACTAAAAAATGAATCTTATCTACTATGCAAAGGTTCAAGTCGAAAGACACATTTGTTTATGCACAACCTTACGTTTTTCGAAATTGCTCGAAAATATTTTTTAAAATTCAAGTGGAAGATTGTTGGAAATATTTTGATATTAAATGAATTATTAATTTTTTTGGAATAAGTGTATATGGCTATCTAGTGAATAGTCCTATATTGTAGGACCATAGAAAAGAATCAAGTGTTATCTTGATTCTTAGAAGCTTAATTGGACCCTTTGGACACTCAATGATGCACTTTTGTGAGGAGGTCACCCAATGATGTAACACTTATATTTTTTGACGAAAGTTGTTTTGTATTTTTAGACCGTTATTTTTTTTTGAAACGGTAAATCTAAGATTCCTTTTTGAGCCGACGTCGCCCTACTATCTAGTAACGTTCCTTTTTGTACTCCGTCTATTTAATTAATCAATGTTTAGATGAGGCAAAAAAAGGGAACGACATCTTCTTCTCCATGGAATCTTCTTAAAACCAAAAGGCGAGCAGTGATTTTTGAGTGCAAGCAGAGTTGATTTTGTTTGTACAGACGAATCAATACAAAAAAAGTATGTTTTATCCTAAAGGCTTTTTCTAGTTTGTTTTGCACCACTTAGTAGAGGGTTGAAACTTCTTCAAGACAGTGACGACGTACACAACTCAGCCAAAGTTCATTATTTTCCAACAAAAAATAAATAAATACATATCTTTAATTTATCTAAAATACACATAAACTAAGATATAATCTTATAAAAAACTGGACATGTATTTTTTAAATGTGGTTGCCTTCAATATCTGCCTTCACTTTTAAGAATATCAGATATCTATCTGCTTTTCGGACACAAACGCAGACGAATTTTAAAATTTTCAGGTATCCATTAACAGCCTTATATGTACTTACTTTCTTTGATCTATTTTATTATTTTCTAAAAATAACTTAGCATCGTTGGCATTTCAACAAATAAATGATTTTCCTTCCATATACTTCAAAACACACAATGTCATGTATACTTGAAAGTTGTGTTGTAAGATTCAAATATATTACATAAGGTGTTTATTAATACCTATTTTTTGCATCGCACATGCGAAAGTACTTGTTATATTTATAATAGTAAGACAACCTATAGATAATAAAATAACAGGAAATCAAAAAATAGTCTCGAATATGGACTTTTATTACGGTGCAAACCTTATATCCACTAAACCATTAGTTGCTTCTTTAAACCTTTATACAAAAAAACAAAACAAAAAATTATGTTAGATTTAAGAATGAGAATCTGTCAGGTTCCTTAGTCGATTAACTTTCTTGTCTTATACCCTATGGCTTACTATGAATGTGGATTCGTTTGGATAAATTATTTTTAATTAGCTTACTTAATTATGCCTTGTTTTGAGCCGAGATGGTCTTGAGCTTTAATAACGTACCCCTTGTTTTTTAGTGATATTATATTGATGTCCTTCGGGCCTGGTAAAAAATACAATGCTTGCTCTTCTTAAAGCATATCCAATATGCGGTGGATCAATCAGTGACCCAACCACAAATATCATAACAGGGGATATTGTCAGAAGTTTACCAAGACAAATAACCAGTGACCCAACAACAGATACCAGTCAGTGACCCAACGCTTTTAGTTGGGGTGGTTATTCTCAAAAGCTTGAAAAGCCAAAGAGTAGCTTTCCACAAATATCATAATAGGGGATTAGTATTTTTGTTTTATTTTCGTTCTAGATTATTAGTTAATAATTTACCAAGACAAGGACCATTCCAACCACTCTTTCATACTGCTAACTGAAAAGGATGAAAATAAAATGAACTGAACGAAAAAGCTAAGTCTACAAAAGCAATTGCCAATCAATATCCGTGCACAAAATTTCTTTAATAAATGAATACCCATACACGATGTTACAAAAACAAGTTTCTTATATGGACTGAAATTCCAAACTGTTCTACGTAAACATATTAAACTACATTTCATACATTATTATCTTAAATACAACTCAATCAAACACAAAGATAAACACTAATCAACCATATACACAACAGTCATTCTTTCTATGCAGATATTATTTCAAAGTTGTTAAATTCGCTTATCTCCTTTGGAAGTTGAACACCTTTATCGCAAATGCAAAGACAACAGCAAAAAGGACAGTAAAGCCGACTATTGCAATGGCGATGTAGGGTAGAAAGTCGTGTGTAAACCCAAAATATGACTTCAGGAACTGTTTTACTGTTTCTCCGCTTTCATCATCTAGTACATTTTCATAATCTCCAAATTGGGATACAACTAATCCATATAGCGTCCATGCAATTGGACATGCCCATGAATACCATCTCCACCATACAGGAATTCTCTGCATGTTTTCAAACATTATTAGTCATGTATCATCATGTAGATTTTTATTTTTATTTTCAGCAAGTGTTGTGAAGAAAGTGCTTACGGGACGAGGAATCAAATAGCCGGCAAACACGTTCCATATGAAATAGAAAGCAGTGGAGACAATGGCGGCAATATCACTATTAGGGGTCATAGCCACAGCCATCATACCATAGAAGGTGAAGTACATGAATGTGAAGTACATGAAGAACAAGTACCACAAAAACTTTGCTGCCGTCCATTGAAATGAAATGCAGCTATAAACAACTACTCCATAGATCACAGCTTGAAGAAAGATGTGTGGGATTTCTATCATAACCTTCAAACACAGTAATTCATTTCAACGTGAGAAACAGACGATTAGAAAGAAAGAAAAATTGTTTTTATTTATATAAGCAAGATGACACATACCTGTGCAAATGCATAAGGCAAAGCAGAATACATTCCTGCTGCCCTCTCTCGATAAAAGACTGTTCTTTCTACATCCACAATAGGCTGTACGGTTTGGCCATTCTGGATACCAATGAAAAGAACTGCAGCGTACATTGACCCAAGAGAATTAAACAGATCTTGTTGGTTGTTTCTGCCAAAAATCATCATATTGTAAGTTAATAGTAGTCTCACATTTACAATAAAGATAGAGTTGGTCTTGAAGGAACTTACATTTTTTTGCCAAGTTTCCAGAAAATAGTTCCAAAAATCAAAGCAATGACAGTAGTGAAGAATATTCGAGTGGCTGTATAAGATGGATTGCGCCAATATGACTTGTGTTGTTTCCATAAACAAGCCATACATTGTGAGTAAAATGATTGAGAAAACTGAGTTGGGAAGTGGAGATCACTCGAACCAGGAGGAGGAGAGCTCAATTCAGATATCAATGCTTTGTTTCTCCTGAATGTTACAGAGATATGTTAAAATATGACCTAGTAGTATAATACTATATCATTGGAGTTGTATAAAAGGCATACCTATATAAATCGGAATTTCTGTAATGCTCTGTGAAGTTGACACCAATAATTTCTTCTTGAGACTGAGTAGTCACCTCCAACATCCATGTTGCAGGATTATAACCATCTTTTATTTTCCTAACCCCTTCTACATCCTGCAATATTTAAAACTTTAGAATTACAGTTCCACTATAAGTAATTGTATATAGGTCATTCTGACAATAATCTCACCTCAAAATACTTGATCAGATGGCAAGAATTACGTCCTAATGGACCAACGTAAATTTCTTCTCCTCCTCTTTTCATAAGGAACAGCTGCAATCAAGAAAGTCCTAGTGAGTACTGAGTACATACGTATAAACTCGTAAAACCTTAAACCATTCAACTATCTTGACAGACACTAACCTCATCAAATGCTTCGAAAATGTCAATACTAGGTTGATGAATTGTGCAGACAACAGTTCTTCCAGTATCAACAGTATTTCTCACAGCTCTCATAACAATGGCTGCGGCTCTTGCATCAAGTCCGGAAGTTGGTTCATCCATAAAAATGATTGATGGATTCGCAACAAGCTCGACCGCTATTGTTAATCTTTTTCTTTGCTCCGTAGACAAACCATTGACACCGGGCAATCCTACAAGTGCTCCTCTTAATGAGCTCAGTTCTACTAACTCCATCACCTCTTCAACAAACATCTGCATTGGTCACAAACTTAGAACAGAGATATCACAAATATATCATCTCCTAAATTTGAACTTTTTACTCGATTAGACCACTTTCAAAGACATATCTAAGCAACTTTTAAAGAAAACCAGGTCATCTATGCTTTACTGACAAAAAGTGATATTCTGTGCAGGGGCTGTTACCAACCTAAAGTAGTTCAAATGTGCAATTTGTTTTTAAAATAACTTAAATAAGTGAAAATTCATCTAAATTTGTGTATTTTTTAAACTGACCATTCGAGCATTGGAATCAACTTCTTTTGGTAGACGAAGCCACGCAGAGTACACTAGAGATTCATAAACTGTAATGTGAGGTGAATGGATATCATTTTGCTCACAGTATCCAGAAATACGAGCAAATGTTTCTTGCTTTTTGGGATAACCAGAAATAGTAATATCTCCATCAATGTAACCACCAGTTTTTCTTCCAGCCAAAACGTCCATTAGAGTGGTCTTCCCAGCTCCACTAACTCCCATCAAAGCTGTAAGGACACCTGGCCTGAAAGCTCCACTCACACCCTTTAGTAAAACTAATCGATCTTCGACAACGCCTTGCTCTTTCATTTCCTGGTATTGGTAAGAAAAAGAAAAATTACATTAGTACATGTATATGTACTGGGTATGTATAGAAGTTAATGGTAGCAAATTAGAGGTTTTTCTTACCCCAGGCATATCCACAGAGTATTTGATGTCGTCAAAAGTAATCGATAGAGGAGAAAATGGAAGTACCATTCCTCTTTTCTTGTTCTCTTCCTTGTTTCTCCTGATTTCATCAGTACCTCTCTCTGAAACATAAATTTGATTTGTTAATTCATATATTGTTGAATAGTTATAGTTAATAAATTAGACTTTGAACGATAGAACTTACCCGACTCTGCTGTTCCATTCTGCAACAGCTCAACTGATTCCCCAGTTCTGTTTGCATGCTTCTCTCTCAGCTCTTCTTCTGTTACAGCCGCTTCACCTTTACCGAATGCTGTTAAAAGAAAAAAAAATCAAAATTTTACTTTCAGATGTTCCTTTAATAGAACAAGATAATAATGGAGGTAGAATAATCAATGCTTAGTTGCTTACGATCTAGCCAGTCAAGAAAGAATATAAAGAGGATGTTGAAGAGGAAAACATATCCAATAAGTCCACCCACACCGATCCAATACCAATTGGGATCCACAAATACTCCTCGAACTTTCAAAATCTGCACCCCTAACGTTTCTTTCGTGGTTTCGTTCACAATCTGAATTTTGTCAAATTCTCATATCAGCAATGTAATCACTAATAACCACCATTTCTGGTGTATTTATAATAAACTTTCTTTCTAGGTCGTAAATAAATTATTACCTTATGCCAACTTTTACCAAGGAACTCGTTGACTGCTACAGCGTTATGTGCATACATTAAAGGAGAGGACCAGTAACCCCATATCCAAAAACTCTTAATTTTCTCTACACCACAAGAAAAACATAAAAAGTCAGTCCCAATTGTTACCAATAACATTTGTATTTTTTTTTATACTCTTTTTAAGAAAAAGTAAATCAGGTAAACCAAAAACTATCCATATAACATTTTTGAAAAGTATACAAGGAACCCCACAGCATTTATATTCTAGGTATTTTCAAAAGGATTTAGCCTTCAACCCTTACCATTTGTCATCTCGATGTTTTGACCAGATGAGCTACTACTTTAGATAAATTTATAGTTTTATTTTTATAACAAATATAGATAATGGATATATATGTTTTTTACCTCTAGATATAAGGAATCCACCAAGAACTAAAAGCACAAGTTGTGCAAAAGACCCAAAGGTATCGGCAACAACCATTTCTCTTCCAACAGCAGCCAAAAGCCGAAACAAACCCGATGCCATTTGACTTACCAATACAAGAAGCAAGTAATGCTTAAAGAACCTATAACAACAGTAATATTTTCATACATCCTACTCGACAAATTCAAGAAATGCAATAGCAATGTGATGGTAGTAAGTAGTAAACTAATTTACCTTGAGATGTTAGGATCGAACCCAATAACATAATAAGTGAGCACAATCCAAACCGCACACTCTAAAAACGATATAGGAATCTTGAGTATCCATGTAGGCAAGGCATAAGCCCATGAAGGGTAAAAGAGTAAATCCCTTTGCTTATAAAAGATAGGTAGTTTTGCAATGCTCATAGCAAGTTCAGCAAATCCATTAAACAAATGTGTGACCAGCCCAAGAAAGGCAGCACCTAAAAAGACGACTCCATCCTCAACCCTTTCACGAGGCATTTTGGTACGAAGGAAGACAGTCATAGCAATAGCAGCAAGAATTACAATCTGAACCACTTTAAAGATGTAGACAAAAGAGTTTCTTTTCATCAGCAACCATTCCCTATCAGTGCAAGCTTTAAGCAATTCCATTTTGCTGATTCCATACTTTGCAGTTGTTAATGCAGCAGGGTGATTTCTACTTCGATCAAATGGAGTGCTTAATTCTTCTCCTAGCTTGCGGCCGATGTGAAAGGATTGAAAAGATTCGGAGAATTCATTGACTGAAACATACATATATGGTTCGTCTCTTCTGCACCAGTATTGATGCTGATCCTTTCTTGATGTAACCTATTCAAATAATTGTTGAATAATCATAATGTATTGAGATATATGAGTCCATGTTATAACACAAAAATATTGAAGATGACCATTATACAAAATTGGATCACTTGCTCTACTTCAAAATCAGAGTAGGGATACACCAATAGGTTTGCAATAATTAGGTCTTAAATCTAATGCTTTAAAAGTCCTAGTGAATTTTAGCAGAACTGGTGCATTAGATTTATCTAATGACTCCATATTTATTGATTTATTCCTACGCTTTGAACCAGTGTAGGCGATCTAACTACTTTTCTATGTAATAATAAATGTTCGTTGTCATGTGTTCAAATAGGCGAAGTTAATGATTCTTACTTCTTGCAAGAAATCTGCAACACCTTTCCTTTCGGGGCATTTGAAGCCCATGGATTCAAAGAACTCAAGAACATTTTCACGAGGGCCTTGATAGACGACTTGGCCATCGGAAAGAAGAATAATGTCATCAAATAGATCATAAGTTTCAGGGGCTGGCTGAAGCAGTGAAATGACTGCGGTCCCACCTAGTATATGAACTGATTGTCTAAGAGAATTCACAATTTGGTAGGTCGTAGAACTATCTAAACCGGTAGATATCTCGTCCATGAAAAGTGCCTTTGCAGGACCCACGAGCATTTCACCTGGAAGAAGAAAAAAAACATGTGCCTATTAGGTAACATAGTTACATTTTAATCTCAATTTGCCTATGGAGGCATTGCTATATGTATAGCTAATCATATACATTTCAGTAAATTGGAATTATTTTTTACCAGTTGTAACACGCTTCTTTTGGCCTCCAGAGATACCTCTAATCATGGCATCACCGACCATGGTGTCGGCACAAATGTCCAGCCCTAATATCTGTAAAAATAATAATGTGAATTTGAGTTATGTTATTCAATTCAAAATATGAACACTACAAGTCATGTTCTATTTATGTTGACTTGCCTTCAGAATGTAATCGGTAACAACTGTTCCCTTCCCCTCCATAGATATAGCCTGTGAATTAATAAGGGGGTGAGATTCATGAAAGATTTTGATTTGTATAACTTATTATTTATATCATAATAGCTTATCATTTAAAGTCTTCAACAGGTAGTGTTATTTGTCAAGATACATGTATTAACAAAGTACGTCTAGTTTAGCGTTATGTGCTAATTCGAATTACACTATCTTGCATAGGATGATTTATTGAGCTGAAGAAGTCCAGCTAATATGAAATTGCAACATGGGTTCACTGTGTATACATGATTGATCATCAATATCGTAATGAGCAACTAATGCCAGGTAAAGACCGAGTTATGTATTTCAATTACGGAATCTAGATTCTGATATATTATATATCCACATGAGTTGTGTCTGCTTTTGGAATATTCTGACCCAAGTTATTTATAGACAGAGTTGAAACCCCAAATTAATGGCACAGCTGAAACAGGCCTTAATACGACATTTGCATAATATATAGTGTCATAAAGTCCATTGATGTAAAGTCATGCTCTAAGATTATCTAGTGACTCATTAATGTTTTAAACATAACCTAAAACTTGATTATTCAATAGACTGTCAAGACGTTGCTATAAGCATTAATTATACAGCGTATAAGTCAAAGAAAAACAATATCCATCATTATATTTTAATTCAGCAACTTCAAATGTAAGTATCAGGATAATTTAATGAATTTGAGATAATCAACATTGTTACCTTCATATACACATCAATATCGGGATCAGGTTTAATATTTGCCTCTTTTTCCCTTCTTGAAAGTTCGGTCAACATATCTACAAAAATCACAAGAAATATACATGGTTTAATTTCAACAAATTCAGAGCCAAAAAAAACCAATCAAACATTATGGAACAATATTATGGCAAAACATATGAAATCATACCATATCTTGTGCCTACTCCTTGGCATCTAGCAGAAAAAGCCAAAGTTTCTCTAACTGTCATTTCTCCAATATGCAAATCATGTTGGCCAATATAAGCAGAAGTTCTTTGTGCTACAAATTCATCCATTCCATGTCCATTGTATGTAACTCTCCCATCTACTTTTAGTGTCGAGTCCAGCTTTCCGGCTAAAGCTAGTAGCAAAGTTGTCTTTCCAGAACCAGGAGGCCCTAAAAGCAAAGTCATTCTACAAATAGACAGAAGTCGTTAAAATTTCAATGACTTGTACAGTATGATGGATTTCTTTTTAAACTTATAAGTGTTCCCTTACCTGCAGGGCTTGATAATTCCACTTATATCATGTAGTATGGAAATTGGCCTCTTCCCACTTGGCAGTATGTGAAGAGCACTCAAAATACCCTACAATAATATCTAAATTATTTACACCGACATTTTATAATGAGACATACAATCCCAAAATTATATTTCTTACAGTGAATTTGTTAACAAAGAAGTTGAGGAAAGTTGGAATTCCTCTATTGCCAACATAAGCCTCTGCGTCAATATTCAAATTCTCGAATCGAACTTCGATTGTTGGATTGTCAATCCCAACACTACATACACATCATATAGATGAATTTGTTAAATTGAGCTTATAAAGTAGATAGATTATCATATAGAATTCAAGAAAAAAGTTGATTAGTACCGTTCCATTCGATTGCGGAGCTTAAGCAAGAATTTTTCGTTATCTTCTTCTGCAGTTCTAACCAACCTCTCAATCAAATTTTTCCTATCTTCAAATCCGAGGTCCCTAATGTCAACTTCTGCTCCGGTTAAAATTCCTTTTCTCAACCTATCGTAAGTAGGCAGTTTTTCAAGAGCAGCCCATTTCAAAGCCTCTTCATCATCTTCCTCTCTGCTTGATCTACCAAATATGTTACTCGCTGAGGAAGAAGCACGCCATGAAGACACATTTCTATGCATGCTTCCTGCTCTTATACTTCCTACTCGCATACTTTCCCTAAAGCTTCCTTTCATGCTTCCTCTTATGCTTCCCAATCTTTTATTTGGATCCATTGTTGTATTGCTTGTAGCAAGCTCAAATTTTGTAGACAACTCGGATTATATCTTCAAATTTAGGCAAAATTCATGGATTTATTTCACTTGTTTATGATTGAAATTCGAGATGAATGATTAAGACAAAATAGAGATATTTATGGGTTGAACTTTGTTATGATGAGATAGGAAGAATGGGGATTTATATCAAGAAAACTGAAGAATTGTCTTAAGCTATTCGCTGACTTCTTATTATTAAAAACGCGGGAATAATGGGGTGGAATTTTGGGTGTGAACTGCAATTTTAGTTGGTTTTTTCACTATTTTATTCACGCCGTTGCTGACTATCCGTGTTTGAATAAGTGATAAAGCTGTAATGAGTCTAATGACAATAATTGGACCCATAGAAAAAAAATTGATTACATGGACAAAATCTTATACGTACGTATATGCACAACGATTCCCCCAATTTTCACTTATATAACCGTTTAAACAATAGCATGAAGTGATAAAAGCAGGAAAAATAACTAATTAAACAGGAAGGAAGGATGAAAATCAAGAAATTTAAGGTGTAGTCAAAATAAAGCGTAGTCAGTGCCCCTATGCATGAATGATCGACTGCATCTCATTTTTACTACACCTCAACTGCTCATTGATTTTAATCATACGTTCCGAATTAAATAATAAAATGCAATGACAAAAAAAAGAGTAAAATTATTTAAATTGAAACATGTGGTTGAAATCATAGAGATTTGAGGCGTAGCGAAAATGAAGAATAACCGATCTTTGTCTACACAAACACACACATACACACATCAATACAAACTGCGCGCGCCTACACACCATATATGTTTGTACAAAGTGAGGTTGATTATTTTTATTATAAATAATTATGGTTGGCCTTATAATAGCCTAAATGGTGAAAAATAATTTAAGTTTTGAACTTGGATATTATGGTAAACCGATTCGGAAAACGTGCATCATTGCTAAGTATGGTAAATATGGCATATTTCAAAAAGTTCTATTTAACTTATTATGCGCTATATCTTTTGTAGTGTTATCATGAATAATGTTATTAACGTTGAATCATATTTGATGTTTTATGGGGATTTTAGAAGATTTATGTTTGTGGTTTATTTCAAATCTTGTTCAATTATCATTTACTTTATAACTTCGAATTTGAATATGAAACGAATTACTGTCAAAATGATATGAAGTCAATAACATTATATTTCTATAACCAAGTACGATGATGTGTGTGTATCTATTATTTTCATGTTCAACGATATATATCTAGGAATTTCGAACAACATTTATTCAAATTTAACATTTTAACAAAATATCTCTGCTCGCGTAAATAATTAATCTGTTTTAATTCAGTTATCGCACATTAGAATTTACTCACGTAAATTCTGTTTATTATTACTCATTCATGATGTTCTAACGTGACCCAAATTTTGCGTATATGTAAATATTCTATTGTCATTTATTAGATTTGACTAAAATTGTTTATATATTGTCACTTTTAAATAAAACATGATGAAAGTTAGTAGGATCTACACTAATATGGATCTTAGTACTCACACACTCACACACACATATATATACACGCATGCACAAACGTGCATACATACATGCATATATACATAAGTATATAAATAAGTATATAATCTCACAAAAACAAAAGGATAAAATCACATTGGGATTTTATGCTAGTTCGGAACTCTCGTCCTACGTCCAATCTCTATGCTCCACGTAGGAATTTCACCATCAATAACCCTCAATTCACTCGGAAGAATGGGTTTACAAACACCGTCTGAGCATACCATTACGACTTTCCACCAACTACAAAGAAAAGGCTTTATTAACCGACTTTGATGTGTTCTTAATAACATGAATAAATCATACCTTAGTACACCCTTTCTGTAATATCCTCCGATGATTATGAATTGAACATGTAGTGTTAGAGGAAGCCAATATTGAAAATTAGATTGCTTTTGAAATCAGAGAATAATAGATAGACCAGAGATTTGAGAGCATGAATTAGATAATAGCAATCGATGTAATTGGTCTAAATTTATAGAGATGAAGCAGTCTGTCGAAAGATGATGATCTTTCAAGAAATCGCACTTTATACAAACATTCACTCCTTTTTAGAAATAAGTATCTGTTCGAAATATAGCCATTTTTTATTTCTCGGACATTTAAGCTGAAAGGCCAGACGTCCTGTCAATTTATAAAAATTGTTTAAAACAAAGTCAGATGTTTGAATTTTCAAGGTCGGATGTCTGAATGTATTCCAGAGAGAAATACGTTCATTTCAGACATGATTCAAACGTTTGACTAAATATTTAAGATGTCTGAGTTCTGCTTTTTTTTAAGATAAGATAATAAAGATTCAAACATCTGATACCCTCGTCAGACGTCTGGTCGAACCTATCAAACATCTGACTTAGTTCATAAAATAAAAATATATATAACATCTTAGGCGTTTGAATTGATTCAGACGGTTAAATCTATATAGGGTATCATCCCTGGATATTTTAGGTTAAATTGGTTATTCTCAGACGTCTGGATTTATGTGGTCAAACATCTGGTGCAGTAAAAAAAAATTAATCTATTTTCAAACTTAGATGTCTGGTGTGTTTTGTCAGACGTCTCAGTTCTGACAATTTTGGAAAACAAAAACTTGCCTTCTGAGAAGGTGGTTTTCTTTTTAAAAAATATTTTTCGACCTTGCTTGAGTGTGTGTAATAATCAAAGGATATTGTACGTATGTTCTAGACTTACAACAACAATATAATGATTTGATCTAATTCTTGATTTTTAGCAGCAGGTTGTCTTCTCGTCCAAAAACCTGTAGAAAATAAGGCGTGTGTGTCTAGTTGTATCATCAAAATTCTCAAAAGGCAGGATTTAATCATTCTCTCCCTTTTTGATGATGACAACAATGCATATCAAATACTCCCCCTATCAATGTGCGCTATATTGTTCTTCCCTTTTTTCATTATCAAAAATATCCAAAAAGAGTATAAGCAGAATATACTGGTGCATATCAGTTACATAAATGTAGACGAAATAGTCGCACAAAGTATTTGAAAGTACTACAGATGATCATAACAAACAAAAGAAATTGTTTCGAAATTACATCAACTCATAACACAAGCGTACAAAAATTATCTTAAGATTACAATAACACGACATTTAAAAGTACTATTAATACGAAGACTAACAAACAACATGAGCCAACACACAAGGTTTAGATTGATTCAAATCAACTAAGCAAGATAACCCCATGCAATACCACAAAGCAAACTACAAATGATCCTATTATTATAAAAACAAATATAAACGCTTCAATGTAAAGCGAAATATATAATATTACTAACAGATTTAACATTACCTTTACCTCAAACCACGAAGTGGTGATAACTCCTTGTCATCTTCAGTCTCATATTCACTTCTACTTTCCTCACCAACTTCTTTGGAATGTTGGTCAGTTGATGGTCCAGATTCCTGATATGGTGGTGGAGGTGGTGGAGTAGCAGGTGATGGTGACCTTTATTTTCCCGATAATTTCTTCAATTTTGCCTAAAAAGTTTTTAATCCCTGATAGCTCATTCTCGATTGATTTCATCTTGGAGTTACTTTTTGAAATGCTTCGTTTAAGGATCTTTTGATTTTGTGACAAAATAACTTGGGTTTTATATAATTGCGGCATTTCAAAAGTAACAATTTTGAAAGGTATAACTTAATCGGCTTCTCACTATTGCTACTGTCATCTTCAACACTTTCTTCTTCCTTAATATCATGAATTTCTACACATTTACTTTACCGGTTTCACTTGTAGTAGAAGTCTGTAGTTGTAATCATTGCAAATACTCATCGTATGAAATATTTTTTGGAACTTTTTAAGGTAAATGCATTAGAGAGAACTTTTTGCCCGCATTAGTAACAGTGTCAGGATTATCAAGCATCAAGGGAACATTTTTAGCTAATAAAAGATGAGTGATGTATGGTCCGTAGAAAATGGTTTTTCTTACGTAATTTAAAAAATGACAACATCTCGTCTTGAATAAATTTTGCCCAGTTTACCTTAATCCACCAACTATATCATATAATGTTTTATAATCCTTACCATAAATTTTCTCATGGCTACCGGTACGAGGGATTAGCACAAGAAATGAGGGAATAAATTTTAAACATTTTCTTAAACATTCATAAATCCGGTCAGACGTCTGAGAAGATACATTCAGATGACTAATCTATTGTTCAGATGTCTGAATAGACTGTCTGACGTCTAATTGTTTATATACAATAAAAATGTAATTTTGATTCATAATTTCTTTTAATTGAATAAAATATTAAATTTTGAATATAATATATATATGTATGTATGTGTGTGTGTGTAAATAGATGATGATAATTTTGATCAAATGTCCTTCTTTATTCATGATATCCAGAAGGCGTTAGTGGATCAGATTCAGATAGCTGCAATCTTTGTGGATTATATAATCCCAAAGGTTTGGAGTTAACCTAGTACTTCCTGTTTATACTATTTTTTGTTTGAGTCTTTCCATAAAAAGTTGACCATCTGTTCAATGATATTTAATTTTTCACGTTGCCTTTGTTGTTCCAAGCGAATTCTTCTTTCTTTAGGGATAATAGCACATTCTGTCTTTTAATTTTCGTTGAGTATTTAATCTTTTCAAATTTTCCATCATGCCTCCTTGTCAAGTAACTATCAAAAGAGATTGCTACCTTGACATTTTTTCCCTTTAGAGTATATTCATTTGATCCTTCGGAAGATGAAGATGACAAGGAGGTAATGCGAACAAACGAAGACAAGCTTGGATTAAAAGAAATTTTAGTCGTAAAAAAATAATTATATTTGTTTTTAGAAAGAAGTGCAAAACATACTATAGATAAGTGAAAATTATACCTAAAATAACTATTTTTCTAAATAATTTGTATTATTTTCTTTAAGATTAATTTTAAACCCAACATCTTTAAGTAGATTAAAAATAGCCATTTATCTAAGTTTTCATGAAATGTCATTTTGTGAACAAGTTTCAAACATTCTTCCCCAATTAATACATATATTTTCAACAACAGGTTTTATGAAAATATCGGCAAGTTGATTTCTGAATTTACAAATTTTAGAGATATAATTCTTTTCTCGACATTATCAAAAGAAAATGATGTCGAATAGCTATATGTTTTGTTCTTGAATGATTAATATGATTTTTAGAAAGATTAATAGCGCTAGTACTATCACAATATATATAGGAAAATTATTTAGATTAACACCAAAGTCTTGTAATGTTTATCGCCTTTAAATTACTCAAGCACAAGTCAAAGCAGCATAAATGTACTCCGCCTCACGCGTCGAGAGTGAAATACGATTTTTCTTCTTGATAAAAGACGAAACAAAAGATTTACTAATGAAGTGGCATGTTCCACTTGTACTATTTCTATCCGTTTTGCGTCCTCCAAAATTAACATCAATATATGATATGAGTTCAAATGGACAATCTTTTGGATAAAAAAAGTCTGTAATCTCCTATGTTGGATAAGTAGTGCAAAATTCTTTTTATGATTGGCAAATGTAATTCTTTAGCACAAGATTGAAATATTACACACAAGAAAATACTCATCGCAATATATGGTCTGGTAGTCGTCAAATATAGTAGAGATCCTATCATACTTCTATATAGTTTTTGATCTACATATTTACCAATTTCATCTTTTTCTAAATGAAGACCATTACTCATTAGTGTTGGCTTAATAAACATATTATCCATTTTAAATCTTTTTATAAATTATTACAATATTTTTCTTGATAAATAAAAATTCTATTATTTAATTATTTTATTTGTAAGCCAGGAAAATAATTTAACTCATCCATGTGCGTGTGACATCTCAAATTCTCATTTCGTTATATTTGAAAATCCGTTACATAATGTTTCATTTGTAGACCCAAAAATAATATCATCTATGTATATTTGGACTGTTAAAATATCATTTTCTTTCTTCGTAATAAATAACATAGAATCCTTTTTCGATTTTAAAATTTGATTCTAAAGGTAGGTTTTCAAATGATCTTACCAAGCATAGGGTGCTTGTTTAAGACCGTATAGTGTTTTCTTAAATTTATAAACATGAATTTGAAAATTTTCATATTCAAAAAGTGGTGGTTGTCTACAAATAGATTTTCTTTTATAAAACCATTAAATATTGCAATTTTAACATCCATTTGAGAAGTGTTGAAATTATGATCATAGGAAAAGGCAAGCAAGATTCCAATAGCCTCTAGTCTAGCAATGCGGCGAACGTTTCCAAGTAGTCGATTCCTTCTCTTGATTATATCCCTAAGCTACTAGTCTTGCTTTGTTCCTTACTATATTACCATTTTCATCGATTATGTTTTTGAAAACCTATTTTGTATTAATTACGACTCGATAGTTTATTTTTTGAACTAGTTCTCAAACATCATTCGTTCAAACTGATTTAGCTCTTCTTGCATGGTTAATATCCAAAAAATATCCTTAGACGTGTTTTTGATAACACAATCAGGACTTCCACCAACTATTGAGCAAAAATCTTTATTCGCTTATTTTGATGTGTTTTTGATAAAACTAATAAGTCACTCATCAGTACACCCTTCCTAAATATCCTTCAATGACTGTGAAACAAACATGCATTGTTACAGGAAGTAAATACTCAAAATTACCTTGCTTTTGAAACTAGAGAACGATAGATATAATAGAGATTGGAGAGCAATAATTAGATGATACAAATCAACGAAGTTGGTCTATATTAATAAAGACGAAGAGGTCCGTCGAAGGGTGATGATTTTCAAGAAATCACAACTTTATACACATAGGCACTCCTTTTCAGAAAAAAGTGTCTATTCAAAATATAGTCGTTTTTTATTTCTCATACATCTGAGCGGAAGGTCAGATGTCTAGCCAATTTATAAAGATTGTTTAAAATAGACTCAAATGTATGAATTTTCAAAGATAGACGGTTGAATGTATTCCAAAGAGAAACACGTTCATTTTTGACCCGTCTGAGACATCTAGTTAGATATTTAAAACGTCTGAGTTTTGCTTTTAAAAAACAAGATAATAAAGATTCAAACGTCTAAAAGGTTCAACCATACGTCTAGTCAAACCTATTAAATGACTGACTAAGTTCAGAATATATATATATATATATATAACATCTTAGACGTCTGAATGACCGATTCAAACAGCTGAATTTGTACAAGGTATCATCTCGAGATATTATATAGGCTAAATATATTTTTCTCGAACGTTTGAATATCCAAAGACATGATAGTGTTAGGGGTATGCCCTCGGGGGAATTATATAATTTGTTATATATATCTAACTCGTTGACCAATCTTGTTCGAAATAAAAGGTATTTTCTTCTTATTATATACTTAATATAATATGATTATATTAATTAATTAACTTAATTAAAAGTATATTTAATAGAAAAATCCATAAATGGTATATTTTATGATAGTAGTTACAACGTGTTGTAACCGCGAGTAATTTATCACAACGAAACAAATATACCATTTTAAACGTTCCTAGTCTAGATGCATCCAGACTGGATATCGATGTATCCGTTGAGACCGGAGTATGTAACGCTCTTCAAATGTTGGGCGGTGTATTACTTATGACTGTTGGGGGCACCTAGGGGTTACGTACTAATAGTTATTGGATAAACATGGAATGACTCACTCGATAGTTTTCTGTTGGTTAATACAAGTAAGGTCGACCAGAAAATATCGATGTGACTGATTTACACAGTTCTCTCGACTTGAGAATACTGTGGATCTTCAATATGAAAGCTCTGCTTTGATTATAGCCAAATCATGGCATGGCGTCCATCGAGTGACTATAGTTGGGTCGAGTGGAAGTATTGGAAGTGAAGCACTATTCAAGAGAGGATTCGTCTCCTCAGTTATATGCAGTTAGTATCACAATCAACTCAAAGTCAAGGTCTCTCGCCAGAGCATATCGGTTAATAATAGTTGTTGTTATTGAACCAATGATTTTGTATTTGGACTATAAAGTTGAATGTGGATGAGATTGGAATTTTGACCGTTACCAAATTCTATAAGTCCAAAGTGATATAGTTTTGACGAAGAGAATTGGTGTAAACAAATGTCACAATCGGGTAACGGTTACTAAAGTTAATTGGATTTTACTCAAAATGAGTAAGCGATAAATTTGGCCATAATGTCACACCACCTGCTAAGTAACGTGTGAACGTTAACATTAGAATAGTTCGATGTTAATCGCTGACCAAATTTACACCCAAGAGTTACACAGTCGAAATGATGAATTCCCTTAAGACCGAACGATTTAACTAGGTTATAATTGTTATAAATTAAATTAATTAATTAATATTTATGAAATATTAATTATAAAATTTGAATATGATTTGAGAAATAAATAATGTTATATATATTTATAACAGTTATAAATATAACGATTGATATACAATATCGACAAACGATTAAATAGATTTAATTGCATAGTATTTTGGCTTGGGCTTAGATGGGTTTAAGGCCCATAATTAAGGCTGCAAAATTTCGGCTTTGAAAAGGTCTAAGGGTGGCTAATATATAGGGAACTGGCTTGGAGATAATGGGTTGAGATCAAGTGAGAATGGGTAAAAAGGTTTTTCTCGTTTCTCTTTAATTCAACCCTATGTATGTACGTACGTAGTACGTACGTATGTATGAATGTATGCATTTATGTATCTCTAAAATAATGACTAACTTTTTTTTGGACGCCATTAACTTCTACGTTGCTGGTTAAAACATAGCTTTCAATCCACTCCAGAATTCTCAAATATATTTCAAATTAAAATAATACTATTCGATAGTAGAGGTCGGTGATTTTGAACTTACAATCCGATGAATCAAGAACAGTAAAAGGAAGGGAAGTCATCGCTTCAACGTGGATTCAAAGGCATCATTAAATTAGGAATTTTAATTCATATTACAGTAATAAATTATATTCAATGATCCTATAATGAGCAATTTCATATCTGTTTTAAATATATTGCTACTGTATGTTTAGTTAGTTGAGATTTTATAAATAGATATAGTTGTCACAAATCAGTTTGGTTATGTGCATAATTTGTTTATTATATTATTTAATTTATGTATAGACAAATGTTGTTTACTGTACAAAATCAATTTTTGTCATTAAAATTGTTATATATATATATATTTATTTATTAATAAATTCATATATATATATATATTAGTGTATATTTATATATAATTCAAAAATTTTATTGCACTATTTATATAATATGAATTTTAAAATTCGAAAATTAATTATCATACATATGTTCATATTTTTAAATTAACATTTATTGAATTATGAATTTCTTATTATATATAAAATAATTATTACATTAAAAATTCAATTTTATATTTTTATAAAATATTATATCATTTTCGTAATGTATAGAAAAATATAGGATTTTTTCAATAAAGTTTATTATTTTTAATAATTAATATTATTTCGAAAAACCTATTTATGATTTATTAAAAATAATAATTTAATTTATAATTCTCTTAAAATTTTCGTAACCTTTCATTCATGATCCTAGAATTTCTAAAAATTTAAAATTTGAATTTTTAATTATACATTATTTTATATTAAATAATTATTGTCGAAATCAATGTGTTTGTTTTTAAAAATAGTATTCCAACTATGAAAAATCCCCAAATTTTTTCTAAGCTCTATTTTATGATCTAAGATTTTTGAAAATCATAAAATTTGAATTTTCATCAATAGATTATTTTTTATTAATTATTTATGGATGAAAACATTATTCTATTCATAATATATACAAATTAAAATACTAAAATTATTGTGTTTGCAAAACTAGGTTAATTTAGAATTATAAATAATTTTTAATAATTGTTCTCTTTCTATATATATATATATATATATATGTGTGTGTGTGTGTGTTTTATGTTCATATATTATATATAATATATCTATACATACATGTGTGTGTATTGTAACACATATACATACACATATTTGGACAAGATACATGACATACAAAATGAGCAAATATGTCTATTGCGATGTAAATCCCAACATCTACATATGGATATATTTTACCTTTCACGTATTATTATGTTACACATGCACCCACACATATATGCATATGATACCTTTATGTATAAACTGAATCAAATAAAATTAATTTCATATCTTAATATATTTGAATTTAAATAAAATAAATGATTTTATTCAAATGAAATTTAGAAATGTTCTAATTCAATTAGACTTCATAGTCCCAATAAAGATCCAATAGGGTAAAAAAAAATTGAAATTCAACCATAACTTCCATTGCTTGCTGGTCCTATTCCAACAATGGTATCGGAGTCCAATAGTATATGCGGTCTAAAATTAGTCATATTAGGGCTAACTACTTAAGCTTGCCCTCTTAGTACAATGTCTAGAAAGGTAATATCTAGGACTGGGATTGGGTAATCTAGTAGCATGTCCTACCTGGTTACCGGCCTGGCCCAAAAGGTGAAGTGAGCTCAAAGGTTGCTCCTAGTAGAAAAGGCCTAACTTTATTTGGGCCTTAGGAAAATTTTCAAAATCATTTTGAAAATTAAAGTTGAATATTTTAAATTTAGTATTTAAATTTAAAATAAAACATGTTAATTATAAAATTAATAATACTACATAAGTTTTCAAAATATTTGAAAGGATAATGATATTTTCAAAATGTTTGAAAGTATTTATATAATAGTTTCAAATTTCAAATTTGTTAATAAGATTAATAAAATAAATAAATTTATGTTAATTAATTAATACATATATACATGTATTATATATGTCGATATATGTTATGTTAAAATGTTTAGGATAACATAAGTATACATGTATGTATACAAGATATATTTTGAAAAATAAATTTTAATAAAAAATGTTTAATTGAATATATTAATTAAATGTTAATTTATTAAATAAAATACACATATATATGATATATGTGTGTTACGCTATAAAGGTTATTGTATACACTTAAATGTTATAGTAGATATGTCCAATATAAAAGTTATATTGGAATACTAATTTAAAATTAATTAAAGAGTTAATTGATTAAAATTAATTGCATAAGATTTAGTTAATGATATATTATATGTAAGACTATCATACAAGTAATATGTAATATAAAAGTTGTATAACAATAAAACTTACATGATATGTGTATAAACTAAATGTGGATCATTAAAGAAACTCAAATAGACTCGAGAAATAAATACGTATGTAAATGTACATATATCGTGATATCTGATGTGTTTGACACTTGAATCGTTGGGATATTTCATAAGAAATACATTATTCTATAAGTCGATATCACTCAATATACATTGAAGATTATGAATCTTCAATATAATTTCTACCATGTATATATTAATAAATTACTTACATACTCCTTAGTTGTTAAGCAAACTCAAGCTAGGGATGTCACGTGTAGTATTATTAATATACTGAACGGATGAGGTAAGATGACTATATGTATTAGTTGAGCAAACTCAAGGTACATATACTATACTTAGGCCATCATGATATGGTAGTTATGAGTGAATGATCTCTTTCTATTTGTTGAGCAAATTCAAGGTCGAAATGAAATTAGAACAAAGAAAAATGGGTTAGGAATTGTATGTGTAACCGATAAGGAGTTATCGATTGTTTGTGGAGCTATGAATTGTTGAACAAACTCAAGGTCGGAATACCAAAAAAAATGAGTCCTAACACCACTAATGAAGTTGTAAGACTTATATGTTTCATCTTAGGATTTGAAGAAATATAAAAGACTCGTGGGAGCCTTATTAGAAAAATGAAATGGTAGCATTTAGCCTTTCTAATCTTGTAAGAACATATGCTATATAACGTTATAATTATCTATAATGATAAATTTGTGCACTTAATATAATTGATAAAACGTTTGTCAGTTAACACGTATATACAAACTGAATTGAAAGTTGACAAATAGAAATATAATATACACTTACTAATAATTCTAACTGCATTTCTATACCCATACAAGTGCCTAATTTCAAACACTTGATACATTCGTAAGTTGTCCACTTGTATGTTTATTTGGTTTAGACCGTGTATTGCATTTCATGAATTTATAAACTCTAAATGCAATTCAAGACCATAGATATTTGATCCATGTACTTTCACATATAAATATTATATGGTGAATAGCCATAGTTTGTGGGGTACAATATTTCAATGAAGTTAGTTCATTCGAAGTAAGCCAATAAACAGTATTTTAAGATCATGTATTCAACTTGAATGATTTCAAAAGGATCATACTGTGTTAATGTAACACAGGACCATAAACTACGAGATACATCTAAGAACTCGATCGTTCAAATGTCGTCTTGATCGGTTTACATAAAGTGTAATATATTTGATGCCTTAAATATTAAGAATAATCAATGCACTTTTTTGAAAGGTTTGTTATGATATTGTAGTAAGGTTTTTTTTTGAATAGTTTGACCATTTGAAAGAAAAACGAATGTATAAGAATAGATGTAATTTAAGGTAAAGTTGGAATGAAGAGAATGAATGGTCACTTCTACTTCATAGAGAAACATTGGAAATAAGAATTGTAATACTAATTGATATTTAATATTGGAATATGAAATATAATTTTTATTTCGAAATGTATTTTCATAAAGAAAATCGTTTTCAATAACATTTATTTCTTTGAATTTAAGATATTTGGTCAAAGTCCCTCCACTGTAGACTAGTTGCAGCATATGAAATAAGTAAATAATATTAACAATATTAAGTGAATGATGAACCTTTAAATTTAGTATGTTATTATAGTAATGACAGAAATAGTGGAAGCATGCCATATATCACCTAATGATTGCAACAAATTACGAAAATTATTTTCATAAAATATGCCGAACATTGTTTGTGAAATAATGTTTATTTTTGGTATTGACTAAAAAATAGATATAACTATATTTTGATATGATTATTATAAATATTCATTATGAAATAAAACTATATTGTGGAATTTGTTTTCATAGTAAAAATGATGCAACAAAAATACATATATGTCTAATATTATTTACAGTTGTTTTGGAATTATAGACAAAGCCATAGTTTTGAGAAATAATTTTACTATATGATTATCATATGATACAGGTTAATTATATCTCAAACAATTAATGGCCATGCATCCATTCATCGGAAGCATCATAGGAGTTGATGGACTCTTTAAATTAATACATATTGATGTATGCAATCACAAGTCTATTAATACCAAAAGGGTTCCACATACTTTGTTATCTTCATCCATGATTTATTACCAACATGTACATGTGTATTAGATACACATGTAGTAAGTTTACGATAAAATCATAGTATATAAAAGAAAAGTAAATAAAATAACATGCAATAGAATAAAATGATTCATTTGGTAAAATAAGCGAGTATATTGGAAAGGGTTCCAAATGTATCTAAAAATGAATATATATTCAATCTCAAAAGTCATTCCTCCATGTGATACATAATGATACATCGATAAGGAGTAATTAGACATTGTTGGACAATTTACAATTAATTGTGAGTGAAGTTGAGTTAGTTTCCTTTTATAAGGTCATGTACTTAAGATTAGTATACAAGGTTGATATTATTTCATCTAAACAACAGTTTACAAAATCATACAAGATAAGGGTTTGTAAAAAATCCTAACATATCCTAGGCCAAGGAGTCGGCAGGTTGTGCGAGTCGAAAGATTACACGTAATAATTGTTCATGAGGGATCTTGTATGAATCTTCAAAAAGTTTTGGAAAATTCTGTCATCAAATGATATATTTATGTTTTGAACATAATTTTTGTAAACTAAAATCAGTTTTATAAACAAAAAGGTACATAAAGCGTTTATGAATTTCTATTATATTTGCACTAAGAAACTATTGTTGTTTCAAGATACATCAACTTTATTGTAAAGTAATATTTTTGAGAAATTTTTGGTAGTTAAATGGAATTGGATCTAAACCATAGATAAAACTGATTATATGAGATGAAGTGAAATTAACCAACCTAAATGAGCACATAACATTAGAATGTCTAATAAGTATTCTCGTACATCGAAGAGAAACTATGAGTTTCTTATTAATGTCGAAAATATACATTACCCTTGGTTGTTCAATTAAACCATTAATATTGTTGACTCTATATGGTACGATGCGCAAATCTAAAAGAATTCCAAGTCGCTATTAAAATATGATTTTATGGTCATAACCAAAGATATATGATCCATTCGGTCGGGATTGTGCCTTTATTGGAAAGACTAATGTGGTTGGAATTAAATGAGCAATGTTGCTAAGGATAATATCGCAAATTTTAATTGTTGAAACTAGCATAACAGATTTGGTATTCAATATGCTTAAGTTAATTCAGATTTACTCATAAAATTATCGCTCGAGACTTAGTGTTTGGTACTTATGTATTGAAACAAAAAATTCTAAATAATGATTTAGAATAAGCCATTTACATATATTAACTAAAAACGCCTCATAGTCAATGGAAGCGATATTGGGTTTGTGAGTCTTTGGATATGATCTAAGAAATGATATGAATGTATCATTTTATAAGTATCAAGATTGAATAAGTATTTTGATAGAAATATCAAATAGTTTGATTTTCAATCAAAGTGCAGAAGATGCATGTATTCATAAGAAAGAACGTTAAATGGTACGTTGATATTTCTAAATTATAAGTAAACCACACGTTGTTGATTTTAACAATAAGCTTGTATTAAAATCAATTTTAGTTATTTAATAATCAATTTTGGATTGTAAATGATGTCCTTCATGGTGAGTATAACACTACAAGAACAACATGTTTTTCGACCGCCCAAAGCAGTCGACGGCCGTTGGAAGGCCGTCGGAAACCGTAGGTATAGCCGTTGGAATACGAATCTCGTTTAGTAACGAAATCCAACGGTACCAATGGCAATTTTTCGACGGCCTCCAACGGCAAACTCCGACGGTTTCCAACGACCAAGATGGCCACGAGGCAATCCTGAATAACCAAATAACTGTCCGAGGTCGTCGTAAATGGTCGAAGTTTGCCATTGGAAGCCGTTGGAAAATTATAACCTATAGGCCGTCGGAATCGTTACAAGCCGTCGGTTATTTGGGTAATTTTTTTTATGAATTTGAACCTACTGCCTTCCAGCCACCCCACATCCATCAATACTAATAACTACTCCTTTTCGAGCATATATAAACCAATAATCATACAAATAAGCATACATAATATTCCATTTATAAAATTCATATCCAAATCCAACATAATTCACAAAATCAACATCCAAATGCACAAAATCAACATCCAAATCCATATAATATAATATACAATCCATCATCAAAATATATCAAACACATCCTCACCTACTCGAAGCGTGTATATACAGACAAAAAACATAATAGAACATACTTAGCACCACTGAACGTCATCCCCTGTAGAACCACCCTATGATAACCCGGATTTTAGAATATCTGTCATTGACAAATTAACTAAATTTAATTAGTAGAAATACTGATTTATAACTTAAGTAAACAATTCTGGTAATTATATATATATATATATATATATATATATATATATGAATAAGTATTGGTTTGATAATCCTCTTAGTATATTTATTTAAATTGGAAAAATAGATATTTTCACACAATAATAACAATGTGTTGTTTATATATATAGATATAAATAGAATTTAAGTAAAATAATTATTTACAGATTAAATTTGTGCTTATTTAAATATATATATATTTGAGTTGATTTCAAATTGGGTTTTAAATTAAGTTTGAATTTGAATATGGATTTGAATTTGAAATTTCAAAAAAAGATATATATCTTAGATATATATATATATATTGGATTTAAGATACATCATATATGATTTTATTGATGAATATAATTTGTTTTATATTAGTTCTTTAAAGGATTTTATTTATAAATTAAGGTAGGTATTAATTAATTAGGAAATTTATTATAAAAGTATTTTAAAACCATTTGAAAATTTAATATATTCATGCATTATTACAAGTGTTAGGTTATGATTTTCTCTAATAATAAATGTAAATGAATTATGAAAGGTAAAAGACAAGTGTTAGTAAATTAAAAACAAGTGTCATTCTTTCTTTTTATTTATTTTATTTTATTTTAAGAATCATAAAAGTAAGCTACAAATATATCTCTCCTATCCTCTATTTCATTTTTCTCATTTCCTAAACAAAGCCGGTAAAGAAATCAAACAAGACGAAAAATAAAATTCAAAATAAACCAGAAATCAATAATATTCAAATTGGAAATCAAAATAAGAAATCAATCATTTTCAAGTCTGCAACCTATAGCAAAATCATCAGCAAGCAAGTAAGGCAAGCAGATTCAAAATGAATTCAACTCAAACATCAGCAAGTTGTTAAGAAAACTTCAGATTCCAGAATCCAATCTTTTAAAATCAGTTACAGACTCGTTCTGTCCTTCAAAACAAGGTGAGTAATTTTTTTTAAAAATAAAACATTTTAAATCTGGAACTAAACTTTACTGCATGTGATAAATTTGTGGATAACATGGTTTGCAAGGATGTTTTTCAGTTGAATACGGTTTGATATGTGCATATGAATGTGAATGCCTTTGTGTACATATGAAATGTATGAGAATTGGCCTCTGTTATTTTTACAGGGTTGAAATAAGCTTTTTTTTTAATTTTTTTTTATCTTCTCATGTATTCAATTTTAGACATTGATTCCTAAAAGAAAAATGTGAATAACAATGTAATATTAATTATAAAAATGGAGTTAGGAATTTATATTAAATTTTATCTCAAAATTTTATAAATTATAGTGAATATAAAAAAATATGGGTTAAAATTGATCGAGCTAAATTCAATCTTTGAATATATAATCTGAAATGTTGAGCAAATTGATGAATATTAATGTGAATATCATGATTTTTAGATAGGAAATTGCTGAGTTATCCTAAGTTGTTCGATTTTGGGATTATCGACAATTTCCGATGATCTATGTCAAAATAGAGTTTGGGGTTGCTGTCGAGGATGGCTGCAGGGTTGTCGATCACAGGAAAAATGGTCGTAGATTTTTCGGATGAGTGAGGAGGTGTGATGGAATCGAACTAGTGTTCAAAGGTTGATTTGTGGAGCCGGTGTTATCGAGGCAATGGCGACGGCTATAGGGGAATAGAGATCAACGCGAGTGTGGGGATCGCTGTGTGGATCAGTGAAGATGTTTTGGTCGGAGGGACATAGGCTCTAATCATCGGGATCGTCGTGCCGAACCTATTTTATTGTTGTGGTTTGGGTTCCTTTGTTGAGCATAAATGCTCGATTTTGTTTTGCGTTGTTATTTTTGGATCTAGGTTCTCGTGTGGGTCGTTGAGTTGATCGTCAATTAGATGGTGACACTGACGAGGCACCGGAGTCGGCATGGTTGACGTGCACGTGCACGTGTGCACGGAGACGCTGGTAAAGTAGAAGATTGGGAAGATGATGAGATGCTCGGGTATGAGTTCGGATGAGTTGGGTTTTTGACTCGAAGTAGATGTGGGAAACTCGAGTTTGGGTTCGATGAAGTTGTATGATGGCTCGGGTTTTGAGGTAGCAGGTTATTGGAGAAGGATATAACCAGTTTTAAGATCAAAATTTGATCTAGTTGTAAAAATTTATCAGCGCTTTTAATTTAAAATGATTAAGGGTTATTTCAAGTTGAAAATTTATTTACGGTTTGAGAACAGAATTATTTTGGGTTAAAGAATTTCAATATTTATAACCTTTTAAAGATTTTATTTAAATAAACTTGGTAATGTAATTAGATTAATTTAAGGAAATTAAGTATAATTAATAAATATAATTAATTATAAGGGATTAATTAAGAAATTAATTAAGGGTAAATAATTTACTTGATGTATAAATGATTAAGGATTAAAAATTAATTAATTTAAGGGTTAATTAATTTGTAATTAAGATCATTTATTAGATAATGAAGATTATTAATTAGTGATTAGAGATTGATAAATTAAGCAATCAAGTGTAATTAAAAATTAATTAATTGAGTAATTAGAGATGAATTGATTGGTAATTAAGAATTAATTATCTTCAAATTAATAATGGTTAATTTAAACTTTAATTACTTAGAGAAGTAATTAGAGAATTGTTAATAGTTAATGAAGATCGTTAACTAGGGATTGTGAAATGGTAAATTAATGCGATTAATTTAAGCAAATTAATTGGATAATTAATTAAGGATAATCATTTTGGAAATGGTTAAGGATAATTACTTAATGAAAGTAATTAAGGATTAATTACTTAGTGTAATTAATTAAGGATTAACTGATTAAGAAAAACTAACTAAGGGTAAGTTAATTAATGAGTGTGATCAGTTATAGGATAATCAATCAATGTAAGTGATTGTAGGATGATGAATTTGTGTAATTAATTAAGAGTTAATTACTTATTGTAATAATTAATCAAGGGCGATTAATTAATGAGGATAATTAAAGGATGATTGATTAATTGGTTTATAATTAATCAATATTAAGTAAAGGTAATCTAGGTGGTTAAGATTAGTAATTAATTTAATTAGAGATAAATTAAATTAATTTTTGGAAGTGATCAATATTGCTTATGAATGATTGAATGATATTAAAAGCCTTGAATTGGTTGATATCTCTTATATGAAATGCTTTGTGATATGATATGTTGGGTGATAGTGATAATGTAGTTATCTATCAATGATGAATTGCTGTGTAAAAATGTCATCCTGTATTTAAAGTTGAATTGTATTTAATTTAATAACTTAGGTTAAGATGACATGAGATTTGAAGAGACTAGAGTTGGGTATCAGTAAATAACCGGAAGCACTTCGATTTGTAATCTACAAAATTCTTTATATTGGATATATGGTATTAAACAGGCTGGAATGGAATGAATTGTGAATATGGGTTTTTAACTTGAAACTGTTATGTGATAAAGGTTGACTATGAGAACTCGTAAAAGGGTACTAGTTACCCTGATATTCTCATGAGTTATGGTTTAGTATTTCATATTATATGGGTTTACTCACGCTGGTTTCCAGGCTGACCTGGGTGTTACTTTGATGTAATGCTCGGGTCAGACCGAGTATTACAGGTTTTCAGGTTAGGACATTGTAGAGCTCAGGAGGCGAGCTGGATGGCAGTAACGTATGGAGTGTATCCGCTGTGTTATGTTGTTGTATATTTGGGACAAGTTATTTTAACTGTCCGGTGATTGTGAAATGTTGTAACTCTGATGTATAAAAATGTAAAATAACAATTACAGCTTTCTTTGTATAACTATTTTATTATGTGATATTATATTTTACCACTGCGGACGTGAGTAGCTCTGTTTTGTTTCTATTTCTTCTTCTTTCTCTTTTCTTCTTTTCTTAACTCTTTGGAATTTTCGGGATCGAAATTTCTAGGTCGTTACATTTGGTATCAGAGCTGAAGGTTAAGCAAAAACCTTGGCTCTGGTGGGATTACTCATTAAGAATAGGGTCAATGGTACCCTAGAATGAGTTGAGTGTATATATATATGAGAGGATACTTGTTATTTTCTTATATAAAGATTTTAAATGATTTTATATAAGAATATATTTTGATATATAGAGTAATATTTCTTTCTAATAAATATTAAGGTAATTGGATGTTAAAATATTAGAATTTAACAGAAAAATAACCAAATTGAAATCAAATAAAGATAAGTTTGAAACGGATTCAAACTGAAACTAAAATCTTGAATTTGGGAAAGAGTTTCAGAATAAGATAATAATGACTTGGTTTCCAGATTTGATAATCTTGGTCATTATCATAAATGATTGTTATGTTTGATAATAAAATGTGTATTAATGAGTAAGCAAAATGAATGTTTTAGGAAAGTAAAACATTTGGGTATGTATGACTTATAAATTGGAACTGAAGATGATCTAAATTGTGAAGTTTTAAATCTAGGTCCTGAAATCTGAAAATTTGTTTCAAAGTGATAAAGAAATAATAAATAATATTATTTAATGTATTTGAATGAAAGGGTCCTATTTCAAACAAGAGTTGTTTGAAAATTTAAATAAATTGGTTTTGAATTAAAACCAAAGGTGGTTTAAATTTTAAAATTTGGCTTGGTGGGCCAAGAAGTAAATATGTATATATGTGTGGATATGCCAATATCAAAGATGGTTTGAAATTAACTCTAAATGTTGAATTTTAAATTTGGAATGAGATGTGAAAGCCCAATGGGATATAAGTTTTGAACTTATAAGTGGAAAATAATTTTGAAATTTGAAGCGAGAATTCAAATTGGGTAAGGTTGGCTGGATTAAGTAAATTGAATTTAACTTGGGAGAAGTCAAATAAGTTACAAGCAATTTGAATTGAAAATTTCAAGATGAAATTGGGATTTTACTTGGAAAGTTAAATGGTTGATTTGAATTTGGAGTTTGTGTGATCTCAAAATGGGTTTGAGATCTGGAAATTGAAAATGGATGGATATTATAAAATAATTTGAATGATACCATCCTATTGTTATTAATAATCTTTAAGTTGAAATTGGATTTGTTTAAATGAATAATGAAATAGGGTGTGGTAATATATCTATTATTAAGATAAAATGGAATTTGGATTCAGAATTAAATGGTTTAAAGATATAGAATGATTTGATTTAAAAGATTAAATCAACATTTAAAAATTTAACTCGAATTTATATAATTTGGGATGGTTTAAATTTGAATTGAATTAGTTCAAATCGAATTTGATTTGAATTAATTAGAATTGTGAGGAAGATGGATAAGTTTAAAAATTCAAATGGGAAATTTGAATTGGATTGATTTGGAATGAAATTGAAGTTGAATGAGTTCAAATTCAAATTGGAAGTTGATTTGAATTTGGGATAAGAATGGAAGTTAACTTAATTTGAATTGAAATAGAAAGTTAATGGGAAATTGGCAATTAATGGGAACTGGGATCAATTCAAATTGAAATTAAATCAATTTAAATATAAATGGAAATTTAAATTGAATTGATGGAATGGAGATTGGGAATGGAACAATTTGGCTGTGGACTATTTTCAAAATAAATTGTTTTAATACAAATCTATTTTTCCAAGCTATTTATTATATATACAACCTTTCGTATTAAACCCAAAACTATCTTATACTTATTTTATAACTACTTTTGGAATTATTTAACCATTTTGTAACTGTTTTATAAACCAATTACTATTTTTCAACTATTTTACAAATTAATTACTATTTTACAACTATTTTGCAATTATCTAACTATTTTATAACTATTTGACTATTTTCCAACTATTTTACAGTTACTTAACTATATTACAGCTATTTTACAAGCTAATAATTATTTTTCAACTACTTATCTATTTTTAAAATTTTCAAGCTATTTTCTAAGTTTAAGCTAGACAGAGTTCAAACTGTTTATGATTAAACATCCATTTGAGATAAGAATTGAGGTGATAATCCGAATTGAGGTAATAATCCAAATGAGGATTTTAGCAATTGAGAGCAAGTGAATGAAAATCCAAGTGAATGTGAATAAAAAAGAGAAATTGATTTGTCTAATGACCAATAAAAGTAAATACGTAGGTTGTACGTATATTACTCTATTCGCATAGTGATTTGATCCAGATTCGAGTACAGAATTTCGAGATGGTATATCGATCCGAATTGGGATTTTTCACTCGATTTTCGACGGTGAGCCTGGATATGGATTGTTGATTGATTTTGGGTATTCTCTATCATAGTTATGGCAATGCAAGGAGAATGATGGTTTCTGATCAAGAAACCAGATCTGAGTCCGCACTAGGAAGTCGGATGGACGATACTAGTTCGAAAGTGAAATTGTGTGATCGAGTGAGCGATCAGATTGATATATAATGTTATGTGTACATGATACGAGTTTGAATGAATTGATATTGAAAATTTGCGGATAAGAATTGTAAAATGGTTTTGAAGTGAAAAAGTATATTTTGTGAAATATATAATTAAATAAAGTGGAAATTTGATATTTCTATGGTAGAATGGAAATGTGGTTAATAACTTTATAAAAGAGTAATCAAATTTGAATATTTGATTTGGAATACACAAAGTTATATATCTTTGTTATATAAGATAAATTTTCCCTGGTTGAATCTATAGCCATAAGAAAAGGGTTTTGAAAATATTTGAAGTATAAAAAGGGTTTTATACAAGTTTGAAATGATCCAAAGATTTTTCAAGGTTATATATATATCAATATATATATAAAGGATCTTGTGAGAATGATTTTAGAGGAAAGGTTTTTGGAACCTATGGACTTTGGAAAGGCTTTTGATTTTTGGGAGAAATCAACATTGGAATCTGAAAAGCCTAATTTGAGAACTATCGATTTTGATATAATCGATTTTGAGAAAGGAGATTTATATGAGATTCATACTAGGTGTATGATTTGGAAGATACTATATGTATATAGTATAAATTGTTTTGAAAATGGCTCTGGAAAAAAGGCGCTCCTTTAGAATGAACTTCTCAGGAGTACCATAGGTTGGTACTTCCTTGAACCCTAAGGGGGGTTCTAAAGTTGATCCTGTGAGGAGTCCGAACAAAACTAGTTCCTGAGGATTTTGTGTAGTGTGTAGCGAAAATCAAGGGAGTTGAGTGTATAAATTAACTGGATTTAATTAGTAGAAATACTAATTTATAAGTTAAGTAAACAATTCTGGTAATAATATATATATATATATATATATATATATATATCTGAGTAAATATTGGTTTGATAATCCTCTTAGTATATTTATTTAAATTGGCAAAATATATATTTTCACAAATTAATAATAGTGTGTTGTTTATATATATAGATATAAATAGATTTTAAGTAAAATAATTATTTACAGATTGAATTTGTACTTGTTTAAATATATATGTATATTTGAGTTGATTTTAAATTGGGTTTTAAATTAAGTTTGAATTTGAATATGGATTTGAATTTGGAATTTCAAAAGAAGATATATATAAGATATATATATATATATATATATATATATATATTGGATTTAAGATACATCATATATGATTTTATTTATGAATATAATTTGTTTTATATTATTTCTTTTAAAGGATTTTATTTATAAATTAAGATAGGTATTAATTAGTTAGGAAATTTATTATAAAAGTATTTTAAAACCATTTAAAAATTTAATATATTCATGCATTATTACAAGTGTTAGGTTATGATTTTCTCTAATAACAAGCGTAAATGAATTATGAAAGGTAAAAGACAAGTGTTAGTAAATTAAAAACAAGTGTCAATTCTTTCTTTTTATTTTTTCTTTCTTTTGTTTTAAAAATCATAAAAGTACGCTACAAATATATTTCTCCTATCCTCTATTTCATTTTTCTCATTTCCAAAACAAAGCCTGTAAAGAAATCAAACCAGAGGAAAAATAAAATTCAAAATAAACCAGAAATCAATTATATTCAAACTGTAAATCAAAACAAGAAATTAATCATTTTCAAATCTGCAACCTGTAGCAAAATCATCAGCAAGAAAATAAGGATCAAGCAGATTCAAATGAATTCAACTCAAACTTCAGCAAGTTGTTAAGCAATCTTCAGATTCCAATATTTTTAAATCAGTTACAGACCTGTTCTGTCCTTCAAAATAAGGTGAGTAAATATATTATTTTTTAAATAAAATAGTTTAAATCTGGAACTAAACTTTACTACATGTGATAAATCTGTGGATAACATGGTTTGCGTGGATGTTTTTCAGTTGAATATGGTTTGATATGTGTATATGAATGTGAATGCCTGTGTGTATATATGAAGTGTCTGAGAATTGGCCTCTGTTATTTTTACACGGTTGAAATAAGCTTTTTTTTTAAAAAAAAATATCTTCTCATGTATTCGATTTTAGATATTGATTCCTAAAAGAAAAATGTGAATAACAATGTAATGTTAATTATAAAAATGGGCTCAAGAATTTATATTAAGTTTTTATCTCAAAATTTTATAAATTACAGTGATTATAAAAAAATATGGGTTAAAATTGATTGAGCTAAATTCAATCTTTGAATATATAATCTGAAAAGTTAAGCAAATTGATGAACATTAATGTGAATATCATGATTTTTAGATAGGAAATTGTTGAGTTATCCTAAGTTGTTCGATTTTAGGATTATCGACAATTGCCGATGATCTATGTCAAAATAGAGTTTGTTAGGATTATCGACAATTGCTGATGATCTATGTCAAAATAGAGTTTGGGGTTGCTGTCGAGGATGGCCGGAGGGTTGTCGGTCATAGGAAAAATGGTCATAGATTTTTCTGATGAGTGAGGAGGTGAGTCGGAATCGAACTAGGGTTCGAAGGTCGATTTGTGGAGCCTGTGTTATCGAGGCAATGGCGACGGCCATGGGGGATCGGAGATCATCGTGAGTGTGAGGATCGCTGCGTGGATCAGTGAAGATGTTCTGGTCGGAGGGACATAGGCTCTGATCATCGGGATCATCGTGCCGAACCTATTTTATCGTGGTGGTTTGGGTTCCTGTGTTAAGCATAAGTGCTCGATTTCATTTTACATTGTTATTTTTGAATCTGGGTTCTCGTGTGGGTCGATGAGTTGATCGTCGATTGGATGGTGACACTGATGAGGCACCGAAGTCGGCATGCTTGACGTGCACGTGTGCACGGAGACGCGGGTAAAGTAGCAGATCGGGAAGATGATAAGATGCTCGGGTAGGAGTTTGGATGAGTTGGGGTTTTGACTCGAAGTAGATGTGGGAAACTTGAGTTTGGGTTCGATGAAGTTGTATGATGGCTTGAGTTTTGAGATAGCAGGTTATTGAAGAAGGATATAACAAGTTTTAAGATCAAAATTTGATCTAGTAGTAACAATTTATCAACCCTTTCAATTTAAAATAATTAAGGGTTATTTCAAGCTAAAATTTATTTAAGGTTTGAGAACAGAATTATTTTGGGTTAAAGAATTTCAATATTTATAACCTTTTAAAGAGTTTATTTAAATAAACTTGGTAATGTAATTATATTAATTTAAGGAAATTAAGTATAATTAATAAATATAATTAATTATAAAGGATAGATTAAGAAATTAATTAAGGGTAATTAATTTACTTGATGTATAAATGATTAAGGATTAAAAATTAATTAATTTAAGGGTTAATTAATTTGTAATTAAGATCATTTATTAGATATTGAATATTATTAATTAATGATTAGAGATTGATAAATTAAGCAATCAAGTGTAATTAAAAATTAATTAATTGAGTAATTAGAGATGAATTGATTGGTAATTAATATATAATTATCTTGAAATTAATAATGGTTAATTTAAACTTTAATTACTTAGAGAAGCAACTAGAGAATGTTAATAGTTAACGAAGATCATTAACTAGGGATTGTGAAATGGCAAATTAGTGCGGTTAATGTAAGGAAATTAATTGGATAATTAATTAAGGATAATCATTTTGGAATTGGTTAAGGATAATTACTTAATGAAAGTGATTAAGGATTAATTTCTTAGTGTAATTAATTAAGGATTAATTGATTAAGAAAAACTAACTAATGGTTAGTTAATCAATGAGTGTGATCAATTATAGGACAATTAATCAATGTAAGTGATTGTAGGATGATTAATTTATGTAATTAATTAAGAGTTAATTACTTATTGTAATAATTAATCAAGGGTGATTAATTAAGGAGGATAATTAAAGGATGATTGATTAATTGGTTTATAATTAATCAATATTAAGTAAAGGTAATCTAGGTGGTTAAGATTAGTAAATTTTGGAAGTGATCAATCTTGCTTATGAATGATTGAATGATATTAAAAGCCTTGAATTGGTTGATATCTCTTATATGAAATGCTTTGTGATATGATATGTTGGGTGATAGTGATATTGTAGTTATCTATCAATGATGAATTGCTGTGTAAAAATGTCATCCTGTATTTAAAGTTGAATTGTATTTAATTTAATAACTTAGGTTAAGATGACATAAGATTTAAAGAGACCGAAGCCGGGTATCAGTAAATACCCGGAACCACTTTGATTTGTAATCTACAAAATTCTTTATATTGGATATATGGTATTAAACAGGGTGAAATGGAATGAATTGTGAATATGGATATCTAATGTGAAACTGTTATGTGATAAAGGTTGACTATGAGAACTCGTAAAAGGGTACGAGTTACCCTGATATTCTCATGAGTTATGGTTTGGTATTTCATGGGTTTAATCATGCTGGTTTCCAGCCTGACCCGGGTGTTACTTTGATGTAATGCTCGTGTCAGAGCGAGTATTACAGGTTTTCAGGTTAGGACGTTCTGGAGCTCAGGAGGCGAGCTGGATGGCATGAACGTATGGAGTGTATCCGGTTTGTTATGTTGTTGCATATTTGGGACAAGTTATTTTAACTGTCCAGTGATTGTGAAATGTTGTAACTCTGATGTATAAAAATGTAAAATAACAATTACAGCTTTCTTTGTATAACTATTGTTTTATGTGATATTATATTTTATCCACTACGAATGTGAGTAGCTATGTATTGTTTCTGTTTCTTCTTATTTCTCTTTTCTTCTTTTCTTCTTTACTTAACTATCTGGAATTTTTGGGATCGAAATTTCCGGGTCGTTACACGCCCGACGAAAGAAACCTCCCATACTGCTGCATATACTCCACCAAGCGCTTGTTCAGCTGCTCCAACTATGCAGCACGACGGCGATCAGTCCCCCACAGCTTGGCGATCTGAGCTCATAGCTCTGCAATTTCTTCTTTGTTTTGAGCCATCTTTTACGCCTTCTACGATGTTCTAGCCTGCGAATATAAATAAATCGTTGTATTGCCTCCAACATCATAAACGTAATTTACAAAACATTTGAAAAACATGCAATATTTGAATTCAGTTTATTTTCTAAAAATTACTGCTTGGTTCCCAAATCCATAGCGCCTGCTGCGGGATGGTGGATCCATGACAGACTCGAAAATATCGTCCTCCTCGTCAGCTGTTAACTCATCTCGTCCTATCTCAGCCAGCAGCTGTGCCCATGCTTCCTAAATTTTTTTCTGTAATGCAAAACACAATTTAGTAGACTAACCGCTGTACTAATTGAAAAAAAAGTTGAAATGGTCACTAGTATAAATAACACTAATTAATATATGTATAAATGTGTACTTAATTAATTAACTGATGACTTTTAACTTAATTATAATATAATTACATAGGCAGTATCGCTTTATCACCATGCTACCATGGGTATACGACTGAGCCTGAATCATCGGTCTGTTTCAAGGCATGAGTATAAGCAAAAACATCCCAATACGAAACAACACCACCTCGTGCTCTTTCCTGAAATATGAATGTGTGTGTGTGTGTGTATTATATTGTATTATTAACTATCTATTAACAACTTATAACTTAAAATATAAAAATGTGAATATAAAATTTTACCAAATCCTCGCGATGATGCTGGAACGACTTGGAACCACCGCGATGTGACTGGATTCTTATTTCCATTTGCGGAGTTCCTATCCAGCTTCCTTTGCAAATTTCAATTGGAAATAACATTACATCTCTAAATTATGCATTAAATACACACAATAATTTAAAGTAATTAATTGTGGTAAACTTAGCTGGAACTCCTCATTGCCCCACCATGTGACTCAGGCCTCCCAAACGCTAGAACTCATCCAGCTGGATTTTTCCCCGCTCTTCTCTTAGCGGACACTGTATCCATATAATTTTTAGCGATTTTGCTATTCCAATGCCACTGCACCAGAGATTCGGTCTTTTGTAGGTTGACAGAGCCCTACACGTTTATAAAATGAAAGTTATACATTTTTATAAATAGTCTAAAGCATATAAAGTGACCCATGATCAAAGAGAAAGTGCGAAATATAAATTTACACTTACCAGGAAATCCTGCCAAACGCTCCCCCTGACATTATCCAATGTCTTGCTTCATTTAGGCCAGCAGACAGTCATCATGCATTTATATGCCTGTTTGGATATGGAGAGCACCATGGTTGATGGCTCGAGCTCGAAGCCACTATGTCAAAAAGAAATAAGCATTTAATAAAGAAAGATTAATGTATAATAGATCGTACAGAAAAATATTGTTAACACTGAAATAAATTTAATACTTACGATTCATCAGCTTTTGCCTACAACCAGATCGTAGGAAGAGCTGACCCTATGATGGGCCAGGGACGTCATCAACTACAGGTGCGCCCATCTCTCTCTAAGAAGAAGAGAGAGATCTTGTATGGGATGAGCCGCGTCTACAGAAAAGTGATATGTATATACAATACCTATTATAGACATATCATATATGAGAAATATATCATTTAATTAAGTGAAACATACATTATGGCAAAAACATAAAACGATTACGTGTAACAAATTACGATTAAACATATCATTAGCAGAACACGGCATTTTTAATGAGAAAATGTAAGATAAATAAACTTAGAAATCACCTTCTCCCAATATGTAGATTATTAATTAGTTCTCGTCATTTTTTGATTCAAACTCCGTTTCGTACTCTATGATTTGTTCCTCTATAGTCTCAAATGCTTCTATTAACGCATTTGATTCATCATTCAGAGGTCCAAAATCGGGTTGATCGTCCGTTATTATTGTTCCAGTATTTTCCTCGATATCTGCTTAATAAGCTTATTCGTCTAGAATATTTTGTCCATCAAATGTAAATCTTGCCTTTGTTTTAAAAACAACCGACTATTCTGTTTTATCACTTCGTAGAGATGGGTACGGAGCATAATAAACATGAAGATCTTGTTTGACAAGTATAAAAGGATCGTACTTATAGTAACGCGAGGTATGCTTTATTTCTATAAGATTATACTTTGGGTGCACGTTGATTTCAGAACCTACAACGTTGCTAAAGCAGTTGCATTTAAACATAAAAACTTCTTCTATACGTCTTGTGAAATATGTCAATTGCAAAACCTGGGTTAACACGCCATAAAAATCACTCACATGATCATTTGGATCATCATTACCTTTAACAAATACACCAGTATTGTTAGTTAATTTTTCAGCATTGTATTTTTTGGTGTTAAATTTATATCCATTAGCGGAAAATATTGGATAGGTCTTGACTTTCCTTTTTGGTCCCATAGCTAAATGTTTCAATCCTTCATCGACCATAGAGTTTGTCGTGTCATAAATGCAATTTGAAAACCAGTACAGAAATCTTTGCTGATATCGCCATTTGGATGTTGTGATTCGTAAACACTATAATTTTGAAAGAAATATTGCATTATAATTAACACACATGTGTGCATATGTATATATACGCATATGTAGAAGATATAATGCATTAAGAAGAATATATGTGCATTACCTAACAAATGGTGCAAATGCAGCACGATTGAGAAAAATATGTGTGTGTCAGATGGTAATCTCTATCGTCAAACCATAATTCCACACGTTTACCAATAGGTCGGCCGTGTTTTTAAAAATGGATAAACTTGCTTAACAATCATCATGATCAATGCCTTCATCATTACGTGTAGCACTTTCAAACGATAAGTTCATATGATCACTACAATAATGAGAGAGAAAATATGAAGCTTCTTCTTCGATATATGACTTGCAAATCGAACCTTCAAGTCGTGCTTTCTATCTTACTATTTTCTTAGATGATTTAAGGACCTATTAAGAATTATTCCAAACTAAAATTTATTGATACATGAATTAAAATAATATTTAACGTACTAAACATTAATACCTCTCGAATGGATACATCCATCCATATTGCACAGGTCCTCAAAGACGTGCTTCAGATGGAAGATGAACATGTAAATGCTCCATTACATTAAATAAACTTAGAGGAAATATTTTCTCTAGTTTGCAGAGCAGTATAGGGATTTCTTCCTTAAATTTACGTAGACGACCAACTTTTAACGTAGTAGAACAAAGCTTCTTATAAAACAAACTAAGTTCTGTTACAACCGTCCAAACTTTTACGGACAACAGTTCTTGAAAAGCAATGGGTAACAAGTTTTCCATCATGTTATGACAATTATGGGTTTTCATTCCACCAAGTATGTTGTTCTTATAGTCAACACATCTACGAATATTGGAAGAAGTACCGTCAGGAAATCTTAATCCTTCTACCCATTTTAAAAGTATTTGAACTTGGTTTTGTCTAGCTCATAGCGTGCTCTTGGTTTTTTGTGTCATCTGGTTTGATATGAAACTCGAGGCGATTACATATCGCTTCGATATCGCGTCTAGATTTCAAATCATTCTTCGTCTTCCCCTTAACATTCAAAATTGTATTATACACCTTGTCAAATACGTTTTTCTCGTTGTGCATCACATCAATATTGTGACAAAGTAGTAGATATTTCCAATACGACAACTTCCAAAATATGCTTTGTTTGCACCAATTATGAATTATTGATTTACCTTGAATTTCAATTCATTCTCCAGTCTCATAGAAAATCCATTACAATTTCATATATATCTTCGCTTAACCAAATCGTTGGTGGTTGCAAGAGCTCATGTCTGTTAGCTGTAAAGTTTTTTTTGTCTCTTCTAAAAGGATGATTAATATGGAGAAAACACCGATGACAATCAAACCACGAAATTTTTCTGCCATGCGGTAAAGAAAATGTTCGTGTTTTCTCCATGCAATAAGGACAAGCTAGGTAACCGATCGTACTCCGACCTGAAAGCATTGCAGACGCAGGAAAATTGCTAATAGTCCACAAAAAAGAAGAAAACATATGAATTTTTTTTTAGATGTCGTATGTTTCAACTCTTTCGTACCACGATGTTTACAACTCTTCAATCAACGGCTGTAAATAAACATCGATTTCTTATGTTGGACTGTCAAGGCCGGGGATGACAATTGTGAGAAATATATATGTAGTTTTCATACACATCCATGGAGGTAAATTATAAAGTGTAACGATTATAGGCCAAGATGAATATTTAAAACCAAATTGACAAAATGATGAAAATCCATCCGTACATAAACCAAGTCTAACATTACGGTCCTCCGTTACCCATCAGCTTGGTGTGTTAACATACCTTCTTCCTACGTTCTAACACTATGTCATCTCATATAATGTGCGGTTACAGAAGATGCATATAACATTTGAAGCCTAGGAGTAACAGGTAAATAATACATATGTTTATACGGGACTTCCTTTCCCTTTTTCTTTCTTGGTTTGTACCTTTCCTGATTACATATTTTACAATTTCTAAGTTTGATATCTTCTTTCCAAAATAACATTCAACCATTTAAACATGTATCTACTTTTTGATACGGTAAAATAAAAGCCGATGTAAGTTTTTTCACTTCATAATAATTTTCGCACATTAAGTTGCCGGGAGACATATGCCATTTCGTAGCTTGTACAACAGCTGTAAATCCAGCTTATGTGAGGTTGTATTTATATTTCATCACATGTAGTTTGCAGTTACTGGTAATTGGGTGCCGCTTGTATAGCTTTCCTAAAGGGGTTTCCTCGCGAAATCCAAAAAATCATTAAAAAAATTGCTTCAATAGTTGGTTCTTCTTCGACATTAACATCGCCATCAACAAATTGTGTAGTAAGGAACATTGAACATGCTGCATCTTCAACCATATGTTCTATGAGATTTGTCGTAACAATTTCATACTCACTAGCTCCTCTGATTGTACAGGAGTAGGTGCTACAAGTTTTTCGTGCCTATCCCATACTAAATAGTTCGGCAGGAAACCATACTGACGCAAATGAACTCTAACCATTTCTGGTACCAAATGCTTCAACAATTTACACCTACTACATAGACAACGGATTTCTTAACCGTTTTCATTATTACTTAAAGCGAAATCAATAAATACGTGTACACCATTATTAAAATGTTCACTTATTGAGCCTCCAATTTTCCTTCGTCGTTTATACATATAACTTCGATCAATAAAATAATTCATCATATCTCCTACTATAATTAAAAAATACGATATAAAAGAAAACCACATTCACAATTTATTTTTCAATAAAATTTTACAGTTTAATATTTTACATTAATTAATCATTGAAACTTTATTGCTGGGTCATCCTACTTTCCATTACAAACACAATAACGTAATTACATCTCATAAATTATTTCATTCTAAACGATTCAATAAAATTTCGGCAACACTTTCCTTTTGTTCCCTGAGCCGTACACGATTGCATGTACATGGGGAATATAAAGGAAGCGCTATCGAAATTTTGTGAACCGTTTAAAATAAAATAATTTACAAGTCGTGATTACGTTACTGTGTTTGTAACTTGTCCAATGCAGGGACAAATCCAACAAATATTGTACATGGTGAATATAGATGTCTGTTCTGTCAAAAAATAAATACCCAGATAACGATCTTATACAATACTTATCAGACGAGCCAAAAAACACTCTAAGGATTTTATGAATAAAGTAAATCACATATTTTATAATTAAAAAAAATTGTCTTTCGTCGTTTACATTAAATTTATTAACATTCAAGTTGAACTACCATATACGATGGTTTATCACATACGCACAGTTTAAAACTTTAATTAACTAGCCGTACATATATAAAATTAATTATCGTTTTCGACGTTTTAGAAAACGCATAAACTATATTATGCTCATCCATACTAAATAAACTAAGTAACGCGTAAAAGCACTAAATTATTCAACCAATGCACACTAATTTCTTATCGCACAAATGAAACAAGTTTGTATTCAACAATTATAGGATAATAACAGTAATTAACGTTCAATAAACTATACTACATAATCAATGGGACAATATAAACAATTAAACTAACAAACTAATCCAAAATTAAAAAATTCATTAAATTAGGGTTTAGGATTAATACCTAAAATAGAGGAGATTAGGGTTTGGAAAAGATGTGATTCCAATTTGATGAAGTTGGAGTTGCTTTCGACAGAAATTCGTTCCTTGGAGGTGGACGAGGAAATGGTGGAGGAAGGTTTTGCAAATTGAGGGAGTAATGAAATGTTTCTAGTTCGGCATTGGAAAGAAGATATTCGTGATTTTCCGACGGCTAGCAACGGCCGTAAGTGGCAAATTTCCAATGGGTAACGATGGCTACTTATTTTAATCATAACAACGTCCAGAAAATATTTTCCATTGGAAGCCGTCGGTAAGGGTCGTCGGAATATACTGTGGTTCTTGTAGTGTAAAAGTTATAGGAATTGTCCCAAAACGATATACAAGAGCACCTTATTAAAAAGAGAAATGTAAGTTGGATTCCTTATGCATTAGCAATAGGTTTTATCATACAGGTTATGTTGTGTATGATATTGTGTTTTGTTTATGTATTTGATACATGGAGCAAATGTAAAATCCAAATTGATATCAGTAAATGATTGTTTGAGGTGTTCTCATGTATTTATGAAATAATAGAGAATTATTTATAGAAACAATGAACTTGTTATGATGGAACATTTGGACATAAATTTTTATAAGTGATATTGAGTATAACATGTCAATGATAAAATTCAAGTTAAAATCTTTAATTTGAAAATGTTTTAAAATAAAGGTGGTTGTGGTCGATTCTACGAAATGTTGAGAACATTAACTTGAATAGCGCTACAATAAACCAATGTATCCAGATATAAATGCACCAATTTATAACTGAACCAAAGATGATTTCAAATGTTGAGAATTACATAATATTGTTATAAAATAACAATGTCTTGAAATTGGTCATGATAGAACTTAAAGCTCGCTAGAAGTCGAAAGACATACTTCGAATTATTCCACATGATAAAGAAGTTTATCAGTGTCAGGGAGGGTTAATTGACAAAGTAGATAATTAAAACATAATAACATACTCATTCACTAAGGGACCGATCTAACTGGTTTCGATAAAACTGATTGTAGAAGCTTGAATTAGATTCTATAATTGACCCCAAGTGCAAGTGGAAGATTGATAGGGTTAGGAGTATGCCCAAGAAGCTATTATGTAATTTGTTATATATATCTAACTCGTTGACCAATCTTGTTCGAAATAAAAGGTATTTTCATGTTGTTATATACTTGATATAATGAGATTATATTAATTAATTAACTTAATTAAAAGTATATTTAATAGAAAAAACCATAAATGGTATATTTTGTGGTAGTAGTTACAAAGTGTTGTAACCGTGAGTAATTTATCACAACGAAACAAATGTACCATTTTAAATATTTCTAGTCAAGATGCATCGAAACTGGATATTGATGTATTCATTGAGACTAGAGTACATATCGCTCTCCAAACGTTGGACAGTGTATTACTCAGGACTGCCGGGGGAACCTAGGGGTTACGTACTAATAGTTATTGGATAATTATGGAACGACTCACTCGATAGTTTTCTATTGGTTAATATAACTAAGCAAACAAAAAATATCGAGTGACTTATTTATACAGTTCTCTTGACTTGATAATATTGTGCGTCTTCAATATGAAAGTGTAGGATCGATTTCATCCTAGAGGGGATGAATAGGGTGATACTACTATTATAAAAATTATCGCAGAATTTTATGAAAAATAATTGCAACACAGATATATCAAAATTATAGCAGCACAGATAATAGCAGAATAATAAAAGCAGAAAATAGAACGCACCGATTTACCCAACTTCAGCAAAACCCTGCCTACGTGCTGCCTCCAAGGTTTCTGCTAGAAATTAAGTAGTCAGACGCTTACACAAGTAGACTCGTGACACCCACTACTGACTAACCTAACTCCACGCTCAAAACCCTGCCACAACTCAGCCACTGAGGTGCAAATTCTCGAACTACACCAACGTAGTTCGTCCCCTAGTCACACGACTAGAAATTAAAAAAGTTTAAAAAGGAAAATACAAAATAAAAATAATTAAAAAATCAAAACCCTAGTCTTTAAATAAAGCAAGCCCTAAACAAATATGAGTCGGCCCAAAATAAATGTGGTATAAAATTATTTTCCCTTTTCTTTGTTATTTCTTCGGCCTGGTATTCTTTGAGATGAAACAATGGCTGCTTCTCTTTGTTCGTTCCTTTTCCAGATTTAGGGTTTTACTTTGTTGAAGCCGCCGACTTTTGTAGATTGATCGAATAGGTGATTTCGCTTTTGCTTGCTCTGTCGATCGACCGTCTCTTTGAGTTGCACACGGCTGCTTCTCGATCGAGTTCGATTTAGACTTCGGTATGTAATTTATGCCTTTTGCTTTACCCGTTAGTTTGCTTGAACTCGATGGATTTTAGACCAATGATGATTGGGTTTAAATAGGGTTTAATTCCCTTGATTATCGTTCGAATATTTGTTTGAATTCGTCTGATAATTTTTGCTTGGCCGTATGATTTTGATTGAATGTTGGTGATTGTGCCTGACCGGTTCAATTCGTATATTGTGATTGCTTGGTTATCACGGCTTTGAATTATGTTCGACTCCTTGGCCACTACGGCTCTGACTTTATATGACTGTGTTGATTTATCTTGACTTGTTCGTTTTATTCTTTTGACTTCGGCATGTCTGTTCATTCCTGTAGCATACTTGACTTGTTCAATTTTTACTTGCCGTTCCATGACTTCAGCATTTAAACTTGACTTTGTTCAAATTTGCTGTGTCACTTGCTTATGCTCTATTCACTTCGAGTTACACTGCAGTCTTCGTTGTTGTATATCATCATGCTTGTTGTTGTGATGTTTTGAACTGTTACATATATGTGTGTACTTGTCCATTGATATTTTGTTGCAGTCTGATTCTTCAAGTGTACTTTGTTTTTGGTCTTCATGTAGCTTGCATTTGAAATCGTGCTTGGTTTTCATTTTGAAACCGAGTCCGTCGAATTACATTTTGTTTGATCATTAGCTTGTTGTTGCCTCTGGTTTCACTATACATATACGTTCATGTTATATTGCTTTATATATATGTTCATGTATATGTATATATTCACTGCCTCCATCTTTATGTTGCATACTCTGTTGGTTCATCATTGTTGCTAGGTTTTTACTTTTACATGAGTTCATATTGTTATTGCTTTGAGTCATGTAAACTTCTAGTTTGTATATGACACTTCAATTTGTGTCTGCACTATTCATTCGAGTCTGGTCTATGTGTTGATGTTGTTTCAACTCCACCATCGAATCTTGTGCTTGGCCATATGCGTATTGGTATTTATCATGTATACTTGATGTTGATTTGGGTATGGTCTTTGATGTTGAGGCTGCTGCACTATTGCTTGTTCCACTTTCTTATATCTGAACCTTTTGTACTTCCTTTTGTACTTGAATGCATGTTGAACTTGGCTGTGCCATATGCACTGTATATTTCACCTGGCGTTTGCATTGAGTCCTTGTTAGCTGTTGTTGTTTTTGGTTTTGTTGCATCCATTCTACACTTTGATATTGCAGTCTGAGTTTTTATTCGTTTCTGGTTCATGATGTCCTCATGTGTATTCGATTCTATTTATAGTTTGAAATCTGACCATGCTTTATGTCTTAATCTTTATCGATTTGAGTTGCAAATGTTCATGTGTTGCATGAGTCAGTTTCCATTGGTGGCTTCACTTTGGTATTGTTGCATTGTCTTGTAGTATTTATGAAATGTTGGATTTGTTCTTTGTTTCACTGGTGCATGAGCTTATGCCTTCATTTCCAGTTGAATTCGAACTAATATTTGGATTGCACCTGCATTGAATCTAGCTTATAGCTTGGGTTTGACCTTGTGCTCGTGTCGTGACTTAATTTTATTTCATTTGAGTTGAACTCGGCTTTTGATTGAGTTTGATCTTGTGCTCACCTGTCCCTGCAATTTTATCAAGTGTATATTGATGTGCATTGCCTTGTGGCATGTACAGTGATACACTGTGCATGTCACAAATTGTTCGTGTAAGATGAATTCAAAATTAAATGATGACGAACAACCCAAATAACTGAGGCAAATAATATCTTCAAAATCATATTTTATTTTACGCTGCAAAATATTTTATAATCAATTTTACCGCGTTAGTTTTTATTTTGCAGATTACTCAGATGCTGGATTCAATCTGGAATAGAGTTGAAGAACAAATATGAGTGTATGAGTGAAATGTAGTGCAGAGAACATTGTAAATGAAAATTGTGATGTAATCAAAATTGTATTATTATAATTGAAATTGTGTTTATATAGTGAGAGCTCAAATTTGTACTATTCAAGATTGTAATAAATATTGGTTTGAACAAAATATCTGTTTTAATTTAAACTCTATGTTATATATTTTATTCAACAAATGTTTATTTAATCATGTAAAAAAAATAGTACATTAAAAAATACATTTAAATGAATATATATATTGTGACGCCCCACCTCCATACTCACGCTAGCCAAGAACACTACGGTGTAATGCTGTCAACTAGCATGGAGAATAAGGCTGTTGAGGAGCGACCATCCGTGTAATTGCTTTGCGCGAGCACCGATATGTCAGATAGTATAACATGCATTTTATTTCAAGAGGAAATCCGAAATACCGATACAAACACAAAGCTACTACACAGTGGCTATAATAATCTTCGGAAACAAATATAGAAATAAGCATAACACAAATCAGTCACAGATAATTCATATCACAAAGGCGGAAGAAGATATGAATATATAACTAACACATGAAAGTGTATATCAGAGTAGTGGTCAAAAATATCCACAATAATACAAAAGAATAGCAACACGTGCTATACAAAAGAATACAACTATGAGTCCACATCTCAAGTGTATACAACGAAATAAACTACTAATCTAAGTAATTAGCCAAAAGTCAGAGAAATCAATCCCAAGTGAAAAGTCAAGCAGAAGCACCTGTAACATCTCGGTCTGACCCGAGTATTATTTAATAAGAAAATAATAAACGGATCAGTCTAACTATAAATATCAGATGAAACGATATAGGATAAGAGATATGACTAAACACATAATAATCACAATGCCAAACTGTGATAAATATAAGTAAATGATAATCAACAAGAGATTAATCAATATCACAGAATCTACACAAGAATCAAAAAAAGGTCATACTCCTTATTTCGTTCACCAAACCATAAATATTGACGATTATATCAATGTCAATCACAAAAGTCAATGACACACAAATTCACCAATGCGCAAATATTGATAAAACTTATCAATGGAAATCACGAAAATTGGTGAAACACAAATTCTAGAAATCATCTCAAGAAATCCAGAAATCACAAAAGTCAATGACACACAAATTCACCAATGCACAAATATTGATAAAACTTATCAATGGAAATCACGAAAATTGGTGAAGCATAAATTTCAGAATTCAACACACGAAATCCAAAAATCACAAGAAAGGGGAGAGGCCTATCACGCGAACGGGAGCATAAAAACTCACCAACATATGTATCACACGAACGAGAAGCTATCTCATGGTAGCTAGCCATTAATTTTTGACACACGAATGGCCCGAAGACCATGGGGAGCTGCCCCACACAGAAATGAGACGAAGCTCAATAAAATGAGTTACTGTCCTCCATGTGGACAAAGAGACATCGCACAATTGCTAGTCTAAATCACAAAAATAATCATCATAATCATCAAGAAGTGTCAATTACAGTAAGCTAGTAAATATATGAGCTTAGCTTCATGTCCCGTAACCACTAACTTAACTTAAATATTTACGAACAAATTGTAGATCTCCACTAGAAAATTGTCACAAGAGTTTCAATCGAAAAAGTCCAAGAATTAATCGACGAAGTAAACGCAAGCATTTCATACCACTTGTTTTACTAAGCCGTTTAATTAGATTTCTCATACGAGTGAGGTAAAGGTTTGTACATACTAGTAGATTGGAAAACAGTTTGAGGAAAACGAGCTTTGTAAATAAAATAGTGTTGAAATCGTTTTGATGAAAGAATTTTGATATTTACTACTAGTATAGAAAACCTTTATATTTTTTAAAAGTGACAAATCACAAAGATGATTGTAGGAACAATCAATCACTAAAATTCACATCCGAAGACGTGAATAAAATCCAAAGAAATCGATACCAAATCCATAGAAATGGATATTTTCAAAAATCCATAAAAAGAAGTCATCAGAGTCGATAATAAGTGATAACGACTAATAGGATCGCTAAAATCGATAAATAATGGAAATTCACACAAAACAGCCTGAATAGGCAAAAATAAACATCTCCAGACGTCTGATTTGGAATCCAGACGTCTGGATTTGTTTTCTGAAAAATAGTTCAGAAGGCTACCCAGACGTCTGGAATAGCCAAAATAGACGTCTGAGCCATGGCCAGACGTCTGGTTTTGAATCCAGACGTCTGGTTTTGTTCTCTGGAAATAACCCAGAGAATACCCAGACGTCTGAAACATCAAGTCAGACGTCTGAGACTTATCCAGACGTCTGATTTGAATTTCAAATGTCTGAAAATAGTCTCTGGCCTTTTTTTATAATATGCGTGCATATATTTTTCTTTCCAGGTCCAAACCAGACGTCTGGACTTGGTCACCAGACGTCTGGTCACCTGGTCTGGGCAACAATTTGCCTAGGCCAAAGTGGCCAAGACGTATCGGAAGCGCTCGGACGAGCAATGTCGACTAAGGATTTACGCCGAGCGACAACCCGGCCTTAAAAGCTCTTCGATACACCCCGAATATCAATGTCCAAATGTCCATAAAAGGATTTTCATAAAATTGGACCAAAACACAAAAATTTGGAAAATTCACCAAATCAATTCAAATTGAAAGCAAATGAATATGCACATATGTTAGGAATTCATACCTAACAACAATGATAGATATAGAAAAAGATGTGAGATAAAAATCTCACCTTTGAACCCAAACGATTGAAGAAGAAGAAGCTTTAAAAACAAGCTAAGATCAATTCCTCTTCAATAACAACTCAAGAAGCTTCAATCTAAGCTTAAAAGAGAAACATTTCCTAAACTAGGTTTAGGAATTTTCTGAAATCAAAGTGAGAATGAGTTGAAGAAGAAGAAGGAGATGCTTACTAATGGGTTCTCTTTGATTTTGGAGCAAGAACTTGAGCTAGCAAGAGGAACTAGGGCTTGGAGTTTCTAATTCCCATTCTCTTCCACCATTTTTGCTTAAGCTTGAGTGTTAGGAATATGAAATGAAGTAATGAAGAGTTGGAGTGGGTTGGGACTGAGTTAGTAAGTGATTAATGGGTTCAGCCCACACCAAAGCCCTAAGTGAAAAAGTGGCAAAATTTCACTATCTCCAAACATATCGAAGTTTATACTCAAAAAGGTCGCAAACGTCATTTTGAACTCAATGGGGGTGGTCTCGAGTCCCAATTCGACTGTTTGCAAAAAGTAACTTTTCGAACCAAAATCCGACGAACGATAAAATATTTAAATAAAATATTTAAATATAAAATCGATAAATATGCGGGTTGTTACACACTCCCCTCCTTAAAGAAATTGCGTCCTCGCAATACTTAAGAAGAAAATAAAGAGTAACAACCACAAAAGCATATCAACACAAAAGAAAATTAAAATAAGAGGTTCACCATAAAGAGCACCAAAGAGTTAGCAAGAACGGGATCGCTCGATGAATTCTTTAGATTCCCAAGAGTAATCCCTAGGATTTGAGAACCATTGAACTCTCATAAGAAGAATATCTTTTTTTCCGAAGGCGCTCAACCTCCGAAGCAATGATGCGAATAGAATGTTGCTAAAAAGTCAAATTTGGTGAAACTTCAATTTCCTCAATAACACTGGGCTCAAAAATAAAAATCGGAATCCCTAAGGCATTTCCGTAGATAAAAGACGTGGAGAACGTCAAGAATAGCAGAAAATTGAGCTGGTGCAACGACGTAGTATAATAACAGTATGCCCGAGAAACTAGAAACTCAAATAATTTTAGGACATCAGCGTAGTACAAAAACGGTACGCCCAATGAACCAAATCCCGAATAATTTCGGAACACCGACGTAGTACAAAAACGGTACGTCCAATGAACCGATAAACCGGAACAACGATGTAGTATAATAATGGTACATCCATTGATCCAGATAAGACGGAACATCGATGTAGTATAATAACAGTACATCCGATGAACCGAACACCATAAAAGAACATCGAACGCTAGTCCATAAAAAAGAGAGAGATAAAGCTCAATAAAGCGAAGTATATCAAAACGTTCGATGAACTTGATAAAAAGATAATTCCATTCCGACATCATCAAAGAATCAACACCTTGTTGCCTACGACAAAACGAATTGGCAAAACGATTTCCCCTTCAGGAATAAAAAGAATATCAAGATCATAAGATGCCAGGAACTCGAGTCAACATGAAAGTTCCTTATGAGAAAATAAATATTTCAAAGATTTATGATCGAGGTAGAGAACAAATTTCTCATCCAAATATGATGATGCCGGATTCCAAAAGTAAAAACAATAGCCGCGAGCACTAGATCATGAGTGGCATATCTAATCTCGATAAGCTATACTGATTTAGAAGCACAAGTGATAGCGTGTTCTCCTTTGCAAGAGAATGGCAACCAAACCAATACGACTAGTATCGATACAAATAGCAAAGTCTTGGTTCCCCTTCAGGAATCACAAGAATAAGAGTATTGAAAGGAAGAGTTTTTTTAAATAATCCTCTTTCTCGAAAAGTTAAAACTTTCAAAATTACATTTTTATTTTTATGTAATAATCTTTCTACAAAAATTTACATTTTTACAAGTCAATATATCATGTCTGACTGTCTCATCAAAGCGTTTAGGAGATTCCTATCGATGACGTTGATCAAGCGCATCGACTAGAATTCTTAAAGCACTCAATGGGCAATACAATCACAAAACCATCTTTTATATGATAAACATGTTTCTAAAAACTTTTAAGAATATTCTTTGTTCATTTTAAGAACAAAAAATCAAATTGTACTTATAAAGAAATCTTATGAAAAAGATTTTCAAAATTTTAAATTTATATTTTCATCCAAAATCAATAAATGCAAAAATGGAATCCTCGAGATATTCGATAGAATGCTCGATACCTAAAATGGATGAAATAAGCTGGACAAACTGAATGACATAATAATTCATTCATAGGAATCATAACAAGTGCGGAATGTGGTAAGCGGAATGCTAACTTCCGCAACTCGTAGCAAATGAAAACCGGTGGTAAGGTCAAACTGAAAAGACCTTAGCACCACACAAAAGATTACTTAGGTGATAATCCTAAGACAAGCTCAAAAATACCTGAAAATTTCTCAAACTACATGAATGAGAGAAATAACACTTTCCTTATAAGTGGGCTTAAGGAATAAAATGATGCCATCAAGTTGGAATCAAAATCATAAAGGAAAAATAGAAATCTGCTTAACAGATTGAAAATATCGAAGATGAATAGTCCACTCGAGAAAATAGAATATAGGCCTCATTAATGATTAAGCCAATCCTATCGCACAAATCAATTCCGGAGCCTAAGTAAAAATATCGTCTCGGAAAGAACAATCACATAAAATAATTTTCGACATCAAATAAAAGCAAATTGAGTGTTGCGGATCTACCATCCAGATTCACAATCCTCAACGAAGACATCAAGCCCAAAATATTTTTAAAGAAAAAGAATCACAAGTTCTTTTGATATAAAATAGTGACCCATATCAAAAAGAACTCGAAAAGGAAAATCATAAAACAAATGTAATCAAGGATTGAATGAGAAATACCTTGACCAAGAGAAGTGCCACTAGGGGCTTGCACTGCATTGAGCTCTCCCTCCTTCTTACTTTGAAGTACGGGACATGCAGTAATCTGGTGACCCGAATTTTTGCAATAGCGACAAAAGAGGGGTTTCAGACACTCCCTTGCATAGTGGTTCGTGGAACCACAATTGTAGCATTGTCCACGACTAGAGGTAGGAGTCTTTGCTACCGAAATTGGTTGCTTCCCTTTCTTATTAGAATTGGGGCCTTTGAATTTGATAGGCCTCTTCAAGTTATTGTCGAAGTTCTGTTGGGCACGCACAACTTCAACATCACCTTCATTATCGGCCTCTTCAAGACGAAGAGCGATATCAATAAGCTGATCAAATGAAACCTCAAGTTTCAGAAGTAATGGCTTCTTAAGATTCTTATTCAAGCCATAGACAAATCTCTGATTTTTCTTCAATGGGGTATTAATGTATTCAACCCCGTATTTGGAAAGAGATTCGAAAGATGCAACATAGTCTGTCATAGAAGATTCACCTTGAACAAGGTCAATAAAACGCCAGGCCAAAGTTACTTTTTCGGCCCCTGGCACAAATTTCAATTCGAACATTTCCCGCAATTGCTCCCAAGTGAGATCCGCTTCAATGATTTCAGAAATTAAAAGCTCATACCAATCTAATGCTCTCTCTTTAAGCATGCTAGAAGCCACTTGGACTCGATGTAGATCAATAAGGTTCATGCGAGAAAAGATGAGATCGCATGATTTGAGCCAAGCTTGAATTTCTATAACACTCTCGGATCCCCTGAATGGCCTTCCACCCAAATCGGTATAGTCTCTGCACAAGGGTGCAAAACCGGATCTAGGATGAGTAGGCTCTGGAATGGGACCGACAGCTTGAGCATTCTTTACTGGATCAAGAAGCTGCTGGGCAGACATAAATACTCCATCCGGTGGAGTAGCACTAGATTGACCGGTGCTGGGACTACCAGGTCTAACCATTTCTCTTCTTTAAGAAAGAAAGAAAAAAGAGGAAAAAGTTATTCTCAAAATAAATTTCAATCAAACTTGATTGATAAAACAAGGAATCATAAAGAAAATAGGATGAATCGGTACGAAGACTCGAATTAAATCCCAAGGCACAACTCCTAAGAAAGACTTAGGACATGATCCTTGCTAGATTATTCTACATTGTTTCGAAGTTTGGCTCCGATACCAAGCTGTGACGCCCCACCTCCATACCCACGCTAGCCAAGAACACTACGGTGTAATGCAGTCAACTAGCACGGAGAATAAGGCTGTTGAGGAGCGACCATCCGTGTAATTGCTTCGCGCGAGCACCGATATGTCAGATAGTATAACATGCATTTTATTTCAAGAGGAAATCCGAAATACCGATACAAACACAAAGCTACTACACAATGGCTATAATAATCTTCGGAAACAAATATAGAAATAAGCATAACACAAATCAGTCACAGATAATTCATATCACAAAGGCGGAAGAAGATATGAATATATAACTAACACATGAAAGTGTATATCAGAGTAGTGGTCAAAAGGATCCACAATAATACAAAAGAATAGCAACATGTGCTATACAAAAGAATACAACTATGAGTCCATATCTCAAGTGTATACAACGAAATAAACTACTAATCTAAGTAATTAGCCAAAAGTTAGAGAAATCAAACCCAAGTGAGAAGTCAAGCAGAAGCACCTGTAACTTCTCGGTCTGACCCGAGTATTATTTAATAAGAAAATAATAAACGGATCAGTCTAACTATAAATATCAGATGAAACGATATAGAATAAGAGATATGACTAAACACATAATAATCACAATGCCAAGCTGTGATAAATATAAGTAAATGACAATCAATAAGAGATTAATCAATATCACAGAATCTACACAATAATCAAAAAAAGGTTATACTCCTTATTTCATTCACCAAACCATAAATATTGACGATTATATCAATGTCAACCACAAAAGTCAATGACACACAAATTCACCAATGCACAAATATTGATAAAACTTATCAATGGAAATCACGAAAATTGGTGAAACACAAATTCTAGAAATCATCTCAAGAAATCCAGAAATCACAAAAGTCAATGACACACAAATTCACCAATGCACAAATATTGATAAAACTTATCAATGGAAATCACGAAAATTGGTGAAGCATAAATTCCAGAATTCAACACACGAAATCCAGAAATCAGAAGAAAGGGGGGAGGCCTATCACACGAACGGGAGCATAAAAACTCACCAACATATGTATCACACGAACGAGAAGCTATCTCATGGTAGCTAGCCATTAATTTTTGACACACGAATGGCCCGAAGACCATGGGGAGCTACCCCACACAGAAATGAGACGAAGCTCAATAAAATGAGTTACTGTCCTCCACGTGGACAAAAAGACATTGCACAATTGCTAGTCTAAATCACAAAAATAATCATCATGATCATCAAGAAGTGTCAATTACAGTAAGCTAGTAAATATATGAACTTAGCTTCATGTCCCATAACCACTAGCTTAACTTAAATATTTATGAACAAATTGTAGATCTCCACTAGAAAATTGTCACAAGAGTTTCAATCGAACAAGTCCAAGAATTAACCGACGAAGTAAACGCAAGCATTTCATACCACTTGTTTTACTAAGCCGTTTAATTAGATTTCTCATACGAGTGAGGTAAAGGTTTGTACATACTAGTAGATTGGAAAACGGTTTGAGGAAAACAAGCTTTGTAAATAAAATAGTGTTGAAATCGTTTTGATGAAAGAATTTTGATATTTACTACTAGTATAGAAAACCTTTATATTTTTTTAAAGTGACAAATCACAAAGAAGATTGTAGAACAATCAATCACTAAAATTCACATCCGAAGACGTGAATAAAATCCAAAAAAATCGATACCAAATCCATAGAAATGGATATTTCCAAAAATCCATAAAAAGAAGTCATCGGAGTCGATAATAAGTGATAACGACTAATAGGATCGCTAAAATCGATAAATAATGGAAATTCACACAAAACAGCCTAAACAGGCAAAAATAAACATCTCCAGACGTCTGATTTGGAATCCAGACGTTTGGATTTGTTTTCTGAAAAATAGTTCAGAAAGCTACCCAGACGTCTGGAATAGCCAAAACAGACGTCTGAGCCATGGCCAGACGTCTGGTTTTGAATCCAGACGTCTGGTTTTGTTCTCTGGAAATAACCCAGAGAACACCCAGACGTCTGAAACATCAATTCAGACGTTTGAGACTTATCCAGACGTCTGATTTGAATTTTAGATGTCTGAAAATAGTCTTTGGCATTTTTTTTATAATATGCGTGCATATATTTTTCTTTCCAGGTCCAAACCAGACGTCTGGACTTGGTCACCAGACGTCTGGTCACCTGGTCTGGGCAACAATTTGCCTAGGCCAAAGTGGCCAAAACGTATCGGAAGCGCTCGGACGAGCAACGTCGACTAAGAATTTACGCCAAGGGACAACCAGGCCTTAAAAGCTCTTCGATACACCCGAATATCAATGTCCAAATGTCCATAAAAGGATTTTCATAAAATTGGACCAAAACACAAAAATTTGGAAAATTCACCAAATCAATTCAAATTGAAAGCAAATGAATATACACATATGTTAGGAATTCATACCTAACAACAATGATAGGTATAGAAAAAGATGTGAGATAAAAATCTCACCTTTGAACCCAAACGATTGAAGAAGAAGCTTTAAAAACAAGCTAAGATCAATTCCTCTTCAATAACAACTCAAGAAGCTTCAATCTAAGCTTAAAAGAGAAACATTTCCTAAATTAGGTTTAGGAATTTTCTGAAATCAAAGTGAGAATGAGTTGAAGAAGAAGAAGGAGATGCTTACTAATGGGTTCTCTTTGATTTTGGAGCAAGAATTTGAGCTAGCAAGAGGAATCAGGGCTTGGAGTTTCTAATTCCCATTCTCTTCCACCATTTTTGCTTAAACTTGAGTGTTATGAATATGAAATGAAGTAATGAAGAGTTGGAGTGGGTTGGGACTGAGTTAGTAAATGATTAATGGGTTCAGCCCAAACCAAAGCCCTAAGTGAAAAAGTGGAAAATTTCACTATCTCCAAACATATCGAAGTTTATACTCAAAAAGGTCGCAAACGTCATTTTGAACTCAATGGGGGTGGTCTCGAGTCCCAATTCGACTGTTTGCAAAAAGTAGCTTTTCGGACCAAAATCCGACGAACGATAAAATATTTGAATAAAATATTTAAATATAAAATCGATAAATATGCGGATTGTTACATATATATATATATATATATATATGTTTATTATCATCAAAAAAAATCATATACTAGCATATTCAATAATCTCCTTCTTTTGATGATAACAAACATATATTTTAGATTTTGAATTTATTAAATGTGTTTGATCATTCAATTCACTCCCCATATTTGAATACTCCCTCTCTACACAAAGCTCCCCTTCATATATGCATGAGAATAGATAAAAATATGCAAATGATCCTAGATGCAAATAGAGAATACAAAATAAAGTATTTGACCTTTATTTATCCAAATCTTAACTTTTCTCTCTCTCTTTTGTTATCAGCAAAAGAGTAATAGTGTTAGAAAAATAGAGATAAAATGATAGACATTTATACAACATTAAAACTCAATCGAGTATAAATATTGACTTTCAATAAAAAATCAAACAAAAATCATAAATACTTCGATTGATGCATATTTCACTTTAGAATGATAGGGATGATGTCATCATATAAAACCATATAGTTGTGTCTATGTGTGGTATATTTATATTAGGAATTTGAATATCTACTGGCCTTGCATAACCGTTGGGACTTTTAAATGAGATTAGTGGTATTCATAATTTTTTTTAAAATGAATTCCAGTATCTTCTGACCAAACATAACTGTGAGGACTTTTAAATGGGGTTAGAATCAACTTGTCTATGTAATAATCAATTTTGATATGCATTCCATACACGCATAACCTTGAGGACTTTTAAATGAGCATGGAAGCACATAATCAAAAATCCAAGTAATTCACTCATGCATAACCGTGAGGACTTTTAAATGAGAGTGAATACTTTAATGTGTTTATTGCTAAAAATATAATAAAATGAATGCATAATTTCCAGCTTAAAATACCACATATTGACATACTATATTGGATTTTGATGAGTGATGGTCGATAGAAATATGATAGCAATAGAGATGGTCGTGCAATTTTTACCAAACAAAAAGTTTTCATAACTCTTGTTTACCTAAAGAAGTTTACTAATTATACCGTCTCAAGTTATAATATATGATTAATATCAACACTCGTCACTTTTCAATCACTATTTATCTTTTCGATAATCAGTAGAGAGTCAGATTAGTTAATATAGTCATTTAAAATCAAATTCAAAAATAATTATAAAATTAAATTTTCTAAAATGACTAATCTGAAACAAGGTCAACAAAAACTATTTTCTTGGAGGGGTTTTATAAAAGAAAAATGTCTACTAATTAGAAAATTATTTGAAATGAAAAATATGCAGATATTTTCTTTGAAAATCATGCAGCTACTATATATCTCAACATAAATCAGTTCCACTAGTAATTTTTCTATCAACTTGATTGCCAGTGTAATCTGCATTTGAATTTCCCTTTGACTCAATATTATCATTACATGAAAGTTATAGTCCAGCACGTGAAGTTGCAACAAATTTCCTTGAAATCATTTTTACCAGCTTTTAAATGAAATTGAATTGAAACGGTGCAAACAAACAGCGGATAACAAGTCTAGAATCAATAGAATAAACGAACATATCCACAAGTATCAAGAGTAATCATCAACTAATAAAACATCATTAATCCAAGCAAATCTATATGAAATAGTTGATGAGTGGTCAACGTTTTTGCATAAATCAGAATAAAAAATAAGAACAAGTCAAATAAGAACATATGAAATAAGAACATATGAAATAAGAATAAGTCAGAATCAAAATCAAAATCAACATTTATTTTATCATCACATAACTGGCTGATTTAATTCAGATTAAGGTGCAGATTATCACATAAATGTACTGTTACCTATTCTACCTTTGTCGACAATTTTTCGGTATTGCCCATTGTGATTTTGCAACCTTTATACTAGGCTAAGGAACTTTGATTTGTCGCTCGTTATGTGCCTGGAACAGCCATAATCTAGATAACACTATTGTAGTTCCTTAGCCGGACACCACACCTACACAAGAAAAGATTTTTATGACCTCCTTGTTTTTATAGGTCCACGGTTGTTAGTGGAAACAGATTTCGAAAAGTAAGTTTGTGGAGACCCAAAACTATTTATATATGTTCCTTTCGACACCCAGATTTGTTTAACTTTAATGAATTGTATATTCGTGCCTTTTGGAACCCAAATTGGAATGGTTTTCAAGTGTTTGGGTATCACACTTTTTCTTTTAACAATGTTATTAGTTGTTTGTTCATACTTTGACACTTCTGCAAATCCAAATGCATTCCTTTTATTATCGAATAGTTGATTTTCTAAGAGTATATTAAATGATTTATCTCTAGTGAAAAATTTCCGAGTAACCAACTCAAGTTTATCAATTTCGGATTTCAAAATTTTATTTTCGTTTATTAGCTTTGAACAACAACTAATGAAATTGTCTCTCCTTTCAAAACTATTCATTTTTAATTGCTTATTTACATTTTGAAGCTCTCTAATTTTATTCTCAATTTCAAGCATCTCGGTTTGAAAGAGTTGGAGTTTTTTAAATCCAATCTTTTCAAAATCCTTGATTTTTTCAATCTTCTTTTCAAATTCATGATTTAATTGAATAATTTCAGATTTGCTCAAAATCATGTTTTCTTTTTCAAGGGTTTTGAAACTTTCGTTGATCTCATTTAATTTCTTTTAAAAAATCGCACATTTAGAAATTTCTGACTTCTTAAAGATATCCAATTCTTTCTCAAAATATTATTTTTTACTAATCAACTCAGGGGCAAATTCTTTTTCATGATTCAAACACCTTCTACAATTAGAATTTTTATTTTTCTTAATATTTTTAAGCTCATTTTCCAAATATTATTCTTCTGATGAAGTTTAGCTTGTTCCCTTTCCAACTTATTATTTCTCAACTCAAGAGCTTTATTATTTTCAATTGATTTTTGGCACAAGAGAACTAAATCATTGATTGGAAAATCATTTATCTCATCGGCTATTGCATCGTCATCACTGCTACACTTTTCCATTCTTGTCAAGCACGTTTCTGAGTCGATTATGGGGGATATCTCACGGTTGTTGACTTTTGCACTATATATTGCATCAAAGGTATTACAGATTTTCTGTGCATTTTCACAATCAGAGATAAAATTAAAATTATCTTGATAAATATGAGAATATAGTATATGCATAGCAAGAGCATTAATTGAAGTAATTTTCTCGTCTTTTATATCATACCCATTTTCAATAGTATCCCAACATTTAACATTAACATATTTTAAATAAAATTCCCTTTTTAATTTCCAATTCAAACAACCTATTCCATCAAAAAAAGGAGGAATAATATTGGACCGACCCTCAGTAAAATCATTACCAAAAGAATCCATTTAAAAAAATACATATTTGTAAAGTAAATATTGGTCGTTGAAAGATCAGATTTTTCAAAACAAAAATGGCTTTTGTTCCAAGCTCTGATACCACTTGTAGGATCGATTTCACCCTAAAAGGGGGAGGGAATATGGTGATATTATTAATTATAAAAAATATTGCGAAAGTTTATAAAAAATAATTGCAACATAGATATATCAGAATTATAGCAGCACAGATAATAGCAGAATAATAAAAGCAGAAAATAGAACACACAGATTTACCCAGCTTCGGCAAAACCCTGCCTACATGCTGCCCCCAAGGTTTCTACTAGAAACTAAGTAGTCAGACGCTTACACACATAAACTCGTGACAACCTTTACCGATTAACCTAACTCTACGCTCAAAACCCTGCCATAACTCAGCCACTGAGTTGCGAATTCTCGAACTACACCACCATAATTCATCTTATAGTCACACGACTAGAAATTACAAAAGTTTAAAAAGGAAAATACAAAATAAAAACAATTAAAAAAATCAAAACCCTAATCTTTAAATAAATCAAGCCCTAAAAAAATACGAGTCGGCTCAAAATAAATGTAGTGTAAATTTTTTTCTCCCTTTCTTTATTATTTCTTCGGCCTGGTATTCTTTGAGATTAAATAATAGCTGCTTCTCTTTGTTCGTTCCTTTTCCAGAATTAGGGTTTTATTTTGTTGAAGCCACCGAATTTTGTTGATTAGTCGAATGGGGGATTTAGCATTTCTTGCTCTGTCGATCGACCGTCTCTTTGAGTTGCACACGGCTGCTTCTCGATCGAGTTCGATTTAGACTTCGGTATGTAATTTATGCCTTTTGCTTTACTCGTTAGTTTGCTTGAACTCGATGGATTTTAGGCCAATGATGATTGGGTTTAAATAGGATTTAATTCCCTTGATTATCGTTCGAATATTTGTTTGAATTCATCTGATAATTTTTGCTTGGCCGTATGATTTTGATTGAATGTTGGTGATTGTGCCTGACTGGTTCGATTCGTATATTGTGATTGCTTGGTTATCTCGGCCTTGAATTATGTTTGACTCCTTTGCCACCATGGCTCCGACTTGATTTGGTGATGTTGATTTATTTGACTTGTTCATTTTTTTCTTTTGACTTCGGCATGTCTGTTCATCCCTGTAGCATACTCGACTTGTTCGATTTTTGCTTGTCGTTCCATGACTTTGGCATTTAAACTTGACTTTGTTCAAAATTGCCGTGTCACTTGCTTATGCTCTATTCACTTTGGGTTACACTACAGTCTTCTTTGTTGTATATCATTATGCTTGTTGCTATGATGTTTTGAACTGTTATATATTTGTGTGTACTTGTCCACCAATGTTTTGTTGCAATCCGATTCTTCAAGTGTACTTTGTTTTTTGTCTTCATGTAGTTTGCATTTGAACTCATGCTTGGTTTTCATTTTGAAACTGAGTCTGTTGAATTACATTTTGTTTGATCATTAGCTTGCTGTTGCCTTTGGTTTCACTACACATGTATGTTCATGTTATACTGCTATATATATATATTCATATATGTTTATATATTCACTGCCTCCATCTTTATGTTGCATAGTCTGTTGGTTCATCATTGTTGCCAGGTCTGTACTTTTACATGAGTTCATATTGTTATTGCTTTGAGTCATGTAAACTTCTGGTTTGTATATGACACTTCAATTTGTGTCTGCACCGTTCATTCGAGTCTGGTCTCTGTGTTGATGTTGTTTCAACTCCACTGTCGAGTCTTGTGCTTGACCATATGCATAATGCTGTTTATCATGTATACTTGATGTTGATTTGGGTCTGGTCTTTAATGTTGAGGCTACTGCACTATTGCTTGTTCCACTTTCTTATGTCTGAACCTTTTGTACTTGAATGCATGTTGAACTTGGTTGTGCCATCTGCACTTTATATTTCACCTGGTGTTTGCATTGAGTCCTTGTCAGCTGCTGTTGTTTTCGGTTTTTTGCATCCATTCTTCACTTTGATATTGCAATCTGAGTTTGTATTCATATCTAGTTCATGATATCCTCATGTGTATTCGAGTCTGGCTATAGTTCGAAATCTGACCATGCTTCACGTCTAGACCTTCATTGATTTGAGTTACATATGTTCATGTGTTGCATGAGCCAGTTCCATTGGTGGCTTCACTTTGGTATTGTTGCATTGTCTTGTAGTATTTCTGAAATATTGGGTCTGTTCTTTATTTCACTGGTGCATGTGCTTATGCCTTCATTTCTAGTTGAATTTGAACTTATATTTGGATTGCACCTACGTTGAATCCAGCTTATAGCTCGGGTTTGACCTTGTGCTCGTGTCGTGATTTAATTTTTATTTCATTTGAGTTGAACTCGGCTTTTGATTGGGTTTGACCATGTGCTCACCTGTCCCTGCAATTTTATCAAGTGTATATTGGTGTACACGGCCTTGTGGCATATACAGTGATATATTATGCATGTTACAAGCTGTTCGTGTATGATGAATTCAAAATTAATCGACGACGAACAACCCAAATAACTGAGGCAAATAATATTTTCAAAATCACATTTTATTTTACACCGCAAAATATTTTCTTTTCAATTTTACCGTGTTAATGTTTATTTTGCATATTGCTCAGATGTTGGATTCAGTCTGTAATAGAGTTGAAGAACAAATATGAATGTATGAGTGAAATGTAGTGAGGAGAACATTGTAAATGAAAATTGTGATGTAATCAAAATTGTATTGTAATTGAAATTGTGTATATATAGTGAGAGCTCAAATTTGTACTATTCAAGATTGTAATAAACATTTATTTGAATAAAATATCTGTTTGGATTTAAACTCTGTGTTATATGTTTTATTGAGCAAATGTTTATTTACTTATGTGAAAAATAAAATAGAACATTAACAAATACATTTAAATGAATCCATATATATATGTGTGTGTGTGTGTGTTTATTATCATCAAAAAAATCATACACTAGCATATTCAACAGAAAGCTCTGCTTTGATTATGGCCAAATCATTGCATGACATCTGTTGAGTGACTATAGTTGGGTGGAGTGGAAGTATTGAAAGTGAAGCACTATTCAAGAGAGGATCTGTCTCCTTAGTTATATGCGGTTAGTATCAGAGTCAACTCAAAGTCAAAGTATTTGGCTAGAGTATTTTGGTTAATAATAATTGTTGTTATTTAACCAAGGACTTTGTGTTTGGACTATAAAGTTGAATGTAGATGAGGTTAGAATTTGACCATTACGAAATTCCATAGGTCCAACGTGATATAGTTTTGACGAAGAGAATTGATGTAAACAAATATCACAACCGGGTAACTCTTATTAAACTAAAATTGGAGTTTACCGAAAATGAGTAAGCTATAAACTTGGCATAATGTCACATCACCTGCTAAGTGACGTGTGAACGTTAACATTAGAATAGTTCGGTCGCTGACCAAAAATTTACACCCAAGAGTTACACAGCAGAAATGATGGACTCCCTTAAGACCGAACGATTTAATTAGTTTGTATTTGTTATAAATTAATTAAATTAATTAATATTTATGAAACATTAATTATAAAATTTGAATATGATTGATAAATAAATAATGTTATATATATTTATAATAGTTATAAATATATCGATCGATATACAATATAGACAAGCGATTAAATTAGATTTAACTGCATAACGCTTTTGCTTGGGCTTAGGTGAGTTTAAGGCCCATAATTAGGGCTGCAAAATTTCGGTTTGGGAAAGGTCTAGGGGTGGCTAGAACATAGGGAATTGGCTTGGAGATAATGGGTTGAGATCAAGTGAGAATGAGTAAAAAGGTTTTTCTGGTTTCTCTCTAATACAACCCTATATATATGTACGTATGTATGTATGTACGTACGTACGTATGTATGAATGTATGTATGTGTGTGTATGTATGTATGTACGTATCTCTAAAATAACGACTAACCTTTTTTTGGCCGCCATTACCTTCTACATTGCTGGTTAAAACATAGCTTTCAATCCACTTCAAAATTCTCATATATATTTCAAATTAAAATAGTATTATTCGATAGTTAGAGGTCGGTGATTCCGGACTTGCAATCTGATGAATCAAGAACAGTAAAAAGAGAAGTTATTGCTTCAACGTGGATTCAAAGGCATCATCAAATTGGTAATTTAATTCATCTTACAGTAATTAAATTATATTCTATGATCCTATAATGAGCAATTTCATATCTGTTTAAATACATTGCTACTAAAAATTTAGTTATGTGAGATTTTGTAAGTAGATGTAGTTGTCACAAATCAGTTTGGTTATGTGCATAATTTGTTTATTATACTATTTGATTTATGTATAGACAAATGTTGTTTACGGTACAAAATCAATTTTTTTAATTAATAATTGTTTTATATATAGGGGTTTTTAGGCTTAAGGAAAAAGTTAAAGAAAAATTAAGTTTTAGGGATAAAAAGTTTGTTTTTTAGGTTGAAGGACACTTTTTAGTGCAAATCACAGAATGATAGTTGTAACTATCATTTTCAGTTTACACTAAAAATTGTCCTCCAGACTAAAAAACAAACTTGTTGTCCTTGAGACCAATTTTTTTGCAACTCTTCCTTGTGCCTATTTACCTATTATATATATTTATTAATAAATTCATATATATATATATCAGAAAAATAGGCACAAGGACAAACTTAGAAGAAAAAATTAAACTGAAGGACCACAAGTTTGTTTTTTAAACCAAAGGACAATGCTGGTTATAATTAGCATTTTGTATAGTGTAAAACCGAATATAATGCTAGATATAACTAGCATTTTGTATAGTGTAAAAGTTAAATATAATGCTAATTATAACTAACATTTGTCCTTCAGCCAAAAAATGAAACTTGGTGTCCTTCAGCCTAAATTTTTTCAAAGTTTGTCATTTTCCCTAATTCTCTCTCTGTATATATATATAAATATATGATTTAACAATTTTAGTACACTTATTTATATATAATATGAATTTAAAATTTTGAAAATTAATAACCATACATATATTCATAATTTTAATTAACATTTATTGAAGTTTGAATTGTTTATTATAAAAAAAATAACTATAACATTAAAAATTCAATTTTATATTTTAAAAAAATATTATATCTTTCCAAAGACGTATATAAAAAAAATTAGGATTTTTTCAATAAATTTTATTTTTTAATAATTAATATTATTTCGGAAAAAATGCTTACGATTTATTAAAAATAATAACTTAATCGAAATATTCTTCAAAAAATTTTGTAACCTTTAATTTCTGATCCTATAATTTCTAATATTTAAAATTTTGAATTTTTAATAATATATTATTTTATATTAAATAATTATTGCTGAAATTAATGTATTTGCTTTTAAAAATAATATTTCAACTTTGAAAAATTTTCAGATTTTTTTAACCTATATTTTATGATCCTAGATTTTAGAAAACTGTAAAATTTGAATTTTCATCAATAGATTATTTTATGCTAATTTTTTATAGTTGAAAACATTATTTTATTCATAATATGTATAAATTAAAATATTAAAATTATTTTGTTCGCAAAACTAAGTTAATTTTGGATTATATATAATTTTTGATAATTGTTCTCTCTCTTTCGATATATATATATATATATATATATATATATATATATATATATATATATATTTATCTATATATAAATGTTTTATGTTCATATATTATATATAATATACACACACACATACATACATACATATGTATGTGTATTTTGTAACACATATACATGCATATATTTAGACAACATGCATGACATACAAAATGAGCTAACATGTCTGTTGTGATGTAAATCACTGCATCTACAAATGGACATATTATATCTTTCACGGATTATTATGTTACATATGCACTCACACACATATGTATATGATACATATAAACTAAATCAAATAAAATTAATTTCATATCATAATATGTTTGAATTTAAATAAAATAAATGATTTTATTTAAATGAAATTTAGAAATGTTCTAATTCAGTTAGACTTCATTAGCCCAATAAAGATCCAATAGGGTAATTTTTTTGAAATTTATGAATAACTTCCGTTGTGGCCTCCTCAAGTTCCAACAAGTCAGACGTATGGTGTAGTAAAAAATAACAATATATTGTAATGCTCAAACGTTTGATGTTTTGTCAGACGTTTGAGTTTTGACAATTTTGAAAAACAGAAACTTGCCTCTTAAGAAGGTGGTTTTCTTTCTAGAAAATATTTTTCAATCGAGCTTGAGTATGTGTAATCATCAAATGATATTGTACATGTGTTATTGACTTACAACGGCTGTGTTACTTTGATGTTTAGTCTTCAATCCTTGATTTTTAGCAATATGTTGTCTTCTCATCGAAAATGTCTTGTAGAAAGCATAGTTGTGATATGTATGTATGTATGTATGTATGTATGTATGACATTAAAATTCTAAAAATGCAGGATTCAACGCATGAAACTAATTCTTTATACATAGTTTGTTGATGTATGTTTGTTTTGTTTGCTATAAAAGATGAATATACATATGTATATTCAATAAATTTGATTTATCTAAAATAATTAATTTTATATTTAAATATTTAAATTTTACATAGGCAACTTTGTATTATTGAAAAAGTGGAACATCTTAAATCATGTCATTTGATTAAGTCAAATCGTACTTCAAGCAAACTAATTTTATGTTTTCATTATTCAATCAATTATATTTAAATTTTAATTTTAGTAAATTTTGAATACACACAAATAAGTGGTGGTATATACATAAATACACACACATATACACACTGTTAATATGCGTATACAAATCATATACACGTATTGTGGTATAATTAAACATATGTATGTACTTAGGCATTTATACTTGCGACGTGTATGACAATTTGTCATACATATGAAAGTATTATATATGTACATACAATGGATATAAATATTAACTACACACACATACTAATGCATATATCTTATTACGTTATTATGTGATGTTACAAATATGTATATGCCATATTCAAATAATTATTCATGCAAATTAATGAAATAATTTTAAAAAAATTTTTATTTTATTTAATAATTATATTAGATGCAATGCTAATTAATAAACTTCATAAGTCAATTAATGATCTCATGCTCTTATAAACGTGCAAACCCTCCATTTTTTAAAACTAATACTTTTTAACTACATGATGCATTATTCCATCTTTGTTCACATTGCTAATCACTACAACAACTGTTAAGGAGGGGCCTAAAAGAGTATTATTGCTAACAACACTTTTAAGATTCAAAAACGCAACTTCAGCGAGCCCCCGTGCGTTGAACCTGCATTTACGCACCATAAAAATGTTACTATATGCATTCATGCATTACACATATTACGGGTATTATCATAAATGAGTTACTGTATGACCACATACACACTAGTAGTCTAGTAGAAGTAGAAATAGATTGCTCATAATTAATATATCAGCCAACAAACCACCAAATTGCGTGCGTAGTGACCCGCATGTGAAAGAAACACAGAAAGTTGCATGCAGTTGATACTTTCCTTGCGTCCTGTAGAATGATACCAAAAAAAAGAAAAAAGAAAGAAAAACCCAGCATAAAGGGCATTGAATGGATACACAAGGATTGAACTGGTTTGCAAGTTGATTCTAAAGTACGCTGGAAAAAAAGTAAGTACATGAAAGGTCGTACCTGATCCAAAAATGCGATCGAACAGCGTATGGTTGAGAATTGATGAAAGTTCCTTTCACCTTGAATCTCATAAAAATTCAACTTTTGGACCGACTTATTAGCTTCCACTTTTCTGACAGTCCAACTTGCAGAAATTGCAACAAATGCTATACTAATATGGTGTGCTATTTCTCCTCTGGATGAAAGTGATGGTTTGCATTAATGGTAAATTACCAAACTGAAATGCCAGGCTTACTTTTACTGTATTTCTGTTATATGCGTTACAAAATATCACTCAATCACAAACTTTTTACCCAAATGCATTTATAGTAAAATCTCTTGATCCAATAAACAAAACTGTACCAAGCAAAAACTAAAGCATATTATTTTGTTATTCCAACTAGAAAATATATTAGGAAAAAACAGTATATTCTTACCTTTAATGCGATTCTAAGAAATATCCTTATCCATGAACACACAAAGAACTCTCTATTTTTTTAATGCAGTGCTAAAAGCATTGGATTTTCCGCTAGGGCTACTATGCACGGTCATTAACGGTCGAACAGAAAAAAGAAGTTAACCGCAGTCAACAAACAACCACCGACCTAATCCATAATCCAATACCGTGTACTTAACACTACACTTTTTTTATTCAAAAAAAAGAAGTTAACATGAGCTAGTTTCCATTCGTACAAAATTAACTTGCACTTTCTGAAAAGTGTCTTTAACAACTCTACAAAATTTGATAAAATTAGCAATGAATTTATTAGATAAATACATTCATAAATCCAAAATGCGTATATTTAAAGCTTCGTATTTATATATTTTAATCTTCATACAACCGCATCATGTAGTTTTTTTAATGTGTTTTTACATATTACAGATTTCAATAAGAGGTAAAGAAATCACCAATGATTGAGCTCGATCGATTTTGCAACAAAAATAAAAAGGAAGAAATGAAGAAGCAACCGCCGATGTAATTCGCAACAATAATAAAATATAAGATAAAATGTAATTTGGCGAATCTTGATCATTTGTAAAGAACACAAATGATATACATTAATATTGTGAGAAATGCGGATTACGGATCTTAAAGCTAGAATAACACTAGAGTGGGGTGAATAATATTTTATGGATTTTCTAAATCTTTTCAAATTTATGTAATTTAATCACCAACAAATGCAATTCACAGACACAGGTATAATCACAAAATCAGAAATAGGTATAATCATGGAATCAGACACAGATGCAAGCACTAAATAAAAACAAAAAAGAAAAGAACACACCAGGATTTTATACTAGTTCGGAGTTACCCTACATCTAGTCCCGTACAATTATACGGATTTCTTATCGAAATAATCTCTCAGATTACACCCTTGGTTTCAAGGCTACGAGGTACACCCTCCTGTATTCAAGTTCAGGGCAACTCTCTTAATTTAACCAGGCTACAAGATCACCTAATTGATTTTCAGAGCTACAATCACACCCAATTGATTTCAAGGCTCAACCGCACCTTTTACTCAACAGTTTGATTTACAAAAGATCATATAACTCTGAATAGCACTAAGGTCTTAGGGAGAGAGTGGCAGAGAATGAAACAAGAGATAATCAAGTTTGATTCACTTGGTATTTCGGCAGAGTATAGTTTGTGATTCTTTAAAATAAACGTGGAAAATGAAGAGGAGAGAAAACAAGTTAAATCTGATTAAAAATTCATTTAGAACTACTGGTATTTATAGGAGATCAACATCCATATCTATTCGTGAAAGGATACGACGAATAGACACTTCTTTTGAAAATTTGAATTTTTGAATTTAATGGGCACCATGTCGACATGAGGGATTGAGCGATGTCGACATGCTCAAGGCAAAATTTGATGTTTTGATTTTCTTATTAAAATTGGTTTTTATAATTTTTCAAAAAAATTTCTAAACTTCGTAAATATATTTGAATATAGTTTAAACATATAAAAGTAATTTTTAATATATATATAATCTTAATCTATAAAGTGATTTAAAATCTGAGTATGTAAATATTTAAAAACTAAATATTTAAAACAAGAGATGGTTTAAAAATAAGGATAATTTGGAAATCAAAATATAAAAAATGATAAAGATAGTTTTGATGCTAAAATATTTAAAACCAAGAGAGATGTCTTTTTGAAAAGAAATTTTTAAAAACAAGAGATATATTTTTGAAAAGCATTTTTTATATAATTAGTGGATATCAAAATATGACCACTATATGTTCCACAAGATATTGTCATGGGTTCCATCCCACTAGGGTTCCAGCCCTTTAACAAGCTGAAGTGGATTCCATTTCAAATAAATTTCGAATAAAGATGTAAGTGCTTTCAAGAAGTTTTAATAATTCTACACTCAATACTTACCTTGTACTCTTGAAATCTTAAACTTTTGATATCTTGATACTCATGAGTCTTCAATCTTGTTATCTTCAATCTTAAATCTCTATACTGTCCAGTCTTTATTCTTAGTGCATGCATGTTTATATCCTGCATATACATATATATCTAAATTATAATGTTAGTATTTATATTTTATAACAAGTCCTAAGGTTGTTGTCATCAAAACCATCATCTCAAGGACTAACAATCTCTCCCTTTTTTATGATGACAACCCATGTTCATAAAATATACTTCTCCTTCACTATAACTCCCCCTAAAACTAATAACTCCCCCTTAATCTAAGCCTAACTACGCTAACTACTCTATTTTATATTTCTCCCCCTTTGTCATCAAAAAATACTTATACTAGACTAATATAACTATAAAATAATAATACAAACTCCCCCTAAATAAAATACACCTGTATGCAATATGTAGTTTGTAATGCAGTATGAAATGTATGACATATGCAATGTATCATGAGATGATATGTAATGAAATGTGATATTAAATAGGATGGACAACGATATGTAATATAAAATGATAAAAAATATATGCAGAATGAGATGATGATATATAGACTATGGTAAGAGATATTCAGATTATAAGTTAAACATGAGTTAATAAAAACATGACAAATATGAAAGTTTAAATCCAATATATACTATGTTTCGCATAGTGTTATACAATCCATTCAAACCAAATCAAGTCTAATCAAAGCAAACCAAATCAAATCAAATAATTCAAAAACAAGCAATTCAAACTATAGGGAGCTCAAATATTTTTAAGAACTTCAACCCATCCTTCTTCTCCAAAGATAGGATCCTTTTTAATATTTTTCTAATCTTCATTATCTTGAATCAAAGTTCCTATAGGATTTGCATCGAGATTATCTTTGTTTAGAGCAGAAATCATCCAACGAAGGGCATCGAAATGCTTCTCTTGTTCTTTTATCTTCTGTATTTCACTTAGTTCTAAGTGCCTTTGATTGTAGAGAATAAAAGTATATTCTTGAATGAATTAATATTTTCTTCAAGATTATCACTTAGAGTTCGAGAAGAGGAAGCCTTTTTTGATAAGTAGTTAAGAGATGCAAATAGAGATAAGTAGAAATGAAGAGATTACAAATTTCTGAAAGAAATAGGTGTTTAAATAGGCAGAAATTCGTTTAAAATGAATAGACACAAGTTAGTTATTTTAATTTCAAAATTTTAAAAATAACTGAATCGGACAGTTATATGTCGACATAGGGGGTAGAGGTATGTCGACATAGGTATGTTAATCTATGTGTCTTATTTATTTTGTGAATAAGTATGTGTATATACATATAAACTAATATACTATACTAACATTTATTCCAGAGACACGATAAGGTAGAAAAACATAAGATAGATGACTTTTATTAATAGATGAAGTGATACATAAGATACAACATAATATGAAGAAAAAACAATACAAGCTCACACAAAACAAACTAATACATCACAACAAAGTTCTTAGAATGTGCTAAAGGATGAGGAGGATGATGATAAGCCAAGTTGCCGACCAACTTTAGCAAAAAAATTGTTCGTATTAGTGGACATTTTATCCAATTTCTTACTAACGGATCTTTTGAGAATCCGTTGATTTTCCACTATGATCTTTTGATTTTTGAGGAGAGTTTTGTTGGAAGGATTGTTAGTATGGTAGAATATTCAATACTTTCCAAGGAAGTTTCTTCATTATCTTCTTCAATTTCCAATTCCTTTTTTTTCTTCTTCTTCTTCCTCATTTTCTTCCTCCATATCTTCACGTGCCAATCTTTCATCCTTTTCGGCAAGGGATTCATACCATTGAAATATGAAAGGAATTTTCACGAGAGAAATGTTGGCACGATTAAACACTTTTCTTGAAACAAATTCTTCCCTTTTGTAATCAACACCAAAATAATTAAAAATCCGAGTGAGATAGATTCCATGTTACAAAGTATTCTCACCCGTTTTCAAATTCTTAGGACAAAGTTCATTCATAATCACTTGTGCCCAATTAATGTCATAATGACCAAAAATCGAAAAAAGAGCTTTACAAACTTTTAAAGTCGGGTTATTGAAATTTCCCGATCTAGGAGTGATAGTATGTTGCAAAAAAAGATTGACAATACGTGCTTTCGGACGAAAGTTACGATTTTTAAATTCAAAATTGTCATCTCCTTTGAAAATGTGATGAAATGTCTCACGATCATGTTCATCAATATTAAAGAGTAATGAATTAGAGATATAACTCATTTTTATCAATAAAAATACATTTTTACTTTAAAATAAGAATATAAATCACATAACAGAATTTGTATATTTACAATAATAATAAGTTTAATTTATAATTCAGTTATCTTAGCAAATTCATCGTATAATAAATAATAAATTATATTCTTAAGCAATATTTGTAAACTTTTTTCTTTTTTACAACATGCGCGTATTGTTAAATTTTGGTGATACAAAATCACAAATAAAGGGAAATAAATATGCAAAAGAAAGAAAGAGAAGATTTTATTTTCTCTAATTAATAGGCATATTTGAGTATGTTTATTTCTCTCTCCAATTGACTAATTAAATTATTCTTTCCATCTAATGTTAACTTGGGCATTAAGGAATTGATTATATAGATAGAGACTAGAAGAGAGTGTAAAAGTATGGTGGAAATTCTATTTGCTAATTTTCTCTTCTTCATCTTTGTTCTTTTTCTCCTACAATTTTAGCCATATAGATATTTTCTCCCTTTCTCAATTTGGTTATTAATTCAATGGTATTTTGTTTATTTTAGCTTTATTCTATTAATTGTAAACAAAATTTTGATGAATCAATAAAGTGGATGGTTGGGTGGAATATTTTGTATTATTGCGTTTTGATTTCAATTCCGTCTTGTTTTCAATCCAAGTCATCTCTTTGTGATTTGGGTGACAAAGATCCATTGATAAAAGCTTCTGCAAAGCGCTAGTATTTTCATAACAGTTTGGTATTGGAGCATAAGTCATCGCAAAGCTTAGAGTAATTTTGGTTTGAAAAACTATTGATGTCGGATATGATTTCGTTTTCAAAGATGGCTATCGTGGATGGGAAAAACTGGGGTATTTGAAAGCCTAAGATAGAGGATGTTCTATACTTCAATGATCTTCATGATCCGATTGGTGGAGATAGAAAGAAGCCCTCTAATGTAGATGTGGAAAAATGAAAGATGATGGATAAGAAGGCGATTGTTTTGATTCGCCAATATCTTTATGATTCAGTTTTCCATCATGTGGCTAGTTGTGAATCCGCGAATGCTTCGTGGGACAAGTTGGTATCTTTGTATGGGTCAAAGAGTGCTACTAGTAAGGCTTTTCTGGTTCGAAAGTTGGTACAACTGAGATTAGATGAAGAGTAGTCTGTTGCAGAGCATTGGAATGAATTTTAAGATGTAATAAGTCAATTGGCAAATATGAAGGTCAATTTTGATGATGAGTTACAGGCTCTTTTATTAATGAGTTCGCTTTCAGAAAGTTGTAAAACTTTGGTTGTTTAATTGAGCAATTCCAATGCTAATGGAACTATCTCTCTGAAAACTGTTCGAACCAGTCTTTTGAATGAGGAGCTTAGAAAAAAAGGTTCAGGTATGAAATCAATTCAAAGTGAGGCTATGGTGGAAAGGGAGTCGAAGAAAGATACAATTTGGAAGAAGAAGGATGCTAATGGTAAATGTGTTATCACTTGTCATTATTGTAATAAGAAATGTCACATATGTAGAAAGTGTTACGCTTATAAAAGTGATCAGAAAAAGTTTACGCATGGTGATACTAGTAGTGATGCACATGCAAGTTTTGCTGAAGGTACCGATAGTGATGCTTCTTGTGATGTCATCTTTAGTGAAAATAAACCTTGCAAGATGGATTCGAGAGCCGGTTTCGTATTTGTAGAGATGTGAATTGTTTTTCTTCTTATGAGAAGAGTCTCGGCATGATTAGGACAGCCAATGTAGAAGAGATACCGATTTGTGGTATCGGATTTATCCAATTTCATATGCATGTTGGTGTGGTTAGAGAAGTCTTCGGCGTGAGACATGTACTCATTTGTTCGCATAATCTTATTTCTCTCGGTCAGTTGGATCACCGTGGTTGCATTTATGAGACTCAAGGTGGAGTTTTGAGAGTGAAGAATGGTAGTCGTGTAAGGATGAGAGGAGTATTGGAAGAAGGAAACGTTTATAGCTTGGTTGGTTCTACAGTCGACAATGGAAAGCAAGTGACGGTTGAAGGACCTAGTCCACAGCAATGGAGAGGTCAATGTGGTCACTGCTTATGATTCTAGCATCGAGGATCATATTTTAGACAGAGATCTTAATGTTGATGATGCTTGAGGGATCAATAGTGATCAGGTAATAAGCTCAGATCGAGTGATAGACGGGTGTCGAATTGCAAATCCACAAAGACAAGATGGAGATCTTTGTAGTATTACAAACGTTTTTGAGATCAGATTTGTGTGGTGCACCTCATGTGGGAGGTGCATTACTTGCAAACCGTGGTTCAGGTTTGTAATTTAGTGTGGCTGAGTATGAGGATTTGTGATAGATCTAGATATGGCATGCTTGATATGTTGGAGATATGTGATTTTGCATCAAGGTGGGGTGTTAAATTTTGGTGATACAAAATCACAAATGGAGGGAAATAAATATGCAAAAGAAAAAAAGAGAAGATTTTGTTTCCTCTAATTAATAGGCATATTTGAGTATGTTTATTTCTCTTTCTAATTGGCTAATCAAATTATTTTTTGCCATCTAATGTTAACTTGGACATTAAGTAATTGATTATATAAATAAATACTAGAAGGGAGGGTAAAAGTATGGTGGGAAATCTATTTGTTAATTTTCTCTTCTTCATCTTTGTTCTTTTTCTCCAACAATTTTAGTTATATAAATATTTGCTCTCCTTTTCAAATTGGTTATTGATTCAATCGTATTTTGTTTATTTTAGCCTTGTTCTATTAATTGTAAACAAAATTTTGGTGAATCGATAAAGCGACTGATTAGATGAAATATTTTGTTTTTACGTTTTGATTTCAATTCCATATTATTTTCAATCCAAGTTATCTCTTTGTGATTGAGTGACAAAGATCTGTTGATAAAAGCTTCCGCAAAGCGCTACTATTTTCATAACATGTATGACGTATGAGTTAGACGCTACTTCATAAAAAGTTAAATTGTAACTTTTATGACAAATACCTTTTATTTAGTTCTCTAATTTTATTCAACTCCAATTATCCTTTTACTTGCATTCCGGCACGCTTTGAAGACATTAATTTCAAGTAAGCCTATCAACGGATGCTTTCGGATGCGGACAGTGTCATATCCGCATTCGCATCCGACACTATTTTCGGATATCGGATATGTGCATCCGCGAATATGGACGGATATCAAATAATTATTCTATCCGCTAACGACTGATAAATCTAGAATTATAAAAAGAAAATTTTAGTTTAACATAAATATTTTTCAATCTCATTGCTTATAAAAATGTTAAAAATTAATAAATATGATGATAGTAAATAGTTTTGAGCAGTTAAAAAGCATTAAGTGTATATATTATAAACCGCTAAATTAAAAAAATAATAAACAAATGTTTTTCACTGCACTAAAATACACATAATTTGAATTATAATCTTAACAAAAACCGGACAGATAATTTTCGGATGCAGATGTCATCATATCCGTATTTGCATTCGCTTTTCCGGATATCGGATATATATTCGTTTTTCGAATGCGGATGCTGACGGATTTCGAATTTTTGAGTATCCATCGACAGCCTTAATTTCAAGCTAATAAAATTTGACACTAACTAATTCTAATGAACATTCGTCTAATAACGGATTGTTTGTACACAGTAAATAAGAATTGTCTGTTCTTACTCGGTCACGCGAGCTACATATTGGGAATAACATCTAGAAGACTAGCATAAGTAGTTATATGGCTCCAAAAGACTTGGTCTTTGGACTGATGCGGTCAAGTTGTAGTATAAATATATGATGATAGGTACTCATAATTGAAAGCCAGACTTTTCAAAATTTAACCACCGTATATAAGTTAATTGTTAATACGTAATGCTGAAGTTACATGACTTAGTCAAATCATCATTTTATTCCTTTATCTCGGTCCATTTTTTATTTGGCCCAGACTACTAGTCTTTTGTATTAAATTTAGAAGGGTGGACTGGACACATGTTAAGAAGAAGAAAAAAAACTTCAATGTAAAATTCCAATGCAAACCTCACGGGTCACAGTGGAATCAAAAGGGCAGGCGTGCAATTAGTCAACTTTAACATGGATAGGTGGCCACATTTGGTGTTACCACCACACTACTGAAACTTCAAAATTTTAAGCTTATTTGAGCCATAGTAGGATTGTCATGGTATCGGAAAGACTGTCTAGTCCTCGCAAATGAAAAATGATTAAAGAAAAATACCTTTTAAAATAGTTATGAAAATTAAAATTTCTATTTTTAACTTTTAGTTAATTGATGCTACTTTTGACCCTGATTTCGATGCTGGGCTGATTTTCCGTGAGAGGACAGTTTGGTAAAAAATAGCACAATAGAGATCTAATTTACATGGATTTATAAGTAGAAATTTTTTGCACGAGCTTTAAAAATATGGACCTTTGGTTCAAATCCATCTTTAAATTTTGTCATAGTGATAAACAATGTGGAGCCATATCGTTATTCTAATACTTCGGTAGTATAATCATTATTTTACTTTAATTAATAATAAATACAACGATAAGGAATTATCAAAATTATCGCTAACGATAACTTATATGTGATTTTAGTTTAATCTCCCCTTTTTTTTATTTATTTATTTATTTCAATTAAGTTTGGTAGTGATATACTGAATTTTATGATGTATAACAATTCTTCTATCCGAGCTTTAGACTTCGTTTGAGAGTTTGGTGGTACTTGTTATGAGAGTATCGGTTTTGATCGCAACGGTTTTGATTAGTTTACATAAATTGTTGTTATAACTAATCAATGCATGCATGGAATTTTAACCTACATTGGTTTTGAGAGTTTTACACTAAAAGTAAAATTACATATATATTCTTATATTGTATGAAGATTAATCTATTAAATAGTAGTAAAACAAAAGAAATTCAAGCTCTCTTATTAATTGTAGAAGTTTTCTCTACTCTCCTTAATTTACTCTTGATATTTTTAATTTTTAATTTTTATAATTTATCACTTCATAATTATTCTACTAAACTTCTAATGCCAAATTATAATCAAATACATACTTTTAAAATTACCTAAGATTATTCACAAACGATTTCTTAATTCTCTTCTAATATTTTACATTTAAGTCCATACATTTAAATTAACTACGTAATTCAAAATTTAAACCATTTGATAAACTCAGTTATCTAATATTCGATACATCATGTAAATTTTAAAATATGACAATTTCAACAGTATACCATAGTAGCATCAGCAAACTGCTGAAATAAAATTTTCATTTGCATATAAAGATATATAAATCACATAGCATAAATTATATACATCAACAATAATAACAAATTTATTTTATAATTCGTTTATCTCAATGAAGTTATCATGTGCACTGAGAAATTATATTTTAAATTTTAAATACCTATATTTTAAATTTCCATAGTTACTTACAATACCTTCACAATTCTCTTCTAATATTTTTTTACTCATATACATGTATTTAACCAATTATGTAATCTTCATTTTAAATCATTCAAATAAATTCAATTTACTAATATTTATTAATTCATCTAATACATCTTAAAATATATCGATTTAAGTATGCCTACAATATGCACACACAAGCAAATGATAAAAATGTTATTTTTATTCATATATAAAAATATATGGATCGCATAACATAAAATGTAAACATAAATAATAATATATTGTTAATTTATAATTCATTTATCTTCAAATAATATCATACATTATTAGTACAAAAATTTCGTATTTTACAACTTTAAAAGGATAAATTTATATTTTACAACATTGGGATGTGGATGCATGGATTACTCTAATACAAATTAGGTTATGTCGACATTCTCATTTCAACATGATATTAAAACTTACCGAACTCACAACTCAAATTAACGCAACATTTTTTGTTGTTGCAAATATTGAAATTGTAAACATGACACTGTTACAACAATGTGAAATTTATGATTAACTGCTTGGTTAAAAAAAGGTTTACTAATTAAAATCTTAGATAATGAATAAAAGTTCATTTTCGGATAAGTTGATCGTAAGATATTTCTCTCAACTACAACTACATACAGAGCTCTTCTCATTTTTTTCTCTCCTTTCTACATTCAACTCCATATGTTTAATTAGTTAAGCCGATCACTGATTTAAAATATTTAGATATATTCAATTACATATAATATTCATTGTTCCATTATAAATCATTAAAATTATATATACAATATTCATATTAATAGAAATGAAAAATTCAATTTTTTCATCCATTTATATAAAAAATACTTGTATCACGTAGCATCAACTATTTACATATATAATAATAGCAATATATATATATATATATATATATATATGTATGTATGTATGTACGTATGTATGTAAGCAACCCTCTACCTTACATCTGAGTGTTGTATGTAATTTTAAATTATAATTTTGTTTATTTCAACAAGTTTATCAGGTGATACTTAAAAAAAATTCAATTTTTAACAATAATTAAATTTTAAATATTATTTTTTAACAACATTACCGTGTGCAACGCACGAGTTACACACTGGTTCTATAGTATAATTAGTGGGGGCACAATTTGAAAAAAAAAAAATTTATAACTCCTCAACACACCTCAATTTGATGGGTTGAGAATTGATATGAAAATTACACTGCTCTAGTTTTTATCGGGTTTATAACCAAAAATAGCCGGTGTGAAAAAAACTTACAAGCAAGGGACATGATAACACCTAAAATATAGTACCGTTCAAAAGCAGTCGAAATCGGTAGAAATTAAACTTTCAAAACGAAGGTTAAAGGTTTGAGATGAACTAAACTATTCATTCATGTTGTTGTAAAAGTGGATGAAGAGAATCTCCGTATGTTACTTTTCCATGTTTTTGATATTTTAATAAAAAAAAGCAATTTTATAAGTTAGAACCATTTTCTACAATAATTATTTCCTATTTGTTTAAAAATTGCTTAATCGATCAATTCAAAACTCGAAACTAAAAATTATAAATCAAAACAAGACCGTAACCGTTAATACAATTATCTATTGGCAAATTTACATTTATTGATAATCAATGTATTAATCAATCGGTATATCAACGATGGTTTTACCGTAGTTATTGGTAAATTAACCGTGTTTACTTATGGTTTATCCACAAAATGGACATGGCAAAATGTTTTTCTGCAAACATGTTGAACTGAAGCATATGCAGCATCGCAAAGCAACTTATAACAATACAAGTGTGTTGCCGTGTTGGTTTCTTAGAATAATTCGTCAAATATTCCATGACATTTAGAAGTCCAAAAGCAACGTGACTCTTCGTACAAGATATTCACCTAACTGCACTCGTATGGCTGTTGTAACAACCCAGTAAACTTTCAGCTAACACTGACAAAGATTAAAATAACTTATGATGAAGCACTGTAGAGGTGGCCATTAGACCCAACGATCCCGGCATGATGGGTCTAGATTGCTGGTGGGTTCGGTTTTGTTGAATCCAAACTATACATTTTAAAAACCTAGAACCGATCCGATTCGAGCTTCGGTTATAGTTGGGTTTGATCAGCTCGGATCCGATTGAGTAATAACACTAAAATATCCTCGTTTTTTGGTTCGGTCCATATGGGTCGGATTAGATCTATTTGGATCTATTTGTGTAATAATACTAAAATGCATACAATTTTTTTTGTCAGGCTGGATCTGTTCAGGTTAGATATGATCAGTTATCTATTAAATAATAGTAAAGCAGAAGATTTTCTGGCTCTCACATTGATTCTAGGAATTTTCTCTCTTCTTCTTAATTCTCTCTTTAGATATTTTATTTTCAAATTCTTTAATTTATTACTTTACACTTATTTTACTAATTCTTTTCTAATATTTTACGTTTTAGTACATATATTCTAAATTTTATATAATTATTTACATATAATTTATCAGCTATCTTCTAATATTTTATATTTAAGTCCGCACATTTAGGTTAATTAAATAATCCAAAATTAAAGCTATTTAAATAAATTCATTTAATAATTCGTATAAATATGTATAACACTTAAACAACTAAACCATAATATTAACTTTTCATTCAACTATAAAGATATATAAATCACATAAATCAATAATAAAAAATTGTAGTTAATTTATTTCAATAAATTTATCATACATTTCATTGTAAATTCTACTTTGACTTCAAATACCTACATTTAAAATTACCATAATTATTCACAAAATTTACCTCACTTTTCTTCTAATATTTTACTTTTCACCCTATATGTATCAATTAAATATGCGATCTAAATGTAAACTAATTAGATAAATCCAACTAACTAATATTCGTTAATTCGTTTACTAATTTGTGAAAATATCAATACGTACACCATATTTATATTAACAAAATTTAAAAAAATGATTAATGTAAAGATACCTAAGTTACATAATTAAAGAACCTAAAGTGAATACATAAATATTAATAAATTCTTTTTTCACATTTCTCCCAATAAATTTATCATGAAATGCATTACAAAATTATATTTTTTGTACTTCGAATATCTACATTATAAATTTTATATAATCATTTACACCCTCCCTCAATTCCTTTACAATATTTTACATTTAAGGTCATATATTGTAATCAATTACATAACTTTAAAACTAATTACATAATTTCGCTATACAATTTTCCACCGATTTATCAAATAAGTATGATCAATATGAACCATATTCATATTAACAAAAATGATAAAAAAATCATTCAAATATATAAATACATCAATCACATAACATAAATTAAAGTCATAAATAATAATTATAAGTTTAAAGTTTTATTTATTTATATCAATATGTGTATCATGCATTGCATTGTAAAACCCTATTTTAACGTCAAAAACCTACATTTTGAATTTATCCAGTTAGTTACAAAACACTTCACTATATCACCTACCATTGTATATTAAAATCGATATTTTCAAATTAATTATGTGATTTTGAATTTAAATTATTTAAATAAGTTCAATTAATTGTTAATTCATCTAATAAATGCTAAGATATAACGGTTTCAATATGTATACCATATTCATATCAGGCACAAAGGTGATAAAATTAGTTTTTCATTTAAATACAAAGATGTATACGTCACCTAACATAAATAACATGCATAAGCAATGTTTCCAAATTTAATATATTATTCGTATATCTAAATTTATTTATATTGTATTACATTGAAAAATTCCTTTTTTAGCTTCAAATACGTACATTTTAACAATTGTTTCCTAAACCGCCCTCAATTATTTTCTATTATTTTATATTTAAATGCATGTATTTAAACTACTTACGAAATCTCAAATTTAAATAATTTAAATAATTTCAATGAATATTTAGTGTATTCTTCTAATAAATCATAAAAATATGTCAGTTTTAACACACACACATTCACATTACGGAAAATTATAAGACTATTTTTTTATTCAACTATAAAGATATATAAATCACATAACATAAATTATAACAAATTAATTTGTAAATAAATTATAATTCTTTTATATTAAGAATTTAACATACATATTACAAAATTATGTTTTAGCTTCAATATATCCACATCAAAATTATACAATTTTTTACAAAATTCCTCTCGATTCTTCTTATCGTTCATTTTCAAGTCCATGTATGTAAAATAATTACATAATTTATATTTGACTTATTTAAACAAATTTCGTTAGATAATATTTTTCGGTTCATCTAATAAATTACTAACATACGTCAGTTTCAACATGTATGTTATATCCATATTAGCAAAAATTGAATAAATTACTTTATTATTATTATTATAATTATATGTGTGTGTGCGCGCGCGCACGCACTATACAACATAAATTACACACAAACATAATACCAATTTTAATTTATAGTTCATTTATTTTCACTAAATTTATCATACATTATATAACGAAATTCTCATTTTAACATTAAAGATATAATATTATATTCTACAATATTACCGTGTGCAAGCACGGGTTACACGTTTAATAGTAAAGCAGAAGAAATTCAAGCTCTCTCATTCATTTTAGGAGTTTTCTTTACTCTCCTTAATTTTCTCTCGATATTTTAATTTTAAATTTTTGTAATTTATCACTTCATAATTATTCTACTAAACTTCTAATGCCATTTTATAATCAAATACCTACTTTTAAAATTTTCTAAGGTCATTCACAGCTTTCTTAATTCTCTTCTAATATTTTACATTTAAGTCCATACAATTAAACTAATTACGTAATTAAAAATTCAAACCATTTGGAAAAATCAGTTATCTAACATTCGATAAATCATGTAAATTCTAAAATATGAAAATTTCAACAGTATACCATAGTAGCATCAACAAATTGGTAAAATAAAAATATTATTTGCATGTAAAGATATATAAATCACATAGCATAAATTATATACATCAACAACAATAATAAATTTATTTTATAATTCGTTTATCTCAATGAAGTTATCATGTACTGCACTGAAAAATCATATTTTTAACTTTAAATACCTATATTTTAAATTCCCATGGTTACTTACAAACTCTTCATGATTCTCTTCTAATATTTTTTTACTCATATACATGTATTTAACCAATTATGTAATCTTTATGTTAAATCATTCAAATAAATTCAATTTACTAATATTTTATAATTCATCTAATAAATCTTAAAATATATATCGATTTAAATATGCATACAACACATGCGCACGCGTAGATGATAAAATTGTTATTTTTATTCATATATAAAGATATATAGATCGCATAACATAAAATATAAACATAAACAATAATATATTTTTAATTTATAATTCATTTGTCTCAAAATAATATCATACATTTTTAGTATAAAATTTCATTTTTTTACAACTTTTAAATGATAAATTTATAATTTACAACATTGAGATGTGATGCACGGATTACTCTAATACAAATTAGGTTATATCAACATTCTCATTTTCAACATGATATTAAAACTTATTGAACTCACAACTCTAATTAACGCAATATTTTTTGTTGCTGCAAATACTGAAGTTGTAAACATGACACTCCTACAATGACATGAAATTTATGATTAATTGCTAAGTTAAAAAAAGATTTACTAATTGAAATCTCGGATAATGAATAAAGTTCATTTCAGATAAGTTGATTATAAGATATTTTTCTCAACTACAACTACATACAAAGCTCTTCTCATTTTTTCTCTCTTTCTAACATTCAGTTCCATATATCTAATTAGTTAAGCTGATCACTGATTTAAAATATTTAAATATATCCATTTACATAATATTCATTATTCTATTGTAAATTATTAAAATTACATATACATATTCATATTAATAGAAATGGAAAATTCAATTTTTTCCATCCATTTATATAAAAAATACTTGTATCACATAGCATCAACTATTTACATATATAATAATAGCTATTATATATATATATATATATATATATATATATATATATTAGCGACTCTTTTCCTTACATCTGAGTGTTGTATGTCATTTTAAATTATAATTTTTTTTATTTCAACAAATTTATCATATAGTGCTTAAAAAATTTAATTTTAACAATAATTAAAATTTAAATATTACTTTTTAACAACGTTACCGTGTGCAACGCACGGGTTACACACTAGTTTATTTTATTTTTTATTATCCAGATTCAACCTAAGACTCATCGGGTTCAATTTTGATATTCTTGATTTCAATCAACAATCGTAGAACCATGTAGTTTTTTTTTTCCACAAAAAAAAGAACCATGTAGCTATTTGCACCATGAAACATCATTTACTCTCAGTTACAAATGTAATAACTAAAAACCTCAATATCCGCCTAAATAATCCCATCAAAATTCAAACAAAAAATAGCTCTGAAGCATGGGTAGAAAATGATCAGAATTAGGGAAAGAGAGATGTGATGCAAGTGAAATAAAATAAGCAGCAAAGAACACGCACATTCAAAACCACTATCTATAAATTTGTCTTGCTTCAAATTACAAGCCTAAGTAATATTTTCCGAGGACGATTTGTCCAACACACTTCCTAAGTTTAAAAATCCACTTCCTTACTAAAGTAGGTTTCATAAAAAATAATCAGTAATTTTTTTCAACGACAGTGTAATCAAAAAAACTACCAGTCTACCACTAAAGATGGCAATGGGAATTTCCAATGTAATTTCCAGATTACATTATAGTAGGCATGCATGTTCGAGTGGCATGGATCGTATATTATTGTATGGCACCAAAAATGTCATGTGTTTGTGATGAATAATATTTTCCTTGGAAGTTAGAAGAAACGTGTGTATGCTACAAAAGTCTAAGCTGGGTGATTACTGATTAGACCATGTGGAATTTTGATTTTGATCTCGGTTTCGGTTGTTTGTAAATTTTGAAACATGAATATACATCAAGTTCCGGCCTTGATTGTTTGTTTCAAATATTTTTAAACTTTACATTTAAAATTTTTAACAAATCAAATCCACATCCAGTAAAACAAAACCTAACTAAATATTATTAGAAACTGCCATCTAGGTTTGAAGTATCAATAAACCAAAATCATCAATAACCAAATATAAACCAGCCCAAAATATAAACTCTAACACAGATATATACCATTTGCAAGCCCACTTCTAATACTAGCACTCCTAGATAGACTTGTGAACGGATATTTTCGAACGTATATAGTATCGTATTTGTATGTGCATCTAAAGGCATTTTTGAATATCATTCAATCCAGGGTTACGAATGGATATCCAGTAATAATTATATTCAACGACAATCGATAAATCAATAAATATAAGTATACACCTTTCATTTTACTAAAACACATAATATAAACTACAATCTTAATAAAAAAAAGGATGGATAATTTTCGAATTCGGATGTGTTCATATTCACATCCGTATTTAATTTTTTCAATATCAATTATTTATTCGCTTTTTAGATACAAATGAGACGGATTTTGGATTTTTCAACTATCCATTGACGGTGTTACTCCTGAATATTTTATTAACAAATTAGAATCCCTGCATGTACTCATTCTGGCTCTAAAGAGAATAGGAATTATGTTCAATTAACTAATTATACTGTGTAATAATTAACATGCGTAATATTTGTGCACATTCGTAAGGGTCATCACCCAAAGTTCAAGTGATCGATGGATCTAAGCTTTGATAATAAATGCAACGGGATTTATATATAAACGTAAACAAACATTTGTTGGCGGGAGATATTGTGTTTGTTTTATCTTGAAAAGCTACTTCCGAAAGAGACCCAAGCACGTGCTTTTATAATAAACATTTTCTAAATTCAATTTGTTTTATTACGTAAAGTAAAGATGATGTTTTGAAAATAGTTTAAAATGTATACTTCTACCTAACATCAGCCACAAATCCAGATAGGATGGTTAAGATTGAACAATCAACCGTCCAATCCAATCGTATCACACATTTATGCGTTTACCATCTATAACGGTAACGATTACTGTAATTATAGAAAAATTAGATTACCGAAGTTAACCATACCAATCATTCATGATTGTTTTGTTAACATTTAACATTGGAGTATTTAGTCATTTAGGTTAAAGAAATAGCTTGTAGATTAATAACATGTGCATTAATAATATGTGCATTCGTGAACTAATAACATCTGAATGTATGTTGGTCGTTTATAAATAAATAAATTTGCAAAAAAGAGTTAGAGCTTTGTGAATATATTATTGACAACGCATATAATTGAAAATATATTTACAACAATCTTCAAAACTGAAAATATGACAGCATAGATGGTGGCGGTAACGATTATAGAAGTTTATAACCGACAACAACGGTTACAGTTACGGTTGATGGTAATAAGGACGATTAGCACAACCGTAACACCCCTACATGTAGAGAGGTATGCCTTTCTATGCCCTATATCAGTAGCATTCAAGCTCTTAAGCGAAGAAAGGGATGCTCCCCCTCTTTCAACCTTCCTAACTTCAAAAATTAAATAGCTGTACAGAAACCTAAACTTTCTACGTGAAAATAACAAGCTCCTAAATCTCGATCACATAGTTGCAAATTGGAGTTGTTAGTTGAGTGTTTTGAAATGATGAGGGAATCATTGGAGTTCCAAGATCATAGGCTGAAAAAATAAAATACTTACGAGTTAAGTTAAGAGAGTAAAGAAAAAGCGTATGAAGTAAAGCATCTTGCAACCAGTATTTATCAATCTGCATAATTCAGAAGCATCACAGCCATCTGTTTGCATCTCAACGGCCACTGTATTCACAAGGAAATAATGGACTGGGCCTAATATTGCTCGGCCCAAAGTTACAATACTGATTATATATATTGTACACGAGATGTATCCATTTTCTTCAATCTGTTTTGTATTCTGTAAAAACTATCTCTGCATCATTCAATTCATTAATAAAAAATCATTTTACTCAGATTTTCAATTTGGTATCAGAGCTTCACTGCTTAACAGCAATTGAAAGAAAAATAAAAAAACCAAACAAACTGAAAATCATCAGTATTCATCATCTGATTTTCAGAACTCATCAGATTGAATCTCATTATCTGAGTTTTTTAGCATTCATCTGAAGATTTCAAGAAAACAAGTGTCGTGCCAAAGAATTGGGCAATTCTGGCTGCAACAAGCTATCTAATCTCAGGTGAAAGTATTGCAGAGAACCTCAAAATCAAGAAAATCAAATCCAGAAAGCAAGAGGAGAACACAAAGACATAAAAGAAAAAAAAAAGAGAAGAAGTACGTGCCTTGCCAAGAAATTATTAGATATGTGTCATCATCTAATTTCTTGGCTGCAACAAACCTGTCTTCTTGTCTCAGTGCCTATCATCTTCTGAATTCTTTCTTTTCTTGCTCTTGAAGAGTTTTTCATCATGGCCAGTGAAGGATCAGAGACTTCAAACAATGGAGTGAACAGTCAACAATCAAATGCGGCAGAGAATCTAATCAAGACAGTCAATCTTCACAGTCAGTTAATCACTGTACATCTAGATGAAGATAATTATCTTCTTTGGAAACTCCAAATAGGTACAGCAATCAAAGGCTATGGATTGGATGGTTTCATTCTTGGGACACATACAGTCCCACCAGAGCACATTCCTGGTCAAGAAAACAATCAAATCATAAATCATGAATATATCAAATATCAAAGACAGGATAGTTTGATAAGCTCATGGCTTTTATCTTCAATCAGCACTAATCTGCTGCCTCAACTAGTAGGATGCAAAACATCACATGAAATCTGGACAACAATACAACAAATATTCAGTTCTCAATCTGCAGCTAAAATCATGCATTACAAGAGACAACTACAGAATATCAAGAAAGAAAACTTATCAATGAGAGAATATCTCTCAAAAGTCAAAACAACATGTGATTTGTTGGAGGCAGCAGGTCATAAAGTGTCTGAAACAGAACAAATATTGACTGTGCTCAGTGGTCTTAATGAAGAATATGAAGCTGTAGTGGCTGTAATACCTTCTAAAGAAACTCTACCATCCATGCAATATGTAAATTCAACATTACTGGCTCATGAAGGGAGAATTGATCACAAGAAACCACAAGAATCAGATTTGTCTATAAACTATGCAGTGAATTCCAAAAATAAAGGTCAAATCAGTAACAATAGAGGAATACAAGTCTTTTAAAGAGGGGGTCAATCAAATAGATCTAGAGGCAGAGGCAGGTGGAGCAACAACACAAGGCCAAGATGTCAGATTTGTGAAAAGCTTGGCCATACTGCTATGAGATGTTATTTCAGATTTAACACAAACTTCACACCAAATCAAGCAAGTAGCACACAAAGAGGTGGTAATTCTAGTGCAAATATGGCACAGATTCAACAAGATTCAGGCAACTCATCAGAAAACTCAAGAATATGTCATCTGAATGAATCAGCCAGACCTGAACATATCAATGATGAAAGTTGGTACCCAGACTCAGGTGCAACCAATCATATCACTAACAATTTGGATAATCTAAACTTGGGCAATAAGGAGTACAAAGGTAATAGTTCTATACACATGGGAAATGGTGAGTCTATAAAAATATCACACACTGGTATTGCTTGCATCAAAGGTAAAAGAAAGCTTTACCTCAATAACTTACTAAGAGTTCCACAAATCAAAAAGAATCTCATGAGTGTATCACAGTTTGCAAGTGATAACAATGTTTATTTTGAGTTTTACCCTACATACTGCTTAGTTAGAGACATACTGACTAAAGAAATTCTTTTACAGGGTGAAGCTGTCAGAGGCCTATACAGATTTAATTCTGTAAATTCAAGAGACTCTGAAAATTGTTGTAACTTTTCTGAAACAGTCCAATCTAATGACAAATTGAGCAAATTTGATGTATGGCATTACAAGTTAGGGCATCCCAATGTTAATGTTGTCAAGAAAATATTGGCAGAAAATAAGATCTCTGTTGAAAATATCAATTTACCATATGTTTGTACATATTGCCAAATGGGTAAAAGTCACAAACTCCCTTTTTCTGAATCATTAACTAAATATACTAAACCATTAGAATTGATAGCTACTGACCTCTGGGGGCCAGCACCTATTAATTCTGATTATGGTTATCGTTATTATATCTCCTTTATAGATGCCTACTCTAGATATACTTGGATTTATTTCTTAAAGTAAAAATCTGAAACTCATAGTGCAGTAATAAATTTTATCACACAAATAGAAAAGCAAGTCAATCACCAAGTTAAAATTGTTCAGACTGATGGAGGTTGTGAATTTAAACCCCTCAATAGTTACTTCAGCAAAAAGGGAATAGTTTATAGAATAACTTGTCCCTATACTTCTGAGCAAAATGGTCTAATAGAGAGAAAGCATAGACATATTGTTGAGTCTGGATTAACTCTTTTAGCTCAGGCATTTTTGCCACTAAAATTTTGGCCTGATTCCTTCAATACTGCAGTGTATCTGATTAACAGATTACCAACTAAAGTATTGAAGGATAAGACACCAATTGAAATTTTGTTCAAAACAAAACCAGACTATCAAAATATAAAAACATTTGGATGCTTATGCTTTCCCTATACTAGACCATACAACTCTCATAAATTGAATTTCAGGTCTACACCTTGTACCTTTTTAGGGTATGCTTCAAGACAAAAAGGATATAAATGCCTTGACAGTAATGGAAAGATATACATTAGCAGACATGTTGTATTTAATGAATGTGTGTTTCCTCATTCTGATGCAAGTACAAAGACTACCAAGAAAGTTTATAACCCCAGAATATCTCTACCTGCAATACCTTTATGCTCAAGTGACAGTGGCCATGAAGAAACTGAAGCAAATTCAAACAACTCTGCACCACAACACACTTTGTTCACTGAACCAGGTCAGGCAGAGTTTTCTGAACCTGTAGATCAATCTCCCAATACTGCATCAAGACAAATACAAAATACTGATGAGCAACAAGAATCAGATAGCACTACAGATAGAAATACTGAGTCTCTCCACGGTGAACCACAAATACGAGGTGGACATCATATGATTACGAGGGCAAAGAGTGGAATATTCAAACCCAAAGCATACACTGTCACTACAATGTCAACAACATCAAAGGAACCAGTTACATACAATCAAGCAGTCAATAACAAAAACTGGAAAACTGCAATGGATAGTGAATATAGTGCACTCATGAGAAACAAGACATGGTGCATTGTTCCACCACCTGAAAACAAAAACATAGTGGGCTGCAAATGGACCTACAAACTAAAAAGGAATCCAGATGGATCCATTTCAAAGTACAAGGCCAGACTGGTAGCAAAAGGCTACACTCAACAACAAGGGTTTGATTTTAATGAAACTTTTTCTCCAGTGGTAAAGCCAACCACAATTAGGTTTATACTTACACTGGCTCTACACAAACACTGGAGAATAAGGCAACTTGATGTTAATAATGCCTTTCTAAATGGTGATCTAATTGAAGAAGTTTATATGAAACAACCTTTAGGATATGAACAAGATAAAACCAGTGTCTGCAAGTTAAACAAGGCCATATATGGTCTAAAACAGGCACCCAGAGTTTGGTCTGATAAGTTGAAAGTTACATTATCTAAATTGAACTTTCATCTTACCAGATCTGATAACTCTCTATTCATCAAAAGAAGTACTAATATCACTGTTTACATTCTAATTTACGTTGATGATTTAATTGTTACAGGTAGTGATGAGGCAGAGGTTAGCAACATTATCCAATATTTGAACAAACAATTTTCAATCAAAGATCTAGGAGATCTGAATTATTTCCTAGGTATAGAGGTAACAAAAACAGACACAGAAATTTTTCCGAGTCAAAGGAAATACATTACAGATCTTCTAGTTAAAGCAAAGATGAATGAAGCTAACCATCTGCCTACACCTATGATTACCAATCAACATTTCTCCAAAAACAAAGGAGAAGCAATACTGAATGATAAACAGTATAGAAGTATTGTCGGTGCACTGCAATATACAATCATAACTAGACCAGATATCTCTTTTAGTGTTAATAAAGTGTGTCAATTTATGCAGAATCCTCTTGATGAGCACTGGAAGGCAGTCAAGAGAATTCTACGATATCTCAAAGGGACTGTGAACTATGGCTTAACACTAAAAACATGCAACTCTCTCAACATAACAAGCTATGCAGATGCAGACTGGGCTAGTGCTCCAGATGATAGAAGATCGACAACTGGATTCTGCATTTACTTGGGCAAATAATTTAATTTCATGGTGTTCAAAGAAACAACCTACAGTGTCCAGATCCAGCACAGAGGCCGAATATAGAAGTGTCGCTGCTGCTACAGCAGAAATTATGTGGATTCAATCACTATTGGATGAACTTCAAGTCAACAATAATATCAAACCGATCATATGGTGTGACAATCTAAGTGCCGTATCACTTGCTGGAAATCCTATACTACATGCAAGGACCAAGCACATAGAAATCGACTTATACTTTGTACGTGAGCAAGTGTTAAAGGGAAAATTACAAGTAAACCATGTACCTTCGGCCTATCAACGAGCAGATATCTTAACTAAAGCCTTATCAAGCAAAAATTTTACCAGACTGAGAACAGATTTGAAGATTCAAGAAAGGAAAAGCGGCAACTCGAACTCCAGTTCGCATGTCAGACCTGAAGATTCAAGAGAGAAAGGGCAACATCTTGAACTCCTGGATACTGATGATTAACATGATGTTAATCTAGCTCTTGTTTCTGCTCTCTCAACACTGGTGCCATACTCAAGTCATCACGAACCACTCTCAATCCTTCGCTCTCAGAGGAATAACGACGACCGTAGGCATCTTCTTCAACTTCAGGCCTTAAATCTACATCAAATCCATAATAAGATCTGCCGTCACCAAATCTGATGAATCAATTCCAGATCTATGGACTCGGTGTACTAATTAGCATCTATTTCAGCAAAGCATCTCTTGGATCTGAAGTTTTTCCTTTGAATTGAAGAAGATTTGTGAAGATTGTTTTTCTCCCTGAAACCCTAGATCGGTTTGCGGGGGAGGGGGGGGGGGGAGGGGGGAGTTAAGAGAGTAAAGGAAAAGCGTATGAAGTAAAGCATCTTGCAACCAGTATGTATCAATCTGCGTAATTCAGAAGCATCACAGCCATCTGTTTGCATCTCAACGGCCACTGTATTCACAAGGAAATAATGGACTGGGTCTAATATTGCTCAGCCCAAAGTTACAATACTGATTATATATATTGTACACGAGATGTAACCATTTTCTTCAATCTGTTTTGTATTCTGTAAAAACTATCTCTGCATCATTCAATTCATTAATAAAAAATCATTTTACTCAGATTTTCAATTAGTTAGGTAGAAGTAAAAGAGATTTTTGGTGGAATCGAAAGATCTTTCGGTGAAGCATAATATCTCAATGTCACAATTATTTTTGTGTCATTGAGCTACGGAAAATGTTTTTTTTTTTTTTTGTTTTTTTTTTGCAGATATTAACAATTCTTATTATTACATAAAAGTATGATCTAACCATTAAGCTTCATTTACAAATTCAAAACGTTTCTTTATGAATATTTAACAAATTTTAATATTATATAAAGAGATGATCCAACAAATAAACTTTCTCTACACATTCATCATATATAAATTAATAATAAAAATAAAAATTCAACCTAACAATAGAAATTAAATGTTACGACTTAACAATAAAAATTTAATTTAACTACACAAAAATTCAACATAAAATATGACTAAATATTTATGCAAATCATTTTCTATTGAATATGTTAAATGTATATAATTTATAGAAAAATAATACACATGCAAAACAGGTGTCGTCATCACGCGCGAAGCGCTTGCCATAACATTCATCCTAATAACGTTAATTGGACTCCTAGATAAGATTACTCACACAAAATAATTGAATGAATGGTGCAAAGTTAGATTTAGGTGATAAACTTAGAATTTGGAATTAAGGAAAGGACAAATATTTAATGTAAGCTCGTACACAAAACTAATGGCAAGTCGGCTCTATCTAAAACGTATTGTAAAAATAGACCTCCTTTTTAAAATGATAGAATATGTAAATTATTCTATTAATTTATAAAGGATCATGTAGAGTATGTAAATTATTCTATTAATTTATAAAAGATCATGTATATCATTTATAAATGGTTATTTATTATTAGATTGTAATGTCAAAGATCTTCCTTGATTATTAATTTATGGAAGACCTTATACATCCTTTACAAATGTTAGTTATTATTAGATTCTAATGTCAAAGATCTTTCCTAATTATTAGCCTATTTTTAGCCATAAGATCGACAATGAACACTTACATATATTCACGTTTAAAATCAATGAAAAGAGGCAACCATTAATTCTTACATGGTATCGGAGCAAATCTCTTCTAAACCTTAGTTTTGCCATTCTCCTTCTCCATCTTCCCTGATATCCCTTCTCTCCGTCATGGCTGATAAGAACCACCCCGTAACAACTCTCACAAACATCAAGTTTGCGGTACCCATTATTCTAGAGATGGAAAAGGGTTATTACTCTCACCGGGCAGAACTCTTCAAGACCAGTGTTGTGTGCATCGGGTGATTGATCACATTATTCCTCCTCCTCCACCCAAGGAAGACACCGAAGTCAAGGAAGAGACCGACGAAGGATTGAAGGAACGGCGGCGATTGGATGCAAAGGTCCTTCAATGGATTTATGGAACGGTTTCGAGTGATCTTCTCGGCACCATCATCGTCCCCGACACAATGGCTGAGAAGGCAAATAGCTTTCGGGGTATTTTTCAAGGCAATGAAATTCTCGTACTGTATATTTAGAGCAACAATTTAATGTCGTTCACATGAATAATTTCTCTAATGCGTATGCCTACTGCCGTAAATTGAAGAATCTCGCTGACCAACTTGCAAATGTCGGAGCAACGGTCTCAAACAACCGCCTTGTTCTTCATTTGATTGCAGGTCTTAATCCCAATTAGATGGAGTTGCGATATACCTTCGACAAGCAAAATCTTTGCCTCCTTTTCACGAGGCTCGTTCGAGCCTTTGCTTAGAGGAGACACATAAAGCGAAGCAGGCAGAGGCGGCAGTAGCCTAAGTTGGCACAGCCCTTGTGACAACCGTGGCTGATGACGGTTCTAACAACTCATCTTCTGGAGGTAACGGTCGCAATTTCAATAACAAAAAGAATGGCAAAAATGGTGTTCATAAAGGCGGTAAAGGAGGTGCCGTGAAAAAGGGAAAGGCGGTGGCACCAATGATGGCGGATAGCAGTCCAACCGCACCAACCTGGCTACCAAAAGCACCATCCACAACAGTGGGGACCGTAGCAGTAGGGTCCGCAATGGCAGCAACCTTGAATGCATTGGCAGTCCTCCCTTGCCCGTATCTGATGCAACAGAGTCGTGGAATGACTCCTCATCAACCCGGGATTCTTGGTCCGCGTCCTCAAGCGTACAATGTTGAAGCACCTCCGTCTACCTATGCTCCGACTGACATTGAAGCTGCTATGCACACAATGATGCTCAGTCAACTAGACGAGAACTAGTACATGGACACTGACGCTATGTCTCATATGACGACCAATGGAGGTACATTCTCACCTTATTTTAATATGAGCATTAATCGTATTTATAGAAGTAAAGTGAGGAAAAGTAGTAAAATAGGAATGAAAAAGAAAAAAAACACATTGCAGTAGTAAACGGAAACAAAGAGCCTACTTATTATCTTGTATGTGTCGCATTTCGGTTCATATCACCATCGTACATGTCCGGCACATCAAATTGAAATAGTAATTGTAAGACATAATATTCATTCAATCTGCATTGGGGTACTATTTCGAATTTTCACGACAGAAGGAGCAGTTATGGGACTTGAAGGAGGGGGTCTTGGATTTTGGGGGGAGTTAAGAAACTAGCGAAAGAAGTTGCCGCAGCCGAGAACAACGACTGCAATATGTCGGACCACTCCATCGGTACATGCTGGAATTGTTAGTGGATCCATTTCTCTGAGTGAGAGCATGTACAGATTGATGTGGGTAACATAATGCTTATTTATTATTCACCTGTATTGGTGCATAAAATGAATGCCCACGCTTAAATAATAAGTAGAATTGTAGACGGTAGCATGCGGCTGTTATTTTTGAAGCCACCGTATCTTGCGGCAGTGCATGCCAAAAGATGCAGTGGACAGTTTAACGTACGTGTGGTACAAATGGAGTAAGGGCGGGTGAAAGGTAGAAAGCATTATATATTGCCCAACCTTTAAACCACTGCCACGGAATACGATGTTTTACAATTAGTTTGGCTAATTTAAGGATGACATAAGCAGAGTGCAATAATTTGAGAACAACATATAAGACTGGCAATTATAAGTACATGCAACCTAATTTGCAGAAGACTGGCAATTATAAGTACATGCAACCTAATTTGCAGAGAGGAAAATAGACTTTATGCAAACAGGTAACAAAGGAAAGTTGTCAATGGTCGGGTTAAAAACCATACATTACAGTGTTAGGAATAAATACAAGGTACATAAACTGTTCATGTAGCACAAAATGGATAATATGAACAGTTGGTATGCACGGAGCACGCGGTAGAAGGGTGTTTTGTAGTTTGATGAGTTCATTCACGAAACAACAGTGATTTCAGCGTTGAAGCCTACGTTGTATGTATGGTTGTGGTGAAAAAGACATTAAAAAAAGATAGGTGCTGCACATGAAAATGTCACAGTCGGCAAAAGTGAGTAGAGCAGAAAACAAAGAATCAGAGTAAAAAAGACAGTTAAGTAGTATGTGTATCAGTTTTCATTTATATTTTTCTAGGTTAATGTAATATAGTTGTTGTTTGACGCCCAATTCCTAATTGTATAGGTATGTATATTGTGAAGTGCAAATAAACTGTAAGTACAGAGTAGGAAATGAGGTAGTAAATGCAGACACCATGCAAACAAATGGGTGGAAAGTGAAAAATGAACTGCCCATATACATGTAATTGAGGGAACTTTGAGGAGGGAGCGGTATGCAACATTGTAATGCCAGTACTCATTTTCGAGTAATATGGAAAAAGGAAGAAAAACAGCATGTTTATTGGTAGAAAGGAAATAAATTCAAGCATTTAGTTTATGATGATTGGGTCATATTTGTTGGAATTCCTAAAGAGCAAAGTGAATGAAAAATACAAGTCTCACATCTCCAAATTGTGAGAGCTATATTGGTTTAAATATAGCTTTCTCATGAGAAGGTTGGGGGTCTGGGGTTCCCAAATGTATGCTTCGTTATGAGGAGGAAGATTATGCATCTCACCACACACGCACGCCGCCGCCGTCCGTCCGACCGGGCTCGGGTACAGGTCTAAAATGACCATTCTTTTGCTGGGCCATTGTTAACAGTTTTTGGGCTTCGGCTGAAACTGGGCTGGGCCTGCAATACGAAGAGAAGCAGCAGGCGGGTAAAAACGGACGCGGGACTGAAGAGACACGACATCTGAAGCGCGCGCAAACGAACAGGTGCGGCCCATGTGAGGAGATGCGGCCGAACAGCAGGCAGTCGCGAACGTTCGAAGGGATACAGACCAATTATAAATAAGGAGGAAAACTGATCACTTTCAACAGCGAATTTTTAATCTGAATTATCTCTTCTCTTCTAAACACAACTGCTGTTCTAATATTCAAATCACAGAGTGATATACTCATTACAATTTCGTGCAGAATTCGTCTGTTGTATCTTGGGAGAATTTTGAAATAAAATTCTTAAGGAAATCATTACGACGAGCCTCAGACGTAATCCGGTTAGAATTCTAGTCTGATTGTATATTTATACACATTATTCTATATTCTATCAATTATTCTGGTTATACTGTTTGTTCAAAATAGTATAACGCTGTTGTTGTAATTTATTTACAACATTCATATTGTTATAATAATTACTACAGAATTCCAGTGTAGTGCAAATCTGAGTTATAAACTTGTGCGACGAGTTTATAATTGATTATTCTCTGTTTTGGTATACTAGACGAATAACAATATTTTGGGTACATGTGAGTGGTGGGAAAAGGCGGCAGAGGTTCTGAAACTTGTCTTTTTTTAGATGGTGCAGTTCCTACAAATGGATTAGTAGCGAGATAGATAAAACATATATTGCAAATGGAGGATGAAGGTGGAAGGGGAAAATGTGAAGAAAGTTATGGAAGTAATTAAAAAGTGAAAGTGGATGGGGTAGTAAATTGTGAAATAGATAGTCCAACAAATACTTTGGTTAGTATGAAAAGGTTAAACTGTATTCTGAATTGATTTACTTTGATATGGTTTGTAAAAAAATATGTACCCATGTGAAGGAAGAGTTTAGAGATAGTTTAGAACAACAAAAATTTTAATCAGTTTTATGAACAATGCAGTTGTATGAATAGAGTTTATTGAGTAAGGTGAAAGTAAAAAGTACTAAATGGTACGCATTAGTAATAGGTAGAAAAAAGAGGTAAGTGAAGAGCAATATATAAAAGAGTGAAACCGGCACGCATGTATGTAAAAGGTAGCACAGATAAAATATGTAATCATGTATGCAAAACTAAATTGGACACGTTCAGTACAACGAATACTAACTGTTATGTATAGGTCAAGTACATATGTCAGGGGCGAAGGAAAAGGGAAGGTTGGATTTAAAAGTGTAGTAATAAAAATATATGAATTTATGAAACTGATTTAATTTGTGTGTAACATAGTCAAAATGATATGTATAGAAAAATGCGGGTATTCACAGCTAGTAAGTAACAAAAAATGAAATTTTCCGAAATCAATGTACAAAGCGTACAACAGTTCAAATAAAGTGGTCTGAAAATGGAAACATTCAACGGCGGATAGACACGTTTCCATGCACACATACACACATATGTGTATACTAACTGTTATGTACATGTCAAATATATATTTTAGTGGTAAAGGAACACAGAAGGTTGGATTTAAAACTATAGGACTAAAAAATATTAATTTACGAAACTGATTTAATTTGTGTGTAAAATAGTCCAAATTATATGTGTAGGAAAAGGTTGTGATTCGCAGTCGGTGAGAAAAAAAAGATAATTTCCTAAACCAATGCACAAAACAACAGTCCAAATCAAGTGGTCTGAAAATGGAAACAGTGAACAGTGGATACACACAATTCGACATACATACATATATGTGTATACACAAGATATATACACACACATATAAAAGTCAGTGATATCCTTTTTTTTGAAATATGACGGTATGTAAGCAAAGTTTTTGATTTCCTACATTTTATGGTGCGCAACCAAAGGTATACATCCTCAATAAAAATGATGGAAAACTGATAGACGGTAGGTAATACAGTCTGAAAATGAAACAGGTAAACGAAGGTATTTGGATTCAGTAAAGTAAAAAAATAATAGTTTTCGAAATCGGTGTACAAAGTGGACAGAATCCAAATCAAGTTGGCTGAAGATGAAAACATTTATAACTGTATATGCACAACTCCATATATATATATGGACACACATATATGCATGTGTATACAAACACACACACACATGAGAGTCAATGATATCCATTTTGGTTTTTGAAATCCATCGGTACGCAAACAAAGGTTTTTCATTTTTAAATTTTACAGCACGCAGTCGATGGCATACATTGTCAAAATGACTACTGCAGTTGTAATTTGCAGATTCAGAAGTTGTTGGAAAAAAAATTGTATACGGTACTTAATAAATTTTGAAAATCAAAGATGTACGTGAAAGCATATAATTGGTATGAACATTTTCGATGTACGCAGGGAGTCTATGGACTGAGGGTGAAGTAAAATTGCATAATCGGATGTGCACAACTCCATATACATATGTATATACACACATATATGTATATGTATATACACACACATTTATATATGAGAGTCAATGATATCCTTTTTTGTTTTTAAAATCCCTCGGTACGCAAACAAAGTTTTTTCAGTTTTAAAGTTTACGGTGCACAGTCGACAGTAACGTCGTCAACATGTCTATTGTAGATGGAATTCATAGATGTAGAAGTTGTTGGCAAAAAAGTGTATATGGTAGTTTATGAAGTTTGAAAATCGAAGATGTAGGCTGATCATTCAACAAAGCTAACAACAGTCAATGACAATGTTGGCAGTATCGCACTTTGTGTGTTTAAAACTGTGTTTATGCAGAAATGTGAATTTATGAAAGTGATTTAATTCGTATGTAATATAAGTAAATGCGTAGATGTAGGAAAATGATGTTTTTCGAACTCGATAAACAAAAATCTGATATTGTCCAAAAGCAAATCAGGACATGTGCAGTGCAACGAATACTAATGTTATGTACATGTCAAACCCATATCTCATTGCCTAAGGACAAGGGAAGTTTGGATATAAATCTGTAGTAATGAAAAAATATGAAGTTACGAAACCGATTTAAGTTGAGTTTAGTATATTCAAAAATGTATGTGTGGTAAAATGTTGTTACGAAACTGATTTAACTTGCGTTCAGTATGTTCAAAAATGTATGTCCAGGAAAATGTTGTTTTTCGCAGTCAATTAGGAAAAAAAAGAAATCATCCAAAACCAATGCACAAAGCATACAGCAGTCGAAATCAAGTGGTCTGAAAACGAAAACAATGAACAGTGGATACGCATTATTCGATATATGTATGTATGTATTATATAAATGTACACACAGAGATATGTATATATGAAAGTCAGTGATATCCTTTTGTTTTTTTTTGTAATCTGACAGTATGTAAGCAATTTTTTTTATTTTTTTACAGTTTATGGTGCATGGCCAAAGGTATATAATTAACTGAGTAGGTGATGAATAAACACGGTAATAAGGGAAGGTAAAGTGGGTGTAAAGGAAAAAATTGGTGTTGTGGAATAGTGAGTTAAAAAGTGGAACGACATTGTCATCGTAACCGGGGGGAAATGAACTTTGAAGCAGTGATATAAGCAGGGAAGAAGGGGGTGGAATACGTTGTTGCAGCAAGATTGTAAACGCATGTACAAAGGAAGGAGGACGTGGAGCTTAAATAACGTAGATATCTGTGTACGTAGGCAGGGAAGGGAAAAAATATGGAGATATTTCGAAGTTTGAATGCATAAAAAAACAGAACTGTTTAACTTGGACTAAGTCAGTAGGGATTAACTACTATATTCTGTAATATGTGGGATGAAAATAGACCGTGCATTGGGAAATTTGAGAAGAAGGAAAAAGAGTTGATTTTCAAAGTAAGCAAACGAAAAAAGTCATAGACAATGGAATATACTGATCAAAATCTATTTGAACTATGCAAGTTGAAATCTAATAAATTAATCTAGTGGCAAGAAAATCGCAGAGATAGATAGTGAAGTGAGTTTGCAGTATACTATATATAGCATATAATGTAAAATGGTAAGTGGATAAGTTTGTAAGAGGGAATACTTGTTCAAAAGCAAGTGCCGTCAACTATGACAAAAGGCCATGTGGCTGGCATATCGTCGCTAATTGAACTGCCTGCATTGCACCGCTAAGAGAGAGAGCCACTGAGCTGAGCCTGCAAATGAGTTTGTCAAACATCAACCTATTATCTATCAGGAACATATGGTTGGTAAAGTAAGCATAATATTTCGTAGACAGCAGAACTTAGTGAACCAGGCATATAAATTACTGACTGAGAAGTACAGTGTATCTGTCGTAGTGCAGAAAATGTTAAATAGGGGAGCTATAATATACATCCGAAGGTACAGTCCATGATTATAACGGGGGAAAACAATAATTTAAACAAAGCATCCAGTAAAATCAAGCACCATGTCACATAACAGTTCTCAGAAAAGTCTAAACACCAAAGAACAACCAAGTGAAGACAAAGTTACCTAGGAAATTATAATCAGTAGGAATTTAGATATGATGAGCTATAGTAGGAGCCGAAATTGCTGCAGTCCCATGTTCGAATTGCAATAGAAAGTTCATCTGCAATTAGCAAAGTGACCGATACGAAGCCATTAAGTGCAAAAACTGCCGACTTCACAATATATATAGCCACATCCATTGTCCTCTCTAAAAAAATAAAGGTAAAAAGCCACTATTCTATTCCAAAATTTCATTGAGGCTAAACTTAGGTTGTTATCCATAAAAATTGATGCAGTTTTCTTACGTCAAGAGTCCAACATATGTATTTTTACTTTAAAGTGCTTCTTATAACACCCCTTTGGTATATTAATTTTTTTTCAAAACTCCTTCACTTTACCAAATAATAATAAAAATCGGTAATTTATATGGTTTTTGATGGGAGTAACATGGGGCATTGATTATCTAATGACAATAGAATCTGAAGCACAATTAATAGTTTTCACTTGATTTAAAATTTAGAGTATATGGGTCAAGTCAACCACTTGAGGTGAGAAAGATTCAATATTTGATCTCTTTAATAGTCTAATTTAAAGATGAACTATTAATGAAAACATGCAATCAAAATCAAATAAGGTATTTACGTCTGAAGTAAAGGAAACTGTGGAGTTTTAGGACAAAAAGGGTTGATCCGTAAAAGTTCATGGTTGCTTGTAACTCTTACCTTTTCTTTATTCCTCGAATTTATGTAAAATAATTTCTTACTGTCCTAAAATTCCCTACATTGTTGAAAGATGCTACTTTTATTAGTCTAATCCACCACACCCAAATAGAAATATAAACATATTATACTTGCAAAGATCAATCTTCAAAAAAATGCGCAGTAATATAAGACCAGTCATACAGTTCATTGTCTATGTTAACTGTAACATCCTGGTATTTTCAACCATTCGCATCCGCACATGTCGAACTTGAATTGCTCAAAATATCAGGTTGTTAATTTATATTTGGCAAAACTCAGCATATACAGTAAATAAATAAATTACAGAATCACAGGCACAGAGTAACATAATAATATGCAGTAGAACCAAATGAATAATAGTTCATGAAGCTACTATATATATAACAGAGTTAAACAAGATACAATAGAAGTCATGAGTACATAGAAGTCCCGACACAATAGTCAAATACAAGATCAGGATATATCATAGGAGTAAACTGAATAACTGCAAGCTGAATAGATAGATGGATCTCCAAGCGAAGCTACAACTCCAAAGGCGAGTCTCGAATGCTGTGACACTCGGTCAGACCCGAGCGTAAAGAAAAACACAAAACACTCCAGTCAGGATTAACATTCTTATATCAATAAATCCAACTCAAGTGAAATATCAACTGAAATACAAGTAACTCTAAGGATGTTTGGGATAACCATCCTCTATGGATCTGTTAACTATCTACTATGTAGTAATATCTTCTATTATAATAATGTCTAAAGTAAAGCAAACTATTAAAATAGCGTTAGGACGTTACCCATTTCTCCCTTAACACATTTTTAAGTATTCCCATAGTCTATACAGTACCGTAACTTACCGTAAAGTGGGCTTATCAGAGGGCACTCCATATGTATGGTACAAAACAAACTCGTAGTAGGCTCGATATGGTAGGTGACACGCACAACTAGGCAATGCCAAGGTTGATATACCAATTACACTTCTGGGCTGGTGGTAACGCATAGCAGCTACTACCTCCCACCTCGGAACACACTCCCAAATCAAAATCAAGAGTGGCCACCAAATCAACAACAAAGTCAGAATATAGTATCGAAGGAATGTGCCCAATCGAAGGAATGACCTCACTTGGCCCATCGATTGCCCCTGTTTTAGCCACCTTATGTCAACTCACGGGAGTCGAATCCACGTATATACCTCATATAGGATCGTCGCCACCATCCTACTTCATTCTTAAATCTCCACCGCGTACACAGTTGTTAAAGTGTTTTTCGACATTGGCAGAGAGTATGACAATAATCGATCCCGATCTCTTTAACAACCAAACGTTATTATAACACCGCTATCATTTCAAAATAGTATACTTCAAAATCAAATATCATTTCCATTTCAAAACCATATCAATACGATATCTTTTTCACTTCAAATATATCCATTTCCAAAATCATAGCATTTTCAAAGTTATAACACTTCCGAAACCAAAACACATAAAATTATAACACTTTGGAAATCATAACACTTTTAAATCATAATTCTTTGGAAAACCATAGCTTGAAATCATAACTTCCACTACTTAAACAGTTTAGATATTAATAATAGTATATATAATAAAATAGTTTATAAAATAAAATAGTTTATAGTAAAATAGTTTATATTAAAAATAGTTTATATTAAAGTAGTTTGTATTAGAAATAATTTGTAAAGTAACATATGTAAATAGTTTTAAATAAAAATTTAAAAATACTTTACATAATAAAATAGCTTCCTCAAATTCCACAAATCGTTCAATTAACTTGAATTCCAAAATTCAAATTTAATTCAATCTCATTCACTAAATTTCAATTCAATTCAGTTTTCTCAATAAACCGTTTCAAATTATATCGATCTCAAATACAGATTTGAACCACAAAATAAACCATTTCAATTCCAATATATTTCAAAGCTTTAGATATTCCACTTTTCCAAAACTAAATTTGATAATTTCATATATATCTTAATTTAACTTCATTATTCTTTAGTTTTGAAATATTCACTTAATAAATCCAATATCATTTAAATAAACCTCAAATTTAAAATCACTAAATATTTCTTTTAAACTTGAAATATTCATTAAATCACCTTAAACTAAAATCAAGTTATAAAATCTTATCCTTTAAAAATATCAAATTCAATAAATTTCAAATCGGTTTAAACATAAAAAATTCTTAATTGAACACAATTTCAAATGAATCCAAATTTATCTTCCCAACCTTAACTTATAAACATCATCATAAAAATCTAATTTAAAAATGTAAATTTAAATAAATACTTAAATATATTATATATCAGTTAAATCAAACTTTGTTAAATTAAATCTTATTATCAAACTTGTTATATATTAAAACTTATTATATATTTTAAAATAGGTAAATAATAAGTAAATTCTTAAAATTTTAATTCCAAATTAACTTGTAATTTTAAATTTTCAAAACCTATAATTTTAAAAATCTAAAGTTCAAACCTTCATAAAATAATATATATATATATATATATATATATCTTAAAATCAATATTTAAATAAAACCATTAATCTTCTTTCAAAAAACCATGGAAATCATTTTAAATATATATATATATATATATATATATATATATATATATAGACCAATAGTGTTTGTATATTATTTTTTATCCTATGGTCAAGTGATACAGATATTTATCATTTCAATCCGTAATTTAAATATATACGGGTATATATCATGTCAACCCGCAATCCTAAATTCAATGAAAATCGCTTGGGTTTATCATTTTAACCCATAACGATTTTCCCTATTCTACAGTTCGTTCGGTATGTATCATTTCAACCCATGTGGAATTATATACTAACAGGGAATTTGCAGAGTGATAACAGATATGATTATAATATAACAGACATATATCATCAATATAAATAGCAGATAATGGTGTCAATGTCACAGGTGAACAAATATAGATAATAGCATATATATAGCATTGTAAATAACTAACAGCAACATATTTCAATTGTCGTTTCAATTGAAATCAAATTTAATAAATATAAGAATGTTAATCGAGAGTGATTGCTCACCTTTCGAAGCTAGAGAGGATTGATAATGAAATTGAGTTATGAAATGTAAGCATGACTTCCAAAGCAAACAAAAATGGCACGACTTTGACGACAAAACTGATAAATAGGAATCGATGAAACAATTAGAATTAGCTTGATATAGACTGAAACGAAATATATGATATAACATATATATATGTATATGTATATGTATATGTATATGTATATGTATATATATTTAAAACAAAAGAAATCAATCTAAAATACATATTCAAAACCTATATCTCTATATATGAAAGTCAAACACACACACACAATAAAATTTTGAATCAACACATTAAAACTTAAAAGTTTTACGAAAACTAACAGGAAAAATATAAACAGGAAATTATTGTCAAGGACAATATTTCTCAGCGTTTTAGCCTCAAGGACAACCTTCAGTATTTTAGTCTGAAGGACAACTTTCTTTAGGTATTAGGTTTTAGTCATTTATAGCAGTTTTTAGGTATCGGTTTATAGTCATCGAAAGCAGTTTTTATGTATCAGTTTTTAGTTCGGTAGCAGTTTTGGAAGAATGTTTGTCTTAATGAATAATTTTGAAAGAATGTTTGTCCCTATGAATAATTTTTAGAAGAATGTTTATCCTTGTGATAAAAATATTGAGGTCGTGTCCTCGAGGCTAAAAATATACAAATTTTTGTCCTTTAAATTAATTCATTCAAACCTTTTAAGATGCATTAGAAAATAGAAAACTAGGCACGGCCCTATTCTATATAAGTAGATATATGCTACAACTATTAATATATATATATATATATATATATATATATATATATATATATGAGTACCAGGACATACAACTTTATATTTAACTCACAAATGTCATACAACTTATATAACTTTTAATATATAACTGACAAATATATATATGCTGGCATATATAAGATATAAATATATATAAATATAATATTGAACAACATACATGTGCTGCTTACCAAAACTTCATAATATACTATATATTATATTTACAAACTCTACGGATATAATTTAGCAAATATATATAAAACTTACATATATTTAACTCATATGTAACTACACTATAACATAACTATATTAAATAACCTATTACATTATATACATATATTCCAAGGCTGATATCAAAACAACTTTTATATATATACATTTCAAAGTCAAAACACACATTAAGTTTTAAAGTGTGTGTATGTATGTATATATATATATATATATATATATATATATATATTTCAGGTCAAGACATAAATTAAAATAAAACTTATATATCTCTCTATAGAAAAGAATATTCAACATACGATAGAAAAGAATATATCTCTCTATAGACTATATATATATATATATATAATATACATATAAATGTGATATTATAAACTTTATAAATAAACAATTGTATACAATATACGTATAACCAAACGTGTGTAAACTAATACAACTAACAGATTCAAAAACGTATATAAAACTTACATATAAATATTATCATAAATTTCTATTATAACATACATATTAAACTATAAAGTGTGTGTGTGTGTGTCTATATATATGCATATAAATAAACAAACTATATATATAAACTCACAGCTGCCCCTATAGATGAACTATACATATATAGTAAACTTATATAAATTCGAATATAACCAACAAATATATACCTAACATGAAGAGGCTCGGAAGAAGCCGAGGCTTGGAGGGAGCAGAGGAAAAATGACGAATTGGGCTCGAGCCGAGGTGGATCGGAGCTGCATGCCGCCACGGCGTGGGGTTGAACGGGCTACTGCTCGGGTGGAGAAGGAGCAAGTCGGTGCTATGACGTGGTGAGGTCGGAGGCCGAACTGGTGGTGGAAGTTGCGGAAGAAAGGGGAGAGAGGGGAGTAGCTGCAGGAGGAAGGGAAGGTGGAGTGATCGGGGAGGTTGTGGTGTCATATAGCTTGGTTGTGATGGAGGAATATAACAGGCTTGCATAAAAAAAACGATAATATACATTGTTTTTTTCAAACGAAGATGACAGCCGAATTCAAAGAAAATAAAATTAATATTGGGAATAGTAAAGGCCAGTAGTGCATTGAATTCATTAATTATGAAAGGATATTTACCATTGGTTCAAAGATGGTGGAATATAAAAAGTAAGGAAAACCAAAAGGTTTTAAAACTGGCACTGATACAAAATCGTTTTTCGCAAATTCCGCTATGTACCGTATTCAAAACATAGAATTGAATATACCGCGGAGATCAGCACAACGGGACGATCAAAATGGTATACAGATATCAGCGGTATGATCATCCGATCAAAAGTCGATAACCGGTACCAAAAATGCTGCCAATTTTTTGAAAATAAGATAAAAGGAGCAATAGCTGCCTAAATTTGATGATACGAAATATGACGTCTCACTCAGAAGATGATTCACAAATTTTCTATAGAAAAATATTTAGATTAGGAATTTTTTTGTTATCATCAAATATTAACTGATTTAAATTGAAATAAAATTACACAACAAAATAAAGTTCCATATTATCAGATGAAAATTTATCGTTTGCTATGCTTAAATAGACATATTTTAAATATCAAATTTTTGTTACAAAATTCAATTATTTAAAATTTCACAAAGTTCCAATTAATTACGTTAGAAAAACGTTAAAATTTATGGGTCGTTACACTCTCCCCCACTCAAAACTATTCGTTCCCGAAAAGGAAGGAGGTAGGAGAGTAGAAACAACCAAAAATGAAATAGATTCAAAGCAATTAATGTCAACCATATAAATTTCAATTTAAATTAATTAATATTCAATAATTAATTTTAAATTCACGGTATTTCATTTAGTTTAATTTAATTCAATTTATTCAACTTAACCTATCTTATAGTATAGATAAATTATGTTGACACTTATTATAACTACTCAAATTATTTAAAAACAATCTTTTAACATCATTTTAAATTGTATACTATTCATTTACATATTTAACTTCTGAATAATTTAGGTAAGTTATATTGGAATGCAATTGAGTATTATACAAGAAATTTCCAAATTCAATTTTTTCAAATTTACATATTTATTCAAGATTTGGCTTCATTTATAATTGAAATCATTCTTTTGAGAAAATTTAAGAATTAAATTTTTGATTCGCTTCAAACCATTTAGAGATAAATATATATATATATATATATATATATTCAAATCAAATCTATAATTATATACCCATATATATTATAAATCAAATCATAATTTAGAAATTCAAATCAATTTATTTTACCAAACAAAGTGTAGCAAAGCTACCAATTGGTCTCTCCACTCTGAAACTCAAAAATGAATGTCGATGGTACTGCCATCATCACCGAAATTATTTTCCAGCGACAAATGAAGAAAGTACTGATTTAAAACTTTCAAATTCTTCGAAAATACATTTTTATTCGAAATACTTTAAAATAATATACCCTAAGGAATTTAGAAAGCCAAATTTCAAAAATACCAAAAATTAAATTCTCAAATTCCGAATTTTAAATTCATTTAAACTCCAAACCAATTTATAAACCATGTTTAATAATTCATTACTACATATCATAATGCAATAGTTAACTTTTTACAAAATAATAAATGAAAATAAAATATTATCATTTTTAACGACCAATTCAATTAACTTTTAAATTTCAAAAAAAATTTATACTTATATAATATAATCATATAAAATTATTTCATTTACCATTTGAAAATAATATTGTGTCAGTTTTCTCTGTTCAAGTGTTTTGAAATTCCTATCGATAACATGCATTAGACGAATCGATCGAAATCCCAAACCAACATAAACAACTAAAACAATGTACTATAAAACAATTTATATAAATTACAAATACACTCCCTCACTCGATGATTCAAGGATGGATTTCAAAGCAAGGATAGAGATCCAAATATAAAGGGGTCCTAATTGTAGGATCGATTTCACCCTAGAGGGGGGTGAATAGGGTGATTTTATTAATTATTAAAATTTATGGTGGAAGTTTATATAAAATAATCTCAACACAAATATATCAGAATTATAGCAGCACAAATAATAGTAGAATAATAAATGCAGAAATAGAACGACATAGAATTTACCCAGCTTCGGCAAAACCCCGCCTACGTGCTGCCTCCAAGGTTTCTATAAGAAATTAAGCAGCCAGACGCTTACACATGTAAACTCGCGACACCCGCTATCGACTAGCCTTAACTCTACCTCAAAACCCTGCCACAACTCAGCCATTGAGTTGCGAATTCTAAAACTAGGTCACGTAGTTTGTCCCGTAGTCACACGACTAGAATTTACGAGTGAATGAGCGATTTGTAGTGAGGACAGCTTTGTAAATTGAAATATATTGTAATTGCAAATTGTATATATATAGCGAGAGCTCAAATTTGTACTATTCAAAATTGTAATATTTATTTGTTTGAATAGAATATCTATTTGAATTAAAACCCTATGTTATTTATTCTATTCAGCAAATATTTATTCAATTATGTGAAAAATAAAATAGTACATTAACAAATACATTTAAATTAATATATATCTTTATTATCATTAAACAAAAATCATATACTCGCATATTCAACAATCTCTCCCTTTTGATGATAGCAAACATATATTTAAGATTTTGAATATGTTAAATGTATTTGATCATTGATATACTCTATTTGCTTCCCCTATTCAAATGCTTCCCCTCTACACAAAGCTCCCCCTTCATATGAGCATGTTAATAAAAATATGCAAATGAGTCTAGATGCAAATAGAAAATGTTTGACCTTTATTTGTCAAAGTCTTAACTTTTCTCTCTCCCTTTTGTTATCAGCAAAAGAGTAATAGTGTTAGAAAAATAGAAATAAAGTGATAGACATTAATATAACATTAAAACTCAATCGAATATAATATTAAATTTCAATAAAAAATCAAACAAAAATCATAAATACTCTGTTAGGCACATATTCCACTTTTAGAGTGATAGAAATGATGTCATCATATAGAAACCATATAGTTGTGTCTATTTGTGGTATATTTATATCAGGAATTTGAATATCAACCAACCATGCATAACTGTTAGGACTTATAAATGAGATTAGTAGTATTTCAATTTTATTTTAAAAAATGAATTCAAGTATCTTCTAACCACGCATAACCATGAGGACTTTTAAATGGGATTAGAATCAACTTGTCTATTTAATAATTAATTTTTCTGATATGCGTTCCATACACGCATAACCGTAAAGACTTTTAAATGAGCATGGAAGCACATAATCAAATATTCCAAGTAATTTACTCATGCATAACCGTGAGGACTTTTAAATGAGAGTGAATACTTTGGTTGTTGTTGTTTTTTATTATTTTATTTTATTTTATTTTAGAAAAAAAATATAAAATGAAAAACGAATGATTCCTGTTTAAATCACCACATATTGACATACTATGTTGGATTATGATGAGTGATGGTCGATAGAAAATGATAGAAATAGAAATGATCATGGAATTTTTACCAAAAAAAGCGTTTATAACTCATGTTTAAATTTCTAAAGAAATTTACTAATTATACCGTCTCAAGTTATAATATATGAATAATATCAACACTCATCACTTTTTCAATCACTATTTATCTTTTCGATAATTATTAAGGAGTCAGATTAGTCAATGTAGTCATTTAAAATCAAATTCAAAAATAATTATAAAATCAATTTTCTAAAAATGACTAATCTGAAAACAAGGTCAAAAATGATTTTCTAGAAGGGGTTTATAAGAAAAATCTCTGCTATTTGAAAATTATTTGAAATGAAATATATGCAAATATTTTCTATGAAAAACGTGCAATTATTGAATGTTTCAACATAAATCACGTTCTACTAATTATTTTTCTATCAACTAGATTACCAGTGTAATTTGCATCTGAATTTTTCTTTCACTCGAGATTATCATTAATTGAATGTTATAGACCAGACTGTGAAGTTTCAACAAATTTCTTGAAATCATTTTTAATAGCTTTTAAACGAAGTTCTCTTGAATTTGAATTGAAGCTGTGTAAACGATCACACAATAACCATAGTGTCATATCCCAAAGCAATAAGATAAGCAAATATATCCACGTGCATCGTGAGTAATCAACAATCATCATTAGTCTAAGCAAATCCATAGTTTAAAGATGACTGGTCAATATGTTGAATAAGTCAGAATCAAAATCGTCATTCATTTCATCATTACATTACTGGCTGATTTAATTCATATTGCGGTGCAGATTATCACATTTAATATATCGTTCAAAATAAATATACCGTTACCTGTTTTACCTTTACGATAATTTTTCATTGTTGCCCGTTGTGATTCTGCCACCTTTATACTAGACTAAGGAACATTGCTTTGTCGCCCGTTGTGTTCCTGGAACAACCAGAATTCAAGTAACACAATTGTTGTTCCTTAGCCTGCCACCACACCTACACGAGAGAAGATTTTTGTGATCTATTTGTTTTTATAGGTCCATAGTTGTTAGTGGTAGCAGATTTTGAAAAATATGTTTGTGGAGACCCAAAACTATTTATATATGTTCCTTTTGGCACCCAGATTTGTTTGACTTCTAAATATTTTATATTTGTGCCTTTTAAAACCCAAATTGGTATAATTTTCACGTGTTTGGGTCTATACCAACAATTATTTGATTGTGTCCAAATTTTCTACCAATTGTGCATATTGAATTGACTTGGTTAATTTCATTTCCAACATTTTCAAATTGATTATATCCAAGTCCTTGTCTAACTGTATTAACAGTTTGTATCCCTAATAGAATATTCAACGATCTTTCACTTTTGGAAAATTTTCATAAGGTCGTTGACAGTTGTTGGACTTGTGTTTTGAGAAATTTATTTTCGTTCAATAATTGTGTGCACTTTTTAATAAAATGTTCTCTTCTTGTATTTTCACTTTCTTTCAAAATCAAAATTTCATTTTCAAGCAATTTAATTTTGATTTTTGATTTTTTATATTTTCTTCTTCAAATGTTGGACACTTATCACACTTAGGGATCATACTTTGATAGTTTTTAACTAATTAGTCAAGTTGTTTATTTAAATCTATCAAAGTATCTCATTGTGATTCAAGTTTAGCATATTTCTCCCTAAGTCTTTCAAAACAGCCATTTACTTCATGGAAATATATAAGTAATTCTGAGTGAGTGAGTTTTGATACATCACTTAGCTCGTTATCGTCACTATCAGTTATATCTCCTCGTAGGCACAGTTTTACTCTTTCACTCTCATTGCTAGTGCTTTTACAATCATCACTTTTATTCCACGTGGCCGCAAAACTTTTCCTTTTTGAATTCTTTTCTTGGCCTTGTTGAAGTCGAGGACAATTGGGTTTGATGTGTCTGGGTTTGTTGCACTTGCGACAGATGATCTTCCGTTCTTCTGGGTTGTCTGGTGCTTTGAATATTCTGCTTATCATTTTTTGATTTAGAGCTGGATTTTTGTATTCGCTGTTCCAATTTTTGAATCTCTTCATTAGTAATGCTAGCTCAGCTGCTCCATCATCATCATCCTCATCACTACTGCTTTTTACCAATCCTTTTAAGCTCGTTTCTTTAACTGAATCGATTGAGGTTGATTTCTCATTGTTGTTGACTTATGCACCATATATTGCATCATACGCATTCCAGATTTACCGTGCATTTTCACAATGAGAGATAAAATTAAAATTATCTTGATTAATATGAGAATATAATATATGCATAACAAGAGCATTAATCGAAATAATTTTCTCGTCTATTATATCACACCCATTTTCAATAATATTCCAACATTTAATATTAACAGATTTTAAATAAAATTCCATTTTCAATTTTCAATTCAAAAAATCCGTTCCATCAAAAATAGGAGGGATAATACTAGACCGACCCCGGCAAAAGTTTCTATTTTAAAAATTCAAATTTGTAAAAAAACCGGTCTTTGAAAAATCAAAATTTTAAAACAAAAATGTCTTTTGTTCCTAGCTCCGATACCACTTGTAGGATCGATTTCACCCTAGAGGGGGGGGGAATAGGGTGATTCTATTAATTATTAAAATTTATTGCGGAAGTTATATAAAATAATCTCAACACAGATATATCAAAATTATTGCAGCACAGATAATAGCAGAATAATAAATGCAGAAATAGAACGACACAGAATTTACCCAGCTTCGACAAAACCGTGCCTACGTGCTGCCTCCAAGGTTTCTACTAGAAATTAAGCAGTCAGATGCTTACACACGTAAACTCACGACACCCACTATCGGCTAGCCTTAACTCTATGCTCAAAACCCTGCCACAACTCAGCCATTGAGTTACGAATTCTCAAACTACGCCACGTAGCTTGTCCCCTAGTCATGTGACTAGAATTTACACAAGTTTAAAAAGGAAAATACAATTTAAAGCAATTTAAATTCAAAACCCTAATTTTAAAATATACTAAAGCCTTTATTAAAAAATAAGGCCGGCCCTTTTAATTCTTTTAATTCGGCCTTGTTCCTTTGCTCTGTAAAATGTCGGCCTTGTTCCTTAGCTCATTTTTCTTTGCTCGAAATTAGGGCTTTGAGAAATATTGAAGCCGCCGTCTTTAATTACTCGATCGAATGATGATTGACGTGCTTCCTTTGTCGATCGATGCTCTCTTCTTTTAGCACACGGCTTCTCAATCTGATCGAGTTCGGCTATAATGGTATGTGATTTGTTCCTTTTGCTTTGCTGGTTGGATGCTTGCTCGAACTCGATAATTGATTCGAATTACTGATATAATCTTCTCTGTTATTGCTTGAATTCGAATGATTTATTTACCGATGATGTTCATCGTTTATATAGGGTTCAAACCCTTGTATTTTCTTTCGTATATAATCATCTGAATTCGTTTATTGATTTATCTCGGTCACTTGATGTTGGTTGAATGATTATGATGATTTCTAACTTCTTCAATTCTTATATGTTTGCTTGGTCATCATGGTTTTGTGAATTTGTTGATTCCTTGATTTCTAAGGCTCTGACTTGGTGGTTGAACTTATTTCCAACTTGTTCCAATTTTTTGTTTTCTGCTTCATCTAGTTTTTCAACATCACATGACTTTGGCTTTGACTTCTGGTAGCATTGGTTTTGACTCGACTTGATAATGATTCTGTCCATCTCTGTAACATGTTGGAATTTGACTTTGATTGTGTTGATTTTCTTGACGTCGGCACTGTCACTATTCAATTTGATTTTATGTTAACTTCGGCTTGTACTTTATTTACTTGCGTCCTTGACTTTGTTATACTCTGCATATAGTCTCTGATGTTGTCACTGCATACATGTATACTTGTTCGATTTTATCCATGACATGGTTGTTGACATTTCCTGTCACTGTGTGTTCGAGTCTGGTTCATGTAGTCTTGGTCGAGTCTGAGTTCAGATGCACTTGAATATTCATATACATATGTCTGTGTTATAGTTTGTTATTTGATGTTGTATTGCATTGAGCTCATGTGGTCTTCACTTATTTATAGTATGCACTTGCATTGTCTCTGACCTTTTGGCACACAGTCTTCATTTCTATTTTGTTTGTATCAAGTCAGTTGTGTTCCTGGATTTCTTTTGTTCAATGTATAATGGTTCGATGCACTTGTATATATGTATGGTTGTGTATTCATCATGATTTTCACTTTATATAGCTTCGAGTTGTTAGTGCACTTGTATTTCATGGTTGTTGTTGCCACTGATTGATTTCGACCTGATGCTTGAGGTTATGTGTGATATACAATGGTCTTGCAGTCTTATTCACACTGCATATATGCTGTTTCATGTGTATGTGTTAGCTTTGGGTTTCATTTTTGAACTTCATGTTGAGGTTGCACTTGCTTTGATTCCAGTTTTGGTAGCATTTGATATCAAGTTTTGATACATGTAATTTTTGTACATGTGTGTATGCATATGTATTGAGTTGTAGAGCTCTGTCCACTGTTCAGTTTCAGTTTGCATATGGTCTTGTATATTTGCCTCTGTACCCGTGTCTCAGTGATGCATCGAGTTGTTGTGTTTGAAACTTGAACATGATTCTGTTCTCGAGTCGTGTAGTTCATGTGTACGATATTTCTTGTGATCTTGAGTCTGCTGTGGTTAATTTGCTTTATGCTTGAGTTTGAGTTGCTTTTATGTGTACTCGAGTGTGGTATGTACCTTGTTTGCAACTGCAATGGAATTGTGCATTTCATCTTGTAACCGTGTCATATTGCTTCACTTCATCATTGATTATTGACATGTGCACCACTTGTGTACCATCTGTAGCTTGTTATGATATGTTATCTCGAGTTATGTAGTTCATGTGTACATCACTGACTTTGTACATATCGTGCTTGTATTTGCAGTGCACCACTTCTTATGTGCATGTTGCATATTCACTCTGACAATTTTGTAATGCACCTGCGTTGAATCCAGTTTATAGCTCGGGTTTGACCTTGTGCTCGTGTCATGATTTTATTTGTATTTCACTTGAGTTGAACTCGGCTTTTAATTTGAGTTTGACCTTATGCTTACCTGTCTTATAGATTTATCAAGTGTATATTGGTGTGCATGGCCTTATGGCATGTACAGTGATACACTGTGCATGTCACAAGCTGTTCATGTATGATGAATTCAAATTACAATGATGACGAACAACCCAAATAACCGAGGAAAATATTATTTTCAAAATCACATTTCATTTTATACTGCAAAAATATTTTATTTCCAATTTTACTGTGTCAGTATGTATTTTGGTAAATTGCTCAGATGCTGCATTCAATCTGGAATGAATTTGAAGACAAAATACGAGTGAATGAGCGATTTGTAAAAAAACCGGTCTTTGAAAAATCAAAATTTCAAAACAAAAATGGCTTTTGTTCCTAGCTCGGATACCACTTGTAGAATCGATTTCACCCTAGAGGGGGGGTTGAATAGGGTGATTCTATTAATTATTAAAATTTATTGTGGAAGTTATATAAAATAATCTCAACACAGATATATCAGAATTATTACAGCACAGATAATAGCAGAATAATAAATGCAGAAATTGAACAACACAGAATTTACCCAGCTTCGACAAAACCCTGCCTACGTGCTGCCCTCAAGGTTTCTACTAGAAATTAAGCAGTCAGACGCTTACACATGTAAGCTCACGACACCCACTATCGACTAGCCTTAACTCTATGCTCAAAATCCTACCATAACTCAGCTACTGAGTTACGAATTCTCAAACTACGCCACATAGTTTGTCCCCTAGTCACGTGACTAGAATTACACAAGTTTAAAAAGGAAAATACAATTTAAAGCAATTTAAATTCAAAACCCTAATTTTAATATATACTAAAGCCTTTATTAAAAAATAAGGCCGACCCTTTTAATTCTTTTATTTCGGCCTTGTTCCTTTGCTCTGTAAAATGTCGGCCTTGTTCCTTAGCTCATTTTTCTTTGCTCGAAATTAGGGCTTTGAGAAATATTGAAGCTGCTGTCTTCCATTACTCGATCGAATGATGATTGACGTGCTTCCTTTGTCGATCGATGCTCTCTTCTTTTAGCACATGGCTTCTCAATCTGATCGAGTTCGGCTTTAATGGTATGTGATTTGCTCCTTTTGCTTTGCTGGTTAAATGCTTGCTCGAACTCGATAATTGATTCGAGTTACTGATATAATCTTCTCAGTTATTGCTTGAATTCGAATGATTTATTTACCGATGATGTTCATCGTTTATATAGGGTTCAAACCCTTGTATCTTCGTTCATATATAATCATCTGAATTCGTTTATTGATTTATCTCGGCCACCTGACGTTGGTTGAATGATTATGATGATTTTTGACTTCTTCAATTCGTATATTTTTGCCTTGGTCATCACGGTTTTGTGAATTTGTTGATTCCTTGATTTCCAAGGCTCTGACTTGGTGGTTGAACTTATTTCTGACTTGTTCCAATTTTTTGTTTTCTGCTTCATCTAGTTTTTCAACATCACCTGACTTTGGCTTTGACTTCTGGTAGCACTGGTTTTGACTCGACTTGATAATGATTCAGTTCATCTTTGTAACATGTTGGAATTTGACTTTGATTGTGTTGATTTTCTTGACTTCGGCACTGTCACTATTCAATTTGAATTTATGTTAACTTCGGCTTGTACTTTATTTACTTTGTCCTTGACTTTGTTATACTCTGCATATAGTCTCTGATGTTGTCACTGCATACATGTATACTTGTTTGATTTTATCCATGACATGGTTGTTGACATTTCCTGTCACTGTGTGTTCGAGTCTGGTTCATGTAGTCTTGGTCGAGTCTGAGTTCAGATGCACTTGAATATTCATATACATATGTCTGTGTTATAGTTTGTTATTTGATGTTGTATTGCATTGAGCTCATGTGGTCTTCACTTATGTATAGTATGCACTTGCATTGTCTCTGACCTTTTGGCACACTCTTCATTTCTATTTTGTTTGTAACAAGTCAGTTGTGTTCCTGGATTTCTTTTGTTCAATGTATAATGGTTCGATGCACTTGTATATATGTATGGTTGTGTATTCATCATGATTTTCACTTTATATAGCTTCGAGTTGTTAGTGCACTTGTATTTCATGGTTGTTGTTGCCACTGATTGATTTCGACCTGATGCTTGAGGTTATGTGTGATATACAATGGTCTTGCAGTCTTATTCACACTGCATATATGCTGCTTCATGTGTATGTGTTAGCTTTGGATTTCATTTTTGAACTTCATGTTGAGGCTGCACTTGCTTTGATTCCAGTTTTGGTAGCATTTGATATCAAGTTTTGATGCATGTAATTTTTGTACATGTGTGTATGCATATGTATTGAGTTGTGGAGCTCTGTCCACTGTTCAGTTTCAGTTTGCATATGGTCTTGTACATTTGCCTATGTACCCGTGTCTCAGTGATGCATCGAGTTGTTGTGTTTGAAACTTGAACACGATTCTATTCTCGAGTCATGTAGTTCATGTGTACTATAGTTCTTGTGATCTTGAGTCTGCTCTGGTTAATTTGCTTTATGCTTGAGTTTGAGTTGCTTTTATGTGTAGTCGAGTGTGGTATGTACCTTGTTTGCAACTGCAATTGCATTGTGCATTTCATCTTGTAACCGTGTCATATTGCTTCACTTCATCATTGATTATTGACATGTGCACCACTTGTGTACCATCTGGAGCTTGTTATGATATGCTATCTCGAGTTATGTAGTTCATGTGTACATCACTGAGTTTGTACATATCATGCTTGTATTTGCAGTGCACCACTTCTTATGTGCATGTTGCATATTCACTCTGACAATTTTGTAATGCACCTGCATTGAATCCATCTTATAGCTCGGGTTTGACCTTGTGCTCGTGTCATAATTTTATTTGTATTTCACTTGGGTTGAAATCGGCTTTTAATTTGGGTTTGACCTTATGCTCACATGTCCCTATAGATTTATCAAGTGTATATTGGTGTGCACGGCCTTATGGCATGTACATTGATACACTGTGCATGTCACAAGCTGTTCGTGTATGATGAATTCAAATTACAATGATGATGAACAACCCAAATAACTGAGGAAAATATTATTTTCAAAATCACATTTCATTTTATACTGCAAAAATATTTTATTTTCAATTTTACCGTGTCAGTATGTAATTTTGTAGATTGCTCAGATGCTGGATTCAATCTGGAATGAAGTTGAAGATAAAATACGAGTGAATGAGCGATTTGTAGTGAGAACAGTTGTGTAAATTGAAATATATTGTAATTGCAAATTTTATATATATAGCGAGAGCTCAAATTTGAACTATTCAAAATTGTAATAAATATTTGTTTGAATAAAATATCTATTTGAATTTAAACCCTGTGTTATTTATTCTATTCAGCAAATATTTATTTAATTATGTGAAAAATAAAATAGTGCATTACCAAATACATTTAAATGAATATATATATATATATATGTTTATTATAATCAAACAAAAATCATATACTCGCATATTCAACACTAATCAAGAATAGTTCTGACTAGAAGATAAGCTCGAAAAGGAGATAAGATAATTAATCAACAAAAGAGAAAAGGTTGATAAACTTATATAAATCGCGGGTGACCTTAACCGGATCAACCGTGACTTCAAAAATAAGATCAATGTAGAATTCTGAGGTAAATCGACATTCGATCACAAGAGAATAGAATTCGGTCATAGCTAGAGATAGCAGCATCTAAACCGAGGATACAGAAATCTTTGCTGAATCAATACCTGTTGTAAAGTAGTTTCACTCCTTTACAAATCATTCAGTGGAGCTATGGGATACTCCATCAAAAAAACGCGAATAGGACGAGAATGGAATGGGTTTGGAGTTTTGAAGTTCTATAGATTTGAAGAAGAAGAAGGGTACGTAGAAAGTTTATCAATAAGACTTAGCCAAATACACAGATATACACTACAAATTTATGTCAACTTTTTACGGTAATTTATATTTTTAGAGCAATAGGAATTCGAATTTGACAAAACAAAAAATGGAAAGGAGATTAGAATTCAGTCTAGTATCATAAAAAAAAAAATTAAATTTAAATTTAAATTTTCCAACCAAAAATCAAAATTTGACTACGTTTGAACAAAATTTAAAATCTCACAAAGAAATTTTATTCTATTAAATTGGTCAAATAAACACTCAACACCACAAATTCAAATTTAATCAATATATATATATATATATATATATATATATATATATATGTATGTATATGTATATTTCAAATTAAATGGTGGTTATAAATTTTCAGTTTGTTGTTACTAACATATTTGTAACTTCTATTGTTGTTACTAAATAGTTGCAACGTTCATTGCATTAACAAAAGACATCCATCACTTACCAATTAATTGTTTTACCTCATTCTGTTATTTGAAATCAACTTGGTATGTTACCATTTAAATCACGCATTTTATTTTCCTTAAATAAATATGCATTTTATCGTCGCTTACAATTTCCAATTTATTACCCAATTCATGTCATTAACTACACATCCAATTCTCATCTAATTACATTTAAACCTATGCTATCATCACCATTCAATCAATAATACCCTACTTATTATATTAACATGAATTTACATTTTATTACATTCATTATTTTACCGTTAACATATTTTACCATATTAACTACAATAATTAATCGCATAAATTTTCGCTATTTTCCAAATTAATTCCAAACATATCAAATAATGAGATGATAAATGACCTATTGTTACTTTTAAGTAATTTTAATACATTTATAAATTTATGGTTTACAAACAAAGATTATAGCTACTTACCACATCACTAATTTCATATTCTATATTAACCAATTTCAATCAATTACATACAATCTCACTATTAAGTACATCATTTAATTTATTTCATTATTCACAATTATAGCCAATTTCTTAAAATTTATTTCAGTTGACTGAAATTACATTAAAAAGTTATCAATAGCATTTAAACAATATTATTAAATCATATTCTAATTATTTCCTCAATAATAAATCATAAAATTTAATTTCTCACAATATTAAATTTCAAAATCTCATTTAATTTAATAGTTTTAATTATCAAAACTTACGGGTCATTGCACCTCACATCCTCATATCACAAGAATCGTCCCAAAAATCGCATCCACCTCCTCACTTCGTCATGCCTACGGCATGATGGCAGCAACGTTATAGAAATCTCGACCAATCGCAACCACCACCTCACTTCCTCACGCGTACAGTCGGTCGCTAGCAACTTCGTAGAAACTGCAACCACCTCCTCACTTTCTCATGATAGCCCGCCTCTTTCGTTCTTCGGCTGGACATTTTTTATCTTCACTCGAGCCACTATTTATATTGCAAGCTTAAGGTACGACTTTAGTTTGGTAGAATTTCATCATAGTGATTTGCAAATATTAATTCCATGCAGTTTTGAATTAGGGCTGGCCTAATAACTTCAGCACATGTATTTTACAATTTTTGTTCATTTATAAAAAATATTATTCTTAATATATATACATATTGTTGGTATGTAAGTTAATGTTTTAGAATTCTTAATTATATTTGCTTGCCTAACACCATGACTAATTATACTTTTTTCAGTTTTCTTCTTTTGTATATACCTTTTAGATGTACCTATACATTTGAGTTGAATCTAGGAACATACATACATACATAGATATATATATACATATACATATACATATATATACATACATATACATACATATACATATATATACATATATATACATATACATACATATACATATAAATATATATACATACACATACACATACACATACACATACATATACATATACATATATACATATACATATACATATACATATACATATACATATATATACATATACATATATATACAAACATGAAAAAAATACGAAAGGCTTATGGGTAAAATATTTGTTAAGAGGACTTAGACATGAAAATTCAATCTCACATTAAAAGGTACACAAATAGATATAGAATGCATTTACACAATCATGTGGATTTAATGTATAATTTAACGACATATTAGCTTTCAGTATTAGAAACATACATAGTAAAAGAGCATACCAAGGATCATTCCTTCGGAACAAACTGTTGAAGTAGTAACGCAAGCTGAGGAAGTTCAAAAGAATTTGAATTTTGAAAATCCTTCATGCATTAAAGCTATGGTGCCTTCGAATGTTTCAGGGGCCTTTTGGCTTGTAAGTAAATTACTTCAAAATATGAATTTAATTGTATTGCATGGACGTTAATTCAATTAATATTATTCGTACATGTTTACGTTTGAAGTGTCTTCTTGGAAGTTTCAAAATTAACTTACCAGATTGAGAATCTATAATGATCTTAGAAGGTGAATCGGGTTTGGAGTTTAATGTTAGATATATCAATAGAATTAATGGTCTTACTGGTGGATGGAAAAGGTTTGCGACGGCTCACAAATTAGAATTGGGAGATGATTTAGTGTTTGAATTAACTCAGCCAACAAGATTTAATGTATTATTGTACTTATGCTTATATTTCTATGTTAGTGTGCATGTACAAACATACATACATATATAAACACGCACACACCCACACATACTCATACATATTCACACATATTCACACACATCAACATGCACACATGTGTGTGTGTGTCGTGGATGACTTTAGCAATTTAGAATAGTTCGAGATGCATTTAGAATTATTTCGTTGTGAAACTTTGAATTTTCACATTGTTTGCCCTTACCATGGTCTCAAAGAGTAACCATAATAGACGCCTACATATTTAAAGGTCTAAAAATTGCTAGTACATATGAATTTTAATAAATTAAAATTTGGCAACAATTGTAAATATGAAAACCTCGTTTAAAATTCATTCATACAAATTCTAAGGACCAGTCCTGAATTTTCAGGTCATGATACAGGTATTGAAGTGTGTTGATGACTTATTTCTAGTATTGTTAAAACTCAAACAAGTACTGAAGTAGGTCGGTCACTAGTTTCCAAATTTGTTAAAAATCAAACTCCTCCTTTGATGAAATCTGATTTGCATATTATATTTCCTTCTAATCAATACTTTATTTATGCATGGCACATATATTCATATCATAAAAGCAGTGCCAGACACCTCAAATTGGATATCACAGGCTGCTGCTAAAGGATGTGAAGCTGAAAACAATGGAGATTTTCGGGCTTTTAATGAGGCGGTCACCAATTGGAAAAGAATGCCAAACTGCAAGAGGAGCAAGACCCGAGTCCAGTGATATGTGTAGGTGAAAAGAATTAACTCTTTTTTGTTCATTCACATTGATGTCATATGTTTACATGAAAATTTGAGAAAAGTTGCCTTCTAAAATTGAATCATATATCTATCTATATATATATCTTCTAAACTTTAGATAAAATACCTTCTAAACTTTGCCCATTTTGCAATTGAGTCTATATATATCTTATAAACTTTGCCAATTTTGCAATTCTTGTCTCATTTTCTTTTTCCATTAATAATTGTTGTAACCATTATTATATTCTCACTGGTATTAACTAGTATCATTGGGCTCTATACTTGTGCAGGCTTTAATGGACAAATGTTGGAAGAAATCAGAAGCCGGTAATAATGAAGATTTAGCCCAATTATTATTTGCATTATTTGTAAGTTTCTTAACATATCGACTATGATATTTTTATGTTATGTATGTTGACGTTGTACTATTGTGGACTTTGTGAAATTCATATGTATTTTGAATTTTGGAATGAACGTTTCTTTGAAATTAGTGTAAATATTGTTTGTGTTAGTAAATTGTTGATTTATTTTGAATGGAAGCAATATGGATTTATGTTTCTTATGGTTTGTATCGTTAAAATGTATATCTAAACAACTATACTTACGGTAATAATAACCTGAAATGGACCAAAACAGCCATGTGTCTTTTTTTTTTAAAAAGGTAGAAAATATATTGCAACATTTTACAAATGTTGTAAAAAATTATACTGCAATGTTTGAAAAATGTTATAAAAAGTATATCGCAACGTTTTGAAAATGTTGTGAAAAAGTATATAGCAATATCTAAAAACAGTTGTAATAAATTTTATTACAATGCTTTTTGCAACATTAAAAAACGTTGTAAAAGACGTCGATCGTATTACAACTTGGTATAATACTATGTTTGAAAAAACATTGTGAAACCCATATTCCAACGTTTTTTTGTTGTAATAAGGTATATTTGTTGTAGTGATCTTCGGGTTCATGGTGATGAGATCTTCAATCTATGCGAGTTTAGTGAGGTTCGGAGATCGTTGGTCGAGACTGATGGGTTAGGGCATGGCTAGGGTTTGAGGTAGGAGGAGCTTGAGGCATGCATTTATATTGTGCACCATAGGAATGGAGTTGGAGTATGTCCATGCAAATGAATTACGTCTTGAGTTACTCAGAACCGGTTTGCCTACTGATCCTATTCCATGGGATCTCCAGTCGCTAGAATAGGTTTCCTATAAGATAACTCTTGGTGGTTTAGGCTTTTAAACCCATTCCCCTTGATGCGCAGTCAATTTTTTCTCTTGATAAACCTTTAGTAACTGGATCCGCTAGGTTATCATTTGTTCTCAGATAATTTATGGAAACAGTTCCATTTGAGAGTAACTGCCTAACTATGTTATGGCTTCGACGAATGTGTTGTGACTTTCCATTCTACACAAAGTTGTGCGCTCTGCTTAGCACAGCTTGCTTATCACAATGTATGCATATGGCTGGTACAGGTTTAAGCCAAAACGGAATATCTTCTAAAAAGTGAAGAAGCCATTCTGCTTCTTCGCGTGCTTTATCTAAAGCGATGAACTCCGATTCCATAGTGGATCGATCTATGCATGTTTGTTTAGTAGATTTCCATGACATTGCTGCCCTTGCTAAGGTAAATACATAACCACTTGTTGATTTTGATTTCTCTGAACAAGCAATCCAGTTTGCATCACTATATCCTTCTAAGACGGTAGGATATTTTCCATAATGTAAGGAATAATTTGTGGTATTTTTTAAATATCCAAGCACTCTCATTAGTGCTTTTCAGTGTTCCTTTCCTGTATTGTTTGTATACATGCTCAGTCGACTTACTGCATAAGCTATATCTGGTCTTGTGCAATTCATTAGATACATGAGACATCCTATTACACGAGAGTATTCTAATTGCATTACACTCTCATTGGTTTTTTTTTGCAGTACTTCTGATGGATTAAAAGGTGTTCTCACTCCTTTAATTCCATAGTCCTGGAATTTTTCAATCACTTTGTCTACATAGTGTGACTGAGATAATTCAATTCCATTATGTGTTCTTATTATTTTGATTCTCAAAATAACGTCTGCAACTCCTAAGTCTTTCATATTGAAATTATTAATTAACATATTCTTTATGGTCCCTATTACCTGAGTATTTGGACCAAATATTAACATATCGTCTACATAAAAACAAATCATCACATTTGATTGTCCAATTTGTTTATAATAAACACACTTATCGCATTCATTTATACGAAAACCATTTCTCATCATGACACTGTCAAATTTTGCGTGCCATTGTTTTGGAGCTTGCTTTAGTCCGTATAATGATTTTAGTAATCTATAGACTTTGTTTTCATTTCCTTTGGAAACAAAACATTCAGGTTGCTCCATGTAGATCTCCTAATCGAGATTTCCATTTAAGAATGTTGTATTTACATCCATTTGATGAATTTCTAGATCATAGATCGATGCAATTGCTATTAGCATTCTTATAGAGGTTATTCGTGTTACTGGAGAATATGTATCAAAGAAGTCTACTCCTTCTTTTTGAGGATATCCTTTGGCTACTAATCTGGCTTTATACTTGTCGATAGAGCCATCTGCTTCTGTTTTCTTCTTGAAAATCCATTTACAGCCAATAGGTTTTATTCCAGGTGGAATATCAACAATTTTTCAAGTTTTGTTATTTAGAATTGAATCAATCTCACTTTGGATGGCTTCTTTCCAACATGAGGATTTAGAAGATGACATTGCTTCCTTGTACCTTTGAAGTTCCTGTTTTAACATGTAAGTGAAAAAATCCGAACCAAATGTCTTGGAAGTCCCAGCCCTTATGCTTCTTCTTGGTTCAACTTTCTCAATCTCATGATGAGTTTCATCTTCATATAAATTGCTTGATTCTTCTCTTGTCCTTTTAGGGACATTATTCCCTTCATTGCTCTTGTGCGAAAACATGACTTCAAAGAATGATACATCTCTAGATTCCATGATTGTATTTACATGAATATCAGCTATATCAGACTTGAATACCAAAAATCTGTAGGCACTACTACTTTGGGTTGACCCTAAGTAGTTACAATCTACTGTTTTTGGTCCAAGCTTGACTTTCTTGGAAGGCGGAACTGGAACTTTTGTTAAGCACCCCCACACTTTGAGGTATTTAAAACTTGGTTTGTGTCCTTTCCATAACTCATATGGAATTGTTCATGTTTTATTGTGAGGGACTTTGTTTAATATGTGATTAGACGTATTTAAGGCTTCCCCCCCCCCACAAGTTCGTCGATAGACCAGAGATTAAAAGCATGACATTAATCATGTCTTTTAACGTTCTGTTTTTCCTCTCGGCTACACCATTTTTTTGGGTGAATATGGAGATGTTGTTTGATGAATTATACCATTTTCGACACAGAACTGTTCAAATGGTGATTCATATTCTCCACCTCGATCAGATCTTAGTATCTTGATTTTTTTATTTAACTGATTTTCTACTTCAGCCTTGTACTTTATAAATGATGTAATTGCTTCATCTTTCCTATTCAAAAGATATACGTAGCAATATCTTGTATAATCATCAATAAAAGTGATAAAGTACTTTTTTCCACCTCTTGTAGGTAATGATTTAAAATCACATAAATCTGTATGAACCAAACCTAGTGGTTTGGTGCTTCTATCACCATATTGGAATGATTTTTTAACCATTTTTGCTTCTACACGTGTCTCACATTTGTAGTTCTTATCTATTTGGAATTTCAGAATTAATTCCAAGTTTGATAATATTTTCATTTTTCGAAAATTTATGTGTCTCAATCTATCATGCCATAGTAAAATTTTGTGCTCAAGCAAGTAAGAAACTTCAATTTTATTAATAGCACAATCACAATACATAGTTTTATTGCCGATAACGACTACATTTGCCGTAAATAGGCCATCATATAAATAACCCCTTCCGATATACATTCCAGCTTTGGACAGAACCATCTTGTCTGACTCGAACACCATTCTGAATCCTTTCTTTGATAGTACTACATTAGAGATGAGATTCTTGCGTATATCTGGAACGTGGAGCACGTCATTTAACTTGACAGTTTTTTCAGAAGTAAACTTGAGGATTAATGTGCCACTGCCTTCGATCATGGATACTGCAGAATTACCCATCGTGATCGAATTTCTGGTATGTAGAAAACATGGATTTGTCAGAGCAGACATGATGAGTAGGGCCTGTGTCCACCCACCATTGGTTAGGATTCTGAATCATATTGCATTCAGATACAACTGCCGAGAAGATGGACTCGTCTACTTCCATATTGTCTACTACATTTGCCTTTTTGTTGCGGTTTTTTTTGAGTCTGCAATCTCTAACGGCATGTCCAACTTTCCACCAACCCAACACTCGCCATTAAACTTTTTGGTTCGTTTGTTGTCTTTTGGTTTGTTGTCTGGAGCTTTCCTTTTCTTCTGCAAATTCTTCTTTTTGTTTTTGGTCTTTGAACCTTCATTCACGAATGCATCCTCGCTTTGTTTTGTAACTCTACGGTTATCTGCCTCAAATTTCAGTCGAACTATGAGATCTTGTAAAGAGATTTCCTTCTTCTTATGCTTTAGATACTTGCGGTAATCTCTCCATGACCGCGACAGTTTTACCCTGATAGCTTCAACCAAAAATGATTCTCCAACCTTATGACCTTCCGCTTCGAGTTCATGAATGATGATTTGCAATTCATGCAGTTGAGCGGTCACCGGTTTGGAGTCAATCATCTTGTAGTCCATGAATTTGTCTACAATGAATTTCTTAAGACTGATATTATGCGTCTTATACTTCGTGGCAAGTGCATTGCAGAGTGCTTTTGCTGTCTTTAGAGGCTGATATACTTTGTATAGCACCTTGTCGAGACAATTCAGAATATTGTTTCTGCATAGAAAATCGGAATGCTTCCACATATTAACATCTGATTCCTTGCCTGGTGCAGGAATCAGTTCCTCTCCTCGAGATACCATTGCAGACCGAGTGTGGTGAGATAAAATAACATTTGATTCTGCCATGTTAGAAAATCGTCACCATCTTCTTTAAATGGATCGGGCATGTTGTGTGTATTAGCCTTTGTTGAGTGGTCTACTGTTGCCATCTCTGTTTTAGCAAAAAACAGTAAAAATTCTTGAGATGTTATATTTCTAGTATACTAAAACAGATAGTACAGTGCAATAAACTCGTCGCACAAGTTTATAAATCAGATTTCCAGTACGCTGGAATGCTGCATTAGATAATTTTTGCAACTAAAAGTTACGTTGTGAATAAGTACTTAGTTTTGTTAAAAACAGCACAACGTTGAAACTGAAAAGATTAATATAGAGTAGAATCTGACCAGTTAACGTTGGAAATTTTCGTCTGAGGCTTGTCGTAACAATTTACTTAAGAATTTTTATTCAAAATTCTCCCAAGATACGACAGACGTAATCTGCACGAGATTGTAATGAGTATGTCAACTCTGTGATATATTATTTAGAGCAGCATAAAAGAAGAGAAGAAATAGAAGAATTTAGAACAGCACGAGGTTGCACCTGCTTACGTTCGCCCAGGTCGCACCCGCTCACGTCTAACGGTTCGTGTCTGCTTCAAAAGTCGCAACTGAGGCTGTTAAAAAACCCAAGCTCAGCTCGATTCGGTTGAATGGCGGCGGCACGCACGTATGGTGGTGATGCATAATCTCCCTTCTCACAACGAAATGTACATTTGGGTGCCCCTAAGCCTCAACCCTTTAATTGCAAAGCCATATGTAAATTAGTATAGCTTTAACAATTTTGACGATGCGGGACTTACGTATGTTTCATTCATTTCGCTACTATGAATTCCAACAAACAGTAACAATTTCGGCTTTTTGATTTAGTTACACTTAGGGTAATATAATAAAAACTAAAAAGCGCCATTTATTCACGTTCTTCATTTGAGCCTGAAGAATACAAACTAAACTAATACGAAAAACATCAGACAATCAAAAATATATCAAAAACCAGTAATAATAGTCCAAATATTTAATACGAAGGTCTCTCCGAATACAAAATTAGGCTTTCAGCATTTATTTCAACATTTAAATCTAAATGCTTCACCAATAACCAGCAATACAACCATAGATATAAATTGACTATGCAGCCAATGCACAATCATAGTCTCCATCATCGTCGTCGTCTCCTTCATTCCTTCTACCCTCCTTTTGTCTTATATGGTTCTTTTCAAAAGCATTAATAGCGTCGTTATAAGCACGATTTTTCTTGTAAACTGAATTCACCATGACATCAGCCATAACTTTCAACTGAAATTGGCTTATAAAGAAGGAGGTTAAAAATTTAAGCAATTATGGATTGGTTTTGACTTAAATTGTTCTGCCTTTGATAGATAAACCATGTGGCGATTTATATAGGAGGAAGAAGAAAGCTGCAGTGTGTATGTCTGAGTGTGAGGAAGGAAGAGCACAAGTGATGCTAAGTTGATATAGTGCTAGAGTGTGTTTGCTCAATGCCTGCAAAAAAGTATATGTAGAAAGAAAGCCATGTCATATGAATATGTGCAGACTCAGCTGCATTGGCATCTCCATGTGGAAAGGATACAGCACTAAATTGAATGAGAAGCACATTTAGAATAAAGTTATGTGGGTCTGTTAAATCATCAAATATTTTGCTTTAACCAGTCTAGCTTCCTTATTCCGACTGTATTCTTTCTAACTTTTATCTGAGGCATATGAAGGCAGTAGAAAAAAGTTATGGCCAATTTATTTTGCATGGCGAGGAGGTTTTGTTCTGATATGGAAGCAGGGTGTGATATGCGGGTTCTGTGGTCAGAAAGGACGACGTGACAGTTTGATCTTGTTGCTGTGAAGCTAGCTAGGTTTATTGCTTTTCATGTTTGGTTGGGTTTACGTGGGTTGGTTTTTGTGTGTGTGTGTGGTTGGGGGTGGTGGTGGTGGTGGTGTGGGAGGAGGGTTTGGATTGGTTGAGGGGTTTGGGCAGGACCTTGAACGTGGGCTTTCTGTTCTGTGTGCGAAAAACATCTCTGATGCTTGGGTAAAACGTCATGATGGATATGTTTAATTATATACCACTGGTAGATCCTCCTATATTGGTATTTATGGAATAAATGTTCCAAATTAGGCATAGATTACGAAGCACGGGCCTTCGTATTTATGAAATAAATTAAAAATTTGTATTTAATATATGTAATTAAGAAGTAGTAAACCATTTTAAAATTTAAAATCAGATCTTAAAGTTATTATTAAAATTCTTATAATTAAATTTAAATTTAAATTTATATAAATTTGATTTTGCTACCAAAACTAATTTAGTTTTTTTTTTAATTTTTTTTAAAAATACACAACATCAATATGTATAATTTTGGTAGTTGAAAATTTTGAATTATCAAAACGAAAGTTAAAGAGGTTTGGCTATTGTGAGAGTCTAATCAAATTAGTATGAAGCTCAAAGAACAAAGTTAGCGTCTCACGCAGCTTTTACTTCCCCATGCATTGCAAAATTTTGTCTGTCTCTTTCTCCTCTCAAATTCCTCTTTAAAATCAAAACTTCGTCTCACGCAACTTTTACTTCCCTAAATATCTGCACGATTTACTCCGTCTCTTTCCCTCTCAAACTCCTCTTTAAAGTCAAAACGCCTACAGAATCTACCAAATAACTCGTCGCAAACCCTACCTAAATCACGAACCTAACCGATCAGTCAGCACCACACATAACAACCCGTATTTTTTTGGACAGTTTAAATCGACAATAAACCATACATGTCTAACTCAAACTATTCAAAAGACAGATTATTAATGAGATTGTTCAAATGAAATAAGATTCAAAAGAATAAAATGCAGAATCTCGCAGCGGAATGATAAAGTACAATACACAAAATAAATATATAAACAGTTCATGAAACTATTTTTTAACAAAATCAGAATTTACATTTTTGTCAGGCAGAATAGACAATTGCTATAATAGTAGTAGATATGGTACTCGACTCCGTCTTCGTCTTCAGAAATAAATGACTTCGCCAAACTGAAATACTCGATCTGGCCCGAGCGTAAAGTAAAACAAAAACACTCGAATCAGGACTAACGCTCTTATGTAAGTAGGGCAACTCAAGTGAAATGTACAGATAACTCAATAAGTGAAATGCTTAGACTTAAATAAACATCATCATTCACATTATAAATCGGTTCAGTTCAAATACTGACTCTCATATTCGTTTCCAATCAATTCATTATTAAATTCAACTTCAGATTTCAATTTTTCACTTAAAGCTATTAAGTTAAAATCAAGCAACAAGTTTAAATCAAAAAATCCAATTAAAACTTTTACTAAATCAATTAAATTTCAATTTCATAATTTCAAGTTCAAACATAAATTTAAACCTACAATATTCTAATTTTATTTCTAAATCAATATATTTAAACCCAAAGTGGTTTTATATCGGGTATATATCATTCCAACCCAAAGTGATTTTGCTAACCATCAGGAAACTTGGAGTGTGAGAACAATAATAACATAAATCACATAACATGTCAATGACCAACATGCGTGCATAATTAACAATTTAATATATACACATGCATAACTAACATATCACATGTGTCACATATCATAAGCAGCATAAGTGAAAATTTCAAATTCTAACATGTCATACACTAACACAACATATAATATATAACATGGCAAATACACAAGGAACTTGCAAGATGATTTACAATAAAATAACGTGGCATATCATTTTTTTCAAATATAACACATTATTTCCACATAGCATAGGTGACATATTATTAACATAACATGTACAACATATGATTTTATTAACCTAACATTTTTTTTCAACATAGAATATGTGACATATTTCAACATGACATATATAAAAAAAAAGTTCTAACATAACACATTTTTTAACATATCATATGTGACATATTTAACATACATGTGTGACAATTAATCAAATCGACATAACATACTATTTGTTACATATAAAACAACATGTGCATTGAATATTATAACACAAATTCAAAGAAATATAAAACATATATAACATATTCCTATTTAAAGTAAACATTTCTCATAACATTTCAACCGATGTTTATTTACCTAACAATAAAAATGTTAATCGTAGGCGATTGCTCACCTTTCGAGGTTAGAGAGATTTTGACAACACAAATAGATAGATCCAAATTGAAATCCAAACATGTCAAGCTAATCAATCCTATCCAAAACAACAATACAAAAGCAAAGCAAAGCAAAGCATGATGACGCGAATCGAACAAATTGTGTTTTTTAATATAAAATAGAGGAGGAGAGAGAAGATGGTCGGAATTGGTGGTGGAGGGCAGCGGCAAGGGGAGAGAGGATGGAAGGGTTTTGAAGAGAGGAGGGATGAAGTTTGGGGATTTGTGATTTTGGAGTTTTGGAGTTCTATAGATTTGAAGAAGAAGAAGAATACACAGAAAGTTTATCAATAAGACTTAGCCAAATACACAGATATATACTGCAAATTTATGTCAATTTTCCACGGTAATTTATATTTTTAGAGCAATAGGAATTCGATTTTGACAAAACAAAAAATGGAAAGGAGATTAAAATTCAGTCTAGTATCATAAAAAAAAAATTAAAATTAAAATTAAAATTTTCCAACCAAAAATCAAAATTTGACTACGTTTGAACAAAATTTAAAATCTCACAAAGAAATTTTATTCTATTAAATTTGGTCAAATAAACACTCAACATCACAAATTCAAATTTAATTTTTTATTTAAGTTCAAAATAATGTCATTTTAAAGTTGTTAAAAGTTGCGGATTGTTACACTTTATCTTAATTAAAAGATGTAATATCAATTAGTGTAATATTAATTTGTTTCCCCTTATCATATTTAAAAGGTTAAATGCCAATCAGTTCAATATATGTATGTATGTATGTATATCAAATTAAATGGTGGTTATAAATTTTCAATTTATTGTTACTAACATATTTGTAACTTCTATTGTCGTTACAAAATAGTTGCAACGTTCATTGCATTAACAAAAGACATCCATCACTTACCAATTAATTGTTTTACCTCATTCTGTTATTTGAAATCAGCTTGGTATGTTACCATTTAAATCACGCATTTTATTTTCCTTAAATAAATATGCATTTTATCGTCGCTTACAATTTCCAATTTATTACCCAATTCATGTCATTAACTACACATTCAATTCTCATCTAATTACATTTAAACATATGTTATCATCATTATCATTCAATCAACAATACCCTTATTATATTAACATGGGTTTACATTTCATTACATTTATTATTTTACCGTTAACATATTTTACCATATTAACTACAATAATTAATTACATAAATTTTCGCTATTTTCCGAATTAATTCCAAACATATTAAATAATGAGATGATAAATGAACTATTATTACTTTTAAGTAATTTTAATACATTTATAAATTTATGGTTTACAAACAAAGATTATAGCTACTTACCACATCACTGATTTCATATTCTATATTAACCAATTTCAATCAATTACATACAATCTCACTATTACATATATCATTTAATTTATTTCATTATTCACAATTATAACCAATTTAACTTAAAATTTATTTCAATTGATTGAAATTACATTAAAAAGTTATCAATAGCATTTAAATAATATTATTAAATCATATTCTAATTATTTCCTCAATAATAAATCATAAATTTTAATTTTTCACAATATTAAATTTCAAATTCTCATTTAATTTAATAGTTTTAATTATCAAAATTTACGGGTCGTTGTACCTCACATCCTCACGCCTACGGCCTATCACCAGAATCGTCACAAAAATCGCATCCACCTCCTCACTTCATCATGCCTGCGGCCTGACGCCAGCAATGTCATAGAAATCTCGACCAATCGCAACCACCACCTCACTTCTTCACGCGTACGGTCGGTCACCAGCAACTTCATAGAAACTGCAACCACCTCCTCACTTTCTCATGACAGCCCGCCTCTTTCGTTCTTCGGTTGGACATTTTTTATTTTTACTCGAGCCATTATTTGATACTGCAAGTTTAAGGTATGACTTTAGTTTGGTAGAATTTCATCATAGTGATTTGCAAATATTAATTCTATGTGGTTTTGAATTAGGGCTGGCCTAATAACTTTAGCATGTGTATTTTACAATTTTTGTTCATTTATAAAAAAAATATTATTCTTAATTTTATTTATTTGTTTCTAAATGGCCTATATATATGGTAAACTACATAAAATCCTCGAGTCTTGGCAAAGCAAGAAATCCTTTTACCTGTAGGAAAATATTGGGCAGAACTGTTTTACAGTTGAGTGATTTGTAGTCTAAGATATTAGTTTTTTTGTTTGTTAACACTGACATGGTTTTGATCGAAATTTGGATTTACTAAATTTTAAATCTTTTGGTTAAAGTGAACGAATGGTTTAAGTTTTTAACTGATTGAGTTTACTTAGCATTGTATCATAATTTATTCGCTTTGAAGTCTATGTTTCCGATGATATTGTAACGATCTGAAATTTTCACATTTTGAACAGGTATATTTAATTTATTTAAATATTCAACTTTGAATCGAATTGATAAATTATAATAAAATTAATTTTTAATAAAATGACTCGACTTTTATTGTAATATCTTTAATTTAATTTGTATGATTTTTCCATAATTTTTAATTTGGAATATACTTAAATTATAGTTAACGATTTTTTCGCAAACGATGGTATTTTTAAATTTCTATAGAATAAGATAATCAATGTATATCATTATTGTTTTGAGATCGTATTGCATTTTTGTATACGATCGTATTTTTGTTTTATCGTTTTGGTTTGTATACGAACGAAATTCTGTGCAGCAAAATGCCGGAAATTGCAATACAAATCAAACCATACACTTAGAAAAATCAATACTTGACTTTTCCCTCTTCACATTTTAACTTTCCCTCTCTCTTTTCATTTTATCTCCCTGTAAACAAAAACAAGTAAACCCTCTTCCATTCAAAAATTCAAAACAAAAGAATACTTAACTAAAAATATAAAACAAGAATCCACTACACTTTTTTACAACTTTCATTTTACAACATTTGTACTGTAAACATTGTAAAAAAGCCCATTTTACAACATTTTTGGCAAAAACATTGTAAAAACCTTCATTTTTACAACGTTTTTTTAGCAAAACGTTGTAAAATCGTACTTCTTACAACGTTTTGTTCAAAAACATTGTAAAAATGAAGGTTTTTACAACTTTTATTCTTAAACGTTGTCGTATTGCTCTTTTAATAACATTTATAAAATGTTATAAAAACGTTATTATTTTTAAACTAGATATTAACTTATTACAAAAAAAAATAAAGTAGTTTTGCTCATAGATATATGTAAAAAAAAATTGAATATTTTTAATTTTGTTTAAAGTAATATAACAATTAATAATTTATGATTAATAATAAATATTTAACATTTACTTAAACATATGAAAAAGCGTTCGCCTTGAAGCTATTTGCATGAAATTCAAACATAAGATGATTTTAAGTTGAAGTGGAAATGGAGGATTCAGATTGTATAGAGACGATTTTAAGCATATGACTGCCGCACTTCCGTTTTAAGGCTTCGAAGAGGGAATCTGAGGTATTTATGTCCTAATAATATCTTGTATTATTTTTAAATGTTTTATTATTTCATAGTACATTATTTATCCACACAAGCATATATTAAATTGTTTTTAAATAATATATTAAATTTTAATAAAATATATTAATCAAATATAAAATATTTTATAAGTATAAATAATTTTTATGTGATTAAAATAGTGTGAAAAATATACCGGTATTGAAATGAATGAAATCGGGTGATTATTGAAATACTATAGAAAGAAGTTGAAGTCCATCTAATTAGATTGAAGTAAATTTACAAGTAAATAAATAGAGATATTTAAAAGAAGAGAAATTAATTAATAATTAAGCTCAAATCAAAACCCACGCCCATAATTTTGTCCTTAAATTCAAGCCCCTTCTTCCCTTTCTCGAATCTTCCAACTAGCCCCAAAACACAAGACCCGAACGCCTCTTTGTTTCCTACTTGTGCCATAATTTCCCGATATAAAAAATCGCAACTTTATATTTAAATGAAAGAGAGAGAGAGAGAGAATCGTGCTCAGGTCAGCCAATCGACGCAGGCGGAGAAGACGCTAGGCGAAGCTGGTGACTACAGCAAAGGTCGCGAAATGGTGCAGGACTTGAGAATCGCGACTAGAAGAAGGATAGCTCATGTGACCAAGCAAGAGTAGGCGATGCATTCAAGTAGTTAGGAGGATGTGGCATAGGGTTTAAAGCTGGAGTTGATGAAATGGACTGTTCAGACGATGATCTGATTCCGCTAAGCGCATTGTTAAGCAGGAAGAAGCATACGAAGTTGGCTAAAAAGAAGCATGCTTCTTATAATGTTTGTAATTTCGAGTCCTCTTTTTGAATTTAGCTATGATCTCTCTCTTATATTCTTTAGTTTTTACAGTAGAAACAGTGTTGTTGTTCAGTTATTGAATAATTAATGATTAAAATATTTGCAGGATTTTTGATAAAATGTAGAAATGTCCAACTAGCAAACACAAATTGTTGGTATGTAAGTTCATATTTTAGAATTCTTAATTATATTTGCTTGCCTAACACCATGACTAATTATACTTATTTCAGTTTTCTTCTTTTGTATAAACCTTTTAGATGTACCTATACATTTGAGTTGAATCTAGGAACTGACATATATATATATATATATATATATATATACACACACACACACACACACACACACACATACACACACACATATATATATATGTGTGTGAGAGAGTGTTATGTAAACATGAAAAAAAATACGAAAGGGTTATGGGTAAAATATTTATTAAGAGGACTTAGACATGAAAATTCAATCTCACATTAAAAGATACACAAATATATATAGAATGCATTTACACAATCATGTGGATTTAATGTATAATTTAATGACATATTAGCTTTCAGTATTAGAAACATACATAGTAAAAGAGCATACACCGGAAGGATCACTTCTTCGGAACAAACTGTTGAAGCAGTAACGCAAGCTGAGGAAGTTCAAAAGAATTTGAATTTTGAAAATCCTTCATGCATTAAAGCTATGGTGCCTTCGAATGTTTCAGGGGCCTTTTGGCTTGTAAGTAAATTACTTCAAAATATGAATTTAATTGTATTGCATGGATGTTAATTCAATTAATATTTTTTGTACATGTTTACGTTTGAAGTGTCTTCCTGGAAGTTTCAAAATGAACTTACCAGATTGAGAATCTATAACGATCTTAAAAGGTGAATCGGGTTTGGAGTTTAATGTTAGATATATCGATAGAACTAATGATCTTAGTGGTGGATGGAAAAGGTTTACGACGACTCACAAATTAGAATTGGGAGATGTTTTAATGTTTGAATGAACTCAGCCAACAAGATTTAATGTATTATTGTGCTTATGCTTATATTTCTATGTTAGTGTGTATGTACAGACATACATACATATATAAACACGCACACACCCACACATACTCACACATATTCACACACATCAACATGCACACATGTGTGTGTGTGTCGTGGATGACTTTAGCAATTTGGAATAGTTGGAGATGCATTTAGCATTATTTCGTTGTGAAACTTTGAATTTTCACATTGTTTGCCCTTACCATGGTCTCAAAGAAAAACCATAATAGACGCCTACTTCTTTAAAGGTCTAAAAATTGCTAGTACATATGAATTTTAATAAATTAAAATTTGGCAACAATTGTAAATATGAAAACCTCGTTTAAAATTCATTCATACAAATTCTAAGGACCAGTCCTGAATTTTCAGGTCATGATACATGTATTGAAGTCTGTTGATGACTTACTTCTAGTATTGTTAAAACTCAAACAAGTACTGAAGTAGGTTGGTCACTGTTAATTGGTTTGGTATCAAATATAATTTGTAAGAACAGACATAAAGGAGAAAGCAAAAGCAACTTATTTTATTTATCCCATCTCATTGATATACAAGAAGAGGTGTTTATATATCACACCAAATAGTTAAATCAGGAAAATTTATAATACGAAAGTAGTTTATAAAAGGAAAGTTAATAAAAGGAAACAATTACACCCTATATTTAACACTCCCCTTCAAGTTGGAGCATAGATGTTAATCATGCCCAACTTGTTACATAAGTAATTAATTTCGACTCCATTCAAAGCTTTGGTGAAGATATTTGCAATCTGCTCTTCAGTCTCCATATACTCTATAGATATTAAACCATCTTGTATTTTATCCCGAACAAAATGACAGTCAATCTCTATGTGTTTGTTTCGTTCATGGAACGCAGGATTAGATGCAATATAAATAGCAGCTTTGTTATCACACCATAATTTAGCTGGAATAATAGTTTTCAGTCCTATTTCATTTAAGAGTTGAAATCCACGACCTAAATTTTCTGAGAAACCAAATCAACGAATTTTCTGAGAATCCACAACCTAAATTTTTTGAGAAACCAAATCAACGAATTTTCTGAGAATCCACAACCTAAATTTTCTGAGAAACCAAATCCACGAGAGGGGCAAGTTACTGGTTGAACACGAATTTTCTGAGAGGGGCAAGATGAACACGAGATTTAAATCCACTTCCTCTTAATTTTGAAGTTGGTAGGATTCAAACTAATATCCTAAATAAACCATAATTCACATTGCATTCCCGTTCAAAGGGTTATGGGGAAACGAATAAGAAATCCTGCATCAATAAATTCACTAGGGGGAATGTTGATATCATTAACACAATCAATTCCAAAATTACGAGGAATAAAACCCCTGCATTTCTCGATTTGGAAGAGATAACGATGCCCAAGGATAAACAGTAGACCCAATATAGGGAACTTGTGCACCAACATTGCAGACATGAGCAGAACTTGGGGCAGAAGACTTAGCTTGAGTCAGAATATCCAAATTGACTGCTGGAGGAAGCAAACCATCAAACGAGGCTTTCAAAGCAGAACCAGCAACAATAGAGGGTGAATCACCTAGAAGCGTCAACATAGACGCTGAAACCAGTAGAAGAGCCAAGAAATCATCAGGCGAATGAATGCGTGGCATAGCAACAACATGGGTCGCAACCGAAGAGATAGAATCAACAACCGACAAGACAAAAAGGGAGAAATAAGGTCGATTCTTTCTAATCTTCGGCATCTAGGCTGAATTGAAAATGGATCAGAGTACGGAAGAATCGAAGCAATAATTAAGAGCAGAAACCCGAGATAGAAAAGCGGCGACCATTGATTATAGGGCTGATTCGTGAGTTATTGGTTCAAGGTCGTGAGTTACTGGAGATGGAGGTAATTGGAAGTTACAGGCGATTGCTGGCGATTGGAAGTTACAGGCGATTGCTAGTGAAGTTACAGGCGATAACTTTCTGATTTAAAGAAGGGAAGGAGTACCAGATTTGAATTTTCTGATTTTCTGGAATCGGGATTGTAAAGGTTTTGATTAATTTTCTGATTTAAGATACTGTTCTAACCTGGCTCTGATACCATGTTAATTGGTTTGGTATCAAATATAATTTGTAAGAACAGACATAAAGGAGAAAGCAAAAACAACTTATTTTATTTATCCCATCTCATTGATATACAAAAAGAGGTGTTTACATATCACACCAAATAGTTAAATCAGGAAAGTTTATAATAGGAAAGTAGTTTATAAGAGGAAAGTTAATAAAAGGAAACAATTACACCCTATATTTAACAGTCGCTAATTTCCAAATTTGTTAAAACTCAAACTCCTCCTTTGATGACATCTGATTTGCATATTTTATTTCCTTCTAATCAATACTTTATGTATGCATGGCACATATTCATATTATAAAAGCAGTGACAGACACCTCAAATTGGATATCACAGGCTGCTGCTAAAGGATGTGAAGCTGAAAACAACGGAGATTTTCAGGCTTGCAATGAGGCGGTCACCAATTGAAAAAGAATGCCAAACTGCAAGAGGAGCAAGACCCGAGTCCAGTGATATGTGTAGGTGATAAGAATTAACTCTTTTTTGTTCATTCACATTGATGTCATATGTTTACATGAAAATTTGAGAAAAGTTGCCTTCTAAAATTGAATCATATATCTATCTATATATATATATATCTTCTAAACTTTAGATAAAATACCTTCTATACTTTGCCAATTTTGCAATTGAGTCTATATATGTCTTCTAAACTTTGTCAATTTTGCAGTTCTTTTCTCATTTTCTTTTTCCGTTAATTATTGTTGTAACCATTATTATAATCTCACTGGTATGAACTAGTATCATTGGGCTCTATGCTTGTGCAGGCTTTAATGGACAAATGTTGGAAGAAATCAGAAGCCGGTAATAATGAAGATTTAGACCAATTATTATTTGCATTATTTATAAGTTTCTTAACATATCGACTATGATATTTTTATGTTATGTATGTTGACATTGTACTACTGTGGACTTTGTGAAATTCATATGTATTTTGAATTTTGGAATGAACGTTTCTTTGAAATTAGAGTAAATATTGTTTGTGTTAGTAAATTGTTGATTTGTTTTGAATGGAAGCAATATGGATTTATGTTGCTTATGGTTTGTATCGTTAAAATGTATATCTAAACAACTATACTTACGGTAATAATAACCTGAAATGGACCAAAATAACCATGTGTCTTTTTTTTAAAAAAAGTAAAAAATATATTGCAACATTTTACAAATGTTGTAAAAAATTATAATGCAATGTTTAAAAAATGTTATAAAAAGTATATCGCAACGTTTTGAAAATGTTGTGAAAAAGTATATAGCAATATCTAAAAATAGTTGTAATAAATTTTATTACAATGTTTTTTGCAACATTAAAAAACGTTGTAAAAAACGTCGATCCTATTACAACTTGGCCTAATACTATGTTTGAAAAAAAATTGTGAAACCCATATTCCAACGTTCTTTTGTTGTAATATGGTATATTTGTTGTAGTGATCTTCGGGTTCACGATGATGAGATCTGCAATCTATGCGAGTTTAGTGAGGTTCAGAGATCATTGGTCGAGATTGATGGGTTAGGGCATGGCTAGGGTTTGAGGTAGGAGGAGCTTGAGGCATCGATGGGTGAATTGGAGGGTACGGTTGCATTTCTCGCATCGAGGAGCATCTTTGGGTGAAGTATCGGCATGCGCGATCATGGGAGGAAGAACGCAACCTGGGCTTTGTCGCATTTAGGTTTTCAGTTGCTTCCAAGGGGAGACGATCGAGTGGAAGATTGGTGGGTTGGGCGCATGGAGATTTTGAAGAGGGATTTGCTGGCATGAGCGGATTTTGTTTTCATCGAGCAAGGCGACGAGAAGGGTGGAGGTATGCACGGTGTTGATTGCATGAATGTCTTTCGTGCATAGGGGAATTGTTAGAGAAGAAGGGTTAGGATGTGGGTAATTATTTTAAAATGTGATTAATGAATTATTTCATTTCAAAAAAACTTATAAAATGCATAATTTTTCATACAAGATCCAATCGAGATGCGGTTTTTTATTTGCACTTATAATAGCGATAGCTGCGCACTGGAATAGGTTTCGTCGAGTTTAAAGCAAGTGGAATTTTGAGCTAAAATTGAACGTCATTCGATTTTAGATCAAACCGAAATGCTTAAGCTTCAACTGGAATTTTAGTGAGTTATTTCAGATCTGAATGATTACTATAGCGATATATAACAGATAAAAATTATTACTTTTGTGTTTGACTAATTTATTGGGTTGGTTTTGTTAAATTTCTGCTTTAGAAAGTGAATGTCATATAAAATAGAATACAAAGAATTTTAAACAGAAATCTGGACTTCTTGCCTTTGTGATTTTAAATTCCAATTATATATCTGTCGATTTTAATTCCAGTTATGTACTTATGCCTAAATTGTTGAATGTCAAAATTTGATAGCTTAGCCATATTGCATGTGGCATTGATATATGTTAAAAAGTTGAACCTTTTTAGCAATAAAGGTAGTAATATCATTGGTTAAGTATTATGGTAGCTATTGGCCTCGTTATAGTATTCTAAACACTATTAGTTGTTGGTTTGATTTGGAAATGGTTTTTATTTGGAAAATATTTTAAATATGACTTTTTTGGATTTTCCATGATATTTTAATAGTTTTTGTACTTTTCCATTTTTCTCTGACCTTTTTGTAAATGTTTTAAAAGTAATTTCGAGTGTATTGATTTTTATAGAAAGTTATTATATTAATGAATATTTATCTTGAAAGAAAATAAAGGGGTTGTATGTTATATTAAAGTGATTCTGCTTTAAAAGTAGATATAAATATTTTTGAATGAATATTTATGAAACATTCTATTTAAAATATCGAATAAAAAGAATAGTTTTATAAATGGAGTTTCTATAATAAAAAGAATAGTTTATAAATTGTGTTTTGTAATCAAAGAATAGTTTAATATAAATTATCCGTGAGCATGGCTCAGTTGGTGAGCGCAACTTAGCGACTGTGGAACAAAGTTCCTTGAGGTCGCGGGTTTGAGTCCTGGTAGATTGAGCTGTGCTTCCCATTCAAGGCGCGGAGGTGGGCTCCCAGAAAACCTACATAAATGGTATGAGGCATCAAACCTCTAAGATGGGCCGGCATTAAATTACCCCCATCAGTGGTCGAACCAGGCGGGTTGAGGGCTCATTCCAACCCTTCGATTTCATCAAGGCTCTGGGTTGAGTTTTAAAAAATAAATTCAAAGGGAAATGATACAAATGTGATAAATTGGAAAATTTATCGCATTTGTGGATTTATAGTGAATAATTGAGTGATTGTTTTATGGAAAGTATATGAGATTTACATAAAACAGTTTGGTAAAATGAATTGAGATTTATAAATGAAGTTTTATAAATTAGATTTATAACAGAGATTTATAAACAAAGTTTTATAAACGGACTTTTATAATTATATCTGGAAATTTATAAATGGAGTTTTATAAATGAATATGGAGTTTTATAAAAAAAGTTATATGTAAATTTGGAGATTTATAATAGGAATTTTATAAATTATATTTTATAAAAGAAGTTTGTGAATATAAAAGAGTTTTATAAATAAAAAGGAGATTTATAAAGGAATTTTATAAAAGGGATTTATAAAAGATTTTTTATGAAAAGTAAGAGATTTGATTTCCATAAATGATTATTTTAAATTATGATCGTATGGAAAGTATTTTTTTCATACTTAACACTAAATTCCGAGATATGGAAACTGGTCTCTATCTTGAGAATTAAGAACGTGTGTCGAAGCAAGATAATTTTCTAACTTGTCTGATTTCATTGTTAATTGAGAGATATAATCGAAAAGTGGTGGTAAGTATATTTGGTCTAATTTCTATATGATCTATTGACCTACACCAAATGGAAAGTGTTTTGGATTATTTTTATCAATGGTTAGTTGCATTTGTTTTAACCCAAATAAGTATAGTTTTGAAAATGAAATCTTTCCTAAGATTTGTTAATATGTTGATACCGCTGAGATAAATATATGGGTAAATATTCAAAGTATCGAAAGTGTAGTGTCTTTTGAATATACTTAAACGATTGATATAAGTATATGATAAATTTTCTAAGTTTTGAAAGTTAAATATTTTGTGAGAATAATTATACAGTTGAGATAAGTATATCAATATTTTTTCAAGTATTGAAAACAGTAAAGAGGGTTTGTGTATATCTCTGTAAAAGTATTTTAATACAAGAATTTAAAAGGTGGGTTTAGTTAATGGAAGGATTAATTAAAGAGGCTAAGATGTTGCTTATGCGTTTAACCAGTGTTGGTTTGCACATGTGAAATTTAATCTCTGATTTGATTGTTTGTTTATTTGATAGTTAAATAATCGATTATCAAATATTGGTCAGTTTTTAAAACTATCATTGTCAGTACGCAGAGACCGAGATCAGATATATTATCCAAATACCACTTCAAACCGACATAAGCATTCAAATTAAAGACAACTTGGAGATGATGGAATCGAAGACAAAGATATTTGAAGTGTAAGGGCTACTTGCTACTAATCCTGAGAGTGATTCCCAAATGGATATAGTAGAAGTAGTGCCTTCGATTTTTTCATATACTGAACAACTTGTATGGATGAATGCTGACATTACATTGTTGCTTGAAGAGCAGTGTTAGCATTTCAAGTGGGATTTGTTATATAAAAGGCAAAACATTGTCTCAAACCTCACAAACAGGAATGACTAAAACAGAAGATATGCTACAAAGCTACGTGGGTCGCACCTGTTAGGGTCTGGTCATCACCTTTCTAGATCAATATTTATGGATTTGGTATGTGTATGAGAGATCACGAGAAAAGGTTGTAAGGCAATCAAAACGTTGACATATTCGGTACTATCTGGTAAGGGGTAGGCGAGTCTTGCCATTTAGGGGTACCATGCTCTAGGTACACTTTATCTAGAGATGTACTATGATAGGTGGTACCCTAGTAGCCTTGTCATTGATGAAACGCATTCTCCAATAAGCATCATACATACTTCGTTATGCCCAACTATGCTGGAACGTGAGATGCAAGCATTCCATCTATGTTATATATTTATTTTAAACATTAGACATTATTATCCGAACGTTATTTTCATATAATGCTCAAGATAGTCCAAGCATGTTTTTTAGATTTAGTTTGGATGCTCTGGAGCTTCAGGAGATGGATTGGATGCTGCCAAGACGTATTCACTTATATTTTATTTCTGTTGCATTGGTTGTTTATATTTATTAGAAATTGTGAGGACGTTTTGTTATAACTATCCAGGCTTATGATAGATTAGTATACTCTGATTAATGTATGTATATTACAGTTTTCTTTTGAAAAGATCTATTGTATATTGCATATTACTCGTCACGATGTGAGATTCTATTCTGTCTTTCCTTTCCTTTTCTTCTAACAATCTGTCTTTCCAACACGTGGATGCTCAGCACGTGAATACCATAGATGTATTAGTACCAACCTTTGAGGGTCAAAAAGGCAGATCGTTACAAATATATAAACTAAGAAACTGACTAATTATATATACGTTACTAAGCATTGTACCATGATTTTGTACATCATATATGCACCATTTTATATTGGTTTTGGACTATGCTCGTACATGTTGTGTAACATGTATCTTTAATTTGTTATAACAACAAAAAGCGGTACTCATTACATGGGGCTAGCGGCATATAAATACGATTTCTTCAATTGGAAACTTGTACAATTATGGATGGAGTGAATATGACCATCTAGAGCATTGGGATTTCAATAACTATCAATTCCCCATCAAGCAAAATCCTTAAAAAATAGATTAATATCTCAGGTTTGATTCATTATTTTACTTTGACATTTGAGTTGTCCGATCATTACACATAATCAACGAGATAAATATAAAGTATATGAAATGATATGGGATTGTATGTTTCTATATCTTCAGTGGCTGGTGACATACAATGATGCTTACATCAAATGGACACGTTTACTACTGGGGGTAGAGTAAGGTTCATGTCTTGTCATGAGTTGGGTGGTTCATATTTGCATATTCGATTATTGCATAGTCAAATAAGCTTATCAGAATATAGCTAATAAATTCCTTCTGCAAACTTACTATTTGACGAGATGACCGAGTATTGGTGTAACTTTCTAACTCCTATGCTAAAATACATATTCTTTCATATACACACATGCATAGCTTGGTCAAGTTGGTACTAGTGATAAATATTGATCGTTGCTACATGTAGCATGTTAAGTTTCCAAAAGAACAAGTCTTGTTAACCTTTCAACCTTGATATATTGAATATCATGTTATGTTATATACAACTGTAATATCTAAAAGACCAATTTCTTACTGGATTAGTTTAAATATTAGAAGGTATAATAACTCTTAAATAACTTAATGACGTTTTTTGGTTATAGCAAAATTTAGACCCTTATAAACAAATTTATATAGTATATAGCTTAAATATTGGGTTTTTTTCTCTTTTTTATATTACTATGGAAATGAAAAGGAGATGGAGACATATGTGTGTAATATATTCTCTTATGCTGCAACATCACTGTCATTTTATATTTACTTAATGAAATACAAGTTAATACAACATTTGTTAATGATAGTAGCAGTAGCTATTACATAGATGCTATAATATGTGATATATAAAAAGTCCCTCCAACTCTCTACCTTTTTAGAAATTGATATTGAATCGATGGTGTGGATTTGAGATGTCATTGGGAATTACACTAGAAAAAATATAATGATCCTCGTTGCTCGGTTATTTTGAGCTATTTTGATTTGCATACTTGGGTCCTGATAAACATATTATAAACACTTAAATGTTAAACCTGGCCATTGGCTATAAAGTGAATGAATTCTTATAGTGGTGAAAAGACTTATTGTTCCAAATCTTGAACCAAGTGCACTTTGTTTCACTTTATGTAAATCATATTAGAAAAAAAATGAGTTGCAGATCTGCTTGGTGAACTACAGTTGGGGATTTTGCGGTTCGAAGCGAATTTGGTGGCAATTGCGATGAAGATAATGTTGTACTTCCGACTTTAAGGATCTATGGAATAGATTCTTTCGGACAATAGTTCAACCCACCGAGTAAAAACGGGTTATTGAACTATCGACTTTCAGGATTCAATGAAGCCTTATAACAGCGTAATCGGATTCAAAGTTTGTACGCCTTTGATCCGACCAAGAACACTTTAGATTTGATATCTGACGATGCAACATGCAGAGAAAGGAATGAAGAAGAAGAAGAAGAAACAAATCTGCAACGATTCAGCGTTTGGAACACCTTGCAGGCGTTATAAAATATAGAGCAATGGAAGTGCAGCGATTAGCAACACTTCCCTAGCGTTGCAAATCTACGTAGAAAGAAGAAGAAGAAAAATAAATGATTCTAACACTGTTTGGCCGTTGCTATTTATAGTTGTGAAGAGGTATCCATTCGTGAAGGGTTGCGTCCCTTTCCAATGTTTCAAAACCATTGCTAATAGTCACATACGTTTGAATTGAAACGTCGTGTCTATTCATTTTACAACGTTCAGAAAACGTTACAAATTTTCCGCCCTTTATTTAAATTAATAAATTTCGGTTCTGGGTCCTTAACGGGCTGAAATATAACCCGTTACTGTTTACATTCGATCCAAAAATATTTTCGGATCCAAACCTGAAACCCGTACCCGACCCGGCCCGGTTCGGTCGGACAGCGGCAGCGCGCGTGTGGTGTTGCATGACTTCTCTCTTCACAACAAAGCAAACATATGAAAGCCCCAAGCCCCCAACATCTACACGAGAAAGCTATATTTATACAAATATATTGCATAATTTTCTAGCATGTGGAACTAAATGATTCCTTCTTCCCTCTTTACTTCTTCTCTTCTAAATCAAAAACCAAAGCCCCAAAAACTGTATTTGAAAATTTTACAACAATCTCCCCCAATTTTCAAAATAAAGAAATAGGACGCTTGAATCACTAGAGTGACTTCCTATATACCCAAGTAGGATCAAGCCTATGTAGTTCTAAGATCAAGTTTTGTAGCATCGTGAAAACCAATACATAAATAAAAGGTATCTTTGAGATTTGAACTTTTACTTAGTGTAAACCATTCAAAGCCTCATCGAGATTCTATGGTGAACTAATCTTGAACCAAGTATCCCAAATGATAAAACTAGAACAATCACACATGTTGATTTTCTTAGGTAAAGTGTTCTGTATTGCTCAGTATGTTAATGGTCATGTGCTTAAATCCTGGTTCATGAGTCTACTTAGAAAGCAGTCATAATTTCCTAGGAAACGGCCTGATTTCCATACTCATATGGGTAAGTCTCTTAAGGTGTTTCTGTGATACACCTTTTAAGGTTTCTAGACTTAATAAGGATATATATCCATCTTTTGTTCTTGTAGAATCCAACACTAAATATTATGGAATTATCGATTTAGTGTTCCATAATCATTCTCTTAGCTTGTTGGTACCCATTGAACTTTTTCTATCCTTTTCAAGACATAAGTTGGGTTTCTGTTAAGGATGATCAACCTTCATTCACAGACCTTAGTCTCATTTCTTGTGACTTTATATAAGCCATTGCCTTCGAAAGACTCTTTGTAAGTGGGTCAGCCAAGTTTTTCTTCGTTTTTATGTAGTCAACGGTTATAACTCCTCTTTTGAATAATTGTCTCACCATTTGATGTCTTAGACTCACATGTCTAGACTTTTCATTATATGTCATATTAGACACATTGTATATCGTTGCTTGATTGTCACAGTTAATCAAGACTGCTGGAGATGGCTTCTTCCATAAAGGGATTTCCATTAATAAATTCCTAAGCCATTCTGCTTCTTTACATGCATCTGCTAATGCAATCAATTCTGACAACATTGTTGAGTCAGAAATACAGGTCTACTTCTTGGAAGCCCAAGACACAGCAGCGCCTCCTAATGTAAAGATCCATCCAGTGGTAAACTTGGATTTGGATTCTACATTGTTCCAGGTTGCATCACTATATTCTTCTATTACAGCTGGATATCCTTTATTAGATAAACCATATTCAATGGTTTCTTTCAAATAAGCTAAAACTCTGCAAATAGCTTTCCAATGTTCGAAACCTAGATTACTCGTAAATCGACACAATATACTTATAGCATGTGCGATGTCTGGTCTAGTTCAATGCATAGCATACATAAGACTCCCAATAACACTAGAATACTCTAGTTGAGAGATAGTACGTCCAGTGTTCTTTTCTAATTTAATACTAGGATCTAAAGGACTTGGTGCTGGTTTGTCATCGTAATGACCATACTTTCGTAGAAAATTCTCTATGTAATGAGATTGAGTTAGTAATAACTCCCCCTCTTTCCTAACAATTTTAATTCTTAAAATTACACCAGCCTCTCCTAGATCTTTCATATCAAATTTAGAAGACGGAAACTTTTTAGTTTCATTCACACATGATATATTATAACCAAATATTAGCATGTCGTCAACGTATAAACATATTATAATACTACCGTTATTATACAATTTGCTATAAATACATTTATCGGCATCATTAACAATGAATCCATATGACAGTGCAACTTTATCAAATTTCTCATGCCATTGCATGAGAGCTTGCTTCAGGCCATAAAGAGATTTCACTAATTTGCAAACTTTCTTTTCTTGGCTTGGGGTTTTGAAACCTTCGGGTTGTTTCATATATATATCTCTTCTTCTAAATCTCCATTTAGAAAAGCAGTCTTTACATCCATTTGATGTATGACTAATTTATGAATTGATGCAAGTGCAATTAAACAGCGTATCGAAGATATGCGAGCAACTGGAGAATATGTATCAAAGTAATCTACTCCATGTCTTTGCTTATATCCCTTAGCAACTAATCTGGCTTTAAACTTATCAATGGATTCATTTGTATTCAATTTTTCTTGAATATCCATTTACATCCTATAGATTTAGTACCAGGAGGTAAATCGATTAAAACCCAAGCTTGGTTTAACAGTATGGAATTCATTTCATCATTGATAGCTTCTTTCCAGAAATTGGAATCTGTAGAACTCATAGCCTCAGAATAAGTTTTGGTATCGTCATCGATGTTCATTACATATTTAGTCATATTAAGGATTTCGTCATTACTGCCTTCTACAAGATATGTAATGAAGTTAGGACCATAGCCCTTCTCTATTCTTGCTCTTTTAATTCTCTGTTGTTCAGTACTATTATCTGGTACTGATACTTCCTTGCTGTTTTGAGCAGGAGCATAATCATCGTCATTGATATCATTAGCCATACTAGGTTCTGGACTAGATGATCTCAATGGGATCTCAATCGTTTGATTTTCAAGAATTTCTACATCTACAGATTCTATAACTTCAAGGGTGTTAAGAACAAGGAATCTATAAGTTATACTATTAATTGAATATCCTATGAAAACACATTTAAATGCTCTATTTCCTAACTTTGGTCGTTTAGGTTCTGCTTTTCTAACATATGACAAGCAACCTCAAACTTTAAGTCTAGTTAGGTTAGGTTTCCTATTAAACCATAATTCATAAGGGGAAATATTATTCTTTTTAAGTGGTACTCTATTTAAAATATAACATGCAGATAATATAGCATCACCCCATAGGTTATAAGGTAAATTAGAACTTATGAGCATGGCATTAACCATTTCTACTAAAGTTCTATTCTTTCTTTCAGCAACACCATTTTGTTGTGGTGTATATAGGGTAGTACAGTGGTGAACTATACCTTCTTGTTTATAAAACAAGGTGAATTCATTTGAGAAATATTCACCACCACGATCTGAATGTAATATTTTAATTTTAACTCATAATTGTGTTTCGACCTCTGCTTTGTGAATTTTAAATTTATCAAAAACCTCATCTTTAGTTTTCATTAGATATACATATGCATATCTAGTATAATCATCAATGAATGTTATATAGTATTGGTTACCACCATAGGTGATATGACTTTTTAAGTCACCCACGTCACTATATACCAAATCAAGCAAACCAGTTTTCCTTTCTACGGATTTAAAGGATTTTCGGTGTATTTTTGCTTGAACACATATTTCACATTAGAGATGGTATCGAGATCACAATTAGAAATTAATCCTAATTTATTCATATTTTTAATGGAATTATAATTAACATGTCCTAATCTACCATGCCATAAATTAATAGAATCAACAATATAAACAGAAGATTTCTTTATTAGATTCAACTTAATCATGCCGTTACAAGAGTATCCCTGTCCAATTAATCTACCTCTCTTAGACAACAATAGCTTATCAGACTCATACACCATCTTGAATCCTCCTTTGTTAAGAAGGTATCCAGAGACTAAATTCTTACACATATCAGGTACAGAAAATACATTGAATAATGTAAGAACTTTTCCAGAGGCGAGAGGAAGTCTATAGTGCCTTTTTCCATAACTTTACTTGGAACCTTATTTGCTCCAGTAAATTCGTCGACTTCTCCTTTATTTTCTTCGTAACTCTTGAACAAATTACGGTCTTTGCAAATGTGAATGGTTGCTCCAGCATCGAACCACCAATCATTATCATTACTGCTAACGGAGTTCGCCTCTTGCACTATAGCCATAAGTGAATTTTCAACCACATTCACTTTTTGTTGTTTCTTCTTCAGACGGCAGTCTCGGGCATAGTGGCTGGGCTTGTTACAAAAATAACAAGCATCTTTCTTTTTGTTGTTGGTTTTAGAATGATTTTTCTTCTTAAACTGTGTCTCATTCTTTGGCTTTAACTTATCAGTAATTTCAACATTATTTGCCATAGAATGGGACTCAGTCTGCAGATTATCATCTAGATCGCGTTTATGAGAGCCTCTTCAATACGAAGATGACGCTGTAAACCGTCTAAATTATAATCCGTTTCTGCATGCTTCATCTTTTTCTTATTATCATTTCAACTATGTGGAAGTCTAGAAATTACTACTCCAACAACAAAAGATTCAGGGAGATCAATTCCAACATCTTTAAGTTGATTCACCAATAGTAAGATTTCGTTTACTTGTCCAATTATGGACTTATTGGTGACCATTTTGAAATCCATAAAGTTAGTAATAAGAAACTTTTTATTACTTGCCTTGGATAAGTTAGTAATAAGAAATCCAAAAATCGTCCTCTTTGCACTTTACATGTTTAGCCTTTAGAGCAGCATCATTCTTATCAGTTTCCACCGGGATATCTTCCAAGTCATCTTCCAAAATATAGAACAACTTGACGGTGACCAAGAAAAATTTCATCATCTCTTGCCAATGAGTGAAATTGTCGCCATCAAAACGCTCTAATCGAGTTAGATGCTGATTCATAACTTGTAGAGCGCTCAAACCTTCCATGGTTGAAAATTATTATCTGAAATTTGGTGGGGATTTTGCGGTTCGAGGCGAATTTGATGGAAATTGCGATAAAGATAATGTTGTACTTCCGACTTTAAGGATCTAGGGAATAGATTCTTTCAGACAATAGTTCAACTCACCAAGTACAAACGGGTGATCGAACTATCAACTTTTAGGAATCAATGAAGCCTTATAACAGCGTAATCGGATTCAAAGTTTGTACATCTTTGATCCGACCAAGAATACTTTAGTATTTGATATCTGACGATGCAATATGAAGAGAAAGGAACGAAGAAGAAGAAACAAATCTGCAATGATTCAGCATTTGTTACACCTTGCAGGCGTTACAAAATATAGAGCAATGGAAGTGCAGTGATTAGTAATAATTTCCTGACGTTGCAAATTTGTGTAGAAAGAAGAAGAAGAAAAATAAATTGATTCTAACACTGTCTGGGCGTTGCTATTTATAGATGTGAAGAGGTATCCATTCGTGAAGGGTTGCGTCGCTTCCCAACATTTCAAAACCGTTGCTAACAGTCACATACGTTTGAATTGAAACGTCGCGTCTATTCATTTTGCAACGTTTAGAAAACGTTACAAATTTCCTGCCCTTTATTTAAATTCAAAAATTTCAGTTCTGGGTCCTTAACGGGCTGAAATATAACCCGTTATTGTTTACATTCGATCCAAAAAAAATTTCGGATTTGAACCCGAAACCCGTACCCGACCCTGCTTGGTTCGGTTCGGTCGGATGGACGGCGGCAGCGCGTGTGTGGTGTTGCATGACTTCTCTCCTCACAACAAAGCAAACATGTGGAAGCCTCAAGGCCCCAACATCCACATGAGAAAGCTATATTTATACAAATATATTGCATAATTTTCTAGCATGTGGGACTAAATGATTTCTTCTTCCCTCTTTACTTCTTCTCTTACAAATCAAAAACCAAAGCCCCAAAAAGTATATTTGAAATTTTTACAACAACTACATTATTTAGAACGTATATTGATATTAATACAAGTTGTGTTATATAATACCATATGTGCCTCTTTATTCGTTTGTATGTGTAGAAAATTTATGTAACATTCAATTTGCAGAAATCCTCCTATGTACTCGTACGGTTTTATGGAAAAGGATTTCGAGTAAATTATAATTTTCATTCACCAAGCCATGAAGCAGTTGCTAGCCAGTGAATATCCATAAGGAGCATGGAAAGCACTTGGACTTCAACTAGGGTTTCGAATCAGAAGATTGCTATTCTAATTTTCACTACTCAAGTCTATATCAACAATTTATGTGTCCGTCGTGGGTTTAGAATATTCATGGATATCATGTACAGATAAAGCATCATTGATCGTAGATTATTGCAGTAGATATGCCCTAAAAAACTCATATTAATGTGATGGAGCAGATTTATTAGATCGAGTTTATATTGAAATAATTACTATATGGTTGATAAAATTATTAACTAGTTATTAAGCTTAACTATATTGTATTATGAAATTGCATTGCATGCACATGTGCAAGTTTGTACTTTTTGAGATGTTGCTTGTGGACATTTGTATAATAAAACATGTTTGCACGGTTATTCTTGATGATGAAAAATAGTGGCTTCTTTCTTTGTGTTTTTATTCAGTATATTTAAGCTTAATATCAATCAGTAGCTTAATTGTTTAAAGTCGAGTATTGAAAAAATTATAATATTCAAATTTGTGTTTGAATGGATAAATTAGAAACATTAATTATTAGAGATAATGCTTTATGAAATTCATAGTAGGCCGCACTGATAATTACCAAACCATATTGAGTTAATATATACAAAAATTGTATCCAACAGAGTAATAACAAGAAACTCGCATTTATCGATAAATGAATTTTTAGTAATTTCAACCATTCATTAGTTTAGTTTAAAACTAATATGAAATTTAACATACATGAGGACATGTAATGTGGATATATATGACTCACTGTATAAATAAATCATCCATCCAAATAGATTATACTTCAATAATTTCGAGAGTAACCTGATTATAATATGTGCCGTTCAAATGTAATTTCAATAGTTCAATTCTTAATAGTAATATTATTTTGTAATTTACTTAAAGCATGTGTTATGAGTTCAATTTTCAGAATTTACAAACAAAATTTGGTTCATACTCGAATACTCAGCACTTATTACCAATAAAAATTGCAAAAATTATTATTTTTGAAATTACACATCCAACGATCGGTTCCACACCATTGTACGGTTGTACTAGCTTTAAAATAAAATAGGCCAAAATATGTATGGGTATGAAAAAATTGAATAAGTCAAATTAATATAGTGAGATAAGAACCCACTTATAGTGGGTTACCTTCTATAGTGGTTTTGGGTAAGATATTTTACATAACTCATTACTAATATAAATATCCTAGATGCTTCATTCTATATATACATAATTTTATTTTATATCTACAAAAATAAATTATATTTTAATGGTGGACTTGCAACTCCGTTGTTGAGGTATAAGAATGTTTTATTTAAGGTGAAGCCGATAGTCCAAAGTGTAATCAAGCAGTTAGATTATTGAGTAGTCGGTAAAAAATTATTTTGATCTAACTATTTTATTTCAGTTTGTTTAAAATTTAAAATATTGTATGTGTATATATGCACTTTCTTACATAAAAATCTGTTTTAAAAAATTACCATGAGTGCATACTAGCACACACATGATCACGCCTCTGCTCATCATCACCGGAGACATCATTCACCAAAGCAAGATCAAGTGGAGTCATTTGAGTCAAAATTGGTTTGTAGGAACTCTGGTGTTGTTGACTTCAACTTGGACGATGTCGATGTGGGAACAAGACATCGTCGATGGATTAAGGTTTCGGTTGGAGAGCTCAACTAATGAATTGATATTGCCGGCGGGAAGCACTCAACGCCATGGTTTAAAAAAGGTAGTCACGCTAACTTCGGCGATTTGTGGGTATCAGAAAAATTGAACGAGGAACGGTATGGTGGCTGGTAGGTGTTTAAGAGAGAAGTACTTAAATGTCATTTTATGTTTATAAATTGCATTTTATTCCCTGAATTTTCAAAGTAGTACAACTCTTGCATACAAACTCCTTTTTCCAGAAACTACCATTGATGAGTTTGTGATTAAATTAAGTATGCACCTTTGCAGTTAAAGCGTTTAGCGATTCTGTAGCGGTGGAGGTGCAAAAAGTTATAGCGGAGATATAGCGAAAAATAGCGAAGGCGCAAAAAGCTTTATTGGTTATAAAATCAAACATTTAAAGTTAATTTATTATCGTTCTCATATCATTTGTATCAGAAAAAGAAATATTGCTTAATCTTATATAACAAAACCGAATAATACAATGATCTATGTTGAATAGATTTGGTGATTACAATAGATTTCTAGCTTATATTGAGTATTTATGCCTTAAAATTAGGTCTTTACCCTAATTTTGTTGATTTGGTTTTAAAAAGAACTAATCAAATCAACTTTTGTATATTAACATTGCTAAAGCGGCTGCTAAAAAGACTTGATTTAGTAGGTGTAGTGGAAAATAGTGGGACTTAAAGCAAATTTACTATGAACTAAATTGAAATAGCGTAGCAGTTGGAGAGCGTTATACGCTATAGCAGGATATTGCGGGGCTTTAACTGCACAAGTACACACTGACATTATATATTAGTAAACTATATACTTACTTTTGATACTATAAATTAAAAATTATAATATTAATATTATCGTTAAATATTTACATATCAACCCCTTTTGATCATAACTAATATAACAAGACACTATATGTTTGATCTGAATATTTAATATTTATATAGTCAGTTAATGTATAATATCAACTAATGAAATATTAAACCTATTGAACAAGTGTTATTTGAATTTATAATTGATTTTTTTATTGATTTTATATTTAAACAAATGATATTCAAATCAATCAACAATAAACACAAATGAATTTTATATGACTCGGGATTAAACAAATAAAGTATAGTTGAAATTAATTTTTTAATTTTAAACACAAAGCAAATAATGTAAACATGAGACTAATTTTCAAATAATAATGTAAAATGAAACAATTTTTTTTGAATTTAAGTCGACATAGAAAAATTAAACTAAATTAAATACTAAACACAAAGCTCCTTCTATCATCCAAACAACATTAAATATGATTTAATTTTGCCTAATTTTTCATGGTGACACTATAAAAGATTTAGTGCATAATGAACTATTATTATTTTTTGAAAATTTCCCTTTTACCTAGTTACTTGATACACTTAATTCAACAGATACATAGGAAGACCATAACTCAATGTGAAATAGGTTTCCCCTTCACTGATATATTAACATTTTATCCCAGTAAATACTTTACTTTATATAATCAGATCTCATTCTTAGGTTTTATTATATACCTCATAACCACTTAATTTCATTCTACCTTTATATAAAGGTAACGTGCTTTGTTCTTTACACGCATTCTTGCAGTTAATCTGTCCTAAGGTTACTTGACTTTCATCACGGTATAAAATGTTAGGAACTAGAGATAGTGGTTTTGACGACAACAACCTTTGTAACTTATTTTATTATAACTTATATACTATCACTACTGTCTAGATATATATCAATGATATTACGCAGGATATAAATAAGGCAGGTACTGATTATTGAAGACTGTACAGTATAAAAATCAAGAATGAAGAAAATCAAGTTTGAAGACTCATGAGTATCAAGATCAAGATTTCAAGATATGTCTAGTTTTTGTTAAAACTTCATAATGGCATCGAAATCTTCATTACGAATTTCATTTGGGATGGAACCCATTTCTACATTCTTAGTGGCTTACAAACCCACGACAACTAGCTTACAAACCTACGACAAGTGGCTTACAAACCCACGAACATCCTCGTTTTGTACAAGTTCTCGAGTCCTGATTTGATGAGATATTCTGCAGGAAGAAGCTTGCAAAAACTACTTCAAAATGGTTTTTCAAAATGATTTTCAAAACTACTTCAGAGTTATAGGATCAATTTGTAATCAAAAGTTTATCGAGTCTCTCTATAAGGTGTGGTTGTGCTTGAAAATCAATTGGGTAATCTTGTGGCCCGTAAATCAAGAGAGTTTGCTCTGGACTCGTGAGACAGGAGGGTGCCTCAAGGCCTTTATAAATTGAGGAGTGTAGTCTAGATACTGGTTTAATAAAAATCTGTATGAGGTGTTTTGCCTTAGTAAGGACTGGATGTAGGGTAACTCCGAACTAGTATAAAATCCGGTGTGTTCTTTCCCTTACTGCTTTTTATTTACTTTCTGCATTTGTGTTTGATTCTGAGATTGTTTTGTGATTAAGTTCTGCATTTGTTTGTGTCATAATTTCAATTTAGTTCATATAAGTCTTAGAATTCATTAAACACTATTCACCCCTCCTCTAGTGTTAAATTATCCTTAAGATCATTAATCCGTTGTCCCTTTCAATTGGTATCAGAGCGTTGGTTTTCATAATCCGAAACTTGAAAAGTTAAAAATAGCATTTTTAGAAAATTTTGTTAATTGTAGTTTGAATTTATGCACTTCATCAAAGTATCATAAGTCTGCATATAGTTTTTTATGAAAAATCAAGTTGTCTACCGAATTGGTTTGTTATGCAGGAACAGACATGTTACATGGCTTTTGGAAAATCGACAACCAATGACAAACTGTGCGAATTGAGAAAGATAAATGGATACTTGATAGTCGCTGCTCAAGGCATATGACTGGAAATCCCGAGATACTCAATGACATTATATATCAAGATGGTGGATTGGTCAAATTTGAAGATAACTCAAAAGGATATGTGATTGGCGTCGGCAATGTCGGTAATTCTAAAAATCCTCTTATTTTTGATGTTTTTATAGTTAGGAATTTAAAACATAGTTTTCTTATTATAAGTCAACTATATGATAAAAGATTTAAAATTAAATTTGAAAAAGATAAGTGTCACATCAAAGATAATAAGTCAAATATTATCTCTGAAAGAATTAAGAAGAAAAACATTTACATCCTTAGTATGAAAGTTATAAATGATAGATTATGTCTTTTGGCTAATACAAGTGACCCCTGGATTTAGCATAAAAGATTTGGTCATTTGAATTTCAAACTATTATCTAGATTATCAAAACTTAACTTAATTAGAGGTCTTTCCAAGTCAAATTTTAAAGATAGTATATGTGATGTCTGCCAATTAGGAAAACTTAAGAAAAGTTCATTTAAATTAAAAGATATGATTTCTACTTCTAAACCTCTAGAATTACTTCATTTAGATTTATTCGGTCCATCTCAAGTTCAATCAATTAATCACAATAAATATGTTTTTGTAATTGTAGATGATTATTCTAGATATACTCGGACAATTTTTATTAAACTTAAAAGTGATGCTTTTGAATTATTTTAGTATTTTGCTAAAAGAATTCAAAATCAACTTTCTTTAAAAAAAAAATTATACGTAGTGATCACGGTGGAGAATTTGAAATGAAAATTTTGAGAGTTTTTGTAATCAAAAAGGAATTACTCATAGTTTCTCTTTTTCAAGAAATCCACAACAAAACGGAATGGTAGAACGTAAGAATAGAATGATTCAAGGGTGTGCTAGAATAATGCTTTCTGATAGTAACTCACCTAAAAAAATTTGGACTGAAGCAGTCGCTACAACATTTTATATATTAAAAAGGATTTTAATTGGACCATTCACTAATAGAACATCATATGAATTTACTTTACAATAAGAAACCCATAGTAACTTATTTTAAAGTTTTTGGTAGTAAGTGTTTTATTCTTAATACAAAAGATAATTTAGATAAATTTGAACCTAAATCCGATAAAGGTATCTTCATCGGATATTCTAATAGAAGTAAAGTGTTTAGAGTTTATAATTTGAGAACTAACACTATTGAAGAAACAATGCATGTATCTTTTGATGAAAATTTTAAAGATACTGCACAAATAGAAGATGAAGAAGATTTTGTAACTTTAAATAATGAATCTAATGAAACTATTTGTGAAATCATTAAATCTAATAAAAGAATTAGTCTATTAAAATATCATCTTGTAGAAAATATACTAGGAAATATTGGATCTATAGTTAAAACAAGAAATCAACTAAATAGTATGAGTAATGTAGCTTTTATATCAACTATTAAACCTAAAAATCCAAAGGAAGTATCGCCTGATGATTCATGGATTATTGCTATGCAAGAAGAATTGAATCAGTTCACCAGAAATGATTTTTGGGAACTTGTTCCTAGACCTGAGGATAAAAGTATAATTGGAAAAAAAAATGGGTTTATAAAAATAAAATGAATGAACTAGGTGAGGTCGTGAGAAATAAAGCTCGTTTATTCGCGCAAGGTTTTTGTTAAAAAGAAGGAATTGATTATGACAAAACCTTTGCACCCGTAGCAAGACTAGAAGCTATCAGAATTCTACTTGCTTTCGCAAACTTCAATTATTTCAAGTTATATCAAATGAATGTTAAAAGTGCTTTTCTAAATGGTTTTGTAAAAGAAGATGTTTATGTAGAACAATCTCCACATTTTGAAGATAATAAATTTCCAAACCATGTATATAAATTAAAGAAGGCTCTATATGGTCTGAAACAAGCTCCTACAGCCTGGTATGAAAGACTAAAATCTTAATTACTTCAATTTGGTTTTGAAATTGGTAAAATAGATACAACTTTTTTATTAAAAGAAACAAAAATGATATTCAATTAATACAAATATATGTAGATGATATAATATTTGGATCAACTAATAACATAATGAATAAAGAATTTTCAAATATAATGACTAAAGAATTTAAAATGAGTCATATGGGAGAACTAAGTTTCTTCTTAGGGCTTCAAATCAAACAATTGGATAAAAGAATTTTCATTAGTCAAGAAAAATATGCTAAAGATTTAATTAATAAATTTGGATTGACCACTTCTGGTGGGAAACCAACTCCAATGACAACTAATGTAGCTTTAAGTAAAGAAGATAATTCAAAAGATGTTGATCAAAAATTATATAGAGGAATGATTGGTCCGCTGCTTTATATAATAGCAAGTCGTCCTGACATCATGTATAGTGTCTGTCTCTATGCAAGATATCAATCTCAACCTAAAGAAACTCACTTAAAAGCGGTTAAGAGAATTTTAAGATATGTAAAACATACTTTAGATTATGGTTTATTTTATCCTAAAAATGATGTATTTGATTTAATTTCATACTGTGATGCTGATTACGCTAGTTGTAAATCAGACCGAAAAAGTACAAGTGGAATTTGTCACTTTCTAGGACATTCTATGGTTTCCTGGTTTAGTAAGGAGCAAAATACTGTATCCTTGTCAACAACTGAAGAAGAATATATATTTGCTGCTTTGGCTTGCTCTTAAGTTATATATATGCAACAAACTTTAAAAGATTTTGGAATTACTATAACTAAATCACCAATTTATTATGATAATACTAGTGCAATAAACTTATCTAAGAATCCAACTCATCATGCTAGAACAAAACACATTGATATTAGACCTCATTTTCTTAGAAAAAATATAAGTAAAGAAGTCATAACTCTTGAATATATTAATACTGAAAACCAAATTGCTTTAACCATACCATTAAATGAACAAAACTTTACTAAATTTAAAAGAGAGTTAGATATATGTTCATTAACTGAAATATAAATTATAAATAATACAAGTATAGTTAATAATTAATTTAAATAAAATTTTCTCAAAAATTGAACTGGGCATATCGACATGACCCATCCCCCTATGTCGACATGTAGGCCGAGATTTTCAGATTTAAATTTCCCTCTAAAATTAGTTATTTGGTTATATTTTATATATTTTGACTTCTACTCCTTTTCTCTGTTCTCCTCTTTGTAATAAACTTCTAAAACAGTAAATTAATGGCTTCCTCCTCTAATAATGAACCTTGATCACTCACTTCTCCTCATTCTACCCCTTTCAACGTTCCACAACATATGAGTAATCAAACTGCAATAAAAGATGAAATATTTACTTCAAATGATGATGGAAATTCAAGTAACTCAACTGTGAATGGCTAAAGAACAAGATAGGCAAGACAAAATCCTTAAGAATTTACAAAAATTTCTTATGGATAACCATGAAAATCCTATTGTCATCGAAGAATCATCTCAAGCCATGAACTCTGAAGAAGAAGAGCCTCTAGTAGAACCACAAGAGGATCAAGAAGAAGGACATCCTCTGTTGAATCCGGATGTTCATATGGACGAAGATGATGGCATGATTTGCATTGGAGAGGTCCTTTTTGACGCTAATGGAAACTTGGTCGAACAATGTAGAAACTTTTATCTTCACTATCTAAATTCTTCGGTCCATAAATCAACGATAGTTAAGGGACCTCGTTAAGCGTTTTTTCGTTTTCTTGATTGTATATTGGTTTGTAAATTTGTATATAGTTAGTATATTAATTAATGTTCTTCTAAAAAATGTTGGTATATAAAATCTTAAATTCCATTTTAACTTAGGATTCTATGTTTCACTCATATATACTTATTATTCTTATGTCATATGTTTGTTTATCACCTTTTCTATTAAGTTCAAGGTTTATAAGTTATTTTTGTTGATGATAAAGGGGAAGATAAGTTATATAAATTAGTAGGCTTGGAGTAAGGAGGAGTTGTTGGTGTAAGGGGGAGTTATGGATGATCGAAGTGGTAAGTATATGTTATCAAGTTGTCATCATCAAAAGGGGGGAGATTGTTAGGAACTGCAGATAGTGGTTTTGATGACAACAACCTTTGTAGCTTATTTTATTATAACTTATATACCACTATTTTCTAGATATATATCAATGATATTATGCAGGATATATATAAGGAAGGTACTGATTATTGAAGATTGTACAGTATAAAGATCAAGAATGAAGAAATCAAGTTTGAAGACTCATGAGTATCAAGATCAAGATTTCAAGATATGTGTCTAGTTTTTGTTAAAACTTCATAATAGCATGGAAATCTTCATTTCGAATTTCATTTGGGATGGAACTCATTTCTACCTTCTTAGTGGTTTACAAACCCACGACAAGTAGCTTACAAACCTATGACAAGTGGCTTACAAACCCACGAACATCCTGATTTGTATAAGTTCTCGAGTCCTGATGTGATGAAATATTTTGCATGAAGAAGCTTGCAAAACTGCTTCAAAATGGTTTTCCAAAACGATTTTCAAAACTGCTTTTCAAAATGTTTTAGCCTTAAAACTATCTTTTCAAATGATTTTCAAAAAGATGTTTTAGCCTTAAATATTCTTTTATTTTGTGTTTTAAAACATAGTAAAATTAGTTTATTTTACTCCAAAGTCATTTCGTCTTGTTTTCATTTCAATACCATTTTCAAAACAAATTTTACATTAGTTTTAACAAGGGGATGTCGACATTATGGGATACCCCATGTCGACATGATGGCCGTTGAATTCAAAAGTTTCAATTTTCAAAAGAAGTGTTTATTCGTTTAAATCTCTTCACGAATGATTATGACCGTTGGTGCTTTATAAATAGGTTTCATAAACGAATTTTGAATCATCTATTTTCATATTTTCTTCACTTCTTCTTCTCCACAAATTCATGTTCTATAATTTTAATATTTTTAAGATCGTGCCGAAATTCTGCCAAATTCTCCAGTGAATCAAATTAGAATCTCATTCTTCTTTGATTTTATGCCCTCTCTCGAAGATCAAAGTGTATTCAGAGTTATAAGATCAATTTATAATCAAAAGTTTATCGAGTTTCTTTATAAGGTATGGTTGTGCCTGGAAATCAATTGGGTAATCTTATAGCCCGTAAATCAAGACAGTTTGCCCCGGACTCGTGAGATAGGAGGGTACCTCAAGGCCTTTATAAATTGAGGAGTGTAATCTCGACACTGGTTTAATAAAAATCTGTATGAGGTGGTTTTCGTTGGTACAAGACTGGATGTAGGGTAAATCCGAACCAGTATAAAATTTGGTGTGTTCTATCCCTTTACTGCTTTTTGTTTATTTTCTGCATCTGTGTTTGATTCTGTGATTGTTCTGTGATTAAGTTCTGCATTTGTTTGTGTCATAATTTCAATTCAGTTCATATAAGTCTTAGAATTCACTAAACACTATTCATCCCCCTTTTAGTGTTAAACTAGCCTTAAGATTCTTAATTCATTGTCCCTTTCATAAAACACTTATGAAGGTTACCAGTATCCACCTAGGTACAAAACACTTATGAAGGTCACTGTTATTCGATTGGGTATAAAATTCATTCAACAAACTGTTGGGTACTTAAAAATGTTACTATCATATATCTATTTATAACACTGGTTATCTTGTTAATATTTCCATAACTCTCACGAATGTTACTAATTTCACATAGTTGTTGATTTCTCTTGGATGGATGCTATTATATTCCCCTTGGTGTTTGCTTTCATATTTTGGGAGGTTTATCTTATGAGCGTTACTATCATTCATCTTGATGTATACTTATCTTGGCAATTTTCTCTCATGGATGTTACTAACATTCCCTTCAGTTTTTCCTTCGTCATTTTGGTAGGTTGCTCTCACAAAGGTTACTATTGTTTGCCTAGGTGTCTACCACCATTACCTCGATAAGTTGCTCTCACAAAGATTATGATCATTCTCCTCGGTGTTTACCTTTGTTGTCTAGGTAAATTGCTTATATGAAGTTTACTATCGTTTGCCTCAGTGTTTACCTTACAACATTCTCGTCCACTAAGGTACTATGATAACATTATCACATAGAATATTTCGCTCACCTTAGTGTTTATCATTTCAACATTTAACACTTAATACTTAGCATTTAAGTTAATTCGTTACAAATACCCTGATCATTCCCATTACGGGTTTTGTAGCGCTTCCTCAGTTAACGTTGAAGGTGTAACTTTAGCTCATCAATCCCTAGGCTTGCATTGGAAAAAAGTGGAAGTCTCACGGACTTTTCATATCAAGTGTCACAAAATGCTGAAGCCGTTGAAGCTCCGAGTCACGTTCCAATTACCTCGGCATCACAAGTTCCTAACCAAAACATCACCATCTTGATTATATTCAAGTACATCACCCTCATCATTTAATCTTCTTCCTCACACATCTCTTGACCCTCCAGGCCTTTGGGTTCGGTGTTCAAAAGAGATTTCTTAATGATCTTTGTCAATCATTTATCTCTAGTTCTACGTTCTTACACATTTTTCCTTATCATGTACTACACATGTAATGTGTCGAATTATCACAGTCGGTACAGTTACCCTTGGTACTTCAAATTCAAAAACAAATATGGTGAAGGAAATTTTCTTTCACCATCTTTATGCACATAATCTTTAATTAAATTCCCTATTTATTTAACACTCTTGGCCTTCCTCTTAGCGGTTTGGAAAAAAAAAATTATCTTAAGAATTTTTTTATATAATAGGAGTAATACTTTATTCAAATAGAGCACTCTTAGGAAATAGTTTTAAATTATTTTTAAAAATACCTAGAGAATACCAATAAATTTAGAAAATCATTTTCTCTCTGTAACAAGTTGGCAAAACAAGTTGGTTTTGGACGAAGAGGTGATGTTTTTTTTGCTTCCTTTAAAAATCATTCCGCGTCATTTTAAATCCATGTTGATCTTGAAATTCTTTTTGCTCGTTCTCTCATGGAAATCTTTTTCCAAAATTCAAAGCTAATCATTAAAATAAATATTTCTAAGCTCAAAACTAGGGTTACCTAGTTATAATGTCATTAATTCACAAATCTATTGTGAAAAACTTTTACTTGCCATTCATTATCAAATTCGAAGTAATCAAGCTTCAAATATGCATTAAGGTAATATTATTAATCTAAATTAAAAGATTAAGGTTCCTCAAGCTCTTCTAGCTCACGCTTTACTGAAATTCTTTGTTTTCTTCTTCTTCCACGCCTAATTTTTCTATCGAAATTTACAAAGACGCCATTCAAACCTTTTGTTTTAGAGTAACGAGAAATAATGAAATGTGTGAAAGCGAAAAAATGGGGCATGCACATATCATCATGGGCTTCGACCAGTACGAATCCCATTTAGGATTTAATCCCCTCTGCACACATCTAGTCATATTATACGAACATTATCCAATGTATAATTAATTATACTTTATGCTGCTCAAATCTCTCAACTTATTTCAAATCGTTATCACATAAGCTTATTAACCATAATAAATTAATATCTTTAACGTGATATAACAGCATATAAAATATGGATCGTCACAATTATACTACGAAATTTCACAAAAAGTCATCTAATGGTGATAAGAAATTAAATTGATTCCCCATATCTCATCAAGAGCCTATATTTTCTCCATATATGCAAGATAGTAGTTTAAAACGATATTGAATTTTGCTTGAAATAAGTTGACTATATTTTTTATTTTCATTAGAGGGTTAAACCAAACAAGATCAGTAAATAACTTCTTAACGAGTTTTCTAAAAGCACGTAAATAGTTAACGTCAACAATAACTGCACCACAAGAACGATTACATTGCATAATTTTTGATAATAATAAAAACAGAAAATTATTGTCAAAGAACAATATTTCTCAGCGTTTTAGCCTTAAAAACAGACCTTTCTTTAGCTGGCATTTTTAGGTATCAGTTTATATTTATCAGTAGCAGTTTCTAAGTATCAGTTTTTAGTTCGGTAGCAGTTTTGAAAGAACGTTTGTCTTTTAGGAATAATTTTGAAAAAATGTGCCTTTTTGATTAATTTTTAGATTAATTTTTGTCTTTGTGGTTAAAATATTGAGATTGTGTTCTTGAGGCTAAAAATATACAATTTTTGTCCTTTAAATTAATTCACCGTGAAAAGGACCGAATTTTAGAGATGCTAACGAAAAGAGTAGCCCGTCCATGAGCAAATAGTAATAACGTGTCAACATCATCCAGAAATCTTTGATCAACAGCAGTAAAAATTGAATTCTTAAAATCATTTTTTAACAAAGCTCAAAAATAAACTAGAATCAACTGAAGAACGGCAATTGAAGAACTACAAGAACTGTCTGAAGCACCTTAATGAGGAAAAAACAAATGAAGAACTACGCGAGCAATGGCTATTCTTAAGTAACCAAAACAAGCAGAAAACGCCTTAATAAACAACCTCAATAATACACTTATCAAACGTACCATAAAAGGTATTAGTACAATTGATTGCTCATACAAATCATTTCTAAATTTTAAAACATAATCATTCAAACCAAGTTATTTGTTATAACATTACCGAACAAAAATGCCAACATTAAAAGACCTTCACAAAAATAATAACACAAAAATATTATAAAATGGAAAAATCAACCTAAAGAAAAGGATCAGTATATTAATGTTTCACACCGATGCCAGTTGCACAACAAATAACTTTTACTTGTACAGAATGATTTCTATTTACCCAAATACTAAAACCAATATTCTAAATAAATAAATAAAATGTCTAATAAATTAATTTGACAAAACAGCCATATAATCTGTTAAACTACTTTTGTCGAAACCAATACCTTGTTCAGCTAAAGCATATTAAACTAATATTAACTGGAGATGATCGACAACATCTTAGAAGCTATTGCAATAGGTAAACAAGAAATAGCATAATATGAAACAAACCATGCTGATCTTGAATGAATCCATCCTGTTAATAAAACTTACTAGGTATTGAATCTTCAATAAGTCAAAAATTGAACTGAAACCTCATAACAAAAAAGCAACGAAAATGAAAATAAAATTTAAACGATACACATAATCAACCAGAAAATGCCTGAAATATTAAGAAAAGAAACACAAAATTTTGATGCAACTGTCATTACCTGAATCAAAAAACAAAATTGAATTATCATACAGGAAAAATGAAATCGCATAAAAATTAAAAAAACAGATAATTTGACGCGTAGTATAAAATTTAGCCGAGAGCTTCAAATTGATTGACCTAAAGAACAAGATACGAAACAAGTTTGAATTGACTGAAACGATATGGCCAAAGTACATGAAGTTGTAAATGATTTGATAAACTAATATGAAGCACGCTAAAAAGATGCAGCGCAAAGTAAAAGATGTATGATCAATACAATGCAGGAATAGTGATACTTTAATCGAGCAAACTTGAAAGCACACAAAATTTTCAAACCATTCGATTACCTACTTTAACGATTGAGCAAACTTAAAAACCTATATAAAGGGTGCGAAGATTAAAAATACATACATATGGTGGAACACATATATATTTATACCCAACTCATTTTTAGATAACTAATAATTGTCAAAATTCAACAAATTTTCGTAGTCTCAACCACATCATCAGCTCTACAGAAAAATCGCCTCATTCCAAAGCATTTGGACCACAAATATGAAGAGGGAACTACATCCACCGCTTATACCTTACAGGAAATCTGTGCATATAATATTACAACAATACACCTCACTGAAATTGGCATTTCCTGCCAAGGATACGGTGTAAAAGTTGCATAAGCTTGTGCGCAAAAGCACTAAAAGGAAACCTCAAACTAAGGCAGACGTGCTGCTTGATATACAAATTATGTATTCATCTAACAAATTACAGGAGTGCTCAAGATAAACAAGGCAGACTAAAACTTCTAGGATAATTGCAGGAGAGTTAAAATTAAGTCATTTGCAAGTGAAGTTCTGCAGCCTGTTGAGCAAGTTCAGCAACCATGGCCTCGTCGAAGAACTTGTTGATGCTGACATCCTCACTCATGCCCTACAACAATTTTGCAGCTCTATGTTAGAAGGTAATTTCCACAATAATGTTTGTTTGTTGAACAGGCAAAGCTTTATTATCGAACAGAGAAATAACCAATCAAGAAGAATGATACTGGTTATCTAAAACTCGCTGACAATCATTTAAACAAAAGATGCTGCTACAGTACACATGAAGTTCAGCAGCTTTAGTCATCTGCACTCGTGGCAAAAAAAAACCGACGAAAGCAACATGCTATGTTGCATTAGTTGTATTAACATTTGTGGTCTTCGTCATCTATTTTGACAATCGGTACTATTTATTTTGATATTAACTGCACTTACATAGGCTTGTGTGCGAAGATGTTGGAAACAAAATGTTGAAATTGGACGTCGTCAACTTTGAAATCATAAAGCAACTTCAATATAAATGATCTATTCATTGTTGGTTGTTGGATGTCTTCTGATTTCTGATTTTATTTTGTTCCAATGCTTATTGTACTTTTCAGCGAGTTGATTGCCAAAAAAGTTGAAAGTCAACTAAATTAAAAGATGAATAAACCCAATCCATTTTTCTAAACAAAATACTGGCCTATTTGACTATTTATTTCCATTTTTTTGACGTGTTGATGTTGTGTCATTTTAAACGTATTAATACTCGCAACAATATTGATTCAACTTAAAGTCACAAAATATTTTAATCATGCATACCCAATTCATTTTCGAACATATTTGAGATAAATTTAATGCCATTACTGGTATATTAATAATTACAAAAAAGAAAGTGACACAAAAAACATGAAATGAAAAATTCATTCTTCTAAAATCCAAAGAAAACAAGTAATTTTAGAATGTTCTAATGTTTTTTGATGTTATGTTGTATTTAACATGTTATTAAACATGAAAACACCCAAAGTTGACTCAAAAATAAATGACTAATTCAGACGTTTCATAATTCGTATTTCCTTCAAAAATAACATCTTTGAGTGTTTTTGTTATGCTTATAGGGTTTATATCAGTACCACTAATAATCAATTGATCACCTCAAATATTTGGAAGTACTCGAGAAGACATCAAAAGGTTACTTCAAATCATCTCTGAACAAAAAAGTTTCCATATTCCTTTATATTTTGTTTCACCTTCTATGTGAGTAAAAATGAAGAGTTTTCAAAGTTGGCCGAAAAAATCAAATGGCGTCAATAGGATGACTAATTGAAATTATTTTTGGACATTCATAAACTATTTCATTTTAGATGTTTAATGTTTTTTTATTCTTAATGTCAAATTTTAAAGACAAAATTTATACAATACATATGATGTAAATCTTTCTAAATCATGAAGTGAAATAAAACTCATTTTTCTGAAAGAGTTGGGAGGTTTTGACATTTTTCTGATTATTTTTTAACAGCATAAAGTACTCATCTTCAATAGGGTTTCTGACATTCTTGTTCAATGGTATTTTTTATGAAACAAACATTGTTGAAAGTCAGACTCTATAATTAAAAGTGGCAAACCATTTATGAATGAAATTAATTTCCCACTTTGATATTTCTTATAGCATTTTTCATAATTTGACAATTTAGATATGTTAACCTTATAAGAAATATTGAGCACCACTTAGAAACCGCTAAATTGTTGGAAATTTATATATACTTTATATGTGACTCTACATCAGCATTTAAGTGTTTGACGCTTGTTATTTAACAAGTACGAGTACACATGTGTGATGACATGTGTCGGAGTGGTTATCGTAATTATATTATGGTTGAAGTTATATAAAGAGATCTCTTGCTTACACAAAACAAAAGTATGAAGATGGCAATATTATTGCCTAATATAAAGTTATTCTTCGCAATCAAGATTGTCAATAAGGAACGGGAGCAAGATATATCATAATAATGGAAAACACATTCTTATTTTATTCTTTATAAGGAGATCTAAATCAAACCCATGGAAAATGAAGAGGTATGTGGTTTATATACTTTCACTTTTAGTATGTGCATGACTTGTTTAGGTTTGATAATAATCATATTATAAAGATATGAGAAAGCTTCATTTAATTATTTCTCACAATTGGTATCAGAAAATTTTGAGATCATTGTGTAATTTATTATGTGATCTACATACATGTTCGGTTTCTACATGCAATTAGTAAGCAATACGCCTATAAAGTTTGTTATATTTATGTTTTAAATATTAAGTATAAAAATGATCCGTCTTAAAGATTAATTTATTCACAATGGGATTACTCCACCCTTGACGGTGAAGATTAAGTTGTGGTACGACTAATATTTTAGTGTAATCAAGACATATGGACATTTTCTACATGATATAAGATTAGTCTACGAAATATGAGAACATACTTATGAAGAGAAGACATGTTTTGATAATATGCATCAAGTTAGTTTTGCTTGACTTATGTGACATGTTGTCCCTCCCTCCCCCCCCTTTTCTTCGTCCCCCTCCTCCCTCTATATGCTACAAAGTTATTTGCATATACAAGGTTTAAAATTTTGATCCCCATAGGAAATGATTTATGAATAATACAATATTATTTTCAAATGTTGTATTACATACAAAGGTTAAAATAACAAATGTTATTTCGTAATTGCTATTTTAATTGAAGTCATGTATGATGATCAAATCCGATTCATGTTTTTACGTAGCTCCAACAAAATATCGAAACAAATGCTACGCATTGCATAAAATTTATACTATGTGATATCACATGAAGTCATAAAATGTTGGCATTTGATATTCAAAATTCATTTACGCAGCATTATCCAACAAGGAAGCAAGTGTTCATTTAAATGAATAGGGATAAGATAATAGAAGTAAATGTTAAAGTAACAAAATTTGTATAGGAAAAGAGTTTTCTATTTTGACATTCTAATGAACCGGTCTTATTATAAAGAAAGTAATAAATTCATTGTGCTAAATATATATTTGTACACAAGGACATGAATTTGAGAATGCATTAGACATTGACCAATTTTAGTATATTTTGTGTGTTGATTCTAAAACTTATTTTCCTATGATCCCATATAATATAATTTGCATGTTCAACATGCTTCAAGAATAACGTCAACTGTAATATACTTGCATAAGGAAAGTAGAAGCAAGCGGGAGCGTTATGTACCATGTAATTTTATATATCTTGTAACATTAAGTGTTATTGCAGTAAGGTCTGTGAAAATGGTCGAAGATCGAATTGTCATATACATAATATTTGCTTACTGTGTTAATTTCAAACATGAAGTTATATGAATACATTGTTTGATATTTAATTTTTTATAAGCATAAAGATGAAATTTTCAAGTTTTCTTTTTGATTATAAATAGTAAGTATAGTACTATTACAAGATGAGATTAGTACAATTTGGATGCAACTATATTTCAGTTTACAAAATAACCACAACATCTTTATGAAAGTTAGTTTATATAATTTATTAAAATAAACGATGAACATCTAGTGTTGCAATTGACTACATAATATTATTACTTTGCCCCCACAGGAAGTAATCGTTTTATGTAACTTAAATGGATACGTATCCAAACTTTAGTGAGAGCGATCTCTTATGCCCACGAGTACAGAGGTTTCTAACATTAAAAGTAAAATTAGTCAATCTTAACTAAAGTTTCAGTAATGAATCTATGTAAATGTAGAAACTTTTGCCCACATGAAGGTCAGATTCGTATTAATAATTTTGGATGTTATAGCAATCATATTTGTTCCATTTAGTATGATATTTTCACCATCTGTGTTATAATGTCAAGTTTTAGTCGTATAGGTTATTTCATTATTGTGATTTGAACCAAATATAAAGAAGACTCATGAATAGCGGGAGCAACGATATCGTTACATATGTGATTGTGGTCAATTGTAAAGCGACCAAGATCAACAAAAAGAAGAATCGTTTATATAAAGTAATCCAACAGCTATTCTGTTGGGTATTAAGAATGAAGTATGATGATTTGACTGCAATTACAAAAGTAAAAGATATAATAAACATAGGTGTAGTATCTACAGTTATCACGTTGATGATGATAAAACAAAGTACAAACGGGCTATGAATTAAATACTAGATTTTGTCACAAAACAGTGAACATTTGAAGTTATATCGAATAATATATACATTATGACACTATCTTGAAGATGCGAAAATCTAAAATAATGTGAAGAAAGATAAATTATGTTCGTAGACAATAAGTTATATAACACTAAAGTAAAATGATCATATAATGATATTTTGAAGCGTATAAAGAATATACTCATCAAAACAATTGAGTATTATTACTTATCAATTGTAAGAATTTGTCTAGACAAGTACAATTGTTGTTAGTATTCAGGAATGACTTATGGTGTGCACTTTATGTTTTGAAGTCATGTGACAATTTACTTATTGAAATAATTTCGGGATAGGGTTACCATTAATAAGATTTGCACATTGCAAATATTTGAAGTTTCAGAAAGGTAATTATGTTAATGCTAATTAAAGTGTGCTCGTCTGATTGGCCCCAAAAGTTCATGTTATGATAATGATCTGAGTCAAGTGGGAGTATGTTGGAAATATATGTATACCACTATATGTGATTCTACATTATCATCTTAAATGCGTTAATATTAGTATGACAGTTTTCTATTAGAGAATTAAACTTCCTTATTGCATGTATGGCACTTGTAATATTAAGTTTTTGCATATTTCTCACTCCGTAAATAAAGAATAATTTCACACGCCACTTAGCACACAAGGAATGTTGCACTTGTAAACTATCACTAAATGACATTTGTCATTTGAATAAAGCAAATATACGTGCAACATGACAAGTATACGATACTTGTCATTTAGCAAGTTCATGTACACATGTAATGGCATGAGTCAAAGTGGTTGTTATAATTCCATGATGTTTGAAGTTATATAAAAGGGTCTCTTGCCTACATAAAACTAAGGTACGAAGATGACAATAATATTACTGACAAAATTACTTATTATAAATTAGGCTTCGTCTATTGACATCCCATTAATTGCTTTACACACCCCACATCTAATCTAATATTTGAACCTTCATTCCAACTTTACCCCACAATAATTAATTAGATATTTAAACTCTAACGTGTCCTTTTGTCTACCTTTTTTTCGAAATTGAAATTATGAAAGAGAAGCTCCAAAATTTCACGGAGGGAAGTGATGATTTCACGACAAACCCTCGGTAGGTAAGCTAAGGTTTCCCTTTTTTTACGAACTAGAAAAAATGAACGCCGTAGAAAGTAAAATGGAAAGTAAAAAAAGAGATAAAAATGATAGGGGTACTTTTGGAATAAACTGAGGTGGAAAAAGAAAAATTTGGGATGTGAAGTTTTTTCTAAAAGTTACGGGGCGTGAAGGGCAAATGTAGGGTTGAGAATAGATGGAGCCTATAAATTAACTCTTCTGCATCGAGAGTGTCATTAAGGTATTGGAGTAGACAAAAAATAATAATGGTGGAAATCACATTCTTATTTTTTACCTTACCAGGAGATCCAGATCAGATCTATGAAAAATGAAGAGGTGTGTGCCTGTGTGGTTTATATACATTCGTGTTTTTTATGCATGACTTGTTTAAGTTGATGATAATCTATAGTTACTGTAAAGATATGGGAAAGTTTCATTTAAGTATTTTCACATAAACAACTTAGTTTGTTTTTAACATACACAAATCCTTCACTTTCGAGTGTTTTTTCGGCATTCCTTCGAATGTAATGTCATGCTCGGTATGCTGATAATTTCATAAAATGCTGGAAATATTATGATTTACTATGTTGTTTTTCATTTGCTAAAATAAAAGGCTAAAAGTAGACTTGAAAACCATAAAATTATTAATTCAATTAATTTGTAAACCACTTTTGTTCATTTTTGGATGTTTTTGACATTTATCAAATTTTTTATCAAGCTTGGTTCATAAACAATTATCTGAAATGTTGAACATGAACTCGAAAATAATAAACGGGCTAATTTATTTTATTTCTATACAAAAATTAACTATTCATTTTCCAATGCTTTCGAAATTTATGTCTTATGTTATTTCTGGTGTGTTAATAATACAAAAAATGTTGAAAATCTAATAGAAAAGGTCGATAGAAAAACCTCTCTTCTAGTTTATTCTTTTTTATATCACTGAAAACAGTTTTAAATCGCAATCTAGGGTATGTCTGTACTTCACGTAAGAACGTTTCCATGCTCACAATATCATTGGGAATTTTGAGGAATTCAAAGCTAAGTTAATTCTAATGGGTGAATGAGGTATTTAGTGAATAAACTATAAGGCAACAAAACTATGCACCTTTCTACGTCTTGTTTTGACCATGAACTCACGAGCCAAATGCTGGATTGGTGCAGGTTCCAAGGGGCGTAGGAGTATACTCTTGTCAAGGGGGTCGCCAGGAACAATAGACCAGTGGTCAAATACCGAAGAGCAAAATGCTTGACCTTGTGTGTGATATCGCAGGTCGGTCTCAAATCCAAAAGATTCAATTACCGGCAAAAATGCCTGAAATTATTCAAATATAAAAATAATGTATCAAAACAGATTGAACTGTAAAAGATATAATATATAAACAAAAGAAGAGGGAGAGATGTTATGACCTTAACAATGTAAGCCGGAGTGCCAGGCTTTGGTACATCAGCTGTTACATGCCCACGCCTCCGAGACAACACCGTGTAGATTGCTGAAACGCAATCAATTGGTGTTTGGATCTAAGAATAACAACACATATTAGCACTGTAAAATGATGAGTCTATTATGAACCATTACGTATAAGATTCTATATATACCTCTACATAATACATAGGTTCCATAAGTCGTGGAGTAGCCATTAGGAAGGCAGAATAGGCCACACGTCTGGCCGTAGGAATGATCTGACCACCACCTCTGTGAAGAGGCTCAGAAGCAATGTTTGCATCCAGGATTTTGAATTTGACGTTCCGGATAGGCTCATCGCAAAGAGGTCCTTCACGAGCACCCCACTGGAATCTGGAAACATATATAAACATAAATTGTTCTACATGCTGAATTTCAAATATAGTGATGTGCGTGTATAATGCCTTACCCTTGTACTATGGAATCTTTGACAGCTTTAAGCAGGCCTTTGTCAACTTCACTTGGTAGAGTATCATCTAACAAAATATTTGGTCCCTGGATAAACAGTTGCATATCAAAAGTCAGTTCACTGTAAATATTTACAGCTCGTGCATAGCACCAATAATAAATGCATTTAAACCACAGTAACCCAAGAGGACAACTATGTAGGTGTGTTGACCATTTCCATATTGTGGTTCTAAAGTTGAGCTGATCAATTTTTAGGTTTGAGGTCTTTTTGATCATAACAAACTAGTTAAGCATGCATATATATATATATATATATATATATATATATATATATATATATAGAGAGAGAGAGAGAGAGAGGGGGGGGGGGAGGATCCGCAACTCCACTTATTTGGCACCATCATCTGGCCCCCAATAAAGGTGGATTATTTTAATATAAACATGTGGCTGATATCGGAGGCCGGGCGAAGATGCTAAATAAATGGAGCTGCGGATCCTAGCTCTAGACTTGTAATATACATATACACATACAAACGTGTGTGTGTGTGTATTACAAGTATATTATAATTTACAAAAAATACGCTGGATGTTTTGGTGCTTTAACTTCTGTGCTTTTCATAAATACTGAACTCTTCATAATTAAACCTTATTTCAAAGCTTTTAAATAACTAATTTTGATTATAACTTTTACATGCTTAAGACTAAAGAATCTACATTACATTATTACCATTATCATTATTGCAAGTTAAACTGTTAAACTGAAATTGTTAAGACAGAATGTCATTGAAGTAAGAGATTATAAACTTAAAGAAATAAGCTCCATAAGTTGTTTGAAGATTACTTCTATTTTCATAGCAAGGATGTTAAAGGTCATTTTAATTTAGAAGGATAAATTGTAAGTCTTGCAAGTATGGTAAATACTTCAGAAAACATTTTATGCATTTATTTTGTATCCTTTATGTGTTCAATAAATGATGTTAGAGCTGGTATATTTAGTTGTGTAATTTATGAATTTATTCTGTATCATTCATCAACTTCACTTGGCAGAGTCATCCAAAAAAATATCTTATCCCTGGATAAACAATTGCATATCAAAAGTCAGTTCGCTGCCCATTTAACTTTTTGATGCTTTCAGCTAAGAAAGTGTTGAAAGTGCAGGAAACCATGTATGATAAGGATTATAGGTCATGCATGGCACCAATAATTAATGCATTTAAACCACAGTAACCCAAGAGGACGAAGAGTCCAATTATGTAAGTTAGTGGGTGTGCTGATCATTTCTATATCGTGGTTCTGTAGTCGTGTTGATCAATTTTCAAGTTTGAAATGGTACTGATCATAACAAATTAGCTGAACGGTATTTTTAGGAGAAATATATATTTTGATACAAGTATATTACAATTCAAAAGTGATACACCCAATGATTTGGTGCTTCACCTACTGTGCTTCACAAATACTGAACTCTTTGTAATTAAACCTTATTTTAAAGCTTTTACATAATTAGTTTTGATTATTATTTCTACTTTTTCACATGCTTAAAACTAAGGCATGTATGTTACTTTATTACCATTATCGTTATTATAAGTTAAACTGATAAACTAAGTGGAATTGCTAAGATGGAAAGTCATTAAATGAAAAGACTATGAATAAGAAGAAATAAGCTTAATAAGGTTAACAAGTGGAGTGGCAAGTAATGGAGAAGGATAAATTGTAAGTCTTGCAAATACGTTAAAGGTTATTTATATTTTCACAGCAAAAAATGTTGAAGGTCATTCTAATTTAGAAGGGTAAATTTTAAGTCTTGCAAGTATGGTAAATACTTCAGAAAACATTTTATGCATTTATTCTGTATCCTTTATGTGTTCAATAAATGATTTTAGAGCAGGTATATTTAGTTGTGAATTTTATGTATTTATTGTGTATATGGTTCGGCAGCCGCAACCATTAAGGCCAACAGCCAACTATTACCGTACAGTTGATGGATGCTTATGATTTTATTTCAATCGCAACTTCAACTACTGACTGTTTTCATAGTTAACCGTTTGTAAGATGTGGTTAAACGACCACGCAAGATGGTGTGACTGAAGTTTAGCCGAATGTTGAAGTTAGCTTACCGGGTTTTCTTACTTTTAATAATTCAATAGTAGAAAGTAAGGTTCAAAATTCTATTTTCCGCTTTCATTGATGGATTTCGGTTCCATCATAAAAATTTGGGAAATTCCATTTTAATTCTGCTTTGCTAATTCCGGTAGTTTTTTACATAAATACGTTGATACATATTCTGTATTAACATAAATTTATGTTATGTTCTTCAGATTATATATAAGATACATATTTGAACGAAAAAGAGTACAACCTATAATTTAATACAAATTATTTATACTAATTAATTTGCACCAAGTTTAAAGATTTTGATCAAGGTTTGAGGTTTCGACCGAAACACTGAGATTCTGATCGTTCCGTTTAAGTTTCAGTAGAGACCGAAACGAAACCGGACCGAAATTCCAGCTCAACAACAAAAAACCATTGAACTTCAAATCATACAGAAAAAACTCAAAAATGAAATTAATTTGAATTTTCAAATATAGGAATATTCAGAATCTGAAATTTTAACTCAAAAACATACAAATTCACAAAATATATAAATGATGTAACTAAAAAAGTTGAAAATGAAGTAATGAGTGAACATTTTTTAGTGTTTTAAATATTTATAATTAATCGGTATTGTTTGTGTATGTATTATTTTTCAATTAAGTTTAAATTATACAATTTGTTTCAATAAATTAAACAAATATATGTATAATTATATGAAAAATAAATAACGAGATCCAAAATCGAAATTTCTAAAGTTTACGAATTAGGTTGAAATTTTTAATATTACAAAAGACCAAAACCGAGATCTCGAACCTTGATTTTGATTCTCGATTTCGTTTATTTCATTTATATGATTCTGTTTTGGATTATTCTACAAACATACATCAATCAATAGTTCATATTGTATTCGAAATATATTTATATTAAACATGAAAAAGTTGATTCGACTATTGATTTTACTGAATTTTCAAGATAGTTCTGTTGATCTAGGTCAGAATTGACAAAAATATCACGATGTTTTTTAAAACTATTTGGAAAACTATTTGGTCATTTGTTTATTTTTTATTATATTGATAGATTTGTTGTCTTTTTTATTCTTTTATATGTTACTGTTTTTTTATTTCTATTCTTTCTTTATTTTTCAGCATTTAAAAGAGCTAAATCCGGAATTAGGATCAAAACCAAAATTTAGATTGGATTTCGTCCCGATTATGGCCGGAACCATGGTATAAAGTTGCTATATTGATCTAACATTGCAAGATTTATTCAAATAATCTAACCCATTCAAAACACAAGAAATAAGTGAATGGAAATTACAGAATATAAAATCCAATCAATCAAACAATTGATGCAATTCATTTTAGATTTGCTACGAAAATAATTGTTTTCGTTAACTTTATTTAAGCACCTTCAACTAAAACATAATATAGATTAATAATGAAACAACATATTAATTAACCATCACTAGAAATTTCAAATGTTACCATTATCACTTCTTACAATATGGTAGACCATACTGTTAAAAGTTAACTATTGCCTTCTTATGATGGTAATAGTATGATGAGATTAAACAACTGAATTTTCAACCGTATTAATAATGAAACAACATATTAAATGACCACCGTCTGAAATTTTGGAGCGTTACCGTTACCACATCTATGATATGGTAGACTATATCATTAAACAATTACCTTCCCATGATGGTAATGGTATGATTAGATTAAATGTTTGCACAATTGAATTTCCAACTGTAAAAGCCCAATGTACGTTAGCTATAACAAAATATTTGTTGTAAAGATTGGAGCATGTAAACAAGTTATTACGTAAAATGGAGCAAAGGTATCATGAATGAAAAGTTTATAGCACAATTTCATCAAGTCTACCATAATTAAGAGTAAAATTTTACAGTTATAAAATTAAACTATATGGAGTACAATGGCCACTATACAATAAGATTGCCACCAGTTTCAAGTTCAGCACTATGCACCATTTTATTTTTTTAAGCAAACTTCTATATGGCTTTCGTAAAACATTTGCTAAAGAAAACATTTAGTAAAAGAAAAACGCATCAACAGTCCATTTATTCTACATGAAGTTGTTATTAAACATGCTTATTTCATTATGACTGAGAATTTAAAACATTTGGACACATTTTATGTTATTGGTCATTGATACTAAATGCATTCCCCAAAATTTCCCTGCATTTTAGAATTTGTAATAACAGATAAATTCTCTTGGCCAATATATGTACATAAAACTACAGTGTTATTTACCTGCTTATCTGGCCCAAAAGCCCAAATAGACCTTGCAGAAAGCAAATCCCATGAATAACGACTTTGCATGAATTCACCAATCTTCTTCTGACTCCAATCGATATTGACGATACCATTTTCAATGTCCTCTGCCAATCCCCTCTCCAGAGGTTCTGCAATCTGAGATTATAAAATGTTCATAAGTAGATGCTCAACTGTATGTGTGATTACAGCACTATGAATTAGTATCTGGAGAAACAATGTCTCGGAATGTACCATAGTAATTTTATTTTTCCTATTGGGTGTTTCAGCAAAACATTTCATCGAGGAGGAATCCACCACTGTTTCACAGAAAGTAACAACTGGATCTGCCACCTACACCCGTTAGTTAATGGAGGATATTAGATGCCAAGAGTAAATTAGAAATGTAAAAACGAAGAAAATTATTCAAGGGAATAAGTCAATGTAACTTACCTTCACCTCAACTTCAGAATATAGCTCTCTAAGATCCTTCATTATAGAATCCAAATATATTTCTCCCGTTCCTAAAATCGTATGCTCCCCAGATTCCTCGACTTTAGTAATAGCCAGTGGGTAACTCTTGCTGATTTTACGAAGACCCTCTACCATTTTTGGTAACTCGCTTGGGTTCAATGGTTCGGTAGCTGTCTTCACAACCGAAAGTGTATTAAACCGGAGAGGTCGAAATATGTAAACTTCTTCATCAATATCTAATGGACATAATGTAGCGGTTTTCATGATTGATGCATCAACACCTTCAATAAGAACCCAAGAGCCAGCTGGCGCATGGCTGATAGGAATTCTGTATCGAGCCTGATAAACCCACAACTTAGTAACTTCTTTGACAGTTTTATCCTCCTCGTCATCAGGTGAATAACCTTCTCCTAACACTTGTAATGTCTGACCTGTTCGTATAGTGCCACTATACACCCGTCCAAAAGCATCAAAAACACTGCAATCTGGCTTGGGATAAAGTTTAGTAACATTAACCATGAGAGGGCCACTAGGATCACAGTCCTTCATAGCTTCAGCAATATCCGAATCTTGTGGCCCGGTGTATATGTGCTCAATTTTTCTAGCTGCTCCCTCTTTAGCTGAAGGAATATGCTTGACTAACATCTCAGTAAAACCAGAAGCAGAACCAAAGACTGAGCTACAAGCTAATCTGAGAAGAGGTTTCACGTTTAACTTGTAAGCAGCATTGCTTAATGTAACGCCAAGTTCGGACAAAGTAGTCTCAACACTTTTTTTATGTTCGCCAATCACTTGGCTGTATATTTTGTATAGCGGTTCAAGTATAAATTGAACAAATGATCTCTCACCTCCACCTGCTGGAGGTTTTTTCTTGAAGGTTCGAGTGTCAGGATGATAATAGATGTCTCCCCACAGGCGAGATGCGAATTTATTGTGGTCAAATGGTATGCCATGGAGTTTCACATACAGTTTGGCAAATGATTGAAGTGTGAATGACCAACCTGCACTCCCACTGGCAAAACAAACATTTCCAGCTGCAGGATCCACGTTTTGGATACCGCCAGCTGATGTGGAAGCAGAGGATATCAAATCATTGATAACTTCAAGAGTATGTCGAAGCTTGAAGTAAGCATCTTGAGGCGGAAGCTTAAGTTCTGTTATCAGCCTGTCAACCTGTGAAAACAATGGAGAAACAAAACTATTCAGACACTTGTTGTAACTCCTAAACTTGTACGGTACTATAAGCAGTTAGGTAACAAAAAGAATCAGTGTTACCTTGTTTATTACAACCACTATGGGTAATCTTTCTTGTATTGCATGTCGTATAGCCCTCTCAGTATTGACCTGCACTATGAACAAACATATCAGATGTTACTTCCATGCAAATGATAATAGTATTTAATAATATCAAAATCAAAAGGCAAAAATGAAGAATGCGAACACACAAAAATTCATGGTTCGTTAGGGAAAAGAATGAAAGTAAAGAAGATAAACAACAACATGCATTAATTGCATAATTTGAAACCTAGAATTTTTCAGTGATAATAAATGCACCACAGAGTTATTAGGTTTCTAGTGCTCTCTAATATATGGATGGGAATGTGATAATACTCACTGACATGTATGAGAAAGCGATAATAATAGGTATGGCTGTTACGGTAACAGTAATTTTACCATTACCATTTCATTAACGACCCATTGGTAACAAAAAATAAACAAAATCAGCATGCAAGAACAATCAGTATGGTACCAACATTATGGGCAAATTAACGATAACAAAATATCTAAACCATCGGTAAGGGTAAATTTATCAGCCATTCCATATTCTTATTTTAGTAACCTTAATCAATTTACATTTTACAAGTAATACATATTTTACGATAACAGTTGACCCATTTTATGGTTTTAAATTATTATTTTTTCCTTCTTTCGGCTTTTTTTAACTTTACTTCTGAACGCAATCGCAATGTATTTATAAGTTCTAAACGTTGAATCAATCTAAAATCTCATTGCATTTGAAACACACACACACACAAAGCAAATACTTAGAAAGTGAAGCCTTTTGAATTGCCAAAAGTACCCTCTACTTAGTCTAAAAAGAAAACTATGTTCAAGGATAAATCTGTCTTTCTTAACATCCACCACGTTTTCAACGCACTTCTTCCCAAATCCATTTCTTACTTTCTTCCCTAATCCATTTCTATTTGTAATTGCAGTGCACGGTATTACAGTAGTTCGAATCTATCACTTTAGGCTACACTCAGATCTACATCCACCTTCATTCCCTATCCGCCTCCCTATATATTCTCATCTTCCGCAACCAAATAATCTCTTCGCTTTGTCCAACCATTAAAATTCTAAAATAGCTTTTATTTTTTGCAAAAAATGATACAATTGATAAGCGGAGAGCAGAGCGCGGCGACGCTGCCTCAACCATGGGTGGCTATGTCGTATCCAACAGCGATGGTGATGCCGCTGCCTCTATTCATCTCATACCATCAGGCGTCGTCTGTGGGAAATCATTCCGCATCAGCACAAACAGGGAAGAATAATATGAGGATATGGGTTGGGGATCTTTATTATTGGATGGATGAGAATTATTTACATAGTTGCTTTGGACAAACCGGAGAGGTATTGAATTTTTCGCGTCGAATAGGTTTATTGCATGCTTCAATTTTATATGGAACCGAGAAATTACTTTGTTTGAGTAAAGTTTGTATTTTTTTTTGATAGATTATGGATGTTGGATAAGAGATAGATGTTAATTGTTTGAAATTGATTGTATATATATGTTACAAGTATATGGTATTTTATTTCAGTGTTAACTTTTGTTCGTCTCCGGATTTGAATGTTAACTGATCCTACGTTTAGCTTAAACTTGAGTAATAAATTTAACTTCATTAAATGTGTACGCACAAGTTTTAACATATAATTGCGCATATATATACACACACACACATATATATGTGTGTGTGTGTGTGTGTATGTGTATATATATGTATATTGACGTTCATTGGAGTTATTCGACATGGGATATGGATAGAGATGTGGGGTTCACATATATGCTTTACGACATTTATATCCATTGCCCTAAGACATTTTTGCATATACAACCATAAATGGTGGTTGGTAAATACAATTGGATATGTCATATTTGTTCGCACTGCACCCTAAAAGAAAGGTTCGCATAAAGAGATATGCATTGCAACATCTTCTTCTTTTACGAATCCAAGTTTCTCACTAGGGTATGCGTGTGAGTTATGCCAAAAATTTAGTAGTAGGTTAAGACTCTCAAATATTAAACTTTAAATATAAAAAATATCTACCTTTTATTACTCATTTGACTTGACCACATTGATTGCCGTAGGTGAATTTGATTACCTTCCCAATATACTTACTTTTTTTTTTTTTTTTGGCAAAGCAATATACTTACTTTTTTCAGTTGTGGTTTACCTTCTTACTCTACATACTCTAGGTCTTTTTTTATTCCAAACTAAAAAATATTCTAGATTCAAAATAAAGGTAAACGTTAGGTAGTTTCAGTAGAATTAGATGTAGTCATTACTATATGTGCTTCTTTTGAATTTACTTCTCAACACTTATATTCCCAACTATGTTATACTCACTTTATTTATTTATTCATTTTCTTAATGTACATAATTTGAAGAAAATGTATTTATCATTATGCACTTTAATGAAATTGCTTATAATCATTGTTGTACCTTGCTTCCTCCAGGATTTCTCTCGAATATTTGATATGGGTCAAAAATATATCAAACCAATTGATTTAACTTGCATTTTTCTAAAAGATAAATCAGTTTATGCCTTCCTTTTGGAAAAAAGTTTTGCATTTCCCTCGCAATGTTTTTTGTTTTGGATATATTGATTTGCTTGGTTTACCATATATTTTTTCACATATTTAAATAAACTTAGTAGTTTGCCACAAAAAGGTTGATCATCTATTTAGGTGATTTGTTAACTTACCATATACTATTTTTTTGGGTCTCATATTCAATTGTAGCACTAATATGAATGTTAGCCTAATATTTAAGTTACAGGATTCTTTTATTTGTTACTCAACATAACGCTGTCTTTAATGACACATTAAATGATCAAAGATAAATTTTAACTTTTATAAGAATACAAAAAATAGCAAAGAATTATCGGTCTTACACAAAAGCAAAAGACAGTCACATAATGTGCTTATAATTTATTTTATTATAACTTTCCTAGATAATGGTTCTATGTAACTTCACCCTTATTGTATTATCCACCATGAAATCAGATGTTATTTTTTTAATCGAATTCAACGCTGAAATAAAATTATCAACACCGTTTCCTAATAGCCAAAAAGACACTGGAACCTCATATATTATTATATGTGGATTATATGACAAGTAGTTTCCTCACTTTTTTATGATGAGAAAACTTTATCAACCATTTTCTTTTAAAGAATTTTTTATATATGTTTTGTGCCTTCTTATTGCTTCCTTGCATTTGTAATGCCGGTTATAATTGTCGAATAGTATAGCGGAAAATTTTGCATTTACTAGCAATGCCAAATCAAGAACATTTGCAAATTTTTTGGTGCTTTAGTTGAAAAATAAAACTGATGGATGACACAAACAATTGATGCTTTTGTATTGGTTATCATTCATATCCAAACTGATGGATACACACTGAACCCATCACCAGATTATAATTCATCTTCAACCAAATCCATGGGGTCATTCTTATCAGTTGCATGTCAGCATTTGTTTAGCTTCTCAAACTGTACAGTAGAAACGTTCAAAGATAGAATTGTGTGATAGTTGTAGCTAGAGTTATATTTTTTATGCAGTAGAGTTGTATTTTGTTGGCAATAGTTTGAATATGTTATTTTTCTCACGTGTTTGTAGTTAACAATTTCTTTACATCACCTAAGTGTTGAACAAGTAATGGCTTTTGATTCCTTATTACCACATTGTTTATGGTTTCTTATTTGACACGATAAAATTTATGCTTTATTTTCATTCATATTTTTCTTTTCTTCCTCGGTATTAGATCATGTAAAGTAGTCATCCATAATTCTCATAGACATTATTGTTAATACAAATAGAAATCATTTCTCAACGTGATAATTTTATAGTGGAAATTTGGTTTTGCCCCATATTTTCATATTTGGAACATGAAAAACAATTCACTGAAACATGTTTTAAATTATACTCCTAATTTACATTTCAGTAAAAAAAATCATTTTTTAAAATTAAATCTGAATATTAATTGCATGTTTCTATGATTAAAAAAAATGTATTTTTTAAAGCAGATATTTGCGGACAACTCGCAAATATATGTAGAGTTCCCTGCAAATTTGAAAATTTATCGATTTTCCTGCAAATATTTGTTGATGTGCCATTTTGTGTATCAGTAAAATCCTAACTATATTTTATCACTTAAACCCTGTTTTTACTTAGTGGAAATTAGCCACAGGGGCCTCTTTAGCAAGTGCAATTAGTTTCTGGGGCACAACTGAAATAATTACTTTTAAGGACAAAATGCAAAATAATTAGTTTCTAAGACCTAAAAACCTATGAATCACTGACTTTGCCCTTAAAAGTAATTATTCTGCTGCCTTGGCCTTAAAATTAATTTTCGTGGATGTGTGTCTTAGAAACTAATTGGACTGCAAAGGTTGTCTTTCTAGTGAAATGACCATTTTACTTATCCGTTGTGATTTGCGTATGTTCACATTCAATTGATTTTACTGATAACTTTTTAAATAGGTTCCTGCCCTTCAAATATCATTCATCGATGTAACTAGCATGATAGCATCGACCCAAGACTTGGAAAAGGACCATGATTGTCAATGCAGCCTACACAAACTCTCTCGGTCCTGATGGGTAGAACTTGACCATCTAGGAATTGTAGCGTTGGATTTAATTCCCTTTTTCTTTTGGAAAAGAATCCTAAAAGAATATTAGAGCTTTTGCAAAGTTATAACATAGTAGTCATGCATGAAGTTAGAGGAAATATTATGCTTCTATTGATTGTATTATGTGCCCCCATGATATAATAGTTATTTTATTCTTTGTTAAGATTTTGGCTCTACGACCAAATGTATTTAACTTTGCATTTCTACATATTATTTTGACATGTATCCTCAATTTCTCTTTCCTTTTTTAAATAAAAACATATTGATGTATTTTTTTTCAAATCCGCTGCTCATGGTACTCAAATTAATAAAGTACTTGACTAACAATGTGTTCCCTCCTTAGGTCCTTTTCTATTCGTCATTTTTACGTACTAGGTAGTAGCTAGATGCTAGCATGAAATAAATTTCAGAACTAGCGCAAATCAGGACTCCACATGCATTTTAGTAATATATCTTACGAATGTTCATCATTATACACTATGTAATTCCAGTTTATGTACCATGGTAAGAATTATGTATGTATATTAGTTCCAATATCAATAATCTTATACATAATGTGAATATAATGTGAATTTTTCCATATGTATGTAGGTAGTGTACCAATGTCACTGATCTTATGCACAGTGTGAAAGGGTTGAACAAGAACAATTTTCTATATATTAATGTGGTGGTTTATTACTTTTGAACAAGAGGTATCATGCAAGTTTTTCATATTCCAAACCACAGGAAGTGCCAATTTTATTGTTTTTTGTATTTTTCAAGATATTGACATGATAGTTTCTTAATATCTTTGTCATGTTTTATTATTTTCTAAAATAACTTAGTCTCGTTTGCGTTTTGACAAACGGTTGATTTGTGAATGTATATACATAAAAACACAACGTTACATATACTTCAAAGTCATTCTGAGATCCAAAAAACCTTACAAACGGTGTTTTTAATACCAATTACTCATGTGCACGTGCATCACACGTGCCAAAGTAGTTATATATATATATATATATATATATATAATAAAAATGTATCAATAGCTCCAATATTGATCAAGATAAATATAAGTAATCAATTTCCTAAGTGTAAATATAGTCAAAATTTCAATTTGTTCTTAATAATGGTAAATTTACCATTACCAATCGATGATGCATGAATTATCAGTAATACCAATCATTGATATACCGAAGTATCAGTAATATTAACAGTTTTATGTTTTGATTTACCAATAGAACCGATATGATAATGGTTTTTCCTTTTCGATAATGGTACCCGTTGTCATAATATCATTGGAATAGGCATGTGTGGTACTATCTTAGCGGGATACATTTTAGAAAGCAACAACAGAATAAGACGAATAGGCTATTATCAGAAGTCCAAAATGTTAGTATGTGGGACGATGGTTTTGATGACAACAACCTTAGAATAGATTATAAAATATAAATACTAACAGTATAGGTTTAGATATATATGTATATGCAGGATTTAACCATACATGTAACAAAAATGAAGATTGTACAGTATAGAGATTCAAGATGTCAAGATTGAAGACTCATGAGTATCAAGATTATCAAGAGTTCAAGTAATTTATTATTTTTAATTAGAAATTTTGTTAAAACTCACAAAAAAGCACTGCATCTTAAAATCCAATTTACTCGTGGAATGGAATCCACTTCGAGCCTGTTAAAGGGATGGAACCCTAAGTACAATGGAACCTACGAAAAATCTAGTGGAACATTGTTTTGTATCCGCTAACTTTTTATTCAAAATGATTTTTCAAAATTATATCTTGTTTTCAAAATAATTTCAAAACCTTCCTTTTCAAAGCATCAAAAAACATCTATCCTGATTTCAAATACTTTTAGCCTCAAAATAATCTTTAATTTCAAAATCAAATTATCCTTGTTTTTAAACTATCTTTTGAATATAATATATTTAACTTTTAAATATTTATACTTAGATTTTAAATATAAAATTATAGTAAAATTTTGTACATATCATTCTTTATACTTACTTATGTATTTTAAATATAGCCAAGTATATTTATAAAGTTTAAAATAGTTTTAATATAAAATAAATGTCATTTTCAAAGAAAATCAAAACACCAAAAATCCCTTTGGGATGTCGACGTACTCAAGTACCCCATGTCGACATGGTGTCAGTTGAGTTCAAAATTTAAATTTCAAAAGAAGTGTTTATTCGTCATAACTTTTCACGAATGGACATGTTTGTTGTTCTTCTATAAATATGGGTTAGTTTCAACGAATTTTAATTCAGTTTTTCTGGTTTTTCACTCTTCTTCTTCCACATTTCTATATACAAATTCTTACAATTACTCTATTGAAATCAACATTAAATATAACTATATTATCTCTGGTTTGATTCTCTATCACTATCTCAACAAGATCCTCGGTGCTATTCAGAGTTATAGGATTTTTGTAATCAACATAGCGAGAAAAGGTGTGATTGTAGCCTTGAAAGTCAATCAAGCGAGATAAGGTGTGATTGTAGCCTTGGGAAATCAATTGGGTGAACTTGTTGCCCGGAAAATCAAGTATATATACCCAGAGGATTGTGATTCTGGAGGGTGTACCTCGTAGCCTTGAAATCGAGGGTGTAATTGTAAAGATTGTTTTTGAAATGAAATTCGTACTTGTGTGCGGGACTGGATGTCGGGTAACTCCGAACCAGTATAAAATCCGGTGTGTTCTTTCCTTTACTGCTTGTACTTTATATTTGCATTTGTGTTTGATTCTGTGATCATATATGTGTACGAATATTGCATACATTTGTGTTTAAATTAACAAAAACTCAAAAAGATTTAATAATTCTCTAAAACGGTATTCACCCCTCCCCCCTCTAGTGTTTATCCTTAGCCTTAAGATCCTTAATCCGCATTTATCACACAAAATTCACCTATTTTTACTTGAAAAAATAGATTTATCAAATGATTCATTCCTCAGAACCATAAATAGATCAATTTTGGGAATAGCGATATGAGTGTACGTACTTAGGTAGACAAATATGCAAGAATTCAATCACAACGGTCTCACCCCTTCAATGGTAGAACATAATTTCTACATCGCATTGACACTGTTAATTTTTCTAATGTGTTTCCAGAGAATTTTGAAATTACATGTAACAAAAATTGGTAAACAAGTTTATTTAAGACCAATATAGAAGTGTCACAGCTAAAGTTGGTCTCTAAATATGACTGTCAGTAGATACAAGCAGATGCGAATTGTGTCAAATTATCATCCATATCCAAAATCATTTTCGAATATCAAATATCTATAACCGTGGATATTTGGTTTTTATATATTCACTCGCGGTCGATAAATCAAAAAAAAAGTTTGAAATAAAATTGTTTCAATACCAATTATTTACGTATAAAAGTATAATGACAAAAATATACCATATGTGATAAACTATTGTTTTGATGATAAAAATATAAATATAAAACAAAGATGGTAAATAGTTTTGAGCGGTGAATATGCATTTATGTTTGCCAAAACAACAAACATCAATTATTCATTGTACTTGAATATTTATAATCTTTAAAGTTGTAACCTTTTGGTCACACTTTTTTGTTGAAATGTCAACTTCCAAAAAACACTTATAAGGTCATGAGTTTGGATCACACGTTCGAAGAAAAAAATTCATCATATGTTTTCGATTTTTTCATTTTATAATTTTAACGGTGCAAATTTTTATTAGAGTATATACATTCTTTGCAACTTAGTTTATGTGCATATGTATATATAAACTCCTTATAATATTCGTTTTAATAACACAACATTTTTTAAATGTATATATTCTTCACGTTTTTGTTTTACAGACATAAATTTAATATGCTATTTATTAAACTCCCTATGTTCCTTAACAATTTATTTTTGATAATAGGAGTGACATTATTCAAGCAAAGCACTTATTTGATGTCTCAGGGGTTCGAACTCATAACCTCTAGGACATCAGCTTAGAGCGTTCAAACCACTGTCACTTGAGCTAGTAGTCTTTAACATGTTTATTAACAACTAAAAATTATTAATTTTAAATATATTTTTTAAAATACAATTTTGGAATTTCAATATGCATATCTATTTTTTATATAAATAGAAAGTAGAAATATCTCATAGAAATACTATATTTCCAATCTGATCTTGCAAATTTCAGTTTCAAATGTTTAAAAAATTTAAATATTGAATTTGAACATTGAACTTGAATGCTCAAGGTATTTCTAGAAATGTCTTATATTATTTTATTTTGCAAAATTTTAACAATCATTGTCTTTAATATTAGATGTAAAATCTTTCGTCTTACGAAACTTTTTATGAACATTAACTTCCATAACCCAGAATTCGAATGAAAATATTAAATAAACTAATTAATTCGAAAGGAGTAAAATACAAATAATAAAATTGAAAATACTAATAATTTAAAATGGAAAGAGAATATTAGATTGTAAAATACAGGTAGTATTTTCTTTAATATCCAGGTAAGCTGAACATCGTTCGTAAATAACCTAAGGGAGTATACCATAAGGTCCCTGCACTTTGGATCACCAGCAAATGGATTTATTGTTGTCATTGGGAATCAATCCCTGCACTCCTTCTGACATCTCGACGCTTTAACGAATTGAACCACCCCTCAAGCACATATGAATGAGAAATTAATCGATCATTTTTTTAAAATAAGAAACCACGGGAAATTTTTACAAGTGATCATGTAAAAAACATAATAAAAAAACAGAATATAAAAGATAATAATATTAGTTCAAATTAAAAAAAAAAAGAACTCGTATTTTATTAAGTACTCTTGCACATCATTATGCTCGTATAATAGTTTTAGCAATTTTGTTAAATGGTCTCTTACAACTATTTTAATTATTATGATAACTAATTTACTAAAATTTTAGAAAATATATTCAAAATCTATTTTCATATTGACACACATTTTCATGCATGTTTCTTTAATTGCACATGTCATAACATTCTACTATCTTGATTAAAATGGACAAATAATTTTCAGATGCGAATAACGGTACTTGCATCCATATGTTTTTTACAAATATCGGGTATCTTTACATTTTTTTTTCATACGGATGCAGATGAAATTCAATTTTTTTGAATATCTACTCGCAAGGTAACACTAATTCTATTTCAACTTTCTATTGTAGGAGAATTCATTTTGTAATGTAGATGAAATAAGACATAATAATTAAATAGCTTATGCTCGTCACCCAAGCCTTTCATTAGATTTTTGGAAACAACTACTTTAAGTTATTTTTGAATGAGCTTTGAATAGACTTAGATGTGGAACAATAAATATTCTCAAAGTTAATAGCAAAGTTTTAAAACGCGAAAAACATACACGAAGTGTTATTTTGCTTGCGAGGTGAGACGTAAACCTCAAAACGTTATGGCGTAAGTTTTTCAGGTAAACATGTAGACGTAAGTTGTTATTGTTTTGTTATTATTAATTTTTTATGAATACATAGAAGTAAACAATTAATCAAAAACTATAAATACACACACAATATAACAACTTTTTTTTGAAAGCCCAGAAGAACCCGGCGGACCGGTAAACTCTTGAGAAGGGTACAGTAACATCGTCCGCTAATCCAAACCCTCATACCCCGGTTAAATTTATATAGTAAAGGGAAGCACATGGTAGGAATCGAACCTGAGTCTTTTTAGCAGAACTCAAGTCTCATTTCCACTGCGCCGCACCCGCAGACCAATATGACAACTTAACATTAAAGAATTTAGTCCTAATGATTATTTATTATTCATGCATAAAACTATAAAAGTAAATTTGAACACTCAATAACACACACATAATTCAATCTTTTGAAGAATTCATATCCACTTTTCAGCTCTAGAATGGAATGTATTTTGTCTTCCTCTTCCCTTTGACTTCAATTTTTTTCTAGATTTTGAAAATGATCTTTGACCATCTGTAGTGTAACCGATGTCACTTTTCAATGCACATATATGATAAATCTTTTGAAGAATTTGTATTCATTTTTCAATAGTAGCAATAATGTAATTATTTTATTTTATTTTCCTTCTATCATTTCAAATTGATCCACAATTTTTTTTTCAAAGATTCAGTGATGACTATTTGAAAATTTTCTTTAAATAGTAATGCGAAAATCCATTACGTAGTTCTTGATCATTTTTTCAAAAACAACCTTACTTAAGTATGTCGATGGTGAAATTGGAAAGTAAAAAACACTAACTTTCATTTTCTAAAAATTTGTTCTTTTTTGTTTTCTATTAAATAACTGATGTTTAATAATTTCGGTTGGTGTCAATATTTACAAATAAGGGTAAATATTTCTTGAGTTACATGCCTCAAGAGTTGAGGCGTGTAAGACATACACTTTGTATGCCTCAAGTAGTTGAGGCATAAGTCCTAGAAGTAAAAAAAAAAAAAAAAAAAAAAAAACCTTTTAGGAAAGCCTCAAGACTATTAATCTCTCATTTCCTCGAAGCACTCATCTAGGCAAATATCAAGGCGAATTTTTTAAAACAATGCATAATAGTCATTTAGACAAGTCCACACAATGTTTCGAATGTCTTGTTGTGCTCTCTATGGAAAAATGTTCTTGTATAGCTACAATTTTTTATCAAAAGAAATGAAGAAGTTGAAATCACTTATTCAAATCTCGATCATCTTGGCTTAAATCTTGGTATGGAACCTAAGCAAAACAAAACATAAAGCTGTGATAGAAAGCTCATTTTTTGCATATCAATCGAGACACTGATATCTCAGCAAATATTTTGTCCATGATCAAATTCCAATACATCGACTGATTTGAAGGTCTTTTGTGGGAATCTGTACTTCAATGAAGGTTAAATTGTGCAATAAATAGCAAAATAGGAATCTATATAGACATGCACATGCGACCTATCCAAATGGGGTTTTCGACATCAATATTAACTAAAGCAAGAAGACTCTCTACTAGATGCATATAGCTCGAGATATGGTTAGCTGCACAAAAATCAAAACAAATTTTTCAAAAATTGTGCACAAACTTGTCCAGAGGAGTCCAAGTGCAAAGAGTCTAAATAAAATTTGCGGAAAATAATGAATTTTAGTTTGGTGGGCAATGAATGATTATATTTGAAGTTAACTTTTGCAGTGCAAAAAATAACCCCGTTTTTTCCTCGTTTCATTGAAAACTAAATGATAGAGAGTAAGTGAAAATTACATAGAAATAAAGATAAGAAAAATTAGATTCAAATCCAATATCGATTAAGTGAAATTGGTGAATTAATCCCTCACTCAACCTCTGTTCATCCATGACTAGAAGTTAGTTTCCCGTCATAACATGATGAAATGAATTTGGTTAGTGTTTGATTTAAGTTGGGAGATGATTTAATTCGGCTAAGGATGACTAGATTCAATTATAACGAGATTAGATTGTGATTTTTGTTTTATTTGAAAAAGTTCTCACATTTAACTACATTTAGTTTGATTTTCGATCATGAGATGATTAAAATCAAGAAAAAGTGATCCAAAGCAGAATTAGATTGTTTGGAGTTGAAATTGTGAAAGAACATTAGTTAAACATACAACCATCGAGCTATTATACCTAATTTTAATAGCTAAAAAATGGCATCAAGCTAAATAAGCCAAAAACAGAAAACTAAAACCAATCAGATCCTTAGCATTTGTCACTGGGACAATTTGAGCTAATAAATACCCATAATACCTAGCCTTGCCTAAATTGATTTTGTTTCATGGCCAAGTGAAGTGATGATGAACTAGATTATGCATACCAAATTTTGCATCAACAACCCAAAATACTGAGCATAACAAAACAATTGAACAATTACCATGACTCCTTCTGCCGCATCAACAACCAAAACAGCCCCATCAGCCAACCTAAGCGCAGCCGTCATCTCATCAGAGAAATTAACATGCCCAGGAGTATCCATTATATTACAAAGATAACTCTTCCCATTCCCATCCTCCAAAACAAGACTCATTGGCATTGCCTTGATTGAAATCCTCCTCTCCTGCTCATCCACCCTTGTATCTGTAAACCTCACATGCCTCTCCCTCTCCACATCAAATGTAACAATTTTATCATGCGTCTGCTCCACCAACATATCCATAAAAACCGTCTTCCCATGCTGCAAGTGACCAACTAACGCAACGTGTCTGACCAAACTAGGGTTTGAAGCTAAGCCGAGCAAAAAGTCAGTGGAAACATGAGTTGATGCTGCGTTCTCTAGATCCTTAGTCTGAGGCACTTCGTGTTTGACCACGCGAACAGGATTGATGATCGGAAGTTCTAGAGGCTGGTCGTCCTCGTCCATGACCAAGGTTTCAACACCTTCGCCATAGACTTCTTCAGCGGTCGGGTAGTACTTTTTATCTTCGGCGAGCACAATTTGGGTGGATGTAGGGTCCACATCGTCCTCGTCCATGGCGTCGACTCCACCGCCGTTGGTGAGGGCAGGGCCCATGGCGTCAGAAGGTGATGGAGATTCTGGTTCATCAGAAACAGAATGATCGGATTCATCTTCCTGGTCCGATAGAATGTCAGGGCCGATGTAGTTACCAAACTCATCATAAAGAGAATCGTCCATGGCAAAAGTTCTCTCCTCTTTTTTTTTTTTTTTTTTTTTTTTTTTTTGGCCCTTCAGGGTTTATCCAGTGCCATAAGCGTCTACGATCCTGAGATGCTTCAAGCCTTCAACATGACTGAACCTCGAAATGAACGGTAAAACCGGGATCTGACCATTCGATGAAGTCGTGCAAAGCCATCGTCTTCAGATGAGAATCCTAAAACTAGAACTTCCCTCTACCACAGCAGTTTCCTCAAAACCCTGAAACCATAGATTTCAAATCCACAAATGGACAACCTGTTGCAAGCGCCACAATCGATGCTAGGTGCCAGAATTTATTCGGTAAATTCTTTATCGTGTAAATATAACTCATATAGTGTGGAATTTTGAATTATGAGTTGTTGAGGTTGGAATAATACGAGGGGAAGGAGCAGCAGTTATATAATTCGAGGTGCTTAAGTTTCTACTGAGGTGAATAATGAATATCAAGCGGCTATGCTATTTTTTGGAGAATGCTAGAAGACCGAAATTAATTAGTAAAAAAGTGCGGATCAGAAAATTAACGGGGAGGAAAACAGGAAGGGTGCATAATTCAACGGTTGTTATCATTTTCGCACGAACTGACGTACCGACTTTCGGTCACAGTAGCATTTTTGCTATTTTTTTCAGAGCGAACTCTATTAGGTTCTAGCGTGAGGACACAAGAGCTAGAAGAATCACGCAAGAAGAATCCCACTTCTCCAACAAGGAAACGACGCTTCTTTTTATTCCTTTTTTTCATTTTTTCCCCTGATTTTTCTGTTTATATAAAAAAAGGAAAAAAATATTACACTTGTTTCTGAAAGGCTAAAAAGGGGTTTATCTTCATTCAAAACTCTATTCTGCTCATGTTAGGATGAATATACTTGGAAACGGCGATTATTCCTTCTTCTTTTTTTCATTTTTCCCCCTAAGCTACAACAATGCCGATTTAAGCATGAAAAAAAAAATGGTGGTTTACCATATTTTTTAGCATGAATTTATAAACGGGTTTCTGAAACCGTTTATGGCTAAACGATTTTCAAAGCCCCTTTTTCCATAATTTTACATATTTTTTCTTTTCAAAAAAAAATTATTTTGCTAGACGGGTTTCTGAAACACCTTTTTACCATTAAACGAGTTTTAGAAGCCCTTTCATATTTGTTTTTCCTTTTTTTAAATAAACAGAAGAAAAATAAAAATCAACGCTTGTTGGAAAAGTGGGGATATCTTATGCTTTTTCTTCCTCATGCCAAAAATTAATTTCCTGGAGATGCTCTAAAAAAAAGGAGAAATCCTACTTTTTATTTACTTCACCACGCTCAAACTTCCATTGTTGAGGTGTGGTGAAGCAAAAGAAGGAATTGCTCTCTTTTTTGTTTTCCTCCATTAGTTGGAGAAGCTCTTGATGAATTTGAATTCATAGTATGTTATGAGACTTGCAAGAACAACCTTATGATACAACTTTTGTATATCATATTATAATCTATGATTTTTGATAGACCTACAAGATCCTACATATTATAATGGAAAACTAAACAAATACTAAAACATTTTACAGGTCAAGAATTCGTCTAACAATAACTTTTTATTAACAAGCCGGCATAAAAAGCCCGTAAAAAGGCTTACACGCGGCTGAAGTGGACATAGGTACACGACTTAAATGTTAACCAAATATTACGTTATCGGACGCTCTTCTCAACCTTAATTCAACGTTTTCATTTTAACATGAATTCCTTAAAGAATGGTATCAAAGCCTTGGTGCATACATATGAATAGAGTAATTCAATACGTATTAATTAAAAATGAGTATGAAACCGTGCTACGCGTACGATATTGATACGATTGTTAGAAAAAGAAAATATAATCGCTGAAAACATATAATACATAATGCTTTTAAAAATTAAATTATAATAAATTTTGATACCATAAAATACGATTTTGAAATGTATAGACAACAGTAAGTAATAATATTCGAAACTAAAGTAAATAGTAGCAAACATTAATTTCATAACCATAAATGTTTGAAAGTTTTTAGTTTTCTTACTAAAATTATATTATTATTTTTTATAAGAAGCATATATTTTTAGACACCTATAGTATGAATAATAAGGTACTACACTTGTAAGATAATTAAAACACTGATCTCATATTTTGCTTAGCATGTCAAAGGTAAGTCTTCATTTTTAGCACAGTCGATAAAAGTAACAAGGAATGGCTTGTTTAGTCCCAAAAACGAAAGATAATAGAAGAAAAGTCCCTCTTAAAAAAGTTATGAAAATTAGGTCCCTATTTTTAGTTTTCAGCTACTTTATGGTACTTTTGCCTTTGATTTTAATGCTGGGCCGATTTTCTGGAAAGGGACGTTTTGACAAAAATAATAAAATAGGGACCTAATTTACATGGGTTTATGGGTATGCTCATTTTGTGCATGAGCTTTGAGAATATAGACCTTTAGTCCAAAACCCCAAAAAGTAAGCCTAACATACGTTGTGCAGTTAATGCGCTCGGTAGATTCAAAGCGGTGGAGGTGCAAAAAGTCATAGCGGGGATACAGCGAGGATATAGCGGGATATAGCGGATGGCTCTAAAATAGCATATAAAACTCATACTTAATGTTTTATAAATGGTAATTAAATGAAAAGATATTATTCAATTGAATTATAAATAATACATAAATAATTTTAAATAAAAACATGTGCGGATATACTTTAAATAAACGAATAACTGTTATATAACATAATTGAATTCGGTAAAATATTAGAGTATTTTCATTTCTAAAAATATATCAAAAATTAAATCAAATAAATTAATTTCATAATTTTATAATGTATGAATGCAATTTTTCAATTCATTTTATTAAAAAAGATATAGCGGAAATAGCGGGATATAGCGGGGATTAAAGCGGAAAGACTATATTTTGGGGCTATATGAAAAAATCGTAGCGGTAGAAATCCGCTATGAGATATAGCGGGGTTGTAGCGGGGCATTAACTACACAAAACGTATGCAACAATAAGTATTACTATATAAAATTAACACGACTAATGATAAATTTCCACTCAATGAAATTATGGAATTTCTAAAATAAATAATATTAGAGTGTAAATAATATTATAGTAAAGACTTTTATTAATTCAGTCAAGTTTCATAAAGGATCCAAATGCGGACATAGCTCGAAGTTCCATCGTCAAGGAATATGATGGACGCGCTTTGTTTATTCAAATTCAGGTAAATTCAACTAATGGTAGGACCCTTTAAATAGAAGCTAATTGTTTTTCATTATGGAATTTTAAACGCACGGTTTTTGCAAGTGTGGTGTGCTATAGTAACCCATCGTGGTTCTATATTTGTTACACGACAAACATGAACCAACTTGTTGAAGGTTAAGAAATAAATAAATTGAGAATCATTGTTGGTAGGAATCAACTTCCATTTTCATTAGTTGATAAAAATAAATGTAATATAAACAACAATAACTATTAACATCCAAAAAGAACATAAACTACCATAAATGCTATTATCAATAAATTTTAAATTTAGCACTGAAGATAACTTTTTCTAATTACTAAGGATGAGTATATAAATAAATTCTAGATGATCACACATTCAACAAAATAACTTTGAGTAAATATCTGATAACGTATAATAATGCTTTGAATTTTTTTATTAAAATGGAAACTATAGCTCTTAAACTGAATAAATATGAAGGTTTTCTCGTCATTATATTTTATTTGTACTTTTTATTATTTGGGTGATGAATGATTTATTAGTTTAACTTTTCACCCTTAACAGTTTTACTATGTATGTTTAACGATATTCATTTTTTTACTAATGAAGTTTTATTTTGAAAACGGAATTAATAATATACCGAAATAATTCATGCTTACTTGTTTGAAATAACGATAAAGAGTTATAAGATTTGGTTTTGGTAGAATTTGTAATGTAGGAAGAGGCCTAAAGGATAAAAGTAAAAGTATATTATTGAACTTCATTATTCTAAAATTCAAAAATTTAGGATAATAGAGTTCCACAATGCATCTTGTTTTAGATAAATGGAGTCAAAGAGGATTGAATGATTTAAAATGTATTAGGAAAATGTGCTTAATGGGATTAGAACTTTGGTACAGTTCTCATCAAGTGAATCATGCTTAATAACTTTGTGAATCAAGAAGAGTATAGTATTTTTATTCTAAAATTATGAGCAAATAGAAAAAATGTCAAGAGAGCTCCACTAAAATGATACAAAGTAAAAGATATGACATGCAATAGTAACCATATTGTTTCTATGTTTGTTGTTCAGTAAACATGAATCAACTTCTGAAAGGTTAAGAAATAAGTAAATTGAAAACTATTATTTGGTGGAAGTCGACTTTATTTTCATTGGTTGGTAATAATAAATATAAAATAAACAACATTAGTTAATAATATAAAAAAAACTATTGTAAATATTATTACCCAGAAGTTATAAATTTGACATTAAAGTTAACATCTTTTCAAGTGCTAATTATGAGTATACTATATAAATTCTAAACAATCGCACATATACCAATATAATTAAGCAAATATCTAACAATGCATAACAATGCTTTGAAAAAAAGACCATTAAATGAAAAGTATGGTTCTTAAATTGAATACATATGAAGGTTTACTAATTATTATATTTTATTCGTATTATTATCATATATGTTATAACTTATAAATGATTTATTAGTTTATTTTTTTTCACTCTTAATACTTTTACTACACATGTTTATTGAAGTTTATTTTTTACCAAAAAAATTTTAATTTTGAAAAATTAAAACTAATAAGATACCAAAATGGATATGCTTGATTATTTAAAACAATTACAAACAGCCTATATAACTTATATAGTCTTCCCATCAAATGAATGATGCTTAAGGATTGAGTGCATCGAGGAAAGTTGAGTATTTTAACCTTAAAATTATGAGAAAATGGAAAAATGTTGAGATAGACCCACTAATTAGATACAAAGTGTTAACCCACCTTTTGCCAAGGCAGTATACAAGTAGATTTAATCCAACAGACTTCACGATTATCAAGGTCGATGACTCTAGAGTGATAATTGTGGAACCCAAAAATCAAGTATAGATAATAGCATAAAGTCGAGAGTGAATGGAATTGATAGATATGTGTTTGCGCAAAAAATGGGCAAACACCTCCAAGTCATATGATTCCGTTGATTTTAAGTTGTTTTTAGTGATTTGGGTGATTTATGCAAATATATAAAAAGCAGGGACTAAACTGTAAAAGACACACAGATTTATAGTGGTTCGGCCATAACGTGCCTACGTCCACTTTATATGTTATTCTCCTTTTCTCTTCAGATTACAAGTACAAAGCTTTGATTACAAGTAACTGAAAGTTGTTTGAAAGTTCTATCCGTGCTTGAGCTCTCAAACTTGTCTGCCATTGTTGTACCCCTGCCCCTCTATTTATAGAGTGAGGCTGGGGGCAGGGGTCCTGGATGTATATAGCTGCTAGTGGGCCTGGGCTGAAGCAATCTAGCCTGGCACATCTGGTTCGGCGGAGCTTGGTTCGGTCGTAGTTGGGATGGTTGGACCGGTGGTAGGTTGGTCCGGTGGTAGGTTGAGTGGAGTGTTGGTTCGGTGTGGGTTGGTTCGGTGTGGGTTTGGACCGGTGGAGCTTGGTCCGGTGGAGGTGATTCGGTGGAGCTCGTTCGGTAGTACATGGAAGTGTGGTTGGTTCGGCTAGGAAGGGAAGTGGAGTTGGGAATGCCGAATGGACTTCGGCATTGGGAATGCCGGATGAATCTCGGCATTGGGAATGCCGGATGAGCCACGGTATTTCGAATGCCGAACGAGATCTCGTTTCATACTGCCGAATGAGCTTGAGTGTTGGAGTGCCGAATGGACTCTCGCATTGTTTCACCGAATGAACTTTTATATTTGAACCTTGAGTGAAATCCTATACTTACATACGCTTGCTGGCTGCTTCTTCTTGGTTCGGTCGTGGTGGAAATGCACACAACATTGATATTCCAGTTTTGACTAAAAATGGGATAACAATATGCAAAACAGAATGTTTGAAGTAAGGAATATGGTTTAACACATAGAAGCAAGCGCATTTCAATAGAAAACAATTACTAACTCAACAACCACAGGAGGGATCGAAGTGAAACTCTAGGAATAGGAAGAGGGGACCTTAGGGAGTTCACCCTAGGGGGTCGCACCCTAAAACATACAACTTGAAGGGATCGGTACCAATCCCTCTATAGGGGTCGGCACTCTTCCCTTGTAGGGGTCCGCTATACAAATTCTGGCAGAGATTATTTAATATCTCAATATCTATTGATCCAATTGACATGAAACTTGGAGCATAAGCTAATTACAACATACGGAACACCTCATAGGGATCTCATGTCATTTGGAGCAAGTTGAAGGGGTCGGTACCTATCCCTTCATAGAAATCGGCCATAATTAGCCTTTACAACTTATTGCAACAAAGATTAATCAATAATCGAGTTATACTAATTCAACTGACATGAAACTTAGAGGCTAAGCATAGTACAACATGGAGAATCACCCTTAAGGATCGCGTGGCATTTGGAAGAGACTGAAGGGATCGGTACCTATCCCTCTAAAGGGATCAACAGAAATTAAAATTCAAGCAACACCACTTCACGGAAAACGCGATAACTTACAAACCGTAAGTCGAATTGGCACAAAATTTGAAGGGCAGGTAGCTAACATCATTGGGCACCTCTTATAGGGATCGTAGTGCATTTGGACACACTAATAGGGTTCAATATCGATCCCTATTGTGGGCCCCAATTTGCCTGGAAATTTTTGAGTGGCTTATCTTGGTTTCCTGAACCTTTTATCAAAATTTCAGCCCGAACTGTGCACGTCTTCCTCTATAAATACTACAGGAATGACATCAGAAAAGGGATCTTTTTTCTGCTTCTCTTTATCTTTAACCTAGGCTACACTCTGTTGATTTTATATTTGGATTTCGGATTTTGGATTTCGGATTGTTACTATAAGCAAACATCAGCATAACAAAAAGGATTATTTGAGAGTGGACGTAGGCCGGATTAGCTAAAACCACTTTAAATCTTGTCTCTTTTTTACTTGTTTTTTGATTGTTTCAATTTTGTTCTTGATTTATTTTTCTTCATATTTCTATGATTGGATTAGATATTGATATCTTCACATAATTGGGTGTTGGTGGTCAATTTTGACACCAACATTTTGATGCTTTCACTGACATAACTAGCCCCCCACGAATTTGAAGCTCGGATTTGGAATCAATTGAAGAGATTGGATTTGAAGTAATGGTGAGACGATCAATAAGGAGACAAGCAGCGGATAGGAGCCATCATGAATGGAGTCATGAGACTTCCTCAGGAGCTAGAGCTAATCAAGCATCTATCTATATCACCGGAGATGAAATGGGAACAATGATGGATGATATGCATGAATGGATGCTGAAAAGATAGGAGGAGATGGTGTAGAATCTATTCTGATAGATCGGATAGGTGGAGCCATAGGAGCTGCTGGAATGCAAAACCAAGGAGTTGGAATGATAGGGACTACTAGAGCTATGGATCAAGGAATTAAGGCAGTAAGATTTGCTGGAAATCAGAACTGGGAGCATGGAAATGGATGTACTGGACAAAGAAGTGGAACAGAGCAGCCGGGGGCAGTCCCCGGCCATCTTAGAGGGATCGGCACTGATCCCTCCAGTGGGATGGCGCCGATCCCCAAAGACATGGTGGCATGCCCCCAGGCCTAGTCAATCATGGTGTTGGAGGATCCGCAGTCAATCCCATGGAGCTTGGTGCGAATCAGAATTAGACGCTAGGTCAGAGGAATATGTTCCAGAATTCCCTCGTACACTTGGGGGGCAGCTTGGACATGATAATATGAGACTGCCATTGGAAGACAATAACAGGTTTGTAGAGATGACCAGACGAGCTATGCATAGAGGATGAGTGAACAGGGATTTGGAGGATGTAAATAGAAGTCCGTTCGCTTCTAATGTCAGGAATGCTAGAAATCCACCAGAATTCAAACTACCTATACTGGAAGTTTATGATGGAAAGTCGGATCCAACTATGCATATGATGAGATATATACGACACATGGAAGTACTAGGGGGATCGAAAGAAGTCTTGGCACGATGCTTTCCCCTGTACTTAACAGATGTAGGTGCGCTATGGTTCAAACAGTTGGAGAGTGGTTCTATTAGCACATGGACGAAATTGGTCGAAAAATTTATGAAGCAGTTTCGGGTTCACATTACAAGACCCAAGAATGTGATAACATTGACATCAGTAAAGCAGTAGAGAGGAGAATCACTCAAGAATTTCTTGACCAGGTTCAATGCGGCAGTTGTTTCGGTGAATCGACCAGATCCAACGATGGTTTTGATGGCAGCAATATCAGGAATTGTAGATAATTCAGATTTTAAGATATCACTGATACGAGATCCACTGATGGATCTCGGGGAATTCTACCATGAAGCAGAAAGGTTTCTACGACAAGAGGATGTAAAAGCTGATAAAGAGGCAACTGAAGTTAATATGGTACGGGGTGGAGAACCGCCCGATGAGAGCTCAGGAAAGGACAAGGGTAAATGGAACATGGATAATAGCTTTGATGGATCGAAGCGATAGAGAGGGGAACCCAAATTTTCATCTTACTCGGAATTGAATGAAACCCTAGAATGGATATATTTGGACACTCGAGGATGCCTTCCGTATCGAAGGCCGGTAAGGAAGGAACCCTCCAAACGCGAACGGACATTAGAAAAGCGCCGTCTATTCCATGAGATGGACGAGCACAATAAAAATGACTACAGGCATTTGAAGGATATCATTGAGGAACACACGAGGAATGGTTAGTTACAACAGTACATGAGGACTAGGGCTGCGATTGTGGAACAAGAGCAGCCACCGTACACCTCAAATGAAAATGGCACTGGATCAAAGCATCATCATCAACTTATCATCAATTGATTAGGATGGCATGAAATAAGTAACTCCGTAGTACGACGACTAAGTCGCTTACATATGTACGAGATCGAGGACGATCCCCAGGCATGCTCCGAGATGATGATAAATCGTAGTGCTTGGGTTTGTAAAGTTAGTTTTTCTTTTCTTATTTTTTCTTCTGGTTTGCTACGAACTCTGGTTTATTGGTTGTACGGATTTTTATTTTATATTTTGGCAAATGGACTTAGGTATGTTTAAATTTGGATTAATGCAATAGATAACACGGGTCGTCGGGTATGGACTATGCCTGGCAAGGGGTAGGTCGCTTCGCTCGAACGGGATGAATCAGCCTACTTAGGTCGTTGAGTATGGATTGTACTCAACAAGTATTCAGAGAGATCATGGTCACTGGGTATGGACTATGCCAGGCAAAGGGTAGGTCGCTTCGCTCGAGCGCGATGGATCAGCCTAATTGGGTCGTTGAATATGGATTGTGTTCGGGAAGGATCCGGTGAGATTGAGTCTTTTGATTTGGCAAATGATCCGGTAAGATCATGGATTTGGCTATTGGCTTTGGATAGATATGGGTTCGGCTAAGGATTTGGAACGTGTTCATAACTGGATATCGACTCGGGACAGTCATAGATTTCACCAACGGTCCGGAGAGATTGTGGATTTGGATTAGCAACAGAGTGGATTCTGGAAAATACGGTTGTCAATGGATTATGGATTTCGGATTTTGAATTTACGACAATTCAAAACACACCTTCCTATCGCAATACATGTTTTGGGGGGCAAAGTGTTAACCCACGTTTTACCAAGGTAGTATACAGACGGATTTAAACTAACAGACTTCACAGTTAGCGAGGCCGATGACTCCAGAGTGACAATTGTGGGACTCATAAATCAAGTACAAATAATAAAATGAAATCGAGATTGAATGGAACTGATAGATATGCAAGGCAGAATGTTCGAAGTATGGAATATGATTCCATACATAGGAGCAAGTGCATTTCAATAGAAAACAATTAATAACTCAACAACCAGAAGAGGGATCGAAGTGAAACTCTAGGAACACGAAGAGGGGACTTTATGGAGTTCACCCTAGGGGTTGCACCCCAGATCATGCAACTTGAAGGGATCGGTACCAAAATTTCCTTTGGCATGGCGACTTACCCAAGATACCCATGTCGACATAGTGGCAGTTGGTTTCAAAATTTGAATTTCAAAAGAAGTGTCTATTCATCATATCCTTTCACGAATCCACATGGCCGTTGTTCTTCTATAAATAGAGGCTGTTTTCAATGAATTTCTAATCATATTTTTCTGGTTTTCACTCCTCTTCTTCTTCCACATTTCTTTATACACATTCTTACCATTATTTTGCCGAAATCACCATTGAAGCTAATTAGATCATTTCTGGTTTGATTCTCTATCACTATCTCAACAAGATTCTCAGTGCTATTCAGAGTTATAGACTACTTTGTAATCAATTAAGCGGGAAAAGGTGTGATTATAGCCTTGGAAATCAATCAAGCGAGAAAAGGTGTGATTGTAGCCTTGGAAATCAATCAAGCGAGAAATGTGTGATTGTAGCCTAGGAAATCAATTGGGTGAACTTGTTGCCCCTGAAATCAAGTATCTCTACCCATAGGATTGTAAATCTGGAGAGGTGTACCTCGTGGCCTTGAAATCGAGGGTGTAACAGTAAAGATTACTTTTGATAGGAAATACGTACTTGTGTGTGGGATTGGATGTAGCGTAACTACGAACCAGTATAAAATGCGATGTGTTCTTTCTTTTACTGCTTTTACTTTATTTCTGCGTCTGTGTTTGTTTCTGTGATCATATCTGTGTCTGAATATTGCATGCATTTGTGTTCTAATTAACATAAACTCAAAAAGATTTAGTAATTCCTTAAAACACTATTCACCCCCCTCTAGTGTTCATCCTAGCCTTAAGATCCGTAATTCGTATTTCTCACATTTGGTATCAGAGCAAGGTTTTCAAAGTTTCATAATCTGATTTTTGAAGAAGTTTATAAAATGGCTATGTTTGTTATACTAGTTTAGAAATATTCAGATCATCATTGTCTCATGAGTCTGCATATAATCAATATTCAAATACAAGTTGTCTACTAAGATTGTTTGATGTGCAAGAAACATGCTTTATGGGGGTTGAGGAATCAATCCACAACGGACAAATTGTGCACATCAACAAGAATAAATGGATACTTGATAGTGGATGTTCTAGACACATGACCGACAATCCAGATATGCTGAATGATATAATATACGAAGACGGAGGACTGGTTAACTTTGGAGACAATTCAAAAGGATATGTGATTGGCATCGGCAAAGTCGGTAACTCTAAAACTCCTATTATTACTAATGTTTTGCTAGTTAAGAATCCGAAACATAATCTGCTAAGTATAAGTCAACTCTGCGATAAATGATATAAAATTAAATTTGAAAAAGATAAGTATCACATTGAAGATAATAATTCAACCATAATATTTGAGGGAATTAGGAAAAAGAATATTTATATTCTTAGTATGAAAGTTTTAAATGATAACCAGTGTCTTTTGGAAAATACAAGTGACCCTTGGATTTGGCATAAGAGATTTGGGCATTTAAATTTCAAACTCTTACCTAGACTGTCAAAACATGATCTAGTAAGAGGTCTCCCTAAAATGAATTTTAAAGTAGATAGTATATGTGATGCATGTCAATTAGGAAAACTTAGAAAAAGTTCCTTTAAATTAAAAGATTTGATTTCAACCTCAAAACCTCTTGAATTACTTCACCTTGATTTATTTGGTCCATCTCAAATTCTGTCAATAAATCATAGTAAATATGTTTTTGTAATTGTAGATGATATCATTTTCGGATCAACTAATTTTGAAATGAATAAAGAATTTTCTGATATAATGACAAAAGAGTTTGAGATGAGTCATATGGGTGAATTAAACTTCTTTTTAGGATTACAAATAAAACAATTAGATAATGATATCTTTATTAGTCAAGAAAAATATGCTAAAGACCTAATTAGTAAATTTAGTTTGACTACTGCGAGCTGAAAACACGCTCTCGTGGCAACCAATGAGTACCTTAGTAAAGAAGATCTCTCGAAAGATGTAGATCAAAAATTATATAGAGGAACGATTGGATCACTACTCTATATCACTACTAGTAGACCTGATATCATGCATAGTGTTTGTCTCTATGCAAGATATCAATCCCAACCTAAAGAGACCCACTTAAAAGCCGTAAAACGTATCATAAGATATGTTAAACGCACCTCTGATTATGGCTTATTTTATCCTAAAAATGATTCTTTTGACCTAATGCCTTACTGTGATGCTGATTATACTGGTTGTAAATCAGACCGAAAAAGTACAAGTGGAACTTGTCACTTTTTGGGGAATTCTTTGATTTCCTGCTTTAGTAAAAAGCAAAACACAGTTTCTTTATCAACAACTGAAGCAGAATATATTTCTACTTCTTTGGCTTGTTCTCAAGTAATATATATGTAACAAACATTAAAAGATTATGGTTTAAATATCTCAAAATCACCAATTTATTGTGATGAAACTAGTGCGATAAATTTATCCAAAAATACTACTCAACATGCTCGAACTAAACATATTGATATAAGACATCATTTTCTCAGAGATAATATAAATAAGGAAGTAATTACTCTTGATTATATTAATTCCGAGAATCAAATTGCTGATGTATTAACAAAACCCTTAAATGAATATATATTTACTAAATTAAGAAGAGAATTAGGTATTTGTTCAATAACCGAAATGTAAAAATATAAATAACAAAGTATAATTAAAAATTAAATCAAAATAAATCAAATAGTAAAAATTTCAAGGACCATGTCGACATCCCCCCTCTACCCATGTCAACATAAAACGATTTTTTTTGAAATTTTTCTCACCAAAATTCAAATAATTGGTTATATATTCTTCTTATTTTCAAAAGTTTGATCATTCTCTATGTTCTCTCTCTGTTCTAACTTCTGAAATAAATTAAACCATGGCCTCCTCTTTCAAATCAAACAAAAATTCAACCTTTTCGTTCCCTTCTCTTACTTCTGGACCGTTTCAACGAACAACGCTCGCACGAGTGACGAAAATGGAGGATTCGTTGAAGGATGCACTACAATTAATGACTGAAATTTAAGTGGTGCAACTTAAAATGGCCAAAGAAAAAGAAAGGCAAAATCCTTAGAAATTTGCAAAAAATTCTATTGGAAAATCATGCTAATCTGATCTTGATTGACGAAGATTCTTTAGGAGATCAAGTGCAAGAGGACAACGGGGAAGAAGAAGAAGAAGCCTTCATGGAAGAAGAGCACGCTGAAGAAGACAACGAAGTCGTTTGTGTTGGCAAAGTGTGCTTTGACAAAGATGGAAATCTTGTCGATAAACGTGGAAATTTCTATTTCCACTATCCAAATTGTTCGATTCATAGATCTCCCATTTTCAGAGACACTCATCAATTTCTTTTCTCTTTTTCTATTGTTGTATGTTCTTTCTTACGTTCTCTACGAAAATGTAAATATAACTATATAATTAATAAATAATTTGTGTTCTTATATGCGTTCTATTAAACGTATTATTATGTGGATACTTAGGATAGTTAGTAGTTTAGGACTAAGTTTTAAGTTTTAGAGTTAAGTGTTGATTATATGATAACACTATCATTACAATCACATGTCATAGAATATTAGATTAAGGGGGAGTTATATAGTTTAGAGTTATATAGTTTGAATTTAGTTTTTGTTGATGACAAATGGGGAGAAATATAAAATAGGGTAGTTAGGCATAGATTAAGGGGGAGTTATTAGGATAAAAGTAATATTTTATAAACAAAGGTTGTCATCATCAAAAAGGGGGAGATTTTTAGTCCTTTAGATGATGGTTTTGATGACAACAACCTTAGAATAAGATTATAAAATATAAATACTAACATTATAGTTTAGAAATATATGTATATGCAGGATTTAACCATGCAGGTACCAAGATTGAAGACTGTATAGTATAGAGATTCAAGATATCAAGATTGAAGACTCATGAGTATCAAGAATATCGAGAGTTCAAGATTTCAATAATAAGTAATTTAATTAGGAATTTTGTTAAAACTCCTAGAAAAGCACTGACATCTTAAAATCCAATTTATTCGTGGAATGGAATCCACTTCGAGCCTGTTTAAAGGATGGAACCCTAAGTAGGATGGAACCTACGAAAAATCTAGTGGAACAATGTTTTGTATCCGCTAACCTTTTATTCAAATGTTTTTACAAAATTATATCTTGTTTTCAAAATGATTTCAAAACCTTCCTTTTAAAAGAATCAAAAACATCTATCCTAGTTTTAAATATTTTTAGCCTCAAAATAATATTTATCTTCAAAATCAAAGTATCATTAGTTTTAAACTATCTTTTACTAATAATATATTTAACTTTTAATATTTATACTTAGATTTAAATATAAAATTATAGTAAAATTATATATATATATATATAGACACACACACACACCAAAATATTATTCTTTATATTTACTCATGTATTTTAACTATAGTTAAGTATATTTACAAAAATTTAAAATAGTTCTAATATAAGATAAAGGTTCTTTTCAACGAAAAACTAAACACCAAAATTTCCTTTAGCATGTCGACATACCCAAGATACCCATGTCGATATAAAGGCAATTGGTTTCAAAATTTAAATTTCAAAAGAAGTGTCTATTCGTCAAATCCTTTCACGAATGGACATGGCTGTTGTTCTTCTATAAATGGGGGTTGTTTTCAACGAATTTCTAATCATATTTTTCTGGTTTTCACTCCTCCTCTTTTTCCACATTTCTTTATACACATTCGTACCATTACTCTGCCGAAATCACCATTGAATCTAACTATATCATTTCTGGTTTGATTCTCTATCACTATCTCAACAAGATTCTCAGTGCTATTCAGAGTTATAGACTTCTTTCTAATCAATGAAGCGAGAAAAGGTGTGATTGTAGCCTTGAAAATTAATCAAGCAAGAAAAGGTGTGATTGTAGCCTTGGAAATCAATTAAGCGAGAAAAGGTGTGATTGTAGCCTAGGAAATCAATTGGGTGAACTTGTTGCCCCTGATCAAGTATCTCTATCCAAAGGATTGTGAATCTGGAGAGGTGTACCTCGTGGCCTTGAAATCGAGGGTGTAATTGTAAAGATTGCTTTTGAAAGAAAATCCATACTTATGTGCGGGACTTGGTGTAGGGTAACTCCGAACCAGTATAAAATCTGGTGTGTTCTTTCCTTTACTGTTTTTACTTTATTCTGCCTCTGTGTTTGTTTCTGTAATCATATCCATGTCTGAATATTGCATACATTTGTGTTCTACTTAACATAAACTCAAAAAGATTTAGTAATTCCTTAAAACACTATTCACTCCCCCTCTAGTGTTTATCCCAGCCTTAAGATTCGTAATCCGCATTTCTCACAATAAGGATCGGTACTGATCCCTATTGTGGGTCCTAATGGGCTTGGAAATTTTTGGATGGCCTCGTCTTGGTCTCCCCAACCTTTTGTCAAAGTTTCAGCCAGCAGACGGGACATCAGAAAAGGGATCTTTTCTCTGCTTCTTTTTATCTTCAACCTAGGCTACATTCTGCCGATTTATTCTAGGATTTCAGATTGTAACTGTAAGCTTCAATATAATAAAAAAGATTATTTGAAGTGGACATGGGCTAGATTAGCCAAATCACAATAAATCTTTTCTCTTTTCATTTGCTTTTTGATTATTTTAATTTTTTCCTTCATTTATTTCTTTTCATATTTCTATGATTGGATTGGATATTTGTACTTTTACATAATTGGGTGTTGGTGGCCAATTTTAATGCCAACACATAGTATAAGATTAAATGAGGGTAGTAGAGCTTGAAACTGCATCTTGTTTTAGATAGATAATATCAAATAAGGTTGAATGATTTTGAAATACATTAGAGAAAATGTAGTTAGTGGGATTCGAACTTGGATGGATTTCTCATTAGATGAATAATGATTAAGGACCGGATGATTCAAGGAGTGGAGTATTTTAATTGTAAAATCATGAGAAAATTAGAAAAACGTAGAGAGAGATCCACTAATAAGATATATAGTATAAGACATGCTTACTTATTTAAAATAAATACAAAAGATTTGTAGGGCTTGTGTGGAGTTCTCATCAAATGAACGATGTTTATGGATTTAGTGCATCAAGGAAAGTTGAGTATTTTAACTTTAAAATTATGAGAAAATTAGAAAAATATCGAGATGGATCCATTAATAAGATACATATAACAAGATAAAATGAAGGAAACAGAGTTTCAAACTGCATCTTGTTTAGATAGAGAATATCAAAGAAGGTTGAATGATTTTGAAATACACTAGAGAAGATGTGGTTAATGGGATTCGAACTTGGATGGATTTCTCACCGGATGAATAATGCTTAAGGGTTAGGTTGTTCAAACGCCGTGGAGTATTTTAATTCTAAAATCATGAGAGAATTAGAAAAATGTTGAGAGATTCACTAATAAGATATACGAGTACGAACCCGTGCTATGCACACGAGGTTCACCTGATAATTTATTTAGTGATGCATTTTTTGATAAAATTTGGATTTCATTGGTGTAAAGAGACTCATCAACTAAGCAAACAAATAATAATAGATCTATTATTGTAGGAGATATATTGTAGATAGCTATATTATAAAGCATGACAAAGTATTTTATAAAATAGGAGGATATGTGTGTATGTTGCGACTATTTGGATTAAAAAACACAGTTGATGGCATAATAAATCTGGACCGTTAGGTCTTTTTATCCTTGTATAAGAGGTAGAAATTAGGGGGCAATCCAATGGTGGAGATTCATTGTGCCACTAACTTGTGTCCCAATAGAATTTCCATATACACACACATATGTACATAGAAGAAACAAATACTGAAATGAATGGAGGAATGATATGTAGTGAAAAATTGACTTGTAAAATACAAGAAGCGGATAAAATTGATTTGTTTCATTAATGAACAAAAAATTTGGTTCATGACCTACACCTTGTTTTTTTCATGTAGTTGACATTTATTTATTTTTGTTCTTCATGTGATATCATGTTTTGAAATAGTAACCATGAATTTTCTTCTAAGATTCATTCAAACATTAGATGTAAATATAATGTTGCTTAAAAATCACAAACAAATATATCACCACACTTTAGTAGTGATTTCATGTTTCATTTCAATTTTACCTATTATAGATTTCACATTTTGTAGAAGATTCCATAGTATCCATATATGAATAAATCAAATATAACCCTACAAAATGTGGAGGAAATAAAATTCATAATCATATAAATCGAAAAAAATAAGGAAAAACTTAATTTTCGACATAGAACTTGAGACAAAGATATGAAATCATATACTTATAACATAAATAAAAAATTCTACCTTTTTCAATGAAATGGTGGATAATAAAAGTCATACCTTAAATTGGTCTAAATTGATGTAGTAAGAAATGTTTTTTTGGGAGGCTTTCAGTCAAACAATTTCATAAATAAGAGTAGAATTTGATAATTTGTCTATTACATAAATGAGATGAGTTGTCATTAATTACTAACTTTGCATTGATATGCTTTGACAAATAATGAAAATCTTGTAAGGGGTATAAGAAAATCGTGCGCTAAACAAGGACTAATGATATTTTGACTGAGATAAAATGAGAAGTAATTAAAATATGTCAAGGGGATTGAACATATTATATAATAGTAGAATATATATAATAGATAAATTACTCATAGCATGAGTAGCCCATCAATGGATGTCGAAAAAATTGAAATCCTTCTACATCCGTATCCAAAAAAGGCGGATATATATTTGATATCCGAAAAAATGAATATTGACATGAATATAATGGCATCTACATCTGGTAATTATTCAATTGGTTTTTTTCAAGATTATAATATATATTTTATGTATTTTGGTAAAGTGAAAGATACGTTTATTGTTTACTAAGGTGGTACTTTATGTTATATATATTTAGTGCATATTAATTACTAAAAACTATTTATTATCATTTTTTTTCACGATTTTATAATCAATGGGATTGAAAATATATATGGTAAACCAACATTTATGTCTCTAGATTTATCGATCTTTAGCGGATAGGATAATTATCCAATATCGTTAAGCATCGGCGAATGCAAATAATTTTCAAAAATTATTTTAGGTGTGAATGCGAATATGGAACTATCTGCATCCTGATAGACCTAAATATGAGTAAATAACAAACATCTTCAAAAAAATAAAAACAAAAAATGATGAACTAAACCGATTCACGTAATACATCAATTTGAGGTTTTGTCGATGTAAAATTGAAAATTAATTTTTTTTTACGCCAACCATAAAAAGTAATCATAGCTAACATGTATGAAAATGAAAATTTTAAAATAAAAAATGCAATAATTAATGAGCCAACGGATAGAAAAAGAAGGGCGTAATTGTAATACAAAAACTAAAATTAACATAAGCAACGGATCATTAATGGCGAACTTTTTGTATTCGGTATCCATTAATGAGGACTTTTAAATTGATGATTAAGATGTACTATGAAAAAATAAAAAGCAAGCATGTTAATTGCCAAGCAACGTTTCTTTTAGACTTTTAGGAAAATATTCGCCAATAAGAATAGCTTTTGATATTTAGTCTATGAATTAATTGAGATTAATTATTATTAATTGTCAAGTTATGCTTTGGAAATGATAGCTTTGTAAGGTAAAAGAAAAAAATATACATTAAATTAAGGCTTGTGAATTATTGTGACCGAGATAAAATAATAAAAAGGATAAATCTCAAGGTGGTTGAATACTTTATATAATAGAATATATATATATATGTGTGTGTGTGTGTGTGTGTATAATTCATAATATGAATATTAACAAATTATAAAAAATAAAAAATAAACAAATGATGCTTGAACTAAGAAGAGTTCTAAATATCAACTAAGAGTGAATGAAAATAAAGAATGTAAATGGTCATATTGAATTTCTTATACAGTAGAATAAACAAATTGTTTCACTTACAAAAAATGGCATTTAATCACATCAAAACTCATTAATACCAAAGACTTTCAATGAATTAATTATTGGAAAAATATTTTAGGATTGAAGTTACCCACTGAATCGTTTCGACTTTGTTATTGAATCTTCAAAAACATTTTCATAAGAATTGAGACGGACAAAGGAGTGGGCATCCAACTTTATAGTCAAATCATGATCTCGTTAAATGAATTTGCATACATAAATAATTTTCAAAACTTTGGTAGAATTTGGAGTGACTAAATGTACATCAAGTATTTATTATCTTAGACAACAATTGTAAATATCAAAATAGTTTAACACGATCAAGATTTAGTACATAAGAGATAAAATTCAATACCGTATCATTAAATTAACTAACATGATTAATAAAAATTATTCATTTTCCATTATACACATTAATCTATTGTAGAATGGAATAAGAGTATCGAAGAAGTTTATTTCTTGTAAGTTGAGAAGATTGAAGCTAGGCATTAAGATGACGATTGAGAGAAGAATCAATATACCTCGATGAAAGCCATGGTTATAGAAATAAATGTTAAGGCTAATAATAGAATGGGTGAAAAACAACGAGATATTGGAATGGAAGATCTAATGAGAGAAATAAAAGAGATGGACGTCTCTATATCAAAATCAATGGTTAATCCAGACATTTAATGTAAGAGTAGGGAAGAGTTAATGTTTCATCATGGAAATAAATACAAAATAAATAGAGCACCAAAATGCAAATTTTACCTTTAAAGCAACCAGAATCAAGTATTAGAGATGAGAATGAACGCGGAGAAAGAATACAAATGGTCACATATTGAATTTTATATATAATAGAATAAATAGAATAGACAGTGATGAATATGATTGGAAATATAGATGCCGTTAAAAACAATATTAAACAAAAATATAATATTTCCAAAAGTTTAGATTTACCTAATAAATAGACAATTCTTGAAATTGAACCTAAGATAATATATCAATTATGTACTTTTGAAAAACTTAGATTAAAACAAATGGTTAAAACCACAAAAGAGTCAATTTTCCATGATAATTAAGAATTGATTATTAAATTATTAAGTGAAAATGATTTACATCTGTATCGACCTAGGATTTGAGTCATTTGAATTTGAAATATTTGATTGATTTTAAATATTGAAAACTTAATTTTATAAGTCAAACAACTTAAAATTTAAATATAGGGATTTAATGTGAATAACAATGATTTTGTAAGCTGATTTAAATTCTATTTAAATAAGAACGAGGATAATAATTTTTAAATTTGAATCAAAAGTGATTAGAATGGTTTTAATAATAATACATTTATTAAACGTGTGAAAATAGTCTTCCAGGATACTATCTCGGATTTTGACGAAACCAGTGTCATTGGATCCGCAATAGTGAATTATTATATGTTAACGAATTTCGTGGCATTCATACGTACCGTTTAGTCATGCAAGCTCGAAACATGTAGAATAAATGAAAGGAATTTAAATTAATATAATTTGATTTTGAAAACCAACTTCTGTAGACGATGAAATTGGATTCTGTTACTAGTTCCATTATGTTTGGAATATGGTTATTTAGTATAGAACGTCAGGCGACACGCCTTGTTTGGAGTTCGAAATTTCGAGATGTGAATAGTGCCCTGAAATTTTTACTATAAAAAGACCCTCACTTCTTTCTTTTTGTTCAAAACCCTAACCTTAGCCGTCCTCATCTAATGGTAGCCATCATCCATGGCGATCAAAGCCGTTTCAAGCAAAGTGGTCAACATATAAGTTGTGGAGGGTGGCTAGATGAGTTCATTTGTGGTGGCTGCTCATCGAACGGGGAAGCGAGGCGGCGGTGATTTGAGTTCAATTGTGGCGGCTTCTTTTGGGTCGTTCTCATGAACCGCAGCGAGAGGGAGGATGGTTTGTGGCGTTGGGTGGGGGATGGCGAGGGCTATCTACGGTGAAGGTGCAGCGACATTAGTGAGGCATGGCGGCGGTGATCGATTGAAGTGAACGGCATTGGTTTGTTTGAACATGGGTAGGGTTTGGTAACAAAAGTGATTAACGAGTTAATGATTCTAATTAAAGGAATTTAAATTGAAAATTTTATAAATGTGATAACTCTTTCATACGAGGTCCAAATCGAAAGCAGTTAGTCTGTTAGGTTCGTACCAACGAATACTACGTTATGCAGTTGGATTAGAGTAGTTTGGAGCTTGTAGGAATTTGTGTTAAAATCGAACGCTCGTTCGATTTTGTTCAAACCAGAATACTTTGGTGATGACTGAAATTTCGATGAGTTAACTCATCTCTCTTGACCCACTTATATTTTATATAAGTGCAGGTACTTTTATTGATGCTTGTTTGGATAATTTTATCATTTGGTTTGGACTTATTTCCACCCTTGGAGCGGATGACCTTTTTATATATACTCACCTAGTTGTGGATGACTCTTATTATATGATTTTATACTGTATGTGACGCAAGAGGACAGGTTGGAGGGAACCAACAGGATTCCTCACCACCATTGATTTTATTTTTCATATATATTGTGATGTATGATTTGTTGGATGACATATTTGATGACTAGAATATGATTTTGCTTATTTAGTGCTATAGTAGCACTTGGACTTATTTTTGGTATTTCAAAATTATATAAAGTGAAGATTTTGATTTAAAAAGATTTTAAAGTAATTTTGAAATAAAATATGTTTTTAATAATTATTCTTGAATTATTAAAAGAAGGGTTTGTTTTAAACTAAATAAAAAGTATGGCTTTTGGAACTATACATTAATAGTTTGTGAAATATGTTAAATAAAGATTTTTGAACTGCATTATAAAGGTTTTAAATACTTAATAAATAAGTCCATTTTTAATTATAAAGGAAGTACGGCTTCAAAGAAGATAGAAATAGTTTGGAACAAGTATTTCTAAAATGGTTTATATAAAAGATTTATAAAAGCAATGTTTTATAAATAAAGTAGAAGATTTATAAACGTTGTTTTATAAATATTAGAAATGAATTTATAAACGATATTTTATAAATGGAATGATAAACGATGTTTTGTAGAAGAATAGATTTTCAAGTAAAATGTCATAAAAGGGAAGGTTAGTTTTATAAAAGAGCTTCTATAATGTTATAAATGATTTAAAAGCGATATTTTATGAATGAAGTAGAGAATTTATAAAAATGGAGTTTTATAAATGAATGGGATTTATAAAAAATAGAGTTATAAGTGGAATTTTATAAATAAAGAGATTATATAACAAGAAATTTATAAATTAGAAAGGAGATTATAAAGTATAGTTTTATAAATATGGAAACGATCTATGTTAAGATTTGAATATGTATTTTCATAAAGGGAATACATTCACATTTTAAAAGTTAAAATAATCTTCTAAAGGAATGTTTTGAAAGTAATACTTTTTGATAGAGTTAAATGGTTTTAAAAAGTTATTTAAAATGTACTATGGAATGAAGACATAGATTTCAACATTTATTATTGTGATAGATGTTTCCAAGAAAGTAAGGAAGGCACGGACTGTGACATTGTTGTTATAGTAAGTGATTTTCGAAAGGAAGTGTTTTATATAGCATGGGATTTATTAAAATATAAATAGTCGAATCCCTATACTTGTTTTGATTTGTGGTAACGATGTTTTACGCAACATTCATTTTGAGCGTGTTTTGAAAAAATATGAAGCTTTCCTCAAAAGATCTGTAAATATACTTATTATGGATTTAAGTATATAGAGATATTTTCTACGTGTTGACAACGAAATGGTTTGGGAGTATACTTATACCGTTGAGATAAATATATGGAAATGTTTTCCAAATATCGAAAGATTAAAATGGTTTTGAGAGTATATCTTTCTAAATATATTTTGAGGTAGATATTTGGAAAGTGATTTAATTAATAAAAGATTAATTAAACATGCATAGTGACTGCTTGTGTGGTAGATTGTATTTTTAGCCATTTTTTGTCCCTTGACTTGATTTGGGAACTGATCAGTCGTGCACTTAGTACATGGCCAATTGAGTAGGCTTAATTATCGTTTAGTGTTAAAAATGACGATTCTAGTAGTGTGGAGCGACTATGGTACTCCAATCTACCGAGCTTCCTTCTTGGCCTAAGGATAGCAAGTTAAGAATTGGAAACGTGATAAGTCTATGAGACTTGGTTCCATATGAGGTTGAGGGTCGCTTATCAACTGTTGGTTCGGAGAGATTGAGATCGGATTTATATGAAAACCACTTCGGACCAATGTATGCGTTCGAAAGTGAAGACATGTTAAAGACAATGAAGTTGAAATCGGGGATCCTCATAAAGGAAGGACCGCTTGTTGATAATTTTGGAGCTGCTCCCGAGATAAATAAATAACAGTGGTCCCTTCGTTCTGGGATATGCTTATGCAAGGACTACTCGCTTATAATCTTAGGCATAATGCCCAATAGGATGTGGTAGAAGAGTGCTTTTGGTTTGTCCTCTTCCTGGACAACTTGTATGGATGGATGTCTGACATTGCATTTCTAAGACCATGTCACTACGCCATACTGCCCATTTTGCCACCCCTAATGCGTTTGAGTCGTGGCAATTTTACCATGGGATTGAGTCGTGGCAATTTTACCATGGTTTTGAGCCATGGTAAAATAAACTAGCATGGTCATTGACCGTGGTAATTTTGAGACAGCTATGGACCTTTCCAATCTCTACTACTAATAAAGAAATTTCGTTGGACTAATTTACTCGGTGTCTTTTGAAATTTTAAAAATCTCCTTGCTTTCCGTTTATATATTTACACTCAAATAAAATATTATATAATAACACAGTCAGCTCGTGGGCAAAACGGGCCCACTAGTAATAAAAAAAAAATCAATCTCCCTCGTTCATCTCAATAACCCTCGCCTCTCTGCTTTTTTTTAATAAAAAAGAACGCCCTAAAGTCACCAAATTAACATTTCCATGTCGATTACGTGCTGTAATTTCACCTATCCTTGATAAAGAACACCCAACGTGGAAGGGCCCGATTGATCACTGGTCTTGGTCATGGCAATTGATTGAGAAAACTGGAAATAATCGAGCTGCAGTTGGGGAAGAAGAAGATAGTACTATTCTGTGCACGTGCACAAGTGGTTGATAGAATTCAGAAATCAAAGAAAAATTCTTAACAAGATAACTGGTTTCAAGAAGTTCAAGAACTGGAAATTTGAAAAATGACTCGGAGAAGTATCAGGGAAGTTGCAGGGTTTGCTCGAATATGACATGATCATTAATTCCTGTGTATTGGTACAGACTTGAACAAGAAGCAACAGTTATAAAAAAAGTAACAATTGCATGGACTTTAATTTCTCAAGAATTTAACAGTATAATTCAGCAAGAACTTAACTAAGGATGGGTTATGTCACTCAAATAAGAAGTGTTCGACGAAATTGCAAAGGTATTTGATGAATTGACTAGAAGAGGAAGATACAAAATACACTGCACAGATATATTAGTGCACCCTGAGTGATAGTTTCTAGGATTTCTTGCAGTTCAAGCACACAAATTGATTCAAGAATTGTTTCAAATTTAGAGAGTTGGTAACAGACGTTTCACATAAGTTCAAAGAAAGTATTCATGATCAAGATTCAAGAATTGATTCACACAAAAAATAACAGATGCCAAATTTCCTACAGCTATCACTTATGATTCAACAAACACTAATTGTCAACTGAAAAAACCGAAAGATAACGAGACAGATAAAAGTGTAGATTCAAAAATAGAAACACAAACATTCAAGAAATTAAGGCTGAATCAAGAACAAGAAACAAGAACTGGAAAAAAGTAGATGCTTAAGAAATGAATCAAAACAGAAACTAATCTGAGATAAAAGATAACAAGTTGATGGCAAATAAGAAACTTACAACTGAATAATGGTGAGCAGTAATAAACAGAAAAGAAGACAATATGAACAAACAAAGTAACAGGTAAAAATGAAAAGAGGAAAAATTACAAACTGAAGAGAAAGGCATCTGCCACACAGTAGAAAATGAAAATATGATTTTATTACTTTGATTCTTCACACTGTTACAAATCCTTATCATTCGTATTTATAGACATTTACAACACATAACTCGGCCCAATTACAATTCAAACTCTTATGATACAAGCAACACAGTGATATGCCAAGCACTGCTGAAATTATAAATCCCATTAACATATACGCACTGATATGCTTCCCAGGTTTCTTTCATGCTTCCTTCTGATGCACCATTATTACTCTTCGATCACTGTTGCCTCATTCCATGAACAAAATTCATTTGCAAGCTCTTCTCCTCTCTTAACCTTCTCACAGCAGCCTTTGTTTAGCATAGTGATCAGGCTATGGTTGTTACATCTCCCTTGCGCTTTAAGAACAGACCTTGTCTCAAGGTCTAGCGTTGGAAATCTCTCGATCATTGGCCAATAATCTTCCTAAGTAGCTTCTTCTTCAGACCTGTCCTTCCACTTAACCAAAATCTGTACCACCACAGTATTATTTCGAGGAACCATTCTTCGATCAAGTATCTTCTCTGGTTGTTCAACTATCTCTTCTGTAAAACTGGGTATGCCATCTTGGATGACCACCATATCTCCTACCTTCTTTTTCAATTGCGAGACATGAAACACATTATGAATTCGAGTATTCTCAGGGAGTTGAAGTCTATAAGCTACAGATCCTATCTTTTCTATGATCTGATAAGGACCAAAAAATTTAGGAGAAAGCTTGTGTGTCTTATAATCTCTAGCTGTGATCTGTTTATAGGGATGCAATTTAAGATATACCCAATCTCCTACTTCAAACTGTCGATCGGTCCTTCTAAGATCTGCATATCTCTTCATTCTGTCTTGAGCTACCTTCAAACCGTCTTTAAGAAATTGTATCATAATGTCTCTAGTGAATAACTCTTCTTCAACTTGCTCAACCTTGGCAGTAGCAGGCACATAAGAAAGTAAGGTGGGTGGATCAATGCCATACACAATTTTATAAGGAGTAGTTTTTGTAGGGGTCTTCTAAGTAGTGTTATACCCGTATTCAGCTAAAGGCAGCCACTTAAACCACTCACTAGGCTTGTGACATACATAACATCTTAGATAACATTCAAGAATTTTATTTACTACTTTGGTTTGACCATCACTTTGGGGATGATAGGCCGAGCTGAGTTTGAGTGAACTTCCTTGGAGTTTGAAAAGTTCTTGCCAAAAGAGACATATGAAGGTAGGGTCTCTGTCACTTACAATAGTCTTAGGCAGGCCATGCAATTTAAAGACTCCCTGGAAAAAAATCAAGGCCACATCCTTTGCAGTATATGGATGTTGAAGCGGGAAGAAGTGAGCATATTTACTTAACCTATCTACTGCTACAAATATGACAGTACACTTGTGACTCTTGGGAAGGCATGCAATAAAATCCATCGAAATGTCAGTCCAAATATTGTCAGGTATGGGAAGAGGCTGTAGTAATCCTGGCACTAGAATATTCTCATGCTTGTTTCTTTGACATTCCTCACAAGCTTCGACAAATTCTTCAACACTAGATTTTAACTTTTTCCAGTAAAAAACCTGCCTTAACCTATGCAAAGTTGCTTTAATGCCAGAGTGACCTCCTAAAGGAGATGAGTGATATTCCTTAACAAGAAACTATGTCAAGGAGGTTAAGTGATGATCCACTAAAATTTTCCCTTTTCTGAAATTCAAATCTTCAACTCTCCTATATTTACTTTCTGGTAATTCTTTTGCTTGTACTTTTGCCAATAGCTGTTGATACCATGAAGATTTGTGCAGAGCCTCTTTGAGTTTCTGTAACCAAGGAGTTTGCACAGTGGATATGGCTTGGACAGTCACTTCAGTTGCTTCAATCTCACCTCTTCTGGATAGTGCATCAGCCACCTTATTTTCCTCTCCACTTTTATACTCCACCTTATAGTCAAATGCATGGAGTTTAGCCAACCATTTTCCTTGCACCCCAGTATGTATTTGTTGTGTTAACAAGTATTTCAAACTTTGATGATCAGTTTTTATTACAAATTGTCTACCCATCAAGTATTGTGACCATTTTTTTTGTAGCAATGATAATAGCAAGAAGTTCCTTCTCATAAGTAGATAATGCGAGATTTCTTCCATGGAGAGCTTTACTTAAGTAAGCTATAGGTCTTTTGTTTTGAAGGAGGACTGCACCTACCCCTTGACCACTGGCATCACACTCTAAAATGAAAGGTTGAGTGAAATCTGGCATGACTAGTATTGGTGGTGAAACCAAGCATTGTTTCAATTGTTCAAAGGCTTCCTTTGCTTCAACACTCCATTTAAAGGCATTTTTCTTCAACATTGAAGTTAAAGGTTTAGCAATTATACCATAGCCCTTAATGAATTTACGGTAATATCCAGTAAGACCTAAAAACCTCTCAAAGCCTTCAAATTTTGAGGAAGTGGCCAAGTAAGGACTGCCTGTACTTTGCTAGGATCAACAGAGAGACCCTCAACAGATATAACATGACCCAAATAATCAATAGCTTGCTTGGCAAATCTACATTTGGAGAGCTTGATTACCAAAGTATTTTTCTGTAAAAGTTGAAATGTTACTTTAAGATGTCTGATGTGATCAGCCCAGGTTGGACTATATACAAGTATATCATCAAAGAATACTAAAATAAACTTTATCAAATAAGCTCTGAATATATCATTCATGAGAGATTAAAAGGTGGAGGGGGCATTTGCTAATCCAAAGGGCATCACCACAAACTCATAATGGCCATCATGAGTTCTAAAGGCAGTTTTGTGAATATCTTCTTCAAGCATCCTGATCTGATGATATCCAGATCATAAGTCTAACTTGGAATAATATTGAGAACCATGCAACTCATCAAAAAGCTCTTCAGTTAGTGGTATAGGAAACTTGTCTTTAATAGTTTGTGCATTCAATCTCCGGTAATCAATACATAATCTCCATGACCCATCTTTCTTTCTCACCATAACAACAGGAGATGAGTAGGAATTGTGGCTAGGCCTAATAATACCAGAGTCTATCATGTCTTGAATTATTTTTTCCAATTCATTTTTACTTGATGTGAATGCCTGTAAGGCTTGAGACAAATAGGTTTAGTATTGGGCAAGAGGGGTATTCGGTGGTCATGGGGTCTGCAAGGTGGTAAACTGGAAGAGGGATTAGTAATTAGAGGGAATCGTTTGAGCATGGTATCAATTTCTGATGGAATATGGTTGATGTCATTTTCTGATTGCATAGATTGGCAGCAAACCATCATAGCTATCTGGCCATGCACATATTCCTTTTTTTTTCTTTTCTTATTAACAAACTTCAACTTATCTTGCTTCAGACCTTGCCATACATACTGCTTATCATTATAAACAAATTTCACCTGCAGTTGATCTAGGTTGAGTGTTATTTCACCTAAGCTTTTCATCCACTGTGCCCCGAGCACCACTTGACAGCCATCTAATGGAAACAAAAGTAAATCTACTGTCATGATATAGCCTTGGCATTTCAACACCACATCATTACATACTCCTGAACCAGTTAACGTCTCTCCGTTAGCCACCATTACTTCAAACAATTAAGTTTCATCAATCTTTAAATCCAGCTTCTTAACAAGTTTGTCATTGATGAAGCTATGGGTAGATCCCGAGTCAATTAGGTTGTGAATTGGTTTGCCTTGAATACTGCCTTTTACTTTGATGGTGGATAATGCAGGAATTCCACATAAAGCTTGTAAGGTGATTGCTAAAGTCTCTTCTATATGTACTTTAGACTCAGTTGTGGATAACTCACTTTCATTAGTGTCTGTCCAGTTATGTAGTGGCATCATGCCTTCCAAAACATAGACTTGAGAATTTTTACATTTATGGTCTTTTGACCATTTTTCTTTACAACCATAACACAAATTTTGCCTCCTCATCTCAATGATTTGATTAGGGGCGAGTCCTTTACTTTTTGCCAGAGACTCAAGTTGGGTATCCTTAGAGTTATTGGCATGACTATATTGGGAAGGAGTGGTTAATTCTTGGATTGACTTGGACAGCGGAAGCTGATTTGTTTTGGAGCTGGTAGTTGAAGTATTGGGTGATGGATACTTAAGTTTTTAGTCTGAAGACATTTACTTTCAAACATTTTGGCAAGAGAAACCGCTTCTCTAAAGAACCGGTCTTGAGGTAAGAACATCAATCTAATCTCTTTTTTTAATCCTCCAATAAACCTATCAAGTAAATATTTTGGGGGAAGTGCTTCCACTACGACTTGTAATTGATCAAACTTGCTCAAGTAAGCTCTTACTATTGTATGTTGCTTGAGTTTAGATAAGGTTTCAAATGGTCTTTCTATTTCCTCTGAATTAAACCTGACCAATATCTCTTCTTTAAAAACTGCCCATGATTCATTATTATTTACCGTGTTTACATACCAACGATACCATTGCAGGACCTCTTTTTTCAAGGCAAAAGAACAAATTTCGACCCACTGATATTCTTCAGTACGATGAAATTTGAAATATTGTTCTACTTGTCTCAACCAATCTGCTACTCCTTCTTCTCCAGAATATGTAGGAAAATCAAGTTTAATGATAGGGTTTGACAGATGGTTATGATAATCAAGGGGTAGGTTTTTGGGTTGATGAGGTAATAATGGTTCTTGAGGATATCTTGGAGGGGTATTAAAGAGAGGTACATTCCTAGGTGGTACCATAGGTGTTCGGTGATGTTGCGGGTAAGTTCTAGGTGGCGGTGGCTGCGTTGGATGTACAGTTTGCACTGGAGGAGGAGGATAAGGTTGGAAAGTTGCGTGAGGTGGATGAGTGGTTGAGGGTGATCGAAAATGGTTTCTGTCATGACGATTTTCATTAACAAGTGTGGTTAGCATATTATGTACACCTTCGAATTTTGTATGCAAATCTTTGGTAAATTGATCGAATTTTTTATCCAAATTCTGAACAGTAAACTCCAAGTTTCTAGTCGTGATTTCCAAATTTCTTAAAGTATAAGTTGTACGATTGTTAATCTCCTCGTGTCGCAGCCATGGATCATCAGGATTGGAAATTAGGGTTGGGTTTGGATCTTGATCTTGATCAGGATCGAGTGTGGGATGGTTGTTGAATGCCGAGGTTTGCTCTGATACCAAATTGGAAGGGCCCGGTTGATCACTGGTCTTGGTCATAGCAATTGATTGAGAAAACTGGAAATAATCGAGCTGCAGTTGGGGAAGAAGAAGATAGTACTGTTCTGTGCACGTGCACAAGTGGTTGATAGAATTCAGAAATCAAAGAAAAATTCTTAACAAGATAACTGGTTTCAAGAAGTTCAAGAACTGGAAATTTGAAAAATGACTCGGAGAAGTATCAGGGAAGTTGCAGGGTTTGCTCGAATATGACATGATCATTAATTCCTGTGTATTGGTACAGACTTGAACAAGAAGCAACAGTTATAAAAAAAGTAACAATTGCATGGACTTTAATTTCTCAAGAATTTAACAATATAATTCAGCAAGAACTTAACTAAGGATGGGTTATGTCACTCAAATAAGAAGTGTTCGACGAAATTGCAAAGGTGTTTGATGAATTGACTGGAAGAGGAAGATACAAATTACAGTGCACATATATATATTAGTGCACCCTGAGTGATAGTTTCTAGGATTTCTTGCAGTTCAAGCACACAAATTGATTCAAGAATTGTTTCAAATTTAGAGAGTTGGTAACATACGTTTCACATAAGTTCAAAGAAAGTATTCATGATCAAGATTCAAGAATTGGTTCACACAAAAAATAACAGATGCCAAATTTCCTACAGCTATCACTTATGATTCAACAAACGCTAATTGTCAACTGAAAAAACTGAAAGATAATGAGACAGATAAAAGTGTAGATTCAAAAACAGTAACACAAACATTCAAGAAATTAAGGCTGAATCAAGAACAAGAAACAAGAACTGGAAAAAATAAATGCTTAAGAAATGAATCAAAACAGAAACTAATCTGAGATAAAAGATAACAAGTTGATGTCAAAGAAGAAACTTACAACTGAATAATGGTGAGCGGTAACTAACAGAAAAGAAGATAATATGAACAAACAAAGTAACAGGTAAAAATGAAAAGAGGAAAAATTACAAACTGAAGAGAAAGGCATATGCGACACAGTAGCAAATGAAAATATGATTTTATTACTTTGATTCTTCACACTGTTACAAACCCTTATCATCAGTATTTATAGACATTTACAACACATAACTCGGTCCAACTACAATTCAAACTCTTATGATACAAGCAACACAGTGATATGCCAAGCACTACTGAAATTACAAAGCTCATTAACACACACACTGATATGCTTCCCAGGTTTTTTTGATGCTTTCTTCTGATGCACCATTATTACTCTTCGATCACTGTTGCCATGAACAAAATTCAGTTGCAAGCTCTTCTCCTCTCTTACCCTTCTCACAGCAGCCTTTGTTTAGCATAGTGATCAGGCTATGGTTGTTACACAACGTATATCAGCTTCTTACTCAAATCGACCCCGTATAATCTCACAGGTTTCCCCAACTCTAGGAATACCCCTCCAATCACCAGCCGTGACGTCATCTACTTCTCCACCCGCAAAGCGTGCTATTGGACTATTACAATTCGAGTTAATCGAGGTAATGAAACTATTATCATTCTGTAATTTATGTAATTTTTTGCTGTTACTAGAATGGTAATACCGCTAACTTTGCTAAATTTGGTAATATTTCATGTCGTCTTTAGGTAATTTAGAATAGACCTTGTTGGTTATTTTTGAGTTGCTAACTTTGCTAAATTTGAGTTGTTTTATCTTAATTATTTGTTGTTAGTATGGTAAATTATGGGAGCTCTGCATTTAAAGTTTAGCTAGTGCTGTGCACAGATTGTATCGTTCTTTTTTTAGTTTTTGTAAGTTCTGTTTTTTCTTTTAACTGTTACTTGGTTCTGTTTGTACGAAGAAAGGGTTGACATATAATTATTTTTCATCACACACTAACACATACATATATAGCTGATTGCTTTGAAGAATGGAATGTAATTCTGTCTTAGTTACTAAATGTCTCTGAGAGTACATTGTCATGAAATATTTAAGGGCACATGCATTAACAATGAAAACAAAAATGAGTCATGCATTTTTGCTGAATATTTAGCAGTTATCCTTTTTTTGTCACATTGCCTTTTTCAACGATAAGAAGTTGAGTTTCAGCTGCGAAGAGTTTTATGTTTGCCGTGATACAATGTTGCTGTCACTTAAATTTGAAAAATCGATTACACAAAATCAGTTTCTATCTTATTATGTTATATCATGTTTTTTTAAAGAACTAATAACGAATAAAAGTAAATGCCTAACTATTTTAATAATGTATGAGAGTAAAACTGTTAGGTTTAGAATTATGGTACACTATACTAAATTGAAATTTAGGTGCCCCATGTAACTCTGTAATATATGCATTTTTCTTAAGCACAAATTGTATCATCAAAGAATGATGTTCACGTAATTCTACTATTTAAGGCAAAGAAGATAATTTTGGTTGCTCATATCAGGTAAACGTGTGGGCCTAGTGGCTTCATTGTCTTGTTCATTATTAAATGAAATTGAAGTTTAGTTTACCTTGAATCCTGTATCTGTTCAGTGCATCTATGTATAATTCATACATACAAACAAAACACAATTTTTACTCGTCCTGCAATCAATTTAGTACGAAAATAACTTTTATCAAATTAGCCTACTTTAAAAGAAAAGGACCGATTCTGCTTTACTCATCCTAGGATCAATGAGTTCCTCTGCAATTTGCTTGCTTGCATCTTTTTGTAAAAGTACCAGTCCTCATATCAAGGCCAGGATTGCTTCAGTAAGCAAGGGTACTATGTTAGTAATTAGACATTAATACACAATGCTTATGAATCTGTATCTTTTCTTCTTAGAGTTAATCCAACTGAACTGGGGTTGGAAAATGAGCCTGTATCAATATTACATATTTTGCATATTCATTGTTGGTTGTAAAATTTGAATGAATTTTCTAACCCAAAGCAATTCTTAGAGCTGTTGCTCTTATGTGCAGCACTGAACTGCTGCTCCTATGTGCAGTAGAACCGCAGCGACAAGCTGCCGCCGAGAGCAGCAGCGTCAAGCTACTAAAACCACATTATTTGTAAGAACTAAGATGACTTGTTAACTCCATAATAGTTTGAGTTTTGTGAACCATCATTGCTAATACCACATTATTCATGAGAACTAAGTTACACAATGCTCAAATAAATGGCACTCTTCTTCGTTAAAAGATGCGAGTAGCTGGAAACTGGAAAAGTAATAAGTTTTTTCACGTTCTTCCGAGCTGCATCGCCAGAAGTATATGAGAAAAAGATAATATGGGAACGGCTAACCCTAATCATCTCAAATGCAGAAACATACAAGCATAGAAGCGGGCACAACAATGTCTTCATACCCGAACCTCTTTTATCTTTATTTTTTCATCATCATGGGCCAAGCATGTTTAGCCCATCAAATTGTATTTAAATACATTTCTCTGTACAACGTTTCTATTATCAGTTTTACAATAAAATTCATTTCTTTTTCAATTCTGCAAATAACTCAAATATATCAAAACACAAGTAAATCAGAATTTCAACTTGGTATCAGAGCCATCATCGCCTAACGGCAAATCATCTGAAGCTATTGAATCTGAATTATCATCGGATATTTTGTCGTCATTTGATAATCAGAATACTCATCAGAAATTCTTTCATCATCTGAGGATAGATCAGTTGCATACCTGAAGATCATTGATCTTGGTTGCAACTGATCAGAAAAAAAGGCAAATCAGAAAGAAGTTCATCAGAAAATTCAACATCAGAGTCAAGAAACTCATCAAGAAATCAAAAGAAAGCCGTTACCTCGCCAAGAACTCATCAGCAAACCATCATTTGGGTTCTGGCTGTAACCAACCTCTTGTTTTCACTGTCTTGATCACTTCTGACTCTGTATAAGTTCTTTCCAATTTATCTGTTGGTTATATATCTGTCAAGATATCATGGCAGGGAACAATGACAGCACTGCCACATCAAGCATTTCCTCCAACTCTCATCAGAATGCCACAGAAAGTCTCATAAAGACTGTGATAAGTCCACAGAACCAGCTAGTCACCGCACATCTTGAAGAAGATAACTATCTTCTATGGAAAGTTCAAGTGGAGACAGCCATTAGAGGCTATGGTCTTGAAGAATTTCTTTATGGCGCCATCATTGTTCCACCCAGATTCATAACTGATCAAGAAAATAAAACTGTCAGCAATGATGAATTTATAAAACATCAAAGACATGATAGTCTGATTTGTTCTTGGTTATTATCATCTATAAGTATAAAACTGCTACCACAGGTAATAGGAAGCAAGACAGCAAATGAGATCTGGTCAACTATAGAGAGAATCTTTAATTCTCAATCTGCTGCCAAGATCATACATCATAAAAGACAATTACATAGCATCAAGAAAGATAATCTGACCATGGGTGAGTATCTGACAAAAATAAAAACATTATGTGATATGCTTGAAGCTGCTGGTCACAAAATTCCCCACTCAGAGCAAGTATTGATAATACTAAGTGGCTTAAGTGAGGAATATGAAGCAGTGGTAGCTATTATATCATCACAAAGATTGACACCATTAGTTGAAGATGTACACTCAATCCTTCTTGCTCATGAAGGAAGAATTGAGTACAAGAAATCCAATGATATAGATATGTCAGCAAACTTTGTCTCAAGTTCCAAAAATAAAAATCAGTACAACATCAAATCAGATCAGAATTAGCAAAGAAACAATCAGTCCACAAGAGGAAGAGGTAGAGAAATATGGAACAACAATAATAAACCAAAGTGTCAAATCTGTAAAAAAAAATAGGTCACACAGCTACCAAATGCTACTTCAGATTAAACTTGAACTATGTACCAGAACAGAATTCAAACAATCAAAGAGGTGGAAATCCAAGTGCAAATTTAGCACAAGTTCAACAAGATCAGAATGGTCAGTCAAATATGTGTAGGAATCAAATTACTAAACCAGAACATATCCAAGATGAAGCATGGTACCCGGATTCTGTAGCAACCAATCATTTGACAAGCAATCTTGACAACTTTAATCTTGGAAACAAAGAGTATAAAGGTAAACAATCAATTACCATGGGGGATGGTAAGTGTATCAGAATAACTCACACTGGTAAAACCTATATTAAAGGTGCTAGACAGTTATTTCTAAACAATTTACTAAGAGTTCCAAAGATAAAAAAGAATCTTATTAGTGTCTCTCAGTTTGCAAGAGACAACAATGTCTACTTTGAATTTTTCCCCAAGTACTGTCTAGTAAAAGATATTTTGACTAATGAAATTCTTCTGCAGGGTGATGCTGATAAAAGGCTTTACAGATTCAATTTTGTTAACTCCATCAGTACTGTAAATCAGCAGAATAATTGTAATTTGACCGAGGTGAATCAAACAGAAGAGAATAGAAGTATTTTTGATCTGTGGCACTACAAATTGGGACACCCAAATGCAACTGTTGTTAAACAAGTTCTCAATGAAAATAGAGTTTCTTTTGAAAATATTCCTGATCCATATATCTGTACTTATTGTCAAATGGGCAAAAGTCATAAATTAGCATTTAATGATTCTACTACTATGTATTCTAATCCACTTGAATTAGTTGCTGCAGATATTTGGGGTCCTGCTCCAGTATGTTCTGATTATGGCTACAAATATTACTTATCTTTTATTGATGCTCATTCTAGATATATTTGGATTTATTTACTGAAAACTAAGTCTGAAACATGCAATGTAGTGTTACATTTTATAATCCTTGTTGAAAAACAAATAGGTCATCATGTCAAAATTATGCAAACTGACGGGGGCTCTGAATTCAAGCCACTGACTAAATTCTTTAATAATAAGGGGATAATACATAGGACTACATGCCCCTACACTTCTGAACAAAATGGTTTGATAGAAAGGAAGCGTAGACATATAGTGGAATTAGGACTTACACTTTTAGCACAAGCACATTTACCACTAAAGTTTTGGCCAGACTCCTTTAATACAGCTGTATACTTAATTAACAGATTACCCACAAAAGTGCTGAAAGGTAAAAGTCCTATAGAAAAATTATTATACATTAAACCTGATTATCATGCTTTAAAACAATTTGGATGTCTATGCTTCCCTAATTTAAGGTAATACAACACCAATAAGTTAGATTTCAGATCTAGACCATGCACCTTTTTAGGTTATCCCAATAACCAAAAAGGTTATATGTGTCTGGATTGTAAGGGAAAATTGTTCATTAGCAGACATGTAGTATTTAATGAACATGTATTCCCCTTTGGCAATTCAGATATGGAAACATCCAAAAAGGTATACAATCCAAAGGTATTTATACCTGATTTACCTGTATATTCTAAAATCTGGGGACAGGAGACTGAAAGGACTGCAAGCACTAGTGATTCACAACCTGCTATGTCAAATGAATCAAGTCATGAACCAGTAGATGAGTCCAACTATCTCAATCAGTCTCCCACCTGCACAAATCATCAGGAGCAACAAATTAGTCATACTACAAATATTCAACAGGATCAAAACAGAAGTAATGACAATGAAGCCCACACTGAAGAGTTACAAACTAAGTCAGGTCATCCAATGATCACAAGGTCTAAGAGTGGTATATTCAAGCCAAAAGTCTATACTGCAGTCAAAGCAACAGAAGAACCAGAAAGCTTTGAACAAGCTATAAAAGATAGCAACGGGAAGACAGCAATGGATGAGGAGTACAAAGCTCTCATCAAAAATAAAACTTGGGAGTTGACCAATATTCCAAACAACAAAAAATATTGTTGGCTGCAAGTGGACATACAGATTAAAGAAGAATGCAGATGGGACTATCAACAGATATAAAGCCAGATTAGTGGCTAAAGGATATACACAACAATATGGATTTGACTTCAATGAAACTTTCTCTCCTGTAGTTAAACCAACTACCATTAGAGTAATTTTCACTGTTGCCTTATATAAACAGTGGAGAATTAGACAGTTGGATGTTAATAATGCATTTCTAAATGGGACATTGCAAGAAGAAATTTACATGGAACAACCACAAGGCTACAATCAGAAACAAAATTATGTGCACAGATTAAACAAGGCTATATATGGTCTAAAGCAGGCACCAAGAGTTTGGTTTGAAAAACTTAAAAGCACACTTGTCAGATTGGGATATCAATCAACAAAATTTGATAACTCTTTATTTATTAAAATCAATAAAGAATCTATTATATATATTTTAGTTTATGTTGATGACTTACTAATTATAGGGAATGATGAAACAGCAATCAGTGAACTGGTTCAGTATCTAGACAAGCAATTTTCCGTCAAGGACCTTGGTGATCCAAATTACTTCTTAGGCACTGAAGTCATCAGAAAATCAAAGTCAGAAATATTCTTAAGCCAAAGAAAATATATCAATGAAATACTGCATAAATCAAACATGACAGAAGCCAAGTCTCAACCAACACCTATGATCTGCAATCATCAGCTCTCAAAACACAGGGGGAACCAATATTTAACATAAAACAATACAGAAGTGTTGTGGGAGCATTACAATATGCAACCATAACAAGACCAGATATATCGTTCAGTGTTAACAAGTTGTCTCAATTTATGCAGGAACCTCTTAATGAGCATTGGAAAGCTATAAAGAGGATACTAAGATATCTGAAGGGAACAACAACTTATGGTCTATCTCTAAAAGCATGCAAAGCACTCAATGTGGCAGGGTTCTGTGATGCAGACTGGGCTACAGACCGAGATGATAGAAAATCAATTTCTGGGTACTGCATATATATTGGAGAGAATCCAATTTTATGGTGTTCAAAAAAACAGTCAATCATATCTAGATCTAGCACGGAAGCTGAATATAGAAGCGTGGCTAGCGCAACAGCAGAAATCATGTGGATTCAATCTCTACTTGGTGAACTAAAGATCAAATCCAACATCAAAACAGTGCTATGGTGTGATAACCCAAGCACTGTGTATATGTCTGCTAACCCAGTACTTCACGCAAGAACAAAACACATAGAGATAGACATCTATTTTGTTCGTGATCATATTCTCAAGGGCAATTTACTTGTTAATCACATATCTGGAACTTACCAGAGGGCTGACGTTTTTACAAAAGCTTTAACTTACAGAAATTTCATAAGATTCAGAGAGGATCTGAAAGTGAAAGATTCAACCGGTGGCGATCTTACTGGCGAATCTGCATCTCACATCAAAGCCTCGGCTCAAGGATCTCACATAGAAAGGAGTCCTATCAAATCAGCATCCTTTCGGCGCTCAAGCTATTAAATTGGATCAATCAGGAAAAGCTGACTGCTTTTACTCAAGCTAGCAGAAAATTTCTGATTTTTTCTCTCAATTTTTTCATGAAGATGAAGATGGCGACATGCCCTAGATTCTGATTTGAGGGAGGAGGGGGGAGGGGGAGAAAAAGATAATATGAGACGGCTAACCCTAATCATCTCAAATGCAGAAATATACAAGCATAGAAGCGGGCACAACAATGTCTTCATACCCGAACCTCTTTTATCTTTATTTTTTTATCATCATGGGCCAAGCATGTTTAGCCCATCAAACTGTATTTAAATACATTTCTCTGTGCAACGTTTCTATTGCCAGTTTTACAATAAAATTCATTTCTTCTTCAATTTTGCAAATAACTCAAATATATCAAAACACAAGTAAATCAGAATTTCAACTTATGCAAAGTAGAAGGTATGTGCAAATTTCTTACTCATGTTTAGCACGTAAATGAAATTCGTAATCTAATTATTCGTGCTATGAAATATTTTGAGAATACGCGTGTTCACACCATATTTTCATACAAGTTCAAATAAATGACTGTTGAATTGAATGTAATGAACCATGAGAACAAAATGGACAGATTTTAAAAATAAATAGAAAATTTAATTGCAATAGTAAGTCTCAGTGAAATCCTATTGCAGAAATAGATTTGGTTTTCAACAGGTAAACGTGTGTAAGCACAAATTATGATCTGGTGAAAACCAGATCAATTTCCATAATAAATTTAGAATGAGATTTATTGTTGCAGTAAGTTGTTGTTGTTGTTGTTATTTCAGGTTTAATTGTAACATTTGTTTAAAAAAATATGAAAATAATAAAAAGAGAGGTACGAAAATGTCAAAGGCGAGTATTATTATTTCAGGTTTAATTATAACATTTGTCCATTTGTTTTCTCTTAACTTTTCTCCTTCCTATGCTGAATATTCACACAATAGTGCTTATGCTAGACCACGTCATGCATTAGTTTTTAACTAAAGACTTATCAGTTTCTCCCCTAAATGGTGAAACTGATATCACCCATCTTACGGTCTGTCTATTTTTACTTTCAAAAATTAAAATAATTATTAAAAGTAACTTACTTTACGATGAATCTATATAACGGTATCTAATTAATATACCACCATACACCGCTATGTTTTCATCTAAAGTCAACAAATTCAATTTTTGTTCCAAGCTTTCTATAAATCTTAAAATTGATATCTTAGATGATATTTTTGACATACTCATTCTGATCGTCGTTGTTGGATTTTACTTGGATTATATAATGATGAAGAAGCTTCTTATCTTTCATTCTTTGATTGTTGATTTTCATTAATCCAAATTATGAGAAAATTATCTCATGTTTCCTAATTTTATTGTTTGCAAATATATACACTTTATATACAACTATCTTTTGATTTACAAACTTAACTTTTACTACAAATAATTAACTTATTGGATGAAATAACATAAAATTTTGGTAGTAACAATCAGCTTATTGGATGTAGCTAAGACATATTTTTTTAAAATTTAGTGCAAATTGGTCATGCTTAAAGAATAGAATACAAGCTACAACTACAGGTAGTGGTCTGAAATTGGAGTTATATGCAAAGTTTGAGTAATTACAAGTATCAGCTTATTTATTTAAAGTCACGAGATGGTATAAATGTTGACAATTCTAAAGAGATGAATGAAATATCTTTTAGTCCCACATTGGAAAAATAAAAGATTAAATTGTGTATATATGTAGGATCCTCATTCCCTATATTGGCCCTTAGGGTCAGGTAATTTTGTGCGAGAGGGAGGACCCAAATCTGATGAACGCGCACGCGCCGCCCGCCCGTACCGGGCTCGGGCTTGGTCGGGTCTACTATGAAATCTTATTTTTGCTACAGAAAACACTGCAATTTTCGGTGGGTTTTTATTTGGCTACACGGGCGCGGCCCGTTTGAATTTGAATTGAATACGGATGCGACCCGTTGGAAGAATGAAGGGATACCGTTTTTCAGAACGGATATATTTTGAACGGACGCGACCGTGACCTTTCGACAATTATAAATTAGTGACGGATCCTGATCAAATCATTCACTAATTTGCAGTTCTTCTTCTTTCCCGCTGTGCTTTCTTCGGCCAATTCGTTTCTGTTGTCGTCGTCTTCTCAGACTGACGTGCTCCTTATAGTCTCGCGCGGTTTCATCGTTTGTACCCTACGAGACTTGAAATAAAGTCTTAAGGCGATTGTCACGACAAACCTCCAACAAACTTTGGTATTCTTGTTCCTTTCGATTACTGATACACAAATCTGTTACAGAATACCTTTGTTGCATTCCAGCATTTTTTATATAATCTGTTGCGCTTTCTGATTTTGCAACGCTTTATTGTGTTGCTGTTTTGTTGTTGTAACTATAATACTGTTACATTGCGTTCCGTAGCGACGCAGACAATCTGTTGCGTTCTGTTTTCAACCATTTGATCCTACACCTTAAGACTTTCCTGTTTTGGTTAAAGCAGAGATGGCAGCATAACAGATGTCGATCAAGACAGCGAATTTAAACAAACCAGACCCATTCAAGGGAGACGGAGACGATTTTCTGACATGGCAGAGTCAGATGCTCTTTTATCTCACAACCCTTGGTCTGCAAAAGTATCTTGATGAAGATGAACCAGTGCCGCCAACGCCAAGCAATACCAATTCAGCAAATGACATTTCTGCAATTGATGCATGGAGGCACTCAGATTTCTTGTGCAGAAATTACATCCTAAACTGCTTGGATAAGGTTTTGTACAAGGTGTATCAGCCACTGAAAACTGCAAAAGCTCTCTGGAATGCGCTAATGCAAAGTACAAAACGCAAAACGTGAGCCTGAAGAAGTTCATAATTGACAAGTTCATGGACTATAAGATGGTAGATTCAAAATCTGTAATTACGCAATTGCATGAACTTCAGATTATTATCCATGAATTGCAAGCAAAATGCCACGAAGTTGGTGAATCTTTCCTGGTTGAAGCAATCACTGGAAAGCTACCACCATCTTGGAAGGACTACCGCAATTATTTGAAGCACAAGAAGAAGGAGATATCCTTATAAGACCTCATCGTCAGATTGAAGATCGAGGCATATAATCACGGAGTCGCTAAACCAAAAAACGAAGAGGCTTTTGTTGCAGAGAGGGCAAAGAAAAAGGAAAACCCCAACAAAAACAAAAAAAAAAAAAAATGATCAAAAGTCGTCCAAGATGTTCAATGGGCAGTGTTGGGTTTGTGGCAAGACTGGACATCAAGCAAAGGATTGCAGACACAAGAAACAGAATAATTCTGAAGCAAATGTTGTGGAAAACATGAACATCGATGGGTCTAATTTTTCTGGAGTTGTGTCGGAATGCAATCTAGTTCAGAATCCTTCTCAATGGTGGTTTGACACAGGTGCTACACGACACGTGTGTTCTGAAAAGTCCATGTTCTCCACTTACAACAAACTCGATTATGAAGAAAAGTTGTACATGGACAACTCTGCAGTGTCAATGATTGAGGGAAGCGGGAAAGTGATTCTCAAGTTCACATCTGGTAAGACTATTACGCTGAATGATGTGCTTCATGTTCTAGACATTCGCAAGAACTTGATCTCTGGACCTGTACTCTCGAAGAAAGGCTTCCGAATGGTCTTCGAATCAGATAAAGTTGTTCTATCTAAGGCTGGAATCTATATAGGGAGAGGATACTTGTGTGATGGCCTATTTAAGGCTAATGTAGCCGTAATTGGCAACAATAATTTTATTGTAATTCTGAAATGAATAAAAAGGAAGTTTCTTATGTTGTCGAGTATGATGCTCTATTATGGCATGAAAGATTAGGACATATAAACTTTCGAAAGATGAAAAAACTTGCAAATCTGAATTTAATTCCATAATTTCAAGTAGATAATAAATACAATTGTGAGACATGTGTAGAAGCAAAAATGGTTAAGAAACCATTTCATACTATTGATAGAAGTATTGAACCATTACAAATGATTCATACCGACTTATATGATTTCAAAAACTTACCTACAAGAGGTGGGAAAAAGTATTTTATCACATTTATTGATGATTATACACGATATTGCTACGTATATCTTTTAAATGGTAAAGATGGAGCAATTACATCGTTTATAAAATGTAAGGCTGAAGTAGAAAATCAAATAAATTAAAAGATCAAGATATTGAGGTCTGATCGAGGTGGAGAATATGAGTCGTCGTTTGAACATTTCTGTGCAGAAAATAGAATAATTCATCAAACAACAGCACCATATTTGCCACAACAAAATAGTATAGCCGAGAGAAAAAATAGAACATTAAAAGATATGATTAATGTCATGCTCTTAACCTCTGGCCTACCAACAAACTTGTGGGGGAAAGCTTTAATATGTCTAATCACATATTAAATAAGGTTCCTCATAGTAAAACGGGAAAAATTCCATATAAATTATGGAAAGGACATCTACCAAGCTTCAAATACCTCAAAGTGTGGGGGTGTTTAGCAAAAGTTCATATCCCGCCTCCAAAGAAGGTCAAACTTGGACCAAAAACTGTAGATTGTTACTATTTAGAACCAGCCCAAAATAGTAGTGCACATAGATTTTTGGTATTCAAGTCCGATATACCTGATATTCATGTAAATACAATCACGGAATCAAGAGATGCCTCATTCTTTGAAGAAGTGTTTCCACACAAAAAGAATGAAGGGAATAATGTCCCTAAAAGGACACGAAAAGAATCAAATAGCCCACATGAAGATGAAACTCATCGTGAAAGTGATTAAGTAGAACCAAGAAGAAGTGTAAGGGCTAGAACTTCTAAATCATTTGGTTCGGATTTTTTCACATATGTGTTAGAACACGAACCTCAAACGTACAAGAAAGCCATGTCATCTTATGAATCTTCATGTTGGAAAGAAGCAATACAAAGTGAGATCGATTCAATCCTAAGTAATAAAATTTGGGAAATTGTTGATATTCCACCTGGAATAAAACCTATTGGCTGCAAATGGATTTTCAAGAAGAAAATGAAACCAGATGGCTCTATTGATAAATACAAAGCCAAATTAGTAGCCAAAGGATATCGTCAAAAAGAAAGTATAGACTTTTTGACACATATTCACCATTTACACGAATAACCTCAATAAGAATGCTAATAGCAATTGCATCCATCTATAATCTAGAAATTCATCAAATGGATGTAAAGACAGCATTCTTAAATGGAGATCTCGATGAGGAAATCTACATGGAGCAACCCGAAGGATTTGTATCCAAGGAAAATGAAAACAAAGTCTGTAAATTGATAAAATCACTATACGGACTCAAACAAGCTCCAAAACAATGGCACGCAAAATTTGACAGTGTCATGATGAGAAATGGTTTTCATATAAATGAGTGTGACAAATGTGTTTATTGTAAACAAGTTGGAAATCATACGTGTTTGTTTGTTTATACGTGGACGATATGCTAATCTTTGGTTCCGACATTAAAGTTATAGAGACTATAAAGAAATTGCTTATCAACAATTTTGATATGAAAGATTTAGGAGTTGCTAACATTATTTAGGGAATCAAAATAATAAGAACGCCTAATGGAATACAATTATCTCAGTCACATTATGTGGACAAAATAATTGAGAAATTCCAACATTATGGAATTAAAGGAGTAAGAACACCTTTTAATCCATCCGAAGTACTGCATAAAAACACTAATGAAAGTGTAATACAACTGGAATATTCCCATGTAATAGGATGTCTAATGTATCTCATGAATTGCATGAGACCAGATATAACTTATGCAGTAAGTCGACTAAGCAGGTATACAAGTAATACAAGGAAAGAACACTGGAAAGCACTAATGAGAGTGTTGGTATACTTGAAGAATACCACAAATTATTCCTTACATTACGGAAAATATCCAGCTGTTCTAGAAGGATACAGTGATGCAAACTGGATTGCATATTCAGTGGAATCAAAATCCACAAGTGGTTATGTTTTCACTCTTGCAGGAGCAGCTGTATCATGGAAATCAACGAAGCAAACATGCATAGCTCGATCCACTATGGAATCAGAGTTCATTGCATTAGACAAAGCAGGAGAAGAAGCAGAATGACTTCGTCATTTCTTAGAAGATATTCCTTTATGGCCTAAACCTGTAACAGCCATATGTATTCACTGCGACAATCAAGCTGCGCTAAGTAGAGCGGAAAACTTTGTGTATAATGGCAAATCACGACACATTCGTCGACGCCATAACGCAGTTAGGAAGTTACTCTCTAATGGAACTATCTCCATTGATTATGTAAGAACAAATAATAACCTAGTGGATCCATTTACAAAAGGGTTATCAAGAAAGAAAATAGACTGCGCATTGAGGGGGATGGGTTTAAAAGCCTAAACCAACAAGAGTTATCTTATACGGAAACCTATCCTAGCGACTGGAGATCCCACGGACTAGGATCAATAGACAAACCAGTTCTGAATAACTCAAGACGTAATGCATTTTTCTGGACATAGTCCATTCCATTCCTATGGTGCAAAACATAAATGCATGCCTACAGAAGTATTAAAAGGTTAAAGCTATGCTTTTTAACGATGACCATATCTTGTAAAATAACAAGTGTGGTATATGTAGGATACTCCTTATGGTTACGATCACCTATGTTAGTGTGAGCTGGGTCGGCTCTATGAGAATATTAAAGGCTTAAATTCTCTATATACACTCGCAGAACCAAATTTGTTCAGGACCGTAATGAACACAACCAAGAGATTGGAGGAAAAGTGAGACAATGTTTGTTAACCTTATTGTCTGGTTGTACAATAACGACAGACGGTTCAAGATGAAATAATTCACCGATTAGCCAAGTATATCCGATGAGTATTAATAAGGGAAAGTTCAAAGTGAAACATCTACTTATCCTTCAAAAAGCATTATTCCATACGTAGTCTGAGATATTCCACTTTGTGTGGGGGAAAAGTATATTGTCATTCATGTGAGGGATTGTTGACAATTCGAAAGAGATGAATGAAATATGCTTTAGTCCCACATTGGCAAAATAAAAGATTAAATTGTGTATATATGTAGGATTCTCATTCCCTATATTGGCCCTTAGGGTCAGGTAATTTTGTGCGAGAGGGAGGACCCAAATCTGATGAACGCACGCGCGCCGCCCGTCCGTCCCGTACCGAACCGGGCCGGGTTCGGGCTTGGGTTTGGGTCTACTATGAAATCTTATTTTTGCTACAGAAAACACTGCAATTTTCGGTGGATTTTTATTTGGCTACACGGGCGCGGCCCGTTTGAATTTGAATTGAATACGGGTGCGACCCGTTGGAAGAATGAAGGGATGCCGTTTTTCACAACGGATATATTTTGAACGGACGCGACCGTGACCGTTCAGCAATTATAAATTAGTGACGGATCCTGATCACATCATTCACTAATTTACAGTTCTTCTTTCCCGCTGTGCTTTCTTCGGCCAATTCGTTTCTGTTGCCATCGTCTTCTCAGATTGACGTGCTTCTTACAGTCTCGCGCGATTTCGTCGGTTGTACCCTTGGAGACTTGAAATAAAGTGTTAAGGCGATTGTCACGACAAGCCTCCGACGAACTTTGGTATTCTTGTTCCTTTCGATTACTGATACACAAATCTGTTACAGAATACCTTTGTTGCATTCCAGCATTTTTTATATAATCTGTTGCGCTTTCTGATTTTGCAACGCTTTATTGTGTTGCTGTTTTGTTGTTGTAACATATAATACTGTTAACTTGCGTTCCGTAGCGACGCAGACAATCTGTTGCGTTCTGTTTTCAACCATTTGATCCTACAATAAATTCTATATTTACTCTTTTATTTGCTTAGTCGTATTTCCTATTTGCTCGTTGCTGAATCAGAGCTGGCTTTATTCTTATGTAATAGTTTTGTTTTCTTAGTCTTATTTCATTCTGAAAATGTTTTGCTTGCTTAGTTTTACTTCATTTTGGGTTGGTTTTGTTTTCCTGTGTTGGATCTGGATGTTACCCATATATATTTCAGTCTGTTGATATGGTAGGAGCTGCTTCAAAATGTTATGTAATTCATAGTTCAACCGGGGTTTCTTGATTTAGAACGCTCCCGGTTCTCCTTCTTCACATACCTCTCCTTCTCCACAAATAAACCATGACCATTACTTGCACCACTGCTTTCATCACCTAACTCCTTCATTTGATCCCGCAACTTCTCGCTAAGAAGACCCGTCTTGACATCATCAAGAGTCAATGTATTCCGGCTATAGATCAAACTATTTGAGAAACCTGTATAGCGATCTGACAACGAACACAACAATATCATCGCCTTTTGTTCGTCCTCAATCTTTAAATTTGCCACCTTCATCTTCATTAGCAAATCATAAAAAATGTTCAAGTGCGCCTTTAGCGAAGTACCTACCTTCATCTTATAGGTGAAGAACGTTTGCAATAAGATCAAACGATTTGTCAGTGACTTCTTCATATACAACTCCTCCAACTTGTCCCAAATACCCTTAGCGGTTGTCTTACCATTAATTTCGTAGATAACATTCTGTCCCATAGCAAGTTGAAGTGTAATGAATGTCCACTTTTCCATCTCCTCTCTTTCAACATCCGAGATGTCTGCTGACAACAAATGTGTGTCAAACACCACTTGATGCACCTGATTCCTCCTTAAAATCGCTTTCATCTTCCATTGCCATTTTTCAAAGTCATTATCGCAATTCCACTTGTCTATTACCAATTGTGATCCTGAAGCTGCGTATAAACCACGTACATAAGGAGCTACACCACTTGGATTACCCATTGAGGAATTACTTGAGTTACTACTTGATTCAGGCATTTCTACAACACCTACCAACACCAAAGCTCTGATACTAAATGTTGGTGCAGGATTTCAACTCGAGACCACTCAAATCGAAACCTCACAAGCACAACGGAAAACGGGATCGTGGTAAAAAGTGTAAAAACAACCAATCAACTACTCAATTCCTACCTCAATCAATCTAAAGCAATCACAATCCCAAACAAGCAATTCAGAAGTCAAAGCAGTAATGAAATAAATCACACAGCGATTTATAGTGGTTCCACTAACGTTGTGTTAGTGTACATCCACTTTAAGAGAGAGCTTTTATTAGTATCGATGAGAAGAGTAAGAGATTGAATATAATGATCAAAATTCTAATTAGAAATTGATTTGTGACGAAGAGAATTAAAGAAAATTATGTTTTGATAAACCCTAATTAGTGGAAGCTGATCTCTTGCAGTTGCTTGCTCGCTTTTAGATCTGTAACCTAAAGCTAGCTTATATAAGAGAATAGAAACGCTATGCAATATTTTCAAATTGCCACTGCAGATATCACAAATCTTCACGCCAAGTCCACACGTGAAAAACAAGCGTTAGTCATCTCAGACGTCTGACCAAAAAGGTCAGACGTATGACTTTAGTCGCTGGAAAAAGTTTACTTTCAGCTCAGACGTCTAACCAAATTCTTTGGATGCGATTTGCATAGACTCACGTCCGACCTCTGTCAATTCTGCCCACTTCACAATTTTCCTTATAACTTCCATTTTCGAACTCCAATTTGCGAACCATTTTCTCCGTTACGAAGCTACTTCCGACTTCTACAGATCCCCATATAGCGTCGCCAAAATTTATCAGTATCTATGTATTTTCACCCTGAGGCTATAGCCACCTGCATATATAAATAAATAGTTGCTCACCATTTTTTAATTATAGCTGTTAAAACTAAGGTATTTAATTGTTTTAATTGATATGCACTCAAATATGTAAATTAATGCTTCTGTTTTAACGAGAGTAGAAGTAACCTCCACCTTACAGGGTTCCCTACAAGTGGATAAATATATAGATCCTCTATATTTTTTTCTTTAAGACTACTCATTGTTATTGTAATTAGTCTTTTTTAGAAACATAGATGTGCAACTGTGTTGTACATGTACAATTATGACCGCATTTGATCTTATCAGATATATTTCAGTCTGTTAGAGAAATGGTCAAATTTTCGTACACTGCAAGGAATATATATATATATATATATATTATATATATATATAGAACATTCTTATTCATATGTTATGTTCTATTCAAATTCATACAAGCAACATTATTGCTTATGAGAAACGTAGTACAGTACTTTGGACTCGGCACCTAGAAATTGAGTTTATAATGGTATAAAACAAAGGCAATGAAACAAAGTAATTAAGTTTCAAAATTTTGGTTCCTAATTTCACTATTTCCAAAACTTCGGTTGGATTTGTAATTTATTCAATTTTGGTTCCTAATTTCATTATTTCCAAATTTTTAATTCATTCAATTAAATAGAAAGAAGATTATTACTAAAAAAATATGCTACTTCCAGTATTGTCTACTAAATAACGACAAACAACTATTGACTCAACTGTCATATCCTAAATGAATTATAATAGGTGATCACTAAGTTCTGTTCAGAGAGGATTGCCAAATATGCATTTGAGTATGCTTACCTAAACAACAGAAATACAGCAACCGATGTGCACAAGGTCAACAATATGAAATTGGCAGATGGTCTCTTTCTAGAATCATGCCGTCGTGAGATTGCAACAAAATACCCTGGTATCAAGTATAATGAGATCTGGTATAAACTTTTTTCTACATAGTGATTTATGTTTTACTATTGTATTTTTTTATAAACTTAGGTTCTCTTTTAATTGATTTGCATGAACTCTGCTACTCTCCTCAGGTCACACCTAACTTGTATGGAAATCTAGTGGCAAATACTGTTGCAGGTATTGCTGGAGGTACAGGTGTCATGCCTGGAGGTATTTCTTAATCTCATGCAACAAAACTTGCAGATTTATGTAGTTTCCTTTTTTTTCATCGGTTGAAGTGTAGAACATTCTTTATTGCAATTGAATGAGCAATTTATTTTGCTGGCCCTAAGGGAGTCTATGGGAAATATTTTAGCTTTATAAATTTAAAGCAGAAAAATAAATAAACCACAATTGTACTTTATACTGAAATTAGGGGGAAAAAGTCAAAAAATTTCATGGATTATGGACAAGAATGTGGTGAATTGGAGATATTAGAATAGAAAATCATTAACCTGTAATTTACATTCAATATATCGCCATAGGTGTGCTAGAAAACCACACAATCCCTGTGTACTGCATAATTGAGAAACGATGTGAGATAATGAGAGTAATTTGGAAATTTTTTGTAAACTAATGAATTGCTGGTAAGCTAAATTGGTACGAGTTCATAGTCTTATCACATCTGAAACTCCAAGAGATCTAATAGCTGAGATCTATTATCTCACCAATTTGTGTCCAAATAGAAGAATTTTCCATGTATATTGGAACGTTCAATAGTCCCGCTTGTTTAACCCTTATATATAATCTTTTAGTTTCAAGCACAAATTTGGAAATAATGTTTTTATACAAAACATATAGATTTTCATATCGAGCTGGTAAGCTAACTTTATAGTGTAAAATTGATTATCACAGATTTTAAATGCATAAGAATCCGGCTGCAAATGTCGCTCTGCCCATCTCCTAAGGGCAGCTGAATACACATTCATTTTCATCTTCAATTGCTTCCTGCTTTTTACAGCTGCCTTCTTCATGTTTCTTTACATCCATTCTCTTTTCCTTCCCTCCATGTTTTTAGTTATACTCTATAGACTAACTTCAGATTTATCTGTATATTTCTAATGGGTTGCGGCTTCTTTATATATTCAAAGCTTTGAGCTCTAAAGCAGAATATGAATTAATCAAAATGGGATATGCCCTATATATATGTGAACAAAAACTAGCTGTATACTTCAGCTTATATAAATTTGAACCATGTACATTAATTTAGAGATGGACAAAGTTCGGCGTGGGTAGTTTTTAATACTGTAGTCAACCACTCGTCGTGCAAGTGGAACACTTCATTGTTCTTACTTCGCATTGTATAAAGTCTAAAAGTCTCATGTGCTAATTAATTAACTTGCTGTTCTGTGAACATGTATGCAAGTTGAGTCTTTTTTGGTCTCACATCATGGAAACCAAAAAAGATCATAAATATTGTTTTATGAACCAACATTGAACATTGGTGGCCTCCGAAATTCGTAACAGATGATGATTTGTGTTATTCTTTACTGTTTGAAATCAAATAAAATATATGACAAATAAATGTCGCATCTTTGTTACACAACTCAATTTTCCAAACTGGTACCAATTGGAAACCATAAAGCTAAGAATTCAATTGTTTTTGGCGTAAAAATGAATACCAGATAATCCTGGAATCTGTCCACATCCTTAAGAAAAATTTTGATGTTGGAAAAAAATCAAATACGATGCAGATATCGTTATATTAGCATCCAAAAATTATTTATTCAATTTTTATTACCGTAATTGTAAGTATTTTATGTATTTTAGTATATAATATTTACTGTTTTATCATAGTAATTATTTATATTATACGACACAAATGAATATTTGTTGTTCAATGCTATTTTTTATCATGATATCTCGTGGTATTAATCGTTATGGTAACATCTAATATTCGTCATTCATAAATGCTGATATCATATGTCAAAAAATAATTACTACAGATGTAGATATGATATCATATTCATATATCACTGATTTGTACTTAAGTCTTCATAACATCATGTCAGGTGGTCCTAAAATTTAATGCCCAAAACTGTGTACTTTCAAATTCAATGCACACTTAAAACTAAATTATTTCTGAAAACGCCGATATATATTCAAGGTAATAAATATCCAAAATCTGCAAGGAATTATATATTTGAACTTAACTGAAAACCAAAGTTACGTATATTTGAACTTCTATATAGAATTTTCTTTCAAACTAATTTATACCTAAAAATCTATAAAATGGAAACTTAATTATATATGCTTAAAACCTGGTGTATATAAAGCACCTTTGATATACCCCTGAGTAGACTGGGAGAAATAATCCATATTAAGTATCTGGGAATAACAGTTTATATTTATAACAAAATATTGATAAAGGAGCTTCAGTATAATCCCCGTAGACCGGTATTTCTTAGAAAACCCAAAAGACTCAAATAATTTCTAGGAAGTTCGTGTTTACGAACTAAGCTAAAATCAAGGAAATAATTGACTCAAAATTGCTCCTTGAGTCGTTGCCTCTTTTTCCCAAGGCACCAAATCAGAAAGTTTAGGCGAATATGTCAACAGGTCCGTAGATAACGACAGAACTCTAAATAAACTTTAGGCGAATATGTCAGCAGGTCCGTAGATAACGCATGTATAACATGTATATTCGTAGCGCAGAACTCTAAATAAACTTTAGGTGAATATGTCAGCAGGTCCTCCATTTCATGAAACAAATTTTATTGTGCCATCTGGTGCTTTAACTCGTTGCACATGGGCTGCTTCCAAAGTAAGGTGCAGCCATTGCAGGCTAATCCTAGTCGCACACATATGCGTATAGTGACTTGGAACCGTCGATTATTTACCGTGTCGCTTGCGCCGATACGTTACATAAGCACGCTGGCGGTATATGGGAACTAAAGTAAGTTATCCTGCGACGCTTTCCTGAAAATGGAGTAAATGCTTATTTATAATTAATCAGTTTTTAAAATCTGTATATATCGCTTTGTATTTATTGCAAAATTTGTGACGTCATGTTCCGCGTTGCACAGGAAGTAGTACGATATATATATATATTAGTATTACACCCAAATCAATGTTTTGAAGATAAGAATTTGCACTGAACTCTCCATGAAATAATTGGTCTTATATTATGCAGTTTGCAATTTTTAACCAGGTGAACAAAAATTGTACAGTAACAAAGTATTGAAAATCTGTATATGCTATGTATTGTATATGTGTTTTTCGAACCCAAAATCAATTCGAATATTCTGCTTTTTGATCATTTCCTGTAAGTATGTGTTTCACACACACACACTTTTTTTTAAAGGGCGCACACATATTAATATGTGCATTGAATGCTTGCAGGCACCTAATGAAGCAAGGGAGATGATCGTCAATGGAAGAATGGATTAAAGCATGTCCTTTTTATTGTTTTTATTCTCTGCATGATGTTGTATTATCATCTTGTGGGATTTGAGGGCATGAGAAATATGAATTTGTATTTTGAATTAGCACAGATATGTTGGTCTTTGCAAAATAAGTTATTTCATGAGCAAGTATTGTAGGACTTGATCTTTGTAAAATTTTAGTGTACTTCAGTTTATTGGTAATGTATGTGCTGCTGTTTCTGGTTGTCATATCTCTCTATATAGCTATTCTTGATTCTAACTTGCTTGTGTAGTCTGAAGCTTTTATACAGAGTCGTGGCTAATTTTATTGTGTTGTTTGAAGTTTATTGGTGATGTATTACAACTTATATTATTTGTGCTTTAGTTCATTCAGCCATGGCTTAGAACCATGGCTAATTTTAATGATTATAAAAATTAGCCACGGCTTTATACCGTGACAAAATTTCATTCAGCCATAGCTCCAAGCCATGGTTGATATTAATTTTGCCATGGCAAAATTTTTGCCACTCCCAATTTTGCCACACCTCTTGCTGTGGCAAAATTACTTAGCCATGGCATAGAACCGTGGCAAAATGGCTTTTCTGGTGTAGTGACGGTGCATTGATCTTTACAAATGTACGTCTGTTGGTGGTGTAGGAGGTAACCCCTCTTGTACTTAACACCCTTCTTTGAGACATACGAGCTCGGTAGTTGTACTTTTTCTAAAATCAATAGTGTGCTGTTGGAAATGGCAATGTGGCATAAATGTTCTAAGAAAGGCAAACATTACCTTAAGCCTTACAACCAGGGAATTATAAAATAGGGGTTGCTTTAAAGCTAAGTGGTTCGCAACCATTAGGGTATGATATCACATTGAGACTTATTTATTTCTACCTGCTATGAAGTCGGGTTTAAATTATGTAGTGTATGCTATGGGATTCTGGATAGGTCGGTTACGACCATGGTGACATAATATCCGGTGCTATCTGTACCATCTATTGGTCTCGGGTAGGCCGGTCTTAATTCGTAGAGGTTTTGAAGATGTCAATCTTCAGTACATTCCTCTATAAATGTACTATACGAGAGGTAGTCCCTTATCTCGCTATTCATTGGAAATCTAAATCTCCAGTAAATGCCTTTGGTTTTAGTTGTAAACTGATTATGCCATCAAATTTAACAAATGCAACAATTTTCGCTATGATTAATATGTATTTGTATCCTAGACAACATTATAATATCAAAGGATTTGATATGAAGTGTTTTGTTTATTGTAAGATAAAAACTCGTCCATATTTATGTACGGCGTGGTCTTACAAGAAACCTCTATTTTTTGAAAAGTTTTTATAACTTTAAAATCCAATTGAGATGTGTTTTCTCATGCTAGTTTATTAGACTGATCCGACAGATTCAATTTGGATGCTTTGGAGCTTCTGAAACTAGCTGGAGGTCTACAATTCATGTTCTCAGCATTTGTAAAGACATATTGTTATAACTGTCTTGACTGATAATTAGTGATTTGTTGTTGTACTCTGATTGATGTATGTATATTATAGTTTCTTTTTTGTAAAGATCATTGGTATTATATTGTATATATATATGTTGTTTTGCTCCGTTGTGAGAGTATGTGTTGTTTGATTTTCTTTCTATCTTCTCTTCTTTCATCTTTCTTTCCCCTAACTATTCATCCTTTCGTTCAATTCGAGTTGGACATGTATGGTTTATTGTCAGCTTGAAATGTGTAGGATTATGGGTCGTTATAGCTGGCATCAGAGCTTAGTTTATAGAACACTTAAACTTTGGTATGGTACTCATTATAGAAAGGGTCAGTAGCACCCTAGAATGTGTTGGAGTGTGTGTGTATATATATAAGTGCTTTGTTAATGATATAAAATATTTTATATTGTGTTGATTGATCTGTTGAGTAGCTTATAGATTCTGGTAAATACGAGTAATTAACATTATTGATAGGAATCTCTAAATACTTGAACATAGCAATTCGAAATAGTATTATTTTGAAATTAGGTAAATGAAATAATTTTACCTTGATTATATTTATATATAAAGGAATAATTTTTCAGAAATTATTATTATATGGTATGTTGTTTGGATTTAAGGTATAATGTTAATAAAATTTATTTATTATAATTTAAACAAAGATAAACATTTGTAAAATGAGTTATATAAGAAGCTGAACTTATAAACGTGAATTATAGAGTATTGATTATAGTAAAAATAGTCAACATTTGTGAAATGATATTATATGAGAGGTGAAATTACATGAGTATGATTTATAAATAAGAAGGAAAATGAAATTGAATAAGTATATTTATAAATATGGGTTATGCATAAAAAATGGATTTAAAAACAGAAATTGAGAATTTAAATCTTGATGATTTTGAAATTATTTTTTCAAATGTTTTGGAAAAAATAATAATAACATTATTTGAAAATATTTTGATTAGAATATTTTAAGATGGAATGTAAAAGAGACAAGAAAACACTGAACTCACTTCAGTCGTTGGGAAATAATTTGGACGATGACTGCAGCATCATCGATGTTCATTTTTGAGTTTTTAAGTGATGAATTTCTACTATGGTGATTTGCTATAAAAGTTTGTTTTGGTAAAATAAAGTTTTGTTTTGGCAAACAAAGATTGTTTTAGATTTCAAAATTATGATTTGATATTTAAAGGAATTGTGTATATATTATGATTTTAAAATGTTTTGAATTCTAAAAAATTTCATTTAAGTGTTTGTGAAGATATAAGAAAATAAGTTTTATAACTTATAAGTTGAAAAATAGTAGGTTAAAATAAATTTTAAATTTGTTAAATATTCTAGTTAAGTAAGGCAAATTGGAAATTTTATACACTCTTAGGATGCAGAAGAGTGTGAAATGAATATAAACTTAAGTCGTAAAGTGATTATTTAACCATAAGTTGTAATTATAGAAAAAGGATGAACTTAAATAAAGATTTATGAAATTATAAGTAGATAAGTTTATGTAACTTATAAATTTAGAAAATGAAAAGTAAAACCAAATTTTAGAATGAGTAAACATTTTGATTAACAAAAGAAAATCTAAAATTGTGCTATGAAATGAAATTTAACATAAGCAAAGTCAAATGAAATTGATTGTGATTTAAAATGAATATGAACTTAGGATTGGAAGTTATAATAAAATAAGTTGTGTTGTATAAAATGTTAATAATAAACTTAAGTAATGATTTTATGGAATGGTTCCTAATTGATATTAGTATTAAAACAAATATCTAAGAATGTATAATGAGAATAAAATGAATGTTAATAACAAGAATTTGGTATAGTTAAGAAACCAATTGAAATAAACACATAAGTTGTACGTAGACCATTTTATTCGCATAATTGTTTGATCAGATTCGAGTACATGAGTTTGAGGTGATTTACACTGGTCAGAGTTAAGATTTTTCACTCGATTCTTGAAGACGAACACCGGGTACAGATTTTTGATTTATTTTGAAATTCTCTATCATAGTATACGGCTATGCAAGGAGAATGACAGTTTCTAATCAAAGAACTGGATCGGAGTTTGCGCTAGAGAAAGTGGAGTGAACAATACTAGTTCGGAAGTGTAATTGTGTGATCGAGAGAGCGGTCAGATTTGATATTGCGTACGGATGGTCTATGCACATCTTACGGGCTTTTGTATGATTGTATGATATGATTATCTAACTTTGTTTACTAGTAATTATAAACGTTATTTAAGTAAGTATGCGTGATGGTTTCTTTGGTTGCATATAGTGGTTTTATTAGTTTATGTTATATGCTGATTTTTTACTTTCCATATACCCGTTCTCGTTTGTTGCTAAATGTTTAGTAAGTACCGACGATGTAAGCTTCGCATTTGGAGTTCTCTTTCGTATTATGTTGATTATATATGTTTGCTAACATTAAGAAAAAGTATACATCTCGGATCACATATCATATATGTTTTTCCCCATGGGATGCCTCATCCCAGAGATGAGATGTATATTATATATGTATTGTAAATTTTTCAATCAAGTTGCGCAAAGGAGGCGCTAGCGAGGTTTTCCATAAATTTAAGGTGTTAGAAATTATTTGAGAATTTTGAGTAATTTTGGTAACTACATTTTGATTTTTGTGTTATAACTTGGGATGATATTAGTTGGTATGGTGAATGAATTTAAAGACTTAGAAAATTTTATAATCTATTTCAGCTAACTGATTTTGGAAAGTTAATGGATTTTTTGGTATTTTTCTTACCTTAGCAATTTCAAGGACGGAATTCTTTTAAGGAGGGAAGTCTTTAACGATCCAGGATTTCAGTCATTTGAATTTGAAATATTCATTTAATTTTAAATATTGAAAAGTTAATCTTATAGGTCAAACAATTTAAATTTCAAATATAGGAATTTAATGTGAATAAAAATGATTTCAAAAGCTAATTTAAATTATGTTTAAATAAAAATGAAGGCAGTAATCGTTTTAATAATGTGTGAAATTAGCCTTTCGAGACATTGTCTTGGATTTTGACGAAACTAGTGCCATTAGACCCGTAATAGTAAATTATTGCATGTTAATGAATTTCATGGCAATCAAACGTATCATTTAGTCATGCGAGCTCAAAACACGTAGAAATTAATTATAGGAATTTAAATCAATATAATTTGATTTTGAAAGCCAATTCCTATAGAAGATGACATTAGGTTCCGATACTAGTTCAACTATTTTTGGAATAGGGGTATTTTGTATAGAATGTTAGGTGGCATGCCTCGTTTGAAGTTCAAAATTTTGGGACATGAACGGTGCTTTGAATTTTTTTTTATAAAAGGACCCTCACTTCTTTCTTTTTGTTCAAAACCTTAGCCATCTTCATCCAATCCCGCCATCCAGGGCGATCGGAGCTGTTTTAGGCGAAGAGGTCAAAGTGGAAGTTGTGGAGGGTGGTCAGACGAGTTTATCAATGGTGGCCGATCATCAAACGGTGAAGCAAGGAGGAGGCGATTCAAGTTCAGCAACGGTGACTTCTTTTGGGTTGTTCTCACAAACGAAGGCGAAAAGGAGGACTGGTTTGTGGCATTGGATGAGGGATGGCGAGGGCTATTTACGGTGAAGGTGCGACAGCGTTTGCTGAGGCGTAGAGGCAACAACGATCAATTGAAGTGAACGGTCTGGGTTCGTTTGAACGTGGGTAGGATTTGGTAACAAAGGTGATTAACGAGTTAATGATTGTAAGTAAAGGAAATAATTATATTATTTAATTTGAAAATCTTATAAATGTGATAACTCTTTCATACAAGGTCCAAATCGAACACGGCAGTCGCGTTAGGTTCGTATCGACGAATACTATGTTATGGAGTAGTTTGGAGCATGTAGGAATTTGTGTTAAAATCGAGCACCTGTTTGATTTAGTTCAAACTGAAATGCTTTGGCGACAAATGGAATTTTGATGAGTTAACCCACCTCTCTAGACCCACTTATATATTATATAAGTGTGGATATTTTTATTGATTCTTATTTGAATGATTTACTGTTTTATTAGTCGGTTTGGATTTGTTTCCGTCCTTGGAGCGGATGACATTTTTATATATACCCACCTAGTTGCGGATGACTCTTATTATATGATTATATACTATATGTGAAGCGGGGGGACATGTTAGAGGGATCCAACAGGATTCCTCACCACTATTGATTTTGCTTTTCATATATATTGTAATATATGATTTGTTGGATGCCATATTTGATGACATGGATATGATTTTGCTTACTTAGTACTATAGTAGCACTTGACCTTATTTTTGGTATTTTGAAATAACATAAAGTGAAGGCTTTGATTTAAAAGGATTTTAAAGTAATTTTGAGATAACATATTTTTTTAATAATCATTCTTGAATTATTAAAAGAAGGTGTTTATTTTAAGTAAAATAAAAAGTATGATTTTTGGTATTATAAACTAATAGTTTGTGAAATATGTTAAATAAAGATTTTTGAAATGTATTATCAAGGTTTTAAAACTTAATAAATAAGTTCATCTTTTGTTATAAAGGAAATACGGCTTTAAAGAAGATAGAAATAGTATGAAACAAATATTTCTGAAATGGTTTATATAAAAGATTTATAAAAGCAATGTTTTATAAATAAAGTTTTATATATAAAGTAACAGATTTATAAACATTGTTTTATAAGCATTAGAAATGAATTTATAAAGGATATTTTATAAATGGAATTATAAACGGTGTTTTGTAGAAGAATAGATTTTCCAGTAAAATGTCATAAAAGGGAAGGTTATTTTTTATAAAAGAGCTTCTGTTAAGTTAATTGATTTAAAAGTGATATTTTGTAAGTGAAGTAGATAATTTATAAAAATTGAGTTTTATAAATGAACAAGATTTATAAAGAATAGAGTTATAAATAGAATTTTATAAATAAAAAGTTTATGTAACCAGAAGTGTTATAAACTAAAAAGGAGATTATAAAATATAGTTTTATAAATATGGAAATGATTTGTGTTGAAATTTGAATATGAAATTTTATAAAGGAAATACATTCACGTTTTAAAAGTTAAAATAACCTTTTAAAAGAATGTTTCAAGAGTAATAGTTTTCAATCGAGTTATGTAGTTTTAAAAAGTGATTTAAAATGTACTAAGGGACGAACACATAAATTTCAACATTTATTATTTTGATAGAAGTTTTCGAGAAAGCAAGGAAGAAATAGACTATAACACTATTGTTATAGTAAGCAATTTTCAGAAGAAAGTGTGGTATATAGTATACGGGATTTATATAAATATAAATAGTCGAATCCCTATAATATTGTTTTCAGTTATCGTAACGATGTTTTATGCAACATTCGCTTTGACCTAATAAAGCGTATTTTTTAAAAATACGAAGCCTTCCTTAAAAGATTTGTAAATATACTTATTACGAATTAAAGTACATAGAGGTATTTTCTAAGTGTTGAAAATGAAATGGTTTGTCAATATACTTATACCGTTGAGATAAGTATATGGAATTTTTTTCCAAATATCGAAAGATTAAAATGGTTTTGAGATTATACCATTTTAAATATATTTTGAGATAAATATTTTGGAAAGTGATTTAATCAATAAAAGACCAATTAAACAAGCTTAGTGACTTCTTGTGTGCTAGATTGTATTTTTGGTCATTTTTAGTTCCTTAAATTGATATGGGAGCTGATCAGTCGTGCACTTAGTACGAGGCCAAATGAGTAGACTTGATTATCGTTTGGTGTTAAGAATGATGATTCAAGTAGTGCAGAGTGACTATGGTACTCCAATCTACTGAGCTTTCTTCTTGGTCGGACGATAGCAAGTTGAGAGTTGGACATGGTAAGTCTACAAGGCTTGGTTTCCATATGTGGTTGAGGGTCTCTTATCAACTGTTGGTCCAAAAAGACTGGGATCGGATTTATCCGAAAACCGCTTCGGCCCAATGTATGCATTCGAAAGTGAAGACATGTAAAAGGCAATGAAGTTGAAAGTGGGGATCTTCATAACAGAAGGACTGTTTGTTGCTAATTTAGGAGTAGCTCTTGAGATAAATAAATAGCAGCGGTCCCTTTGTTTTGGGATCTTTGTATGCAAGGATTACTCGCTACTAATCCTAGGCGTACTGCCCAACATGAAGTGGTGGGATAGTGCCTTCGGTTTGTCCTGTTCTTGGACAACTTTTATGGATGGATGTGTACCATGATGAACGTATTTTTCTGCATTTTAAACCGTTTATTTCATATATTTTTATTTTAATAAAGCGGTATTATACGGGTATTTTATTATGGTTTTGCAGATTATAGATTTGGAAGTGCAACGTTGAAATTAATCGGCCGTGCCGTCCAAAGGTTCAAATGACACGCAAAAAAATAGTGCAACATTTTGAGTACCGAATAATTCAAAGAGAAAGCACATATCGTTCATGAAGAAATGCATCTCACATCACCAACATGTGTACTATTCATGCAAGAAATCAATTGCAAATATTGAAAATACACTTTCAAAGTTTAGCCTAAAAATTTCTCAAAGCAAGGCCACTTGTTAATCAAATAACAAAGCAAAGACCAATTCAAAGTGAGGTGGCCTTATTATTATTCAAATATCAAGCACGTGGACCTAAATAGTAGGATTATTTTTGGAGGCTGAAGTTTTTAAATAAAGAGAGCAATGCAGATGGAAAATCATCTCTTACCCTATCACTCTTCTTCAAGTTTAATTTTAAATTCAGCAATGTTTTTATTTTCGAACAGAATACGTAGGATTGTTAATTAGATTTAACAATTTATTTATTCTTGTTCTTAGTTGTTTTCTGCACTCTTTCCAGTTAGTTAATAAATTCAGTTCATTTTATTTCAGTTGTTTGCTCCATTATTTTCTTTTAAGCACTTTTATTTTCTGCTCTGATTTCTACACTTTTATATTTTAATTGCAATTTTGATTAGATTCGAGATCAATTTGAAGTATATTATTGTTTTTGTTTCCTGTTCAAGATCCACCATCGAATTTGTTTAACACGCCTAAGATTTAAATAGGGATTTCAAATATTTTAAAACACAATTCCCTGTGTTCGACCTACATACTACACGCCTGTGCGCTTGCAGAATTAATTAAAATTTGTGCTTTTCTAATCAATAGAAAAGCCGCAACAAGTTTTTGGCGCCGTTGCCGGGGAATTGCTATTTTGAAATTTTTTGATTTTTCTATTTTTTAGTCTATTCTTGTTAATTTTTTTTTTGTTACTTGAAAAACATAATTCGTTCGATGCATGTTTTCAAGTTTCACATTGGTTTAGTTTCCCTTTCAATTGCTTTTCGCGCTGCATTCATCTACAGGTAGCTCAACTAAGTAAATCTCAGCCATTCAACAACAAGGACCTAGGGATCAAGCTATTACAAAGAGTGGAGTTTGAATCACTAGCACTGCTCAATTGCACTGGACGGACTTCCATACCCCTCTGTAAGTAATTTTCTACTCCACAGGTACCCAACTGAAAACTGTTTAAATTTACTTTTGGCTACTACACCTTGATTTATTTGTGCACGTTTGGGCGAGAAATAATTTTTACCGTTTAGAAAGCCAAAATTCTCATTAAACAAATCAACAGAAATTTCAAATCAAACAATATGAGTAATTACGATTCACAACACAGTTCATATCACAGTTCACCAAAATCGTCACCTAAATCACATGTTGGAAATAATGAATTTCATGAGAACCGATCATTATCCCTTAGAGACCGATGCTATCCAACTAGGACCGTTCAACCTTCGGTTATTTCATTTCCACCTGCCGAAGGAAATAATTTTGAGCTAAAACATTCTTTTATCCAAGGGGTACCAAAATTCACTGGGTCTGAAAATGCATATGAATTTCTTAGTGAATTTGAGTTATATGCTTCTACAACTAAAATACAAAAACTTTCTAATGAATCCATCATGCTAAGGCTTATTCCATTTGCACTTCTAGAAAGTGCGAAAAGATGGCTTAGTTCTCTTCCTAAAAATTCAATTAAAAGTTGGGACAATTTCGTTACTATATTTTTGAATTTTTTTTCCTTTCCACAAAACTCTTAAAATTCGAACTGAAATCAACCAATTCTCTCAGAATGAAGGAGAAACTTTTTCAAAATAAGCTCAAAGCTTCAATCAATTGTTATATAGTTTCCCACATCATGCAACCCCTAAACACGTTTTGTGCCAAATCGTTTATGAAGGGCTTAACTATCAAACAAGATCCAAACTCAAATCAATGTGCGGAGGAGAATTCATAGCAAAAACTGACGAGGAAGCTTGGGAATTTTTAGAAGGGTATTCGGAAAAGGATATGCAATGGGGAACAATTCGTGTTCCAATTCGTACTCCAAACAGAGGAGTACATGCCATTGACCCATCACATCTTCCTATAGATGCCCAAACTCCTCAAGAAGGAGAAGGACTACCTCATTACTACACACAAGACCAAATCAATGCTATAGCTCAAAACAGTCCTTATTCATCCACATACAACCCTAACTAGAAGCATCTTTCAAATTTTTCATGGTCAAATCCTAACAATCTGGCTAATCCATCACATATGTATCCGATGATACAAATCCGAATTATCAAGCCCCAACATCTAATGCTCAAAATTCACAAACAACTCCTCAAACAAAACCTTCGAATTAACCATATATGCATCCTAATTTCAATCCAACAACCCAACCTTCTCAGCCTTCACAAGAAATTGCTTAATTGGAAAAACGACTCTCTAAACAAAATGAACAAATCACTAACCAAGATGCAAGAATTGAGCAAATGACCAAACAAAATGAACAAATGTTGATAATGATGAAGGATCTCATGAAAATCAATGAGAAAGGTAAATTTCTTAGTCAACCCAAAGTGAATCCAAAGTATAACTCTCGAGGAGTAAATCTTTGTGAGGACGAAAATGTAAATCCGGTTAATGCTGTCACCACATTAAGGGTCTAGGAAGAAGGTAGACAACCACGTCGGCAACCCCAACATCCTTCTTAAATCTTCCCATGTTCCAAATTCTGAAACTCAGTCGACAACCACGGTTGTCAATCCAAACAACTCTAATTCTTCATCTAAGGTTGGCAATCCCGACCACTCTTCATCTTCTAATGTTGGCAACCCCAACATTCCAGCTCCCTTATCTTCGTCCCCTAACATCACACCTTTTTCTTCGAATGAAAAAACTACTGAACGAACCTATAAACCCATAGCTCCATTTCCTCATAGACTCAACAAAAAGAAGAAGCCCGCTAATTTTGACCAAATTCTTGAAATCTTTAAACAAGTTCGAATCAATATTCCACTTCTTGATACCATCGAGCAAATTCCTCAATATGCCAAATGTCTGAAAGAGCTATGTACTCAAAAACGTGCCACTAACGTTCCTAAGACTGTATTTCTAATTGCAAACACTAGCTTTGTTCTTTCAAATCCATCCCCAATCAAGTATAAGGAACCCGGTTGTCCTACAATCGGCTGTAAAATAGGTAACACTCACATTAGTCATGCCTTACTCGATCTTGGAGCGAGTGTGAATCTTTTGCCTTATACAGTGTACTGTCAACTTGGACCAGGGGAATTAAAACCTACAAACATCACAATTCAACTAGCTAATCGATCTGTCAAAAAACCATTGGGCACAGTTGAAGATGTTTTGATACAAATCGAGCAATTCTATTTCCCAGTCGATTTCATAGTCCTAGAGACCGCACCTGTCTCAAATCCTAACGATCAGATTCCCTTGATATTAGGTCGTCTAATTTTAGCAACATCAAACGCTATCATAAATTGTAGGAACGGTCAACTCCGACTTTCCTTTGGGAACCTAACCATTGAACTAAATATATTCAATCTTAACAGACAACCAAGGGATCTTGAAATAGAAGAAGTTGACATGATCCAAACAATTGTAGAAAATGATTTTAGTGATATTACGGAGTCTCTTAACATGTGCCTAGATCATTTTAATTCTAATTTAAATGATGATGAATACATTTATGAATTAAATGATATGCTCTGCTCTTCTCATAATTCACCAGAATTCAATCAGTTGATGTCTACTAAAGCCTCAAAAGAAGTACGCCCTAAATTATACCTCAAACCTCTTCCAAACGATCTTAAGTACACATACTTAGATTCTTCGGAAAATTTCCCTGTAATATTGGCATCCGATCTCATTAAGGACCAAGAAGAACAACTTTTGAAAATTTTAAGGGAAAATAAAGAGGCAATAGGATGGGTAACGCTGACATTAAGGGAATTAGTCCATCAATCATTGAACATTGAATACATTTAGTCGATGAGGCTAAACCTACTCACGAAGCTCAAAGGCGATTAAATCCTAATATGAGAGAAGTGGTAAAGGAAGAAATTATTAAATGTTTAGACAATAACATTATCTACCCTATCTCTGATAGTACTTAGGTAAGTCCGGTACAAGTTGTGCCCAAAAAGTCTGGAATCACTGTGACCAAAAATGAGAATAACGAACTTGTTTCGACAAAAGTCAAAACAAAATGGCGCGTTTGCATCGACTATCGAAAACTTAATGCAGTAACAAGAAAAGATCATTTCCCCCTCCCTTTCATTGATCAAATGCTCGAACGCTTAGCCGATCATGAATATTATTGTTTTTTTGATGGTTACTCCGGCTATAGTCAAATTCCCATTGCGCTAGAGGACCAACACAAAACGACGTTCACATGTCCCTTCGGAACTTTCGCTTATCGTCGCATGCCCTTCGGTCTTTGTAATGCTCCCGCTACCTTTTAGAGATGTATGATGAGTACATTTTCTGATATAGTGGAGGATTTCTTATAAATATTCATGGACAATTTTTCAATCTATGGGTCATCTTTTGATCAATGCTTCCTTCGTTTAGAGCGTGTCTTAAAGCGATGTAAGGAGAAATCTCTTGTTTTTAATTGGGAAAATTGTCATTTTATGGTTAAGCGAGGAATAGTCTTAGGTCATGTTGTCTCTAAAAATGGCCTAGAAGTTGAAAAATCTAAAGTTAATCTTATTGTTGGCCTTCCTCCTCCAAGGTCCGTAAAGGACATTCGCTCATTTCTCGGCCATGCAGGAATTTATAGGAGGTTCATTAAAGATTTTTCAAAAATTTAAAAACCTCTTTCGAATCTTCTGGCTAAAGACGTTAAATTTGAATTTTCCAATAAATGTAAAACTTCTTTTGAAACCCTTAAATCGATCTTGACCACTGCACCTATCATCCAACCTCCAAATTGGACTTTGCCTTTCGAATTAATGTGTGACGCTTCTGATTATGCCATTGGAGCCATCTTAAGTCAACGAATCGACAAACTTCCTCGAGTCATCTATTATGCTAGAAAAACTCTTAACAAAGCTCAATTGAATTACTCAACCATAGAAAAAGAGTTTTTAACAGTTATCTTTGCCCTCGATAAGTTTAGATCATATCTCGTAGGTTCTAAGGTCATAGTTTACACCGATCATGCCGCCTTGCGGTATTTACTCACGAAAAAGGATACCAAACCCCGCTTAATTCGTTGGATTCTCCTTCTTCAAGAGTTTGATCTAGAAATACGAGATAAAAAGGGTTCTGAAAATGTCGTAGCGGATCATCTTTCTCGTATTATTCATGAAAACTACGATAACTCTCAAATCAACGATCATTTTCCCGATGAACAAATTCTTTCCCTCTCTAGTGCACCATGGTACGCGGACATCGTAAATTATCTTGTCACAAATGAAACACCTTCCCATTGGTCAAAACAAGATAAACGAAATTTTCTCTCCGATGTTCGAAACTTTTACTGGGACGATCCTTATCTTTTCAAATATTGCACCGATCAAATCATACGTAGATGTGTCCCCGAACATGAATTCCATAGCATCCTCTCTTTTTCACATAATCAAGCATGTGGAGGACATTTTAGAGCAAAGAAAACTGCTGCCAAGGTGTTACAGTGCGGTATTTATTGGCCTTCTCTTTTTCGTGATGCCTACGAATTTTGCTCCAAATGCGCTAGATGTCAACAAACAGGTCGTATTTCCAAACGTAACATGATGCCCCTAAACCCAATCCTTGTGATCGAAATTTTTGATGTTTGGGGCATCGATTTCATGGGTCCTTTTCGTAATTCTTTTGGAAATCTCTACATCTTACTTGTAGTAGATTACGTGTCTAAATGGGTTGAGGCCATTCCTACCAGAACGAATGACAATAAAGTTGTTGTCAAATTTTTGAAAGAAAACATATTTTCCCATTTTGGCACACCTCGAGCCATTATAAGTGATAACGGTTCTCATTTTTGTAATCATGCTTCTGAATCTCTTCTTAAGAAATACTCTATCACTCATAAACTATCTACTCCATAACATCCACAGACCAACGGTCAAGTCGAGATTTCCAATAGACAAATTAAATAAATTCTTGATAAGACGGTTAACTCCACAGAAAAGATTGGTCATCTAGATTGATAGACGCCCTTTGGGAATTTCGCACAGCTTATAAAACCAATCTAGTAATGTCACCATACCGATTAATCTTTGGAAAAGCATGTCATTTACCCGTTGAGCTTGAGCACCGCGCACTTTGGGCAATCAAATTCCTTAATTTTGACATAGAAAAAGCCGGATCGCATCGTAAATTACAATTGTTAGAATTAGAAGAACTAAGAAATGAAGCGTAAGAAAATGCAAAGATTTATAAAGAGAAAGCTAATTTTTTTTGATAAATCCATATTTGTAAGACATTCGAAGTAGGTCAGAAAGTTCTCTTATATAATTCCAGACTTCATTTGTTTCCGAGAAAATTGAGATCCCGTTGGATAGGTCCATATATTATGAAAACAGTATACCCTTGTGGTGCAGTTGAAATTGAAAATCCTAGGGACTGTTCCATTTCAAGGTCAATGGACAACGCTTGAAGCCATTTCTAGAGTTTGAAAAACATGAGGACGTCGAGTTCGTAGATCTCCATGAACATAGCTACTCGGCATAAGCCACTCACTATCTTGTACATATCAGGTTGTATATTTTTTATTTTATTTTGCATTTGCATTCTGTTCGACAGTTGAGACACTGTCTCATTCTAGTGTGGGGGGACGCATATCTCATATTGTTTGTTCATATTTCACAGTGTTACATCATTTAAAAAAATTCATTTCATTATTTGTTTTCAATTTTTTTGTTCATTTTTCAAGCTTCGTCTAATTTTCCATTTTTTTTAAGACTTTGATTTATTTTTAATTAGTTAAGACAAAGTAAGTAAACAGTTGAAGTCAATTGTTGAAATTTTTTGTGAATCACTAATTTTAAATGTAAAATATAATGAAAAGTTGAATTACAAGCGATAATAGTGAGGTTAGTATATAGGGGGATTCGTAGATGATGGTTATGAAATCCTTTCTAAACTGTAGTCTTTGTTTAAAAAAATGGCAGATTTAAAGTACATGCATTGACATTTTAAATCATAAAAGTTAAGTGGTGCTAAGTTGATTTGCATAACTCTTTTTAGTTAATTTCAAAAAAAAATCTAATAAGAAACATCTAGAGTCAATAGGTGTGCACACTTATGAAAGTGTGTGCACTAGCTATACTCTGTACTCTTCTCACGTAAGCCTACAAGACAGTGCATGGATGGTATATCTGGCCTCAGCATTCTGAGTTAGGTGTATAAAGAAATTAAATAAATAATCACCTAAGGATTGCCGACCTTTTCTGACATAGTCAGCGTCCTTTTGCACAGTCCGCCAAGCTTTGTCCCAACTCTCACGTAAGCCCACGAGGCAGTGCATGGGTGGTATACCTTGGTCCAAAAGTTAGGCGTATAAAAAAATAAAAAAAAATAAATAAATTTAGTAAAGAGAGACTAAGCTTTGAAACCCAAACACTTCTTGACTTTATTGATTTGGCTTGTTATACAAATGGAAATGAAAAATACCATTTTGAAAAAAAAACTGTGATTAACAGTGAAGAATTTATTTCATGGCTGCACTATGCTATCGACCGAAAAAGCTGACCAAATTAGAATCTAATGTATGAAAACTTGAGTTATATTGAAATTTTTGTTTAGTGAGGAACCAAAAATTTGAAGAAGTTGACTAAAACTGATATTCGTTATTTTGTCGCAACTATTCTGAAAATCGAATCTCCATTTGTTTAAAATTTTGCATTCATGTAGTACATTAGAATCATCACATACTGCATTTGGATTTTATGGGTAGTATCCACTGAAAACCCTCAGGAGACACCACTCGTCCTACTAGGGACACCTAGAGGTTTAACGGCTTGTTGCAAACGCTCAATGCAATCGTGTTTCCTATGAAAAAAGATTTAGTTAGTTTTTATTTTCTCGTTTATTCGAGGATGAATAAAGTTCAAGTGTGGGGTATTTGATGAACATATTTTTCTGCATTTTAAACCGTTTGTTTCATATATTTTTATTTTAATAAAGCGGTATTATACGCATATTTTGTTGTGGTTTTGCAGATTATAGATTCCGAAGTGCAACGTTGAAATTAATCGGCTGTGCCGTCTAATGGTTCAAATGACATGCAAAAAAAAAGTGCAACATTTTGAGTACCGAATCATTCGAAGCGAAAGTACATATCGTTCATGAAGAAATGCATCTCACGTCACCAACATGTGTACTATTCATGCAAGAAATCAATTGCAAATATTGAAAATACACTTTCAAAGTTTAGCCTAAAAATCTCTCAAAACAAGGCCACTTGTTAATCAAATAACAAAGCAAAGACCAATTCAAAGTGAGGCGGCCTTATTATTCTCCAAATATCAAGCACATGGACCTAAATAGTAGGATTATTTTTGGAGGCTGAAGTCTTTAAATAGAGAAAGCAATGCAGATGGAAAATCATCTCTTACCATATCACTCTTCTTCAAGTTTAATTTCAAATTCAGCAGTGTTTTTATTTTCGAAAAGAATACGTAGGATTGTTAATTAGATTTAGCAATTTATTTATTCTTGTTCTTAGTTATTTTCTGCACTCTTTCCAGTTAGTTAATAAATTCAGTTCATTTTATTTCAGTTGTTTGCTCCATTATTTTCTTTTAAGCACTTTTATTTTCTGCTATGATTTCTACAATTTTATATTTTAATTGCAATTTTGATTAGATTCGAAATCAATTTGGAGTATATTATTGTTTTTATTTCTTGTTCAAGATCCACCATCGAATTTGTTTAACACGCCTAAGATTTAAATAGGGATTTCAAATATTTTAAAACACAATTCTCTATGTTCGACCTGCATACTACATGCCTGTGCGCTTGCAGAATTAATTAAAATTTGTGCTTTTCTAATCAATAGAAAAATCGCAACAAGTTTTTGACGTCGTTGCCGGGGAATTGCTATTTTGAAAATTTTTGATTTTTCTATTTTTTAGTCTATTCGTGTTAATTTTTTTTTGTTATTTGGAAAAAAAAATCTTTCGCTGCATGTTTTTAAGTTTCACATCGCTTTAGTTTTTGTTTCAATTGCTTTTCGCGCTGCATTCATCTACAGGTAGCTCAACTAAGTAAATCTCAACCATTCAACAACAAGGATCTAGGGATCATGCTATTACAAACAGTGGAGTTTGAATCACTAGCACTGCTCAGTTGCACTGGACGGACTTCCATACCCCTCTGTAAGTAATTTTCTACTCTATTGGTACCCAACTGAAAACTGTTTAAATTTATTTTTGGCTACTACACCTTGATTTGTTATGCGCGTTTGGACAAGAAATAATTTTAACCGTTTCAAAAGCCAAAATATCTCATTAAACAAATCAACAGAAATTTCAAATCAAACAAATATGAGTAATCATGGTTCACAACACAGTTCACATCACAGTTCACCAAAATCGTCACCTAAATCGCATGTTGGAAATAATGAATTTCATGAGAACTGACCATTATCCCTTAGAGACTGATGCTATCCAACTAGGACCATTCAACCTTTAGTTATTTCATTTCCACCTGCCGAAGGAAATAATTTTGAGCAAAAACATTCTTTTATCCAAAGGGTGCCAAAAATCATTGGGTCTGAAAATGCATATGAATTTCTTAGTGAATTTGAGTTATATGCTTCTACTACTAAAATGCAACAACTTTCTGTTGAATCCTTCATGCTAAGGCTTATTCCATTTGCACTTCTAGAAAGTGCGAAAAAATGACTTAATTCTCTTCCTAAAAATTCAATTAAAAGTTGGGACAATTTCGTTACTATATTTTTGAAAAAGTTTTTTCCTTTCCACAAAACTCTTAAAATTCGAACTGAAATCAACCAATTCTCTCAGAATGAAGGAGAAACTTTTTTAAAATATTTTGAAAGGTTCAATCAATTGTTATATAGTTGCCCACATCATGCAATCCCTAAACACGTTTTGTGCCAAATCTTTTATGAATATCAAACAAGATCTCAACTCAAATCAATGTGCGGAGCAGAATTCATAGCAAAAACCGACGAGGAAGCTTGGGAATTTTTAGAAGAGTATTCGAAAAAGGATATGCAATGAGAAACAATTCGTGTTCCAATTCATACTCCAAACAGAGGAGTACATGCCATTGACCCATCACATCTTCCTTAGATGCCCAAACTCCTCAAGAAGGAGAAGGACTATCTCATTACTACACACAAGACCAAATCAATGCTATAGCTCAAAACAGTCCTTATTCATCCACATACAACCCTAACTGGAAGAATCATCCAAATTTTTCGTGGTCAAATCCTAACAATGTGGCTAATCCATCGCATATGTATCCGATGATACCAAATCCGAATTATCGAGCCCCGACATCTAATGCTCAAAATTCACAACAACTCCTCAAACAAAACCTTCGAATCAACCATATAGGCATCCTAATTTCAATCCATCAACCCAACCTTCTCAGCCTTCACAAGAAATTGCTCGATTGGAAAAACGACTCTCTAAACAAAATGAACAAATCACTAACCAAGATTCAAGAATCGAGCAAATCACCAAACAAAATGAACAAATGTTGATAATGATGAAGGATCTCATGAAAATCAATGAGAAAGGTAAATTGCCTAGTCAAACCGAAGTGAATCCAAAGTATAACTCTTGAGGAGTAAATTTTTGTGAGGACGAAAATGTAAAAGGTCTGGCAAGAAAGTAAACAACCACGTCGGCAACCCCGACATCTTTCTTAAATCTTTCCATGTTCCAAATTCTGAAACTCAGTCGATAACCACGGTTGTCAATCCAAACGACTCTAATTCTTCATCTAAGGTTGGCAATCCTGACCACTCTTCATATTCTGATGTTGGCAAACCCAACATTCCAGCTCCCTTATCTTCACCCTCTAATATCACACCTTCTTCTTCGAATGAAAAAAACTACCGAACGAGTCTATAAACCCATAGCTCCATTTCCTCATAGACTCAACAAAAAGAAGAAGCCTGCTAATTTTGACCAAATTCTTAAAATTTTTAAACAAGTTCGAATCAATATTCCACTTCTTGATACCATCGAGCAAATTCCACTTCTTCTTTTCTCTTCTTCTTTCTTTCCCCTAATTATTCGCCTTTTTATTCAATTTGAGTTGGACACATGTGACTTATTATCAGCTTGAAATGTACGGAATTGCGGTCGTTGCAACAGCCTTATAAGCATACACATAAATTTATTCATATAGGTTTAATACAGATTGCATTTAAACCTTTAACCCTTGAAGGTCTACCAGAAATTTTTATAGTAGCCTTAAAGGATGGTAGATATATAGATTGAAAAAAAATCATTAATGAGACTAATACAATCTAGTTTGGCATCCACTTTATTTTAATATTTATCCCAATTTACAATTGTCTTTATCTGATGTTAATATTCTAGAAGCTATTACTTTGAATGCTAAGACACATTAATATAATTCAGTCCAAGATATGAAGTAATATGTATCTGCAATATAATTTATTATAAACCTTTATGCATATTAAATCCGTAATGTAAATTGGTTGGTAAACCTTTAAGACAATTTTAACTGAACAAATTTTAGTCGGTCTAATATAACCGCAAGATCAATAAAATGGGAAAAAAATTCCTCTTCTAGAAAGTTGGAAAATAGAAAGAGGTATTCCTCCATAACCAGTAATAAAAATAATATTGCTAGTATTATACAAACTCCCGAAGGAACTGTACAAATGGATAATAATCCTTTTATACCTAACTTTAGTAAAACAAATTTATCTAGAACAAGATCTTTTCACTCTCATATTTCACCTTTAGATTATGTTGTTGAAACCCCATCAAGGACTTCTACCTCTGAAATAATAGATACCCAAAAAAAGGTAATTTGATGATGAATTTTTAAAAGGCACTCCTATTGAAAAATTATATGTAAACAAAAATAATATTGTAACAGATATTTATAATACACAAGAAGCATATATAACCCAATCAAAAATGTATTTTTCCATTTAGTGGATTAAACGACCAAAAGAGATTTTAGTCCCGGCTCTCAGGCCAGACAAAGAATTAAATTTGAATTCAACCTTTCAAAATGGGAGCCACTTAGGAAATAGTTTTTTGAAAATTTTTAGAAGAAGAACAAAAATATTTTCAAGATGAATTTTATAAATTTACATTTGAATTTTTTTAATTATTCCTTGATTTACAGCAAATTATATTAAATAATATCTTTATGTATTAGAAAGAGATTATAAACTTTCAAATGGAAATTTTTTAACAACAATATTTTCAAATTAAAACGAAAAATATTTAAATTTTAATTTTTTTCAAAAATATTGGAAAATGATACATTACAAATTACCATGAGATAAGTAGACCAAATACTAGAAGAACAAAACTATACAAATCTTTACTCAACTATTATTGGTGAACAAATTATTTCTCTGCATAAAAAAATATAATTTTTTTCTATTATTAACAATATAAGAGCTATTGTTCCAGTCGAAACTGGACAAATGAATGAAATAATTGCATCCTTTATTCAGTATGGTTTATCCTAATACTATTCAGGAAACTAATAATGAAATCCAAAATCTTAAAAATGAAATTCAAACTAAAAAAATTTAAATTGAAATCTTGCTTATAGACTTTTTTTAAGAACAATCAAAACAGGTTACCCCTGTTAAAAATAGTCAAATAAATTGTTCTAGAATAAAATTTCCAAAACAAGAAGAATTTGTTTCAAAATTAGATATTGTCATATCTCAAAAATGGTTTATTAAGATAACACTTCTAATTGATAATCACTTTCAAAAAGAATTAACCGCACTCTAGATAGCGATGCAGATATGTAATCCAAGGAGGAATAATTCCAACTAGATATTTTTGTAAAACCACTAATTAATTAAGTCGTGTGGGTGGAGAAAAACTTGATATTAAAATTTAAATAACCATATGTTTATATATGTAAAAAAACTTGTATTTCTACAAAAAAAATTAGTGGAAATTAGGGACACATCCCTATTTTCCAAAATTAATGTAAGTTTTCCCTCTTCGAATTCAGTATTTTACATATGGTCCCTTCAATTTATATTGTGCACCCATGTAACTATATGCTATAATAAGAAGTTAATTTGCAATATTAAAAATGTGATATCTTTTAGTAAATTTATCAGATTTTAATTTTGTTTTCACCATTAAATCACAAATTTTATTATCTTTTTATTAAGATCCATATATAATATGTTTTGATAAAAAAAATATTTTATTTTTAGTGGAAAATATTAGCATGTTGCCTAGCAAATATTTTGCCAATGTGCTTCGCAAATATGCAAATATTTTCCATGTTGCTTGGCAAATATTTGCTAGGTTGCACAGCAAACGCTGAAAATAAAAAAAATTATTTTATCGGGCACATATGCAAATATTTGCCATGTTTCCTAACAAATATTTGCATGGAAAATATTTACCTTGTTATTTGACAAATATTTTGCCATGTTTCCTGGCAATTATGCAAATATTTTCCATGTTTCCTAGCAAATATTTGTCAGGTTGCCTGGCAAACCCTGAAAATAAATAAATAAATATTTTGTTGCATGTTGGAAAATAATTTTTTTGGCAAAACATATTATATATAGATCTTAATAGAAAGATAGTAAATTTTTTGATTTAATGTTGAAAACAAAACTAAAATTCGATAAATCAACTGAAATATATCATGTTTTTAATATTGCAACTTAAATTGTTCATGGCAAGGAATTTTTAGCTGAGCGGTACAATATAAATTACAAGGACCAAATTTATAATGCTGAATTCGGAGGGATGTGCGTCTAATTTTTTTGTAAAGAGAGTTGTATGCCAAAGTTTCCCAAAATTTTATTAGTTGAAAATATCACCAACCAAGTTATACTTGGAACTCTGATTATAGATAAAATTTATCGTATAACTCATATTGATAAAAATGGAACTACGTGCGTTTATGAAAACAAGACTATTACTTTTCAATTTATAACTAGACCTTTCATAAAGGTTTTACACTAAAAGAACTTTTAATACAAAAGACTTTTCATTTAAATTCTCAAAAACAGGAATTTAATTCTCTTAATATAGAGAATAAACTCAAAAATCCTAAATTACAAGGGAAAATTAAAAGGATTTACAATAAATTTCCTATGGAAATTTGTACTGATTATACAAATACTTTTTGTGATAGAAAGAGACATATTATTAGTCTTCCAAATGAAGAAGATTTTGACAAAAAATTCTTACTAAAACAAGACCATATCAGATGAATATTTAGAGTTATGTAAAAAGAAATTGAATCAACATTACAAAAATGTCTAACTAAACTATCACAGTTTCTTAGCCATGTACTACACTCTATGTAGATAAACACAATGAATAAGAAAATGTGTTCATTGATTGGTAATAAATTATAAACCAATGAACAAGGTTTCAAAATGGATAAGACATCCGATCCTAAACGAAAAGGATTTACTTGACAGATGATGTGGTGTTATTATATTTTCCAAGTTTGATTTAAAATCAGAGTATTGGTAGATCCAAATTTCAAAATCTATACAAAATTGCTTTTAAGGTCCTAATTAGACGTTAGACAGTATTGCCTTTTAGGCTAAAAAAAAGCTCCTTTAGAATTTCAAAAAATAATGAGTGATATTTTTACTCCATATGGTGAATTTGTTATAGTTTATATTGAGGACATTTTTAGTATTTTCTAAGGATATTAAAATGGATTTTAAACACTAGATATTTTTTGAAAAATTATTATTCAAAATGCTTTTGAAATATCAAGGACAAAAATGTCTTTATTCTAAACTTAATGTAAGGTTTTTAGGTCACAATATTGAGAAAGGAAAAATAATTCCTATAAACAAAAGCATTGAATTTGCTTCAAAATTTCTAGATATAACAATAGAAAAAAATGCGATACAAAGATTTTGGGTAGCTTAAATTATATATCTTCTTATTATGTGAATTTAGCTATAGACGCTGCTATTTTATATGACGGGTTAAAAAGTTTTTGATTTATGGACAGAACAACATACTTAAGTAGTTAAAATAATAGAAGAAGATGTAAAAAAACCCTTATGTAATGCTATCAAATCCAAATTTGGAAAAGATAATCAAAATAGATGCCTCAAGTATAGGATTTGGTTGAATTTTAAAGCAAATCTATCCAAAAACTAAATAATAATATCTTATTAGGTTTCATTCAGGTAAACGGACTAATAGTTAGAAAAACTATGTGACTATAACTAAGGAAACCAACGCCATAGTAAAATATGTTTTTAAAATTTTAAGTCGAATTGTATAGTCAAAATTTTTATTATAAAAACTAATTGCAAATTCTCTAAGCATATGTTTAATAAATATTTTGGGCATGATGTATCCAAACAAATGTTTGCCAAATGGCAAGCTCGTTTGGCGCCTTTTGATTTTAAAATTCTTTGTAAAAATGGTGACAAAAACAATCTTCTTGGTTTTTTAACCTGTGAATTCTTACATGGTTATGATCCTCGGAGGAAGGGGTAGTTCCTCCTATACAGGAAGGGACAGAAGAAATATTGTAACGACCCGTGAATTAATAATATTTAATAAATTGAATTAATATAATTTCAAATTTGTTGAGGAATAAATGTAGAGATTGGGTATAGTAGTTGAAATTTAGTGTTAAAATATAAATTTTATGACGATAAATGTGGATAATGCAAATTGTCACAATTTGATTTAAAGTTAATTTTAAGAAACAAACAAATGTTGAATCTGTGAATGTAGTACAAATATTAACTTGAATGGTGTTCATTAATACAAAGATGTAATAAGTGTAGATAGTAAAAATTTAATGGCTGTAGTGGATAAAAAATCTAGTAGTAACATAAAATTTATTTATTTGGAAAAAGAGTATAGATTTGAACAAATTTATGAAAATTTGATAAGAACAGTGGTTGTAATCAGTTTGGTTATTTAATGTTTGGAAGATAGAGATTTGTAAATCCGTTAATGAATTTATAATGGGAAGGAATGGTAAGAATGTAAAAATTATAAGCATTTGATTCAATTAAGGGAATTAAATTTTAAATAAATGGTCATTTAATAAATTCAACGTTCTGTGAGAAATCATAATAGTTGTGTAAAATGTGTACAAACTTCGATTTGGAAATTTATTGGATTTATAACGGTTTTGGTATTATATTTATGAGTTTAAAAGTTATTCCATTTTGTAAGGTAATAAAAGCTTATTTAGGTGACTAGAATTTAGCGTAACGACTATTGTGTGTTACCTATTCTTGTTGCTTGTTAATTTAAATTTTGGGAATTAAATTCAATTTATCCGCCAATTTACCGCAGTTAAAGTGAAATAAATTGGTGAATGAGTAATGTTAAATACAAGTAAGATGTAACCAAGAAAACCCCATTTATAATAATTTATGTAGAATAAAGTAAAGAAACCAGGAAATGAAAATGTGAAAATGTGGATGCAATGAGATCTTAAGTAATAACAATAACTTTGTTAGGTAAGTGATAACGGATTTTTTTTTTGTATAACCAAATAAAGATCCAAATTTATTTGGAAATTTATTACAATCAATTGAATTTATTGCAATTAAATGGATTTAATATTTAATAGTTATGTAATTATTATTTGGAAGAAATTGGAGTTATTTGTAATAAGTATGAACCTAATGTTAATTTTTCTTATAGGATTGACAATTGATATGGAATGAAAAGAAGAAAATTTGGGTCAGTAAAATTTGTAATTTATGCATAATAAAATGGATTCTAACGTTAAATACTACGTTATTGAGATTTAAATTAGACTTAAAGAATAATGATGTGAATCAGGAACTAATGTTTATGGAATCTTTATTTTAAGTGAAAGTTGAGAATATAAAGATTAAAAATCTAAAGTATGGGTTTTGAGAATATAATTTATAAAATTCTTAAATATAAGAAAGTGTAGAAATTAACATTGCAATTAATATACTGTCAACTTTTAATTCACAGCTAAGCCTGTTAAATCTTTTCAATTGATTACGAATCATATAAGAAATAAAATTTGGCCAATTTTAGAATTTAATATAAAATTTGGATTTTTTTTATAATTTATTTAATTTATTTAATGAATATTAAAAATAGCCATTTTGACCACGGACTCAGATTTTGACGAAACTAGTTTCATCGGATCCGTAACGATGAATTATAATAATGTTTCAAGTTTCGTAGCGATCGGACCTGTCGTTTGATCGTACGGACTCGAAACGCCTTCAAATTTATGCATTGAAATAAATTGAATTTGAAATTATTGTTTTCAGCATAACTTCTTCATACGATCGAATTTGGACGTGAAACTTTTTCCATCGCGTTCAGAACATTTTAAAATACCTATCTGGATATATAGTTTTAACAAATTCGACTCCGGAGGCATAGCGGGCTTTTTGGACCATAGTTTGTCACGCACGTTCATTCTACAGCCTATCTACCCTGTCGCTAGCCTACCTATATATATACAGCTATAAACCCTAGTCTCTATTCTTTTGCTGTACGTTCAATTCTTCACTCTTTTCTCTTCCCCAAATGTATACATCTCAGATCCAATTCCAGATCTATCCACAGTTCAAAATCAAAAGTAAAAAAAAAAAAAAAAATTCAGAAAATTCTCAAAAAAATATATGTTGATGTTTTCGATACGCATAATCTCATGGTGTAATTCGTTTTTCAATTGGAGCTGTCGTTCATCCAGAATAAATTCAAACAGCCCCAAAACTGTTCATCATCGCCGTAACAAACTTCGTCGGATCGGAAAACTGCTTCTGGGTTTTGCAGAGTGGACTGAGAGGAGCGCATCCATATGATTCGTTCGTCGATTCGACGGTCAGATTGTCGCCAAAAATTGACTTAGGGTTTCGAGTATATGGGTTCTAGCGGCGGCGGAGGCCACCAGGGTCGTGCGCAGGGGGACAGATGCAGGCGGCGTGGCAAGAGCTTCGCGATGGTGGTGGTAGCATGGTGAACGGCGGTCGATAGTGGCGTGCGCGAGCGAGAGTAGGGGGCGGCCTGGGGACGTGCGTGCGTTCTGTAGGGGCCGTGAATCATGGGCAGGGAGATGTTGCGCATCCTTCAGATGACGTGGCACATATATAAAGTAAGTGATGAATGTGTACCACTTTGTTTATTTTTAATTTTGAATTCAATCACCATTTTTCGCCATAACTTTCTCATACGACCTCGGATTCAAACGAAATTTCTTTTGTTAGGATCGTAATTTAATTCCGGACTCGATGACGCTGGTTTGGACGAATTCTGAGACGGACGAATTTTTGGGTTTAAATCGGGTTTAAATTCGATTTAAATTCAAAAGGTGAGTGTTTTAACCCACTCACAACTACTAGAAGCTTTTATGTTTGTTAAATAAAATTTTGAAATGAATAGAAATTTATTTATGAGCTTTTGGCATGTTATTTCATTCATATCTGTTGAATTGCATTTTTTTGAATTTAACTGTTAATTTAATTGATTTATTGCGTATTAATTGGCTGTTAGAAATTTTTGTTTGCATATGAACTGCTAGTTAACAGTTATGTCAATTATCACTGAATATAAACTGTTAGATTAATAGTTGATAAATATAATTTGAAATAAAACTGCCAATTATTACTTGTGTCTATTACCAAACATATATTGTTATTGATTGATATTGCTTGATGTTTGTGATTAGATGATGGATGTGTTGTTGAATGGATGTTTTATTTGTATATCATTATATTGCCAATTATCATGCATATTTATTTCATTCGGGATTGTGGTTTGAAATGATATATAACCGCAAATTTTATATCTTTTAAATTGCGGATTGAAATGATAAATATCCGTATCACTTGACCATAGGATAGAAAATTATATACAGGCACCGCGGTCTACGTATAACTATTTTAATATGATTTCTATGGTTTGGATGGAATACGGTTTATAATAATCTTAAAATTTATACTGTATAAATATTTTTCTTCCATATTTATATACATATGAAGTTGAAATTTTGGAATTAAAAGGTGTATAAATCTCTTTATTAAAAATGGAAGAAAAATTAAAAAAATGGAGTTTGATAATTTATATCCTATGTTTAAATGTTAAGTTGGAAATTTTAGGATATGATATTTATAATTGAATTTTTCCAAAATGAATTGAAATGAATATTCTAGTATAAATTTGAATTGGAAAAATATTCTAGTATAATTTGAATTGAAAAATATATATGTTTTATCACTAGAATTGGAGTTTATTTAGTATGGGTTTATGTGAATATTCAAGGCTAATTAATAAAGCATTGATTTGTAGAAAGAAAAACCCAACTTTAGTTTTGAAATATAAATACTCCAAATGAATATAGGCATATATGTATATAAATTGAAATGATTTTGGAACTCAAGAGTGATATTTAAGTTATGGTTTAGACTTTAAAATAAAGAATTTTATTTATAAAGCCGTAGAAATTATTTCTTTACGAAGTAAACTTTAAAAGTTAAACCATTTACTCTATATACCGTTGAATATCCAAATCATTTGAGTTTTAAAGGTTATGGTTTGAAATTATGGATTTCAAAACATTATGCTTGAAAAATATTTGGGTTTCAGAAGTTATGAAGTTTAAAGCATTATGATTTTGGAAAATTATATTTGGGATAAACGATGTCATATTGGTTTGGGTTTTAAAAGAAGAAATGATATCGTAATATTATGGTTTAGAAATGGATTATATTCTGGTTTTAAAGTATAAACTATTTTTAAATGACCGCGGTGTTATAATAACGATGGGTTGGCAAAGAGACCGGGATCGGATATGGACATACTCTCTGTCGATACCGAAAACCACTTTGACTAACCGTGTACGCGGTGGAGATTCCAGAATGAAGTAGGTGGTGGCGACGTTTCCTGTAAGGTAAATACGTGGACCCAACTCCCGTGAGTTGGCATAAGGTGGCTAAAACAGGAGCGATTCTCAGGCCAATGAGGTCATTCCTCTGATCGGACGCTCCTCTTCGATATTATACTTTGACTTGGATTTGATTCAGTGGCCACTTCTATATTTTGATTTTGGGGAGTTAGTCCGAGGTGGGCGGTAACTGCGGCTACGCGTTTCCACCAGCCTGGATAGCAATTGGTATATCTACCCTGGCATTGCCTAGTTGTGCCATGTCACCTACCATACCGAGCCTTTACTACGAGTTTCTATTTGTGTCGTACCTATGGAGTATCCTCTGGTAGCCTCCCGATCAGGAGGTATTACGGTACTGTATAGACTATTGGCATTATTTGTGTTAAGGGCTATATGGGTAACCCCTTAACGCTATTAAAAAGTAAGTTTATTTTATAAATAGACACTATTATAATAGCGCAATATACTACATAGTAAATAGTTTAACGGATCCTTAGGAGATGTAAATCCCGAACATCTCTTGAGTTACTGTACTCATATTTATTTCTGTTTGTTTAACTCACATAAGATATTCTAGTCTGACTCGGGTGTTTTGTCTTTTCAAATTTGCTCGGGTCAGTCCGAGCGTTTCAGGATAGCAGATTTTAGCTTTGGAGGACGAAGACGAAGAATCAGTATTATTTTATATATAGTATTGCACTACACCATTTAATTCCGCTGCATTGTTGTATTGGTATGTGTAACTCTGATATTTATTGCACAAGAAAAATAAATTATTTTGTAAACAGTTTCATGAACTGTATATTTGATTATTATATTTTATCCTTCCGCTGTTAGATTCTGTTTTTTTTTTCTTCTTCTCTGTTTTCTCATTTACCCCATAACAATCCGCCCTTCCGTATGGTTTGAATTGGCACGTGTGTCGGTTTAAAGTGTGCGAAAAGGCGGGACGTTACAGTTGGTATCAGAGCTTTGGTTTAGCGATAAACCTTGGCTTTGTGGGGTTTGACTCTTTGTTAATAGGGTAGTAATATCCTATGGGAGTCGCTGAGTGTATATATATGAGAGAGCGTATTTGTTAGTATTAATAAAAAGATTTTTATATTGTGTTAATCTGTTCCGCTTTGTATTTATAAATTCTGGTTGATGCATGGGACGCTATGTCATCAATAGGGATTTCTAAACACTTAATAGGACAGACCGACATAATATTTGTTTTAATATAGGTGAATGAAATAATTTTGCCTATTATATTTTCTATATATAAAAATATTTTATAAAGATATATATATATATTTGGTTGCTATAGATTGGGTGTTAGGCAATAAAATATTTATAATAACTGAAGCTAAGTGAAATTATAATAAACCAAATTTGGAGATTTTAGAACTTAAGTCCGGGATTTTTGAAAATCTTTTTTCAAAGAATTTATGAAATATAATGATTCGGTTTATAAGTATTTTCTTATATAAATATTTCATATAATTTGGAAGAATTGTTTTAAAGAAGATTTTGGAAAAGAACTAAATTTTGTACTTTCCTCTCTGTCGCTGGAAAATAATTTTGGTGATGGCGGCCGCATCATCGACTTTCATTTTCGGGTTTCGAAGGGGAAAAGCTACTGTAGTGAATTCTACTACAGATTTATTTGAAATTTTCTAAATTTTTTTCTTTTATTGCTCTAACTATAATTAGAGATATTGAGTTGTAAGAACTTATTTATCTATTATTTTGAAATAAATTGAGATTTAACCCGGAATTTAATTCTAAAATCTCCCATTAATAAATTGTTAGTGAAATAAAGGTTAAGTAATAAATGAATTGAAACCTCTAATTTAAATAGGAGAATAATTGCAAAGTTATAAAGAGGAATTTGCATACATATGAGACAAAGAGTAATATGGATAAACATTAAATTTAATTAAAAAAATGGAGATTAAACTTGTATAAGTTCAATTGCAATTTCCTTAACATAAATAACTTACCCAAATATAAAAGTTGAAGTGTTAAATGAGAAACTGGAATTGAATATTTTACAAGTAGGAATTTAGGAAAAATGAAGTATTCAATAAATTACTGTTGTAAATAAGAATTCAATGGTATAAACTTAAGTTATAATTTTGCTGAAAATAAGTTAAGAATTATTAATAGGTGAGATGAACGTAAAGCAAATAAAAGGAAATTCTAAATAAGAATTGATTGTAGGATTATTAGTTTAAGATGTCTTAAGTCTCCCCTATTCCAATATAATGGAAAGTAGGAAGAATTGAAATGACTGTAATCCATAGTTAATAGATAAATAAAAACTTCCACTTATAAGAATGAATGTTAGCAGATTAAGAATTTAAGGGAAATCTTACAAATGAAGAGTAAGGAAATGAAGATATTCAAAATATTTGTTGTTACTAATGGGAATTTATTTTATAAACTTAAGTAATAAAAAGGAAATACAATTGTAATGAATTTTGGGATAATTGGAAAATAAAACTTGTAAGAAATAAAGAAATTCTTCCATAAATGAAGGAATGAAAATCAAAACACCGAATTATGAAATAAATGTATAATAAGCTATTTTGGTGTTGATTTGAATTGTTTGGTTGATGTATGTTTGTTGGGTAAGGAATTGTGGAGTTGTTGGATGAACAAATAATCTATCTTTGTTCCATCTAAAGGCTGTTGAGCAACGGATGTACTTGATAGTTATTCTTCGTTCGTACAACTTCAGAATTTGAACCCGAACAACTGATTGTTTGTTGAGTGAATGATTGTTTGTTTGTGGTGTGCGCTGTTTGTTAAAAATGTATGGTTGTTGCATTTGATTGAGTATGAATGATTGAATCCATTTGAATAGTCCATTTTAAAATAAATATTTAACCTTTTAGATTATATAAGTGTATACAGGTGTTGGAAGCAACTGCTACTGCTTTGGTTCCATAATAATAAGCGTATTGCCCGACAAATAGGTACGTTTTCGGATTACGTTTAAAGCGCTATTTTATATATTTTCCCGTGTTGGGATATTTTATTTTGGATATATATGTAATATATTGGTATATTTGGATATTATATTTTCTCCAGAGTCCCTCCGTACAAAGGAGACTCTGCCAAAAAATTTCGAAAATTTTGGACTTAGAATTTTGTGAAAATATTTTTCCAACTTTAATAATTCAAGTATTAAAGGATATAATGATTATAAAACAAGTGTATTTCATTAAAGGGAATTAATCCAGTAAAATATTGTTTATAAGTTAATATTTGAAATAAGATGCACTATTTTATTCTTCCTTCTCCCTTCTTTTCCTTTTCGGGGACGAAAAGTTTTGAGTGGGGGAGAGTGTAACGACCCGTGAATTAATAATATTTAATAAATTGAATTAATATAATTTCAAATTTGTTGAGGAATAAATGTAGAGATTGGGTATAGTAGTTGAAATTTAGTGTTAAAATATAAATTTTATGACGATAAATGTGGATAATGCAAATTGTCACAATTTGATTTAAAGTTAATTTTAAGAAACAAACAAATGTTGAATCTGTGAATGTAGTACAAATATTAACTTGAATGGTGTTCATTAATACAAAGATGTAATAAGTGTAGATAGTAAAAATTTAATGGCTGTAGTGGATAAAAAATCTAGTAGTAACATAAAATTTATTTATTTGGAAAAAGAGTATAGATTTGAACAAATTTATGAAAATTTGATAAGAACAGTGGTTGTAATCAGTTTGGTTATTTAATGTTTGGAAGATAGAGATTTGTAAATCCGTTAATGAATTTATAATGGGAAGGAATGGTAAGAATGTAAAAATTATAAGCATTTGATTCAATTAAGGGAATTAAATTTTAAATAAATGGTCATTTAATAAATTCAACGTTCTGTGAGAAATCATAATAGTTGTGTAAAATGTGTACAAACTTCGATTTGGAAATTTATTGGATTTATAACGGTTTTGGTATTACATTTATGAGTTTAAAAGTTATTCCATTTTGTAAGGTAATAAAAGCTTATTTAGGTGACTAGAATTTAGCGTAACGACTATTGTGTGTTACCTATTCTTGTTGCTTGTTAATTTAAATTTTGGGAATTAAATTCAATTTATCCGCCAATTTACCGCAGTTAAAGTGAAATAAATTGGTGAATGAGTAATGTTAAATACAAGTAAGATGTAACCAAGAAAATCCCATTTATAATAATTTATGTAGAATAAAGTAAAGAAACCAGGAAATGAAAATGTGAAAATGTGGATGCAATGAGATCTTAAGTAATAACAATAACTTTGTTAGGTAAGTGATAACGGATTTTTTTTTTGTATAACCAAATAAAGATCCAAATTTATTTGGAAATTTATTACAATCAATTGAATTTATTGCAATTAAATGGATTTAATATTTAATAGTTATGTAATTATTATTTGGAAGAAATTGGAGTTATTTGTAATAAGTATGAACCTAATGTTAATTTTTCTTATAGGATTGACAATTGATATGGAATGAAAAGAAGAAAATTTGGGTTAGTAAAATTTGTAATTTATGCATAATAAAATGGATTCTAACGTTAAATACTACGTTATTGAGATTTAAATTAGACTTAAAGAATAATGATGTGAATCAGAAACTAATGTTTATGGAATCTTTATTTTAAGTGAAAGTTGAGAATATAAAGATTAAAAATCTAAAGTATGGGTTTTGAGAATATAATTTATAAAATTCTTAAATATAAGAAAGTGTAGAAATTAACATTGCAATTAATATACTGTCAACTTTTAATTCACAGCTAAGCCTGTTAAATCTTTTCAATTGATTACGAATCATATAAGAAATAAAATTTGGCCAATTTTAGAATTTAATATAAAATTTGGATTTTTTTTATAATTTATTTAATGAATATTAAAAATAGCCATTTTGGCCACGGACTTAGATTTTGACGAAACTAGTTTCATCGGATCCGTAACGATGAATTATAATAATGTTTCAAGTTTCGTAGCGATCGGACCTGTCGTTTGATCGTACGGACTCGAAACGCCTTCAAATTTATGCATTGAAATAAATTGAATTTGAAATTATTGTTTTCAGCATAACTTCTTCATACGATCGAATTTGGACGTGAAACTTTTTCCATCGCGTTCAGAACATTTTAAAATACCTATCTGGATATATAGTTTTAACAAATTCGACTCCGGAGGCATAGCGGGCTTTTTGGACCATAGTTTGTCACGCACGTTCATTCTACAGCCTATCTACCCTATCGCTAGCCTACCTATATATATACAGCTATAAACCCTAGTCTCTATTCTTTTGCTGTACGTTCAATTCTTCACTCTTTTCTCTTCCCCAAATGTATACATCTCAGATTCAATTCCAGAACTATCCACAGTTCAAAATCAAAAGTCAAAAAAAAAAAAAATTCAGAAAATTCTCAAAAAAATATATGTTGATGTTTTCGATACGCGTAATCTCATGGTGTAATTCGTTTTTCAGTTGGAGCTGTCGTTCATCCAGAATAAATTCAAACAGCCCCAAAACCGTTCATCATCGCCGTAACAAACTTCGTCGGATCGGAAAACTGCTTCTGGGTTTTGCAGAGTGGACTGAGAGGAGCGCATCCATATGATTCGTTCGTCGATTCGACGGTCAGATTGTTGCCAAAAATTGACTTAGGGTTTCGAGTATATGGGTTCTAGCGGCGGCGGAGGCCACCAGGGTCGTGCGCAGGGGGACAGATGCAGGCGGCGTGGCAAGAGCTTCGCGATGGTGGTGGTAGCTTGGTGAACGGCGGTCGATAGTGGCGTGCGCGAGCGAGAGAAGGGGGCGGCCAGGGGACGTGCGTGCGTGCGTTCTGTAGGGGCCGTGAATCATGGGCAGGGAGATGTTGCGCATCCTTCAGATGACGTGGCACATATATAAAGTAAGTGATGAATGTGTACCACTTTGTTTATTTTTAATTTTGAATTCAATCACCATTTTTCGCCATAACTTTCTCATACGACCTCGGATTCAAACGAAATTTCTTTTGTTAGGATCGTAATTTAATTCCGGACTCGATGACGCTGGTTTGGACGAATTCTGAGACGGGCGAATTTTTGGGTTTAAATCGGGTTTAAATTCGATTTAAATTCAAAATGTGAGTGTTTTAACCCACTCACAACTACTAGAAGCTTTTATGTTTGTTAAATAAATTTTTGAAATGAATAGAAATTTATTTATGAGCTTTTGGCATGTTATTTCATTCATATCTGTTGAATTGCATTTTTTTGAATTTAACTGTTAATTTAATTGATTTATTGCGTATTAATTGGCTGTTAGAAATTTTTGTTTGCATATGAACTGCTAGTTAACAGTTATGTCAATTATCACTGAATATAAACTGTTAGATTAATAGTTGATAAATATAATTTGAAATAAAACTGCCAATTATTACTTGTGTCTATTACCAAACATATATTGTTATTGATTGATATTGCTTGATGTTTGTGATTAGATGATGGATGTGTTGTTGAATGGATGTTTTATTTGTATATCATTATATTGCCAATTATCATGCATATTTATTTCATTCGGGATTGTGGTTTGAAATGATATATAACCGCAAATTTTATATCTTTTAAATTGCGGATTGAAATGATAAATATCCGTATCACTTGACCATATGATAGAAAATTATATACAGGCACCGCGGTCTACGTATAACTATTTTAATATGATTTCTATGGTTTGGATGGAATACGGTTTATAATAATCTTAAAATTTATACTGTATAAATATTTTTCTTCCATATTTATATACATATGAAGTTGAAATTTTGGAATTAAAAGGTGTATAAATCTCTTTATTAAAAATGGAAGAAAAATTAAAAAAATGGAGTTTGATAATTTATATCCTATGTTTAAATGTTAAGTTGGAAATTTTAGGATATGATATTTATAATTGAATTTTTCCAAAATGAATTGAAATGAATATTCTAGTATAAATTTGAATTGGAAAAATATTCTAGTATAATTTGAATTGGAAAATATATATGTTTTATCACTAGAATTGGAGTTTATTTAGTATGGGTTTATGTGAATATTCAAGGCTAATTAATAAAGCATTGATTTGTAGAAAGAAAAACCCAACTTTAGTTTTGAAATATAAATACTCCAAATGAATATAGGCATATATGTATATAAATTGAAATGATTTTGGAACTCAAGAGTGATATTTAAGTTATGGTTTAGACTTTAAAATAAAGAATTTTATTTATAAAGCCGTAGAAATTATTTCTTTACGAAGTAAACTTTAAAAGTTAAACCATTTACTCTATATACCGTTGAATATCCAAATCATTTGAGTTTTAAAGGTTATGGTTTGAAATTATGGATTTCAAAACATTATGCTTGAAAAATATTTGGGTTTCAGAAGTTATGAAGTTTAAAGCATTATGATTTTGGAAAATTATATTTGGGATAAACGATGTCATATTGGTTTGGGTTTTAAAAGAAGAAATGATATCGTAATATTATGGTTTAGAAATGGATTATATTCTGGTTTTAAAGTATAAACTATTTTTAAATGACCGCGGTGTTATAATGACGATGGGTTGGCAAAGAGACCGGGATCGGATATGGACATACTCTCTGTCGATACCGAAAACCACTTTGACTAACCGTGTACGCGGTGGAGATTCCAGAATGAAGTAGGTGGTGGCGACGTTTCCTGTAAGGTAAATACGTGGACCCAACTCCCGTGAGTTGGCATAAGGTGGCTAAAACAGGAGCGATTCTCAGGCCAATGAGGTCATTCCTCTGATCGGACGCTCCTCTTCGATATTATACTTTGACTTGGATTTGATTCAGTGGCCACTTCTATATTTTGATTTTGGGGAGTTAGTCCGAGGTGGGCGGTAACTGCGGCTACGCGTTTCCACCAGCCTGGATAGCAATTGGTATATCTACCCTGGCATTGCCTAGTTGTGCCGTGTCACCTACCATACCGAGCCTTTACTACGAGTTTCTATTTGTGTCGTACCTATGGAGTATGCTCTGGTAGCCTCCCGATCAGGAGGTATTACGGTACTGTATAGACTATTGGCATTATTTGTGTTAAGGGCTATATGGGTAACCCCTTAACGCTATTAAAAAGTAAGTTTATTTTATAAATAGACACTATTATAATAGCGCAATATACTACATAGTAAATAGTTTAACGGATCCTTAGGAGATGTAAATCCCGAACATCTCTTGAGTTACTGTACTCATATTTATTTCTGTTTATTTAACTCACATAAGATATTCTAGTCTGACTCGGGTGTTTTGTCTTTTCAAATTTGCTCGGGTCAGTCCGAGCGTCAGGATAGCAGATTTTAGCTTTGGAGGACGAAGACGAAGAATCAGTATTATTTTAGATATAGTATTGCACTACACCATTTAATTCCGCTGCATTGTTGTATTGGTATGTGTAACTCTGATATTTATTGCACAAGAAAAATAAATTATTTTGTAAACAGTTTCATGAACTGTATATTTGATTATTATATTTTATCCTTCCGCTGTGAGATTCTGTTTTGTTTTTTTTTTCTTCTCTGTTTTCTCATTTACCCCATAACAATCCGCCCTTCCGTATGGTTTGAATTGGCACGTGTGTCGGTTTAAAGTGTGCGAAAAGGCGGGACGTTACAAATATACTGGCCCATTATGGCAACAAACAGTTAATAACTTAAAATCTAACTAGCTCAATGAGCAATAGCTCCAATAATCCTTTGTATAAGGAATTTTTAGAATACAAGAATAAGCAAGGGGCTAATAGCCAAACATAGTCATCTTCATATGACAGTATAACTAGTAATTGAGAAAATGAGGAAAATATAACTACATACGTAGGAAATTCTCATAAAGGAGTTATACTTCTTATAGAATTCAATGATCTTAAATAGGGAAGATAATCCCTGAAATCTAATGAAGAGGTATCTTCATACGATATCATTTATTGTTACAACATAGTAGTAGAGAGGATACTATGAGGCAATAATAAATGCCTTTGAAATTTGTGAAATAACACATTTCAATGCATGTGATAGGAATGTTTATAAATTTAGTAAAATAGTTATTAAAAGGATAATACTGCCAGAAGAATGGGGTTTATCTATCCTAAAAGAAAAAGGAATTTTTATACCCGATAAAAAGGTCACCTTTAGGTATGATTATTGGGATTATGTTGATGCACTAAATAAAGTGTTTCTTTATGAAAATGACAAAAGAAAACATTCATAGTTTATTAAATTCTGTGGGGAGGTTTATAAACAACCTATGCCAAATTGGTTTATAGAATGGTGGACAAATTATAGACCGTCTATTGATTCCTTCTTGAAAAACTAAAAGAATTATACTCTAAATGGGTTATTGTTTCAGCCAGAATGACTGATCTTGATTAATATTTTATGGTAATAGGATCTATACCAATATATTTTTTTATTAATTTTTTCGTTCCTTAGATTTGGAGATGGAAGCCTAGAATAGGTTATACTAAACAAGAAACCCTTATTTCAAAAGACATCTTTTTTACAAAATTCTAGGACAAATTAAATAGAATTGGTAATAGTACATGTCAAATATTCGGCCATGAAATGATTTCAGAAATTGGCAACAATATAAAGGTCTATCAGGAGCAGAAAAATCTGAAACAATAGAAGGAAGCTCCAAGCCCATTGCAATATATTGTAAGGAAATAAAAAATATAAAAAGGAGTGGTCATCAAAGAAGATATTCTTTATTCGTATATAGAAGAAATGAAAAAAGATTTGATGAAGAGTCATAGAAAAGATGATGTTAAATCAGATACGTAAATGACATCTTCAAAAGCAAAGGACATAGCAGAGGAACCAATATTCAAACCTTAATGATGAGGACTTCGCTAAAATATTTGATAAAATTGAAAAGGAGGCCCGCAATATGGGGCGAGGCAAAGAAAAGATGGTGCTGGATTTATAATAAACTTGTAAAAAATTAGAATAATATTAATTACTATAATACCCGTAATTTTATTAATCTTATTCATGAAATTGAATTAGAATAAATTAAATAGAATAATGTAAAGTGATAAGGGGATTAAGATTGGTAAATGAATATTAGTGGTCGTGCTTAGTTAAAATGAATGGGTTTATGATGGTTAAATGTTAACTAATTAAACATAAGGGCATTAGGGTAAATTGTCGCCCACATTCTCCCTTTATGACCATACACGTTCATTTCACCATAAGCAAACTTTCAAAACGAAGAAATAGAAAATGGAGGCCGACCATTAGGAACAAGAAAAGAAGGAAAAATCAAAGTAAAAGCTTAAGATCAAGCTAGAAGAAATTAGTCTCAATCAATCTTCAATTTACTTATCCAATCTAAGGTGAGTTATGGCCACTACATCTCTATTTTTGGTTTTAATATCATATATTTTTGGATTTATGGAAAATTTTGTTTTTGTGATATATTAGACGACGATTTGCCTGATTTATGATTTGTTTAGTTTGGACAAGATTGTTTAAAAATAAATATGCAATACGCATGGTATTAAGGTAAGACCGAGATAAAATATTTTTTAAATGGCATTGAAAATTATATGTTATGAGAAACATGATTTTGGAGTTGGGTTTCAATTTTTATAATTTTTCAAACCGTGGAGTTAGTTATGAATTTTCAAAGGAAAATATGGTTATTTGGGTTTATAAATTTATTTCGGAAATTATATTAAGAATTTGGGTCTGAAATTTTGATATGTTAGGCAACATGATTAAAGTGAATTTCTGGATTTTTTGGAGTGTTTTATTAAGTGATTTTGTATGGAAATTATATTACTTTGAAAGGAGGACCTAAATGATTTAATTGTTGTGTTAATAGGAAGAGCCTATTTGTTAAATGTTATTTAGTTTTTAGGTCAGAGAAAATACGATAAATTTTAGTTGAATAATTTAAAAGTTTAATGTAACCAATCATGTGTTTACTAATGGGAAAGTTAGTTAGAAAATATTTGCTTTGTTTAGTAAAAATGACCTTTTGCTCAGAAAAGCAGGTTCCGCCTCCTTAGGAAGGAGCTTTCGACCCCGAGCTTCCACCTCCTTAGGAAGGAGCTTTTGGCCAGAGCTTCCGAAGTAGTTACTGAGTTTTTAGAGTGATGATTTTGGAAGGGGTTGTTTCAACAAAGTTGAAACCCTTCTGTAATTTGATGCCTTTCGATGGTATTAAAGACATCAATGATGTCGAAAGGTAATGTTTGTTTTATAAATATAAGCCACTTCCTACTGCTTTTGGAAGGGGTTAGGGGTTCAAATGCAGTGGCTTTGGAAGGGGTTTCGAAGCCAACTTAATTTTTTTTTACCCAAATGTTTTAAAGCTATCAAAAGGAACACCATCAAGCTTCCCAATACCTTTTCAAATAAAGAATGGTTTCAAAAGAGATGCTTTCGCTTAAGTCCACTTTGACCTAAAAATGTTATTTTGAATATTAACCCAATGGCTTCGAAAGGTATTGGTTTAGAAGAGTAAACTTTAATGGTTTCGAAAGGGGTACTTTCAAATGGTTTCGAACCTACGCTTCTATATCTTTAACTCAATCGAAAGGTTTCAAAGAAAAGGTTTTAAAGTATTCGAAGGGCTAGAGCCTGTGGTTTTGTAGATAGATTTTATTGCTTTCGAAGGAGGTCATCCTATGAGGTCGAAATCAAGGTTTCAAATGTGTCAAAAGACTTTTAAAACCAAAACTCATTTTCAAATGAAAAACCCATGGCTAAATATCGTAGTTTTGAATGGCTTTCAAGTATGTAAATTTGAAGAAGTATTTTCTTGATAAAATATAGGTTAAAGGGGATTTACCATGTTTTATATATAAGTGTTTTCAGGGATATTATACCCATAGGAGTGGTATTGTTAAGTTGTTATGTTTGCTTCTTCAAATATGAATATATTCACATGATAAAGAACCATAACTTTATTTTAGGGATAAAAGGGTAGAAGAACTGGCTAGGTTAACCCAGTAGTGAATATAAATTGATTAAACTCATGAATGAGTAGAATTGCATCTAGAAATTCAGGGAGACCAAATTATAGGATGCCTAAATCTTATAGATGTCTGGGAGACAGTTCATAGTAAAACCATGAAAACTATGATTAGTTAGTTATTGGGGGTAATCAACAGGTTCATGTAAACCCATGAAAAATATGTATTAAGGATGTTGGCAGAGGCCAAATGGTTTGTAGTGAACCTGTGAAAACTATATCTGGACTAAGTATTGACATCAGTCAAAAGGTTCCTAGTCAACCCATGAAAACTAGGATAAAATATGAGTTATTGGAATGACCAGTAGGTTCAGAGGAATCCAAGAATAAATTAAGTTAATTGGCAGGGCCCTATAGGTCCTTAGTGATCCCATGAAAACGTAGAAATAGGATAGGGTGTCCATGAGTTATAAAAAGGTTATTAGTAAACCCATGAAAACTATTAGGTCAACAGTGACCCTAAAAACTATAAATATGATAGGGAGTCAATTAAACTGGGGTTCGAAAATCCAAAATGTTTATATAAGTATATCATAATAATATTTTTAAATGTTATGTTTTTAACCATTGTGGATGCAAGCACAGTATATGGTTTATAAAACGTTTTAGGATATTAGTGAGGGAAAAACTCGTTCTGCTAAGCGGCATGGTCTCACTAAATATCTAAATAGTTGCGATGTTAGATTATTATTCATACCAGGTTTTATGTTTGACTTAAAGTTTTTATTTTCCCCTTAAACTCTTGGGCACTCAATTGATTTTGAGTAGTTTGAGATTAAGGTTTCCAACTTCTTTTCATAGACAATTAAAGCTTTCGGAGGCGTACATGAGGCAGTTAGTTATTTAGAGTTATCTTTTTCCGATGTATATTTTGGATGCAAAGGCAGACTTATTAGCCTTATTATATACTCAGATTAATGAAGTGGGCATCTTCACATGTCGCTTTTGGCGTATGTGTAATAATTATAGTTTCTTAACATGGTTAACATTTGTGGGATTATGTAATGAACATGAAATGTTTTGAATGGAATGCGGAAATGTGTTTTTAATTTGTAAATTTTTTTCCATAGTCTTGTGATCCATATATCGATATATCTAACATCGCCGTATTTGGTCATCGAGGATTAATAACTATGGATGATTATAGCATCCATAACCGTTAGTTTTGGACCTTCAAGTAGAGGATGTTACATTTACTTATTTGACAGATTGGATGGCACTCTTTTCAGTAATAAAAATGGACAAATTCTTCCTACCACTTTAATGAAAGTGGACAAATACTTTAATAGGCATAGATAGGTGGGCTAATAATGGAACTTTCCAGATTTATGAGAAAAAGGATATGGAAATAGGAAACAGAATAGGAAATCTAAGTGTAGGAAGCACCACAACCAATGGAAATGCTCGACCTAATACCAGATGGAACCAAGGTCGGCAGGTGGTAGGCTAATGCTAATCCAAATATTGAAGCTAATGTAGGCGTTGGTAATCCGCCAGTAGATGCGGGGATGCTGTATTAGTTGTTGGCCAATCTTTTGCAAGCTGGAGTAGCTGGTAATGTGGGAGGAGCGAATCCTGTAGCTCTAATTGGATATATTTATGCTAGGTTAAGCAGAGACTATATCAGTTAGGATGGAAAGCCGTTTGTTGGAAAGGAGGAAGCTATTGAGGTTGAGAATTGGATATTGAGCTATAAGAGGATCTTTACTGATCTAGGCTTGGATGATGGGGAAAAGAGAAGGCTAGCCACTAGACAGTTGCAAGGGGTAGCGCTTCATTTGTAGAATATGTGACAGCCAAAGTTCCAGAGGAAGAGCTGACATGGGCTGATTTTAAAAGAAGGTTTGAGCAGAGGTTCTTACTTAAGGTTTCCAAGTCGATATTGGTGAGGAAGTTCATGGATCTTGTTCAAGGAGAGATGCCAGAAATCGAGTACACCACTAATTTTGATGAGCTGTCTCAATATGGATGTGCCACTATAGACACCGACATAAGAGGGAATGAGAGCTTCATTTGAGGACTGAGACCGAAGCTTGTTAGAATGACCATGACACATATCCGAGATCCTTGTAGTGTGGTGGTAGAGATGGTCATTTGCTATGGAGAGATGCTTGCTTTTTTACTGAGGAGAAAACAGACGAGTCTCAGGATCCTCAGGGAAAGAAGAGGAAATTCTTTAAGAAGAAGGGAGCCTAAAAAGGGGATGTTGCCAAGAAAGAAAAGGCTGATTTAGTGTGCTTTAAGTGTGATAAGAATGGTCATTATGCCCACGAGTGCAGAACAGGTAAAAGGAAGAAGCCTGCAGAGAAGAAGAATGTGAAATGCATCAACTGCGACCAAGTTGGGCACTATAAGAACCAGTGTCAAGAGCCAGTCGGGACGGACAGAGGGAAGGTTTTTGCTATTGGACCACCTTCTTCTTCTAGGCCTACTACAGCAGAGAAAGGGAAAATTATGATGGAAAGTATGCTTTTGATTCAGAGTATACCAATTATGGTAACATTTGATACCGGTGCCTCGCATTCTTTCATATCACAGTATTTGGTTGATAGGTAATGCATTGAACCCACATACCTTGTTACTTACCTAAGATTTGAGAATCTAATAGGAGGTTATGCAACTCTAAGGATGATATATGACCAGTTAGAACTTGATTTGTTTGGTCATAAGTTTGCATGCAGTTTGTATGTTTTTGATTTCATAGATTTCCGGATCATTTTGAGTATGGATTGATTGGGTAAGTATGAGGCTAGCATATTTTGCCAGGATAGGGTAATATCATTGAGACACCTAGATAGTCATAACCAAATCATTTTCTCAATGGAAAATTCCAGTAGGAGTGTTTGGGATTTGTTAAGTATCATGGAGGTTGGAGAAGAGTTAAGTCGGGGGTTCAGGTGGCAAGAGAATTTGCAGATGTTTTTGAGCTAGTTATAGGATTACCACCGAAACAAGCTGTTGAGTTTTGAATAAATCTCGTACCGGGTACTTAACCTGTGAGTAGACCACCTAGCAGGATGACACCGACAGAGATGAAGGAATTGAAGGTGCAGCTAGTGGATCTTAAAGGAAGGAATTTTATTAGGCCAAGCAGCTTGCCTTAGAAAGCGGCCGTAGTATTCGTAAAAAAACCAGGTGGGTCGTTAAGGATGTGCATCGACTATCGTAAGCTAAACGAAAGGACGATCAAGAATAGGTACCATCTGCCGAGGGTAGGTGATCTATTTGATCGGTTAAATGGAGCTAGAGTGTTTTCCCAATTGGATTTGGCGATGAGATTCCATTAGTTGAGAGTGGCGGAGGACTATATTCCTTTGACTATATTTCAGACTAGGTATGGCTCGTATGAGTGATTAGTAACGCCATTTGGATTGACTAATGCACCTACTTTCTTCTTAGATTTGATGAACCAAATTTTTTGAGATCACTTGGATGGTTCATGTTGGTATTCGTTGATGACATTTTAGTATACTCAAAAGATGAAAGAGAGCATGAGATTCATCTTAGAGGGGTGCTTGAGACACTGAGGCAAAATCAGTTGAAAGCGAAGTTTTTCTAGTGTCATTTTTTAAAGAAAGAGGTTAAGTTTCTTGGTCATGTTGTTTTAGAGGAGGGCTTGCCAGTCGATCCAGTTAAGATCGAAGCTGTCAACAATTGAAAGAGACCGGAGATGGTAACTAAGATTAAGATTTATTGGACTTGCTGGCTATTACCGGATATTCATCAAGGATTTCTTGAGGATAACAACACCTTTGAAAAGTTGACCAGGAAAGATGTAAAGTTTATTTGGTCCGACAAATGTGAGGAAGGGTTCCTTAAGTTAAAGCATTTATTGACCAATGCACCAGTGCTAGTAGTTCTAGATGGATGTTAAGGGTTGGTAGTATACATTAATGCATGTGGAACCGGATTGGGAGCAATATTGTGATAACCCGGTTTTTGAATAACAGTTAATAGAACAATTAAATGGTTTTTAACTATTGAGATACCAATTTTATTTGAATTAAACAAAAAATTTTTTTGATAATTTAAAATATCTGGATGTATATAAGTAAATTTGAAGCTATAATAATAACTGAAATAAAATGGTAGTAAATCATTAAATACATATATAAATATGTGTAAACTCTATTATTTTTAAAAACTTTAAAGTATGTCCATATGCATGTTTATTTATTTATGTATAGTTAATTTTAAAATCATATTCTTCAAGTTGTGTGTGTATATATATATATAACATTTAAAATACATAATATTAATTTATTTCAATTATAATAGTTGAAATGAATTAAAGTATTAAATATTTTCTTTAAGACTTTATGTACATAATAAAAGATAACATGTGTAAACATTTTAAATACCATCAAACAAGTGTAAATATTTTAGCATACACATTAACATTTGTAAGCTCTCTAGCATAGGAGCAACACTTGTAACCTAAGTGTCATTTTAAATAACAAGTGTCTTTCCTTTTTTTTTTCTTTTCCTTTTTCTAAATGAATTATAGGTAAAAATTGAAACCATATTATAATCAGTGAAAAAAAAGTACTCAAAGCCAAGGGAAAACTGAATTAAAACTCTTCCAAATAATTGAAACTGAAGAAAAACTATGATCCAAATTCAAGTTTAAAACAAGAAGATCAATTGGCAAATTCAGGTGCAAATTTCAGTTTTTCAAACCTGAAGCATCTTCAAGTTATCAAGCTTAGCAAATCAAAATCAAGAAGTAGATGGAATTCAAGATCAGTATCAAATCAGAGAAAAAAATGCAGATCATCTCAAAAACAACATGTAATTAGATCAAGAACACTATCAAAAACAGTTTCCAGTTTTTTTTTCAAATTTCAAAATCTGCTTCTCTGTTCTTCAACAAGAAGGTGAGTAAAACTTTTAAACTAAAATTTAGTAACTAATAGGTGTTGCTTATGAAATTTACTGTGTTGAAATTTGATCTGCATGAAAATCACCGAGTGCTTGTCTGTTAATTCTTAGGAACCTCTGTTCCTATATTTTAAACCCTTGTTTGAATCTGTAATCATGAACCCTTTAAGGTGTGATGCATTGACATATAGTTTAAATGAATCTGTGAAGTAAGTTTGGAAATATGCTTGCATGGTGATTTTGGGAAAGTTAGAACATATTTACATATAGAAAGATGTTGAGTATTGATTGAGCATGCCTGAATATATCAGACAAATGAAATTCTTCCCATGCTTACAGACATCAAATATATTCGTAAACCAATTCCTATTTCTATGATTTATTTTAGAAACTAGTTTCTAAATAAAAGTGGTGAAATTTAACAAGATTCAAATTTTAAAAATATTTTAAAGTTAATTAAAGCAAAGTTTCACTGGGAAACTTGATTTATAAATAAAATTTTCAAACATGTTGAAAAATTAAATCATCCTGGTTTGTTGTTTCAGGATCTTAATTCGAATGCATTTTGGAAATAAAGATTTTTAAGACAAAAATCCAAATTTATAATATTGTATTGGATATGTATTTGGGGTTTTTACTGGAATCTTGTCTTGGACGAATTCTGAGAATCTATGTGTTTGGGGAGTTCGTGGTTCTTGCTGGAGCTAGAAGGAGGATCAGGGGAACAGATAAAAATGGTAGAAGTGGGGGTAGTTCGCCGTGGCCGCGGCGATAGGAAGAACAAAGGTTTTAACCTAGTTTTGATCGAGCTTGAAAATTTGTCTCCTGCAACTTTTCTGATGCACCGAGTTTGAAGAAATTTTGGAGATGGGTTTGTGAAGGTATGGAGATGGAGTGGCCAGAACTTCAAAGTGTCAGATGGCCGGAGTTGTGACGTCGAGGTGGTTTTGGACATGGCTGTGGATTCAGTTTTTAACTGGGAAGCTCAATTCTGATTTGGGGCGAGCGAGGGTGTTTTGGTGATCAGAGAGGGTTACCGGGGTGACGTTCGATATGCTAGTAGGTTCGTTGGTGATGGAAGACGACTCCGGCACTGGTACACATGCACAGGGAGGAGGAATTGTGCATGTTTGTTAGGGTTGTGAGTTGAGTGGGTTTACTCGAAGATGATCTCGGGTTTTTGGAAGAATGACTCGAGTATGTACTCGAGTTGTCTGTAGTTTTTACCTGTACTAATTTTTTTGCTTCAGGTTTCAAAATTTAATTTTAAACTAACTTTTTTTTAAAAAAAAAATGGAACCTGAAGTGGAATTTGAGTGATACTTGAGTTCAACTAAAACTGTTTGATTAAAAGAAAGTTTTCAAAAGTTTAAATAGACCCGTTTTGATTTAAGTAAATAGTTTTTACTTTTGTAATGAATCTTGTTGTTTTGAATACTATTTGGTTTTATAAGAATAAATGTTTCTCAAACATTTTATTAAGAAGTTTAAGAACTTAAATAGAAAGGTGTTTGGAATGAAGTAATTTCAAACCTTGATTTCAAATGAGTACATTGTTGAAACTAAGTAATTAATTAAAGATGAGGTTTTCTTAATTATTTAAGGTTTTTCAAATGTGAATATACTTTAGGAATATAAATATTGGATAGTTAATTACTTAGCGTTAGTAATTAAAGAAATAACTGGATGTAAATAAGCAGAGGATAATTAATTACCTAATATGATTAATTAAAGATTAATAAATCAACGTAATTAGTTAAAATAATTAACTAATAAAAGTGATTTATGGTTAATTTATTTAATCTAATTAATTAGGGGAAGGAAATTTATTATTAGAGGGAAATTATTTAATGGAAGTAATTAAGGATTAATTACTTAGTATAATTAATTGAAGGATTAATTAATTAAGATGATTAGATAAAAGGTTAGTTAATGAGGTTAATTGAAGGTTGATTAATCGAGGAAGTGATTATGGAATAATTGATGTAATTTGTTTGGGGTTAAGGAAATTAACTTTAAATAATTAGTTAAGATGGTATTTAAATGTTAGTTAATTAAATTGATTGAGGGTAATTAATTAGAGGAATTAATTAATGACTAACTACTTCATTAATCAAGGATGATTAATTTACATAATGATTTAAGAATGATTAATTATTATTTTTGTAAATTAATTAATGATTAAGTAAGCAGAATTAATGGTGATTAAAGTAATTAATTTAATTTGTTTAAATTAATTAGAATGGTATGGCTAATATATCTCGCTTATGAATAAAGTGAATGTTATTTTGCCTTGGACTTATTTATCATCCTTGTTGTGTGATCGTATTGATTGTTATATGAAATGTCATGTTATATGATATGTTGGGTTGAACAGTAATAATGTGGTTACCTAATGATGAAATGTTGTGTAAAGTGAGATCTTGTATTTAAAAGTAAATTGTATCCACTTAAATAACTCGGGTTAAGATGACTTAGATTCGAAGAGACCGGAGTCGGGTATTAGTTAATACCCGAAACCACTTCGATTCTTTATAGATTGATATGTGAAATCAATAGGCTGGTAGGGAAATGTTTTAAGTGAATTGGACTATTTAATCTAAGTTGTGGTACTTAGAAATTGGCATGTGAAATAAGTGGTGTCTATAACAACTTGTGATGTTGTAAATTGACATAAGCTACCCCGGGTTCATATAAGTTGTATGCTTTTGTGTTCTATGTTAGTTGGGTTTACTCACGCTGGTTTCCAGCCTGACCCGGGTGTTACTTTGATGTAATGCTCGGGTCAGACCGAGTATTACAGATTTTCAGGTAAGGACGTTCTGGAGCTCAGGAGGTGAGCTGGAGAGCAGGAACATATGGAGAGCTTCTGATGTTAATATATATTATAGTATCTGATACAGATAGATTTATCTGTTTTGCGATTTGTAAATCTGTTGTAACTCTGATATAATAAAGTGTAATTTGACAAATACAGCTTCCTTTGTATAACTATTATTTATGTGATATTATATTTTATCCGCTGCGTATGTGAGACTTTGGGTTTGGTTTTCTGTTCTTCTTCTTTTATCTCTTCTTCTTTTCCTAACTATCTAGAAATTTCTGGTGCGGAAATTCCAGGTCGTTACAAATATTGATGTAGATGGTAAAGTTATTGCCCATGCATCCAGGTGACTTAGACCACATGAAGTAAGATATCCTACTTATGATTTAGAGTTGGATGCCGTGATCTTTGCCTTAAAGATTTGGAGGCATTATCTCTTGGGGGAAAAATTTGAGTTGTATACCGATCATAAGCATTTAAGGTATTTATTCTCTCAAAGTAGTTGAATATGAGGCAACAAAGGTGGTTAGAGTTTTTGGCTGCTTATGACTTCAGTATAGAGTATACTCCTGAAAAAGGAAATAAGGTGCAGATGTCCTTAGTAGAAAACATTATAATGTGGTGTTAGCTATGTTGGCGAATGGAACGATCTAGAAGCTTTGGCCAGTTGCGAAGTGCAGTTAAGATCTACTACTAATTCTAGTCAGGGTATTGTCATCTTGTCTTGTTTAGAAGTTCGACCAGTGTTGATCGAAAGGATAGCTTTTAAATAGAAAAAGGATTCAGTTTTAGCCGAGAAGATTAGAAGGCTTGAGGTAGGAACGGTGATCGATGATCTAAATGATTTTTCTCTTGATCGGAGAGGATGGTTGGGAAAGAAGGGACGATTATGTGTTTCGAATAAAGAAAACTTAAGGAGGGAAGTTCTGGAGGAGTGTCATCGATCCAAGTTTACGATTCATCCTGGAGGAATCAAGATATATGAAGATATGAAGATGAATTTCTATTGAGAAGGCACGAAGAGGGATGTTGGCTTGTGGGTTAGGTAGTGTATGAACTGTTAGCAAATGAAGGCCAAACACAAGAAGTCGAGTGGATTGCTTCAACCTTTAGAGATTCCAGTGTGAAAATGGGATTCGATATCAATGGATTTTATTGATGGGTCGCCAAGGTCAAATAGGGGAAATGAAAACATCTGGTTTATAGTGGACAGGTTGACCAAGAGTGCCTATTTCATCCCAGTCATGTCAACCAGGATGACATCTGTTTTGGCAAGGTTGTTCATGAAGAACATAGTTAGACTTCATGGGATTCTTTGTAACATAATTAGCGATAGAGATGCATTGTTCACTAGCGAATGTTTAAAGAGTCTACAAGAGGTATTAGGTACCAAGCTCAAGATGAGTACAACATATCACCCATAGACGGATGGGCAGACAGAGAGAGTCAATTAGGTACTCGAGGATTTATTGAAAGCTTTTGTTTTGGACTTTGGTGGATCTTGGTAGGATCATCTACATTTGATTGAGTTTTCCTATATTAATAGCTATCAGACTAGTATAAGAATGGTGCCTTTTGAAGCTTTATATGAAAGGCCATGCAAATCACCCGCATGTTGGTTGGAGACTAGAGACAGATTGGTCTTAGGTGCAGATTTGGTTAGGGAGGCATAGGAAAAGATTGAGTTAATCCGAGGTCGGATGAAGGAAGCTCAATACAGGAAAAAGTGTTACGCAGATAAGAGGCGTAAAGACCTAGAGTTCTCGGTGGGAGACATGGTTTTCATTAAGGTATCACCGATGAAGGGTCTGGTACGATTTGAAAAATCGAGAAAGTTGGCCCTGAATTATGTTGGACCATTTCAAATTATAGAGAGGATTGGAAAGATCTTGTATAGAGTAAAATTGTCGAGCAGTTTGGCAGGTGTCCATAATGTATTTCATGTGTCTCATCTTCGCAAGTTCGTGCATGATCCAGAGGCTACTATTCCTTAGACAGAGTTGGAGGACTTTGTAGTAGAGCCTAATTTGACTTTTTTTAGACAACCAGTTTGGGTCGTAGCAAGAGATGAGAAAAGATTGAGGACCAAGACAGTAAGGTTGGTGAAAGTTCAGTGGAGCGACAACGAGAATGACTGTACTTGGGAGACGGAGGACAGGATTCGAGATGCTTATCCTAATCTGTTTTGATGGTATGCCTGTATTAAATTTATATAAATTAATTACTAGTCGAGTAGGCTAGTATGGATGTTAGGAGACATTACAGATGATTGCTACATTGGCTAGTTAGTCCTTATGGAATTTAGAGGACGAAAATTTTAAGGAGAGGAGCCTGTAACACCCCTAATTTTATTAACATTATTCGAAAGATTTTATTAGAATAGATTAAATAGAATAATGTAAAGTGATAAGGGGATTGAGATTGGTAAATGAATATTAGTGGCCATGCTTAGTTAAAATAAATGAGTTTATGAATGGTTAAGTGTTATCTAATTAAACATAAGGGCAGTAGGGTAAATTGCTGCCCAAATACTCCCTTATACTATTATTGCTAAGACCATACGTGTTCATTTTACCATAAGAAAACTTTTAAAATGTAAGATATAGAAAGCGGAGGCCGGCCATGAGGAAGTAGAAAAGAAGAGAAAATCTAAGTAAAAGGTTAGGATCAAGCTAGAAGAAATCAAACTCAATCAATCTTCAATTTTCTTATCCAATCTAAGATGAATAATAAGCACTACATCTTTATTTTTGCTTTTAATATCATATGTTTTAGGATTTATGGAAAAATTCATTTTTATGATATACTGGATGATGATATGTTTGATTTATGATTTGTTTAGTTTGAACAAGATTATTTAAAAGGAAATATGCACGGTTTTAGGGTAAAACCGAGATAAAATGATTTTAAATGCCATGCAAAAATTATATGTTACGAGAAACATGATTTAGGAGTTGGGTTCAATTTTTATAATTTTCCAAGCCGTGGAGAATTAGTTATGAATTTTCAAAGGAAAATATTGTTATTTGGGTTTATAAATTTATTTTGGAAATTATATTAAGAATTTGGATCCAAAATTTTGATATGTTAGGCAACATGATTAAAGTGAATTTCGAAATTTTTTAGGGATTTTTACTAAGCGATATAGAATGGAAATTAAATTATTTTGAAAGGAGGACCAAATGATTTAATTGTTTTGTTAATAGGAAGGGCCTATTTGTTAAATGTTATTTAGTTTTTAGATCTGAGAAAATGTGGCAAATTTTAGTGAAATAATTTGAAAATCTAATGTAACCAATCATGTGTTTACAAGTGGGCAAGTTAGTTACAAAAAGTTTGCTTTATTTAGTAAAAACGACATATTGCTTAGAAAAGCAGGTTTTGCCTCCTTAAGAAGGAGCTTTCGACCCAGAGCTTTCGCCTCTGACCTAGTCGAAACCCTCTACCACTCAACCAATACATATGATATCACTTAGTTGGTATGCAGTGGATTGGAGAAAGGAGGAAGGTAAGGTGTCGAAACATAACTTTCAAAGGTGCCGATACCTTTGTTTTTTTTAAAAGAAAAGTGCTTGCCTGCTTATTAAATGTTTCGAAGCAGTCGAAACCAATGGGGTGCGAAATGATAATTCAAAAGAAGCATTCAAAGAAAAACTGCTGCCTTGTTTTTAAAGTAAGCAGCTTTCAAAGAAGTTACTAAGTTTTTAAAATGATGCTTTCGAAAGGGGTAGTTCGAGCAAGTCGAAACCCTTCTGTAATTTGATGCCTTTTGATTATATTGAAGACATCAATGCTGTCGAAAGGTACTGTTTGTTTTATAAATATATGCCACTTCCTACTGCTTTTGAAAGGGGTTAGGGGTTTTGAAGGCAATGGTTTCGAAAGGGATTTCGAAGCCAACCTCAATTTTTTTTACCTAAATGTTTTGATGCTATCGAAAGGATGGTTTTGACACCATCAAGCTTCCCTATTACTTTTTGAAATAAAGAATGGTTTCGAAAGAGACGCTTATGTCCACTTTGACCCAAAAATGTTATTTTAAATATAAACCCAATGGCTTCGAAAGGTATTGGTTTCGAAGGGTAACCTTCAACGACTTCGAAAGAGGTACTTTCAAATGGTTTCAAAGCTATGCCTCTATATTTATATGATAATACTTTAACTCAGTCGAAAGGTTTCGAAGGGAAGGTTTTAAAGTATTCGAAGGGCAGAAGCCTATAGTTTTGAAGATGGATTTTAATGCTTTCGAAGGTGGTCATCCTATGAGATCGAAAGCAAGGTTTCAAATGCGTCGAAAGGCTTTTAAAACCCAAACTCATTTTTAAAGGAAAAACCCATGGATAAATAATATAGTTTTGAAAGGTTTTCAAGTATGTAAATTTGAAGAAGTGTTTCCTTGATAAAAGTATAGGTTAAAGGGGATTAACCATGTTTTATATGTAAGTGTTTTCAGGGATATTAAACCCATAAGTGTGGTATTGTTAAGTTGTTATGTTTGCTTCTTCAAATATGAATATATTCACATGATAAAGAACTCATAACTATAATTTAGGGATAAAGGGGTAGAAGAACTATCTAGGTTAACCCAGTAGTGAATGTAATTTGATTAAACTCCTGAATGAGTAGAATTGCATCCAGGGAGTCAGGAAGACCAAATTATAGGATGCTAAATCTTGTAGATGTCAGGGAGATAGGTTCATAGTAAACCCATGAAAAATATGATTGATAAGTTACTGGGGTAACCAACAAGTTCATGGTAAACTCATGAAAACTATGTATTAAGGATGGTTGGCAGGGGCCAATTGGTTTGTAGTGAACCCATAAAAACTATATATGGATTAAGTATTGACATCCGTCAAAAGGTTCCTAGTCAACTCACAAAAACTAGGCTAAGAAGGGAGTTACTGGAGTAATCCATAGGTTCTTAGTCAACCCGTGAAAACTAGGATAAAAGATGAGTTATTAGAATGACTAGTAAGCTTAGGGGAACCCATGAATTAATTAAGTTCATTGGTATAGGCCTATAGGTCCTTAGTGATCCCATGAAAACTCAGAAATATGACAGGGTGTCTGTGAGTTACAAAAAGGTTATTAGTAAACCCATGAAAACTAATAGGTTAACAGTGACCCTAGAAACTATAAATATGAAAAGGCGTCGATTAAACTAGGGACAGGAAATCCAAAATGTTTATATGTGTATATCATTATAATATTTTGAAATGTTATGTTTTTAACCATTATGGATGTAGGAGCACAATATATGGTTTTATAAAAGGTTTTAGGATATTAGTGAGGTGAAAACCTATTCCGCTAAGCGGTGTGGTCTCACTAAATATTTAAATGGTTGAGATGTTAGATTATTATTCATACCAGGCTTTATGTCTGACTCGAAGTTTTTGTTTTCCCCTTAAACTCTTTGGTACTCAATTAGTTTTGAGTAGTTTAAGATATAAAGTTTTCAAGTTCTCTTCTTAGACAAATAAAGCTTCCGGAGGCGTGCAGGATGCAATTAGTTATTTAGAGTTATCTTTTTCCGATGTGTAATTTGGATGTAAAGGCAGACTTATTAGCGTTATTATATACTCTGATCAACCAAGTGGGCATCTTCACATGTCGCTTTTGGCGTATGTGTAATAATTATATTTTTTTGAATGTGGTTAACGTTTGTGGGATTATGTAATGAACACGAAATGTGGAAATGTGTTTTTAATTTGTAATTTTTTCCATAGTCTTGTGATCTGTGTATCGATGTATCTAACACCACCGTATTTGGGCGTCGATGATTAATAACTATGAATGAGTATAGCATCTATAGCCATTAGTTTTGGACCTTCAAGTAGGGGATGTTACAATTACTTTTTTAACAGATTGGATGGCACTCTTGCCAGTAATAAAAATGGACAAATTCTTCCTATCACTTTAATAAAAGTGGACAAAGACTTTAATAGACATAGATAGGTGGGTTAATAATGGAACTTTCCAGATTTGTATGATTTAGTGTCCGGAGTAAATCTTTTTTAATTCAGAATATAAGTGCGGCCTTATATATAAATAAAGATGCATTTCATTTTATGAAAGCAGACTGAAGCTCAACAGTTCTCTCTCTCTCTCTCTTCTATTTACAAACTTCTTCCATTAAAATTTGTAAAATAATTAAAGTGTGTATTATTGATTATTAACTGTGTACTGAAAAAGAAGATTAATACTACTTCTGATATCTATCTTTCTATAGATTTTTTCTTATATATTGTGTATATTGCAGCCTAAATGGTAGGATAAATTAATTATGTGTTGGATTATATATATTCCTTATATATGATTCATGTGTTCATATTTTAAGGAATACATGTTGAAATGAAAACATTGAATTAAGATTGAGAACAACATCTGACAATAGTAATATTTGGTTAACATTTAAGTCATGTACCTATCCCCATATTATCCTCGTGTAGGCATTTTTACGGGCTATCTTTATAGTGACTTGTTAATAAAAAATTATTGTTATACTAATGCTTGACTTGTGAAATTTCTAATATTTGTTTAGTTTTTCGTTATAATATGTAGGATCATAAAAATAATGTAGCAAAATCTATACTCTACCAGTATATTAAAACGCTTTAAACGCACAATTTGTATTGGTGTATCACGACAAATAGAAATTTTGCCTCATAATGCTTTGGATGGAAATTTGATTCTACAAAGTTTATAGAATGAAAAGTTTGTTTATAATTTAATGTAAATTAATTTAAAATTCAAACTCAAATCTTTTAAAAATACAAATTCAAAATTTTATCAAGATTTAAGTTCAAAATTCAAATCCAAATTTTACAAATAAATTAGTATATCATAAACACACACAACGAAATGAAAAAATTAATTCGAAAATACAGATAAATATGTTTGTAAATTATGTAAATTGAGATCATTTACATATTTTAATATTTTGTATTATAATACACACACATATATATACATACATACATATGTGTGTGTGTACACATGCACACCTGCATACATTTATATTCAGCAATTCAAAAGTTTTATAAATTATTATTTTTATATTTAAACCCGCACAAATCTAATGCTATTTTTTTATTATTTAAAAAATTTAACAAATTTTTTCATTCCATGTGAAAAATTGTATTATATTTTATGTAGTATATACATATGTAATTTTGTCAATATAGATATATGTATTAACGAATCACTAATCAATACATGTATACATAGACACACATATATAATTTGACCTAAATAAAAATATACATAAAAATTACTCAAAACAGCTGTACAAAATACGTATGTTTTTAATTTAATTTATAATATATGTGTGAGTGTATTGACACATTAATTTAAAAATTCGGTTTTCTATTTAAGCACATTTTAAAATTAATATATAAATTAGAAATCTTTTAAACATATGGCTGAAAGGTTAATGATGAAATATATACAAAACAAATTTTCTTTTCAGCATTCTCATACATGTATAAATTGACAACAAATAAGCATAAGAATTCATGGTATAATTCTAACATATATAAGAATAACATCATGATGATTAGATATAATAATCATTCTAAAGTAAGATCTCCTTAGCTATAGTATTGTAGTAACACCTTGAATGCTGAATCGAACTATATACTGAAATACGATTCCAACTCTTTCAGCAATGGCTAATAACCAAAGTGACGTACACACCTTTCTTTTGTTTGGTTTGAATTTGTGTTTAAGTTTGATGATAATGTAGGAGGGGGCTATGTGATTTTTGGTCAGCGGTGTGCTGGGGAGTAAAGCAAAAATTAAATGTAAGAGAGAAGAGAGAGAGAGATAAAGTGGATCTAGATCCATCATTTTCTCCACTAATTCAAACCCAAAATTTTCAATATAACCTCCCCTCCCATTTGATGTTTGGCGGGCCATCCCATGGGCCCATGGGTTCCATCCTACTTCAAAACAAATTAGATAATTTATATTTATATTTAAATCAAGTTCAAATGTACATTGATATCGTATATCCATACGTGTGTATATAAATTTTATGTGCGCATTATTTTCCATATTGTTCACAACTAATCACATAAAAATTTATAATTAATATTTCACAAATATTAATTAATATAATTAATTTATAACAATTATAATTTAATTAAATTAGGTGTAGTCAAAGTTTTTAACATTGTGGTTATGTGACTCTTAGGTGTAAATTTGATCAACGATTAAGATTAAACAAACCGAATATTGATGTTCACACATCACCTCAGTTAGTATTTTGATAGTTTGGTAAAATTTATCTCTTATACAAATTTTGGTAAAATCCAATTTTGCTTGTTTTAAGTAGTCCGTGGTGGTGACAATTATTTACACTAATTCTCTTTGTCAAAAATGTACCAGGTTAGGACTTATTAAATTTGGTAATAGTCAAAATTCCAATATTGGCCATATTCAACTTGTATTGTCAAGACACAAAGTCATTGGTTTAATAATAATAATTATTAAAAGACTACTATGTCCAAAAACTATGGCTTTAAGTTGACTATATTTGACCGTGATGATGACTTTATATAACTGATGAACAAATTCTCTATTCAATAGTGTTTCACTTCCAATACTTCAATTCAGATCCAACTATATTCATTTGATGGACGCTGTGCCATAATTTAACTATAACCAAAGTGGAGTGTCCATGTTGAAGTCTAGTGGTATTTTCAAGTTGAGAGAATTATGTATTATTGTCGCTTCGATATTTTTTGTTTGACCTTAGTTATATTGACCAATATAAAACTATCGAGTCGGCCATTCCATGGTTATCCAATAATTATCAGTACATAACCCCTTTGTGCCCTCACCAGCCATGAATAATACACTGCCCAAAGTTTAGAGAGCGTTACGTACTTTAGTCTCAATGGTTGTATTGGCATCTAGTCTCGATATATCTTGACTATGAGTATTTAAAATGGTATATTTATTTTATTATGATAAATTGCTTATGATTACAACACATGTAATTTTCATCACAAAATATATCATTTATGGATTTTCTATTAAATATGTCTCAACTAAATAAAGGACAAATTTTCAAAGTGGGCAACTTTTCAAATCAATTTCGCGGTCGACGTTGGTTTTGAAACTTATTACCAAACAAGGCTAGATTCTGCCCCATCAGCAGCCCAGTCAGCATAATTGTAATTGCAAGGTAAATGAGCAACTATGAGTTGCGCATATACCAAGTTTAAACTGTCTTCTAGCATGCACAACTGTTAATTACGAACATGGCTAAAATATAATTGCGCAACTAATAGTTGCGCATACTATAAGACAGTTCAAAAAAAAATAAACTTGGTATATGCACAACTCATAGTTGCTCATGTACCTGGCAGTTACAGTTGTGCTGACTGGGCTGCTAACTATGCAAAAACTAGCCCTATGTGATAATAAGTTTCAAAACCAACGCCAATTGCGAAATTGTTTTGAAAAGTAGCCCACTTTGAAAAAATTTCCTTCAATAAATTATTAACATAAAAAATTATATCAAGTATATTATAGAAAGAAAAACACCTTTTATTTCGAATGAGATTTTATTACAAAGTTAATAATTTGCAGTTTGTTACAGAATTGCCCCTATAACATACCCCTAACTCTATCGTTCACCCATGTGCACTTAGAGCCAATTATGAAATTCATATCCCATTCATTCATTCAGTTTGACGATGACTAATCGAGGCAATCCATTCGTGAATGGATCTACCATGTCGTTAATTATCTTTTATGTTAATAAACTCTCTCCGGTGTTGATGAACCGCCTTTATCATGTGGTGCTATTTGGAGTATGTTTCATGGCTATTAGTGAGCTCTTATAATTAAATTGTTATCATAGAACAATGATGTAGTATTCTCAATACTTGAAATCACATATAGTTTGGTGCACCTATATTTATACATTGCTTTTATTGTGATGTTATTCAAGACGACGTCCTTAGCCTTTTTATTTAATCGACCACCACCTTTCATTGGACATTTACAACTTAAAGCTCCTTAATTAAGTTTAAAACATGAATTTAATATTGACATATCACACTCGAGATTACTTATGAAGTTCGAGTCTGAGCACTCCTTCATGAGGTGTTTGTTGTTTCTATAAACGATTCTCTAGTATCTTAGTGATGTTGAACCCTCTGATGTTGATTAGCTCCAGACGAATTTTGGCTTTTAGGTTGCTGGAGATATCTCCATCGGATGTGTTATGCTATTTTGTTTAATTGCTCTATTTTGTTACTTATCTACATTATGCCTCTTATAATTTACTATGTTGGTGTGATCTGTTCCACCTAAAACTAGACTTATCTCATTTTATTGCCACCGATCAGGCATGTTGATCAGAAGACTATGCTATTTCTAGTTATGTACTTGGCTATGTAGTCTCGTACTACACATGTGCTTCCATAAAAAAAATTCTCTATTATCTTGCAAATACTTGATAATACTCCAAAGTTACCAAATAGCAATCTCAATTTGCATTTGATACTCGCTTAGTATACCAAGTACATAAGCGTAGTGTAAGCCACATAGCATATATGTAAATTCCTACCGCCAATACATAAGGAATCCATCTCATATGCTCCATATTAAACATTTTAATATGGAGTTTGTGTATCGTTTGGGACAATCTCAATATTCTTTTATATTTAATATAAAAGATATCATTTACAAATCCAATATTGACTATCAAACAACCAAACTAGAACTGATTTAAACATAGATGCATCATTAACAATTAGCAATATGTTGTTTACTTACTGTTTAGAAATATTTGTGTAACTTTTAATGTTCTTTCTTATGGACACTGGTTCCTCTTTATTTCGACTAAAAATCAAACTAGTTGATATATTTATCAAAATACTTAATCAATTTGGATGCTTATCGAATGATATTTTTGTAACCATTCTTGGATCATATCTGAAAACCTACAATCTCACCATCGCTCCCATTAACATTGAGACAATTTAGTTGTTATGTGAAAATAGCCTATTCTAAATCATTATTTAAAATTTTCTATTTTATCACATATGTACCAAAACACAAAGTCATACCAGCTAATAATTTTGCAAGGCAAATTCAAATTAACTCGAGCACATTGGATTATTGTAACAACCCGAATTTTTGTATGTTTTAGTATCGTCGTTAAACAATTAAATCTGCTGGCTAATAGCTGTTTATTGTTGAAGTTTTTAAATCGGTTTGAATCTTTATTTTAGAAAAATGGTTAAGTCTTTTGGTTGCCGTGATAATTAACCAAAACAAACCCGATCCCCTTTTTAATTTGCGTTCGTTCCAAAACTCTATAACCCGTCCCCTTTTCATTCTTCATTCCTTCGTCCACTCATTCTCTCAAGCCCTAGAAAAAAGAAAAAAATAATAATGGCGGCTTGCTTACAAGTTAGGGTTTTGGATGATTTCGAAGTCGCCGTTTATATTGAGGTTGGGTGCTTCGATCGCTTCTTCAACAGGTTCGTTCGCGGCTTCGTTTATTCGAACGAGATTCGACTGCGAGTTGGGTTTGGGGTTTTCGGCATAGGTGAGTAATCTTTATTACTCACATCTAGTTCGACTTAGTAGTATACTTTGCATTTGATTGGTTTTCAATGTTGATGCTTTCTCTGATTTTATCAAATTCGTGTATTTTCATGTTACTTGGTTCACTCGTTTGTGATTTTGAGTTTTTCAATATCTCGTGGCCATCACGGTTTCGATTTGTGACTTCGGTCAATGGATTTTTGTGGACTTTGGTTTGATGGTCGATACTATGCTTCGGCTTGGTTTCGTAGACACTACGGCTTAATTTCCTTTTTGACTTCGATATCATTTTGCTTTGCGTCTGACTTGGTTTCACCGTTGGTAATTTTTGAATTGATTTTTGTCTTTATTCGATTTCTTGCCCTCGTGGTTATCGCGACACTGTCATCGTATAGAGGTTGATGATGTTTAACAGTTTAAATTTCTGTCATTGTCGATTTCGATCACTTTATTTGGTTGCTTCATCCTGTATACAATATGTTGTATCATGGACATGAGCCTGGTTCATATTTCTTCCTTTGTAGATAAATTCTGGTTCATTGTATATTCTCACTCGCTATGTAGTTGCAGTTTGCATTTTGGGTTTGCCTTGGATCTGATTAGTATTGTGTATATTGCATTGCATTTTGGGTTTGCCTTGGATCTGATTAGTATTGTGTATATTGCATTGCATCACGCTGCAACAAATTTTGGTTGCTGTAGTTGTACCATTCGAGTCAGTTGGCATTTTTGTTTCATGTCTGCTAACTGCCTGGTTTGGTTCATTATTATTCCATTTTCTGCCATATCACCATATATGTATATTCATGTTTTGAGGCTGCTATCATATCTAGTTGTTCATTTGTGGGTCAGTAGCTTCATGTTGCATTGAACTCTGTTGACATGTGTATCATTGTGTACCGCTGTTGTGCTGGCACCCTGCTCTGTTGCACCATCTTGCTCTGTGCATCCTATTACATATGTACACTTGTTGATGTTGCCACTTCATTTCAGTGTGCATGCATGTGTATTCACCCCTGTAGTATATCCTGATGCTTTGAGTCATGTTGAACTGTTTATATGCATTTGCATTCGTGCACTTGTAGGGAACTGTTACTTGTATTGATGTCTTGTCCTCATTTCTTTTGGTTACCATTGCATTCATGTTGCAACTGCATTTTTCTTTTGCAGCATACATACTCTACTACTCTGATTTATCACATGCAAATGTTTGAGTTAGCAACCCACCTCATTTCAGTGATTGTAGTTTGTTTCCTATCAGCACTTTACTGCCTTCATGTCCTTCATGTAGCATGTTCTCTGTAGCACATTTGTGCTTGTTTGTGCAATTTGTCACTGTACCATACATGACATAGCTTGCATTTGAGTTGTTATTGTTGCCTGGAACTGTTGCCACAACGTTCTTGTGCATTTTCTATTTAAGTGAAATTGATTTCATTATTGGGCATTTGAGTTTCTCTGAGCATTTGTTCCAGAATATTTTTGCTCTTTGGTCTGCATACCTGTTGCACTACATGAATTCATGCACTGATCATCTCCTTTGCACTCTGTGCTATATGTAGCTTGCACTTGCATCGTCACCTGGCCAACACCTCGAGTTTGACCATTTGTTGCAGCTGTCTTGACCACTTGAGACAGTTTGTCTACCTGTTTTATGAAGTATTGACCATATGTAAGGCAGTCTACATTTTTGATAATGGATTTACACTTGAACCTCTTGCCTGTTACACTGCCTCCATTCAAAAGTATATGTTGCATGGAGCTCTGTTGCATATTTGATTATTTGACTTTGTACACTCATGTTGCCCCTGAGTTGAACCGTAATTTATTTGGGTTTGACCTTGTGCCCGGTTGTGTACATTATCACTGTAGTGGCAAGGCAGTGCACGCAAGCGTGAACTGCAGCCACACGGTATTGCTTTTATTGATATTCTAATTACTTTTGATCCATCGATCTTCTGCGTATCTCATAGACAGTATTGGCGAGGCAGTGCACGCGTGCGTATACTGCAGCCAATCGGTTTTGATGTTTTAAAGTAACTTTTCAATTGGTTAAATTGATTTGATTTGATTATTTTGTTGTGTCTAATTACCTATTCGATAATTAGATTCTAAGTTTCTGATTATTTATTCCATAATTGGATTTTGTTGTTAATTGCCAATTTGGCAATTCTGATGTTTTTTTTGAATTATCTTCATTGATAGTCTTTTCACTTATCTTTGTTGATATTTTGAATTTGCTGATTTATTATTTAACACTATTACGTGTTATATTTACCGTTATTCGATTCTCTTCTAGAAGAGTTGGGTAGACGGAGTTTATTGTGACTGTCGTCTATTCATATTTAATTATTATTGCTTCTGTGCATTAATAACTGAGTTTGAATTAGACTGGCCCGTGTATTATTTTCTCTTGAATTTAATACTCGGGTCAGACCGAGTATTTACAGGTTGTTGATATCTTACTTCGGGCTGCTGCTAGAGTTATGAAGTCTTTTTATATCTTTTGGAGTAGTCGTCGTCCTTTATAGTAGTTAGTGTATGTGTATAGGATGTTGTATGTTCATGTATATTATTCACGATAATGTACTTGTATATGTAACTTTCAGAGTCGACAGTTGTAGTTGTATCATATGTATTGTATCACATGTATATTAACTGACATCAGTTATATATATATATGAGACTTTCTGATATATCTGTGTTTCACACTTATTTATCTGTGTTATTATTATATATATTGTCCTAAACTATTATGAACCATCGTAGTTCGTTTTATACCAGAATTGGGTATGTCGATGGGAGTAAACAAATACGAGATGAAAAATAAAAATATATACCACTCCTATCGAGATAACCAATACTAGTGTAAGGCCTAACTACGGATGGCCGCTCCTATCCAGCCTTATTCTTCATAATAATAGACAGTATTTCTTTTAATACTCTTTGTTATTGTGAGCATAGAGGTGGGGCGCCACAATTATGAAACTATTACGCTAATTCCAACAAATGAAATCTACGATGTTATTTTATCAATGCTGCTCACTATATTCCAACTGCATTAGTACCTTTCTTAAAGAAATATTTGTGTTCAATGGATCATATACCTTCGGGTACAACTATCAAAATCATATTTTAATAATGTACTTGGAATCCTTTCGAATTTGCACATGATACTATATGGAAAAGTCAATACCCTTAATGATTTTATTGACATCGAAGGAAAATCTATTCTCGATAATGATAAGAAAATAATAGTTTTTCTTTAAAGTGAAATTATACTTATTAGACATTCCGGTGTAATGCATTGTATTCGTTTAGGTTGGTTAATTTCGTTTCGTTTTAATTAGTTTATGTCTAGATCATATCCAAAGCTCCTTTACAACCAACGATTTCTTAAAAGAAATTCCTTTACCACAAAATTGGTGTTGCTTGAAACAATAATTGTTTCTAAGTGTAATGAAATAGATATTCATAAACAAAATTGGTGTTGCTTGAAACAATAAAACTGATATTGTTTTAATTTACAAAAAAACATAAATTGGTCAATTATTATTGATCATTCCCATACATTTTTATGGTGGTCAAGCCAAGATCCCTTATAAACAATTATTACGGACCATCTTTTAGCTTGCACAACCTGTCAACTCCCTAAGCAAGGATATGTTGGGAATGCTTATAAACTCTTATATCTTATGATTCCATAAACTATGAATCATATGAGATTAATTTTAACCTTATGCAGTACTCTTAAATACATAACCTTAAAAAAAGTTAACACAATTTCACTCATTTATTAATTGCATTTTTTTCAATGAAATACTGTTACTTCTTATCAATACATTGTTATATATCATAGGGATGAGTGACATTTGAGATTGAATCTTTTTTCATTTTAAGATACATTTGGAACTCTTTCTAATATATATATATATATACACTCACCTATTTGATTAAATCAAATCATTTTATTTTCTTTTGGAAGTTACATTACTTATTTCCATTCTATATACTATGAGCTTACCACAGACATAGTTCATGCGTGTCAAACACAAATTTCATGTCTATGCTAACTCATCATCGAATTTATCAAATTATGTGGAATCATTTTGGTATTATTACGCTTATGGTTGCATACATACATATATATACATACATACATACATACATATATATATATATCAATTTGAAGAGTTAAACAATCCTTTTGCGCTTCCACTGAATAGGTGCTTTGCCCTTTGTCGTTTGAGATATAATTCACTACTACAATATGATTCATAATCATATGATTAAAGAGTTATTTCTCAAAATCATAGCCAATCCATAATTCCAAAATAACTGCAAATAAATTCTTATACTTCTGTATTTTTCAGTGCATCACTTTTTGTTGTAATAACAAATACCACCGTCATAGTTTTATCCTATAACGAATATCCCAAATATTCTTATTGAAATAGAACTGGGTACATTTTCAGCCGATACTAAAATAGCCATTATTTCATAAACAGTATTTGGTATGTTTATGTAAATATTTCATAACTTGATGATGTCACTAATAAGTGTCATATGCTATGCTACCAATATTTCCGTCATTATTCTGCCATTACTATGAAATACAAACTTCATTTAACCACTTACACGTGTTATATTTTCATTTAATATGATTATTTTTTTACAGTCGAGAGTTTCTAAATTAAATATCATAAATTCTATGAATTAAATTTATAGAAAATAATTTTCTATATGAAAATATGTTTAGAATAGATATCATATTTCCTATTCCTTGTTAAGCATCTATTAATATTTTATATAATTCTTGATTCCAATATCCCTTCATGAAGCAAAAGTGACCATTCACTCTCTTCAACCCAACAGTATCTTACGTTGCATCTATTCTTGTACATAATATAGTTAGGATTATGTCCTAGGAGAAATTATGCTATTATTGCATATATCTAACTCAATAACCAATCTTGTTCAAACTAAAGTTGTTTTCTTTCTATTATATACTTGATAATGTGTTATATTGTAACAAACCGCATATTTTATGATTGAATATTTAAATATTTTGTTTAAATATTTTATCTTTAGTTGGATTATAGTCCGAAAAGTTACTTTTTGCATACGGTCGAATTTGGACTCGGGACCACTTCCATTGAGTTCAAAACGCCGTTTGCGATCTTTTTAAGTATAAACTTTGATATGTTTGGAGTTAGTGGAATCTTGCTACTTTTTCACTTTAGGCTTTTGGTTTGGTTTAACCCATTAGCCTAAACTTATAACTCTAACTCAACCCCCTTCCCTTCATAATTTTACTTTCATTTTCTAACACTCAAGCTTCATCAAAAATGGAGGAAGGAATGGGAAATTAAAACTCCAAGCCCTAGTTCACTTGCAAATCCTACATCTAACTCCAAATTCAAAGAGAAGACATTGATTCAAGCTTCTTGGGTTGATTCTCCTTTGCTTTCAAGCTTCTCTTTCATTGATTTTGTGAAAAGGTGAGATTTTTATCTCACATCTTTGTCTATAACTATCTTTGATTGTTCGGTATGAATTCCTAACACTTTTTCATATGCATTTGCTTTTGGCTTGGATTGAATTGGTGAAAATCCCAATTTTTAGTGTTCTGGGTCAAATTCTTAAAAATCCAATCTTTGATGTTTAAACACGTTTTTGGAGATGCATCGAGGAGCCAATACGACCGGGTAGCCTATGGGCATAATCCCCTAGCGTCTGTGCTCGATCGGTTGCAAATTGAGTGAGTTTTGAGCTTCAAGACCCTTAGGTCGCTCGGCCTGCATATGAAGGATTCTCGGCCTGCATTTAGGTCGTTCCTCCCCCATAGGTCGTTAGGTCGCTCGGCCTTAGGTAGTAACCCATAAGTTGCTAGGTCGCTCGGCCTTCCTCACTTCCTTAAGCCGCTCGGCATTGGTTAGGTCGCGCATCGCTAGGTCGTTCCACTTCTAGGTCGTTCCACCACTAAGTCGCTAGGTCGTTCCACTACTAGCTCGCTCGTGCTTAGGTCGCGCCTTGGATAGGTCGTCACACCATTTTCTCGGCTTTCTGCAACTAGGTCGCTCCGTGTTAGCTCGCAACTGCTTCGTCGCGCCTTGTTCTTCAGGTCGCGTACCCCTTAGGTCGCTCTACCTTGGCCGCATCTCCTTAGGTCGTATGCACGTTAGGTCGTGCATGTGTTAGGTCGCTTGGCCATTTCATTAGGTCGTTCGGCCTGCACTTATGCCGCTACCACTTTGGTCGCTCAGCTACTAGGTCGCGCCGTGTTGAGTCGCTAGGCCATTTCCACTTCGATGAATTTGAAATTGAATTCTTTGGGTTTTCAGTCACGTCTCTGAATGTGAATTTTTGTGGTTTATTATTTCTACGATCATTTTTGTGATTTGTCATTTTAAAAATATAATGGTTTCAATACTCGTAGTAAATATCAAAACTCTCTTATTAAGACGATTTCAACTCTATTTTCAATATCAAGCTTGTTTATAAGACCGCTTTCCAATCTACCAGTATATACAAACCTTCACCTCACTCGTATGAGAAATCTAATTAAACGGCTTAGTAAAACAGGTGGTATGAAACGCTTGCGTTTACTTTGTTGGTTAATTCTTGGACTTGTTCGATTGAATCTCTTGTGACAATGTTTGAGTGGAGATCTACAATTTGTTCGTAAATATTTAAGTTAAGATGGTGGTTATGGGACATGAGGTTAAGCTCATATATTTACTAGCTTATTGTAATTGACACTCCTTGATGATCGATAATGATCATTTTTGTGATTATGACTAGCGATATGCTATGTTTCTTTGTCCATGTAGGGGACAGTACCTCGTCTTATTGAGTTTCGTCTCATTCCTTTTGTAGGTTAACGACCTATGTATTATTTGAAGTTTCGACTCAACTTTTGTGGGCTAGCGACCCATGTTCTTTTATGGAGTTCGGTCCATCGGGGGTACTGTTGTACTACGTCGTTGTTTCGAACTATTCGAGTTTCTGGTTCCTCGGGTGTACCGTTGTACTACGTCGTTGCACCGGCTCTATGGTTAGCGAGCGTGGGATAGCGTCCCGTTTGTGATACACGTGTGTGTGAGCTCTCATGCTCCCGTTTTGTGATAGGCCTCCCCCTTTTTGTGATTTTTGGATTTCCATTGATGATTTCTAGAGTTTGTGTTTCACCAATTTTCGTGATTTGTATTGATAAGTTTTATCAATATTTGTGCATTGGTGAATTTTGTGTGTCATTGACTTTTGTGATTGGCATTGATATTATTGTCAATACTTATGATTTTGGTGAATAATAATATAGAGTATGACATTCCTTTTGATCTTTGAGAAGATTCTTGTGATATTGATTAATCCCTTGTTGATTTTCAATTACATACTTATCACAGTATGGCTTTATGGATTGTCATATATTTATGTCGTATCCCTTATTCTATATCATTTTGACTGATATTTATAGCTAGACTGATCCGTTTATTATTTTCTTATTAAATAATACTCGGGTCAGACCGAGATGTTATAGGTGCTTCTGCTTGACTTCACTTCTGGGATTGTCATCCTGACTTTTGGCTAACTGCTTAGATTAGTAGTTTTTGTTGTATACCTTTGATATATAGACTCCTTAATGTATACATATTCTTTTATCTAGCACTTGTAACCATTCTTTTGTGATATTGTGGATCTTGTTTGACCACTACTCTGATGTACACTTCCATGTGTAATATTCATATCTATTTCCGCCTTTGTGATATGGATGTCTGTGACTGATTTATGTTATGCTTATTTCTATATTTGTTTCCGAAGACATTATAGCCACTGTGTAGTAGCTTTGGGTTTGTATCGGTATGTCGGACTTATGTTTGTTGTACTATCTGACATATCGGTGCTCGCTCAAAGCAATTACACAGATGGTCGCTACTCAACAGCCTTATTCTCCATGCTAGTTGATGGCATTGCCCCGTAGTGTCCTTGGCAAGCGTGGGTATAGAGGTGGGGCGTCACAGCCTGGTATCGGAGCATAACTTCGAAACAATGTAGAATAATCTAGCAAGGATCATCGTCCTAAGTCCATCTTAGAAGTCGTGATTTAGGATTTAATTCGAGTCTTCGTACCGATTCATCCTATTTTTCTTTATGATTCCTTGTTTATCTATCAAGATTGCTTGATATTCATTTGGTGAATAACCTTATCCTTCTTCTTTCTTTCTTTCTTTCAGAAAGGAAGAGAAATGGTTAGACCTGGCCGTCCCAGCGCCGGTCAATCTCATGCTACTCCCCAAGATGGAGTATTAATATCTGCCCAGTAGCTTCTTAATCTAGTAAGGAATGCTCAAGCAGCCAGATCTAATCCGGAGTCTACTCACCCTAGGTCTGGATTTGCACGATTGTGCAGCGATTATACTAATTTGGGTGGAAAGCCATTCAAAGGTTCTGAAACCATTATTGAAGTCCATGCTTGGCTAAGATCGTGCGATCGAATCTTTTCTCGCATGAATCTTGTTGATCTTCACCGTGTTCAGGTGACCTCTAGTATGCTCCAAGAAAGGGCATTAGATTGGTATGAGCTTCTTATTTCTGAAATAGTTGAAGCAGATCTTACTTGGGCGAAATTTCGAGAATGATTCGAGTTAAAATTTGTACCAGAAGTTGAGAAAGTGACATTAGCTCGTCGTTTCATAGACCTTGTTCAAGGTGAATCCTCCGTGGCAGACTATGTCGCGTCTTATGAATCTCTTTCTAAATACGGGGTTGAATACATTAATACCCATTGAAGAAAAATCAGAGATTCGTCTATGGCTTGAATAAAAATCTCAAGAAGCCATTACTTCTAAATCTAGAAGTTTCTTTTGATCAACTTGTTGATATCGCTCTTCGACTTGAAGAGGCAGATAAAGAGAGTGATGCTGATGTAGTGGGTGCCAAACCAAAATTCAACAACAACAAGAAAAGGCCTATTAAGTTCAAAGAGTCTTATCCCAACAAGAAAGGGAAGCAAGCAATTCCGGTGGCAAAGGCTTCTGCCTCTAGTAGTGGGCAATGCTACAATTGTGGTTCTAAAGACCATTATGCCAATAGATGTCCGAAACCTCTCTTTTGTCGCTATTGCAAAAGTTCGGGTCATTTTTTATCTTCATGTCCCAAACTTCAGGGCAAGAAGGAGGGAAAGCTTAATGTTGCTAAAGCCCCTGAAAACACATCTCGCGGTCAAGGTACTCTTCATTCTATCTTTGATGGCATTATTATGTTTCATAATCAACCTATTCGGGTTCTTTTTGATACGGGTGCATCCCATTCTTTTATATCAAAAGAACTTGTTGATATTTTTCTTTAAGTGTTGTCACTTTAATGAATTCTTTGAGAATTGCGAATCCGGTTGGTGGATCCGCAACAATCAGTTTGCTTTGTAAAAATGTCGAGATTATTTTGTGTGATTTTTCTTTCCGAGCCGATTTGCATGTTATGCGCTACTTAGGCTTTGGAATGATTTTGGGAATGGATTGGCTTAACTGCTATAAAGCCCAAATGCTATGTCCTGAGCGGACTATTTATTTTCGACATCCTCAATCTGTTAAGCAGATTTCAATTAACCTTAAAGATTCAGATTCCATCTTGGTTGCATCTTTATATTCTTTAAATCCTCCTGATGACGATAATGATGATGAGGAAGATATTATTTCTCTTATTCACGTTGTTTGTGAATTCTCCGACATATTTGAGCCCGTTTTAGGATTACCACCTAAGTGAGCAATTGAGTTCAGAATCAATCTCATCCCTGGAGCTCAACCTATTACTCGTCCTCCTTATCGTATGTCCAATAAAGAAAATGAGGAGATGCGCAAACAATTATCCGAATTGGAGACGAAGCAATTTATTCGCTCTAGTTCCTCGCCTTGGGGAGCTTCGGCAATTTTTGTGAAGAAATCCGATAGTACACTTAGGCTTTGCGTTGACTACCGCAAGCTTAATGATCTTACTATCAAGAATAAATATCCTTTACCTCGGATTGATGATCTATTTGATCAACTTAGTGGTGCTAGAGTCTTTTCATAATTAGACTTAGCTACGGGATTTCATCAGCTTCGAATTGCAGAGGATAGCATTCCTTTTACATCATTCCGTACTCGTTATGGATCGTATGAATGGCTTGTTATGTCATTTGGTTTAACGAATGCTCCGGCTTATTTCGTTGACCTTATGAATAGAGTTTTCAAAGACTTCCTCGATCGGTTTGTCCTCATCTTTATTGATGATATTCTTGTGTATTCAAAAACCGAGGAGGAGCATGAAAAACATCTTCAGATTGTGTTGGAAACTCTTAGGAGCAATCGATTGAAAGCAAAATTTTCTAAATGCCATTTTTGGCAATCTCGTGTGAAGTTTCTTGGTCATATTATTTCCGAATCCGGAATTTCCGTGGATCCTTCAAAGATTGAAGCGATTCAAAATTGGAAGAGACCGGAGAGTGTGACGGAAAATCGTAGTTTCCTTGCATTGGTAGGTTATTACCGCCGTTTCATAAAGGACTTTTCAAAAATTTCCATGCCTCTTACTAATTTGACAAAGAAGGGAGTTAAATACATTTGGTCGGACAAATGTGAAGCTTCTTTTTAGAAATTAAAAGAACTCCTTTCTAATGCTCCTATTCTTGTGATTCCCTAGGGAAATCAAGATTTTTTTGTTTATACCGATGCTAGTCGCGTTGGTTTGGGTGCCGTTCCTATGCAAAGAGAACGTGTTATTGCTTATGCTTCTAGACAATTGAAGTCTGCCGAGACTAGATATGCCACTCATGATTTAGAACTCGCGGCTATTGTTTTCGCACTTCGAATTTGGCGTCATTATCTTTTGGGAGAAAAGTTTATTCTTTACACCGATCATAAATCTTTGAAGTATCTATTTTCTCAAAAGGAACTTAATTTGCGTCAACAACGTTGGCTCGAATTTTTTGCACCTTATGATCTTGATATTCTTTATACTCCCGGAAAGGTAAACCGTGTTGCCGATGCACTTAGTCGTAAGCAACAAGCAGTTGTTTCTATGATGATATCTGAATGGAATGATCTCGGAATTCTATCTACTTGTGAGATTCGAGATCATGTTTCTGAATTATGTTCATCTCTTGCTTTGTGTAGTCTTGAGGCTCATCCTTCTCTTTTAGACCGCGTTCTTGAAGCTCAAAAGCTAGATCCCATATTGGCTCTTCTTGGCCAAAATTTTAGGGATAAAGTTGATATTGAAGGTTTGAAAGACTTTTATATTGATTCTCGTGGCGGTATTCGAAAATTTGGTAGACTTATCGTGCCAAATATTAGTAATCTTCGTAAAGACATTTTAGAAGATTCTCATCGTTCTAAATTTACCATTCATCCCGGTAGTAGTAAAATGTATGCAGATATGAAGCGACTTTATTATTGGGAGGGAATGAAATTTGATATTGCTAACTTTGTTAAGTGTTGCATGACTTGCCGACTTGTCAAGGCCGAACATCAAAGGCCCGGTGGGTTATCACAACCATTAGAAATTCCAATTTGGAAGTGGG